>CAKXYN010000001.1:41165833-44151666 GCA_935064755.1 Tragelaphus eurycerus
CTCTATGAAGGTCTCTCTAGAGCAGAGATTTTAAAACTTCCATGTGTATCACTATCACCTGGAGGACTTGGTAAACCATAAACTAATGAGTTTCTCATTCATTAGGTCTGAGGAGGAGCCAGAAAATTTGCATTGATAACAGATTCCCAGGGGATGTTGGTAGTGAGGAAATTCTGCTTTGAAAATCATTGCTGTTAATGGTAAAATTCAGTCTTCTCTGGGAGATCACACCAGGGAAATTTTGATAGAATGGTGGTCACCTTGTATATTTCCCTTCAGGTGATGTGTAGGAAGTTGAAGAGTGTGTTCCTCGACTCACAGATTCATGGCATGTCTGGAGTGGTAGGGACCTGAAATTTCTTCCAGCCCAAACCCCTCAGTCTATGGGCAAATAAGCAGAAAGGAAGACACCAGTAGCTCTGAGACTAGGATCCAGGTGTTCTTTTGCACCCTTCTCGGAAGTGATGAAGGTGCAAAGCTGCAAGCCTTCCTGTCACTATTATTTTTCATCCTGCCCTGCTGCCTTCTCCCCACTGGCTGCCTTTTCCCATTCATTCAAACAGCCAGCCTGCAATGGGGGCTTTTATCTTTTTTTTTTTTCCCACATCATCAGCCACTGCTGTGCTTAATTTGTATATTTTTTAATGGGGAAAGAAGAAAAATACCTTGCAAATTGGAAGTTTAAAATCCTTCCCATTTGGCTTTTCTTAATTAAATGTATAATTCATGAGCCACTTAAGTTGAAATCGCTGAATTTTTAAATATTTTCTCCACCATCTATGACATTTATCTGTTATTAATGATTGTGATGTATTTTCCCTGTGATGATTCAGCAGGAACATTAGAACTGAATGATAATTGGTCTTCACTGAGCCATTGTCTGTAGTTTCACACTGACACCATCCTCTATAATTTTATTATTATTAGAAATGGAAGATCTGCAGTAAGCAATTGAAGACTATTGGCTGCTCTGCCAAGCATAAAAAAAATCCTATTTTCCCCAGAGCCTGATTATGTTTTGACATCTTTTATAGCCCTATATCTTGTACTCTGATATTGAAAATACAAACACAAAGATATATGCAAGTATACCCATTATATGGGATGTAATTTTTATTAGAGGGGAAGCATCTCATGGGAAAGAAACTCGTAAAAATAAACACTGATGCTGAGAGCTTCTACTGGCACTGTAGAAAGGGTCTCAAAATTGGTAGCATGTTTCTTGAGGTAGAAAATAAATGAGCAGAATAAAGAATCTGAAGCACAGTGCTCAGATTTAGTGGATAAATCCCCCTTTGGAATATTCCAGTATGAGTGTACTTTACTGCAAACCTTGTGTAGTGCTCCAGGGTTAAATGTGACTGGCTCTTAGGTGGTAAATCATGGTTATGCTAGCTCAGTGGTAAAGACCTAATACAAGAAGAATAATTTCTTTTCTGGGTTGAAGTCATTGGTATTGGTGCTGAGCAAGTTTATGATGCAAGCCAGAAAACTGGCCTGACACCTTTATAATCACTCCTAGTTGAGTTCCCATTTGTTCCACAATTACTGCTTGACCACCTAGACTTTATTAGATGCCTTTAGATTTACAACACCTACTGTTTGGAGTCAAGGAGATGATTGCCTTTGTGCCCTACAAACAACCACTAAGTAAAGGCCCTCTGAGTTTCTAGAATTTGTTGTTGTTTAATTGCTCAGGCATGTCCAACTCTTTTGTGATTCCATGGACTATAGCCTGCCAGGCTCCTCTGTCCATGAGATTTCCCAGGCAAGAGTATTGGAGTGGGTTGCCATTTTCTTCTCCAGGACAGACAGCCACTAAGTAAAGGCCCTCTGAGTTCCTATGGTTACTAGCTTCCAAGGACTTCTAGGACAGCTTTGGTACTGGTAAATCCTTCCTGAAGAAGGAATGAAAACCCAGGCAACTTCTGAGTAAATTTCAAGGGATGCTCCAATTCTAAGGAAGCCAGGTTGAGTCATGGGGCAAAATACAGAAAGACTAGACTTCTTTCCTCCTCAGTTTCCATCCTCCACGGGTGAGCTTAAAATAGCAAACATAAGACCTGGGCAACACCAGCAGATCTCCACCAGAGGTGAATTTGATCATCTAGGGATATTTGTCAGTGTCTAGAGCCATTTTCCAAAGAAGGCAATGGCACCACACTCCAGTACTCTTGCCTGGAAAATCCCATGGGCAGAGGAGCCTGATAGGCTGCCATCTCTGGGGTCACACAGAGTCGGACACAACTGAAGAGACTTAGCAGCAGCAGCAGCAAAGCCATTTTCTTATTCTTACAAGTGGAGAGTGAGTGCTACTGGCATCAAGTGGGTACAGGCCAAGGATGCTATTAATATCTTAACAACGCACAGGACAAGCCTTGTGAAAAGAAATATCTTGTCCTAAGTTGTCAATAGTGCCAATATTGAGAAACTCTGGGTTAAACAAGTGGTAATAGGCTGTATTTGGCCACCTGATGCGAAGAGCTGACTCATTTGAAAAGACCCTGATACTGGGAAAGATTGAAGGCAGGAGGAGAAGGGGATGACAGAGGATGAGATGGTTGGATGACATCACCGACTCAGTGGAGATGCTTTTGAGTAAACTCTGGGAGTTAGTGATGGACAGGGAAGCCTGGCATGCTGCAATTCTTGGGGTCACAAAGAGTCAGACACAACTGAGTGACTGAACTGAACTGAATAGGCTGTAACATCGGAGTTCTGTTCAATGTGCTGAAAAGTAAGGAAAATGTTTTTCCTGGGAGTGAGTGAGATTCTGAATGTGGATATGGAGCGTAAAATCTAAAGAAATGTACTCTAAGATGTTGGTCCTACATGGAGTGGAAGAGCCATAGTCTTGCCGGTTCTGATACTGTGTACCTCTGTGGATGGTATTCACATATTCTCCAGTAGAGATTAGAACACTTCCTATATCCTTATGTACTTTATTTAGCAGTTAGGAGAAGGGGACGGCAGAGGATGAGATGGCTGGATGGCATCACTGACTCGATGGACGTGAGTCTGAGCGAACTGCGGGAGTTGGTGATGAACAGGGAGGCTTGGTGTACTGCGATTCATGGGGTCGCAAAGAGTCGGACACGACTAAGCAATTGAACTGAACTGAACTGTGGTCAGATTATGCCAGACAAAATTAGGCAGGAGAATAACTGCAGTGGTATTTCAATATAATCCTTTGAATTCCAGACACACAATCTTGGCCAAGTCAGCACTAACCACTTTAACACAGTTGCTCTATTTTAAATTGGAGAAATTTTTCTTGAAATTATTACATGAATTGGGGTACATGAAAGGCTGAGCTGAGCTCTCAGTGTATGAAAGTGAAATTATTAATCACTCAGTCGTGTCCAACTCTATGTGACCTCAGGGACTGTAAGCCTGCCAGGCTTCTCTCTCCATGGAATTCTCAAGGCAAGAATACTGGAGGGGGTAGCTATTCCTTCTCCAGGGAATCTTCATGACCCAGGGATCAAACCTGGGTCACTTGCATTGCAGGCGGATTCTTTACTGCCTGAATCACCAGGGAAACCTGAACTCCCAGTGTATAGTAAGTACTCATACATTTCCAACTATGTGATGTTAAATACTATTTATATCAGATAACTTCCAAATTTAGTTCTTCAGACCAGACCTTTCTCCCTACACATATCAGTTCAGCTGCCTATTGGAAGTTTTTGGTCTGAAATTAGACATTTGAAAGTTAACATGTCTTAAAACAAATCGCTGATTTCCCTTACCCCAAAGCCTGCTCCCCCTTTATTGACCTTATCCTTATACATGGAACTTCATTCTTCCAACTGCTCAGTTTGTAGTTATCTTTTACACATGTCTTTATCTTAAAATCTACATTTAATCTTTCAGGAAGTTATTGCAGCTATATGCTCTAAATTTATCCTGAATATGGCTACTTTCCACCTGTCCACTGCTCTCATCCTGGCTTGAGTCATTATTAACTCTAACCTGAATCACTGTAATCACTTTTTAAGTGGTTATATGCTCACTATCATGCAGTGCATTTTAATTTCACTCAAAGGAAAATCCAAAGGCTGCAAAATATCTTGAGAGTAGTGCCTACATCTTCATCTACCCTCCTGTTTGCTCAGCTTTCTTCATCCACACAAGCTTCATTGCAGTTCTTCCACCATGTGGGACACAGTCCTACCACAGGACCTATGTGCATGCTGTTCCTACTCCCCAAACTGTTTTTCTCAGTGTCTCACTCCTTCCTCTAGTTCTTTTCTCAAATGTCAATGAAGGCTTTTTTGATCTCTTAGTAGACATCAGCAACACCCATTCACTCCCTATGCTCTTTATTTTTCTCCCAAGCTTTTATCATCATTGGCCATACTTATATTTTTTATTATAGTTTTTACTGTAAGATTCATGGAGTGAAGGACTTTGTTGCTTTGTTCTCCACCATATCCCTAAAACTCAGTAAAATGAGTGGCCCTTAGTAAGTACATAATAAATATTCCTTGAGTGAGTATATGGTAGAAGTTCAATAATGATGGTCATTATCACTATTATTAAGCCAACAGGAAACTGTTGGGCCTATTTACCTAAAAATTTTACCCACTCAAGCAACGTTCATAAGGAATATTGCCACTGCCAATTTGACCTACCTGCACCATTGTGATATATTCAGAAATAGCAAAAACAAAAACAAAACTAATTGGTAGGAAAAAGATATGAAAATTTAGCATGTTTTCTCAATAGGACAATATGATTGTCCTCCTTATTCTCGAACACAGTTTTGAGACTTTGCTGAGAATGATTTTCAATTTAGTTTGAATCGTCAATATTTTTATTTAGTGTTATCTTTCTACTACAGACATAGATGCTCCTAACTACTGGCATAAATCCAATTGTTCAACAAACCTAAAGTTGTATCTGAGTAAAGAATGAAACATTTCCTCTAAAACAAACTTTAAACCTACGATTTTTATGAGCCCAGGATTGAGAGTTTTATATCCAGAAAATAAAGAGAAAGAATGTTGCTTTACTTTCAATATGATAAAACTGTTATTTCACAGTGAAGGTGATTTTAATTATTTTAGACAACATGCATCATTTCTATACCCTGTCATTTTTAAACAAAATTTCATGTGAAGCCAGACTCATTCACTGCACTCATGAAGATCTATTGACTGCTTATTTTCAGGTTCATCCAATAGCTTTTGCTTCAAGAGTTTTATGTTCATTTTAAAAATTCAGAGGAAACTCCATTTTCAGTCCTGTTGCAAATTGACTTGTGCAGAATCTTTGTTACAGGTGATGAAGGATGTTAACAAAAGCTCACCCTTGAGCTGAGTGAGATCTCAAGAGGCAAAGACGTTTCTGCATAGCAGTTCAAAGGCCATTCCAAAACTGTGACCCCCCTCTCCCATATGAATAAGTAAAATAAATGTTATATTGCCATTTTTTGTCACATGAATCTGTGTTTCTAGGAATGACCTTAGAATTCTCTAAAGACATTGTGAAGGAAAAAAAAGGGTTTTATTTAGTTGACTATCCAAATTTTAGTTCTGCCAAGAATCAAGAAGCTAAGTAAGGAATTGTATTTTTCTGGGGTGTATATGCAAATTAAGGATAAAACATATAGCAGATAATGGAAGGGATTTTTAAATATTATGTGAAGATAAATGAAGTCATAGACTACCAGTGAGAGAGTTTAGGAGAAAGGAGAATGAGGTCTAATGGGGAATGAAATGTTTCAATCCAGTGTGTTCCTTCCACCACACCTTCATTATAACTGACAATTCTCTGAAGTATTTTGAAGTCATATTTTAGGAGAGCAGAAAGGAAGAATGAGTCCGTTTCTTCTGGCATATATTCAGTCACATTCAAGGAGCTTATCTCTGCTAAGGAAGTAGAATTATGGAAGAAAATACGCTTCTCTCCACATAGTAAAGCAAATGGTTCCTGTTGTGTTTCCAAAAATCACATTTCTAAGAGATACAGCAGAACGTGCCAATTTTGTGTCCTGGTATTATTGCCTAGGTTTCTCTTCTTTTCCATTGTGGGTACCTTTCTGCTAAAATAAACTTTATCTGTAAATCCTCCCTTCCTAGGTCTGCATTTGTTGTTGCCTTAAAAATTGTCCATAAGAATGTCTACTGAGATCTCCTGTGGTTTATCTGAAAGAAAGGACATCCATATAGCAGCAGTGCTCCAGTTTGGCATATGCTGATTATTCTACTATTTCATGGAGTCGTTACCAATTATTTTCATGGGAAATCCATTTACACACTTTTTTTGTTTGTTTGTTTGGGTCCTGGAGCTATTCTTTGTTGGGTAAATTTCTAGTGTTCAGCCTAGTTGATATTTTTCTTACTCTCCCAAAGTTTTTTTTAAAAACAATATATAAAATAGACTTAAATATATTTGACAGGCCTTGTTAAGAAAAAAATTGCAAAATTGTTTTTTGTGAACACACTAGAGAGAAAGCAGGAAGAATTCAGGATGTTCTGATTTCACATTTAATATGATTTTTCACTTGTTACTGAACACCTTGAGGGATTCACTGCTATGGACTAGGTACATAGACCATAGGTACACATACAACAGAACCAAATTTTTCAAAAAATGATATGAGAATTTCAGCTCATAAGGCCTTCTAGAACTATGGAGTCTATAGCACCTTTCTCTATGAGAAGTTTTATTAATATTTACAGCGAGTCTTTGCTATTCACATACTGGATATAAAAATAAATTGGCCTTGCCAACATTTGCTCCGTCTTGCCCTGCTGACTCTGTCTGTCCCAACTGGTATACTTCTAGGGCATGTCTTTATGACTGCCAGGTGTGCAGGCAAATATGGAGTCTTTAGAGAGATGAAAATAAAGGAAGGAAAGTGAATTATGGCTGACAGAATTCTAATATACCCCCCAATGACCCTTGCCCACCATCTGAGTATGATGGGATTTATGAATATGGTGAACCCTCACTTTCATGATTATGTTAGAATAGATGGCACAGTTGACTTGGAAAAGTGGCTTTATCTTTGATCGTGCTGACCTATTCAGATGAGCCGTTTCTAGGACTGGATAGGGCTAGAGAGATTTGAAGTATTATCGGGGAAGGCAATGGCACCCCACCCCAGTACTTTTGCCTGGAAAATCCCATGGACGGAGGATCCTGGTAGGCTCCAGTCCATGGGGTCGCTAGGAGTTGGACATGACTGAGCGACTTCACTTTCACTTTTCATTTTCATGCATTGGGGAAGGAAATGGCAACCCACTCCAGTATTCTTGCCTGGAGAATCCCAGGGACGAGGGAGCCTGGTGGGCTTCCGTCTATGGGGTCACACAGAGTCGGACACGACTGAAGCGACTTAGCAGCAGCAGCAGAGAATTGATGCAAAGGAGATTCTCTGTTGCTGGTTTTGAAAATGTAGAGGCATGTGGCAAAAAGTGTGGGCAGCTTCTGTAAGATGAGAGTGGCCCTTGACAGCTGACCAGAAAGGACATGGGGACCTTAGGCCTACAACTCTAAGGAAATGAATTCACCCAACCACCCGAATGAGCTTAGAATTTTATATATATATATATATATATATATATATATATATATATGTATAATACAAGGAAAATTACAGACAAAGATAGACAATGTCCGTCTGTAGAGTTGGCCCACTTTCAACTAGCTGTCCACTAATGAAATTTAAAGTTTATCTGATAAATACATTTCTTTTCTTTCTTGAGGTTTTTCTTTGCACAATTCACCCTCACAAAAAGGTGAGGAAAAAAAGAAGAAGAATGAATTGTTTTAATGACGTAAAGACACTCTTAGGGCTTTTAGCAAACGTGGAAGTATAAGATTCTTGAAACTAATAAATAAATTGAGGTTGAAGAATTAACCACAGAGTCTATCCATTGGCAATTTTTGAAGTCAGAAAGTTCTGGGTTGGAATCATGTCTTTATTTACTAACTAAAAACTGATTTAGTCTGAGTCTCAATATTCTTATTTTTAAATTATTATTCTTAATTATTGGAATAGTGGGAATGAGAAAATAAATGGAAAGCCTTATAGTGCTTACTGAGGGTAACAATTCAACAACTGGTAGTTATTATTGCCATTATTAACATTTAGTGAATCAATTACTCTATTGATACTTTAATGAATTAATAATTATTTGTATAATTGAAGCAAATGATGTCAATAATCCCCTCAGTTTTGATCTGAGAGAGATATGAAGGAAAGATGAATAGTATTCCAGCATTCCTGTCATTGTAGATATGAGAAAGCCATGGCTCTTAGAAGCCAATCCTTATAATACCTGGATGAAGTCAATATTGATAAATGCCTTTGGAATCCTGCTGGAGCATTATATATTGCAAAACAGAATTTGGTATCAGTCAAATTTGTCATAATTTGCATGCAACAGGTACTCATTATTCAGTTATAACAGATTTAATTTCAGGTAGGTTTTGTATATCTGTGAGTTAATTTCATGACATTAAACAGACACTATTATAATGAAAGCTTTACATGGTTTAAAAGTTTGATGCATGAGGCAGGATGCTCAGGGCTGGTGCACTGGGATGACCCTGAGGGATGGGATGGGGAAGGAGGTGGGAGGGAGGGTCAGAATGGGGAACACATGTACACCCATGACTGATTCATGTGAATGTATGGCAGACCCACCACAATACTGTAAAGTAATTAGCCTCCAATTAACATTAAAAAAAAAGATCAACATATACTTCTTCACTGGTAGGTGACAAGGTGACCAGGGAAAGCTTCTCCTACTTTACTGCCTTTTTAAAATATAATGACATTCATTTAGAAATATTTTATATGTCTGCTGTTCCTATTGAGAGTAAACAAAGTTGAAACTAGTCTATGATTCTGTCACGTCTCTTTGACCAATGTCAGAGTATAAAATGACATAGACCGACAGTACAAACAAACAGGATTTGCATGTTTTGTCTTAGATTATGGTACTGGAAAATAAACTTCCTATTGTTAAAAAATGAAGCCCCTGGTGTCTCAGATGGTAAAGAGTCTGCCTGCAGTGCGGAAGACTCAGATTCGATCTCTGTGTCGGGAAGATCTCCTGGAGATGGAAATGGCAACCCACTCCATTATTCTTGCCTGGAGAATCCAATGGACGGAGGAGCCTGGCAGGCTACAGTCCATGGGGTCGCAAAGAGTTGGACATGACTGAGAGACTTCACTTTCACTTTTTTTTTAATTGTTAAAAATTAAGCACTATCAAATTTTTGTGTGCTCTGGAATAATATAATTTTATCAGGTAAGGTTGAAATTATTGTAACTCTTCCCTAATATTGCTGGTGAGCAAAGTGACATACCACTCTGTAATAATATTGAATAAAAATATTGCTAACTTCCAATTAGGGTTTGTATGTTTGTTTGTTTTTTTTTCTTTTTGTGTTAGCATTTCACAAGATTGTATGACACTGAAAGTAATGGCAAAAATAACTTCAAGTTTGTAAAAGATCATACATAATATTTGTTTTAATATTAGAAGAAAAGTTGTTTTCACTTATTTCTTAAAATTTGTCCATCTGTTTCCAAAAATCCTCCTGTTCTAAAGTGGAAATCAATTATAAGAGACATTGGTGGTTAGGATCTATCCAGGGTCTGGGACCCAGATTGCATGGATTTGATGTCTGGCTTCATGATTGCAAGATTCATGACATTGGACCATTTACTTACCCTCTCTGTATCTTAGTATTCTCATCCATAAAACAAGAAACATCATAGTATCTCCCTCGACTAGTAGTTCTACAGATTTAAAAATCTAATACATATAAAGTATTTAGATCTGTACTGTGTAAGTACTTGCTATTATTATTAAATTAACTATAAAATTACTTCAAAAAACTAAGATCATGGCATCTGGTCCCATCACTTCATGGCAAATAGATAGGGAAACAATGGAAACAATGACATGCTTTATTTTCATATAGTGATTTGGGGCTCCAAAATCACTGCTGATGGTAACTGCAGCCATGAAATTAAAAGATGCCTGCTCCTTGGAAGAAAAGCTATGACCAATCTAGACAGCATATTAAAAAGCAGAGATATTACTTTGTCAACAGAGATCTGTCTAGTCAAAGCTATGATTTTTCCATTAGTCATGTATGGATACGAGAGTTGGACTAGAAAGCTGAGCACCGAAGAGTTGATGCTTTTAAACTGTGGTGTTGGAGAAGACTCTTGAGAGTCCCTTGACTGCAAGGAGATCCAACTAGTCCATCCTAAAGGAAATCAGGATGAATTCATTGGAAGGACTGATGCTAAAGCTGAAATTCCAATACTTTGGCCACCCCTGGAGAAGAGATAGGCTACCCACTGCAGTATTCTTGGGCTCCCCTTGTGGCTCTGCTGGAAGAATTCCCCTGCATTGTGGGAGACCTGGGTTGGATGTCTGTGTTGTGAAGATTCCCTGGGGACAGGAAAGGCTACCCACTGCAGTAATCTGGCCTGGAGATTTCCAGAGGCTGTATCCTCCATGGGGTCACAAAGAGTAGGACATGACTAAGAGACTTTCACTTTCATAACATTGTGTGATACTGGATTGTACTAACTGAAATGACCTTATGGATATTTTTACACTGACTTCTTCCAGGATCACAGTTGGGTGAGAATCTACCAAATTGTATCAAACTGTCCAGATTTTAAGAAATTGCAAACCAGTGGGGTGAGAATCAGTGGGTGCTTTAGATCCCTGGCAACTGGGTAGTTCACCGGTTAATCCAGATTCTTCCAAAGCAGAGAATAGCATTTACTGCTTGATTTTCACCATTGCCAGGAGATAACCTGATTTGGTGTCCCATAACATTTTCTTCCAATTAAAGGGGCAACATTCCTCTTCCAATAATTAACATGAGGTTTCCAGAACAACTGTGGAAATTTGCTTCTCCGTGGAACCCAATAATTAAAATAAAATAACAGTCCTAAGTTTCTTTGTAAAATAAAATACTGGCCGTTAAATTAATTGGTTTACATTTACTAGCTCGGGCTTCCCTGGTGGCTCAGATGGTAAAAGCATCTGCCCTCAATGCAGGAGACCCGGTTCGATCCCTGGGTCAGGAAGAACCCCTGGCAAAGGTAATGGAAACCCACTCCAGTATTCTTGCCTGGAAAATTTCATGGATGGAGGAACGAGTCGGACACGTGTCGCAAAGAGTCAGACACGACCGAGCAACTTCACTTTTCACACTTTGATTAGCTCATTTAACACTCATGACTGTCCTATAGTTAATGCTAATGCTAAGTCGCTTCAGTCGTGTCCGACTCTGTGCGACCCCATAGATGGCAGCCCACCAGGCTCCGCCATCCCTGGGATTCTCCAGGCAAGAATACTGGAATGGGTTGCCATTTCCTTCTTCAATGCATGAAAGAGAAAAGTGAAAGTAAAGTCACTCAGTCGTGTCCAACTCTTAGCGAGCGGCCCCATGGACTGCAGCCTACCAGGTTCCTCTGTCCATGGATTTTCCAGGCAAGAGTACTGTAATATAGGCATCAGTTAGTATCTCTACTTTACAGCTGAGGAAATTGAGCCTAAAAAGGTTAAACAAATCGTTCTTTGTCATGTAGGGTGACTACAGATTACAGCTGTGATCATTTCACTGAAAAGCCCCAAGGGCCATACTGCGTCTCTTTAAGAACATATCTGTTGAGTGAGTGATTGAATATATGTTTTTAAAAGAAAAGATTTGGATTAGGACTTGATGCAGCAGGATGAGCCAGAAAAACGTTCATAGACCCTTAGATTTGATGGAGGGCTACCACTGGCACCAAGGATTACTACGCCTACTTTATTCCCTGAGTGGCCGAATTAATGGTGTGACCGAAAGTTACCATACCTCCAAAGTGTGGCGGTGGACCACAGAGAAGCACCACACCTTGACCTTCTCGGACGGACACTGTGCTTCTTGTTTTGGTTTCAAAGTCTTCGATATCTTGAAAAACAGAAAAGCAGGTTTAGAACTAATTGTTTTTGCAGAACAAAATTTTGAGAAGAAAAAACTGGCAACAGCAATGAACACTCACACTTGTCTGACCAAAAGATTTACTTGATAATCAATTGATGTACATTGGTTATACCTCTCAAAATTTTGTCTTCCCTTTTTTTTTATTTTAGTACAACTATGCAGAATATATGATAAAGACATTTATTAACATAACTCACTATCTGTTTTATTCTGCCAGGCAGCCTGAAGCTCAACAGGAAATCTTTTAAACACAGCACATATTTACTTTCCTGCCTAAGGAAGGCATGATTTAAAAGAGTTATGTGGCAAGTTTGCTGCAATCTTCTAGCATTTTAGATTAATGGTAACCATTTTGATATGGGGATGAAGCCTGTGAGAGCTTAGCTTGGAATGTTGTGAGGGAAAAAATAATATGTGATTGAACCAACAAGAAAAAAGGTAAATCTTCTGATTTCTCTTGATCTACTCCTTCACAAAGCAGCTTCGGTCCTATTTGGAGTGTTGTAATTTCCTACAACACCAAAGAGTCATAGACATTCAGTGTTGGAAGAGAGCTTACTAACTGTCTTGTTAAGCTATCCATCTGAGTTATAAATCATTCAACACTCCTAGAAAATGGTCACCCAGCCTCTAGAAAGTACTAAACTGTATAACTTGTCTGAACCTTAGTTTCTTTGCCTGGAAAATCACTTGTATTCATTCATTCATGCAGTCAGTCAGTGATTTAACAAATTTGTATTGAATACTTACTAAAAGATAGGAAGAGTATTAAGGGTAAAGACTGAATTAGTAAATAAAGCAAACATAGACTTTGCCCTTATTATATTCACGAAAGGTTAAAGTAGAAGACCAATTACAAAACATAAAACATATATATATATATACACACACATACATATAAATATGATTTACATGTTGCAACAATTGTTGTAGAGACTGCTCGTTGTCTACCCAAATCTACTGCCCTTTCTTTCACAGTAATAGGTTTATAGGTTTATAGAATAAATATTACACTTTTCTAACCAAAGATACTTTTCCAGAGACCTTTTGCAGCTGAATAGAAAAAGTAGAAACTCACATTTTGTGAACTTTCACCTATTGTGTTTGAGAGGAAATATCCAAAAAAATGTGTTGTTCTCCATCTACACACCAAGTGTTAATACCATCTAGATCGCCAATGATGTGAGAAATATATTGTATTTCTCATGCTCTATCTCTCCAAGTATTATTTCCCAAATGAGTATTCTTTTTGTGCACTTTGCTTCCTTCTCATGAGTAACAATTAAAAAAAATAAATCACTAGACTCGATATGTAAATTTCATATATATATATACACACACACACATATATATATAGTGAAGGATGTGTGTAAGAGGGCGGAGTAGAAGGATGTGCACTCATCTACTGCAAGAACTCCAAAACTACAACTCGCTATTGAACAACCATTGAGTGGAAAATGTTGGATCCCACCAAAAAAAATAACCCATGTACAAGGGCAAAGGAGAAGCCCCAGCAAGATGGTAGGAGGGATGAAATTGCATTTAGAATCAAACCCCTTATCCACCAGAGATGCTCAGAGGGCTCAAACTAACCTTGTGGGCACCAGGACCCAGAGACCCCATAGAGACTGAGCCAAAACTGTGGCAAAACAAGTAGAAATGATGGAATTCCACTTAAGCTATTTCAAATCCTAAAAGATGATGCTGTGAAAGTGCTGCACTCAATATGCCAGCAAATTTGGAAAACTCAGCAGTAGTCATGGGACTGGAAAAGGTCAGTTTTCATTCCAATCCCAAAGAAAGGCAATGCTAAAGAATGTTCAAACTACCACACAGTTACAATCATCTCACATGCTAGTAAAGTAATGCTCAAAATTCTCCAAGCCAGGCTTCAATAGTATGTGAACTGTGAACTTCCAGATGTTCAAGCTGGTTTTAGAAAAGGCAGAGGAACCAGAGATCAAATTGCCAACATCTGCTGGATCATCACAAAAGCAAGAGAGTTCCAGAAAAACATCTATTTCTGCTTTATTGACTATGCCAAAGCCTTTGACTGTGTGGATCACAATAAACTGTGGAAAATTCTTCAAGAGATGGGAATGCCAGACCACCTGACCTGAGTCCTGAAAAATTTGTATGCAGGTTGAGAAGCAACAGTTAGAACTGGACATGGAACAACAGGCTGGTTCCAAATAGGGAAAGGAGTACATCAAGGCTATATATTGTCACCCTGCTTATTTAACTTACATGCAAAGTACATCATGTGAGATGCCGGGCTGGGTGAAGCACAACCTGGAATAAAGATTGCTGGGAGAAATATCAGTAACCTCAGATATGCAGATGACACCACCCTTATGGCAGAAGGTGAAGAGGAATTAAAGAACCAATTGATGAAAGTGAAAGAGGAGAGTAAAAAAGTTGGCTTAAAACAACATTCAGAAAACTAAGATCATGGCATCCAGTCCATCACTTCATGGCAAATAGATGGGGAAACAGTGGGAACAGTGACAGTTTTTATTTTGGGGGCCTCTAAAATCACTGCAGATGGTGATTGCAGTCACTAAATTAAAAGACTCTTGCTCCTTGGAAGAAAAGCTATGACCAACCTTGACAGAATATTAAAAAGCAGAGACATTACTTTGCCAACAAAGGTTCATCTAGTCAAAGCTGTGTTTTTTGCAGTAGTTATGTATGGATGTGAGAGTTGGACTATAAAGAAAGCTGAGCACCAAAGGATTGATCCTTTGGAACTGTGGTGTTGGAGAAGACTCTTGAGAGTCCCTTGGACTGCAAGGAGATCCAATCAGTCAATCCTAAAGGAGATCAGTCCTGAATATTCATTGGAAGGACTGATGTTGAAGCTGAAACTCCAATACTTTGGCCACCTGATGTGAAGAACTGACTCATTGGAAAATACCCTGATGCTGGGAAAGATTGAAGGTGGGAGAAGTGGACAACAGAGGATGAGATGGTTGGATGGGGAGTCGGCGATGGACAGGGAAGTCTGGCATGCTGCAGTCCATGGGGTCACAGAGAGTCAGACACAACTGAGCAACTGAACTGAATTGATGTAATGTATATATGTAATTTCATATTACATATGAAATCCCTTTCCCTTCATCTTTAGCAGTCATTAGCCTTACACCTGCTTAGGATCTAGAAAACTAAAGTTTCTCAGTCATGTCCAACTCTTGTGACCCCATGGACTATACAGTCCATTGAATTCTCTAGGCTAGAATACTGGAGTGGGTAGCCTTTCCCTTTTCCAGGGAATCTTCCCAACCCAGGGATCAAACCCAGGTCTTCCACATTGCAGGCAGATTCTTTACCAGCTGAGCCACGCCCATCCTTTCTCCAGTGGATCTTCCCCACCCAGGAATTGAACCAGGGTCTCCTGCATTGCAGGTGGATTCTTTACCAACTGAGCTATCAGGGAACTAGAGGGCCTTGCATGTTTCTTCTAGAGGATTTTTAAACAAATATGCTCCCCTTTCTTCTTTGGCTGTAGTATAACTGTGAGCCCATAACATGTTGGTAACACTTAATGTGAATTACTGAGTAGACTTGTTTGCATCATTTTACTTATGACTCATTAAGAATCAGGCTAACAAACTCTGTTTAAAACCAAAAATTAATATATTGATTGTTTCTATTTCTAGCAGTGATAACAAGTGAGAATATTAAGGGTTTTTTTTTCCTCATTACTATTATCATTGAAAGATCTCATTAAATTGTCATGACTTTTTAATGGTCATAAAAACAAAAGCTGTCACAAAGGAGTAGAGAGAAATTGAATGATTGTATGAAATTAACAAGCTTTCAATTACATTCTCTCAGTGTCCCATTGTCAGTGTTCCATGCTCACACTAACATCAATCATGTTTTCAGTGTTAATCAGAAGCCATTATAACACACTGTTGATAAGACCATGGGTACTTCAATATATTCTGTGTTAACGTCCACTTAAATAACATCCACTTGTAACATAATTTCTTCATGCCTTTTATGATTACAATGGGGTTTCTATTAGCTAACATAAAAGGAAATCAACTTCTTCTGAAAGTCACCCAAGTTCTGTTAGCAATCAAAACACAATCATTTTAAAATAGTACTAGTTCACAGATTTTAATTAATAATTCAGATTTTAAAACTGTTTAATAGCACAGAGATCATAGATAAGATCTAATTTTACCTTAAGTGCCATTTCATGTGAATATACTTTGAACAAAATCTGTTTTAAGTATCCAACCTGTATTTCAAGTACATTTCTGCCAGCCAGCAACATAATATAATTCACATAATTTTGAAACAATGTACAGTGAAGGTAGCCATACAAACCCAGTGATATTTTCTTTTCTCTGTAAGACCTTTATAAACTCCAGATCTATTCTATAAGGAGAAGCCAGAGAGAACCACCCTGTTCTGTTTTTGTCCTATCCATTTTTTGCTTAAGAGAAAAATAGCTTAGTGTGAGATCGTTCCCTGAGATGGTCTCAAATTTTATATTATTTGGAGAAATTCCCATAAACCACAAAGGTGACCTGCCCAGGCTGTCCTGGTACTCAAGGCACAAGTCCTGCCGTGCTGGTTGCTATTAAAGACCCCAATTGCCGAGGTTGCTCTCATTAAGCCATTCTGATGACCAGGGCTTATCGGATCCTGCGGTTTTATTGCTGGTTTTGGAGGAAGCATTTGGCAGGAGCATAAGCAAAAATGCAGTCACAAACAAGGCTCTGTTCCAAAGGCCAGCAGGAAGTGCCTGAGAATGGCCCATAAAATGAGCTTTAAAGAATTACTGGGCCATATGCTCTCTCCTGGAGCAACCAAGGTGCAGTGGAGGGGAAAAGGGCCACCAAAATGTACTTAAAATTAAGTCCAAGCAATGCTAAGCGTTGCAATGCCTAATTGTAAGGAGAATACATCTTTGCAGCTGCCACATGTAGGAATGAATCTCAGCCCAATTAAAGCAAGAAAACTGTGTATTGGCTGCCAAGACCTGAGGATCACAGTCAGAGGATATGTTTGGCGGCGCCAGCCCCCATCACAGAAGGAGGCCAGTGGTTTGCCAACTCTCATAACTGAGAGGAAGTCTGTGGGTACCTAGGGTTTGCTGACCCCAATCAAGAGAACAGCACCTGAAAAGATAGAGATAGGAAAAATCTTCACCAGGAAAAGGTCCATGCTTCAAGCAGGACGTAGAGTAGTTGAGTTATCCAGAGTAAAAATAATACCATTTATTGAATCTTTCTTGATTGCCAATGCATGAATTACTTTGTTACAGTGTTTTAAATCTTCTTTATTTTTCCTTTATTCTTTCATATATCAAGAATAACTACTATGTACCAAACACTCAGTGAAGCAGTTTCACTGAATCTTCATGATGATCCTGGAATGTAGATACCAATATCCCATTCATTTAACCAAGGAGAATAATGAGGTCCATCTGGAGAAGGAAATGGCAACCCACTCCAGTATTCTTGCCTGGAAAATCCCATGGATGGAGGAGCCTGGTGGGCTGCAGTCCATGGGGTCGCAAAGGGTCGGACACGACTGAGCGACTTCACTTTCACTTTTCACTTTCATGCACTGGAGAAGGAAATGGCAACCCACTCCAGTATTCTTGCCTGGAGAATCCCAGGGACCAGGGGAGCCTGGTGGGCTGCCGTCTATGGGATCGCACAGAGTCGGACACGATTGAAGCGACTTAGCAGCAGCAGCATAGTGGATTAGCAACTGACTGAAGACCACACAGTTTCTACTTGTCAAGGCAGAACTGAAAAGGAGATAGTTTGGTTCCAGGACTCACTCTCGCAAGCAACATGTTATTCTGTTATTCTCTCCAGATGTTAACTGGAATTTCCCTGCCCCTTGCAACATATAAACTGGCATAAACTGCCACTCCAAGCTCAAACAAACCAACACAAAAGCTCAATGCCTTTCCAGAGAGTTCTGCAAATTCTTGGGTTGGTGTGGGGAGTGCTGTGTTGTCAGGCTTTAGAAACAGCTCCCTGGTGGCTCAGATGGTAAAGAATCTGCCTGCCAATGCAGGAGACCTGGGTTCAGTCCCTGAGTTGGGAAGATCCTAACCTTAGCCCTAACCCCAGGAGAAGGAAATGGCAACCCTCTTCAGTATTCTTGCCTGGAGAATTTCATGGACAGAGAAGCCCGCTGGGCTGCAGTCCATGGGGTTGCAAAGAGTTGAACATGTCTGAGTGACTAACACTTTCACTTTTTCACTTTCCCTTTCTGATATCCTTACTCCTGTGCATCTTTTCTTTTTTTTTTCCCCTTTTTCCCTTCACATATGTTCTTGATTTGTCTGCATCCACCTGTCCCTGCAAAGCAGGAACTCAGCCACTTGTCTTGGCCTACATACAGATATACACACCTGCTAACACACACACACACAAATTTGGAGTACCACCATTACCACACTGTGCCTCTATTGTCAAGCTTATTGATTTAGTAATATGTAACCCAAACACCTTAAAATCCAATATATTTACTTCTTAAAAGTTATTTAGTTCCTTCCTTCTGTAACTTATGTCTATTCTTTCTCTCTTTTCTATAATGTTCCCACTATAGTCCTCTCTTTGAAGAGTAAGGGAAATCTAAATCTTCCCATTTTCCTCTGCAAAGAAGTCCACCTCCCTCCAGCTCTGCCTACGAAACTCAGAAATTGATGGATCGATCCCACTTCACAGTGCTTGTAAGTAAAGGAAATAAAATTTAATTCCAAATATCGTTGCTCTAGAGGACATTTGCTTAACCACTTAACTGCCTCTCTAACTAGCATCTAGTCCAAGACACAGACCATATGATCTGCCCCCAGACCAGCGCTTATTTTCTCTCTTCTGACACCTCAAAAGCAATTTTGGTCACTTTGAGAACATAAAATCTGATTTTCAGCTCTAAGATTTCCTTTACTCTGCTCCTGGGTCTCTATCAATCAAATATTGTTTTCCCCCTTTGCAAATCCTCTGAAGAAGCCTCAGCATTAAGAGCTTGTGCTGAAGTAAACAGGACCAAGGAGCACGTGTTCACCTTCATGATACAGCTCCCACATTGGAGGTACACGTTCCTATTTTTGCCCACGGAAAAACATCTTCCTGTGCCGGAAGCTGGTACTTTGCCCAGTGAAAGGGAACTGGTGAAAATTATCAAGAATAATTCTCTAGTTCTGCATTAGTTCTGCTGAATTCCCAGATACAACATGTTTAGCTTTTGTAATCAAAATACTCTTTATGGATCTCAAGACATTGCAGTAAGGTGATTCTGAATTTATATCTCTATTAACTTGTCCCTTGGAAGAAGGCTGCTCATGGAGAACACCAAAACTGTTACTATTTCCTATTTCTTGGGTGGTTTTGAATAAGCTGAAATTCTTGGTACTGTAATTAATTCTCCCAGGTCTTTATTAAGTAGCATATAAAAATACGTCTACTTAGACCTGTTTCATTTTCCACCATCATTTTCAAGATGATTTCCACCACATTTTCAGTTACAGAGTTTGCAATATTACTGTGTTTCCTAGTACTACTCAGTAACATGACATAACCTAATAAAGCACAATACTACTGTCAAATTCTGTAAAAGGTACAATAGCTAAGTCTTGATATTGGGCATAAATTTGGAATGGTTATATGCAAGCAGGAAGTAAAGAGATACTCTAAGAGAGTCTGGTGTCAAATCCATTTACAAACCATGTTAAATTTCTCTTTTTTGGTGTGTAAAGGGCTTTTTATAAAAATTTAGAAATAAATGGAGAGAGTAAGTGAGCTGTTCTTTGGTTTTCTGAGAATAATGAATCTAATGAGAACCATTTCCTTATGGTTTTTTAAGAAAAATATATAGAATAATAGTGAGGAGGGGGCTGAAAGATATTTTTCCTATTGGCTTAGCATCAAGATTTCAATAGAGAAAAGTGTTTAATAAACAGAACAAGGAAACAACTATGAAATAATTGGTCTATTATAATATACATTCAAGACTGGATTTGAATTTCTATCAATGGACTCATTTTTTATGACAAATGATGGTAAAAGCAGTGTAAGCTATGACTGAAAAAAAAATTTTCTAAACATGACTTGTCCATTTTGCTTTCTAAATTTGCACATTCCCTATAGTTAAAACTAGGTGAATGAAAGAGAAGCACAAGTAAAGGATGGACCAATATAGGTTTGATAGCATAGGATAGACTGAGACATCAGGTTATTGAAGAGTACAGATCTTCAGTGTTTCTGAAAAGAAAAGAAGAAGTTTAAGTAGGCATGCAAAGATTAAACATCCCACTAAGGAATTATGCACCAGATAATTGGTGATGGAACAAAA
Organism: Tragelaphus eurycerus; assembly: GCA_935064755.1. Taxonomy (NCBI): domain Eukaryota; kingdom Metazoa; phylum Chordata; class Mammalia; order Artiodactyla; family Bovidae; genus Tragelaphus; species Tragelaphus eurycerus. Next base: position 41,186,147 of record CAKXYN010000001.1, read on the forward strand.
TGATCAAGAACACAGGTTGAGGATCAGACAGTATAAGTTCAAGTGGATAATGGTATCCACTATGTGTTAGCTGTTGATACAGGGCAGATTCTATAGTTTCTTTCTATCTCAGTTCTCACCACTTTAAATAGAGCTACTGATAATTCACTGGAGGTTCAGTTGTTAGGAAATGGCACTTTAATTACCATGGCTCGGGCTCAATCCTTGGTAAGGAAATTAAGATTCCACAAGCTGCAAGGCCAAAAATAAATAAATAAATAAATGAGATGGAGCTCCCAAGAGCACGTGTGTCAGAGAAATAGAGATGTGATATCTCTAAAACTTTTAAAAGATGCTAGGTACTAAATAAATGTTATTGGGAACTGTGTATTGTTAATGATCAACAAAAGAAGGATGTTTAGAAATTTTAAATGAGTTTCATTTTCTGTTCTCATCTCAGTGTCTGATGATGTAATAAAATGTATTTTCTTAAACACTGAGTATGGAACTCCCTTTTCTGCTCAGCCAGTGGGCAGCTCAAATTCTCAATGAATTAATGAAAGAAAAAAAAGGCTGAAACTCAAAGCATATGCATTTTATTCCAAGCACAGCCACATCACATTGTATTTTACTATAGAGAATGTTTCGCCAACTTGATAGGAGTGTTAGATGGAGGGTCATTGAACCTCTCTGCTCAGAAAGCTACACAGCCCAGCTGGAGGCAGAAGTAAACCTCTCCGCCTGGTGAGTGAGTAGCCAGAAAAATCCTAGGCTGTTCTGCTTTTTCTTGGTCTTGGATTGTGCTTTTTGGCAAATGCTCACTTTCTTGGCTTTTATTCCACAAGAAGGACAATGCCAGTACATTTTTAGTCAGTAATCTCTAATCTCTAAAGAGATTTATTAAGGCTATTTGTACTCCTTGATTATTAATGATACAAATATTGCTCAAGTGAAAAAAAGAGAGTATTTGGAAGAGGTCAATCCTCAGGTGAATAAAAGATGCACTATGTAGTGTTGGAGAAGACTTTTGAAAGTTCCTTGGACAGCAAAGCAGATCCAACCAGTCCATCCTAAAGGAAATCAGTTCTGAATATTCATTGGAAGGACTGATGCTGAAGCTGAAACTCCAATACTTTGGTGACCTAATGTGAAGAACTGACTCATTGGGAAAGACCCTGATGCTGGGAAAGATTGAAGGTGGGAGGAGAAGGGGAGACAGAGGATGAGATGGTTGGATGGCATCACTGAATCAATGGACATGAGTTTGAGTAGGCTCCAGGAGTTGGTGATGGACAGGGAAGCCTGGTGTGCTGTGGTTCTTATTGTTGCAAAGAGGTGGACACAATTGAGTGACTGAACTGAACTGATGGCATGTGGGAAGAAATGGACTCAGATGTGTGTGTGTGTGTGTGAGTGTGTGAGAGAGAGAGAGAGAGAAAGAAACAGAGAGAGAGAGATCAAGGTTATCTTTTTTCCAGAATGAACATTTGAAGATTTTGCTAAGGAGCCATGAATGGCAGCGAAAAAGTATTCCATTTTGACCATCAAAGTAGCTAATATGAAGAATGCTGGGGCTTAATTGGATTTCAGTTAAAAATTTGAATGCATCCACTAAGCTTGGAGGGGCACAGTGAAAGGGGCTTTCCAGCACAATGGAAGGAAATTCTTCTTCATTGGCATAGTTCGCAGTTACTGAAACTTTATAAACACCATAACATTTAATCTTCACAGTGACCTTGAGATATAGCTACTATGACACAAAGTTCAGAAAGGTTAAGTAACTTACCCAAGGCTGAACAGCTAGAAGAGGTCCAGAAAGGGACTCCTACCTAATTCAGACTCCAGAAGCATTTTCAGCTCTTGAGGATACCACTCTGGTCATACCATGGAGGGAGAGGGGAAAACCAGAGGAAGGGGAAAAGGAGCAAAGAGGAAGGCAAAGCAGAATTTCTTTTTATCCAAAAGTCTTCCTGCCTTTTTGGAAAGGAAGTCCTAGCCTGGTTCAAAAGTCCTCACACATGGTAGCAAAAAAGCCAAACTGATCACTGGCCTCCCAGAGGTCTGAGGGAGTTCAGGCAGAGCTTCAGTTGTAATTAGCTCCTGTGCCAGATCATCAGCTAAGAGAGCTGGAGGTATTAGTTTTGGTGGAAAATATGGTGAACCTATGTCCTTTCAGGAGCAATCTCACTCTTCTCTCCCTTTTGATCCATTTTTGTGATGCTCATTACGGTAAAGGGAGTGATTTCCTTGAAGTATGGCTCCAGGCTCCTTGGTAAGAGAGGTAAATATGAACAGCTACACCAACCAGAGTCCTCTCCTACAGAGTACATAATATGCCCATTTATACATCATGATGATTTAATCGGAAAGTTAAATTTCAAAATTTGCAACCTATGTAGAATATAAAAGGTAGAGTTTCCAAGGAAATAGGGCAGAACTCCTAGCAAAAATGTGCTACAACTCCTGCTTATACACAGAGCATCAAATGAAATCTTTTCAAAGACCTCCTCACACACTTAAGCTCTGAGTTTACCAGAGTTTTTATTCTATGGATTTCAATTTGCAAGAACTTCCACAACTAAAATTAGGGAGATTGACTTTATGGTTGTTGCTAAATACTTTTTTTTTTCCTATTAAATTGTTTTACTCTGAGCAAGGTCTTTGGAGTCACAGATGCAATCTGCATTTTCTTTGCAGCTTTCATCAGCTCAGCCCTCAGGGGAATTGAGGTTCACTGATAAGGACTTTTGCATGCATTGTCATTTAGAGACCAAAAGGGAGAGACCAGAGAGAGAGCAGAAGTCAGAGCCAGAGTGTGCACCTAATTTAAATAAAATCCCATTGTTTTCCCAAGCACTTTCACTTCTTTCATCTTTGTAACTACTTATAGTAACCTTGACAGGGTGGGTAACAGGGAAGACATTAGTAATATATGGGATAGATATACTTGGTTGTATGGGTGATGCACTTAAGTGTTATACAAACAAATATATATATATTCATTTTAAAAGCTGTGCATTGCTCTTTAAAAATTTCTTCTTATCATAAATGATACTAATTTTCTGGATACAGTGGCCATAAATATGTACTTTTAAACACATTTACTAAAAATATAAAATCAATTTGATTGGGAAAAATAAATAATAGTATATGTGGTGCCTGTATATTTTTCAAACCCCACAGTTAATGTATAGATGCCTGAAGTTTCAGCTCAGTTCGGTAGCTCAGTCATGTCCAACTCTTTGTAACTCCATGGACTGCTGCACACCAGTCCATCACCAACTCCCAGAGTTGACTCAAACTCCTGTCCTGAAGTTTGGGGATGATTTAAGAAAATGGGCCATTTGAACTCCAGAGGATATGGTGGATCCAGAGACAGGATACTTTTGAGAGAACCAGAGGTGGTTTGTATTAGGAGTGAACAGGGATGGGATTGGGAGGTAGAGGGGAGAGAGAAACAGAGACAAAATGGAAGTCAGCTTACAGAATTCTAAAGGTCTTTCAGAAAAAGTCTACTCAACCTAAAGTAGTTTGAGTTCTTGTGTTGAGACATCTTTCCTCCCCCAGACTTTTATAAATGTTTTGTTACAAACCAAAGACAATGCAAGTGTGTTTAGCAAGTGCATTATGTGGCAGACAGAACTAAAAGCTCCATCCACTCACTCTTGGATCAAAACCAGGGTGAAGAAAAGAAGGAAAACTGAGGCTGTGCAGTGATAGAGGTGGAGCTGGAAGTGATGGTTGGAATGAATGACTGTCCACTGGGAGGCACATGAATCTGAACACCGTGAGTAGATTTTATCCAGATTTGAAGAGTCACAAAGCGCCTACTGGTAGTAGTTTCATATAAATGAAATTGGTCTGGGTTAGAGTACTTCTTTCTGACAAAGTTGAAATTGTTAATTTCAGTCTCAGACTCATTCTGCTGAATCTCTCAGGTTCCCTTTAAGAATCTGCATCTCATAGACAAGTGCTCAAGAAGTAATGGTTGATTTACCACATAAAAAACAAGTGAATTGCTTGCATTTCATTATAACTTATCATAAGAATCTCTTAAATGTAGAGTTTACTCATTAGTTCATGTATCATGAAAATACTTTTAAACCCTGCCGCTGCTAAGTCCCTTCAGTCGTGTCCAGTTCTTAGCGACCCCATGGACTGCAGCCGACCAGGCTCCTCCATCCATGGGATTTTCCAGGCAAGAGTACTGGAGTGGGGTGCCATTACCCAACTGCAATTGTGTGTATGACTTCCTTGTGAAAAATGAGTAAATGGGCTTGTTTTTGTATTCCCAAAATGCCTAATACAGTGCTGGCACACAGTATGAACTCAGAGAAATAAAAGTGACTTTAAATCACTTACTAAATTATTTAAGTCTCTTAAGGGTTAAAGTTGGAGTTAGGGTTATGTTTTCCCTGGTGGCTCAGATGGTTAAAGAATCTGCCTGCAATGCAGGAGACCAGGATTCGATCCCTGGGTTGGGAACATCCCCTAGAGAAGGGAATGGCCACCACTGGAGTATTCTTGCCTGGAGAGTTCCATGGACAGAGGAGCCTGGCGGGCTATAGTCCATGGGGTCCCAAAAAGTCAGACATGACTGAGCTACTAACACACGTACCAGGGTTAGGTTAGGTTATATTCCTACTTTCCACTTCATCTGTTGTTCAGGAAAACTCAGGGAATACTTTTCTTTCATGTTTCTCAGAACACAAGCTTTCTCCCCTTTAGAGTCCTTTGCCCTTTCGCTTCCTCTGCTTGAAAAATTCCTCCAGATTCCCACATTGCTGGATTCGTTCTGACATTCAAATTTCTGACTGCATGCTGCCTTCTTAGGGAAACCTCTCTTGGACAAACAATTTAAAATAGCAGCTCCCTATCACTCTCTACTTCTTTCCCTAAAGGTCTAATCACTGTCAGAAACAGTGATTGGTTTAATTTATTTCAATTTTTCCAAATTAGACTGTAAGGAGAATAGGGACCTTGTCTTCCTGCTGTAACTAGGTCAGTGCTCACAAAAAGCAGGTATTAAACAAGTACATGTGTAATGCATTAATAAATAATTATAACTCTAAAGTGAATTGTGAATGCAAGATAACTACCTGTAGAGTCAACCATATTTTCTTCCAGAATTGAAGGGAGGATAAGACCAATTTTTGTTGGATCACTGACATGGTAGCCAGACTCTAAAACAGCCCCCCAATGAACTTCCTGTGGTATCTTCCCACCACATTATACTAGGATTGGTCTATGTGCCCAATGTTATGGCAGAAATGATGGCTCATTGCCTCTGAAGTTTGGTTATAAAAGATCATGGCCCAGGAGAGAGAAAGCCAAACCTGAGGGGAAGTTTATTTGTTTTGTAAAAAAGGAAAGAGTGGTCGCATAGTTGAAAAATAGTGTTTGGGCTTTGAATCTAGATAAGCCTGTGTTTTAATTTAGTCCTTAGATTTATAAAGTGTGAGACACTAAAAAGTTTACTTTTCAGCTATTTTTATAGTGTTCCTTAATATACTTAGTATCTCATACCTAAAGAATATTCAACAATCATTTGTTGGAAAGAAGAACAAATAGGTAAATCAAATCTATAAAATGGTTTTTAAAATAATTATGTTATCTGATTATTGTGAGAATAAATGAAATGTTATAAATAACTGGTTTAAATACTATTTCAAATAGCCCTCAATAAATTTTATGTTTCCCTGATAAGTATGTACTGTTATTATGCATATTTTGCAATGTTGTCATTTAGGCACTCAGTCATGTCTGACTCTTTGCAACCTCATGGTCTGTAGCCTGCAAGGTTCCTCTGTTCATGGAATTCTCCTGGCAAGAATCCTGGAGTGCGTTGCCATTTCATTCTCCAGGGGGTCTTCCTGACTCCACCATTGAACTTACATCTCCTTCACTGGCAGGAAGATTCTTTACCACTGAACCACCAGGGAAGCCACATGTGAAATGCTAAATGTAAAAGCTTAAGAAAACTTGCCAAAAGGTCACTGAACTAGTAATGAATTGCTGGAGTTAAGTTTCAAATCCCAAGGAGCTACAGATTTTTACCACGATGATCTAGTTGATGTAGTACATTCTAATTTCTGCTGCGATCATAGTCTGTTCATTGTCTGATCTAGATGTGTTGGCATGGTAGGGCCAGAAGTTTACTTAAAGCATTCTAAATGAAAAGTAGGGACGGATATAAAGCTATCAGGAGAAATCTCATGCAAACAAATATAGGAAACATGTCTGAGAACAGGAGGGCCATCAGACAGTTGTTCCCTTCCTCCATCTCTCTATTTCTTTATTCCTGGTAAATCATCAGGGTCTTGGCCATCTCTGCTTTCTGTGAGCTTCTGTCCCATTCTCGTCTCTGCAGATCAGTCTCCTTGTATTTACTTATAGTTCATGCAGCCATAAAATATTAAGACTATATATTGCTTTGCCTTAACATAGCTACTCTATATACTTCTCAGCTCCTGAATCTACAGTGAAATTGGCTTGTGTCTCTTGCTTGAAATTTTTGAGATGTTGAATGTCAGATGTCTATGACTATAGAAAAGAAGTTCCCCATCCAGCAACTTGGCTTACTCTTTTAGAAGACAGGTAGAAACAGTAATTATCGTCTTCAGCATAATGATTAATCAAGGAGATCACTGTCCAATTGCCTCAATTAGGTATTTATTTTAAGGGTAGAGTAAGTCCAGTCCAATCACTTATTCACTAATCAGAAGCAACTGAAAAATAACCTATTTACTTAGAAATACTAGGGCCAGGTATGTGGAAAACATAAAATTTCCAAATTGCTATCTTTGAACTCTATGTATCCTCTTACCTTATTAGATAAGTCTCTATGACCTTTTTAATTAAAACTGTCATAGATGTAAATACCAAACCAGATTTCTTGAATTTTCTCACTTTATGGCCGTCACTTATAAAACCAAAAGTGATGTGATTCTTTTGAGGCATGATTGTAAGCCACTGTAGATGCCCCCATATTCCCTCAGCCCCTCTAGGAAGCCACCTGACACTTTGGGAGGTAATTTCAGGTGATGACTTGCTACCTTCAGCACCTGGGTCTCTCTGCCTGAAACTGCTCTGTAGACTTATTTATTCCTTGAGCATAGTATGACTTGAAACCCAGGTATGCCAGCTGGGATTTTAATGTCATCAGGAGTGACCCTCAACTTAGGAGGTAAGAGAATTGGTACGTAAGTATTCCAGCTTCCTTGCCCTGGGATGGGGCAATCGTGTGGTGTGTTCTACACAGGTTCTCAGAGAGGTCTACTGTACTGATAACCTACTCACTCTCTAGCTTCCTTTTTTGTGGGTTTTCTCTCTTTCCTTTATAGTTCCCTTCTCCTTCACCACGCTGCCTGAAATTGCCTTCATCCAAATCCTCGTAATGAATTCTAATGTTGAAGAAACAGAATATACTATGGATATTTAAAACAACCTTTATCCACTAATTTATTAAGCAATACTCTTTGCCAAGCACTGCTCCAGAAGCTTAAAATGCAGCCGTGGGTTAAACAGACAAAGAGAGTCATCTCCTGTGGGAAACCCATGTTTCTCTGTCTCTCTCTCTCTTTTTTTTAATGGCACACATGGAGTTTCCTCAAGCTTCACATTAAGTTTGAACAGCCAGTATTTTTATTTCTTCATAAAGCAGAGAATATGATGCCTTGCAGAAACAAATCAATTTTTGTTTTTCTTTCAGTGAATTATTACCTAAAACATCAAATAAGGTGAATTTATTGTTGTTACCACTATTAAAATGTTGAAGGGAGGCAGAGAAATTCACAATGGTATTCAGCAGCCCAAACATGCTGCAACATCAAACATCTGCCCTGAATCCATCTTTGGGACTGCACAGTTAATGGTATAAAATATTAAGACTCACCTCTGGACCATAAGAGGTGCTGTGCTGTATAGTAAGTATAGATGGATCCTCTGATGCTTTGAGTCTGAACCCCCATGTGGAAGCCACAGGCAGGCAAGGCAATTGGCTCACCAAAGCAAAAAATGTTTTTGATATTCTGTTTTTGAAAAGTTCTCTTGCTTGTCATCACAAAGTCACTTAAAATCAGGGAGTCAATTTTGTATTCAAGAGGTTCTCTTTCTATCAGCAAATGGTTTATAGGCACTTTCACTAAATCGCTTCTCTAAAAGAAGTAGTCAGGATGTAATCTGCGTTGGCTTAAGGATATCCCTGCCTAAAGACAAAGGAATGGCATAGATAACCCACTAAGAACCCATTATGCCTCAAAATCTGTGAAAATTTCTTCACATTTTTTGCTTCACATTCAAAGCAGTTTTGGTTGAGATCACTGAAAGACACACTTTCTTTATTCATCTAAAGAAAGCATAACTTTTTATATACTTTCACATACAAAGAATCTGCCTGAAATATGGGAGACCGGGGTTCGACCACTGGGTCAAAGGGAGATCCCCTGGAGAAGGGAATGACAACCCACTCCAGTATTCTTGCCTGGAGAATCCCGTGGACAGAGGAGCCTAGCGGACTACAATCCATGGGGTCGCAATGAGTTGGACACGACTGAGTGACTTACACTCTCACATACATCGTATACTTCCAAATGTGTGCTTGCATATATATATATATATATATTTAATTGTATACTATGCATTTTATGTATTATGCTATTTATGATTTTATATATTAATACATCTATATATGCATGTCTCTAGTAATTCAATAGATCCTCAAAATAACTTTTAATGTAGATTTAGAGCTAATGCTTCTCTAATTTAAAAAATGAGATAATGAGGGCTCAAAATGGAACTTGCTCAAACTCATACATCTTGTCATAGAACCAGTTCATTTATCTCCAAATTTCTGCCTCTTTCCAATATTTCATGATGACTGTACATATCTTGCATTTAGTCTTCTACACTTTTTCCATACCAGTAAGTTCATAACTAAATTTTCTCCAGATAAAAATGTAAACACTTAAATTTAAATAATAATAACCATGCAGGGTCCTGTGAATGATAAAATACTATGCCATATTTCATTTTATTAAATTAAAAAAAAAAACCTCTTTCATACATGGAAACATCTCATAGAAATAGATTTTTGTAGCATTTTCATTCCTATTTATTAATAAGAAAAGCATTATGGAATAAGCATTTAGAAAGTTTGGGTCCCAGGACAAGCCTGACTTCAAATGTTCCTGTACCATGTCTTAGAAAATTACATGATCTTTGTCAGCTTCTGCTTACTTATCTGTAAAATGGATTTATAATTGTCCCTACCCCTTAGTTTTGCTAATGGTCTGAGATTTTGAGTAGTTGGCTATCTCCATTGGCAGAATGCATCTAAAAAAAAAAAAACAGATGCTAAGTCTCTTCAAGGACTCAGGAAACTATGATGACCCATGAGCTAAATCTAGCCTCCTGCCTGTTTTTATAAATAAAGTGTTATTGAAACATGGCAACATTCATTTGTTTACATATGGCTGCTTTCAATTTGAAAGAACAAAGACCTTGGCTTATAAACCAAATGTATTTACTGCATGGTTCTTTAAAAGTTGTACTAACCCTTGGTCTTACCTCTTCACCAACACTCATTCAGACTTGTATCTTGATCAAGCCTGGCTGATCTGCATGTGACACAGCTAAGAACAGGATCTGAGAAAGGAAATTGAACGTGCCCTCAAACAAAGGTAACTGCTCCATGGAACAGATAAAAGTCAAACCTAAGAGTTTCAAGGAGATATCAATCCTCAGGCATCCAGCAATATTAGAAGATTGGTACTAGGGGAAAAAGTTGAGAAAGTTGACTTTCAAAAGCCATGATCCCCAAACACAAATGAAACTTCTTTTATTTGAAAAACTAAGCTGCTTCAACTCACAGTTTTTTATTAAAAGTATTTATGAGTACCCTTCCAGTCGTTCACACATAAACCATGCAACACCCATACCCGGCCACTGTAGTTCAAGCTTTGTGACGCGTATGAAGCAAGATTTACCTGCATTACAACAGTGAAAGGGAAATAAATTGGGTGATTTCATTACTTTCTGTTCAGTGAAATCCTTATTTTATTGCTAAGCTTTGACACATTTTCCAGAACCTCAACTATCTTTTCTCTCGCCCACTAAGAAGCAGCAGCAGCACCAAAAAATCATCTGGACATCTGGATATTGCATTCAATAATTTATTGGAATCTCAGTCACACTGCTACAATGAAAGTAGGGGAGATAAAAAGGACTTCACCCACACTACAAATAAAGGAGTTGGAATAATAGTCTTTTCTGTTTTTTTCTTTTTTTTGCTCCCTTCAAAATATTAAATTTTATCAATCATAATCTAACAGCTCTGGGACCAGAACACACTTTGTTGTTAACAATATCTCAATCACACATATTGCTTTTCCAATACAACTTGCAGGGGACTGATTTGTGATAAAGCTGATATAGGAAATGCAGAGGGGGACAGACATATAGCCAAATAAATCAGGTTAAAATGAAATTGATGGAATGGACTCAACAGCAACTATTCACTCACTTTCTCCAGTTTTGATGCAGCATTTGGTGTTAATAGCTGCCTTTGAAACCTTTGTATCTGACCTATTCATAGGTAGAATAAAGCACCAAAAACTACTAACATCTAGGCAATGCTGCCATTTTAAGTTTGTCTTTAGATGATAAACAAGCTTTCTCCAGAGGAGAAATGTCACCCTGTAGTACAGCTTTGGGCTTTGTTTAACAGTTTGCTGTGTCACCAGCCAGTGATAGATCCTACCAGAAGGGGCAGGATGAGGGTAGAGAATTATTTAGGGTGATTGAAGTCTTTACTCTTAATTACTGCATTGTACTGCCTCCAAAGCAAATAACCACTTGCATTGTAAGTGGAAAATGAGCTCTGTCAACTGTGGATTATTTAATAAATGAAAATGAGAAAACATGGTAGGATAGAGGAGAGAAAGCAAAGCTAGGTGTTAACCTCAAGCTTTTTACAAAAATAAATTCTAGATGAATCACAGATCTAGATATAATAAATGAAATTACGAGAGTATTTAAGAGGAATAGTTTTATAATTCTAGGCTTGAGAAAATGTTTTACATTTGTGTCACAAAACAAACCAAATTTAAAGGAAATCAGTGATACATTAAATTACAGAGAAAATCAATTTTACTGTTAATAATTTCTGTTATATAAAAATATGACAAAGTTAAAATAAAAGTTGAAAATTTTAAAAAGCTTGTAATAGAAAAAATATTAACATGCTTAGAACAAATAATTTCTGGAAATTAGAAAGAAAAATCTGAACCCCTTTGTACAAAACTAAGCAAAGATCATGCAAAAGAATTTTGAATTTCTAATAAGTGTATAAAATGTTCAATTTATTAATAAACCATGACATCCAAATTAAAACAACAAAAATTGTCACTTATCAGATGCTAAATGCAAATTTTAGCAATATATAATATTGACAGAGAAGGAGAAAAGTGCATACTCAGTGATGCTGCAAATATAATCTTGTATAACTGTTTTTCAAGGGTTGTTAATCAAGATGTATTCATATCTAAAATGTAAAACTTATTTTCCCCAGCAATTCCACTTTCTAATATCTACTCTAAGGATATAATTGGTCAAATGAATAAAGGAATATATAATAGTCATTATATCACTGTCTAATGAAGTTTAACTAAGCCCAGTAACAGTTAATTATTTAACATAATATGATAAAGTTCATATAATTAGCCACTATGTAGCAATTTCAAGTGTGCATATATCTGTTTATATTCCTCAATGCCTAATAATTGGAATTACTTTGAATTTATTTTGGGGCCAGCTTCTTTCATTTGAAAATTTCATTCTTAGTGTCTTTAACCACTTTTATGGCTTCAAGTTGGAGAAGGCACTGGCACCCCACTCCAGTACTCTTGCCTGGAAAATCCCATGAACGGGAGAGCCTGGTGGGCTGCAGTCCATGGGGTCGCTAAGAGTCGGACACGACTGAGCGACTTCACTTTCACTTTTCACTTCCATGCATTGGAGAAGGAAATGGCAACCCACTCCAGTGTTCTTGCCTGGAGAATCCCAGGGACGAGGGAGCCTGGTGGGCTGCCGTCTATGGGGTCGCATAGAGTCGGACACTACTGAAGCGACGCAGCAGCAGCAGCAGCAGCAGTGGTAAAGAATCTTCCTGCCAAAGCAGGAGATATGGGTTCAAACCCTGGGTTGGGAAAACCTCCTGGATAGAAAATGATAGCCCTCTCCAGTATTCTTAGCTGGAGAATTCCATGGATAGAGGAGCCTGGTGAGCTTCAGTCCATGGAGTCACAGAATCAGATACAACTAAGCAACTGAGCATATGTGTGCACATGCGTGCACACACACACACGTGCGCACACACAATACTTATATGCAATACAGACCTTTGTATCTAAATATATGACATCTCCTAAATGAAACTTTTAATTCCTTCCTCAAAGTGTTTCTTCAAGTCTTCCTCATAAAAACACAGCTATCCTTTTATCATCTTTGATATCATCTTCTCCCTCAAAATCTGTATCCCATCTAGCAGCAAATGTTATTAACAACCCACATTCCTCAATAGTATCTCCTCTTTTCTCATTTTCCATTGCTACCCTCTCACTCATGTTTTTTCTCATTTAACATCTGAAGGAATGTATAGCCTCCCAGACTGTTTCACCACTTACACAATTATAGTCTTTAATACATTATCACACATATTAGCCAAAGAAACTTAATTAAAAATTAAATTATATAATCTACTAAATCATATGATAGATTAAATTAGATAATAAAATCTATTTCTTAAAATCGAGGTCCTATTCTTCTTGGAATACTATTCAAAATCCAAAACAGTATTTCTTAAGGTCTCAATTTAGTGCAGGCCAGTACTCCTGAGTTAAGAGAATAAATAATAATATAAATATTCATTTTCTTGATTTCAAAAATATAAGAGTAAATGATATGGTGGCACAGTGCTGGGCTGGATTAGGGAGAGGTGGTATGAAGACTGATGCTGAAGAGATTTTGCCAGCTGACAAAAGAGAATGCTTGAAACACAGTAGCTGGAGTAGAACATTGGCATTGAATCCATTTCTATACATGTCTCTAAATAAAATCTTAGTGGTTCAATGGGGGAAAAGGCAGAAATTAAGCATTCTGACTTTCCAAATTTATCCATGCAGTACCTACTTCCAACCGGGAGTCTCTGTTGATGAATTGCCCTGAGAAGAGTCCTTAGGCCCAACTTATGCCAAACACCAACAAGATTTAGAATGATCCTACTTGAAGCTTCTCAGAGACATAGTTTACCACTGTTGATCTTCTCAAGTCATGCTGACAAGAAGGAACCCTCTTTGCGTGCAGTTTTCATCTGTAGTTTGGCAGTTCCAAAATGTTATTCTCCAGAAGTAAAATGATGTCTTAGTCAGGAGACTTGACTTTTAAAAGAAAGATTATGACTATCTAGCTTTGAGAATTCTGAAATCCAGTCATTTTTAGATAAAGAAAGCAGTTTGGCAATTCTATTATTGATTACTACCAAGGAGGGAAAAGATACACAAAAAGGAAAACACACACCTGTATGCTTGTCCTTAGAGGACAACACTGTAGTTAGACTCAGGAAAAGTGAATTTCAATACATAAAGTGGATGGTGACAGGTATTTAAAAAGAAAGGCACACTGGGTGATGTCTAAAAATTGGGACTAGATTATGAGATAAAACAGAGTCAAGACTTTGAGAGATATGAGAAACCCAACACAGCAATATCTTTGAATGTCATGGTTACTTCCCCCTTCTATCTTTATGTCAAGCAACAATAAGGTCCCACTTGATGTTCAATTCAGTTGCTCAGTTGTGTCTGACTCTTTGCAACCCCATGGACTGTAACATGCCAGGCCTCCCTGTCCATCACCAATTCCCGGAGTTTACTCAAACTCATGTCCATCGAGTCAGTGATGCCATCCAGCCATCTCATCTTCTGTTGTCCCCTTCTCCTCATGCCCCCAATCCCTCTCAGCATCAGAGTCTTTTCCAATGAGTCAACTCTTCACATGAGGTGGCAAAAATATTGGAGTTTCAGCTTTAGCATCGATGAACACCCAGGACTGATCTCCTTTAGAATGGATTGGTTGGTCCAAGGGACTCTCAAGAGTCTTCTCCAACATCACAGTTCAAAAACATCGATTCTTTGGTGCTCAGCTTTTTTCACAGTCCAACTCTCACATCAGTACATGACCACTGGAAAAACCATAGCCTTGACTAGACGGACCTTTGTTGGCAAAGTAATAACTTTCCTTCAAAGGAATAAGCGTCTTTTAATTTCGTGGCTGCAATCACCATCTGCAGTGATTTTGCAGCCCCCCAAAATAAAGTCTAACACTGTTTCCACTGTTTCTCCATTTCCCATGAAGTGATGGAAACAGATGCCATGATCTTCGTTTCCTGAATGTTGAGCTTTATGCCCACTTTTTCACTCTCCTCTTTCCCTTTCATCAAGAGGCTTTTTAGTTCCTCTTCACTTTCTGCTATAAGAGTGGTGTCATCTGCAGATCTGAGGTTATTGATATTTCTCCCAGCAATCTTGATTCCAGCTTGTGCTTCTTCCAGCCCAACGTTTCTCATGATGTACTCTGCATATAAGTTAAATAAGCAGGGTGACAATATACAGCCTTGACGCACTCCTTTTCCTATTTGGAACCAGTCTGTTTTTCCATGCGTGGGAGCAGCCAAGAGGAGCTACCACCCTTGATGTTAGTGGTTACAAATTAAAAGTGAGACCAAGTGTCATGGTTGGACTTTTCTTTAAGTGAATTTTTAGTTTGGATTCAACATGCTTAGGTTTTCAGCAGATGAATAAAATGAAGGAAGAAATAAGCAGTTGAGTCAAGGTGACTGGAAAAAAAATGGTTTGAATGTTAAATCAAGGGATTTAGTCTATTTAAAAAGGAAATAACACGAGGTCAAAGAGAGACAGGGGGTGTTTTTTAGGATTAATATCTTATAGGTTCCAGTGAACCAAAGTATTGTTGGAGTCCCTGGACATAGGGGCAGTGAACTAGATAGTTAAAAAGCGGTGTTCCAGAATTGGGGAGGTTGAAAATTAGATATGAGCGAAGCTTTGCATTTTAGACAAGTAAACAAGGTTTTCGGAGACGGCAATGGCACCCCACTCCAGTACTCTTGCCTGGAAAATCCCATGGATGGAGGAGCCTGGTGGGCTGCAGTCCATGGGGTCGCGAAGAGTCGGACATGACTGAGCGACTTCTGTTTCACTTTTCACTTTCATGCATTGGAGAAGGAAATGGCAACCCTCTCCAGTGTTCTTGCCTGGAGAATCCCAGGGATGGGGGAGCCTAGTGGGCTGTCATCTCTGGGGTCGCACAGAGTCGGACATGACTGAAGTGACTTAGCAGCAGCAGCAAACAAGGTTTTGGAGTCAGCTTGACAAGGTGGCATCTGGCTAAAGTAGAGTGATGAACAAGATTAGTAGAAGATAAGAAATCAAGGAACTGATAAATCAGATTATTGAATAGTGAATGTTGAATATAGGGAAAGATGACAAATATTTTGGTGAGATTAAGAATAAGCCAGGAGGTAAAGTCTTCAAGGATTGATGGGATGAGCTGGAAAGATAACATGAAGATGACATAAGTAGCATAATCTAATCACCGTGATTAAAGCAACTGAGGCATTATATATTAGAGATAGGAAGATTGTCTAGAAGTGGCATTGAGGGAGAAGTGGAACTCTCCTCATTCACAAGATGGGTAGTAAGAGGGCATGGGACACACTGCTATATTTAAAATAGACAACTAACAAGGACCTACTGCATAGCACAGGGAACTCTGCGCAATACTTGTAATAACCTAAATGGGAAAGAATTTGTAAAAGAATAGATACAGGTCCACCTGAAACTAACAACATTGTTAATCAACTATACTCCAATATAAAATTAATTAAAAAAAAGAGAGAGACAGAGCATGGGCAAAAACAGTCACAAGTTTGGAGGACTACAAGAGAAGCAGCATCCTCAGATGAAAGCCAGTTTCAACTGAAGCAATGTTGGGAGGAGTAAGTTAGAGCAAAGTATAAGGATTCAACTGATTACTGACTTGGTTTCACATGGTCCAGGGAATAATTTTAGCAGATGAGGAGATTGGGAAATGGGGTCAGATATGAAAACAAACAGAGTTATGTGTAGATGAGGGTCTGGGCAGTGATTGGTGACCTTAGAACTCAAGGCTTATTACAATGTCCTATATCCACAATAGTGAAGGTCCAATACATAAGAGATGGTGATGTCAAGGCAGATGTGGCAAGGATGTGTTTGGGTATGTGTTTGTGAAGGGTCTTGTCAAAACACCCTCTCTGCATCTGTTGTGAGTATGTAAAGTTAAGGGGAAGGGATAGTTTTATCCAGAGTGTCTGCAGAGAGATGGAGGGTGGAGGAGAGAGGTGGAGGGTAGAGATGAGATAACTTGGACCATGGACAGTAAGATGCTTCTTTAGGACACCTGCCAATGAAGATGTTTGTGTTCAGAGGCTGATTTCTATTGTCAGGCTTAAGTTCCTGGCCCTCCCACACACCCATGATAGGAATTTAAGGAAGCCCAGGAACTGCTTTTCCCAGTGCTTGGCTTATTGGATACATATTAACTTTTATTAATATTAATGTTTATATTAATAATAATAGGACCCTCAACCTGCTAGACTTGCCAAGAAGAAATATCATAAATTTTGATGTTTGACTCAGCCAGATTTCATACCTTTTAAAATGAAAACACCAAGTTTATTAATACATTCTAAATGAATAGTGAGACCAGTACAAAGACAAAAAAACAGAAAGCTGAGAGGCAACTGGCATGGGGCACAGCCCCCTAGCACAATTGTTTACGTTTGATTGCTCTTGCTTAAAACTGATGAAATAATTAAAATAAATCCTTTGTACTCAAAGGATAGTAAGATAAATTCTAGTAGCTCATATGGATGGGATTTCTGGAAGAATTAAATGAGGGTTATGTAATCTCCATTCATAAAACAAAATTAACTTATGCAAAACAACTCATTAATACTTATGTGGAAGTAGATCTCTCAACTTAAGGATTCACAAAAAAGAAGGGGAGGGTAATCACCCTGCAATTGACTTGTTAAGTCATGCTTATACATCTATACTCTTCCTAATTTGAATTTTCTGATGTAATGAGTAGAAATTTCTGACAGGAGATTATAGTTCAAAACCTTATTGCTTTGGTTAATGGTCAGACACATTTTTTTTTCTTGTTTTATATTCCAATGACATTGATATTGTTTTTTTTTTAAGTAAACTTACAGTTATATTTGAGCAGATGCACACAGATAACAGGGTTTACTTTGCTCACTGCTTCTACCTGTGTTTGGCACATTGTAGGAGCTCAATAAATTTGCATTACTTGAATGTGTAAATAAATATGTTGAATGGCCATCTTTGAGTCTGGAAATACAGATGAACAGTTGCTTTTCCTCTGAATTTATGTAAGCCATACAGAGCTGCCTTCTTGCATCACCTTGGGTAGACCCCGATATGCTGCTCTTAGATTGTTTTAGACACTAATGTAAGTCTTATTCTAAAAGTGTGTTTCCTACTCAGTATGGTTTTGAGGCCAGCAACAAATGTGTCACCTGGAAGTTAGCTAGAACTTAAACTATTGGGCCCCCATTTAGATTTCTTGAATCATAATTTACATTTAGTAAGATTCCCAAATGATTTTTATGCATATTAGCATTTTATGAGCACTAGTTGAATGATTGGCACCCCACCCCAGTACTTTTGCCTGGAAAATCCCATGGATGGAGGAGCCTGGTAGGCTGCAGTCCATGGGGTCGCTAAGAGTCAGACATGACTGAGCGACTTCACTTTCACTTTTCACTTTCATGCACTGGAGAAGGAAATGGCAACCCACTCCAGTGTTCTTGCCTAGAGAATCCCAGGGACGGGGGAGCCTGGTGGGCTGCCGTCTATGGGGTCGCACAGAGTCGGACACGACTGAAGCGACTTAGCAGTAGCAGTAGCAGTTGAATGATTAAGGAAGTGGGTTTAAACATCAGAATCTCTTGTATTATATCTCACCTACACTATTTTCTAATTCCCCTAAGCATATTGCTTCATTTCTTGTGTAAAATTGGGATTATAATAGATTCTGTTACATGGTAGTTTGAAGGATTAAACTAAATTATACTCTTTAGCTAGAAAGAACTGTTGAAAAGATTGGTGATTCCTTTTAGGAGCATATATGCTAGCATCCCAGAGAAGGCGATGGCACCCCACTCCAGTACTCTTGCCTGGAAAATCCCATGGACAGAGGAGCCTGGTAGGCTGCAGTCCATGGGGTTGTGAAGAGTTGGACACGAATAAGTGAATTCACTTTCACTTTTCACTTTCATGCATTGGAGAAGGAAATGGCACCCCACTCCAGTGTTCTTGCCTGGAGAATCCCAGGGACGGGGGAGCCTGGTAGGCTGCCATCTCTGGGGTCGTACAGAGTCGGACACGACTGAAGCGACTTAGCATGCTAGCATCCATCATAGCAGATGGACTCAACATCACAAAACTAGAAATGCTTACATGCCTCATTTTTATAAATTTCCACTATTCCCTCATTTCTACAAGAACGAAGAAGGAGGTGACATAAATGTAATACCACCAATTCTGGAACCTGAACAATTTTATTCCTATACCATCAATCTAGGAAGTCTGAGAAAGTGAAAGTAAACAGAGGAATGTGTAGGAAAAATATTCTAACCTAGTTTTCTGATAGAGGTAGGCAGGACCTCTGAAATGAGTTATACTTTGTGACCTTTCCACCAAGAAAAGCTATAGCCAGAGGTTGGTGAGAATTGCAAATAGACAGTGACTGGGCTCCAGGAGTAGTAAACTAGGCACATAGTTTGAGAAGACTCTTCATTAATGTTATGGAAGAGGCTTGAGGAGCATCCAACAAATATAAGCTATTATTTTTGAGATATGATGTAAGAAACCACCATAAGAAAACCAATGTTGTAAGCATTTAAACAGGTTTGTGAGGGGAATGTCATTCACTGAATCACCCACTTTGCTCTTCAGGATTCACAAGAGAAACTTCTCTCAGGTTCTAGAATCAGAGGAATTATGCTTACAGAAACAATTGACATGTTTTTTATCCCCTGAAAGATATGAACCCTTTTTTGCCTTTACCACTGTAAAGCTCAAGTTTAGTGATTGGATAGAACTTTATGGTATGAGTTTTTATTTCTTTTTTATTTTATTTGGGATTTTATTCTCCTTGAGTTTAGCTTACAAATCGAACCTCATATTTAATATGTATCATCAACTGAATCACACCCAGATATTAGAACTTATTGTAAGACTACAATAATTAAGCGTTTGGCATTTGCACAAGGATAGAAAATACACCAATGGAAGAGAAGAGAGAAAGCCTGAAGCAGTTCCAGGCATACTTGATTATCTTCAGCGATGGCAGTATAGAACACTGAAGCAAGGGCTGCATTTTTCACATATTGATTAGCTCAATAGGATCCGTGTAAAATATACATATATATTGAACCTACCTTATCCCATGCTAATAAATAAATAAATAACTTCCAGGTGCACTGCAATTTTAAATATGAAGGTCAAGCCAATAAATTAAAGTAATAATATAGGTGAGTATCTTCATTTAATCAAGGTAGGAAAGCATCTCTTAAACTTTTTACAAAAAGCATCATTACATATAGGGAACAATTGATAAGTTGGACTGTATTAAATTGGAAAATTTCTATTTATCAAGACAAGTTTGAGAGAGTTAAAGGCAAGCCACAAAGTAGGAAAAGCTATTCCTCCACATAAAAGCAACAATGTGCTAATAGCTAGAACCAATCACTAAGAAAAAGAAAGATGGCTTAATAGAAAAATGAGTTAAATGTTTTCTTCTAAAAGGAAGAGGATTTGCATAAAGCCAATACACATATGAAAGGTGCTCAAGTTCATTAGTTAACAAGAAATGTAAATCAAACCCAAATGAGATAACTTAGCAGATCCTCTTCAAATACTGAAATGTTAAAAAAAAAAAAAAAAAAAAAAACTGATAAAATAGTTGACAAAAGATAGTGTCAACTGTGGTCAAAAAACATTGCTAGTAAGAGGATAAATTAATAAAACCACTAGCGACAGCAGTTGACATTATCTTTTAAAGTTGTAAATACACATACCCAAATGCCCTATAATTCTACACTATGGTATATACAACAGAGAAATGTGTACACAAATGTACCAAAGATATAAACATGATTATTCATAAAGAATTATTCATCTTTCCTTCTAGAAACAATCCACATTTCCATTAAGATGAGAAGTCATTCAGTAATCATAGTATACTTGTATAATAAAATATTATATAGCAGTGGAAATGAATGATCTACAATTGCCCACAACAACATGAATAAATCTCATAAATACTGTCAACTGCAAAGCCAGACTCAAAGGAATATATATAGTGTGGTTTTATTCAAATCAAATTGAAAAAGACAATATTTAACTATATATTTACAAGTCAAGATAGTGGAGAGGAGAGAGGAAGTGGAAACTGGAAAGGTATAGTAGGGAAAGGTCTTCTGGGGTTGCCGATTTTCTGTCTCTGGATCTGGCTTAGTAATGTTTCACTGTTCTTATATGTTTTGTAATTTTCTGTATGTGTTTGCTTCTTGGAAAAGATTGCATATAGATTAGTATGTTAAAACAAAATGAACGTTTACAGAGGTTGACACCAATTCCTCTTTATCATTCAAATTTACTTTTTAAACAGTTGATTTGGGTCTGCTATTTCAAGAACATATTAAAACTCCTAGAAAATAATTCATTTGATTCTTTAGTACAAATAAGAATGTGGCTGTGAGTCCTGACTAAATCTGTAAATTTCAAAAGCAAAATCTCTATGGGTTATGTTCAAAAGTTCCTCAAAATCATTTGTCAAGTAGCATAAGAATAATAAATAAGCCTTTTGGCTTTGGGTTTCTTTCTCCATTTTACAAACCAGGAACTCTCAATTTTGATTAGATGAATACCTTACTTTGTAACATTTTCTTCTCTAACCCCAACTCTTCACCTGTGCAGCTTGAATGTGCACTTTTGTTCAAATGGACCAAAAAAGACTAGGTCTTACCAAATATGGGAAGTAAGAAAAAGCCTGCCTTTTGAAAAAGTGTAATTTCTGATAAGGTACATACATAGATGTCCAACAGTGATGAAGAAGAAAAAAATGAGGCTAAGACATTGAATAATCCATTTTCCTGTTGATTTAGTTAAGAAAATAAAAATAATAGTAGCTTGTTGTAATTCAGTTATGCAACTACTCTGAGTCCAATTGTTTAAGCCTTAAGTTATTTTTAAAAGCAAAGACAAACTCTTCTCCTTTTTACAATACCTATTGATGGTTTTATATTAAGATAAACTGAGAATATTAACTTCATTGGAACAATTTTTAGTACTATTTCCAAAATGATCATGAAAAACCAATACTAATTTATATGATTTATTTTATTTAATAAGTTAAAGAAAAATGTCAACTTACTTTGTTTAGTTATTTTCCTGATGTAAAAAAAAAGGTTAAAAGCCATCTAGCATTTTCAATTATAATTAGATATGCATTTCCCACTTGACACATACTTCAAAATTATCAGAGACTTTACAATTTCCAAATGCATTTTCAAGTGTTATCTTTAAAACTCCTTCTCCCAGGTCTTAATTTATTTTTTCAGATATAAATGCACTTTGCCACCATATCATCAGGATCATGTATAACTGTTTTTATACATGAAAAAAATTTAAAGACATTTTGAATTCATCAGTACCCAAGGAAGCTTTTAAAATTTATTTCTAAATGTGAAGGGTTTCTTTTGTTTGTTTTTTGTGCTTGTACAGATACTGGACAAAAGACATAAATAAAAATACTTCCCTTGTGGTTCAGCTGATAAAGAATCCACCTGCAATGTGGGAGACCTAAGTTCGAACCCTGGGTTGGGAAGATCCCCTGGAGAAGAGCATGGCAACCCACTCCAGCATTCAGACTTGAAGAATTCCATTGAGTGTATAGTCCATGGGTTCGGAAAGAGTCAGACACCACTGAGTGACTTTCACTTTTTCAAGTAATATAATGGTACCTTTGGAGTTCCTTCTCTAAAGAGTCAAAGACCTTTATATCATTATTTTTACCTGGAGATCTTTTCTGTTGTTCTGATTATGGTTTTTATTTATGTGGATTCTGTTTTACTTCCTCTACCTACATATATATATATTTAAAAGTTATTTTGAGATTGAGATGTGAAAAATACTAAGTCTGTGATAGGTTAATGACCAGGTGATGTGTTTGCCCCATTTTGAATTTCTTTAATTTCTCAACCTGCAAAACATGATTTGGGACAGGTTACAGGTAGAGAATAAAGATGAACAGCATTGCAGGTATAAAACCCTTGGCATTTCTCTGAGAAAGAAAAAATTTACAATGATTGTAAATGCTCACAACTTTATATCCCTTTAAAATGAAATATTATCACATGTTAACCTTGAGCCATCTAAAATTAAACCCTGTGACATGAAGCAAGAATTCTTTAACTTCATCCTACAAATGTGAGAAGTGAGGTTTGGAGCATCCCTAAATGTGTGCCTGCGTGTGAAGTTGCTTCAGTTGTGTCCGACTCTGCAACCCCATGGACTGTAGCTCACCAGGTTCCTTTGTCCATGGGATTCTCCAGGCAAGAATACTGGAGTGGGTTGCCATGCCCTCCTTCTAGGGATATTCCCAAGCCAGGGAACAAACCCACGTTTCAAGTCTCATGCACTGGCAGGCGGGTTCTTTACCTCTAGAAGCCCTAATATATGTATATGGTGATTTTAAAAATAAAATTAAGATCATTAATATATCAGATCAATATTTTTAAGGAAAAAGTATTAGTATTTTCCAACAACAGTTTATAAACAACTTAAAAATCTGCAACATCATTCAAAGCATTTCCATTGTTCTTAGGAGAAGTACTGAAGTACCAAACTTGGTCTATTCACAGTTACATGGCCAGACCTCTCCCAGGCTCTCAATCAACAACTCACAACAATATACCAGGTGCCCTTACCCACTGCTCTACATATAATAATGCATATTTGGTCCTTATAATAAACCTATATAAAGAGAGTGGGCTTCCCAGGTGGTACTATTGGTACAGAACCCACCTGCCATTGCAGGAGACATAAGAGACATGAGTTCCATCCCTGGGTCATGAAGATCCCCTGGAGAAGGGAATAGCACCCCACTTCAGTATTTTTGCCTGGAGGACCCCATAGACTGGAGCCTGGTGGGCTACAGTCTGTAGAGTCACAAAGAATTGGACACAACTGAAGCGACTTAGCACATACATATGAAGCAAGTGGGTACTATTGACACCACTATTTTACCCATGAATTCACGCCTGTGTACATTGTCACACTGAGAGAATATTTTTGAAACAGTTCATCCCTGGTGCCTCTGCCTAAAAGCTTCATGATATGATAGAATTTTGCTGTTTTTTCTGGCATCTCACAATATCACCCAATCATTCCATTATTTGTAGATTAAGCTTGGAAATAAAGGGTCTCTGAAATTTGGATATACCTGGCTCCAATGTATGGTTCAGCCTTGTCCTAGAAAACCAATTATTTCTGAATCATGGCTTGTCATGTTCCTGCCTGTTTTTTCCCATTCTGCTCACATTTTCTCTAATACTTGAGGCTTGTTTGCATTTGCATTCCTCTTGTTCTCTTGTGGACCTGAACATTCTCCTCCACTATTTTCTTTATCTGGAACACAATCTAATATTTCAAGGCTCAGTTCAAGCTTCATTGTCTTTGGAAGGCTTCCCTTGCCCTTTGTCCAATCCAGACAAACTTGACTACTTTCTCTTCTGGTCTCTCTTATAGATTACATCTAACCCTCTCACATCACCTGATGCTTTTTTTGAGGAGGTGCTGTGTGGTAAAGAATATGCCTGCAGTGGAGCCCCAGGAGACACGGGTTTCATCCCTGAATTGGAAAGATTCCCTGGAAGAGGACTTGGCAATCCACTCCAGTATTCTTGCCTGGAGATTCCCATGGACAGAGGCATCTGGTGGGCTACAATCTATAGGGTCTCAAAGAGTCAGACACAAGTGAAGCAACTGAACACACACGCACATGTGGGCATTAAGAACATGGACTCCAGGTTCCAGCTGCTGGAGTTTGAATACTGACTCTGTCACTTATTGTGTGTGTGATTTGAGGCAAGTTGGTAATTCTTCTACAGCCTCGATCTGGTCATCGGAAAAAGGGATTATAGCAACTTCAAAGTGTTATTGTGAGGCTCATTGAAGTTAATTTACATAAACAGCTTGGAACGATGCCTGCTATATAATATGTATCATGCAAATGCTACCAATTTCTTTCTTTCCTTTTTTTCTTGCTCTCAAGTTTTCACCTGTCCACTCTGTGAAGACAGAGAGTAACTATTTCTTATCTACCATTTGATCTTTATTCCCTAGCACAGTGCTTCATGCATATAAATAAGGTGTTTTCTGGTTGCTTGGCTGATGAATAAATAAATGACCATTCATTTATTCAACCAGTCTAGCATCAGTCTCGCAAAACTAGGAGATTTCAGCAGTAATAGAAAAAACTTATTTAAAATGGTATCTGTGATTAAATATTAAATACAGGAGGACCAAAAAGTCTATTCATAAGTAACTTTTATCCCAGTGTTTCTCTATTCATTGATAGAGGTATATGAGTCTCAAAAAAAAAAAAAAAATACAGCTCAGTGAAATCAGAGGTTTCTTTCAAAATCCTCTACCTTTTCTTTACTCAAGGATGACATTTTAAACAGCAAAGACAGATGCAATGTTCTCTCACACAAATACAGAGTAATTCATTAACATACATATGAAAGGAAGAAGTCTACATTCAACCTTTACCACCAAAGTCCTTGAGAAATAAAAGAAATTCAAAGCAGCTGCATGTGTAGCTTGTATAAAGTCAAACTGGTTTTATCATTCAAGAATGCCAGGGTGATAACAGAAGCTTTTGGTGTCTAGACACTCACTGAATTTGCTTTAGGGTTGAGGTTGCTTGGAGGAAAAAAGAAAAGAGCTTAAATAAGAATCTACCTGATAATTTAGAATGACAGAATCTTATGTGGAAGAATTGAAGGAAACTTTCATGATTAAATAATTCAAAACATACCTTTAATAAGTCTACAGAGATAACTAACTTGCCTGAGTAACATAGCAATTTAAAGACAGATTAGATTTAGGAGGATATTTTATAATGGAGTTTTTTGGGTTTTGTTTTTAAATATTTTGGCTGTATTCCTGCATGGTTTTGTGGTGGGATGATTCAAGTTAAGGCAACTCTAACAGGCCAGAGTCTAAAATAAACTCCAAGGAAGATTTTGAATTGCTGAACATCAGGAAAGAAGTTGGAAACACAAGCCATCAATTATCTAGATACATTTACCTACAGAGCCTCTCCCATGGATGAGTTAGGTTTTAAAAGGTGGTTCATAGTTATTTGTTCCGAACGTCAAAGTGGCACTATACAACTGCCAACTGGTGAGAAGCAGAGTTGTTGACACAATTTTATTCTGATGTATAGTTTTGCTCTTACCTGTGGAAATTTATATGATTAGAGATTTTGGACCCAATTTGTCTGTCAATAAGATCAAATATCTTATATGTTAGTGTCTGTCTTACTTTGGTTTCCTTAGAAGCAAAGGCTGACACAGAGGTTCAACTACGTTGATTTATTGAGGAAACACTTGAAGGAGAAATGGAGGGTTGGGAACTGGATAGGGCATAGGAAGGGGCTAAGCAAAAAGGGGTCTCAGCTGTTGTCTAGCTCCAGCCCGAGCCCATGGGGAGCTCAAGGGCATGGGTTGAAGAAAAGGGATAGCTGTGGGCATTAACAACTGGGCTCATTGTCCAGTAAAGGGGATTTGAACCCAGCACCAATGGGATCTACCACCAGGCCTATGTGAAGGTTACTGTCCTTCAGAAATGGCTTATTATTTCAACAGTGATTATGTCAAAGCCCTATTAAATAAACAGTGAAAACCCACTTGATCTGTTTGAGCACTGTTTGAATTGAACTGAATACTTTAATACAAAAGACATGAGTTTTAGAATCTGAATTTTTATTTTTTTTAAATGGAATATAATTGGTTTACAATCTTGTATTGGTTTCTGCTGTAGAATCTGAATTTTATACTAAAGTTACAACTGATTCTCTAACAATATACTTTCTAAAAAGTCCCAATCTCAGTGAACCTCAGGCTTATAATCTATAAAATAGAAATAATAGAATCATCCTCTTATGGTTATTCCACAGTTCAAGAGAGGTAATATATGTCAAACACTTAAAAGCCTTGCAAATAACTGGTCTGGAGGAAGTTTTGAAATGTAAACTAGATTTTTCTATGAGTAATTGTAGCAGTTTGAAATATATGGATGTTTGGCCAATTTGGGGGAGGAAATGAAAATATCAAAAGAAGAATTAGAGTTACCATTTCCTGAGTGCCTATAATGGACCAGGGGTTTCACATCATTACTCAGTTAATTCCTGTCATTGTCCTTTGGATTCTGCTGCAATTCTCACTGTATACATTTCATAAATAGGCTCAATATTGTTAAAAGGTGGCCTAATTTCTTGTTGCTGGATATTTTACAGAGATAGAATTTGAACTCAGGTCTTGTTTGTAGTGAAAATTTTAGCATGTGACCACCATTGTTATGATTTTAAGAAAGATACAAAAGCCTTTCTAGTAAAATAGGCAATGTTGAAAATTTGTGAAGATAGTGATGAGAACTCAGATTAAGTAATTTGTATAAGAAAGAAAGAATAAGAAAGAATTAGTAAATGGAGCCTTCTGAGCTGTAAGTTATTAACACCTTTTGATTTATTTTTAAGATCTTTATGCCCATTTGTTCAAAATAGACCATTCAGAGTTGCATAATAGCAGTGACAAAGCTAGAAGTGGTATTTCTTCACATTTTTAAAATAAATTCTTTACTACTTGGAATGAACAACTGATTTAAGTAAGCTGGCAAGAGTACTTATGAGATCTAGGAAAGGAAAGGAGATACTTCATAGGTGATTAAAAGTGTTGGTTATTTTTAGGGTTGATTCAAGTCAGCAGAGATAAACTCAGCCAAAGCTCTCCATGGAAACAACAGGAAACATTTCAGGCAAGACACTGTTATAGTTACTGGACAGAAAAGGCAGAATGATCTGATTCTTTCTTGTTTGTGTGTTTGTTTTGTTTTTTCAAGTTTAAGACTTGAAACCTAAGACCCTTTAAGTTTGCAGGAGAAAGATCAGCTAATGGATGTAGACCTTCTTTCTGCATAAATAGTAATAGAAATGCTTTTAGGGAACAACAGTCATATACTTTCAACTCCCCAAAAAAGAAAACTTTATGAAGAGACAGGAAAGTCAGCAAGGATAGAAGAACTGACTTTGCTCAGTCATCCAAATGAAAGCATAAAATTTTTTTTCTGAATTTTAAATATTTCTTTTTTTTTTTTTAGCAAATAGAAGTTACATTTTAACTTACAAAAACTTCTAGTTACACATTTTTAAAGCAGAAAAAAAATGAAAAAAATAATTTGGAAATTAAAAATATACATTTTTAAGGGGGAACAAAGAGAAGGAAATATATGGCCATATAAAGCACAGTGCATTAACTTTCATCATAGGTATTCAGTTATTTTCAAGAATGGATAGAATCCATAACTCTGAAGAAACACCAGGTGTAGCAAATAAATATGCTCTATGGGATTTCCTTTACCAGAAAATCAAATTTAAAAAATAAATTTATTAAATTTATTTTTATGCAATCTGACCATGTATATCTCCTAGGGTCATCTTCTATTCAAGTGAAAAAAAAATTATTTTGGCAGAGTCATTCAAAGCCTGTGGAGCAATTGTTTACTTCTGTAAAATAAGTCTTCATTAATATTTGGCTCGCTATTGTTTTTCCAAGTGATGGTCTTAGCTGAAATTTAGAAATCAAGTATTGTGATTATCTTTACCCTAAGTTTCAAATGGGGCTCCCCTGGTGGTTCAGACAGCAAAGAATCCACCTGCAATGCAGGAGACCTGAGTTTGATCCCTAGGTTGGGAACAGCCACCAGCATTTGTTTATATTCCATTTAGCCCTGTAAAATTTTGCATTATCTTTTGTTTTCTGAAGACATAAATATATTCAGATATACTTAGCAATGCTTGTGTATATGTATACATATGTGTATGTGTGTATATAGAGGACCACATACATATATGTACATGTGTGTATATTTATAATCATATGCACATTTATACACACATACTTATGTACATATATATTTATTTCTGAGTGTATTTATATACATGTTCAGAAACAAGGCCATTCACAGAATGGTTAACAAAAGGGAGTTTTGTGTAGAGCTAGGTATCTTTGGAATGCAAGACTTTGAATGAGAAACAGACGTAATTATTAATTTATATAATGGTGGCGGTGGTGGTAGTTTAGTTGCTAAGTCGTGTCTGACTCTTGTGACACCATGGAGTGTACGCTGCTAGACTCCTCTGTCCATGGGATCTCCTAGGAAAGAATACTGGAGTGGGTTGCCATTTTATACTCCAAATTTATATATCTACTGATGATTAAAGTAGTTAGGGGAAGCACACTGATTGAAACAGCCCCCCCTGGTCAGACACCATAGGAATCATTTGCATGAGTTGTTTTATGACAAGAGGTCCTGGTAAGGAACACGGAACTAATAAGCCTCCACCAACTGGAAGAGTTTGGGAAAGGTCAAAATGAGACACCACATGTCCGACCACCTCCCAGAATCCTTCTCTCTGGCATTCATCTTGGCTGAACAAGGCATGCACCACCAGGAAGGACTCTTGGGTTAGAATGATTGGCTTAAGACAACCTGGAAACTAATCCCATCACCATAAAACCTGAGACTACAAGCCATGTGACAGAGCTGTTCTCCTGGGTTTCCTTACCCTGCTGCTCTCTGCTCGGGTGCCCTTTCCCAATAAACTCTCTTGCTTTGTCAGCACATGTGTCTTCTCTGACAATTCATTTCCGAGTGTTAGACAAGAGCCCAGTTTCGGGCCCTGGAAGGGGTCCTCCTTCCTGCAACAGTTCTACAAGTTGGGCTTTGGATGTATATTTTATTCTGTAGATTTCAAAATAGTTACTTTTTCAAAATAACAGAAGTATAGACCTATTCATCAGGGTCCCAAAGAGTAGCTTCTCACTCTTTGGTCCCTGGTACATCGTCTGAGGAGGGCGTGAGTGGGAGTCACATGGCAGAGGGGGTATAAAGGGAAATATGTAAGGCTTCTGCTTCATCCACATCAACAAATGTAATTACTTTCAAACAAGGCTTTCCCTGGATCCAATATGAAACATTTCAGTCCCTGGAAACACTATATATAAACACTATAAGGAGCAGTATGTCTATTGTTCATCTGCTAATGTCCCCAAATGTCACCAAGGTAATTATTTGGATGACATTTATGTGACACAGTTGGACATTGTTACAGTTAATATAAAGTCTGCCTTTGGCAACCACTTTATTTCCACCTGCATCAAACTGTAGATGCATGATCACTTTTCCTGGGAGAAAGCTTTCCTCCCCCCAAAAACATCTTTGCTTTCTTTTAGTCATGTGCCCTTCGCATTAATGCCCAATGCAAAAGAAGAAGGAAAAAGGATATATATATAAAATCTTTATCTGAATATGTATATCTAGAACTTTCAGAGATGTTTCTAAATATAATTCATAAAATACAATAATACTGATATTTCCTGGGTTTTTTTTGAAACAGATTCAACTATTCCCAGGAGTCTGAATTCACAAAATGCACACTGTTAAAACTTTTTACCTCTATAAATTCATATTTGCTCTCAAAGAGCATGTGATTGGCAAAGTTGACTACTATGGTTATAAGAATATATTTTCAGAAACACAATGATTATAGATTTTTCCCACAAACTCACATGCAAATTGGAGCTTTGCCTTCTGACTCAGAATTGTTCCCAGAGAATTGGTGGCCAGGCACTGGTATGTGCCAATATCTTGATCTGTGCGAGGGCTGCTGATTGCCAAACTGCCTCCATCCAACCTGTAGTGATAGCTCATGGTAAAATCAATATCTGTGCCATTTTGCTTCCACCTTCAAAGGGAAAAAAAAAAATCAAATTATGCCTCCAAAATCAGAGTTGACCACTATTGATTTAAACAACATACATTTGCAATTCCTGAGACTGTTAAAATAAAACAAAACAAAGTTACATGTGGGCACATCCTACCAGTTTCACTGAAGATAATTGTCTTAGTGAGCTCCATAATATCAATAACTAGATTATTTGAAGGATCTTCTACTCTTTACAAATTACAAACACTCACCAAAACCTGTACAGTAAGGCAACAGAACTCTTGACATAAGAAATAAAAAGTAGACATTCAGTCAATAACCCTGGCCATCCTATTCCTTTAACAACTTTTCAAATAATATATACCATACCTGAACACCCACACTGATACTGCAAAATTGAATGTCAAAAATGATTTAGATATGAAGTCCAAGAAGAATATACTAGAATGGCACAAAGAAAGTCAGCAAAGATTTTACAATGCCAATTTGAGGTTGATAACAAAACAAAAATAACCTGACACTTTAGAACATGATTGTTTCTGATAGTTTCTTACTTGGAAAATTAATCATGCTGAAAATATTTCAACAGTACTTAGAAATGCCAAACTAAAATTATGCCTTAACAAAACAAATGCAGTTTGAGAGGTTTTCATTTTAGGCTGCAGAAAATTTCTCGGCTTACCTAGTAGTCAACAATCCTTTAGAATATTAATTAAGTATCAGAAAATCCTAACAGTTATATTTATTTTCAAAGAAGTATTAGATGATTTAGAAATTATGTTTTATCATTTTAAGATGAATGAATACTCATTTGTTATCTTTAATGGACCCACTTCCCCCAGCTTGCAACCTCTTACTTCCATCAAAATAGACATTTTGAAATCAGAATATTAAACATTCAAACATATACATTTCTAGGGCACTAGCTACCCACTCCAGTGTTCTTGCCTGGAGAATCCCAGGGAGAGGGGAGCCTGGTGGGCTGCCGTCTATGTCTGGGGTCGCACAGAGTCGGACACGACTGAAGCGACTTAGCAGCAGCAGCAGCAGCAGGGCACTAGCTTTGTGTAGTAATATAAACCATTTAAGAAAAGAGATATATTTTAAAATATTGAGTTAAGATAATCATTCAGAAAAACAAGTGAATACCTCTTCCTGTGAAATAAAGACAGTTTGTAAATCTTGTTTCTTTAGGGTTTATGTGAGCTCTGCAGATTCTTCCCTTCATGCTAAGGTCATATTAAAAATAGTTTTGTGCAGGTAGCTAATTGTAAGAAAGGAATGACATTTTATAGAATTATTCCAAATGTCATTGACTTTTTTAGAATTCTGAAGCATCCCATGGAAAAAGTCTAGCAAATGTCTACAGCAGTAGAAGAGAAATGCAGACTTAGAGTATCTTCCACCCTGTTAAAGATGAGAAATGATGGATATCAAATCATCCAGAGGACTTGAACCAACTCTGTCACTTTTAAATTACTTAGCCAATTCTTGTGCACCTCAACTTCTTTTTAATAAAAGGAAGCTGAAAGACAACAGTCAAAAATAGTACATTTCATTTGCCTGAACTATCTGCCAATTTTTTTTTTTCTAGAGAAATTTATTCGGTTTCTAGTTCTCAATATTAGAAGAAGAAAATGGAGAAAACTATTATTTTTTAGGACTATCTGAAGCCTTGAATATTCTCCTTGCCAGTGCTATAATATTGTCTCTCATAATTTGTTTACAGGGCATGGTCTTTGAACCTTTGTGTTCCCTTGCTTTTCAATGCAAAGGATATACTGCACTTAGTTTGCCAGCTTTCTTTAATTTTGAAATCAATCACTGAAATAACTGCTGTCATCATTACATGCTCCTAATTAAGCTCGGTAATTGTTTTTCAACACAAATTCAAAGTTGTTGGCTTAACTGCAGCAAATGAATTTTTCACACTCTCCCCATAATCATTCTAATCACTATGGTATAATGATTATTAAACTGTGCATATAGATCAGGGGTTCAACTCATGGTGTGGGCTTTGTTCTAATTAATGTTTAAATAAATTGAGAAATAGTATTAATGAATTCAAGTGATTGTCATACAAGTGTTACTGATAGAATGCCATGCCCAGGAGAATTATCTCATGATGCAAACTAGGAAATATGCTATAGAAGATTATTTTAAGCTTCTGCCTTAATGTCATATTAATTCCATGAAACATAATGGATTTGAACTAAAATCTTGACCTTTTTCTGGGGAACATCCTTCACTATTAAGTAGTTAAGCCCTGTGTCAAGAATATAATGTCTGGGGCTATATTTGTTTGCTAGTCTGTGATAATATATGTGTGTGTGAGAGTGTTTTTTTTTTTTTTTTAAAACTGAGCCTTGCTTTAGAGTTACATGGAGTGCTATTTCTGGACCCATTCCTAGACACATGAAGAACTCCAAAATTGAAATTTTTAACATCTCTCTGGGTGATTCTAACATGAACTAAATTTAGTTCCATTGATCTCATAGAAAGAGTCCTAGGACTAGCTTTGATATTCCTTTGTTCTGTATGCTTAGCCGAGTCATTTCTCCAAAAGTCATATCCATTGATTATAAAATTTGCACAATAAAAATATCCTGCTTTGTCACAGAAAGTTAAGTAGATCATGGGAGGAAATGAATAAAAAGAATAGTAAGGCAGAGTAACACCCTTTGTGATTTTTACTCACAGGCTTAGAGCCTCTCCAAACTTAAGAATGTCTTTGTGACTGGAATAGATTAAATCACAGAAAGGAACCTTCTCCAGTGACCAGGTTCAGAGGACATGTGGTGGAAATTCTCTCTGACATTCAAAGAACTTTTTCTGACAGACTGTATCCTATGTAAAAATAATTTATGTCTGTGTTGCTTCATTTTCCCAAATAAAATATATATTTTGAGCTCTAGAACTAAGCTCATCACTATCTCAGCACTATATCCTTGACTTATTAAGTATACGGAGAAGGCAATGGCACCCCACTCCTGTACTCTTGCTTGGAAATCCCATGGACGGAGGAGCCTGTTAGGCTGCAATCCATGGGGTCGCTAGGAGTCGGACACGACTGAGCCACTTCCCTTTCACTTTTCACTTTCATGCACTGGAGAAGGAAATGGCAACCCACTGCAGTGTTCTTGACTGGAGAATCCCAGAGACGGAGGAGCCTGGTGGGCTGCCGTCTATGGGGTCACACAAAGTCGGACACGACTGAAGTGACTTAGCATAGCATATTAAGTATAAGCAATTCTACCCAAGTACTATTTTTGAGTAACCCATTTTCCTTCCTTTAACAAAGCTGCATGCTGCTAAGTCGCTTCAGTCGTGTCCGACCCTGTGCAACCCCATAGATGGCAGCCCATCAGGCTCCCCCGTCCCTGGGATTCTCCAGGCAAGAATACTGGAGTGGGTTGCCATTTCCTTCTCCAGTGCATGAAAGTGAAAAGTGAAAGTGAAGTTGCTCAGTTGTGTCCAGCTCTTAGCGACCTCATGGACTGCAGCCTACCAGGCTCCTCCGTCCATGGGATTTTCCAGGCAAGAGTACTGGAGTGGGGTGCCATTTTGGTTAGATGTTAATTTTCATGTAAAATTAACATCTTTCCTGGTCTTTAAAAGAATAGAAAGTGATCCTTTCCACTGGAAAACTTTGCCTAACATATATCTTGTCTTCACTGATATTCTGTCCATGAAGGTATTGACTCCAACTGAAAGTGACTTTAGACAAGATTCTTTTAAACTGTTTCCAAAGTTCTGCTTTCAATATTGCTTAGTTTCTCTTATGAGACTTCATTTTCTAAAGGGAATTTACTAAAAGGAATAAAACGCACCTTAAAATCAACCACACCCTCACTTTGTGGATGAGGGATACAATGATAGGAGAAAGACATGATTATTCCAGGGATATATATGTAACGATAGAGCTGTGACTAGAAATGATAACTCTCGGTTCTAAGCCAATGGGTTTTTAGTACAGCTTCACACTATACCCAAGTAACTTCAAATAATGTTAAACTCCGAATCATAAAGAGTATCCATCTATTTCATACACACACACACACACACACACTCAGACACACAATCTAAAATGAATACAGTCATGAGGATTTTTTAAAAATAAATTTTAAGTTTGAAAGGGTCATATTAAAACTAAAATTCACATTTTGTTGCTAATGTGCATTGTCTGAAATACCTCTGTCCTGTCCTTTATTATCAAGAAAACTGGGATTCAGTCTGACATATAAGCATTCAAAATTTTTTTTTTCCTCATTGTCTTTTAAAAGCATCTTGAGTATTTTATACCATGATAGTAGAAATAAGCTAAACCCGATTAAGGGGACTGGAAAGAAGACGTTGATTGCCTGTCTTTAGCCTCCTTATTTACAAGCGTTACAACAGAAGCCATTTCACAACATTGAAATTTGCAATCTCTTCATTCAGTGCATTTCTTCACGGGTATTATTAGCAAATTGTTTTGAGAACCATTGTATTATATCTTTCCATGTGTTATAAGTCAATATAAATTTTTATATAAGTACATGACTAATCGATGATCTGTCTTAACTATACTTAACAATTGTTTCTTATTGTATAGGGACTTACATGTTTTTCCTCTTCTCTAATAAATTCTATCAATTTTTAGGAACAATCAAATTAGTTCTCAAAAATAAAATTGCAACTTAAAGTATTATATGATCTCAAAAATATGTTAGTCACATTTTTGTATATTTAACCAAGTTTTAATTTAAATAACACAGCTTTTTACTTAAGGAAACAACCATGAACTAGATGGACCAATTTATAAACTAAGTAATCTTCATCTGCTAGATGGACTTCATTGGTTGAGGTGTTCTAAAGATAGAAAAGCCTTAATAAAGCCTAAATAATAAGACACAGTTTTCAGCTCTTTTGTTGTAACAAATAATACTGAAATTATTTTGACAAGATAAGAGACACAAGATAGAAAGTTGTCTTTAACCTTGTGTATTTAAGTCATTTAGCTAGTTAATTAGATAATTATAAGATCACAGTAATTATGTATATAAATATGGTATTTTTAATGGAACATATAAATCAGGAAAAGACAGCTTTTTGTTTTGTTTTGTTTTTTACTAAAATGGACTGAAGTTGTTGTTTTTTGTGTGTGGTGATTTACAATGCAGGAGACGTAAGAGTTTGTAGGTTCAATTCCTGGATCAGGAAGATCCCTTGGAAGAGGGCTTGGCAATCCACTCCTGTATTCTTGCCTGGAGAATCCCATGAACAGAGGAACCTTGTGAGCTACACAGTCCATGGGGTCACAAAGAGCTGGACACAATTGAAATGACTTAGCATGTATGCACGCACTAAAAATTAAGACTTAAAAAAAATGCTTTTAAATCCTAAAGCCATAATAGTCATTTTAATATTATTCTACTTTTTCTATATTCACACTGCACATGCAATTCTTACCAACACAATACCTTTTAGATTTACACAAGTATAATGCACATATGCATATATTTGTGAAGTCCACCCACAATGTGAATCAGATTCTGCCTCTACTGTAATATTCTAAGAACAGAAACACTGCAGACCTTTCTTCCTTATTATTTCAGAGGTAATATGTGAGGAACAAATATATATATTTCTAGTTCCCCAGAATAAAAATTGCTTTTCTGCCTTAGATGGTCCATAGCTGTCTTCAACATATTTTTTCTAAAACCAATTCTTTTTGGGTGATGGGATGTGTCAGTGGAATCACAGAAATTGGTCAGATAAAAAATGTTTCAATCTAGATTAATTCCTTTTAGAGAAACATGTTCATCATTGTATACGGGGCAACTGAGGCAGTAGCTGCATATGGTGGGGAAGGGAGTACAAAATGATCTTGTGCTTTACAATCTCTTTCAAACTGGGGAAACAAATCTTTTCCTGTCCTTTCTCTTATTTTTTTTTTCTTTCTCCCTCTATTCCTTCCTTCATTCTTTTTTTCTCCCTTTCCTTCCTTCCTTTTTCTTTCATTCTTTTTCAATTCTCACTGTAACATAGACCCAATCTCAAGAATAACTGCTCTAAGCAAATCTAACCAGTTAGTTATCTGGGGAAGGCAATGGCACCCCACCCCAGTACTTTTGCCTGGAAAATCCCATGGATGGAGGATCCTGGTAGGCTCCAGTCCACGGGGTCGCTAAGAGTCGGACATGACTGAGCGACTTCCCTTTCACTTTTCACTTTCATGCATTGGAGAAGGAAATGGCAGCCCACTCCAGTGTTCTTGCCTGGAGAATCCCAGGGACGGGGGAGCCTGGTGACCTTCCGTCTATGGGGTCGCATAGAGTCGGATACGACTGAAGCGACTTAGCAGCAGTTATAAGAGTGGTTGCTGGAGGATGAGGGTGGGATAATTATCACTTGGCAAGTGGCATGAGGGGATACTTTAGGGTACCAAAAATGTCTATCTTCATTTGAGTGGTGGACACACAGCTGAATGTTCTCTGCTGTGCTGTGCTTAGTTGCTTAGTCCTGTACGACTCTTTGCAACCCCAAGGACTACAGCCTGCTAGGCTCCTCTGTCCACCGGAATTCTCCAGGCAAGAATACTGGAGTGGGTTGCCATGCCATTCTCCAACACAGCTGTATACCTATGTAAAATTCGTTGAGCTGTACGCTTCAAATTAGGTCATTTTATGATGTGTATGGGCTTTGGTGACAGCTCAGTGGTAAAGAATCCACCTACCAATGCAAGAGACATGGGTCAGGAAGATCCCCTGGATTAGGAAATGGCAACCCACTCCAGTATCCTTGCCTGATAAATCCAAGGACGGAGGAGCCTGGTAGAGTACTACAAAGGCGTCCATGGATTTGCAAAGAGTTGGACACAATTTAGCCACTAAGCAACAACAACAATAAATTGTGTGTATACTTTACCCCGAAGACAAAGGAAAAAAAAAAACAGCATGGTGCTCAGAAGTAGAAATTTACCTATAATGGGGTAATGGGTAACCATTAGCAGCACAATTCAGGATTATTTCAGATTTTGACAAATCCAAAGGAAAAATAGCATCTTGTGGCTCTTGGGTAAAAATAGGAGGGCTCAAACCACCATCACCTGGAAAAAGAAAAGAAAAATTACACCACGTGGAAAATATATGTAGCAACCGCCTGTTACTGTCACCAACTTCTCTATATGGTCAAAATACTTGACCATGTTTTGAATGCAAACAGTATTAGACATCAAGTAAATAGATATTTTTAAAACTATTTCATCTTGAAACAATATCAAACATATGGAAAGTTTCAAGAATGGTACAAAGAATTTTCTTCCTATACCATTTAAGAGTAGCTTTGCAAACATGCCACATTATCCTAAATGAATTAGTTTCTATTTTTTGTAAAGGACACAATAAAATGATCAAAATCAAGGAATTGACATTATTTCAATGCTAGCATCTAACTGTCAGTCCCCTTTCTCTGTTTTTCTTGATAAAATCCTTTATAGCAAAAAGATCCAGCTGAGAATCATAGATTTCATTTATTGTTTTCTCTTTTTAGTGTCCTTGAAGGTATTAATTGAACACTTTCTGTTTTCACTTGATTTTCCTCACCTGGTAACTTCAAAAATTACAAGGTACTGATTTGGTTAGGTTTCACTCAATTTAGGCTTGTCTAAGGGACAAGAGGCTGGGGGTCCTTGTAGGAGCTGTATGCTGAAAATATGGGTAATAAAAAGGGTCTATAAAGACTTTTTTGTTTGTTTAAAGATAATTAAAGCAGTGTAAAAACTGGCTCTTATTTTTAAAAATTATCACCATGAAAAGAAAACACTCCCCACCATCCAGAGTATACTGATCACATTGTCTTGCCCTCCTGTCCCTCCCTTCCCCTCCCGCAAAGGGTGTTTCCCTGTGTCTGCTGTTTAATTATGATTAGATTCAGGAATGTTGTGTGCTTCAGATAGCATCCTATCAAATAGTCCAGGACTTCTGCTTGTCTCATTTCTGCGAAGTTAACTTTGATCACTGGTTAAGGTACTGCCTGCAAAACCTCTCCACTATGAAATTACCTCCCCCTCCCCTTATAATTAGTAAGCATTTTGTGGTTACAGACTTTGAGACAATGTAAATATACTGTTCCTTATTGAGAATTTAATTTTTATTTATATATTTCTATCAATATGATCTGCTCTTTCAGTGTGAATCCATAGCTTCTTACTTTATTAAATAAGGAAATTTTTTATTAAATAAAGGAAGTTATTTATTATTACATAAAGAAAGTTATAATTCATGACTATTTGATGCCCAAAGTTTCACTGATTCGGCCAGCAGGAGCCTATTCAAGCTGGTTTCTTCATCTTTTTGACATGTACCTATTATTCTTTGTTCTCTTCCTTACTTTGTGGTACAAGAAAGTGTTTCAGAATCATCTTACAGTTTTTTTGTTCCAGCCATCAAAGTGGTCTTTTTTCCTAAGAAAATTTCATTTTTTTAAATTAGAGAATGGTATTTAGAAACCATGATCTGGATGCTAAGTGTACTCATTGAGATGTTTTTGCTCTGAGGACCTTTCAATAAGTGTGTGTGTGTGTGTGTGTATGTTTATGTGCAGGTTTTAAATATATGTATATGAATACATGCAAGTATGTATATGTATAATTTTACATACATGAGTTGTTGTTAGTTGCTAAGTCATGCCAGACTCTTTTGTAACCCCATAGACTGTAGCCTGCCAGGCTCCTCTGTCCATGGATTTCCCAGGCAAGAATACTGGAGTGGGTTTGGGTTGCCATGTCCTTCACCAGGGGATCTTCCCGGCCCAGGGATCACACCTATGTTTCTTGCATTGATAGGTGGATTCTTTACCGCTGAGCCACCACTGCTGCCACCAGGAAAGCCCATACACATGCACATATATACACACAGATAGAGAGATAAATAGAAGCCACACCAGAGTCTGTGGTAATTCATAGTGAGTTTGTTCTAGGTTTATTTTTTTTCTGTCTATATTTTTAACTTCCTATTCAGCCGCAAGATCCCTGGTTTCCACTATTCTCAATGTATTTATGCATTTGTTCAATCTCTCTATATGTAGCAACCGCCTGTTACTGTCACCAACTTCTCTATATAGAGCTCCTCCTCACCCTGTACAGATTGTGATATCTGCTGCAAGTTTTACTCCCATACCTGCCCTGACACCGCTTGCTGAGCTGTCTCTTGCCTCCTTTACCTCACTCAGGTTCTGACCTCTGACACTGTGCACATGGTCATATTCCAAAGTGGATAACTTTCACATCCTTGTGTAGGATCTAACACCTCACACTGGAATGTTCTTTCATTGTGGGGATTCAGTCCTTACTTTGCTTGACTCCAATAGCAGATTGCAGGTTTCTACTTTTACCACCCCCTCTTGGCAATGGGACCCTCTTCAGGCTTCCCAGACTCTGATATTTACTGTTAGACCAGCCCACTAAGGGTGTGCCCTTTTCACCTTACTTGGGCTCTGCCACTCCACAGGGCCACTCCTGCACTACCCCTTTGCCCTGCATGCATGCCTATTTCATTCCCCTCAGTATCTAACATGTGGGCTGCTACTGTGCTCATCTTCCACATTCATGTGGATGCTCGCACTACCTATCTCCACTTCAGGACATTTGAACTGAATTCTTAAGAAAGAAAAGTATGTGGGAAAGGGAGAGGAAGAGTTCAGTACTCATGGCTTAAGAGAAAGTATGTGTTTTTTTTTTAATGTGCAAATGAACACATAAAGCAAAAACATCATCATATTAAGATTTAATTTAAGGGCATCCAGTCCAGAACTCTACAAGTTGTACTTGAGGGTCATGTAGGAGCATGCTCATTTCCTCTGATACCTTCTGCAGCTCACGATAATCTCAAATTTGGTAGATATTTTAAAGACCATTCAGGCCAGACTTCTTGGTTTGGAAAGATAATAGAACTAATGGTTTATATCATGTGCCATTAAATCAAATGGGCTTTAGTGGATTTGCGAAATTTGCAGTATCTTCATTGATAAAATAGAATATGTATATCAGATGGTTATTTTGAGATGTGATGACTTGGTATTTATAAAGTTTATCACATTGTGCCTGGTACAAGTGAATAATAGTCATCAGACTAAGAAAATTACCATCATTATTGTCATCATCATCCATATTATTATTGCACACAAGAAAACTAAAATCCAGGAAGTTGAATCATCTTTTCCAAATTCATCATCAGCTTTGAGAGATAGAAGGAAATCACACTTAGATATCTTGATTCTCTCCTCACTTTTTTCACCATCCACTTAGATCCATATCTTTCTTCCAAAATATTTGCACCCAGGTATAATAAATTAAATCTGTAACTTTATATTCCATTATTTACCTAAATAAGCAGACAGATGGGGGCTTTCATTCCAGCCTAGTTAGTTCTTGTCCTGTGAAAGTCACTCAGTCATGCCTGACTCTTTGCAATCCCATGGATTGTAGCCTTCCAGGCTCCTCTGTTTATGGAATTCTCCAGGCCAGAATACTGGAGTGGGTAGCCATTCCTTTCTCCAAGGAATCTTTCCAACCCAGGGACTGAACCCAGGTCTCCCACATTGCAGGTGAATTCTTTACTGTCTGATCCACCAGGGAAATGCTAGTTAGTTACTAGCTATATAATGCTGGATAAGTTACTTAACTCTGAACTTCAAAGTAGCAATACCAAGTCTTACATTGTT
This sequence comes from Tragelaphus eurycerus, assembly GCA_935064755.1. Taxonomy (NCBI): domain Eukaryota; kingdom Metazoa; phylum Chordata; class Mammalia; order Artiodactyla; family Bovidae; genus Tragelaphus; species Tragelaphus eurycerus. The sequence goes on from CAKXYN010000001.1 coordinate 41,227,049, forward strand.
GTGTTGCTATAAAAATTGATTGGGAAAGAGTGAGCTAAAACAGACTTTTCTTATTCCAGGGCTTAATGAAATGAGCAAGGAATTATAAAAATGAGTAAATAACAAACAGAGATTAGCAAGATCTGGGCCACAATACTTGTTAACTCATCTTATGACCCTTAAAGTGAGATTTCTGCTCTGAACCATCCTCTTTCTACAGTAGGAGAAATACTAGGAAAACAGTTTGATTACGGAGGATTTGGGGATTAGATCTTTACTAATGATATTGTTGTTCCTACTACCAATTTAAGTTAAAGTTTGTGGAATTATAAGGTGGTAGTTTCTTGCCTTTCACACTGTGCATCATCTGCTTGTACTAGGATAATGATTTCTAAACAACTAGAAGCTGAAGATCACCTCTAACGTGGGCTGTAAAATAATGGGCAATGCACAATGCACAAGGAAACTGGCTTAAGTCCCCTATTGGATTACCTGAAATTGGCCATAAACCCTTGCTGAACATTCTGCTAGTATAAGCCACCAGAGAGAATCAGGCTATTAGCACCCAGCATTGAGGGATTTGATGCACACTGGAAAGGCAAGCAGCCACCCTAGCTTCAATGGGCCAAATATTTGATCACATAATGCTTTCTATCGAAAGATTGGTGATCAACAGGAGAAATTATGAAAGAAAATTTCACATTTTATGGCAGGACAAAACAATTTAAGAATTTTTTTTTCTCTCTCTCTCCCTTTGGCCTCCTCTGTCTCCTGCTTGTGCACTGTGTATGTGCATTAGCATTGAGCAAACTTCCTCCATCAGCAGAAATACCTGATCAGCCATAAAGAGCAATGTTCTCCCAGCACCAACAAGACAGCTGCTTAAAAGGTAACATTCGTTCTTGATGTTGTAAGGGGCCACATGACCCACCAAAATGATGCTTAGATGTGGGTTATGTAAGCTGTCAATAATGCAGCATGTGATGGGCAGCTTTCAGTCTCAAAAAGCTTGTACAACTCCACCTTGACTTCTAGTGGCAGAACAGTTCTCACAGCTTTCTGAGGTGGTCTTCCCAGGTTATAATCCTCAAATTAGGCTCAAATAAAATTTCCTTTTTTGTTGTTGTTTGAAGTATCAACAAGAAAAGCGAAAATTCCCAATGCCACTGACTTATAAATAATCAAAATAAACAAAGAAACAATAGAAAAAAAATTTGTGGAATAAGAACGGCTTGTCCAGTTTCAGAGAGGCAAAAGGATTTTCGACTTCTTAATCTTTTCCCCTACTGTTGTGAGATTTACTGGTGAAGCAACAAAATTCTGAGAATTCTCTTAAGAACCTCAAATTCTGGAGATAAGTAGATTTATATATACATGCATTGTTATTATATAGTCGCTGCTGCTAAGTCACTTCAGTCGTGTCCAACTCTGTGCAACCCCATAGACGGCAGCCCACCAGGCTCCCCCGTCCCTGGGATTCTCAAGGCAAGAACACTGGAGTGGGTTGCCATTTCCTTCTCCAGGTCTTGTCTAACTCTGTGTGACCCCATGAACTGTAGCCTGCCAGGCTCCTCTCTCCATGGGATTTCCCAGGCAAGAATACTGAAATGGGTTGCCATTTCCTTCTCCAGGGGTCTTCTTCATCCTGAGATTGAATTCATATTTACTGCATTGGGAGGTAGATTTTTTTTTTTTTTTTTTTTTACCACTGAGCTACCAGGGAAACCCATGTACATGCATAGGGTATTTTAATTTTTTTCTCTTCTGTTTCAAGGGCTCCTTTCTCCAGCCCTTTACCCAGGGCTCCTGGAAACAGAGAAGCATGAATAGTAAAGCTGACTCTATCTCACAAGCCAATAGCTTCATGCCTATATACTCACTTTGTAAAATCTCTGAAGCCCAACTGAAAAATGATGCATTTCTCCAATAAAGTGCACCTATGACTCTTCCACCAATAATCTTAAAATAGAGAGAAGCACCCACACGGTTTAATAAAGGCTGAACTTCCCACAATATTCCTCAAGTACAAAGTATGAGTATTCATGATATGTGAGTATCTGGCCTCCAAAATGGAACTCAGAGGAAGAAAACAAACAGGTCCCTAATATGTTGAGAAGAGTTTTTTTAAAAAATCCCTCTCTGTAAGGAATAAATGAATTGTCAGTACATAGTTCTTCAAGTATGAGCATATAAAAATAAATGGAATAATAAGTAGGAAAATACATTGCAACAATAAAAGTCAAACATACAACATACCAAAGATAGACAATATATCCAATGTAGCAGAAAATATAACTCAAGATTCATGGGGTTGCAAGGAGTCGGACATGACTGAGTGACTGAACTGAACTGACTGAGCCTTAGGAAATTTCTCAAAATTGTTTCATGCTATAGAGTAGGAACATGAATTAAAAAAGCATAACTCAATGTCAAGATGAAAAAAAGAAACTATAGAATCAGATAAATTAGGATGTAACTTATACATAAAAGATCCAACCCAAACAGCATTATTAAAGAACGAATAAACCAACTAAAATGGGCAAAAAAAAAAGAAAAGATACCTCTAAAAGTCGAATTACTGACAAAGAGATTAGAGATAACTGTAATGAAAAACTCAAATAAAACAATTGAAGAGAAGGTAACATATAAAAAAGATAGATAAAAGATGATCTAACATAAAAAATCTTGATGTCACTGAGAGAAACAATCAAACAAATCTTTTGAAAGATATCAAGAAAATTCCAAATTGAAAAACTATACCACATTCCAGAGACATTTTAGAGAACACTTTACACCAAAGCAGGTGTTAATTGCATGTGTTAGTTAAGTGACTTATCTTCAAACTTAAAGACTTTTCGAGAACACCAGGCTGAAAAAGAAAATTACTTAAAAGAGTGAAAGAGAAAATCATATTAATCTCAGATTTTATAACAGTAGCATTAGCATTCTATGCCAGAAGACAGTGAGGGAAAAGCTACAGTATTCTGAATAAAAGAGTGACATGACTATTACCATCCACTGACATATCTTTCAAATCTAATGGCATTCAACACACTTTACCATCAAAAAAGAAAGAAATAAACAAAAACCCTGGGAGTATAACATAAATGACTACTTTGATGAAATTACTTAATAATGAATTTCATCCAACTAAAAATAAACCAATATACAGATATCAAGAATGAAGGCAGAATAGTATGCACATTGAGTACATTCAAATATAAAACTACTTAAGAAACATGTTGGTTTTAGTTATAGAACAGAATATGAATGCCATAAACTTGGATAATATTAAAATAACAGTATAAATAGAAAAAGAGGGATGGGTAAAGGAATATGGTCTGAAGTGTGTGAGTGATAATATAATCTTCTTTCATAATTTCAAAATTAGAGAACATATATGTGTGCGTATATACATATATATATTTTTTAAATACATAAGCTATGTGTGCGTATATACATATATATATTTTTTAAATACATAAGCATTTTGATCTCAGTATTATTCAGTGTGTCTTTTATCTTTGCAGGAAAGTTTTAGGGGAAAAAAGTGTATCTTTGTTGTTTCAAACCATTTATTGAATATTCAAAATTCTCATTTTTTCTTTATTTTTACTTTTATTGAACTAAGCAAAAATTGGGTATGGTATGTGTGCTCAGTTGTGTCTTATTCTTTATGACCCCATAGACTGTAGCCAGGCTCCTATGTCCATGGAATTTTCCAGGAAAGAATACTGGAGTGGGTAGCTATTTCCTGTTCAGGGTATCTTCTTACCATCTGAGCCAGCAGGGAAGCCCACTATCCTTATGTCAAAGTAATACCTATGGCATGGTCCCCTTTTATAAAAATAGCTTTTGGTTCTACACATTTATCTCTCTACACATTAATCTACATTCTCTGTATTTACATGCCTAGAAAAACAGCTGCAATTTCAACAAACTTTCATACTTTATTTTCGGGAAAGTTTTTTTTTTAAGGGGAAAAATTTTATTTTCCTTAATATTTTGTAATTTGATTGTTTAAAATAAGCATGTATTTATGTTTAAAAATGTTTTTTTTTTTTTTAATGAAAGAAGGATACTAGAAGCAAATATATTGAGATTGGTAATCTGATTTTTGATGGTACAGTATGACTCTTTCTGTTTAATTCTGTATGTGCTTAGTTGCTCAGTCATGTCCAACTTTTTGTGACCCCATGGATGGTAGCCTGCCATGTTCCTCTGTCCACAGGGATTCTCCAGACAAGAATACTAGAGTGGGCTGCCATGCCCTCCTCCATGGGATCTTCCTAACCCAGGGATCATACCCTGGTCTCCCAAATTGTAGGCAGATTCTTTACCAACTGAGCCACCAGGGATGCCCAAGAATACTGGAGTGGGTAGCCTATCCCTTCTCCAGGAGATCTTCCAGGCCCAGGAATCAAACTGGGGTCTCTTGCATTGCAGGAGGATTCTTTTAACAGCTGAACTACCAGGGGAGCCCTGTTTTATTCTAGACCTTTAGAATTGAAAATTTTTCAACCACTCTCCTTTCCCCGCAAAAAATATTTTGCCATGCACAAAATAGGCAGACAACAAGTGTTAACTTATCTTCCTTTACCTTCACTCAGAGAAAAGCTCTGTTCAATCTTCAGTTAATCTATATTAGGGGGAATATCTTGACTTAATAATATTTTTATTTTGGTGAGTAATTTGTCGTTTTCCAAGGACTATTACATATTCCAAGTAACAAATTACATTTCTGTGATACCTTTTGTGAGGTATTAATTTACATTCTTATTTGACATTTTCTAACAAACTTCAGTTCATTTTGAAAGACACAAAAGCCTGGTCCTGGTGAATTATCATCAGTCTTTTTTTTTTTTTTTTTAAGAACTTGAATTGATACCCGTACAAAGTTTAGCTTTTGTCAACTTGTTGTTTGGTCGCTCTTGGTAAATTACTAGACTTTTTTCATATTGCATTGAAATAATAAAATAATAGTGGACTTTTGTTGTTTTGCTTACATACTCAGAAAGGAAGGACACTGTGAGCTTTCTATACAAGAAGAGCTCAAAACATGTGACAATATGGTATCAAAAGCAAGATATCAAACTCCTTTTTCTTTAAAAATGCACTGGAGGTTAGGAAAAGTTGGTATTTTGAGCAATAAGTGATGAAATAATCTGCTATTGTAAAATTACCTATAATACTATAAGAAATGTTTTACTACATGTTAGTAAAGCAAGAACTTTGCAATAGATGAACACTGAAAAATAAATACTTTAAGTGTCAACTAAAAGTAAATTATAAAATGTTACTGAAAAATCCTTGTAGGATTCTGCCCCATTTTATTCCTCTTTTATCTTCTGTAGAGTTAAAAAAAAAAGTTAATCCTATGATCTGACTCCAATACTGAATCAAACTACTGGAGTCTAAAGTTCATTGTCACCCTCTCTGAATTTAGAAACTTTTGATTATATCTAGGACAGTCACATCTTGTCATTTCTGAGCAGTCCATGACCATCTTCGTGGAGAAGCAGCTTTTAACTGATAGGAATAGGCCCTTCATTTAATTCACCCCATTCTCCTGGCTATGAATGACTAGACCAAAGGTGAATATGTCCTGCTGGGCTGTGATACTTCTCTCTCTTAGGAATTGGGAAATAAAATGAAGAGATTCATAGTTTCTGATTGTTACTTGAATGGAGAGGAGGTTGTTCAGGATTATTAGTTTCCATCTTCCATAAACCTCATTAAGAGTTAAAAGAATACTAGTCTATACAGAGACAAAGATTGAGACAGTCAGACAAATGGGCAGGCAGATGGTAGAATGATGGAGAAAATAAATAAATGAGTACAGAGTTACTTTATTCCCCAAGCTTATTGATCCTTTGTTGAGGGATCTGCCTCTGTGTTCTATGAGCAAACTGTACAGTTTCTGCTTTTTGCAATGGACAAAATGTTGGGAAAGAAAGATTCAAATAATATAGTATAACCAGTGTTCTATTGCTTGTCTTCTCTCCAGAACTTCTAAAGGGCAGATAAACTGGGCAGGCAACCATTTGTTTACAGGAGTAGTTATGAGGGGAAACTTTAAGCATATCAGAAGACCTGTCTTTAAAAGATCACAAAACTAAAAAAGATGTATTTTCCTTGAATTTATTTGAATTTCATTTTGAGGACTTGGGCAAATTTCAGGATTCACAGAGGGCTAAGACCTGAACACTCTAAGGTCATGTCCAGATAGAAAGTTTCTGGGATCTCTCTCTTTGTGCTATAATCCCAACCATACAAATAGATTTCCCCACCCAGGTTCCTGGCACCCTCAAAATGTCTTCTACTACAAAAGCTCAGTTTTTGAAATAATGTTCCAATTCCATAGAAACAGAACAAAACAAAGCAAAACAAAAAGGAGCTTTCCTGATGGCTCAGTGGTCAAGAATCTGCCTGCCAATGCGGGAGACAGGGGTTCGATCCCTGGTCCAGGAAGATACCACAATCCATGGAGCAACTAAGCCCGTGCGCCACAAATGTCGAGCCTGTGCTCTAGAGCCCAGTATCCACAACAAAAGAGGCCACCTCAGTGAGAAGGCCATGCACAAAAACTGGACAATAACACCTTCCCTCTACAACTAGACAAAGTTCGACACAGCAGCAAAGGCCCAGAACAGCCAAAAATAAATTAAAAAAAAAAAGTAAAAGAAAAGGAGATGCCTGTTTCTCTTTTTTTAAAAACCAAATAAGAAACTAAAACCTGTTGTGTATAATCAATACGACCACATGAGGTCAGGCTCTTAGAAGGCCCGAGCAATTCTAGTTTAAGGCTCTACAGTTACCATCTTAATATTCTTTTTTTTTTTAATTAAATTTTATTTTGCTTAACTTTACAATATTGTATTGCTTTTGCCATACATCAAGATGGATCCGCCACAAGTATACATGTGTTCCCCATCCTGAACCCTCCTCCCTCCTCCCTCTCCATACCATCCCTCTGGGTCATCCCAGTGCACCAGCCCCAGGCATCCGTTATCAGGCATCGTACCTGGACTGGCGACTCGTTTCAGATATGATATTATACATATTTCAATGCTATTCTCCCAAATCATCCCACCCTCTCCCGTTCCCAGAGTCCAAAAGTCTGTTCTATACGTCAGTGTCTCTTTTGCTGTCTCGTAAACAGGGTTATTGTTACTATCTTTCTAAATTCCATATATATGCGTTAGTATACTGTGTTTGTGTTTTTCTTTCTGGCTTACTTCACTCTGTATAATAGGCTCCAGTTCCATCCACCATCTTAATATTCTTAATACTATCACTCCCTAAATTTGTGCTTGTAAGACAAGTGCAGCGAGTGTGATAAGTCCCCAATGCTCAGAGCTTTGGCTAAAGAGTGGTACTTCCTGCTGCTGCTGCTAAGTCGCTTCAGTTGTGTTCAACTCTGCGACCCCATAGACGGCGGCCCACCAGGCTCCCCTGTCCCTGGGATTCTCCAGGCAAGAACACTGGAGTGGGTTGCCATTTCCTTCTCCAATGCATGAAAGTGAGAAGTGAAAGGGAAGTCTCTCAGTCGTGTCTGACTCTTAGCGATTCCATGGACTGCAGCCCACCAGGCTCCTCCATCCATGCAGCCACCTCCAAAGCCTATCTATCCTCTCTGGACAGATTCTTGTCAGTTTGCTCCTCACCTCCTGATGCCTCAGGCCTATGTTGACCTCCCCTCAGCCCCTCTGCCTAGCAACACCTCCAGCTCCAGAATGGAGCCCAAGTATAGGTCACATAGAGTCAGGGTTTGCTGTGAGCATGCAACTGTATTTCAGGGCAAGGCATGGAGGTGGTTGTTCCTGCCCCTACACGGCAGCACTATTCTTTCAGTGGTCAGCTTCTTGACGGGGTGAGCCTCTTGTCCATTTCTGCTCTGGGCACCTGATGTGTCCTGGCACAGAGACTTCAGTGCCTTTGAGGGTTGTCTATCTGCCGTGAGTTATGGGAATGATCTGGGGGCACATGTTGGTAAAGTAACCGATACAGAACAGAATCCAGTGGCCAGTAGCAGCAGTTGGCGGGTATTTGCACCAAATAGTGGGGAGAGGCTCTCAGGGCCTCTAAGAGTCTACCTTACCCAATAAATATCCCAGGGAGAGTGACATTAAATAGCAAATAAAAAACATCATGCCAGATCAAAAGAGACACCATGATTAAAGCTTAAAGAAGTTAAATGATTTGATCAAGATCACACAGCTAGTGATATTCCAGGATGGGGTACTCAAACTGAGGTTTGACACCAAATCCAAAGTTGTACACCCTGCAGTATATCCACTGGAGTTCTGTGTATTTCCAGGAGTAAAACAGCTCTACTCTCTCTGCTTTATTTATTTTCTTTTACTAAATCTCTGCCTTGGTTTCCAAAACCAATTTCTTTAACCTACAGAAACCACACTAGACTGAAGTGGTTATGTCCTTCCTGGAATTAAAGTTCTGTAAAGAGAAAATCTCTATTACACACACACACACACTTTTTTTTTCTTTTTCTCTCTCTCTCACCCATTTCTCTTGTTCTTCTAAGCAATTCACAAGATTTTATAATAGAAAAAAATGTATATCAGAGAAATTTCCACTTAATTGACAGGGGATGAAAAGTAATTCCAGGGAGGTCAAGTGCTTTCCTTAAGAATCAGAGGCAAATATGAGTCTTAAATCTGACTATAGATCTCTGCCCTGGAATTTTCACTATCTCTTCTTATAAAATTTTTTTTCATCTGAACCATTTTTAAAGTCTTACTGAATTTGCTACAATATTGCTTCTGTTTTATGTCTTGGTCTTTGGGCCTCAAGGCATGTGGGATCTTGGCTCCCTGACCAGGGATCAAACCTGCACCCTCTGCATTGAAAAATGGAGTCTTAACCACCGGGCTGCCAGGGAAGTCTTCTCCTCTGTCTCTTGATGCTTAGCTTGTGGTAGATTTTATATAAGGTAGATATGTCAGGATTAATTTTTAGCTGGGAAAAAAATCATCAATTATATTCGAGAATACAGAGTATAAGGCTAGAGTTTAAAATATAGTTATGAGATTATTGCAATAGTCCAGTAAGAGAGATACATCTTAAACTAAGGTAGTGAGAGTAAGAATGGAAAACAAAAATTAAAAAAAAAAAAAATGTGATTTGTCAACTTATTGAATTTGAGAGAATGGTAAAAGAGAAAGAAAATGTTAAAAATTGCTCAGAGATATACTATTTTTCAAAATAGAGGGAAAAAGAAAAAAATAATTCAGATTTGCAGATGTTGATGTTCTGGCTCCTTGAGGCCATAGGTTTAGTTGTCTAATAAATAGTTGGATATAGTCTAATAAATATCTGGGGCTTCCCTGGTAGCTTAATGCAGGAAACCTGGGTTCAATTCTTGGGTCAGGAAGATCCCTTGGAGAAGGAAATGGCGATCCACTCCAGTTATTTCCTGGAAAATCCCATGGACAGAGGAGCCTGGAGGGCTACAGTCCACGTGGTCACAAAGAGTCAGCCATGACTGAGTGACTAACACTAACAAACTGATGTGCCCTGGTAGTGAGGGCTGGGGTGCAGAGACAGATTTTTCTTTCTTTTTTTTTGGCTCACCAGTCTTTAAATTCTAGTGTAAAGAGAATTTTATTCTAGTAATGGTTTTAGAATGGCAATATTCAATACATTCTACAGATATATTTGAAGATTGTTTCAAAAATGTAGGTTGTGGTGTTTATTGTAGCATTGTTTACAATAGACAAGACATCAAAACAACCTAAATATCCATATGGAATGCTTCCCAAGTGACTCATATGGTAAAAAATCTGCCTGCAATGCAGGATACACAGGTCCAGTCCCCAAGTTGGAAGACCCTCTGGAGAAGGGAATGGATGCCCACTTCAATATTTTGGTCTCAGAAATCCCATGAACAGAGGAGCCTAGTGGGCTATAGCCCATGGGATTGCAAGAACAGGACACACCTGAGCAACTGAACACATATACATATATGAAATATTTTTCAGTCATAAAGGAGAAGGGAATGCTGCTGTTTGTAACAACATGTATGAACCTTGATTGTAAAGAGTCTGCCTGCAATGCAGGAGACCTAGTTTCAATCCCTGGGTTGCAAAGATCCCCTGAAGAAGAGAATGGCAACCCACTCCAGTATTTTTGGGGAGACTTCCCCAGTGACTCAGCAGGTAAAGAATCTGCCTGCAATGCAGGACACACAGGGTTGGGAAGATCCTCTGGAGGAGGAAATGGCAACACACTCCAGTGTTCTTGCCTGGAGAATTTCATGGACAGTGGAGCCTAGCAGTCTACAGTCCATAGGGTCACACAGAGTTGGACATGACTGAATGAGACTAAGCAAGCTCTTAAGAGTAGTACATAAAAAAAGTTTTACTATGTGAGGTGATGAATGCACTAACTAATTTTTGGGGGTGATTATTTCACAATAAATACATACAACAAATCAGTACATTGTATACCTTAAACTTACACAACACTTATATCTCGATTTGACTCTGATGCTGGGAGGGATTCAGGGCAGGAGGAGAAGGGGACGACAGAGGATGAGATGGCTGGATGGCATCACTGACTCAATGAATGTGAGTCTGAGTGACCTCCGAGAGCTGGTGATGGATAGGGAGGCCTGGCGTGCTGCAGTTCATGGGGTCGCAAAGAGTCGGACACGACTGAGCGACTGATCTGATCTGATCTGAAAGTATTGGGGGAAAGTATACAGTCAAATTAGCATTAACTTCAAACAGTAATTAAATTCAAGCCATACTTTGAATTTGACATTTATTTTACACCTGGATAATCAGTGACTCCTTATTCAAGTAAATATTAAAGTTCTGAAGAGGAGGAGTCTGATGAGGAGGTAAAGAATCTGCCTGCAATGCAGGAGACTTGTTTGATCCCCGGATCCGGAAGATAACTGGAGAAGGGCATGGCAGCCCACTCCAGTATTCTTGCCTGGAGAATTCCATGGACAGAGGAGCCTGGTGGGCTTCAGTCCATGAAGTCACACAGAGTCAGATACAACTGAGTGGCTAAGAAGACTGACAAGTAGTCATGCTTAATGTTTCATGAACAATCCTTATTTGACAGTCTACTCTGAACATAATGAACTCATTCTTGTTATTTTTTTTAAGTTACTCTAACATGATGACCTCGGAGAAGGCAATGGCACCCCACTCCAGTACTCTTGCCTGGAAAATCCCATGGACGGAGGAGCCTGGTGGGCTGCAGTCCATGGGGTCGCTAAGAGTCGGACACGACTGAGTGACTTCACTTTCACTTTTCACTTTCATGCATTGGAGAAGGAAATGGCAACCCACTCCAGTGTTCTTGCCTGGAGAATCCCAGGGACGGGGAAGCCTGGTGGGCTGCCGTCTCAGGGGTCACACAGAGTCGGACACAACTGAAGCGACTTAGCAGCAGCAGTAGCAACATAATGACCTAATGGTATATACATGGCTTAACATTGGAGACCTGCAGTATTTCAGTCCACTCAGACATCTGTGGTGACTTACTGATTTGAAAGTTAAGCATTAAACCTGACTGGAAAGTATATGACATATTGGAAATGGCACTCAGATAAAAAAGTAAATCATAATGAGAGTGCCTTACCATATATTTCACATTCTGTTGATCTCTTCATTTTAAATCCAGACCAAAATAAATTCTATATCATCTTTTGTTTTGATACTACTAGCACACAGTAGTGTGCATTGGAGAAGGAAATGGCAACCCACTCCAGTGTTCTTGCCTAGAGAACCACAGGGACGGGGGAGCCTGGTGGGCTGCCGTCTATGGGGTCGCACAGAGTCAGACACGACTGAAGCGACTTAGCAGCAGCAGCAGCAGCACACAGTGAAAAAGATCCAACATAAGTAAAGTCAGCCACACTTATTAGCTCTGATTATGTGTCAAATCTTTGTTATGCACTGACAATGCAAACATAAATAAATGCACTGTACTCAAAAAGTTTACAATCCAAATAAGAGCAGTTTTGTTATATATAAGAGCCAGAGACAAAGTTGAACTATTATTGGAATTATTCTATCCTTATTCTGACTTAAAAACTAGTTGCAACCAAAAAGTTGAGAGTTATGTTTTAGGACTTCAAGCCGGGGAGAGAGCATCAAGGAAACCCGAGAGAACTGTTCACTGTAGGGAGTGGCTGCAACCTAACTGTTGTTAGATCCTGGGTATTTTTCTCCTTCTTGAGTCCCCTTCGGCTCACACTGGAGGGCTGGAATCACTGATGACCATGACAGTTTTGTCTACTGATATGGCAGGAACTATTCCCTTTCTCACTTATATGAACTCTGTCACTTAGATTCCAATATTCCCATTATAAGAATATAGAAATAGAGGCTTGAGGAACTTTAACTTTCTTAATAGCAAGCAGCTAAAGCATGTTGGAATTCAGTTTTAAATTTATGCAGTCTGACTCCAGAAGACTTACTCTAAGTCACTATGAGATATACTCCAGGAAAAGACATAAAAGCAATTAACTAATTGCATAATTAAATAGTTAAATAATTAACTAATTAAATAATTGCAATAGTACAGGATAAGTGTTTTACCAAAAGCATAAATATAATTTTAAGAAACTCCAGAGGAATTCCTTCTACCTAGAGGTTATGGACAAGTGACAAAAGATGCACTATTTGAACTAAATATAGAAGAATGAGAATGTCTTTGAAAGATAAGGAAATAAATAGTAAGGAAACTCTGAAAGTATAGCTTGAATAAAGATATGAAAATACTTGTCATTCAAAATATGTAACTGGTCTGGAAAGGAGGACAGTAATGAAATATAAGGATGGAATTGTAGATTTAGAACAGTTTTGAAAGATCTTCAATAATATGACAGAGGTTTGAACCTGATGTGTAAAAGTCAGAAAACATAGGAGTATTTTCAGTTATAAGCAGAAGCATGACATGCTTAGATGTATAACTAACTGGGGGAAGGTAGGGAAAGAGAAACCAGAGATCAGAAAATTTATTTATCAAACATTTGAAAAATTGGGCCTTGTCAGTACTAATGAAGAGAATGAGAATAAAATGAGCTATTTTCACGTGTTTAGAGGCAGTACCAACAGAATGGTATAACTGATTGGATATGAGAGATGAAGAGAACGTTGAAGATTACTCTGAGCTAGCTATTGTGGATGAATGCAAAAATACATGTTAGTTGAAGGCGTTAACTGTTAAAAGGGTATGGCGAAGAAGAAAGACTAAGGGCAGTGAAGATGAAAAGAGATGACAAAGTAGACACAAGTTTAATCCATTTTCTTTTCATTTATTGAATAAACATTCATTAGACAATTTTTTATGAGTTACTAGCTACATACTCCATGTTTTCTGTAATTATGCAGATGTGAATGGAAGTTTGAATGATTAAATAAATGAAGCATCTATTCAATGCAGAGAATCATTTTACAAGGCGGTCAAAGTGGCTTTAGAGAATAAAATTATACAACAAATTTTGCATATATTTAGATTCATGTTTTGGAATTTTAAGGCATTCTTCCCTGACAATTGAGTGATGCCCTTGAGGAGGTGACAGAGGAGGGATCTAGGTCATTGGTCTTATAAAGGTTTTTTCTCCTACAATGAAAGGAAGGAAGACAGGGTAAATAGAGACAGAAAATATACTGATGCAAGTGGGGTTTAATCTGTTAAAATAATCTTCTGAAGTTTTTCTTACTTTCGTGGGGAGAAGAAAGGAAAATCATTAGCTAAGACAGATGATGGGACAAGAAGTATAGAAGGTTTCGAGAAGAGATGATAATATGTAAAATGATCATCAGGAGAATGAAAAAGTGAATAGGCAAGAGGTATATGTTGTGAAAGGACAAACCAGGAATATTTGTGAAAGATTTCAAAATGGACATGAAAAGAATACTCAGTGTCCTCTTCACTGAACTCTTTTGGGTTAATGTTGCCTTTTGGTGTCTCTTATCTATTTGATGACAATGTAAGGAAATGAAAACTATTAAGAATGCAAATGATTCTAACCACTGAAATGCAAATGACTCATGTCCAGTGGAATGCTATTTTTTTCCCCCTTTTTTTTCCTTATGGATAAAACAGGTTTTTGTTTTGGCCTTTTTTGGAATAGCTTTCTTGAATTATAATTCACACACCATAAGATTTAGCCATGATAAACATATTTGCATATATTTATGAGTTAATTTGGGGGCTTCCCAGCTGGTACTAATGGCAAAGAACCTGCCTGCTAATGCAGGAGACAAAAGAGATGTGGGTTCAGTCCCTGGGTTGGGAAGATCCTCTGAAGGAGGGCATGGCAACCAACACCAATATTCTTGCCTGGAAAATTCCATGGACAGAGGAGCTTGGCAGGCTACTGTCCATTCCTCGGTTTGTGGACCCCTATCTCCAACTTCAAAGCCAACAACAGTACACTGAATCCTTCTCCTATCAAGTCACTCCAGCTATTCTTCCCTAGTCACATTTTCCTGACTCAAGTCTGTCTCCTGCTTTTAAGGATGCTTGTTATTTCACTGGGTGCATCCAGATAATCCAAGATAATCTCCCTATTAAGATCAGATGATTAGCAATCTTAATTCTATTTTCTACCTTAATCCCCCCTCACCATGTATTCTAACATATTTACACAATCCAGGAAATAGGGCATCGACATTTTTGGAGCCATTATCTATCCATCACACCCATCATATGGGAGGCTAAGAAAGGAGAGTTTTTAATAGAGAACATAGTTAAGATCGTCATCTGTTAGAGAGTAATAATGAAAAATAAGAATGACAACAAAGTGTTGATCATCAGAATGTCTCTTGTTTCTTCTTTAGGAGAAATTTCATTTTCAAAGTCAAGATGGATTGAGACATTAAAGGACACGTTTAAAATAAACTCAGAACTGAGAGAAAACTGTGGCATTGTATATATCATACTACAAAGATATCAGATGGCAAAAAGAGAAATAGAGCTCTGAGCAGAGATAACAGCAGGGCCTAGAACTCTCGGTACATGTGTGCTTCAGTTTTGATTATTTATATTTTTAGGATGAAAGGGACAATTTATTTGTAGGCTGAGGGGCCAACTGAGAGGCAAACTTAGATTCTATCTTTTGAACTTCTGGATCTTTGACCCTGTTACCTGCCCAATTTAGAGCATTTCAGCATTAACCTTTGAAAAATAACAGCATGCTGTCAAGTACACAAAGCACCAAAAAGCACATTCCTAAAATGTCCCAGAGTGAAGGTGTTAGAAAACCCCTTGAAACCCATTATTATCATGGAGATATTACAGTGGCCTCCTTGGTTGCTCTCTTAGATAAGATTGTGTCTGCCTAAATGGCACTGATTCCATTTATATAACAATAACAAACCAAAAAAAGAATATTTGGAAAAAAGAAAAATAAATAGCTGAGAGAAGCACTATTAAAATCTGTGGATAGCATAGTACTCCAAATGTATATTATTTGCTGATAAAACATAATTTTGGTAACAGTGTCACAACAAAGCACATCAATCTATCAGTCCTGCTTGTACTTATACCCAGCATGAATATCTTAATGAAATCAGTGGGTTTGGGGTTAAGTGTCACCCAAGTGGCCTCCTTTGGAAAGTTAAAACAGTACTTCATTCCCGTATGTGTCATCTATGCCTTTCTGCTGTTTCACTTCAAGTTCTCTCCCTAATTCTAGTCACGTACTTTTTCTGCCCTCTGTGCCACGCAAAAATGCCACCAAATTTGTCAGAAAAGATTTGCCCTTTGTGAAACTAGCCTGATTAAGTTTTATCAGCTCATCTCTCTCTGGATGTTTGGTAACCTCATTCCTTATTACTGTCTTAGAGATCTTGCCTGCAGCCAAGGGCAGATCTGTTCATTTATAATTTCCTGATTCTTTTTCTGTTCTTTTCTCACAGATTGGGGTGAGGTATATGTGTTTTCATTTTGCTTCTCTCTCCCTGTAACTGAAACATTTTTGCTAAGCTTTCCTATTTTGGTTGAAAATTTACTTAGAAATAGATCTATATTTTTTTCCAATTTTTCACAATGACTGTTTCTTATAAATTTAAAATTATTGGTTGATAAAAACCTCTCATGCATTTCCTATACTTTCCAAAGTGATCTTTCTTATCATGAAGTGCCCCTTAGAGCAGATGAATATTTATTCTCTTTATTTCTCTCTTGCTACATCGGTTTAAGCTTCATAAACACCATAATCACACTAGAGCAAACTTGAATATGAAATAAGAAAATGAAATAGCATCCCCTGATCCATTAAGCTATATTGTCTTCCTCCCAATATAAAGATTAAATGACAGGGATAGTTTATAGAAATGACAAACATGAGTTCAATTTATTTTTTCAAACTCATAATCAACAAAAGATTTTTTTTTTCATTTATGAGTGTGGAAACTGGCTGATTCCTTATGTGAGAGAAACATTTGACATTTTCTGTTTTTTCTTTCAAGGTGCAACCATTTCTGAATTTTACCTCTTTTTTTTTTTTTTTTCCTCCAGTGTTTGAACATAAACAGTTTATCCTGTGATGCTATATTGACTTTGTAAACATTTCACAATGATGAGAATGTATCAGGCATTTTCCTCTCCTCTTTTATATTCATGTTTTCCCCTTTCTTTATGTTATTTACCAACTTGTTTCCATGTTCTTCAACATAGGTGAAACGTTAGCCAAGAGAAATACATCAGATATCTCATTGACAGGGACTGGTACGGATATGTAGGAAAAATTTTAATTTACTCAACCTATATTGTTTAAAGCTTTAATTTTATGCCATTATGTAAATAATAGATGATCATTATAATGGGGCTTCCCAGGTGACTCAGTGGTAAAACTCTGCCTGCCAATGTAGGACATATGAGAGACACGGGTTGATCCCTGGGTCAAGAAGATCCCCTGGCAGAGGGAATAACAAACCGCCCCAGTATTCAGATGGTAAATGAGGGAGACCTGGGTTGGGAAGGTTGATCCCTGGGTTGGGAAGATCTTCTGGAGGAGGGCATGGCAACCCACTCCAATATTCTTGGCTGGAGAATCCCATGGACAGAGGAGCCTGGAAGGCTACAGTCCATGGGGTCACCAAGAGTCGGACACGACTAAGGGACTAAGCACAGCACAGCACCAGTATTCTTGCCTGGGAACTCTCATGGACAAGAAGCGCGGCGGGCTAGAGTCCATTGGGCCCCAAAGAATCGGACACAACTGACTGAACATGCATGCTCATTTTAGAATATTTGCGAGACTCAAATATGAGAAGAACAAATACCCAATTATGCTTTTGGAAACTATTATTAGATAGTAATACCTATAATTCCAGGATGTTTTGCTATACTATGCTGTTAATTTTTAATATCTGCTATTATTCAGTTAAAAATAGGATTTGGGAGAATAGCATTGAAATATGTATAATATCATATTTGAAATGAGTTGCCAGTCCAGGTTGGATGCCTGATACCGGATGCCTGGGGCTGGTGCACTGGGACGACCCAGAGGGATGGTATGGGGAGGTGGGGGAGGAGGGTTCGGGATAGGGAGCACATGTGTACTTGTGGCGGATTCATTTTGATGTATGGCAGGGGCAATACAATATTGTAAAGTTAAGCAAAATAAAATTAAAAAAAATATATGATACAAGCATTTCCCCTGCTGTTAATTAGCACTTATAAATTTAATTTTTTAATAGAAATATACTTGTTGAAAGTTTCATAATAATCCATCATATGACTGGTATATCTAATTGAAAATACATTGTTCTATATTTTGGACTTCTACTATAAAAACTGAAATAAGAAATGCCTTTCCTATATTTATGATTATTCATATTATGATTATTAGCCTAATTTTCTACAATTTGAATTAATGAATATAAGAGAATTAATGTTTGAATTGTTCTTATAATTGTTGTTAATTTTCATCTAATTTAGTTTTATAAAGTCAGAGAATGCTTTCCAGTGCAAATTTTATCCCAAGTAGGATTTGAAGGATGATGACGATGATGATATTTTTGAAAATTTATTTACTGTTACATGTATTAACTTTGGCATTTATTAATCTTATTTACTTCTTAACACAACTCTGTGAAGAAAATTCAAATTCTCCTCCATTTTACACAGGGTAGAATTTTAATCAGTCTAATATCAGAAGGCATGATGAGTCTGAGAGTTAGGGATGGGGAGATTGTTTAAAAAGAAGAAAGAGTAAGTAAATGCAAATGACCTGAATTGTGAGAAATCAAGAATTTGAGAACTCACATAATTCTTGTTAAGGAAAGAGTTGATAAGAAATGAGGCTAGAGAAATAGATATCCAAAGTGACATCAAGAGGGCCCCTTTAGCCACCTTAAAGGAGGCTTTGGGGAGCCATAAACATAATTTAAGTTCATGATCGCATTTTCAGTTTGAAAAACATGTCCAAATTCTCCATGCAAATGTGCCAGGAAGCAGTAGCTGCCATGCTTGTATTTAAGAAGCTTAACAGAGAGTCCAGATTTGAAGTGCTCTCCTGATAAAAATGTCAACAAGAAAAAAATGCACAACCTAAAAGTTGAGTTATGTTTTATTTGGCAGATTATCTGAGGACTACTCTGAAAAAGTAAGGGACATGCCAGGATATACAGGGGTTTTTGCAACAAAGACCAGGTGGTCGAAACATCAATCTGTTACTTAAAGAAAACCAGAAATCTCAAGTTAATGAATTTAGCACTGTTTTTCCTGTATGGGAACATGCAGGAGTCTGGGCTCATTGAAATTACTCCTTTGATATGCACCCTAACTATCTAGGGCTAGCATCCTGTTCTTTCCCATCCTGAGTCCCCTCAGGGAACACGGTTGTGGGTAGCTGCAGTGACTGAGGGCTTGGAAAAGGGCAACCAGTTGTCTCCAACAAGGTTCCCTCGGGGCCACCATGGGGGTGACTGTAGTGGCTTGATGGCTACAGCATCTTTTGTTTACTGATACGGTAGGCAAGGTATTTATTTCAATTCCAAGAAAGAACTAGACTTAGGGCAAAGTGTTCCTTATTTACCTATCAGACCTCAAACAGTCCAGATGTCTGACTTCTGATGCCATGATTTTAGCTGTTTCTTTTCCTGCTTTTGTGGTATTTTGTCTGACCAGTGACCAAACAAGGGTCACATATACTAGTAGACTCAGTTCACATAGTAATGACAGGATGCTCTTCCACAAAGGGCTGGATTTAAAATATGTGAAATGAAAACAAAATCCTATTCTAGATCTTTATCCATACAACATAGAAATCTTAACTTTCTATGCTGATTCTAAAGCTAAGCAGAGAGACTAACTGACTTTTAGCAAACATTGCTATTGTTGCTCGGAGAATGCAGTGGCACCCTACTCCAGTACTCTTGCCTGGAAAATCTCATTGATGGAGGAGCCTGGTAGGCTGCAGTCCATGGGGTCGCTAAGAGTTGGACACGACTGAGCAACTTCACTTTATTTTTTCACTTTCGTGCATTGGAGAAGGAAATGGCAACCCACTCCAGTGTTCTTGCCTGGAGAATCCCAGGGACAGGGGAGCCTGGTGGGCTGCCGTCTATGGGGTCGCACAGAGTCGGACACAACTGAAGGGACTTAGCAGCAGCAGCAGCTATTGTTGCTATTGCATAATGGTTATTACCTATTTTATCATTTCTTTTATTTGTTTCTTCTAGCGGTAACATGGGAGAAGCTGACTGTTTTATAAACTTTTCACAAACACTGATAATTTACAAATGTGAAGGACTTTTGCTGACAAGAGCACAAGTGACAATCAAAAACTAATGGAGAACTCACTTTTTTTGTTGTTAATTTAACAAATATTTATTTTCCTGTCATCTGACCACATGCTCAGAATCTGGATTTTGAAAATTTGGTAAGCAAAGATACACCACAATCTTCTAGATGTCCTCTGTTCAATATCATATGCACTAACCAAATGTAGCTATTTAAATTCACTACAATTAAACATTCAGTTCCTCAATCACACTAGAGAACTCACTTTTGAGTCATAATTTAGCTCTTAATCACAATGCTTGGGACTGCTCTGGTGGCTCAGTGGTAAAGAATCCACCTACCAGTGCAGGAGAGGCAGGTGACATGGGTTCCATCCCTGGGTTTAGAAGATCCCCTGGAGTAGGAAATGGCAACCCACTCCAGTATTCTTGCCTAGGAAATCCCATGCAAAAAGAAGCCTGACAGGTAACAGTTCATGGGGTTACAAAGAGTCAGAACGGAGTGACTGAACATGCACACAGTGCTTAGCAATGTTTTTCTCTACTCCATTTGTACAATTTATCACCTCCTCACCACTAAAAAATGGAACCAAAACAAATGGGCAGAAGAGATAAGAAGGTTTTTTTTTTTCAATTATATTTAATAGCATTTTCCACATTTTGTAAATGGCTATTTTGGAATACCATCTACATGTTTCATAGGTCCCTCATAACAAATTGCCAATAACTGAGACGTTCAAACCAACAAATTTATTCTCTCACAGTTCAAAAGCCTTAACATCTAAAATGAAGATGTCATTAGGATTCATTCATTCTGGGGAGTCTGAGGTTCCCAGAAGAGATTCTATGGCTTCATCTTGGCTTCAAGTGTTTGTTAGCCATCCTTGGTGTTCCTTGGCATGACTTCAGTTTCTGTGTCCATCTTCACCTCACCACCTTCTAAGAGGACTTCAGTCTTTGGATTTAGAGCCCAATCAAAATCTGTTATGAGTTTATTGCAATATCCTTAATTACATTTTCAAAGATCCTATTGCCAAATATAATCCCATTCTAAGTTAGTAGGTGGACATAAACGTTGTGAAGGACACTGTTCAACCCACAACACTTTGCTCAGCATATTTTTGCAATGTTTCTTTTATTAGAGCTGTTCCAAATTTCTCAGACACTTCTTCACTAAAGTAAGAATAGTTCTTAAGAGGCAAGAGACAATCTAATACTCATTGTTTTCCAAGCTTAGTTGAAGGCAATTTTTTTAAGAGCAACTCATGAAATAAGAATTTTTTTCATAGACAGGTTTTTTTTGGAAATGTTGGGGAAGACAAGCCTCATATACTTCATAGAAAAAAGCTCATTCCTTTCTCTTCCTTTCAGTTTCTCCTGTATTCTGGTGTAAATTTTAGTATATATAGACTACGCATCTCAAGAAGTCTAGTAGAAATAGCAAAATTTGCCCGTTTTCACCTTTTCTCTGATTTTCTACAATCCCTGTAGAAGTGAAATAATAGCTTTTCAGTATGAGTTAATTGTTTCTTTGCATGAGTAGGCAGGATGGGATGATTTCCTAGAATGATGATAACTAATATATAATCAGCAGGGCTTCCCTGGTGGACAAGGGGTAAAGAATCCGCCTGCCAATGCAGGAGATGTGGATTTGATCCCTGGGTCAGGAGGATCACCTGAAAAAGGAAATGGCAACCCACCCCAATATTCTTGCCTGGGAAATCCCACAGATAGAGGAACCTGGTAGGCTACAGTCCAAGCAGTCACAAAGAGTCAGACAAAACTTAGCAACTAAACAATAACAAACATATAGTCAGCATGCATTGCAGAGTAGGCACTGTATGAAATATTTTTAATGCATTTTAATCCTTATAACAACCTTGTAGGTATTGATATTATGTCCACTTGACAGATAAGAAGGATGATGTTCAGGGGACTGTGACTTGCCTATGATCACACAGGTGATAAAATAAGGAACACACAATCTTTGTCACTTTGTGTTCTTCCTTTCCATATAAGCACACATTTCTCCATGTTAGTATGTTGTGTGTATGTGCCGGACGAAGTACAGTATACATTTGACTTGCATCACTAAATGCTGTAGGTCCTGTTTCTTATTTATTTACTTATTTAACTTTATAAGCTCCTTTTAAGTTTCATTAAATACACGTGATTGATTTGGAGATAAAAATGTCCACTTAGGCATAACCTTTTGCAACAATTTGGCTTTAACAATTCAAATAACAGTACCCCTTGCAAATCACAGATGCTGATTAGCAAGGTTTCAGGGCTGTGCGTGGAATTGCTGGTACCTCTATTACTATTACATCCAGAAAACAGATGAGGTTAGAGATAAAATGGTCTAATTAACCAGGAGCTGCTTCAGTATCCTCAGTGAGCAGCCACAGAGTAATCAGAAACAGAATCCTTGCCTTTTGGTTGGTCTAGAGATGATGCTTAGATGTATATCAAGAACAGCCAATTATGTCTGTAACCTGAAAGAACTAGTTGAGAGATTCTCATTGGCAAACATTGGCAGTAAAGAGGGGATTGTCTGAATAAACTCTTGTCTCAGAGAAAATGCTCTTGTATCTCAAGAGTTTTAGAGAATCTGACAGATACAAAAATGCCAAAAAAATTAATAATAAAGTTTATAATTTGAATACTCTTGTTTTCTCATCACTGTCCTATGGGTTTCTTTGCCGTCAAGGATAGGTTATTGATAGACATATAGAAACTGTCCTGGGTTGGACAGAATGTTTCATGTATGTCCTTAATTTTGGTTATTTTTATTTACCTTTGAATCCTCAGAACTTTCAGCAACACATATGATTATTGCTAGACACTTATTTGGTGAATAAATAAGTAAATGGACAACACAAATAGGAATTGAATATTATAATTAATTGATTTCCTATAAACCCATTGCTGAACCCTTTATTAAGTTATAAAGGATTTAACCTGTTTTTGTTTTAACTGTATGTTTTTTAAATGAATGTGTACTGAGAGCTTGGTCCAGGACTAAGGGCTTTGCATGTTGTTGCTGTTTAGTTACTAAATCATGTCCGACTCTTTCATCACCCAGGGACTGTAGCCTGCCAATCTCCTTTGTCTGTGGGATTTCCTATGTAAGAATACTGGAGTGGATTGCCATTTCTTTCTCCAGGAGATCTTTCCAATCCAGGAATTGAACCCATGTGTCCTGTGTAAGCAGGCGAATTCTTTACCACTGAGCCACGAGGGAAGCCCAAGGCCTTTGCATACATGATGAGAGTTTATCCTCATCATACTGTTAGGGGAAGCACACTGACTGAAACCTCCCACCCTGGCCAGGCACCATAGTAACCATTTGCATGAGTTGTTTTACAAAAGTCCTGATAAAGAACACCATGGAACTAATAAGCCACCATCAACAGGTTGAGTTCAGGAAAGGTCAAAAAGTGACATCATGTGTCCAACCGCCTCTCAGAATCGTTTTTGATGCATCCATCTTGGCTGAATAAGGCATGGACTTGTTCACCAGGGGATCTTCCCTGATGGCTCAGACAGTAAAGTGTCTGCCTACAATGAGGGAGACCTGGGTTCAATCCCTGAGTCAGGAAGATCTCCTGGAGAAGGAAATGGCAACCCACTCCAGTATTCTTACCTGGAAAATCCCATGGATGGAGGAACCTGGTTAGGCTACAGTCTATGGGGTCACAAAGAGTTGTACAGGACTGAGTGACTTCACTCACTTGTTCACCAAGAAGGACTCTGAGTCAGAATGATTGGTTAAAGACAATGTGGAAACTAATCCCATCACCATAAAACCTAAGACTTCAAGCCATGTGGCAGAGCAGTTCTCCTGAGTTCCCATACCCTACTGCTCTCCACTCGGGCTCCCCCTTCCCAATAGAATTTCTTGCTTTGTCAGTACATGTGTCTCCTCGGACAGTTCATTTCCGAGTGTTAGACAAGAGCCCATTTTCAGGCCCTGGAAGGGGTCCCCCTTCCTGCAACAATACCTTTGCTCTTTCAACAACTCTTCAACAACATTTTGCCCTTTCACATATTTATTGCATGCTTCCTCTGGCCAGCCACTTTTGGAAGTATAGCATATAGCAGAAAACAAAACAAACAAAACCTTTTCTTCTCTGGGGTTTGAAAAGAAGAAAGCAATATTACTAATTGCCTGGAGTCAGAAGTAGTCTACTTCCAGGGTAAACTCAGGTACTTAATTGCAGTGCCCTGATTTCTAATAAAAGCTTCTACACCAACCACTATACTAAGGGTTTTCAGCACCAAATTCCTGTGGTGATCACCACACTAAACAAAGAAAGAAGATACGTGTTCTCTAGATGATTATTCAGGCTGAGCAAATGCCAAATGCTGTTAAGCAATGCCTATTTCTAAAAAGAATTCTTTCTCATTGAAGGAGATAATTCCATAAGCACAGGCACATTAATTTGGAGTTTTTCATCAACAATAATGAGAATGGACAATAAGAATGAACTTAACCTTTCATTTTGTATTTTTGTTTTATGACAAAGAGAGGACTTTTTCAAGCTGGGAGGAAAAAGGAAATACTTGCTGCTGAGTTTTGTGTGAGCTTTTAGTGCTGCTCATGGGGAAAAAAAAAAAAAAAACTTTGGCTGTTAAAATAGTGGGTATAGGTTCTTGGGCGGAATATAGGACATTAAAGTGATACATCCCCAAGCAACATGGAAATACGATTACACTAAAAATGAGATTAGTAAAATCCAATATACAGTGACTGAGATCAACCAGCTTACAATATAGCTCCAGGGGTTGTCTATAAATGTGTACCTGAAAAGATCGGGGAATATCCAGGTTACTCAAGGGATAAAGCAACAAGAGGAAAGTAGGTTGGGTCTAACCAAAGTTATGAGTTTTAATTTGGTAAGTGTTACTATGAATAACTAAAAATCCTCTTAACAACATACAACATGAGAAAAGAAAAACAAAAACAATTAAGAATTTGCAAGTTTTTTTTGTTTTTATAATTTCATCTCTCCGTCATCATTGTGGGCCTGGAGGGCGCCTTGGAAGCCCAGGGGTGGCGGGGGACGTTGTGGGGTGTGGGGGGGCGTGGCGGGTGGGGTAGGGGTGGGCGTGCAGAAGTGCCAGCTCCTTGCGTAGCAGGGAGAAGCTACAGCTATTTCTCTACCTTCCTGGGCCAACCATGCTAGGAGGAGGCCTAGTGGGGGGTTGGCATCAGCACAGGGGCCCCACCTCCAGCAGCCACCTAGCCGCACTGCACATGCTCAGAGTGCCCCTCCAGTCTGAAAGTGTTTTTAGACTACTCTTTAGGCAAGAGAGATTCTAGTATGTCCACTAAAAGAATAAAATATTAACAGTTATGTGCATTTAATGGATATACCAACTAGTGTCGTGTTGCTGTTGTTGTTCGGTCGCTAAGCCATGTCCGACTTTTTGTGATCTCATGGACTGCAGCAAACCAGGCTCCCTGTCCTTCATTATCCCCATAGTTTGCTCAAATTTGTGTTCATTGAGTCTGTGATACTGTTCAACCATCTCCCCCTATGTCATCCCCTTCTCTTGCCCTCAAGCTTTCCCAGCATTAGGGTCTTTTCCAATGATGGGCTCTTTGCATCAGGTGGCCAAAGTATTGTCGGCAAAGTGATGTCTCAGCTTTTAATACACAGTCTATGTTTGTCACAGCTTTTCTTCCAAGGAGAAAGAGTCGTTTAATTTCATGGATGCAGTCACCATCCACAGTGGTGCCCAGGAAAATAAAGCCTGTCACTGTTTCCATTGTTTCCCCATTTGTGCTGATGTGTTCAGTCATGGCTGACTCTTTGCCACCCCATGGACTGTAGCCCGCCACGTTCCTCTGTCCATGGAATTTTCCAGGCAAGAATACAGGAGTGGGTTGCCATTTCCTTCTCCAGGGTGTTTCCCCATTTATTTGCCATGAAATGATGGGACTGGATCATCTTTGTTGTTTGAACGTTGAGTTTTAAGCCAGCTTTTTCATTCTCTTCTTTCACCTTCACCAAGAAGCTCTTTAGTTTTGCTTTGCTTTCCGCCATAGGGTTGTGTCATCTGTATATCTGAGGTTATTGATATTTCTCCCAGCAATATAGATTCCAGCTTGTGCTTCATCCAGCCTGGCATTTCTTATGATGTAGTCTACATGTAAGTTAAATAAGCAGGGTAACAATATACAGCCTTGATGTACTCCTTTCCAATTTTAAACCAATGCATTGGTCCATGTCCAGTTCTAACTGTTGCTTCTCAACTTGCATACAGATTTCTTAGGAGGCAAGTAAGGTGGTCTGGTATTCTTATCTCTTTAACAATTTTCCAGTTTGTTGTGATCCACACAGTCAAAGCCAATGAAGCAGAAATAGCTATTTTTCTGGAATTCTCTTGCATTTTCTATGATCCAATGGATGTTAGAAATTTGATCTCTGGTTCCTCCGTTTTTTCTAAATCCAGCTTGTACACCTGGAATTTATTCATTCACACACTGCTAAAGTCTAGCTTGAAGGATTTTGAGCATAACCTTGCTAGCATACGAAATAAGTGCAATTGTAAGGTAAGTTGAACATTCTTTGGCATTGCCTTTCTTTGAGATTGGAATGAAAACTTACCTTTTTCAGTCCTGTGGCCACTGCTGAGTTTTCCAAATTTGCTGGCATATAGAGTGCAGCACTTTCACAGCATCATCTTTTAGGATTTGAAATAGCTCAACTAGAATCCCATCACCTCCACTAGCTTTGTTTGTAGTGATGCTTCCTAAGGCCTGCTTGACTTCACTTTTCAGGATGTCTGGCTCTAGATGAGTGATCACACCATCGTGGTTATCTGGGTCATGAAGATCTTTTTTGTATAGTTCTTCTGTGTATTCTTGCCACCTCTTCTTAATATCTTCTGCTTCTGTTAGGTCCATACTATTTCTGTCCTTTATTGTGCTCATCTTTGCATGAAATATTTCCTTGGTATCTCTAATTTTCTTGAAGAGATCTCTAGTCTTTCCTATTCTATTGTTTTCCTCTATTTCTTTGCTCTGATCACTGAGGAAGGCTTTCTTATCTCTCCTTGCTATTCTTTAGAACTCTACATTCAAATAGGCGTATCTTTCCTTTTCTCCTTTGTCTTTCATGTCTTTTCTTTTCTCAGCTATTTGTAAGGCCTCCTCAGACAGCCATTTTGCCTTTTTGCATTTCGTTTTCTTTGGAATGGTCTTGATCCCTGTCTCCTGTACAATGTCACGAACCTCCATCCATAGTTCTTCAGGCACTCTATCAGATCTAATCTCTTGAATCTATTTGTCACTTTCATTGTATAATCATAAGGGGTTTGATTTAGGTCATACTTGAATGGTCCTTGGAAGGAAAGTTATGACCAACCTAGATAGCATATTCAAAAGCAGAGACATTACTTTGCCAACAAAGGTTCATCTAGTCAAGGCTATGGTTTTTCCTGTGGTCATGTATGGATGTGAGAGTTGGACTGTGAAGCGGGCTGAGCACCGAATAATTGATGCTTCTGAACTGTGGTGTTGGAGAAGACTCTTGAGAGTCCCTTGGACTGCAAGGAGATCCAACCAGTCCATTCTGAAGGAGATCAGCCCTGGGATTTCTTTGGAAGGAATGATGCTAAAGCTGAAACTCCAGTACTTTGGCCACCTCATGCGAAGAGTTGACTCGTTAGAGAAGCCTCTGATGCTGAGAGGGATTGAGGGCAGGAGGAGAAGGGGACGACAGATGGCTGGATGGCATCACTGACTCGATGGATGTGAGTCTCAGTGAGCTCCGGGATTTGGTGATGGATAGGGAGGCCTCCGTGCTGCGATTCATGGGGTCGAGAAGAGTTGGACACTAGTGAGCGACTGATGTGTGTGTGTGTGTGTGTGAATGGTCTAGTGGTTTTCCCTGCTGCTGCTGCTGCTGCTAAGTCGCTTCAGTCATGTCCGACTCTGTACGACCCCATAGATGGCAGCCCACCAGGCTCCCCTGTCTCTGGGATTCTCCAGGCAAGCACACTGGAGTGGGTTGCCATTTCCTTCTCCAATGTATGAAAGTGAAAAGTGAAAGTGATATCACTCAGTTGTGTCTGAATCTTAGTGACCCCATGCACTGCAGCCTATCAGGCTCCTACATCCATGGGATTTTCCAGGCAAGAGTACTGGAGTGGGTTTCCAGTGGTTTTCCCTACTTTCTTCAATTTAAGTCTGAATTTGGCAATAAGGAGTTCATTATCTGAGCCTTAGTCAGTCCCCACTCTTGTTTTTGCTGTTTAGAGTTTCTCCATCTTTGGCTGCAGAGAATATAATCAATCTGATTTTGGTATTGACCATCTGGTGATGTCCATGTTAGAGTCTTCTCTTGTGTTGTTGGAAGAGGATGTTTGCCGTGACCAGTGTGTTCTCTTGGCAAAACTGTGTTAGCCTTTGATCTGCTTCATTTTGTACTCTAAGGCCAAATTTGCCTGTTATTCCAAATATCTCTTGACTTCCTACTTTTGCATTCCAGTCCCCTATAATGAAAAGAACATCTTTGTGAGGTGTTAGTTCTAGAAGGTATTGTTGTCTTCATAGAATCATTCAACTTCAGCTTCTTCAGCATTACTGGTCAGGGTATAGACTTGGATTACCGTGATAGTGAATGGTTTGCCTTGAAAATGAACAAAGATCATTCTGTCATTTTTGAGCTTGCATCCAAGTACTGCATTTCAAACTCTTTTGTTGACTATGATGGCTACTCTCCATTTATTCTAAGGTATTCTTTCCCACAGTAGTAGATATAATGGTCATCTGAGTTAAAGTCACCCATTCCAGTCCATTTTAGTTCTTTGATTCCTAAAATTTTGATTTCCCTCTTGTCATCTCCTGTTTGACCACTTCCAAATGCCTTGATTCATGGATCTAACATTCCAGGTTCCTATGCAATAATGTTCTTTACAGCATCA
Organism: Tragelaphus eurycerus; assembly: GCA_935064755.1. Classification (NCBI taxonomy): domain Eukaryota; kingdom Metazoa; phylum Chordata; class Mammalia; order Artiodactyla; family Bovidae; genus Tragelaphus; species Tragelaphus eurycerus. Next base: position 41,255,704 of record CAKXYN010000001.1, read on the forward strand.
GACTTTACTTCCATCACTAATCATATCCACAACTGGGTGTTGTTTTTGCTTTGGCTTCATCTCTTCATTCTAGAGTTATTTCTCCACTGATCTCCAGTAGCATATTGGGCACCTACCAACCTGGGGATTTTATCTTTCAGTGTCCTATCTTTTTTCTTTTCATACTGTTCATGGGGTTCTCAAGGCAAGAATACTGAAGTCGTTTGCCGTTCCCTTCTCTGTATATTCATAAGGGATTTGATATACATCATACTTGAATGGCCTAGTGGTTTCCCCTACTTTCTTCAATTTAAGTCTGAATTTTGCAATAAGGCATTTGTGATCTGAGCCACAGTCAGCTCCCGGTCTGTTTCATAGAGCTTCTCCATCTTTGGCTGCAAAGAATATAATTAATCTTATTTCAATATTGACCATCTGGTGATGTCCATATGTAGAGTTCTCTTGTGTCGTTGGAAGAGGGTTTTGCTAAGAGCAATGCCTTCTCTCGGCAAAACTTTGTTAGATTCCTAACCAATAGACTGCCAAGGAATTCCACTGAGGGTGATATTGGGACAGTCTGAATTTGCAGTTAGTATCAGAAGTGAGGGTGATCTTGGCAACTCCTGAACTTTGCAAAGAAAGAACGAAAGTGAAGTCTATCAATCGTGTCTGACTCTTTGCTACCCTGTGGACTGTAGCCTACCAGGTTGCTCCGTCCATGGGATTTTTCCAGGTAAGAATACTGGAGTGGGTTGCCATTTCCTTGTCCAGGAGGTCAGGAAGACCTTTGCTTGGTTCAAGACCCAGACATTGAACCCAGGTCTCCGGCATTGTAGGCAGACACTTTACCCTTTGAGCCATGAGGGAACTTTGCAAACATGTTATTTATTTCTCAAAGCAAACTCATGAGGTATAAGATCACATAGCTGAGAATAGAACATAAGCAAAATATTCTCTGACATAAATGATTACAATAGTTTCTTAGATCTGTTTCCCAAGGCAAAAGAAACACAAGCAAAATAAACAACTGGGACTAAGTCAAACTTTAAAACTTTTGAACAGCAAAGAAAATGGTAAACAAAGCAAAAGACAACCAATGAATTGGGAGAATGTATTAGCAAATGACGTTACCAAGAAGGGCTTAATTTTTAAAAGGGCAAATAGCTCATCACATAATGCAATTAAAAAAAAAAAAAACCTGAACATAGGCAGAAGACCTAAACAGACATTTCTCCAAAGAAGACATACAGATGGTTAACAGGCACATGAAAGATGATCAACATTGCTATTTATTAGATAAATGCAAAACAAAATTACAATGAGCTACCACCTCACACTGGTCAGAATGGCCATCATTAAAAAATCTACAAACTGTAAATGCTGGAGAGTGTGTGGAGGAAAAAGAACTCTCCTACACTATTGGTGGGAATGTAAACTAGTGTAGCCACGGTGTTTGGGGACCATCATTTTTCTAAAAGATTGTATATCCTATCCCTCTAAAATATTGGTAATGTTATAAAGACATCTTATGGAGATTTAAATCTTGAAGTGGCCTGGAGGCTCTATATTCACTGAGAGTTTGTTGATCTTAAATTGACTCAAGAGCATTTCTGGATTAATTGTTCTTTCTCCTTTTTATAATTTCCCCTGGATCTGAGAGAATAAGGGAGGTAATCAGAAATGCAATGGGTCATACTCACTTTGGCAAATGAAGTAAAGTTGTCCTAATACAGAGAAGATTACCATAGAGCCTGTATAACGGTAACACAGATGTTTTGAGACAATCCATTTTTTCTTCCTTTTTTAATTTAAAAAAGACATGAGAAAATACTTGAGATAATGGAAATGTTTTATATCTTGTTTTGAGTTGTGGTTTTTATGGTGACTACAAATATTAAAACTCATTACTGAGTACTAGATCATTGTATTTTATTGAACATTAAATATACTTTAATCTTTAAAATGAGTGCTGTGAGAAATGCAAATAATGATTTAAACCTGGGGTTTGCAGGGTTGACTGATTCATATATAACTAAGGTTGAACAAATAGAGCACTAACCTTATTGTACTTTATATAACAGATGAAACTCTGTTGGAAAATCACGTATTTATTAATAGAAAAATTCAGGAGAAAATGAATGTCAAGAGACAAAACTGACTTTACAAATATTGCAACTGGAAGAAGAGCAGCACTAAAGGAAAAAGTATCCACGAACATGCATGGATTGTTTACCATGTACCAGATATCGTATTGCCATTTCAAATTTGTTATTTCATTGATTGGTTATACCAACCCTATAGAAGAACCCACTGCTAAAAATCTATTTTTACCTTGTTGAGAAACGTAAATCTTGATAGGTTATGCGACCTACCCAAGGTTACAAGGCTAAAAATGGTAAAGTTAAATCTTGAGGCTCTATTTCTGAAGTCAAAGTCTGTATTCTTGACAACCAAGGCTTATTACTTCCATTCAGTCATTGTTTTGATTGTTAGGCTAGTTTAATTATGCATGATGAGTAATTAAATGGAAACTTGAGTCACATTGACCACTCTACTTCTAATATATAAAAATTAGTTGTAACAACAACATAGCCAACCCTGAATAATCTTTTTAATTTGGTTAAATGGCAAAATTTTAATGGCTCAATATGGCCATTAAGTCAATACAGCAACTTCAGGGAAATTAATGTGCATATCACTTCATGTCAAATAGATGGGGAAGCATGGAAACAGTGACTAATTTTATTTTCTTAGGCTCCAAAATCATTGCGAATGGTAACTGGAGCCACAAAATTAAAAGACACTTGCTCCTTGGAAGAAAAACTATGACCAACCTAGATAGTATATTAAAAAGCAGAGACATCACTTTGCTGACAAAGGTCCAAATAAAGTCAAAGTTATGGCTTTTCCAGTAGTCATGTATGGATGTAAGAGTTGGACCATAAAGAAGGCTGAGTGCTGAAGAATTGATGCTTTTGAATTGTGGTGCTGGAGACTCTTGAGAGTCTCTTGGACAGCAAGAAGATCAAACCGGTCAATCCTAAAGGAAATCAACCCTGAATATTCATTGGAAGGGCTGATCCTGAAGCTCCAATACTTTGGCCATCAGATGTGAAGAGTTGACTCATTGGAAATCACCTCGATGCTGGGAAAGATTGAGAGCAAGAGAAGAGGGCAACAGAGGATGAGATAGTTGGTTGGTATCACCTAAGTTTGAGCAAACTCAGGAAGACAGTGAAGGACAGGAAAGCCTGGTATGCTGCAGTTCATGAGGGTCATAAAGAGTCGAACAGGACTTAGTGACTAAACAACAATGTATATAAAAAATACAAGGCTGCAAAAAAAAGGAGAGGAGTAGCTTTCTGTGATCTCCACCCTAGATATGTATGCACTTGACCCATTGCTGTTGTTGCTGTTAAGTCGCTTCAGTCGTGTCCAACTCTGTGCGACCCCAGAGACTGCAGCCCACCAGGCTCCCCCGTCCCTGGGATTCTCCAGGCAAGAACATTGGAGTGGGTTGCCATTTCCTTCTCCAATGCATGAAAGTGAAAAGTGAAGTCGCTCAGTCGTGTCCGACTCTTAGCGACCCCATGGACTGCAGCCTACCAGGGTCCTCCATCCTTGGGATTTTCCAGCCAAGAGTACTGGAGTGGGGTGCCTTCGCCTTCTCCACTTGACCCATTAAGGATACACAATTTTTTTGAGCTGTTTGCATACCTAGGCTAGTTTAATTGCATTCTGCATAAGGTAAGCAAAAGAAGCAATAATGAACGTACTGAAGAGACAGTGGTTCTATGCTATCTAAATAAGGATAGAGACAGAAAAATAAATATTATTTGAAGGAGTCTTTGAAGCTTCGTTTACAGTTGTGTTTTTGGTGTGTACATGTGTTTATTTGCATATATATATGTATATATGCACATGTACATATGTCATTGCTGTCATGTTGTTAGTGTTGCTCATGAAACCCAACAACATGTGTGAGTTGGTGACAAAAAGGAATGCTTTTGAATTTAAGCCAAATCTTTCTACCTCTGGAAGAGTAGAGCATATTCTGAAACTAGTATGCAACAAACAAGGAACATTGGACCACACCATTGCAAATGCTGTATTTTATGATCCAGTTTCCTAAAATCAGCCTGGTAGACAAAGCAAAGATTCCTGGACCAAGATATTTATGTAAGGTTTTGAAAGACAGTAGTAGTTTTCCAGGAGGACAGGGTAAATATGAATATTTTTGGAAGAGGCACTAGCAACTAAAGCAGGTGTAGAAAAGTAAAAAACACGGTGTCTTTGTGAAGTATAAACATTTTGGCAAAGTGAGAATTTGTAATACCTTGAAAGAAAGAATCAGAGAAAGTCTTTTGGTCATGCAAGGAATTTGGATGTTATTCTACAAGGAACTTTCGGATGAGTTTGCCTATTATGGAAATATGAGACTTCTGAAAAAAGGTAAAGGAGGCCTGATCTGAAAGTATCAAAGAGAGATGGTAGATTGCAAAATTATTTGGGACACAGACTTTATACTACTACAGAAAACTCCAATAAACTGGAATTCAAAGTGGTGCTCTGTTTATCTGTGGTTGTGATTAAAATATGAATTCTGAAAGACAGTGGTTTTCCAGAAAATCATGATTTAGTGTTAACTTTCTTTCCTCACACTGAGAATGTATAATATCAAAAACCATGTCCTGAAATGGTTGAAAATGATGAAGTGAAGGTAATAAATATTTTTAAAAATAATAAAAGGAAGATAAGAAAAGTGATGGGTAATGACTTTTGGACTTGTATAATGTGTTCCTACCACCTGTGTCATGAGTTGCATTGGGCAGACTGACCCTAGAATCTGAGTGGTTGGGCAGGAAAAGGGAGTCCCTAGGTAGTGAATCTAGTGCAAAAGGTAACTGCCAACATATGGCTGGAGATGGCATATGGCTGGTCTAGAGCATGTATTTATATATCATTGTTGTTGTTGTTCAGTCACTAAGCCAGTTCCAACTATCTGCGACCCCATGAACTGCAGCATGTCAGGCTTCTCTGTCCTTCACTGTCTCCCTGAGCTTGCTCAAACTCATGTCCATTGAGTGACTGATGCCATCTAATCATCTCATTCTCTGTAGGCCCCTTCTCCTCTTTCCCTCAATTTTTCTCAGCATGAGGGTCTTTTCCAATGAGTCAGCTCTTTGCGTCATGTGGCCAAAATATTGGAGCTTCAGTTTCAGCATCAGTCCATCCAATGAATATTCAGGGTTGATTTCCTTTAGGATTGTCTGGTTTGATCTCATTGCAGTCCAAGGGACCCTCAAGGTCTTCTCCAGTGCCACAGTTCAAAAGCATTCATTTTGGAGGGCCTAGCGTTCTTTACGGTCCAAATCTCACATCTATACATGACTACTCGGAGAAGGCAATGGCACCCCACTCCAGTACTCTTGCCTGGAAAATCCCATGGATGGAGGACCCTGGTAGGCTGCAGTCCATGGGATCGCTAAGAGTCGGACACGACTGAGCGACTTCACTTTCACTTTTCACTTTCATGCATTGGAGAAGGAAATGGCAACCCACTCCAGTGTTCTTGCCTGGAGAATCCCAAGGACGGAGAAGCCTGGTGGGCTGCCGTCTATGGGGTCGCACAGAGTTGGACACGACTGAAGTGGCTTAGCATAGCATAGCATACCATAGCATATGTGACTACTGGAAAAACCATAGTTTTGACTATATGGACCTTTGTAGGCAAAGTGATGTCTCTGCTTTTTAATACACTGTCTAGATTTGTCATACCTTTTCATCCAAGGAACAAATATCTTTTAATTTTGTGGCTGCAGTCACTGTCCCCTTTGATTTTGGAGCCAAAGAGAATGAAATCTGACACTGTTTCTACATTTTCCCCATCTTATATATAGTTTATGCCAGCTCTCCCTCAAGGAGCACCCTCTGAGGAATATTCCTTATGCCATTCTATCTCCTGTAGCTTAGATTTTGCTCTACTAGAGCTATAATCAGGAAGTTCCTGAGTCCCTAAAGATTGTTTAAACGTTTCTGTGGAATGCTTCTATTTTGTAAATAGCCACTCTGCCTTTGTTCACGTTGTGATCTAGTTCATCAACTGTCAAACAGCTCACCAGTGCATGTTCCTTAAAGCCTGTTTGCAATCCTCCAAGGATAGGGCTTCCCTTGTGACTCAGCCATTAAAAAATTTGCCTGCAATGTGGGAGACCTGGGTTCTATCCCTGGGTTGGGAAGATCCCCTGAAGAAGGAAAAAACTACCCACTTCAGTATTCTGGCCTGCTGCTGCTAAGTCGCTTCAGTCGTGTCCGACTCTGTGCGACCCCATAGACGGCAGCCCACCAGGCTCCCCTGTCCCTGGGATTCTCCAGGCAAGAACACTGGAGTGGGTTGCCATTTCCTTCTCCAATGCATGGAAGTGAAAAGTGAAAGTGAAGTCGCTCAGTCATGTCCGAACCTCAGCGACCCCATGGACTGCAGCCTACCAGGGTCCTCCATCCATGGGATTTTCCAGGCAAGAGTACTGGAGTGGGGTGCCATTGCCTTCTCCGATTCTGGCCTAGAGAGTTCTATTGACTGTATAGTCTATGGACTCACAAAGAGGTAGACACAACTTAGCAACTTCCACTTTTCACAAGGATAGGAAAAGCAAGGTAGTCTCAAAGGAAGAGAAGAGCTACTGTGATAGTGTGAGAAGAGACACTGTGATAAAGATGAGTCTGAGTTTGTATCATAATTTTACCACTGATTGTGTGACATGTAATAAAATGTTTTAACACTCTGAAGCTCCATTTGTTTACCTATAAAGTAATGGGTGGGCTTGCCAGGTGGTGCAGTGGTAAACAACCCACGTGCAATGCAGGAGACACAAGAAATGTGATTCAATCCCTGAGTTGGGAAGATCCCCTGGAGGAGGAAATGGCAACCCTGTCCTTCCCAGGAACAGAAGAGCCTGGTGGGCTACAGTCCATGGGGTTGCAAAGAGACAGATATGACTGAGCACGTGCGTGGAAATTGATGGATAGCACATATCCTGAGGGTCAGTTTATAGAAAAGTGGCCTTCTTTGTTTTCTGTTGGCTTGCAGACATTATCATTGAATCACAGAATTCTTTCCCAATGAGTTCAGACATAGACTCAAAAGACTTATTGCAGTCATTGCTAATAGTAGGTATCTGCAGCTAAACAATTGGAGTTAACATAGAGGAGAGCAATATACCAACATTTCAGGTTAAGATAATCTGAATTTCCCGGCTCTCGAAACTTGAAATCATATATCCAATCCTCAAGCAAATACTAAGTGCCAGGATGTACAAATAAGCGTCGCAGACACTTCCAAGGATGCAGAAATTAACTGGACAAGTCCTGACCTCAAAGAACCTAGAGGTTAACAGATATGCTGCTAGATGATGCTTACACATACATACATTTATACTAAACAAGGTAGACAGTGATAACATTTTGAGGTATGTTGAGACAAAACTTTGTGTGTGTGTGTTTGTGTGTATCTTAGGGGAGAGGGAGGAAAGAGTTCATAGGAAACTGACTCAGATGCAGTTTGTTTCTTATGACAAAAATCATATAGGTGAGGCACAAGGCTGTTCTGAAATCATTGGTGGTCATAATAGATTCTGGTGTAATATATCAACTCTAGCTACACCTGTTTCTATGGCATTCAGCCCATGCTGAGTCTTGTCTTTTTCAGCAAATGTGTTTTCAGCCTCTTTCTACTCACCTGTGGACATCTACATGTGAAAGGTGATGGTCCTGCCAGATCTATGATACCACAAATGATTTAACTTATACTTTGGCCACCTGGTGCGAAGAGCTGACTCATTGGAAAAGACCCTGATGCTGGGAAAGATTGAGGGCAGGAGGAGAAGGGGACGACAGAGGTTGCAATGGTTGGATGGCATCATCGACTCGATGGACCTGGGTTTGTGTGGACTCCAGGAGTTGATGATAGACAGGGAGGCCTGGCGTGCTGCAGTTCATGGGGTCGCAAAGAGTCAGACACGACTTAGCGACTGAACTGAACTGAACTGAAGACTATTGTAGACAGATCAGCAATTACATGTACAGAAAAACAAACAAGCAAACAAACAAAAAACAGCCTTGTCCTAAGCACCAGGGAATTAGGTCATTAAAGGAAAACTGAATTTGAAGATTTTAAATAGAAAAATAGTGGCAACAATTTCCCATAATATTTCTCAGTGAAGGCTTGGAAGTCCATTGTTCTTTTAGAGATAATTGAATGTTCCCTTTTTCTTTATTTAAATTGAGAATTTTTTCACTATATTTTGGGAAATTATTTCTCTTGATCATTGACAAAATTCATTTTTCAGATTATGATGTGCAGTCATTTGTCATATTTTTATTTTGGGGGGTTTTTGAAATAAGCATTTAAAAAATTTTAAATACTTACTTAACAAAAATCTAGGTCTCAGAGACTATAGAAAAACCAAATGGAAAATGGAGTGGGAATTCTGTGTATCTAGAACTGGCATATAGGTGTGTGTGTAAACACATTATGCTTTCTATAAAAGATCAAATGAAAATTGTGCCCATGGAGAAGGACTTCTGTGCAGCAGACATGCATTCTAATTATTTCATCCTTATTGCCTTCTATACAGCTGAAAGGAATGCAAGGCGGGGGTGAGGTGTAGGAAAGAAAAAAAAGTGTTATGTATAGATGTAACCAATGTTGGTTAGCAAAAAGTGCTTTATTACACATCAGGTAGTTTTTTTCTTTTTTTTTAGCTTTCTTCATTCCCAATGGAAGGCTTTCACTGTAGGGGGCAATTGGCCATAGGAGTTGACCAGTGGGAAGCCTATGAACTGTAAAAACAACAAAAGCTTTTACAAATCATTCTATGTGGATAAAATAGGTAAAAAAAAAAAAAACCCTCACCTTCGGGGTATTTATGAGGACACACTGGCCTTACCTCTTTACCTCCTATTTCCCATAATTGGTTTCACTCCTCAACTTCTCTTTTCCTCTTAGGCAACATGAAGTGAACCTTTATAGATGACAAGATTTCTTTCATATTTGTATCTGGGTAGGGAGAATGGGGAGATATCATATCGAAAAGGGCAGCTTATCATACCTCTTATTCCCCCCTGTTTATTAAAAAGAATGAGTGCAACTGAGGGACTTCCGCTGAGAGTAACAAGCACTTTACCACTGCAAAAGGGGCTCCGGCTGTAAAAGGTCTCCAACCAACTAAATTGAGTGGCACTCCTCACCACAGCCACGTTCAAGTTGTCTTTTCCAAGCAGACAGCTAAATTAGGAGTTAAGAGATGCCCGTGTAGCTTTTCATGATGTAAATCAAGGATGAAAGAACCCTAACTCGCAGGAAATGTTAAAGGAAAAAACACCTAAGTGAAAAGCAGAGTAGCTAAATGACTTGTGTTTGGATTTTATTTTGCTGATGAATCCACAGGACTTCATATTCTGGTCATTCTAAATTAAAGATATTTTTGTGAACATTTCCCAAAACGATCAACATGAAACAGGTCATTTTCTCTCCTTGGTAATTTTTGGAGAGTGGTTGAAGTTTGTGAAACCATGTGTGGAAATCAGGTTTATATTCACATGGATATCCCCAGGTATGTGATGTCTTACTATATAAGCATGGATCTACAACTCTCTTTTCAAAGGCTAGGTAACCCTTTAGTAACATCCACCATCACTGTGGTTCAGTGCTGACACCCCTCTGGGTGTAATTCAAAATGACATTTTTTTCAAATTCATGGAAATAGATTTTTTTTTTTTTTGAGATTTTACCATCTTGTACTATCTTTCATTTTCTTCAATATACTACTTACATATATGCAAAATCTTACCTTCTGTGTTAAATAATTGACATTTCCATCAAAACAGTCCATCCTATTCTCTTTTATAATTCTCATTATTTAGTTCAGTGCCTTGAACTTGGTACATGAATCAATAAATATTTATTAAATGAAAGCAATCAAACCCTAAAATTTATTGATAAGATTACATCTGTCTCTAGGAACTAACAAAAAAACAGTAATGATTAAGAAAAAACATTACATAGTTCATAATCTGTGCAAGGCACTATTTTTATTAATTTATATAGTCATAAAACTTCATGAGATATCATTATTAATAACTTGGTGTTACAGTTAAGAACAGTGAGATAGATTAAGTAATGTATTAAAGCTGATAGTGGCAGAGCAAGAATTTGAAACAATGCAGTCTTCAGGCTGTGCTCTTAATTACTATGCTATATATAGCTTCCCTAACAGACTATATTTATTGTGTAGTTGTAAGTGCTTTACATGTACTAATTCACTTGTATCATGAATTCTATTTATAGAAGCTGGCTGTATGCCAGGATGGGATATATTAGCACTTTGACTAGACTTTACTAAACATAGGCTGAGAATTTCATACTTTCATGGTTTTATTCTTATGCAGTGGTTATTGAAATGTGGATTGGAAAACCAAGGAGTTCCCAAGTTCCTTTTTAGAGCACTTACATAGTCAGAGCTCGTCTAGATATCAAAGAAAGTGTTCTGTAGTTATCCATTCTTTTTCTCTTCACCTACTTTAAAAACATTTTTTTAAACACATGATATTCATTATGGAAGACTTAAGAATCCCTGAATGTAACAACTACAGCAAATAAATACAAAATATTAAAAAAAAGAAATCATAAAGCTGCTTCTTAAATCTGAAAATTTTAAGGAGAATGGGTTTTGCTGTACCCATATCCCACTGAACTGGATCTGCTGCTGCTGCTAAGTCCCTTCAGTCATGTCCAACTCTGTGCAACTGAATCTAGTAACTACTGAACCATCTGAAATCCCTTATTAGATAAAGATTTAACAAGGATAGATTATTCCATAAATTTTAAGAATGATTTGTTACTCTCTAACTTCTCTTAATGAAGTGCTGATACTTTAATTGAATATACATTTTATTTTTTTTACCATCTCCAGTAAAGCTGCTGTTTTCTCTATTCTGTATCAAACTTATATTAAGGTAATGCTAAAATAAATATTAGTTGTTCCTAATGCTGTAAACACAACCAACAAATTCTTATATAGTGGTTTTAATTTTTACATTCCCATGTGATTCCCTAATTTGAATTTCTAGTGAAAAATACCAGGAATGAAAATATTCTAATAAAAAATACATAATTTCATAAGACTTGCTGTTCACACATATACTTACTTCCCAGGCTATGTAAGTTTCATTCAGTCTGCAGTTAACTGTCATTTCCTAGGACCTGGGTGAAAGTCATGACTTTATTTTAAGATGTTCATATAGAGAGGCATCATTATAGTCTAGTGAAATCACTAAATTATGGTATACTAGGTATATTATGACTAGTTCCAAATATGAGCTCTGGTTTTTTATTTTAACATGTATTTTTTTGTGTCCTTAAAATATGGTATTACTTTTACATAAACTATATGTAACTGTCCTACACATAAACATCAGAGCTGGTAGATAGATATCCACCACTAAGTTAAAGGATGGCATCTTTATGATATACACTAATCTCAAACCATATTCTTCTAAAGTAAACATCATTAATCTTTTGGGTAACAGTCAAAGCAAATAATTAATAATATAACTTTTTAATCTATTGTATAAACATCATCTTCCTTGAAATTTCTGGATTAGACCTAGATTCAGTGATATGCACCATCTCTTCTACCACACTTCTCTAATATACCTTCAGTAAAATTATTTGCATTTACCGAATAGGAAAAGTGTGGTGGGAAGACTCTAAACACGACCCCCAGTGACCCTGTCTTCTGGTAGGCACCGTTGTATCTCCCCCTGCTCTTGAATGTAGGTTTTACCTATGGCTTGCTTCTAACCAGCAGAGGGAGTGAACTGTCATTTCCATGATTAGGGTCATAAGATTATAATTCCAATTTTTCTTGAAAATTGTCTCAATTGCATAGTCATTTTTGCAGATTTTAAACAAAGGAAGTGGCTGTTTGGAGATGCCCGTGTGGTAAGGAACTGAGGGCATCCTCTGGCCAATAGCCAGCGAATGGCTGAAACTCTCAATCTAACAATGTTCAATAAACTGAATTCTGTCAACAATCATATGACTTTGGAAGCATTTTCCTTCCCAGTTGGTTTTTCATATAAAAACTCAGTCATGGATGATACCTTATTTGACACTTTCAAATGAGTCCTGGATGATACCTTATTTGCCACTTTCAAATGAGTCCTGGAAGCAAAGAACCCAGATGAGCTGTAGCAAGACTACTGAACCATGGATTTGTAACATAATTGATACTGTTGTTTTAGGCCTGTAAGTTTATGGTATTATTGTACCATAATATTATTATACTAGTGTTATAATGCAGCATCAGAAAATTAATGTAGTGACTCAAACAACTGTTTTCTTTGAACCCAGAAACATAGTTAGGGCTTTGATTTTAAAAGGTACTGATCTTATTACAAATTTAAAAATAAATAAATAATATGAAAATATGGGAGTGAGTCTAGAATGCCTAGAAAATAAATGACACTGAGGATTACAAAATATGGCATCCAGTTGTATACAGTATATTAATACTGGCAGTTGTGGGATAGGGCCAGCATTAGTTAATTATCTCATACTTAGGTAATGCTGAAGGAAAAAATATAATCATGACCAAGAGCCTGGTTATACCAGCTTTGTAGGAACCCACTTCTTTTTTAATTTAAATTTTTACTTATATATTTTTCATACATTTAAAGCTTCCAATTGACCAATAATAAGTATTAAGTTATTATTTTTCTTTGGATAAGAGAAATTGTCTTCTAATAGAAGAATTTGTCACTTTTTATCTTCAGACTCACAGCTACATTACCTTCTTTACATTGATTTTTGTTTCACTATATTGTTTTTTCTAATGATAATCTTGATATTAGAATGATTATGTTTTTCTGAGAACTATAAGTTTCAATATGAGTTTAGCATTATATGTTGAACTTTAAATTCTATCCCTATTTATACAGAATATTTTGTCTTGGTCTTTTACAAAAAAAAAAAAATCACAACTTTAGCTCACACATGAAGAAAAAAAGACACCATACCTGTGAAAATTATATCAATAATTTTCAGCACATTAAGTCAACAATACAATTAATATAAAATAAAATAATTATTTGAGACAATATATTTTATGGCTTAAAGCTCAACATTCAGAAAACGAAGATCATGGCATCTGGTCCCATCACTACATGGGAAATAGATGGAGAAACAGTGGAAACAGTGTCAGAATTTATTTTTCTGGGCTCCAAAATCACTATAGATGGTGACTGCAGCCATGAAATTAAAAGACACTTACTCCTTGGAAGGAAAGTTATGACCAACCTAGATAACATATTGAAAAGCAGAGACATTACTTTACCAACAAAGGTTCGCCTAGTCAAGGCTATGGTCTTTCCTGTGGTCATGTATGGATGTGAGAGCTGGACTGTGAAGAAGGCTGAGCGCCGAAGAATTGATGCTTTTGAACTGTGGTGTTGGAGAAGACTCTTGAGAGTCCCTTGGACTGCAAGAAGATCCAACCAGTCCATTCTGAAGGCGATCAATCCTGGAATTTCTTTGGAAGGAATGATGCTAAAGCTGAAACTCCAGTATTTTGGCCACCTCATGTGAAGAGTTGACTCATTGGAGAAGACTCTGATGCTGGGAGGGATTGAGGGCAGGAGGAGAAGGGGACGACAGAGGATGAGATGGCTGGATGGCATCACTGACTTGATGGATGTGAGTCTGAGTGACCTCCGGGAGCTGGTGATGGACAGGGAGGCCTGGCGTGCTGCGGTTAATGGGGTCGCAAAGAGTCGGACACGACTGAGCAACTGATCTGATCTGATCTGATTTTATGCATTGGATGTGGACTCCTACAGAGCTGATCTTTAGTTGCATCTTATGAAAATCTATAGAATGAATTTATCCGAGATTTCTTTTAAAGGAAGAAATTAAATTGTCCATGCAACACCATTACATATGCAACAAAAAATATCCATAGATGCATGATAAACCTTTCAATTGGATTACACTTTTATAGCTAGAACTAAAATATAATTTTATGCCACAAGCATCCAGGCATATTTTATCAATTTTCTGTTCTTTTACCCATATGAAATGTGTGATATATGATATAAATATACACACACTTTGTATATGAGTTACATTTTTGAAGTCTAAAACAAAAAAAGCCAGAGAAAATGGCAATAGAAGATGAGCAAAGGCTTGCCTTTATCTGAATGCTGTGTTTTACACTAAGCCTGAATACTTTCACTATAACCGCATATTTGTCATTCTGCTCAGGCTGAATATACTATTTTAAATTAGAAAAAGTTCAACAAGACTTGCCCAAAATGAACTATCTAGTAACTATAGTTCTATAGTGACTTCGGAAAATAGAACAACCTGTCTTTCGTGATTCACTTCTCTAAAACTCTAGAAACAAACTATGTGGGAAAGTCCACTAACTGAAGCACCTTCTTGAGAATTGGAAAAGGAAGATGGCCATTGCCAGACTAACTGTTATAGGAGAAATGTAATTAAAAGTTGATACATAGAAATGCTAAATTAGTTTTGTCTCTCTGGAATATTGGGATAAAACAATGAGTTGATTCTTTTACCTTTCCTGAACAAAGGTCTTAGAAATGGTAGATGAGGCATGAGTAGAATGGATGAATATTAAAATGTCTTGAAATCATTCACTATATACTGAGTGCCTCAAAAGTGTAAAGCTCTGAAAAGCAGAGGAAAACAATCTTTGTGAGTGATTGCCATGAAGATAGGAGTGAGAGGTTGGTGGAGTGGTCAGGGTTATGGCTCACAGTGGGCAGAGAGGATATAGTGCTCTGGAATGTGCAGAAGGATACAAACTCATGGAATAAGTACACATTAAGCATTCTATTCAGTAGTCTTTTGTAAACGTTATTACTGTTTGGATTCTTTATAAAGAATAAGCCTGACTGAGCAGAATAAAATGCTCTCAAATATCAATTTTCCACACCCATGAATAGCCTAGCTGTTTAAGTCATGAGCCATTAAATTGACACAAACAGATCACAAGGATAGAACACCCAATGTGCAAGGCACACACCTAGCAAAAAGTAAGTCACCTTGTAAATGCAAAACTGTATAAATATAATGCCCAGACACACACATACATCCAAACCTCAAAGCTGTGTGTGTATATATATATATATGTATATGTATATAAACACACACACACACACACACACACATATATATATATATAAAGCTTCCTAGGTTGCTGAGTGGGTAAAGAATCTGCCTGCCTGAAATGCAGGAGACACAAGAGACATGGGTTTAATCACTGGTTTGGGAAGATCCCCTGAAGGAGGAAATGGCAACCCACTTCAGTATTCTTGCCTGGAGAATTCCATGGACAGAGGAGCCTGGAGGGCTATAGTCCATACGGTCGCTAAAGAGTCGGACAGGACTGAAGCAACTGAGCACACACACACACAAATTTTCTGTCTCAAAAAAAATGTAGCCCAAAAGTTTAGATGTTTATATTAACAGAGCACTTAAGAAAACACAAAAGAAAAATAAACTCTATATTTCTTGTTGTAAAAATTTGTGTTTATATTGATTACTTTTTTTTTGTAAAACAAGATAAAGCCTCAAAGAAATGAAGATTTGCAATGATCAACAAGCAGCTTACATGATTTGATGAGGCATGTATAATCACAATATTTGAGAAGTTATTTCCTCCTAATATGACCTCTGTATAGGAATTGCAACTCCAAGTTTTTATCCCCTTCTTTGGATATGGGTAAGTGAGTGTGTGGGGAATGTGTTTTATTCACTGTGCATCTCTGGAGAAAATCAGGTCACCTTCAATGATCTTATCAGTCAAAGAAAATAGGACTGCTTCACAAAGCTATTAAAATGGAAGAGAATTAAAATGTATAAAAAGCTTTCAGATGCAAGGATCAAAGGGAAAAAGGTCACAGACTAGTCAAGGATTGTTGCCTTTGCTGAAATTCATGATTTTGATTAACATGAAGTTGTAAATGGCTATAACATTGTAAGCAGTTGTAATAAAATAAAGTAGGAAACAAAGACCAAGGACATTACAGAATCATAGAAGAAAGTGTCAAAAGAATACTTCTAACAAGTGGAAAAACTAAACAAGATGAGAATTATGATTATACGCTTTTCAGTAATTTACTTGTGATTCACAAAATGCTTTAGCATGTATCAGGCAATTTAATCCTCACAAGTGAGATAGGTATTGTTCCCCACACTTCAAGAATATGGAGGCAAAGTTTAAGATAGTAATAAATTTCTGCAAATTCAAAGAACTAGTAAGGCAGCAGACTACTGTTTTCTTCTAAGTCTCTAAAACAACCAACAGAGCACTGTAAAATGTCCATAAATATCATTAAATTAATCAGCCTGCACTTTTCTATTTTTTCCTAATTCCAAATCTAATATTCTTTCCAGTCAGTTGACTCACCCCTTAACAAGTGATTCATCTCTGCAAAACCGTTTCTATTTTATTTGAAACATTGCTAACAGAAAAGTAAATAAAACATATAGTAGGAGGCTATTTTAAAAATAGAATAAATAGGGGTGGTATCTTAGGGTTTCAAAGTCAAACTATCAATAGGATTGAAAAAAAAACTGATTCGTCTATTTTGGATGGGACTAATAAGATTACCAAAATACTGTTACACAACAGATTACATCTTAATTACACATAAAATAGTTGAGCACTTCTTATGTGTTAACACAGAGAATCAGAGCCTTACACCAAATTATTGTGTGTTTTTTTTTTTTATCCTTGATTACTATGATTTCCTGTTAATTCTCATTCTTTTTCATCTTTCTATCTATTCACCATGGAGGAGTCAATGTAGTCATATCAGGGTACAAATTTGTTCGTATCTTGGTTGATCCACTTTCCTATCCTACTTCCTCCATCCAGCTATAAAATCTTAAATGACTACATTCTTGAGGAACAAAGGAAAATCCTTTAATGATTTATAGAAGAACCTACAAAGTCCTGTTAGGATTGGTCCTTGCCTCTCCTTGTTCCCTCATCTGCTTTTCCTCTTGTTATTGCCTGCATTACTCTACTGTTGACCTTAAACTATCCTGTTTCCTCCCACCTATTTTCCTTTGTTGTATATTTTTGCTCATGTCACAAATGCCTCTTCTCTACTCTATCTAACTGATGGTCAGTTACTATTCAGATTTTAGAAAGTCAGTTCCTCAAGGAGCTACCACAGCACCACGAGGTCCTTGGGGAATCCTGAAGGCAGTCTTCTTTGAATTCCCCAAACCAAGTGAGGTTTCCTGTCACGGGTTCTTAAAGTCATATGTCTTTTAGAGCACTAATCACAAATGTATGAGTGTGTGTGTGTATGTGTGTGTGTGCACACATGCGTAAGAATAAGCCATCACTGCACTTCAAGCTTTGTAAGGATTGGGCCATGTTAGTTTTGCTCAGTACTTTATTTATAGCACAGAGCTTGGTGTATTAATTCAATTTTATTCATTGTCTTCCTCCTATTTGTTTTTCACTGAATTAGGCTTTGGGGATATTGAAATGAGCAGTAGAAGATGTGAATGGTAGAAGACATTTAACATAGTTGTTAAATGGTTGGCTGCAATTTTATGGACTCCAAAGTCCACACAAATGCAAGGAAATCCAACCAGTCCATTCTAAAGGAGATCAGCCCTTGGATTTCTTTGGAAGGAATGATACTTGTGGCGGATTCATTTTGATGTATGGCAAAAGCAATACAATATTGTAAAGTTAAGCAAAATAAAATTAAAAAAAATAAAGCTGAAACCCCAGTACTTTGGCCACCTCATGCGAAGAGTTGACTCATTGGAAAAGACTCTGATGCTGGGAGGGATTGGGGGCAGAAGGAGAAGGGGACGACAGAGGATGAGATGGCTTGATGGCATCACTGACTCGATGGACATGAGTCTGGGTGAACTCCGGGAGTTAGAGATGGACAGGGAGGCCTGGATGCCATTACCATTGCTCAAACTGGAGTCGTATTTATGACATAAACCTGACAGGAGAATATCTATATCTATGGTAGGAAATCCAGAAAGTTTATGGGATACCGCTAAATAATTTAGTTTGGGGTACAGTACATGAGGTTGCAAGGAGTTGGACACGACTGAGTGACTGAACTAAACTGAGAGTTCATTCTAATGCATATGGGATTCAATCTGAGAGTGTGTCCTTTATATTTTTGTATTTAAATAAACAATTCTTCTCATTGTTTCTCAGAGGGCATTCTGCAGGCTCCCATGCCAATTAAAAGACATTTAGTAAAGTGGGTGCCTCTGAAGAGATGTACAAATTTGTTAGCTTTACCTCTGGCTGTAGCTAAATGAACAGGAAATTCTTAGGTCGAAAAAATGAAGCCTTTGCAAAACTGGTTGTGTTGTTTGGGTACCAGAGAAATGCCTCAAGCTGAGATCTTCAGAGAAGACCCATTTTATAAAGGGCTATATTAAATTAAGTAAGTGTTTAGAATCTCTGGGGAAAGGCTCTATGGAGATATTTGAATGAGCACAAAGTTAAGTAGCACTGAATGTAGAATTTCCTATTACTAGTGTTTTCTCCAGTGAATTTTTGGAAGCCTTTTGTGAGGCAGAAATATTATATGCATCAGAAAATCACAGAATATCATAGAAAGGGATTAAGAATTCATAAGTCAATTCCATCAATTTACAAATAAAGAAACTGAAGTCTAGAGAATTAACACAATTTTTCTGGTGTTAGAGAGCCATTAGTGGCATATCTGAGATTAGAATACTGGTCTAATCCATTATTCTAGGTCCTTCCACAAGGAAAATATTAGGAAATTGGCACTTCCAGAGGTGGTTGTGCTTGTAATCCAATTTCCATGTCTTTGCAGACCCTACCAATGCATTCATTTTGTCAACCAGAAATTAAAATGAAAGTGAAAATATTATAAATTGAGTAGTAAAAGATAATCCCAGCAGAAACTCAGGTGAAGACAGTGTGATAAAATGGAACAACTTTGAGTTTGAGATAAATCTGGATTCAAATCCCAACTCTGTCACACACTAGCTGTGTGAAATTGGACATCTGTTTACCTTCTCTTCATTAGTTTCTTCTATCTAATAATGGGGATAATAATACCTATTTCCTTTTAGAGTTTTCTGATAATTAAACAAAATCACTTATGTAAAGCATTTAGCACAATATTGGGCATATGTTTGCAAGCTCAATAAGAGGAGTTATTTTTTACTGGAGCATTCACATTCAAGTCTATTTGAACTGCCAGATAATATAAGAGCATTTAGCATAAGGGATGGATTTCCAAATGAAGAAGCCAGAAATGAGACAGTAATAAACAGAACTGGACTGATTAAATCCTACTGCAAAGAAGTAAGATGATAATATAGATATAAATGGCAACCCACTCTAGTATTCTTGCTTGGAAAATTCCATAGACAGATGATCCTGGCAGGCTATAGATGCGGTTGCAAAGAGTTGCATGTGACTGAATACATACAGACATACACATGTGCACACACGCACACACACATAACCACAGCCTTTAAGTATAGTAAGGATGCTAAACTCCTCCAGAATGAAATAGGATATTTCTTAAAGATGTCCTTTCTTTAAGGTTTCCCTGGAAGATGGCACAGCTGGCAGAAAGGCTAGAAGGAAAACAACATCTCCAGATAGGAAGACAAGTAGGTTAAATGAGCAGTGGTACTGAGTCAGTTCAAGTGTGATATAAATAGTGCTGGGTTCTGTCTCTATTTTGCAAGCAGAGACCTTAGCCTGAACCCATCTGCTTCTGAAGAAAGATCTTCCAGTAGGAAGACATGTACCTTATGTGAAATGGGCAGAGATTCCTTTCTCTGATGATGAATAGCCAAGTGAGACACTGACGGACTAGCAGACTGGAGGGCAGATGCCTCTAAATCATTTTTAAAAAGAGACAGCTTGCCTCTTGACAGGTCCTTAGATAGAAACTTGCCTTCTCTCCAAAGTGTATAAGAATTGCTTATGGAGAAATGTGACTGTTCTTTTTGATCTTTTGGGACATAGTTCGTTCCATATTTTAGTGTGATGCTTAATATTTCAAAAGTATGAGTTAAGGTGTGAAATACAAATCACACATGTACACACATAAATAAGAGTACTGCAGTCTGTCTCCTCTCTTCACAAGAATTCCCAAACACTGTTGGAAATGGTACACTGAAGTGGGCACAGAGCACTTAGTTTTGCAGAACAAGCAATAATACCCATTTGTTTGCAGTGTTGAAAGCAACCTACCTAAACCTCAGTTTCTTCATCTAAAACTTTTACTGTAAGGATTAAATGAGATACTAAGTATTCTAGAAGCTGACACATCATAGCTTAATTATTGGTAGTTCCCCTCTTATCTTCCTCCTTCCTAACACAGTTTTCAAGTTAAAAACCTCTTTCAATTTTTAGTTGTTGTTACCAGTAGTATTTGCAGAAACCAGTATAGCCCTGCTTTTTTTTTTTTTTTTTTTTGGAGACTCTCAGAAACTAATGGATGAGTGAATTTGGGTTCAAAAAAGTGAAAAATACTACTTTAGGTACCCCTGAGAAAGAAGGTACATGGTTCAAAGAGAAAGAAGTATGAAGGTTGTATAGCTACTCTTCCCAGAAGGTGTGAGGGAAGTGAGTTTGATGAGAGAAACCCTGAAGT
Source organism: Tragelaphus eurycerus (assembly GCA_935064755.1). Lineage (NCBI taxonomy): Eukaryota > Metazoa > Chordata > Mammalia > Artiodactyla > Bovidae > Tragelaphus > Tragelaphus eurycerus. The sequence goes on from CAKXYN010000001.1 coordinate 41,276,410, forward strand.
AGATGTCAGTCTCTGTGGAGAGATGATCCAGGAGGAGATGGGTAGGGGTCCCCAGGTCAGAAAACACAACACCTGTAGTAGGTTTGTTGTGAAATTAAGGTAGAGGTTTTGCTGGAAAGCAGAGTATAGCTAATAGTTGCTCAACTTCAGGAATGTTCTCAAGAGTACACAGAAGTTACTCCCATTTAGAAATATTTACTCCCCAGTGGGCACTTTGAGACTGGAGACATTTTTTGATTGTCTTGACTTGGATGGGTGTTGTAACTGACATCTAGTGGACAGAGGGCAAGAATACCACTAAATATCCTATAACACAGAGGACAGGTCCATACAGCAAAGAATTATCTGGCCTAAAATCTGATTAATTAGTGGGTCAATAGGTTGGCATTGAGAAACTCTGGTTTGCAAAGTTTCTAAATCAGAGGAGATTAAGTTATTTGTAGTCAAAATTTTGAAGAAAAATTTTGGTGCATGGTTCCTCCCATGTCTTTCTGGCACTATAATTGCTCCTTCATTTAAATTTAGAGTTTGATCTGTGGTCAAAATAACCCAGTTATTCACTTACTGTAATTGAGATAGAGCAAGACCCCATGTTCATTCTCACTTTGAGTATTTGATTCAGTTCAGTTCAGTCACTCAGTTGTGTCCGACTCTTTGCGACCCCATGAACTGCAGCATGCCAGGCCTCCTTGTCCATCACCAACTCCTAGTTTGATTCAGAGCAGTAGGAAAAAGCCATCCAAAGCCCAAGGATAAAAGAAAGACAAAGTACATATCCCAGATGACTGAGTTTTAAGATCTGGTCCTTAGAATTACACCTATAGATACTATGTAGCAGTGAGCCGGGGAAGGCAATGGCACCCCACCCCAGTACTCTTGCCTGGAAAATCCCATGGACGAAGGAGCCTGGTAGGCTCGTCCATGGGGTTGCTAAGAGTCGGACACAACTGAGCGACTTCACTTTCACTTTTCACTTTCATGCACTGGAGAAGGAAATGGCAACCCACTCCAGTATTCTTGCCTGGAGAATCCCAGGGACGGAGGAGCCTGGTGGGCTGCCGTCTGTGGGGTCGCACAGAGTCGGACACGATTGAAGCGACTTAGCAGCAGTAGCAGTAACAGCAGTGAGTGGTGTCAACTATGCTGCTACTTCAATTGTTAGCACTGTTAACCCTAAATTTAAATGAAGAAACAATTAACAAGCCCACTCTCAGTACTACGCTTACCATGATCCCCATTAGTTATCATTTATTGAGCACTGTGCTCATCACTTTGCATTTCTGCATATCTCTAAAAATGAATAGTGAAATGTAAAGCTCATTTGATGAACTAAATGTTAAACCTATTGTAAAGTGAAGAGACAGAGCTTGGAAAGGTATGAAAATTACCAGGAGTAATTTGTCTACTTAAAGGGCAGCAATAGGGTTGGTATCCAGGTACGTTCTTCCCCAAAGTCCATGTTTTAGGTTTAAGGAACATAGCTGTATATCTGAGGAAGGACTAAGGAAAAGAGAAAAGCATTGCAAAAGTCATAGGAAGTTTTCACACTATTTGATTCTCTGTGTTCCTTGTACTCGGATAATACAAATGATACAGCAAGGAAATATTTTTAGTTTTATATAAATATTTTAAGTTTCACTTTGAGTATTTTGATATTCACTAAGATCTCTATCTGTATCTTCCTGAGATATCAAATTCTTGAAATAAAGACTCTAGAGATCAAGTATTTTCACTCCCTAATAAGTTTGTAATATAAATACTCATCCTGGGTTTTAGAGTCAGTTCTACTACTTTTGATATTTCTATTGTTAAGACTACTTTATCCTTTTTTATCTACATAATGGAATGAATAACATTTTTCCTTTCTACTTCATAATTCTTTAATGATTAATTGTGATAGTAAAATTGAAAAATGCTCAAACTACCGCACAATTGCACTCATTTCACATGCTAGTAAAGTAATGCTCAAAATTCTTCAAGCCAGGCTTCAGCAATATGTGAACTGTGAACTTCCTGATGCTCAAGCTGGTTTTAGAAAAGGCAGAGGAACCAGAGATCAAATTGCCAACATCCGTTGGATCATGGAAAAAGCAAGAGAGTTCCACAAAGCATCTATTTCTGCTTTATTGACTATGCCAAAGCCTTTGACTGTGTGGATCACAATAAACTGTGGAAAATTCTGAAAGAGATGGGAATACCAGACCACCTGACCTGCCTCTTGAGAAATGTGTATGCAGGTCAGGAAGCAACAGTTAGAACTGGACATGGAACAACAGACTGATTCCAAATAGGAAAAGGAGTAAGTCAAGGCTGTATATTGTCACCCTGCTTGTTTAACTTATATGCAGAGTACATCATGAGAAACGCTGGACTGGAAGAAATACAAGCTGGAATCAAGATTGCTGGGAGAAATATCAATAACCTCAGATATGCAAATGACACCACCCTTATGGCACAAAGTGAAGAGGAACTAAAAAGCCTCTTGATGAAAGTGAAAGTGGAGAGTGAAAAGGTTGGCTTAAAGCTCAACATTCAGAAAATGAAGATCATGGCATCCGGTCCCATCACTTCATGGCAAATAGATGGGGAAACAGTGGAAACAGTGTCAGACTTTATTTTTCTGGGCTCCAAAATCACTGCAGATGGTGACTGCAGCCATGAAATTAAAATACGCTTACTCCTTGAAAGGAAAGTTATGTCCAACCTAGATAGCATATTCAAAAGCAGAGACATTACTTTGCCAACAAAGGTCCGTCTAGTCAAGGCTATGGTTTTTCCTGTGGTCATGTATGGATGTGAGAGTTGGACTGTGAAAAAGGCTGAGCGCCGAAGAATTGATGCTTTTGAACTGTGGTATTGAAGAAGACTCGAGAGTCCCTTGGACTGCAAGGAGATCCAACCAGTCCATTCTGAAGAAGATCAGCCCTGGGATTTCTTTGGAAGGAATGATGCTAAAGCTGAAACTCCAGTACTTTGGCCACCTCATGTGAAGAGTTGACTCATTGGAAAAGACTCTGATGCTGGGAGGGATTGGGGGCAGGAGGAGAAGGGGACGACAAAGGATGAGATGGCTGGATGGCATCACTGACTCGTTGGATGTGAGTCTGAGTGACCTCCGGGAGTTGGTGATGGACAGGGAGGCCTGGCGTGCTGTTATTCATGCGGTTGCATAGAGTTGGGCACAACTGAGTGACTGAACTGAACTGAACTGAAAATTGAGGAACTTTGAATAATATATGTGAATAAGAATATTATAAGTACCCTTTTATAATAGAACTTAAGATGACTATAACCTATGCCATATATATAACTTGAGAGGTCTAAGAAAATACACAAAAGAGTTAAGTATTTGATAATTTATCAAATCAAAATCTTTGGTGATGTTTGGAAATTTAGAATGGTCAAGGTTTATCAAATAAAGTAGAAAGTTTTGGGTCAATTGTCTGACTAGTTTGGAGGGGAAAATGTCTCAGCTTGTCAAGTCATCTATTTAACTAGTAAAACTCTTAAAATCTATTTAAAAACTGAAAATCTATTTATTTAAAAAATAATATAAACCCACTTGAAAATTTAGAAAGTACAATGAAGAAATAAAATTCACTGAAATTCTACTCCTCAGAATGATTTTTCAAACTCAACTTTGAAACTTGACCATACAGCTCCTTTATATTATTTTTAGCCTCTTTTAAATATGGTCTATGCTAAAGAAATATGAATAATTCTCATCATTATATGTAGCATCCCTGAAGAGCTAAATATCCAGTCAAAATCTGGATCATCACATAAGCACTGAGGATTAAAGTTGGACATGGACAGAATATAGTGAGCTGAGAGTGTGAATTCTAAATTCAATCTATGCTAAAATGCAACTTGTTTATTTGTCATGTTTCCTTGAGCAAGTCATTTAGCATCTACAATTTTTATTTCCTTATCTACAAAATGGGAATAGTAACAACGCATGGGGCTTCTCTGGTGGCTTAGATGGTAAAAAATCGGCCTGCAGTGCAGGAGATTTGGGTTTGATCCCTGGGTCAGGAAGATCCCTTGGAGATAAGAATGGCACCCCACTTCAGTATCCTTACCTAGAAAATTCCATGGACAGAGGAGCCTGGCATCTACAGTGTATGGGGTCGCAAAGAGTTTGACATGACAGAGTAACTGAACATGCATGCAAAGAAGATGTGTGAAAATACCCTATATTCTTCATAGTACTGTATATGTTTCTATTAGAAAGTGACATCTCTGTAGCCTTATTACAGATTGATGCCCTTCCACACCTATTTGCAGTTTGCTTTCTTTGGGTAAAAGCACTAAAAATCGTGGTCAAATCAATAATGAGTCAATTCAGAGGCAGAGTGATTTAAAGCACTTTCAGTCCTTAGTTCCTGAGTGTGAAATACCACATGCCCTCATTTTAAAGCATGGAACTGGAAGAAATAGGGCCAAGGTTGGCTTTGGAGGATAGTGAAAGGTTTAAAAGAAGTTAGGATAGTTATGGGAGAAGGCAATGGCACCCCACTCCAGTACTCTTGCCTGGAAAATCCCACGGATGGAGGAGCCTGGTAGGCTGCAATCCATGGGGTCGCTAAGAGTGAGACATGACTGAGCGACTTCACTTTCTCTTTTCACTTTCATGCATTGGAGAAGGAAATGGCAACCCACTCCAATGTTCTTGCCTGGAGAATCCCAGGGACTGGGAAGCCTGGTGGGCTGCCGTCTATGGGGTCACACAGAGTCAGACACGACTGAAGTGACTTAGCATAGCATAGGGTAGTTACGAAAGGCTGAAGAGAAAAGCTCCTAGGAGAAAGGATCAGTGCTCTTCCACGGGTGCTGTAAGAATAACAGCCAAGACCCACTCCCCTCCCTTCACTGCTTATTTAACTTGTATGTGGAGTACATCATGTAACATGCCAGGCTGGATGAAGCACAAGCTGGAATCAAGATTGCCGGGAGAAATATCAATAACCTCAGATATGCAATAACCTCAGATATGCAGATGACACCACCCTTATGGCACAAAGTGAAGAAGAACTAAAAAGCCTCTTGATGAAAGTGAAAGAGGAGAGTGAAAAAGTTGGCTTAAAACTCACCATTGAAAAAACTAAGATCATAGCATCTGGTCCCATCACTTTATGGCAAATAGATGGGGAAACAATGGAAACAGTGACAGACTTTATTTTCTTGGGCACCAAAATCACTGTAGATGGTGACTGCAGCCCTGAAATTAAAAGATGCTTACTCCTTGGAAAAATAGCTATAACCAAACAAGATAGCATATTAAAAAGGAGAGACATTACTTTGCGAATAAAGATCCATCTAGTCAAAGCTATGGTTTTTCCAGTGGTTATGTATGGATATGAGAGTTGGACTATAAAGAAAGCTGAGCTCTGAAATTGATGTTTTTGAACTGTGGTGTTGGAGAAGACTCTTGAGAGTCCCTTGGACTGCAAGGAGATCCAACCAGTCTATCCTAAAGGAAATCAGTCCTGAATGTTCATTGGAAGGACTGATGCTGAAGCTGAAACTCCAATACTTTGGTCACCTGATGCAAATAACTGACTCATTGGAAAAGACTCTTATGCTGGGCAAGGTTGAAGATGGGAAGAAAAGGGGATAACATAGGATGAAATGGTTGGATGGCATCACCGACTTGATGGACATGAGTTTGAGCAAGCTCTGGGAGTTGCTGATGGACAGGAAACCTGGCATGCTGCAGTCCACGGGTTCACAAAGAGTCGGATGTGACTGAACGACTTAACTGAACTGAAATATGGGCTCAGAAGGTTGATTTTTAGCCCCTAAATTACTGAACCATCTATACATCTGAGAGTTGGAAAAAACGTGAATATTATGAAATAATTGGCAACCACATTGATGAATGGAGAAAAAAGTTACAACTTTTTTTACAATGTATGAGAAATTTTCATGAAGAATTATTTTATTCTTAAGTAAATAGTCAACAAAATGGCTGGAACAAATGTGTAGGGTATAGCAAACACTGAAAAATCATGAAGGATCAGATTTCGTTGATGCTAAAATGTCATGTGTGAGAAACCCAAGGTTTACTGATGTGGTTAAGGGTTAATCTTTCCAACAGTGAAAACAGAATGGCTCGGAATATACTAGATGTTATTATTCATTTAAGTCTTTCATCTCACTATTATTTTCATATAAATTTAATAAATTATAGACAGATTTCAAAGTTAAGGTCAAATCTTTAAAAATCTAATATTAAAAAAATTACTAAGTACCTGATTAGCAAGATAAAAGTGAATCATATAAATCTTTATATATATATTTTTTAATATAAAATGAGTTATCCAGGTATAGAAATAGCATAATTTTAAACTCAGATCAGATCAGATCAGTCACTCAGTCGTGTCTGACTCTTTGCGACCCCATGAGTCACAGCACGCCAGGCCTCCCTGTCCATCACCAACTCCCAGAGTTCACTCAGACTCACGTCCATCAAGATGCCATCCAGCCATCTCATCCTCTGCCATCCCCTTCTCCTCTTGCCCCCAGTCCCTCCCAGCATCAGAGTCTTCTCCAATGAGTCAACCCTTCGCATGAGGTGGCCAAAATACTGGAGTTTCAGCCTTAGCATCATTCCTTCCAAAGAAATCCCAGGGCTGATCTCCTTCAGAATGGACTGGTTGGATCTCCTTGCAGTCCAAGGGACTCTCAAGAGTCTTCTCCAACACCACAGTTCAAAAGCATCAATTCTTCAGCACTCAGCCTTCTTCACAGTCCAGCTCTCACATTTTAAACTCAAGCCTTCATAAAAATTCTGCTGTCAGCGAGGATATGGAAGAAGCCTAGGTGTCCATCAAGAGATGAATGGATAAAAAAGTTTGGCACATATATACAATGGAATATTATTCATGCATAAAAAGGAGCGAATTTAAGCAGTTGAACTGAGGTAGATGAGCCTAGAACCTGTCATATGAAATGAAGTCAGAAAAACAAAAATCATATACTAATGCATATATACAAAATCTAGAAAAATGGTACTGATGAACCTATTTGCAGGGCAGGAATAGAGTTGCAGACACAGAGAACAGACTTGTGGGCACATTGTGGGAAGAAGAGGGTGGAATGAATTGAGAGAGTAGCATTGAAATATATATATATTACCATAGATAACACATATAGCTAGTGGGAAGTTGCTATATAAAACAAGGAGCTCATCCTGGTGTTCTGTGAGGACCTAGAGGGGTGGACAGTGGTGGATGGGTGGGAGGGAGGCTTAAGAAGGAGGGATATATGCATACATATGGCTGATTCATTTTGCTGTACAGCAGAAATCAATATAACATTGTAAAGCAATGATCCTCCAATTAAAAAACAACAACAACTCTGCAGTTCTTAAGAATAGTATCAATGAAAGTCAAATGGCTGGTATTTTAAACACAAACCTAATAAGAAATAGCAAACATCACTAGTTATAAGGGATTTTAGTACTTATATCATCTTAAAAATTCCTGCCTAATAAATTCTCTTTTAACTTTGTTACTTTAAAAAAATATTATCATTTAAATGGTAGTTTTTTTAGACAGTCCATTTGGTTCATTCATGTATGTGGCTTTTCTGTGTGTCATTTATATTTGTCTTCCTATGGCCAGACACTTCTGTTCTTGTCTTACAAAATCATGGACTGAATGTCTATTTGCTTAGTCCTGAAGAAATATTGCTTATACAGTATTAGATTCAATTTTTTTCCAGAGAGAAACTGAATAATTTAAGGAAGTGAACATGAAGGTAGTCACACTTATTGGCAGAGAACCAGATTAAAGGACTCCTGTAGACATTTAACTATTATATTATTGGGGTCTAATGAGCCACTTTCTCCCACTGTATTAATTACTCCTGAGAACTAAACTGAGACTAAAATTATCAGATACTTTTCCTGTCACTATTTTCACATAATGTCAACTGACAAATGTAGTTATATTATTCTCAAAACTTCTTTCAAAGTAATTGATTCTTAAAACTTGAATCAAGCTATTTCTACAGTTTATTCCAATCAAGGGGAAGAAAAAAAAAAAAACTGTTTTGTCAGTGTTTTGGCATAACATGCCATTTTATAAATGGAGTAGCCTTAAATTGGATCTGGAGAAAATGTACTGTCCTCTAAATAGTCAGGAGTTTGTGATAAGGGGGACATTGAAAAGTATGTATGATTGCTTGAATTTTACTCAATTTCAAAAACATAATTTCTGCTGAATTGAGAACCAGAGTAATTGAACTACTTGAGAAAGAAGATCACAAGAATGGAATATGCACTGTAACCAAGATTTCCTCAAAGAGGATAATGTATCACATAGCAAATCCATGAAAATTGGCAGGTGTAATATACCTGCTTTGCTCAAGGATCCCAGAAGCACATAATGGATATTGCTTTGGGTTGGAGTGTGATGAATATTGAGCATATCACAACCCACACTATGCCTATGGTCCTGTTCAGATTTATTGTTAGACTAATAGCACCTTTAGGAATGAAATACCAGTCTATATTTTTAAGTCAAGTGACATCTTTGCAATTTCTAATAGAGATGATCCAATTTAGAAATGCTGAAAACCATATTTTGATGCAATCCTTACTGATAAAGGTAGCTGTGTGATTATCAAATCTTTTTCAAAAGTAACTCACCTTCAAACCCTAAGTGAAATTGTGTTCAAAGACTGATAACAATGTAGAAAAACACTGTTTTGTCAGCATTGGAAGGAAATGATTGTTATGCAGACAAAATATTATTTGGGCAATGTAGGCCCATACTAGAAAGGAATGAGGGAAATTGTGTTTTTAACTTGAAGTCTTTGAAGAAGAGGCTCAAGTTTTCTGTGAAGCTGAGGACATCATGTAATTTTTTTATGTGTGTGCTTAGTTGCTCAATTGTGTCCAACTCTGCAACCCCATTCTTCAGGCAAGAATAATGGAATGGGTTGCCATGCCCTCCTCCAGGGGATCTTCTCAACCCAGGGATCAAATCCAGGTCTCTGCATCTGAGATGGATTCTTTACCATCTGAACCACCATTTTAAGGGGTACTTTAATAGTGACTTTCTAGGTGGTGCTAGTGGTAGAGAACACGACTTCCAATGCAGGAGACACGAGAGACACAGGTTCAATCCCTGGGCCAGGAAAATCCCCTGGAGGAAAGCATGGCAACCCACTACAGTATTCTTGCCTGGAGAATCCCGTGGACAGAGGAGCCTGAAGGGCTGTATTCCATGGGGCTGCAAAGAGTCAAACACAACTGAAGCAATTCAGCACACATCCACAGTAGTTATGCCACAAATTGAAAATAACATAGGGAAATTAATATATAATTTTTTCTACCTAAAATTCTCCGGAGATTTAAAATCAAACTCATTACCATGACCAGCAAGACACTATACAATCTGACTTTTGTCAGTGCCTTTCATCTCAATTGTCCATTACATGAGAGCCATGATTCTTTCTTAGACTGCCCCAAATATCAAAATTGTCCCTCACTCAGGGCCTCGCACCTGCTGTTCAGGTGCCCAGCACTTCTCCAGATCTTTCTATGGCTGGCTTTCTCCATTACTCCCACCTCAAATCAGTCACCTCCGTGTAAAGTCCATCCCTTAGGACCCTATGAACGGTGTCAGCACCTAGTTGTAACACTGGCCCTACTCTCATCAGTTTTTTTTTTTACTATCTTCAGTGGATTTTTTACTATCTGAATTAACATTTATTACTTGTCCATTTTCTTTCTACATCTAGTAGAATAGAGGCTCTATGTAGACTAAGCTGTTTCCAGTTGTATATATGACTGCATCTTTCCTACCTAGAACACTGCCTAATGCACAGTAAACACTCACAAAATATTTTAAAATAAATGAATAGTTGGCTGACCTCTTAAAGTAAGCCCCTAAGACCACTTAAATGTAATCCAATATTCAAAAATACTTTTATAATCTTATTGGATATTATTAGAATCTACTTTTAGGCATAAGTGGTTTAATTACAATATGTAATTTGGTCTCAGATAGGTACTTTTTTCTTTTCAAATAAATCATGGAACTTCCCTGGTGATCCTGTGGTTAAGAGGCCACACTTTTACTGAAGGGAGCATGGGTTTGCTCACTGGTCAGGGAACTAGACCCCACATGCCATGCAGCATGGCCAAAATATTTTTTTTAATTTAAAAAATAAATAAATCATGGTATAAAGTGAACACATGAATTGAATCCTAGTTTGCAAAGCTAACTAATACATTTTACTTAGACACACAATCTACACAGGCATAATTTTAGTACTGTTGGTTGCAGACGTAGCATATTAAACACACCGCCAATGTTATTTTAATATTATTGGGTAGCAGATACCCAATGACATTGTGTTATAAATAATCTAAACATTTAAAATCTTTTATGCTGCATTTTACCTCAGGATATATTTGTTCATTCCTTTTCCAATTTGAGGGTCATCATTCAAGTAAATCCTCGATATCTCTGCTCGATTTTTATAGTGGCCTCCTAAGACTTCTCCCTATTTAAGGGCATCTGCGACATCCTTTCTAAGGCATAGCTTATTGACACTGACTCCTGTGCCGACAAACCTTCATAAGGCACAGCTGCTTTTGTCATTACTCTGTGTCAAGACCTTCACAGATCCCATTTCCTATGAAGTTCAAACTGTCTAATCAAGCATTCAAATTCAATTTCCTTTAACAAATATTGAAAGTTCTCCAATTAATTCCATCTCACCTGTGTCATGAGCCATGTCTTCCTTTACTCTCCTTCATGTATCCTTCATTTAAGTCAGACTGTACTACTAGTGAGACCTGCAGTTTTTGTTGGTCTTTTTTTGTTTGTTTGTTTTTTATCTGCAAGTCACTCCTCATCTGATTGTTTTCATCTGCATTGTCTTTCTTGAGATTGATTTCCTCTTAAATGAAAGTAAATCCAATGTTTCTCAGCTGTTTCTCAATGTTTCTCCAATGTGACCTCCACTCTGAATAAACCTCCAAACAGCCAAAATTCTTTTTTCTCCTTAGCTCTTAAGAGGACTTTTATCATTTCCACACACTTCACTTAAAAGAGATAGTTATTCTGAGAAATATATATTTGCCCTTGCTGAAAATAAGATAATAATCATGGAATGCCTAGTTGTAAAGGGAAAGGAAAGACTAACCTTTAATATTTGATTAGTTATACATTATATTTGGTGCTTTCTAGTTTATAATGAGTTTTACGTGCAGTGTTTCATCTGAGTTTGAAACTACGCAAATGAAAGATTATTACCTTTATTCTATCAATGGATAAATCAGAAATATAGGACTTGTCAAGGACCATGTGACTAGACAGTGTCAAGTTTATGATTAGAATCCAATACTCAGATGAATGCTTGCTTAGCATTTGTTCAAGACTTTCATTCTTGACATAAATTTACGTAACACTAGGCATTTTCAAATTGCTGCCCATTATGTACAAAGGCTAGCTTCTGCTCAGAGTGTTGTATGACTTACACAAATTTTATGACAAATAAAAAAATAGTAGTTATAAACATATGAACCAATATATCTATATTTATGCTACATACATTATAAAATGCACATAAAATTAAAATTAACAAAAGCATTAGACAAAATAGAAGAGTACAGAATTTCTAACATTTTCTTCCTTCAATACCAATAGTTAATCCTGTATACTCTCTATGTACAAACGACCTTATTTCAAAGACTATGCACTTTAAAGATTAAAAAAAAAAAGATTCTCCAAAGTGGAAGAGTTGTCAGGGAAACAGAAAACCATCTGTATTTACAGAAATTTTCAATTCACCAGAATAACAGAGGAATTTGAGATAGAAATGTAGTTACATTTGTAAAACCATGAATAATGCAAAAGTTGGTGAACTTGCGAAAACATAGATTAACATATCTTGTTTCATTAAAATATATGCAAGCCTTAAGAACACCTTTGCGATCCTACAGATATTGTTCAAAATTGTACTTCTGTATGTATCAACTGCATATAGCTGTGTAACAACCACACCCCTCCAAACTAGTGCTTTAAAACAACAACTCACTGTTTTTTTGTGATTCTGCAGGTTGCCTGGATATTTTCTCTGCTGGTTTCACTGAATTAGAATCAGAGAAAACTAGAGCCTGGACAGTGAGGGAGAGGCTAAACTACCCAGGGCTTCCTAAGTCATGATAGGGAGCTAGATTTTGCTCAAAATACCACCTAATAACATGATCTTTTTGGACTATATTATAATTTGTTTCATTTTCTTTTGCTTATATCAGTAAATAGCACATTAGCATATTTTAAACTAGTATAATTTGACAGATTAATTAAACGATATGGAAAAATTCTGGTTCTCAAACTTCACGTTGAAATCACATGACGACCTTTCAAAATATTGTGACAAATTCCTGTCCTCAGCAGTTCAGATTTAATCATGTTCAGTTTGATTATTGGAATTGAATATGAACATAAGTTCAATGAATTTGTACAAATTAAACCCACCTAAGGTAACCAGCACTCAAGTCAGGATGCAGACCATGGCTGTCTTTCAAGAAGACCTGCCAATCACAGTTGAGACAGACAAGAATAACCTCTATCTGACTTCTAATTACATAGATTAGTTTTACATTTTATATGCAAATTATATGTAATATAAAACATGTATATCATATATATTTATTGATAATGTATTTAGCCAGGGATGTGCTGCAACCAACTTGTGGCAGCTCTTGGGAGCTGAGTGATATCCTTAGGAATTTTGAAAGCAATTTATTAAGCACAGACATTATTCAAAGTTAAATTATGTCATCTTAAAAGTAAAATAATTATATTAAAAATAATAAATATTCAAAATTCATTACTTCTGATTAGTGAATTTTACTATTATTCATGGTGTTGAAGTGGTTTATATGTATAAGACATATAAAATGTATAGTATCTGTTATGATGCTAATCCTGTATCCTGAAGAACTACTGTATCTATCCAAATCCACATTCATGGTGATGTCATGTTAGCTTGAAATCAGCCATAAGAATATTTATACACAGAAACTGGCAAACATCACAAATCACATCTTGATTTAGTGCTGATGCTGAAAGAGCTTTCAGTAAATAAATAATTTGTATGAGGGTGAGAAACTAAGATTATATAACATATCAGACTTAATAACAGTACAATTACCTGGAACAGAGTTGGTGGATTGGAATCCAACTCTAACTGTCAAGTTATGTTGAACTGAAATGAGATTGGCTCAAGGTATATGCATTCAGTACAGTTTCACAAAAGACTTCTGTGAGAATAAAATGACTTTATGGAATTTATATTTAAGAGTACTGTACATTTTATTTTTTTGTTGTTCAGTCACTCAGTCGTGTCCAACTCTTTGCAACCCAATGGACTGCAGCATGCCAGTCTTTCCTGTCCTATACCATCTCTTGGGCTTTGCTGAAACTCATATCCATTGAGTCAGTGATGCCATCCAACCATCTCATCCTCTGTCATCCCATTCTCCTGCCTTCAGTTTTTCCCAGCATCAACGGTCTTTTCCAATGAGTCAGTTCTTCGAATCTGGTAGCCAAGTATTGGAGTTTTAGCTTCAGCATCAGTCCTTCCAATGACTATTCAGACGTGATTTCCTTTAGGATTGACTGTCCAAAGGACAGTCAATAGGCTGTCCAAGGGACTCTCAGTAGTGTTCTCCACCACTACATTTTGAAAGCATCAATTATTTGGTGCTCAGCCTTTTTTATTGTCCAGCTTTCACTTTTGTACATGAGTACTGGAAAAACCATAGCTTTGACTACATGGACCTTTGTAGGCAAAGTAATATCTTTGCTTTTTAATACATAAATTTTACAATTTTATTTCAATTCTCTGCTAACATACATTGTATTAATAAAATTGATAATAAACATATATATGTACACATACATGGATGCACGTGTATAGATATACAAATACATATATAGGTATCAGTCAGTCAGTCAGTTGGTCGTGTCCGACTCTTTGAGACCACATGGACTGCAGCACGCCAGTCCTCTCTGTCCATCACCAACTCCTGGAGTTTACTGAAGCTCATGTCCATTGAGTCGGTGATGCCATTTAACCATCTCATCCTCTGTCATCCCCTTTTATTCCCACCTTCAATCTTTCCCAGCATCAGGGTCTTTTCAAATGAGTCAGGTCTTCTCATCAGGTGGCCAAAGTATTGGAGTTTCAGCTTCAGCATCAGTTGTTTCAATGAATATTCAGGACTGGTTTCCTTTAGGATGGTCTGGTTGGATCTCCTTGCAGTCCAAGGGACTCTTAAGAGTCTTCTCTAGCACCACAGTTCAAAAGCATCAATTCTTCAGCTCTCAACTTTCTTTATAGTCCAACTCTCACATCCATACAGGACTATTGGAAAAACCATAGCTTTGACTAGATGGACCTTTGTTGGCAAAGTAATGTCTCTGCTTTTAAATATGCTATCTAGGTTGGTCATAACTTTTCTTCAAGGAGCAAGAGTCTTTGAATTTCATGACTGCAGTCACCACCTGCAGTGATTTTGGAGCCCAAGGAAATAACGCCTGTCACTGTTTCCATTGCTTCCTCATCTATTTGCCATGAAGTGATGGGACAAGATGCCATGATCTTAGTTTTCTGAATGTTGAGTTTTAAGGTAACATTTTCACTCTCCTCTTTCACTTTCATCAAGAGGCTCTTTAGTTCTTCACTTTGTGCCATAAGGGTGGTGTCATCTGCATATCTGAGGTTATTGATGTTTTTCTTGGCAATCTTGATTCCAGCTTGTGCTTTATCAGCCCAGTATTTCTCATGATGTACCTTGCATATAAGTTAAATAAGCAAGGTGACAATATACAGCCTTGATGTAGTCCTTTCCCGATTTGGAACCAGTCTGTTGTTCCATGTCCAGTTCTAACTGTTGCTTCCTGGCCTGCGACTCTATGGAGGGTAGCCTACCAGGCTCCTCTCTCCATGCGGCTACTCCAGGCAAGATACTGGAGTGGATTGCCATTACCTTCTCTAGGGGATCTTCCTGACCCAGGGATCAAACCTGAGGCTCCAACATTGCAAGCAGACTCTTTACCCTCTAAGCCAACAGGGAAGCCCCTGCATACAGATATGTGTATATATGTGTACACAAACATTTTTTCAGAGAGGGTGTTGTTAAACATCTGCTAGAATGCTGCTTCATTTAACCATTAAAAAAATCAGCCATTTTTAAAATCAACAAATTATTTATTCATTTATTTATTTTTGGCAATGCTGGGTCTTTGTTGCTGTGTGGGCTTTTCTCTAGTTGTGATGACTAGGGGCTACTCTCTAGTTGCATTGTGCGGGCTTCTCATTGCAGTGGCTTGCTGTGGAGCACAGGTTCTTGGGTGCTCAGACTTCAGTAGTTGTGGTTCCAGGCTCTAGAGCACAGCCTCTATAGTTGTGACACGCTAGTTAGTTGTTCTGCAGCACGTGGGATCTTCCTGAATCAGGTTTTGAACCCAAGTCACCTGCATTGGCCAGCAAATTCTTTACCGCTGAGCCACCAGGGAAATCTTAGCTGTTTTTTTAGTGGAAGTATATCATGTTTATAGATGTAATAGAGATCCAGATGATGGTGACCTCAGGAATACACACACACATATATATATACATGAAAATGAAGATGCCGTTGATCAGTCATGTCCAACTCTGCGACCATGGACTGTAGCCCACCAGGGCTCCTCTGTCCAAGGAATTCTCTAGGCAAGAATACTGGAGTGGGTTGCCATTCCCTTCTCAAGGGGATCTTCCTGGCTCAGGGATCGAACCTAGGTCTCCCACATTGCAGGCAGATTCTTTACCATGTGAGCCACAAAGGAAGCCTACATATATACACACACATATATATATATATATATGTATATATATATATAATATATCCAGAAAAAAGATATCATATGTATCAATATATTAAATATCAACTTTATGCATACAGAGAGAAAATTGACATTGTAATTGCTTTTGTTCCTTTTAGCATTAATTTAGATCTTATTTTGTTTACATAATTAGTGCTAATTTCAGGAACAAAGAAAACAGATTTTGACCATGCCAAAAAAAATTCAGTCTGAAAATGTACCTAATACGTTATCATAAAAACAGATGAACAGGATTTCTTTCCCTCTTTTCTATTAAAAAAATCAAACTTGCATTTTCAAAAACTTGCAGAAGTTGTCTACTCACTTTTCCAGACTCACAATGAAGAAATTTGGTATAGACAGAATTAAACCAACATTTTAATAAACAAACAAACTCTACCCAAATGCTCTGACCAGCTCTACAACCAGTTTTCAACCTTGAGCCTGGAAACAATGTCAGTTTATTTTAAAAAAGAGCAGGGAGATTTGTTTGTTTCAGTCTGTGTGTTTTACCTGTATGTGTATGAATGGGAATTAATAGAAAGCACTTATATTAAAGAAGTGTTCCATTTTTATTAAGAGCTTTACACAGCTGCAATATACAGGTGGAGATGGAGGTGCAACCCCTCATTTTCACACAGAATCACCAATAATTGAGGGAAGAGTGCTTTCTGGGAACAAATTGTCAAAATCTACTGGGTGGCCACAGCATCTTTTAATAATTGCTAAATGTCCTTTTACTTTGTACTCCTTATGTAGCATCGCTAAACTGAATGGCTTCCCAGGTGACTCAATGGTAAAAAACCCGCTTGCCAATGCAGGAGATGCTAGACAGGCAGATTTGTTCCCTGGGTGGAGAAGATGCCCCAGAGGAGGAAATGGCAAACCACTCCAATATTCTTGCCTGGAGAGTTACCATGGACAAAGAAGCCTGGCGGGCTACAGTCCATGTGGTCACCAAGAGTCAGACCGACTAAATGACTGAGTGTGCACACCAAACTGAGTCCAAGGTCAAAGGTATAATTTAATTTATCTAAGTTCATGGCCATACACTTATTTTACTTACCCAGACTCAGAGTCTGTCTTAAATAGAATTGCCAAATGATTTGCTGTTGTGTGATAAAATATTTGCAGAAGCTGGATCATGCTTTTTGTGTTTGAGAACACATTTCCAGAGTTCAAAGCATGTGAGGACTGATGATACAGATGGGCTGTTTAGGGAACTGGTTCCAGAAAAAACATCTTCTATTCAACTGCCAGGTTTCTCTGTCCCCTTGCACCTGTCCATTGCCTATATTTTAACAACATTGAAATCACTCCAAATGTAGGTGTAGAAAAAGAAAAGAAAAGGGATACTGAAGAAAAATGAGACCAGGAACAATAATCTACACCTGGGGATTAGAGTCTCAGCCTATTTCCGCTTTAGCCCTTGAAAACATTAGCATTTATCATCTCTATAACAGTAGAGAGCCATGACCCTTTACAGTCCTGATATTCAATGATTTTAAGATGAAAATCATTACACAATTTTACTATTTTTTTCACATAACATATGAGGACGGTACTGCTTCTTTTAGCTAAAAGGCACCTTGGGACTCATATTTGAATTGATTTATCCACCTCATGCTATCCCCCTGGGTAATTATGAGTGAATTTCTCTGTGCTGTTCTTTTATCAAACTTTTTCTGATTGTTATTTTGAAATTATTTTCAAGAGCATCACTGATGGAGTTTAGTCACAGATGGGTAATGGTTTTTAAACTCTACTGCAGTTGTTGAATGCTACAATTCTGTGGCTAAGGTTCTGTTATACCCAAATTCCAACTTTCAAAGCTCATTGATTAGTCTGCCTGTCCATCAATGTGGTCAGTTGGTTAATTCAGTGAGACACTCAGACATTCCAAACTATTAATGTGAAGAGACAGTCTGAAACACATATTTAGCAGCTGATGTGTTAAGAAGGTAAACACTTAGACAATCTATAGTTGTTGGATTCTACTTGATTACACTACTGATTATTTTTATTAGAAAAATGAGTAATAATCAGAAGAAATCCTCATTCAGAGATAAGAGAGAACAACAAAATTACCTTAGCTAAAAATAAGTTCCCAAATTTCCCTTCCCTATAGAATTCTGGATTTCCGAATTCTGGGGTTGATTTTTTTTTAATCGGATGATATTTGGAAAGAGGAAATGACAAGGTTCTCTGAAAGCTACATGGAAGTAACTGTGGTGTGGTGAGAGAGAGATTTTGAGAAACTGATAGAGGGTCCCTGTCTCCTTTCTCATATCCAACATTTGACCCAGCTGCTAGCACTGCTGACCGAGAGTGGTCCCAAATCCACTGTCAGCTTCAGAGATGATAGTCAACATGAAGTTCTCCTTATGTTCTCTCTGGCAGCTGGATCTGCTGCCTTTCCAGATCCACTTGGAATGTCTGACTTAACCACCTGCCCCAATGCCCCGAGGGCTTGTTGATGACATTACTTTTGGGCCCTTAGTACTCCAGTTTCCCTCACAATTGCACAAGATCTTCATTCTGAAATAAACCCCCTGTACTGTAGTATCCACAGTGAGCTTGCTTTCCTGACTGAATCCTGACTAGTTCAGTTCAGATTAATTATAATTGATGGTAGAACAATAGCCACATCACAGAACCACCAAATATGGTTTTCCCTGTGATGCTTGATGGAATTTGAGGTTCTCAGAGAACTTGGATATTCCATGTACAATGTGACTGGTATAGTGAATTAATCCTTCGAAAATAGTATCAAAGCATAATACTCACATTGATGATATTTTTAACTCAGTTTCTATATATAGAAGCCTATTATTTTCCCATGCCATTTAATTCTCAGGGAGCAGTCCCTATTTAACTACCCTAACCTCTTTTAACCTTTCAGTTCACTTCAGTTCAGTCTCTCAGTTGTGTCCAACGTTTGCGACCCCATAGACTGCAGCACACCAGGCGCCCCTGTCCATCACCAACTCCCAGAGTTCACTCAAATTCATATCCACCAAGTCAGTGATGCCATCATACTATCTCATCCTCTGTCATTCCCTTCCCCTCCCATCTTCAGTCTTTCTCAGCATCAGGGTCTTTTCCAATGAGTCAGGTTTTCACATCAGGTGGCCAAAGTACCGGAGTTTCAGCTTCAGCATTAGTTTTTCCAATGAATATTCAGGACTCATTTCCTTTAGGAGGGACTGGTTGGATCTCCTTGCAGTCCAAGGGACTCTCAAGAGTCTTCTCCAACACCACAGTTCAAAACCA
The DNA here is from genome assembly GCA_935064755.1 of Tragelaphus eurycerus. NCBI lineage: Eukaryota > Metazoa > Chordata > Mammalia > Artiodactyla > Bovidae > Tragelaphus > Tragelaphus eurycerus. Next base: position 41,295,579 of record CAKXYN010000001.1, read on the forward strand.
TCAATTCTAGGTGAGTGATCACACAATCATCATTATCTGGGTCATGAAGAGCTTTTCTTTTTGTATAATTCTTCTGTGTATTCCGGCCACCTCTTCTTAATATCTTCTGCTTCTGTTAGTTCCATATCATTTCTGTCCTTTATTGAGCCCATCTTTGCATAAATGTTTCCTTGGTATCTCTAATTTTCTTGAAGAGATCTCTAGTCTTTCCCATTCTATTGTTTTCTTCTATTTCTTTGCACTCATCACCAAGGAAGGCTTTGTTATCTCTCCTTGCTATTCTTTGGAACTCTGCATTCAAATGGGTATATCCTTCCTTTTCTCCTTTGCCTTTCATGTCTTTTCTTTTCTCAGCTATTTGTAAGGCCTCCTCAGACAACCATTTTGCCTTTTTGCATTTCTTTTTCTTGGCAGTGGTCTTGACCACTGCCTCTTGTACAATTTCCATCCATAGTTCATCAGGCACTCTATCAGATCTAATCCCTTGAATCTATGGGTCACTTTCACTGTATAATCTTGAATGGTCTAGTGGTTTTCCCTACATTCTTCAATTTAAGTCTGAATTTGGCAATAAGGAGTTCATGATCTGAGCCACAGTCAGCTCCCAGTCTTGTTTTTTACTGACTGTATAGACCTTCTCTATCTTTGGCTGCAAAGAATATAATCAGTCTGATTTCGGTATTGACCATCTGGGGATGTCCTTGTGTAGATTTGTCTCTTGTGTTTTTGGAAGAGGGTTTTGTTATGACTAGTGTGCTCTCTTGGCAACTCTGTTAATCTTTGCTCTGCTTCATTCTGTACTCCAAGCCCAAATTTTCCTGTAACTCCAGGTATCTCTTGACTTCCTACTTTTTCATTCCAGTCCCCTATGATGAAAATCATATCTTTTGGGGGTATTCTAAATGATCTTGTAGGTCTTCATCAGATCAGATCAGTCGCTCAGTTGTGTCTGACTCTTTGCAACCCCATGAGTCACAGCACGCCAGGCCTCCCTGTCCATCACCAACTCCCAGAGTTCACTCAGACTCACATCCATCAAGTCAGTGATGCCATCCAGCCATCTCATCCTCTGTCATCCACTTCTCCTCCTGCCTCCAATCCCTCCCAGCATCAAAGTCTTTTCCAATGAGAAAAGAGAGTCTTTTCCAACTCTTCACATGAGGTGGCCAAAATACTGGAGTTTCAGCTTCAGCATCATTCCTTCCAAAGAAATTCCAGGGCTGATCTCCTTCAGAATGGACTGGTTGGATCTCCTTGCAGTCCAAGGGGCTCTCAAGAGTCTTCTCCAATACCACAGTTCAAAAGCATCAATTCTTCGGTGCTCAGCCTTCTTCACAGTCCAGCTCTCACATCCATACATGACCACAGGAAAGACCATAGCCTTGACTAGACAGACCTTTGTTGGCAAAGTAATGTCTCTGCTTTTCAATATGCTACCTAGGTTGGTCATAACTTTCCTTCTAAGGAGTAAGCGTCTTTTAATTTCATGGCTGCAGTCACCATCTACAGTGATTTTGGAGCCCAGAAAAATAAAGTCTGACACTGTTTCCACAGTTTCCCCATCTATTTCCCATGTAGTAATGGGACCAGATGCCATGATCTTCGTTTTCTGAATGTTGAGCTTTAAGCCAACCTTTTCACTCTCCACTTTCACTTTCTTCAAGAGGCTTTTTAATTCCTCTTCACTTTCTGCCATAAGGGTGGTGTCATCTGCATATCTGAGGTGATTGATATTTCTCCCGGCAATCTTGATTCCAACTTGTGTTTCTTCCAGTCCAGCATTTCTCATGATGTACTCTGCATATAAGTTAAATAAACATGGTGACAATATACAGCCTTGATGTACTCCTTTTCCTATTTGGAACCAGTAGGTCTTCATAGAACTGTTCAACTTCAGGTTCTTTGACATTAGTGGTTGGGGCATAGACTTGGATTACTGTGATATTTGAATGGTTTGCCTTGAGTCCATATAAAGCCCCTTGATTCTTTTTATCTTTCCAGGAAAAAAAAAATTGTGCCTTTTCTTCATCTTTATATTTGCTGTGTTCCTCATGCCCAGCAGGGAGTAGGCATTAATCCCCAAAGAGTTTCTATTGCTAATAGAGCTTCACTTATCATCACTAATTTACATTAAAAACAATTTTGACCTTATCAGAGAAGATTCTTTTCATCAAGGGACAGAATTTCAATGGAACTTAGCATAAAATAGGAAAAAGACACCTGGTACTTAAAGTTTCAAAGGTAAAGTTAAGAAACGGTGCCATTATTCCCTTCGTTTGTTCTGCGTTTGTGTTAATTTCATTTCCAGGCCAATTTTTCTGTCAGAGCAGTCCCTGGTACACCTTTGTACTAACTGTTGTTGCTGTTCAGTTGCTAAGTTGTGTCCAACTCTGTAGCCCCATGGCCTATAGCATGCCAGGATTCTCTCTACTATAGCCCTGAGTTTGCTCAAATTCATATTCATTGTGCCCCTGATGCTATCTAACTGTCTCAGCCTCCGCCACCGTCTTCTCCTTTTACCATCAATCTTTCCCAGCATCAGGGTCTTCCAATGAGTCAACCAAAACAGCACAAATGTGATGACTTTATGTCGTTTCATTTTAGCAAATGCCCAGGGATTTGTTCAGATATAATATTTCCTGAACCAAATACTATGGTGAAGGAGGATGGGATATACCAATTGGCTGATTATGAAGTTATGTCACTCTCATTTCAACTACAAAGACTGATAGAAAACAGAGGTTTGCTAAGGAAAATCTAATATATTTTTTCAGAGGAAGCAGAAATGGATTGGAGGTTGACAAAAACAGCAGATGTCCTCTTAGAACATTTCCACGTTATATGTTCTCTACTATGATATTCAAATAGCAAGCTATACTTTCTCTATTGAAATTATTGGCTGACTTGCTGAGTTCCATTTTTAGGTTGTATGCTGAAGAATACAGAGACCATAGCCCTCTTACTGGTGAAGGTCAACATCTAGTTCAGTGCCCGGCATATCTAAGGTACTAAAACTATCTGTTGAATTGAGTGGAATAGAACTGCTTTATTTAATTAATTTGATAAATATTTACAAACCATCTGTTAGGTGGTGGAGAAACAGCAGAGAATAAAACATATGGAAATCTTTGCTCTCATGAAGTTTACATTCAAATAGAGCAAAGTTTGAAACTTTCAAATGTTGCTAGAAGTCCATCTCTAAAATTCTATGACAAGACATCAAAACATGGGAAATTCATGACTTAATTTTTTCTACTTGATGATAATCCAAATAGGACCAATAACATTGAATCTAATTCATTCATTTGTTCATTTAACACTATTTACTGAATCCCTACCACATGCCAGGAACATACAATGCCAGCTCTTTGGGAGCTTAAAGTTCAGTGAGGAAGAAACATATTACATTATTATCCTATGGGTTCTCTAAAAATTACAACTTGGTGATTTAGAACAACACACATTTATTTTCTCACATTTCTGGAAGTCCTAAGTCCAAAACAGGATGGAAACCAATGTATGTTTTCTTCAAAGAGAAAATACCTGTTTCCTTGTCTTTTCTAGCTTCTCGAGCTTCATTTCTTGACTCATGGTCCCTTCCTATATATACTTAAGGTTGGAGGCAAAGATCTCATGTCTCTTTCTCCTCGTTCATCATATCGCCTTCTGCTCTGTGACAAATTCCCTTTGTCACCATCTTCCAAAAGCATTTCGATTTCCTATGCAGTTATTCCAGGATAGTCTATCCATCTCAAGATCTTTAACTTAATCCCGTCTGCAAAATCCATTTTGCTACTTAATATGAAAGTCACAAGTTCCAGATACTAGGTCCTAGATATCCATGGGGACAATTATTTAGTGTACCACACACATTAATGAAGTGATTAAAAACCCTGAAGTCTCAGCTGGTAAAGAATCTATCTGCAATGTGGGAGACCTGATTTCAATCCCTGGGTTGAGAAGATTTCCTGAAGAGAATGGCTACCCACTCCTGTATTCTGGCCTGGAGAATTCCATGGACTGTATAGTCCATGCAGTTACAATGAGTCAGATATGACTGAGTGAGTTTCACACATAATTAGCAATCATGTACCTTAATTAAATGGCTGTCTCATAATATTAAAAAAATACTAAAATAGAATAATAGAAATTTTAAATACCTATAATTTCAAAATATTCCAGAACCATAACATATGCCTGGGTAGATTATGGTTCATCATAAAAACTTAAAGGCCAATGTCCATAGTAATAGGGTTGCTGCTGCTACTGCTAAGTCGCTTCAGTTGTGTCCGACTTTGTGGGACCCCATAGATGGTAGCCCACCAGGCTCCCCCGTCTCTGGGATTCTCCAGGCAAGAACACTGGAATGGGTTGCCATTTCCTTCTCCAAAGCATGAAAGTGAATAGGGTTAGATACAGCTAATTAACAACAACAACAAATAGGAGAAGAGATAGGGGTAAAATTTTAATTTAAAGTTTGGAGAGAATTAAAAAGTGTTTTAAAAAGATTGTAACAATAAAAAATAGGAAGGAAAAAGTACATAATTGTGAAAGATTTGCTGGTCTTTCAGAATGAATCAAAATCAATTTTTGGAAAATAAAAAGTTATTGTGTGTGTGTGTGTGTGTGTGTAGAAATAGCACTGCATCATTAGGGAACTGAATTTTCTAAACTAACATAGTATATAGTATCTGCAAGTAGGGACATACATCATGAAATCATAAAACAAAACAAAACAAACAGATTTAAAGCAAAGCTCTCTTGTGTATATGATTGTCAGCATTCTTACCTCTGTGGCAATGTTGCTCAGATTATCTTATTTAAATAGCTGTGATTTTAAAAAAAGATACAATCTGTTCTTTCATAAGAAAATTGTACACCAAGGACACATGATTATTTTTCCCTTTAAGATAAAGCAAAAGGACATGTTGAATCACATCCAACTTGGAAAAATAAAATGTAACAGAAAAACTGGAAGATCTCTCAGATGATAAGTGGTCTGAGAATAATAATTTATTTTAATTTAACATAAAAGATCTTCTAGATATACTGTTTTGATTCAGTATAGATATTTAAAGGGCAAAATGTTAATCTAAAATTTTGACAGGAAACTGAAACTGGAGGATAAGAATATAATTTATATTCACATATGTATAATTTGGGGGCACCTTGATGACTCTGGTTTTGTTTTCATCTATTACAAAAAATATTATTTATCTCTGATTCTTTGTTGCAGAGAATTAGAAGTGACATGAATCAAAATAATGTAATAACTTTGAATAAATACAACGATAGCACTTCTAGTCACTGGATTCTCTAGTAGTAAAAATATCTTTATTTACATGTTTTTCTGATTCTAATGGTTGTGTTTTGCATATTTTAACCTTTTTATACTTTTTAAAATTAGAAATGTTTCCACTTCTTAGAATTGGTTTTGAATATTTGCCTCTTACAATTACCATGTCTCTGACTCATGTGTTTGTTCCTATGTTTCTCCTAATATATTAGGGCTTTGTTATGAATATGGGAAACTTCGGTGTTACCCACTACCACAGTTGGTGGGAAGGAGTATGTTTTGAGAGAAGAGTTACTCTGACAATTAGATGACTGAGACAATGTTCATGTTGTGTGGAGACTCACACAGGTAAGCTTGAAAATTCAGAATAGAATTCTGTGTTCTTAGTAGAACTATGGTTGACTATATTCAGAGTTAGTCACTATTATCCACTTTACTGTTTCCATACCCCTTTACAGTGTAATTTTGTTATTTTTCTATCAAGAGTTGGAGTGTATTCTTGTATTTCTTGAATCTGATAGTGTGACTGGGAATGGTTAAAAGAATGCAGCAGAAATGGCATTGTGTCAGTTGCAAGTTATAACATTAAAAAATCTTGCATACTTCTGATTTCTCTTGGAATTTTGAGCAGACACTAAATGAAGGACCTCAGACTTACAGAGGATAAAAGAACACTTGGTTTGGGGCAGAGACAGCCCAGTGGTCTCTATTACCAGGCTAGCCAGGTCCCAGATGACCCAGTAGCTTAACCACAGATGTAAAGCACTCAGGCAAAATCAAAAGAATAGGCCAGTTGAGCCTACTTAAAATTGCCCATCTATAGATTTTTCAACTAAATACATGGTTATTTGTTATTTTCATCCATTAAGATTTGTGATGGTTTGTTGCATGACAAAAGCTAACTGATACACAGACTTCATATTTAGGGTGAATGAAAGAATGTATCATTGACATGGATAGGGAAAAAACTCTAAACTTATTATACTTCTGATGTGACAGTCTATATTACTTTATCTTCTATACTGATATAGTTTTACTCCGTACCAAATTCCAAACTTGAATAAAATATATATATTTCTATTTTCATTTTTAAAGACCACTCTAAAGGAAACAAAAAAAATTATTGGTCATTGTTTATCGATGACAAAATTTACTTAATCACATCCTTTTACTATAAAAATTTCATACTTGACAATTTATAACTGAAATCATTTTAATTCTGTTTAAAAATCGCACTTGATTAATTTTTTTAAAGATTAAACTCTGTATTAGCCATAGTGGTTACCTTCAAAATTTTATCATTTAGTTATTTAAATAATGTAAGTATTAGATTGGACAAAAAGTTCTTTTGGGTTTTTCTGTAAGATGTTATAGGAAAACATGGAAGAACTTTTTTGCCAACCCTATATTATGTATTTGAAAATTGCTTCACCTGTATAAAAAATAAAATGCCAATAGATTATCAATCAGAACTCATAATAATAGAACATTTTACCTGCAGAAATGTTTATGAGAGACATCAGAATTACCAGTTTCCACAGCAACCTCATTTCCACTTTCTAAGGTCAAAATTTCTCCCATACAATCAGCCAGAAAGAAAATGTCTATCTTCCAGTCAGTATTTCAAGAGTCTGAAAGAAAAAGAAAATTGTCATGAAATGACAAATGCAAAAATATACATATTCTTACATATATATAAATTGTTACATACTGGTTCAAGTTCACATTTAAATATTATTAATCTAAATAAGGTAACCTAAGAGTCTACTTTTTACATGCATGTATAGCTTGCAAAGTCTTCATAATTTCAGCTCATATTCCCATAATTTAAATTCATACTTTTGATATACATTATATTTGCTATAAAATTTTCTATAGCAGTTAATAGGCTGAAGTGCAATTCAACTGACTGTATTCTTGTGGATGAAAATTTTCATGAGTATAATTTTAAATTTGACTTTTTAAAATGTTAGAGAGGTTTAAAGACATGTTAAATCAACTCCCACAATTCTGTTGATGTCTTTTATTTTTTATTTTATACCATTAGGAATAAGGTAAAATTTTGCTTTATCTTTTATATAACAGTGACTTTACATATTTCATGTATTGTTTTTTAATCAGTATTATTGAGAATATACTCATTGAGAAGCATTATCTTTACTAGAACTAAAATTAATATTTTGCTAACACTTCTGTAGGATTCAATTTCTAGAAATACTATGTGTAGAGTGTGAGATATACTTTTTTTATTCAATAACATCATAATTTTCTTTAATTTATTTTGACATTTAAGCTTTCCAGTGATAAATGAAATCAAGATAATAGTTTGGTTGGCCTTTATTCAAAAAGTGAAATTTACTAAACAGCTCATAAAGCTCATAATCTCAAAAAAGTGTAAAATGAACTCATCTACATCATATTTTGATAAAATCATTATATATCAAATGATAGGACCCTTTGCAACTTTTAACCTAGTGGAAATATTTTCTTGCAGCTTCAAATATCTCTTGGAAGTATGTAGATTTTAAGTGTAAATAGTAAAGTTCTGATCATTTTCTGATATATTTTAAAATTTTAAAAATCTTTAATTTCTTTCTGTTACTAGTTACTTTGACATAAACACAAACCATTGACTATATTCTAAGTCTTTATAAAATCTAAATTAAATGCTTTCAAATTTAATCAAGGAATAAAAATCAAAAAGAAAATGAGCAGTATTCAGATCAATATGTTATGTTGAGTTGACAATGCCCTTCCAGAAATTTTCTCATATCTTACATCATCTTTCCATTCTCTTTGACACCAGAAGTTCCAAACTCTTAATATCTCACACTTAAATGAAATTATACTCTATATTCCTTGGAAGGAAAGTTATGACAAACCTAGATAGCATATACAAAAGCAGAGACATTACTTTGGCAACAAAGGTCCGTCTAGTCAAGGCTATGGTTTTTACAGTGGCCATGTATGGATGTGAAAGTTGGACTGTGAAGAAAGCTGAGTGATGAAGAATTGATGTTTTTGAACTGTGGTGTTGGAGAAGACTCTTGAGAGTCCCTTGGACTGTAAGGAGATCCAATCAGTCCATTCTAAAGGAGATCAGTCCTGGGTGTTCTTTGGAAGGACTGATGCTAAAGCTGAAACTCCAATACTTTGGCCACCTCATGTAAAGAGTTGACTCATTGGAAAAGACCCTGATGCTGGGAGGGATTGGAGGCAGGAGGAACAGGGAACGACAGAGGATGAGATGGCTGGATGGCATCACTGACTCGATGGACATGAGTCTGAGTGAACTCCGGGAGTTGATGATGAACAGGGAGGCCTGGCGTGCTACAGTTCATGGGGTTGCAGAGAGTCGGACATGACTGAGTCACTGAACTGAACTGAACTGATACTGTATATCTATTTATTCATTTCTATTTTTTCAAAAAACATTTATTCATTTATATTTACTCTCTGCCAGACATCACGTACCTTGGTGTTAGTAATGAATCTAAAATTCTTCATTTCACCCTTGAGATCTTAACCTTTTATAAGAAAAACAGCGAAATCAAGCACACACACACACACACACACACACACACACACTGATAGATGTGGTAAATATGGTAATACTTGGAAGAAGATAAGTGCTATCTATGAGGTCTATGAGGTGACGCTCAAGTAGTGTGTTTGAACTGAGGCTTGAAAAATGAGAAGCTCTTAGGCAGGCAAGTGCATGCATGCACATGAGGAGGGCATGTAGGAGAGCAGGGATTAAGGTAGGTAAAATGAGGAAGGAGACGACTAGTTGTCTAAGCAAAAGGGAAGGAGTGTGAAAAGCCCTGAAGCAGGACTGAGTGTGCATTTTCAAAGACCTTAAAGAGATTCAGGTGCTATTCAGAAGAACAGTGGCATGAGACACGGTTGGAGAAGGACAAAGAGGTTAAACTCATCAAGGCCTATGGACCATGTTGACAAATATGGATGTTGCACTTTCAAATCATATTTGAGGATTTGAAGTAGGACATTTACATGTTACTAACATCCTTCTGGCTTACGTGGAGAATAGAAAGGGTGGGGTAGAAAGTAAAAACTTAAAATTACCAACTTATTTGATGGACATCATTAGTTTTTCCAATCAAACAATTCATTTTTCTCTCCAATCAAACAATTCATTTTTCTCTTCTTCTGATAAAAACTCTGTCTTTATGTATGTATTTATTTTATTTATCTATTTATTTCCTTTTTTTTGGAGGAACCACCTTCCTATACATCGTCAGTCCATATAATGAAAGTGAGATTTCCTTCATCTCCTAGCTACAGGGATGAAGATATGACCAGGGTTGTGTCAATGAGGAATTCATTCCCCTGGCTACAGTGTTTTGTAAAAGAAGAGACATGTAGCATAAGCCAAACTAATGACAACAAAGCCAATGATTTGTCAATGATATTACAACAACTAAGATGCTAAGACTTAAATCTGTTGATCCAGTGTAATATATCATTTTGCAAGTCACATCTCCACCCAGTTTAGAAGGAATGGCTAAAAGCTATCAATTCCCCTTAGCAGAAAATTTACAGAGTCCCTACCCCAATTTCTTCCCTTCTCAAGCTCTGACACTTCTGGATTATAGTGCATACAAACCCAATTTCCAGAGATCTCTAGCTGCCTAACAATCAGGAATGACCCTTCTTCCTAAGGCTGATGGAATTATTCAAAATAATCCCATGGAATCTCTCGAAATATAGCTAACCCTATCTCATTTGCTGCTCTTATCTTGTCCACACCTAAGTCCCAGCTTGCTTTTATCCTGTCCCTAGGGACATTTCCCTGCATATTCCTTCTCTCATTTGGATATGTAAGAAACAAAAGTTTTGCTTCACATATCTGAGTGTTATTATGTTCTAAAGAACCTATAGTCACACCTGATATCATGAAATGATATCCTTGCCTCACCAAGTTTAAAACCTGGAATTCTCCAATGTGAATGAATAAGACAAAGTTTTGTCTAATCATTTGTGCTGTATTTTTGTCTCTTGCAAACAAAAAACCTGACTAGTATATTCATTTTTTATCCTGAATTAATATAATGTTTTTCTTAAAGACTCCAGAGCAAACTCATGTGATGCATACTCTTTGAGCATTGTATTTATCAAAGACTCCTTTATATCGCCAGCATTTTCATACCTTATCTTGAAGATAAAACTAGATACAATCAGATCAGATCAGTCGCTCAGTCGTGTCCGACTCTTTGCGACCCCATGAACCGCAGCACGCCAGGCCTTCCTGTCCATCACCAGCTCCCGGAGGTCACTCAGACTCGCATCCATCGAGTCAGTGATGCCATCCAGCCATCTCATCCTCTGTCGTCCCCTTCTCCTCCTGCCCTCAATCCCTCCCAGCATCAGAGTCTTCTCCAATGAGTCAACTCTTCGCATGAGGTGGCCAAAATACTGGAGTTTCAGCTTTAGCATCATTCCTTCCAAAGAAATTCCAGGATTGATCTCCTTCAGAATGGACTGGTTGGATCTCCTTTCAGTCCAAGGGACTCTCAAGAGTCTTCTCCAACACCACAGTTCAAAAGCATCAATTCTTCGGCGTTCAGCCTTCTTCACAGTCCAGCTCTCACATCCATACATGACCACAGGAAAGACCATAGCCTTGACTAGGCGAACCTTTGTTGGTAAAGTAATGTCTCTGCTTTTGAATATGCTATCTAGGTTGCTCATAACTTTCCTTCCAAGGAGTAAGCGTCTTTTAATTTCATGGCTGCAGTCACCATCTGCAGTGATTTTGGAGCCCAGAAAAACAAAGTCTGACACTGTTTCCACTGTTTCCCCATCTATTTCCCATGCAGTGATGGGACCAGATGCCATGATCTTTGTTTTCTGAATGTTGAGCTTTAAGCCAACCTTTTCACTCTCCACTTTCACTTTCATCAAGAGGCTTTTTAGCCCCTCTTCACTTTCTGCCATAAGAGTGGTGTCATCTGCATATCTGAGGTTATTGATATTTCTCCCGGCAATCTTGATTCCAACTTGTGTTTCTTCCAGTCCAGCATTTCTCATGATGTACTCTGCATATAAGTTAAATAAACATGGTGACAATATGCAGCCTTGACGTACTCCTTTTCCTATTTGGAACCAGTCTGTTGTTCCATGACCAGTTCTAACTGTTGCTTCCTGACCTGCATACAGATTTCTCAAGAGGCAGATCAGGTGGTCTGGTATTCCCATCTCTTTCAGAATTTTCCATAGTTTATTGTGATCTACACAATCAAAGGCTTTGGCATAGTCAATAAAGCAGAAATAGATGTTTTTCTGGAACTCTCTTGCTTTTTCCATGATCCAGCGGATGTTGGCAATTTGATCTCTGGTTCCTCTGCCTTTTCTAAAACCAGCTTGAACATCAGGAAGTTCACGGTTCACATATTGCTGAAGCCTGGCTTGGAGAATTTTGAGCATTACTTTACTAGCGTGTGAGATGAGTGCAATTGTTCGGTAGTTTGAGCACTCCTTGGCATTGCCTTTCTTTGGGATTGGGATGAAAACTGACCTTTTCCAATCTTGTGGCCACTGCTGAGTTTTCCAAATTTGCTGGCATATTGAGTGCAGCACTTTCACAGCATCATCTTTCAGGACTTGGAATAGTTCCACTGGAATTCCATCACCTCCACTAGCTTTGTTCGTAGTGATGCTTTCTAAGGCCCATTTGACTTCACATTCCAGAATGTCTGGCTCTAGGTCAGTGATCACATCATCATGATTGTCTAGGTCTTGAAGCTCTTTTTTGTACAGTTCTTCTGTGTATTCTTGCCACCTCTTCTTAATATCTTCTGCTTCTGTTAGGTCCACACCATCTCTGTCCTTTATCGTGCCCATCTTTGCATGAAATGTTCCTTTGGTATCTCTGATTTTCTTGAAGAGATCCTTAGTCATTCCCATTCTGTTGTTTTCCTCTATTTCTTTGCATTGATCACTGAAGAAGGCTTTCTTATCTCTTCTTGCTATTCTTTGGAACTCTGCATTTAGATGTTTATATCTTTCCTTTTCTCCTTTGCTTTTCGCCTCTCTTCTTTTCACAGCTATACAATACTAGCTCATAATACATGGTTTGGTATGTAATATAGAGCTCATGGGTATTCAGTCAGTATTTGTTTGGTTTGTATTTGACAACTAACCAGTCTAGTATTATAAAGAAAAAGACTAAACTGGGAATCTAAAGACACTGCTTATGGTGTGGTCTTTCTCTTAATCAGCTTACTAATTTTGGGTGTTTCAGGTACAGTAATGATGACTGTCAGCTTCCTCTTATGAAAATTGAAGGTTTAGACTTAGAGATCACCTTTAAATGTCTTCTAGCTCTAATAATCTAAGATTGTTTGATTTAACCTGGTGTATAATTTTGTAGCAAATATTGCCCTTTACCATCTGATTGCTTATCAACATCCTGTAAGGAGGGCAAAGCCCAGGGGATAGTTTATTTAGCAGTGCTCTACAAAGATAGCCTAAATAGCTCATATTTATGCATCACTTGCCATTTGTAAAAGTTCCATTTGTAAAAGTTTAAATTGCCTGAGGAAGGAGAATACACTGGCTCAATCAGAACAATCCAGATAAGAAGGGTCTGGTTATTTACTCACAGCAAAATGGGGTACATATATTCAGTAGAGAAAAATTATGCTGGGCAATGATACACAGAATAGCCACAGGAATTATTTCTAGGTTCCTAGAATCCTAAAGATTGCTCGAGGAAGAATAAAGGAGTCCCGTGTTTAAACTTAACTTAAAAGAACTTCCCAAAGTTCTAAAAAAAAAAAAAAAAAGTTTCAAAAATGCATTACAAGCACATTGTTTTAGATGAGGTTTATAAACCATGCAATCTTTTAAATATCATTTTGGCCTGGAGAAGTGGGTGTCTTGGTTCCTAACACACCTGCTAAGATTGTTGTTCTATTATTACTGGACAGACTTATCTCCTCCAGACCATATGTGTTTCTTTTTCCTCTCTTGAAATTCCTTAGGGCAAAAGTAATCATTTCAAACACTTCAACACAAGAGTATGTATTGGTCCACAATCAGTTTCTCAAAATTAAAAAAAAAAATTATCTCTGAAAGTTAAAATATCCTTGTAAGTTGAGTGGCAAAACTAAATTTTGTGGTAAAGCTTGTACTGAATTAATATGACATTGTTTAGTCTGTTTCCAAATTAGTATGAATACTCAGGTTTTGCCGCTAAACATGGTGTTGGTAGTTGACAGAGTTGTTGCCCACTGAAGGTATTCTATATCCATGTAAATTTGCATCACATTGCCTTTCTAAAGACTAAAGTAGAGGTCAGAAAACTGGTCAGCTGGCCAAATTCAGTCTTCTGTCTGTTTTTGTAAGTAAAGTTTCACTGGAATGCAATATACCTATTTATTCATGCACTGTCTATGATTGCTTTTGTGCTACAAAGGCAAATTGAATATGCCAGAAACCATACGCTCTCCAAATCTGAAATTTTTTACTGTCCAACTTTTAGAATTCCAATTGTCCAACCTTTAGAATTCTAACTTTAGAATTTCTGGAAGTTCTGTTGCTGATCTCTTATCTAATACATTCTAAACTCTAAAATCATTTGATTATAATGATTTCAGGTACAGAAATGTGGAACTCTGTTTCTCTAACTCCATGTATATGTGCTCAGCAAAAATTGTACATGTTTAGCAGGAAAAAAAAATAGGTCTTGATTTTCAAGTAACTCTGAACTGTATCTTGCCTTTAGTAGATCCTTAGTAGGATCTCTTCTTACCATGTGTTTCAATCATCATCTGACCTTAGAAAGTAGATGAGAGAAGAATTAAGAGATGATTGTTGTGACTGTGAGGTTGTACCTAAAGATGGTTCTTCTTTTTCTTTTTAAAAAATATTTATTTACTTATTTTATTTTTGGTTGTATCAGGTCTCAGTTGTGACATGCAGTTTCTTTCTTTGTGGCACTCAGAGTTCTCTCTAGTTGTGGGGCATAGGCTTCAGAGCACATGGGCTCTGTAGTTGTGGCTTGTGGACTTAGTTGCTCCCTGGAATGTGGGATCTTAGTTCCCTGATCAGGGATTGAATTCACATCTCCTGCATTGGTAGGCAGATTCTTAACTACTGGGCAACCAGGAAAATCCCCCGAAGACTGTTTTTAACCCACACAACACAAACAGTTCTTTAGTTTCACTCAGAATAAGTCAATTTTTAAAAAGTAGAAAGTGATCACTCAATCTATTTCTTGAGAGGAAACCATTCAACTGTCTATGAGTGTGATACAAATGCTAGTAAACCAGGATTGATTAGGAAGTTAAGCATTGGCTAGACTTTAAGCAACAGAGTAATTCTGGCAGGTTGTTGCCATGTTAAACTATGGTGTGCCCAACAGAAATGGGAAGCAATGGGTGTAACCAAAAGAGAGATGGAATGCATCTTTGATCTTTATCTTTTACAAAAGAGCTTTCTGACTTCTCTTTGCACTGAGAACTAGTGACATATGGTTAAATAAAATGGTGTATGTGCGTGTACAGTTTGAAACAAGCCTTTGAAAGGGGCTTATGAAGGATTGTACTTGGAACTCAATGATTAAACTTATAAGCTACAGAGAATGCCCAAGACACATCTTATTGAATGACAAAAGGAAAACATGAGTAGTCATTCTTGTCTAAAAAAACTTGATACTCTTTAATATATGTGTATATATCTATGTGGCACCAGTTTGAGTGATTAAGAATCATGTTCATTAGTACATACAGTTTATCGAAATCTTCAGGTCTATTACATATTGTATCTGTACAGTTCTTACCCCTTTTGCATTCAGTTCAGTTGCTCAGTCCTGTCCGACTCTTTGCGACCTCATGGACTGCAGCACACCAGGCTTCCCTGTCCATCACTAACTTCTGGAGCTTACTCAAACTCATGCCCATTGAGTTGGTGATACCATTCAACCATCTCATCCTCTGTTGTCTCCTTCTCCTCCTCCCTTTTGCATTAACTGAAATTATTTTCTCACTTTGGTAGTAGGAAAAAGAAGCTACTATTAATTGGCTTTGGTGATCACTGTAAATGCAGGGTACTAGAGTGAACAGTGGAGGAATATTACTTAAAATATTGGCCAGTTTCTCCCTGTGTGTCTCAATTGTGTTGCTTTAGTATGAAAGGAAATCATTGTTGCAAGTGCATTACTCTTAAGGGACTTTATTCTTTCTCTATTTACAGCAGCATTCCTTTGACATTACAGAATTTTGTAGCAGAGATTAAGATCCATTTTCAGTTGGCATGTTCATCATCAAAACAAATGTGCTCAGCACTAATTGCCCTTTTGTTTTTAATTGACCAGTTAATTAACTATATTAAATAAATTAAAAATCCAAATTCCATTTGCTTCAGGTAGCCCTACTGTTTTATTTCACTGTGATAACAATCTATGGCCAGATAGAAGAGAAGATGTTTAATAATTTTAAAACAGATTTCCAACCTCAGCATTCATGGAGTTATTTACTATCAAGCTAATCAATAATAAATTAAAAATTGAAATATTTATGATCTAAAAATCTGATATAGACTAGGGAAACTCCAACTCCCATTAAGTCAGGCAAAGTAGCAAGATAAATCATGCCATCAGAGTCTATGTTTTCAGAATATAATGCTATCACATGATAATTGTTATGCTGACTCTCAAAATAGGCAATCATAATAGATGATAGATTAGTAGAAAGATATAGCACAGTGTGATTAATGCAATGGGAGAAGAAACATTCCTTCTTTCCTTAGAGGAGACATGATTACATGTTAAGTTGTTGACAGAATGGAATACATGCAAATACATTTGTTATGACAATAGTTGGAATCATTTCTACGTGTTTTCTGATTAGAGCAACCAAGCTGTAGAACTTAACTTAGTCATCAGTACAGTCTATCTCATATGCCTTGTGCTTGCTGAAAGAGATTTGTGTGAAGAAATTAGTTTTCTAACTGATAAGAGACCATACTTTCAATTAATTTCAGAACTGAAAGAACATACAAATCTTTCTTGACTTACAACGAGGTTATGTCCCAATAACCCCAACATAAGTTGAAAAATATCTTGTCAACAACACATTCAATACACTTAGCCTACTGAGCAGCACAGCTTTACCAAGCTACCTTAAACATGCTCAGAACACATACATAGCCTACAGTTGGGTAAAATAATCTATCACAAAGCCTCTTTAAAAATAAAGTATTGAGTATCTCTTGTAATATGTTGAATACTGTACTAAAAGTGAAAAACAAAAAGGTTGTAATTGTATCAGTTGTTTATTTATGTGATGGGGTGACTGACTGGGAGCTGTAACTGCCCAGTATCATAAGAGAGGAGCCTGCAGCTTACTGCTAACCTAGAAGAAGATCTAAGTCAAGTAAGGTTGAGTTTGAAACAATACATCAGGGTCCACCTGAATATAGATAAAACCACTTTCATAGGTGAAGAAACTGAGGCCTCAAAGAGGTAAATAGTCCTATAAATTTTATGACCTAGAATGAGACCTTAGAGCAGATACCTGAGAGAGTCCTTCCTACTGTACATCCCTCTTGATCTGTGACACTGGACATGTCACCTTAGTAAAGGTTCAGCCTCTGTGAATCTGTTTTCCTAACTGAAAATGCAGGTGATAGCATCTTATAGAAATGTTCTTAGTGTTTCTATTGATCAGAATAAGAGGATCTGGGTGGGTGATAATGTAGTTTGGAGGATTTATAATGTCAACTCTCATGTTTAAAATGGTGACCAGAAATGTTTGTTGTTCAGGCGAAACTAAGTTTATTAGGCTTAGTTGACATAATATTAGTACTATCACAGAAGGGAAAGGTATGGGTGATATTTATAGGATTTTATGTCCTGAGCTGAGTGACTTGAAGGTTGATCTTGCAAAAGGAGGAACTGACTAGAAATAGGCAGAGTGCATGGTGTAATAACTATAGATAGATGGGTACAGTGAGGTAAGACTCTTGTTGTAGGTGTTGATGTTGGCTTTGAAATGACAGTTTTATCCTATAGAAGTGAATACTTTCTGAAGCAAATAACTAAATTACTTTTGCTTTCAGTATCATTTAACATAGAGATAGGAAATTACACAAGTCTCAGTTCTCAGTAGTGAGTTGAATAATAAGATGTATGGATTACTAACCAGCCACCAAAGCAGAAGTTGGAAAACTTTTTCTGTGAAGAATCAAATAGGAAACAACTTTCACTTTTGCAGATCATTTGGCCTCTGTTGCCACTAGGAAACAGGACTGTTGTGCAAAAGTGGCTAACAAATGGGAGTAGCTGTGGTCTAATAAAACTTTATAAAGGAGTAATGAAATATAGCATTTAATCCAAGGCCACAGTTTCCCAATCTCTGTCTAAAGAATGGCACAGAGAGAAGTTACTAGTGGGAAGTTATCAACCCAATCCTACTGAATATTTGATTAATTTCTCCAATGACAGGAAGCTGGGGGGGGCGGATAGTGAATATATGGATAGTGAATATATAAGGCAGCAAAACTCAGAAACATCTTGATTAAAACAAATGGAGTATAATCATTTGTTTCATTCTTTTTAATCTAAATATATCTGAATTTTGCAACCAATAAATATTTACATATATGATATACCATTATGTATAAACTGGAATCAAAATTGCTGGGAGAAGTATCAATAAACTTCAAAAAAATTAGAGATACCAAGGGAACATTTCATGCAAAGATGGGCTCGATAAAGGACAGAAATGGTATGGACCTAACAGAAGCAGAAGATATTAAGAAGAGATGGCAAGAATATACAGAAGAACTGTACAAAAAATATCTTCATGACCAAGATAATCATGATGGTGTGATCACTCACCTAGAGCCAGACATCCTGGAATGTGAAGTCAGGTGGACCTTAGGAAGCATCACTACAAACAAAGCTAGTGGAAGTGATGGAATTCCAGTTGAGCTATTTCAAATCCTGAAAGATGATGCTGTGAAAGTGCTGCACTCAGTATGCCAGCAAATTTGGAAAACTTAGCAGTGACCACAGGACTGGAAAAGGTCAGTTTTCATTCCAATCTCAAAGAAAGGCAATGACAAAGAATGCTCAAACTACCGCACAATTGCACTCATCTCACACACTAGTAAAGTAATGCTCAAAATTCTCCAAGCCAGGCTTCAGCAATATGTGAACCGTGAACTTCCTGATGTTCAAGCTGGTTTTAGAAAAGGCAGAGGAACCAGAGATCAAATTGCCAACATCCACTGGATGATGGAAAAAGCAAGAGAGTTCCAGAAAAACATCTATTTCTGCTTTATTGACTATGTCAAAGCCTTTGACTGTGTGGATCACAATAAACTAGAAAAAATTCTGAAAGAGATGGGAATACCAGACCACCTGATCTGCCTCTTGAGAAATCTGTATGCAGGTCAGGAAGCAACAGTTAGAACTGGACATGGAACAACAGACTGGTTCCAAATAGGAAAAGGAGTACGTCAAGGCTATATATTGTCACCCTGCTTGTTTAACTTCTATGCAGAGTACATCATGAGAAACGCTGAACTGGAAGAAGTACAAGCTGGAATCAAGATTGCTGGGAGAAATATCAATAACGTCAGATATGCAGATGACCCCACCCTTATGGCAGAAAGTGAAGAGGAACTCAAAAGCCTCTTGATGAAAGTGAAAGTGGAGAGTGAAAAAGTTGGCTTAAAGCTCAACATTCAGAAAACTAAGATCGTGGCATCTGGTCTCATCACTTCATGGGAAATAGATGGAAAAACAGTGGAAACAGTGTCAGACTTTATTTTGGGGGGGCTCCAAAATCACTACAGATGGTGTTTGCAGCCATGAAATGAAAAGACGCTTACTCCTTAGAAGGAAAGTTATGACCAACGTAGATAGCATATTCAAAAGCAGAGACATTACTTTGCCAACAAAGGTCCATCTAGTCAAAGCTATGGTTTTTCCAGTAGTCGTGTATGGATGTGAGAGTTGAACCATGAAGAAAGCTGCATGCCGAAGAATTGATACTTTTGAACTGTGGTGTTGGAAAAGACTCTTGAGAGTCCCTTGGACTGCAAGGAGATCCAACCAGACCATCCTAAAAAAAAATCAGTCTTGAATATTCATTGCAAGGACTGATGTTGAAGCTGAAACTACAATACTTTGGCTACCTGATGCGAAGAGCTGACTCATTTTAAAAGCCCCTAATGCTGGTAAAGATTGAAGGTGGGAGGAGAAGGGGATGACAGTGGATGAGATGGTTGGATGGCATCACCAACTCAATGGACATGAGTTTGAGTAAACTCTCGGAGTTGGTGATGGACAGGGAGGCCTGGCGTGCTGCATTCCATGGGGTCACTGAGACTCGGACACAACTCAGCAACTGAACTGTATTGATAGGATATCTATATCATATATGCATAAGTTTAAAAAGAAGCAGGTTTTCTTCTTTTTTCACTCTTTTTGCTTCTTTATATATTCCATAGTTAAAAAAAAAAGAACTAAACAAATCAAGAACATTTATAACAAGATACTATTGAAACTACTATGTGCATGAAGCAATTTCTTTTGTTTGAGGCAAATATTAATAAGTTTATTTGTATGCAGTAATAGAGCATTAGAGGAAAAAATTATTTCTTTATGTGCTTAATTGAGAAAAACTGGACTGTGGGGAAAGTTTTCTTTTTTCCTGATTTGCTAAACTAAACTTGTCAAATTAAAGAAAAACAAAGCAAAACAGATTGGTATAGTCCAAAACTATATCTAATCTAATAAGATGGTATTTAAGAAAATATATATTAAGTCTTAGGTTTTAAAACTGATCTACTTATTCAGAATAGGAATGTGGAGTGGGGAAAAGTGACTTCATAATTTCAAGTTAAAAAATAAATGCAACATGGGGTAATTTTAAGGTCAGCGTTCAGTAGTGGCTTATATTTTGACACAGTTGCCAAAAATCAGATGTAACTGAGGTTGCATTAATAAAAGCATATTGTTCAAAACAAGGGAGGTGCAACTTCTGCCTTAGTCTGCACCTGCACTTGTGTAACCACGTAGAGGGATTGTATTCTCTCCTGAATATCATGGTTTAGGAGGAATTTTGACAAATTGAAAGCCTCTCCTAGGGAGCAGGGTGAGGATGATGAAGTGGCTGGGAGCTTGTGAGGGTCAGTGGAGAGAAATGAGTATGTTTAGCCTGGGGAAGAAAGGATTTAGTAGGCAGAGAAGAGCCATCTTCAAATATTTGAAGGGCTGTCTTGTGGAAGAAGGATTAGACTTATTATTTGTGTCTCAGGAGACCAGAAATGGGACCAAAGGGTAGACATTTCAGGGCAGCAAATTTCAGCTTTATATCAGCCCAGAGCATTTTAACAAGTAGAATTGTTTATCCAGTGTTTAAGTGCACTGGCTTTGAAACCTAGACATTCTGGGTTTGTATCTCAAAACCTACGGACACTTAATAGCTTTGTGACTTTAGTAAAATACCCTATCTGAGCCTCAGTTTTATGATAATTACAATGAAAAAAGTACTATCTACTGCATGAGGTTTATATGAGGATTCAATGAGATTGTGCATGCAAAGAGTAAAAGTGCTTTCTCCATGAGATGTCACATTCATCATGACTAGGCATATAGAAGGAACAGCTTGATGACAAATTCTCTGGGATATTATAGAGGACAATTCTGCATTGAGTAGAAGGTTAAACTAGATGACCTCTTAAGCTCTTCTAAACTTGTAGATTTTTATTTCTATAAAGAGCAAGAAGCTGAAAATCCTCTGTACCAGGAGTCATTAAGTGGTGGTCCAAAAGCTGGATTCCCCCAGAAGAACATTTGAAAGTTGGGAAACTGAAATAACAATGAACATTCTGGTTTTTCTTTATGTATCTGAAGACTTGGCATCACTGAATTCACATTTCTACATACTAACAGCATCTTTAAAAAGACATTAACAACAACAAGCATCAGGAGTATTTGACCCTTTAACAGTATTTGCCTTAGTTTAGACAATCAGACCCAATTTGTCTAAGATCCAAGCCACTACAGTCTCATATCACCTGCCTAGTCTCTGAAGGCAGTGTATTTGCCATCTGTGTCCTACATCAGCTACGTGAGACATCTGGAAGCAGTCCTTTTGGACTATATGACAGGACAGAAAAATAGGTGATGGAAGAGAATGACTGGGATATCAGCAGGCTGTCTGAAAGGGAACGTTAATAGCTATAGTATTAATAATATTATTTTTTGAATACGGACCAATACCAGGCTCTAGGGCTTCCCAGGTAGTGCCTGGTGAGCTACAGTCCATGAGGTCTCAAAGATTCGGACACAACTGAGAACTTGCATGCACTCACACCATGCTCTATGTCAAGGATTGCATGTATGTTGTCTCATTTAATCTTTACAGCAGTCCTATCACATGTATAAAATGATTGCTCTCCTTTTACGGGTGAGGACACTAAAGCTTGGAAGTGTAAGAAATTGGACAAAGCATTGCCAGCTAATAAGTGACAGAAAAGTGCCTCATCTGACCACTACCTATTCTAATCCTAAACCTTGACTTGCCTCCACAATGGCTAATCTTACAGACGTTACAATTTTGCCTAAAGCTGATCCTGGGAGATTTGACTCAAGTTTCTGAGCAAACATATTTCTGATAGGAAAGATTTCTTCCTATCAGAGTTGCAAAGGGAAGATTCCTCCTTCACTGTGAATAACCTGAACTGTCATGAAGCTATACGGCACTATGCAAGGTTTGCCAGTGGCATTTTTAGACTTAAGGGGAAAAAAATAAAACAGCGTGTAGTCAAATACAATGCAAAATGCAAGCTTATATAAGGTGAACAAGTTCTTTCCTGCAGGATTTCTCAGTGTCTCTATTCTTCTAATGTCAATTATAGAATCTAAGGGGAAGGGTATAGTATGTCCTGCTCTTAGACTTCTATGATCCTGGGACTCTGTTTTCTGGCAGTGCTTATCCTACAGTGAATGGGTGCTCTACAGAACACACTCCAGGAAAACCTAGAGGGAAAAGAGCCCTAGACCAGAAATGCAATGATATTAAAATCCCAACTCTGCCAACAGCTAGCGATATAATCTAAGACTTGTAACCTCTGATCTTAGGTTGCAAATATCGGGACCGTAATATCTGTCCTACTGACTCCTCCAAATTTTTATAAGGATCAACTAAATCAAGGATTTAAACAAGCTCTTTAAATGGAAAGAAACTGAAGATACACATAAGGGATTAAATGACTAATGTTTCTCACTCCTGCATAGCTGATCAGGGAAATTGGCTAGATTTTAATCGCTTTCATGCCAATCAGTTATTTTCTGATCACACACAATAGCTTATCTTTTTTGAAATGCATGGATTTGTGAATTTTCTGTCCTACCTGGAAAGAATTATCAAAATATACATATTGTTATGAACACATTAAATCTAAGCAATTGTAAGCTCTTTGCTGAGAAACAACACCCTTTCTTCCAATGCTATCCATTAAGGAAGGAAAGGGGAAAAAAATAGTGAGCACTCAAAGCAGGATGTACACTGATTCCATTCTGTTCCCTTTGGCTAAGGTTCATGGTCCCCAGCCCCTGGACAATAGGACCTTTTGCCTTCTCTTCCATCAACCTGTCCCCTGATATGTGCTCCCACTGGCAGTCCTGACCTCACAGAAATAGGAGTCAACTCAGGAGGGAAAGGCAGTTGCCTGTCAACACTGTTGCTGTAAAACTCTGGGAAATTCCTCTGCTATTGAGGGGCTAGAATTTGTAAAATAATAAAAATAAAAAGGAGAGAGAAAAAGACAAGTCATTTGACAAACAGGGAATGGCATTGCACCTTAGTCTCTTAAGCGTCCCATTCCCTGGCTTTTTGAAATTTCAGAAATGCGAATTAAGCTTTCTGTGGAGAGTGTGTTACCCTTGCTAAATACATGGTCCCCAAGCGCAAAGATGCTGTGGCCTGGAACATGGGGGACAGACCTCATTCCCAACGCTTCACACATTCTTTAGCTTTTGATGATGGCATTTGCAAGCTATATATGTGTGTGTGTATGCATTTGTGTATATATATATATATGTAAAAATTACCTGCTGGCCTGATGATACACTCCTCCAAGGGCAGAGTATTACAATATTATCTCAGATTTCCTCCAATCCATGCCTGTCTCTGGAGAAGGCAATGGCACCCCACTCCAGTACTCTTGCTTGGAAAATCCCATGGCCGGAGGAGCCTGTTAGGCTGCAATCCATGGGGTCGCTAAGAGTCGGACATGACTGAGCGACTTCACTTTCTCTTTTCACTTTCATGCATTGGAGAAGGAAATGGCAACCCACTCCAGTGTTCTTGCCTGGAGAATCCCAGGGACGGGGGAGCCTGGTGGACTGCCATCTGTGGGATCACACAGAGTCGGACATGACTGAAGTGACTTAGCATAGCATAGCATGCCTGTCTCCTGCCTTCTTACTAATAGGACTTAAACTACCTTCCAGCACCTGGATCTCATGTTTATGTAAATAGTATCCCACTTTTGTAAATTGATTTATAGTCTGAAAGGTACTTTCTCAAACAAAATGTCTCATTTTGTTTTTTTAAATCATCAAGAAAAACAAAAAGTGAAGCTCTGACAGATTAACTAACTTTTGGAGCCAGCCAGGATAAAATGTGCATATTGTTTTAAAAACATTGTTTTAAATTTTCCACCCTCTAAATTTGGGTGACTTGGGATGAAACTGTGCTTCTAATTTATATCCAGATCTTGATAAGAGTATTATGAGTTGTAAACAATGGGGGAAACGTGAAAACCACTCTTAGAGGGAAGAGTAATGTCTTCTGCAGAGCTTCCCAATGGGCAGACTGGCCCCATGAAAATGTTGCTGGATCAGGCATCCAAAGAGATCAGAGACAGTCCACGACTGCCCGTAACCAGTCACATAATTTTAGTGAATTCAGTCTGAAGGGAAATTGGAAGGACAACACAGTCATTGATCTGTTGGCTCTGTGAGCTTTTTAAGAGGAAACATTGGTAACAGAGAGTCCATGCTGTGTAGCCAAGTTACCTCATTTCGATCCAGCCTCTGCTTCTCACTCAGTCAGCAATTGGATACAGGTTACCTAACTCCTCTGTGCTTTCATTTCCTCATCAGCAGTGGCGCCGATGGTAAAGCATCTGCCTGCAATGAGGAGACCCAGGTTCAATCCCTGGGTAGAGAAGATCCCCTGGAGAAGGAAATGGCAACCCACTCCAGTACTCTTGCCTGGAAAATCCCATGGACTGAGGAGCCTGGTAGGCTACAATCCATGGGGTCGCAAAGAGTCGGACACAACTGAGAGACTTCATTCACTAAAATGGGGATAATACCAGTAGCTACTTTTCATGTTTGAGGTGAGGATACGTTAATTCAAATAAACTGCTTAGAACAGTATCTCACATGAGGCCAGAGCACACTAAATAATAGCTACTATTATTATTGTCATTATTGACATTATTAACATTATTAAGCACAAAACAACCACACTTAAAAGATCAGTCATTTTCAAGGATGTCTCTGTCTTTGATTATGCTGGTCCGTCTTCCTAGAATTCTCTAATTTTAGTATTCGGCCAAGATGCAATGACCTTTATCCCATGAAGATTTTGATCATATCTTCAAATGCTTTCAATTTCAACTTTTAATCAGTTTATATTTAATGAGGAAATGAATAAAAGATTTAAGGTACACCTGCTTTCCCATAATGCATTTTGCACAGTCTGTTTTTCAGGATCATGTGTGTGAGTGTGTGTGTGTCCTTATACACAAGAGAAATTAAGTTATGCTAATCCACAGAGTGAATGGGTGATTGATCGCTATTTATCAGTTAAATGTATTTCAGGGCTGTAATGAGCAGAGGAGCCTGGTGAGTTACATTCCATGGGGGTGGCAAAAAGTTGGACAGGACTTAGCAACTGAGCGCACACACATGCAAAAAGCCATTCAGAAGTGATGATAAATTTTAGAGATATTATTCTCTTTGTTACATTATAGAATCTAGTACAATCTCCTTGAAAGGTTATACATTAGACCTTTTAAATAAGAGGAATGAAGAAAATTAGGTAGGCTTACCCTGGACTGCCTTCAAGTAACTATAACTCAAACAGTCTAGAATGAGGAATTAAGTGAAAGAAGAACTCTTTTTCACTAAAGTGACTCCAGGCAAGAATGCTATCACCTCTCCTCCTTTTAACATCTTCTTTAGCTTGTATGTCTAGTATATTATCATTGAAACAACACATCCTTAGGCCTCCAGAAGAGGTGTATATTCAGAAAAAGGCAGAGACTGGATTTTGCATCTGAATCCCCACTGGCTTAAACTTGGCCTCCCAAGTGTAAAGTGGTACATGGTCACAACACATTTTTTGTCTTACGGGTTGTAAATAGATTTTAAAATGATATGAAGTTGAAAACATATTGATCATGTTGCAAGATGTTATTCAGAGATTTAAAAGTAAAGATCTATAAGCACAGCTGCATATTTCAAAAGTTTCAGGCCCAATTTCCTTGTCAATTCCCAGAACACACTAGTTTTTCAAGGGATGTACACATATAAATAAACTAAATGCATACAGAAAATCACATACATCTTTTCTTTCCAAATAGCTTTCCTTCAGTCCACCTGACATAAACTCCCTCATGTCCCCAGTCAGAATGGTATTTTTGGCACAATATTGTTCCTGATTTCTCTATTGCCTCCTGGGCACCTGCCGTTCAAACATCTAATGTGAATTTTCTCATGAATGCCAATGATATATGGCTACATTTTTCCTTCGAACTTTTCATCCCCCAGGCACTCCAAGTACTCTGTGACTACTTCCAAGATATCCATAACTAGATGAATAGCAATTACTTGTAACAGAGGGTGGAAAAGGCAAAGGACATTTTTATTGGTTCTGGGAAGATTTAACTACATTGATACAGCATTTACTGAAAATTCCCATCACCCTGGAACATGATGAATGGCCAGCTCCATCTCAGCTCTGTCTCAGGAGGTTTCTGGGTGCAAAGTGCCCTGAGGTCTTCTTTGCCACACAGAGAAGTTAAGTCTTCATTCATCCTTGCCTGTTAACTTCACTTGAGTTAAGTGAGCAGGCAAGCTTTATTCACTTCCAATTCAAATCAACATAAAGGTTTAATTTGCTTCCCTGTCTTCTGGGGCTAATCTCCCTCATTGAACACTCATACTCCCATTAATTCAAGGAGAACAACCCCCTAAGCAGCCTTTGATTAGACTCTGAAGAACTAATTGTGCCTTTGTAAGCTTGCACACAGCTCCCACCAGCATCAACAAGAACCTCCTTTTGTGTACCCCATTTCCTAGGGCAGAATTGGGTATGAGACATGACTATCAGCATTTATATGACTAGTGGCAGATAATTCACACTCGACCTACTTCTGAGTTCAAGTGCTAAATTTCTAGGATGCATATTATAGTGCCCCATCTCTCCTGCAGACCTACCATTTACAGGTAGAATGGCAAGACAACAACTCCTGCTAAGTGTCAGGAACTTTTATCACATAGGAGCTAGCAATGCAGACTTTAACAGAACTTAGCTTTATAGACATCTCAAGGGTCTGCTTCTAATGTTAAAGGGTCCCTCCCAATTGAAAAAAAAAAACAAAAGGGTTCTCAATTCCTTTTCTATTCTTTGTAGTCTGTGACTTCAATTTATTATTTGCATTCAATGAACCTCTTGAGATAGTTTTAATAATTAGCTTAATAATAAATTAATTACGAAAGGATCCATTCCCCCCTCAACTCTAAGCTGAGTTTATAACAGCTCTTGTAAACCAGTTTAGAGAAAGATAAAATAATGGGTATGTTGACGCAAAGAGGCAGAGAGTATCCTGTGTATGTATCTTTTCACAAAGGTGAAGTCATTTATTTATCAACAGTACTTTTTTTTCTGAGTTTCAAGGACTTGAATGCAAAAAGGTTGGTTGGAGAGTGATACTAAGAAATGTGGGATGGAAAGGAGCTTACTCAGAAGAGAATAAAGCAGTGAAAGTTTATTATCAGGCCAGTTGTCAGTGTGATCAACTGGATCTCAGTCACTCTGCCATTTCTCTGCTGCTGCTGCTGCTAAGTCGCTTCAGTTGTGTCTGACTCTGTGTGACCCCATACACGGCAGCCCACCAGGATCTGCCACCCCTGGGATTCTCCAGGCAAGAACACTGGAGTGGGTTCCCATTTCCTTCTCCAGTGCATGAAAGTGAAAAGTGGACGGGAAGTCGCTCAGTTGTGTCCGACTATAAGCGACCCCATGGACTGCAGCCTACCAGGCTCCTCCATCCATGGGATTTTCCAGGCAAGAGTACTGGAGTGGGTTGCCATTGCGTTCTCCAGCCATTCTCATTGGCATTGCCAATGCCCTCCAGCCATTCTCAACCAAGAGGTGCAGAAGAGTATTTATCAATTCCTCATCCGCATTGAGGGTTTCTAGGAGCCTTAACTCTTGGGCCATGTGAGTTTGGCCTGCATAGAGAAAATCATGTTTCCCAGGCTAGAAATCAATTGGAGATGGTAAGGTTTTCACAGCATTAGCTTTCCATCAGAGTGCTTGTGAATCCTGATGGTGGGTATGAGGGTAGGGGATTAATCTGCTCCAATTATTAAATCTCTCTCATTTATTAGACACTGAATTGTAAATTAGCTTTGAAATAGAATCAGTGCCTTTTATAAAAATTGGACTTCAGAAAAGGTTTTTATTACTAGAACACCAAAATTATTATTACTAATCAATCTTCTTGTTTTGCAATTGGCTTTTTCATTAAGTAAAGAGAAGAGAGAGAAGACAGAAGATTTAATAGATAAGCCACACTAAAAATTGAGTTTGGGCCTTTTAAACCAATTTTTAAATTCCATATTAAAGAAGCATTTTTTTTTTCTGACCAAAGGGATTGACTATTTAATAAAAGCAATGATAAAAAATTAAAGAAAGAAAACAAAATATATTTTATATAAATGAACATTGCCTGATGTAGAAAGTTTTCAAAAGCATGACCTGGGATTTTAAATCAATAATTATTGGAAATTACTTAGAAACTCATATCAAAAACCAATTCATGTACACTTAAATGTTTGTTACAGTTATATATACTGCCAACAACCATCATTTAGAAAGTTTTGTGTGTTCGAACATTGATTGTACAAATTTGCTGGAGTTAAGAAAAGTATCTTATATTTATATAGCACTTTTGAATATTAAAATGTATCTCACATTCATATCGGGAAAGGCAATGGCACCCCACCCCAGTACTTTTGCCTGGAGAATCCCATGGACGGAGAATCTCAGTCCATGGGGTCGCTGAGAGTTGGACACGACTAAGCGACTTCACTTTCACTTTTCACTTTCATACATTGGAGAAGGAAATGGCAACCCACTCCAGTGTTCTTGCCTGGAGAATCCCAGGGACAGGGGAGCCTGGTGAGCTTCCGTCTATGGGGTCGCACAGAGTCGGACACGACTGAAGCGACTTAGCAGCAGCAGTAGCAGCACATTCATATATTTACTTAAACTTTGTAAGTATATCTGTGAAAAATATTATTCATAAAAATTGGAAAGTGACAGTGCAAAAAGTCAGATGACTTTGCTATAGGTCACAACACTAGGAAAGGTTAAAGAAAAAAACAAGCCCACACCTTTTCCCCAGCTTGTGCCTGCATGCGTGAAAGCAATACAATTCCAGCTGCTATTTCACTTTGGAACTTTTGGTGAGACCAACAGGACCAAATTTCTTGAGCTGCTTGGGAGGGAAAGGTTTCCTGGCATGAAATACTTCTGTAATCAAACCATCCTAGATGAAAAAGGAAAGTTGGGCCCTCTGCCTGACACTTAAAATACGCACATAGTTTTAGAAGCACACACTGAAGTCTTTGGTGCTCATGGTGCTCTGTAGTTATTCTCTTAAGTTACCATTACAGCTGATGTCTTAATATTGAAAATATTCTATAATTTCTTTTTTTAATGAATCAATTTTTTCCTAAGTGGTTCCCAAGAATAGCATCTGCTACATTAGTATTCTAATACCTTTCCTGGCATATATTCTACTCATCTTTCAATTATATCCATTTACATAAATCCTAAAAGGGAAACCACACAAATAAAAGAAGGCATATACCTAGTTGTTCCAATATTGAAATGACGCTTCAGTTCAGTTCAGTTCACTGCCTCAGTCACATTTGACTCTTTGCGACCCCATGAATTGCAGCACGCCAGGCCTCCCTGTCCATCACCAACTCCCGGAGGTCACTCAAACTCAAGTCCATCGAGTTGGTGATGCCATCCAGCCATCTCAGCCTCTGTTGTCCCCTTTTCCTCCTACCCCCAATCTCTCCCAGCATCAGAGTCTTTTCCAATGAGTCAACTCTTCGCATGAGGTGGCCAAAGTACTAGAGTTTCAGCTTTAACATCAGTCCTTCCAAAGAAATCCCAGGGCTGATCTCCTTCAGAATGGACTGCTTGGATCTCCTTGCAGTCCAAGGGACTCTCAAGAGTCTTCTCCAACACCACAGTTCAAAAGCATCAATGCTTCGGCACTCAGCTTTCTTGACACTCAGATTCATACGTGACCACTGGAAAAACCATAGCCTTGACTAGACGGACCTTTGTTGGCAAAATAATGTCTCTGCTTTTGAATATGCTGTTTAGGTTGGTCATAACTTTCCTTCCAAGGAGTAAGCGTCTTTTAATTTCATGGGTGCAGTCACCATCTGCAGTGATTTTGGAGCCCCCCAAAATAAAGTCTGACACTGTTTCCACTGTTTCCCCATCTATTTCCCATGAAGGGATGGGACAGGATGCCATGATCTTCGTTTTCTGAATGTTGAGCTTTAAGCCAACTTTTTCACTCTCCTCTTTCACTTTCATCAAGAGGCTTTTGAGTTCCTCTTCACTTTCTGCCATAAGGGTGGAGTCATCTGCATATCTGAGGTTATTGATATTTCTCCCGACAATCTTGATTCCAGCTTGTGTTTCTTCCAGTCCAGTGTTTCTCATGATGTACTCTGCATATAAGTTAAGTAAGCAGGGTGACAATATACAGCCTTGACGTACTCCTTTTCCTATTTGGACCCAGTCTATTGTTCCATGTCCAGTTCTAGCTGTTGCTTCCTGACCTGCATATAGGTTTCTCAAGAGGCAGGTCAGGTGGTCCAGTATTCCCATCTCTTGAAGAATTTTCCACAGCTTGTGGTGATCCACACAGTCAAAGGCTTTGGCATAGTCAAAGCAGCAATATATATTTTTCTGGAACTCTCTTCCTTTTCCCATGCTAAATCAAATGAAAAAAATACCTATGCAGATTAGCTTTATGGAACTTAATGATACTCATAAAGCTTGAATTATTAAAAGTTCAATATCTTTCAGTTTGTAATTTGGATATATTTGGGTTCCTAAAGGGAAAATCAGAAATTCTATCATTGTCGTTTGTTTGATCAAAAAGTTTAGAAACAAACAGCTCCCACAAGTGTGTTGCTAGATCTATAGAAATATATATATATGTGTGTGTGTGTGTGTGTGTGTGTGTGTGTGTGTGTAGGAGGCTGTTGAATTTTACAAGGAAAAGTAACTAAGTGAATAGTGACTTTATGTCCCTGAAATAAGCACAGCTAAATTCCTCAATACTGAATTCAGTGATTCCATCCCTGGAGGCTTTTCCAAGACAATCAATCTCTAACCTATCTACATACCTCAGTTTTGGTGTAGGCACTGACTCTCATCTTCTGTGTGATGGTAGGAAAGTACTCAGCTTGTTTGCATTTCAGTTTTTTATGTGACAAATTGTGGAGTGGGGAGGCAGTTGGACCAGAGGATCTTCAAATTATCCAGATAAGGAATTATAGAAGCTCATCTGATGACAAGGAACATTACAGCTGAAGTGAAGTGAAAGTCACTCAGTTGTGTCTCTTTGTGATCCCATGGACTGTTCAGTCCATGGAATTCTCCAGGCCAGAGTACTGGAGTGGGTAGTCTTTCCCTTCTCCAGGGAATCTTACCAACCCAGGGATCAAAACCAGGTGTCCCACATTGCAGGTGGATTCTTTACCAGTGAGCCACAAGATTAATGGAGATACATGGGATGAGAGTGTTGCCCACCCTGTGTCCTGGCTTCACATGTGATCCTGGTCACTTTAGGGTGTCATGGTGTAGGGTTTAATGCAACAAAGGAATCGTATGTAACAGAATGTCAAAAACATTCATGATGGACAAGTAACATTGAATGTTGTGGTCTGAAAAGTTATATTGAGATAAAAGAAAGATAACAATTTCAAAAGAGTAAGGTGACTGATTCAGGTAGGACTGAGTCTCTGTAATCCAACCAATAAATAAGTTAAACTAACTTAAGGCAGAATCTAGAAGTAGCTAAAGGGAAGCCAATTATGTAAATCTGGTTGGTACCCACTTAATTTAGGATATTCCCTGCTATGAAACTTTTGAACCTCTAGGCCCTGTAGTGGCTGCTCACTTTAATTTCAAAGACATTGTTTTTTTTAAAAAACAATCTATGTTAAATAAATTAATTAAAAATATAGAAATATATATATATGTATGTATACAAATCCACACAAAACTGAGTGGCCACATCAAATACTGAAGTTTTAGATATTGAGACTGTCCCTTTGACCATTGCTTTAGCATAACAGAAGGCCCTAAAAATTCTGAAAACATAGAAAAGACACTCTAGTTATATGTTACATTGTCTTTTCCCAGTTGGCAAGAATTCAATCAACAAAGTGTATTTAATGCTGAGAATACTTGATATCAAAGTAACAGATTAAAAAGTGAAAATTCAATCAACCTATTGCTTTCGTATACAAGATATCAAAGTAGTTCATTGACTTAGAGATTTCCTCTGATTGTGTCAGCTGAATCATATTATGGGTTAGCGTTATTTAGCTATAGCCATGAATAAGTCTCCTGATTATAGAGAAATAAAATATAGTCATTTAGAGAGGTCTGTGGCTCAGTGGTAAAGAATCTGCCTACCAATGAAAGAGATGTGGGTTTGATCCTCAGGTCAAGAAGATCCCCTGAAGGAGGAAATGGCAACCCACTCTAGTATTCTAGCCTGGATAATTCCTTGAACAGAGGAGCCTAGTGGGCCCCAGTCAATGGGGTTGCAAAGAGTTAGACAGCACTTGGTGACTAAACAACAACATACATGTGCTTGCATATATATCTGATAGTAGATGTAAATACGGATAAACTTTACTTGTAACTTGAACTCAAAGAATTCATGTAATAGCAAATAGATTTGGCTTACAAAACGCAAAGTATCAATCCTTTCAAATTTTCCTTCTTGTGTTCATTATATAATAATATGGGTAAATTATAATAGAAGTATTTATGTAAAGTAGTAAAATCAAGAGAAATTTTTGTTGTGTGGCTGTTGGATAGTTATTATAGAACTGTGCTAGGAGGATATGTCCTTTAACAAGTAGTGTTGCTGTATCACTTAGCAGAAGCATTTTTAACTTTTGCATTTAAAAGAAGCATTTTTACTTTGTCCACTTTAATTGAAAACAGATAAATACTTTTAGAAAAGTAAATATTTCCAAACTATGTAGTACGTAAGAGTACATGAAATACATATACTTCTGTATCATTTATATATTATATGTATGTATGTATGTTTATATATATGTATAATTTAACATAGTTAGGGCACCAGGTATATGGTGATGATCTATCCAATAATTAAGAGAGTTCGGAATCCATGAGAAAGGTGTAAATTTTCAGATGACTTTCCCTCCCTCTTTCCTCTGGTTATGTGGGAAGTTCATAGTTGGTGACGAGAAGAAGAGGCGTGTAGAAGAGACAAAGGAAGAAGCTCTAAATGTAAACATTATGCAGTCTTTTTGAAAGTCTTTCTCTTCTCTTCTGGATTGACCCAGGACATTGATTTCAGTCCATAAAATTTAGTGTCTGCAACCAAAAAAATCTCATTTAACAAATTCTGACTGATGACTTACTAAGAGCTCTTCATGTCAGTAATAAAAAGTTGAACAAGACAAATGGCCTGTGCCCTCCTGGAGCTTTTATTCTAAAGGTGGTGGTGACAGAGACAATATGAAAATAGGCAGAGTTGTAATAAATAAAGACTGTGATAAGTATGAAAAAAGAATAAAACAATACTTAGACAGTAACCTGAGGTGTAATGAGATGAGGAGTCATTCTGCTACTTCAGATAAACTGATATGGGAAGGTGAAATCACAGAAAAATTTCCAGTTATGTGAACTCTCACCTTACTTCATAATAAACCCAAAGCGGCGAATGAGGCTAAGAACCAGATTTATCTTAACCTGCAGAATCAGATTTATCTTAACAAGAATCTAAAAGTAGCATACATTCAAATGCATGTATTGGGGTTTTTTTTAGTATTAAGTACTGATTTAGCTTTCTTGACATTTCTCCGTATTGGAGATGAGGAAATGGAGGCTCAGAAAGCCAGCAAGCAAAATAAGCTTATGAAAACTAAAACTTTTCCAAACAATTACCAATTTATTTTTTTAATTAATTAATTTATTTGTTAAAAAATTTTTTTTCACATTACATTATTGTATTGGTTTTGCCATACATCAACACAAATTCACCACGGGTGTACCCATGTTCCCCATCCTGAACCCCCTCCCACCTCCGTCCTCATACCATCCCTCTGGGTCATCCCAGTGCACCAGCCCCAAGCTTCCTATATCCTGCATCGAACCTGGACTGGCGATTTGTTTCTTATATGATATTATACATGTTTTAATGCCATTCTCCCAAATCATCCCCCCTCCCTCTCTCATGAGAGTCCAAAAGACTGTTCTATACATCTGTGTCTCTTTTGCTGTCTCACATACAGGGTTGTCATTACCATCTTTCTAAATTCCATGTATATGTGTTAGTCTTCACTCTGTATAATAGGCTCCAGTTTCATCCACCTCATTAGAACTGATTCAAATGTATTCTTTTATTTAGAAAAACACAAAAGGAAGACAAAACTATACTGAGGAACATTTCATTGGTTTGGAAGATTATTAGACTCTCAGTAACTTCTGTGATTCCGGTGCTTATGAATTGTACCTAATAGTAAAAAAAGATATTAGAATTTTTTAAAATGCCCTGAAATATAAAAGCAAACAAACTGAAAACCACAAACCCCAAAAGGCAGAACACATCTACCTCACTGTAGAAATACAGTGTTGCCTTTTGCCTTAAATCTTTTCTCTTAAGATGTTACCATCTCAGTGTATTGGGGCTTGTTAAATAGCCATTAGGATATAGTATCAACGCGTTGATTAGATTAAGTGGGAAAGTAGTTTTGATTTACAGAAATTCACATCACAGCCAACTCTTCCTTGAAACACTTCTAGTCCATAAAGCAGCACTGAAACTTGAAGCATTTTTCTGACACCATGATTTATTTTTTAATATTTGTAAAGGGCAATAAGTATCAATGAGTTCTTATATCATTTTACAAGCTGGATGGCTGGTTAGTAGCCATTTTTATTCTGACCTGGTTTGAACTTGCACAGTACTCATACTGCCTCTGGCATTTGACTGTGCAGACTGCATTTTCTTTCTTTCTCCAGAAGTTGGACTCTGCCTAGGAAAGCCAGAAATTACTAGAAAATCATGCTCCAAGACTACTGATTTAAAAGGCAGGAATAAACTGCTTTCTTTTGCTGTTCCATTTTCAAATCTTGCTTGTGTATCTCAAAATTTATTCAAGAAATATTCCTATGACTTTGTGCTCTAAAACTCTATGAGTTTGTGTCTCAGTCTTTGCACAGATAATGAATCGGCAATTTGATCATTTAAAGTGATCATATATATCAATATTAGCAGTCATTTATGTTTATTTCCTTGGAAGGAAAGTTATGACCAACCTAGATAGCATATTAAAAAGCAGAGATAATACTTTGCCAACAACGGTCCGTCTAGTCAAGGTTATGGTTTTTCCAGTGGTCATGTATGGATGTGAGAGTTGGACTGTGAAGAAGGCTGAGTGTCGAAGAATTGATGCTTTTGAACTGTGGTATTAGAGAAGACTCTTGAGAGTCCCTTGGACTGCAAAGAGGTCCAACCACTCCATCCTAAAGGAGATCAGTCCTGGGTGTTCTTTGGAAGGAATGATGCTAAAGCTGAAACTCCAGTACTTTGGCCACCTCATGTGAAGAGTTGGAAAACTCTTCACATGTCATTGGAAAACTCTTCAAAGGTCATTGGAAAAGACCTTGATGCTGGGAGGGATTGGGGGCAGGAGGAGAAGGGGACGACAGAGGCTGCGATGGCTGTATGGCATCACTGACTCAATGGACATGAGTTTGAGTGACCTCCAGGAGTTGGTGATGGACAGGGAGGCCTGGCGTGCTGCGATTCATGGGGTCACAAAGAGTTGGACACGATTGAGCGACTGAACTGAACTGAACTAATATATAAGGCAGCTTAGCTGGTAAAGAATTTGCCTGCAGTGCAGGAGACCCGAGT
This sequence comes from Tragelaphus eurycerus, assembly GCA_935064755.1. NCBI lineage: Eukaryota > Metazoa > Chordata > Mammalia > Artiodactyla > Bovidae > Tragelaphus > Tragelaphus eurycerus. The sequence goes on from CAKXYN010000001.1 coordinate 41,331,388, forward strand.
TCGATCCCTGGGTTGGGAAGATCCCCTGGAGAAGGAAATGGCAACCCACTCCAGTATCCTTGCCTGGAAAATCTCATGGACAGAGGAGTCTGGTGGGCAGCAGTCCATGGGGTCACAAAGAGTCGGGCAGGACTGAGAGACTAACACTAACACTAACATATAAGGCAGAGTGATAAAGATTTAGGTAAGTGGATAAAAATATTTTAATTGATTATTTTTGTTTCACAAAGATATCTGAAGTTTATGCATACAAAATATTAACTTACATTCCTCCAGGGCTATATTTCATGAATGTTACAGATAAAAATAAATGTAGACTGAGTCATTCAGTTATTCTTGTGCTCATTCTGTAACTTAAATACAAGCAAACAATGCATGGGAAACTACTGCATAAATGGCAAAGGCTCAACTCTTAAAGATACAAAATTGAAGAAATAAGATTGGGTAAAAACTTTATAGAAATTAAAATGTAATTTTAATAAACTGATAAACACTATGATATAAGGAGTGTGGTTACTGGAGGAAGGCAATACTACAAAAGTACTTCTCTTGGTCTAAGAACGATCAGAAAAGCTTCCTGGAAGAAATAACTGAGAACTAAAGAGTAAGTGAAAGTGAAACAGATCTATGGTGTGGAGAGTGAGGAAGGGGAAAGGATATTCATTTGAGAAGGAGGGAAATGTGTGGAAGATGAGAACAGAAGATAACTTGATTGATAGAAGAAAATAAGCGAGGTTCAGGATGGCTACATCATTGACAGAAGGAGGGTAGGGTTATTAGAGGAGGCTAAGGGGAAAGAGAAGAGCAAAATGATAGGATACTGAAAGAGAAACTCCCCAGGTCAGTAGGGGCCCAATATGCTACTGGAGATCAGTGGAGAAATAACTCCAGAAAGAATGAAGGGATGGAGCCAAAGCAAAAAGAATACCCAGCTGTGGATGTGTCTGGTGATAGAAGCAAAGTCCGATGCTGTAAAGAGCAATATTGCATAGGAACCTGGAATGTCAGGTCCATGAATCAAGGCAAATTGGAAGTGGTCAAACAAGAGATGGCCAGAGTGAATGTCGACATTCTAGGAATCAGCGAACTAAAATGGACTGGAATGGGTGAATTTAACTCAGAGGAGCATTATATCTACTACTGCAGGCAGGAATCACTCAGAAGAAATGGAGTGGCCATCATGGCCAACAAAAGAGTCTGAAATGCAGTACTTGGATGCAATCTCAAAAACGACAGAATGATCTCTGTTCGTTTCCAAGGCAAACCGTTCAATGTCACAGTAATCCAAGTCTATGCCCCAACCAGTAACACTGAAGAAGCTGAAGTTGAACGGTTCTATGAAGACCTACAAGACCTTTTAGAACTAACACCCAAAAAAGATGTCCTTTTCATTATAGGGGACTGGAATGCAAAAGTAGGAAGTCAAGAAGCACCTGGAGTAACAGGCAAATTTGGCCTTGGAACACGGAATGAAGCAGGGCAAAGACTAATAGAGTTTTGCCAAGAAAATGCACTGGTCATAGCAAACACCCTCTTCCAACAACACAAGAGAAGACTCTATACATGGACATCACCAGATGGTCAACACTGAAATCAGATCGATTATATTCTTTGCAGCCGAAGATGGAGACGCTCTATACAGTCAGCAAAAACAAGACCAGGAGCTGACTGTGGCTCAGACCATGAACTCCTTATTGCCAAATTCAGACTGAAATTGAAGAAAGTAGGGAAAACCACTAGACTATTCAGATATGACCTAAATCAAATCCCTTATGATTATACAGTGGAAGTGAGAAATAGATTTAAGGGCCTAGATCTGATAGATAGAGTGCCTGATTAACTATGGAATGAGGTTCATGACATTGTACAGGAGACAGGGATCAAGATCATCCCCATGGAAAAGAAATGCAAAAAAGCAAAATGGCTGTCTGGGGAGTCCTTACAAATAGCTGTGAAAAGAAGAGAAGCAAAAAGCAAAGGAGAAAAGGAAAGATACAAACATCTGAATGCAGAGTTCCAAAGAATAGCAAGAAGGGATAAGAAAGCCTTCTTCAGCGATCAATGCAAAGAAATATAGGAAAACAACAGAATGGGAAAGACTAGGGATCTCTTCAAGAAAATCAGAGATACCAAAGGAACATTTCATGCAAAGATGGGCTTGATGAAGGACAGAAATGTTATGGACCTAACAGAAGCAGAAGATATTAAGAAGAGAGGGCAAGAATACACAGAAGAACTGTACAAAAAAGATCTTCACGACCCAGATAATCATGATGGTGTGATCACTGACCTAGAGCCAGACATCCTGGAATGTGAAGTCAAGTGGGCCTTAGAAAGCATCACTATGAACAAAGCTAGTGGAGGTGATGGAATTCCAGTTGAGCTATTCCAAATCCTGAAAGATGATGCTGTGAAAGTGCTGCACTCAATGTGCCAGCAAATTTGGAAAACTCAGCAGGGGCCACAAGATTGGAAAAGGTCAGTTTTCATCCCAATCCCAAAGAAAGGCAATGCAAAATAGTGCTCAAACTACCGCACAATTGCACTCATCTCACACGCTAGTAAAGTAATGCTCAAAATTCTCCAAGCCAGGCTTCAGAAATATGTGAACTGTGAACTTCCTGATGTTCAAGCTGGTTTTAGAAAAGGCAGAGGAACCAGAGATCAAATTGCCAACATCCGCTGGATCATGGAAAAAGCAAGAGAGTTCCAGAAAAACATCTATTTCTGCTTTATTGACTATGCCAAAGCCTTTGACTGTGTAGATCACAATAAACTGTGGAAAATTCTGACAGAGATGGGAATACCAGACCACCTGATCTGCCTCTTGAGAAATCTGTATGCAGGTCAGGAAGCAACAGTTAGAACTGGTCATGGATCAACAGACTGGTTCCAAATAGGAAAAGGAGTACGTCAAGGCTGTATATTGTCACCATGTTTATTTAACTTCTATGCAGAGTACATCATGAGAAATGCTGGACTGGAAGAAACACAAGTTGGAATCACGATTTGCGGGAGAAATATCAATAACCTCAGATATGCAAATGACACCACCCTTATGGCAGAAAGTGAAGAGGAACTCAAAAGCCTCTCGATGAAAGTGAAAGTGGAGAGTGAAAAGGTTGGCTTAAAGCTCAACATTCAGAAAATGAAGATCATGGCATCTGGTCCCATTACTACATGGGAAATAGATGAAGAAACAGTGGAAACAGTGTCAGACTTTATTTTTCTGGGCTCCAAAATCACTGCAGATGGTGACTGCAGCCATGAAATTAAGAGACGCTTACTCCTTGGAAGGAAAGTTATGACCAACCTAGATAGCATATTTAAAAACAGAGACATTACTTTGCCAACAAAGTTTCACCTAGTCAAGGCTATGGTCTTTCCTGTGGTCGTGTATGGATGTGAGAGCTGGACTGTGAAGAAGGCTGAGCGCCGAAGAATTGATGCTTTTGAACTGTGGTGTTGGAGAAGACTCTTGAGAGTGCCTTGGACTGCAAGGAGATCCAACCAGTCCATTCTGAAGGAGATCAGCCCTGGGATTTCTTTGGAAGGAATGATGCTCAAGCTGAAACTCCAGTATTTTGGCCACCTCATGCGAAGAGTTGACTCATTGGAGAAGACTCTGATGCTGGGAGGGATTGGGGGCAGGAGGAGAAGGGGATGACAGAGGATGAGATGGCTGGATGGCATCACTGACTCGATGGATGTGAGTCTGAGTGACCTATGGGAGTTGGTGATGGACAGGGAGGCCTGGCGTGCTACAGTTCATGGGGTCACAAAGAGTCGGACATGACTGAGCGACTGATCTGATCTGATCTGAAGGGGAAAGAGAGAAGTTAAAGAGAGAAAGAGGAATGTTAGCAGGGTTGATGTACACTGGAGTTTCTTAGCCTGGGCAATATCAACACCCTAGGATGGTTAGTGATTGTTACTGGGGGAAGGGCAGCTGCCCTGTCCATTGTGGACAGTTTAGCACTATCCTGACCTCATACACCAGATGCTGGTACCAACCCTTCTCCAGAGTGGTAATCAGTGCTACCTTGATATGGTCAAATGGCTATTTAAGAGGCAAAAACACTGGTGGTCCCCCTGCACATACAGTTCAGTTCAGTGGCTCAGTTGTGTCTGACTCTTTGTGATTCCATGGACTGCAGCACACCAGGCCCTGTCCATCACCAACTCCAGGATTTTACTCAAACCATATCCATTGACTCTGATGCCATCCAACCATCTCATCTTCTGTCATCCCCTTCTCCTCCTGCCTTCTATCTTTCCTAGCATCAGGGTGTTTTCCAATGAGTCAATTCTTTGCATCAGGTGGCCAAAGTATTGGAGTTTCCGCTTCAACATCAGTCCTTGCAATGAATATTCAGGACTGATCTCCTTTAGGATGGACTGGTTGGATCTCCTTGCAGTTCAAGGGACTCTCAAGAGTCTTCTCCAACACCACAGTTCAAAAGCATCAATTCTTCCATGCTAAGCTTCTTTATAGTCCAACTCTCACATCCATACATGACCACTGGAAAAACCATAACCTTCACTAGATGGACCTTTGTTGGCAAAGTAACGTCTCTGCTTTTTAATATGCTGTCTAGGTTGGTCAAAACTTTCCTTCCAAGGAGTTAGCGTCTTTTAATTTCATGGCTGCAATCACCATCTACAGTGATTTTGGAGCCCCCAAAAATAAAGTCTGACACTGTTTCCACTGTTTTCCCCATCTATTTGCTATGACATGATGAGATCGGATGTCATGATCTTAGTGTTCTGAATGTTGAACTTTAAGCCAACTTTTTCACTCTCCTCTTTCACTTTCATCAAGAGGCTCTTTAGTTCTTTCTCATTTTCTGCCATAAGGGTAATGTCATCTGCATATCTGAGGTTATTGATATTTCTCCCGACAATCTTGATTCCAGCCTGTGCTTCTTTCAGCCCAGCATTTCTCATGATGTACTCTGCATATAATTTAAATAAGCAGGGTGAAAATATACAGCCTTGATGTACTCCTTTCCCTATTTGGAACCAGTCTGTTGTTCCATGCCCAGTTCTAACTGTTGCTCCCTGCTGCTGCTAAGTCGCTTCAGTCGTGTCCAACTATGTGCGACCCCATAGACGGCAGCCCACCAGGCTCCCCCGTCCCTGGGATTCTTCCTGACCTGCATACAAATTTCTCAAGAGGCAGGTCAGGTGGTCTGGTATTCCCATCTCTTTCAGAATTTTCCACAGTTTATTGTGATCCACACAATCAAAGGCTTTGGCAGAGTCAATAAAGCAGAAATAGATGTTTTTCTGGAACTCTCTTGCTTTTTGATGATTCAGCAGATGTTGGCAATTTGATCTCTGATTCCTCTCCCTTTTTTAAAACCAGCTTGAACATCTGGAAGTTCACAGTTCATGTACTGTTGAAGCCTGGCTTGGAGAATTTTGAGGATTGCTTTACTATTGTGTGAGATGAGTGAAACTGTGCAGTAGTTTGAGCATTCTTTGGCACTGCCTTTCTTTGGATTAAAATGAAAACTGACCTTTTCCAATCCTGTGGTCACTGACGAGTTCCAAATTTGCTGGCAGATTGAGTATGGCACTTTCACAGCATCATCTTTCAGGATTTGAATAGCTCAACTGGAATTCCATCACCTCCACTAGCTTTGTTTGTAGTGATGCTTCCTAAGGCCCACTTGACTTTGCATTCCAGGATGTCTGGGTCTAGGTGAGTGATTGTACCTTCATGATTATCTGGGTCGTGAAGATCTTTTTTGTGTAGTTCTTCTGTATATTCTTGCCATCTCTTCTTAATATCTTCTGCTTCTGTTAGGTCCATTCCATTTCTGTCCTTTATTGTGCCCATCTTTGTATGAAATGTGTAGAAGGGAATGGCAACCCACTCCAGTATTCTTGCCTGAAAAGTCCCATGTATGGAGGAGCTTGGTAGGCTACAGTCCATAGGGTCGCAAAGAGTCGGACATGACCGAGGGACTTCACTTGCATGAAATGTTCCCTTGGTAGCTCTAATTTTCTTGAAGAGATCTCTAATTTTTCCCATTCTATTGTTTTCCTCTATTTCTTTGCGCTGATCACCGAGGAAGGCTTTCTTATCTCTCCTAGGTATTCTTTGAAATTCTGCATTCTGATTGGTGTATCTTTCCTTTTCTCCTTTGCTTTTTGCTTCTCTTCTTTTCACAGCTACTTGTAAGGCCTCCTCAGATAACCATTTTGCTTTTTTGTATTTCTTTTTTTGGGGATGGTCTTGATCCCTGTCTCCTGTACAATGTCATGAACCTCCAGCCATAGTTCATCAGGCACTCTATCTAATCCCTTGAATCTATTTCTCACTTCCACTGTATAAACCTTAAGGGATTTTATTTAGGTCATACCTGAATAGTCTAGTGGTTTTCCATACTTTCTTCAATTTAAGCCTGAATTTGGCAATAAGGTATTTATGACCTGAGCCACAGTCAGCTCCCAGTCTTGTTTCATCTGACTGTATAGAGTTTCTCCATCTTTGGCTGCAAAGAATATAATCAATCTGATTTCGGTGTTGACCATCTGGTGATGTCCATGTGTAGAGTCTTCCCATGTGTTGTTGAAAGAAGGTATTTGCTATGACCAGTGAGTTCTCTTGGCCAAACTCTATTTCCTTTGCCCTGTTTCATTCTATACTCCAAAGCCAAATTTGCCTGTTACTCCAGGTGTTTCTTGACTGCCTACTTTTGCATTCCAGTCCCCTGTAATGAAAAGGACATCTTTTTTGGGTGTTAGTGCCAGAAGGTCTTCATAGAACCATTCAACTTCAGATTCTTCGGAATTACTGGTCGGGTCATAGAGTTTGATTACCATGATATTGAATGGTTTGCCTTGGAAACAAACAGAGATCATTCCATCATTTTTGAGATTGCATCCAAGTACTGCATTTCAGACTCTTTTGTTGATTGTGATGGCTACTCCATTTCTTCTAAGGGATTCTTACTTACAGTTGTAGATATACTGGTCATATGAGTTAAATTCACCCATTCCAGTCCATTTTAGTTCACTGATTCCTAAAATGTCAATGTTCACTCTTGCCATCTCCTGTTTCACCACTTCCAATTTGCCTTGATTCATGGACCTAACATTCCAGATTCCTATCAATACTGCTCTTATAGCATTGGACTTTGATTGTATCACCTGTCACATCCACAACTGGATATTGTTTTTTCTTTGCCTCTGTCTCTTCATTCTTTCTGGAGTTAGTTCTCCACTAATCTCCAGTAGTATATTAGGCACCTACCGACCTGGGGAGTTCCTCTTTCAGTGTCCTATCTTTTTGCCTTTTCATACTGTTCATGGGGTTCTCAAGGCAGGAATACTGAAGTGGTTTGCCTTTCCCTTCTGCAGTGGACCACATTTTGTCAGAATTCTCCACCATGACCCGTCCATCTTGGGTGGCCCTACACGACATGGCTCATAGTTTCATTGAATTAGACAAGACTGTGGTCCATGTGATCAGATTGGTTAGTTTTCTGTGATTGTGGTTTTCAGTCTGTCTGCCCTCTAATGGAGTGACAGCTGCGTGGCACTGGAGCCATGGCTGTGCAACACTGGAGTGGCCATGAGGAGATACCCCACACTGAAGGGCAAAGGAGAAGCCCCAGCAAGATGGCTGGAGGGGTGAATTCATGTTTAGAATCAAATTCCATTCCTGCCAAAGATGCTCAGAGGGCTCAAACAAACCTTTTTATGCACCAAGACCCAGGGATCCTACAAAGGCTGAGACAGAACTGTGTTTGAGCATCTCCTGTGGAGGTACAGGCCAGCAATGGACTGCCACAGGGACAGGGGTGCAGCTGACTTGGTTATGGCATAAGCCCTCTTGGAGGAGGTCGCCATTAACCCCACCATAGAGCTGCCAGAACTTACGCAGGACTGGGAAATGGACTCTTGGAGGGCACAAACAGAATCTTGTGTGCACCAGGACCCAGGAGAAAGGAGCAATGACCCCACAAGGAGTATCCAGCAGAGGCATGGGTCTGTGGTGCCCTGTTTCAGGGTTGGGGGCAGTGAGTATAGCAGTACATTAGATGGCTTATATATCACTATCAGGGCTTCCCTGGTAGCTCAGCCTGTAAAGAATCCACCTGCAATGCAGGAGATCCCAATTTAATGCCTGGGTTGGGAAGATCCCCTGAAGAAGGGATAGACTACCGACTCCAGTATTCTTGGGCTTCCCTGGTGGCTCAGATGGTAAAGAATCTGCCTACAGTATGAGAGACCTGGGTTCAATCTCTCGGGTGGGAAAATCCCCTGGAGGAGGGCATGGCAACTCACTCCAGTATTCTTGCCTGGAAAATCCCCATGGACAGAGAAGCCTGGCTGGCTACATTCCATGGGGTTGCAAAGAGTCAGACATGACAGAACAACTAAGAACAGCACAGCACATATCACTGTCAATGAGAATTACTCAGAGATGCAAGGACAGTTTGACACAAGAAAAATTAAACAATGGGAATACACCACATTAGTACAATGAAGGAGGAAAAGAAAGAGAAAAAATAATCATCTTAAACACTGTAGAAAAAGAGGATTTGACAAAGTCCATTACCTTGGTTAACACCATACTCAACAGAGAAAGACTGAAAACTTTCCCTCTATGATCAGAAACAAGATATGAATGTCTTTCCTCATCATTGCTACTTAGTATTGTCCTGAAAGTTCTAGCTTGCTTTGTGTTTCTAAACACCATCAATGAATGATCTGAAAAGCAAATTAAAAAAAAAAAATTCCATTTAAGAGAGCATTCAAAATGAAAGTCTCAAAAAATTACATTGAGCTAAATGCCAAAATGATTGTATAAATGATTTCATTTATACAAAGCTCTAAAGTGAAAAAAAAAAAAAAAAAAACACAAAAACACAACAACCCTAATCTGTAGTGATCAAAATCAGATCAGTGGGTATGGGTAGATGTGCTAGTATTGATTTCAAAAAAGCATAAAAAACTTTTGTCAGTAATAAAAATATTCTGTATCCCAATGCAGGGAATGGACATTTTTAGGGACATACATTTTTCAAACTAATTGAACTTAAAATGTGTACGTTTATTATTGTGAATTCTATCTCAATAAAATTAACTGTAAACGTATTCTGGAGGGAAGTAAGATGGAGTGAAGGGAAATGTATAAATGGAGGAAAGAGTAGAAAAATACATGTATTTAACACTTGAAATGTGTGTTTATGCACATGTGCAATTACTTTTAGATGTAGGGTGGCTTTTGTTCTTTTGATACTAGCTCAACATTTTGTTCTATTGATACTCCTTTTCACAGTTCCTCTGAACCTGGTAATAAGACATCTCAGTTTGAGGATTTCTCAGAAGTTTTGGTAAATAGCACAAGTAGTTGGATATGTAAAAATAAATACTGTGATCTTGGAATTTTTAAGTTGAAAGTGTTCTAAGAGTTAAGCTGGGACAAGGGAAAACTGTCCTTGGAGTTTACTGTTCTCTCTTTCTCACACACGTGCATACACACACAGCATTTCTAATGCTGTTACTCCCTTTTTCTCAAGTGTGCCTTCCAGTAATATTTGGAAAGCTTAAAATCTTACCATCACCAAATAAAATGACAGTCATATTATGATCTACATCTACTGATGTAAAACTCACTGAAATGATCACTTTACTAACAGTTCAGCTTCAGAATGCTATTACAGTTATTTGAAAGAGGGAATCTAAAGCAGCCTGTGATACATTTGCCAACAGCTCCCTCCTCCACTTCTGCCACACTGACTTCTTTTCAAAATTCTTCCAAAAGTGGTTGGAAATATTTGAAATGGTTCAGTGAATTAGACCCTTTATATATGATTATATGAAAAGCTAGCCACTAACCATTTTCATCTTAATAATTTATGGATCAGAGATTACACTTGTAAATAAAAGAAAAAGGAGAGCAGAAAATGATATTTTCTATAGAGGAATTGAAAAGCAGCCATCTTATTAACACAAAGGTCATCAATCTGGCAGAAAACATTCACAAAACAAGTGCTAAACTTAACTCTTACATGTCTTTCGGAATTGCCAAAATCATTTGATTATTACGAATTAGAGAGACATGACTGCATGAAACACCACGTAACTAGTACTTGAAATGAGGAAAATGGCATGAATTGGATTGGTTTGGTGAACAGACAAATATTCATTATTTTACCAATTATGTTACCTGTATTCACCACCTGTCCATCATTTATTACCTCAAGAAGAGAGGAGAATAATAAAGAAGAAGAGTGCAAAAAAATGATGGAAAACATACATTATTAAAGACCTAAGAACTTTGGGATCAATGACTTGTGAAAGTGTGGGCAACTCATTTACCCAGAATGTCTTACTTTTTGCGTTTATAAAAGTGGGGCTTTAAAGTCCCTGCTCTCTTGGTTTTAGAATCAATGTTGACATCCAATTTTTGGCCAAATCTCATTTTTATTCACTTCCTCTATCAATTAAATATTTTAATATCTCTAGAATATTCTCCTCAATATATTTCACACCTGGAGATATTTTGATATTTTGTTTTATATTATTTTCACCTGCACTTTTTTCTTTATTCTTGTCTATGTTTTAGAAGTTCCCTAGAATATTATACTTTATAAATTAATTCTCTAACATTTTTATATTTTTGCTACTACTATCAACTTATTTTTAATTCTTTGTTGTCTGGATAATTCCCTTAACTTTACCTTACAAATTTGTGCTGATTGTAATTTTGATTTGTTGTCATTTTTGTTTTGATATTTAGCTATCATAATGTAAACTTCCAGAAACTGTTTCTAATTCCTGTATTGCTTTCTTCCTTTTATTTTCTAACCTCCTTTTTGTGAAAAAGTTTTTTTTATGATTTTTTTTTTTGTAAAATCATTAAATTCTTCTTTTTTTTTTAATTATTAGTGGGTTTCCCTGGTATCTCAGCTGGTAAATAATCTGCCTGAAATGTGGGCGAACTGGGTTCGATCCCTAAGTTGGGAAGATCCCCTGGAGGAGAACATGACAACCCACTCCAGTATTCTTATCTGGAGAATCCCAATGGACAAAGGAGCCTTGTGGGCTACAGTCCATGGGGTCAGGTCGTAAAGAGTCATACAGGATTGAGCAACTAAGTACACACAGTTGATTAACAGTGTTGTGTTAGTTTCAGGTTACAGCAGAGTGGTTCTGTTTTACATACATATGTATCTATTCTTTTTCAAATTTCTTTTCCATTTAGATATTACAGAGTATTGGGTAAAGCCCCGTGTATTATACAGTGGGTCCTTGTTGGTTATCTATTTTAAATGTAATTGTGTATGGGCTTCTCTAGTGACTCAGCCATAAAGAACCTGCCTGCCAAAGCAGGAGACATGAGACATGGGTTCGATCCCTGGGTCAGAAAGATCCCCTGGAGGAGGGAATGGCAACCCACTCCAGTATTCTTGCCTGTAGAATCCCATGGGCAGAGATGCCTGGTAACTGCAGTCCATGGAGTCACAAATAGTTGGCCACAACTGAAGCAACTTAGCATGCACACACCTAGTGCTATTTTAATGTTTATTATTTAGTTGGAGGCCTTACTCTTTTAAACTGATGACTTTCTCAAATGGTTGGCAGCACTAGTTCTTCATTCATATATCTGTATTCATGAATGTGGTATGTTGGCAGATGGTCTTCATTATTAGACTATTAAGCTGACAACTTTTTATTGAAAAATTGTAAACATGGATATTTGTAAGTCCATATTTTGAGTCTTTCAATTTCTGCATGGAAGGATCATCTAAAGTCCGTTTTCTTTCTCAGGTCTTATGCTATTTTCTTTTCTATCTTAAGACTTGAAGTTTGAGACCCTGTAGCTCCATTTCTGGCATATAATCTCCAATCTCCCAATGGTTTTGTCTATCTGGGAGAAAGAGAGGGGAGGGTCAGCATCTACTGATTGGAGAAGGTGATGCTTTGGGAGCCCAAGTGAAAGCTCTTCAAATAAGCCTTCTGTTTCAGTTTTAGCATCCCTTCCATTGCCTTTCAAGCTACAAGATGGCTCCAGCGCCTATTCCTTCTGGGAGAATCCACAAGGTATTTCCTTTACTTCTTATCTTCCTTCAAGAGTATTTTGGTATGACCTTTTTCCTTTCTGCATTTATCCTTCAACTTTGTGTTCTTGTAGATTTTGACATTATATCTCATCTCTGTGTTTCACTGACAATGGAATCTTGCTTTCAGTTTCTTCTTGTTCTCATTATTTGTGAATCATTTTAAGAGAAGGTACAGGTAAAGAAATGTCTTTTACAGGCATCTTGAGACTAAAAATAGCACCTTTGTGAAGTCTTCTTTTTGGCTATTATCAATAGTTATCTTTTACTTCTTCTGAGCTACCATTTTACCTTGTCTATATTTTTGTTCTTTTATGTTTTACATTTATTGTGAGTCCTTACAGATTCTTGTGTGCCTATAGACATGCGAAAAAAGAAATTTGTCTTTTACTGAATTAATATCTACATAATTTCACATAGAACCTAGCACATACAAAGTGTTTGATAAGCACTTGCTGAATTGTATTAATAAAGGAGGGAGGAAGAGGATGTTATTCTCTGTCATTACTTCCGTTCCGTTCTTATTGCTCCTCCTTCCTGCCACACATAGAAACTCAGCTTTCAACATTTCCAAAGTTTAATTCATTGGATGAAAAAAGCCGCAGCTAAAACAACCTAGATTCAAGTTAAATGATTGCTAAGTTGGAAAGAGTCACACTAGTGAATGAACATGGATAAAGAGCTCTTAAATTAATGCTACCAGTCATTTTGCTTTGCAAGCATTTCTTTCCTCTCTCTTTTAATTCTACCATCCTCTTCTGGTGAAGTCTAGCTGGAATTGGAGATACTCATGCAACCATACTCAACGGACTGTCTATTCCCTACTACATGACTTGTAGGCCACCATCTTCCTCTAGACATCCCTAGTTTCCCAGATAGAAATCATCTCTTTCTCTTTTGAGTTTTGTAATTCTTCTACTATCACAATGACTGGCTGTGAGCATGCAAATCTCTATTAAAATGACAAATAAATGAATAGTGACCATATGTGAGAACAGGATTGTTCTAGCTGTGTACCCATATCAGAATCATGGAGAGATATTTTAGAAAGATAAGTCCCCTAACCCATTGGGTAGTTGAAGGCTTTTGACTAATATGTTTTAGTAAGAGGATACCATTATGAGTAATTATACATGAAATGCTATATGCAACTTGAGACAGTCTGCAGCTAAACAGAGATCTCCAATTAACACCAGAGTGCTATCTAGGATTAACTAGATGAAACAAGAGAGTTATTATTGCATCTTAACCACCTGAGTCAATCCCCTAGGAAAGACAGGGTTATACAGATCCAGTAGTCTCATCGTGACAGTGTCACTGAATTTGTTTACCAAATTTGAACACTATACCCTGCAAATGTTTTTAATTATCTCTTAATTTAATTCTTAAGATTTTAGATGTTATTATCTTTCTTCATAAATCAGTCCTTTTCCTAGAATTTATAATGAAGTTGTTCACATATTGAACAATCTATTTTATTGAATTAATTACTCCCCACCTCACATTTTTCATATGATAATTTGTTATTTACTTATCTTCTCAACCAATAATTAGACCATAAACTGAATAAGTCATGATTCTGGAAAAATACACAGATGCCTCTCATTTATTCACCAGGAGGGTATTAAAATCCAACATCTTTTTCTGTAAAGTGAAGCAGCTTTGAATAATACAAATATTTGTGAATGCACTTGGCTAGTAATTAAGCCAAGGTAATTAGACTGTGTATTTATAATTCTAAAAATTCCTTGCCTCTTTAAGGGTTAAAAGTAAAAGTGAAAGTAGCTCAGTCATGTCTGACTCTATGTGAACACATGGACTATACAGTCCATGGAATTCTCCAGGCCAGAATATTGGAGTGGGTAGCCTTTCCCTTCTCTAGGGGGTCTTCCCAATCCAGGGGTTGAACACAGGTCTCCTACATTGCAGGCATATTCTTTACCAGCTGAGCCACAAGGGAAGTCCAAGAATACTAGAGTGGTCAGCCTATCCCTTCTTCAAGGAATCTTCCCGACCCAGAAATTGAACTAGGGTCTCCTGCATTGCAGGCAGATTCTTTACCAACTGAGCTATAAGGGAAGACCCAAAGGCAATATATTATTTCCACCCCTTTTTTTCTCTTCTTTATACCACTTCCTGAACTTGTCAGCAACCCCAAGAGATATCAGAACCTGAGGAAAGGCACTCTAAATATCACCTTCACAACCATGTGTCTATTGTATTGCCTAAGACCTAGCAAGTATTTATTAAGTGACAATGTGATTAGTGAATGCTCCATTGTTATCATGGCCATTATTCTATGAGCACTACACATTTTGATCTGTCTCATTCATTCATCTCTCTTGGAAATTTTTTCTGGTCACTTTTCCATCTAGTAAAATTCCCTTCCACGACTCAATTTCATGGACTTTCTGGGTATTTATGTCACCTGTGTGGAGGATCTGAATCCTCCAACATTTAACATCATACTCCCCTTTTAATCTTGGTGTCTAATTTTCCTGTATTGCTGTGCGCTCTTTGAGAAAGGAATTTATAAGTACCTGAGAAATTATAGGAAAATTAAGGTTTAACTAAACTCATAGAGTTTTCCCTGAGGTGCTAAACAATACAATGCAAAGGTTCCACAATTTTTTCTGATCCTGTTGTTCTCAGTGTCACAGTAATTTGCTCATGACATCCCTATTGTTCAGTCGCTAAGTCACGTCTGCCTCTTTGCAACCCTGTGGACTGCAGGATGCCAGGCTCTTCAGTCTTCCCCTATCTCCTGGAGTTTATTCAAATTCATGACCATTGAGTCGGTGATGCTATATCTGTCACCCCTTCTCCTCCTGCCTTCAATCTTTCCCAGCATCAAGGTCTTTTGGTGGCCAAAGTGTTGGAACTTTGGCTCCAGCATCAGTCCTGCCAATGAATATTCAGGGTTGATTTCCTTTAGGACTGACTGGTTTGCTCTCCAAGGGATTCTCAAGAGTCTTCTTCAGCACCACAATTTAAAAGCATCAATTCTTCAGCCCTCAGCCTTCTTTATGGTCCAACTCTCACATTTGTACATGACTACTGGAAAAACCATAGCTTTAACTACATGGACCTCTGTTGGCAAAGTCATACTTCTGCTTTTTAATATGCTGTCTAGTTTTGTCATAGCTTTCCTTCCAAGGAGCAAGCATCTTTTCATTTCATGGCTACAGCCACCATCCACAGTGGTTTTGGAGCCCAAGAAAATAAAATGTGTCACTGCTAAGCCAAAGTAAACACTGAACAATTGCCTGTATAAAGTAGTTTGGTTCAAACAACTTATGTTTTAACAACCTAGGGGTTGTTTGAAAAATAGCATTCATATACAGGCATACCTCATTGTATTGCTCTGTGCTTTATTGCACTTCACAAAGACTTTTTACAAACTGAAGTTTGTGACAGTCCTGACTCAAGCGAGTCTATTGGTGCCATTTTTCCAACAGCATTTGTTCACTTCATGTCTCTGTGTCACACTTTGGTAGTTCTTGCAATATTTCAAAAATTTTAATGATTATTATACTTGTCGTGGCCATTTGTGATCAGTAATCTTTGACATTACTACCATGACTCACTGAAGGTTCAGATGATGGTTAGCATTTTTTAGTAATAAGATATCTTTAGTTACAGTTTATCCATTTTTATATATAATGCTATTGTGCATTTAATAGGCTAAAGTATAGTGTAAACATCACTTTATATGTGTTGGGAAACCAAAAAGTTTATGTGACTCATTTTATTGCAATATTTGCTTTATTGTGGTAGTCTGGTACTGATCTTGCAGTATCTCTAAGATATGCCTGCAATGATAGAAAAGATGCTATTTTATTTCCTCTTAAATAACCACTTTTACTTATGGCAAATATGCTTCTGTTAGGCAGAGCACAACTTCTCAAATCTTAGAATAAATGTGCCCAGCCTGCTCCACACTGATATTTCACATAGTATTTAATTTTAATAAACAACCACCACTGAAAACTCAACTTTAACAATCATAAGATAGCAAAAGCAAGTAATGTAATATAATGTTGGGATAAAACTACCTCAAAGTAGTATTCCAGTCAGTAACTGACAGATGTCAAGCCTCACTGTGCTTCTCTGGAATACTTAATTGCATCCCATGAAGCCTCTACGAATTCACTGTGGTGCTTTGATTTTCAGTTTGAGAATGGAGAGTATGGTTGTAAAATATACTGATTTTGGCCCAAAACTGCCCAGTTTTTAATTCTGGTTCTACTATTTGAATGGCTGGTTGAGTTTGAACAACTTACCTTTCTGGGTCTTAATTTACTTATCTGTAAAATGTGGAGTGATATCACTCACTCCTTCTCAGTTTTTTAATGAGAAAAAAATGTATTAGCCTAAGTAAAGAACAAGGAAAATGCCTGGGACTTGTATAAAGTGGGTATCTTTCTGCTGTTATTAATGCTAGTTTGATCTAAATGTCTTGCACTTGTAATTGGTATCAGCCAAATACCTTATGGGGTTATTATACATCCTCAGGAGGTGACACTTTTCCTATACCATCTATGGTATTTTATTCATAATGAATCTAATGATACTATACCACTAGAAACTCACTGTATGATTACTCTATGTCAGGCATTGTGTTAAGACTTTTAGATTCATTAATATCAATTAATTCTCCAAACAATCATGAGAGATATTATTTCCCCATTTTACAAGTGAGAAAACTGAAGGTGAGAGACGTTAAAATGTATATCCCAGTTCAACCAGCTAGTAAGTCTTTCAGCTGACCAGCATTAAAATGCAGATGGGCCAGACTCCCAACTTGAAATCTTCACTAGTACCCCTTCTGATGGAAACGGCAACTCACTCCAGTATTGCATAGAGAATCCCATGAACAGAGGAGCCTCATGGGCTACAGTCCAAGGGATCACGAGAGTCAGACATGAGTTAGCAACTAAACCAAACCAACCCTTTCTGATAGACCAAAAGAAAAGGAAGTTTCTGTCACTGGACTAAGAATCTCAGGTCTTCTTATGACTGACGAATGAAGCAGAGATTGTGAAACCAGACACATGCTGGGTCAGGACCTAGGAGGACTTGTATTTCACATCACTCATAATTGCAGCTTCGTCTCAATCACAATCCTGACAACACTGTCAGTCTGCTCATCATATTTTCCTGAAGTACTGACTTAGAGGAGAAGATAGAAATATTCAGGTCAGAGTAGTTGAATATTAAATGAAAATCTTAAGGGGTTTGTTATAAGATACATCATGTATAAAATGATTCAACTATAAAAGGAATTTATTTTTTTCCAAATTTGCCAGGTTTGAGAGAGACTATTTTAGAAATGTTCAGAGTTTAGAGCATGTTCAAAGTCCACCATTCAAGGAACAATGGATGATATTGATTTCTTCCAGCCATTCAAACCTCTATATGCATTTATGGTGTCCTAAATCAAGAAGCAATTTTTGGGTTTTGACAATGATATAGAAAGTACCTACTTTCCCCATGATGTTATAGCTGCTTCATGTGGTTTCTTTTCTTTTTTTTTTTTTTAAGTTTCTTCTATGTTTTTTCTATTGTTTAGCAGGATTAGACATGTTTTAAAGTCAGTCTTTCAAGAAGAGTGAATATTTACATATCCTAAATCCAAAAACAATTCTGTTTTTCTGACATCAATTTTAAATGATGATCCTTCTATCTCTTTCTTTTAAGACTTGGTTCACTGCTTTTTGAATGTGTCTGATGTAAATGTCAGATGTATAAGACATAAAGCACTTTTTTTTAAGAAGAACACTGCTACTGCTGCTGCTAAGTTGCTTCAGTCGTGTCAGACTCTGTGCGACCCCATAGACGGCAGCCCACCAGGCTCCTCCATCCCTGGGATTCTCCAGGCAAGAACACCAGATTGGGTTGCCATTTCCTTCTCCAATGCATGAAAGTGAAAAGTGAAAGTGAAGTCGCTTAGTCGTGCCCAACTCCCAGCGACCCCATGGACTGCAGTCTACCAGGCTCCTCCGTCCATGGGATTTTCCAGGCAAGAGTACTAGAGTGGGGTGCCATTGCCTTCTCCAAGAAGGACACTGGTCTAGCACAATTTTGGCCATGAGAAATGTTCAAATGTAACACAACAGCTAACAAATAAGTGCTCCAATACGAGACAACAGTTTAAAAATAGCATCCATAGATAGATTAAAATTGATCTAACCTGTGAAAACAGTTATAAGACACATTTATAAAGAAGAAATATATGAAAATAATTAAACACTTAAAAATTACAATAAAAAAACAGAGTAAGAGAAGGCATTGAAAAAAATGGTATCTGCAATTTATTTTTCAAAAATCTGTATTCAAAGTATGTATGTACATATAAATAGAAATAGGAGTCTATTTGTTTTGCACTTAGATTTACCTCAGAGGATCATCATCAAAACTGTTAAAAAGAGGAGAATAAAAAACATGATATCATTTTAAAAGATATTGCTCAGATCCTTTTTTCAAATCTGTTCAGAGGCAATAAATGATGTAAAATGAATTATTATGTATCCTAAATAAGAATACAGTGTAAATATAGACTCAAAATAATTATACTGTTTTAAAAAGACAACAGTGGAGCAACTGTTGTTTAGAGTTAAAAATCACAGCCACAAAGATGAACTTATTTTTTAAACTGGGGAGAGAAGAAAAAATGATGATACATTATGCCTTACTTACATTATTTTGACTACTTAGAAATATAGTATAGGTTCTATTTTCCTTTTGGTTTTGGTAGGTTTTAAACCAGAAAATTAGTAATAAAAGATACATAGTATTTCAGAGCATTACACTATTTTACTCCAAAATTTTGCACAAATCTACAAACAGCTAAGTTTCCCCTTAGAGAGTGAATATAGAAACCACAGTCACTGGATTTTTGTGTTAAAATCTGAGTCTCAGTGTTTGCTCTGCAGTCTTGGGCAAGTCGCTTCATCTCCACAGAATTCAGAATCTCAGTGTTCATTGGAGATTGTAGAATGCTGCTGCTAAGTCACTTCAGTCTTGTCCGACTCTGTGTGATCCCATAGACGGCAGCCCACCAGGCTCCCCCGTCCCTGGGATTCTCCAGGCAAGAACACTGGAGTGGGTTGCCATTTCCTTCTCCAATGCATGAAAGTGAAAAAATAAAGTGCAGTTGCTCATCCGTGTCCGACTCTGTGCGACCCCATGGACCGCCGCCTACCAGGCTCCTCTGTCCATGGGATTTTCCAGGCAAGAGTACTGGAGTGGGGTGCCATTGCCTTCTCCGGATTGTAGAATAATACCCAATTTATTAGTTTTAAATGTGAATGTTGTTTTTCTCTTAAAATCATAGGCTTAATTTGTATGACTTATAAATTTATACATAATCTTAGTAAAATAAGAAAAGTTTTTACTTTTGCCATGATTCATTTTCAATTATTTCAAGTTGAGTAGATTAAACATACTTAAACAATCAAGACCATTGACAACTGAGTTTATTGCAGTGTTCTCAAATATTTTAAATGGCATTTATAAAATTAAATATTTTGTTCCCTCAAGTGTTTCAAAGTCCTAACCAATCAACGTAAGGACCCTAACAAAAAAATCATTTCAAGTATTTAAATGTTGTACATTACCCTCATAAAATAGTAAACCTTAACTTTCTTTTAAACATTTCAAAATGTTTTAAATTAGTTAATTTTCATTTATTTTCAACTTAAACTGATCTGTCTAAAATCAGATATTTGATTACAAACTTAAAAGTGCAACCATAAGTCTTAATTGTGTAGGGATTCCTCAGATTCTGAAATATTGTAGGCCCTTTATACATCAAAACACAGTAGTACTAATGAGCATAAAGTTACCTTAAACTAAACTCCAAGGTATTAATACCTTGGGTTTGATTTATGTCATTATCTCTCTGCTGTGGCTGCTTAGTCACTCAGTTGTGTCTAACTCTCTGTGGCCCCATAGACTGTAGCCTGCTAGGCGCCAATGGAATTTTCCAGGCAAGAACACTGGATAGGGTTGCCATTTCTTACTCAGGGGGATCTTCCTGGCCCAGGGATTGCACGCACATCTCTTGCATTGCCTGGCGGGTTCTTTACCACTAGTGCCACCTGGGAAGCCCCATTATCTCTATATTTCATTCTAAAACATCTTTGTGTTAAGACACTTAATCTCTAAGGAGTTTAACCACCTCAAATGAATTAAAACTTTTGGAAGGCAGAAAATTGAGAACAGGAAATAAGTGCTAGGCGCTATGTCTCGGGTAATTTTCCGCATAATGCACATAAGAGACATGATCTTGTAATTGTACTGTTATGATATAATTGTAATTAAATTTACTATAATAACTGAAGACTGTAAGCTTAAACCCTTCAGATAGAGGTAGATTTTTGCTAGTACTAATTACACTCTTAAATAGCCTTGAATGATGCATTTTGCAACCCTTCACCCAGGTTACAGTTAACTCCTTTCAGTGAACTCTTTGCAGTTCAACTAATTCCTTATCCATTTCACATTATTCTCATGTGGCTGGACCAAAACTTTTATAAGATGTCTATCTTTGGGCGGTCACAATTCTGAAATCCTGCTATTTACACACTTTAGCACTTAGCATAAAAACTGAAAGGTGATAGAATAGAGAAACTCATCATCTTCAGAAATTCTCCAGTACACATGAAAATATGGTCAAATGTTGCTAACTCACTCAGCATTTATCACTCTGGAAAATATAGAATTCTGGACCATTTAATTTTGATATTTTGGTGCCTAAAAGATGATTAATAACACATTGAAAAAGCAGTCTAATTTTAAGCAGGAAAGGTTATTTATTTTGCCCTCTCACAATATACACAACAAAAAATGGCATTTTTGACATCCACATGAATGGCAACTGCAAATGAATGTTCTTGAGTTTGATGTGAATAAATATGAACTTGTCTCACAATTATAGAGAAAATTGAATCAATTTAACAATTAGTCTGCAAATGAACAATGCAACCTTTAGGGAAATGGATATGCAAAAAGTATCATTTTAAACCATATAATGTATTTGATGGTCAGTTCTCTGGCTTTCATGGGAAAGGTACTTGTTTATTAACATGATCAATTGAGTTTCTTTATCTACTAATATTATGACATTTGAGAATTTCAATGTTGTTTTATTATTATTATTGGCCAGAAATATATATGCTAACAAGAAAATAATTATGCTACAAAGCAAAAATTCATATGGCAACATTGGTTACAATGAATGTTGCCATATGAATTTTTGCTTTGTAGCACAGTTATTTTCTTGTTAGCATATATATTTCTGGCCAGTAATAATAATAATAAAACAACATTGAAATTCTCAAATGTCATAATATTAGTAGATAAAGAAACTCAATTGATCATGTTAATAAACAAGTACCTTTCCCATATATCGGAGAAGGCAATGGCACCCCACTCCAGTACTCTTGCCTGGAAAATCCCACGGATGGATGAGCCTGGTAGGCTGCAGTCCATGGGGTCGCTAAGAGTCGGACATGACTGAGCGACTTCACTTTCTCTTTTCACTTTCATGCACTGGAGAAAGAAATGGCAACCCACTCCAGTATTCTTGCCTGGAGAATCCCAGGGACGGGGAAGCCTGGTGGGCTGCCATCTATGGGGTCACACAGAGTCGGACATGACTGAAGTGACTTAGCATAGCATAGCATAGCATATATATATATATATATATATATATATATATATATATATATATTTGCCCTAGTTATGTATTTGTCACTGAACTGTTTTGGTTAACCATGAGACAGGAGAAATATATGACATCCCTTGGACAGATTTCTAATCAACAATATTTATAACTTGATATATAATAACACTTAAGTCCAGAGTGTATTAGAAAAATCACTTAAGAAATTTATAAAGGTTTACAAGAATGAAGAGAAGTCATATATATTCTTGACTCTAAGTATATGGGTATCTGTGAACCTGCTTTACACTATTTTATTCCCATCAAAGGCCAAAATCAGCACATAAGTCTTATAGTTTCATCTTGGTTGAGATTCTAATAAATTCTGTGCATATAATACACTCTGAGGTGAAATGAATATAGCAAAGATATTTTTGCCTAAATTTTTATTTCCCTGCTTTAACATCAATTTATAATTTTAAGGACTTTATTCAAAATTAACCAAACACAACTTTTAGAGATAGGCTTGCACCATGTGAGTCTTGGTATATTTTTCACAGGGATGCATAAACTAAGGGTTTGCAATGTGCAATGTGCAATGTGCAAACTAACGAGCCTCTTAATGAAAGTGAAAGAGAGTGAAAACGCTGGCTTAAAATTCAACATTCAGAAAACTAAGATCATTGCATCCAGTCCCATCACTTCATGGCAAATAGATGGGGAAACAATGGAAAGAGTGACAGACTTTATTTGCGGGGGAGGGGGGCAGGGCTCCAAAATAACTGTGTGGTGACTGCAGCCGTAAAATTAAAAGATGCTTACTCCTTGGAAGAAAAGCTATGACCAACCTAGAGAGCATATTAAAAAGCAGAGACATTACTTTGTCAACAAAGCTCCATCTAGTCAAATCCATGGCTTTTCCGGTAGTCATGTATGGATGTGAGAGTTGGACTATAAAGAAAGCTGAGCACCAAAGAATTGATGCTTTTGAACTGTGGTGTTGGAAAAGACTCTTGAGAGTCCTTACTGCAAGGAAATCCAACCAGTCCATCCTAAAGGAAATCAGTCCTGAATATTCATTGGAAGGACTGATGCTGAAGTTGAAACTCCAATAGTTTAGACACCTGATATGAAGAATCGACTCATTGGAAAAGACCCTGATGCTGGGAAAGATTGAAGGCAGGAGGAGAAGGGAACGACAGAGGATGAGATGGTTGGATGGCATCACCAACTCGATGGACATGAGTTTGAGTAAGCTCTGGGGTTGGTGATGGACAAGGAAGCCTGGCATGCTACAGTTTATGGGATGGCAAAGAGCCAGACACGACTGAGCAACTGAACTGAACTGAACTCAGTGTGCAAAATGGGACTTGGAGGCACTTCATAGAACTTCTTCTTTTAAAAACTGACCAAGTAATTTTGCCTGTTTCAATTCTTGAACGCTCTCTAACAAACCACCTCAAAAATCGGTAGTTAAAACAATTTATTGTTTCTCAAAACCTTATGAGTTCACAGGATAGTTCCTTGGCTCTGTCATATCGCAAATGGACTGGAAGATCCAAGAAACCTTCTTTCCTGCTTGGTACAGACTCCGACCTGACTAGTCTGCATTTCTTCCAAGCAGCCTCTCTCTTTGTGTGGTGTGTCTACAGGGACTCAATAGATCACTTCCTTTCACAGATACAAGAACTTAATACATGGTATTTAGGTTCTAAGAGAATCAAAGTATAACTAGAAACTGCATGGCCCCTTAGGGACCAAGAATTGGCGTAGTTTCACTTCCACTTTTGGTCAAGACAAGTTTTGAGTCCAGAACAGAATTAACGGGAAAGAAACAAACATCATTTCTTGATGGGAGGGTGAGTACATATATACAGGAAGTGATGTGGTTATTGGTGACATTTTACATCTCTGTATATTTAGAATGTAATTTTAGCTTAGAATAGATATATTAGAAATCTTGTTATCCTTAAAACATAAAAATTAGGGAAATATTTAGGAATATTTTTGGAAGAAAATATTATTTTTGATTTTAGTTTTCTGTATTAATATTTTATATACTTTTCACTTTGGACTTACTTATGCTTTAAAAACTAGTAAACTGTTCTTTTGCTTTTTTCCCCTACATGTTTCAAATGACTATTGCATGGAAAAGTCAACATAAGGAACAAACAACAAAATATCAGGGTTTGTGAAGTTTAAAACAGATTTTGCTTTGTCATCAAAGAGAGGAAACTCTGAATAAGTAGTTAATTTCTCTGTTGCCTATGCCATTCCTTTTAAATTTTTGTATGGTCCTGATGCTAAATATTCGAATAGTGAAAGAGAGAGTTTCCCACATGGTACTGAAAATTACTTCAATGCCCAAGTCTGGTGGTATTATTTCATTAATAATCCTCAATAGCTCCTCTGTCTTCTAAGGAAGAAAATCCAAAGCCCCAACATGAACTGTAAAACCCTAGGGCAGGTTCTCATCTACTTCTCTAGCCTCTTCTGGCACCTGGACCTCTAGTCCCTCTGGATCTGAATCTTGCCTTCTTCAGTTTCTCATTCTTGCTGTGCCTCCTCTCCTCATCTACTCTTCCTTCTATATAAATGTCTTCCCTCATGTCCAACAAATCAAGCACCTAGTCAGCACTCCCCATTAAAGTCTTCACTGGCTTTTCCTATTTTGTCATATCATCTTCTTATAGCACCACGAGGCTCTTCTCCTGGGCATTTAACACAAGTGCTACTTTAAGTGACAATTTAATTCAAACGTATCTTCTCCAAATGCTCTAAGATTCATGAGTACAAGGAACGTTTCTCCAAGCCCTAATACTACAGAGTCTTGCATATGGGGAATAGATGATAAATAATTACTGAATGAATGAATCAATGAATGAAAATGCAGTGAATGAGGTGATTACTTAATGCACAGCAGATAAAAATGTTGATAGGTATTACTTTTTAATAGGTACAAAGAATGAAAATGAATCTCTAATAAAACAAAAGAAAAAAGTTATCTAAGGTATTGAGACCAGTTGACACAACTGAAGTGAAGTGAATTTATTCATTAGCAAAATGGCGAAGTAAAATGGTTTTTGTTAGCAAACTCACAGTGGTGGGTAGTGTTGGCTGTCACTCAACAATATTTCTTATCCTCCTCTTGTCAGGTACACAAGCAATTTCACTTTTTCACTCTCCTGAGTGATCTGCTGTAGTCAGTGAAGCGATATGTATCACTTCTGGGTAGAAGCACTTAAATGTCACTACAAGACTCTAGAATTCTCTTTTCTGAAAGCAAAGTGCTTGTGGAAGCACATGTTCACATGAAATTTTAGCACTTAGTTTTCTCATGGAGGATAGTTTCCTCAGAGATGGATATACAGAAATCTTAGAGAGTTAGAGGTCGTTTCCCTTGTGTGGGAGTCCCTGGTGGCTCAGATGGTAAATAATTTGTTTGCAATGCAGGAAGCCTGCATTTGATACCTGGGGTCAGGTAGATCCCCTGAAGAAGGAAATGGCTACCCACTCTGGTATTCTTGCTTGGGAAAACCCCATGGACAGAGGAGTCTGGCAGGCTACAGTCCATGGGGTCACACAGAATCAGACACAATGGACAATTTTACTTTCATTTCCCTTGGGCACTGTTGGTGAGATTATACATTATTACAATCATTATTCCTGGAGAAGGAAATGGCAGTCCATTCCAGTACTATTGCCTGGAAAATCCCATGGACAGAGGAGCCTGGTAGGCTATAGTCTATGGGGTTGCAAAGAGTCGGACACGACTGAGCGACTTCACTCACAATCATTATTGAGAACAGTATGGAAGTTTCTCAAAAAATTAAAAACAGAGCTTCTATATGATCCATGCAGTCATTCTGGGTATATATCTGAAAGAAATGAAATCATTGTCGTGAGGATATGTGTGTGTGCTAAGTCACTTGAGTTGTGTGTAACTCTTTGTGATCCTATGGACCCTGTCTTGGATGTGAATGGTGTTGCTAGTGGGTCGGAAAGAGTCGGACACAACTGAGCAACTGAACTGAACTGAACTGAACTGGTGGCACTAATGGTAAAGAATCCACTTATCAATGCAGGAGATGCCAGAAATGCAAATTTGATCCCTGGGCCTGGAGAATTTCATGGACAGAGGAGCCTGGTGGGCTACAGTCCATGCAGTCGCAGAGTCAGACATGACTGAGCATGCACACACTGCGTCCAGAATGTTTTTTATCCATAGAAAAGACAGAAATCCTCCAATTTATGACAACATGGATGAACTTTGAGGGCATTATACTAAGCAAACTGAGGCAGAGAGAGGAAGACAAATACTATATAATCTTACTTACATGTAGAATCTAGAAAAACCAAATCCATAGAAACAGAACAGACTGGTAGTTGCCTGAGGTGAGTAAATAGGGAGGAAGCAGGTAAAGGTAGTCCAAGGGTACAAACTTCCAGATATAAAATGAATAAGTTCTTGGAATGTAATGCATGCATAGTGAATATAATTAATTGTATTGTATTGTATAATTGAAAGTTGCTAAGAGAGTAGATCTCACAAGTTCTCACCATAAAAAAAGGTGACTGTGTAAAGTGATGAGTATGTTAACTAACCTTACTGCAGTAATCGTTTTGCAATATAAAGACCTTGCTCAATTTCCAGTGGGGTTACATCCTGATAAATCCAATGTAAGTTGAAAATATAAGTCAAAATACATTTTATATACCTAACCTATCAAACATCATGTAATTTATTGAATACTATGGGGTCGCACAGAGTTGGACACGACTGAAGCGACTTAGCAGCAGCAGCAGCATACTAAAAGTAGAAAAGTTTGTGTATCAGCTGTTTACCCTTGTAATTGCCTGGCAGACAGGGAATTGCAGCTGACTGTTGCCCAGCATCAAGAGAGATTATACTGCATACATTAGCCTGAGGAAAAGATAAAAAATCATAATTCCAAGTACAATTTCTACTGAATGTATATCACTTTATCAACATCACAGAGTCAGAAAATTGTAAGTTGAGCCATTGCACATTGAGGATTGTCAGTATACATACATCAAACTGATGTTGTATACCTTAAACTTACATAATGTATCAATTACATCTGAAAAAAGCTAGAAAACAAACAAAAAGCAAGTGAAGAGAGGATTCAGTAATAGGCTTACAATAATACTTGATTTCTTGTTTGTGTCTATATTGCTCTATTCAAAGTAGATTGCTTTGACATCTACTGAATATACATCATTGAATACAATGAGCTTTTGTTAAAAAAAATGATTTAGGGATTGTTTGTTACTGCAGCATATCCTGATTTATGGATACTATGATTCTGGACTAGAAGTAAAACATGCTTGTTTGATGGCTTTTATCTTTTTCATTCAATATACCAAACAGAGTATGAATATTTTCGGGTCTAAATCACACACAAAACCTATGCCCAAAGTGCTGTTTGGCAAAGCCAAATACTTCATTATTTTCCTCCAAATTAAGGTAGAATCATACTAAGTTAAATGCAGGTTAACAGAAAAATAAGAAATTCTTCTACTGAGCATCTGGAGAAAAAAATTATGTATCTCATAATATTTTTAGATAACTGAAGATCAAGAAATTATTACATTCCTCACACATAACTCTTTCTCTGTAATTTATAAATTGTTTATGAATTTAGAGATCTTTACAATTACACATTTTACCGTGAAATCTATTTCCTATTACCTGTGTGTACTTTTGAGTCCCCATTTTATTTCAAATCCCCATAAAATTCATGACATATGTCAACTCCAAAGACAGAGCAAACACAGTTTGTAGTGATGTAATAAATAATGGTTTAAATTTCCGTATTGCTTCATCATGGAGTGGATTACTGTGGTTGCCAAGGGCAGAGATATAAATTTAAGTTTAACATTAATTATCATTTTAATATGTACTATTTTTTACACCATTAGATTTAGATGACATTCTAATAGCATACTTGGAATGAGCACAGATGTATTTGAATTTATGTTTCTTTGGTATATTTAGAATCTACATTTATTAAACAAGCATTTTTTGAGCATTTATTGAGTATATGGCATATACTGTGCTAGGTATTAGAACTAAAAAGTTGAAGACATAGTTCCTATCCTTAAGAGACTTCAAACTTACTGATTTAGACTTGTTTTTGATCCGATGAATAATCTAGGTCAAATAGTTATTTCATTTTATAAGACAGAACAATAATTTTGTATCACATATAGTTATAAAAGTACATTTGGAAATATTAACTCAATTCAGTCCCTCTAAATTTGTGAAATCCAATCCAGCTATCACTGTGAACATATAGAAACTGAGGTGTAGAGAGTATTTCATACATTTTACAAGGTTTCACACTTAAAATGCAATGAGGTAAACATA
Organism: Tragelaphus eurycerus; assembly: GCA_935064755.1. Lineage (NCBI taxonomy): Eukaryota > Metazoa > Chordata > Mammalia > Artiodactyla > Bovidae > Tragelaphus > Tragelaphus eurycerus. The sequence continues at coordinate 41,359,529 of CAKXYN010000001.1, forward strand.
TTATAAACTTTGAAAAAAGCTTGAAGTGTATGTATGAAAATTCAGGGTTATTTCCTTGTATGATGCATTTCTAGAGCATAGGAAAAAAAATCCCAATGGAAAAAATTAACAATCGGCACAGATACAACTGGGTCAAACACCATGAAGTATTTGCCTGCATTTAGGAAAAAAAAGTTAGAGAAATATTGAAATAAATTTTATTTGTGTGGTGGTTTTGCCACTGAATAGAGAGCAGTTACAATTAATAACATGTATTGTTTATAAATATGCGGGCAATGGGAATTTATCTGCCTGGAAGTACCAAGGAAATTGTCTTCCTAAAACACAATTTAGTAGTAAACACAGTGACATCTTCAAAAGCATGTACTTTGGCATATCACTTGACACTGACATTATAATCCTAGAAATTTATTTTTAAGGAATCATCAGACATGTGAAAGATCCAGGTACAAGTATATAGACACCACAGCATTTTTATAAGTAGTAAATAGATAGAAAAAGCTAAATATCTAATGACCGTTTGTTGTTTTGAGTAAACTTACGGCATACTCATGTGGTGGGATATCCTTCAAATTAGGAGAATATTTATGATACTCAAAATGTACACACTATGTTGAATGAAAACCAGTTAAAAACAGAACACATAGATCCATCCCAATGTTGTATCTTACACACACATACACACACACATACACACACACATACAAGATAACTGAAAAGATGCAGGATAATGAGTAATACATATTTTTCTGCATTTCCAAATTTTATATAATAAATATGTATAATTCTCATTATCAGTAAAAAAAAAGGGGGTTAAATAGTGATATTCTGTTTGTTTTCAGTTTCTTCCACTGCTATATAGACTAATTTACTGAAGTTTTAAGAATTTAATGTAGTTTGCAAATTTTGAACATATTTCATCATCATAGTGAGTCCACAAGCACCATTTACTTGATGAAAATGAGCAACATTTAGGTAAAGAAGCTGACATGTGATTAAAATATTATGTGAACATGTATATAAAATGCGATGCTATTTGTTGTTAATCGACATTTTTCAGATAGCTTATGAATCAACTGGATAGCCTAGAATAAATCACTATATATGATAATAGAGGGATAATCATTATTCCAAACAAATATGCATTCTTTTTTATATTGTTTTTTCCTGTGTTTCTCACTGCATAAGATTATTATTTCCTTAAAAATTATCTTGGAATTAAATATTTTATCAAAATTCTAATGCTTATTTCTCAAGTAAGATATAAAATTGATCATGTTAACTCCTCCCAACAGGTAGAGATGAGTATTTAATCAAATTCAAGAACATATATTAGAATTTTAATTCCACAATAGCAGGACTCTTCTCTGTCCTGTTCATAGTTGTACTCCAGTGCCTGAAATAGCATCAATCACATAGTAAGGGTTCAGTTAGTATTTGTAAATTTTAGTAAATATTAGTAAAAATTATTGTCAATGAACCAGGCAGTGAATATACATAGAGGAACAAGTCAGGGCCCAGGCTTTTAGGAACTTAGACACTGGGGAGAGCAAAACCACAATAAATCATAAAAAAATTAAAATATGATCCAAACTTCCATGAAAACAAAGTGACTGTGTCTATAGGACAATAATTGTAAATTTATGCATCACATGTTTTCAATAATTTGTAAAGAAAATATTGAAACATTTTAGTGTTCTGAAATGTTATTTAACTAAACTTGAAAATTCCTTTTCCTATTGCTTTATTATCAGTACATTTTATTGAATTATAATGTAGTCAGTATTACAGTTATTTTAAATGATTGATCTGGATTAACCAGAATTTTTGGAAAAATTGAAATAATATCATGTACAAATAAAAGCATGAAAGAAAAGAAGCTAAAACTCTTTAAAAATATACTTTAGGACATCCAAAGATATAGTTATAAGTCTTGAAACGTCAGTGGCATATAATTATTTTTCTGTTGTTCCTCGTTTCTTTGTGGAAAATGACTTTTACTTTTTAAGTGAAGAAACCACTAATCGTAACTGAAATTGTCTCAAGTATTGTGCAGATGATGGGCTGCTGCTGCTGCTGCTGCTAAGTCTCTTCACGACTCTGTGTGACCCCATAGACAGCAGCCACCAGGCTCCACCGTCCCTGGGATTCTCCAGGCAAGAACACTGGAGTGGGTTGCCATTTCCTTCTCCAATGCATGAAAGTGAAAAGTGAAAGTGAAGTCGCTCAGTCGTGTCCGACTTTTAGCGACCCCATGGACTGCAGCCCACCAGGCTCCTCCGTCCATGGGATGATGGACATGAATGTGTAACTGTATTAAAACTTCTCTCTGGTTCTCTATGTTGAGCCACACAGGGCAAATAGATTATTATTTTTTTCTAATTCCATTCTCTTTTTCTATAAGAAAACTGATTATGTCACTCTGAACATCTTATAACAATAGATGAAACTAGAGTACAGTCAACTAAGACAGAGCTTTCCGCATCAAAGTGCTCTCCCTATATCTTGACAGGAAGCAATCTGTATAGACATCATTGGCACAAAATAATAATGTTAGCATCTCTGAAAAAAACTGTATTAAGAGAATTTAATTTTAATATGACTCAAATACACACTTTTTGATTTACATATATGGCAATGTCAAAAGTAACATATCTGTGAGCACCACAGATTCACAATTGAGCATGTTTAAGAAGCCCACCAGGGGCTTCCCTGGTGGTGTAGACGGTAAAGCGTCTGCCTGCAATGCAGGAGACCCGGGTTCGATCCCTGGGTGGGGAAAATCCCCTGGGGAAGGAAATGGCAACCCACTCCAGTACTCCTGCCTGGAAAATTCCATGGACGGGGAGCCTTGTAGGCTACAGTCCATGGGGTCGCAAAGAGTCGGACACAAATGAGCGAATTCACTTCTACTTCTAAGAATTTGCTAACAAGATTAAGAGCCTAGAAAACATCTTAATGTTACATGTTTGGGGGAAAATTACCTCTGTCAATCCTTGAGTAGTTGTAAGCTTTTCATCTCAATAAAACTTTAAGGAATTTCTTAATTTACTTTTATAATAGTCAATAGAAAAGTAGCAGCGTATCTGGTTTCTGACTTCTTTCATTTGCTGCTCTTTACTGATTGGAGGAATGTGACAGATGCCAGAGAGGAAAATTATGTTCTTTGGCTAAGAGCTCCATTCCAACAACTATAATACATTCCTGATATTTGCAAAGATACTATAAAAACCTCTATACAGTTTCTTACACAGCCCTGTTAGTCATGCAAATGTAAAAGAAGCCAAATAAATTAAATTTTGAATAAGCAAATAAAAGTTTTGAAAGTAAAGTGTCCATAATGGCTTTTTATACACAAGACTGAGAAATTACTAGAAACTTTGAAATACATAATATTTGAGTTTCTTCTTGCTGGTTTAAAAGGAGACTTAAAAAAAAAAAAAACTTTTAAAATCCATTCACTTCCAATCAGCAGAACTCACCTAAAAGAATGATCTGTTTAGCACTCAGATTTACTGTGTCATTAGAAATTGCTCTGCTAAAAACCATTTTGAATAATTGCTTCTACATTTTAAACTGAGTGACTGAACTGAACTGAACTGAATTGAACATTTTAAGAATTTGCTCATCATTAAACTTAAAGAATTAATATAACAACTACTCTCAAAGAATACACAAACTTTCATATATTCTAATTAATTCTAGAGTGTCACTTAGCATATTTTCTCATTGAATGAACTGTCCTTTTGGACTGAATCAAACATTTCAGTAAGTTAAATTAATGTCTGTGGAACCAGTGGAAACACCGATACAGTCAATTTTGTGTGCTGTGCTTAGCTGTTCAATTGTGTCTCACTCTGTGGCCCCATGGACTGTAGCCCACCATACTCCGCTGTCCATGGGGTTCCCCAGGGAAGAATACTGCAGTGGGTTGCCATGCCCTTTTCCAGGGGATCTTCCCAAACCAGGGATCGAACCCAGGTCTCCCACATTTCAGGTAGATTCTTTTTAGCATTATCCATTCTTTATGAGTGAAAAAGTTGGCCTAAAACTCAACATTCAGAAAACTAAGGTCATGGCATCCGGTCCCATCACTTCATGGGAAATAGATGGGGAAACAGTGGAAACAGTGTCAGACTTTATTTTTCTGGGCTCCAAAATCACTACAGATGGTGACTGCAGCCATGAAATTAAAAGACGCTTACTCCTTGGAAGGAAAGTTATGACCAACCTAGATAGCATATTCAAAAGCAGAGACATTACTTTGCCAACAAAGGTTCATCTAGTCAAGGCTATGGCTTTTCCTGCGGTCATGTATGGATGTGAGAGCTGGACTGTGAAGAAGGCTGAGCGCCGAAGAATTGATGTTTTTGAAGTGTGGTGTTGGAGAAGACTCTTGAGAGTCCCTTGGATTGCAAGGAGATCCAACCAGTCCATTCTGAAGGAGATCAGCTCTGGGATTTCTTTGGAAGGAATGATGCTAAAGCTGAAACTCCAGTACTTTGGCCACCTCATGCGAAGAGTTAACTCACTGGAAAAGACCCTGATGCTGGGAGGGATTGGGGGCAAGAGGAGAAAGGGACGACAGAGGATGAGATAGCTGGATGGCATCACTGACTCGATGGACGTGAGTTTGAGTGAACTCTAGGAGTTGGTGATGGACAGGGAGGCCTGTTGTGCTGCAATTCATGAGGTTGCAAAGAGTCAGACACAACTGAGCGACTGATATGATCTGATCTGATTCCTTATGAGATAATGTGAGGATCTAGGAATTATTGAAAAATTAAGGAAAGTAATCTTTCATTTCTGTTAAAAAAATCTGTTTTTAAATTTCAGAATCAACTTTCAGATTAATATTTTGGAATGAGTGTATTCCTTCATTCCTAACATACCATAGAATTGATCCAAAACATAGCAAAAGATATAGACAAAATAATAAGTATCAGAAAAAAACTACCAGCAAGCCAGAAAATTTGATGACTTTCTAAAAGATAGAAAATATGAGGAAAAGTCCAGCCAACATGAAAGTATATGATATTATGCAATATAATGGGAATGGTATCATTTCCACCACAGGCACATAAAATGCTCTCTAAGTATAATATACCTTTAAAACAAATACTGCTCAGGGGACCAAAAATGAAGAGAAAATTCAAATGTGGACTGGTGAGGAAGTGGTAAAGCCAAAATAACCCAAGGTAAAATGGATCCTGCATGACACAGGGAATCTTGGAAGACTGTGTTTATCTGGTAGAAAAAGACTCTCATAGGTAGCCAGAACACCAAGTTTGTGACACACTTGGTGGTAGGGCTCAAATTTATCCCATCTGCATGATGAGGTAATTTTAGGCCAAAAAGTTAACACAGAAAGTAATCTAAAATAGGAAGAAATTATAGAGCCATTCTAGAGGCAAAAGTGAAGCAATGTTACAGAGAAGCATCTTCAACTCACATAATGCTGGCCTCTTAGATGGAAAGCAACATCTGCTGAAAGTGGATTTGTCCTAAAAGGAAATCATAAACAGATAATGAATGAGCCACCATGAGGGAGGTCCAGCAGACACCAGTAATGCAATAATTTGCCTCTAAAAATTAAAACTAGTCAAACAAACGGAATTCAATTTTGAAATAAGCTTCGTTAAATTTTTGGAGAGCTAAAGGATGAAAGAGAAACTGTTAGTCACAAACAGAATTCAGTTCAGTTCAGTCGCTCAGTCGTATCTGACTCTTTGTGACGCTGTGAACCGCAGCACACCAGGCCTCCTTGTCCATCACCAACTCCCAGAGTCCACTCAAACCCATGTCCATTGAGTCGATGATGCCATCCAAGAGAATTGAAAAAAAAATAGAAATAATAGGAATCTAAAAATGTTTTCTCAGTGTTTCCTGGCTGGTTCAGTGATGAAGAATCTTCCTGCCAATGCAGGAGACATGGATTCAACCCCTGAGTTGGGAAGATCTCACATGCCACTGAGCAACCAAGCCTGTGCACCGCAACTACTCAGCCTGTGTGCTTTACATCACTGCTGAGTCCACGTGCCGCAGATCCTGAAGCCCACATGCCTGGAGTCTGTGCTCTGCAATAAGAGAAGCCACTGCAAGGAGAAGCCCACACACCATAACTAGAGAGTGTCCTTTACTCCCCAAAACTAAAGAAAAAGCCCGCACAGCAATGAAGACCCAACACAGCCAAAAACAAGTTAATTAATTAAAATTTATTTCCCTGAAAACAAAAATAAATATATGAAGTATAGATCTGAGGAAATCACAGAGAATACAACACAAAAAAGGAAAATATAAAAATATATAAAATAAGACACAGAAGAATAGAAGAATCAAATAATTAATGAGTATCCTGAAGGAAAAAATAAAGAGATTAAGGGGAAGAAATATTAAATATAGAGTAGCTGAGAATTTTTCAGAATTGAGAAAAAACAGATTTAGGAGCTGGTGAAGTCCTAAGTGAGATATATTTTTTTAAAAAATCACACCTACGTACACTACTGTGGTAAACCCAAAGACATTGATGCAAGGAAAATTTCCTAAAATCTACAAGAGTTAAAGACATATATCTTCAGAGTCATAATTAGACTGAGTAGTCTTCTCATGAGCAAAAAATTATATTGCAGAAAGTCATCAGACAGAATATGCAAAAATGGTTGAGAGAAAAATATCAGATATTGGTCATTATCAAGTTCTGTAACCAGCTATACAATTATTGTAGATATAAGAAAAATAAGTAATTTTCTAAGACATAAATTTTAAGAGAGTTTAATACTGTTTCTAGAATCACCTGCAAGTGATCTTTGTATACAGGAAATGAATCCATGAAATGCATGTATGTAGCTAGAAGATGTAGTAAATAAATGTCAGAAAAACATGTCATATATCTCAGTAAACATTGACAAAAATATTGGAAATAGTTTAAAAATAAACTGAAAATAAAATAGAAAGGTAGACACCAGGTAAAATATCTTGGGGAAAATTTAAAGAAGTCATTATCCTGTTGGTGAGAGGACAGATATATTATCTTCAGCTCTTCTAGAAAATATAAAGTTCTATATTATGTTAGGGTATTAATTTTTACTGAAATTCAATAAAGAGAGTAACCAGTTTTTGAGGTAGTAAAAATGTATTCAGAATAATTGATCAATAAAAGGCAGTAAACAATAAATACAATGAACTGTTAAAATCATCTCTGGGAAGTAGGACTGGAAGGGTGCAAAGAGGTATTTTTTAGTCTAGAATGTTTCCTGTGGTTTCAAATTTCATTACTGTTGTTTCCAGGTGTATGTGTTACTTTTTTAGAACATTAAAATTTTAATTTTTTTTAAAATATAGAATAAAATTCTTAGTAACAACAGGAAAGAAATGCATAAGTATCTTGCCATGGCTTTCTTTGGTGAAAGGAATTATGGCTTTGTGTGTGTGTGTTTTGCTTAAAGTGCTTTTTTAAAAAGCATATTGCATTTATAATCAGAAAATTAAATAAATGCTTAGTCTAGATCAGGTATGATTGTTTGGTGTATGCAGAAACATCACTTCTGTTTTTAAGCTATATGGATCTGAGGGCCAGCATCTCTAAAGCTTTTCTCAATGCTCCTTAACCTCCATTTTTGTATCTAACTGTGATTTATACCTCCAAATTTAATTTTCTACTAAATAACCAATTTAATTGATTAGATAATAATTATAATTTCATTATTTTCATTGTCTTATATGATTGCTTCTCAATCCCGAAGCTTTTTAGACAAATGTTATAGTAGTGATACTAAGATAAAAATGATTAAAAAAAACTGTTACAAAGAGTGCCTATTAATTTCAAGGCTTTCTTCCAAGGTGTTTTCACATATTAACCCATTTAATCCTCTTGCTAATACTATGAAGTATTTTTCTTTCCTTTAGAGATGGGGAAACCAAGGTATAGGGAGGCTAAGTAACTCACCTAAGACCACAAGTCTACTCTGCTGGATGTAGAGAAGAGCAGGTATATAGGTGATGGATGGCACTTCAGCTCCAGTGGCCTGCCATCAGGATCCCGCTTATCACTTTAGACCCATGCAAAGAATGTGACTTAATTGGAACATATTTTACCAGTAAGAACATTCATTTTGTTACTTCACAGAATACATGATTCTTTTATTGCTTCTTTAAAAATATCAATATCTAAATAATTTCATTCATTTATACATGTAATTGGAAACCGATTATGCTTCACTTTTATATCCATTCTACTGCCATTAAATATTTGAGAGAGCTAATTTTGATTCATGTTACTAGGACCCAAATTCACTGTAAATTATGTTAGGATTCATTGCAAGATAGGTAAGTAGGCCATAGACTCCCTCATGAAACACTAATAGATCATAAGAATGGCCTTGACTCTGTTTTTTTTTTTTTCTCCCTCTAGTTTGTTCTGTTAGGACTTGACTATAATAAGTATTTAATACTAGAATACACAGTGCACAAAAACTCAATTTTAACTAAAACAGCTCTTGTCAATATGAATAATGAGAATAATTTAATTTTCTAATGAAATTTCCATTTAAAAGAATTTTTCCAAACTGGAAGATTTTTACTTAAGGCTTATTAAAGAGATTTCTATTCCTCTCTTATTTTACAGAAACAACAAAGAAGAAAGAAAAATATAGTGGTGATGGTAGGATAGGAAACAGCAAAACCCCCCCTGTCTTCAATGAAAAATGTGAGTAGACAGTATCCCAAAACAGACTCTGAAGCACATTTTCATCACTTCTTTAAAAAAAAAAAAAATAGACTTAAAGGAAGGTGCATCAGGATAAAGTGATAATTACTTTCTCTTTCTCTTACTTTTAGAAGGATGCAGTTTGCCTCTAAACCTGATACCTTGTATTCCCTGCCTCCACACACTTGAACAGCCTGCCCTACAAGCAAAGTATGCTACCATAGTGGTATGTGTTCTACAATTTGTTGCAATTGTTTAACTCACACTGTTACATTACTGTCATTCAAAGTTCATAGTTCATATTAGGGTTGATTCTTGTTGTACATTCTTAAGATTATGACAAATATATAATGATATGTATCTGCCACCATAGTATCATACAAAATCGTTTCAGTATCTTAATTATCATCTCTACTCTGCCTATGCCTTGCCTACATGTCTGCCTATTTTAAAAGAAAAAGATCAAAGGGGTGAAGAAAGGAGAAGTGCAGATAAAAATGTCAATCTCAAGAAGAATCAGCCCCAGTTTGGAGGAAGTGCTTAGACAGTTACTCTTGCTGCTGCTGCTGCTGCTAAGTCGCTTCAGTCGTGCCCGACTGTGCGACCCCATAGACGGCAGTCCACCAGGCTCCCCCATCCCTGGGATTCTCCAGGCAAGAACACTGGAGTGGATTGCCATTTCCTTCTCCAATGCATGAAAGTGAAAAGTGACAGTGAAGTCGCTCAGTCGTGTCCGACTCTCAGCGACCCCATGGACTGCAGCCTACCAGGCTCCTCCATCCATGGGATTTTCCAGGCAAGAGTACTGGAGTGGGGTGCATAGAATTAGTATCTTCTGCATATATTTTTTAAAAGAAAATCAAACAAAGTGAACTGAAAATTCATAAAATTAAAAATAATTTGGATAATATAATAGATGTTGAAGACAGACACATGAGACCCAGTGCCCGTAATTGGTGTTCCTGAAGAAAAAGAAGTAATATAAAAACTATTTCCACAATTCTCTGGGGGGAAAAAAATCAAATACATAGTGTAACAATAAAAAATTGAAATAAAAGAATCTCAAATCAGTGAGGTACACCATCCTCAAGCCAAGTTGATGAAGACTGACCAACTTCCGAACATATTCTGGCAAAAACAAACAACCAAACAAGTAAGAATCACGTGGCCATTCATCACAATAAAAGAAAGGTATATACAAGGATGAAAACTTCAAATATATCTAAAAACTATTGGACAGTAACATTCAATACGGGAACTGTCCTCAGCATTGTTTATAAATATTTACAAACCTCTGAAGGGAAAAAAATAAATTTGATTCAAGAAAGATAACTTGTCTTCCATGTTTAAAGCAAATGGAAGAAACATTCTATCTAAACACACAGAAAATACAGCATCTATGACAGTTTCTTTGATGGAGGGCTAAAAATGAACTCTAGCAACCCAAGAAATGAAGATTCAAAGTAAAGAGTACAGGAATGGTAAATTGAGCAACTGGTAAGGACTGAATCTTTTCAAACTTGAAATAAGTCCAAATGAAGACTGTAGGAATTAAGCCAGGATATAAATACTGTAAATCTCAGTAATATAGAACTGATACTATAATTAAAAATCAGGTGATATGTGTAAGAGAGATAAAGTCCATATGCTAATTTCTTTATCACAACAAGGACTTATAAGAGATAGTTTAATATTTAAACATTCATTCTAAAAATGACTTCAAACTATTAATAATTTTATAATTGTTCTTAACTCTAAGGCAATTTTTTCTGAAGCTAATCTTTCTCTTGGAAAGAAATGAATGCCTGTAATTTTGTCATTTTTTTTCAGTTTTATATCAGCTTTCTTTTTTTCCCCGCTTAGTCCAAATGTTAAAATAAATTCAATACCTTTGTCAGAGTAGAGTAAGATCATGTCTTTTTAACACAACGTCTGTCTATGGATCTATCTGTCATCTATCTATCATCATCATTGATCATATTATGTAAATACTTATTTGTAATAATATAAAAAATAAATATATGGTAAGAAGTCATTCTTACTAAAGTCTTTCTTACTCAATGAATAGCATTGGGTATCTCCAATGATAGTCTTTAAATTTATAATTGTTATTATGGGTGTTGAGAGTTCTTTTTCAAACTTTTAGGTTTAGTTTGAGTTATTTTTAATGAATATACTGTATGCTACTATATTCTAATGTGATGTTAAAATAAATACATAAGTGAATAATAAGCAAATATTATTTGCTTAAAAGTCATAACCTTCCTCCTTCACTAAGTTTGGACCAAATATGTAACAATTTGCTAAATGACAATTTAAATTTGCTTTCATTAAGAAAAATTAAATGGAGAATTAAAAAAAAATAAATATTCTGCAACTTCACTAAAAATGCTCAAAGGAAGTCATGCACTGTAGTCGATGAGATTTTTTTTTATAAGATGTGATAAGTTATGCATTTATATAACCTCATATAAGGCCTTATATAAAAGTTTGCAGATTTATATTTTTATAATCTTTGGACTGCATAGCCATGATATTGCTTTTAAAAAATCACTGAAGCATCAAAGATGAAATAGCTCTGTATTTCTGTTTGTTATACAAATCATGTCAGTATTTTTGTATGTGTCTGTTTGTTTTGTGAATTTGTGTAGGCTTACATATATGAGAGAAGGGAGAGGTATGGGAGAGAGTGCTTAAATATCTTTTTTTTCCTATAAAATACAATACACATAAATTGGTAAAGCCTTTAAAAACAAGAATAAAGAAGATGATAAACAAACCCATCAGACAAATGAAAATTGATCAAAACAAGCAATTCAGTATTCAACATATGGCTTCTTTTTTTACAAAGATCTCTGAAAAACATTGCATAGATAAAATTATGAATACTTCATTTTCCGAATTGATTCTGTGTAATTCTACTGTTCTCCCTATTTTTCCTCTTGGTATAACTTCTATTTAGTCGTTCTGTGAATGTTTCTCAGAGGACATAGTCAGGATGCTGATTATTTAAACATAAGTAGTTTACAATTGGAGAAGCAAAACTATGAATTCCAATTTTCCCCCAAACTCCCAATGTTGACAGTATTCCATTAACATAACGGGTTATATGTGGCTAATCTCAGAGCTCTTAAAAGTTTTGTTCCCGAGTCATCAACTTTTGAAACTTTCCATAAAGTATTATACACAGCTTAATACTGACAAGCTTAACTATTATAAATGGCAACTCCAGAAACTATTGTCTAGAAGCTACATAAATGGCAAAATATCAGATGAATTTTGCAAGCTCATGTGACCTCCAGTCTTACTTTGCTTCCCTAACCGAAACCCTCCCCAAGGAAACTTTTCCTAAACATTCCTTTAAATCATCCGTTGGACACTGTAAACCCCACCCCTTTACCCTTTGATGAAAAAATTTAGCAATCACATCTTCCATTTGCCGGTACAGAAAGGGCGTAAAGCCATCTGAAAGTACTAGAATTAGCACTGTCATCCCGTCTTGCCCATTAGTTTTTACTGCAGCAAAGACTAATGCAACACTGAAAAATATACCTGTAGTCTCTTTCCCTGGTTTGATCCTAAGCTCTTCCGAATACAGATTCAATACATTTTCTTTCACAGGAATAAATGCATTTTAAGCATCAGCATCATGGAAACACAGCATAAATAAAGCAGTGACTTCTCCCCCAACCCAAGCTTTTACCTGTTATGCTAATACAAAGACATTGAAAGGAAGAAAAGCTGCAGCTTGCCCAGCAATATTCTCATTGCAGCAGACAGCACAATTTTGTACTTACAGATCTTACCAGGGAAACGTCTCGGGATCTTTACAATTTTTTCTGCAGAACTCTGTTTCAAGCTCTCAGCCAGGCATGCTGTGCATCCAGGCAGAACCAAGCCGTATGGAACGTCTATGCAGCTGGGAGATAATGGGACTCTTTTTCCCAGCTGGGACTGCAAGCCTTTTATCCACTGAGTACTGCGTGGCTCCTCTCTGGTCTTAAGCATAAAATAAGCTCCTCTACTGCTGCATTCCTGACGGAACCTAGACAATTAGTTCTTGAGGCACATGTGCAAATCTCCCGTTTGGAATATTCAAAAGGAAAATTCTCCCTACATTGAAAAGCCAGCTCTATCTTTGTCATCCTTCACAGAATCAGAGAATACTAAGAGCAGCTGCCATTCCAGTGGCATGAAAGATTAAATTCACCCTCCCCTTTTTTTTGACTAGAGATAGTCACTCCTGTTGGGTCATCAGAAAATTTCTTATTGAAAACTGGGTCAGGCTAACTACTTATTAGGCTTCCAAAAGGAAAATAAGTAATTTTTTTTCTTCCTCTGATTTCACTGCATTGTCGTTTGCAAGTGAAAATTAAGCCGGTCAAGGGTCTGCCCTGATTTATACTGTATTCAAACGTAAGCTTTCTGAAGCATGCCTGTAACTTCTGCCACTAGTTAGGGAGAAGAGAAAAGGGAAATAAAATCAAAGGATCTTATGCACTGTCACTGAAACCTTTTTAAATCTTTTTTTTTTCTTTTTTTAATTTGTGCATGAGGCTTCTAAAAGATAGGTAAGCACATAAAGAAAGTGACATCCAAAAGAGTAGAGCTGTTCTCCCAGGTAACACACATGTCATCTTTGAGGCCAAGAGCCACTGTGTATTTGTTTGCAAAACAGCTCTGTAAGGAAAAGAATGTTATTTGTGTTTTGTGACCAACTTTTCAGTGAAACTTTTTAATATGTTAGGGTTTTGCCATTGGTTTTGAAGGGAGTAACAGATTGTTGAATGAAAATAAGAAATAGAGAGACTGCCCGAATGCAGAGACACCAACACATACACACATGACTACAACATGAGAGCAAAAAACTTGCTTGCACTTATTTTCATGTTGCAATAAAAAGAAATTCACTTTTAATATTTTCAAGTATATGACTTCTGGGAAAACAAAATCCACAAATCGATTATGGGTATCTTTCAGACTCAGTTTGCCTTTATCCGATAAGCCAGAAGGTTTCTGTGACTGCATGTTATGACTATATTCTATGGATTTCTGTGATCACATTCTTCTGTAAAAAAATGTCAGTCATATACCTCATTTCTACATGGGGTCTAATTACCATCCTGGGAGGCTTAAGAGAGGAGTTAATGCTTCACAACACTAGGTTAATCAAAATGGGCTATAACTATTCTTTCAATTCTTGAAGAGGCAAAATGGAAGAAGTATTTTATAGGGATGATAATTGCCTTAACTGAAACTCTACCTGTTTTTTTTTTTTAAATTTAGAGGCATCTCTCTTTTGAAATCAACATATTATTTACTTATAAAAGTGCCAATATGCTGAATTTTTCTGAGGATGTATGAGAAAAATAGTCATAATGTAGTGGGTTTTTCCATGAAGATTTCATTTAATTTAAAAGAAGCCCCTTGACCTAAATCTCTAATACTTCTGCCCCATATTCAAAGATAGCTAATTGCTTTGCTTTCTATTTCCCTGAGAAGGGAGTAACAATCAGAAGACAGCTCTAGGAGTTCCTCCTACTGCTTCCAGTCATACACGTGCCTCTGTGTCCATGGACTCTGCCTTCGCTCCTGCATCCCTGAATGTACCATGCTCCTTACCCAAGCCAGGTCCTCCACTGTGCTCTAGTTAATGTGCTCTCTTATGTATTCAAGACATTGTTTCAGCTACTTGTGTCCCTCTTCAGAATCACCAGTTCTCCCCCTCCTGTGTGTCATTACTGCATGGAGGTTAAAAATCAACAATCTTGCAGGTTTCACATTGTCTTCCACCTACCTCTGTCATTTTCCTGCCTCTTCTTCCAGTAAAGTACCTTGAAAGAATGTCTGTACTCATGGTCTTCAAGTCAACCTTTTACTTTCTATCTTGAATCCAATTTAATTGGCTTGTTCTCCCTACTGCTCCATATCTCACTAGCTGTTCCTTCTTAGAAACATTTGCTGGGATTTTCTCATATTCTAGTTGACTCATTGGAGAAGACTCTGATGCTGGGAGGGACTGGGGGCAAGAGGAGAAGGGGACGACATAGGATGAGATGGCTGGATGGCATTGCTAACTCAATGGACGTGAGTGTGAGTGAACTCCGGGAGTTGGTGATGGACAGGGAGGCCTGGCGTGCTGTGATTCATGGGGTCGCAAAGAGTCGGACAAGACTGGGTGACTGATCTGATCTGATCTGATCTCATATTCTTGTGGCTCAGCTGGTAAAGAATCCACCCACAATGCAGGAGACCTGGGTTCAATCCCTGGGTTGGGAAGATCCCCTGGAGAAGGGAAAGGCTACCTACTCCAATATTCTGGCCCGGAGAATTGCCTGGACAGTTCATGGAGCTGCGAAGAGTCAGACATGACTGAGCAACTTTCACTTCACTTCTCATATTCTTATTCTTTAGTCACTGGGGGCATCAAAGCTTTAAACTAAGGTCTGTACACTAAAAACTACAGTAAAGTACTGAGAGAAATAAACTAAGACTTAAATAAAGAAAGAAATATACCATGTTCATGGATGAGAAAATTTAATATTTTTAGGAAGTCAATTATCTATAAATAGGTCTTTAGATATGAAATAATTCTAATCAAAATCTCAGCTGGTTTTCTTGTGGCAGTTGTCATGACAATAAAATTTAATAGAATGACAATAGCTATTAAAAGTAAAATCAAAATGATAAAGAGCAAAATGGAAGTTGTTTTTTCTGATTTTAACACTTACTACTCTCCTAAAGTGATCACAGCAGTGTGGTTTTGACAGAACACTTCAATAGAACATAAAAGAGCTTTTAAAAATAGAACTATACTTATATGATCGATCGATTTTAGACAAACATTCCAAGATAATTATGATTAAAATGTCATATTTAAGAAATAGTGTTTAAACAAATGGATATTTTTGGAATTTGGAATAAATTAATCTTAACTCACTATACACACCAGGAAAATGAATCACAAACCTAAACATGAAATTTGAAATGGATCACAAACCTAACAGTAAAACTTTAAAACTTCTAGAAGAAAATACACAAGTTGTTGGGGTAGGAAAATATTTCTTAGGACACACATACGTATACATTTAAATGCAATAACACAAAACACAGAGAAAAATAAAATATTGGCCTTCATCAAAATGGAAAATGATCTTTGAAAGATATCATTAAGGAAATTTAATTTTAATTTAAAGAACTCAATAAGAACACCAACTAAAACAATTTAAAAATATATAAACAGACATTTCACCAAAGATATGTGAATAACCTTTAAGCACATTAAAAAAGGTGCTCAGCATCATTATTCATCAGGAAAATGCAAATTAAAATGATAGTGAAATACCACTACAGAAGGCTTCCCTGGTAGCTCAGCTGGTGAAGAATCTGCCTGCAATGCAGGAGAGCCCAATTTGATTCTTGGGTTGGGAAGATCCCCTAGAATACTCCAGTATTCTGGCCTGGATTATTCCACAGACTGTATAGTACATGGGGTCACAAAGAGTCAGACAAGACTGAGCGACTTTCACTTTTCACCAATTAGAAAGACTAAAATGCAAAACAGTGAAAATACTAAAGCTTTTTTGAGGATGTGAGTCAACTAAAATTCTTACACCTGGGTTGCTAAGAGTTTAAAGAGTTAAAACTACTTTGAAAAACAATTTGGCAGTTTCTTAAAATACTATTACCAAGAAATTCTGCTCCTGTGTATTTTCTCAAAAAAAAAAAAAAAAAAAAAGCATATATCCACACAAAGGTGTGCAATGAAGATTAAGAGCAATTATTTCTAATAGGCAAAAGTTGGAAACCACACAAATGTTTATCAGAAGATTAATGGATTAAAACATTGTGCTACCTTCACAAATGTAATACTTGTTAGCACTAAAAAGACAAAATTTGCTAATACTTATTACTTAGATTAATCTAGAAAATGGTATGCTATTAAGAAAGATATTCAAGGAAAGCCAAAGCAATTTGATAGTGACAGAAAACAAAGAATGTTTGCTTTAGGCTGAGGTGGAGAGAGATTAATTGCGATTGAATTGCATCAGGGAATTTTTCAAGTGATGAAAATATTGGTTTTGGTTGTGACCAAAGTTACCAAGATATGCACATTTGACAGATGCTTTCATACTCTATAAGTGAGTATGTTTTATTTCATGTAAAGTTTCTTACAAAGTTGAGATGTAATAAATTAAATGATGATTATGTTAGGTAGTAGCTTTTCTTAAAGTTTTGAAAAAATAAATATTGACAAGCCTATCATTCAGACCAAATATTATCATTTTTGCTATTGTCATAATTACTGATTTTAGTGGGCTATGAAAATCACCCTCTCCAATTTCTCTTATGTTAGTAGTTTCAATTCTTTTTCAATCTGTGTCAATTTAATGTGTTTATATTTTTCTAGGAGACGATGGTGATGATGGTGACATCGAGAGATAATTTTATAGCCCAACATATGTGCCAGGTAGTATTTTAAATGTTCTATATTAGTTACTTATTTAATCTTCACAATAACCTGATTAGTGTAATCATTTTCCACATGTAGCAAACAAGGAAATTGAAGCACCTAGAGGTAACCTAAATTGTCTTAGAACATCTAGTTAGGAGATGATAAGGGGGGATCAAACCCAGGCAGTCTGGTATTAGAATTCAGTATTAACACTGATTTTATTACTCAAAATTTTATATTCCTTTTTAGATTTTGTCTACTTGACATGTCAAATTCTGTGAAAAGCGTATTAAATTTTCCCCACAAGTATTTTTAAAATAAAATAATCCTTATTTTTCAAGATTTTGCACTGCATGTTCTGCTGCTGAATTGCTTAATGGATAAATGTTATATAAATATACATATATATGTGTGTGGGTGTATGTATACATACATATTATTAGTATCTCACTACAGTGAGATATATAGTATCTACAATATCTATCTATCTTACTGCCTACCTATACAGTGAATTGCATCTCTCTGAGTGTATACATATATACATGTATACGATTGCATCTTTATGATATAGCATCGTTAGGAATCCTTTTAAACTGTTTACATTTCTTGCATCTGAATTATGTTTGGCATCCCCGTTTTCTAGTTTGCATTTTCCTGTATATATTGCACATTAACACAATTTTTTGCCACTTTGTTTGAACTGTCTTTCTCATAAGCATCATGCAGTTGGACTTTTTAATCCAATGTGACTCTGCTTTTTGATACAGTAGCCTAGTACACTGCATTTAACGTGGTATCTAGCGTTCCTATTGGAATCTGTCTTTATTCTATCATTTTTGCTGAGGCATGGGGACGGGAGTCTCTATATGCATAGGTATTTGGCGCATGCCCACATGATCTGGGAGACATTGAGACCAACAGTTCAGGTTCTACCCAAAGAAGTGGGACAATATCATTCAACAGGACCCCCACTAGGCACAGGCTGAGGTGTAACACCTTTCTCAGGTCTGCCACAGAATTCCTTCAGCAGTGAAATCAACTTCAGGGAACTGTGGAGCATGACTTTTTTCCCCTCACAGCCCCAAAGAGAATTCCTCATTCATGACTGCTATTTCCTCTGCTCTCTTTTTGAAAGTGAAAATGAAAGTGTTCGTTGCTCAGTCATGTCCAACTGTGCAACCCCATGGACTGTAACCGGCCAGGCTCTTCTGTCCACGGAATTCTCCAGGGAACAATACTGGAGTGGGTTGCCATTCCTTTCTCCAGAGGATCGTCCCAACCCAGAGATCTAACCCAGGTCTCCTGCTCTCTTGATACCAAAGGAAAAAAAGAAATTGTCCGTCTTCCTAATGTTTGCCAGTGCAATACATATGGTCCCCTCATTCTTGAAGTGTGTCCCCCAAATTTTATAAGCCTCAGGCACCACAAATTTTGATCTATTTCTTCCTCTTTCAGGAAAAGCATGCCTATTAACTATAACTTGTATATGTGCATGTGTGTGTGTCTACTCAGTTGCTCAGTTGTGTCTGATTCTTTGCGACCCTTTGAATTCTATCCCACCAGGCTTCTCTGTCCGTGGTATCCTCCAGGCAAGCATACTAGATCAGATCAGATGAGATCAGATCAGTTGCTCAGTTGTGTCCGACTTTTTGCCACCCCATGAACCTCAGCACACCAGGCCTCCCTGTTCATCACCAACTCCCAGAGTTCACTCAGACTCGTCCATTGAGTCAGTGATGCCATCCAGCCATCTCATCCTCTGTTGTCCCCTTCTCCTCCTGCCCCTAATCCCTCCAGGCATCAGGATATTTTCTAATGAGTTAGCTCTTCCCATGACGTTGCCAAAGTACTGGAGTTTCACTTTAGCATCATTCCTTCCAAAGAAATCCCAGGGCTGATCTCCTTCAGAATGGACTGCTTGGATCTCCTTTCAGTCCAAGGGACTCTCAAGAGTCTTCTCCAACACCACAGTTCAAAAGCATCAATTCTTCGGCGCTCAGCCTTCTTCACAGTCTAGCTCTCACATCCATACATGACCACAGGAAAAACCATAGCCTTGACTAGACGGACCTTTGTTGGCAAAGTAATGTCTCTGCTTTTGAATATGCTATCTAGGTTGGTCATTACTTTCCTTCCAAGGAGTAAGTGTCTTTCAATTCCATGGCTGCAGTCACCATCTGCAGTGATTTTGGAGCCCAGAAAAATAAAGTCTGACACTGTTTTCACTGTTTCCCCATCTATTTCCCATGAAGTGATGGGACTGGATGCCATGATCTTCATTTTCTGAATGTTGAGCTTTAAGCCAACTTTTTCACTCTCCACTTTCACTTTCATCAAGAGGCTTTTGAGTTCCTCTTCACTTTCTGCCATAAGGGTGGTGTCATTTGCATATCTGAGGTTATTGATATTTCTCCCAGCAATCTTGATTCCATCTTGTGTTTCTTCCAGCCCAGCATTTCTCATGATGTACTCTGCATATAAGTTAAATAAACAGGGTGACAATATACAGCCTTGAAATACTCCTTTTGCTATTTGGAACCAGACTGTTGTTCCATGTCCAGTTCTAACTGTTGCTTCCTGAACTGCATACAAATTTCTCAAGAGGCAGATCAGGTGGTCTGGTATTCCCATCTCTTTGAGAATTTTCCACAGTTTATTGTGATCCACACAGTCAAAGGCTTTGGCATAGTCAATAAAGCAGAAATAGATGTTTTTCTGGAACTCTCTTGCTTTTTCCATGATCCAGCAGATGTTGGCAATTTGATCTCTGGTTCCTCTGCCTTTTCGAAAACCAGCTTGAACATCAGGAAGTTCACTGTTCACATATTGCTGAAGCTTGGCTTGGAGAATTTTGAGCATTACTTTACTAGCATGTGAGATGAGTGCAATTGTGCGGTAGTTTGAGCATTCTTTGGCATTGTCTTTCTTTGGGATTGGAATGAAAACTGACCTTTTCCAGTCCTGTGGCCACTGCTGAGTTTTCCAAATTTGCTGGCATACTGAGTGCAGCACTTTCACAGCATCATCTTTCAGGACTTGGAATAGCTCCACTGGAATTCCATCACCTCCACTAGCTTTGTTCATAGTGATGCTTTCTAAGGCCCACTTGACTTCACATTCCAGGATGTCTGGCTTTGGCTGAGTGATCACACCATCGTGATTATCTGGGTCGTAAAGATCTTTTTTATACAGTTCTTCTGTGTATACCTGCCACCTCTTCTTAACATCTTCTGCTTCTGTTAGGTCCATACCATTTCTGTCCTTTATCGTGCCCATCTTTGCATGAAATATTCCTTTGGTATCTCTGATTTTCTTGAAGAGATCCCTAGTCTTTCCCATTCTGTTGTTTTCCTCTATTTCTTTGCATTGATCACTGAAGAAGGCTTTCTTATCTCTTCTTGCTATTCTTTGGAACTCTGCATTCAGATGTTTATATCTTTCCTTTTCTCCGTTGCTTTTTGCTTATCTTCTTTTCACAGCTATTTGTAAGGCCTCCCCAGACAGCCATTTTGCTTTTTTGCATTTCTTTTCCATGGGGATGATCTTGATCCCTGTCTCCTGTACAATGTCACAAACCTCATTCCATAGTTCATCAGGCACTCTATCAGATGTAGGCCCTTAAATCTATTTCTCACTTCCACCGTATAATCGTAAGGGATTTGATTTAGGTCATTCCTGAATGGTCTAGTGGTTTTCCCTACTTTCTTCAATTTCAGTCTGAATTTGGCAATAAGGAGTTCATGGTCTGAACCACAGTCAGCTCCTGGTCTTGTTTTTGCTGACTGTATAGAGCTTCTCCATCTTTGGCTGCAAAGAATATAATCAATCTGATGTCGGTGTTGACCATCTGGTGATGTCCATGTATAGAGTCTTCTCTTGTGTTGTTGGAAGAGGGTGTTTATTATGACTAGAGCATTTTCTTGGCAAAACTCTATTAGTCTTTGCCCTGCTTCATTCCGTATTCCAAGGCCAAATTTGCCTGTTACTCCAGGTGTTTCTTGACTTCCTACGTTTGCATTCCAGTCCCCTATAATGAAAAGGACATCTTTTTTGGGTGTTAGTTCTAAAAGGTCTTGTAGGTCTTCATAGAACTGTTCAACTTCAGCTTCTTCAGCGTTACTGATTGGGGCATAGACTTGGATTACTGTGACATTGAATGGTTTGCCTTGGAAACGAACAGAGATCATTCTGTCATTTTTGAGATTGCATCCAAGTACTGCATTTCGGACTCTTTTGTTGACCATGATGGCCACTACATTTCTTCTGAGGGATTCCTGCCCGAAGTAGTAGATATAATGGTCATCTGAGTTAAATTCACCGATTCCAGTCCATTTGAGTTCACTGATTCCTAGAATGTTGACATTCACTCTGGCCATCTCTTGTTTGACCACTTCCAATTTGCCTTGATTCATGGACCTGACATTCCAGATTCCTATGCAAGGTCCGATGCTGTAAAGCACACTAGAGTGGCTTGCTATTTCCTCCTACAGAGAATCTTTCCAACCCAGGGATCAAAGCTGCTTCTCTGGTGTCCTCTGTATTGCAGGCTGAACCATCAGAGAAGCCCTTAACTTGTATTCAATTGCTTTATTATGAAAAAAACATCTAATGACATTCTTTCTCTAAAGGAGAGATTTTCTTTCTCTAAAGGAAAGATTATTGAACTAATTCAATTATTTAAAGATATAAGATAAACAAACGTAGAGGTGTTGTCGTCTTGATATTACTGTTTTCCTTGTTTCCTTTATTTTTATTCAGATACTTTGGCATGTGCAACTGTTTTAAATAACGTTTGCTTAGAAATATATATATATATTTAATAAAATATTTTCCCCTGCACATGATAGACATTTCTCCTAATATTATCAAAATATTAACACTTTTGTATAACTTCCTAAGAACTTCCTCTGGGTCAGACACTAACTTTAAAGTCTTGCCTAACCCTTACAATGACCCTGTGATGTAGTTTTTATCACCTTTGCTTTACTGGCAAAGAGATTTGGAAAGATTAAATACCATGCCAAGATCATACAAACTGTAAAAGGTCAAACAGGGATTTGAACTCAGGTCCATTACCCTCAACATCTGTCTTCTGAACCTCTCTGCCAAAAGCTCTTTGCTGTACACAATGGCATATCTAATGAAAGATAAAATATCTGCTATAATTTTATGTGTATTTCACTCTTAAAGACATAAAAGTTTCTCTTGAACACAATCATTTAAGCTGTAACTACACAGACTTTGACAATTAACTAGATGGTTAAGCCCTATATTATTTATAGAACTCCTTATTTTTCATAAAGATACTATGAATCTAAATATTTGGCTCAGCTCTTTATTGTGCTTTGAAAAGGATAGAAGTATTAAATCATTCCAAGAAATGTAGACTGTATGTTTTTCTTTTCTGTTTTGGTGAAGGAGAGGTAGGAATTAGAGTGCCATGAAGGGAAATTCAGTACACATATCACATTTACTTTCTGTCAGGAAAAGCACATTGAAGGAAGTACAACAGTTTTCTTAGTTTCTTACTCCAACACAAAATTGTTTTTTCACTTTATACTACATATGTATATTTCCCAAATATTCAGAAATGCACTTCCCTCTCGGAAAAAAAAAAAGGAATACCCTTTTGCCTACAAATGAATTGCTTTTCAAAAGGAAAATAGGGAAATGAATATATTTTCCTTCTACAACATAGTAAGAAACAGTATATTTTAGCAGAACTATATTCCAATAATTCAGTTCAAATCTCTTGAATATATTCATGTAAATATAGAAGAAGTTTTACACAATGATAACTTACAACAGGGAGTAGGTAGCACCTACTATCTTGTGACATAAATTGTTTTGCTTCAGGCATAGAAGGACACTGAGAAATTGTTCCATGGAACTGCCCGCCACCTGCTGCTTCCAACACTGAATTTTAATGAGCACCAATTGCTCTGCAAGGCTCACTATTTTAGGAGTATTATTTACCATGAGGCCCACTATGATCTTTCTAAATTATAGGATAAATTGCTTAGGCCCAGTGAAAATAAATGTATTTCATTAATGCAGCTCCTCTTCTAGTCTAATCTTTTTAACCCTGAAGATTGAGATATTTTCTATGCATAATAATTATGATAGTATCCTATTTCCTAGACACAATGAAGAGGTCACAGCACATAAACTCTAAAATCTGGAGTTTAGCTGCTTAAACAACTGTTCTGGCTTCTCCAGTATTATCCTTCATTTATGAAATGTACAAACTATTACATGGAGTTTTAATGGTGATTGAAAGTGGAAGTGTTAGTCACTCAGTCGTGTCTGACTTTTTGCGACCCCAGGGGTTGCACCAGGCTCCTCTGTCCATCAAATTCCTCAGTAGAGAATATTGGATTGGGTTGCCATTTCCTTCTCCAGGGAATCTTTCTGACTCAGGGATGGAACCTGGGTCCTTCTGCATTGCAGGAAGATACTTTACCTTCTGAGCCACTAGGAAAGCCCCAAATTAAATATAGCAAATACAAGCTTCGTCAGAGTTTCCAGCAAGTAGAATTTACTTATTGGAAAATTGTCATCATTACCAGAAATACTGCACAGTTTTTTCTTTCACTGACAATGAGCTGGTACTTCTTTCATTATCATATGGTACATGGGTTTATCACCTCAGTCCTTTACTCTTCCCTTCCATGTGTATATACAATTGCTACTGCTTCACTGCAGGTGGAGTAAACTTCCCTGTCCCTTGATTTTGGACTTGACATGTGACTTGCTTAACCAATAGCATGTGAATATATTATAAGTCACAGTGTGCTGGCTATAGGCCTAGATTTTAAATAAATCCATATATTTCTGTTCACCTTCTTGTTCCTTTGGTACTGCCATAGAAAGCCATGCCTTGGTTAGCCTGTAGTTCAAGGAGAATGAAAGATTCTGTGAGCACAATTAACTTTAGCTGATTCTCAGACTTGGGTAACAAGCAAGCTGCCTGGCTAAGTATAGCCCAGAGGAGCTGAACCTCAGCTGTGCTGTAAACAAGAGCAATAAAATCAATTTTTAACATTTTAAGCCACTAAATTTTGGGGTGATTTGTCATGCAGCAATGATCAGCCAACAGAGATATTATCACTCATTGAACCCAAGTCAACATAGTCTACATTCTCCTTGGAACAGAACCTGAGACAAGGACTTTGTATCTTTTGTCATATATGAGTTTGAAATTTATTTGAAAATGTTATCTCAGAGGAGCAAGGGACAATGAGAGTTAAAAAGGGAGCAAGAAAAGCCAATACAGAAAGTATCACTGAGTTTTCCAACACTAAGTATGAATGCTTATTCAATAATATGGGACATCTAACAAGTTTTTCATATTCATTGTCTCTCTGGGCCATCCACCTAGACTGAGCATGAGAGAAGCATTTATCTATCAGCTCCTATGCCCAGTAGTAATGCAATCATATATGTCATTATGTAAAACAGGGGAATTGTAACAGTGAGAAGAGAAAGTGTTAATAACAATGCTGGCACAACTGGTATAACTCAAATCTATCTGGAGCCACTGAGGATATGTGATCACCCTACACATTTATCCAAGATGGTCCTAGGAGACATTAGCTCTTCTATATATCCATGGTACAAATACACGAGTGCCAATCAGGTTTGTGTATGCAGTCAACACCACGAAATCAGAAAAACTGCTGAATGGGAACCAAGAGTTGTGAGATATAAAAGTTTGTCAGGTAACATCTGTGTTAGATGAAATGCTGCCTTGAATATTTGGTCAGGCTGAGAAGATTTGGAATTGTGCGGTAAAAAAAATCGAATTTCGTTCCCACGTTGCAGTACTCAGATCTATTCAAAACCTTCATTAAGTCCAATCAGTAACAGAGTCAACTTCTGGATTGAGCCAGACAAATTCTCTGCAATGGCTTAAAAACAAGAGACTTGGAGAAAAATAGCTACAGCCTCACTGAAACTAGAGTTAGGATGATAATTGATACCTATCATCTCATGTCTCTACTACTGAATCTAGGTTTTCCGCACCCTCAGCTAGTGGTTAGGCTGTCCCGGACTATCTGTTTAGGTGACTCAGACCTACTTCCCTGGGGAACCTGTGTCTGTAGATCTCTTGCCATAGTGAGACGATATTGTCATACTTCCCAACTATTATTTTAGAATAAAACTTGAGGTATTCCAGTATATAGTCAGCATAACCAGATACACTCCTCCAAGACCCCACTGTGTAGAGGAAAATGTTGCTCTTAGTAGTATTAAGGGTTAACTAGCCCCAGCAATATATTTACTTTCTTTTTCTGTGGGTTACCAGAATAAGATAATTAAAAAGATCAGGTAGAAATCATAGAATATTTATTATCTTGAGTAGAAGTTTTCTTCCCTTAGGCTTGAGGCTGAGGAATCTGAAACTGCAGGGATGGGAGCACAGATTCTGCAAATGGGTAATTGGGAACGATGGTAAGAAAGACGAAGTGTACTACTGCCCTTCATTTCATGGATCTACATATCCCCCTCACTGCGGACATCACATATCAGATGCAGAATTAGTGTATATATCATACTCCAGATGACTGGGCTGCAACACTGCAGGGGGTTTTCCTGGAGCTGTGAACTTAACAAAGTGTTAAACAGTTCATTCCATCATTATATTTGACTGGCTGTCTCTGAGTAAGAAGGGCACATAAGTACAGATGCTGAAAATCCCATTGGTGTTTACCCATTGTCACTCATACTTTGACGTAAAGTGGATCCCTTGAGCTTAGGCAATGATATATAGGATACCGTAATGACAGATTAGGCATTCTAAGTTCTCAGGTGGTAGTGCTGGCAGAGGAATTGCAGACAGGGAAGGAAAATCTATATCCTGGGTAGCTTTCAATTCTGATAAGAATAAATCACTGTTTCCTTCAGGATTGATAATGTCCATTATAATCAACTTGCCATCAAGTGGGTGTCTGAACTCCTGAGGAATGGTGCCATATTGAGGAGTCATGACTGGGCTCTACTGTCAGCAGATTAGGCAAACAGCAGTGGCAGTAGCTAGTCATCCGTACACTGAAGAAGCACATGCTGTTGAATTTATGTGTATTGGCATCCATGAAGCCATGGCCACTCAGTTCATGGGTTTATTGTACCAGAACGTGTGTGGCCAAGAAGAGAGAATGACTAACATTCAAGATTAAGTTAGTCTCTCTAACTTAATTCAGAGCGAGACTGGTTGACTGCCTCGTTGCAGTGTATGCTTGCTGGTGGACATGAATATAAAACAGAAAGAAATGCACAAATCAGGATTGCTACCATGAGTCTATCGCCAACGACTCTTTGCTTCTTGTTTCTGATTTTCCATTCTTGTTCTGTCTAGACTCTACTAATTAGGCAAACCACTCATTACTGCTCAAGAGCCCATGTATATTCATAACTCAAGTCCCTTCTCTCTCCCTACAAAGAGAACAATAAGTAGACTGTTCATAGCTCAGTCCTTTAGAAAGAGCTCCATTCACTGCTTTGTTGAGAGCCACCTCTGAAATGGGATATAGTGAGACAGTAGTCCACTTGTGGCTCACATCACTGTCTCACAAGAACTAAACTGTTGTATAGCCTTTCTTTATGTTTCTTCTCTCCTTGTAGTTGGTCATCATTTCCAGGTGCAAAATATGTTGGCTGGCAAACCCATAAGCCGCCCCCCCATCAAGTGATATGCTTCTTTATTAATGATAGGGGTTATATGGTGAAACAAATTGTCCTATCGTAGAAGGGATGCCTTGGGATGCCACTGATATTCAAACACTGAAAAATGTTAAAGCAGAAGCCTCTGAGACTCTGTGAGTTTATCTCCCATCATATGGGATTTCCCAGGCAAGAATATTGGAGTGAGTTGCCATTTCCTTCTCCACTGTGGGAGTTTAGCATTCCTTATATGGTATGTCTGGGGCTTCTCGGGTGGTATTAGTGGTAAAGAACCTAACTGCCAAAGCAGGAGACATAAAAGATGTGGATTCAATCCCTGGATTAGGTCAGGAAGATCCCCTGAAGGACAGCATGGCAACCCACTCCAGTATTCTTGCCTGTAGAATCTCATGGACAGAGGAACCTGGCAGCCTAGGTCTAATAGGGTCACAAAGAATCAGACACAACTGAAGTGACTTAGCATGCAACCCGTGCAAATGTAAGTCTAGTGGTAACAAGCTCCCTCTGCTTTGTTTCTTTAGGAAAGTCGATCTCTCCTTTGTTTTTGGAGAACAGCCTACTGTCTATAAAATTATTCACTAGTGAATACTTCTTTCTACATTTTGAATATGTCATCCCATTCTCTTCTACTCTGGAAAGTTTCTGTTGAGAAATCTGCCTATGGTCTTATGGCGGTAGCCTTGTATGTGATTACTCTTTAACAGCAAAAGCTGCTGTTAAAAATCATTTTTTTTTGTCTCTGAAAATATAATTTTAGTGCATCTAGGTATAGTCCATTTTGGTTCAAACTATTTGGGATGATCCTTGGGCTTTATGGATCAAGATGTCTATTTCTGTCCCCAGGTTTGGGAAGTTTTCCGCCATTATTGTTTACACCTTTTTTCTATCTCACTCTTTCTCTTTTCCTTCTGGAATTTTTTCACTGGGAATAGTGTTTCTTTATATTGTATCACCTAATTTCAGTAAGCTTTCTTCTCTCTGTCATTTCTTTTTTTTTTCTTTTTGCTTCTCTGACTGGTAATTTCCGATGTCTTGCCCCGTAGTTCACTGATTCTTGCTTCTTCATGACCATGTCTACTTTTGAAACTTTCTAATGACTTCTTCAGTTTAATTATTGCATTTGCAACTCTTAAGATTCCTGTTTGTTTGTTTGATATTTGCTATTTCCTTTCCAGTGTTTGCACTGGAAACATTATTGTCCTAATGTTTTGCATTATTGTTCATGTCCTAATGTTTTGTAATGTGTGTGTGTGTTTGCAGTTCACTAAAGTGTTTTTCCCTGGAGAATCCCAGGGACAGAGGAGCCTAGTGGGCTGCCGTCTATGGGGTCACACAGAGTTGGACATGACTGAAGCGACTTAGCAGCAGCAGCAAACTTTCATATGAGAATTATTCTGAATCTTAAAACATTTATAATTTCATCAAATTTAGAAAGTATTTCTACATTTTAGGACATACAAAAGAAAGCTTATATTCTCTCCCAATTTCTCCAACACCTTCCAACTCCTTTCTTCAACTATGTTTTTCCTTTTAACTTGTCAATTGTGATAATTTTGATAATCTTATTTTTGGTCCAGTAAACATGATTAAGGTATGTGAAAGTTTTCTATCAATTGATTTGAAACTCTAAAAGCCAGTAGTAGTATTTTAACTATAAGTCTTCTTCAGCTTACAGTGGGACTGCATCCTGATAAATCTATCATTAAGTTAAAAATAACATAAGTTGAAAATGTATTTAATGCACCTACCCTACTGAATCAGCAAATTTGGAAAACTCAGCAGTGGCCACAGGACTGGAAAAGGTCAGTTTTCATTCCAATCTCAAAGAAAGGCAATGCCAAAGAATGCTCAAACTACCGCACAATTGTACTCATCTCACACGCTAGTCAAGTAATGCTCAAAATTCTCCAAGCCAGGATTCAGCAATATGTGAACCGTGAACTTCCTGATGCTCAAGCTGGTTTTAGAAAAGGCAGAGGAACCAGAGATCAAATTGCCAACATCCGCTGGATCATCGAAAAAGCAAGAGAGTTCCAGAAAATCATCTATTTCTGCTTTATTGACTATGCCAAAGCCTTTGACTGTATGGATCACAATAAACTGTGGACAATTCTGAAAGAGTTGGGAATACCAGACCACCTGATCTGCCTCTTGAGAAATCTGTATGCAGGTCAGGAAGCAACAGTTAGAACTGGACATGGAAAAACAGACTGGTTCCAAATAGGAAATGGAGTTCGTCAAGGCTGTATATTGTCACCCTGTTTATTTAACTTCTATGCAGAGTACATCATGAGAAACGCTGGACTGGAAGAAACACAAGTTGGAATCAAAATTGCTGGGAGAAGCATCAATAACTTTAGATAAGCAGATGACACCACCCTTATGGCAGAAAGTGAAGAGGAACTAAAAAGCCTCTTGATGAAAGTGAAAGTGGAGAGTGAAAAAGTTGGCTTAAAGCTCAACATACAGAAAACAAAGATCATGGCATCTGGTCCTATCACTTCATTGGAAATAGATGAGGAAACAGTGGAAACAGTGTCAGACTTTATTTTTCTGGGCTCCAAAATTACTACAGATGGTGACTGCAGCCACAAAATTAAAAGACGCTTACTCCTTGGAAGGAAAGTTATGACCAACGTAGATAGCATATTCAAAAGCAGAGACATTACTTTGCCAACAAAGGTCCATCTAGTCAAGGCTATGGTTTTTCCTGTGGTCATGTACGGATGTGAGAGTTGGACTGTGAAGAAGGCCGAGCACGGAAAAATTGATGCTTTTGAACTTGTGATGTTGGAGAAGACTCTTGAGAGTCCCTTGGACTGCAAGGAGATCCAACCAGTCCATTCTGAAGGAGATCAGCCCTGGGATTTCTTTGGAAGGAATGATGCTAAAGTTGAAACTCCAGTACTTTGGCCACCTCATGCGAAGAGTTGACTCATTGGAGAAGACTCTCATGCTGGGAGGGATTGGGGGCAAGAGGAGAAGGGGACGACAGAGGATGAGATGGCTGGATGGCATCACTCACTCGATGGACGTGAGTTTGAGTGAACTCCTGGGGTTGGTGATGGACAGGGTGGCCTGGTGTCCTGCGATTCATGGGGTCACAAAAAGTTGGACACTACTAAGCGACTGATCTGATCTGACCCTACTGAACATCAGAACTTAGTGTAGCCTACTTTAAATGTGCTCAGAACATTTATATTAGCCTTCAGTTGGGAAAAATTATGTAACAAAAGACTATTTTAATAACAAAGTGTTGAATATCTCATGTAATTTATTGAATACTGTACTGAAAGTGAAAACCAGTATACTGTAGTTTTATTGAGTCAGAATGGTTGTAGGTATATTGGTTGTTTACTCTCATGATTGTGTGGCTGAATGGAAGATGCAGCTACTGCTGCCCAGCATCACAAGAGAGTGTCATACCCCGTATTGCAGGGAAAAAAAATCACAATTCAAAATGCGAACTCCAGATTCTACTGAATGCATATCACCTCTGCACTAACACTAGCATAAAGCTGAAAAATTGTAAGTCAAACCATTATAAATCAGGGACCATTTGTATTTTAGTTTTCCTTTTCTTCCTTGTGGTTCCAACATCCACTACTTCTCAGCTATTCAATAAAAACTATTTCTGGATTCATATTCAGATAAATTATTTTATTTTCTGAACTCATCAGCTGTTTAAGATCATGATACATTTTATTTTACATTCTATTTGAAACTTAGATGACCTTAAGTATTCTTCAGATTTTCTCTTTGCTTTTATTTCTTGGAACAGAAAAAAATATTCTTTTTTTGAAGTATCAGTTGACATATGACTATCATATTATAGGTTCTTATTAATGTCCCCCATTTTTAAATTTTTTTGGAAGACATTCAACTTACATCTCACAATTTCCTTCACTGAGTTAGATCCTTTCTGGCCATCAGCTTGCAGCTAATTTTATAGCACTTTAAAGTTATTTTTATTTTTTCTTATAGTCCAAATCTTTCTCTCTCTTGGTTTTAACCTTTCTTTTTTTCTGGAACATACCCATATGTATCCTGTGAGTCTTTTTGTTGGAGAAATACTTGGGCACTGGTTGTTTGGTATAGGGTTTATAGTCAAAATAGTTTTCCCACAAACTTTGAAAGTATTATCTACTAAAAACTTGTTTTACAATGCCAGTCAGTTTCTGATTCTCAATATATCATAGATTACCTTTTATTTCCTGGAAATTTTATACTTTGTTTTGTTTCTATGAGATCATATGAAAGTAGGTTAAGATATATCATTTTTTAAGATTTTCCCTTATTTGTCAGTTTTAATTATTTTAATCTCAAAATGTATGTCTCTCATGTGCTGGGGAATTCAGTTTTATTATTTCTAGATAATTCTTTCCCCTCTCTTTATTCTGCTCTTTATTTCTAAAAATTCAAAATAAGTTGTTGTTGCATTTCTTTGATCTTATATTTATCATCTCTTTTCCACTCTAGTATCGATCTTCTTGATTCTTTTAACTTAATTATATTTTTAATCTCCAAATTTTTATACTCAATATTTTTGTGTTTGTGTATATATTTGTGTGTTATGTTAATCACTCAGTCATGTCCAGCTCTTTGTGACCCCATGGACTAGACTGTCAGGCTCCTTTGTCCATGGGATTCTCTAGGCAAGAATACTAGAGTGGGTAGATATTTCCTTCAAGGGATCCTCCTGACCCAGGGATGGAATCCAGGTCTCCCTCATTGTAGGCAGATTCTTTACCCTCTGAGCCACCAGCAAAGCTCATGTATATTTGATTGTATGTTACGCTTACTCCTTGGAATGAAAGTTATGACCAACGTAGATAGCATATTCAAAAGCAGAGACATCACTTTGCCAACAAAGGTTCGCCTAGTCAAGGCTATGGTCTTTCCTGTGGTCATGTATGGATGTGAGAGCTGGACTGTGAAGAAGGCTGAGCGCCGAAGAATTGATGCTTTTGAACTGTGGTGTTGGAGAAGTCTCTTGAGAGTCCCTTGGACTGCAAGGAGATCCAACCAGTCCATTCTGAAGGAGATCAGCCCTGGGATTTCTTTGGAAGGAATGATGCTAAGGCTGAAACTCCAGTATTTTGGCCACCTCATGCGAAGAGTTGACTCATTGGAGAAGACTCTGATGCTGGGAGGGATTGAGGGCAGGAGGAGAAGGGGACGACAGAGGATGAGATGGCTGGATGGCATCACTGACTCAATGAATGTGGGTCTGAGTGACCTCCGAGAGCTGGTGATGGATAGGGAGGCCTGGCGTGCTGCAGTTCATGGGGTCGCAAAGAGTCGGACACGACTGAGCGACTGATCTGATCTGATCTGATCTGATGTTTAATATTCTGAATTTTAATAACTTTTATTTCATAATCTTTAGTTATGAATTAGTTAAGAAACCATACCTACTCTCTGAAAGCCTTATTCCCTTTCTTCACCTTTCTATATATAACCTTTAATACCTAATCCTAGAAAAATAAACTATGGAATGAATTGTTCCCCCTTGCCCCTAAAATTTATATGCTGAACCCTCTTGAGAATCCCTTGGACTGCAAGGAGATCCAACCAGTCCATCCTAAAGGAGATCAGTCCTGGGTGTCCTTTGGAAGGACTGATGCTAAAGCTGAAACTCCAGTACTTTGGCCACCTCGTACGAAGAGTTGACTCATTGGTAAAGACTCGGATGCTGGGAGGGATTGGGGGCAGGAGGAGAAGGGGACGACAGAGGATGAGATGGCTGGATGGCATCACCGACTCGATGGACATGAGTTTGAATGAACTCCGGGAATTGGTGATAGATAGGGAGGCCTGGTGTGCTGCGATTCATGGGGTCGCAAAGAGTTGGACATGACTGAGCGACTGAACTGAACTGAACCCCAAATGTAAAAGTTACTGTATATTTGGAGATAGGGTCCAGAGGAGGTAATTAAGGTTAAATGAGGTCAAAGTGTGGGCCCTAATCTAATAAGAATAGGAAGACCTCTCTGTCTGAATCTTCCTCTCTCTGCCTTGTGTGGACAAAGAAGAAAGCAGCTGTCTGCAAGCCAGAAAGAGAGTCTTCCCCAGAATCCAACCTTGCTGGATCTTGGCCTTTCAGCCTCCAGAATTGTGAGAAAATATGAATCTGTTGTTTATGTTCCTTAGTCAATGGTGTTTTGTTGTGGCATCCTGAGCCATGTAGCACAAATACTTATCTTTTTTGGAGAAATTATGATAACCTCATATGCCATTTGTTTATTGAGTTATAAAGCTATGCTTCTCCTGCTCTAGAGAAAGGGTGTTATTTTGGTCTATGTTTCCAACATGCAGTATACTACTTAGTACTCATTAAATAGAATTTTATTGGATTGATTTTATTACTTAAACACCATGTGTGATACTTTGTTTAGATAAATCTCAAACCATGTTATAGTCAAGTGAGGCCAGTCTATGCTATGGTAATAAATAAACCCAGCATTTCCCTGGCATAACATAGTCTAAGCCCTGTGCAAGTTACATGGATTTTGACTGTCTTCCAAGGGGTAATTCAGAAGCTGGGCTTCTTCTATCTCTTAACTTTGTCACCTCATAGTCCTTTGTTTATACTTGTGCTGGGGAGAGAAAAAACTTGGGGAAAATATATCCACATGTGTATGTCAAGACCAGAGGCACACACCAGCTTTGCTCACTCTCCATTGGAGGAAAGAATCACTTGATTCCACGTAGATTCATGAGGCACAGGAATGGATATTAGATAATAATTGTTCATTCTAGATGCCTTTTATAATATGTTGAGAGTTGGGTCTAATCATATGAAAGCATCTGGCCTTTTTCTGAATAACCTGCCAGCAAATCTCCAGCAGAAGAGCTCATGATTGTATTTCCTTTTAAGTCAGTTCTTACATGAGTTGTAGTATTTTATCTTATATATGTCTTGTATATTCCTGCTGTAAAATAATTTTTTCAATTAAGCTAGTATATTAGTAAATTAAATCTAAAAATGGAAGAAATAAGATAGTAATCACAAATGTTTATTTGATTGTGTAATAAGAACAAGATAAGTTTCAAACATACCATATAATTAACATTTTACTTATCAATAGAAATTGTATTCCTAAGAAAATTTTATGATATTTGACTGCTTAATATAGCCAATACTATTCTTATTATCTTAGATAGGTTAACTGAGTAGAGTCATTTGGAGAAATTAAACATAAATTAAGAGTTTACTCTAAAGGGAAAAATACAAACTACTTCAAAGTAGTTACCTCAATTAGTAGTTCACAATGATGGCATTAATTAGATAATTATTCTCTGTTTACTTTCAGTTATAATACTATTTAATAAATGATAAGATGAATCTTCAAATCAATCTCTTATCAAGTAAAAACTAAATCCTTAAATTCAAGGTAAAGTGATTAGTAGAAGCCAAATAAACTGATTATGGAAACTGGCTGCTGCTGCTGCTAAGTCACTTCAGTCGTGTCCAACTCCGTGCGACCCCATAGACGGCAGCCCACCAGGCTCCCCCCGTCCCTGGGATTCTCCAGGCAAGAACACTGGGGTGGAAACTGGAGTTCTGGGAAAACTCTCTTAAAAATAAAATGTGTGATCCCAAGGTCTAAAGAATAGATAAGAATTCATTCCCTTCAAGAAGGGAAGCAAAACAAAACAAAAATATGACTAACATTGGAAACAATGAGGACAAAGATTCTGAATGGAAAAGGAAGCAATGAGTACACAAAACCTCAAATGAAGTCAAAGAGAAGCAGTTAAGAGCGAGAGTGGGGCTGGTAAGGCTAGAATTACATCCTGACGTTTGTCACTCTCTTATGATGCCAAATAAATACAGAGTAATTGTTCTAAATTTATTATTCACCCATTCATTTATTCATTTAGTGAGCATCTTCTAGTGTTTCATTACCATATACATTTCTGAGGGTTAAGAGACAGAGACGAGTTTCGTTTATGTTTGTTCGCTTTACCGCAAGGAGCTCACACTAAATCTCTTACACAGCAAACTCATTAATTTGCATGACTATAAAGTAGGTACTGTTGAGTTTTTGTCTCCACAACATTTCTTTCCTGCTGACTGCCATGATGTGGCTCTCAGAGGCTGTGTAGCAGAAACCTCACTTTATAACCCCCTGTCTTGTGTATTTATTGAACACTTACTGTGTCCCAGAGCTGCCTTCACAGCCCACCCTTTTGTACTTCCTTCTTCTTTGAACCAACATAGGCCATGCCTACATGGTGTCCAGTGAAGTAGAAATGTAGCAAACTGTTTTGTGCATGTCTCTGAGATCTGTCTTTCTCTGGAGACATTTCTTTGCTTTTCTGCAGCAACAGATTTGAACATTTTTAGCCTTACCATGGTATCTCAGACCAAGGAAGTAAAAGGTTCAAATCAATATTTGAGGCTTATCTGTAATGGAATTGCAGGCTCTTTAACAAGACAATTCACTGTCAACTGATGAGAGATAATTGGGTGTTTGAGGAAAATTCGTGGGAAGGGTTAAACTCAGAAGTCATTTTAGCAGCCTATATTTTTCTATCTAGTTTCAAGTGAATGAAGTGAAGTGAAAGTAGCTCAGTCATGTCCAACTCTTTGCGACCCCATGGACTATACAGTCCGTGGGATTCTCCAGGCCATAATACGGGAGTGGTAGCATTTCCCTTCTCCAGGGGATCTTCCCAACCCAGGGATTGAACCCAGGTCTCCCGCATTGCTGGCAGATTCTTTACCAGCTGAGCCATAAGTGAATCCCAAGAATACTAGAGTGGGTAGCCTATCTCTTCTCCAGTGGATCTTCCGGAGCTGGGAATCAAACTGGGGTCTCCTGCATTGCAGGCAGAGTCTTTACCAACTGAGCTATCAAAGAAGACTGCAAATGAATAATCATGTGTATGTATAAAACATAATTCAACTGTACCATCATAAGCTGTCCTCAGTATCTTTATAGAAACTTTGTACCTAGTCAGTTCCCAATTTATTCATAACTAGTATTTTGCAACTTTTTCTTTTAGCAATCTGTAGACTACAATAGATTGATTTGTGAGGTCCAGATTCTTTTTTTCTGTTTTAGTGGCTGCTGTTGTTACTGTTTGACTGAACCTTCTTAAACTGACACTCTCAAAAGAATAATAATCTGGAAAAAAAGAAAACAAAAGTGACATTATCAGTGTTGTATTTCATGAGTTTGCTAAATAGTCACTTAAATTAATTTCTTTCTGAATATTACATGTAGCAAGGTCCATCAAGATATATATTCACCAGTAAACCTGTTGTCCTAGGTGCCACTTAGTGGATACCACCACGAATGGAAGCGTCATTCCATATTTACTTAATTATCATTTTCCTAAAAGAAAGACTGATATAGGAATTCTTATTCAAGTAATTTATAGGCTGAGTGCTCTCTGGGTAAACGGAATGAGAAAAGTAGGAAAAGGGGAGAGGAAAAACACTGAGTAGACATAAACTAACTTTAGCCTGTCTCAATGGAAATCTTTGGAGTATGGATTGCACCACAAGGTTTATTCCACTTTGTAGTAAGAAAAGCATCCTCTTGCACCCTCACAAAGTCAGTTTTTACTATGGTCTTTGGAAGAGGGTAGGTGAATATAGTGAGGGACAGAGAGGCTTGATGTGCTACAGTCCACTGGGTTGCAAAGAGACAGACATGACTGAGAGAATGAACAGTGCCAACAAGGTGGAGAGCTGTAGACTTTCTCAGCCAAAACAGATCCAGTTAACTGAGGGCACTTCTGTTAAAAAAAAAAAAAAGAACACAATTATCCTCAAGCAGCACATTCTCACAGCCGCTGATGGCCTTGTGAACGGATCTGGACAAGTGATGTGGGCAGGGTAACAACAACATCTACTGCAGAAGCTTGTCCTGGGGTCACCACATGACAGCAGATTTTAACCTAACCACACTAAGAGATTTCTCAGTTTTATAAACTCATCAGAGGAAGGGAAAAAAAAAACAAACACCTTAATAAGCATCCCTTACAAGAGTAAGTAAACAAGTATACATTTAGAAAGAAACAAAAAGTTAGTATTTTTCCAGATCTCCTAAAAGAAACTCTTTTGAACTCTCACTATCAATATGAAATTTTGGCACTTAGAATTGGTATGATCATTTCACTATCTAAATTGTTTATTCTTTGGCAATAAAATAATTTTGAAAATCCATTTTCTCCATTCATTCCCAGAAAAAGGAAGTGAAACACAAAAGTACATGTAGAAATATACATTTGCTTTTCCTTAAAATATGCTAGTGAATATCTACATTTAGCCAATTTATTCTCCAATTTGCATAATCTAACTTCTATTAATAATTTAGCAAACCATTGGAACTCTAAAACTCCAATATATTTTAATGGAGAAATCAAATAGCTTTTCTTCTCATACCACTTTGAACTTTCTTCATGTTTTGTTAGCACATTGTGAATTCCAATATTAAATCATATCGCTTTTTATTTTTAATAAATATACAATTGAAACATCCAACTCCTAGAAGAAACAGTATCTGATTCTTCATGTTTCTCCCGTGAGTGGATCCTTGGAAATAGAAGGTGTTCAAAGAAACAATGAAGGTCTGTTGAATTGATGAATAGAAAGTAAAGTTATGTTTTATGAGAAACTCAGAATCTGAAGATAGCACGGAAAGCAACAATCCATAAAATTGAAATTATTCTTGAAAAGCTTATACAATTCCCATTGAGTAACATATATGGTTTTGTGTATCTATCCCTGTGTCTGCTCCTCTAAGTCCATGTTGGTCAATGTTTCTTTGTCCTTCTCAATTATTCTTTAATTTCTTCTTTGTGGATAGTGATACTTTAGCACTATCTACTTGAAGACAACTTAAACAATGCATTTAATGTTTTCCAATGGTCAGAAAATCTTCAAACAACCATTATACATACTGGGCTTAGCGGTAAAGAACCCACCTGCAGTGTAGACATGCGGTTCGAGCCCTGGGTTGAGAAGATTCCTTGGAGGAGGAAGTGGCAACCCACTCTAGTATTCTTGCCTAGGAAATCCCATGGACAGAGGAGCCTGGTGGGCTACAGTACATAACATTGCAAAGAGTCAGAAATGACTTAATGACTAAACAACAACTCATAGGTTTTGATAGTTTGCATTGGTTGATTTTGATGTGATTATATTCATTGCCCATTTAATATGAAAAATGAGGTAGGGGTATGCTGCTGCTAAGTCGCTTCAGTTGTATCTGACTCTGTGCGATCCCGTAGACAGCAGCCCACCAGGCTCCCCTGCCCCTGGGGTTCTCCAGGCAAGAATACTGGAGTGGGTTGCCATTTCCTTCTCCAATGCATGAAAGTAAAAAGTCAAAGTGAAGTCGCTCAGTCTTGTCTGACTCTTAGCTACCTCATGGACTGCAGCCTACCAGGCTCCTCCGTCCATGGGATTTTCTGGGCAAGAGTACTGGAGTGGGGTGCCATTGCTTTCTCCGAGGTAGGGGTATATCCTGTGCATAAAATTAAATTTGTGTAAATTCAATACATTAATTATACAAATTTGTTGTTTTGCTTCTTAAGTGAATATAATTAGCATATCAACTTAAAAAAAGACTTATCTCTCATTGATTTTATTAAAATTTCTAAATTCTCTATCTTCTTTCATATATATTCATTATCTTAGACCTTTACATTATAGTCACAACCAATAGTCACTGCATAGCAGCCAAATCTGTCTCTGAACAGTGACTTGCTTTTCTATATGCAGACTGTCACATTGCTGTGTTTACAGAATCACTTCCAACAGCTAATTATTGTAAACAACATAATGCTATATGGTACTGACAAGAGTAAATATGATAATGACCATGCATACTCATCATAGCTTCATCTTTGAAAAACTATTTCTGAAAGTAAGCAATTGATGATCATTGGAATACAAAGTGTAGGAAAAGGGGAAATTTTGATTACTAGGTTTTAGAAGTTTCAATTTGCTGAAAAAGTAAATCTCTAACATAATGGCATGCAAGAATGTGGAAGAAAAGCCTCCATCACCACTTGGACAGCTGTTTACATTTTCTTCCATCTGGAACACAAGTGAAAAGAATAAAATTTTGTCTGATTGGAGCGACCTAGGTCAGGGAATTAAAAATGCAACAAAATTCCCCTAAAGCACTATAGTCCACAAACTGATTTCCCCAAAGCCAACACAAATTTATTTCTTCCCCAAAGTAATCAGCATGCTGGGCATTAAATAAGATGGAGATTTTCTAGCAATTGTTTTCCCTTCTCAAACCTCTATTGTCATTCATTGTTTTCCTCTATGGTACATTTCAACCATAAGCCCCAGTTCCTTTCAGTGGAATCAAACAAGAGGTCATTCTTAACCATAGGGGAAAGTGGTATAAAACTGGGAAAATGTTAACAGATCTTCTTTGTCTAATCATATACCATAACATAGACACTGGTTTCTAGTGAGCAATTTAAAATGAAATTACATTAGTAGAGAAATATGACCACACAAAGAGAAACTGGCCTACAGTGAAATCAATTTTACTATCATATGGAAAACAAATTGATATTTTTCTAAAGCTTACTTAAACCATGCTTACCAGAAAGACATTAACATCTATAATTAATTCCAAAATAACAAGAATACAAAATAGAATTAACTTCTAGTTGAGCTGAAGCTTTGACCAGGAAGAAAGACTTTACTGATAAACAAAATGACAAATACACTCCAACTGAGAAATAAACTATGATGTTTTCATATTTTATTACATGTCTCATAGTGTTTGTATTACACATTATTTCAGTCTTATTTCATACTACTGTAAAATGAATTCAATATAATTTGAAAATTCTATAGTAACTATGTATACATAAAAAGTATACTACTTTTACAATGAAGAATATAAGTATATAATACATCTTAGCTTTTAACAGGCTTCCCTGATAGCTCAGTTGGTAAAGAATCAGGCTGCAATGTAGGAGATCCCGATTTCATTCCTGGCTCAGGAAGATTTGCTGGAGAAGGGCTAGGCTACTCACTCCAGTATTCTTGGGCTTCCCTTGTGGCTCAGCTAGTAAAGAATCTGCCTGTACTGCAGGCGACCTGTGTTCGATCCCTGAGTTGGGAAAATCCCCTGGAGAAGGGAAAGGCTACCCACTCCAGTATTTTAACAGAGCTTTCACTATCCCTTGACTGCTTAGTTACTGTGTCATTTTCAGTCTTCTTCTTTTATTTGTTTTTTTCAAAACTTGGGTATATTTAGACCTTATGTTAGTTTTCCATTGCTGCTGTAATGGTCAGGAACTCAATGGCTTAAAATTATATGAATTCATTACCTCCCATTTCTGGAGATCAGAACTCCAAAATCAAGGTGCTTGGAGGCTGCATTCCTTCTAGAATGTTCTGGCAAGAACCTATTTTTTTTGCCTCTTTCAGATTCCTACATTCTTTGGCTCTTGGCTCTTGCTTTGCATTATTCCAACCTCTTCTTTCAATTGTCACACCTCCTATTACAAATTCTGATCTTCCTATCTCCCGTTTCTAAGGAACTTTGTGATTGACTACATTGGGTTCACTCAAATAATCCACAATAATCTTCCCATCTCAAAATTCTGAATCACATCTGCAATGCATATTGATGGTTTTGGGGGATTAGGGCAAGGATTTAGGGTGAACCTTTTATTTAATGTATAATAAAAGCTTCTAATTTAGGTATAAACTGATTCTCTTCCACATCATATAGTGCCATGTGAGTATCACATAAATCTTTGTCCAATACTCATCTTTAAATTTTTGAATATTTAACCATCATGTATTAAAGTATTTTTTCTGTACTATAGCAACATAAATCTCTTTTAGTTCAGTCTATCTTATCAAGCTGACAGATTTCTCACCTTTTTAAAAAAATGCTATCATTTCATAATGCTTCTTAGAAAGAATGTGTTACCTATGTGTATATTTATCATTTATTTTAAAATAAATTTTCTGTAAGAACTTTTTCAAGTATGATGACCAACTGATCATAGTTAAGAGAAATTAAACTACCACTTTCTGTTTACCTACTGATGCTAGAAAATATAGATCCTTAATTTTAAATTATTGAACACAATTCTGATTATTATTATACACACTTTAAGAATCATAAAACAGAGTTTCAGAGTAGTATGATAGATTTTACAAAGCTTTAGTTTAACAATTTTAACAACACTGTACATTTGATCAATTTTGGATCTATTTGAACCTTAATCAAAAGAAGACTCTACCTGTAGAAGATGGCTAAA
Source organism: Tragelaphus eurycerus (assembly GCA_935064755.1). Classification (NCBI taxonomy): domain Eukaryota; kingdom Metazoa; phylum Chordata; class Mammalia; order Artiodactyla; family Bovidae; genus Tragelaphus; species Tragelaphus eurycerus. The sequence goes on from CAKXYN010000001.1 coordinate 41,400,640, forward strand.
TTACATTACACAGAGTATATCATCGATAAAGTTTTAGGCAACAGTTATCTTTTAAAAGTGTTTTTCTATAAACATATTCTGGCCTGGCTTCTGCATTCTATTATGAATGAATGCTTTTCCCACAAGTCTACAGATGAATTTATTAAAATAAGGGCATAATAACTGAAAAATGTCATAACATGAAGTGGTCTTCAAGTTTCCATTGACACTTGAGGGGAATATACCTGTCATTCTATATTTCATCCTGAGTGACTTCAAAGTTATATTTTTAAAATAATATTTCATTTTCCCTAGAAGGCTGTCCTATTTTAAAAAAACTGTAACCTAGGGTTTGGGCACTAGAAGGCATCTCACAGTTACATATGCATATATCTGTATGTTGGGTTGGCCAAAAAATTCATTTGGATTTTTCCTAACATCTTATTGGAAAACCCAAGCAACCATTTTAGCCAACCCAATATAAACTGATGATAGAACAGATGAATGAATCAGTTAATGAAATAATGTTGTGTATAACCTGTCCAGTTGGGTTAACACTCCTAAAGATGTATCCTGATAAGGAAACATAAAGTTTTACCTTTGGCAGTATTTCATGTAAAATGATAGTGGAGTAGGGAATACACCCCCACACACATCTTTGGCACCTGTTTTAATAAGTAGAGCAATTATATAGAACCTATGCTTTAGCAATTATATTTACTCAGAGGAAAATAAGTAGTCATCTTTGTTAGAAAATTAGCTGGTTGTTCTATTAAAATGATCTGTTGATTTTTTTTTTTTTAAGTCGCTTCAGTTGTGTCCAACTCTGTGTGACCCCATAGACAGCAGCCCACCAGGCTCCCCTGTCCCTGGGATTCTCCAGGCAAGAACACTGGAGTGGGTTGCCATTTCCTTCTCCAGTGCATGAAAGTGAAAAGTGAAAGTGAAGTCGCTTAGTTGTGTCTGACTCTTAGTGACCCCATGGACTGCAGCCTACCAGGCTCTGCTGTCCATGGGATTTTCCAGGCAAGAGTTCTGGAGAGGGTTGCCGTTGCCTTCTCCGGATCAGTTGATTAACTGGTTTTAATTTTAAAAAATTAAGTTAATATTTATGTGTTTCCCAAAGTGGAAACTGAATCACACTATGTAAAATACCACAGTTTGGGTTTATACAGGAATCATTCTTACATTGTCTTTATAAATCTACAAATTTGTATTCTAAAGCAACCACTTGGCCCAGATTAATCTTTTTGATAGATCAATGTTTTCATATATAGAACTTGCTTAAGGCAAGGTACACCTGCATAGGGAAAAGCCATTTTAATTTTACAATGCTTTCTTAAACATGAAAAATAGCTAAAAAGGCATTTCTCAAGGGTTGACAATTTACAGATTATTCATAATTGAACTACAGCAATGCAAACAACTGAGTTGGTATTTTCCCCCAGAGAAGATCAATTAGATTCTTCTTTCAATTGGAAAAATACTAAATCTAGTAGAAACTCTGTACTAACATTTTTTTTTTTTTTATGGAAAAATCTCAGTGTCCTCAAAATAAATGTTTAGTATATTCATTGGTACTTTTCCTTTATCAAGTTTTAATTTTGAAGAACTGAGTTGAATTTTCATCTGAATTTTTGCTCAGTCCAAAGGTTGGCCCAGAATTTCTCAACTTTGCACTGTTGACACGTGAGTGGTGAGAAAAAATCTTTGGTCTTAACTCATTTGATGTCAGGTATGACAATTAAATTGTCTCCAGGCTTTGTTAGATGTCCCTTGGAGATGGGGGAAAGAGGAAATTCACCCCTGGGGTAAGAACTACTGGTCTAGCCAAATGGATGATCCAAATAGAATCAGTGTAGTGTCTGTTAACCAAAGAGACATGCTGTCTGATATTTCTAGACAGTACAGAATGAAGCACTTCATTCAGTAATGATCAGGATCACTGCTTGTGTTCTAAACTGGAGATTTTGTGCCTGACTTTGGAAACCTAAAAGATATACTGTACTTGGAAACTGGGCAGAGGGCACATACAGACATGCCCTGGAAATAGAACTAACCCATTTGATGAATACTACTGCAGAGATTTCTGACTTTAGAGTCAAACCCCCCACCTCACATTGCAACCTTTAGTTCATCCAGCTAACCTAGTTACCCAAGTGAAAGCATGAAGTGAACTCAGCCACTCTGACCCTATAGCATAGTTCCTGGCTTTTCTCAGCAAATTCCAAGGGTTGCTGAACTAAAACTGCTGGGAGTATTATTCAGAAATTTACAGAGTGAAGGAACAGCACCACAACATACACACACGCATGCACACACACACATACATTTTGAAAAAGAAGTGCATAATACATGGCTCTTTCCTGTAGTATGTTACACACCTACCCACACAAACTGGTTTTAATTTGATTGTATCAAATTGAGTTGTTTATGCTTTGGCTTAATGTCCTCTCTGAATTGAAGAAACGGCTTTCTCCCTGCAGATCCACTTCTTTTATGTATGCTGTTCCTGAAATGCTGACAACCTTGTTGGCCTTTTCAAATTCCATCTGTCTCCTAGGTAAGGATCTGTCTATTTGTCAGTGATCTAATTATTTCCACCAAAAAGGAGAATTCTGAAAGAACTAACACTCAAAGCTTCTGGGTTTTATTTTGCTTTGTTAGTAAAGAAGGAGCTGGGAGGCAATATTTACCTGTGGGATTTCAAGTAGGATTTCAGGAAATATTATTCCCTGAATCTTGTTACCCCATTTGAGGTAAGGTAGAGAGCACGTGCACAGAGCATTATCAAAAGCTATCAGAAACAAAGCCTGCACTTTTCAATTAATTTGTTAAAACACAAAGGTCATACGTGGATTATGGATTGATTATCTATGCATATCAAATTATGAGTTTTTGGTCTGATTATCAAGGTTGGTTGGTGACCTTGTTTATATTAAGCAAGACAAGCTTATTGTTCTTTTGCAGTAGGCTGGTAGGTGAGAATGAGGCCAAAATTCTGCCAAAACACTGCTGAGGACTAATTAAATGTAAAGAAACAAAACAAGCAGAAAAAAATGCTGAATCCTAGTCATCTCCTTAAATCACAGATACTTTGCCAATAGAAGGTATATAGTATCAATTCTTCTTATTAAGACTGACAAAAATTATTGATATTCAACTGAGGATTTTCCAATGCATCTGTTTTTGTGTAGCTGGTATTTCACAACTTACTTCCAACTCTGAAATGGCTTCAGCATCAATGTATGGGAAGTATTGATCCCCTAAACATCATACATGGTGATTATCTGGCACATTTATTCCTCATAGAAACTAAATGGGGTAAATTCTATCAACCTCATTACATGAATGAAGAAACTGTGTCAGAGATATTTTTATTAAATGCACATTGCATGAAAACTGGTCTTGGTTCTTGTAACCTCAGTCTGTAAAAGCAAGACTCAGAACTATGTTTATCTAAATTCAAAATCATACCCTTATTTAAAAATCATTTCTCTTTTCAAACTCTCCACCTATTTCTTCCACTTGAAAGTAGGTCAGAGAATAACTTTCACAGTCCTTAATCAAAAAACCAGTTCTGTATTGAAGTATCAATTTTTGCTTAAAAAGGACTGTAATGGTTTATTAAATAAATATGCAGAAGAGAACCTCCTACTGGCATTAGGCACTTCTTTGTAGAGGTCTGAAAAGAACAATGCCTGCAATGTATTTCCAATGAACAAATATTTGTTTAGTGATGATTAGGGACAAGGTATAATATTTAATAACAAGCACCACAAGGCTACAAACATGTAGCAGTTTATATAATCTTCCAGGGAAGCAGAGACAAGGGAGAATGAAATAATTCTTATGAGATTTTAAAAATTACTATGGATTTTTTTTTTCTTCCCCATCCTGAACCCCGCTTCCACCTCTCTCCCCATCCCATCCCTCTGGTCATCTCAGTGCACCATCCCCGAGCACCCTGTCTCATGCATCGAACCTGGACTGGCAATTCATTTCACATATGATAGTATACATGTTTCAATGCCATTCTCCCAAGTCATCCCACCCTCGCCCTCTCCCACAGAGTCCAAAAGACTGTTCTATATATCTGTGTCTCTTTTGCTGTGTCACATATAGGGTTATCGTTACCATCTTTCTAAATTCCATATATATGCATTAGAACACTGTATGAGTGTTTTTCTTTCTGGCTTACTTCACTCTGTATAATAGGTTCCAGTTTCATCCACCTCATTAGAACTGATTCAAATGTATTCTTTTTAATGGCTGAGTAATACTCCATTGTGTATATGTACCATGGCTTTCTTATCCATTCATCTGCGGATGGACATCTAGGTTGCTTCCATGTCCTGGCTATTATAAACAGTGCTGCAATGAACACTGGGGTATATGTGTCTCTTTCAACTATGGTTTTCTTGGTGCGTTTGCCCAGCAGGGGGATTGCTAGGTCATATGGCAGTTCTATTTCTAGTTTTTTAAGGAATCTCCACACTGTTCTCCATAGTGGCTGTACTAGTTTGCATTTCCACCAACAGTGTAAGAGACTTCCCTTTTCTCCACACCTTCTCCAGCATTTATTGCTTGTAGACTTTTGGATAGCAGCCATTCTGACTGGCATGAAATGGTACCTCATCATGGTTTTGATTTGAATTTCTCTGATAATGAATTGAGCATCTTTCCATGTGTTTGTTAGACATCTGTATGTCTTCTTTGGAATCATGTCTATTTAGTTCTTTGGCCCATTTTTTGATTGGCTTGTTTATTTTTTTGGAATTGAGCTGCAGAAGTGGCTTGTATTAATTTTTGAGATTAATTCTTGGTCAGTTGCCTCGTTTGCTTTTATTTTCTCCCATTCTGAAGGTGGTCTTTCTACCTTGCTTATAGTTTCCTTTGTTGTGCAAAAGCTTTTAAGTTTAATTACGTCCCATTTGTTTATTTTTGCTTTTATTTCCAATATTCTGGGAGGTGGGTCATAGAGGATCCTGCTGTGATGTATGTCAGAGAGTGTTTTGCTTATGTTTTCCTTGAGGAGTTTTATAGTTTCTGGTCTTATATTTAGATCTTTAATCCATTTTGAGTTTATTTTTGTTTATGGTGTTAGAAAGTGCTCTAGTTTCATTCTTTTATAAATGGTTGACCAGTTTTCCCAGCACCACTTGTTAAAGAGATTGTCTTCTCCATTGTATATTCTTGCCTCCTTTGTCAAAGTTATGGTGTCCATAGGTGCATGGATTTATCTCTGGGCTTTCTATTTTGTTCTTTTCATCTATATTTCTGTCATTGTGCCAGTACCATACTGTCTTGATGACTGTGGCTTTGTAATAGAGCCTGAAGTCAGGCAGGTTGATTCCTCCAGTTCCAGTCTTCTTTCTCAAGATTTCTTTGGCTATTCAAAGTTTTTTGTATTTCCATACAAGTTGTTAAATTATTTGTTCTAGCTCTGTGAAAAATATCACTGGTAGCTTGATAGGGATTGCACTGAATCTATAGATTGCTTTGGGTAGTATACTCATTTTCACTATATTGATTCCTCCAATCCATGAACATGGTATATTTCTCCATCTATTTGTGTCCTCTTTGATATCTTTCACCAGTGTTTTATAGTTTTCTATATATAGGTCTTTAGTTTCTTTAGGGAGATATATTCCCAAGTATTTTATTCTTTTCATTGCAATGGTGAATGGAATTGTTTCCTTAATTTCTCTTTCTGTTTTCCCATTGTTAGTGTATAGGAATGCAAGGGATTTCTGTGTGTTAATTTTATGACCTGCAACTTTACTATATTCATTGCTTAGCTATAGTAATTTTCTGGTGGAGTCTTTAAGGTTTTCTATGTAGAGGGTCATGTCATCTGCAAAGAATGAGAGTTTTACTTCTTTTCCAATATAGATTCCTTTTATTTCTTTTTCTGCTCTGATTGTTGTGGCCAAAACTATGTTGAATAGTAGTGGTGAGAGTGGGAACCCTTGTCTAGTTCCTGGCTTTAGGGGAAATGCTTTCAATTTTTCACCATTGAGGATAATGTTTGCGGTGGGTTTGTCATATATAGCTTTTGTTATGTTGAGGTGTGTTCCTTCTATTCCTGCTTTCTGGAGGGTTTTTATCATAAATGGATGTTGAATTTTGTCAAAGGCTTTCTCTGCATCTATTGATATAATCATATGGTTTTTATCTTTCAATTTGTTAATGTGGTATATTACATTGATTGATTTGTGCATATTGAAGAATCCTTGCATCCCTGGGATAAAGCCCACTTGTTCATGATGTGTGATCTTTTTAATATGTTGTTGGATTCTGTTTGCTAGAATTTTGTTGAGGATTTTTGCATCTATGTTCATCAGTGATATTGGCCTGCAGTTTTCTTTTATTGTGGCATCTTTGTCTGGTTTTGGTATTAGGGTGATGGTGGCCTCATAGAATGAGTTTGGAAGTTTACATTCCTCTGCAATTTTCTGGAAGGGTTTGAGTAGGGTAGGTGTTAGCTCTTCTCTAAATTTTTGGTAGAATTCAGCTGTGAAGCCATCTGGTCCTGGGCTTTTGTTTGCTGGAAGATTTCTGATTACAGTTTCAATTTCCGTGCTTGTGATGGGTCTGTTAAAATTTTCTATTTCTTTCTGGTACATTTTTGAAAAGTTGTACTTTTCCAAGAATTTGTCCATTTCTTCCACGTTGTCCATTTTATTGGCATATAGTTGCTGATAGTAGTCTCATGATGCTTTGTGTTTCTGTGTTGTCTGTTGTGATCTCTCCATTTTCATTACTAATTTTGTTGATTTGATTCTTCTCCCTTTGTTTCTTGATGAGCCTGGCTAATGGTTTGTCAATTTTTTTATCTTCTTAAAGAACCAGCTTTTGGCTTTGTTGATTTTTGCTATGGTCTCTTTTGTTTCTTTTGCATTTATTTCTGCCCTAATTTTTAAGATTTCTTTCCTTCTACTAACCCTGGAGTTCTTCATTTCTTCCTTTTCTAGTTGCTTTAGGTGTAGAGTTAGGTTATTTATTTCATTTTTTTCTTGTTTCTTGAGGTAAGCCTGGATTACTATGAACCTTCCCCTTAGCACTGCTTTTACAGTATCCTATAGGTTTTGGGTTGTTGTGTTTTCATTTTCACTCATTTCTATGTATATTTTGATTTCCTTTTTTATCCCTTCTGTGATTTGTTGTTATTCAGCAGCATGTTGTTCGGCCTACATATGTTGTAAATTTTAATAGTTTTTCTCCTGTAATTGACATCTAATCTTACTCATTGTGGTCAGAAAAGATGCTTGGAATGATTTCAATTTTTTTGAATTTACTAAGGCTAGATTTATGGCCCAGAATGTGATCTATCCTGGAGAAGGTTCCATGTGCACTTGAGAAAAAAGGTGAAATTCATTGTTTTGAGGTGAAATGTCCTATAGATATCAATTAGGTCTAACTGGTCTATTGTATCATTTAAGGTTTGTGTTTCCTTGTAAATTTTCTGTTTAGTTGATCTATCCATAGGTGTGAGTGGGGTATTAAAGTCTCCCACTATTATTGTGTTATTGTTAACTTCCCCTTTCATAATTGTTAGCATTTGCCTTACATATTGTGGTGCTCCTATGTTGGGTGCATATATATTTATAATTGTCATATCTTCTTCTTGGATTGATCCTTTGATCATTATGTAGTGTCCTTCTTTGTGTCTTTTCACAGCCTTTATTTCAAAGTCTATTTTAACTGATATGAGTATTGCTACTTCTGCTTTCTTTTGATCTCTATTTGCGAGGAATATCTTTCTCCAGCCCTTCACTTTCAGTCTGTATGTGTCCCTTGTTTCAAGCTGGGTCTCTTGTAGACATCATATATAAGGATCTTGTTTTTGTATCCATTCAGCCAGTCTTTGTCTTTTGGTTGGAGCATTCAACCCATTTACATTTAAGGTAATTATTAATAAGTATGATCCCCTTGCCATCTACTTTGTTGCTTTGAGTTCGAGTTTATATACCCTTTCTGTATTTCCTGTCTAGAGAAGATCCTTTAGCATTTGTTGGAGAGCTGGTTTGGTGGTGCTGAATTCTCTCAGCTTTTGCTGGTCTGTAAAGCTTTTGATTTCTTGTTCATATTTGAATGAGATCCTTGCTGGGTACAGTAATCTGTGCTGTAGGTTTTTCTCTTTCATCACTTTAAGTATGTCCTGCCATTCCCCTCTGGCCTAAAGAGTTTCTATTGAAAGATCAACTGTTATCCTTATGGGAATTCCCTTGTGTGTTATTTGTTGTTTTTACCTTCCTGCTTTTAATATTTGTTCTTTGTGTTTCATCTTTATGTGTCTTGGGGTGTTTCACCTTGGGTTTATCCTGTTTGGGACTCTCTGGGTTTCTTGGATTTGGGTGACTATTTCCTTCCACATTTCAGGGAATTTTTCAACTATTACCACCTCAAGTATTTTCTCATGGTCTTTCTTTTTGTCTTCTTCTTCTGGGACGCCTATGATTCGAATGTTGGAACATTTAACATTGTCCCAGTGGTCTCTGAGGTTGTCCTCATTTCTTTTAATTCTTTTTTCCTCTCTGCTTCATTTATTTCTACCATTCTATCTTCTACCTCACTTATCCTATCTTCTGCTCCCTTATTCTACTTTTGGTTCCCTCCAGAGTGTTTTTGATCTCATTATTTGCATTATTCATTATATATTAACTCTTTTTTATTTCTTTTAGGTCCTTGTTAAACCTTTCTTGCATCTTATCAATCCTTGTCTCCAGGCTATTTATCTGTAACAACATTTTGTTTCCAAGATTTTGGATCATTTTCACTATCATTATTTGGAATTCTTTATCAGGTAGATTCCCTATCTCTTCCTCTTTTGTTTGGTTTGGTGGGCATTTATCCTGTTCCTTACCTGCACTCGATATGCCAGCAAATTTGGAAAACTCAGCAGTGGCCACAGGACTGGAAAAGGTCAGTTTTCATTCCAATCCCAAAGAAAGGCAATGCCAAAGAATGCTCAAACTACCACACAATTGCACTCATCTCACATGCTAGTAAGATAAGATCAGATCAGATCAGATCAGATCAGTCGCTCAGTCGTGTCCGACTCTTTGTGACCCCATAAACTGCAGCACGCCAGGCCTCCCTGTCCATCACCAACTCCCGGAGGTCACTCAGACTCATATTCATCGAGTCAGTGATGCCATCCAGCCATCTCATCCTCTGTCGTCCCCTTCTCCTCCTGCCCCCAATCCCTCCCAGCATCAGAGTCTTCTCCAATGAGTCAACTCTTCGCATGAGGTGGCCAAAATACTGGAGTTTCAGCCTTAGCATCATTCCTTCCAAAGAAATCCCAGGGTTGATCTCCTTCAGAATGGACTGGTTGGATCTCCTTGCAGTCCGAGGGACTCTCAAGAGTCTTCTCCAACACCACAGTTCAAAAGCATAGTAAAGTAACGCTCAAAATTCTCCAAGTCAGGCTTCAGCAAGATGTGAACAGTGAACTTCCTGATGTGCAAGCTGGTTTTAGAAAAGGCAGAGGAACAAGAGATCAAATTGCCAACATCTGCTGGATCATGGAAAAAGCAAGAGAGTTCCAGAAAAAACATCTATTTCTGCTTTATTGATTATGCCAAAGCCTTTGACTGTGTGGATCACAATAAACTGTGGAAAATTCTGAAAGAGATGGGAATACCAGACCACTTGATCTGCCTCTTGAGAAATTTGTATGCAGGTCAGGAAGCAAAAGTTAGAACTGGACATGGAACAACAGACTGGTTCCAAATAGGAAAAGGAGTACGTCAAGGCTGTATATTGTCACCATGTTTATTTAACTTACATGCAGAGTACATCATGAGAAACGCTGGACTGGAAGAAACACAAGCTGGAATCAAGATTGCCGGGAGAAATATCAATAACCTCAGATAAGCAGATGACACCACCCTTATGGCAGAAAGTGAAGAGGAACTAAAAAGCCTCTTGATGAAAGTGAAAGTGGAGAGTGAAAAAGTTGGCTTAAAGCTCAACATTCAGAAAACGAAGATCATGGCATCCAGTCCCATCACTTCATGGCAAATAGATGGGGTAATAGTGGAAAACAGGGGAGCCCACTGTTTTCTGGGCTCCAAAATCACTGCAGATGGTGACTGCAGCCATGAAATTAAAAGACGCTCACTCCTTGGAAGGAAAGTTATGACCAACCTAGATAGCATATTCAAAAGCAGAGACATCACTTTGCCAACAAAGGTTCGCCTAGTCAAGGCTATGGTCTTTCCTGTGGTCATGTATGGATGTGAGAGCTGGACTGTGAAGAAGGCTGAGCGCCAAAGAATTGATGCTTTTGAACTGTGGTGTTGGAGAAGACTCTTGAGAGTCCCTTGGACTGCAAGGAGATCCAACCAGTCCATTCTGAAGGAGATCAGACCTGGAATTTCTTTGGAAGGAATGATGCTAAAGCTGAAACTCCAGTATTTTGGCCACGTCATGTGAAGAGTTGACTCATTGGAGAAGACTCTGATGCTGGGAGGGATTGGGGGCAGGAGGAGAAGGGGACGACAGAGGATGAGATGGCTGGATGGCATCACTGACTCGATGGATGTGAGTCTGAGTGACCTCTGGGAGTTGGTGATGGACAGGGAGGCCTGGCATGCTGTGATTCATGGGGTCGCAAAGAGTCGGACATGACTGAGCAACTGATCTGATCTGATCTGATCTGATCTTACCTGCTGAGTATTTCTCTGCCTTTTCATCTTGTTTATATTGCTGTGTTTGGGGTGGCCTTTCCGTATTCTGGCATTTTGTGGTTTCTCTTTATTGTGGAGGTTCCTTGCTGTGGGTGGGGTTGGACAGGTGGCTTGTCAATGTTTTCTGGTAAGGGAAGCTTTTGTCGGTTTTCTGGTGGGTGGAGCTGGATTTCTTCTCTTTGGAGTGCAATGAAGTGTCCATTAGTGAATTTTCAGATGTCACCGAGTTTGGTGTGACTTTGGGCATCCTGTATATTGAAGCTCAGGGCTATGTTCCTGTGTTGCTGGAGAATTTGCATGGTATATCTTGCTCTGGAACTTGTTGGCCCTTGGGTGGTTCTTGGTTTCAGTGTAGGTATGGAGGCTTTTGATAAGCTCCTATCAATTAATGTTCCCTGGAGTCAGGAGTTCTCTGGTATTCTCAGGATTTGGACTTAAGGCTCAGAGATTAAAGTGTCTGCCTGCAATGTGGGATACCTGGATTCAATCCCTGGGCCCGGAAGATCCCCTGGAGAAGGAAATGGCAACCCACTCCAGTATTCTTGCCTGGAGAATCCCATGGATGGAGGAGCCTGGTGGGCTACAGTCCATGGGGTTGCAGAGAGTCGGACATGACTAAGTGACTTCGCTTTCTTTCTTTCTTTCTCCTGCCTCTGGTTTTCAGTCTTATTCTTACAGTAGCCTCAAGTTTTCTCCATCTCTTTTCAAAAACAATGGGCTGCCTTTCTGGATGCCTGATGTCCTCTGCCACCATTCAGAGGTTGTCTTGTGGAATTTGCTCAGCGTTCAAATGTTCTTTCAATGAATTTGTGGGGGAAAAAGTGGTCCCCCTGTCCTATTCTTCTGCCATCTTAGGACCACCCCCTACTATGGATTTTCATAAAAGTATTAGACAACATAGGCATTGTTTAGTTTCCTAATAGTATTAGAGTGGAAAAACCCTTTTTTACTTATGATATCAAATTCAAAATCCATTAATGAAAAGCTGACACATTCTTGAACATAAAAATAAATTCTAGAAAACCAAGAAAAATCAAAAGCAAATTACATACTTTGATTAAAATATTTAGAATTTCCTGTATATAAGATACATAATGTGTACAATAGCATTCACTGCATCATTGCTGACATTAGCAAAAGTCCTGGAAACATACTCATCAGAGGGGACTGGATGATGAGTGCATAATATAATATAATGTGCATCCATTATATTATGGATGCATCCATAATATAATATAATAATATATTATTATATTATATAATATTATATATAATATAATATATAATATATAATAATATATAATATAATATATCTGTATTATAATATGCATCCATTTAAAAATGAAGTTGATTCTTTTGCATTGACTTAAAACATTGTATATATTATAGAAGATATATTGTAAAGTATTAAAGATAGGGCCCAAAACAAAAGTTACTTTGCTGCTGCTGCTGCTAAGTTGCTTCAGACATACCCGACTCTGTGCAACCCCATAGACAGCAGCCCACCAGGCTCCCCCTTCCCTGGGATTCTCCAGGCAAGAACACTGTAGTGGGTTGCCATTTCCTTCTCCAATGAATGAAAGTGAAAAGTGAAATTGAAGTTGCTCAATCATGTTTGACTCTTCGCGACCCCACGGACTGCAGCCTACCAGGCTCCTCCGTCCATGGGATTTTCCCAGGCAAGAGTACTGGATTGGGGTGCCATCGCCTTCTCTGAAAGTTACTTTAAGCTAAAATAAATATGCTTTTTTGTGTATGCATATTTATCTTAATAAGGGTGTAAATGTGTGCACATGCTCAGTTGCGACTGACTCTTTCTGACCCTATGGTTTGTAGCCCGCCAGACTCCTCTGTACATGGAATTCTCCAGGCAAGAATACTGGAGAGGGTTGTCATTTCCTTCTCCAGGGGATCTTCCCAGCCCAAGGACTCATCCTGTGTCTCCTGCGGCTCCTGCATTGGCAGGTGGATTCTTTACCACTGAGCCACCTGGGAAGCCCCCTTAATAAAGTTAACCTCCAAGAAATTCATAGCTATGATTGACAACAGTAAGATTTAGGGAACTAGAAGTTAGATATAGGAGGAGAACTATTCACTGTTAAAGTGAATTCTTTATCTAGTGAAAATTCAAATTAAAGGAAAAAATGTAAAAGAAATTATAGGGATGCTTCTGAGGGAAGCATTATGAAGAGTTTAATAGAAAGTCAAAAGATAACTGAGGACAGGAAAGAGAATCAATTCAGTCTAAACACAATAAATGGGTTTAATTTTAGAATAATTGAATTTATCATGCTAGGGCTGATATAAAGTCGTCTGGTGAGGAGATTGATATGCTTAGCTTCAGTTCAGTTGCTCGGTCATGTCTGTCTCTTTGTGACCCCATGGACTGCAGCGTGCCAGGCTTCCCTGTCCATCACCAACTCCCAGAGCTTGCTCAAACTCATGTCCATTGAGTCAGTGATGCCATCCAACCATCTCATCCTCTGTTGTCCCCTTCTCCTGCCTTCAATCCTCCCAGCATCAGTGTCTTTTCCAATGAGTCAGTTCTTTGCATCAGGTGGCCAAAGTATTGGAGTTACAGTTTCAACATCAGTGTTTCTAATGAATATTCAGGATTGATTTCCTTCAGGATTGACTGGTTGGATATTCTTGCAGCCCAAAGGATTCTCAAGAGTTTTCTTCAAGACTACAGTTCAAAAGCATCAGTTGTTCTGCACTTAGCTTTCTTTATAGTCCAACTCTCATATCCATAGATGACTGTTGGAAAAACCATCACTTTGACTATATGGACCTTTGTCAGCAAAGTAATGTCTCTGCTTTTTAATATGTTATCTAGATTGGTCATAGCTTTTCTTTCGAGGAGCAAGCATCTTTTAATTTCATGGGTCTCTCACTGTTTCCATTGTTTCCCCATCTATTTGCCATGAAGTGGTGGGACCAGATGCCATGATTTAGTTTTTTGAATCTTGAGTTTTAAGCCAACTTTTTCACTCTCCTCTTTCACTTTCATCAAGAGGCTCATTTAGCTTACTTCTCTTTTCTCCAAACTGACAGCACTAAGCTTCTTCTCTTCCATATTCATGCCAAGCCATGTCTTGAGTAGTTCAGCTTTATGGCATAAGCCCAGACTTACTATTGGTTGTCTAAGAGGAGAATTCTGATGAATGGGGGATGCTGGAGTTTAGTGACCACAAAAGAATTGTGTTAAGATCATGGACATGAAATTTGAAGTTAACAGAAAGTAAGGAACACCATAAAACTGGTGTTGACCTATCCTACTCAAACTGTTCCAGAAAATTGCAGAGGAAGGCAAACTTCCAAACTCATTCTATGAGGCCACCATCACCCTACTACCAAAACCTGACAAAGATGCCACAAAAAAAGAAAACTACAGGCCAATATCACTAATGAACATAGATGCAAAAGTCCTTAACAAAATTCTAGCAATCAGAATCCAACAACACATTAAAAAGACCATTCACCATGACCAAGTGGGCTTTATCCCAGGAATGCAAGGATTCTTCAATATCCACAAATCAATCAACATAATACACCACATTAACAAATTGAAAAATAAAAACCATATGATTATCTCAATAGATGCAGAGAAAGCCTTTGACAAAGTTCAACATCCATTTATGATAAAAACTCTCCAGAAAGCAGGAATAGAAGGAACATACCTCAACATAATAAAAGCTATATATGACAAACCCACAGCAAACATTATCCTCAATGGTGAAAAACTGAAAGCATTTCCTCTAAAGTCAGGAACAAGACAAGGATGCCCACTTTCACCATTATTATTCAACATAGTTTTGGAAGCTTTGGCCACAGCAATCAGAGCAGACAAAGAAATAAAAGGAATCCAAATTGGAAAAGAAGAAGTAAAACACTCACTCTTTGCAGATGACATGATCCTCTACGTAGATAACCTCAAAGACTCCACAAGAAAATTACTAGAACTAATCAATGAATATAGTAAAGTTGCAGGATATAAAATCAACACACAGAAATCTCTTGCATTCCTATACACTAATAATGAGAAAATAGAAAGAGAAATTAAGGAAACAATTCCATTCACCATTGCAATGAAAACAATAAAATACTTAGGAATATATCTACCTAAAGAAACTAAAGACCTATATATAGAAAACTATAAAACACTGGTGAAAGAAATCAAAGAGGACACTAATAGATGGAGAAATATACCATGTTCATGGATTGGAGGAATCAATATAGTGAAAATGAGTATACTACCCAAAGCAATTTATAGATTCAATGCAATTCCCATCAAGCTACCAACGGTATTCTTCACAGAGCTAGAACAAATAATTTCTCAATTTGTATGGAAATACAAAAAACCTTGAATAGCCAAAGCTATCTTGAGAAAGAAGAATGGAACTGGAGGAATCAACCTGCCTAATTTCAGGCTCTACTACGAAGCCACAGTCATCAAGACAGTATGGTACTGGCACAAAGACAGAAATATAGATCAATGGAACAAAATAGAAAGTCCAGAGATAAATCCATGCACATATGGACACCTTATCTTTGATAAAGGAGGCAAGAATATACAATGGATTAAAGACAATCTCTTTAACAAGTGGTGCTGCAAAAACTGGTCAAACACTTGTAAAAGAATGAAACTAGAGCACTTTCTAACACCATACACCAAAAATAAACTCAAAATGGATTAAAGATCTAAATGTAAGACCAGAAACCATAAAACTCCTAGAGGAAAACATAGGCAAAACACTGTCTGACATACATCACAGCAGGATCCTCTATGACCCACCTCCCAGAATATTGGAAATAAAAGCAAAAATAAACAAATGTGACCTAATTAAACTTAAAAGCTTCTGCACAACAAAGGAAACTATCAGATCAGATCAGACAGTCGCTCAGTCATGTCCGACTCTTTGCAACCCCATGAACTGCAGCATGCCAGGCCTCCGTGTCCATTACCAGCTCCCAGAGGTCACTCAGACTCACATCCATTGAGGCAGTGATGCCATCCAGCCATCTCATCCTCTGTCGTCCCCTTCTCCTCCGGCCCCCAATCCCTCCCAGCATCAGAGTCTTCTCCAATGAGTCAACTCTTCGCATGAGGTGGCCAAAATACTGGAGTTTCAGCCTCAGCATCACTCCTTCCAAAGAAATCCCAGGGCTGATCTCCTTCAGAATGGACTGGTTGGATCTCCTTGCAGTCCAAGGGACTCTCAAGAGTCTTCTCCAACACCACAGTTCAAAAGCATCAATTCTTCGGCGCTCAGCCTTCTTCACAGTCCAGCTCTCACATCCATACATGACCACAGGAAAGACCATAGCCTTGACCAGGGGAACCTTTGTTGGCAAAGTGATGTCTCTGCTTTTGAATATGCTCTCTAGGTTGATCATAACTTTCCTTCCAAGGAGTAAGCGTCTTTTAATTTCATGGTTGCAGTCACCATCTGCAGTGATTTTGGAGCCCAGAAAAAGAAAGTCTGACACTGTTTCCACTGTTTCTCTATTTCCCATGAAGGGATGGGACAGGATGCCATGATCTTCGTTTTCTGAATGTTGAGCTTTAAGCCAACCTTTTCGCTCTCCACTTTCACTTTCATCAAGAGGCTTTTTAGTTCCTCTTCACTTTCTGCCATAAGGGTGGTGTCATATGCATATCTGAGGTTATTGATATTTCTCCCAGCAATCTTGAATCCAACTTGTGTTTCTTCCAGTCCAGCATTTCTCATGATGTACTCTGCATATAGGTTAAATAAACATGGTGACAATATACAGCCTTGATGTACTCCTTTTCCTATTTGGAACCAGTCTGTTGTTCCATGACCAGTTCTGACTGTTGATTCCTGACCTGCATACAGATTTCTCAAGAGGCAGATCAGGTGGTCTGGTATTCCCATCTCCTTCAGAATTTTCCACAGTTTATTGTGATCTACACAGTCAAAGGCTTTGACATAGTCAATAAAGCAGAAAATAGATGTTTTTTCTGGAACTCTCTTGCTTTTTCGATGATCCAGCGGATGTTGGCAATTTGATCTCTGGTTCCTCTGCCTTTTCTAAAACCAGCTTGAACATCAGGAAGTTCACGGTTCACATATTGCTGAAGCCTGGCTTGGAGAATTTTGAGCATTACTTTACTAGCGTGTGAGATGAGTGCAATTGTGCTGTAGTTTGAGCATTCTTTGGCATTGCCTTTTTTTGGGATTGGGATGAAAACTGACCTTTTCCAATCTTGTGGCCACTGCTGAGTTTTCCAAATTTGCTAGCATACTGAGTGCAGCACTTTCACAGCATCATCTTTCAGGATTTGGAATAGCTCCACTGGAATTCCATCACCTCCAGTATAAGCAAGGTGAAAAGACAGCCTTCAGAATGGGAGAAAATAATAGCAAATGAAGCAACAGGCAAACAACTAATCTCAAAAATATACAAGCAACTCATACAGCTCAATTCCAGAAAAATAAATGACCCAATCAAAAAATGGGCCAAAGAACTAAATAGACATTTCTCCAAAGAAGACATACAGATGTCTAACAAACACATGAAAAGATGCTCAACATCACTCATTATCAGATCAGATCAGTCGCTCAGTCGTGTCCGACTCTTCTCAACCCCATGAACCGCAGCACCCCAGGCCTCCCTGTCCATCACCAGCTCCCGGAGGTCACCCAGACTCACACCCATCAAGTCAGTGATGCCATCCAGCCATCTCATCCTTTGTCGTCCCCTTCTCCTCCTGCCCTCAATCCCTCGCAGCATCAGAGTCTTCTCCAATGAGTCAACTCTTTGCATGAGGTGGCCAAAATACTGGAGTTTCAGCTTTAGCATCATTCCTTCTAAAGAAATTCCAGGGTTGATCTCCTTCAGAATGGACTGGTTGGATCTTCTTGCAGTCCGAGGGACTCTCAAGAGTCTTCTCCAACACCACAGAGAAATTCTTCTCCAACACTCATTATCAGAGAAATGCAAATCAAAACCACTATAAGATACCATTTCATGCCAGTCAGAATGGCTGCGATCCAAAAGTCTACAAGCAATAAATGCTGGAGAGGGTGTGGAGAAAAGGAAACCCTCTTACACTGTTGGTGGGAATGCAAACTAGTACAGCCACTATGGAGAACAGTATGGAGATTCCTTAAAAAACTGGGAATAGAACTGCCTTATGATCCAGCAATCCCACTGCTAGGCATACACACTGAGGAAACCAGAATTGAAAGAGACACAGGTACCCCAGTGTTCATTGCAGCACTGTTTACAATAGCCAGGACTTGGAAGCAACCTAGATGTCCATCCACAGATGAATGGATAAGCAAGCTGTGGTACATATACACAATGGAGTATTACTCAGCCATTAAAAAGAATACATTTGAATCAGTTCTAATGAGGTGGATGGAACTGGAGCCTATTATACAGAGTGAAGTAAGCCAGAAAGAAAAACACAAATACAGTATACTAACGCATATATATGGAATTTAGAAAGATGGTAACAATAACCCTCTATACGAGACAGCAAAAGAGACAGTGATGTATAGAACAGTCTTTTGGACTCTGTGGGAGAGGGAGAGGATGGGATGATTGGGGAGAATAGCATTGAAATATCCAGAGAAGGCAATGGCACCCCACTCCAGTACTTTTGCCTAGAAAATCCAATGGATAGAGGAGCCTGGTAGGCTGCAGTCCATTGGGTCGCTAAGAGTCGGACACGACTGAGCAACTTCACTTTCACTTTTCACTTTCATGCATTGGAGAAGGAAATGGCACCCCACTCTAGTGTTCTTGTCTGGAGAATCTCAGGGACGGGAAAGCCTGGTGGGTTGCCATCTATGGGGTCGCACAGAGTCGGACACGACTGAAGTGACTTAGCAATAGCAGTGTATAATATCATATTTGAAATGAGTCGCCAGTCCAGGTTCGATGCCTGATACCGGATGCCTGGGGCTAGTGCACTGGGACAACCCAGAGGGATGGTATGGGGAGGGAGGAGGGAGGAGGGTTCAGGATGGGGAACACATGTGTACTTGTGGTGGATTTATTTTGATGTATGGCAAAAGCAATACAATATTGTAAAGTTAAGCAAAATAAAATTTAAAAAAAAAACTGGTGTTGATGTTACATTGTATAATTCTTACTTATATGTTTTCTTCACTGTTGTGTCTCTTGCCAATTATGGACTCTGGCTATATTTGCTTACCGTTTTTCAGCCTTCCTCTGAAACCAGCACATTATTGTCTCCTGTAATGAGCCCCTTCTCTCTATTTGCATTCCCTGTGGTTTAGGAAGGAATGCTCTACATTCCTGGAATGAGAGACAGATTCATGAAATCAGCTATCCCAATTCATCTCCAGAAAAACAATTATCTCAATATTTGGATCATTTTGTAACTATTCAAAACAGAGATGACCTCTCTCCCATTAGGGATAGTTGCTAAGGTATAAATATGCAAGCCTATGCTATGCTATGCTATGCTAAGTCGCTTCAGTCGTGTCCGACTCTGTGCGACCCCATAGACGGAAGCTCACCAGGCTCCCCCGTCCCTGGGATTCTCCAGGCAAGAATACTGGAGTGGGTTGCCATTTCCTTCTCCAATGCATGAAAGTGAAAAGTGAAAGTGAAGTCGCTCAGTCGTGTCAGACTCTTAGCGACCCCATGGACTGGAGCCTACCAGGATCCTCTGTCCATGGGATTTTCCAGGCAAAAGTACTGGGGTGGGGTGCCATTGCCTTCCCCGATGCAAGCCTAGAATTAGGGAATCAACCATACAGAGTGAGTGAGCTACTGGAGAATGAAGTTTATACCAAAGAAGGCAGAAAAGTGTGTGGTGTGTGTGTGTGTCTGCTTATGCATGTGTGTGTGCCTGTGCATGCATGTGTGTGAGAAAGAATAAATCCAGATTACATCTACTGAGTTCCTGAGACAAAACCAAATTCCTTCTGAAACTATTTTCTAAGTCAAAATTTTCTATCTACTCTCTATCTATCTCTCATCCTCATTATCACCACCACGCTATCTCATAAGCCTTCACAGTTGAGATTTTATTATTAAAAGTAGCATACAAAATTTACCCAATATAGTGCTTAGTAATTGGGTAGGTATAATTATAAAACCCCGTGGTTCAATTTGTTTCTTTACTTAAGTTAAGGCCCAGTTTCATAAAATGAGTATGAAGTTTCTTACCAAGCAAGTCTAAGGGATTCAGTAAACACTTGTTGACTGATTGCTGTTTCATGTTTCTTTATTTCACTGTACTGCAACAAATATGGAGAAGGCAATGGCAACCCACTCCAGTATTCTTGCCTGGAGAATCCCATGGATGGGAGGAGCCTGGTGGGCTGCCTGCCATCTATGGGGTCGCACAGAGTCTGACATGACTGACATGACTTAGCAGCAGCAGCAACAACAAATGTAGCTACCAACAACAACAGTCGAGGCTTTGATTCACTGAAACAAGCATTTATAGTCATATAAAACACAG
Organism: Tragelaphus eurycerus; assembly: GCA_935064755.1. Classification (NCBI taxonomy): domain Eukaryota; kingdom Metazoa; phylum Chordata; class Mammalia; order Artiodactyla; family Bovidae; genus Tragelaphus; species Tragelaphus eurycerus. Next base: position 41,420,791 of record CAKXYN010000001.1, read on the forward strand.
AGTCAGTTAGCTAACTGATTTTATAAGGCTGGGTCCAAGACTGTAGTGATCGAATTTTGATATGGGAAGGGAATCTATTGAAAAGAACCCAGATTTCTTGTGGACAACCTTATTTCACTGTTAATGCATAGTTTCATATGTCTGTAATATATGTCTTGGTGTTTCTCTTTAGTTTTAGGAGGAGAAAAACCTGTAATCTTTTGTAAACAATGTATAAGTAACATAGATAAAAGTTAAAATGGCAGTATATTTTAAAACACACAACACAGATCTATGTAGCTCATAGTTTACTTTTACAATGCACATTGAATATAGGACAAATAACATTGTTATATTTGGCTCTGACCAGAAAGCAATAAATAAAATCTAGGTTTAATGGTATTTACATATTAGTAGTAGCTGAAATTTTATAGATGCAGCTTTACTGCAAAAAAAAAAAAAAAAAGAAAGCAGTTATTTTGGGATCTCTATAGCTATAAACCTGTACATAGATTTTTACAGTGCTGAGTAAGCTTGTATAAAATTAAAACATAAAATTTTCCCACATGACTACTTTGGTTATCTTTGGGAATATTATTCATTTGAGAATTTTTATTTCCATCAGCAAACTTATGACATACATTCTTTTCCTTTTGCTTGATGTGGGCCAAATTAATGAAACTAATATAATAAACAGAGAGAAATCATCTGTCAAAGACACTTATAAGACATTTTGCATAGAAATGCCCCTGTGTTTTGACATTCTGATTTCTTGTTTTCAGACAGTGCTCTAATTTGCTTTAAGAATTGTTTTAATCAGTTGCCAAACGTTTCTTATGCTGCACTGGATAGAAATAATTGAATTTTGTAAAGACAAAGTGGAGTAGAGGGATATGATTAAGCTTTTTTTTTTTTTTTTGCATTGACTATTCTTGATTTCAAACCCAGAGTCTATTTAAAGACAATGCTTATTAAAAAGGATTATTAGTAAAGGTAGTTTTAATATAGCTTTACAGGTTACTTTTGATAATACTATCTTTAAACTAGAGAATTAATGTCATCGCTGCAAATGGCCAAAGTCGGTAATTAAACGTCTGTCAGCTAGCCCATGTTAAACCTGCAGTTTCTGAGAGCTTATAAATCCATGAAAATAAATCTCTTTGGGGCCATCTCAACTCAAGAAGTGTATTTTTTAAATGAGCTATAGAATTGAACCTTGCTCTTTCCCTAAAGGGTGATTGCAGAATGCTTATTTATAGAACTACTGTAAATACAATCACGATCTCTTCTTTTGAAAAAATACATTTTCACTAATTTTTTTTTTCATTTCACTTTGGAATGAAAGCTGTCTTCCTTTACTTATGAGATTCTATTTACACAAGGCAGGGATATTAAAGAAAGTACACTAAAAAATGTGAAACACCATATCATGATCTTATATTTACTTCTACAATTTTTACAACTCATATAAGTCTTAGATATCACGTAGGGTATAAAAGGTGCTTTGTAGACAAACATTTTCTTTTGCCTGTCCAGGATCCATTACCTTTTTTGTTAGAGATTGTTCAATTCTCCTTTGCAAACTTGCTCCTCCCCTGATGCCCACGACACTGTCCATTTTCTCCTAGTTCCAGCTATCAGGTTTTCTGGAATTCATTGGTCTCTGTTCTTTCTGAAACCTGGATCTCCAGTTTCCCCTTCAAATCTGTTAGCTACTCTGGGTCCTTCTAAGTCACTTTTGAGCTGGTGAGCGCTCCAGTAGTTTTTGTTGCTTGCTCTCAAAGAGTCATTCCTGACTTAAGCTCATTAAAGAAAAGCACATTTAAGTCAAGAACTGTGTCCATCATTGCTTCATGCTTCAGTGTCTGAAACACAGTAAAGGCTCAAGGAACATTTATAGAATTAATGAATAAGGAGGAGTGGAATGACATGTCAATTCTCACAGCCATATTATGCCAGAGCCTGAGGGAGACATTAAGTTCTCCTTAACTTTTTCTTCCATTATTTCTTCTCAGTACACAGCCTTCTCTTAAACTATGCATGCCCTCCTCCAGGGTTTCAGAAGGCAGAGCTTCTTACATTCCTAGTTCTTTACATGTATGCTATTTCTTTAATACAGTCAATGTATACTATTCTGCTACTTCCAGTATTTTATCTGAGAATAAAAGTATTCCAGGAATGTCAACAGATGATAAATTTATTAAAGTCATAATTTTTCAAATCTTAAGGTCATAAATCTAAAGTATGGCATAAAAGTGAATACAGAATACGACCAATTATTTTCTCATTCACATTCATGCAAAACACAGTGAACTGCACAATGTTTGGAAAGAAAAAAAGTACAAGTTCATGCAGTTCTGGTAAGAACAGAGAACATAAATAACCCCTTGGCTTAAAAGATTTTTTTATTTTTTTTTACAAAGAGTAAAATCAAACTCTTGATTGTATTCAACAAAGCTGTCTGCTATTTGGGTTCAGGTTTTAATTTTCACCTCAACTCCTACCTGCTCTGAACAACCAGAACCTTCAAACTCCACTCATATTTTACCTTATTTCCTCCACACGCACTGGAGTCTCAGAGAAATGTCTTAGACCCTTGTTTACACACTTACACGTACCGCTTGTTCCACCTCTAAAGCAGTTCCCTGGGCTTTTTATTATCCTTCTTTGAGATCCAACAGCAAAAAAATTATTATTTCTCTTCAGTTGCCTAAGAATCCCTCTCTCATCTCTTACAGCACATTCTATAAACATCTATTCTGTAGGACTCTGTGTGACCCTATAGAATGTAGACCACCAGTTTCCTCTGTCCATGGGATTCTCCAGGCAAGAATACTGGAGTGGGTTGCCACACCCTTCTCCAGGGGATCTTGCCGACCCAGGGATTAAACATGTGTCTCTTATGTCTCTTGCGTTGGCAGGCAGGTTCTTTACTACTAGCTCCACCTAGGAAGCCATTAAATGCATTAAACCATAATTATTTGTACATGCTTCTCTCTTCCAATATTTTACACTCTTCAATAGTAAGAAATGAATCTTGTAAGCTTAGTTATTTCCCCCACTTTTCTCCAAATGAACAGAAACAAGATAAAAAGCAAGAACTCTTAATTGCAAGACTGAGATTCTTTCCATTGCATCAAACCAGGTTTACCCATAACAGAACAGCAAATAGTATGTTATGAAAGTGAAGTCGCTCAGTCGTGTCCGACTCTTTGTGACCCCATGGAATGTAGCCTATCATGGACTGTAGTCTATGAGATTTTCCAGGCAAGAGTGCTGGAGTGGATTGCCATTGCCTTCTCCAGGGGATCTTCCTGACCCAGGGATTGAACCCGGGTCTCCTGCATTTCAGGCAGATGCTTTACCGCCTAAGCCATCTAACTGTAAATCTTCGAGTAGTCATGTATGGATGTGAGAGTTGGACTATAAAGAAAGCTGAGCACAGAAGAATTGATGCTTTTGGACTGTGGTGTTGGAGAAGACTCTTGAGAGTCCCTTGGACTGCAAGGAGATCCAACTAGTCCATCCTAAAGGAAATCAGTCCTGAATATTCATTAGAAGGACTGATGCTGAAGCTGAAACTCCAATACTTTGGCCACCTGATGCGAAGAACTGACTCATTTGAAAAGACCCTGATGCTGGGAAAGATTAAAGGCAGGAGGAGAAGGGGACGACAGAGGATGAGATGGTTGGATGGCTTCATTGATTCAATGGACATGAGTTTGAGCGAGCTCTGAGAGTTGGTGATGGACAGGGAAGCCTGGAGTGCTGCAGTCTTTGGGGTCGCAAAGAGCTGGACACAACTGTGACTGAACTGAACTGGCTGAACTATAAATCTGAATGATTTTCTTTAATTTCAACTATATTTAAGAGTACACTGTGTAAACTGAGATGGGGAATATAGACAATTAATCTGATGGTTTAGGCTACACATTTTCGATTCAAATGTCCTTGGGTTTTAGAATATATTATTTTGGTTAGAAACACCAATTTAATTACTGAACTTCTTCACTTAACTTTGTAAAGGGTATTTAATGACCCTTACTGCTGCTGCGAAGTCGCTTCAGTCGTGTCAGACTCTGTGCGACCGCATAGACGGCAGCCCACCAGGCTCCCCTGTCCCTGGGATTCTCCAGGCAAGAATACTGGAGTGGGTTGCCATTTCCTTCTCCAATGCATGAAAGTGAAAAGTGAAAGTGAAGTCGCTCAGTCGTGCCTGACTCTTAGTGACCCCATGGACTGCAGCCCACCAGGCTCCTCCTTCCATGGGATTTTCCAGGCAAGAGTACTGGAGTCGGTTGCCACTGCCTTCTCCAATACAATCCTGAGATGTTAAAATTCTCACACATAAAACATATCCTTATGTTAAAAAATTAGTGATCATATATTTATATATGACAGGATATCATATGAAATCTTACTTATCCACTTGGGAAATTTTATTTCAAAAATACATTTAAAAGGTATCAAGTCAGCTGAGTGGCTCTGGATGATTATTCTTTTTAACTTAACCCCCAACAGATTTAAATAACATAATCAGGAATCTGATTTTATTTCACCCTTTAAAAAACTCCACTTGAGGATGGTGACAGTCTTTGATACCACTATTTCAAATAATTGTACCCATTACCCCACACTATCAAATAAAAAGCACAGAACTACAAAAGATGTCAGTGCTTCTCTAAATGTAGTTAGTATTCACTCAATACCAATTATAAATGTGATTCAAACAAAATAAATAAGCAAGCACATCACAAACAACTAGCCTGGCTTTCATTGAATAGTTGGACATAAGCACAGTTTGTGATACTGGTTGACTGGGTAGTTGGTATTGTGTAGACCTGGTCTGTGTTTGCTTCATAGAGTATCTTCAGTCTCAAGCTTTAGTTTCTATTAGACTTAATTATGCTCCCCTGCTACCTTAAATCGAGGGTGTCCTCAAAATGAGGATTGCGTCTATTAAACTTAATTACTTCCCTCTATGGATCAAGTGCCTAAAATGGCACTACTAAAAGGAGGCTGTTATTAAGAGATCCTACTCCTAGGCTGGAACATTCATTTATAAAACAATTTCCAATTTCTTAGCATCATGGTTCCAACCAGCTGTGTGCAGATCTTGCATGAGTTCTTTTTTTTTTTTTTTTTCAGTCAATATGCCTTATGGAGTAAATATTCCCAAATGAATATGCAGACATCTTCTTCCTCCACATCCCCCCTTCACCCATTCTACCCCCAGTATGTCTTCTGAACATTGATTATTTAGTTCTACGTGACTGGTATTTCAATAGCCAAGCATCATATCTCTTCTAGCATATTGTGGCTAGTGGCTACCAGTACACTGACCTTGAGGCTATATATGCTTTTGCAATTATTAATTTATTAGTAATTTCCTAAGAATGTTGTAATAGAAACTGAAAGATGATGGAAATAGGAAAAACACAGAGAAATTCACCAGCTGTATAACAAGATCTATTATTACAAACACTTTTAGCTCAGATAATTGAGCTCTAGGGGATAGCATTCCTTGAATGTTTATTTTAGAATTGCCCCAACATAATTCCATTGATCTTCAGATGCATTTATGATCAACCTCAATACTAATGCTTTGTCTAAAGAATCTCAAACAACATTAGACACCTAGAAGGAACACATTACACTATTTTCTATTAACGAGAACCCTTAGAGTTATGTTATTTGTTTGTAAGTCTCTGACATCTGCTAGCTGGGTGACTTTGAGCAAATTCTTTTGGCAAAATGAAAGTGATAATTATAATTTCTGCCTTTCAAGGTTATAAGGATAATGAAATACAAATTTCCATGTTAAATTTCTATGTTTAATTAAAATTAACATGTTACCATTCATTAAAGTATACTAGTTCAAGACAGAAAATAAGAAAACAATAGAGAAGAAACCAACCTGTTTGGGACAGACAGTAAAAAAAGCCTATCCCACAGACAAACTTTGTCTACATGATTCTGAACTAGTTTAACTGTACTTTTACCCAATTGATAGGATGTTTTGACATCCTGTAGACATCGTTTAAAAGTAGCAAATTATTTTCCCATCTTTTATTACCTTCTTTTGGACAGGAGCATATGCCAGAAAATAAATGATACAAAGTAATTTTTCATCATGCAAAAATAGTGACCAAATTACTTGGGTCAGTTCCTAAATAAGTAGTTTTATGTAATCTAGATATTTAAGAGAACTGTCCATGCTCAATTACCTGCTCTTTACAATCCCACAATCCATGTTCTCTGGGTGCATTCACCTTTACTTTTTAAAATATTTTATGTTGTGGTACCTCTGGATTATAAATTATTCAGAACACAGTTAAACTGACAGCAGTTAATTTCTGACCTTGGACAACTGAAAAGGAAAGATACCTTTGTACTCTGTGTCAAGGTCTTGAAGAACCTGTTTATTGGGTTGCCCAGAAAGTTCATCTGGGCTTTGCATGAGAGCTTACAGAAAAACCTGAATGAACTTTCTGGACAACCCAATACTAAAGAATAAATAGTTGTGGTAAAGGAGGAAGACTGGGAGACAAAATAAATAAATAAATAAAATCTGGATCTGCCCCATGAAAGAGAGATTCTTTAAAGGCCCAAGAGGAAGGGGCCATATGTATACTTACAGCTGATTCACATGGTACAGCAGAAATAAACACAACATTGCTAAGCAATTATCCTTCAAAAAATTCTTAATAACTCTTGAGAGTAGGACTAACATCAGATTTGGAAATTTTTAAAAAATTAAAATCATATTAATAATTATAGCAATGACTAATATTTATTCAGTGCTTGTATATACCAGGTGCTTTGCCAAATACTTTATAGGCATTTTCTAATTAAATCCTTTGAACAAACTTAGCGGGTAGTACAATAATTATCCTGACCTTACAAAAGAGGAAACTGAACCAGAAAGAGATAGAGTAAATTGCTCAGGATCATAAACCAGGATTCAAATTCAGGGATATCTGATATCAGAGTCCAGTCCTAATCTCTATCCTACTGTAGGAGAGACAAAATTCAGTTCAATGTAGCTTTGAGCTCTCCAACAGTAGAATATGCTTAGCAGTAGCAGCCGTTTTTATTCACTTGAAGCTACTCTATGGATATTGAAAATGAAGTCCAGGAAATGCAAAGTGACTTTTTCAACATCACAGAACTGTTTAGAAGCAGAGAAGAGCTGGATCTGAGTCTCCTGTTCCCAGAACTAGAGATCTCTTCATTATACCCAGTGTTTTTCCAATTTGATCCTGGAGAAACAACTATAATGATGCTGTAGAAGTGTTTCAGAAAGGAATAGTGCTTGAACTATGTTAATTTTTATGTTTGTCCAGCTAGCTTTTCTATCTTTACTCCTGTAACTGAGACTAGTCTTCTAACTATAGGAATCAGCAATAGAACTTGGCAACTTATATCCCAAACTATCGTGGTTGGCCCATACAATGGACAAATCAGTGCCCTTCCTTTGTATTAATCCAGATATTTACAGACAGCATGTGCTTTTGCATTGGAGTTGCTAACATGTAGTTACTGTTAACTGGTGTTTGGTAGAAATTGGACCATCTCACAAAAATAAATAGAAATGAGAGAAAATCAAAGAGAATCCCTTATTGTTACTGTTCAGTTGCTCAGTCATGTCTATCTCTCTGTGACTCCATGGACTATAGCATGCCAGGCTTCCTTGTCCTTCACCATTTCCCAGAGCTTGCTCAAACTCATGTCGATTGAGTCGGTGATGCCATCCAACCATCTCGCCCTCTGTCGACCCCTTCTCCTCCTGCCTTCTATCTTTCCCAGCATCAGGGGCTTTTCTAATGAGTCGACTCTTCATATTAGGTGGCCAAATTATTGGAGCTTCAGCTTCATCATCAGGCCTTCCAATGGATACTCAGGACTGATTTCCTTTAGGATTGATTTGTTTGATCTTGCAGTCCAAGGGACTCTCAAAAGTCTTCTCCAACACCATTTAAAAGCATCAGTTCCTTGGCACTCAACCTTCTTTATGGTCCAACTCTCACATCCATACATGACTACTGGAAAAACCATCACTTTGACTATATGGACCTTTGTCAGCAAAGTAACATCTCTGCTTTTTAATATTTTGTCTAGATTGATCATAGCCTTTCTTTCAAGGGGCAAGTATCTTTTAGTTTTATGGCTGCAGTCACCATTTGCAGTGATTTTGGAGCCCAAGAAAATAAAGTCTATCAGTCTTTCCTTTGTTTCCCAATCTATTTAGCATGAAATGATGGGACTGGATGCCATGATCTTTGTTTTTGAACATTAAATTTTAAGTCAGCTTCTTTCGCTTTCCTCTTTCACCTTCTTCATCAAGAGGCTCTTTAGTTCCTCTTCACTTTCTACCATAAGGGTGGTGTCATCTGCATATCTGAGGTTATTTCTCCTGGCATTCCTGATTCCAGCTTGACTAGCGATCTCTTCAAGAAAATTAAAAAGAATCCCTAGAGCCATTAAATCCAGAGTTCTAAGTTTTTAATCCATCAGTTTTTGGTTCTTTGTGTGATTCTGTCACCTATGCCCCTATACCTCCTTGGCTATATGAATCAATTGATTTCTCTTTAAGGTAGACTTCAGTTTACATTTCTCGCAACTAAAAGACAGAGGCCTAGCAACTCAAGATGGACAAGGGGAAGCCTGTTCCCGTAAGGTGTCTTTCTTAATCAAAGTCACTGTGAGTCACTAATACTTATGTTTACTGTGTTTGGTTATTCGACACCATTGCCTTTTCACCTCTAATTCAGAAAAGCATCCAGGAAGCCAAGTTGAGCCACTTACTGTGAAGTTAAGTGAAAGCCTCTGCAACATTAACCCTGTATCCAAATGGTAGAATAGAGAGAGATGGTCAAAAAATGAGTTCCACTCTTCATTAAAACGTTCAGTTTTCTTCAGTAGAATTAAAAATACTGTAACTATAAACTTTTCTTCAACAATACTAAAAACAGGCATTGGAATGAAGCATTTTATTTTTGAAAAATTGTTTTCTTGCAGACAAACTCCTCTGTGATCTTATGCACTAGGTTATTTACTCTCAAGCACTTGTTTATAATTGTGTAGGGGCTTCCCTTGTTGCTCAGCAGTAAAGAATCTGCCTGCAATGCAGAAGACTTGGGTTCGATCCCTGGGTCAGGAAGATCACCTGGAGAAGGGAATGGAAACCCACTCCAGTATTCTTGCCAGGAGAATTCCATGGACAGGAGGCTGAGGGCTACAGTATGGCATTGCAAAGAGTCAGACATGGCTTAGTGACTAAAGACAGCAACAATTATTATGTAGACATAGGAGCTGGCATGTCTACTTGTTGTACCTGAAGGGTAGTTGTAATTCTCATGCTGCCTCTCAGTAACAAATTTTTGAAATTTAAAAGTCAATGGTAACACACTCAAAAGGGAAAAAAAAAAAAAAAAAACCACCAAAAAACTTCTTTGTTGTCCACCTGAAGCTATCACAATTTTGTTAATTGGCTATAGTGAAAGTTGCTCAGTTGTGTCTGACTCTTTGGGACCCCATGGGCTATACAGTTCATGGAATTCTCCAGGCAAGAATACTGGAAAGGGTAGCTTTTCCCTTCTCCCGGGGATCTTCTCAACCCAGGGATCGAACCCAGGATTCCCGCATTGCAGGTGGATTCTTTATTCTTTATATTTTAATATAAAATAAAAAGTCTAAAAAAATAAAATAAAACATATTCCAAATTAATTTTAAAACATTTTGATAACCTTATAGCTAAAATTTTGTCTTTCAAAAGCTGGAATGATTTTGTAACATTATAAAATACTAATAAAAGATAACTTTTACTGAGAATAAAAAGAAACAAGCTTTTCAAGATTATTGCAAAATCTCTTGCTCAGGACACTTAAGTCCATTGGAAAATAACTTATGAATATATTTATGACCAACAACATATAAAAATAACAAACAACAATAACTAGGATTCTCACGAGGAAGATATATACCTAGAAATATTTTTGTGATCTTCTCGTTAGGCATAAAATTATTAAACTTTTAATGTTGCCTATGAATTTAAAAACTCTAAATATATGTTGCTAGTTTCATGTGGAGTTGACACAAAAGGTGTTATGGCATGAAGGTTGTCATTAGGGGCAATAAAGCTAGCTAAACTATTAGATTCATAACAGATAGTATATTATTAGTCTTTACACTGAATTGAATCACACTGTCACTTACACATTTAAAATGAGTTCCAAGTCTCTATCTCTAATCATCTCAGGAATGAGAGAAAGATATTTCAGGAGCTGTCAGATGTTCAAGAAGTGACCCTCTTTAACCACTGACAGTTGGTGATTTGGGAAAATTTCAAGGTCAAGTTATTGAAGAAGTGCTTAAATGAGTACCTCTACTACATGCAGTGGTCTTTATCTGGCTGTCTGTAGCTTTGAATCACTGACTTTGTATCAAGTCTTACTAACAATGGGATGACCTTATGAGGTCAAGACATAGAGGAGATTATTGAATAGATTGATTATGTTTCAGGCTTAGTATGGGATTATGTCTAATTTTCTCAAGTGCTGGTTAGGCTGTAAAATGGCCTGGAAGATGCTCACAAGCTAAATATCTTGTATGTCTTCAATCAACCTTCAAGATATAGACAGTCATTTCAAAAAAACTATTTTATTTTAAAACATGACTAAGGGATAAAATTCTATTTTCAGGTGGTTTACTACACCAGTGTGACTTTCTCCTCTGCAAAGGACTAAAATTTAATTTTGAAATAATCATTAAACTGGGAAGAAAATTAAAAATCTCTGATTCTGATACCTCTCTTGGTAGTTAGAAATTAAAAACAAGACTCAGCACCAAAATGTCAACTGGACTTTTCCTTTGATTTCACAGCCTTAGAACAGTGGTGTCCCTTGAAGAAAACATTATTCAAAATGACAAGGACAGGATATCACTAGGTGAAGAACCATTAATGTTCAACCTTTCCCTACCTTCTCTGATGTTTTGTGGAATATATAGTAGTAACAGTTAATTTATCTGTCTCAATCTGAGCCACTCTTGACCAAGCAAAGTAATGTCTCTGCTTTTCAATACGCTCTCTAGGTTGGTCATAACTTTTCTTCCAAGGAGTAAGTGTCTTTTAATTTCATGGCTGCAATCACCATCTGTAGTGATTTTGGAGCCCCCAAAAATAAAGCCTGACACTGTTTCCACTGTTTCCCCATCAACATTATTATGGAAACACAAATCAAAACCACAATGTTATACAACTTCATGTTCACTAGATAAAAATTAAAAAAAATAAAATAAAACAGAGAACGAATATTGACAAGGATGTGAGTATAGTCATACATTACCAGTGGGAATATGTAATGGTGCAGACACCAGGGGAAATATCTTGGCCGTTCCTCAAAAAGTTAAATAGAGCTACCATATGACCAAAAAATTTCAATTCTAGCTAGATACCTAAGGGAATTAAAAACTCATGCTCATACATAAACTTTTATACTAATGCTCACCGCAGCATTATTCATAATAGCCAAGACATGGAAACAAAACAAATGTTCACCAGTAGATGAATGGCTAAACATTCATTTGTTCAAAGTATTCAATGATGCTTCTGGTGGTCATCCTCTTCCTAATACAATCTTAAAAAATAATTAAGTACTAATAATTAACCTTGAATACATTATGCTAAGTATGAGAAGCCAAAACTAAAGACCCCGTATCAGGTGATTCCCAGAACAGGAAAATACAAAATACTCAGAATAAGCAAATCCATAGAGACATAAAGTGAACTAGTTTTTAACAGGGGATAGCATTGGAGAGACTGAAATGGAATACTAATGCCGATGGAGTTTCTTTGTAGGGTTCATGAAAATGTGCTGCAGTTAAATTGTTGTACAACCTTGTGAATATACTAAAAATCTTTAAACTTTAAAATAGTGAATGGACATGGGCTACAGTCCACGGGGTCACAAAGAGTTGGACACAACTGAGCGACTAACACACAACACACACATACGTTTCTATTAACTCCTACTTCTTGATTCTGCTAGTTATGCCTCAGAGTGGATTGCACTTTCATTGTGATTTTCACTGAGAATTCATGTTTAGTATTTTTGCTTTTTTTTTTTTCTTACTATAGAAGACCCAGTGCACTGACAATTATTTAGTATTGGAATAAGCTATTTGTTGCTGGCATCTTGAGATTTTTGTTCCTTTTTTCCTTCCTTCCCTCCTTCCTACTCCTTCTTAGACAGACAATACCTCTACTTAAGTTCTATTTACTAAGGTGGGTGGAAGACTATATTCCACACATTTCACATCAGCTCAGCTGTCATGTTACTAAAGGTTATTTCTATTGATATAATATAATGGGGTTTGTATTCGTATTAAGGAATAAATATATATTTTAGCTGGGGCAACTTTTTCTTTTTATCAAAACTAAATTCCATTACAAAATCTAATACATCTGTTAATGTTAGGTGGTGTTAAAATAAGTAGAGAAAGCTATTTTTCATTGCATTCTACCTTTAGTTACTTATACTTGAGCATATATTTTTTATTTAAATACAAATGTTTCAAGAATTCTAAATATTGTTAAGAAAATTCATAGTCTCTATCTAAGGGTCCATAATTCTTTGCATTTAGTTATGTAATGTGTTTTCTTGACAAATGTGATTTGCTATGTAATTGAATAGGTTTCATTCCAACATGAAGCACTTTATGAAAATCATTGACATGTGGAAATGGCAACAGTTCCCCTTAAGCTTTGAAAACAATTATGTTAAAGTACCAATTTTGACTAACATTAAAAAGGTCAATAGTTCAGTAAATAAAATAGGTCAAGTGTTAGTCATATTTTTATGCTGTAGCAAATGTGTGTGGCACATGGACACAATATATCACTGAGTTCAATGTCCCTAATCATACTCAATCATTGCCTTTTTGTTTCTAATTAATAAATATTTGTCCTTCCAAACTCAACTTAAACATTTACTTTTTATATACAAACTTCTTTGCCCACCTAAATTGGGTTAAAACATATGCTTATTTAATACCTGATCAATACATGTATCACAGTTTATCAGGGTTTTATGTTTAACATCTTTTTGTTATCACCCTATAAAGTCTCTGAGAGAAGTAACTCTGTAATCTGGTTTCCCTTTATGGCTCCAGTCCTTACATGCTTTGAGGATGCGAGATACTGAAAAAATAGGTGTTGAATGCAGAACTGAAAGAATAAACAAATATGTGTTCCAAACTATTCCTAAACATAATTTCAAAACACATCATGTTAAAAGGTTTAAAAAAAGAAAAAACAGTGTGATATGATGAAATCAGAATAACTGCTACTTTCAGGTGTTGGTCAAACGTTCTCTGTAACCATGAACTTGACTGTTAGTAAAGACCATAACTATCCTTGGATGCCCCTTCTGATCTAGTTTTTATTATTCACCAGATTGATAATTAGAGGTCTTCACTAAGCCAGATTCATTAGATCATCTTTTCTACTATTTCTGATGCTTGGGTCTTAATTTCCTTTTATATCAAATGAGGACTATGCACTAGAATGACCTCTGTAGAAAAGTTTGCAATTAATGTACTAATCCAGACTTTTTGTATTTGATTTTTACATGTCCTACAGTATATCTTGTGCTTTTCTTTCTGTTATTCCAGGGGGAACTTAAAACTTCTTTTGGAATTCCTGCATTCCAAATAAATACTAAAAAACAAAACAGAAGAAATATCTATAGTTCTTGATTTTATCTCTTTTTTCCTCTTTCAGCATTTTTATTCCAGGAAAATCCTGTGATTGGCCCAGGAATTTCATGTATCTTGGCCATTCAGCCTAGCTGAGTAATTCTAAAGTAGCTGCTTATTTAATCAACAGGAAGTGAAGTGAAGTGAAAGTTGGTCAGTCGTGTCCAACCCTTTGGACTTCATGGACTTTATAGCTCATGGAATTCTCCAGGCCAGAATACTAGAGGGGTAGCCATTCTCTTCTCTAGGGAATCTTCCCATCTCAGGAATCAAACCCAGGTCTCCTGCATTGCAGGCGGATTTTTTACCAGCTGAGCCCCCAGGGAAGCCTAATCAACAAGAAAGGAGACTTGAAAACAAGTTAATTGAATGCTTCCATAATCATACTTATTTTAAAAGCTAGACACCCAGATTTAAATTTTGCTAACAAATATCACTACTCTCTAGGATTTTTCAGAAAGATATTAAGTTCATTTTGTAGACTTTAATTGCCCACCCCCCGCCCCTGCCCCAGCTTGGAACATTTAAATGGTCCCTGACTTGTTTTTCATTTTTTGCATTGTTGCAAGTTTGCATTAGACAGCTTTCTAGTCTATTTATTTAAAGGCCCCTTTTGACTACAGCTAAAATAAATATAATGTGGTAACCAATAAATTAGAATTTAGGTAGAAAATATAGCACTTTCCAGGCAGAATTTTACTGGTGTATTAACTTCTGTTGTAGCCTCAGATAATTGGGTTATAAATACGGAGATGTCGTAAACAAGTCAACTCCTTCCAAAGTTTAGTAATACTTTAAAGAGCTTTTTCAAAGGCTGGTTCATTCATCTGAGTAAGTAAATCTGTAAGGTACAGTTGCAAACTACCAATGAATCTGATATACAAAATTATAAGAGAAAGAGCTGAAACATTTCTGCTTAGGCACTTGTGGGAACTAGTGTGTTACTTGTGTAATATTCTTTGCTGCTAAAATGAAAAATTAGGAAGTCAAGAAACACCTGGAGTAACAGGCAAATTTAGCCTTGGAATACAGAATGAAGCAGGGCAAAGGCTAATAGAATTTTGCCGAGAGAATGCACTGGTCATAGCAAACACCCTCTTCCAACAACACAAGAGAAGACTCTACACATGGACATCACCAGATGGTCAACACCAAAATCAGATTGATTATCTTCTTTGCAGCCAAAGATGGAGAAGCTCTATACAATCAGCAAAAACAAGACTGGGAGCTGACTGTGGCTCAGATCATGAACTCCTTATTACCAAGTTCAGACTGAAATTGAAGAAAGTAGGGAAAACCACTAGACCATTCAGGTATGACCTAAATCAAATCCCTTATGATTATACAGTGGAAGTGAGAAATAGATTTAAGGGCCTAGATCTGATAGATAGAGTGCCTGATGAACTATGGACTGGGGTTCATGACATTGTACAGGAGACAGGGATCAAGACCATCCCCATGGAAAAGAAATGCAAAAAAGCAAAATGGCTGTCTGGGGAGGCCTTACAAATAGCTGTGAAAAGAAGAGAAGCGAAAAGCAAAGGAGAAAAGGAAAGATATAAGCATCTGAATGCAGAGTTCCAAAGAATAGCCAGAAGAGATAAAAAAGCCTTCCTCAGCGATCAATGCAAAGAAATAGAGGAAAACAACAGAATAGGAAAGACTAGAGATCTCTTCAAGAAAATTAGAGATACCAAGGGAATATTTCATGTGAAGATGGGCTCGATAAAGGACAGAAATGGTATGAACCTAACAGAAGCAGAAGATATTAAGAAGAGGTGGCAAGAATACACCGAAGAACTGTACAAAAAAGATCTTCATGACCCAGATAATCACGATGGTGTGATCACTCACCTGGATGCTTAAGAATTATTTATGCTATATAAATCAGAATTTGAATCTTATTAGCAATCCCCCCCACCTCTTTTTTCTTTAATTGAAGTTCTTTCAGACTGGTACAAAATACTTCAAGTTTAATTTGAATATTAAAGAATTTTATTGCAGTATTTTGGCTGCTTCTGTAGTGTGTTCCATTTGGAATTGCAGTCTTAAGTTTCATAGGGCTTTTTAAGGAAGCAATTAATTATTTTACTGTGCTAGTTTATAAAGTGTGACTCTGATTACTTCAGTGTTACATGGGAGGTAGTGCTGAATTACTTCTTTTTTATTTGGTTTGAAGGATTTCTCTGCTATACTGTTTCTTAAACCTAAAATAAAAACAGTAAAACAGTCAGCCCTTGGCATCTTATGTGAAATTTGAGACCATATATAGATCCAAGAACTGGAAGTGAAAATTTGTAACTCTATAGTCTATAGAAGTAACCCAGAAGTTTAAAGACTGTTCACATTTTAAAGTTCAAAGGGACTTTAAAAATCCCCTTTTTAATCACAGTATAATTTCATTACAGATTCCATGCTTTGACATATCCTTTCTACCATATAAACTATAATTTATGAATGATTTACAAATATATTTTCTATATGTTTTCAACAAAGCAATGTGTACCTAACATTAAGAAATTCTGATCAGTATATAATAATTATTGGAACATCAAAGAATTAACTTCAGTGTGCAAAAACTACACTTTTGGTCCATTTTGTGCTTCATTGTAAACAGTATTTTTTTAAAAAATAATAAGATAATCTCACACTCACCCAGTTTGCAACTATCAAGAATTTCATTTTCTGGGAACAATTGGCCTTAGTAAGCAGTCTGCAGTACCATGGGTTGGTCATCAGATAAATAAGAGATGTCTTAGAATACTGAGTCCAGGAGTCTGCACAAAACAATGAACATTATAGTAATTCAGAGCCTGGGGAATTATTGTTTTTAAGTTTCTTAATACTGTGGACTGTTGTTTTATCCCCAGAATTCTTCAGTGTGCCAGGCATATAATAAATGTGCCTTGTAAAGTCCTTGAATAAATGAACTAAACAAACAAAACACTGAGCAATTGTAGTATTGTGAGTAGAAACTTGAGATATCTGTTTTCCTACGCTAAGGGTGGATAAGGACGATCATAGAAACCTGGATGAAAGGGAATTTAAAAATCACTTAGTTTAATTCCTCCTTTCCAGTCTAAAGTATGACACGGGATCAAGATCATACGGCTGAGTAACCAAGAGCACAGTCAGGTCCTGAACTCAAGGCTTGTAGGTGTGATGAAAATAATCTTAGTTACTTTATTATTAATGTACAGCCAAGGAGGGCTGCTCTATTTATGCAACAAGATGGTGATATAAAGACCCTTATTTTATACATTCTGCTTCTGTTGACTTTGGCTTGTCTAAGATAAAGGTTGTTAGCAATCCTGATAAAAGAGATTGCTGTTGAATTTCTTGATTATGGTTCTTAAAATGCTTTAAGCAATGGCATTCAGCAAGCAGCTGAGTTGGCATTGATTTTACTAAAAGGAAAAATGTATTCATACAGCATTCCTGAATCATTTGCTGGCAGACTGACAGTTAGTTACGTTCTATATCTGTTAGATTTAATTCTGGTCCAGTGGCAATGTTGGTGCAGCAGTTGGAACCTACCTATAAGGGAATGATGTGTGACAGTCTTTAATGTAACAGAACTCCTCTAGTTTGAGCCACAAAATTGAAAACTGGACATCTCTACTCCATACTTTGTCTTCTGGTCATGAGATGATATCTTTAGTGGGAATTTGAAACCATAACATGAAATGGCAGATTGTTTTGCCAATGGCTACAGAGTACCACTTGTGCCTTGTAGCCAGAAGACTATTTAGATGTTTTAACAGCTGGCAGGGAAGGTCCTACTCAATCAGTTGGGATCAGCCAGAAGTGGAAACCTTTCTGTGTCTCATATCTGCATGACTTATTGTCCCATGTGCCTGGAAACATCTTTTATATCACGTTTCCTAAAAGAAACGTTCTTCTATGACTATAATATTTTCCCCCAGAATCCTTGGTAAGAAAGAATAGTGAAACCCTCTTTTAGCCTTGATAATTCCACAAGTGTAATTCTGGATAAGTCATGTGTTGCCTCATTTGTAGCACTGAAAAGTTTTGAAATATATGATGATATGTACCATAATATAAACACTTAAATGTCAGATTACATAAAAAGTCTTTTATATATATGACTTCACTTAATTGTTATAAATCTTAAATACAGTTTTATTCATTTTATTTCTGTGGAAACTGAGGCTCAGATAGAATTTGTTGCTTATCTGAATTATAACCGTGCTAAATTTCCCCAGTGACTCAGTGGTAAAGAACCTTCATGCCACTGTAGGAGATGCAGGTTTGATTCCTGGGTCAGAAGGATCCCCTGGAGAAGGAAATGGCAACTAGCTCCAGTATTTTGCCCCGGCAATCTCATTGATAGAGAAGACTGGTGTGTCCATGGGATCACAAAGAGCTGGACATGACTTAGTGACTTAGCAGCAGCAGCAGCAACTCTGAATGCTGTTGGTTGTAGTTCCAAAGAACATATTATTTTTACAATATCATACTAACATCCTACTCAGTAAGGATATTTGTCTTTTATTAAGTTTCTGAATATATACTGTAGAGTGATGTCCTTGGATATCCATAGCAAAGTAAGTTAGTGGACTCAGTGATTCTGTCTGATTTACAAAGAGAAATGGAATTCAAGTGTTTACAACATTTGTAAAGTCTAGCAGAAAATGATGTCTATGCATGCTGTGTAAACTTACAGTTCTTTCTGAATTGATTATGGGTATATGTGTGTGTGGTGGGGACAGGTGGGGGTCTTCCCAGGTGGTGCTGGTGTAAAGAATCTGCCAGCCAGTGCAGCAGATATTTGAGATGTGGGTTTGATCCTTGGGTCAGTAAGCTCCCCCGGAGGAGGGTATGGCAACCCACTCCAGTATTCTTGCCTGAAGAATTCCATGGACAGAGGAGCCCTTGGCTACAGTCCATGGGGTAGCAAAGAGTCCGATGCAACTTAGCACACAGCATGCATGCACGTGTGTGTGTGTGTGAGTGTGGATGTTTGTGTGTGAATGTGGATGTGTGTGTGGATGTGTATATGGATATACATTTAGGGAATCTAGGGACTTCTGTGGAATAATCCTTGTTTCAAACAATATTTTCCTGATTCTCATTTTAAAATCATCTTGCTTTGGCAGGTTTCCTTGTTTTTTTTTCTATGATTTCACATTGTTCCCCCAGAAAGGTTATATGAAAAACAAACAAACAACAACAAAAGCTGGCTTATAATAACAGATTGTATTAGTTAACATTGATAGTTTCCTTTTGTTCTTAAATCAGTATCAATTTTCTTTTTATTTAAAATTAAAAGAAAACAATATTTAAATAGTGTAAGCAATGAATAAAGCTTCCAAATCCATGCTTTAATAATGTCCCAATATTCTTTTCAGTTGGTTTGAAGTTGTACAACTATACAAAATTTATTTAGAATTTGGTCAGTTTTTAGTTTATTTTGTAATTAGATGATTTTTTATTTCACACATATATGCATACACAGACATGTACGTCCTCTATTACTATGGAATCCTAATTAGATCTGTAGTTTTAATAGGGTATTTTAAAGTTATATGTAAGTACTGTTGGTCTGAACTTTAGTAGACTAGATCTACAAAATAATTTTAAGATTAAGTAGATTCTCAGAACTAAAAAATAAAATATAAATTAAGTTGATTCTCAGATAAAAGCATCTCTCCAAACTAATCAAATTCTTACTGATATACCAAGAGAACTATGGAATATTACCCAAGAGAAATGGTTGATTTACTGATGATATTGCAGTGTGATTTCTTTTTTGATTGTTTTAGCTGAAAGTTACACCTCAAAGATATTTTCAAAATAATGCAAAATGTTGGTATATCTGGAACTTATATTCCTTTGAATATTCTCTTTCTAGGCAGTATTTCTTACTTTGTTTAGACATGTAAGTAAGAATAGACAAAGTGTGATTTCACATCCACACTACCATCCCTGAAAAGTCTCCTTTTAAATTCAACTGTCTATGAATGTGCAAAGAGGGGCTGAAAGTTTCGCCATTATATTATCCTTAGAAACTTTTCTGACATTCAGAACATAGCAAATTGAAAGAGAAAAAGATTGAATTTAAGACAATGTTAAAAATGAAGTAGACAGATTGGTACTTCCAACAACATTACTGGAAAACTCTCTTTCTAATAATAACCACAGAAATAAAGGAAAGAACAAAATTTCTTAAAGAATACTGCTTTCCATTTAATCTAAATGGAGAGACTGCAAAGCATGCAATTATAGGTGTGTAAAAAGTCAGGAAGTGAAAAAGCCAAAATAATGAGAGATTCTTGTAATATCTAGTGTCGCAAAGTTGCAGTACTGTCAGAAGTTTTGGTCTCAAGAGGTATCTTGGAAAGGAAAAAAAAAAAAAAAAGCCTCAGGAAATAATAACTAGAACTTGGCAGAGAAAGCTCCTTTATGAGACGTGCCTGCAGGGCAGAAATAATTGGAAGCAGAGCCTTCCTTTGCCCTGACAGGTGCCCTTTGGTTCCACTAGGAGTGGACACCCTAAAACACCCAAAACCAAGTATAATAAAAAATAATCTGGGGATGATCTCAACATTCTATTTGGACGAACAGAGGAAAATGTAAAAAGAAACATTAACTTAAGTGGACATTCAAACCACATTTACCATGAAGGTAGAAGGCAATTATTGGGGTAGTTCAGGGCAAAATATGCTGTAGCTTGAAGTATCCAGTGAATATTTCCTCCTCAGGTGACTGGGAACAGCTGTTTCCATATCCCCATTCTTTTTTTTTTTTTTTTTTTGGAGTGCTGAACTGGTCTGAGGAACAGTGTTTAGCGGAAGGAAACTTTCCTTTTGGTGACAGTGAAAACAGTGCCTTCGAGAGTTCATTTCATCTACTGGAAGGTTCAGCGCTCACAAGAGCATACTGGTGGAGAAAAAAGTATGTCAACAAACACTCTTTCAGCACCAAGGCCAGTTTAGCTGTCAAGTTAGAATCAAAAGTGTGAATTAAGTAAAACAAAACACTGAAAGCATTCAAAATTTATTTTCAAAATCTAGCATCAGAACATTAGTATCTTATTATGTAATGTAATAGTTTAAAAGTATCTATCTGTCATCTGTCTATTCATCCCAGATAGATAGTTATGGAGAGAAAAAGAGAAAGAGAGGGAGAGACAGAGAGACAGGTATACAAATAGTAGTTTATGAACATGTTCCCAGGAAGAAGCACTGCACATTTTTAAAAGATTTGTTTGAGGGGAGATGTTGAAAGCAATGAGGTTTCTTTGAGGCTTGCATATATTATAATATGGAAATTTTTTAAAATTGGAAAACTAATATTTCCATCTATGCACCTTAAGTTCAGTTCAGTTCAGTCGCTCAGTCATGTCTGACTCTTTGCAACCCCATGAATTGCAGCATGCCAGGCCTCTCTGTCTATCACCAACTCCCAGAGTTCACTCAAATTCATGTCAATCGAGTTGGTGATGCCATATAGCTATCTCATCCTCTGTTGTCCCCTTCTCCTCCTGCCCCCAATCCCTCCCAGCATCAGGGTCTTTTCCAATTAGTCAACTCTTCGCATGAGGAGGCCAAAGTACTGGAGTTTCAGCTTCAGCATCATTCCTTCCAATGAACACTAAGGACTGATCTCTTTTAGTAAGGACTGGTTGGATCTCCTTGCAGTCCAAGGGACTCTCAACAGTCTTCTCCAGCACCACAGTTCAAAAGCATCAATTCTTCGGCACTCAGCTTTCTTTATGGTTCAACTCTCACATCCATACGTGACTGCTGGAAAAACCATAGCCTTGACTAGATGGACTTTTGTTGGCAAAGTAATGTCTCTGCTTTTCAATATGCTGTCTAAGTTGGTCATAACTTTCCTTCCAAGGAGTAAGCGTCTTTTAATTTCATGGCTGCAGTCACCATCTGCAGTGATTTTGGAGCCCCAAAAATTAAAGTCTGACACTGTTCCCACTGTTTCCCCATCTATTTCCCATGAAGTGATAGGACCAGATGCCATGATCTTAGTTTTCTGAATGTTGAGCTTTAAGCCCACTTTTTCACTCTCCACTTTCACCTTCATCAAGAGGCTTTTTAGTTCCTCTTCACTTTCTGCCATAAGAGTGCTGTCATCTGCATATCTGAGGTTATTGGTATTTCTCCAGGTAATCTTGATTCCAGCCTGTGCTTCTTCCAGCCCAGCATTTCTCATGATGTACTCTGCATATAAGTTAAATAAGCAGGGTGACAATATACAGCCTTGACGTACTCCTTTTCCTATTTGGAACCAGTCTGTTGTTCCATGTCTAGTTCTAACTGTTGCTTCCTGACCTGCATATAGTTTCTCAAGAGGCAGATCAGGTGGTCTGGTATTCCCATCTCTTTCAGAATTTTTCACAGTCTATGCACGTTAGAACTTTGCTATTCTAAAAATACTTAATTTAGTAGAGTGATGCCTGAAGAATTTTATGTGTGGAGTGGGTCAAAGGATAACATTTGAGGTGGTTTGTTTGTGACAACATGGTTAAGCTGGAAAGTATATTTCCCAGAATCCCCTTCACTGTACAGTTGCAGGTTGAATTTGTCCAAAAAAAGAACTTGTGTGAGATTTGGACAATGTAAGTGAAGAAGTGACTAATACTTTCTGCAGGTTATCTTAGTCAGATAAAGTCCTTAGTTATCCTTTCTCTCATCTACTCCATGTCCATTACTGTTCCAAGCCAAGAGGCTTGGCTTTGTGATCTCGGAGGAGTCACAGCTTTCCATTGAAGTCCCTCCCTTTCTTTCATCTTCCTGTAGAGAAAAAGGACTGGATCAGGAAGTCAGAAGGCCTCTATTTCTTTTCTTTTTTCCCCTTTGCTTTTCTTTTCTTTTTTTTTTTAGTATTAATTTCTTTGACAGCACTGGGTCTTAGTTGCAGCACATGGGATCTTTGATCGTCTTTGTGGCCTGAGGGATCTTTACTTCATCTTTAGATGCAGCATGCAAACTCTTAGTTGTGGTATGTGGCATCTAGTTTCCTGACCAGGGATTGATCCTGGGTCTCCTGCATTGAGAACATGAAGTCTTAGCCACTGGATGACCAGGGAAATCCTAGAAGGCCTCCGTTCTTATCCAGTTTTTCCCGTAGCTTCGGGATCTTGAGCAATCACTTATTCTGTGTCTCAGCTTCCTCAGTTATAGAATTAAGGTACTGGACTAGAGAAGCTCTTAGATCCTTCAGAGGTCTAAAAATTGATCTGTGTCTCTGCCAGGCTTTTATTACTAGTTGCATTGTGCAGGAGGTGAATTGAGTGAATGATTTTATCACTTGCCCAGGTAGGTACACATGCTCGACCCCACAAACCTGTTGCCTCCTGAAATCAATTTTGTACTCCTTGTTTTACTTCTGCTCTGATAGACACAACTCTAGAAGCCCTGCTTTTAAAAACTTATTTTCGTTTCCTAAACTTTGTTTTAATGTATGAGCAAAACAGATGTAACTGACTTCTTATCAGTAGGCTAACATATTTATATTATGGGCATAGGGAAACATTGATGCAGCATTTTTCTATATTTTTACATATCTTTAAACAAATATAAATTATTCCACAGTTAAGTCTGTATATCTAAAGTTTAAATAATAAAAGAGAATTGTAAGGAGAGATTTAAAATGAGGACAGATTGGAATGTTTTATTGTTAGAAGTAAAACTGAAGTGTAAAAGTAAAGAAGAGATCCTAAAATGTTCTTAACAGTCAGGAAAAAAAATCAATTAGAAAGTCATTAGCAACAATGATTTAATTATGATAAAGCTCAAGTGCAAGTCACTCAGTAGTGTCCAACTCTGCAACCCCATGGACTTTACAGCCCATGGAATTCTCCAGGCCAAAATACTGGAGTGGGCAGCCAATTCCTTCTCCAGCAGATCTTCCCAACCCAGGAATTGAACCAGGGTCTCCTGCATTGCATTATGATAAGAAAATGCCAAATAATCAATCAAAAATACATCTAAAGAGCTTGTGTGTGTTTTAATATGTAATGGGCTTCCTAGGAGCTGTAGTGGTAAAGAACTTGCCTGCCAATGCAAGAGATGTAAGACAGTTAGATTTCATCCCTGGGTCAGGTAGATCCCCTGGAGGAGGGCATGGCAACCCACTCCAGTATTCATGCCTGGAGAATCCCACGGACAGAGGAGCTTGGCAAGCTACAGTCCATGGGATCGTAAATAGTAGGACATGACTGAGACATCCTAGCAGGCACACACAATTGAATAATATCAACTTCAGAGTACACCCATTTTGATGCTAAGTCAAGCTCATTATATTTGCAGTCCAAGCTACCTCAGGTAACTGACCCTCAGTTTATCTCAGAGCTTAGTACCATACTCTTTCATCTTCTTATAATCATAGTATTTACCTTATCGATTCATTCAAATCATTTAACAAATACTGAGTTATCTAACCATTCATTTATTCAGTCATTTGATGTTTAATCTGGAAGTACTCACCATATGCTAGACATGTGCATGAGACTCCATGCATTTTCCCATTTAATCTTTACAGGAATTAAAGTAGATTATATTATTACCTGTTTCTTCCATATGAAGAAATTGAGATTGAGAAAGCTCAGGAACTGACCAGAGAGCACTTAACTAGAAAGTACCAAACAGAATTTGAAGGCCAGTTTATCTAACTGCAAAATCTAAACTTAACGTTTACAATATACCAGCTTTTAAGTATAACCCCATACAGTATCCAACTGTAACAGTATGTAAACCTCCTGTTCATGGAAGTAGAAAAAGAGTCCCATGAAGCTAAATTACTTGTCCCTGAGTTAGATAGTCAGAAGGTACAACACACTTAAAAGATAGAGATGCTTGTGCGTAGACAGATAGAATTCAATTCAGAGAGGGAATAGCAATCATTGTATTCAAGGTCTTTACTTTTAACCTCTATTATTTCAAATAACTAGTCTTTTGCTGATTGTGTACATGGTCTAAAAATGTTGCTAAATATAGAACTCTGATGTGAAGAATACTCCATCTCAAGTCAGAAAGATGAACCAGATAACCTTTCATATTCTTTTAAGACAGCCAAATGATCTTTATAATTTTCTAAGGTTATTGAATAATTCTAAGTAAAAGTTCATAATCATTTGTTTTCATTTGTTTCATTTTATTTTTATATTGATGTAAGCAGTCATTTTTATTTTCTTATGAAATAGGATGTTAAAACTTCTATTATATAGAAACATTTTTAGTAAGGAAACTTGAAAAAATTATTACACTGAAAATTACCATTTACTTTGAAAAACTGCCATGAACTAAAATATGCCTAGAACTTCCACGGTGGCTCAGTCAGTAAAGAATCCCCCTGCAATGTGGCAGACCTAGGTTGATCCCTGAGTTGGAAAGAGCCCCTGGAGAAGGGCATGGCAACCCACTCTAGTTTTCTTGCCTGGAGAATCCCCATGGACAGAGGACCCTGGCAAGCTACAGTCCATGAGGTTGCAGAGTTAGACACAACTCAGCAATTAAGAACACAGCCTAGCACACAGCACAATAGGCCTATGACACTCCCAATTGTGTCTGTCTGACACATAAAAGAGATTGAATTCAGACTGAATTCACATTTGAATCCTTTGGGTTCAGTTGTAGCTAAATAGGGAAATCTTACAAAGAGAAGAAAAACTATATTAACATTGCATTTCAAGTTTAATCAGTTTGTTTAATAAGTGCAATTTCATCTTTACCTCTTTTTTTCAACTATTAACACTATATAGAAATTAAAATCAGAGTAACTTCTTCATAATATTAATAACAGAAAGCATCAATTATTTACATTGTTAGTACTCTATCTCTATCTCCACATATGCCAAACCATTCTTTTTTTATTGCTGCATATATAACATTCATATAACTCAGGCTCAATTCAACTGTGCTCTTTCGAGAAATTTTCTCTGATGCCTACAAAATATTCTGCTTTGGTAGGCTGATTAAAAACATGTCCCCAGCTCATCACCTTTCTAAGCCCTCTGCCATGTGACTTGATAATGCTTTCCATCATGAGTAGAATCGGTTTCTCTACCTTGTCAATCTAGGCTGGTTATGTGAATTGTTCTGTTAAATAGAATGCTGCTGCTGCTGCTGCTAAGTCGCTTCAGTCGTGTCCAACTCTGTGCTACCCGATAGACGGCAGCCCACCAGGCCCCGCCGTCCCTGGGATTCTCCAGGCAAGAACACTGGAGTGGGTTGCCATTTCCTTCTCCAATGCGTGAAAGTGAAAAGTGAAAGTGAAGTCGCTCAGTTGTGTCCGACTCTTCGCGACCCCATGGACTGCAGCCCACCAGGCTCCTCCATCTGTGGGATTTTCCAGGCAAGAGTACTGAAGTGTGGTGCCATCGCAATGTATGTGAAACTGCCAGTTCCAAGGATCCCCACACTACTGTTTGCTGTTTTGATAACGCTGCTATTACCCTGAAAAACAAGCTCAGGATAATCTGCTGGATAATGAAAGATATAAGGTCTAGTCCTTGTGCCAAATGACTGCCAGCCAAGAGTCAGGCAAGAATGAAGTCTGTCCTAGGACACCTAGCCCCCTGCTCACACACCAGCTGAGTGCAGATGTGTGAGTGAGCCAGGCCAAGATGGGACAAGCCTGACCTAGATCATCAGAACCACCCAGCATACCCATCGATGTAAGTGTTAGGCATTCAATCATGTCTGACTCTTTGCAATCCCATGGACTGTATATCTCCTTGATGCATGCAATTCCCCAGGCAAGAATACTTGAGTGGGTTGCCATTTCCTTATTCCAGGGGATCTTCCCAACCCAGGGATTGAACCCAGGCCTTCCACATTGCAGGCCGATTCTTTACCATTGAGCCATCAGGGAAGACCTGCGCATATTAGTTTACTACTGGACAAAGTGCTTATATTAATGGGAAGTTTTATAGCATAAAGGAAAGAGCTGTGGAATAAGCATCTGTTAGGCTAACTGCATGTACTGCTTCTTTTACATAAGTGACCTTTGCCAAGTCTCTTAACCTTCCTGTACTTTCTAATTTTAAGCCCAAAGTGTTAGCCACTACATCCACTTTTGAGAGAACAGCATCTGGATACTATCCTCCTACTTTGGTAATGAAGCCAAAGAACATGCACTTTTAGTTTCCATTTTACATGAGCCCAGATTTGAAAGCCTTATTCACTCCAAATTCTCTTGGACATCTCTATCGCTTTGTACCACATTAGCATTTCAAATCATCTCTCTTTCCAGCAGCTTTTTGCCTTTGCCAATACGTTGAACAGGATAAAATGTAAATGAACTGATTTCTTTTTGGTCAGGGATGTAAATAATATTAATATATTTCTTGCAAATCTATGATCAAATTGTGTACTGAGAGCTGTCTCCTCCCATGTTAATCATGGGCTTACATATCTGGGTAATTTCACTTACCATTTCCATCCAAAGACTTAAAACTATAGTGGAGTTTAACTGAAAGAAACATATCCTTTTGAGGATGTTTGAAATATACACATATGAATATTAAAAGAATTGATATAAAGAAACCAGAGGGAAAAAAAATCACCTAACTAGCTAATCAGTAGCGATTATACTCTTTTTTTAAGGAAATTTGCAGGTGTCACAAATCTTGTCATGCTTTTGCTTGGTGGTGCTTAATTATAACTATTTGCAGATTGCAAATAATTATATACATATAGGTGGATCTAAATAGCAGATTGCAGATACAAATAATAAATTTCATAAATAGTTAGCTATCAGTAGAACTACATTTTAAATATCTTAGTAAGAGAAGTCCTTTCATGCCCTAATATAAGCCAAACAAATTTTTTAAGCAAATGTTTGGCTCTTATAATTTTGAAGCACTTGTTTTTTGGAACACTGCACTTGGCTTGAAACCAAGATAATTAGCAAGGATTGGCAAGTTTTTTATGAATAAAGTATGTGTTTGTGGTCATTTGGAATGCATAAGGCTCTACCATTCAGTAGTAGCTCTTGTGTTTATTCTTCAGGAAATCTGGAACTCTAGATACACAAATGAGGTTATGAGAATCTTAGAAATCTATGACTGATACCTTACCTTAACAATTATTAAACTAGCTTGCTATCATCAATTTGTAGAACCTTGGTATATTATAAAAATTGTATCTATTTCCTCACACTGAATAGATTGATTTTCAAAGCTGTTTTGGTATAAAGAACACTGGCCCAGTATAAATTTTCATTCATATTACTTAGGTTTAGGCAACAGAAATAATAACCAACTAGTTTGGTTCATGATTCTCATTGAACTTGTCACTCCAGGTAGGCTGTGTCTAAGCTTTTAATTTAGAAAGGTTTTAATATGAGTTTGAGATTACTTTCAGGTTGGGAATAAAGTCTAATTCTTTTAAATCTTAATTTATTTATATCACTCTTGGATCCATCAAGAAACTAAGTGTGCCTATTAAATTATGCTGTGTCTAGAACAATATATACTAGTTGAGATACAGTAATGCCATATTTTATTGATTTTAGGATGCATACATTTCACAATTTAGTGTCTCTAAAATAGAACTGTTCATGGGGTTCTCAAGGCAAGAATACTGAAGTGGTTTGCCATTCATTTCTCCAGTGGACTATGTTTTGTTAGGCCCTGAATAGCAGGGACAGGCCCTTCAGCTGCTCAACATAGCTGGATGACATGCCTGGGGCCCTGGCTGTCTCACTGTTAGTCCATGTTGAGCATTTAAACCTTCACTGGTCATCAGATATCAATCAACATATGTCCAGGGCTCGAGGCAAAGGCCCTGCTGGAGAGGCTGCGAAGGAAGGAAGGCTGTAGCCTGCATTGGAGGATTCCCATGGGCTGAGAGCAGCGCACCCTCACAGCTGCCACTGGCCTTTGTGGAGCCAATCTGCCTGCTGGGAGCTGCTGTTTATCATTCTGTTCAGTTCAGTTGCTCAGTTGTGTCCAACTCTTTGTGACTCCATGGACTGCAGCATACTGGGCTTCCCTGTCCATCACCTACTCCCAGAGCTTACTCAAGTTCATGTCCTTGAGCCGGTGATGCCATCCAACTATCTCATCCTCTGTCTTCCCCTTCTCCTCCTGCCTTCACTCTTTCCCAGCATCAGGGTTTTTTTCCAACGAGTAAGTTCTTTGCATCAGGTGATCAAAGTATTGAATCTCACCCTCAGCATCAGTCCCCCCAATGAATATTCAGGACTGATTTACTTTACGATGGACTGGTGGAATCTCCTTGCAGTCCAAGGGACTCTCAAGACTGTGGTGTTCTCCAACACCACAGTTCAAAAGCATCGATTCTTCGGTGCTCAGCTTTCTTTATAGTCCAACTCTCACATCCATACGTGACTACTGGAAAAACCATAGCATTGACTAGATGGACCTTGGTTAGCAAAGTAATGTCTCTGCTTCTTAATATGCTATATAGGTTGATCGTAAGTTTTCTTCCAAGGAGCAAGCATCTTTCAATTTCATGGCTGCAGTCACCATCTGCAGTGATTTTGGAGCCAAAAAAGATAAAGTCTGTCACTGTTTCTATTGTTTCCCCATCTATTTACCTTGAAGTGATGAGACCAGATGCCATGATCTTAGTTTTCTGAATGTTGAGTTTTAAGCCACCTTTTAACTCTCCTCTGTCACTTTGATCAAGAGGCTCTTTAGTTTTTCTTTGCTTTCTGCCATGTGTCATCTGCATATCTGAAGTTATTGATATTTCTCCTGACAATCTTGATTCCAGCTTGTGCTTCATCCAGTTCAGCATTTCTCATGATGTACATGCTGTCCATTGTGGAGAGATCAAATTGCCAACATATACTGGATCATAGAAAAAGTAAGGGAAATTAAAAAGAAAAACAAACTACTTCTACTTCATTGACTTTGCTAAAGCCTTTGACTGTGTGGATCACAACAAACCGTGGAATATTCTTAAAGGGATAGGAATACCAGATTACATTGTCTCTTGAGAAACCTGTATGTAGGACAAGAAGCAACAGTTAGAACTGGACATGGAACATGGACTGCTGCAAAATTGGGAAAGGAGTGTGTGAAGGTTGTATATTGTCACCCTGCTTATTTAACTTATATGTAGAGTACATGTGAAATGCCAGACTAGATGAAGCACAAGCAGGAATAAAGATTTCTGGGAGAAATACCAACATCTTCAGATATGCAAATAATACCACTTAAATGGCAAAATGTGAACTGGAACTAAAGAGCCTCTTGATGAAGGTGAAAGAGAAGAGTGAAAAGGCTGATTTAAAACTCAACATTCAAAAAATGAAGTTCATCACATTCAATCTTATCACTTCATGGCAAATAGATGGGGATAAAATGGAAACAGTGACATATTTCATTTTCTTGGGCTCCAAAATCACTGTGAAAGGTGACTACAGACACAAAATTAAAAGAGACTTGCTCCTTGCAAAAATAGCTATGACAAACCTGCTGCTGCTGCTAAGTCGCTTCAGTTGTGTCTGACTCTGTGTGACCCCATAGATGGCAGCCCACCAGGCTCCCCCATCCTTGGGATTCTCCAGGCAAGAACACTGGAGTGGGTTGCCATTTCCTTCTCCAATGCATGAAAGTGAAAAGTGAAAGTGAAGTCGCTCAGTCGTGTCCAACTCTTCGCGACCCCATGGACTATAGCCCAGGGACTCCATCCATGGGACTTTCCAGGCAAGAGCAGTGAAGTGGGTTGCCATTGCCTTCTCCATATATGGTATGGTTTTTCCAGTAGTCATGTACGAATGTGAGAGTTGGACTATAAAAAAGGCTGAGTGCCAATTATTGATGGTTTTGAACTGTGGTGTTGGAGAAGACTCGAGAGTCTCTTGGACTGCAAGGAGATCCAATCAGTTCATCCTAAATATCAGTCCTGAATATTCATTGGAAGGACTGATGTTGAAGCTGAAGCTCCAATATTTTGGCCACCTGATGTGAAGAACTGACTCATTTGAAAAGACCCTGATGCTGGGAAAGATTGAAGGCAGGAAGAGAAGGGAACGTCAGAGGACGAGATGGTTGGATGGCATCACCGACTCAATGGACGTGAGTTTGAGTAAACTCCGGGAGATAGAGAAAGACTGGGAAGCCTGGGGTGCTGCAGTTCATGGGGTTCCATGAACATGACTGGACATGACTAAGCAACTGAAAAACAACAGCAAAACAGAACTGTATCATGATCAGAAACATGTCAAAATTCGAGTTCGCCAGATAACATTAATGAGCTAGTTGTTTGCACACATGCATATTTTTATAATTTCTCTTTTGGTGGCATCACTGGATACCAGAAAATTTTGACAAATAAATTATTAAACCACTTGAGAATCATTGGTGAGGTCTATCAGTTCTAGATATTGTCTGAAAATCTTCAATTGTTATCATCTGGTAAAGTTAGGAAAGCAATAAAATGTATAGCACTGGTCTCAGAGGTTATAAGAGCATCTGGAGAGAACCATGAAGTCATTTTAAAAAATATGTCCCTGCCCTCATCTCCCCAGCCCCCACTGACCCTCCCATACCTTGGATGGTACAGAAGACATCATGGTGTGGAAACCACTGATACCAACAACTGTGAGTTTAAAAATGATACAAAAGCTTGGACTCTTATGTTAAGACATTTGAAGAGTACCTTAACTGTTTTCAAAGTTGTTTTCTTCCTCCCTTACACACTGGAGTTAGCTTTTTAATTGACAAAGAAAGACCTCTAAATGATCTTATTTAATAAATAAGTACAAATTTTAATAAGATGACATAATGATACAATAAGAGAGCATTTCATCATAGTTGATTTGGCAGCAATTTTTCATATTTACTTTTAAAAAACATAAGATGTCTAATGATGGCATTTTAGATTTGATAAGTAAGGTACTATTTATTTGAGAAAAAAATATCAATAACCTCAGATATGCAGATGACACCACTCTTATGGCAGAAAGTGAAGAGGGGCTAAAAAGCCTCTTCATGAAAGTGAAAGTGGAGAGTGAAAAGGTTGGCTTAAAGCTCAACATTCAGAAAACGAAGATCATGGCATCTGGTCCCATCACTGCATGGGAAATAGATGGGGAAACAGTGGAAACAGTGTCAGACTTTGTTTTTCTGGGCTCCAAAGTCACTGCAGATGGTGACTGCAGCCATGAAATTAAAAGACGCTTACTCCTTGGAAGGAAAGTTATGACCAACCTAGATAGCATATTCAAAAGCAGAGACATTACTTTACCAACAAAGGTTCTCCTAGTCAAGGCTATGTTCTTTCCTGTGGTCATGTATGGATGTGAGAGCTGGACTGTGAAGAAGGCTGAGCGCCGAAGAATTGATGCTTTTGAACTGTGGTGTTGGAGAAGACTCTTGAGAGTCCCTTGGACTTCAAGGAGATCCAACCAGTCCATTCTGAAAGAGATCAATCCTGGAATTTCTTTAGAAGGAATGATGCTAAAGCTGAAACTCCAGTATTTTGGCCACCTCATGCGAAGAGCTGACTCATTGGAGAAGACTCTGATGCTGGGAGGGATTGGGGGCAGGAGGAGAAGGGGACGACAGAGGATGAGATGGCTGGATGGCATCACTGACTTGATGGGTGTGAGTCTGGGTGACCTCCGGGAGCTGGTGATGGACAGGGAGGCCTGGCGTGCTGCGGTTCATGGGATCGCAAAGAGTCGGACACGACTGAGCGACTGATCTGATCTGATCTGATTAATGTTTACAGTCTAGCAATATGAATTTGGCTTTAACTTGGTCATAAAATGGACACTGAGGACCCAACCATACTTTGATAAACCAAATGGGATATTATATGCAGAAAAAATTATTATTGGATGCTGTAAAAATATTGCTTATGACACTAAAAGTCATTCCTTGTGTTTTATTAACTTTGAATTTGAAACTTTTTTTTTTTTTTTAATAAAATCTAACATGGCTTTTAAACTCAATAAAGAGATTTCTGTCTCACTGACCAGTTCTCTCAAGGCATCACCTTATATATTTGGGAAACCTTAAAAAGAATATATAACTTTAATCTGAAACACTTTTTTAAATTTGAGAGTCCTGGAGATTCTAGGAAGAAAGTCAGTTTTATTTGTGAATCCAGCACCTCTTGGATCTGTTTTATTTAATAAGTCTTCCTTTAGCTTATCCTCATCTCTAGCATTTTATTATGAGCAGCAAGAACCCAGGAGGCATTTTCCGTATTCTGCCTGGAAATCTCTATAGATAAATTACCTATTTCATTAGATATATTTTCCACTTGCTACTTTATCGCAAGTAGTTTTGCAAAACATTCTGTAAGCACATAACAATAATTTCCTTTCTTTCAATTTCAATTTTTTTTTTCCTTTCTCTATAATACCTGACAGCCTTCTCAGAGGCCATCAGGCTTTCACTAACTCCATTCAAAGCCCTTCCAACTTCTGTCTGTCTACTATTCAGAGTCACTGCTAGTGTTTTAGGTTTTTGTTACATAGGACCCTACTCATGGTAACAAAACCTGATTCAATTATTATAATTGTTAAGTTACAAAAATTCTCAAAACATGATTATTTAAAACAACAATATCATACATTATCACTCACCTTTTCTGTGGGTAAGAAACTTGAATAGGATATAGTGGAATCTCAGGTGCAAGAGCAGAAGGCTGGGGACTGGAAAACTTTGAAAGCTTTTTCTCTGATTTGACTGAAAGTGAATGTTGCCTGTTGACTGAGGACTTCAGTTTTTCTTTCTGCTATATTCTCCATGTGTTTGGTTTGGGAATTCCAATAGCATAGTTGGGTTCCAAAGGCAAAATTCTCAGAGAGAGATGGGAATGGTGGAGAGTGTCAGGCCAAAGAGGATCATTGTTATTACTTTACCATGAAAGATTCATATTATCACTTCTGTCATGCTTATTTACCATGAGTGACAAAGTCCAGCCTTTATATGGGAAGAGAACATAAACTCTACTTCTACATGGGAGTGATGCTTATACTGTGAGATGAAATATTAGGAAAATGCAACTGAATCCATGGGGTTCTATGGGCAAAGTCTCAATTCTTGCTTTGTGGAACACATCTTTATTTCACCTTTATAACTGAACAGTATTTTTATTGAGTACTATATCATTTTAGGTTGAGAGTTAATTTTTTAAATACATTGATAATATCATTTCAGTGTGTTCTGTTTTTCATTGCTGCATCTAGAAGTTAGTTGTTGTTCCAGCTCTACTCCTTTGAAGGCATCCTGTTATTTTATCTCCCTTTTCTGCCCAAGACTTATTTATAGTTTTATATTTTGCTTGCAATTCAGCTATAATATGACTAGTGATAGTTTTTATTTATACTGCTTGATATTTGCTAGGCCTCTTGATTCTGTGGATTCATGTCTTTTATTGTTTGTGGGCGACTATCAGTGATTATCTCAACAAAATTTGCTTCTGCTCCATCCTCTTTCTTTTTTGCTTCTATTAATACAATACTTATGTTAGAACTCCTCATTATGTGTATATATATATATAATATACTATATATATGTATATATATTCTTTTTATTTTTATAAGTTTAAAAAAATATGCTGCCCCTTTATTTTTATTCTGGCCAATTTCTTTTAAAATTTCTCTCAGCCTATTACAGGAGACAGGGATCAAGACCATCCCCATGGAAAAGAAATGCAAAAAAGCAAAATGGCTGTCTGGGGAGGTCTTGCAAATAGCTGTGAAAAGAAGAGAAGTGAAAAGCAAAGGAGAAAAGGAAAGATATAAACATCTGAATGCAGAGTTCCAAAGAATAGCAAGAAGAGATAAGAAAGCCTTCTTCAGCGATCAATGCAAAGAAATAGAGGAAAACAACAGAATATTCAAGAAAATCAGAGATACCAAAGGAACATTTCATGCAAAAATGGGCTCGATAAAGGACAGAAATGGTATGGACCTAACAGAAGCAGAAGATATTAAGAAGAGGTAGCAAGAATACACAGAAGAACTGTACAAAAAAGAGCTTCATGACCCAGATAATCATGATGGTGTGATCACTGACCTAGAGCCAGACATCTTGGAATGTAAAGTCAAGTGGGCCTTAGAAAGTATCACTATGAACAAAGCTAGTGGAGGTGATGGAATTCCAGTGGAGCTATTCCAAATCCTGAAAGATGATGCTGTGAAAGTGCTACACTCAATATGCCAGCAAATTTGGAAAACTCAGCAGTGCTCACAGGATTGGAAAAGGTCAGTTTTCATCCCAATCCCAAATAAAAGCAATGCCAAAGAATGCTCAAACTACCGCACAATTGCACTCATATCACACGCTAGTAAAGTAACGCTCAAAATTCTCCAAGCCAGGATTCAGCAATATGTGAACCGTGAACTTCCTGATGTTCAAGATGGATTTAGAAAAGACAGAGGAACAAGAGATCAAATTGCCAACATCTGTTGGATCATGGAAAAAGCAAGAGAGTTCCAGAAAAACATCTATTTCTGCTTTATTGACTATGCCAAAGCCTTTGACTGTGTAAATCACAATAAACTGTGGAAAATTCTGAAAGAGATGGGAATACCAGACCACCTGATCTGCCTCTTGAGAAATCTGTATGCAGGTCAGGAAGCAACAGTGAGAACTGGTGATGGAACAACAGACTGGTTCCAAATAGGAAAAGGAGTACGTCAAGGCTGTATATTGTCACCATGTTTATTTAACTTATATGCAGAGTACATCATGAAAAATGCTGGACTGGAAGAAACACAAGTTGGAATCAAGATTGCTGGGAGAAATATCAAAAACCTCAGATATGCAGATGACACCACCCTTATGGCAGAAAGTGAAGAGGAACTAAAAGCCTCTTGATGAAAGTGAAAGTGGAGAGTGAAAAGGTTGGCTTAAAGCTCAACATTCAGAAAACGAAGATCATGGCATCTGGTCCCATCACCACATGGGAAATAGATGGGGAAACAGTGGAAACAGTGTCAGACTTTCTTTTTCTGGGCTCTAAAATCACTGCAGATGGTGACTGCAGCCATGAAATTAAAAGACGCTTACTCCTTGGAAGGAAAGTTATGACCAACCTAGATAGCATATTCAAAAGCAGAGACATCACTTTGCCAATAAAGGTTCGCCTAGTCAAGGCTATGGTCTTTCCTGTGGTCATGTATGGATGTGAGAGCTGGACTGTGAAGAAGGCTGAGGGCCGAAGAATTGATGCTTTTGAACTGTGGTGTTGGAGAAGACTCTTGAGAGTCCCTTGGACTGCAAGAAGATCCAACCAGTCCATTCTGAAGGAGATCAGCCCTGGGATTTCTTTGGAATGATGCTAAAGCTGAAACTCCAGTATTTTGGCCACCTCATGCGAGGAGTTGACTCATTGGAGAAGACTCTGATGCTGGGAGGGATTGGGGTCAGAAGGAGAAGGGGACAACAGAGGATGAGATGGCTGGATGGCATCACTGACTCAATGGATGTGAGTCTGAGTGACCTCCGGGAGTTGGTGATGGACAGGGAGGCCTGGCGTGCTGCAGTTCATGGGGTTGCAAAGAGTCGGACATGACTGAGCGACTGATCTGATCTGATCTGATTACTTGTTTTAACTAAATTCCCTTCAGCCAAATATAGATGTTGCTTAAACTGTATTAATTACTTAGTTTAGGTTATTTTATTTTCCAGATTGTAGCATTTCATTTGGTTAATTTTAAAATATGCTAGTTTCTATTTTATGGTTTTCTGTTCACTGGAAATTTGCAAAATTCTATGTCATTTTAGACTTTATATTTTAGAGAAATTTTAGGTTCACACCAAAACTGAAAGGAAAGTACAGAGATTTTCTAGATACTACCTCCCTGAGACCCTGTTCCCATTATATATAGGCCCCATTATCATTCAATTCACGACCCTCCCAGAGTATTACATTTTTTATAATTGAAACTACATTGACTCATAATTATCAACTAAAATCCATAGTTTACATTAGAATTATTTCTTGATATCATACATTCCATGAGTTTGGACAAATGTATGATGACATGTCCATCATCATTGTATCAAACTGAGTAGCTTTATGCCTTAAGAATCTTCTCTGCTTATTCATCCCTTCCTCCCCTGGCTACCACTGATCATTTTACTAACTGTCAGTTAGTTAGGTTCAGTCACTAGTCATGTCCAGCTGTTTGAGACTCCATGGACTGCAGCACACCAGACTTCCCTGTCCTTCACAAACTCCCAGAGCTTACTCAAACTCATGTCCATTGAGTCAGTGATGCCATCCAACCATCTCAATCTCTATCATCACCTTCCCCTCCTGACTTCAATTTTTCCCAGCATCAGGGTCTTCTCCAATGAGTCAGTTCTTCACATCAGATGGCCAAAATATTGGAGTTTCAGCTTCAGCATCAGTCCTTCCAATGAATATTCAGGGCTGATTTCCTTTAGGATGGACTGGTTGGATCTCCTTGCTTTTCAAGGACTCTCAAGAGTCTTCTCCAACACCACAGTTCAAAAGCATCAATTCTTCAGCGCTCAGCTTTCTTCATAGTCCAACTCTCACATCCATACATGACCACTGGGAAAACCATAGCCTTGACAAGACAGACTTCCGTTGGCAAAGTAATGTCTCTGCTTTTTAATATGTTGTATAGGTTGGTCATAACTTTTCTTTCAAGGAGCAAGTGTCTTTTAATTTCATAGCTGCAATCATCATCTGCAGTGATTTTGGAGCCCTAAAAAATAGTCTGTCACTGTTTCCATTATTTCCCCATCTATTTGCCATGAAGTGATGGGACCAGACGCCACGATCTTAGTTTTCTGAATGTTGAGCTGTAAGCTAACTTTTTCATTCTCCACTTTCACTTTCATCAAGAGGCTGTTTAGTTCTTCTTCACTTTGTGCGGTAAGAGTAGTTGTCATCTGCATATCTGACGTTATTGATATTTCTCCTGGCAATCTTGATTCCAGCTTGTGCTTCATCCAGTCCAGCATTTCATGCAATGTACTCTGCATGTAAGTTAAATAAATTGCAGGTTAAATATATTGCAGGGTGACAATATATAGCCTTGATGTACTCCTTTCCCAATTTAGAACCAGACTGCTGTTCCATGTCCAGTTCTAAATGTTTCTTCTTGACCTGCATATAGGTTTCTCAGGAGGCAGATCAGGTGGTCTGGTACTCCCATCTCTTGAAGAACTTTCCTCAGCTTGTGGTGATCCACACAGTCAAAGGCTCTGGCATAGTCAATAAAACAGAAGTAGATGTTTTTCTGGAACTCTCTTGCCTTTTCAATGATCCAACAGATGTTGGCAATTTGATCTCTTGTTCCTCTGTCTTTTCTAAATCCATCTTGAACATCCGAAATTTCATGCTTCATGTACTGTTAAAGCCTGGCTTGGAGAATTTTGAGCTTTATTTCTCTAGAGTGTGAGATGAGTGCAGTTGTGCGGTAGTTTGAGCATTCTTTGGCATTGCCTTTCTTTGGGATTGGAATTAAAACTGACCTTTTCCAGTCTTGTGGCCACTGCTGAGTTTTCCAAATTTGCTGGCATATTGAGTGCAGCACTTTCACAACATCATACTTTAGGATTTGAAATAGCTCAACTGGAATTCCATCACCTCCACTAGCTTTATTTGTAGTGATGCTTCTTAATGCCCACTAGACTTCGTATTTCAGGATGTCTGACGCTAGGTGAGTATTCACACAATCATCGTTATCTGGGTCATGAAGAGCTTTTTTATATAGTTCTTTTGTGTATTCTTACCACCTCTTCTTAATATCTTCTGCTTCTGTTAGGTCCATATCATTTCTATCCTTTATTTTGCCCATCTTTGCATGAAATGTTCCCTTGGTATCTCTAATTTTCTTCAAAAGATCTCTAGTCTTTCACATTCTACTCTTTTCCTCTATTTTTTTGCATTGATCTCTGAAGAAGGCTTTCTTATCTCTCCTTGCTACTCTTTGGAACCCTGCATTCAAATGGGTATATCTTTCCCTTTCTCCTTTGCCTTTAGCATCTCTTCTTTTCACAGCTACTTGTAAGGCCTCCTCAAATAACCATTTTGCCTTTTTGCATTTCTTTTTCTTGGGGATAGTTTGATCACTGCCTCCTGTACAATGTCTTTATTTGTACCTTTTCCCAGAATATTATGTAGCTGAAATCACACCATATGTAACCTTTCAGAATGGCTTCTTTTATTTAGTAATATACATTTAAGTTTCCTCCCTGTCTTTTCATGACTTGATAGCTCATTTCTTTTTAGTCCTAAATAATAACCCATTGTCCAGATATACCACAATTTATTTACTCATTCATCTGTTACATTCTTGGTTGCTTCCAAGTTTTGTCAATTGTGAATAAAGCTTCTATGTCTATGTGCACAATTTTGTATAAATAAAGATTTCAAAAACTATGGGTAAACATCAAGGAGTGAGTTTGCTGAAACATATGGTAACGGCGAGTTTAATTTTGTAAGAAATTATCAGACCATCCTTCACACATGAAAGTGACTGTAACATCTTACATTCCCACCATCAGTGAATGAGAGCTTCTATTTCTTCATATTCTTACAAGTATTATGTGCTGTCAATAGTCTGGATTTTAGCCATTCTAATAGATGTGTAGATGTGTGGTGGTATTTCTTTGTTATTGTAATTTGCATTTCTCTAATGATACATAATGTAAAGCATCTCTTTGGCCTATTTTTTAATTGAATTTTTTTTTCAGTTTTGAGAATTCTTTGTATGTTTTGAATCAGATCAGATCAGATCAGTCGCTCAGTCGTGTCCGACTCTTTGTGACCCC
This sequence comes from Tragelaphus eurycerus, assembly GCA_935064755.1. Classification (NCBI taxonomy): domain Eukaryota; kingdom Metazoa; phylum Chordata; class Mammalia; order Artiodactyla; family Bovidae; genus Tragelaphus; species Tragelaphus eurycerus. The sequence continues at coordinate 41,460,260 of CAKXYN010000001.1, forward strand.
ATGAACCACAGCACGCCAGGCCTCCCTGTCCATCACCAGCTCCCAGAGGTTACTCAGACTCACACCCATCAAGTCAGTGATGCCATCCAGCCATCTCATCCTCTGTCGTCCCCTTCTCCTCCTGCCCTCAATCCCTCCCAGCATCAGAGTCTTCTCCAATGAGTCAACCCTTCGCATGAGGTGGCCAAAATACTGGAGTTTCAGCTTTAGCATCATTCCTTCCAAAGAAATCCCAGGGCTGATCTCCTTCAGAATGGACTGGTTGGATCTTCTTGCAGTCCAAGGGACTCTCAAGAGTCTTCTCCAACACCACAGTTCAAAAGCATCAATTCTTCGGCGCTCAGCCTTCTTCACAGTCCAGCTCTCACATCCATACATGACCACAGGAAAGACCATAGCCTTGACTAGGTGAACCTTTGTTGGTAAAGTAATGTCTCTGCTTTTGAATATGCTATCTAGGTTGGTCATAACTTTCCTTCCAAGGAGTAAGCGTCTTTTAATTTCATGGCTGCAGTCACCATCTGCAGTGATTTTAGAGCCCAGAAAAAGAAAGTCTGACACTGTTTCCACTGTTTCCCCATCTGTTTCCCATGTAGTGATGGGACCAGATGCCATGATCTTCGTTTTCTGAATGTTGAGCTTTAAGCCAACCTTTTCACTCTCCTCTTTCACTTTCATCAAGAGGCTCTTTAGCCCCTCTTCACTTTCTGCCATAAGAGTGGTGTCATCTGCATATCTGAGGTTATTGATATTTCTCCCAGCAATCTTGATTCCAACTTGTGTTTCTTCCAGTCCAGCATTTCTCATGATGTACTCTGCATATAAGTTAAATAAACATGGTGACAATATGTTTTGAATAGTGGTCCTTTATCATATACATCTTTACAAATATTTTTCATAGCCTGTAGTTGTCTTTTCATTCTCTTGACTATGGGTTCTGTTAGTATTACTTTTTTAAAAACTTCCAGTATCCGTAGTACCTGTTCTTCTGTTTCTTCTACCTCTTGTATATATTGCCATTTTTTTAGTCATAACATTTTTAAAAAACCTGCTTAGATACCTTTTACTCTGTACTGGACATGTATTAGAAATATGTGTAGGCATAATTTGAAATAGTGGATGATGTTTTCTTTCAGGAAGAATTTTTATTTGTTTCTGTCAGGAACCAGGGCAGTATTATTCTTAGCTATTAGTGGAGAAATATCTGTTAAGTACCTAAAATATCCCAAACATTCTTTCAGACTCTGGAGTAAAGTAGAAAACTGAGTAGATAGAGTCCTTATCCTCTTGGGAATTATATTCTACTTGGAACTGGTCAAATTTTGAATATAGGGGAAATTTGTTACTTTTGCTCTTTATAGCCACACTCTTTTGACATGAAAAAACTTCCTTTTCCTCTAAGTAACTACTTCTATCCATTAAAAATATTTCTATTGGAACTATAAATTATGGGTCCCTTTTGCAACCCACCCCCCACATAGTAGAAGTATTTTGTGAATATGGAAAGGAAGAATTAAAATAAATAAAATATTATTTCAGAAGTAACTTTTGTCACTGAGAAAAATATAGTAACTGATTTTCAAAAATAATCAGTATTTTGAACTTATCCTCTTAAATTGAATATTAAATTATATAATTTGTATAATTATAGAAAGACTATATATACATCATGAGAAATGCTGGGCTGGATGAAGCACAAGCTGGAATCAAGATTGTCAAGAGAAATATCAATAACCTCAGATATGCAGATGACACCACACTTATGGCAGAAAGTGAAAAACTAAAGAGCCTCTTAAAGAAAGTGAAAGAGGAGAGTGAAAAAGCTCAATGTTCAGCAAACTAAGATTATGGCATCCAGTCTCATCACTTCATGGCAAATAGATGGGGAAACAGTGAAATGAGTGGCTGACTATTTTTTTGTGCTCCAAAATCATTGCAGATGGTGACTGCAGCCATAAAATTAAATGATGCCTATTCTTTGGAAGGAAAGTTATGACCAACCTAGGTAGCATATTAAAAAGCAGAGACATTACTTTCCCAACCAAGGTCCATCTAGTAAAGGCTATGGTTTTTCCAGTGGTCACGTTTGGATGTAAGAGTTGGATTATAAAGAAAGCTGAGTGCCGAAGAATTGATTCTTTTGAAGTGTGGTGTTGGAGAAGACTCTTGAGAGTCCCTTGGACTGCAAGGAGATCCAATCAGTCTGTCCTAAAGGAGATCAGTCCTGGGTGTTCTTTGGAAGGACTGACGTTGAAGCTGAAACTCCAATACTTTGGCCACCTGATGCAAAGAGCTGACTCATTGGAAAAGATCTAAATGCTGAGGAAGATTGAAGGCAGGAGGAGAAGGGGACAACAGAAGTTGAGATGGTTGGATGACATCATCGACTCAATGGACATGAGTTTTGGTAAACTCCGGGAGTTGGTGTTGGACAGGAAGGCCTGGCGTGTTGCAGTCCATGGGGTCACAAAGATTCGTACACGACTGACTGAACTGAACTGATATTGTTCTTTCTTTGAAATGTCAATTTAATTTTTTATAGTAACTTCTTATAGAAACAAAAAATTAAATAGCTCAAATACACTCAATATATCGAGTCAATCTTTTTTTATATTTATAAACATATAGAATCTGGCAGTTTTCAATTAACTTCTCCATAGGAAAAATAAGTTTACAATAAAAGTGATTATCATCCAAATTTTCAGTTACTAGAAGTAATTGAAAAATGCCTATTATAATTGCAAGTTCTTGGAATAAAGCTGTGTTTAACATCTGAGAGTACATAATTGACTGAAACATTACTATTTTTTTTCTGAAAAGGATTGCTGAAACTATGCTCTTTGTGTCTCTATTCAAATTTAATCCACTGAAATTATTATAAACTTACAGTACAAAAAGCATACTTTACATTTAAATAGTGTGTAAATTTATATAAATAATTTTATAATCATAACCCTGTTTGGTACTTAACTCTCTCATAGTCAATGCTAGTGTTATACATGCCACTTTTATGGATGAAGAAACTGAGGCTCAGATAAGTTACTTCCTGAAGCTTACACAGTAGAAGGAATGTTCAAGTTAGAATCACCAAACTTTTGACTTCTATACTTGGCCCTTCCTTATCCTTTACTAAATATATTCTACGGATCACCATCGTGAGGGATATAATATTAAACACATTTTTAAAAGGCTCAATGACAAATAAATTTGAAAAATTCCGATTAGTGCAGATTCACAATGTATGTTAGCATATTAAAAAACCGAGAATTCCATTGGTACTGTTTAACTTTTGTTTAATCCAACCTCTTTCACATATATTTGTACATGGAATTCTTTTTTTAGGAGACACATATTTGTATTCTGTGTAAATGTGTTCTGCAAAATGTATTACCCAAAGAACAATCCTGCGTTATATTCTATGGTTGGTTTTATCTTTTATCCGTTGTTTGTTTTTTTTGTAGACTAAAAGTACAGTATGGATTCCAAGAGATGGTCTATATAGTTTCTACCCTCAAACAGTTTTCAGGCCCCCTAAGAGGCAGAATACTTCACTGACCTGAAGCATTTCACAGAATGCATCGTGTCATGATGGCACAGCCAACAAATGATGCAGTTGCTGAGAAGATGGAGTGATCAACAAGAGCAAAATTTTCTCAGGTATGTTTTCATGGAGAAGCTTGTTGTAAAAGATTACTGAACTGATAGCTATTCTTATTTTTGCCTTCATTTCTCTGTGTGATACTAGATAATTCAGTACATGTAACATCTCCAGATTTTTTTTTTTTTAATTATTCTACAAACTGGTATTTATTTGATGGGATCATTACTTTCCAAGTTGTACCTGACAAAATTTTTGAGAAAGCATGGCAGGGAGGAAGTTGGGAGAAATTCTACAGGACCCAGTTCCCTTCTGATTTACCCCGAGAAGCTCCTCTGTTTCCATATTAGTGTTCCTCACCAGATTTCATGTGAACAATGGACTTTCAGGATAAAATTAACTTTGAAACCTAAGGAATGGTAGCTCCTTACTGTCTTAAAATTCTAAGAATCTCAATCAATGGAAAACTGAGAATGAAAAATCTAAACTATTTTAATTTTTATAATCTCTAATCAACCTTTATCAGTATGGACTTGTTGTTTAGTTACCAAGTCATGTCCAACTCTTTGCGACCCCATGACAGGCTTCCCTGTCCTTCACTATATCCAAGAATTTGCTCAAACTCAAGTCCATCAGATCGGTGATGCTATTCAACCATCCCATCCTCTGTTGCCCCTTTAAAAATATTTTTAAGAACAGTATAACTAATTGATAAACAGAATTTCTGTTTGGCAAATACTGGCACTCAGATTTAAATCTTGACATCCATCATTATTTTAAAGTAAAATGTCGTGATTACACAGAGCAAATTTGCAGAATATTCATTAATTGTTCAACATAACATCATACACTAATTTAGAAAGAGTCTTTATATGTTTTGGTTTCTGAAATTACTGACCAATTACTAGCTGAAAGTTTGAACAGTAAGAGGAAATTACTTTGACTATTCATGAAGATTAATGTAAAAGCACAGAATAAATTCTTCCCACAAACATGGATTTATGACAGTGTCAGAAACAAAGATACATTTGGGCTTTGCCAGAAGAGTTAAGATCTGGGAAAGGATCTCATTTTTCAAAGACTACTTAGATATTCAATGGTCCTTCTCTTGGGATGACTTAAATTTTCCAAAAGAGAACATTTCAAGATGAAACAAAATGTGTTCATTTATTTCTACTTCAACAATGACTCATACTAAAATTCTATCTAAATTGTGTTTCTGAAAATAAATGGAACTCTACCATCACCTTCTATGGGATTTATCAGGTAGGTCAATAAAGCTAAGTGGGAGTAGATTACCTATTGGAGATATGTTAATACGCTTTTACCACATAATGGTTCCCTAATTACTTGCCTTAATGTAGCTTCAAAAATTAAGTATTTTGTCCTCTACCTCCTGAGTAACTTAAATCTTGAAAAGTTTTCTTTCCTATGTCCAAGTTGTTTAGGATGAACTTTCAGGGAAGTGGTAAAGTATGGAAAACACACAAGTTTACTGCTTAAAAATCCCTTTGTTGTAAATAGTTGTTGAATCTGTAGAGTCCTGTGAAAATGTTTATAGTTTGTATATGCATAAAGCAATAAAAATAATAATGACAACTTTTAATTACAAGGTCTTTTCTACATACACAGGGAAAATTTATTCTACCGCAAGATACCACGCCTTCTTTGGATTTCACTGCCATATGGATTTATCAATAGTTAACTGAAAACCCCTATTGGAATGGTTTTGATAGGTATACAGTTAAACACAGCCTGACTGTATGCTTGTCACCAGGTTTAAAGTGATCTATTCCCATTTTACTCAGATAGAAAACAATTTAACAGTCCATAGTATGGTACCCAGCAATGAAACCCACATTCTGATGGATATTTTGGGTGTAATTCAGTTAATTTGGCTGAGCTTCACATGCTTTATGTACAGAAATGTTTATGTCAGAAAATCCGAGTAAATGAAAGCACTGAGGATAGATGTATATAGATAGATGTATAAGAAAAACAAGCCTTACCCTTGGAAGACTTTACTCCTTGATTATGGCACTTTTATGGTATGGTAAAGCAACAACAACATATTTTTAAAATATAAGTACAGCATTTATGCCCCACTAAAAGGGGCATAAAATGGTGATGTGGGAGGGAGAAGGAGAGAGAGAATGTGTGTCTTCTGGAGAGGGGGCAGGGCAAGAAGTACTTTATTGAAGAGAGATTGGTATCTCCAAGTAATTTAAATTCAAAATTGAATGCATTTAGTACCAGTGGCCCTATCTTCACCTTATTTCTGTAAAAATGGTATGAAACGCTCTAAAACATCTAGTCTCTCCTATTGCTCTTTTCTCAGTTTCAATCTGATACAAATTTTAAAGAAAGTGAAAACTCAATCAGACACCCTGAGAAGATCAAAGAAAATGCAAACCTTTATCTTTTGTGTTTCCCTTCACAGTTTAGCAGTTCTGGAGCTTAAAGCCTTTACTGGCCATTGCAGCAAAGAATACTTCAATCAAGTGCCACAGTGTGCTAATGCATCTTAATAATAATAATGAAAGAGACTCCTTTAATATGGGTAGAGGTCTTCATTTGTTATTCATTTAACAGCTTAAATCCATAGTAAAAAGGAACACGATTTTCTCTGATTGTCAGCCCACTTCAGTAAGTGTGGAGTGGTAAGTACAATGTGCCTGGTAAAATTGTAGAGTATCTGTTGCTTAAAACCATTTTCACTGTTCATTCACTGGTTAAACAAATGTTTATTGAATGTCCCGTGAAGTGCTGGGCTATGCTAAGTACTAAGATTAAAAAGTGATTTGACAAGAATTCACTACTGAGAATATTTTGAGACATGGAGGAGCCAGACATGTATCTATATAGTAACGAGAACATTAATAAATGTGTGTAGACGATAACCCCAAATAAGGTGATAGATACTCCGGCTCAGGGTATTAAGATGATGCAGGATACAAGGACAGTTTTATACTGAAGTAAAGAGTTTTAAGGGAAACAAATCAAGCCCTAGTTAGTCTGTTTTTTTTTTTCTGGCTTTCCAGTGGCACTGAGATCCAACAGTAGAGATCACACTACATCACACACAATGCTTTTTCAAACATTGTGTTCCAAATAAATAAGACTATTTTCAAGTGATTCTGCTGTTCTTTACATTGTATAAGAGAAGAGTACATCTCTTTTCTCCTCTCAAGGTGTTCAGGATTTTGTCATGTGGTCAGATTTCAGGAGAAAAGACTCTGCCGTCCAGTTTTGTTTATTTTTTTCCTCACAAGGATGATCAGTTGTTAAAACATCTATGTGTGTGTGTGTGTGTGTGTGTGTGTGTGTGTGTGTGTGTGTGTCTGTAAAATAAACACAAATGGAGGCCAACAAGGAATCTAGTCAGAAGCAAATGTTTTAGAGCTAGGGTTTGAGATTAAATTTGAGAATTGCCTCTGATATTTATTGATTATATGATCCAAGGAGAATGACTTAGTACTTTATGCCTCAGTTTACATCTTTAAAATGTTCTAGTAACACTCTCCTCATTGGATTAGGGTGAGGAGTAAATGAGCTAATGCAGGCAATATGCTTAGAAAAGAATTTAGCACATACTAAGACGCTTACTCCTTGGAAGGAAAGTTATGACCAACCTAGATATCATATTAAAAAGCAGAGATATTACTTTGCCAGCAAAGGTCCGTCTAGTCTAGGCTATGGTTTTTCCAGTGGTTATGTATGGATGTGAGAGTTGGAATGTGAAGAAAGCTGAGCGTTGAAAAATTGATGCTTTTGAACTGTGGTGCTAGAGAAGACTCTTGCAAGTCCCTTGGACTGCAAGGAGATCCAACCAATCCATCCTAAAGGAGATCAGTCCTGGGTGTTCATTGGAAGGACTGATGCTGAGGCTGAAACTCCAATACTTTAGCCACCTCATGCGAAGAGTTGACTCATTGGAAAAGACCCTGATGCTGGGAGGGATTGGGGGCAGGAAGAGAAGGAGAAGACAGAGGATGAGATGGCTGGAACACAGGGAGGCCTGGCGTGCTGCAATTCATGGGGTCGCAAAGAGTCGGACATGACTGAGCAACTGAACTGAACTGAACTGAAATGCAACATAAATACTAGTGATTATAATTTATACACATAAATCAGTGTGGGTGGGGTTGATGTCATAAGGATTATTAGATAAAAAAATGAAATAACTAAAATCTATTTGGCTAAAAAATAGCCATCTATTTGACCTAATTCGTTTTTTCTATTCATGTAACATTCAATAAATATTCAACAAGTACTTATTGAGTTGTTTATTATTGGCATCGAAAATATTCAAATCTATACAAATTTTAACAATGAGCAAAAATCTTTGTCTCTTAGAACTTAAATTCAAGACACTGAAGTTGCATAGGTAGATTAGATTAAATGATTTTTTCAAATCCCATCCTAAACCATAACATTAATTCCTAAATTTCAGAAATTTGTTTTTCAGTGAAATGAGGGCTTCCCTGGTGGCTCAGACGGTGAAGAATCTTGTCTGCAATGTAGGAGTGAAAGTGAAAGTCACTCAGTCTTGTCCGGTTCTTTGTGACTCCATGAACTATACTGTCCATGAAATTCTCCAGACCAGAATCCTGGAGTGGGTAGCCATTTTCTTCTCCAGGGGATCTTCCCAACCCAGGGATCGAACCCAGGTCTCCTGCATTGAAGGCAGATTCTTTACCAGCTGAGCCACCAGGGAAGCCCGAGGTACACTCCCTGGGTCATGGGCAACCCACTCCAGTAATCTTGCCTAGAGAATCCCATGGACAGAAGAGCCTGGTGGGCTGCAGTCTCTTAGGTTGCAAAGAGTCAAATATGACTAAGTAACAGACACACAGATATGCTTTGTATGCAGAACTTTTCCTACATGTTTTTGTTTGTGTGTGTGCGTATGTGTGTGTATGAAAGATCTGTAAGGAAAGTATTGTTATCAACATTTTACCAATAAGACCATGATAGGGGGAAGTAAAGAAACTTAGCCAGGATGGAACAGTACTCAGTAGTAAAACTAAAGTACAAACTTAGGAGATCTGATTCCAAGGGCACGAGTTGACTCATTGGAAAAGACTCTGATGCTGGGAGGGATTAGGGGCAGGAGGAGAAGGGGACGATGGAGGATGAGATGGCTGGATGGCATCACCGACTCGATGGACATGAGTTTGAGTGAACTCCGGGAGTTGGTGATGGACAGGGAGGCCTGGCGTGCTGGGATTCATGGGGTTGCAAAGAGTCGGACACGACTGAGCAACTGAACTGAACTGAACTGAATCATTTTAATATTTGGTGTGGTAGGATTACAAAAAAAAAAAAAAAGAAAGAAAGGAAAAACAACTTTCAGTATTTCACTTAGTATAAAAAGGTATTGAGATATTTAATTTTGTTGGATAAAACTTGTTCGCGCTTGTTACTTCTTGGTACTGAGAGAGTCAATTCCTCGGCCGGTTGATAAGTCCAGGGTCCCAGAGGAGGAGAAAGCAGTCTGGGGCTCTCAAGGAGGAGATAGATAGAGGTCTGGAATTCTCAAGGAGGAAAGGACAGACATTTTTTTTTCTCTCTCTACGTTTCTTAGTCATGTAAAATGGTTATTTTTCTTTAAGCCTGGAACTGATGATTACACAATAAACAACTCAGTTTAAACTTTGTACTAGGTATTATATAACAATAATGTATCCTACTTGAGGACAGTTTCTCCATCCTGAAGACCTTCTGACTAATCCTGATATCTTAGAATGTATATTGTGGGAGTGTGTCTGGTTGGATCTTTCTATTGTTAAGTTCTAATCCTGTTATCCTAAAATATAATTGTGGGTGTGGGTCTAGTAAGATCTTTAGAACCTTGAGACATTCTTTTGATTTATTGTAATAACTAATTTAAAAAGTATGTAACTTCTTTGCTAATGCTAGCAAGGGGGGCACTCTCCATCTCCCTTCTGCTGTCTATGTCAGAAGCTTTCTCTGCCCTTTTTCACTTTAATAAATCTATGCTACACAAAAGCTCTTGAGTGATCAAGCCTGGTCCCTGGTCCCAAGGCTAAATCTTCTTCGGAGATCAAGAATCTGACATAGTTCACCGTAAGCTATCAGTACTGAGCATGTGAATGCTTGCTATATGATCTTTATAATTGTATCTATTTTTTGAAAGGCACACACAGAAGGTCAAATCATTTATTATGCATTTACTATGTGCCAGACACTGTTCTAAGCTCTTAATGTATGTATTACTCTTTTAATCTGCACAAGTATCTTGTGTGACCGATACTATTACTAAACCACAAATATTAGAGATGAGGAAAGGGTAATACAAAGTGATTGAATAAGTGATAGGGCTGATATTCAGATCCTGGTAGGAAGGTTCCACAGCATGTGTTTTTCTTAAAGCTATCTACTACTCTCATTTCAAATAACAAAATGTAACACTTAATGAAACTTTCAAAATATGAAAAGCAGTGTTTCCCTCATTTTGCATGAATTAATTGGTTAAATTCTACCAACAGCATTATATAGAGTTGTAGTATAAGACAAACTTATATATTTTCCCTTTAAAGCTGCAAAACATGAACCACACAGAGGTTTAGTAATTTGCTTAAGTCCACACATCTAGAACAAATATCATCACCAATACTGATTACTTTTGAGTATTCAAATAGATTAAGTATAGGGATATTATTTCTTTTTAATTATTTTAAATAATTAAAAAGAAATAATAAAGAATAATAAGAATAATTAAAAATCAGATGAACTCTGCCAGGCAAGCCCTAGTCATATTTTATGTATGAGATAATTGAGGTTCAAAAAAGTTAGGTAAATTACCCAAGCTACAAAGAAAGTAAACATCTTTGCTAATATTTGAACCAGTGGCTTGCTGACACCAGAGGTCAGGGTCTCATTCAGAAGTGTAGATTGAGATATTTAAAGAAGTTTCACACTTACTCTCTAAAAAAGATAAGAACCCTAAAGGAGTATCTTGGGAATAAAATATGATTACTTTTGATGTATTTTGCATTCAGTACTTCACCAAAACCATCCTTCTAACTTTTTGGAGAAGGTGAAAAAAGTGGGTCAAGGTTGAATACTATTCTTAATTTTGCCTTTTGGATATGCTATGTAGGTCACCTCCTGAGTGTATAACTCTATCCATAATTTACTTGCATAGTGAGATAAAAGTTCCATTACATGCCAAGACTGATTACCCAGGTTTTTTTCATTTGATGAAGTTAAAAGCCCAGAATCTTTATCTAAAGACCATCTGACAGGAATTGTGCTGACATGATACTTTCATTTCTGTTTGGCACTATAGGGTGAGTTTTCATTACTTAGCTATTCCTTGCAAATATCACTCAGGTTATGCTGGTGTGAACCATAAGTCCTCTGAAAGGATCTGACAAGATAAAACTGCTGTTTCCCAACTATTTCCATTTCAATCTTTCACATAAGCGATCAGAGTTCTGTATAATACCTATCTGGGGCCATAAAGACCTCTGATGTCAGCTCTTCCCATTTCCCACTAGACCAATATGATGGATAAGAATGTGTACTGTCTCCTTTGTTGTCCTTCTTGAGTGAAGTTTTAACTTATCACTATTTGTGTTGCTAAGTACAATGATGAATTATTCACCTAGGAATCTGAAAATAGAGTTTCATTATCTGCTGATAAGGTGTATATGTGTGTGTGTATATATATATATTAATGGCCAAGTTCAGCTAAGAATTCTTTTACACTTCAGAGGGAACAATTTCAAAGACAGATCAGTGAGGGAAAAAAGAAAAGTCTTTCAATAACCCAATCTTCATTTAACTGATCTGTAGGACAGTCAGACTTCAACGTGTTTCTCAAAGAACCTTAAGAATTAGCTAAAAAAGTCATAATCAACTAATAATTCACATCTACATTGTTATCTTAAAATATGTTTGAGTAATGTTTATATATAGGTGAAAGCTATCATGAGAATATAAATTCCAGTTATGGAAAAATAGAGTTAGATTTCAGGGCATATGAATTGTTTTATGCTGTATATAGCATGTATATTGACTCAATGCTCTATATAACCTAGCTCTTCTACATGGATTTACTTCAAAGCTTATAAAAATATATTTGTAAATTTCTAACTATCTGATCATAATAAAGGTCCATTTAGTCAAAGCTGTGGTTTTTCCAGTAGTTATGTATGGATATGAGAGTTGGACTACAAAGCAAGCTAAGCATCAAAGAATTGATGCTTTTGAACTGTGGTGTTGGAGAAGACTCTTGAGAGTCCCTCGGACTGCAAGATCAAACAAGTCAATCCTAAAGGAAATCAGCCCTGAATATTCATTGGAAAGACTGATGCCGAAACTCAAACTCCAATACTTTGGCCACCTGATGTGAAGAATTGACTCATTGGGAAAGCCCCTGATGCTGGGAAAGATTGACAGTGGGAGGAGAAGGGGATGACAGAGGATGAGACGTTTGGATGGTATCACTGACGCAATGGACATGACTTTGAGCCAGCTCTGGGAGTTGGTGATGGACAGGAAAGCCTGGTGTGCTGCAGTCCATGGGATCGAAAAGAGTCAGACATGACTGAGCGACTTAACTGAATTGAACTGAAAAATGTGTGAATGATAAGGTAATAATAGTGGTAATGCTGTTGCTGATACTAATGATAGTAACTTACATTTACTGAGTTCTTAGTATATTCAGTCTTTCACTTGAGCAAAATACCTCATTTAACATTGAACACAGAGAGTTTTGTATGTATACATAAAATATGTATCATTTTTATTTTCTCAATTATATAGACTGATATTTAAGGAGACAAATTTTCATGCAACTCATATGAGGCAGCAGTGTGATTCAAATTCAGTGTTGTCTAACTCAAGCTGCTGCTGCTGCTGCTAAGTCGCTTCAGTTGTGTCCGACTCTGTGCGACCCCATAGACGGCAGCCCACCAGGCTCCCCTGTCCCTGGGATTCTCCAGGCAAGAATACTGGAGTGGGTTGCCATTTCCTTCTCCAATGCATGAAAGTGAAAAGTCAAAGTGAAGTCGCTCAGTCCTGACTCCTAGCTACCCCATGGACTGCAGCCTACCAGGCTCTGCTGTCCATGGGATTTTCCAGGCAAGAATACTAGAGTGGGGTGCCATTGCCTTCTCCAGTCTAACTCAAGAGACAAGATTTAAACTCAACTTCAATTACGGCTTTTAAAAATAAGACACAGGACATGCCTATTCATAAATCATGTTACTTTTTGTGGTATATCCTCACATGGAAAAAATTTCTTACTAATGAATTAATATGAATGACTGAAAAGTTATCAGAAAAAATAGACAAAAACACAATTATGCTTAGATGTTAACATCTCTTTCTCAGTAATTGATGGACAAACAGACAACTATGTATATAGAACTCAACAGAAGCAACTAACTCAATTGACTGTGACATACAATATTTAACTCTAGAATATCACCCATTTTTAAGTAAATAGGAAACATTCATCAAGACAGATTATCCACTGGGCCATAATATGTCTCAATAAATGTCAGAAGTTTGCAGTCTCACAGAGTACATGATCTGAAACAAAACAATTAAATTTCAAATCAATAATAACAATGAGAAAATCTCATATATTGGGAGATGAAATTGTACATTTCCAAATAATCCATAGCTCAATAAAGAGATTACAAGGGAAATAAAAATCAAAACACACAAATATAAAAATATAAAAAATACTGCTTATAATACCTAGTGAAAATTTACAACTAAAAATGGTAAGAATGAAATTTAGAACTTTAAATGCTAATATGAGATTAAGATTTTTTTAAATTAATGATCTGAACTTTTCCCCACAAATGCTGGAAATTACCAAATTGCCAAAATTAAACAGAAGGAAATAAAAATAACAAAGGAAAAAATACCACTCAAATAGAAAACAAACTGTAAAGAAAATTAAATAATCAAGCAATGGTTTTTTGAGAAGATCAGTAATACTGATTATAAGCCCCATCAGGAATAATAAAGAAAGGAGAGGAAAGACAAATTGCCAATATCAGAAATGAAAATGGTTATAGCTGTACAGAACCTAAAAATGCTGATAAAAACTTAAGGGAAATGTAAAGAAATTTATGCAGAGAAATTGAAAAGCTATATGAAATGGAACAATTAGTAAAACAAACAATACACCAAAATTGACTGATGAAAAATTTAAAAATATGAAGAACTATATATTTGTTAAAGAAATTGAATTCAGAACTTTTAAAAAAGGAAAATTTCTTGAGGAAAATTCTAGACCTAGATGTTTTTGTTGATGAAGTTTATAAATATTCTTTATTAATTTTGTAATGAAGGTTAGAATAACATATGTAATTGGTGCTTATTTTAAAGGCAAGAACCATATCTAGGAAAATTTTAGGCTACCATATACACAGAAAAAAATGGAAAATACATAAAATCCAGGGAATTTATAGTGCTCAAAAGACAATTTAAAAACAATATTCAATACTGGGCATATTTTGAGATTTCAGAATAATTGTATGCTGACTGTCAAGCTACAAACATACAGAAATGTTTTCTCTTGTATTTCATATGTATAAATCATGTTTGTGTATGTGATGAGAAGCTCTGTTCTTAAATAAAAGAAGGAAAGAGTATAAATTTTGGTAGAAAAAAATCTACAGTTATTTAATGTACATATGTTAATATGTGAACACATAGATGAATGTATATAAATGTTATTTCCATGTAACAAATATTTCTTAATGAAACAATTTAAGTTCTTGAATTAGAAGCAGAACAAGATCTAGGCAAGTAACAATTTTTTTTTCCTGCAACAATATGATTTAGCAATTTTCACTGTTGTTCTTCATATGTACCTTCCCATTACAATTTCAAGAAACAATATTTTATTTATCCTGTATTTATTCATGCAGATTGATTATTGAAGGTAATTCTGCCCCAAATTATGAAATCATTTAAAACAGCCACTACACTTAAATTTTTTTTTTTTAATTTCAGATCTATTTTTTTTTTCTGTCTCTGAATTTAGTACATGTGGCAACTGATAATGATTGATGGTGAAAAGCAAATATGCTGTTTTCATTATTAGTATTTTGTACAGTATTTTAAAAGGATTAGCAAGGAGTTTAATTTTGCTGAAAAGAAAGCTATAAAGATTTTATTTTAAAACAAGACAATAAAAAGGGATTTTTTAAATTGAAAACAGACTTTATTAGCCACTCACTTTTACTCAATTCTGAAAGAATGAGAAGTGACTAGTTTTACTCAATATTCTTTTGTTTCATCAGGAATGATAATGGTTTGTATAATTTCAGCTTCATGCTTGAGTAGTGATAATCAGGCATTATGTTTTTTCACTATGCAGAAGAAAATCATGTTTCTATGAAATTTTTCAGTATCTAGTTAAGATGAAATGTTTTCCTTTGACAGATACCTTTATATGGGCTTTTTCTGAATTGTCTTTCAGAAAGCATGGTGCGCACAACTCCGTTTGGAACCACAGTAAGTAGTACCACATACATGCTTTTGTGTGTGTGTGTGTGTGTCTTTATTTTGCAAATTTAGTTCTACAAAGCAATTTATGTCTGTGTCCAACATGGAGCTACTGGGGGCAGGAGGAGAGAAGAGTTTCATAAGCCATCTTGCCTGCTGCAAATTTACAATTGTGACAATAATCATTGGTTTCTGTGACTCTGTGTGTGTGTGTGTGTGTGTGTGTGTGTATTGGTCGCTCAGTCATGTCCGACTTTTTGCGACACCGTGTACTGTTGTCCACCAGGTTCCTCTGTCCGTGTAGTTCTCTAGGCAAGAACACTGGAATGGGTTGCCATTCCCTTCTCCAAAGGCTCTTCCCTACCCAGGGGTCAAACCTGATTGCCCAGACTGCAGGCAGATTTTTACCACCAGAACCACCAGAGATGCCCCTCTGTGACTATAGGAACAACCAAAAAGGCAGCAGTGAGATATGCCCAGTTATGGACAGGTCTCAAGTGTCCAGAATGAAGCATCTCCAATTCCAGGATGGTATCAAGAGTGTGAATGACTCTGCTGCTGCTGCTACTGCTAAGTCGCTTCAGTCGCGTCCGACTCTGTGCGACCCCATAGACAGAAGCTCACCAGGCTCTCCCGTCCCTGGGATTCTCCAGGCAAGAATACTGGAGTGGGTTGCCATTTCCTTCTCCAATGCATGAAAGTGAAAAGTGAAAGTGAAGTCGCTCAGTCGTGTCTGACTCTTAGCGACCCCATGGACTGCAGCCTACCAGGATCCTCCATCCATGGGATTTTCCAGGCAAAAGTACTGGGGTGGGGTGCCATTGCCTTCCCCAGTGAATGACTCTGGGAGAGATCAAAGAGAAGAACCTTTCACATTCACATTGTTTTATAGGTTACCAACACCTGGAAGGCATTACAACCCTCAGAAACTCCTATGTCACTGATGAGGCATTTTGACCTCAGTAATTACATAACTGATTTTATCAGGTGACTTGATCATTCCTTTAGACAGTGTCTTGTCTTTCTGTGTTCATTTTTGTGACTCCATTCCATTAATAAGGAGCAGAAAGTTGCCTGAGAATACATCAGAATATTTTATTTTATAGATGAAGGAACAGACATTCAATTTTTATCATATGAAATTTACATATATATATCCCTTCAATGAAAGTACTTTAGGCATCTTTCAATTCAGAATCATTGCTGTAACTATGGGTTGGTGAACAGAACTGAAGTGTTGTCATTTGCCACAAGAACAATCTTTGATTATGCTTTGCAAATTGTATGAAAATAACAACAAAAAAACTCTATGAAATGATAATTTTAATATGTTAACATTTCAGAGTTAATAGTTTCTTTTGCTTGGGCTTTTATTCTCAAAACTGCAGCCTTGAATTTCCTTGATGTGCTATTAAAAAAAAAAAAAAAGATTACAGAAATGACTAGTGTCATCTGTTGGTGAAACTGAAAATTACAAGATATCTTAGAACTGTATTTCTTTAAAAAAATGTTTATCATTCTTGTAAGTTCCATTGAAAAAGCATCTGTGGGGTTTTGAAGCTAATAACTCTTTTGTGCCTCATTTTATCTTCTATTCTCAAAAAAATAGTGCTCTTTTAGATCATAGTGGAGTAATGACAAAACTGTTTTGCAAAATGAATTTTAAAATATGAGGCTGTTTTAGATAAATGGACATTTGTTTATATATAGCAAATAATATACATCATATATATGTATATAGCAAATACAGATGCTGCTGTAGAACAAATTAATAATACCCGTGTCCTTTTCTGTTACTAGCTATATTGATATGGTGAGGCTGCTTTGAATTTGGGCAAAGAAACATTAAGAATATTAAGTCTGGCATGTGGGAGGAAGAAAGCTCATTCAATAATTTCTTTCAATTGGGTCTTAATTCCTCTTAGCCCCAAACAGTCTATATCTCATCATTTCCCTTCTTCCAAAAGTTCCTAAATGAGTGAGATGGTAGTGATTTAAAAATTACAAAGACAGTCACATCTCTAAGGAAACAATGCCCATTCTTCTATAGTTTCAAAAAGAGAACAAGAAGGAAGACAAGGGGGAGGGAGAAGAGGTAAAAGAGGTGTAACTAGAACTGGCCCCTTTTGATAGCCAGGGGAATTATATACTTGTCACTGCTTAAGTGGTCTCCAGCCAGTATCGTTAGCAATTAGAAGAGATTTTGTTGAAAATGCAGAATCTCAAGTCACATTGATATCTGATGAGTAAGAGTTAACATTTTAATAAAATCATCAGGTAATTCAATACATCAGGTAATTCAAAACAATAACAAACATGTTATTGTTTGAAAATCATGGATTCTTCCAGTTAGCTTGTTAAAGTCTCACAATGCTATTAGGTACATATTGTACTTTTATTCCCATTTTCCTGATCAAGAAATAGATCCTCAGAATTTCTCACTTTCTCACATGTTTCAAATACAGCAAGAATCTCCCACCAAAGCAAAATTTAATTAGTGTGCTTATCAGAAATGACATTTTCTAGAAATTTGTTTGCTAAACCACTTTACCATTTATGTGTGAACATTTTTTTCTCCTATTAGACAAAATAGAGACTATTTATGCATCTCTGTTCCTGGCCCATGACTGTCATGCCAACAAATTAAACAATTTGAGAGTACATATGTGTATACGTGTATCAATATTCTCTACAACTTGGCAAATTTATCAACTTCTATTAGTTTCAGCATCATTATCCATAAATAATAATCTGGTAGTAGAATAGTCAAGAAGGCAGTGGCACCCCACTCCAGTACTCTTGCCTGGAAAATCCCATGGATGGAGGAGCCTGGTAGGCTGCAGTCCATGGGGTCACTAAGAGTCGGACACGACTGAGTGACTTCACTTTCATTTTTTCACTTTCATGCATTGGAGAACGAAATGGTAACCCACTCCAGTGTTCTTGCCTGGAGAATCCCAGGGGCAGGAGAGCCTGCTGGGCTGCCGTCTATGGGGGTCACACAGAGTCGGACACGACTAAAGTGACTTCGCAGCAGCAGCAGCAGAATAGTGGTTCTCAATTCTAAAGGACCTTCAGCCTTTTACAGAACAAATATTTCATAAAGCTTCTTTTATTATTCTGAAATTAAATTCACAAACATTATTGTCTACCTCTACACATAATCTAGGAAAATGGAAAAGTTATATAATGCTCTAAATTGACATAATGGAGAAACAAAAGGAAACCAACTGATGAAATATATTTTTCACTGTGTTATTGCTTTAGTATGGCTACACTGGAAGATAAAATATCAATACAATAGTCACCTCTTTGCCTCTGTTCCCAGAATTACCATGAATTTTGTAATCTCCAATGCAGACTGATGTAAGTAATTGTATTGCCTGTGTATATAGCATAATTGGTATGACTACTAGTGATGTGACTTCCCCAAATGGCAAACACCCTTAATTTTGAGGACGGAAAACTGATTTGATTTATGAAGTTCATATAATTTGACCAATCTGAGCAAAATATTTGCTGACTTAACTGGACCAAACTAGCCAGGCTTCTCAGCTACCCCCATATCCAGTCCCTTTAGTTCTGTTCACTTCTCCTTATAAAAGAAGAGTCATTGGGACCCTTAACCTTATAATCAAAGTGTTCTCTCTATTACAGTGTTCTTCCTTTTACTATTGCACTTGTCTAAAATTACATTTGAATAAAATCTCTCTTTACCTAACTTTGGATTTTTTTTTTTTTTTTTTTGACATACTTCTAGAGATTCAGAAAGTTATTTTGCCAAAGAAGAAAATGGTCTTTGAAAGGACCTCACCTTGTAATCATCTTTCATAAGCCCCTTTTTACATAGAGACAGCCCTCATAATTGAATTTTACTAAATTTTCAGAAAAAAGAGTACAGTATAATAGGCGACAGTCCCTCTCCCAGATATTAGCACTTGAGGCTAGAGTCCAGTTGGTAAGCTTGAATGCAAAATGCTTTGTGTTTAAAAATAAAGCAGAATTATAAACAAAGCTCAGATGATTATGAACAGAGTTTTGAACGTTGTGTGAGATATGAAAAGTTCTTTTCATTGGGTAAGACTTTTTCATGCCTTGTGATTTGTAGCAATGCTGGCTACCAAATAACATTAGTTCCAATTATAATAACCAACACATCTCATCACATTCCAAAATGCCACTAGAAAACTAAACTACCTCAGTAAAATCCACTGTACCAGAATACACTGACCTCTTTTTACTTGGAAAAAGTCCACCATTCTAAATCAACATACAGCAAAGAATGGGTACTAAGAAGCTCTATTTACAAGAGAGTATACTTTTCATTAGTCTGAACTAATAAATTCCTAAAATATAGGGATATGTGTGTGTGTGTGTGTGTGTGTGGGGGATATGTGTATTTATACCTCACCTCATTTCAAAAAGATTGAAGGATGTGACACTAATGTATTTTTTTATCCTTTTATATATTTCCAAAGCTGGTGTGTAAAGAGGTCAGCATAATCACTTTCTTTAAGTAAGAGATTTAATCTTTTTAAAGGCTGTGTGTGTCTAAATTGCATAATTAGCATTATTCTAAATGTATTATAGGAGCATATTATATACAGAAGTTATAGTAATTAAAATTATGGAAAATCATTTGATTTTATTCCCACTCAGCCATTTAGTTATTCAGTCAGTCAAAATATAATTAGATACTTATGTAGTCATAAATAATCCAGGAAATACTCATGAAGCTTGGATTTTATTGGGAGGAGAAAAGGAAATAAAGGCAAACACACAAAATAAAATAATCAAATAAACACATAAAAGTATAATCGATGCTAAGGAGACCATTGAAATAAAGCTAGGATGAAGAACAACCTGATTGCTACTTTAGGCAGTTAGAAGAATCACTTTTAATGATACAGCACGTAAGATGACATCTGCATATTAAGAAGCTAATTGATGCATGAAAATATGAAGAAAAACCCACCAGGCAGAGAAAACAGTTTGTGTAGCAGTCCTGAGAGGAAGAAGCCCAGTATGGCATGAATTTGGTGGAGGTAAGGGCCACCCTGGAGGTTACTTTTAAAAGGCATTCATTCTTGAAAACCTAGCATCCCACATCATTCTTAAGGCTCTGAAAGTAAGTAGTCTAGCTCATCCACCCATGATCCAATGCATCAATCTATGCATTTATGAAACCAGATGTGCAGGCATCCAACCATGCATCTATTTATCCATCCATCCATTTATCCATCTATTTATCCACACATCTACTTGCTCACAAGAAATTATCACATACTGTGTTCTCTGTTTGTTTGTTTGTTTTTTAAATCAAGTTTAATGATAAATACATTCCCAATTGCTGACCTCAAAAAAGTGATGGCCTGATGGAGAGCAGTCTATTTTACAATATATAGAGAACGAGGACCCTTCCTTCTGTTACTTTCACTACTTTGAGTTCTGATGCAGAACCTGCTGAGAGTTTTACCCAGTTGTCAGCCTCTTGCAATCACACAGTAATGACTCTCTGTGGTGTCTGACAACAATCAAGCCCCTTATCTTCAGATAACTCAAAAGATAAAGCCTGTGACTGCAGCATCAAGCCAGACTAATGTGCCTCCCTCACTCTATGAGAACACATGCCTTTGGATATAGCTTTAGATGGATACACTGGTAGTGACAATAAATAGATGTATTACATTGTCTGCCTAAGTGCACAGATACACAAATAGATAAATTCAGTGGGGAGAAAAGCAGGCCTTGGGATATCAGCACCTCATCCCTGGGAAAGCTGATTGCTAGAGCCTTGACAGAAGAAACCTATTTACTTGTAACAAGGACCATGCCAGGCTGATTTGACAACTCCTGGAGTAAATATTTTAAAACCATAAGGGAAGAAGAAATTACTTAACCTCAAGTCCTTGTAAACCAAGGAAAGCTTGTCATATGACATTTTCCCTTCTGTGACTTTATGTTGTAGTTCCCCTAAAGCCATAACTATTAACTGAATTTGATGGATTTATTATTTATATTCTATTCTGAGGAAGAAAAAATAGTGGTAGGGGGTGGGAGTGGGAACAGAGAACTACACAGCATGCTCATTAAGAGGCAGATTTTTCTAACTGTTTCCTAAATGGAATTTCTGGCTCATCTGACCTCTATTTTGTTACCTCCTCTATTTGCTAGAAAAAAGGTTGAGGGTTTAGCATGATATCTTAACTGTGATGATTCTGCTACAGAGAAAAAGTTAAAATGTCTTTAGCTGAGGAATAGAGAAGAGATTCACTAAAGGTTTCTTGCCGTGCAAATATAGAAATGTCTCACCCTATTCCCCCCATCTTCTTGTAGAAAAAAGAACAATCTCAAACTTTCACCTCTAAAAATTGCCACTGTTGTTTTAAAATCCCACTGAAATGATTAGTTGACTCTCTTGCCCAGGGTCAGTTCAGGAAGGCTGGTATCTAAATAATAATACAGTTCAGGCTCACGGTACTTAGAAAGGAAACAGTTACAGGATTTACCCTTTGCTCCCTGCAGTGATCCTGAGATAAATCTTTCCCCAAGAAGTCAAGCTGTTGTTAAAAGCATGTCACCATTTTGGCCAGCTTGAGAGTTTCACAGCTCAGAGTCAGAGTTAAATATTACAGTAGTTTGTACTCAAACATAGAGGAAGAGAAGATATGAGGGAAAACAGTTCCTGAACCCTGTACCTCATCAAAGGCAACATCTTAGGTGCTGCAGAAACATTTTGGGGTTGACCAGATATGTCATCTTTCTCAGGTAACAGCCACCTGTACCCAGCTCCTCTAGCAGCCATGAGCCACCTTTGGGAACCAGAGCTGTTCAGCCTGGTTCCAACCAATCAGATTATTTTTCCTAGAAATTTGGAACTGGAGCAAGTTAGTCTTAAATCTATGCAGACAGATTTGAGTGGGGTGCAAGTAAGATCAGGCATAATGATGGCCACTCACACACACACACGAAAAAATAGAGTTCTACAGAGAGAAAATTTTAATAAAGTTCACATTGAGAAAAGCAAATACTTCTCTGTTATCTTTGCCCTTGATTCCATGCAATTTCCTTTATTAGCTTAACCAAGTTTGAAAAGGTTGTATAATTGGAAACTACTAAAAGATTTTACCTAAAAGACACTACTCTAATAATTATGCCACAGAACTTATTTTCTCAGTTCTACATACTACTATTTACTTGAAGGATGTGCATGCATTGAAATATTAAATATTAGTCGTAGTGTCTTTCAAAGTCAACAAACCATGCTATCAAGTTTCAGATCAAATCACCTAGAATTTATAAGGCTTTGATAGTTTAGTGGGAATAGAGAGATTAATAAGATGCCCCTGAACTTCTAAATGAATGGACAGGGCTCCTTTTCACTACATTTCTATAATACATTTATGTCCAAAATACAAGTATTCAAATGGAATGAGAAAGTAATCTATAGTCAGTGTATAGATCACATTAGTCATTATTTTAACTGGTACATTCAGACACTCAGAGTCAGAGAAATATCCCAGGAGTTTTCAAGATTGTAATAAACCAAGTTCCCTGAGACGAGACTGAAGTGAAAAGATGTGATAAGCTCTTCTACTTACATAGACCTGTCCTTGGATAAATCCAATTTCAAATGCTTGGGGAATCTGCCCAAAGAAAACAGTCCAGTAACATACCAGGAAATCTATAAATCCAAGATGTTAAATGTCAACGTACTGTTAGTAAGATAGAAAAGCTTGGCAATTAATCTCTAGAGGCAACAGTTGAATGTGTTGGAAAGTGATTATGGAGTGAGGTTGCTAATCAAACTTATTTGGCAAGAGATGCATTAGATAAGCTAAGGAACTGATGACAGAAATTTTCAGAGCACAGGGATACAAGGATACACTCAGATTTCTTAGCTTTCATATTTGGGGCACAAGGAGTCTAGTCCAAAAAAAAAAAAAAAATTAAAAAACTTCGAATTTGTGAACCTAGCATTCTATGGTAGTAATAGAAATTTGTTTAGAGAAATGACTGCTGCTGCTGCTGCTAAGTCGCTTCAGTCATGTCCGACTCTGTGCGACCCTACAGACGGAAGCCCACCAGGCTCCCCCGTCCCTGGGATTCTCCAGGCAAGAACACTGGAGTGGGTTGCCATTTCCTTCTCCAAGAGAAATGACTAAAGGAAACTAAATTGTTATTTCAGTACTCCTGGAGGTGTTTTAGTTGGCACCAGTCTACATCATAGACTGTTCTCAGACCTCTGCAAACAAATAACTATTCTTGGTTCACAAGACAGAATCCTCACGCCAGCATTCAAATTCCATCTCCACCACTTTCAGATCATGTAGCTTTGGATAAAGCACTTAACTTCTTTGAGCTTGTTTCTTTACCTGTAAAACAAGAGGAAAAAAACAAAAAACAATCACAGTAACAATGCCAAGAAAGATGATTATATTTCTCAAGGACATTTTCAACATCAAGCCAAACGATATAAATTAAAATGCTTACTAAATTACATAGTCAAGGCTGTATATTGTCACCATGTTTATTTAATTTATATGCAGAGTACATCATGAGAAATGCTGGACTGGAAGAAACACAAGCTGGAATCAAGATTGCCGGGAGAAATATCAATAACCTCAGATATGCAGATGATACCACCCTTATGGCAGAAAGTGAAGAGGAACTAAAAGCCTCTTGATGAAAGTGAAAGTGGAGAGTGAAAAGGTTGGCTTAAAGCTCAACATTCAGAAAACGAAGATCATGGCATCTGGTCCCATCACTACATGGGAAATAGATGGAGAAACAGTGGAAACAGTGTCAGACTTTATTTTTCTGGGCTCCAAAATCACTGCAGATGGTGACTGCAGCCATGAAATTAAAAGACACTTACTCCTTGGAAGGAAAGTTATGACTAACCTAGATAGCATATTCAAAAGCAGAGGCATCACTTTGCCAACAAAGGTTCGCCTAGTCAAGGCTATAGTCTTTCCTGTGGTCATGTATGGATGTGAGAGCTGGACTGTGAAGAAGGCTGAGCGCCGAAGAATTGATGCTTTTGAACTGTGGTGTTGGAGGAGACTCTTGAGAGTCCCTTGGACTGCAAGGAGATCCAACCAGTCCATTCTGAAGGAGATCAGCCCTGGGATTTCTTTGGAAGGAATGATGCTAAAGCTGAAACTCCAGTATTTTGGCCACCTCATGCGAAGAGTTGACTCATTGGAGAAGACTCTGATGCTGGGAGGGATTGGGGGCAGGAGGAGAAGGGGACGACAGAGGATGAGATGGCTGGATGGCATCACTGACTCGATGGATGTGAGTCTGAGTGACCTCCGAGAGCTGGTGATGGACAGGGAGGCCTGGCGTGCTGCGGTTCATGGGGTCGCAAAGAGTCGGACACGACTGAGCGACTGATCTGATCTGATCTGATCTGCAGGAGGTAGCTAGCACATTTAGCCTCTTGTCACCCTCATTTCTTCATCTTTAATCCTCACCATAAACACAGGCCCCTTTTCTCATCACTAGTCCAGCCTGTTTTCCATCCTCATGGCCACCTAGACCTGCTTCCTCCCATACCAAATCCTTCCACGCTCTGAAACAAACACCAAAGTCTTTTCAAATGCAGTTCACAAAATTTATTATAATAATAACATGCTATTTTTAAATAAAATGAATATATGTCCATTGTAGAAAAAGTTTAAAAAATATAAAAAAGTATTAAAAATCAATAATCTACAAACATATCTACTATTAATAGTTTGATAATTTTTTTCCCTTATTTATTTTAACTCGGGAAACAAAGTTGAAGCCTTGGGAAGCTGTTAATATATTGCCACCTTCTTCCCTTCCATTCCTGGTGTCTCAGTGGTAAAGAATCAGCCTGCCAATACAGGAGAGGTGGGTTCAGTCCCTGGGTCAGGAAGATTCCCCTGGAGTAGGGCATGGCAACTGACTTCAGCGTTCTTGCCTGAGAAACTCCATGGACAGAGGAGCCTGGTGGCTGCAGTCCATGGGGTCGCAAAAGAGTCAGACACAGCTCAGTGACTAAACAGCAAATATTCTTCCTTACGTATTTTAGGAATTTTTTAAAAGTCACATGATTTAGTTTCCAAGAAGACAGATATATCTTGCATATATTTTTTCTGTTTCTTTGTTTTTTCTTCTTTTATCGAGATATAATGAAAATTTAACATTGTGTGTTTTAGATACACAACATTATATGTTGTGTATAATGATCCCCACAATAAGTTGACATCCATTACACCTAGACAAAATTTTTTTCTTGTGATGTGAATTTTTAAGCTCTCTTCTCTTAGCAACTTGAAAATATACACTACAGATTTGTGTATAAATCTGTATTACACAAGTGTCTTTAATATCAAACTTAACAGTTCCCTTGATAGCTTCACATAATGCCCTCTCCCCTCTTCTTTCATTTAAAGAAAGCTTTCCTTTGAGAAGAAGATGTTATTTTTTCTTTTCTCTTCCTTTGTTAGACCCAGAAGAAAGTTGGCATTTTCCTTCCTCCCACTCTTACTTGTTCATGAAAAACTGGGCAAGTTTTAAACTCCTCTGAGCTTCATCTAAATTAATAAAATACATCTTGAGGGTGGGGACGATTCAGTTAGGTAGTGCATATAAAATAATCTGATTATTCCTTTGGCCTTCCCCTTGATTGTCTAACTCTTGCCTGAAATTGAGCCCTGCAGACGGCATCCACTGGGCTCTCTGTCCTCAGGTTTCTGGGTGGGTGCAGTAGATCAAGCATCTCCCTGCCTCACTGCTTCCCTGGCAGTAACTCCTTCTTTCTGGCTAGAGTTTTTGTCAGGCACCCCTTTTCACAATCTTCGTCTGGACTCTGATGAGATTGCCCCACCCCTTCAAGCCTGGGGTGGTAACAGCTTCTCAATTTTGCTACATTTTGGGCACCTCACCAACCACCAATGATTCCTTTGACCTTGTCCATACTCTGTAAAATTGTCTTTCATTAAATTCTGTCGGTTAAACCCTTTTAATTAAGCCATCTTTTTTCTGCCAGAGTGCTGACTGATGCACAGAGGATTTAGTGCCTGTCAGTAGCCAGCATTTCAGAAATATTGGCTTTTTATGTGTGACAAAGTAATATATAGGATGATGAAATAATTATTCATTTATTATTATTCTTAATCAGTGTCTGTATATATCATACCTGAAAAAACCTTAAATCAGTAAATGTTGGTCTCTTCCAAGATTTCCATAGACAAAGAGCTTTTTAAGACACAACAAAATGACGCTATTTTTAGTTTCTCAGCAAACAAAGTAGTCAAAAAGAAACATCAAGGCTTTTTTTTTTTTTTTCAAAACTGAATTTGTTGTTTTCAATCTTATTTTGACTGATGGATTTTCTGTTTTGTTTTGTCAAGCTAAATAATCAGCCGAACGGTCTTTTTATTTTATTCTTGTTTCTGATGGAAAGAATTTTAGTTGAAAGGACCCCTCAAGTTGCAAGTGGTGGATTAAAGGCAGTTTAAAATTCAACAGAAATAAAGTGGGGTCTTGAATCTGGATTATGAGAGCTGAAAAGCATTGCCTAGGGTCCGATCACTCTCCTTCATAACACTTGTGCCTTCCGATGAGAGAGCCATTATCTTTCTTGAACAATCATCAGTTAAATAAAAATAACAATGTATAGTCCAAATGACTTGAGTTGAGAATATCAGTTGAGTTTAGGTAGGTTCAGAGAAGTCCATTTAGTGCAAGGTGATTCAGTTACAAGCATTTACTGAGTACCCCTAATAGGCCAGACAGGGTGCAAGTATTTCAGTATAAAGAGTCAGCACAAGCCCATTGGTGATGAGTAGGGTGGCAATGAGGATCGGCATGGGGGAAAATTAAGCAAACAATGCACACTAGTTTTGTAGTGCTGCCTTCAAAACTACCAACAAAAAAAAAAAAAAAAACTTAAAAAAAAAAACCCCACAAACTGGGCATTTTACACAATTCTGGAGGATAGAAGTCCAAGGTCAAGGTTGATTCCCTCTGAGGTCATGAGGGAAGGATGTGTTCCAGACCCTCTCCCTAGCTTTAATTGCTCTTTTCTCTGTGTCTCTTCACATCCTCTTCCCTCCATGTGGGTCTGTGTTCAAATTTTCCCTTTCTGTTGTGACACCAGTATCCAATAACCCAACGATGTCTCTTTAACTTGTTTACCTCTGTAAAGACTGTTTCCACACAGGATCACATTCCAAGATTCTGGGGGTTAGGACATCAACATATATAAGGGGGATTAAGGGCAGAATTCAAGCTATAACATAATGAAAACAGAGTTACAATACCCTATGGTCGAGGAAAGCTCAGGGCGCTTTGAGAGCATAAAGATGAGATGTCTACCTGAAATGATTAAACCTCTGTCTTAAGCCTCATTTTCTAATTTCTCCCTGTATTTAATTAGCTCTAAATCATTTTGTGTTTTCTCAATATCCAGGGCTCTCCTGCATTAACCTAACGAAAACACTTCTATTCATTAACCTCCAAGTCATTAGATTCCCCTCTTTTCAAGTGTTTCAGAGGGACTGAGCCCAGGACTCCAGCCTCAGTTAAGGCTCTAACTAGCTAGGTGACCTTGGGCAAATGAGTTAACTGCTCTGGACCTCTGTTTTTCTACCAGTGAATCGAGGGATCAGGTGGTGAGCTGATGAAAATATCTTGTAGCCCCTATATTCTGAGATTCTCAATAATGTATGGATGCTGCCACACACTAACAGGAGTTCCTTCCTTTTTGAAGAGTTCAGCTCTGCTAAATTGGATAATAAATTTACCAAATTCTATATAAAAAAGCACAGGTTGTACTGAACAGTTAATTGATTCATTTTGAGATAAAAAGTTAATATGAAACTCTTACTCTTCTGGGAGGAGACTTCAATTACAGTGTGCCTGGTTTCAACTTTCAATATAATGGCTCTGGCTTAGTGAAAAATAGCAGTGCAGCAGTAAAGAATCCACCTGATGGTGCAGGAGATACAAGAGACATGGGTTCAGTCCTTGGGTTGGGAAGATCCCCTGGAGGAGGAAATGGCAACCTGCTCCAGTGTTCTTGCCTGGAAAATCCCATGGGTAGAGGAGCCTGGTGGGCTACAATCCATGGGGTTGCAAAGGGTCAGACACTATTAAGGGACTGAGCACATGTGAACTTAGTCACCTTATTTATAGTCTTCAGACCATCTACCATGTTATTTGGATACTTTAGTCAGAAATTGTGTCTCCCAGAACTATCTGGTTCTTTGCTTTGATTTTGCACTTTATAGTGTGTAGTTGTTCTAAGAATTTGCCTCTGTGGCATAACAATTATATTGAGCTGAAGGCATTACAGATTCAATTGATGGAGGAATATGCTTTCTCTGCACTCCCCTTATCTTCCTAATAGCAGAACCTTCCAGAAGAATTCAACTGTCATAAACAAATCCTACTTTAAGGAAGGATTCCTGTGCAGGGAGAAAGAGTGACTATTGTCACTAGAGATGAAAAATTGCACAAACAGAGCTTATTAAAACAAACCTTGTCTTCCATTAGTTTTCCCCATATATTCCTCAGTCATTGTCAGCCATTTATTTTCCTTTAAAATTCTAGCTGTCTCCCTTTCTTAAGCCAGTACATAAGCCCCAAATTCTAACCGCTTCTTTAACTCATATTTTCTTCCTTACTCACAGGTCTACATAAATGAATAAACTTTGTCTTTTCTCTTGCTAATCTGTCTTCTGTCACTTCAATTTGCAGACTGCTGTCAACTGAAAAAAGAAATGCACAAGCTGAAAGTTGAGAATTATGTTCTATTTGATGGACAAAACTGAAGACTTAAAGCCCAGGACACAGCATCTCAGACAGCTCTGAAGACTGCTCCAAAGAAGTAATGGAGGAATCAAGATATATATATAGTTTTGCAACAAAAAGCAGATAGAAGTTCAAAAGATTGCTGTTAATGTGAGAAAACAGATATCTCAATTTAAGGAATCTAGTGCTTTATTATATATGAGAAAATGCAAGAGTCAGGACTCATTGAAATCAGCCCTTTGGTATGCACCTCAGCTATCTGGGGCCAGTAACCTGTGCCCTCTCATCCTGAGTCTCTACAGAATTGCGGGGGAGGGTGGGTGGAGCAGTTACTGCAGGGGTTGACTGCTAGATGGTGGGAATCCTGTTTCTGTCTTGAATTCCCTCAGGTCTCACCATCAGGATGGCTGTAATGTGATGTCTTGATGGCTGCAACATCCTTTGTTTACTGATGTGGCAGGCAACATTTTTTTTCCCGCTGACATCTCCAATCAATAAGAGGGTAGAGGTAAAGTTTTTCTCCTCAGTGTTCTCTATATCAGACTGACAATTTAGAAAGTATTTCACTAGTAAACATAAGTAGCTATTAATTTAATAGCTAGAACAGAGAGAGAGATGAAAAGTCAAGCTTTTCAAAGTAAAAGGAAGCACAGTCCTCATAGGTTGTTTAAAGGACAGTTATAGAAAAAAAAATATTGCCTGTCTTAGTGAAACCAGGGAGGGTCATGCACATCCCAGCATGCTCTATTTTGGTCACAATTTTGAGATATTCCCTGAAGGGATGCTGCTGCTGTGGGGCTAAATTGATAGAAAATCAGCATTTTCAGTGTAGTAGGGCAGTGCTTTCTTGGGAAGCATTCCTTTCTGGTGATAATTCCACACATCACACTGAAATATATGTTAGCATTCCTGGTGGATTCAGTGATACAGGTGTTAAAATGGCCCCCTGCTGAGAGTCAGCATGATGTCCTTAGGAACACAAGCAACAATTCCAGATTGTGCCAGCTTATACCAAACTGTGCATTTGGCAAATCCACTCTCTGTAAGAAGTTAAAGAAGCATAGGGGAAATATGACTGCCCAATGAAAACTCTGTAGAGTAATCCATAGCAACTTTCTTATAGAAAGTTTATGGAATACTTTTGTAAATTTAGCAGCATGCTTGGGACCCCTGAGTAGTCAAATCATAATACAAAGATTGTTACCATGGAGATGCACTAATCAAGTGGCACCCAGATGGCAAAAAGGTGTTTTCTAATCCTGGTTCTTTCATTTGCCAGGTACACTTACTGAGACTTGAGAGGTTTTAGTGGTGGCCAGACAGGAGGTGTTCTGTCTAATTTGTCCCAAGACTCTTTTCAGATGCCAGCTCTTTATTTGTTCATTCACTCCATAGCTATTTCTTCAAAATCAAGCACTGTGCTAGGCATAGAAGATAGATAAGTGAACACAACAGACCCAGTTTCTGATATCATGAAACTTTTCATATGTTGGGGAACTAGGAAGTGTGCCTGGAACATGGAGTGGAATGTGGAACAGGTGCAAGCATGCAGAAACCTTAAAAATGCAGACCCCAAATGCTGGACACCAGATTACATTTCACATGGAAGTCAGTAGGGATCTATTGAAGGAGTTTAAACACAGAGAAGGCTGATTTTGTTTTACCTTTCAGAAAAAAACATTACAGCAAGCTTTATGAAGGGTCTGAGCCACCAAGGAAACTTGGGACATGACTGAATGATGAACACACTTTACGAAGGGTAGATTCATGAACAAGGCAAAATCAATATTTTTAAGCAGACAAAGCTATTTCTTCCCATGAAATTCAATTAATAATGGCATTTACATTTTCTATGCCTTAATTTCCTTGCATATGAAATAACTCAGTTGCAGTAAATCAGAGGTTGGCAAACTATTGAGTTGGCTAGGAAGTTTTATCAAATTTTTCCATAAGATACTATGGAGAAACTTTATGAACATTTTGGCCAACCCAGTGTATAGCTCTAAGGCAAAATTTAGTAGGCTACCTGTTTATATAAATGAAGTTTTATTGGAAGATGTCAAATTAATTCATTTTGCTTGGTCTGGATCTACTTTTGTGCTATAATGGAAGAGCTGAATAGTGGCAGCAGAGGGTATATGGCCCACCAGACCTAAAATATCTGGCCTTGACAGAAAAAAATAAATTAAATAAAATTGCAACTCTATGCTAGATAGGTTTCTTCTAGTCATGATATTATTTGAGCCTAATCAAATACTCCAGTATTTTGGCCACCTCATGCGAAGAGTTGACTCATTGGAGAAGACTCTGATGCTGGGAGGGATTGAGGGCAGGAGGAGAAGGGGACGACAGAGGATGAGATGGCTGGATGGCATCACTGACTCGATGAATGTGAGTCTGGGTGACCTCCGAGAGCTGGTGATGGATAGGGAGGCCTGGCGTGCTGCAGTTCATGGGGTCGCAAAGAGTCGGACACGACTGAGCGACTGATCTGATCTGATCTGAATCAAATACTTGACTAAACACCTATAACAACTTTTCCCTTTCTTTCACACATATGTGCTTTTTTTTTTTTTTGAAAAGTCACTCAGTCATGTCCAACTCTTTGTGACCTCCTGTATGGACCCCATGTATGGACCCTATACAGTCTATGGAATTCTCTAGGCTAGAATGCTGGAGTGGGTATCCTTTCCCTTTTCCAGGAGATCTTTCCAACCCAGGGATCGAACCCAGGTCTCCCTCATTGCAGGCAGATTCTTTACCAGCTGAGCCACAAGAGAAGCCCAAGAATACTGGAGTGGGTAGCCTATCTCTTCTCCAGTGGATCTTCCTGACCCAGGAATTGAACCGGGGTTTTCTGCATTGCAGGCAGATTCTTTACCAACTGACCTATCAGGGAAGCCCTATGTACTATTTTTAAATTAATACATAAACACATATAATGATTTGGGATGTTTTAGATAATTGATTGTATTGGTTATATTCAAGACATGCTTGAATGTCTTGCTCAAGACATGTAAAATTTTAAATACTTAGAAACCTAAAAATATACTAAATCTTGAATCTTTAACTAAGTAAATTTAATATTTTAGGACACAGACATTTTGAGGGGAGGTAAAATAATGAATACTCATATAAAGTATTTACTAGAAGGTAAATTATGTAAGATAAGGGACTGAACATAATGTCAGGAGATGGATATCTCAGGAGTGCTTTACTAAATCAATCCCTGATGTTACCTTTTCCAATTAGCATTCTTTTAACTTCTAAACATGTTGATCTTTTAATTATTCTTATATCAAATGTGATGACCTATACGGAGCCACAGAAGGACAGCAAAATTGATCAGAGGCTTCATCTTCTCAGGGACTCAGAGCTTATTGTTATTAATAATGGAAATACATCATATTTATGTAGCACCTTTCCTTGAAAGAACTCATTAGCATTTATTCTCTCAAGTTTGTTTTTTTAATTCTATGGTTTGTACTTCCATCAATCTTCTCTTATAAATATGGAGGGATAGACAATTTTTAGCTATGTTTTAATCTATGGTGAAATTAAAGTACAAAATAACCATTTGTTTTCATTTTATTTTTTTTTAATTTTTGTCTTTTAGTGACAGAAGTCAAGTGTAGTACATCAGAAATCAGATGTTCAGGGGGACTTCCAGTATATACACTAAATCATTTAGATTGGGGACCACCTCCCAATCTAGAATTGTTATGACATTTCTCCAATAAATCATTGAGATAAGACATCAAATGCTGAGATTACAAAGTTAGTTTCTGAAAATTAAAAAAAGGAAACCTCAATTACAACTAGAGCAGGAGAAAGGGACAAACTGGGAGATTAGGACTGATCTATTGTATCTAACATCCCCTTCATGGATCACAGTCTTGTCATGGCAAAGGGGCTTGCACAACTCAATGAAGCTATGAGCCATGCCATGCAGGGCCACCCAAGATGGATGAGTCATAGTGAAGTGTTCTGATGAAACATGGTCCACTGGAGGAAGAAATGGCAATGCACTCCAGTATTCTTGCCATGAGAACCCCAATGACAGTATGAAAAGGAAGAAAGATACGACACTAGATAAGCCTCCCAGGTTGGAAGGTGTCCAGTATGATGCTAGGGAAGAGCAGAGGGCAATTACCAATAGCTCCAGAAAGAGTGAAGCAGGGGGGCTAGAGAGGAAATGACACTCAGTTATGGGTATGGCTGGTGGTGAGAGTAAGGTCTGATGCTATGAAGAACAATATTGCGTAGGAACCTGGAATGTTAAGTCAGTGAATTAAATAGGGCATGGTCAAGCAAGAGATGGCAAGAGCGAACATCGACTTCTCAGCAATCAGTGAACTAAAATGGACAGAAATGGGAGGATTTAATTCAGATGACCATTATATCTACTACTTTGGGGAAAAATCCTTAGACAAAATGGAGTCAACAACAGAGTCTAAAAAGCAGGAGTTGGGTGCAGCCTCAAAAATGACAGAATGATCTCAGTTTGTTTCCAAGGCAAACCATTGAACATCATAGTAATCCAAGTCTACGGCCCAACCACTAATGCCAAAGAAACTGGAGTTCACTGGTTTTATGATAACCTACAAGACCTCCTAGAACTAACACCAAAAAAAGAGAAAAAACAAAAAATATGTCCTTTTCATCATAGGGCACTGGAATGCAAAAGTAGGAAATCAGTAGATACCCAGAATAACAGGCAATTTTGGCCTTGGAGTACAAAATGAAGCAGAGCAAAGGCTAACAGAATTTTGTCAAGAAAAGCCATTGGTTATAGCAAATACCCTTTTCCAACAACACAAGAGACTACTCTACATATGGACATCACCAAATGGTCAATTATGAAATCAGATTGATTATATTTTTTGCAGCCAAAGATGGAAAACCTCTATACAAAACAAAAGTAAGCAAAAACAAGACCTGGAGCTGACTGTGACTCATATCATGAGCTCCTTTTTGCAAATATCAGAATTAAATTGAAGAAAGTAGGGAAAACTACTAGGGCTTCCAGGTATGACCTAAATCAAATCCTTTATGATTATACAGTGGAAATGACAAATAGATTCAAGGGGTTAGATCTGGTAGACAGAGTGCCTGAAGAACTATGGATGAAGGTTCATGACATTGTACAGGAAGCAGTGACCAAAACAACCCAAAGAAAAAGAAATGCAAGATGGCACAGTGGTTGTCTGAGGAGCCTTTACAGATAGCTGAGGAAAGAAGAGAAGCAAAAGGCAAGGGAGAAAGGGAGAGATATAACCAACTGAACTCACAGTTCCAGAGAATAGCAAGGAGAGAAAAGAAGGCCTTCTTAAATGAACAACACAAACAAATAGAGGAAAGCAATAAAATGGAAAAAAAATAGAGATCTTTTCAAGAAAATTTGAGATATCAAGGGAAAAGTTCAATCAAGGATGGACATGATAAAAGACAGAAACAGTATGGACCTGACAAAAGCAGAAGAGATTAAGAAGAAATGGCAAGAAGACCAAGAAGAACTATACAAAAAAGGTCTTAATGATGCAGATAATCAAGATGATGTGGTCACTCAACTAGAACCAAACATCCTAGAGTATGAAGTAAAGTGGGCCTTAGGAAACATTACTACAAACAAAGCCTGTGGAAGTGGTGGAATTCCAGCTGAGCCACTTCAACTCCTAAAAGATGATGCTATTAAAATTCAGCAGTGGCCATAGGACTGGAAAAGGTCAGTTTTCATTCCAGTCCCAAAGAAGGGCAGCATCAAAGAATGTTCAAACTACCATATAGTTGTGCTTGTTACACTTGCTAGTAAGGTTATACTCAAAAATCCTTCAAGCTAGGCTTCAGCAGTATGTGACCCAGAACTTCCAGATGTACAAGCTGGGTTTAAAAAAGGTGGAGGAACCAGAAATCAAATTGGCACCACTCACTGGATCATAGAGAAAGCAATGGGATTCCAGAAAAAGCATCTCCTTCTTCTTCATTGACTAAGCTAAAGCCTTTGACTGTGTGGATCACCAACAAACCATGGAAAATTCTTAAAGTGGTGGGAACACCAAACCACCTTACCTGTCTCCTGAGGAACCTATATGTGGGTCAAGAGGCAACAGTTAAAACCTTACACAGAACAATTTGACTGGTTCAGAATTGGAAAAGGAGTACAACAAGGCTGTATCTTGTCACTTAAATGCAGAGTACATCATGTGACATGCTGGACTGGATGAAGCAGAAGCTGGAATCAAGATTGCCGGGAGAAATATCTACAACCTCAGATAGGCAGATGATACCACTGTAATGGTAGAATGTAAAGAGAAATTAAAGAGCCTCTTGATGATGGTGAAAGAGGAGAGAGAAAAAAAGCTAGTTTAAAACTCAACAATCAGAAAACTAACATCATGGAATCTGATCCCATCACTTCATGGCAAATAGAAAGGGAAAAAGTAGAAACAGTGACAGATTTGATTTTCTTGGGCTCCAAAATCACTGTGCATGGTGACTGAATGCCATTATGAAATTAAGACACTTGCTCCTTGGAATGAAAGCTATGACAAACCTAGACAGCATATTAAAAAACAGAGACATTGCCAACAAAGGTCCGTATAATCACTCCTATGGTTTTTCCAGTAGTCTTGTATGGATACAAGAGTTTAACCATAAAGAAGGCAGAACACCGAAGAATTGATGCTTTCGTATTGTGCTGTTGGAGAAGCCTCTTGAGAGTCTTTTGGACAGCAAGGAGATCAAACCAGTCCATCCTAAAGGCAATCAACCCTGGATATTCATTGGAAGGACTAATGCTGAAGCTGACTCTCCAATACTTTGTCCACTTGATGCGAAAAACCAACTCAGTGGGAAAAATTGAAGGCAAAAGGAGCAGCAGGCGATGAAATGGTTAGATAGCATCACCAACTCAGTGGCTATGAATTTGAACAAATTCCAGGAGAGAGTGGAGGACAGAAGAGCCTGGACTGCTACAGTCCATATGGTCACAAAGAGTTGGACATGAGTTAGCAACGGAACAACAACAGCAATATATGAAATAGATAACTAAGGAAAACTTGCTATATAACAGGGAACTCTACTCAGTACTCTATATTGATCTATATGAAATAGAATCTAAAAGTTGTGAATATCTATACGTATAACTATCACTTTATTAAACACCTGAAAATAACACAACATTATAAATAAACTAATCTCCAATAAAAATTACAAGGCATAACACAAACTAGAGTTAGTAATGGTCTGGAAGTAAAGGTCGGGGACATTGTGCTTAGTCCCTCAGTTTTGTCTGACTTTTGGGGACCCCATGGACTCTAGTTCCCCAGGCTCCCCTGTTCATGGGGATTCTCCAGCAAGAATACTGGAGTGGACTGCCATGCCCTTCTCCAGGGGAATCTTCCCAACCCAGGGATTGAACCCAGGTCTCCCACATGCAGGTGTATTCTTCACCACCTGAGCCACCAAGGAAGCCTGGATTAGAGTGGAGTGTGCCAGAAAATACAGCCCAGGGCTGATGTCTGGCTAGTTCTTCCTGCTTAGCCTTCATATCGTAGACAAATTGCAAGCCCTATCAACACCACCATGCTGAGGATGCTGTCATAGATAGCTGGGGGGACTCCCAAGAAAGGGGCTGCTGGTGGTAACTTCATCACAGGGAGACTTGGAGACCAGGTGACTTTTCCGAATTCTTTTGGCAGGGAGGGTTCAGTGTTTTGGGGGTGCACCTAGCTTGGGCTTCCCTGGTGGCTCAGCTGGTAGAGAATCCACCGGCAATGAAAGAGACCTGGGTTTGATCCCTGAGTTGGGAAGATTCCCTGGAGAAGGGAAAGGCTACCCACTCCAGTATTCTGGCCTGGAGAATTCCGTGGACTGTGTAGTCCATGGGGTCACAAAGAGTTGGACATGACTGAGCGACTTTCACTTTCTAACCAGTGCGAAGTGATACCTCATTGGAGTTTTCATTTGCTGTTCTCTAATACTGAACCATATGTAGCACCGTTTCATTTTCTTTAACAAAAAAATACACTATGCATGAAATTGACCTCTTGAAATTTGCTTCCTAAAAGTCCATCCTGTTTCGTTTTGTTTTGTTTATTGATCGCCTACCCCAGGACATTTCTTGAGTGCAAGTGTGCTTTGCTGCCCCGCAGGCCTCGTGAATATCAAGTGGCCTTTGGCACCGGTTTCACAGTCGTTGTTATGGGAAATGTCCACAAGGCGGCAGCACTTCTTGTTGACCCTCTTGGGTTAATTGGGCAACCAGAGCCCAGGCAAAAGGCCTGTTCCTGGGTTGTGGATTAGAGTGGAATGTGCCAGGGGAAAAACGACCTGGGACTGGTGTCTTGCTAGTTCTTCCTGCTTAGCCTTCATATCACACGCAGATCATAAGCCCTGCCAAGGCCACTCTGCTGAGGGTGCTGTCACAGACAGCTGGAGCGACTCCCAGGAAACGGGCTGCTAGTGGGAATCCCTGCACAAAGAGACTCGGACCTGGTGATGACTGTTCAGAGCTCTTCCTGAACACAGGGTCCCCCGTGCTTTGCCTGATCTAGGCTTGCCTGAGCTCAAGGGCCTGCCTGGATCTGGTGATTGGGGCCTGATGGACAGGGGACCAGGCACTCCTAGGGGAGGGTGGCTTCTTTCCTGGTTTCAGCTCCCCTGCTCTCTTAGCTCCATGCGAGTCCAGCTTTGGGACACAAGGCTGCTCAGGCTTCAGGGACGTGACACCAGACGTGGTTTCTGAGGCCTGACAGAGATATGGTAGGCATTTCTTTTCTGTTGAATTATGATTTTTATTTCACATTGGAATCTATTTGATTTGCAAAGCTGTGTTTGTTTTCAGTGTATAGCAACCTGATTCTGGTACACATATGCACATATCTAGTCTTCTTTGGATTCTTTTTCCCTTATATGATATTGCAGTGTCTTGAGTGGGGTTCTCTGTGCTAAACAGTAGGTCCTTGTTTATTATCTAGTTTAAATGTATTACCATTTATCTGTTAATCCCAGCTTCTTAATTTTCCCTCCCACAACCACCTTTCCCATTTCATACTCCTAAGTGTGTTTTCCAACCAAATAGTCTATTTCATGAAGGAGTTCCTTTTTATTGATTTTTAGATGCCCGGCATAAGTGATGTCATTGGCATTTAGTCATTTTCTGACTTCCTTAGTATGATCATGTCCAAGCCCATCCATGTTGCTGAAAAAGGCATTGTTCCTTTCTTTTAAATGGCTGAGGAATGTTCTATTGTATATGTGTATCACATTGTTTATCCATCCCTCTGATGACGGACAGTTTGGATGCTTCCATGTCTTGGCTATTGTCAGGCAAGCTACCTTGAACGTCAGGGTGTGTGTGTTTCCGTTTAGGTTTTCTCTACATACAGGCCCAAGAATGAGATTGCTGTATCATGTCTTTGCTCTAATTTCGTTTTTCTTAAGGAACCTGCATGCTGTACTCCACAGCGCCTATACCAGTTTACGTTTCGACAAACAGTGTATAAGAACCTCTTTTCGTCACACTCACTCCAGCATTTACTGTTATAGAGTTTTTTAATGATGGTGAGTCTGATCAGTTTGGGTTGATAACGCCAATTGTAGTTTTGCTTTGCATTTCTGTAAAAATTAATGATGATGATCTTTTCATGTGCTTGAGCATCTTTTCATATGCTTAACCATCTTTATGTGTTCTTTGCAGAAATGTCTACTTAGATTTTTGATCCATTTTTTGATCACATTTTTTTTTTTTTTTGGTATTCAGCTCCATAAGCTGTTTGTACATTTTTCAAATTAATGCCTTATTTGATGTTTCAGTTGGAAATAGTTTCTTCCATTCTGAGACTGTCTTTCCTTTGTGTTTATAGTTTCCTTTGTTGTTGAAACGCTTTTAAGTTTAGTTAGGTGCCTGCATGCATGCTAAGTTGCTACGGTGGTGTCCAACTCTTTGAGACCCCATGGACTGTAGCCCGCCAGGCTCCTCTGTCCGTGTGATTCTCCTGGCAAGAATTCTGGAGGAAGTTGCTGTGCCTCTTCCAGGGATCCTCCTGAACCAGGGATTGAACCCATGTTTTTTACATCTTCTGCATTGGCAGGTGAATTCATTACCACTAGCACCACCAGGGAAGCTCTTAGGTACTATTTATTTATTTTGATGGTAGTTTTTTTTTTATATATATATACATATGGAAAGATGCAAGAATCTGGATTGATTAAATTCTTCCTGAGATGTACATCTAACTATTTAAAGGAACTGTTTTCCGAAGCACTGAGTGCCTCTTTCTGGTTTTCCTCCTGAATTCCTTCTGTATTCAACATCATCAGTCAGCAACTCCAGTAACTAATCCTTTTGAATTGAATGGTGGGGAGTATTCTTTGTTCAATAAATGTGTACGAACCAACACTGTCTTTATAGAGTTTGTACCTTCAGCCTAAAGCCAATATCAGATGTTTTGTAAAAGTTCGTGAGTATTATCATCCCTAAAAGGAGAAAGAGTTTTACTTTTCTTAAATAGCTGTCTCATGTTATCTGTATTACTCTTCCAGTATTTTATTTTATTTTTTTGCTTTCTGCCTACCACCATTAACATTTGGGTATGTTTTAGCTCCCTTGCTTTTGAACTGTGGTGTTGGAGAAGACTCTTGAGAGTCCCTTGGACTGCAAGAAGATCCAACCAGTCCATTCTGAAGGAGATCAATCCTGGAATTTCTTTAGAAGGAATGATGCTAAAGCTGAAACTCCAGTATTTTGGCCACCTCATGCGAAGAGTTGACTCATTGGAGAAGACTCTGATGCTGGGAGGGATTGAGGGCAGGAGGAGAAGGGGACGACAGAGGATGAGATGGCTGGATGGCATCACTGACTCGATGGATGCGAGTCTGAGTGACCTCCGGGAGCTGGTGATGGACAGGGAGGCCTGGCGTGCTGCGGTTCATGGGGTCACAAAGAGTCGGACACGACTGAGCGACTGATCTGATCTGATCTAGCTCCCTTGTAAGATTATTAACTTCTTGAGCTTAGGGTTAAAATCAATCTCTCCCTTTTATCTCCACAGTTCTTCACACACTGCCATGTATATGATCTGTACACTATAAATCTCTACTCAGGAAGTGAATAAACATTTGTTGATATTGTTGATTTATTTTGTTGTTGTTGATGTTCTGATCCAAAGTATAATATTTAGATCCTTTCCTTAATCTAGAAAGTGTTCAGATTGTATGATATTTCCAAGTCCCAATCATATTTCTTTTTAATTTAAAATACAATTTATTTATTTATTTATTTTTGACTGTGCTGGGTCTTCCTTGCTGTGGGGGCTTTCTCTAGTTGGGGCAAACAGGGGCTACTCTTTGCTGTGGTGCTCCATCTTCTCATTGCAGTGGCTTCTCTTGTTCGGGAATGTGGATTCTAGTCTCTGGCTTCAGTAGTATATGCCCTGGGCTCTGGAGCACAGGCTCAGAAGTTTTGGCCCGTGGGCTTAGCTGCTCTGCAGCATGTGGGATCCTCCCAGACCAGGGGCGAAAGCCACATCTTCTGCAGTGGCAAGTGGGTTCTTTCCCACTGAACTACCAGCCTCCTAATAACATTTTAACTGAAGTTCTCTCTTTGATGCTTAACCTTAGGGCATATGAGGAGTTTCTCTGATTTTCTGCTTAACTTTTTATATCTATGTTGTAAATTTGACTAGTCTGAAGTGCTGTAGCAATATTGGACTGAGCTCATCTTGAGGTCAGGAGCATGGAAGCAATACTATTTTAAATTAAGCAACTCTGGATACAAAGAGTAATTGGCCAGTATTCATCATACAAAATGTTTTATCTGTATGAAGAAATGAATTTTATGACCCTGTAAGAGGATACAGAGCCACATGTCCTTTTACTTTTTGTTCTGTTTATTTCTAGAGATGCTTTTCTTTCTAGTTTTGGCTTTATTTTTTTTAACTCTTTGTTGTCTTATTTTTTTCTCTATAGTTCTAAAATTTTTGCTTAACAATACTTATAGTACAAAATTATAGTTTTTATTAACAGGTTTTCCAGCAGAGTTTAATGTTAATCACTCATGATATTCTGCTCTGATTTTTCCAATAAAGTTAATTTTTACAGGAATAGGAATGTGATGCTTCTGTAGATTACTTTTTATTAATTTTTGCAAAGAAGTGTGAAGATTATTAATTATCAGGTTTTTTTGTGGGTATACATTTTTTTTAAATTTTATTTTATATAACTTTACAATTATCGGGTTTTTAAGATGGGAAATGCAGAGGTTTTACCAAATTCAGAAACGTCTACAAAAATTATCTATAGAACTCATAAACAGTACTTCCTCTTCCACTGTTGGTGAAGGTTAGAGTGAATAAACCTGGGATCAGGCTGTGGGCTCTCTTGATTCTTCCATTAATAATAAAAGCTAATATTGCTGGTGTACTTATCATGTTCCAGAGTCACGTTTTACACAGATTATCTCCTTTAATCTCACTTAAGTTATATCTTTAATTAAAGGAGAAATACTAGTCAAATAAGACAGATTCACAAAGTAAATAATGGAGATGATAAGACTTTTTGAACACACCTTTATCAGTGGGAATACTTGCATATGTAGAAATTATGAATGGCCAGAATTTTGCAGGGAGAGGTCTTTGCAAGGTAGTTCAGTTGTCTCATTTTACAAGTAAGAATTGGATCAGTGAGTTGAGGTGACTTGTGGAAGCTCAGTCTATTATCCAGTGTTGTGCAAAAATCTACCTCAAAACTTCATGAACTGGATCAACAGTATTCTGTCGTATATCATAATCAGGCACTCAGTGCTGACCCAGTGGAACTGGCTTCCTGCTCCTTTTTGTGTCTTGAGTCTGGAATGTCAGATGCGTCCACCTTCACCAGTGAGGTGCCTTAGCCACCTGGAACCACTGGAGGATAGCCAGTCATCACTGCTTTT
This sequence comes from Tragelaphus eurycerus, assembly GCA_935064755.1. Lineage (NCBI taxonomy): Eukaryota > Metazoa > Chordata > Mammalia > Artiodactyla > Bovidae > Tragelaphus > Tragelaphus eurycerus. The sequence goes on from CAKXYN010000001.1 coordinate 41,502,085, forward strand.
CCCTGACCCTTTGTGTGTGGCTAGCTTGGGCTCCGGTACTATACGGCATCTGGCTGCCAAGAGGAGGAATACTGTTAAAGAAAAAAGTGCAGTTCAGTGTAGTTTCAAGATTGTGCTGCCTTGATTCAGTGATTCAGGCAGCATCCCATCAAGCAGACAGAGAGGAGCTCCAGTGAGTTGAACACAGTGAAAGACTTCATAGATGGAAGACAGTGGGAACAAGGATGTTATACCAGCAAAAATGTGGGTTAGTTGTGGCAAGATTACCTTCCTTTAGGGATGGTAGGTGTCTATCAAGCAGGTTAACTTAGGAGTGCTTCAAAAATTATTAAATCCCTCCAAATCTCCCTCTCACTTGCTGAGTATTTCTTCTATAGCAGTTACTACAATCTGACCGTTTATGTCTTTTATTTTTTCTCTATCCAAACCTCCCCCAAGTGATTCTTTCTTGACTGGTGTAAGATTGTACTTTGGAAGAGGCTGGAACTGTAATTAAGTATTAGTTTGGTGACACGAGATTAGCATAAGTCACTCCATTTGGGCCTTTTGTCTTGTTTTTGACAATTCCCTCCTTTGCATCAGACTCTCAGCCTGAGAGATGTGATCAAAGTTAGGGCATTAGCATTACTCCCAGTTATCACTCTGAAGTTCTTATAGTTTTGTTGTTGTTAATTGTTACTGGAGTATACCTGATGTAGTTTTCTGGCGATCCTTTCTGTGGTATTCAGGGGTCACAGCTTGGACTCACATTCAGGTCAGTTGCTCTTTTCATTTCTTTCTGATGTTTTGTTCTTAGGGAGATTGTTTTCTTGGAGATTGTTTCTTGTAACATGCATTTAGAGCTTTTGAGAGAATGCATCGTATAATGGACACAACTATGATTATTATAAACAGGATGCTTCCCATTGTCTGCAGTGTGCTTTGGAGCCATGGCTTTGGAGCCCCCCAAGATCCAAACCAGTCAGAATCATATAAATTAAAGGCAGTGTTCTGATGAAGGAGCCACTTTCTTAAGTCAGGTGTTTTATTCAGTGATTTTATGTAGCTGAGAATCAACTTTCCCTGAAGTATCCATCCAAAGGCAGCAGGTGGTATTGGCCACAGAATAAGCACTTCTTTGCTCAGCTAAAAGGCAACCAAGCCTATCCTCGTATCAAAAATAATGTTGGCCAGACTGTATAGGGATTTTTGCTGGGCAGCTCTTGCTTTCACAGCACTTTCTGCAATATCTTCATTTTGAGCTAAAGAAAAGATTCCTGATCATAGTCTCATTTGCACTTACTCCTAGCCAGGAGAGTAGAGATCTGCCAAAGGGGAAGATTATGAATCAGGAATGACCTCTGGTAATTCGAGTTTGAGTCTGTGGCCCAGGACTGGCAAGTTGAGAGCCATGAAGTCCAGTAAAATGTAAAAGATCTTAGACAACACAGGAGGCTTTGTTTCAGTTACTCTTGCCTTGTGTCCCTTTCTTTGTTTGAAGCCTGAATGCAAGGTCCCCAGGTTTAGAGTTTTAACCAGAGACAGGGAAATGAATACCCTGTCCATTTGGGTTAGGGAATATGACACAATAGAATGAGGATAAGTTTGTCTAGAGAAACTGAAGCACTGGAAATCAGGGAAAAGTTCATGATGAACAGAACTTTATGATCAATGGCATTGTGGTAAATTCAGTAGTTGTTTGGAGGTTTTATTACCCACCTTTGCAATAAGATAGATGAACAATGACATTGTCTTCCAAGCCAGAACAAGGCAAAATGTGGACAAAAGAGTCATAAATACCTTCATGGTTTAGGAATTAGGAAAGCAATGGTCAGAAAAGGAAAGGAAGGATGGAAAGAAACATTCTTGATCTGACAAATTAGGAGAAAGCAGTCTACCTTGATGTTGGCTACTAATTTTGATAGTCAATTTGATTTTGTGGTCTCCAACTGCTCTGGTCAGTTCTGGGAGTCTGAGGGAACCCTTTTTTAATTGGAAGATGTAGACCCAAGATTTAAGTAAGTCTAGTACGTCAAGGCTGCATATTGTCACCATGTTTATTTAACTTATATGCAGAGTACATCATGAGAAATGCTGGACTGGAAGAAATACAAGTTGGAATCAAGATTGCCGGGAGAAATATCAATAACCTCAGATATGCAGATGACACCACTCTTATGGCAGAAAGTAAAGAGGGGCTAAAAAGCCTCTTGATGAAAGTGAAAGTGGAGAGTCAAAGGGTTGGCTTAAAGAAAGCTCAACATTCAGAAAACGAAGATCATGGCATCTGGTCCCATCACTGCATGGGAAATAGATGGGGAAACAGTGGAAACAGTGTCAGACTTTGTTTTTCTGGGCTCCAAAATCACTGCAGATGGTGACTGCAGCCATGAAATTAAAAGATGCTTACTCCTTGGAAGGAAAGTTATGAGCAACCTAGATAGCATATTCAAAAGCAGAGACATCACTTTACCAACAAAGGTTCGCCTAGTCAAGGCTATGGTCTTTCCTGTGGTCATGTATGGATGTGAGAGCTGGACTGTGAGGAAGGCTGAGCGCCGAAGAATTGATGCTTTTGAACTGTGGTGTTGGAGAAGACTCTTGAGAGTCCCTTGGACTGCAAGAAGATCCAACCAGTCCATTCTGAAGGAGATCAATCCTGGAATTTCTTTGGAAGGAATGATGCTAAAGCTGAAACTCCAGTATTTTGGCCACCTCATGCGAGGAGTTGACTCATTGGAGAAGACTCTGATGCTGGGAGGGATTGAGGGCAGGAGGAGAAGGGGACGACAGAGGATGAGATGGCTGGATGGCATCACTGACTCGATGGATGCGAGTCTGAGTGACCTCCGGGAGCTGGTGATGGACAGGGAGGCCTGGCGTGCTGCGGTTCATGGGGTCGCAAAGAGTCGGACACGACTGAGCGACTGATCTGATCTGATCTGATCTGATCTGCCATCTGACTGATACCTGGGTCATTGAAGAGGATCTGGTATAGTCCTTTCTCCAAAGATTCAAGGACAGTTCTTTGTTCTTAGTGATTACAAATCAGAAGGTTGGGAGAAAATTAGAAGTTAGAGATTTGTAGCCAGATATTTGAGGAAGCTTGAAGAATTCAGTATGCGGTCTAGTTTATAGGTATATAACAAAACTTCAAAGATAAATAACGGGATTAAACTGAAATATCTATAAAGATGCAAGCATATTTTTCTGTTCAGACACAGAGAGAATAGAAGAGGATGAAGGAAAGCCTTAAGACTTTTGAGGTAAATAGGAGGAAAGTTGAGAGATGATTTGATTGATTAGAAATATTGACAAATATTTTAGGGAAAATATTCAAATTTTAATAAAAATAATGTTATCAAAAGCAAAGTTATAGATGATATTTCTGTATTGCTTTTAAGGAACATTGCTATCTCTCAGAGAGAGGAGGAAAGGATAACCATAGCATAAGACACTCATCTTTTCCTTTTGAGAACTCCTAATCTTTAGTTTTGAAAGAACTCTTAATGTCAGGAAGGGATAAGTAGTTAAATTAGATCTTAAAATCATTGAGTGCCAAATTCTCCAATTATTTTCTGCCTTTTGAGATTTGAAAGTAGAAGATTAACAGCCTTCTCAATATTTGAAGCAATAAAATATTTTGGAGATGATATTAATATCCTTTACTTAGAGTGTTCTGAACAGGATGAGGTCAAGTTCAAGAAGAAAAGAACTGCCACAGATCCTCAAGTGTTACCCAAGCCTCTGCAGTCTTTCCAGTTTTTCCACAATGCCTCAGCCTGCCTTAAAGAAAAATCTATGTAACAGGTTGAACAAAGCTTTGCTTTTCCTTTTTTTTTCCCCCCCAAATGAATATCTTTTTAAAAAGAGCTTAATTTCTCATCAGGAAAGACCAAAAACTAAGCCTCAGGAAATTAGCCACAAAGACATTAATGAATTTCTGTGAGAATAGCCTGCAGCAGAGCTTCAGAGAAGTCATCCACTAATCTTAACATTAGCTGACATTAATTTTGAAGTAGTTATTGCTAACATGAATTATGTATAACAGATTAAACTATATTTATTTGCAATCTTTAAAATTCAAGGGGATGTTTCCTCCCTTTGATATATATATTTAAATTCCAATATCACACTAATCATGCATGCTTGCCTAAAAGCACCTGATCCCCCATAACCCGTTTTTAACGGGAAGAGGGAGTCTCATGCCTTCTTTATTCCTCACGCCTAACTCATTTTATTGACTTGACCACCAGCACTTTCGTTGGAGAGTTAGGTGCCTCCCTCTCAAGTGTGCCTTGAGTGAGTGAGTGAAGTCGCTCAGTCGTGTCCAACTCTGGGACCCCATGAACTGTAGCCTACCAGGCTCCTCCATCCATGGGATTTTCCAGGCAAGAGTACTGGAGTGGGTTGCCATTTCCTTCTCCAGGAGATCTTCCTGACCCCAGGTCTCCCACATTGTAGGTAGATGCTTTACCGTCTGAGCCACCAATTGTGCCTTACACTGTGTTATTATTGAGACCATTGAGGGTACATCAAGAATAAGCAACATTTTCTTTGGTGAGAAATAACTCAAGAGAATGTGGCCAGTGGTTTAGGTCATGGAATCTGGAATCAGACTCTCTGGGTATGAAATGAATGACAATGAATGACAGACTCATCACCTGTGACCCAGGACTATTGATTGCTGTTGTTCTAACTTTTCCTATGTGCTATGCTATGCTAAGTCACTTCAGTCGTGTCCGACTCTGTGCGACCCCATAGATGGCAGCCCACCAGGCTCCCCCATCCCTGGGATTCTCCAGGCAAGAACACTGGAGTGGGTTGCCATTTCCTTCTCCAATGCATGAAAGTGAAAAGAGAAAGTGAAGTCGCTCAGTCATGTCTGACTCTTAGCGACCCCATAGACTGCAGCCTACCAGGCTCCTCCATCCGTGGGATTTTCCAGGCAAGAGTACTGGAGTGGGGTGCCATTGCCTTCTCCTAAGGAGAGATAATTGTAGGACCCGTTGCATAGAGTTGTCATGAAAGTTGAATGAAATGGCACTATAGTTTTATTTATTTTTAGTTATGTGATATAACTAATTTATTTATTCTTTTGTTGCTTTGCACAGGTTTCCTCTAGTTGTGGTGAGTGGCAGCTATTCTTTCATGTGGTACAAGGGCTTCTCATGGTGTTGGCTTCTCTTGTTGCAGAGCTCAGGCTCTAGAGTGCACAGGTTCAGCAGCTGTGGTGCGCGGGTTTAGTTGCTGTGCGGCATGTGGGATCTTGCTGGACCAGGGATTAAGCTCGTGTCCCCAGCATTGACAGGAGGATTCCTATCCACTGTGCCACCAGGGAAGTCTGACATTATGTTTTTAATTTTATTCTATTGAGCATACCAAAGTACTGCAAAAGTTTAATCTCCAGTTTACTCTATATGAAATAATGCAACTTATTAAAAAATAAAAATAACTCCCAGTGTTGTTTATACAATACCATGTAACTCAAATGTAATTTTCTCAATGAGATTTATTTATTTATTTTTTACTGTTGTGGTGAGTTTCAAATCCTGGTCGTGCCTCTTTTTTAAAATAATTATTATAGTTGCTTTACAATGTTGGGTTAGTTTCTACTATATAGCAAAATGAATCAGTCATACATAGACATATATCCTCTCCCTTCCTTCCCATTCAAGTTACCATAGTGCATTAAGTAGAATTCCCTGTACTATACAGCATCTTCTCATTAGGTATCTATTTTATACATAGTACCAATAGTGTATATACGTCAATCCCAATCTCCCAATTCCTCCCACCCTCCCCTTTTCCCCTTGGCATCCGTACATTTGTTCTTGACATCTGTATCTTTATTTCTGCTTTGCAAATAGGATTATCTTTACCATTTTTCTAGATTCCACATATGTGTGTTAATATACAACATTTGATTTTCTCTTTCTGACAACTTCACTCTGTATGACAGTCCATTCATGTCTCTACAAATGACCCTATTTTGTTCCTTTTTATGGCTGGAATATTACTCAGCTATTTTTTTTTAAAAAAAGGCTTATCTCATTTAAAATTGATACCCATAGTACCCCATCTTGACCTAGTAATTCCAGCTCTGCTTCCCTAGTTTGTTCTTTTCTTTCCCCCATAACACTAATTCCCTAACTTGTTATGTGTTTATTCTATTAAAATTGTTCTTTTTCACTACAAAATCAGCTCCTCAAGGACAGATTTTTATATTACCCTCTAATATATCCCAAGTGTCAAGAATAGTGCCTGAAATATAGTAAATACTATATAAACATTTATTAAAAAAAGAAAGAAAGGAGGAAGAGGAGTAGAAAGAATGGAAGCAAGTATAACTATTCTTGTCAGTTAGAAAAAAAGAAGGAAAGAGAAAGGAAAAATGGGTGTATCATTTATGTGGTTTAAACTGGGATGAACTGGAGGGATGGTGTGGGAAGGGGGGAGGGAGGAGGGTTCAGGATGGGGAACACGTGTATTCTGGTGGCGGATCCATCTCGATGTATAGTAAAAGTAATACAATATTGTAAAGTTAAGAAAAATTAAAAAATAATAATAATAATAATAAAAATAAAATAAAATATTTTAAGGAAATAGTATGAAAATTATGAAAATAAAAAATCATGAAAATCTTCTTTCCCCATGAGTAGTTCATCAACCTTTTTTGGCTTAAACTACTACAACACGTTTAGTTTTTAATAAAAAAAAACATTTCCTCAAAAGAAGGAAAAAAGGCATTAATTACATATTCAAAATAAGTATAACACTGAAGGTATGAATAGGCAAGGGGTGCTTGTTATGACACACTTTATTTTTGTTTTAATTTATAGGAGCAATTTTCTGTAAATAGGGACCACAGATATCCAGTAATCACTTTCCTCAGAAGTGAAATACACAGAACAGGCTCAGCTGTCTCTAGTCCTCTAACTGAAAGTGCCTACCTAGAACCTCTCACCACTAGTGCCTAGTTCGGGGCAAAATAACCATCTTGCTTCATTATCTCAATCAGAGTTGCTGTCCCTCTCAAAGGCACAAAAGAAGAAATTAAAATTATTTATTTAGCACTTACATGGAGTCCAGATGTAGAACCACTCATAGAGACAAACAAAGACAAACATGTCAAATCCCAACAATCCCAATAATTAGGTGGGCTGGAGTTCGATCATATTTTTGACCGCATTTCATCATTTGCATTTTAGGAAGAAATTAGTAAATATCCTGAGAAAATGGTGCACATAGCCAATAGCAATTGGAGAAATAAGTTCTCTTTTAATAGTGATTAATTTTTTCCTCTTTCAGGAAATTATTAATATGTTATCATCATGGTGATAAAATCTAGATGGCTCTCTATGCCTGTCTCACCTCTTCTACTTCATGCCATACATGCAAACATTCTTTCCAATAATTATTCATACATAATCTCATATTTATGAAAGGATGTGAGAGGAATTTTCATACTACATCACCTGAGTCCAGAGTCCAGATGTTGAGACTGACCTACTTTTCAGTTTGCAGGACAATCCCAGATTTTGTTGATATTCCTCAAATGTTCTGTGCTGTGTTTAGTCACTCAGTTGTGTCTGAATCTTTGAGACCCCATGGACTGCAGCCCACCAGGCTCCTCTGTCCTTGGGAATTCTCAAAGGCAAGAATACTGGAGTAGGTTGCCGTGCCCTCCTCCACAGGCTCTTCCCAACCCAGGGATCCAACCCAGGTCTCCCACATTGCAGGCAGATTCTTTCCTGACCAAGCCACTAGGGAAGCCGAAGAACACTAGAGTGGGTAGACTATCCCTTCTACAGGGGATCTTCCTGACCCAGGAATCGAACTGGGGTCTCCTGCATTGCAGGTGGATTCTTTACCAGCTGAGCTACCATAGAAGCCCATTCCTTACATACTAGTTAAAAAAAAAAACAAAAACAACTTTTTCATGTTTAATATACGTTCAGTTTGAATGAAGAATGTTATAGGGACCCTAAAAGACGTTGACAATCAGATGCTAAGAGAAGGGGGAACAAAGTGTTTCAAAGAGGATGAATCACAGTAAGTCCCTCTTCCAAGGCCACTGCCTATCACTGTTTTCACCGTGGGATTCAAGGGACTAAAAGCAGTCCTCACTCCAGGAGACTCCACTCACTCACACCCAGATTTATATCACTGTTACATCTTGAAAGTGGCATTCAAGTCATGGGTCCCGAGATTTTACTGTAGTCTGTATTAAATACCTGACCTTGTTCCCAAACTCTGATACTCTTAAAATCTCTCTAAATCTTACAGATTTTTAAACAGAAAAGGGTATATCTTACTAGGCATGACTCCAGACACTTAACTTGAGGGATAATATCTTTTTGCACCAAATTAAAAAAAAAATTATTTATGTTTAATTGGAGGATAATTGCTTACAATGTTGTGTTGGTTTCTGCTGCACTACAATGCGAATCTGCCGTAAGTATACATATGTCCCCTCCCTCTTGAACTTTCCTCCCACCCCCTCACCCCATACCACACCTTGAGTTTGTCACAGAACACTGGGTTGAGCTCGCTGCGTTATGCATATTTGCTCCATATTTCTAAAAAGTGTATTTATACACATCAAAAGTACAAAAATATATTCTTTACGTATATATAGGTATTTAAAAGATTGTAGTCTTTTAAATTTAGATTAAACATAAAACCTGAGTGTAATAAGCAAAAGAAATCTATCAGTTGAGTTCAAAATGTTTTAAAATGCAAATAATCTAGTTCCTGTATAGATATCACACCACGGTAGTGGGGGAGGTATAGATCCACTGTCCATCCTAACCCCTCTTCTTCATTTGATGATCTCTTTCCTTTTGTTGGAAAATCATGATCACCTCTTCTTTGGGTGGCATATTAAGGCATAATTAACAAACTGAGAATTGGTTCAAACAAGGTGAATGGACAGGCATAATAAAATCAGTCTATTGATTGTCGTTTAGTTACTCTTTCACTCTCAGGCAGTACAGAGGTGACAAATTGTGGGCCATGAAATCATCAGCCTGCAGGATCATGTCATTTAAATGGGAGGATCACACTAAGCTTGTATCTGCAGAAAATGACACTCCTCTCAAATTACCCATTCCGGCTACTCCAGTGGCAGAAACGACCATCATCAATATGAGAAAGTCTTCAAGATCACAGGAAATGTTGTCCTCAATTTCTCTTCCTTCCTGATACAGCTTTCTGCTTTCCAAAATGAGAGCGCTGAGCGCTTGCTGGATCATTTCCTAATGATTAAAGATGCTGCCTGCGTTGCACCATACATTTTGTTGCTTGTACATTGGTGCTCTAATGAAAAGACAGATACCTCACTATGGGAGAAGTGTGTTTAGGCAATACCCTTTCCCCAGAACCTGATTAAATCAGGATGCTTAAAAGAGTTTTGCTTTTATGACACAAGTAGTTTGAGCCTCATTGGCACTGAGTTTAAACACTGCAAGCAAAATATTAGTTTTGGATCTGCAGTGTATTCATAGCCCTGAGTGTCTCCAACAAGCTTATCTGGAGGATTCTGTTTATGTGAAAGAAATTGCTGTGATCAATCACTGTGTAGTAAGGGATCAAACAAAATGCTGAATCGAGAGATGTTTTCCATTGGCCCCGTTCAGCAAGAGACAGGAGAACTACAAGTGAGCTGTTATGCATTCTACAAGAAAACTACAATTTATGTTCTAGATTTTTTTTTTCCTGGTGTTGATATGAAACCTCATGTTCCAGGATCATTTTTCTCCTCCAGTTCATATTATGCAGTCTCTATAGAACAGAAGGCAATTTCTGTTGCTCAATGTTGGCTGTTATGAGTATTTTAGGAGCATATACTTTTGCTGAAATAAAAGAAAAGCCCTGAAATTCTCAACATGCATTGCAGAAATGAATTCATTTCTTCTCTTAAATCCATGAGAGAGTGGCCAAAGTCATTATCACCATTTCATAAATATATTGATACACAGAGAACATTTGGGTTATGGAAAGTTCAGAGAAAGAACAATGATGAGAAAAGAAAAGCAAGTCTGAGTCCTAATTTCCAAGTATGATGATGAATCATATAGCCAGGGGTCCTTTCAGATGTATTTCTCTGTACCCCTTTAGGACTTCATAGGGTAGAATTGGGCATATGAAATTGCACAGAGTGATAACTCTTTTGCAGAGTTGCTGCTGCTGCTGCTACTAAGTCACTTCAGTCGTGTCCGACTCTGTGCGACCCCAGAGACGGAAGCCCACCAGGCTCCCCTATCCTTGGGATTCTCCAGGCAAGAACACTGGAGTGGGTTGCCATTTCCTTCTCCAATGAATGAAAGTGAAAAGTGAAAGGGAAGTCACTCAGTCGTGTCCGACTCCCAGCGACCCCATGGACTACAGCCCACCAGGCTCCTCCATCCATGGGATTCTCCAGGAAAGAGTACTGAAGTGGGATGCCATTGCCTTCTCCGTTTTGTAGAGTTAGCTATAGGCAAATTTTAATGTTCTAATTTTATGTTTAGAATACTTCCTTTTTTTTTTTTTTTCTTCTTTTCTGTTTTCAATTCTCAGCTCCCAATCTAATCACATAAATTTGGGGCAATCTTTTTTGCCTACCACTTTCTTCTTGATGCTCCAGTTAGACTTTGCCAGTGCTTTCCAGTCTTCCACCCTTGTATCTAGACTCATCCTTCTCCATCGTAAAATTCACTGCTGGATTACTCATTTGAGAGCGATGTTCTGGATAGTCATTTTGCCGCTTAAAAATTTCATGAAACTTATCTTACAGAATAAATGTCAAACTTCCTATTGAAACTTTCGAGATCCTCTACCATCTGAATGAAACCAATGAAACTTTTTTTTTCCTTCAATTTTCTTCTTCACTTTATTTGGTTGTTGTTCTTTGTCAAATTGCTAATTTGTTTCAGGATCCCAAAGACACTTTCTGCAGCTTGAACTTGCCCACAATTCAATTTAAGATGTGAATATTATGCTCCTTCATGCCTCTTCTTCACCAGCACATGGTCTATGACACGATTCCCCATCCTTATAAGTGTAGAAGAGAATCTTCTGTTTTTTCGTATCCCTACAGCCTGTTGATTATTACCACACCCAGCCCTTTTGCATGATATCCTAGAGATTGATATGCATGCTTTAGTGTTCCTGAGCCTGCCAGGCTACCAGTTCCTTGGGAGGAAAAGCCATAGTTTGTCCATTTTGCCCTCTCATGGATAAATAATGATTATATGTGACAAGTGTGTGATAGGATTTTTCTAAGTGAATTAAGAGGAGTGTTTCATTTTTCAGTTCTACTGAAATCATCACAAACTTATTTGTTACACCTTTCGTTCCCTCATTGGACTATTTTCTCTAAGAATTTAATTAACTGGTTTATGATCAGGTTTAAATAACTGGTTTATTAATTAATGACTTATTCTCACAACAGGAATCTTCAATTAGAAAGAGACTGCTTCGTGGCACTGCTTTGGAGCTCTGACAGTATTATAAGATGGACAGCAATAACTTTTTGCTCTGCTGACCGTTGATAGCATTGAGTTCAGAGGATTTGTCTTTACTGCATTTCCCATGAATTATCAGGACCCCTTTGTCCTCAGGGGATTCAGACCCCAAGTTTTGTTGACCTGTATCTTTTCCTCTTGAAAAATACTTTACAAAGGTCTTCGTCCTACAATTTAGTTGATCTTGGTTAAAGTCAGCCTGGGGCTTCTGTTCTGGACAATTTGGAGAGACATTTTCTTTACTAAAAAAGGTGAAATGTTGAGAACTGAATATTCAAATAGAGAATAAAGAAGAGGTGGCAAGAATACACAGAAGAACTGTACAAAAAAGAGCTTCAAGACCCAGATAATCATGATGATGTGATCACTGACCTAGAGCCAGACATCTTGGAATGTGAAGTCAAATGGGCCTTAGAAAGCATCACTACGAACAAAGCTAGTGGAGGTGATGGAATTCCAGTGGAGCTATTCCAAGTCCTGAAAGATGATGCTGTGAAAGTGCTGCACTCAGTATGCCAGCAAATTTGGAAAACTCAGCAGTGGCCACAAGATTGGAAAAGGTCAGTTTTCATCCCAATCCCAAAGAAAGGCAATGCCAAAGAATGCTCAAACTACCGCACAATTGCACTCATCTCACACACTAGTAAAGTAATGCTCAAAATTCTCCAAGCCAGCCAGGCTTCAGCAATATGTGAACCGTGAACTTCCTGATGTTCAAGCTGGTTTTAGAAAAGGCAGAGGAACCAGAGATCAAATTGCCAACATCTGCTGGATCATGGAAAAAGCAAGAGAGTTTCAGAAAAACATCTATTTCTGCTTTATTGACTATACCAAAGCCTTTGACTGTGTAGATCACAATAAACTATGGAAAATTCTGAAAGAGATGGGAATACCAGACCACCTGATCTGCCTCTTAAGAAATCTGTATGCAGGTCAGGAAGCAACAGTGAGAACTGGTCATGGAACAACAGACTGGTTCCAAATAGGAAAAGGAGTTCGTCAAGGCTGCATATTGTCACCCTGTTTATTTAACTTATATGCAGAGTACATCATGAGAAATGCTGGACTGGAAGAAACACAAGTTGGAATCAAGATTGCCAGGAGAAATATCAATAACCTCAGATATGCAGATGACACCACTCTTATGGCAGAAAGTGAAGAGGGGCTAAAAAGCCTCTTGATGAAAGTGAAAGTGGAGAGTGAAAAGGTTGGCTTAAAGCTCAACATTCAGAAAATGAAGATCATGGCATCTGGTCCCATCACTACATGGGAAATAGATGGGGAAACAGTGGAAACAGTGTCAGACTTTGTTTTTCTGGGCTCCAAAATCACTGCAGATGGTGACTGCAGCCATGAAATTAAAAGACGCTTACTCCTTGGAAGGAAAGTTATGACCAACCTAGATAGCATATTCAGGAGCAGAGACAGACTGATCTGATCTGATTGGTTTTTTTAATTTAATTTTATTTTATTTAACTTTACAGTATTGTATTGGTTTTGCCATATATCAAAATGAATCTGCCACAGGTATACATGTGTTCCCCATCCTGAACCCTCCTCCTCCTCCCTCCCCATACCATCTCTCTGGGTCGTCCCAGTGCACCAGCCCCAGGCGTCAAGTATCAGGCATTGAACCTGGACTGGCGACTCGTTTCATATATGATATTATACATATTTCAATGCCATTCTCCCAAATCATCCCACCCTCTCCCTCTCCCAGAGTCCAAAAGACTGTTCTATACATCAGTGTCTCTTTTGCTGTCTCATATACAGGGTTATTGTTACCATCTTTCTAAATTCCATATATATACGTTCAGATCAGATCAGATCAGTCGCTCAGTCGTGTCCGACTCTTTGCGACCCCATGAACCGCAGCACGCCAGGCCTCCCTGTCCATCACCAGCTCCCGGAGGTCACTCAGACTCGCATCCATCGAGTCAGTGATGCCATCCAGCCATCTCATCCTCTGTCGTCCCCTTCTCCTCCTGCCCTCAATCCCTCCCAGCATCAGAGTCTTCTCCAATGAGTCAACTCTTCGCATGAGGTGGCCAAAATACTGGAGTTTCAGCTTTAGTATCATTCCTTCCAAAGAAATTCCAGGATTGATCTCCTTCAGAATGGACTGGTTGGATCTTCTTGCAGTCCAAGGGACTCTCAAGAGTCTTCTCCAACACCACAGTTCAAAAGCATCAATTCTTCGGCGTTCAGCCTTCCTCACAGTCCAGCTCTCACATCTGTACATGACCACAGGAAAGACCATAGCCTTGACTAGGCGAACCTTTGTTGGTAAAGTAATGTCTCTGCTTTTGAATATGCTATCTAGGTTGCTCATAACTTTCCTTCCAAGGAGTAAGCGTCTTTTAATTTCATGGCTGCAGTCACCATCTGCAGTGATTTTGGAGCCCAGAAAAACAAAGTCTGACACTGTTTCCACTGTTTCCCCATCTATTTCCCATGCAGTGATGGGACCAGATGCCATGATCTTCGTTTTCTGAATGTTGAGCTTTAAGCCAACCCTTTCACTCTCCACTTTCACTTTCATCAAGAGGCTTTACTGTATTTGTGTTTATCTTTCTGGCTTACTTCATTCTGTATAATAGGCTCCAATTTCATCCACCTCATTAGAACTGATTCAAATGTATTCTTTTTAATGGTTAAGTAATACTCCATTGTGTATATGTACCACGGCTTTCTTGTCCATTCATCTGTTGATGGACATCTAGGTTGCTTCCATGTCCTGGCTATTATAAACAGTTCTGCGATGAACATTGGGGTACACATGTCTCTTTCAATTCTGGTTTCCTCAGTGTGTATGCCCAGCAGTGGGATTGCTGGATCATAAGGCAGTTCTATTCCCAGTTTTTTGAGGAATCTCCATACTGTTCTCCATAGTGGCTGTACTAGTTTGCATTCCCACCAACAGTGTAAGAGAGTCCCCTTTTCTCCACACCCTCTCCAGCATTTATTGCTTGTGGACTTTTGGATTGCAGCCATTCTGACTGGTGTGAAATGGTACCTCATAGTGGTTTTGATTTGCATTTCTCTGATAATGAGTGATGTTGAGCATCTTTTCATGTGTTTGTTAGCCATCTGTATGTCTTCTTTGGACAAATGTCTGTTTAGTTCTTTGGCCCATTTTTTGATTGGGTCATTTATTTTTCTGGAATTGAGCTGTAGGAGTTGCCTGTATATTTTTGAGATTAGTTGTTTGTCTGTTGCTTCATTTGCTATTATTTTCTCCCATTCTGAAGGCTGTCTTTTCACCTTGCTTATAGTTTCCTTTGTTGTGCAGAAGCTTTTTAAGTTTAATTAGGTCCCATTTGTTTATTTTTGCTTTTATTTCCAATATTCTGGGAGGTGGGTCATAAAGGATCCTGCTGTGATGTATGTCGGAGAGTGTTTTGCCTATGTTCTCCTCTAGGAATTTTATAGTTTCTGGTCTTACATTTAGATCTTTAATCCATTTTGAGTTTATTTTTGTGTGTGGTGTTAGAAAGTGCTCTAGTTTCATTCTTTTACAAGTGTTTGAACAGTTTTCCCAGCACCACTTGTTTAAGAGATTGTCTTTAATCCATTGTATATTCTTGCCTCCTTTGTCAAAGATAAGGTGTCCATATGTGCATGGATTTATCTCTGGGCTTTCTATTTTTTTCCATTGATCTATATTTCTGTCTTTGTGCCAGTACCATACTGTCTTGATGACTGTGGCTTTGTAGTAGAGCCTGAAGTCAGGCAGGTTGATTCCTCCAGTTCCATTATTCTTTCTCAAGATAGCTTTGGCTATTCAAGGTTTTTTGTATTTCCATACAAATTGTGAAATCATTTGTTCTAGCTCTGTGAGGAATACTGTTGGTAGCTTGATAGGGATTGCATTGAATCTATAAATTGCTTTGGGTAGTATACTCATTTTCACTATATTGAAACCTAATTCATATCTATAGGCATTTCATCCCAAAACAATTAATTTCACCTTTTCCTCAAGCACACACGGAACCTTTTCCAGGAGAGATCACATCCTGGGCCATAAATCTAGCCTTGGTAAATTAAAAAAAATTGAAATCATTCCAAGCATCTTTTCTGACCACAATGCAGTAAGATTAGTTCTCAATTACAGGAGAAAAACTATTAAAAATTCCAAAATATGGAGGCTGAACAACACGCTGCTGAATAACCAACAAATCACAGAAGAAATCAAAAAAGATATCAAAATTTGCATAGAAACAAATGAAAATGAAGACACAACAATCCAAAACCTGTGGGACAATGCAAAAGCAGTCCTAAGGGGAAAGTTCCTAGCAATACAGGCCATACCTCAAGAAACAAGAAAAAAAGTCAAATAAATAATCTAACTCTACATCTAAAGCAACTAGAAAAGGAAGAAATGAAGAACTCCAGGGTTAGTAGAAGGAAAGAAATCTTAAAAATTAGGGCAGAAATAAATGCAAAAGAAACAAAAGAGACCATAGCAAAAATCAACAAAGCCAAAAGCTGGTTCTTTGAGAAGATAAAAACAAAATTGACAAACCATTAGCCAGGCTCATCAAGAAACAAAGGGAGAAGAATCAAATCAACAAAATTAGAAATGGAAATGGATAGATTACAACAGACAACACAGAAACACAAAGGATCGTGAGACTACTATCAGCAACTATATGCCAATAAAATGGACAACGTGGAAGAAATGGACACATTCTTAGAAAAGTACAACTTTCCAAAACTGGATCAGAAAGAAATAGAAAATCTTAACAGACCCATCACAAGCACGGAAATTGAAACTGTAATCAGAAATCTTCCAGCAAACAAAAGCCCAGGTCCAGACGGCTTCACAGCTGAATTCTACCAAACATTTAGAGAAGAACTAACACCTATCCTACTCAAACTGTTCCAGAAAATTGCAGAGGAAAGTAAACTTCCAAACTCATTCTATGAGGCCACCATCACCCTAATACCAAAACCTGACAAAGATGCCACAAAAAAAGAAAACTACAGGCCAATATCACTGATGAACATAGATGCAAAAATCCTTAACAAAATTCTAGCAATCAGAATCCAACAACACATTAAAAAGATCATACACCATGACCAAGTGGGCTTTATCCCAGGAATGCAAGGATTCTTCAATATCCGCAAATCAATCAACGTAATATACCACATTAACAAATTGAAAAACAAAAATCATATGATTATCTCAATAGATGCAGAGAAAGCCTTTGACAAAATTCAACATCCATTTATGATAAAAACTCTCCAGAAAGCAGGAATAGAAGGAACATACCCCAACATAATAAAAGCTATATATGACAAACCCACAGCAAACAGTATCCTCAATGGTGAAAAATTGAAAGCGTTTCCTCTAAAGTCAGGAACAAGACAAGGGTGTCCACTTTCTCCATTACTATTCATCATAGTTTTCAAGTTTTGGCCACAGCAATCAGAGCAGACAAAGAAATAAAAGGAATCCAAATTGGAAAAGAAGAAGTAAAACTCTCACTGTTTGCAGATGGCAAGATCCTCTACATAGAAAACCCTAAAGACTCCACCAGAAAATTACTAGAACTAATCAATGAATATAGTAAAGTTGCAGGATATAAAATCATACACAGAAATCCCTTGCATTCCTGTACACTAATAATGAGAAAATAGAAAGAGAAATTAAGGAAACAATTCCATTCACCATTGCAATGAAAAGAATAAAATACTTAGGAATATATCTACCTAAAGAAACTAAAGACCTATATATAGAAAACTATAAAACACTGGTGAAAGAAATCAAAGAGGACACTAATAGATGGAGAAATATACCATGTTATTATTGTTTACTCATTAAGTCTTGTCTTTTGTGATTCCATGGATTGTATGTGATCCATAGATCCCAAGTGATCCCATGGATCTTGTAATCCCATGGATTATAGCCACTAGTCCCCTTCTGTCCATGGGATTTCTTCAAGCAAGAATATTGGAGTGGATTGCCATTTCCTTCTCCAGGATAATAATTGCTGCTGCTACTGCTAAGTAGCTTCAGTCATGTCCGATTCTGTGCGACCCTGTAGATGGCAGCCCACTAGGCTCCCGCATCCCTGGGACTCTCCAGGCAAGAACACTGGAGTGGGTTGCCATTTCCTTCTCCAATACATGAAAGTGAAAAACAAAAGGGAAGTCCCTCAGTTGTGTCCAACTCTCTGCGACCCCATGGACTGCAGCCTCCCAGGCTCCTCCATCCATGGGATCATCAACTCCTGGAGTTTGCTTAAACTCATGTTCATCGAGCTGGTGATGCCATCCAGCCATCTCATCCTCTTTCATCCCTTTCTCCTCTTGCCTTCAATCTTTCCCAGCATCAGGGTCTTTTCAATGAGTCAGTTCTTATCATCAGGTGGCCAAAGTATTGGAGCTTCAGCTTCAGCATCAGTCCTTCCAATGAATATTCAGGACTGATTTCCTTTAGAATGGACTGGTTGGATCTCCTTGCAGGCCAAGGGACTCTCAAGAATCCTCTCCAGCATCAATTTCAAAAGCATCCATTCTTCAGCACTCAGCTTTCTTTATAGTCCAACTCTCACATCCATACATGACTACTGTATGTATGGAAAAACCATAGTTCTGACTAGATGAAGCTTTGTTGGCAAAGTAATGTCTCTGCTTTTTAATATGCTGTCTAGGTTGGTCATAACTTTTCTTCCATGAAAAAAGTGTCTTTTAATTTCATGGCTGCAGTCACCATCTGCCTATTTTGGATCCCCAAAAATAAAGTCTGTCACTGTTTCCACTATTTTGCCATCTATTTGCCATGAAGTGATGGGACCAGATGCCATGATCTTAGTTTTCTGAATGCTGAGTTTTAAGCCTGCTGTAAAGCAGTGGGAAAAGAGCCCCTTTCATCAAGAGGCTCTTTAGTTCTTCGCTTTCTACCATAAGGGTGGTATCATCTGAGGTTATTGATATTTCTCCTGGCAATCTTGATTCCAGCTTGTCCTTTATCCAGCCCAGCATTTTGCATAATTTACTCTGCATAGAAGTTAAATAAGCAAGGTGAAAATATATAGCCTTGAAATACTTCTTTCCCAATTTGGAAACAGTTCTTTGTTCAATGTCCAGTTCTAACTGTTGCTTCTTGACCTGTATGCAGATTTCTCAGGAGGCAGCTAGGTGGTCTGGTATTCCCATCTCTTTCAGAATTTTCCAGTTTGTTGTGATCCACACAGTCAAAACCTTTGGCATAGTCAATAAAGCAGAAGTAGATGTTTTTCTGGAACTCTCTTGCTTTTTTGATGATCCAGCGGATGTTGGCAATTTGATCTCTGGTTTCTCTGCCTTTTCTAAATCCAGCTTGAACGTCTGGAAGTTCACAGTTTACATACTGCTGAAGCCTCACTTGCAGAATTTTGAGCATTACCTGCTAGTATGTGAGATGAGTGCAACATGCAGTAGTTTGAGCATTCTTTGGCATTGCCTTTCTTTGGGATTGGAATGAAAACTGACCTTTTCCAGTCCTGTGGCCACTGCTGAGTTTTCCAAATTTGCTGACATATTGAGTGCAGCACTTTCACAGCATCATCTTTTAGGACTTGAAATAGCTCAGCTGGAATTCCATCACCCCCACTAGTTTTGTTCATAGTTATGCTTCCTAAGGCCCACTTGACCAGTTAAAATTTTTCATGATGCTTTGAGTTGATCGAGTAGCTTTTCTGCTGGCCTCACCTTTACTAGAATTTCCCTGGTGGCTCAGTGGTGAAGAATCCACCTGCAATGCAGGAGACATGGGTTGGATCCCTGGGTTGGGAAGATCCCCTGAAGAAGTGCATTGCAATCCACTCAACTTTTCTTGCCTGGGAAATCCCATGCACAGAGGAGCCTGGAGGGCTACAGTTCATAGAGTTGCAGAGTTGGACATAACTGAGCTACTGAGCATGCACACACCTTCACTCACTGATGATGGAGAATGAGCAGGTGAGTTGCTATAGATTAGGCTCAACTGGAACTACTGGAGCAGCTCAGTTTTTCCATGTATTTCTTCCCTCCATGGCATGGTACTGTCAGGGCACTGTCCTAGAAATGCAAAGACAGAATCTCCAAGGTCTCTGGTAATCTAAGCTCTGGAACACACATTGTCACCTCTGGTACACTGTGTTGTTCAACATATGTTTAGCCTAGACTCAAAAGGGTGGAAATTTCCTCTTAATGAAGACTCATAAAGTCATAACCTAAAGGGAAATATGTGTAGGAATGGAAGATATATCTGGCCAGTAAACAATCTAGCTGGTGCTTATATAGTGGTGTTCAGACCACTGTGTCTGCTTCTACCATTCACTAAGCAGCACCAGATTCCCAACCACTTCTGGGATGGAAGTGGTAATAATGACGTGATCATAAGCACCAGGCCGAGTATCATCTTCTCAATCTTCTCAAATAGTTCTTTAGTGATTTATTTATAATTCAACCCAGCAAATATATATCAAGCAGCTATACTTCCAGGGCTATGATAGCTGTTAAGTACACAAAAATGAGTAGGTAGACACTCAAGGGATAGACAATGTGCAAAACATGATTAGATAAGTAAGTACTAAGGCTGACAACTTATGGTAAGTTTACTTAAGAGCCATGGGCAAAGTTAAATTACAATGGGAATTATAAGGTTCAATTCACTTGGCAGAGTATTATTGTGGATATTTATTGCTTTTTTGTTTTCTCACTTCATTTGATCCTGACTGGGCTATCAATCAAAATGCCATACCATCCCCAGGGTTATTTAGGTCCATCAGTTGATTTCCCAAATCCCCAAATGAAGTGATTGGTCCAGAGGATCGTCTGACATAATGGGGCCAGCTGGAATCCATGTCCCTTCCTCTCTCCCTCCATCTTGTCTCCTTCCGTCCCTTGCTCCCTTCTCTTTCTTTTCTTTCTTCCTTCTTTTTTCCCTTCTGCCTTTCTTTTTTTCCCCTTCTTTCTTTCTTCCCTTTCTAGGTTCTTTAACCTTATCATCCCACTCTGCTATGAGAAGCTCGTTGGTAAAGGTACTCTCTCTCTCCACTGACCAATACTTACAGAGACATTTACAACCTTTTCTTCTAGGATCTATTGCATATCTTTTGATAAATATGTTATTTAGTCTTCAGTTATATCTTCAGGACATGGAGGCTCTCTTAAATATATCACTCAAGAGACACTGCTTACCTCTCTTAGTGTCTCTTAAGTTGTGGTTTTAAATCTTGGACAGCAATTTAGAAAGCTGACATTTTACAAAGATGCCTCACAGTTGCCTACAGGTTCTGGCACCAACACAATGTATTATAATGGCCTCTTTTATGTGGTAAATATTACATCTATCTTCCTACAAATATTATTAGGACTTACTACTAGAACTCTAAAGGATTCATTTTCATACCTTTATCTCTAACAGAGTACCTCTCACATGGTAGAAACTAAATACATTAAGGACGTGAAGGATATTAGTTGTACGTGTGTGAATGTGTTAGTAAGCTACAGTGTGTGATTCTAGCTAGCATAAGAGAAAAGAGATGAATTAGAAAATTATGAAAGGGTTTGTAGACTCAGAGGGAAGACTGAAAAAGTGGGCTTGGGTGGGTCGGAGGGCGGGGAAACAAAACAAGAACCAGTATAATTCTAGGGGTCTGGGTTGCATGACTTGATTTTTTTTTTTTCCAGGTTAAGTACCTGGAATGAATCAACTCCTACTATTTCTAATCTTTGTATTCATCATAAAGAGAGGGCTTCCCTGATAGCTCACTTGGTAAAGAATCTGCCTGCAATGCATGAGACCCCGGTTCAATTCCTTGATTGAGAAGATCTTCTGGAGAAGGGATAGACTACCCACTCTAGTATTCTTGGGGTTCCCTTGTGGCTCAGCTGGTAAAGAATCTGCCTGCAGTGTTGGAGACCTGAGTTCGATCCCTGGGTTGGGAAGATCCCCTGGAAAAGGGAAAGGCTACCCACTCCAGTATTCTGGCCTAGAGAATTCCGTGGACTATACAGTCCATGGGGTCGCAAAGAGTCGGACACGACTGAGCAACTTTCATTTTCACTATCGAGAGAGATCATTTGGGGTTCATGCTTCTAGCTACTACAGGGCAGGCTACCTTGACTGATATCCCAGCAGACTGTAGTCAGTTCAGGCAGGGTCAGTTCTCAAATCTGGAGCTAATGCCTAATGGTGAAGGGAGGCATGTTGACTACCAGCAGGATAGAAGACCACTATTTTTCTGATTTAATGATATGACATTTTTGGAAATCTGAGCTTCGCTGGTATTCTTAGAAAATATTAGACATTTGGAGGATTACAGATATCGATTCAGAAATCCTTTGCCCATGATTACTACATAAGGTTTTGCGAATAGGTAAAATTACAGAAGAAACAAGAACAAAAAAGAGAAAATAGAAATATAGAAAGTGAGAAAACCACTCATTTTTAGGGAGAAAAAGAGCAAAAGGGATTCTTTGAAGGTCACTGCCTAACCTGTCCAAACCCTAGTTGATTTATTTTTTATTTTGTTTTGTTTTTCATACAGTGCAGATTACAATAACATCTACTTCTTTGGTGAGTTGTGACAGTGAAATAATCTGTGTAAATCCCTTACTAACTGTGTGGCCCATCAATAAATGTTATCTGCCATAGTTTTTAGGAAAAGAAGAAAACAGAGTTCCATGTTTTAGGGTTTGAAGGATGTTGGGAAACTCAATAGGTTTCATGCTTCTGGGTAACTGAGAAGAAAAAGACTGGGGATCTGATGGTTAGATAGTTACTGGAAATAGTTAGAAAATGATTTTCAGTAAATGAGAAAAGAATAAAAATTAAATAGGTGGCTAGGCAAAACATGGTTATGGCAGCCTTTCTTCCAGAAGCCTGAAGTCAAAGGAGAGGAGCTGGACTTTATAAAATTCTCTCTGCCAGCTCCCCATTTGAAATCTGCCTTATTATTTGTCAGCTTCTGGAATCTAGGCATCTCCTTTTCTTCTGTTCTAGAGCCTTGGAGAGGACAATTATGAAACCAAATCTAGAATTTACATAATCTGTGAACAGATGTCTGCCCTGGGGGCTTAGTAGAGAGCATATAGTGGAAAATTAATATCCAAGCCTAATTTAAGAAGATCAAGCCAAGCAGACACAGTAAGCAAAACAAAAAGCCAGCTGGTGGAAAATAAGATTGCTCCCCTTACCTGCACTTCTGAAAATGTCTATTCCCAAGAGCTAGGAGAGCTTCATCAGTATGTCCTGGTTTTGACATAGAGCAATTTTGTTGCTTGAATATTTCCATCAGAACACTTCACCAAGGTGTCCCCACCATCCATAATTTTTATCAAAGGAAAAAAATTACTTGAACTTGTGTGGAGACCAAAACTACTAACTGAAAAGAAATCTTTTCTGTTCCTTTTGCATTTTTGGTGAGTTTATAAACATAAACCTATTATTTTAAAATCAGATTATTTAAACTGAGCTCTATATACCGGTAAAAATTACTGTTCCCTTTTATGTGAATTAATCTCCTCTTGAAATTACATTAATTACAAAAACAAGACCAGGAGCTGACTGTGGCTCAGATCATGAACTCCTTATTACCAAATTCAGACTTAAATTGAAGAAAGTAGGGAAAACTACTAGACCATTCAGGTATGACCTAAATCAAATCCCTTATGATTATACAGTGGAAGTGAGAAATAGATTTAAGGGCCTAGATCTGATAGATAGAGTGCCTGATGAACTATGGAATGAGGTTCGTGACATTTTACAGGAGACAGGGATCAAGACCATCCCCATGGAAAAGAAATGCAGAAAAGCAAAATGGCTGTCTGGGGAGGCCTTGCAAATAGCTGGGAAAAGAAGAGAAGTGAAAAGCAAAGGAGTAAAGGAAAGATATAAGCATCTGAATGCAGAGTTCCAAAGAATAGCAAGAAAAGTTAAGAAAGCCTTCTTCAGCGATCAATGCAAAGAAATAGAGGAAAACAACAGAATGGGAAAGACTAGAGATCTCTTCAAGAAAATCAGAGATACCAAGAGAACATTTTAGGCAAAGATGGGCTCGATAAAGGACAGAAATGGTATGGACCTAACAGAAGCAGAAGATATTAAGAAGAGATGGCAAGAATACATAGAAGAACTGTACAAAAAGATCTTCACCACCCAGATAATCACGATGGTGTGATCACTCACCTAGAGCCAGACATTCTGGAATGTGAAGTCAAGTGGGCTTTAGAAAGCATCACTATGAACAAAGCTAGTGGAGGTGATGGCATTCCAGCTGAGCTCTTTCAAATCCTGAAAGATGATTCTGTGAAAGTGCTGCACTCAATATGCCAGCAAATTTGGAAAACTCAGCAGTGGCCACAAGATTGGAAAAGGTCAGTTTTCATTCCAATCCCAAAGAAAGGCAATGCCAAAGAATGCTCAAACTGCCACACAATTGCACTCATCTCACACGCTAGTAAAGTAATGCTCAAAATTCTCCAAGCCAGGCTTCAGCAATATGTGAACCGTGAACTTCCTGATGTTCAAGCTGGTTTTAGAAAAGGCAGAGGAACCGGAGATCAAATTGCCAACATCTGCTGGATCATGGAAAAAGCAAGAGAGTTCCAGAAAAACATCTATTTCTGCTTTATTGACTATGCCAAAGCCTTTGACTGTGTGGATCACAATAAACTATGGAAAATTCTGAAAGAGATGGGAATACCAGACCACCTGATCTGCCTTTTGAGAAATCTATATGCAGGTCAGGATGCAACAGTTAGAACTGGACATGGAACAACAGACTGGTTCCATAGGAAAAGGAGTTCGTCAAGGCTGTATATTGTCACCCTGCTTATTTAACTTATATGCAGAGTACATCATGAAAATGCTGGGCTGGAAGAAGCACAAGCTGGAATCAAGATTTCTGGGAGAAATATCAATAACCTCAGATATGCAGATGACACCACCCTTATAGCAGAAAGTGAAGAGGAATTAAAAAGCCTCTTGATGAAAGTGAAAGTGGAGAGTGAAAAAGTTGGCTTAAAGCTCAACATTCAGAAAACGAAGATCATGGCTTACAGTCCCATCACTTCATGGCAAATATATGGGGAAACAGTGTCAGACTTTATTTTTGGGGGCTTCAAAATCTCTGCAGATGGTGACCACAGGCATGAAATTAAAAGATGCTTACTCCTTGGTAGGAAAGTTATGACCAACCTAGATAGTTTATTGAAAAGCAGAGACATTACTTTGCCAACAAAGGTTCGTCTAGTCAAGGCTATGGTCTTTCCTGTGGTCATGTATGGATGTGAGAGTTGGACTGTGAAGAAGGCTGAGTGCCGAAGAATTGATGCTTTTGAACTGTGGTGTTGGAGAAGACTCTTGAGAGTCCCTTGGACTGCAAGGAGATCCAAGCAGTCCATTCTGAAGGAGATCAGCCCTGGGATTTCTTTGGAAGGAATGATGCTAAAGCTGAAACTCCAGTATTTTGGCCACCTCATGTGAAGAGCTGACTGATTGGAAAAGACTCTGATGCTGGGAGGGATTGTGGGCAGGAGGAGAAGGGGACGACAGAGGATGAGATGGCTGGATGGCATCACTGACTCAATGGACGTGAGTCTGGGTGAACTCCAGGAGTTGGTGATGGACAGGGAGGCCTGGCGTGCTGCAATTCATGGGGTCTCAAAGAGTTGGACACGACTGAGCGACTGAGCTGAACTGAAATTACATCCATCCTTAAATACCCACATAATGTCTTCTTTTCTTAAATTCTGTCAATTTCTTACATTTGTAATTAGTCATGTGACATGTTTTTCTCACAACATATATACATTACCTTGTAATATATATCTGTACATTCCAATAGTTAAAAGCTCCTTGAAGTAAAGTACTGATTTCTTGGTCAGTGTTTTCAGCAGAATCCAGCATAATCCCTTGCTGTTAGTAGGTACTGTATAAGCTGTATATGGAATTGAATTTCATCAGTGAATATATATATATATTTTATCTCAAATAAATATTGCTGGGTTGAACTTGGTAAGTTTATTTTTCTGAATACTCAAAATTCTACTTATGTATCACTTGATGTGTAGGTCTCTTGGGGAAACAGTCTCATACACACTTAAGAGACTTGAAATCAATGAAGATGAAAAGTGCATGTCTTTAGCAATTTCTTCTCCAAGTCTAGTCCATCTAATTATAGTGGTTGGGCAAGAAAGATCCCCCAAAACTAACATTACTGGGCAAATTAACTGCAGTGGTCACCAACACAGTATCCAAAATGTCTATTAAAATTATGTTACTAATAAGCTCTAACCTATTCTCAATGGAAGGAAGCTCTTTGCTTCTGTGTTGAGAGAGAGCTACTATATCTCAAAATATGATTAAAACTCTTTATATTATCATTTAGCAATGGACTTCTAGACTCACAGATTTTGAGAACAAGAAAGAATGTTAATTCTCATCAGACCTTTGCTCTTAACTCATTTTAGTGATTACAAAACTTATATACAGAAAGACTATGTAACTCTACACATATTCATATTTGCCATGGATTTATGCAGCAGAGAACTTAAAAAGACATTCACAATGCCCTCCCTTAATTAAGGGCAACGGTCAAGTTTCTCCTTTAACAGTGGTTGGATTACTTATGTTGCTTTTTTTTTTTTTTTCTGACCACATGTCTACTTCTCATTTGGAATAATTTCTATATGACTCACCCACACTAGATCAAAGTGCCCATCTGGTCCTTGAGAACATTGCAACCCGAAAAAACCAACCTGTCCTATTCTTGACCTTATTCCAATGGTTGACATCCATCTAATCTTCTATCCATGTCAGTGAGAAAGCTAACAAGTCATTTTGCTAGGCGAGTTATGTCCCCAAGGTGTCATAATTGTTATAAAGGTTTTGAAGTGTTAGTCTCTGTTGTTGAAATTTCAGATCACTTGTTGAATCTCACAATTTTCACACCCTATGAATAGTATTTTGCTGAAGATTGCTGTTGCCTGTAACATTTTTTTTTTTTTTTTTGCAGTGGGTCAAAGCAGTAGGATTGAGACTCGGCATATTGATGGTTGATATTCAAGGTTATCTATAACACCTTGTTCCGTGGAATTCATAATGTGTTATTTATGTCTCTCAACTCAGCTTGAAAGCAGTGACAGTATGTAGTGTGATACTCTGTAACTCAGTTCAGTTCTGTTCAGTCACTCAGTCATGCCCGACTCTTTGTGACCCCATGAATTGCAGCACGCCAGGCCTCCCTGTCCATCACCAACTCCCGGAGGTCACTCAGACTCACGTCCATCGAGTCAGTGATGCCATCCAGCCATCTCATCCTCTGCTGTCCCCTTCTCCTCCTGCCCACAATCCCTCCCAGCATCAGAGTCTTCTCCAATGAGTCAACTCTTCCCATGAGGTGGCCAAAGTACTAGAGTTTCAGCTTTAGCATCATTCCTTCCAAAGAAATCCCAGGGCTGATCTCCTTCAGAATGGACTGGTTGGATCTCCTTGCAGTCCAAGGGACTCTCAAGAGTCTTCTCCAACACCACAGTTCAAAAGCATCAATTCTGTAACTAGGGCCATTTAAATTTTTCAAAGCCCAGAGGCAAGTTCAGATCAGAGGCAGCATCTATTTGCCTCATTAGGCATTTGTTTAACCAGCTTCATCAGTTCTCTGCTCCCAAGTTCGCATCAGAACCTCAGGATTTAATAACAAACACAAAGTGGTTGAAGACTGGCCCAAACTATATGGATCACTAATGAAATACCAGTGCTTTCAAAAACTTTTCAATAATTAAACGTGGCAACACACACACCAGGTTTAGTTTTCAGAGTACTTAAGGCAATCAAGTAAGATAATTGATGATTAAAACAAAAAGGACCTGCAATTTGTTCCCTAAAGAGGAATTAGAACACCAAAGGGAATTCATAAATTCACATAAATGAATGGTAGTACACACATGAAATGGGTTGAAATGTTGAAAACAAAATTTAGCAATTCATTGCTGGCCTAGATAAAATATACTATATTTCAGCAAAATAAATTTCCCCCTTAATGTTTTCCAAGGAATTGGGATTCTCTGTTCATCTCTGTTTAGGAAGGGTACTATAGCAGAGAAGTGCAAGTTGTCCAGCACAGCTCTGTAATATCACCAGTAAGATACTGAAAACTGAGCGTGTCTGAAGAGCAACCAGTGGATGTAGTTTCCAGTCATTTTGCACTTGCATGTGCTTAAGATTATCTTAGTTTAATAGAGTATCATGTTTCTGAGACATTACTAGACCTGACTTCTTGAGTAATTGAGCAAGTGTGCTTTTTGAGAAACCAAATAGGGTGGGAGACAACTATAGGAGCACAAGAATGAGAAAATGGTACCATATGTCATTGCTAGAGTGGAAGAAGCCATTAATTAGTATCAACATTAAGAGAAAGTAAATTGCTTTTCACATACATGGAGCATAAGTAGAGAAGCCTTGATAGAAGATTGCAAATATATAGTACTGAATCTATAATAGAGTAACAATGGAAGGAAACGGAAGTTCTTTTACCTGGTAAAATACTACTACCAAGCCACTAATAGTTCTATACTTGCTGTGTTCTTATCAGAAGTGGTGATAGGTCTGTACTCAGCCAAGCAGACATTATATCCTTTCTCCCTTGTGCTAAACAATTGTCTGCAAACAAATAACCACCACTGAATAAATGCAAACTAGATGGTTTGGAAACTAAACTCACAACTGTGTTCTCTTTAAAATCAGCTGCCCAATAGACTAAGCTAATTTATAATTCCAAAATACATGTATAACTTACTTCAAGCAAACTTACTTTCATGCAAATAAGGTCAAATTTTTCTCTCTTGCCATTCTCATTTTCTTTATTTATTACATACATATTTACCTGTTTCTGTCTCTATCTAACCCTCACTAGGTTACGAACTCTCTGAAGGTAGCATCTGCATCTTTGTTCATCACTTTCCTGTGCCTCGAACAGTGTCTGCTATAGGATGAGTTAATATTAGTAGTTACTGAATCAATCAATCTATCTATCTACAACTAAAGTAAAAATACATGATGCATAGATTAATATTTTTAAACTCTTTCCCAGAGGATAGTGAAATATGAATACTTTGGTATTTTAGCAATAGCTCTGCAGCTGAAAAGAAAATGTAATCTGTAAACTCTACCAGAGAAAAAGAATTTTCTCACTGTAAGTCAGGGGAGCCTTGGTTAAGTTTCAAACTAGAAATCACCTTTATACTTTATCTGCAGCATCGAGCTGCATATCATGATGATCGGTAGCCTCCAAAGGCTTTTGAAATATATACCAGGCTCCAAACTCCTCAGCACAGCAAGCCCCAAATTTATGTCCACTTCAGTCTTTGCCATTTCAGTGATAATTTACTACTTGGGCTGGAGATAATAAGCAAATACTATATATTTCTGCTCACTTACATGGACAAGAGCTTTCAAATGAGTAGCATATCATTTATTTTATAATACTGTAGCTCTAGCCAAACATTCTTATCCTCTCACACCACATTTGCATTCAGTGATTTAGTATAAATCAGTATTTTTTTCCTTGCCTCTTACTTTTGGATCAGAGTGCTTACCGATCATTTTATTTTTCCAGAGGGAGGTTGAATGTTGAAGAATATACAAGTGCGGAGTGTATGTTTGAAAGAGGGGACATGGATGTGCACAGAGAGCATCTCCAGGTGTACAAGGGAGAGATTTTGACTTGGCCTTTCAAATCACAGGAAGAATGTCACTGATAAACTAATTCCCTAACAGTTCACAGTGTTAAATGAATAATACTCCCTAAAAAGTCCCACTTATAAATCATCTGATGGGTGCCTCTTCAGAGATTATATTACTCCAAAATAAAAAGTGAGGTAGTGAAACTTTTTATAATAGCCACAAAAAGTTATGTCCAACCTTAGCTTGAAATCTACTATAATGAAGAGTGAAGGAAGAAATGGAGGAGGAAGGTAGAGAGCTGTTCTTACTTACTTGATGCATTTTTTAAAAAAAATTTTATTTTGTATTAGAGTATGGGGATTAGTGAAAGGGTTAACAGTCAAATTAGAAAACGAAGATATGCATCTGTCCCAACTGCATGGAAATAGAGGGGAAACGGGAACAGCCAACGAGGGGACGCAGCCTGAAAAAGACCCCTCGGAGGGCCATGATATATAGCGAGCCATACTTTACCAACAACATCCATGTCTTTCCTGTGGGCCAAACTCCTCTCACGATCAAGGCTTCCATATCTTGTTGAGGCACCGGGCCCCGAGGGTTGTGGGAGGAGGGGGGGGAGGAGAAGGGGGGGGGGGGAGTGTCTGTCCCAAATTCCATAACTATCCCTCCCCTCTATTTTCTCCCTCCCTCCCCGGCAACCATAAGTTTGTTCTCTAAGCCTGTGAGTCTGTTTGTGTTTTATAAATAAGTTCATTTCTATCATCCCTTTTTAGATTCTGTACATAAGGAGTGTGATACAATAATTCTTCTCTGTCTGACTTACTTCACTCAGTAGGACAATCTCTAGGTCCATCCATGTTTCTACAAATGACGTTAGTTGATTGTTTTTATTGCCGAGTAATATTCTGTTGTGTATATATGCCACATCTTCTTTATCCATTCCTCTGTTGATGGGCATCTAGGCTGCTTCCATGTTCTTGCTATTGTAAATAGAGCTGCAATGAACATTGGGGTGCATCCTTTTGGACCATGTTTTTCTCTGTGTATATGCCCAGGGGTGGGATTGTAGGGTCATATGGTAGCTCTATTTTGAGTATTTTTAAGGAACCTCCATATTGTTCTCCCTGGTGGACTTCCCTGGTGGCTCAGATGGTAAAGCGTCTGTCTACAATGAGGTAGACCCAGGTTCGAACCCTGGGTTGGGAACATCCCCTGGAGAAGGAAATGGCAGTCCACTCCAGTACTATTGCCTGGAAAATCCCATGGACAGAGGAGCCTGGTACGCTACAGTCTATGGGGTTGCAAAGAGTCAGACACGACTGAGCAACTTCATATTGTTCTCCACAGTGGCTGTACCAATTTATATTCTCACCAACAGTGTAGGAGAGTTGCCTTCTCTCCACATCCTCTCCAGCATTTATTGTTTGTGGATTTTTTGATGATGGCCACTTTGACAGGTGTGAGGTGATGCCTCATTGTAGTTTTGATTTGCATTTCTCTAATTAGCAATGTTGAGCATCTTTTCATGTACCCCCTTGGCCATCTGTATGGAGACAGTTGATTTGTTTGATTGTTGTTGATTCATCACCAACAGATTTCATCCACTAGCATGTTCTGCACATCCTACCACCAAACCATATCCTGGTCTATTTACTTCATATTCTTTGCTCATGAATGCCTCTGTGATCATCAAGTCACTGTCATATCTCATGTAGCACACTATAATTGTCTCCTTGCTTCCATATTTGCAACCCAGCAATTGGCTCTTCAAATAGCAAACTGATGTTTTCAGAACGTAAATCATCTAATATCTCTTCCCTTCATAAAGCATTCTAGTATCCTCCCAGGTCACCAGAATCAAATCCAAATTCCGAAGGACCAATATATTGTCTGGCCTCTGTTTACCTTTCCAAACCAGCCTCCCTGTCACTTTTTCTGTCCTCCAAACATGCTATTGACTGCCTCAAGACTTTTATATTTAGTTTCTTCAGCCTGTAAAGCTCCCCCCTTATCTTCCATTGGCTGAACCCCAATCTACCACACATGCTAAGTCACTTCAGTTGTGTCCGACTCTGTGCGACCCCATAGATGGCAGCCCACCAGGCTCCCCCATCCCTGGGATTCTCCAGGCAAGAACACTGGAATGGGTTGCACTTTCCTTCTCCAATGCATAAAAGTGAAAAGTGAAAGTGAAGTCGCTCAGTCGTGTCCGACTCTTAGCGACCCCATGGACTGTGGCCCAACAGGGTCCTCCGTCCATGGGATTTTCCAGGCAAGAGTACTGGGGTGGGGTGCCATTGCCTTCCCCGAATCTACCACACAAGTGTTCATTTATTCCCATATAGAAAATTAACCTGCACAGTCACTCTCTGTCCAATTGCCTTTTTTAACTTTAAGGACACTTTTGAAATTAATTTATTCCCAGATTCATTTATTTTCTTGTGTATTTCTTGATTGCCTATCTTTGCCTCTAAAAGATAAACTTTCTAACACTAGGGCCAGGTTTAGTTTGGCTCACTACTTCAACTCCAATTGTCCATAAACATTTCCGACTCGCAGAATTTATCCAATAATGCTTATTGATTGAGTAAGTGAATAAAAATTCTAGTTCAGTATAAGAAGTTTCTGAAAAACACATAACTTTATTACCATGGAATGAAACATTTGAAAAGTAATAAATCTAGATAGCATATTGAAAAGCAGACACATTACTTTGCCAACAAAGGTCCGTCTAGTCAAGGCTATGGTTATTCCAGTGGTCATGTATGGATGCAAGAGTTGGACTGTGAAGAAAGCTGAGGACTGAAGAATTGATGCTTTTGAGCTGTGGTGTTGGAGAAGACTCTTGAGAGTCCCTTGGACTGCAAGGAGATCCAACCAGTCCATTCTAAAGGAGATCAGTCCTGGGATTTCTTTGGAAGGAATGATGCTAAAGCTGAAATTCCAGTACTTTGGCCACCTCATGTGAAGAGTTGACTCATTGGAGAAGACTCTGATGCTGGGAGGGATTGTGGGCAGGAGGAGAAGGGGACGGCAGAGGATGAGATGGCTGGATGGCATCACCAATTCGATGGACGTGAGTTTAAGTGAACTCCGGGAGTTGGTGATGGACAGGGAGGCCTGGAGTGTTGCATTTCATGGGGTCGCAAGGAGTCGGACACGACTGAGCGACTGAACGGAACTGAACTGAAACCTCATCATGTTTGGCACTTTTAGCCTCTGAAAGCTTGTATTAACTAGTCTAGCAATAGCACTTATCACATTGCTTTAAAGCTCATAGTTTGCATACCCTTCTCACTATGGGCAGTATGATACCACAAACTGTATTATTCAATTATTGATCTCCTGTGCCTATCATAATAGGATGTTTCTCTATAATGATATGTGTCCAAAAGACCTCAAGTTCTGCATAGGAGCAGAGAATGACAAAGAAAATTTTAAGTAATTTTTTTTTTTTAACCACAACACAAACAGAAAAGAAGAAAAAGGAAAATTGCCTGTGGAGTTAACTAAGCAAGAAGCCTAGTGTAGCTGAATGGTGCTGTAGAATATTTTAATAACATCCCAAAAAACTTTAATTAAGAGTTGGAATAAGTATTGAAACAAAGAAGATGGAAACAGAGATCTCAGACAATGAAGTCGGTAATGTGAACTTGGAAGGAAGTAAAACTTGCATTGGTTGGATAAAGCTGATCGTGAGCCCATCTAGGGAGGAAACCCTATCTTCCTGGACTCTGTTGAAATGCCCTGGAAGGATTTTTATTGCCCAGTCAGTAGCTGAGATGATGACTTTTCCTTTTCCTGCTATAGAGTATGATCTATTTACATTTGTCTGGCTCCATTTGTTTGAGAAAATCACACATGAACCAATAAAATTTTGCATAACACTAACATCGTTCCCCTACTTTTCAATCATACATGAGCCATATGTAATGAGCAGAATAGACAAAGCAGTGATTGAAAGAATAGTGTAAGATGACAAGCATATTTTGGCCTAAAGAGCATCTTCAGAAATTTTCTTTGGTAATCAACACACACACAAAAAAAAAAGAGAGAGAGAGAGAACATATCATCGCTTCACCTGAGTATAATGCAGTGCCCTAAGGGACCTACAATGTGAGATATTTTATTTGAAGATCAATAACACAATATCTATCTTTTAGGGAGTTTTCTCCTGTCATTTTGACATCCTCATAGAGAAGGATGGATTTCATAGACACCCACATTTGGTTTTTTTCATTTCTAAAGACTAATCTTAGTGTTAATTTTTAAGGACTTGTGTTGCTCCTTTAGAAAATGGCATATTTCACATAATTAATATCAGAACACTATGACTAGTGATGGTTTTAGAATGGTAGCTTAAATATTATGAACTAATCCTTTTACAGATGTTCTTACCTGCTTTTGAGTAGCTCTTAATAAAACATGACTGATTAAATCATGATGGATGATGCACTTTGTTGTCGACCTTTCAGATTATGATTTGGCTTCACATTCAGCATGTTGATTAAACAGAATTCTCCATTATTAAATATTCCTATGTAAAAACTATGCAATATTAAATCCACACATAAATTTTATGATCTAATAGATGAATTATCTGTAAGCTAATTAAGTATATGAAAACCTAGGTAGGAAAATTAAGATCAAAGAGTAGGTATAAATTTGTAAATAGCCACTGCTCATTCTTCTAGGTTGAGTGATTAATGTTAACAGTGGAAGGGACAGCACTTGAACAAAACTTTTCAATCAGTGCTATATTTAAAATGAGAGCTTGTGAGGGAACTTCTCTGGTGGTCAAGAGGGGTTAAGACTCTCTGCTTCTACTGCAGGGGCCGTGGACTTAGATCCTTAGTTAGGGAACTTAAGATCCCACCTATTGAGTGACCAAAATCAAAAAATCAAAGAGAGAGATTAAAAGATGGAATGGGGAGGGAGGAGGGAGGAGGGTTCAGGATGGGGAACACATGTATACCTGTGGCAGATTCATTTTGATACATGGCAAAACCAATACAATATTGTAAAGTTAAATAAAATAAAATTAAATTTAAAAAACAAAAGATTGTATATGGTGTTCTCCATCATCTTGAGTAAAATTATAGTCAGGTGCTTTTAGATAGAAAAGGTGAGGAAAACAATGATTCAACGCATTCAACACTGAATTACAAAGTGCATCATAGATTCTGAGTTAAAAGTAATGGAAGCTTCTGTCTTATAAATCACTCTACTTCTAAAACCATTCATACATGTGTGTTTCTGCTTCTTTTGAATATCTCTAGGAACAAGAACTTGATGATTAGACAGAATATTCCATTTTTAAGTACCTCAATGTTTCTTTGAATCATTTTCCTAAAGCCGACTAGAACTGTGACCTCACCCTTTCTGTCTGCTGATAGAACCATAAAAATAAATGAGAGTCCACTAAAGTATAACAATTCTTTTTTAAAAGTAATATAATTCAGAAGTATCCACTAATTTTTCTCTTCTAACACATAAATATGACTTCTCTATTTTTTCCAGCTATTTCTCATAGATATTGATTTACTAAGTCTCCATCTTCCAGAGGATTGTCCCTCAAATATATTGAATTTTCAAGTGTTCCATTTATGTTCTGCCTACAACTAGCACAGAGTAGTATAGTCTCATTAAGCTGTAAAGGTTCAGTTCCAGAAATCACTCTGTATACAAAAGTATATAGAATGGAATCTGTATAAACCATATTTCTCTACTTCTCATCTTGGCAAAAACAGCAACATAACAAATTGTCGACAGTCACATTAGAATAGGGAGTTAGAAACATAAATTAGAAGAGGGAACTCTATAAGCTCATGATGAATGAGCAAATTCAGTGGTGCCCAAACCTTCAAAATTGAGTTTCAGTGGTACACAGGTGAAACTTAACTTATACAAAACCATGGGAAATAAAAACACATAATGCTCAAGGTGTTTGGTTGTGCTCCAGGTATAAGCTCTCAAATTTGGGCTGGAGCAGGGCTAGTAGGGGCCTGCATTTGCACTTCTCAGATGAAGGGAAGGTTCAATGCGCACACATGCATGCTTTTTGCAGTCTTGTCTCATGATTGTTTGCAGCCAACTGCAACCGTGTCTCACACAGACCACTGAGTCTGTCTTCTTACTGACTTTATCTTTTCTTTTGCTTTGATTTGTTTTCTTTTTAATTAAAATATGTTGATTCTTACTATATCTCATTTAATTAGAATCAAATTTTTATTTCAACATGGTGTGAGATTGGATCTCAATACTGCTATTCAGTTGTTTTTTTTTTTTATTACTTTGCTTTGAGCCACTCAGGGTTCTATCCCTGGGTCAGAAAGATCTCATGGAGAAGAGCACACAACCCACCCCAGTATTCTTGCCTGGAGAATCCCGTGGACTGAGGGGCCTGAAGGGCTATAGTCCATGGGGTCGCAAAGAGTCAGACACAACTGAAGCAATTTAGCATGTGTGCACGAGCCACTCAGGATGTCAGTGACTCAACTTGGCCAAAACATTGGTAAAATTAGGATGAGATGGGGAGGGGGAAGAGAGAGATCTTTAGCTAGAGACTCTGTTCTAAAGTGATCAATTTCTATTTAGTACATCAAATTTGAGTATACGCTATTGATATTTCTAGAAGGTAAATGATCTGGGGGAAAACAAATTAAGGTAGCATCAAATATAATGTTAAAAATCCACTAATGGGAATTCTCCAGTGATCCAGTGGATCACTTTGCTTTCAATGCTTGAGGTATGGGTTCAACCCCTGCTTAGGACGCTAAGATTCCACATGCCTTAAGGCCAAAGAAAATCCACTAGTAGTAACGCCATTATGACCTCCATTCAATTTTCCGTGTAACTGTCCATGTTCTCTATAGATGTTTGTTACTTCATCCTTGGAGAATTAAAGATAATATAAACTGTAAATTAACTATACTTCAATCAAAATGACACCGTACCTCACATCGTTCACAAAAGACGTCATATGTGATTTCTTGTTTGATGCTTGTGATTCTCATGACCTTCCAAAGGGTACCACAGGGCACCAGTGGCAGCTGCCCATTCCTGGGTGTCACAGGAGTCATGCATTTCTAAACCGATTTCTCCATCAAAATATTCCCTTCATTATTTTCACCAGGCATGTTGAAAATAGATGCTTTTGTTAGCTTTTCAGTGAGGCCAAGAGAACTCCTGAAGGGTAAGATGGTTTTGACAGTGTGATTCATTTGTTCAAGCCATAAGCACTGAGAGAATAAAGAAACAAATAAACAAAACCTGTCAGGTTAGCTGTCAGATATAATTAGACTATAATGGCTGCTACGAGACCTCAGTTTATTTCCAGCACAATGAGCTGGAGCAGCACTTCCCTGAGATCCTGCCAGTGGTGGGTTTAAAAGGCTGGGCATGGAAACCTGACTGATGGGCCAGTTCTTTCTTTTTTACACCCAAATAATGTGCTGACCGTTCTGACAATGATGGCCAAGAATTTAAAGTTTGGTGTAAAGCAGTGTAAAAGCATGACCGAAAAGCGTGACCTTTATGATCAGGAGCCTAAAGTTCTCATCTTTTCTCTGCCACCATCTGGCTTGGTAACTTCAGGCTGGACATCTGAACATGAGGTGTCTCCATTTTCACATGTACAGAATGAAGGGCTTGAACTGAATTATCTCCTTCCAGGACAGCTTTAAATTTTTTTATACCTTTCATTATCCAGGAGCCTTCAAATCAATCAGGCATTAAATAGAGAATATTCAGTTCACTCCAGTTTTATTTTGCCTTTCATTGTACATTTTGTCTGTGGTAGAAATCAATATTATTTTTGCTCTTTTAAAACATTTTATATTTTTTATTGGAGTATGGCTGATTAACAATGTTGTGACCGTTTCAGGTGAACAGTGAAGGGACTCAGCCATCCATATATATGTGTTCATTCTCCCCCAAACTCCCCTCCCAACCAGGCTGGCACATAGCATTGAGCAGAGTTCCCTGTACTAAACAGTAAGATCTTATTGGTTATCCATTTTAAATACAGCAGTGTCTACATGACATTTCCAAACTCCCTAACTATTGCTTCCCTCCATTCTTCTCCCCTGGTAGCCATAAGTTCATTCTGTTTTTTTTTTTTTTTTTCCTCTCTTAATATAGAAATCTTATTATAGAAGCTTGAAGACTGAAGAGGGGAGGAGAAGGGGACTACAGAGTATGAGATGGTTGGATGGCATAACTGACTCAATGGATATGAGTTTGAGCAAGCTCTGGGAGTTGGTGAGTTGGCGCTGGACAGGGAAGCCTGGTGTGCTGCAGCCCGTGGGGTAACAAAGATCTGGACACGACTGAGCAACTGAACTCAGCTGATTATAGAAGCTATAGATGAAAGTAAGGATGGCAAAAGTTGATGA
Source organism: Tragelaphus eurycerus (assembly GCA_935064755.1). Classification (NCBI taxonomy): domain Eukaryota; kingdom Metazoa; phylum Chordata; class Mammalia; order Artiodactyla; family Bovidae; genus Tragelaphus; species Tragelaphus eurycerus. The sequence continues at coordinate 41,539,629 of CAKXYN010000001.1, forward strand.
GAAAAAGAAAAAGGATTCAAAGATGCCTTTTTCCTTCATAAATCTGGAAATACCATGGGACCCATGTAATTATTATAACAGATGTCTAATTATTATACACAATTGGGAGTGGAAAAAAACGCCTGCTGTTCTATGTTGCTGAATTAAAATGTTTAAAGTCTGCAAACCCAACAGCTATCCCTTTTCTACATCCTTGCTGATATTATGCCTTACTGATGGACCTGATCCTAAGAGGTCTGGAAGAGTCCATTGTTTCAGTTTCCAGGAATTTTGCAAACCAGTTTTTAAACACTGTTATTTAATAAAAGCAAAACTACAGGCCTCACTCCCTCTCTCCTCACTCGCTTGGTGCTGCAGTTGGGCGGATGGCAGCAAACCAGCTCCACTAGAGGACCGAGCGGCTCAGCCCCGTGCCCCCAGAAAATCAGTTTGCTGCCCACACCACCAGGCAGCGGGAGATCAAGCCCTGAGCCTTTGGAGTGGAAGCACTGACTCCAAGACCCTAGACTATCAGAGAACTAACCCTAGGGAGTATCAAATAGAGAGAACTCACACAAAGGAAACCACTTGAATACAAGACCTGGCATCACCCGACCAACAGTAGCACCGTGTGTAGGATACCTCATCCAAACACAAATAAAACCAAAATACAAATACAATCATCAGCAGACAGGATTGTCACCTTACTCAGCCTTGCCCATCAGAGGAAAAACAAACAAACAAACAAAAATCATACCCTATAAGCACAAATCTCACCCTATAAGAAGCTTACCCAAACCACTGGACCAACCTTCAGTTCACAGTTCAGTTCAGTCAATCAGTCGCGTCCAACTCTTTGTGACCCCATGAACCGCAACACGCCAGATCTCCCTGTCCATCACCAACTCCCAGAGTTCACTCAAAGTCATGTCCATCGAGTTGGTGATGCCATCCAGCCATCTCATCCTCTGTCGTCCGCTTCTCCTGCCCTCAGTCTTTCTCAGCATCAGGGTCTTTCCCAATGAGTCAGCTCTCCACATCAGGTGGCCAAAGTACTGGAGTTTCAGCTTCATCAGTCCTTCCAATGAACACCCAGGACTGAAAGAATTTTGACTTATCTCTGGCTCCCTTATTCCAGGTCTCATTGAAAACCAATCCTGTCAACTGTATCTTCAAACTGTCTGGCACAGACCCTCATCTCCTCAGCTTCATCACTGCCTTCCTGGTCCAGTCCTTTACTACCTCTCACATGAATTATTGCAGTTGGCTGCTATCATAACTTTCTTTTCCTCTTCTTTTCTCTATATCAGACTCTTTTCTGTATAACAGCATTTGATTTTTACTCTGCTTGAGAAAGGAAGGCTTTGGGGTTTTAGGACAAAGCCGTTACAATGGCTTTTCTAAGAACCCACAGACTCTTGTTCTGGCCTTATCTGCTACTGGTATCTTTCTTGCTCAATTTACCCTTGAAAGAGCAGGCATCCCCTGGACCAAGGCCTGTGCACTGAGGACTTCTGCCAGGGAACTGTCAGAGAGCTGCATGGCTCACTCCCTCACCATCTTCACATTTTCCCCCAAGTATAACCATCTCTGGAAAGCCTTTACTGATCACCTTTCAGAAAATTAAATCCCTACTGGTCCTGACACTCCTTTCTCTGCTTCATTTCCTTCCTAGCACATTCTATCTTCTTATGTTATGTACAGGTTACTTGTTTGTTTGTTTGTTTGTTTTTTTATGATTCCCCATGACAATAATGTAAGTTCAATAAAAATAAGCACTTCTGCATTATTTTTTTACAATGATATACTCCTAGAGCTTAAAAGAATGCTTAGTACACAGCAGGTTTTCAATAAAAACTAGTTCAGTTTTGTCTGTTTGTTTTTTTAAACCAGAACTATGTTGGGTTTGTTTGATTTGACACAGAGACAAGAAGTGAGGAAATGCTGTTGAAACAATGAAGCCAACAGATATGCTATGCAGAGCTTCCACAAACCTTTAGTTTATAAAATCTGCAATATTTCTGAAGTGCAATAAGATGAGGTATAACTTTACTGTATATTTATCAATACTGATGATTTTTTTTTCACTTTGTAATTTTCTGGTTTCTAGTTGTGGCCTTTCCTTTTTTGCTTAGAGAAGTCCCTTTACCTTTTCTTATAAAGCTGGTTTGGTGGTGCTGAATTTTTCTAGCTTTTGGTTGTCTTTGTTCTTGCTGTTTAGTTGCTAAGTCATGTTCGGCTCCTTGCAACCCTATGAAGTGTAGCCTGCTGGGCTGCTCCGGCCATGGGGTTTCCCAGACAAGAATACTGGAGTGGGTTGCCATTTTCTCCTCCAGGGGATCTGTCCTCGAAAACTTTATCTTTCCATCAATTCAGAACACATGTCTTACTGGTTAGAGTATTCTTAGTTATAGGTTTTTTTCTATTTCATTACTTTAAATATATTGTGCAACCTCCTTCTGGCCTGCAGTTTCTGCTGAAAAATAAGATACAGCCATTATGGGAGTTCCCTTGTATGTTGTTTGTTTCTTTTCCCTTGCTGCTTTTAGTACTCTCTCCTTATCTGTATTTTTTTCCATTTTAATTATAATGTGTCGGTGTGTTCCTCTGTGGGTACATCCTGTTGGGATGGGATTCCTGGACTTATATAATTGCTTCCTTTCCTAGGTTAGGAAAGTTTCTAGCTATTAAATCTTCATATCTTCATATCTGAAATCAAGACAATTATTGCAGTTGTCTTTTTTCTCCTGGGAAAATTATAATGCAAATATCAGTGTGCTTGATGTTGCCCCAGAGATCTCTTAAGCTATCCTCTTTTCTTTAAATTCTTTTATTTATTTATTTATATTCAGCATCAGTGATTTCCCCTGCTCTGTCTTCCAGCTCACTGATCTGTTTCACTGTGCCATTTAATCTACTATTGATTCTTTCTACCGTATTTTTCATTTCATTTACTATATTCTTCATCCCTGATTATTCTTTATACTTTCTTTTTGTGATCCCATGGACTGTAGCCTGCCAGGCTCCTCTGTCCATGGGATTCTCCAGGCAAGAATACTGAAGTGGTTTGCCATTCCCTTCTCTAGGGGATCTTCCTGACTCAGGAATCGAGCCTGGGTCTCCTGCAAGAGACCCAGGTTTCCTGCATTGCAGGCAGATTCTTTACCATCTGAGCCACGAGGGAAGCCCTTATATTTTCTAAATCTTTGTTAAAAACTTCTAACTTCTTGCTCTAGGCAGCTCATTTTGCCCAAGTCACTATTTTTATGTTTATGTGTCTGGTAGGGTGGTGCCATTTCCCAACTCTGGAGAAGTGACTTCTGCAGAAGTCCTGTGTGTCCTGGCAGTGTCCCCTCTGTGTCCCCTCTGTGTGTCCCCTCTTTTCACTGGAGCTTTATGTTCTATGGGGCTCCCCATGATGTCCATGTGGGTCCTGATATGCAGGTGATCTGGTAGTCTTGGACAGCCCCTGTTCAGGTCGGTTGCCAGGCCCTGCCTTGTGAGGAGGCTGCCACCTGCTGGTTGGTGGGGCTGGATCAGGAAACCACTGAGTCTAGAACCACCAGTCCCCCAGCCCGCTTGGGCTAGTTCTGGCATATTGGTGGGCAGAATCAGGGTCCAGAAGACTCTGGGGGCTGATACAGCCCACTAGTGGCTGAAGCCAGATCCTGGGACTAGTTTTACCAGGTCCTGGAGTCCTGGGGACTGGTTGCAGGGCTCAGGGATTCCAGCGTTGGTGTCAGGTTGCTTGCTGGGGATAAGGAGAGGCAGGGGAGAGTGGTTCCTATCACAGTGGAGTACAGATTCCGGGGAGTCCTGAGGCTTGTGTCGGCCTGCTAGTGGGCAGGACCGGGGTGCAGCTGGTTTTAGGACACCATCTGGCCTGCTGGAGTCAGCACTGTGGCTTTCTTGAAAGTAGTGTCTGCACCCTGGTCCAGAGGCAAGAGCAGGCTGCTTGGAGGGTAGGGTTGGAACAGGGGATCTGGGACTGTTTCCTGCCCAGTTGCTTGGCGTGAGATGTCCCCCAGCACTGGCATCTACAGGTTGTTGGGTGTGGCCAGGTCTTTGCGCTCAGGAATCCTTGGCACCTGCATCAGGTGGAAGGAAATTCCAAGAATGTCTGCCGCCAGAGTCCAGCTCCCAAGGATGAGCCCCGGCCACCCCTTGTTCCTCCAGGAAACTCTTTAAGCCCAGCAGGTAGGTCCGGCCAAACATCTTGTCAAATTATTGCTTTTTGCCTGGGTTCCAGAGGATATGAAACTTCGTGTGTGACCTTTAAGAGTGAAGTGTATTTTTCCCATCCTTTGAGACTCACGAAATTAAGCCCAGTTGGCCTTCAAAGAGGCTTCCCTGGTGGCTCAAATGGTAAAGAATCCACCTGTAGTGCGAGAGACCGGGGTTCTATCTCTGGGTAGGGAAGATCCCCTGGAGGAGGACATGGCAACCCACTCCAGTATTCTTGCCTGGAGAATCCCCATGGACAGAGGAGCATGTTGGGCCACAGTCTATGGGGTCACAAAGAGTCAGACATGACTGAGCAACTAAGCACAGTACAGGGCTTCAAAACCAAACCGAATGGGGACTTGTCTTCTGGTGCAGGTCCCCTGGGCTGGGGAGCCTGCTATGAGACTCAGAACTCTCAATCTTGCAGGAGAACTTCTGTAATATAATTATTCTCTAGCGTGTGGTCACCCACCCAGAAGCATGGGGCTTGACTGTATTTTGATTTTGCCCCTTCTACCTGTCTCATTGTGGCCCTTCTTTATTCTTTAGTCATAGAAGATATTTTCTGCTAGGTTTTGGTCTTTCCCATAAATGATTATTCTACAAACTGCTGTGATTTGGGTGTGCTTGTGAAAGGAGGTGAGCTCGCCGTCTTTCTCTTCTGCCATACTTTTTACATCCAAAACTATGTTCTATTCTATAACAATTTAACCCCAGTGCTAAACTTAGTATACAACTCATAGTTGACTTAATGAGTGAATGTTGTTAGACACAACAGTCTAATCCAGTGGTTAGTATATGATTCATAGTTGACTCCATGAATATACGTATAATACATATATTATTGTATTATATGTTGTATTATACACTAATCTTTAGAAAGTGCTTTATAGATATTTGATGGCTGATTACTTATTTGTTTTGAGGGTCTCTTGGATTGGTCAAAGTGATTCTGATGCAAGGTATTTGAGGATGGTACCTGCCGAAACACTGGGACAAGGACAGGCAAAAAAAGAAAGAGGGAAAAACCCACTCTGACTGCTTTGCTCATTTCTCTTTTATCTTGAGATTTCTGCTTGGGTTTCAGTTGAAACACATAATGCCAATATACATCAACAACATGTGTTTTCCATCTTCGGTGTTATCACTTAGTAATGTATATGAGACGCCTCCTCACACAGATCCACAGGGTGTCTTCACTAGAAAACAATAGACAACCACCTGGAGCTTTTTATCCACCATCATCCACTCCCACGACCTGTTCAATATGACCTCAGTTTTAACATCAGAACAATAAGGAATTTGTGTTTGGCTTCATGAACGTGAACGTGAAGTTGCTCAGTCTTGTCTGACTCTTTGCGACCCCGTGGACTGTAGCCCACCAGGCTCCTCCATCCATGGGATTCTCCAGGTAAGAATACTGGAGTGGTTGCCATTTCCTTCTCCAGTGTTTGGCTTCATGTGACTTTATTTAAGGGACACATGTTTATATTTGAGTAGAAAGGGTTGGAAAGAGTTGGGCACTACTGAGCACACACATGTGCAGTTTTAACTTTCTTAAACTTTCAAATTAATGATAGGTCATCATAAAATGTCTATACTTTTCTTACTGAATCATCCTATTTCCCTCTGAATATCCTTCTTCATTTCCTTTTCTCTCCTTTATTCTCTCCTGCCCCTGCTCCCCATTCCTTAACTCTTCTTTTGCTTTCCTTCACCCTGATTTCTCTTTTTGTCCCTCTCATGTCCTCTAGTGGAACTGTGGATCTCTGAGTGTATGGATGACAGCAGGCCCCAGCATCTTCCATGTTATGCACAGGGTTCTGAGCACAGCATGCCTTTGGCCCAGGCAGGTGGGGGAGCTGAGAGAAACAGGCTAGCCATCTGGAGACGAACATATGGGTGGTGTGGCACACATTCTCACAATTGTCGGCTGCGAAGATCAGAAATAGAAAGGGGAGGTTTGACTCCTTAATCAAAGCCAGGAAAAAGAGGCATTTGAAAGGGGTATCAATGTGAAAGGATCCCTATTTGAAAAAGAAGCATAGGTTTCCTATATTTGCATATGAGACTGAATTTTTTAACTTTAGAGATATTTCCACTTGTATTTAACTTTCGAGTGCCTTTCTTTTTATCTTATCATCATCTTCATTGTCATTATCTTAATAGCTACTATGTTAGCAGCTTGTTGCTGTTCAGTCCCTAAGTCCTGTCAGACTCTCTGCAGCCCCATGGACTGTAGCCTGCCAGACTCCTCTGTCCATGGCATTCTCTAGACAAGAATACTGGAGCAGGCTCACATTTCCTTCTCCAGGGGATCTTCCTGACCCAGGGATTGAACCTGCATTGGCAGCAGATTCCTTACTGCTGAGCCACGAGGGAAGCCATATTAGCAACCTAATGAAATGCTAATTGTTTACTATAGAAATTCCATTAATTTTAAGATGAAAAGAACAACTGTGGGAATTTTTTTCTTTCCTTCTGGTAGCCAGATTCCAACTCAGGTAAACTGAAACACAATCTTGGATATTGAGTACAAAAGAGGCACAAAATACTGTGAAAATGGAGTAGGTTTTTTTTTTTCTTAAAAATAACACTCCCTAGGTTTATTTTAATAAATAATAACTAAATTTGGTATATTTATTAAAAAAAATTCTGTCCTTGAACTCAGGAGTGCTGTGTTTTAGTTCTAAATTTGATCTTTGCCAGAGCTTTAATCAAATAACATTGGTGTGGGGACTCTATTGCCTCATCTCAAAAACAAAGAGATCAAAATAAAAGATTTCTATACTCAGATATCTGCTGATGGAAATTATATATATATATATATACACATATACACACATTGCTATAAGTGAAATTGAATAAAATGGATAAAATTGGGCTTTTGTATTATACAGTAAAACAGACAGAGAATTTTGTTAGAAAGTATAATAAGTTGCCTGGTAAAACAGTTTAGAGTGGTGGTCCTATAATTACAAGGAATGGTTCCATGATGACTATTTTATTAGCTAATCTACTCTCTATAGAACTGTATGAACAAGAAATTTGAATGGCATATATAGAGAAAAAAATTATTAACTTGACTATTGGGCTTATTTCTGGACATACCATATTCAGAGTTATTTGCATTTAACTAGACAATGAAAACCCCATTCAAGGAGGCGTGAATGGGGTTATAAAATTCAGTTCACTCAGGAGAGTTTAAAAAAAAAAAAAAAAGACTTATTTGTTCACTCTGTAAAGGTTTATTGACTATTTTATGGGTTTGGTACCACTTTGGGTAGTAGGGAGGAAGAGGTGACAAATGTGATCCTGTCCTAAATAATATATTGTGGTAAAGATAGACCTACCAATACAAAATACCAAGATGTGCCTAAGATGAGGACACCCAAACTGGACTTTTTGTTTCCTGAACTTTTCATTTCGAGAACAAACCTCCTAATATAGAATGAATTCAACATGATTTTTTTTAAGTGTTCTTTGTGATTAACAACAGAAAGCCATTGGTTAAGAAATTACATATACTCCTCCCCACCATCACTCCCCTTCTTTCTTCCCATTTCCCTCCCACCCTCATTGATCCTTTCCTTTGTCCATTTTCCCCTGCAAAAAAAAAAAAATAATAAAAAAGATCAGAAAATATTTAACATAAAGGTTGATTGAATAAACAAATGTCATTATTATTTCTGAAGTGAGAACATCTGAGTCAGAGTGGGGAGCATGATGCTTCTCCTCAAAGATCTGAAGGGACATTAGGTAGAAAATGAGTTACACTGCTTGATGTGGACTAAAGAAAGTCCACTCATGTCTTCCAAAAATATTTATTGAGTAGATATTATGTGACAAACCATAAGTTAGATGCCACAGATCAGATATTGAGCATAAACAAATGTAACACCCATCAGTTCAGTTCAGTTCAGTCACTCAGTCATGTCTGACTCTTGGCAACCCTATGGACTGAAGTACACCAGGCTTCCCTGTCCATCACCAACTCCCAGACCATGTTCAGACTCATGTCCATTGAATCGGTGATGCCATCCAACTATCTCATTCTCTGTTGTCCCCTTCTCCTCCTGCCTTCAATCTTGCCCAGCATCAGGGTCTTTTCTAATGAGTCAGTTCTTTGCATTAGGTGGCCAAAGTATTGGAGTTTCAGCTTCAGCATCAGTCCTTCCAATGAATATTCTGAACTGATTTCCTTTATGATTGACTGGTTTTATCTCCTTGCAGTCCAAGGGACTCTCAAGACTCTTCTCTAGTACCACAGTTCAAAAGCATCCATTCTTCAGCACTTAGCTTTCTTGTGCTTCATCCAGCCCAGAATTTTGCATGATGTACTCTGCATATTTATAGAAAATTCTGGTCAGAATCTAATAAATCCTAGAAATAAATATAAAATTATAAGTATGACAAGAGCTTTGTAGGAGAAAAATTGATCTAGATAGGCCAGGGATTGTTTCCTGGGGAAGAAACAATTGCAATCTGGAACATGAATGAATAAGAAGGAATTAACTTAGCAAAATAATCATTTTCTGCATGTGTATATATGTGTGTTCTTGAGGATATGATTAAAATAGAAGATTTTTTTTTCTTTTAAGGTAGAAGGAAACAGCAATGCTAAGGTCTTATCGTAGGAGGATCATGGTCTAAAAGAGAAACCAAACAGGTGATTGGGACACAGGTTGGCAGGTTGTGTGGAGTGAGATGAGGCTGTATAAAGGAGCTAAAGCACTTAGGATTTCATAGGTCATATGAACTGTGATCAGCATCCATTGAAGTGTGTCATGGGATGAAGCATGTGACGTCATTACATGATTATTTAGATAAGCGTAATATGAGAACCATTGAAAGAGACAGAAAAATTCTGTTGATCAATTGGTCAGGGAGCTTCCGGTTCCAGACAAGAAACAGTGAAACTTAAATGGCCAGGGAGGAGAAGTCAGTATATGTGGGAGAGTTTAAGAATAAGGAGCAACATAATTTTTTGTTGAACTGTACAATGAGAGAGAGAAAGGCAGGGTGTCAAGAGTGACTCCTGGGTTTCCAGCTTGTACAAGCTCCAGATGATGGTGATTTCCTTGTTCCCTGGTAAGATTATGCAGAGGAGACCGGGTTTAAGGACTTGCTGTAGATATTATGGGTTGAATTGAGTCTTGCTGAGCTCATGTTTCATGCTCAAAATTTTTAAATTACCAAGTCCTTACACATATACAGTCAGAGAGTTAAGTCACAGTTCAGTATTCATGAAAGCCAGAGTTGCTGAAAGACTGGGAGAGAAAGGGCAAATGAAGAAGGACCTTTGCAAAAGCAGCTTGACTCTTCTTAGTCTTGATCTTGTTTTAAACCAATGCTGAGACAAGCATAAAAGGAGCCCTCAGCAAATATTCAGCAAGGACCCACTGTGACATTACCCAGAGGTCTGAATTCAAGGTTGAAAGTACTACCAGAAGAAATTGGCTTGCCTGTGTCTTCCTTCCTTGGCGCTAAGCCTCAGTGCCTGCTGACAATTCAAGCTGTTAATAAAAAGAGGGCAGCCTTTTCCCCCACGTCAACAATAAAATATATAAATAAAGCACCCTGTGAAGAAATGCATAAGGCAAAACAAGTTAAAGAAATAGCTGAGAAAGGAGAAAGCAAAGTCAATAAATGCTATCGATTGAGGATGTTTTAAGAATGTAAACATTCAATATTGAAAAGAAAACAGAAACATAATTGTAGATGCTGTTTAATATTTGCACAGCCCTCATTAGAATGCTCAGTACAGTTAAACTTTTTAAGGAAAACCTTTCTGCATAAATATAATGTGCATATGATTTAAACAATGTTCTCTTCAGTTGTCTGAACTACTGTATAAAATAGCTCCAAATTCCCATCGACTGCTAGGACCTCTCCAAGTTATCTAAAACAGAAATTGTAGGACATCTGTGAAGTTTTACAGTTGGTATACAATTCTACTTTTAATATCTTCAAGTTTTTAAAATTTTTGTGTTTGGCAGTACACTATGCTGTGGAAAATTGTAGCGTGTCTTTCTCAAATATCTTGGGTTTATGACAGAAAGACTTCACTAAGAAATCAATCATTCTCCAGGTTGAATCTTTTCCAGTTTTGTCTCGGAAATAGTCAGCAACTTCAAGCTTTTAAAATGATCATTTCTTTGATAGCCTATGGGCTGTTAAATCATGCAAATAATTAATGATGTAATTAACACATAAAGCAACACTTGCAAAGTTTTGTACTATGAAAATTAGCTAGACATTTACAGTAAATAGACAATAAATTCCAAAGAAAAGAGAAGTAAAGAATACATATTGAGATTTTGTTTTTTGTGTGTGTGATAGTACCACAACTAGAGGAAAAAAAATTTAATTGGCCCTTTGGTGGACATGAGAACAAAATAACATAAACATTTATAATACTAAGTGATCAGTTGGTGTACTTACTATTGACTAAAACTGTTAAGTCCAGTTTTCTGACATATCTTCAGTTGAGAAGGATAATCAATTATAATGGATTGTAGAGGGAAAAATATTTTTCTAGGAAAAAGTGGGAAGTTGTGCTGAGGACCCTGGCTTCAGGCAAACTCCTTTCAAATCTCTACACTCTAGGAGATAATCTAATTGTTCCTTGACCAAATTTTCCCTTTCTCCTCCACAACCCCTGCCCCGCCATCAGAAGTAGCTCAGCCCTGCCATGTTCTCACCACTTTTTTTTTTCTATCATCTTTCATTCTTAACAGCAGCCATCCTAGTTGATATTATGTTGTGCACTTTTTATTTCATAAACATCTCTTTCCTTTATTAGAACTGAATCTTGTCATTTCTGATTGTATTCCTGTTTCCTAGAAAAATGATTAGCAGTTTCAAGGATTCAAACAATATAATTTTTACAAGTAAGCCCTTATGTGCCAGGTATAATTGAAAGTGCTTCATATATATGAAAGTGCTTTCATATATATATATGAAACTCCAGTATTTTGGCCACCTCATGAGAAGAGTTGACTCATTGGAGAAGACTCTGATGCTGGGAGGGATTGAGGGCAGGAGGAGAAGGGGACGACAGAGGATGAGATGGCTGGATGGCATCATTGACTTGATGGGCGTGAGTCTGAGTGACCTCCGGGAGCTGGTGATGGACAGGGAGGCCTGGCGTGCTGCGGTTCATGGGGTCACAAAGAGTTGGACACGACTGAGCGACTGATCTTATCTGATCTGATCATATATATATTTTCTTTAAATACCTCAATGAAAGTGAAATTTGCTCAGTCATGTCCGACTCTTTGCGACCCCATGGACTGTAGCCTACCAGACTACTCCATCCGTCCATGAGATTTTCCAAGCAAGAGTACTGGAGTGGATTGCTATTTCCTTCTCCAGGGGGATCTTCCTTACTCAGGGATTGAACCTGGGTCTCCCGCATTGCAGGCAGATGCTTTTACCATCTGAGCCACCAGGGAAGTCCTAATACCTCAATCAGATCAGATCAGATCAGATCAGTTGCTCAGTAGTGTCCGACTCTTTGCGACCCCATGAACCACAGCACGCCAGGCCTCCCTCTCCATCACCGGCTCCCGGAGGTCACTCAGACTCGCATCCATCGAGTCAGTGATGCCATCCAGCCTAATAAACACTCAGTAAAACTAATTTTGTTAAAATAAAGCAAAATATTCTTCCAGTGTAAGGATGTGCTTGAATCCCAGCTAAGTCTACCCAGCTTTACTGGTTGAAGTATTTCCAGTGACTTATTTATTGATAAATGACTATTTGACCAAATTTCCTACATCAAACATAGAGAAAGCAAGAGAATTCCAGAGAAACGTCTACTTCTGCTTCATTGACTACACTATAACCTTAAAACTCAACATTCAAAAAATGAAGATTATGGCATCCAGTCACATCCTTTCATGGCAAATAGATGGGGAAACAAAGGAAACAAAGGATGTGAAAGTGTTAGTCCCTCAGTCATGTCTGACTTTTGCGACCTCATGAACTGTAGCCCACCAGGCTCCTCTATCTATGGAATTCTCCAGGCAAGAATACTGGAGTGGGTAGCCATTCCCTTCTCCAGGGGATCTTCCTGACCCAGGGATCAAACTCAGGTGTCCTGCATTGCATGTAGATTCTTGACCATTGAGCCACCTGAGAAGCCCTATGTTTGCAGCTACAGGTACATAGTTAACTAGATCCTTTGAGAACTATAATTGCATTTGTGCTTTAGGTGGCTCAGTGATAAAGAATCTGCCTGCAATACAGGAGACCCGGGTTTGATTCCTGGGTCGAGGAGATCCCCTGGAGAAGGGAATGGTTACTCATTCCAGTACTTTTGCCAAGAATTCCATGCATTGAGGAGCCTGGTGGGGTACAGTTCATGGAGTTGTGAAGAGTCAGACATGACTGAGCTATGACTTCTATGTCTGGGATCAGAGCTATGCAAAAGATGTGTCCATAAATGTCCATACACATTAAGTATGTTGATGGCAATAAATACAGTATACTGAAAATGGAAAGGACACAAATAAGTAAATTATGTGGATGATAACTGTCTATAGTAGGTGCTATTGACTAAATTGTGCCCCCTCCATTCAAATGTTAATCCTGAACCTCCAGAGTGATTATGTTTGGAGATAGGGCTTGTAGAAAGTAATTAAGATGAAATGGGGGACTTCCCTGGTGATTCAGTGGTTAATCCAATGCAGAAGATATGGCTTCTATCCCTGGTTGGGAACTAAGATCCTACATACCATGGGGCAACTAAACCCGTGTGCCACAAGTACTGAGCCCCTGAGCTCTAGAGCCCGTGCATGGCAAGGACGTTTGAAGACCCCTGTGCCACAACTAAGATCCTATGCAGGCAAATAAATATATGAATAAGTTTTAAAAAGATTAAATAAGATAGAGTAGTGGTGTAGTCCTATAGGATTCATTGCCTTGAGAGAGAGCAACCTCTTTCTCTCTTTGCACACACCAACCAAGGAAAGGCCACATGAGAGCCCAGCAAGAAGGTGGTTGTCTGAGAGCCCAAAAGAAATGTCTCTCCAGGAATCAAATCGGTGGACACCTTGAACCAGACTCCATCACTTTGAGGAAGAAATATCTGTTGTTTAATGCCCCAGTCTATGCTATTTTGTTATGGCAGCCTGTGTGACTAATACACTTGGGACTATTATTCTCTCCCATTGTATGGATGAGGAAATTGAGGCACAGAGAAGTTAGGTATTCTGCCTGAGGTCATAGAGCTAGGAGGTAAAAATGCTGGAATTTGAATTCAGTACAGTATAATCCCAGAGCCCATCCTATTAACCATTTATCTAGCTTCCAGGCATTAAGTAAAAGAGCGCAGATACAAGGGAAACATGTCAAGAAGAGAAATCAAAGAAGAGTAAATTGAGCTTGGAGACACAAGTAGATGCCAAACCAAGCAAGGGTTTTTTAAAAGATGTCCTACTTTCCTGAGAGTGAAAGGAAGCCATTGAAAGGCTTTAAAGCAAGGGGAACAGACGATGAGATGATGGATGAGATGTGGATTCTGAAGAGGCCGCTGTAGCTATACTCTATTTGTTAAAAAAATATTGAAAAGACTTGATCTCAAGAGTGACATAAAAATGGTCATTTGGAATCTCCTTGAAATCCTTATCTTTTCCACAACTCAGCTTAGTGCCTGACATATCACTATAAAGGCAGAACTGTGTTAACAAGGCAAAGGAGTTCAACTTCTCCAAAGAGGTTAGGGATATGAGGTTTGCCTGCTCAAGAATCTCAGTTGCAAGTAAAAATAGTGCATTATTTTCCCCTTGCTATCATAACAAATTACCAGCAGATCAAAGCAATTGAAATCTATTATCTTATGGTTCTGTAGGTCTGAAGTTCAAGAAGATTATGGCTGGCAGGGTTCCATTAGTGCTACACAGTTGTAGGAGTAGAATCACCATTTCATTGCTGGCTGGCTGATAAGTCATTCATTCTCATCTGCTGGAGCCCATATTTCCAGGCTTTTGGCCTTTTCAAAGCCAATAAAGCAATGTAGGCAGGAGACACGGGTTCAACCCCTGGTTTGGAAAGATCCCCTGGAGAAGGGAAGGGCTACTCTCTCCAGTATTCTTGCCTGGAAGAATTCCATGGACAGAGAAGCCTGATGAGTTACAGTCCACAGGGTCACAAAGTGTCAGATACAACTGGGCAACTAACTTTCACAAAGCCAATAATGGTTGGTGTCCATATCTCTCTAATTCTTCTCTTTCTGCCTTATCTCTCCAATGCATGTCCTCTGCTTCAATATTCTGTCTTTTGCTTCAAGGACCCATATGATTACATTGAACCTACCCAGATCATCTGAAATAGGCTCCTTAACTTAAGATGACCTGATTGGTAATCTTAATTGTAATTGCAAAATCCCTCCGACAGCATTAACTAGATTAGTGTTTAAATAAGCAAAGGGTAGGAGTCTTGTGGTAAATGTGCCTAAAGCATATGGTTTCCATTTCTTTGAACATATCTTTTAAAATTAATTATATAGCATGGACAATGTTCTTGAACATATTTTTTGTTGTTTAGTTTCAGTCACTATCAATACACATTTTTCCATTTTTCCACTAGTCATAAAACGAGAGTTAGATAAAACACATTCTCTTGAAAGGAATCATAATTTCTAATGCTAAGAGTGGATATGTCATTACATGCAGAGCCAGTATATATGGATAGAGATTGAAAGCCTAGAAATAAATTTCTTAATATGATAAATTAAGATATTCTACTCATTCCAATTATCTTTCCAGCAACCCATCATTCTTCTGGGATTTCATTTTGCTATTTCAGATATAAGTGACATATTTTATTCAGTCAAAGCCACATTCATAATTTCATAGCAAAATATGACAAAAAACAAGTGCACTTTAGATGATAGATGGTGAAACTTGGGAGTAGGAATAAATTCTGATTTCACTTATTTTTACTATATATGCAGCTACCTCTAGCAATGAAGGGAGCAAGAATATGTTGTGGTAAATGTCTCTGTCCTAAAGCAAGGAGTAATTAGTCAATATTAGTATTTTGTATGAATCTTCATGCTTCATCTAAATCAGTCTCTGTAAAGAGATGAGGTGCTTCAGAAACGCTCCTTAAGGCAACTACCAAATAATATCCATGATTTTGAAGGAGTTAACGTGTACCCCTTAGATAGGAGCTTATCTGAATGTTAACTAAGGCATTTGAGAATATTCTCTAAGATATAAATACAGATAAAGAATAAAAATGACATTTAGCTCTGCATACAGATAAAAGAATAAATTAAGTATTATTTGATGGATTCCAAATCTATACCACTTCCCTCCATTAAAAAAAAAAATCAGGTAAGATTTAGTGAAGAGCTAAACATCTTTCTAATTTCAAAGAGTTTTGAAAAATAACAGTGCATCCCAACAATTAATAGGGAATTAAGTTTATCTTTCCTTAAACACAAACAATAAATCTAGGAGCCAGTATGAACAGTTATTTTTCAATTTGCACTACAGTATTCCTAAGGTCATGTGTCTCATGTTCTATGCTTTCTGTAGGGGATCAGAAAAAAATGTTGAGGGAATGCTAATGACATGCACATTATAGAATTGTACAACATGCTGATTGATTACTAGGCACTAAAATCTATGCAAATAAGGAACTGAAGGTCAGAAGTTATGAAACACAAGAATGAAAAAGAGGTCAATAATCCCACACATCTCTATTTAACCAGTAAGTGGAGAGATGATGAAGTTTCGGTTCAGTTCAGTCACTCAGTCATGTTTGACTCTTTGCGACCCCATGAATGACAGCAAGCCAGGCCTCCCTGTCGATCACCAACTCCCGGAGTTCACCCAGACTCACATCCTTCGAGTCAGCGATGCCATCCAGCCATCTCATCCTCTGTTGTCCCCTTCTCCTCCTGCCCCCAATCCCTCCCAGCATCAGAGTCTTTTCCAATGAGGCAACTCTTCGCATGAGGTGGCCAAAGTACTGGAGTTTCAGCTTTAGCATCATTCCTTCCAAAGAAATCCCAGGGCTGATCTCCTTCAGAATGGACTGGCTGGACCTCCTTGCAGTCCAAGGGACTCTCAAGAGTCTTCTCCAACACCACAGTTCAAAGACATCAATTCTTCGGCGCTCAGCCTTCTTCACAGTCCAGCTCTCACATCCATACATGACCACAGGAAAGACCATAGCCTTGACTAGGCGAACCTTTGTTGGCAAAGTAATGTCTCTGCTTTTGAATATGCTATCAAGGTTGGTCATAACTTTCCTTCCAAGGAGTAAGCGTCTTTTAATTTCATGGCTGCAGTCACCATCTGCAGTGATTTAGGAGCCCCCCAAAATAAAGTCTGACACTGTTTCCACTGTTTCCCCATCTATTTCCCATGAAGTGATGGGACCAGATGCCATGATTTTCCTTTTCTGAATGTTGAAGTTTAGATGTGTTTTATTTTGATTTCATGTTAAGCACACAGTGTAACTAAAAGGGCACTGCCTTGATTCTCACATATTGTATGAATTCTTTACCAGCTTCCCTGGTAACTCAGCTGGTAAAGAATCTGCCTGACAGGCAGGAGACCCCAGTTCAATTCCTACATCAGGAAGATCCCCTGGAGAAGGGATAGGCTATCCACTCCAGTGTTCATGGGCTTCCCTGGTGGCTCAGATAGTAAAAAATCCACCTGCAATGCAGGAGACCAGGGTTCGATCCCTGGGTTGTGAAGATCCCCTGGAGGAGGGCATGGCGAGCCACTCCAGTATTCTTGCCTGGAGAGCCCCCATGGACAGAGGAGCGGCGACAATACATGAGATAGCATGAATGAGACACGACCGAGCAACTAAACACATACTTAAAACACAGCACACTGTATTAATACTGTATATATACAACCGGTCCATTCTGAAGGAGATCAGCCCTGGGATTTCTTTGGAAGGAATGATGCTAAAGCTGAAACTCCACTTTTTGGCCACCTCATGTGAAGAGTTGACTCACTGGAGAAGACTCTGATGCTGGGAGGGATTGAGGGCAGGAGGAGAAGGGGACGACAGAGGATGAGATGGCTGGATGGCATCACTGACTCGATGAATGTGAGTCTGAGTGACCTCCGAGAGCTGGTGATAGATAGGGAGGCCTGGCGTGCTGCAGTTCATGGGGTCACAAAGAGTCGGACATGACTGAGCGACTGATCTGATCTGATCTGGTCTGATATGCATGCTAGGTAGCCAATGGTGGTATAGGAAGATGTCCTTGTCCTCAGTCAAATCCTAGTTACATCTATGCTGACTTAGGAAAAAAAAATCTACACATTTTATCATCAACTGACTTCAATATGTATACTATTTCCAAAGAGGCAAGGAATTTCTGAGCATGCATTGCCTATAATTTTTTTAGGAAATCCAAATATTGTCACATTTTTCTTGTGTTTATAGAGACTCACTCATCTTTCACAATACTACTGATTAGCACTGAGAAATGCATAGGCAACTGACAGTAGCATTTGTCTCCTGATATACAATAAGGTCCCTTTTCTGTAGCACAGGATGGTATATATGCCTCATTTTACTTCACTGTCTTTCAGATCTCTCATTTTATGTGGATTCTCTGTAACTTCAAAATTTAATCTGATGTTCTCCTGTTAACCTGTTTCATGTTAATTTAAGTACTAGGTCAGACAAAAGAACTGGGAAGGGTAGAGGAAAATTTTCCTCCACGATAATCTGTTGAGGGGGTTAAATTAGGTAGCATATTTGAAGCATTTATTAGAATGCTTGGCATATATTTGGCACACAATAATATTAGCTAGTAATTTTGACAGAAGTACAAACAGAGCAGTTTTAAGAAAACAATATGTCAGTGTTACAATCAATAACAAAGTGCCATGTTGCTTCTATAAGATTGTGTGTGTGCTTTATATTCATTTCATTTAAGAATTTCAATCTACCTTTGAAAGGCTCTTAGGTTACAAAACAAAATGTAAGATAGGATAGAATCAATGTGAATAAAATCACATTTAATTAATATTTTCCCCTTAGCCCAGTGCTTTATACATAGTTCACGTATGAGTAATGCTTGATGAATAAATAAAGGGATGGAAAGATGAGTGTACGTATGTATCTGTAAGTGAAAAGCATTCTGAATCATAGAAAAAATACAGAATGATTATATTTTTGACATCTAATTTGAGTAGATTGCCACATTTCAGCAATAGTTCTAAAGATAAAGAAAAGTAGGACAAAAATAAGTGTTTAAGTTTCTGCTTTTACTTCATTTCTAAGGAAAAGAAGATTTTTATTTTTTCCCTGACATTAAGTATAAACATGATTTGGAGAGAGCTTGTGCTATAGAGGAAAGAGATTCTATTAGTTTCTCCTGGTTTTGCCACAATCTAGCCATGTGAGGTGTTTTTTTTAATTATTTATTTTAATTGGAGGCTAATTACTTTACAATATTGTAGTGGTTTTGCCATACATTGACATGAATCAGCCATGGATTATATGTGCTCCCCATTCTGAACCCCCCTCCCACCTCCCTCATTATCCCATCCCTCTGGGTCATCCCAGTGCACCAGCCCAGAGCACCCTGTCTCATGCATCAAACCTGGACTGGTGATCTGTTTCACATATGATAATATACATGTTTCAATGCTATTCTCTCAAATTGTCCCACCCTTGCCTTCTCCCATAGAGTCCAAAAGACTGTTCTACACATCTGTGTCTCTTTTGCTGTCTCACATATAGGATTATCATTACCATCTATCTAAATTCCATGTATATGTGTTAATATACTATATTGGTGTTTTTCTTTCTGGCTCACTTCACTCTGTATAATAGGCTCCAGTTTCATTCACCTCATTAGAACTGATTCAAATGTATTCTTTTTAATGGCTGAATAATATTCCATTGTATATATGTACCACAACTTTCTTATCTGTTCATCTGCTTATGGACATCTAGGTTGCTTCCATGTCCTAGCTATCATAAACATTGCTGCGATAAACATTGGGGTACACGTGTCTCTTTCTTTTTTTTTTTAATCTCAATTTTATTTATTTACTTTACAATACAGTATTGGTTTTACCATACATTGATATGAATCCACCATGGGTTTACATGTGTTCCCCATCATGAACCACCCTTCCCACTTCCCGTCCCATCCCATCCCTCTGGGTCATCCCAGTGCACCAGCCCCGAGCATCCTGTATCATGTATCAATCCTGGATTGGCGATTCATTTCACATGTGATAATTTACATGTTTCAATGCCATTCTCTCATATCATTCTGCACTCTCCCTCTCCCACAGAGTTCAAAAGACTGTTCTATACATCTGTGTCTCTTTTGCTGTCTTGCATACAGGGTTATCATTACCATCTTTCTAAATTCCACATATGCATTAGTATACTGTATTGGTGTTTTTCTGTCTGGTAGCCATGTGAGTTTAATCTCCCTAGAATATTGGATGAAGGAGTAGAACAATGAAGGAGCAGAACAAGAGTACTGACAAAGTTGAAAGTTTTACTTTCAAATTTTTGTAGTTTAGAAAAAAGAAACTATTCATATATATATATATATATATATATATAATTTATTAAAAGCCACTGTATCAGGGAGCAAGAGTGGTTTATTTTATGAAAATGCAACCTTAAGAAGTTAAATCTATGCTACTCTAGTGGAATTTAACTTGATTCTGAGATCCTGGCCACTGCTAATCACAAAGGATCATTCACTCCTAGCTTAGCTGGAGGCCATGGAACTCAGACTGGATACAGACTATCTTTAAATCTCAGCTCTTGCTACTTTCTAGCTATGGCCAGATAATCTTTCTATTCCTTTTTATCCTCATCTTATAATAAGGGAATAATAATAGTATATACTCTCTGAGCTTCTTTGAAGGGTCGAATTAGTTACTATAATGTATTTAGTAAGCACCAATAAATGTCAACCATCTAGATTCCCAGGTGTCTCAGAGATAAAGAATCTACCTGCCAATGCAGGAGACACAGAAGATGCGGGTTCGATCCCTCGGTCAGAAAGATCCCCTGAAGTAGGAAATGGCAACCTACCCTAGTATTCTTCCCTGGAAAATTCTATGGACAGAGGAGCCTGACAGGCTACAGTACAGAGTCAACTGTAGGTTGTAAAGAGTCAACATGACTTAGAGACTGAACAATAGCCACAAATTAATACTGAAACTTACAGTTTGTTAGAGGAGTTTTCAGAAGATGAATGGACAGCTGCTTTGTGTCGCTCAGCCTATCCTACTAGACACAGGTCCTTGGCTGGCAGTGGCCATGCCTTTATTTATTCTTCAGCACTAATTGAGAACAAATATATGTTGAGCTCCATCTATATTCCAGGCTTCCCAGGTGGCACTAGTGGTAAAGAACCTGCCTGCCAGTGCAGGAGATATGAGAGACTTGGATTTGATCTCTGGGTCCAGAGGATCCCTTGAAGGAGGGCATGGCAACCCACTCCAGTATTCTTGCCTGGAGAATCCCCATGGACAGAGGAGCCTGGCAGGCTACAGTCCGTATGGTTGCAAAGAGTTGAACATAACTGAAGTGACTTAGAGACACACACACACAGAGACACACACACACACACAGAGACACACACACACACATACATCTATGATCCAGGCACTGTATAAGCACAGACAATGCATTCGTGAGCAAACTGATACATGGATCATGACCAAAGAACTTGAGTGGGACAGAAATAACAAAATCATCCAACAAATAAATGGCTGATTTCATTAATTTTATTTTTGTTTTATGGTTACATGACTAATTATAACCAATTTTATGCTTATAAATATTTAAGAAAAAAACATGACAGGAGAAACATATATTATTCAGTACAGTACATTGTTTTGCCCTTTGCCTTCATATTTAGTCTAAGGAAGCCAACCGGATCTACATTCTTTTTTTTTTTTTTTTTTTTTCTGGTCTATATTCTTTAAGACAGCCTTTTGAACTTCTATGAAATACTAAACTTCAGGTTTTTATTGATTCATACTAGGATTCAACAGTGTTCTAAATGCTAGAGATGCTTCAATGAACAAGACATAAAAGATCCCTGTTCTCAAGGCATCTGTATTCTATATTGGAGAGACAGACAATTACCTAGAAAATAAATGGATAACATAAATAAGTAGAACTATATTACAGTGAAAAGTGTTTTGCAGGAAATTAAAAACTAGACAAGTGATAATATGATAGTGTGTGCCTTGGTAACTGTATTAAGCTGACTGATTAAAAGAAAGCCTGTTGAAGGAAGTGACATTTGTGCTGAAAGCTGATTGATGAGAAGGAGCTTTTCGTATCAGGCAGTCATGGAAAAAGAGAATCCCAAGCAGAGGTAGCAGATTATTCAAAGGTCCAAAAGTGGGAACTTAGCATGTTGGAGGAACTGAAAACTCAGTGAGGTTGGAATGCAATGAGTAAGCAAGAGACAGTTTGCAGCAGAGAGAGGAAGAATTCAAATCATATAGGACTTTGTAAGATAAAGTAGGGAGTTGAATTTTATTCTAAATGAAATGGATAACTGTTGCAAGTCTGTAAGGTTGAGGGGGGAGGCTATCTGATGTGTAATTTTTTGTAATTTAATATGATGGGAAAGATTATAAAAGTGAAAAAAAAAAAAGAACAGAAACCATTAAGAAGTTTTGTCAGTGCTTCATACACCAGACAGTGGTGGTTGGTGTGGAGATTTTTTAAAACAAGAGTGTTTTGGTTTGTTTTAAAGGTAAAGTTCATAGAAACTCCGGATACAATGGATGTAGTAGGTAAGGAAAAAGGAAAACATAAAGCATAATTCTGAGAATTTTGGCTCAGGAAATGAGACAGAAGGTATTATCATTTAATCAGGTAAAGGCTTACTGGAATAAGAGAAGGTTGAGTGTATTGACTAGATGTTGACAAACTTTGCATAAGGGACCCAATAGTAAACATCTTTGCATGTGAAGGCCATACAGTCTTTGTTGCAACTACCCAATTCTACCCGCACAGTATGAAATAAGCCGTATACAAAATGTAAAAAAAAAAAAAAAGAATAATAATAAGGTGGTTGTATTCCAATTAAATTTTACTTAGAATTATATGGAAGGTCAGATTTTAGTTACAGTTGTACTTTGCCAACAGATGGTATAGACAAAAATTTTGTTCAAGTCATGTTAAGTTTGAAATGCATCTTAAACATCCAAATGAAATAAGCAAGTTGGATATTATTTAATCCTGGAGTTCTAGGAGCAATCGAGACTCCAGTTTGAGATTAGAGATTTATCAGTATTTAGACTGTAGTGAATTCAAGCCCTAATGTTGAGTGTACACATTAAGATTTTTAAAAAAGCAGACTCAAGGCTAATGTATTGAAACACTCTAATATTTGAGGTAAGCTAGAAACTGATTACTACCAAGTCTTCAAACTTCATAAGTGAAACTCATGCCAAATTTAACAGATGGTGTCCAGGCCTCCTTCAAGAAGCACATCCCCCCACAGGTAGGACTTGGTGGCATCCACATGTGTGGCCTAAGGGAGCTTAAAAGGAGATGATTAGACCTGCAACTCTGCAATGTAGGCTCACAGGTTTAACGAGATTGGTGTGTCCTGTGCCTCTAAGTCAATTATGCTTCTAATAAGATGGCAGGGAGAAGTGGGAGGGGTAAATTAATTCTCCTGAAGGAGCCTCATTCCTCTCATTTTTAATAGCTTTCCCTAAGATTTCTACTTGACTAAATACCTGATAGAGATAGACAACAGTGCAATTTGGGGAGACAGATAGATTTCTCTCTTTTTTTCTTCTTTAAAATAGCTTTGGAGTACAGATTTCAAAAAAATGTGATGCAAATATAAGTATTTACTAATACATAGCAATGATTATATTGGTCAAATATTGTGACTGGAGGGCAAATAAAATTCCCATTTCTAGGATTAGCTACATCATTCTAATAACAGTCTTCAGAAGTGATAAATAAAATTTTTTTCATTACTTTTATTTTCACACTTTTCCTAAGTCTTCTCATTAACCAAGTTTACCAACTTTATCTTGCAGTTTATAGCACTTAAACTATTAGAGGAATGGGAAAATTAGAAGTAATTAGCAAGAAAGACATCTTTAGGCTAGGAGGGAGATGATTGGAACTGGAAAATCAAAACAGATTGCAAAGATTGTATTTGCTTTCACTGACTCTATCTTGTGCTTTTTTGGTGAAGGACTAGAAGTCTCAAAAAATATGAGGATTCTTATATGTGGAACCTAAAATGTGGTAAAACTGAACTTGTAAGACAGAAACAGACTCATATACATAGAGAATAGGCCCGTGGTTGACAGAGGCGGTGAAGGGGATTGGGAGGGAGAGGAATGGTCTAGGAGTTTGAGGTTGCTAGATGCATACCATTACATTTAGAATAGATAAACATTGATCTATATTTCTGTCTTTGTGCCAGTACCATACTGTCTTGATGACTGTGGCTTTGTAGTAGAGCTTGAAGTCAGGCAGGTTGATTCCTCCAGTTCCATTCTTCTTTCTCAAGATAGCTTTGGCTATTTGAGGTTTTTTGTATTTCCATACAAATTGTGAAATTATTTGTTCTAGCTCTGTGAAGAATACCGTTGGTAGCTTGATAGGGATTGCATTGAATCTATAAATTGCTTTGGGTAGTATACTCATTTTCACTATATTGATTCTTCCAATCCATGAACATGGTATATTTCTCCATCTATTAGTGTCCTCTTTGATTTCTTTCACCAGTGTTTTATAGTTTTCTATATATAGGTCTTTAGTTTCTTTAGGTAGATATATTCCTAAGTATTTTATTCTTTTCGTTGCAAAGGTGAATGTAATTGTTTCCTTAATTTCTCTTTCTATTTTCTCATTATTAGTGTACAGGAATGCAAGGGATTTCTGTGTGTTGATTTTATATCCTGCAACTTTACTATATTCATTGATTAGCTCTAGTAATTTTCTGGTGGAGTCTTTAGGGTTTTCTATGTACAGGATCATGTCATCTGCAAACAGTGAGAGTTTTACTTCTTCTTTTCCAATTTGGATTCCCTTTATTTCTTTTTCTGCTCTGATTGCTGTGGCCAAAACTTCCAAAACTATGTTGAATAGTAATGGTGAAAGTGGGCACCCTTGTCTTGTTCCTGACTTTAGAAGAAATATAGATCAATGGAACAAAATAGAAAACCCAGAGATAAATCCATGCACATATGGACACCTTATCTTTGACAAAGGAGGCAAGAATATACAATGGAGAAAAGACAATCTCTTTAACAAGTGATGCTGGGAAAACTGGTCAAACACTTGTAAAAGAATGAAACTAGAACACTTTCTAACACCATATACAAAAATAAACTCAAAATGGATTAAAGATCTAAATGTAAGACCAGAAACTATAAAACTCCTAGAGGAGAACATAGGCAAAACACTCTCTGACATACTTCACAGCAGGATCCTCTATGACCCACCTCCCAGAATATTGGAAATAAAAACAAAAATAAACAAATGGGACCTGATTAAACTTAAAAAGCTTCTGCACGACAAAGGAAACTATAAGCAAGGTGAAAAGACAGCCTTCAGAATGGGAGAAAATAATAGCAAATGAAGCAACAGACAAACAACTAATCTCAAAAATATACAAGCAACTCCTACAGCTCAATTCCAGAAAAGTAAATGACCCAATCAAAAAATGGGCCAAAGAACTAAATAGACATTTCTCCAAAGAAGACATACAGATGGCTAACAAACACATGAAAAGATGCTCAACATCACTCATTATCAGAGAAATGCAAATCAAAACCACTATGAGGTACCATTTCATGCCAGTCAGAATGGCTGCGATCCAAAAGTCTACAAGCAATAAATGCTGGAGAGGGTGTGGAGAAAAGGGAACCCTCTTACACTGTCGGTGGGAATGCAAACTAGTACAGCCACTATGGAGAACAGTATGGAGATTCCTTAAAAAACTGGGAATAGAACTGCCTTATGATCCAGCAATCCCACTGCTGGGCATACACACTGAGGAAACCAGAACTGAAAGAGACGCGTGTACCCCAGTGTTCATCGTAGCACCCTTTACAATAGCCAGGACTTGGAAGCAACCTAGATGTCCATCAGCAGATGAATGGATAAGAAAGCTTTGGTACATATACACAAGGGAATATTACTCAGCCATTAAAAAGAATACATTTGAATCAGTTCTAATGAGGTGGATGAAACTGGAGCCTATTATACAGAGTGAAGTAAGCCAGAAAGAAAAATACCAACAGTATACTAACGCATATATATAGAATTTAGAAAGATGGTAACAATAACCCTGTATATGAGACAGCAAAAGAGACACTGATGTATAGAACAGTCTTTTGGACTCTGTGGGAGAGGGAGAGGGTGGGATGATTTGAGAGAATGGCATTGAAATATGTATAATATCATATATTAAACGAGTCGCCAGTCCAGGTTTTATACATGATACTGGATGCCTGGGGCTGGTGCACTGGGACGACCCAGAGGGATGGTATGGGGAGGGAGGAGGAGGAGGGTTCAGGATGGGGAACACATGTATACCTGTGGCAGATTCATTTTGATATATTGCAAAACCAATACAATATTGTAAAGTTAAATAAAATAAAATAAAAAAATAGATAAACAACAATATCTAATGTATGGCACAGGGAGCTACATTCTATATCCTGTGGTAAACCACAGTGGAAAGAATATTTTAAAAATGAATATATGCTTATAACTGAATCACTTTGCTGTATAGCAGATTGGCAAACATTGCAAATCAACTCTTCTTCAGTTTAAAAACTGTGAAGATCTATTGAATTATCTTTTTTAAAATGGTGTTGACTTTTATAAATCATAGCACCTTATATCCGTACATGACTGGCATTACACAGTATATGCCATATGCATTATGTGCATTACCCACAATACCTTTCCATTATTTTTCATTTACAAATATGGGGTTGAATCCAGAGATGATGAACAACTTGGCTTAATTTAAACAAACAATGAAAAACCAAGAATGATGTCAGGTCTCATTTACCTGTATTCTTTGCTCTTTCCTTTAACTAACAGACTCTAATCACTTACACTGATATTCATTCATTAATTCAGTTAATACTAAAGCTTGAGGCCAACTTTGTATCCATTCTGTGCTAGTACTAGGTATACAGTACTAGTTGTAAAGCACAAATTGTCCTTCCCTTACTGGGATTTCGCGGCAAATAGATGGGGAAACAGTGGAAACAGTGTCAGACTTTATTTTTCTGGGCTCCAAAATCACTGCAGATGGTGATTTCAGCCATGAAATTAAAAGACACTTACTCCTTGGAAGGAAAGTTATGACCAACTTAGACAGCATATTAAAAAGCAGAGACATTACTTTGCCAACAAAGGTCCATCTCGTCAAGGGTATGGTTTTTTCAGTGGTCATGTATGGATGTGAGAGTTGGACTATAAAGAAAGCTGAGCGCCGAAGAATTGATGCTTTTGAACTGTGGTGTTGGAGAAGACTCCTGAGAGTCCCTTGGACTGCAAGGAGATCCAACCAGTCTATCCTAAAGGAGATCAGTCCTGGGTGTTCATTGGAAGGACTGCGGCTGAAGCTGAAACTCCAATACTTTGGCCACCTGATGCAAAGATCTGACTCATTTGAAAAGACCTTGATGCTGGGAAAGATTGAGGGCAAGAAGAGAAGGGGATGACAGAGGATGAGATTGTTGGATGGCATCACCGACTCAATGGACATGGGTTAGGGTGGACTCTGGGAGTTGGTGATGGACAGGGAGTCTTGGCTTGCTGCAGCTCATGGGGTCGCAAAGAGTCGGACACCACTGAGTAACTGAACTGAACTGAACTACTGGGACTTAGAGTCTAGTTGACTACAAAGAAAACAATAACAGGTAAGGAATGTTCAAAATAATAACAAAACACTTATGATGAGAGTCATAAAATAAAAATGAGCAGGCTGCTCTTAGACAAAAAATATGAGTAGGTCTGATGGACAGGGAGGTCTGGCGTGCTGCAATTCATGAGGCTGCAAAGAGTCGGACACGACTGAGCAACTGAACTGAATTGAATTTGAAGTGGCAAATAATAAGTATAAATCTCTCAAATGTGGTGAAATTTAAGCAGAAATCTAGAAACTGAAAACAGCCAAGTATGTGAAAGTTGGGAGAAGAAATATTCTAGTTAAAAGGAAGTTGTGGCAAGGAAAAGGTTTGATATGTTCAAAAAACTGAAAATTTGCCAGTGCAATGAAAATGAAAAACACGAGGGAGAAGCTGTCAGGAGAAGCTGGAAAGTTGGTCAGGGGCTAGAAAGAGGAAAGTATTGCTTGTCATAAAAGAAGTTTACATTTTGTTCTAGGTTCAGCAGGAAGTCAGTGTACTGTTTCTAGGGGAAAATGGCATCATTATTTTATGAGATACTCTTAACAATGCTGTTACATAAGTAAGAGAAGTATTGTGATGCCTAGTGGGCTATAGCATGAAGAGATGGAGAGACCTCAGGTAATTTGCTTCAGTTATACAGCTATTTAGTCGCAAACTTCTCATCTAGGTTTCTCTGCCTAGCTTGGTGGAAATATCCACAATAAACTTTAATATGAGAACGAATACCTCATGGTTTAAAAATAAATACACAGTTTCTGAAACTCTGTTGTCAAAATGTGTAACTTCTGAGCAGCAGAGAAAAAGTCAACTTTCAGCAGCAGATTGCAGTTTTTTAGTTTTAGAAAGTTTAAAATCAAACTGCTTATGGGATTTTTGGCTATGGAACACTGTTTATAGGATTTGTCATCTTTTTTTAAAAAGAGAGCTTGCAGTGTTTAACAGATAAGCTTCATCCACTGGTTAGTATCATGAGAATTAATTAGTTAAAACTATACATATATTTTTAGAATAAAGATGGCTAATATGCTAATAAATCATGTTCTTGTTGCCCTAAATCACACATGCTAATATCAGAGTCTGTTTAGGAACTTTTCACTTCTCTAAAGTAAAATTTTTGATTTTCTGCTTTTATTTGTTGTTGCATAGTTAGTGTCTATACAATGTCTGACTTGAAATAAATAAAATGTTCCTTGAAATAAATTAAAGTATGACTGTGTAAACCCATCGAAAAGTGAGATTATGAAGATACTGATTATTTTGAATTTAATTGCATTATTATATCAATGGTTATATCATCTAAACTGTAGTTCTTTAAATGTAAAGTGAAAATTAACTGAATATAGTATGTACATGTGTGTGCATATGTGGGTAATTTATTCAACATATTGTGAGACAGCGGCAGCATAGGGGGTCAAAATGTCAAGTTTCTATTCTTTGCCTTGTCTCATCACTCACTAATTTATAATGTCAAGAAGAGAATCTCTTTAGAACAGTCTTCAGAATATTAAGACATGTTCAAATGTTTTTTTTTAAATACAGAGATCATATAGCATAAAGATTTTCTTCTTGTCCTATCAAAAGGTTTGCAATCCTGATCACTCTATCCATAATAACCTCTCAAGTTATTCTCCTTATAATTTCTGTGTTTGTTTCCTTCTTGACAATGATGCAAGCTACAATTGAATTATTCATTTGTCTATTTCCTATCTGCCCCAGCTGACAATAAGATCATGAGAAAAGAAAACTTGTCCTTCTTATCTTTCACTTCATTTCTAGAGACTTGACCAATGCCAAAGCTCAAGGTGCACTGTCAATACTGAGTTGACCAAAAAGTTTGTTTGGGTTTTTGCTTATGGAAAAAATCTGAAGGAAATGAACTTTTTGGCTAACCCAATATTTGGAGAATGAGCCAAAAGATTAACGAGTAGTCTAGCTTCACGTATGTAACTAAAGTCTTAATCACTCAGTCATTTCTGACTCTTTGTGACCCCATGGACTGCAGCCCGCCAGGCTGCTCTGTCCATGAGATTCTCCAGGCAAAAATACTGGAGTAGGTTGCCATTGCCTACTCCAGGGTATCTTCCCTACCCAGGGACAGAACCCAGGTCTCCTGCATTGCAGGCAGATTCTTTACCATCTGAGCCACCAGGGAAGCCCAGATATGTAACTAAGACTTCTTTAAATCCTCATACCCTTTCCATTTATTCTCCACATAATTTTTTTCAACAGGTATCTTTTAAAAGGCTTTATATATCAGATATTATACTAAGCTTTTGTGTAGCAAAGTGGAAATAAACATCATCTTTGAGGGAAGCAGGCTCTAAATAAGAAACACACATGAATAAAACAATCATATCTTATAATAATGATGTCTGGTAGCCGTATTGAGTATTGATATATGGGATACAGGAGCACATGGGAGAAAGGTTTGGATGGAAAACCTGAATGAGTTATGAAAGCCTGGGAATGAGGGCAGACAACAGTAAGAGACTCCAAGAAGGAAACAGTCTTGGAATTTCAGAGGGGCATAAAGGAAAAATAAAATGAGGCTGGAATACAATGATCAATAAAGAAAGCAAAGCATAGTGTAGGAAGCTATCAGATAGGAATGCCTGATAAAATACAGGGCAAGCAGTTAAATTTTAGATAAACAGTGATTTTGTACGTGTGTGGAAGTATGTCCCAGATATTTTGTGAGACATATGAAAACTTAATTTTTATCATAAATTCAAATTTAACTGGACATTTTTATATATACAGTTGACCCTCCTTATTTACAGATTCCATATTTGTGAGTTTATGAATTTGACTCCTTGCTAACATTTATTTGTAACCCCTAAATAATACCCACGATATTGTCACAACAATAAATGAACATGTGCTGAGAGTCAAAAAATTTAACTCACCCAACATACACTGTCCCAGGTGAAATCAAACCAGGCAGTGGTATACCTTCTAGCTGAGCTCTCATACTAATAATATATACATGTCCTTTACACAGTCTGTTAGCACCACATATTTTTTGTGTTCCTGCTGGTGATTTTTCTGTTTAAAGTGGTCCCCAAGTGCTGTCTAGTGTTCCTAAGCCAAGAAGATTGTGATGGGCCTTAAGAAGAAAATACGTGTGCTAAATAAGCTTCATCCAGATATGAGTTATAGTGCTATTGGTCATAAGTGCGAATATTAATTAATACACACACACACACACACACACACACACACGGGCTTCCCTGGTGGCTCAGACAATAAAGAATCTGGCTGCAGTGCAGGAGACCCAGGTTCGATACCTGGGTCAGGGAAAATCCCCTGGAGAAGGGAATGGCTACCCACTCCAGTATTCTTGACTGGAGAATTTCATGGACAGAGGAGCCTGGTGGGCTACAGTTCATGGGGTTACAGAGTTGGACATGACTGAGCAACTAACATTTTCACTTCCATATATATATATATATATATATATAAATATCTATCTATATATAAATATCTATCTATATAAATATATATATATCTTTAAACAGAAATACACATAATAAGATTATGTATTGATTGATTGTGTGCTTAGTCACTTAGTCATGTCTGACTCTTTGCGACCCCATGAACTGTAGCCCTCCAGGCTCCACTGTCCATGGGAATTCTCCAGGCAAGAATAGTGGAGTGGGTTGCCATGCCCTCCTCCAGGGGATCTTCCCAACCCAGGGCTTGAAACCAGGTCTCCCACACTGGAAGCAGATTCTTTACTGTCTGAGCCACAGTGGAAGACCATTGATTGATTAGTTGGTGAATATTCCAACCAGAGGGCTCTCAAAAGCCTAACTCTCTATTTTTCCAAGAACAATAATTCTATACTTGCTAATTCAGTGTTGTTGGCAATTTTATAGCACATAGGTACTATGAATAACAAGAATCAATTATATTTATATATATATATATATATATGCAAGTACATATACACACAAGTGGGAATATGTTTGTGTGTTATATTTATTTACATTTATATAATTTATAAATGCATAAAACATAAGATTTTGTAACATGTATATATATGAGTATGTGTGTATGTGTGTGTTTTATATGGATTTCCCAGATGGCTCAGTGGTAAAGAAATTGCTTGCCAAAGCAGGAGATGCAGCTTTAATCCCTGGGTCAGGAAGATCCCCTGGAGGAGGAAATGGCAACCCATTTCAGTATTATTCTTGGAAAATCCTATGGATAGAGGAGCCTGGCATTGTATAGTCCATGGGGTCATAAAGAGTTGGACATGACAGCATGCATGCACATGTTATATACACAATTTTTTTTCTTAATCTGGCAACATGAGATACCATGCAGGGTCTTTTAGACTATGCTTCTATCTTCAAATGTCTTTGCAATTCTATCAGCAAGAGCTTAAAAATGGAGAATTTGTTGAGGGTGGCTGAAATTCGGAAGCAAGGTGAGCAATTTAGTGTCTATTTTGTTAGCCAAGGTAAGAACAGAAGATAAAATGATTTAAAGATAAACTGCTTTTTGTAAAGATAAGAACTAATGGGCATTTTTAAGCTTAATTCTGAAGATAGAATAAAGCTATGGGCAAGCTACAGGAACCCCTCCATAAACATGAATAGCTATATGCACACCAGACTAGAGTGAAGGTTAGAGGTGGAGATGGTATTAGCTATCACTTTAGTGGGTCATTACAAGAACAAAATGTAGTAACACATATAAACAGGCTGGTGTAATATATACTTATGGGGAATATGCAGGAAATCTTAATGCATTCCCCCACTGGGCTCACCATTCACAAGCCAACCTTATATTTTGCTCTAAGTGTTAGCTGAAAGGATTTTTTTCTTAATGTTTCCAGGATGATTATTTTTAAATAGCTCATATGACATCATTTTAGCATCAACCTAGTTTTCATATTCATGAAAATCTATTTGCAAGTGACTTGGATGCTCCCTTAGATTTAGTGGTATGGGCGCATATTTGTCAACTGTCCAAAGCTTTGTTAGTATTCCACAGAAATAAACATATAAATATGCAGATGCTCCTCTTCTTGGCCAGCATCAGCAACATAAGGCACCAAAGCCTGCCATGTGATTCAAACCTTGTAGTCTTTAATTCAACACTAATGGTTGAGACGTAAGAGCAAACACTTGCTCCTATTCCAGAGTCATCTGCTATGAAATCCGCTTGGCAGTTCAAGTTAGAGAAATGTTGACACAGAAAATGTTAAATAAAGATTTGCTTTAAACCTCCATACTTCATAGGGCTTAAGTTGTTTCCGGTTTATGAGTGATAAATACTCTAAGATCAGATGTTAAAAAGACTCTCTCATTTCTAGCAGGCAAGTGTTGGAAGAATACAAAGAATGTAGTGGAACCCTTTCCAGATGCAAATATAAGGCATAAAATGCTAGACACTGGATTGTATTGGTTTTAGATGAACTATTGTGGTGAAAAAAAAATGGTTTTCCTACATTAAGTAATTAAACAATAGAATGCAAACACATTATTTATTCAAATTGCTTGTATACATAAAATGTGTAGTTTAGTGCAATGCAATTTTGAAACATTAACATAGAAAAAGACAGGAGGAAAAGCTGCTATAGCTGCTAAATGTTTGCTCAAAATTCTCTCTGTAACTGCTCAAGGAAAAAAGAAATCATTAATTATGTCTACTAATTTCATTATGTACCAAACAGTAGAGTCAGAAAGAAAAAGAATAAAATTCAGTTTGTGCTGTGTGCATATGGGCATATGCACCTGTACATACATGGGGCTGAGAAAATGTGGATGAGGATGTGGTGACAGATTACATTTCTACCTGAGATATGGAATGCTGTTTTTGTTGGCATCCCCACTCATAACCTACTGCTCAATTCCAAAGGAAACTTCATACAAAGTGATTCCCTCTTTGTAAATCGAAGTATGTTACCAGACTAAAAAGTGCAACACTATTCCCTTCAAGCTTTTTCAAGGGTGTTCAACATTTAATCTGACCCAAATGAACATGATCAGCAGATATAATGTCCCTCAGAGTAAGCTGATGTATACTCAAGGAAAAGGGAGGAAAGAGGTAAGAGAAAAACATTATTCAGTTCAGTACAGTTCAGTCACTCAGTCGTGTCCGACTCTTCGCAACCCCATGAATCACAACACACCAGGCCTCCCTGTCCATCACCAACTCCCAGAGTTCCCTCAGACTCAAGTCCATCGACTCAGTGATGCCATCCAGCCATCTCATCCCCTGTCGTCCCCTTCTCCTCTTGCCCCAAATCCCTCCCAGCATCAGAGTCTTTTGCAATGAGTCAACTCTTTGCATGTGGTGGCCAAAGAATTGGAGTTTCAGCTTTAGCATCATTCCTTCCAAAGAAATCCCAGGGCTGATCTCCTTCAGAATAGACAGGTTGGATCTCCTTGCAGTCCAAGGGACTCTCAGGAGTCTTCTCCAACACCACAGTTCAAAATCATCAATCCTTCGGCACTCAGCTTTCTTCACGATCCAACTCTCACATCCATACATGACCACTGGAAAAACCATAGCCTTGACTAGACGGACCTTTGTTGGCAAAGTAATGTCTCTGCTTTTCAATATGCTATCTATGTTGGTCATAACTTTTCATACAAGGAGTAAGCGTCTTTTAATTTCATGGCTGCAGTCACCATCTGCAGTGATTTTGGAGCCCAAAAAATTAAAGTCTAACACTGTTTCCACTGTTTCCCCATCTATTTCCCATGAAGTGATGGGACCGGATGCCATGATCTTCATTTTCTGAATGTTGAGCTTTAAGCCAACTTTTTCACTCTCCACTTTCACCTTCATCAAGAGGCTTTTGAGTTCCTCTTCACTTTCTGCCATAAGGGTGGTGTCATCTGCATATCTGAGGCTCTTGATATTTCTCCTGGCAATCTTGATTCCAGCTTGTGCTTTTTTCAGCCCAGAATTTCTCATGATGTACTCTGCATACAAGTTAAATAAGCAGAGTGACAATATACAGCCTTGACGAACTCCTTTTCCTATTTGGAACCAGTCTGTTGTTCCATGTCCAGTACTAACTGTTGCTTCCTGACCTGCATATAGGTTTCTGAAGAGGCAGGTCAGGTGCTCTGGTATTCCCATCTCAGAAATTTTCCACAGTTTATTGTGATCCACACAGTCAAAGGCTTTGGCCTAGTCAATAAAGCAGACATAGATGTTTTTCTGGAACTCCTTTGCTTTTTCAATGATCCAGCAGATGTTGGCAATTTAATCTCTGGTTCCTCTGCCTTTTCTAAAACCAGCTTGAACATCTGGAAGTTCAGGCATAGATATTTGTATACACAATAGTCTTTGGATGTGTAAAAATTTACCTTCTGACCCTCTCTTCCAAAATGTTCATACACAAACAAAAATTATTTTCTTCATATCAAGCCTTGTTATTTGTATGATTTTTACATTTGAATAAAATTTTGAGGTTTCAAAAACATTATTTTATAGGATAGCTCATTGCATTTTTATGCTCTAAATCCATACCACCAAGCCTGACTGTAAGATTCTTCATAATCTAACTTCTATTTTGCCCATTTCTTCTCTTGCTCAATACTAATGGTGTTTAATCTTCCTCTCAACACTTCTTCATGCTCTGTGTTTGGGATTTGGTTCTTTTTCACTTAACTTTGGTTGGTAATGAGGTCCCAGA
This sequence comes from Tragelaphus eurycerus, assembly GCA_935064755.1. NCBI lineage: Eukaryota > Metazoa > Chordata > Mammalia > Artiodactyla > Bovidae > Tragelaphus > Tragelaphus eurycerus. The sequence goes on from CAKXYN010000001.1 coordinate 41,574,390, forward strand.
GTATCACCATCACTTAGGAGCTTATTAGACATGCAGATTCTCTGGCTCCAGCCTAGGACTCAGAATCACAAATTCTGAGGTTGGGGCCCAGCATTTAGCATTCTAATAAGCCCTCCTGGCAATTCTAATGCATGCTCAAGTTTTCAAACCACCAACCTAACTTTTTGGTTTTGAGGCCCAGCTCATAGTCACCTCCTATAGGAACTTACTCACAAATTTTCTTAATTGACCAAATCTCCTCCTCCCTGTGCTCTTATTAACCCCAGTATATCAATGTTATAATTTATTTTCAAATTATTTGCTTATACTTTTACAGTAGGGATCAGAATTCCTTCACTACAATTCATATACATAAAAATAAAACAACATTGGCCAAACATTTATTTCCTGAAAGTGGTTTTCTCATGATTCAGGTAGGCGATATAGCATAGTGATTAAAAGAATGAGTTAAATTCTGGCTCTGCCTCTTACTACCTGGGTGACTTTGTGAAATTTGCTTCCTCTTTGTGGATCTCATTTGTAAAATGGGCAAAATAATGTCACTGGACTGTTGTAAGGACTAAATAGGTTAATATATGGAAAGCCCCTAGCATAGTGGTATATGTAAACAACAGTACCTAAGTATTTTTCCCCATTGTCTCTTTCTTCTCCATCTGGGACCATGATAATAAATTTTTCAGACTTTTATTCCCATGCCCTTTGTTCCTTATGGTCTTTTGGGGATCTTTCCATATTTTTCTTCTCTTATTAATGTTTCAGTGTACGTCTCTTCCGGGGAAGGCAATGGCACCCCACCCCAGTACTTTTGCCTGGAAAATCCCATGGACGGAGGATCCTGGTAGGCTCCAGTCCATGGGGTCGCTAAGAGTCGGACACGACTGAGCGGCTTCACTTTCACTTTTCACTTTCATTCATTGGAGAAGGAAATGGCAACCCACTCCAGTGTTCTTGCCTGGAGAATCCCAGGGACGGGGGAGCCTGGTGAGCTTCTGTCTATGGGGTCGCACAGAGTCGGACACGACTGAAGAGACTTAGCAGCAGCAGCAGTACGTCTCTTCTGACCTACTACCCATTCATTAATCCTGTTGTCAATTGTATCTAATATATTGTTCTTTGAATCAGGATTCTTAATTTCTTTTATTTTACATTTCACAACTTTTATCTATTTTATAGTTCAAAGTTACTGTTGCCACATAAAATAAAGGGTGCCCAGTTAAACATAAATTTCAAATAAGCAAGAAATAACTTGTAGTATGGATAAGTCCTAAATATTTTATTTTATGAGATATAATTTTAATAAAAAAGGTATTTGCTATTTACCTAAAATTTTACTTTGACTTGAAATTTTGTGTTTTTATTTGCTAAATCTGACAATCCTATTTCCACTTCCCTATTAACATTTTTATGACTACACAATGTTTTAGTATATAAAACTAAACACTATTATTTAAAAATCTATGTATAATAACTGAAACATCTGGAAGTTATCCTAGGAGTCTGTTTTATTTTTTCTTTCTTGGTGTTGGTTATATGGACTTGTATACTGATGTGGTAGGCAGAATTCTAGGATGGCTTCCAAGATTCCTGACCCCTGGTATGTATGCCTTGTCTAATATTCTCCCTTGAATGAGAGAGGGAACTGTGACTATGATGGGATTTCATTCCCCTGATTATATTATTTTCTATGACAAAGGGATTTTACAAATGTAATTAAAGCCCTTAATCAATTGACTTTAAATTAATCAAAAGAAATTTTATTCCTATTCATCCTTAATCACATGAAAAGGTCAGGATGATTTGACCTAATTATATTAACTCTTTAAAAAAAAAAAGTGGGTTTAAAGCTCAAGGACAAGAGAAGTCAGAGGGATTTAAATCAAGGAGATGCTCTTTGTTGGCCTTGAAGTTAAAGCAAACTTGGGGGCATATGGGAAGAAACTGTAGGCACATTTTTGGGACCTATGGCATCTCCCAGACAATTCTCAGTAAGAAAATAGCAACATCAGTCCTGAGGCCACTCAGAACCAAATTCTGAAGATTCTTAAGAGAAGACCTCCAGCCTCAGATGGGATCACAACCATAGCTGACTTTTGATTTCAACATATGGTACCCCAGACAACCTGTGATGACAGTAGAAGCTATAAGAGTGAGTTTGTGCTTCTTTTCCAGTGGTTTTGGTGTGAGAATTGGTCTATATCAAACTAGCTTACCAGTCAAAGCTACAAAGATTTCATATAAATTTTTAACAATTCTATCAATCCAGATATATCCATTCTAGATGCATCATTATTTATAAAGATACTTGTGACCCTACAAGTATAAGAGTATCTAAAAATACTTTCTTAGGAAATATGAGAAAATCAAACTTTTCAAGTAAATACGGATCATTATTAGGATCAGATCAGAGCAGATCAGTCACTCAGTCGTGTCCGACTCTTCGCGACCCCATGAATCGCAGCACACCAGGCCTCCCTCTCCATCACCAACTCCCAGAGGTCACTCAGACTCACATCCATCAAGTCAGTGATGCCATCCAGCCATCTCATCCTCTGTTGTCCCCTTCTCCTCCTGCCCCCAATCCCTCCCAGCATCAGAGTCTTCTCCAATGAGTCAACTCTTCGCATGAGGTGGCCAAAATACTGGAGTTTCAGCTTTAGCATCATTCCTTCCAAAGAAATCCCAGGGCTGATCTCCTTCAGAATGGACTGGTTGGATCTCCTTGCAGTCCAAGGGACTCTCAAGAGTCTTCTCCAACACCACAGTTCAAAAGCATCAATTCTTCAGTGTTCAGCCTTCTTCACAGTCCAGCTCTCACATCCATACATGACCACAGGAAAAACCATAGCCTTGACTAGGAGAACCTTTGTTGGCAAAGTAATGTCTCTGCTTTTGAATATGCTATCTAGGTTCGTCATAACTTTCCTTCCAAGGAGTAAGCGTCTGCAGTGATTTTGGAGCCCAGAAAAATAAAGTCTGACACTGTTTCCACTGTTACCCCATCTATTTCCCATGTAGTTATGGGACCAGATGCCATGATCTTCATTTTCTGAATGTTGAGCTTTAAGCCAACTTTTCACTCTCCACTTTCACTTTCATCAAGAGGCTTTTGAGTTCCTCTTCACTTTCTGCCATAAGGGTGGTGTCATCTGCATATCTGAGGTTATTGATATTTCTCCCAGTAATCTTGATTCCAACTTGTGTTTCTTCCATTCCAGCGTTTCTCATGATGTATTCTGCATATAAGTTAAATAAACAGGCTGACAATAATTAGGATAGGAGTGTTATATTCTTAGGCTTCCCAGATAGCTCAGATGGTAAAGAATCCACCTGCAATTCAGGAGACCTCAGTTCTATTCCTGGGTTGGGAGGATCCCCTGGAGAAGGAATAAGCTACCCACTTTAGTGGTAGCTTACCTGGTGGCTAAGATGGTAAAGAATCCGCCTGCAATGCTGGAGACCTGAGTTTGATCCCTGAGTTGGGAAGAGCCCCTAGAGGAGGGCATGCCAACCCATTCCAGTATTCTTGCCTGTAGAAACCCCATGGGCAGAGGAGCCTGGCAGGCTGCACTTCACAGGGTCACAAAGAGTTGGACACAACCAAACAGCTAAGCATAGCCTTATATTCTTAGATCTGTAAAGAGTTGCCATATAGATTTTATTTTTTTAAATCATACTCCATATTTGAATTCAGTCTGCCCAACAGAACCACTTTCCAGCCTTTGACTTCAGAGTAATCAAGTACTGAATATTTGGGGAAAACAATGGGAGCAGACACCAGAAATTAATTGCAATAGTCTATGAAGTGTCATAGCTTGACAATATTTTCTCTCCAAAAGCAGCATAGAGTGTAAAAGGCAAAGCTATTTACTCTGAAGAAAACAATATCCCCAAAGCAAATGACTCTTCTCTGAAAAAAAACTGGATTATCTCTTTAGGAAAAGCTAAGGTCTTTGCAAAGAAATAGAGGAAAACAACAGAATGGGAAAGACTAGAGATCTCTTCAAGAAAATTAGAGATACCAAGGGAACATTTCAGGCAAAGATAGGCTCGATAAAGGACAGAAATGGTATGGACCTAACAGAAGCAGAAGATATTAAGAAGAGTGACAAGAATACACAGAAGAACTGTACAAAAAGAATCTTCAGAACCCAGATAATCACGATGGTGTGATCACTCACCTAGAGCCAGACATCCTGGAATGTGAAGTCAGGGGGGCCTTAGAAAACATCACTATGAACAAAGCTAGTGGAGGTGATGGAATCCCAATTGAGCTATTTCGAATCTTGAAAGATGATGCTGTGAAAGTGCTACACTCAATATGCCAGCAAATTTGTAAAACTCAGCAGTGGCCACAGGACTGGAAAAGGTCAGTTTTCATTCCAATCCCAAAGAAAGGCAATACCAAAGAATGCACAAACTACCGCACAATTTCACTCGTCTCACATGCTAGTAAAGTAATGCTCAAAATTCTCCAAGCCAGGCTTCAGCAATACGTAAACCATGAACTTCCAGATATTCAAGCTGATTTTAGAAAAGGCAAAGGAACTAGAGATTAAATTGTCAACATCCACAGGATCATGGAAAATGCAAGAGAGTTCCAGAAAAATATCTATTTCTGCTTTATTGACTATGCCAAAGCCTTTGACTGTGTGGATCACAATAAACTGTGGAAAATTTCTGAGATGGGAATACCAGACCACCTGATCTGCCTTTTGAGAAATCTATATGCAGGTCATGAAGCAGCAGTTAGAACTGGACTTGGAACAACAGACTGGTTCTAAATAGGAAAAGGAGTATGTCAAGGCTGTATATTGTCACCCTGTTTATTTAACTTATATGCAGAATACATCATGAGAAACGCTGGACTGGAAGAAACACAAGCTGGAATCAAGATTACTGGGAGAAATATCAATAACCTCAGATATGCAGATGACACCACCCTTATGGCAGAAAGTGAAGAGGAACTCAAAAGCCTCTTGATGAAAGTGAAAGTGGAGAGTGAAAAAGTTGGCTTAAAGCTCAACATTCAGAAAATGAAGATCATGGCATCTGGTCCCATCACTTCATGGGAAATAGATAGTCCTACACAGTGGAAACAGTGTCAGACTTTATTTTCTTGGGCTCCAAAATCACTGCAGATGGTGACTGCAGCCATGAAATTAAAAGACGCTTACTCCTTGGAAGGAAAGTTATGACCAACCTAGATAGCATATTCAAAAGCAGAGACATTACTTTGCCAACAAAGGTCCGTCTAGTCAAGGCTATGGTTTTTCCTGTGGTCATGTATGGATGTGAGAGTTGGACTGTGAAGAAAGCTGAGCACGGAAGAATTGATGCTTTTGAGCTGTGGTGTTGGAGAAGACTCTTGAGAGTCCCTTGGACTGCAAGGAGATCCAACCGGTCCATTCTATAGGAGATCAGTCCTGGGTGTTCATTAGAAGGACTGATGCTGAAGCTGAAACTCCAATTCTTTGGCCACCTCATGTGAAGATTTGACTCATTGGAAAAGACTGATGCTGGGAAGGATTGGGGGTAGGCGGAGAAGGGAACAACAGAGGATGAGATGGCTGGATGGCATCACCGACTTGATGGCATGAGTTTGAGTAAACTCCAGGAGTTGGTGATGGACAGGGAGGCCTGGCATGTTGTAATTCATGGGGTCGCAGAGTTGGACACGACTGACCAACTGAACTGAAGGTCTTTTATTAGGATACTGGTTCATTTGCATATCTGTGACAGTATCACTGTTCTTTCAAAGTATGAAGTGACAACCAGAGATCATTAAAATCAGCAACATGGAAGAGTAAGAACCAAGGAAATAAACATTCAAGCTTGTTTGAAAAGAAACAGACATGATTTATAGGAAAAAATTGAAGTTATAATCTATATGGAAAGATTTTAAAGCCTATTACAACCTTTAAAAAATGAATGGTATGCTATAAAATTTCAAAATCAAGACAGGTCTCTTAGAGAATAAGATAATTGTCAAAAATTAGCAATAAAAGTTCTAAAAGAATTTGAGTAATTCCTAGGAACTATGAAGGAAAAAATACAAAAATGAGACAAACACAGGTTCAGTATCTCAGAAAGAACAAAAGAAATAGAATAGAAAATAGTAGAAGATCATTTTGCAGAGATGAAAAAAGACATAAACCTTTAGTATTGAGCCCAGAATATCCAGAAAAAAAATTAAAGAAGCCAGACATATTGTCTTGAAATTTCATAACACTAGACATTTAAAAAAAAACTCCCAAAAATGTCCTGAGGAAAAAATGTGGGTTCACTCCTGATGAGAAGAGCATCAGATTCTCAGCACCTATGATTGATGCTAAAAGGCAAGGGACAGGCAACTTTAAATTTGGGAGGACTGAGAAGGAAGGGAGGGAGGAAGGGAGAAAAGAAAGGAAGAAAAGACATTTTCAGACACACAGATAGAAGGAAAATTATCTCCTCTTTGCCCACCCTTTTACAGACATAGCCTTCATAACAACCTAAAATCAAAAAACACAAAACTTTATTGCAGGAGAGGAAAACTGGTGGGAGACTGTGGTTACTGTTACTGCTATTTTATTGCAAAACTCTGTAGCCATTGGATTTGTAACTAGTGTTAATCTTAAGTATGCCCTGATTTAAGAAATTGGAATTAATTATATTGTCAATTTGGCATGAAAAATTTCAGCTCAATAGTAGCAGCTTATTCTGATTTCTGTATATCTGATTGGACTAATTCTAAGTGATCACTTGTCTATAACCTCAATCCTGATATAAACGAATGAGAATAGTCAATACAATTCATAAATATTCACCATAAATCTTTTCTTTGTGATACAGTCTCCCTTGTCAAACTCTCTTTAAAAAAATATCTGAAGGCAAAGAGTCGGACATGACTGAGAGACTGATCTGATCTGATCTGATTCTCTTCATCATGCCTGATGTGTGACATCTGTGACTTCTATAAGAAAACAAAGGGAATATCCATAATAAAGCTTGCTAGAAAGAAGTTTAATTTGAAAAGTATATTTTATTTTCACAGGTGGCTGCTTATTGCATCTTGTCATAAAATCTAAATGATGTGCTTGGTGTTTGAGTGTGTTCAAAACAGTAAAGGTCTTGTACAGCCATTAGATACCACATTTTGCTTCTTCATTTAACTGATTTTCAGATTCCCTCTAGTACGCTGATGTATGAAAGAACTTCTAATGGAGTAATTACAGTTTTGTTTTGTTATTTAATCTTAGAGAGATCATTGGGATTATCTAATTCAATTAATTTATGCATCTCCTTTCTGAACAATTGCAAAAAGGCATTAAATAGAACACAGACTGAGCTAAAAACGGCTTGTGTGCATGTTCAGCCATATCTGAGTCGTGTGACCTGATGGACTGGAGCCCACCAAACTCCTCTGTCTATGGGATTTTCCAGGCAATAATACTGGAATGGGTTCCCATTTCTTATTCCAGAGGGTTTTACCCACGAAGGGATTGAACCCACATCTGTGTCTCTCCTGCATTGGCAGGCAGATTCTTTACCACTGCACCATCTGGTGCAGTGAGCTAAAACTTGAGCTCAAGCTAAAAGCCTTGAGCTAAACACTTTATTATCACCTTATGTGCAAGGTATATTTTTTTAGTGACAGGGATATAGTGGTAAATAAAGTAGATAAACCACCTTCCTTCATGGAGCTTCCATCCTAGTAATTTTGGTTTTGCAGAAGGATGGCAATAAAAGAGAAAACAGAGGGCAAAAAGGCCATATCAAATACTAAGCACATATCATTTGTATTTTTAAAACATTAATCTGATGACAAAGGACCTCAACTTTTTATTTTAATTGATACATATATTCAGGTTTTCTTCCCAAAGGGAAGAAATGTACTTGGGACTGTATGATATCTCTGAAAACTGTAGTTGGTCAGGAGGCTCCCCTTCATCTCTAGAGGAAAAGGTAATTGATGAGAAATCCTTTCCTTGTGTTTCTTTCAACTGTACTCAGAGATGCAAAAATGCATACGTAAAGCCTTAAGAAGATGGAGACCATGTTAGGAGGAAAGAGATGTCCAGAGATAGGATAAAGTATTGGAGTGGCCAAAAAGTTCATTCGGATTTTTCCATAAGATGTAAAAGACAAACGAACTTTTGGCCAACCCAATGCTTCCTGCTGCTGCTGCTGCTGCTAAGTCACTTCAGTCGTGTCTGACTCTGTGCGACCCCATAGACGGCAGCCCACCAGGCTCCCCCATCCCTGGGATTCTCCAGGCGAGAACGCTGGAGTGGATTGCCATTTCCTTTTCCAATGCATGAAAGTGAACAGTGAAAGTCAAGTCCCTCAGTCATGTCCGACTCTTCGTGACCCCATGGACTGCAGCCCACCAGGCTCCTCTGTCCATGGGGATTTTCCAGGCAAGAGTATTGGAGTGGTGTGCCATTGCCTTCTCCAGCCAATGCTTACTACAGATCTCCAAGTTTACCTGAGACCAAATTAACTGCTAGAAATCCCTGATGTGTGCATCCATGATCAGTCACTCAGTCGTGTCTGACTCTTTGATACCCCGCAGGCTGTACCCTGCCAGGCTCCTCTGTCCAAAGAATTTTCCAGGCAAGAATACTGGAGTGAGTTGCCATTTCCTCCTCTAGGGGTTCTTACTGAGCCAGGGATTAAACCCAAGTCTCTTATGTTTCCTGCAAGTAGATTCTTTACCACTGAGCCACCAGGGAAGCCCAGAAGTCCCTAGAGACCATTTCAACCCTCTTGTACTTGATGCTCTGCGGCCACATCAATCCTGCTATAACTGCTCACTTTTTTTTTTTTTAGATATTTACCCTGAACTGAAGCATTTAATTTCCTTCTCTGCTTCCACTGATGGTACCCAATCTCTCCCACACACTGAGGTGATTTTGTGGAACTTCTTGTTTCTGCCTTTTCTGCTATGAGTATCTTTGGCTAAAGCATTTGCTTGTTGAAATCTCAAACATGCCTCAGTCTTGAATCTCATTTCATTTCAACTTTGGCCATACCCTTGACCCCTCTAGCTGGAGGGCCCTGTCCCTCATCTTCACCATTGTGTCACATCACTCAGGTAAGATATTTCACATATACCAGTATCTTGTAGATATTGTCAACAATTGTTTATCTCCTCAAGCCATCATCAAATTTCCTTGAAGTGCAGGGCTGGGTTTTTTCCAGATGGGAAGAAGTCTGATAGAATTTAATGAGTTTTGGACCAGAATGTGAATCCTGATTGTCACAAACAATCCTCTGTGATCATATTAAAAACCCTCGATGATTCTGAATCCAAATTTGTCATCTGTAAAAGGAAGGTGCTTCATAAAATTAACTGAGTGATCCTACTTCTACTCCACTGTGCCTAACATAATACTTTTAATATGGTAGTCCATTATAAGCATTTATGGAATAGTGAATAAATTTACTTCAAGAGAAAACATTTCAGCATGATAAAATAGTATTTTTCTCTTTCTGACTTACTTCACTTAATATGATAATCTCTAGGTCCATTCATGTTGCTGCAAATGTCATTATTTCATCTTTTTATGACTGAATATTATTCGTGTGTGTGTATGTGTGTGTGTGTGTGTGTGTGCACGTGCATGCGTGTGCATGCGTATCTCCCATCTGCTTATCCATTCATCTGTTGATGGACATTTAGGTTGCTTCCATGTCTTGCTTGTTGTAAATAATGTTTCTGTGAACACTGGAGTGCATGTATCTTTTCAAATTAGAGTTTTATTTGTATATACGCCCAGGAGTTGGATTGCTGGATCATATGGTAGCTATATGTTTTTTAGTTTTTAAAGAACCTCCATGCCATTTTCCATAGTGACTGCACCAATTTACATTCCTACCAACAGCGTAGGAGGCTTTCTTTTTCTCCACACCCACTCCAGCATTTATTATTTGTAGACTTTTTGATGATATCATTGTGACTGGTGTGAGATGATACCTCATGGTGGTTTTAATTTGTATTTCTCTATTAATTAGTGATATCGAACAATTTTTAGATATGTTTTGCTTTTCTCTCTCTGTATATTGCAATTTTGCACTCAATGAGCTTGTGCTTATTGGTTCTATAGATGGATAGAGCAAGAACAAACTTGAAACAGCCAAAAGGACTTTCTGACTCTTTCTAAGGCTCAACAAACAGAGGCAATGCAATGGATATAAACAACGTACTTGCCACAGAAATAGAATTGTAGCAAAGCTGGTGCAAAATGATGAAAGTAGAGCAGATAGTAGGTCCAGGGCTGAACTTCTGAAAAGGCATCAAGACCTGAGGAAAAGGGTACATGGAACATAGAGATGAACACAGAAAGAAGTCATAGATAACTTAAACACAGAATCACAAGCCTTGATGTTGTTACTGTCTCATTACTGACTGGTGACCATGGCTCATTGATCAGAGCTCATAATCCATCTGGGCACTAGTTAATATTCTATATGTATCAACTACACACTTTCAGTTTGGAGAAACTTAAAAAAACTGAGGTTAAATTTTGCATATTCTTGGCTATAATTAAAATATGAATTATCTTTAAAAATACATAACATTTTCTTGCAAATCAGTGTTTATAGACTGAAATTCATATCTTCAAAATACAATGAAAGAGCTTTACAAACCACAAATTGCTACTGAATAAGAGTTATTCTTTTGTTGTTGTTGTTGTTTAATTGTTAAGTTGTGTGTTATTTGTGACCCCATGGGCTGTAACCCTCCAGATTCCTCTGTCCATGGGATTTCCCAACAAGAATGGGCAAGAACCTACTGAAGTGGGTTACCATTTCCTTCTCCAGGGGATCTTCCCAACCCAGAAATTAGATCCATGTCTCCTACTTGGCAGGTAGATTCTTTACCAATGAGCCACCAGGGAAGTTTGATTAAATGGTACAATGAATACACGATAACATAATGGAGTACAGTGTCTGGAGTAAGGTATACAGTTAATAACTATTACTGATATTATTGTCACTGTACTAATGCTAGTGGTAAAGTGTAGTTAGAATGGCTGCGTATACACAGGGATGCTTGAAATGGTACAAAGATTTAAAAGTAAGTTACCAGTACATGCCCACTTAAAGTCAAATCATGCCATCCTTAACTTGAATGTTTTCTCCTATCCCATTTTTGTTTGCAAAAACCTAGTGAGTCCTGGATTGACAGAAAGGTGACAAAAAAGTGGAAGTCTAGGTAGTCTAGGACAAATGGCAGTGAGAGAGTCAATTCCTAGGTAGGTTGATAAGTCTGGGGATCCCCAAGGAAAGAGGGATCTGGAATTCTCAAGGAGGAGGAAAAGACAAACTTTTATTTTGTCTACATTCCTTCCGATCAGTCAGTCATGTCCAACACTTTGTGACCCCATGAATAACAGCATGCCAGGCCTCCCTGTCCATCACCAACTCCTGGAGTTTACTCAAACTCATGTCCATCGAGTCGGTGATGCCATCCAGCCATCTTATCCTCTGTTGTCCCCTTCTCCTCCTGCCTTCAATCCCTCCCAGCATCAGGGTCTTTTCCAATGAGTCAACTCTTTGCATGAGGTGGCCAAAGTCTTGGAGTTTCAGCTTTAGCATCAGTCCTTCCAATGAACACCCAGGACTGATCTCCTATAGAATGGACTGGTTGGATCTCCCTGCAGTCCAAGAGACTCTCAAGAGGCTTCTCCCAACACCACAGTTCAAAAACATCAATTCTTCAGTACTCAGCTTTCTTCACAGTCCAACTCTCACATCCATACATGACCACAGGAAAAACCATAGCCTTGACTAGACGAACCTTTGTTGGCAAAGTAATGTCTCTGCTTTTCAATATGCTATCTAGGTTGGTCGTAACTTTCCTTGCAAGGAGTAAGCGTCTTTTAATTTCATGGCTGGAATCACCATCTGCAGTGATTTTGGAGCCCCCAAAAATAAAGTCAGCCACTGTTTCCCCATCTATTTCCCATGAACTGATGGGACCAGATGCCATGATCTTAGTTTTCTGAGTCTTAGTCAATTACACAACTCAGTTTAAACTCTGTACTAGGGATTATACAACAACAATGTATCCTGCTTGAGGATAGTTTCTCCTTCATGAAAATCTTCTGGCTAATCCTGTTATCTTAAAATGTAAATTATGGGAGTGGGTCTAGTAAGATCTTTACAACCTCCAGACATTCTTTTGATTCACTGTAATAACTGATTGAAAGTATATAACTCTATTGCTAACACTAGCATGGGGGGTACTCTTTCTGCCCGCTTCTGATGTCTATGTCAGAAGCTTTCTCTATCCCTTTTATACTTTAATAAATCAAAAGCTCTGAGCAATCAAGCCTCGTCTCTGGCCCTGGATTGAATTCTTCTCCTCCGGAGGCCAAGAATCTCGGTGTTTTTTGTGGTTCAGCAACAACCTTTCAGCAACTTGAACATCACTTCTAGGGTAAGTGTGAGTTTACGGAGGTGAAGACCTGTTCCAAGTTTGCTTACATACCTTATTCACAAAATGCCTTAAGGAATGTTGCAGCTACATGTGGATGACCTACATGTTATGTCTAGTTTTAAGTCATACTAGTGGAAACTAAAAGTTTCAGGGACTATGACTCGCTGATTAATTTGTGTTCAGTAAGCACTGGCTTAACTCATGAAAAACACTCACTAGAGAATATGGCATCTTACTGTGTAGTGCAATTTAGTTGGAAATTAAGCACTGAATCCAACAAGAAATGTTACAATCTAATAGCTTTAGATCTTCATAAACTAAAATAGGAAATTTTTACATTCAATACTGTTACAAGATATTAGATATATAACAGGAATTTACTTAGCTCTTCCTCCACATATGATGGGGATACATCCTCATAAACCCACTGTAAACTGAGAATATCATAAGCTGAAACTGCATAAAGTAATACACCTGACTACCTAACTTAAATGTGGTCAGAACACTTACATTAGCCTACAGTTGGACAGTAGTATCTAGCACAAAGTCTGTTTTATAGGAAGGTGTTGAATATCTCCCGTAATGTACTGAATACTGTACTGAAAGTGAAAACCAGAATGGTTGTAAGTGTATCAGTTATTTACCCTCATGATCGGGTGGCTGACTGGGAGCAAGGCTCAATGTAATCATCCAGCATCCCAAGGGAGTGTCCTGTGGCCTATCTCTGGCCAGGGAAAAGATTCACATTCAGAAATCCAAGTACAGTTCCTACCAAATGTGAAAATTGCTTTCGCAGTATCCTAAAAGTGGAAAAGTTGTATGTGGGACCATCCTAAGTCAAGGACCATCTGGAATCTTCTACCCACCCACTTGTGCCCCATGAGGAATACCATAAACCTATAAAAACGTCTCCCCAGGCATTTTAATTTTATCTTTCCCTTGAGTTACATCCTTCTTACCTCAATGGTTCCTAGCAACTCTAGCTCTTTTGAGTGCAAAATTTTGCTACAGGGACCTGACAGTGTGATGCTTTCAACTTTGATAATCTGAACTGCTGCTCTTCATGCCTAATATGATTCTAAGATATCTGAAAGACTCTGTATCTGTTGCTTCAGTTGATTTTTATTCTTTTTTGTTGTTGTTTTTCTCAGAAATCTTGTGGAAAATCACTGCTGAGATTTACAGTCATGTCTCTGTCAGTCATGCTTACTAATTTTTGGATATCATTATAAATTATCACATTTGCATGATGAATTCTCAGTGTGTTTCAACAGTGACTCATTTTCTATTTTAAAAGGGTGAAGCATTTTTAATTTCAGTTTTGAGTGAAGCCAAATACCCATGGACAGAGGAGCCTGGTAGGCTGCCGTCCATGGGGTCGCTAAGAGTCGGACATGACTGAGCGACTTCACTTTCACTTTTCACTTTTATGCATTGGAGAAAGAAATGGCGGCCCACTCCAGTATTCTTGCCTGGAGAATCACGGGGACAGCACACCCTGGTGGGCTGCCATCTATGGGGTCTCACAGAGTCGGAAACGACTGAAGCGACTTAGCAGCAGCAGCGGCAGCAGACATTAATATTATTCTCTGTGTTCAGACCAATAACTTGAGGCATCCTATTGCTGTGTGCCATGTGCTAAATTGCTTCAGTGTGTCCAACTCTATGCAACCTTATGGACTGTAGTCACCCAGGCTCCTCTCTTCTTGGGATTCTCCAGGCAAGAATACAGGAGTGGGTTGCCATTCCCTTCTCCAGAGGATCTTCCCAACCCAGGGATCGAATGCCTGTCTCTTATGTCTCCTAAATTGGCAGGCAGGTTCTTTACTATTAGTGCCATCTGGGAAGCCCCTATCATATTGCTGCTGCTGCTGCTGCTGCTAAGTCACTTCAATTGTGTCCGACTCTGCGCGACCCCAATGGATGGCAGCCCACCAAGCTTCCCCATCCCTGGGATTTTCCAGGCAAGAACACTGGAGTGGGTTGCCATTTCCTTCTCCAATGCATGAAAGTGAAAAGTGAAAGTGAAGTCGCTCAGTCGTATCTGACTCTTCGCGACCCCATGGACTGCAGCCTATCAGGCTCCTCTGTCCATGGGATTTTCCAGGCAAGAGTACTGGAGTGGGTTGCCATTGCCTTTTCTGATCATATTGCTAGTGGTTGTCAAATCCTAGTCAACCCGGAACTTCAAACTAAATTCCTGTGAGTAGATCTTAGGCTCTCTCTTTTATTTTTTTTAAGCTATATCAGATCAGATCAGTCACTCAGTCGTGTCTGACTCTTTGCGAGCCCATGAATCACAGCACGCCAGGCCTCCCTCTCCATCACCAATTCCCGGAGTTCACTGAGACTCACGTCCATCGAGTCAGTGATGCCATCCAGCCATCTCATCCTCGGTCACCCCCTTCTTCTCTTGTCCTCAATCCCTCCCAGCATCAGAGTCTTTTCCAATGAGTCCACTCTTCGCATGAGGTGGCCAAAATACTGGAGTTTCAGCTTTAGCATCATTCCTTCCAAAGAAATCCCAGGGCTGATCTCCTTCAGAATGGACTGGTTGGATCTCCTTGCAGTCCAAGGGACTCTCAAGAGTCCTCTCCAACACCACAGTTCAAAAGCATCAATTCTTTGGCGCTCAGCCTTCTTCACAGTCCAACTCTCACATCCATACATGACCACAGGAAAAACCATAGCCTTGACTAGATGAACATTTGTTGACAAAGTAATGTCTCTGCTTTTGAATATGCTATATAGGTTGATCATAACTTTCCTTTCAAGGAGTGAGTCTCTTTTAATTTCATTCTGCAGTCACCATCTGCAGTGATTTTGGAGCCCAGAAAAATAAAGTATGACACTGTTTCCACTGTTTCCCCATCTATTTCCCATAAAGCGATGGGACCGGATGCCATGATCTTCATTTTCTGAATGTTGAGCTTTAACTATATAGTGTGGCTTAAAAACTATTGTTTTCCAGTCTTCTCAATTTTCATTTGTGTTCTATTCTCCTTTTAGGAATGGTGTATTCCAGAAGCCAAAAAACTTCCCCAAATGGCCAAAACCAGAAACATGTGAGTAATAAAATATCTCAAATGGATTATAACTCAAATTCTAACATAAACAGTCATGATTCCATAGTGAAATAAGTGATTATTTAATTATATGTAATAGATAAATCAATGAATAAGGAGAATGGACTAGCTTTATATATAGGAGAATGTCAAATAATTAATGTAGCTACTCCTCCTCTTTCACCTCAGGAAAGCAAAGCATAATGCCCTATTTCTTAAGCACAGGCTGTTTAGTAACTTCTTTCTAAGGTGTGCAGTTCACAAAGGGGGAAAATGAAACTTTATAGTGTATCTGCGTGATCAAGGTCTTTATCAGCTGATAGGTCATGTTGATGCTTGAGATGGTGTGATGAGAATGCACTTTACCTGTGTCGCTCACATCTGTGCTCAGTCACTTCAGTCGTATCCGATGCTGCAACCCCATAGACTGTAGCCCACCAGGCTCCTGTCCATGGGGTTATTCTGGCAAGAATACTGGAGTGTGTTGCCATTTCCTTCTCCAGGAGATCTTTCAGAACCAGGGATCGAACCCAGATGCCCTTCATTGCAGGCAGATTCTTTACCTGGGTCACCAGGGAAGCCCTTACTTATGTCGTCTTCCACTCAAAAACCTGTATCTCAGGCTAATTATGTGAAAAACAGCAGACATACCTCAAATGACCAGTATTTTACAAAATGCTTAACCAGTGCTACTTAAAAATGTCGAGATCATCAAAAACAAGGAAAGCCTAAGAAGTGATCACCGTCAATAGGAGCTTAGGAGACATGACAAAGAAACGAATGTGGTGTCTGGAAACAGAGAAAAGACTCCAGATAAAAATTAAAGAGATCCAAAGATAAGCTCAGTCAGACACGACTGAGCGACTTCACTTTCACTTTTTTGCTTTCATGCATTGGAGAAGGAAATGGCAACCCACTCCAGTTTTCTTGCCTGGAGAATCCCAGGGGCAGGAGAGCCTGGTGGGCTGACGTCTATGGGGTCACGCAGAGTCGGACACGACTGAAGTGACTTAGCAGTAGCAGCAAAGATAAGTTATAGACTTTGTTACTGATAAAGTGAAAGGGAAAGTGTTAGTCACTCAGTATTAATTGTAAGGGATGTACTGTAGTAATGTAAAATCTTGATAATAAGGAAAACTTGGAGGGGAGAGGAACTCTGTACTATCTTTGTAATTTTTCTATAAATGAAAATTATTCTAAAAATTTTAATGGCATATTTTTCTTTCTATAAAATCATCTGCACATCCTCCTTCCACTATTATCTCTGCTCTTACTGTCCTAAATACTCTTTTCCAAATTTTATTCTTACTTTATGCTATAGAGTCAATTCATTTTTCAAAACATGTTGATAATCTGAGAAAAACAGGATGTAGATTTGAGGTCCATTTTGCTCTCCTCCTAAGCAGAAAAATGCCAGCTCTTCCCAACTACCAAATCAAAGATATTTCCCCACAGAAATAGCAAATCCACTTTAAAGGTTTATTTACAAAGCAGAAATCCCAATCTCCTTTCCTACCAACTGCCCCCAACAGGGCATAATACCCGAACAATCTAATCAATTCCAACCTGAAAACTTCAGTTTGCTTTTAAAAGATTAGCAATCCCCATTTATACTTTCTGCCTACACAGATTTAAAATAGATATTGCATGGTTGTACTATTCAGTTCCTACAAAATTAATCCATGTAAAAGAGAGAGAAAATAGGTTTGAATGGACTTTTTACTTCTTAAAATCTCCATGTAGGATAAAGACAAAAACCTGAGACATTTGCAAATGTATTCAGTAGGGCAGATAGAAGCACCAATCTGAATATTATCACCTCAAGATACAAGAATAGCCTCCTCTCAACACAACTTTTAACAGAGTTTTACTTCTGGGAAGAAACCTCTTGGTCTATTCAGTGCTGTCCTAGCCCTACTTTAGAAATGCAAATTCTGTCTGGAAGTGCAATAGTGAATTGACTTTCTTTAAGGATTTTTATGGTCAGTGTCAAGTCACTGACTGTCTTCTGCGGTTCTGAGGCCTCTCTGATAAAGGAGATGTGGGAACAAGCTTGGCAAAGTAGGTGGGCTGGGATGGCAGGGAAATTGACTCCATGCCACCTGTCACAGTCGGCACAGCTCAGCTGGGCAGGAGGGAGTCTTTGAGATCCTCTCACAAGTCAGACTACAAAGATTCAACTGCCAAAGAGAAAATGCCTTTTAGAGGACAGCTGTCTGAATTTTTAAGAATTCTGCAAAGGGGTGAAAGTTCAAAAGCTGCTGGTTTTCTTTGTCCTCTGTACTCACTTCCCTCTGTGTGCTAGGAACACAGTTTTATGTAAAACTGCTATAAACCAGGGTTTTGAGTTTGTCTTTTTGTCCACAGTCAATATCTTGAGAGGATAAAATGGTGAAAAGAGTCAGAAGTACTGTGGCTTAGGGCAAGTTTTTGTACTTGATAGCCCAGCTCCAGTGCTTCCTAAATTATTATGTGCACAGGAGACATCTGCTGTTGTTCAGTCACTGTTGTGTCCGGCTCTTTGCGACCCCATGGACTGCAGCACACCAGGCTTCCCTGTCCTTCACTGTATCCCGGAGTTTGCTCAAACTCATGTCCATCGAGTCAGTGATGCCATCCAACCATTTCATCCTCTGTCGTCCCCTTCTCCTCCTGCCTTCAATCTTTCCTAGCATCAGGGTCTTTTCCAATGAGTCAGTTCTTCCCATCAGGTGGCCAAATATGGGAGCTTCAGCTTCAGCATCCATCCTTCCAATGAATATTCAGGATTCCCTTTAGGAGTCATCTGGGATCTCCTTAAAACGAAGATTCCAATTTAGTAAGCTTGGGTTTGGTCCTGAGAGTCTGGATTTTTAACAGATTCCCAGATGATACTAATGCTGATGTTGTGCACATCATGCTTTGAGCAACAAGAGCCTTTTCATTGTTTAGTCACCAAGTTGTGTCTGACTATTTTGTGATCCCATGGACTGTAGCCCACTAGGATCCTCTCTGTCCATGGGATTCTCCAGGGAAGAATACTGGGGTGGATTGCCACTTCCTTCTCCAGCGGGTCTTCTAGACCCAGAGATTGAACCTGAATCTCCTTCTTTGGCAGGTGGATTCTTTACCACTGAGTCACCAGGGAGGTTCCTGGCAAGGGTGTAGCTAATGTATTTTTACACAAAATACAACAGTTTCAATGCCCAAGTCTTGGGAATGTTGGAAAAGCATCTCTCATGCATAATCTTTCTTAATGTCAACCTCTCTTCTTCTCCTAATTAATTGATTAAAAAAAAATCCTTCTCTTGTCTTTGGTCCTTTCTCTTAATAAATGAATAGCAATTAATATACTCCCTAGCTTCTTTTATCTTAGAAGATCATTTTTATTTCCTTTGAATGAATACGTATGTTCATACTTGTTACCACATGAAGTTCATCTTTTTCCAACATCTCTCTCCAGACTTATTCAAAAGCTAAATTTTTTTGCACTTTCTCCACCATCATCGTTAGCATAAATTTAATAGTTATTCTTGTTTAGTTGCTCAGTTGTGTCCAACTATTTTGCGACTCCGTGGATTGTAGCCCACTAGGCTCCTCTGTCCTTGGGATTTCCCAGGCAAGAGAACAGGAGTGGGCACCATTTCTTTCTCCAGGGAAATTTAGTAGATTATTGTGTTAAAATTGTATCTATATTATATCTTATTAATATATTTCATTTATTCTTCCACTAGACTAACATTGGAAGATGTCAGTCCTAATTTTCTCTTCCCACAGTCACTAATGATAGCTATTAGAACAACACTGATGTGTTAAGTAACTCAGGACTATATACACACACGAGCACACACATATACACACAGTCTAGAGAGTACATATAATTATATGGCTAAATTAATTTTTCTTTGTTTCACGTTTTTAAAAAATAAGTCAATAAGAATTGTCAATGTGTGAAAAGTGAAAGTGAAAGTCTCTCAGTTGTGTCTGACTCTGTGACACCATGGACTATAGCCCACCAGGCTCTTCTGTGAAATTCTGCAGGCAAGAATACTAGAGTGAGTAGTCATTCCCTTCTCCAGGGGATCTTTCCAATCCAGGGATCAAACCCCGATCTTCTGCATTGCAGGCAGATTCTTTACCATCTGAGCCACCAGAGAAGCCCAATATGAAATGGGTATGGTGAAAAAAGACACCTAATTTTGACTCTAAAAATATGAATAATTTCCATAAAATTATATCAAGAACTTTTTGAATTATTTTTCTATATTTTTGACTCTTAGAAATAAAAATAAGCAAATAAAGTGGAGGATAAGTAAACATTCTAGTCTTCATGGCTTTATGGTATGAAAGATTTGAAGTAATATAGAGAACATCTACTTCTATATTCTGTATGAAGGTCCCCTGGTGTCTCAAACGGTAAAGCATCTGTCTATCAATGTGGGAGACCTGGGTTCGATCCCTGGGTTGGGAAGATTCTCTGGGGAAGGAAATGGCAACCCACTCCAGTACTCTTGCCTAGAAAATCCCATGGACGGAGGAGCCTGGTGCAGGCTACTGTCCATGAGAACATCTACTTCTATATTCTGTATAACTAGACATAATTTCACTTACTGGGTAGCAAAAAGAGTATGAGGAAACCTCACTAGTTTGTGAATTCTATTTTAATTCATATCCTACTCATGAATAATAATAATGAAAAGATTCCACCCATGGCTTGGGTTGTGTAATACCTGCTTGTCCTTTAATGTTAATGTAAGCAGATGGATAAATCACTGTGCAATGATGCCTCTTCTTTCCATTGGAAAATTGGTCTGAAAACAAGGTAATCAAATATTTCACATTAACATTATGAATAATGTTCACTAATCTAATGTGGGACGTGGTGCTCTTTGATCATGATGCTTCAGGCCCTGCTGTTCAGCCCACTAACTATAACTGAGTGTATTTATTGTTATCATTGTATTGTTTTGTTTCTGTAATTACATATTGCAACAGTTTAATGTAGATTTCTTCCCAGAGTGACAGCTCAAATTGTTTACTGATGGAGTCTAAATAGGACCTCAAAGTTGCTCTGATGGGCCAGCAAAATATATCAGAAGTTAAAAAAATAATCTTTTGGATTCCGTGAGAAGGGGCTTGTACTTTAGTTCTAGGAGTTCTTTGTTGCTTCATTTCCTTACATTTTCATCTTTCCTTTCCTCTCTCTTTGGTTGCTCAGCCATGTCCACCTCTTTTTGCAGCCCCATGGACTGTAGCCTACCAGGTTCAATTCACTTGTGTATATTACTTGACTTACATTTAAGGTATTTGACTTTGCATCCCTGTTCTAGAGTTGATCTCAGTGAAGAATTGGAGTCCACATCCAGTTCATCTGTTGGATGCTATTTGCTACTCTAGCACAATGCGTCCTCGTGTTTTTAATTTGCCTTTCAGCATGAGTCTGTCTCTTCTGTTAATTCACAGTTCACTTATAGTCACACAGAAGCTTTTCAGTGATCAACAGAGCACCTGATACAAGAATCTGATAATTCAGTTTATTCATTTCCTTGTTAATTTGAAATGAAAACACACACTTAGTTAAAATTCCTCTTCACATATATAAAAAATGGAGAAAAAAATCTGGGAAATATTCTAAAATAGCAAGAATTTGCTTAACTCATCTTTCTTTTTTTTTTTTTCACACTTTGGGCTAACAGGTTCCATTTTATTTTGACAGTTAGTCAAATAGTGGTATTAATATAATATTCTTTTCCAGCGTATACTCATTAAAATGAGAATGAATATTTCTTTCTAAAAGGAAGCTGCATCAGACTGATCTTAATAAATTTATAGAGAAAGGTAGTATAAAGGACTCCTCAAGTTTCTTCTGAAATTTTAGGATAATTATAGTAGATATTGATCATACGTTATATGGACAAATTAATTGTGGAGGGTCATCAGTTGTCAGTGAATTATCTGTATGATAAAAATATTTCCATCAGATTTTACTTTTAAATTAACCAACACATTCACTCAACAAGTATCTATTATCTACTCTGTAAGATGTAGAACACTAGATTCTTTACAGCAGTCATCTCCTTTGCTGCGGAATCATTCTTGTTTTGTTGGTTTTTCTTATATATAAATTTGGAAGTTACATAGCATTCAGCAATGAAAACACTATAACATATTGAAAAGCATATGAGAGAGAGATGAAGGAAGGAAGGGCACTTATTTTAGGAAAATTCAGTACCCATGTTTTAGCCAATTTTTTAAAGTTTTAAAAGTTTTAAAAGTTTATTTTGTATTATGTTGACCTTTAAAAATTATACAACTACAATCTCTTTTGCCTACATTTCTTATTCATTTTCCTAACAACTACAATTTTATGATTTATGATGATCCTTCATGGTATGATAAATTTATAGCTTGGTGCATTTTGCAAAAACTCAAATCTGAACAGTAACATTTTTTTCCCCTGAAAATCCTTGCACAATAAGCAAATTGCTTAGGAGACAAAGAATGAAAAATAACCATATTTTCTTGTGAAAGGTCAGGTATTGCAAATTTGTATTGCAAATCTAGCTTTGCAATAGCTAGAAACAATAGCTTTTGAAATTTAGGACTCAGGCTTAGATAGGTATGTGTTGGTGGGATCAATTTCCTTTTTTTTTTTTTCCCCCTTAAAGAGGATTCAAACTAGTCTCAGGTCTCACTCTGGCTTTTTAAAATATGGTTAACATGCATTGATCATATGATTTGAATTTTTATCTGTAACAGCTAACTTTTCTACTCCTTATTAGGAAAAAAAATATTAGATTGGTGCAAACGTAATTTTGGTTTTTGCATTGCTGAAATTCACCATTTGATATTCAAACACATTCTTAAATGAATGTGGCTATGTTATATATTATTTTCATATGCATTTCTTGCTTTATTTTATTTTTTGCTAATGACTTATTACTTGTTATGTATCTTAAATTTATTTTAGACTATGGAAATAATGTTAGACAAAAAGCAAATTCAAGTGATTTTCTTATTCAAGTTCAAATTGGGTTTTATAGCAGCAGAGATAATTCACATCAACAATGCATTTGGCCCAGGAGCTGTTAGCAAAGGTACAGGGCAATGGCAGTTCAAGAAATTTTACGAAGGAAACAAGAGCCCTGAAGATGAGGAGCACAGTGGCTGGCAATGAAAAGTTGACAATGATCAACTGAGAGCCATCATCAAAGCTGATCTTCTAATAAGTATGTGAGAAGTTGCCAAAGAACTCAATATTGACCATTCTACAGTCATTTGGCGTTTGAAATAAATTGGAAAGGTGAAAATATTTGATAATTGGGTGCCTCATGAGCTGACCAGAAAAAAAAAAAAATGTTATTTTGAAGTGCCGTCTTCTCTCTATGCAACAGCAATGAACCATTTCTCCAACTGGTTGTGACATGTGGTGAAAAGTAGATAATAGATATTATACAACAACTGACAACAGCTGGCTCAGTGAGAAGAAACTCCAAAGAAAGCCAAACTTGCTCTAAACTTGCACCAAAAAAAACTCATGATCACTGTTTGGTGGTCTGCTGCTAGTGTGACCCACTACAGCTTTCTGAATCTCAGTGAAACCATTACATCTGAGAACTATGCTCAGCAGGTTGATAAGACGCACCAAAAACTGTAACACCTACAGCTGGCATCACTTAACAGAATGGGCCCAGTTCCTCTCCATGACAATGCCTGACCACATGTCACACAACCAACACTTCAAAAACTGAATGAATTAGACTATAAATTTTTGCCTCATCTTCCATATTCACATGACCTTTCATCAACCAACTACCACTTTTTCAAGCATCTCAATAACCTTTTGCAGGGAAAGTGCTTTATTTCTCAATGGCAAAAAGATGTTGATTGTAAGTAATGATTCCTGTTTTGAATAACAAAGATGTATTTGAACCTAGTTATAATGATTAAAAATTCAGGCTCTGAAATAGCTGATTACTTTTGCACCAACCTAAAAGCTACCTGTAAACTGTTATATTACCTATCACCAGGACCTGGTCTATAATTTAAGTATTCATTGCAAATGCAAATGTGAGCTCCTTGTTCAAGTATTCTTAAGAATTTCAGAATGGCAGCATCAGAAGATTAAGCCCAGAACAGAGACTTTCTAATTGTGGGACCCTCTCTCCACATAAGTCACACCACTATGAAACCTGTCACTAGCAGTTTAATGTAGAATAAACTGTTTACATTTAGGATAAAAATGGAAATATGCACTGGAGAAACTTGGTATTTTAGAATGTGTGTGTGTGCAAGAAGGACTGATGCTGAGGCTGAAACTCCAATACTTTGGCCACCTCATGCGAAGAGTTGACTCATTGGAAAAGACCCTGATCCTGGAAGGGATTGTGGGTAGGAGGAGAAGGGGATGACAGAGGATGAGATGGCTTGATGGCATCACTGACTCAATGCACATGAGTTTGGGTGAACTCTGGGAGTTGGTGATGGACAGGGAGGCCTGGTGTGCTGTGATTCATGGGGTTGCAGAGAGTCAGACATGACACCAACTGAACTAAACTGAACTGATCTTTAATCAGATATGAGATTAAAACTTTTTCCTTTAATATTTTTGTCTGGTCTATGGTGACTTATGGTCTGTATCTTATTTCCTTTTATGCACTGGTTATTAGGAATCTGGAGAAGGAAATGGCAACGCACTCCAGTATTCTTGCCTGGAGAATCCTGTGGATGGAGTACCCTGGTGCCGTCTATGGGGTCGCACAGAGTTGGACATGACTGAAGCTACTTAGCATGCATAGCATGCATGCATGCATTCATGTGTGTGCATGTGAGTGTGTTTAACATTGTTTTTTGATATCATTCATGTGCAGTTTCAGGAACTGATACAGAGAGCTCTTCTGTACCCTTTACCCAGATCCTCCCAATGACAACGTTTTGAAAAACTAGAGTGCATATCACAACTAGGATATTGAGACTGATACATAACATTTTTGTCAACAAAAGGAATCTTCATTTTACTTTTTAATAACCACATCCACTTCTGGCCTGGCAACCACTTATCTGTTCTCCATCTCTATAATTAACATTTCAAGGATGGTGTTTCAGTGGAATACAGTATATAACGTTTTGGGACTGGCTATTTTCATTTGGTGTAATCCATACTCCTGAGTAGCACTTCATAGTATGAATATACTGTGATTTGTTTAGGCAGTCACCAGATGAAGAATTTCTAGGTTGTCTCCAGTTTGGAACTATGATAGATAAAGCTACTATGAATATTCCTTTACACATTTCTCTGGAATAAAAGCCTAGAAGAGCCATTGCTCTTACACAATAGTTATAGGTTTACCGAAAAACCTACAACCTAGAGAGCATATTCAAAAGCAAAGACATTACTTTGCCAACAAAGGTCCGTCTAGTCAAGGCTATGGTTTTTTCCTGTGGTCATGTATGGATGTGAGAGCTGGACTGTGAAGAAGGCTGAACGCCGAAGAATTGATGCTTTTGAACTGTGATGTTGGAGAAGATTCTTGAGAGTTCCTTGGACTGCAAGGAGATCCAGCCAGTCCATTCTGAAGGATTTCTTTGGAAGGAATGATGCTCAAGCTGAAACTCTAGTACTTTGGCCACCTCATGCAAAGAGTTGACTCATTGAAAAAGACTCTGATGCTGGGAGGGATTGGGGGCAGGAGGAGAAGGGGATGACCGAGGATGAGACGGCTGGATGGCATCACTGACTCGATGGATGTGAGTCTGAGTGACCTCCGGGAGTTGGTGATGGACAGGGAGGCCTGGCGTGCTGCAGTTCATGGGGTCGCAAAGAGTCGGACACGACTGAGTGACTGAACTGAACTGAAAAACCTACAAACTCTTCCTTTCTTAAATTCTCACTAGTTATGTAAGAGTAATTCAGCTTCTCAGCATCTTTACTAACATGTTTATTTCATTATTTTTAATTTTAGTCATTCACAGAGTTCTATAGTGATAACATATTGTTGCTTTCCTTTGCATTTTTCTGATGACCTAATGTTACTTAATAAATTTTCATGAGCTTATGTATCATATGTGTATTTGGTGAAGAGTTTTTTTCTTTTCTTATTTATTTATTTATTTTTGCTCATTCTGTAACTGGATTATTTGTGCCATGAAATTTGAGTTTTAAGCATTCTCTATATTTTCTATATAGCAATTTGTGCTGGATATGTGATTTGCAAATAAATTCTTTCTATCTATAGCTTTTTTTTCAATACTTTTGACAGGGACCATTGCAAACAAAAGAAGTTTAATTTATAATACTTTTTCTTTTATGGAATGTATTTTCGGTGTCAAGTATAAGAACTGTCTAGTTCTAGATTCCAAAGATTTTTTCTAAGTTTTTTAAAAGTTTTATCATTTTATGTTTAAATCCATTCTCTGCTTTGAGTTAATGTTTATGAAAGACATGAGACATAGTTGTTTTTCCCATATGAATATTCTATTTCTCTGGCACTGTTGGTTAAAAGATAGTCTTTTTTTTTTTGAATTGCCTTTGCACCTATGTATAAGATCAGTTGGATGTGTTAGGATGAGTCAAACTCAGGGTTTTCTATTGTATTCCACTGATCTGTGTGTCTTTTTTTTTTCTGTCAATACCAAACTATCTTAATTACTTGAACATGGCTTGAAATTATAGACTTGTACTTCCCATTTTACTCTTCTTTTGAAAATTGTTTTATTCTTCTGCCTTTCTATATAAGTTTTAAAATATGTTGTTTATGTCTACAAAAATATTGCTGGAGTTTTAATAGGAATTGTGTTAACCTATATATCATTTGCAGAGAAGGCAATGGCACCCCACTCTAGTAACTCTTGCCTGGAAAATCCCATGAATGGAGAAGCCTGGTGGGCTGCAGTCCATGGGGTTGCTAAGAGTCAGGCATGACTGATCGACTTCACTTTCACTTTTCACTTTCATGCATTGGAGAAGGAAATGGCAACCCACTCCAGTGTTCTTGCCTAGAGAATCCCAGGGAGAGAGGAGCCTAGTGGGCTGCCGTCTATGGGGTCACACAGAGTCGGACACGACTGACGCAACTTAGCAGCACAGCAGCAGCATGTAGTTTGATTGCTTTCATCAGCATTACATAATTTTGACATAAAATTCCTATACATGTTTTCCTAGATTTACATCTAAATATTTCCTTTTTAACAACTGTAAATGGTATTGTACTTTTACATTTTGTGTCCTGTGTTCCTTGCTTATTGTACAGAGATAGAGTCAAGTTTTAAATATTAATCTTGTATGTATCATATGACCTTGCGAACTCACTAATTCGTCCTAGAGTTTTTTAATTTCTTCTTTTCCAATGGGTGTATTTTTTTTCTCTTTTCTTGCCTTACTTCATTGGCTTTGTTGAATAAGAATGTGTTTTCCTTATTGTTTTCCTGATATTTGGGGGAAGAATTTGATCTTTACCATTGATTGCAATGATAAATGTAGATTTTTTTTAAAGAAGATTTTTAACAAGTTGAGAAAAGTTTTCTCTATTTCTGTGTTTCTGAGAGTTTTTTTTTTTTTTTTTTTCATTTTATATTGGAATATAGCTAATTTACAATGTGTTATTTTCAGGGATACAGCAGTGATTCAACTATACATATACATATATCTATTCCCTCAGATTATTTTCTCATTTAGGTTATTACAGAATATTGAGGAGAATTTCTTGTGCTAAGTAGGTCCTTGTTGATTATCTGTTTTACATATAGTAGTGCCTGTATGTTAGTACCAAAATCCTAAAGTGGTTAGTGAATTTTGTCAAAGGATTGTCCACATCTGTTAAGGCAGATTATTTTTCTTCTTTAGCTTATTGGTATAATAGGTTACATTGTTTTATTTTTTAACATTAAACCAGACATGTTTCTCTGGAATAACTGCACTTGGTCATAGTGTATAATTCTTTTTATACAACCTTGAACACTATTTCCTAGTATTCTGTTGAGGAATTTTGCATATATATCCATGAGAAGTAGTTCTCTGTAGTTTTCCTGCTTTTGCTCTCTGATTTTCTTAAGGCAACGCTAGCTTTACAAGGTGGGATGGGAAATGTTTCCTTCTCTTATATCTACTTATATTGTATCTGAAACCAATTTCTTATAAAGAGCATACAGGTATACCACATTTTAAAATCTACTCTACTAATCTCTGTCTTTTATTTGGTGTATTATCTTGACATGTTAGGGCTTATGTCTCCCATTTGGCTTTTTGTGGTCTCTATTTTTTTCTCCATGTTTTGTTTCTCAGTTGTACTTCATGTCTTCCTATTGGTTAATTGAAAAATTTTAGACTTCTATTTTGATTTATCTATAGTGTTTTTGAGTATTTTTTTAAATATAGAAATTTTAATGGTAGCTCTGGGTTATTGTGGTCGTGGTGTAGTGGCTTATTCATGTTCGACTTTTGCAATCCCATGGACTATAGTCCACCAGGTTCCTCTGTCCATGACGTTGTATTCATATATAATTAATTACAGTCTAGTGTTATAATTTTACTGATTTTATTAAAGTTCAAAAACCTCACCTATTTTATGTCCCTTTACTTTCTCGTATTTATAAATATTTGTCTCGATTTCTTTTGTACACTTAAAACCATAACAGTGTTCTAACGTTTTTCTTTACAATGAAACATAGTTTAGAAAAATTCAGTGATGAAATTAATCCTATTGTATTTATAATTTTGCTTAATACATTCCTTTTATTCCCTGATGCTTCACATTTCCTCATTTTGTCATTCTGGTTTTGTTTAGAGAAAAAACTCCATTTAGCCCTTCTTTGTGTTAGTTCTGCTGATGATAAAAGTTTTCCTTTTGTATAAATATGTCTTGATTTCCCTTTCAGTCATGAAGGATATTTTTACTGAGTGAAGGATCTTTGATTGAAAGGACTTTTCTTCCAGTATTCTAAATAATTGTACCACTTCTTTCTGACTCCAGTGACTTCTAATAAAAAATCTGCTGTCATTTGTATTGTTTTTCCCTTCTAAATGTAAGATGTTTTTTTCTGTATACTTTCAAGATTCTTTTCCTCATCTTTCAGATCAGATCAGATCAGTCGCTCAGTCGTGTCCGACTCTTTAGTAACTAAGTATTGTATCTCAGGGCATGGATTTTGGGGGGCTTAATCTGTTAGGGGTTCACTCAGTATTTACATGTATGCATACAAAACATAATTAGATCAGATCAGATCAGATCAGTCGCTCAGTCGTGTCCGACTCTTTGCGACCCCATGAACCGCAGCACGCCAGGCCTCCCTGTCCATCACCAGCTCCCGGAGGTCACCCAGACTCGCATCCATTGAGTCAGTGATGCCATCCAGCCATCTCATCCTCTGTCGTCCCCTTCTCCTCCTGCCCTCAATCCCTCCCAGCATCAGAGTCTTCTCCAATGAGTCAACTCTTCGCATGAGATGGCCAAAATACTGGAGTTTCAGCTTTAGCATCATTCCTTCTAAAGAAATTCCAGGATTGATCTCCTTCAGAATGGACTGGTTGGATCTTCTTGCAGTCCAAGGGACTCTCAAGAGTCTTCTCCAACACCACAGTTCAAAAGCATCAATTCTTCTGCGCTCAGCCTTCTTCACAGTCCAGCTCTCACATCCATACATGACCACAGGAAAGACCATAGCCTTGACTAGGCGAACAAAACATAATAAATTGTATTATTAGAAAAGATGGGAACACATTTACTTGATCTTTTCTAAGAATTAGTTACCTAACCCACTGAGAATTGCACTATGGCAGGTGTTCCAAAACTCAATATTTAAAAATGTGTATTTGCATGTCTACTTCTTTATGGCATAGGCCGCAGATAAAAGAAACACAAGTAGCAAAATAACCATATATTAAATAGTTTATCATATCTGGCATTATGGACTTTTTTCCTATTAATTGGTAAAATTGGAGAAAATTGAAAAAGAAAGAGGATAGAAATGAAAAAATATTGCCTAGTTCAATGCAGGATACACATTCAAGTTCATAACAAAAATAAAATCATTTTGAACAATATCACACTTTATTAGCATATTGGGGAAAATAATCCAAAACTGCTACATTAAAAGTGGTTTGTATAACATGCTTTAGATTCATCCAGCTCATTAGAAGTGACTCAGTTGTGTCCCTTTTGTGAATAATATTCTGTATGTATATAATATACATATATATTATACATTAATATTATATATAATATTCTATATGTACCACAACTTCTTTATCCATTCATCTATTGATGGATGTTTAGAGTACTTCCATGTCCTACCTATTCTATATAGTGCTGCTATGAACATTGGGGTACATGTATCTCTTTCTATTATGGTTTTTCACGGTATGTGTCTAGTAGTGGAATTGTTGGGTCATATGGTAGCTCTATACAATCAGCAAAAACAAGACCAGGAGCTGACTGTGGCTCAGACCATGAACTCCTTATTGCCAAATTCAGACTGAAATTGAAGAAAGTAGGGAAAACCACTAGACCATTCAGGTATGACCTAAATCAAATCCCTTATGATTATACAGTGGAAGTAAGAAATAGATTTAAGGGCCTAGATCTGATAGATAGAGTGCCTGATGAACTATGGAATGAGGTTCGTGACATTGTACAGGAGACAGGGATCAAGACCATCCCCATGGAAAAGAAATGCAAAAAAGCAAAATGGCTGTCTGAGGAGGCCTTGCAAATAGCTGCGAAAAGAAGAGAAGTGAAAAGCAAAGGAGAAAAGGAAAGATATAAGCATCTGAATGCAGAGTTCCAAAGAATAGCAAGAAGAGATAAGAAAGCCTTCTTCAGTGATTAATGCAAAGAAATAGAGGAAAACAACAGAATGGGAAGGACTAGGGATCTCTTCAAGAAAATCAGAGATACCAAAGGAACATTTCATGCAAAGATGGGTTCGATAAAGGACAGAAATGGTATGGACCTAACAGAAGCAGAAGATATTAAGAAGAGGTGGCAAGAATACACAGAAGAACTTTACAAAAAAGAGCTTCACGACCCAGATAATCATGATGGTGTGATCACTGACCTAGAGCCAGACATCTTGGAATGTGAAGTCAAGTGGGCCTTAGAAAGCATCACTACGAACAAAGCTAGTGGAGGTGATGGAATTCCAGTGGAGCTATTCCAAATCCTGAAAGATGATGCTGTGAAAGTGCTGCACTCAATATGCGAGCAAATCTGGAAAACTCAGCAGTGGCCACAAGATTGGAAAAGGTCAGTTTTCATCCCAATCCCAAAGAAAGACAATGCCAAAGAGTGCTCAAACTACCGCACAATTGCACTCATCTCACACGCTAGTAAAGTAATGCTCAAAATTCTCCAAGCCAGGCTTCAGCAATATGTGAACCGTGAACTTCCTGATGTTCAAGCTGGTTTTCGAAAAGGCAGAGGAACCAGAGATCAAATTGCCAACATCCGCTGGATCATGGAAAAAGCAAGAGAGTTCCAGAAAAACATCTATTTCTGCTTTATTGACTATGCCAAAGCCTTTGACTGTGTAGATCACAATAAACTGTGGAAAATTCTGAAAGAGATGGGAATACCAGACCACCTGATCTGCTTCTTTAGAAATCTGTATGCAGGTCAGGAAGCAACAGTTAGAACTGGTCATGGAACAGACTGGTTCCAAATAGAAAAAGGAGTACGTCAAGGCTGTATATTGTCACCATGTTTATTTAACTTATATGCAGAGTACATCATGAGAAATGCTGGACTGGAAGAAACACAAGTTGGAATCAAGATTGCTGGGAGAAATATCAATAACCTCAGATATGCGGATGACACCACCCTTATGGCAGAAAGTGAAGAGGAACTCAAAAGCCTCTTGATGAAAGTGAAAGTGGAGAGTGAAAAGGTTGGCTTAAAGCTCAACATTCAGAAAACGAAGATCATGGCATCTGGTCCCATCACTACATGGGAAATAGATGGAGAAACAGTGAAAACAGTGTCAGACTTTGTTTTTCTGGGCTCCAAAATCACTGCAGATGGTGACTGCAGCCATGAAATTAAAAGACGCTTACTCCTTGGAAGTAAAGTTATGACCAACCTAGATAGCATATTCAAAAGCAGAGACATCACTTTGCCAACAAAGGTTCACCTAGTCAAGGCTATGGTCTTTCCTGTGGTCATGTATGGATGTGAGAGCTGGACTGTGAAGAAGGCTGAGCACCAAAGAATTGATGCTTTTGAACTGTGGTGTTGGAGAAGACTCTTGAGAGTCCCTTGGACTGCAAGGAGATCCAACCAGTCCATTCTGAAGGAGATCAGCCCTGGGATTTCTTTGGAAGGAATGATGCTAAAGCTGAAGCTCCAGTATTTTGGCCACCTCATGCGAAGAGTTGACTCATTGGAGAAGACTCTCATGCTGGGAGGGATTGGGGGCAGGAGGAGAAGGGGAGGACAGAGGATGAGATGGCTGGATGGCATCACTGACTCGATGGATGTGAGTCTGAGTGACCTCCGGGAGTTGGTGATGGACAGGGAGGCCTGGCATGCTGCAGTTCATGGGGTCGCAAAGAGTCGGACACAATTGAGCGACTGATCTGATCTCTTGGTATCTCTATTCCTAGTTTTTTAAGGAATGTCCATACTGTTCTCCATAGTGGCTGTAAGGACAGAAACTATAAAGCTCTTAGAGGAAAACATAGGCAATACATTCTTTGACATACATCACAGCAAGATCCTCTTTTACTTATCTCCTAGAGTAATGCAAATAAAAACAAAAATAAACAAACGGGACTTAATTAAAATTCAAAGATTTGACACAGCAAAGGAAACAATAAAGAAGATTAAAAGATGACCCTCAGAATAGGAGAAAATAATTGCAAACAAAACAACTGATGAAGGACTAATCTCCAGAATACATAAGCAGCTCATACAGCTTAACATCAGGAAAATAAATAGCCCAATCCAAAAATGGCAGAAGACCTAAACAGACATTTTGCCAAAGAAGACATACACATGGCTGATAAACACATAAAAAAATGCTCAACATCCCTCATAATTAGAGAAATGCAAATCAAAATGGCAATGAGGTCTCACCTCACACCAGTCAGAATGGGACAAATTGACAGAGGAGGATGGAAATATATAATACACATTACCATACGTAAAATAGATAGCCACTGAAAAGGTGCTGTATGACACAGGTAACTCAAATTATATGCTCTGTGACAACCCAGAGGTGTGGAATGGGGTTGGAGATGGGAAGGAGGGCCAAGAGGGAGAGGACATATGTATTCCTATGGCTGATTCATATTGATGTATGGCAGAGACCAAAACAATATTGTAAAGCACTTATCCTGCAATTAAAATAAGTAATTTTTTAAAGTGTCTTAAGAATCACAGAACTTCAAAGCTTCTAGGCTGAGTGAATTATAAATGCATTTAATGAAACTGTCATTTAGTTCTAGCTCTTTAATGAGTAAAACTTAATAGCTACCGTTTTTTAAATCAGGATTAATCTTGAATGACACAAGTGTTGAATTAGGGGAGTCTTTTAGAAAATCCTCTTTCACACATACAGCACATACATACATTAACTCTATTATAACAAAGGTGTTTCTAAAAATTACCACAAAGTCACAAAATAAAAAATAAAGAGCATGTAGGATAAATGGGCTTCCCTGGTAGCTCCATGGGTAAAGGATCTGCCTGCGGTGCAGGAGACCCGGATTCAATCCTTGGATTGGGAAGATCCCTGGAGAACACTCCAGTATTCTTGCCTGGAAAGTCCCTCCTCCAGGCACAGAGGAGCCTGGTGGGGTCTATGGGGTCACAAGAATTGGACATGACTGAGTGATTAAACCACCATAGGATAAATGGAGTTGGGACATAATGCTTTAAAAACTTTGTCATGATATACACACACAAATAGGAAACCAATAAAGATGCTACAAAAATAAAAAGACCTAAATTTCCCTGTGGAAATGGCAGTTGAAAGGGCTTCAGTTTTTGAGGAACTACGAGATAGTGGGCAAACCTTTATCTGAAATGAGTCAAAAAACCCATAACACAGGATATAAATGAGTTAGCTAACAACACATGTATTGAACCGAGATAACCCACTAGGTGTTCGGGTGTGTGCACATTTACATTGTGTATATCACTACTGGGCTTGTTTCAGTGAAAGTTGCTCAGTCATGTCCAACTCTTTGCAACCCCAACTATACAGTCCATGGAATTCTCTAGGCCAGAATACTGGAGTGGGTAGCCTTTCCCTTCTCCAGGGGATCTTCCAAACCTGGGGATCGAACCCAGGTCTCCCACATTGCGGGCAGATTCATTACTAGCTGAGCTATCCCGGAAGCCCTGGCTTGTTTCAACCAGGTGCTATTTTGTCCCTTCACCTACTGTTTGTCAAAGTAGCATGAAAGCAAATGTGAAATTTGTATTATGCCCAAATGGTCCTTTAATATATCGTTAGTATTGGAACAAATTCACTTCTTCAAAACACGCATTTTAGCAGAACTATCTGCACCTACTTTGTAATCAGGATACATTTGTTTCCAGGTGCTGAAGTTGGCTGAGATTTTCTGTACTGTAATTTAGTACAATTCCTTCTTTTAATGCAGAATAAACCCTGCAAAATCTGTATGCTATTTGATTCAAATTTTGGGACTTATACTAAGGAAATTAGAAACATTTCATTTCAAAAGTATTTAGTGTCAGGATAAATTTAAATATGCACAAGTTAAACTCTAATGTATAAATATAGGTATGTGGTTTTTATTAAATTATGCTATATCCATATAATATACTGCCCTGCAAATATTACAATTGCTTTGCAAAGCTTATCTTTTGATATGAAAAATATTTATGACATACGAGAGAGGAAAGGAGATATTAAAACAATACATATTGTGAAAGAATGGCCAATGATAGTCATTTCTTTCAGGGTAATCCTTATCACTGTATCTCATTTTGATGATGTGTTATACTAATCGATCAATAAATTGTTGCCTCCAGCTGGGTGGGATTATCGTTTTCATTGGAGTATTTTTGTTCCTCTTGTTTTTAAATATTTATTGCTATTTTCTTCTTGTAATACATACACAGTTAGCATTATAATGTAAAAAGGCACATTATGTAACTTATTACAGTGTGATTTTCATAACAGTCTGTTGATGTATTTTTATTAAGTGATTTATCCATGGCCCAAAATTTTAATAGGTACAGTCCTTTATTAGTCCCAGGCCTTGTGTCTTGGGCCACTGGCAAATCTTCTAATTAATCCCTGACTGATAATTTCTATCAATAGACTCTCAGTATAATGGCCCCTAAGCAATTAGAAGCAGCAAATGAGATGACATCTATTGACTTTGTCTGTTTCACCACTCTGGTCCAAATGACCAGAATGATGTGTTCCCACTTGAATACCCATTGTCAGTAGTAGTCATGAGAAATTTAATTTGGTTATTTTTAGAGCTGGCCAAATGAACTTTACATGCACTGTATTGTCATTTGTGTATTTTTGAAATAGATATGTGTCCTACAATAGCATCAAAAAATGATCTATCTTTTCCAGTATATAATGGTATCTTTCTTCTAATGCATCCTCAGAGGATTCATTTTTAGATCCCACTCTTGGACAAAATATTACCATGCTCTCCTTCACTGGTGACATTGAAATAAAATGGCTGTGAGCCAAGGACTAGAGAAATAAACACAGTATTTTTCTTAAAGAAGCTAATTTGGCTGCAATTGGGGGAGGGGAGGGGACCCCTGCTGTGCCAATGTCAAAAACAACCCTTTCTCAAATCCTGTCCTTTTTGCAGTGCAGAACAACCTTCATGAGTTACACTTCTCTCACATCCTGAAGCCAAAGTTAAAAAAAAAGTTTAATCCGCATGAGCTAGGAATGAAATCCTTTATAAAAATAGCTCCTGGCCAGAAAGCTCTACTTAAAAAAGAAAGAAAAAATAGACAGCAATGGGATAGTAAGCCAATAGAATTCTAGCACTCTAACCTTACCACCTAGAATGAAAAGATGCTGGGCAGCGGAGTGTCAAGCTATATTGAGAAAAAAATGAGTCTCTGGTGCTTATAAATTCAATTCCATTAAACAAGTATTTATTGAGTGCCTTCCATGGGCTCAGCAATGTTTTAGACACCATGGAAGAAGCAAAGAAAGTAAAGACAGTTACTACCCTGAAGGAGTTTGCAATTTTGTTGAAGAGCTTCCCCTGGAAAACAATTTGCTGCTGAATGAGTCAGAAATACACATGATTCTAAACACCCTGTGGACAGAAAACCTATTCACATGTCACCCAGATGTCATTTTAATGGAAGTTCAATCACCTCATTTTTAATTTAGCAAAGGAATCAACCCGGAGCATACATATGTCTTTAGCCTTGTCCACGTTTCAAGTGGATCATTCTAAGCAAACAAACTCTCCTCCAGACCCCAAATGCTGCTGATGAACTGCTGGAGCTGCCAGAATTTGCTCCTTGACCTTGTCTGTCAAGTATGATAGTCATTTTTTTCCAGGTAATGCATTATCACCATGTCCCATTTTGATGATGTATTATACTTACACATCATTGAAGAGGCAATTTGCTTTGATGATGTACCGACATGCAATAGATCACAACTCTGAAGGAGTGAGAGGAGGAGCACCCTGGAGCTCTATAACTCAAGCAGTGATGGCATCTGTAGAAGAACAGGGAGACAATTAATTTAAATTATCTGGACAGGAACTGGGCTGACAGAATGCCTTTTGACCCTTTCCCAAATAAAATGTAAAAATAGTTATGCTAAAATTGCTGTTGCATGGTTATAAAAGAGCAACATCAGAGATCCTGCGGTTATGGAACTTTTCAGTATGTTGACTCCATTGGTGGAGGCGCAGACTGACACAAGAGGTAAAAGTGCATAGAACTTAATGTGTTTACACACATAGACACGGATGAGTGTAAGTCAGATTTTGGTAATCTGAGTAACATAAATGGATTGTATCAGTGTCAGTATCTCGATGTGATATTACACTATAGTTTTACAAAATGTTAACATGGAGTGAACTGGGTAAAGTGTATAGAGAATATTTTGTGCAATTTTTGCTTTTACAAATGCACATTTGTACTTTTTTATAAATCCACATGATTTTATAATTCTCACTAACTTCAATAAAAATATTTCACATTGCAGATGTCAATTTTCTAAAGTAATACTCAATATTGAAATTTGCTTTATTTTAAGAAAGTTTGCACAATTTAGGAGAAAACCACAAAGACTAACATTTATAAAACATGAGCAATGAGCTATGTGATGTCTAAAATGAGTGTACCTAAAATTTAATAAGCCTATAGTTGATTAAAACTGAGGACTAGCTCCTTAAAGTGAGATCAGAATTTCTTAAACACAGTGAGTTTAGGTTAAGAGGCAATGATTCTCAATCACTTTTGAATGAAATAATTAATAAAAACACAAAAATCTTCTATTTATAGTAGCAAATAAAAGTAAAGATCTGGTGATGTTTAAAATGGAATAAATATAACTTGACAATGAGGTGAAGGGGAGATAATGAAGTGACTATCCAAGAATTATATAAAGGACAGAAAAGACTTTGCTATCATCAAAAGGAAAAGAAGTAGACCCAGTGATGGAAGTGCAGAGGAGGCAGTTTAAGGTAGGTGTATTTCAAACTGGAAAAGACTTCCTCAGATCTGTTTCATTTCTGGCCACAGAGGATTTGAGGGCATCTTTCTAGAGGTGCTTCAGACAGTTTGTAGGTCTTAGACTTGTTTTTCAATCAACATTCTATATAATCAGTCATAGGCAAAGTCTCAATGAAGAAACTATTTCACAAGAATGTAGATAATACAATTTGTAAAAACTAACAATGATTAGTAAAGAAGTTCCAGGGGTAGCTGGAACATAGTCTGAACTGCTGAATTTGAAGTCAGATACTGCAGCCAAGTTCTTGTGATGTCTTTTAAGAAGTCAAAATGTACCTGGGTGAGTCTTCATTTAGGTCCAATTTGCAAATCAGATATTTCTAGGATAATGAATCTATTAGCTTTTCTATATACTCAGCATGAATTATAGGAGAGGAGCCTGAAACAACATTCCTTTTCTCTCTCTAAAAAAAAAAAAAAAAAATAGTTCTAGAGCTTATTGGAATCTATCAGGAGCCAAAGTAGTCTTAATTTATTGCTACTTAATTCAGTCCTACCCTAAATTCTCCCTTTCTGTTAGTTTTTAAAATTTGGAAATGTATAGGTGTTGAAAGTCACTCAGTTTTGTCCAACTCTTATGCAGCCCCATACAGTCCATGGAATTCTCCATACCAGAACATGAGTGGGTAGCCATTCCCTTCTCCAAGGGATTTTCCCAACCCAGGGATTGAACCCAGGTCTCCCACATTGTGGGCAGATTCTTTACCAGCTGAGCCACCAGGGAAACCCAAGAATACTGGAGTGGGTAGCCTATCACCTCTCCAGGAATCAAACTAGAGTCTCCTGCATTGCAGGCAGATTCTTTACCGGCTGAGCTATAAGGGAAGCTTGGAAAAGTAAGCTCATTCCTAATTGTGATTTTCTACTTTCCTCTTTGACATGCATGATAAACATCAGGGCCACGAAATCTCATCCTGTTGAGAATGAAGTTAAAGGATCTGTTTGTCTTAGACTGGTGACATAATATACCACAGGATTCCAAAAGGACCTATTCCCTTCTATTTAATCTCAGTGTGATTGTTTTGAGTGAAAGGCATAGCATATATAGAGCTTTTAAGAAAAAGAAAGTTTCTAATTTTCTAGCTTAAAGTGTTTCTTTAAACAATATCAAAATAAAAGTCCAATGGCAGCAACATTTATTCTAAGATGCTTATCAATTGAAAGGACAAAAGCTCCTATTTTTATGTTTCAATAGTTTAACATAACAAAATAGAGCAGTATTTTAATAAAGCTAAAGAGGGTTGAACGTTCCTTTGCTATTGCTTCAAAATTAATACCAGCATTGAAGTTCCCAACTTTTTTATGTACTGAGAATCATTTTTCAATAAAAAATGATTTATGATTAATATTGGCTTTCCTAATGGCTCCGCGGCAAAGAATCTTCCTCTAGTGCAAGAGATATAAGAGATGTGGGTTCAGTCCCTGGGTCTGGAAGATCCCCTGGAGAAGGAAATGGAACCTGCTCCACTATTCTTGTCTGGGAAACCCCATGACAGAGGAGCCTGGTGGGCTACAATCTATGGGGTTGCAGAGTCAGACATGACTGAGAAAGCAAACCTGCAATGACTAACATAGAAAATATGTCAAATAATAATTATATAGTCCCCCAAAAGAAGCAAAGATTAGGACATGAATATACATTTTATTATAGATTTGCCATTTTTCAGTAATGTTCCCTATTGAAAAAGTGCTAATTTTCAAAAGATTTAAATTATGATATTAATTCACATATATGTCAATGTTCTGTCAATGACATCTGAATTAATTTTCAAATGTATTTTGAAATTAATCATCCTTCACTAGTTCCAGGACATTGATAAATTTGGAATCTAAGAAAATCCTGAAGATTTTATCTCTCTAGAAAAAATAAAAATGGATTGCACTCAAAGATGCATAATATACAAATAAAACAATAGAATTTTTAAATACATGTTTTGGGTTGGGAATTAAGCTTGAGCTTGTTAACAGTAGGTTGTTATCTGCTGCTGCTGCTAAGTCGCTTCAGTCGTGTCCGACTCTGTGCGACCCCATAGATGGCAGCCCACTAGGCTCCTCTGTCCCTGGGATTCTCCAGGCAAGAATACTGGAGTAGGTTGCATTTTCCTTCTCCAATGCATGAAAGTGAAAAGTGAAAGTGAAGTCGCTCAGTCGTGTCTGACTCCTAGCGACCCCATGGACTACAGCCTACCAGGCTCCTCTGTCCATGGGATTTTTCAGGCAAGAGTACTGGAGTGGGGTGCCATTGCCTTCTCCAAGGTTGTTATCTACTTGGATTTAATTTATCTTGAATAATCACTTATGAGTCCTACCATTCAATTTTTTTTTTTTTTGCTTTTTGTTTTTGTAGCATCACATATAATTTTGTTTGGCATAAACAGTGTAAAAGATACCTAGAACAGAAAGTCTATGCAGAAAACCATTTGTAATTTTACTTTAGATAATAAAGACAATAATTGCTGGAGAATACTTTTTTAAAAAATTGTATTTATTTTGACAGTGCTGGGTCTTCATTGAGTCATTGTTTTTTTTTTCCCCTCAGTTGTGGTCAGTGGGGGCTACTCTCTAGTTGCAGTGCATGAGCTTCACATTCCGGTGGCTTCTCCTATTGCAGAGCATGGGCTCAGAAGAAAAATTTTAATCAAGTATTATTTTAGAGTTTGAGACATATGTTTTAGTTTGTTGGCTACTGTATTCTTTCATGCTTGAATGAGGCACATTTGAGTCATAGCTATTTTTGGCAAGGTCTGTGGTACATATATCAGCCAGCATGATGAATGAGGCTTTTGAAGACAGCAGGCAACTGCCTCTGACTTTAGCCCCAGGAAAGTCTATGAGCCCTGACATTGTCTGTCTTTGATAGGAAGCAAGTTTATCCTTGAGTCCTTTGACCTCATATAAGTTTATTTGCTTGCTTTTCTTTGCTCCCTAGCAGTTTCTCTGGGCAGCAAACTGAGTCCCTTTCACTCAAAATATAAAAGATCACATGTAATTTGACAAGTTTGTTATTTCATAAATGTGCTGGGTGATGATGTAACGGCATTTCTTTTGCCTGTATCTCTACATATAAAATAAAAAGAGATTATTGGGATTACTGTCCAGGTAACTCAGGCAAAAAGTTTTATTTGCAAATTTAGGACTCTCTGTGAGTTAGCAGATTAAATTTAAATCAATGATGATCATAGATCAGAAGATCATTTAATTGAACTGTACAATCATAATATTCATTTTGAGAGGTCTCTAATCTGATAGATGACATTAGCCTGAAGTTTAATTTAAAAAAAGCAGTATAATGTACTGAAAGTGATGAAGAATTATTCACTAGCTATAATAGCAAGAATGTTACAGAGGATCATCAGAAAAATCTAGAAAAATTACAGTTTTGCACAGTGAGAAATAGAGACAGCCAAGGCACTGACATATGTACAACTCAGGCAGCTGATTAGTATTAGGACAAAAGCCTATCTGTGTGATTTCCCCTGAACTGGAATTCCCCAGGAATAATAGTTCAGTGATATGCAGCCCATGGAGAAAAAAAAATTCATACGTTTGTTCCAACCTTTCAAACTTCTTCTTCCTGAGGTCAATAGTAAATACTGTAATTAAAGCAGTTTGTGAAATATGAACCTAGAGAAGAATGGCAGCAGTGGAGAAATGCCCGTTAAGGTTGTATTCCAAGTATGTGTGGTGTGACAGCTCAGTGTATTGAATCTTAGCCATCTGAGCACCTCCACACTTGCTGAAAACACTCTAGACATACTGAATGAGGATGAGTCTAGGTTTTGCTGAAAATGTATGACTTTTCATAGAGAGTAAGTTTCAGGTTCTTATTCCATCATTAAAAGGGACTCAGAAACTTACATGTTTCCCACTACCACCAACACAGTTTCAAGTCTTCTTGTTTGCATCTTGTCATTAACCCTTTACCAAGATCACCTAGAAAAGCACCATCTCATCAAAAACATAAAGTTTGTTCTTTCTTAAGCTTTCTCTGCTCTAATCTATGTATTGAACTCTAACACTTTCTATTTTATGAACAGTTATAACAGAGCCACTGCCCACCTACTCAGATATGATGTTTTACTTAGCTTCTCCTTATTCCTTGTGTGAACTTTGCTTTATATATTATAAAATGAAAGCATTGTTTGTGTGTCTGCCTACTTTTAGAACAAGTATTTTCACTAAGAGTTTAATATTCTTCGGTTCCAAGGAAATACAATGAACAAAAGAAAGAAAATATTTAAGAAATAATTTTGAAAAAGCTGGAAAGCTATATTGGAAAAAAAAAGATGAACCTTGTCTCTTAACTCACTTCATAGATATAGATGAATCTGGGATGAATCATATATGTAAATATGAAAATTTGAACCATAAACCCTCCAAAAAAAGACATATGAAAATAGCTTAGTGACATTGAGGGAGATGGAGAAGACAATGGCACCCCACTCCAGTACTCTTGCCTGGCAAATCCCATGGACAGAGGAGCCTGGTGGGCTATAGTCCATGGGGTTGCTAGGAGTCGGACAAGACTAAGCGACTTCACTTTCACTTTTCACTTTCATTCATTGGAGAAGGAAATGGCAACCCACTCCAGTATTCTGGCCTGGAGGATCCCAGGGATG
Source organism: Tragelaphus eurycerus (assembly GCA_935064755.1). Taxonomy (NCBI): domain Eukaryota; kingdom Metazoa; phylum Chordata; class Mammalia; order Artiodactyla; family Bovidae; genus Tragelaphus; species Tragelaphus eurycerus. The sequence goes on from CAKXYN010000001.1 coordinate 41,616,181, forward strand.
GTGGAGCCTGGTGGGCTGCTGTCTATGGGGTCGCACAGAGTTGGACACGACTGAAGCGACTTAGCATAGCATAGCATTGAGGGAGGCAATAATTTTGTTGGCCAGAAAAATAATAACTATAAAAGATAATAATATATATTTAGAGCTTAATAAAATTAAGAATTGTATCTCATGAGAAGCCAATATTAATGAAATGAATAGATAGTCATACATTGGAAAATACCTGTAACACAGGAGAAGTGACACTAAAAAAAAAAAAATCTGCTAATCAGCAACTAAGGTGAAAACACTGCAATACAATGATGGGCAATGTGCTTCCCAGAGAATGAAACACAAGTGACCTAAAAGCATGTGAAAATGTGTCCAATGTCATTAGTCATCAGGCAAATGCAAATTGAAACAACAGTTCTAGATGATTTCACACTCTCTACGATGACAAAAACTAAAAAGATTGGGAGCCCCAGAAGTTGGCAAGCGTATAGATTGTATTAGTTTCCTATTGCTCCTGTAACAAATTGCCCCACACTCAGTGGCTAAGGCATCACAACCTTTTTATCTTCACTTCTGGAGGTCAAAAGTCCCAAAACAGAGGTGTTGGACAGGTTGTTTTCCTTCTGAATGCTCTACATGGGAATGTATTTCCTTGCCTCTACCAGCTTCTGAACACCATTTGCATTCCTTGGTTCATGGCATCTTCCTCCATTTTCAAAGCCAGCAATGACATCACTTCTTTCTCTCTCTCCCTCCCCTCTGTTTCTGCCTCCATCATCACATTCCCTTCTATGACTCTGAGTCTCCTGTCTCCCTGTTGTAAGAACACTGTGATCATCCTTGATCCACCAAATAATTCAGGATAATCTTTCTATCTCAAGATCCTCAAATTAATCACATCTGCAAAGTCCCTTTTGCTCTGGAAGGTGATATATTGTCAGGTTTGGGAGAATAGGACATTTCAGTGGAGGGCATTATCTTGCCTACAACACAGAGCAACATGTATTCTCGAAAATGGCATGGCCACATTGAAAAGTAGGTTGGCTGTGATTTCTTATATATTTAAAGATAAACATATATAGTTAAACCTTGCCTGTGTATGCGCATGCTTAGTGGCTTCAGTAGTGTCCACACTTTGTGAACCCTTGGACTGTAGCCCATTAGACTCCTCTGTCCATGGAATCTTTCAGGCAAGAATACTGAAGGGGTTGCTATGCCAGCCTCCAGGGCATCATCCTGATCTAGGGATCAAGCCCACATCTCCTGTGTTTCCTGCATTGCCGGTAGATTCTTTACCACTGAGCCACTGAGGAAGCCTCTAGTTAAACCTTATGACCTAGAAATTCCAGTCTAGGTTATTTGTGTGCTGCTAAGGCATTTCAGTTGTTTCTGACTCTGTGTGACCCTATGGACTGCAGCCCACCAGGCTCCTCTGTCCATGGGATTCTCCAGGCAAAAATACTGGAGTGGGCTGTCATTTCCTTCTCCAGGGAATCTTCCTGATCCAGGGATCGGATCTGGATCTCTTATGTCTACCTGCCTTGGCAGGCAGGCCACCTGGGAAGCCAGATTATTTACCCAAATAAAAATTAAATATGTATCCACAAGTAGGCTTACATTAGAATGCTTGCAAAAACCCTAATAATAACAGACAAAAACTGGAAATAACTCAAAATATTTATCAGAGATTATATAAATGTAGTTTGGTATATTCCTGCTTGTAAAAATGAGCAAACTAATGGTACATGCAAAAATATGCATGAATTCCAAAAGCATTATTTTGAGTGAAATAAGCCAGACATGAAAGACTACGCACTGTGATTCCATTTATAAGAATATACAAGAATAGACATAACAAGGTGGTTCAGTGGCAATCAGAAAATGGCTGCTACTTTGAGGGTGAAAATTGAATAGAAAGACATATACAGGAATTCTCAAGAGTGATGAAAATATTCTATATCTTGCTTAGGGTTTTGGTTGCATTGATAACTCATCAAAATGAACACATAGGATTTGTGCATTTTATTGAATGTAAATTATACAACCATAAAAATATTTTTTAAAAGTAAATGTTTAGAAATTCTTATCTTGAAAAAATTTCAAGACTTTATGTCACATTTTTCTTCTACAGGTCTCAATTCTGCCTAAATGTAGTACAAATTTCATTATATGAAATCTATGTAAAAGAAAACAGCAACCACCAGCACAGCTGTTTATTAATTGTGAAAACATATATATGAGTGGTCTTTTTCCCTCTCTTGATTTTTTCACTCAACTTTTCCAGACCAATTGATATGATCACTAAAAGCAAGCAACTTGACCTATTAGTAAACCGGATTTTTTTTTTTCATTTTAATATACCAAAAACAGCCCTATGGCCAAACACTTTTATTACAATCAATACTAACAATATTTGGATTTTGAAATGAAATTTCTTTCATCCTTGATTGATGATTTTATTTTATGTTAAATTAAATGAAGATATGTGATAGAGCTTGAATCAATCTATCTTTGTCTCTACTCTGTGTCTATATCTATCCACATGGAAAACATAGGTTATTATTATAAGCCCATATTGTTAGATTTTTTGCATTGAACTTTCTAGTAGTTCCTCTTAGAATATCCCTTTGAATATTCTGTTTAACCATCAGAATTACTCATTCCACCTATACAAAGGAAATATTGGTAAGAATCATACTGCTGCTGCTGCCGCTGCCGCTGCTGCTGCTGCTAAGTCGCTTCAGTTGTGTCCGACTCTGTGCGACCCCATAGACGGCAGCCCCACAGGCTCCCCGGTCCCTGGGATTCTCCAGGCAAGAACACTGGAGTGGGTTGCCATTTCCTTCTCCAATGCAGGAAAGTGAAAAGTGAAAGTGAAGTCACTCAGTCATGTCCTACTCCCAGCGACCCCATGGACTGGAGCCTACCAGGCTCCTCCGTCCATGGGATTCTCCAGGCAAGAGTACTGGGGTGGGGTGCCATTGCCTTCCCCCAGAATCATACTGACTCTTCCGTAAATCCTTGTTGAAAACACTGGTCCATACAAATGGATGTTGTTTCCTTGTTATCCACATGTGCTTCTTGCATTGAAATTCCACAGCACTTTTTTCACCATGAGCATACTCATGTTCATCATTTCAATAAAACCAAAGCAAATACTGAATTTTCTCCCAGAAATTTACACTGTGAATACTGATAAAGTTAACAGGGCTGTGAAGGCTTTTCCTGCAACCTCTATGTAAATCAAATACTGTCAAAATAAAATGGCTTTTACTTGTGCTTCTCTATACTACTCTATCTAATGGTACCTTCCGTTTTCTCTGAAATTATCCTTCAAAGATGATTTTTTGTGACATCTGTATAAGGCCAGGAGCTGTGTTGTCTCTCAAGTAGTATTCACTTGTTCCTAGAGATTTAATTAAGACCCTCAAAATTTGAGTAGTAAGACCAAAAGATGGTTTGAAATCTTCAGTAAGGGGAAAGGTTTGCTTGATGCAGTTGCTTCATTGGGAGTAAAAATCATTTAGTTGTTAATATGACTGATCCCTAATATAAGGCAAAGAAAGGTTGGAAAGGAAGTGATATAGTAAAGGAAACATCAGATATTTTATACTGTTATGTCCAGATATATAAAAATATGATGCATATTAAGTTATAACATTGATATTAAAACATTTGTTCAGTCACTCAGTCATGTTTGCTCTTTGCAACCCCATAGACTGCAGCACACCAGGGTTCCCTGTCCTTCACCATCTCCCAGAGCTTGCTCAAACTCATGTCCACTGAGTCAGTGATGCCATCCAACCATCTTTTCCTCTCTTGTCCCCTTCTCCTCCTGCCTTCAATCTTTCACAGTATCAGGATCTTCTCTAATGAGTCGGCTCTTTGCATCAGGTGGCCAGAGTATTGGAGCATCAGTATAAGTCTTTCCAATGAATATTCAGTTGATTTCCTTTAGGATTGACTGGTTTGATCTCCTGGCAGTCCAAGGGACTCGCAAGAGTCTTCTCCAATAGCTCAAAAGCATCAATTCTTTGGCTTCCGGCCTTCTTTATGGTCCAACTCTTATATCCACACATGATTACTGGAAAAATCATAGCTTTGACTAGATGGACCTTGGTCAGCAAAGTAATGTCTCTGCTTTTAATACTCTGCCTAGGTTTGTCATAGCTTTACTTCCAAGGAGCAAGAGTCTTTTAGTTTCATGGCTGCAGTCACCATCTGCAGTGATTTTGGAGCCCAAGAAAATAAAGCCTGTCACTGGTTCCATTGTTTCTCCACCTATTTGCCATGAAGTGATGGGACCAGATGCCATAATCTTAGGTTTTTGAATGTTGAGTTTTAAGCCAACTTTTTCACTCTTCTTTCGACTTCATCAAGAGGCTCTTTAGTTTCTCTTCACTTTCTGCCATAAAGGTGGTATCATCTACATATATGAGGTTATTGATATTTCTCCCTGCAATCTTGATTCCAGCTTGTGCTTCATCTAGCCCAGAATTTCACATGATGTACTCTGCATATAACTTAAAAAAGCAGGGTGACAATATACAGCCGTGACATACTCCTCTCCCAATTTGGAATCAGTCCATTGTTGGAACAATGGACTAACTGTTGGTTAGTTTGGTTCTAACTGTTGCTTACTGACCTGTATATGGGTTTCTGAGAAAGCAGGTAAGGTGGTCTGGTATTCCCATTTTTAAAAGAATTTTCCTCAGTTTGTTGTGATCCACACAGTCAAATGCTTTAGTGTAGTCAATGACGCAGAAGTAGATGTTTTTCTGGAATTCTCTTTTTCTGAGATTCAACGGATGTTGGCAATTTGGTCTCTGGTTCCTCTGCCTTTTCTAAATCCAGCTTGAAAATCTGGAAGTTCTCAGTTCATGTATTATTGACTCTGGCTTGGAGAATTTTGAGCATTACTTGGCTAGCATGTGAAATGAATGCAATTGTGTGATAGTTTGAGCATTCTTTGGCATTGCCTTTCTTTGGGATTCGAATGAAAACTGACCTTTTCCAGTCCTATGGCCACTGCTGAGTTTTCCATATTTGCTGGCAAATTGAGTGCAGCATTTTCATAGCATCATCTTTTAGGATTTGAAATAGCTCAGCTGGAATTCCATCACCTCCATTAGCTTTGTTCGTAGTGATGCTTCCTAAGACCCACTTGACTTCACATTCCAAGATGTTTGGCTTTAGATGAGTGATCACACCATCGTGGTTATCTGGGTTATAAAGATCTTTTTTTGTATATTTCTTATAGGTATTCTTGCTACCTCTTCTCACTATCTTCTGCTTCTGTTAGGTCCGTACAGTTTCTGTCCTTTATTGTGCCCATCTTTACATGAAATGTTCCCTTGGTATCTCTAATTTTCTTGAAAAGATCTCTAGTCTTTCCCATTGTATTCCTCTATTTCTTTCTTATCTCCCCTTGTTATTGTTTGGAACTCTGCATTCAGATGGGTATATCATTCTTTTTCTTCTTTGCCTTTTGCCTCTCTTCTTTTCTCGGCTATTTGAAGGCCTCCTCAGACAACCAATTTGCCTTTTTGCATTTCTTTTTCTTGGGAATAGTCTTGATCACTGCCTCCTGTACAATGTTACCAATCTCCATCCATAGTTCTTTAGGCACTCTATCAGATCTAATCTCTTGAATCTATTTGTCACTTCCACTGTATAATCATAAGGGATTTGATTTAGGTCATATCTTAATGGCCTAGTGGTTTTCCCTGCTTTCTTCATTTTAAGTCTGACTTTGACAATAAGGAGTTCATGATCCAAGCCTCAGTCAGCTCCCAATCTTGTTTTTGTTAACTGTATACAGCTACTCCATCTTCAACTGCAGAGACTATAACCAGTCTGATTTTGGCATTGACCATAGGTGGTGTCCATGTGTTGAGTCATCTCTTACATTGTTGGAAGAGCATATATTGTGTGTTGTCTGTTGTGTGTTGGAAGAACCTAAAGGCTCTCTATTCTGCCTTTTGACTTTAGTTCCTCATTGTTTCTTTCTCTATGATCTGTAAAAGACTCTGGTATCAAGACCACAATAAGACCAAAGCCATACAGGTGTTTAAGAAGTTAGTCCAATCCAAGCATTTTATAGCAAGTAAAATGTCAGTAATTGTTCCTAAAATTATATATCATAGAACAAAATACGTAAAATATGTTGCTGCAGAAAATAAGTAAAAAGTATTTAACAACTTGTATGTGTCTGTTCAATTTCCTCTAATCATGTAGTGTTTCTTTGGATGTTTAAAATTAATGATTACTCAAATTTACCTGCTATTAGAAACATTTCAGCTTATCCCTCAGAGTAACTGTTTGGGTAATGAAATGGGTATATATGACTGATCCAGCTCAAGAATCAATTACTATTTAAGAATATTTTTCCCAGCTGGTACTAGTGAGACCAGTGTCATGGTTTTCAGTCTATCAAGTTTGTTGTTTACCTTCGGATTCTCTATTGTGAATTTAAATTCTGTCACTTTTAAGATCTCATTTATCAAAGACATTGTCCATGCCATTATCAAGATATTTCCCACTCTGGCCATCTTTTTAATGAGGGCCCTAACTATAAGAGAAATAAGAAAGAAAAATCTGGCTAATTCAGTAAAAATCCTATGCCAGTGATGGAAAAAAAGATAACAGAGACCATTTGTTAGGATGGGTCCAAAATAGCATGTTCATCCATAGAGGGCACTGCATGTTTAACATTATATAATATCAGCCATCATTATCCCTCAGCTGCAAAACTGAAATAGTCTATTTGGCTAGCATAGCTATAGCTTTTCCCTCTTAAAAATTATCATCTTCTCTGCAATTCATGCTCCCTCTACTAAACAAATATAAGAAGACTATGCCTTGAAATAAATAAATAAATAAATCCTGTGTATTACTGTATGTTAAAAGTGTTATTCCTTAGCTTAGTCACACAATAGCCAATTTCATTTGATTTTTTCATTGTTATCATCAGTTCACTCTATGTGTTTTCACAGCTAGGTACTTCATCGTAAGTCAACTCTAAAACATCATTCATTAAGCATGTTGTATTTGTTTCCTGGGACCACCATAGCAAATGATCACAAATGGGGCGACTTAAAGCAATTCATGGGAAATAGATGGAGAAACAGTGGAAACAGTGTCAGACTTTATTTTTCTGGGCTCCAAAGTCACTGCAGATGGTGACTGCAGCCATGAAATGAAAAGACGCTTGCTCCTTGGAAGGAAAGTTATGACCAACCTAGATAGCATATTCAAAAGCAGAGACATCACTTTGCCAACAAAGGTTCGCCTAGTCAAGGCTATGGTCTTTCCTGTGGTCATGTATGGATATGAGAGCTGGACTGTGAAGAAGGCTGAGCGCCGAAGAATTGATGCTTTTGAACTGTGGTGTTGGAGAAGACTCTTGAGAGTTCCTTGGACTGCAAGGAGATCCAACTGGTCCATTCTGAAGGAGATCAGCCCTGGGATTTCTTTGGAAGGAATGATGCTAAAGCTGAAACTCCAGTATTTTGGCCACCTCATGCGAAGAGTTGACTCATTGGAGAAGACTCTGATGCTGGGAGGGATTGAGGGCAGGAGGAGAAGGGGACGACAGAGGATGAGATGGCTGGATGGCATCACTGACTCGATGAATGTGAGTTTGAGTGACCTCCGAGAGCTGGTGATGGACAGGGAGGCCTGGCGTGCTGCAGTTCATGGGGTCGCAAAGAGTCGGACACGACTGAGCAACTGATCAGATCTGAAAGCAATTCCAGTGTATTCTAAGTTGGGAGACCAGATGTTTGAAATCCAGGTATCAGCAGAATTGGTTCCTTCTTGAGGACAATGAGTGACCATCTGTTCCAGTCTTCTCTCCTGCTTCTGGTGTTTGCTGACAACCTTTGCTGCACCTTGGCTTGCAGGTACAGCACTGTAATCGCTGCATCTGTTGTCACATAATCACCTTCCCCCTACATGTGTGTCTTTATATGGTGTTTCTTCTGTGTGCGTCTGGCTCTGTGTCTCTTCTTATAAGACCACCAGTTTCACAATGGTCTGCAACCCCACCCTACTGCAGTAAGACTTTATTTTAACTTACACCTAAATTGCATCTGCAAAGATTCTATTGTCAGATAAGGTCACAGTCATAGATAACTGGAAGAAGGACGCCAACACAGTTCAACACACAAGTACAGTGTGTATTAATGTCTTCCTGATATATTTTTTTAATTTTCTTCTCACACTTTACCATGTTTTACACTCATTCCTACTTGGAAAGGCTTCTACCTAATCTTACAACATCAGCTCAAATATCCATTCCTTTCATAGATTTTAATATTCTTCTTGAGATAGACTCATTCTTTTCTCACAGTCATTTTCACACAAGTCCTTAGAACAAGGGTTTTGGTATCATGTCTGATATATATTATATTGTCAGTAAATGGATTCGAAATGAATCTGTGGAACTTATATTTCATAATATTTATAATAATCTATTAGGCTAGACATCTTTGAACATATGAAACTGTGTATTATTTATATACTCATACTAGTTGTTGATTATGCTTATCTATTTGAATTAAAGAATTTTGTATAGAGGAATATTAAATCATTTAGCTGACTTTAAATGCTTGCAAATCAGTCTCTACGTGTCTCATATCTGAAAATGGATCAAAATCATCCCTCACAAATGAAAGCATATTGATTTTTAGGATCTTTTCCTTCTCTCATCACTTTTTCTTCCATAGATTTGCCTGAAGATAGAGGATCCTCATAATGTTTAATTTGAAAAAGAACATAAAATGAAAAATACAAAATATTTTGTCAGTATCTATAATACATGAAAAACAGTATGATTACTTGTAAGCATATAAAAGTTTTCAATGGGCATTAACCACAATGGGCATTAACATACTATTAGGAAGCTGTTATTATCATTCACTGGGTGTATTATTATACATCAATCCATTGTCTATAGATCATTAGAAGCATACATTTAGCAATTTATGAGGGAAAATGGAAAGTCTTAGAGACTTACTCTTTTAGTCAATGGTTCTGTGAAAAATTTAAGTTCCACAAAACTGAGGTTTAGAGAAATATCTTTCTTATTAATATAAAAATCTCCTGGTTCTATTACAGTGTGTGGAAAGAGGTGAGCATTAAGTAACTCATAACATTTACATTTGATATAAATCAAGTAACAGCATTTTTCATCTTAGTCTAAATTGCATATATTCTCTTTCTGGTATCTTAGCCAGTTTCTCAAAAATGTAGGCACCAGTGGTAGCTATATTTTCAGCCTATTAGTATATTACTTACTAATAAATAGAGTTACATTATACTATAATAACATGAACTTTGACATTATGCAATTATCCCATATTCATTGAATGTTCCAAGTGTTATTTTGGTGGCTACGCTTGCCATAAATATAGTTTTATATTTATCTTACAACTGGCGATTTAAAGATTTTCATATTTTTCTATGTTTACCAACTACAAAACAACTAGTTTTCTCTCACTTAAATTAAGAACACTCTGTATATGCATAAATATATTTATATGTATGTGTATTTTATGTATATGTACATGAATGTATATATGTGTGTGTGTGTGTGTGTATGCATTTGTGTGTGCTCACATTTTTTTTCCTGAAAATATGAAATCCCAATTCTGTCTAAGACCTAATGTTGAGAATTTTGTTTTCTTAAGAGAGCTCAAAACCTACTTAGTGTTGAAGGTCTGGGCTCTACAATTTAGTTTATCACCTTCTATTCTCATAACTTCACTCCAAGCTTCAGTTAAACAAAAAGGACACGCTATTCCTATCTCGTTTACTTTACATTCACATCCACCAAAGTCTGACTCATCCTTAATGGATCATCTCCAATGTTACCTCCTCCTTAAAATCTTTATTAATCTCCCCAATTAATATCAGTGTTTTTCTCCCTTAAATGTTCTCAGTGCTTTAATCTCATTGAGTGAATGCAGAACATTGTCTGCTTTACATGGCATTCATTAGCATAATAGATGCATCTTGGCTTTAAAACTACAAACTCCAGGATAGGAATTTTTCTAGTCATCTTTATGTTCCTGTTTGATAGCATAATGCCTGGTCCAGAGAGGCTATTCAAAAAATATTTGTTAAATCAAACTGAATAGGAGTATTTAATACAAGTTATAAAGTTAACGCTTATTAGAAAGAAGTTGTATCACCGAGAGTCAGACATAACTTTATACATATGTCTAATATTGAAAAATTGCAATTAAACGTTAAAAGAGTATTTAATAATGTGACGGTATATCTTATTTATCTTTCTCTAATGTATTTTGGAACACAAATAAATAAAATATTCTGAATCGTTCTTATTGTCAGAATGGATAAATTTGATTTCTTACAGGCTGTATCCATGGTATGTAGGCACTGGGGAGATTCACAGAGAGAGGAGAAAACACCACCAGGTCTCAGAGGTAATTTTCATAGAAATGCATGTCTTGGACTATATCTCCATTTACCTAATGTTCCCTGAGTGTTAATTATCAAATCCTGAAACCAGAGACCTCAGAAAGGTATATCTGATATATTTTTACTTTAGCATCAAAACAAGTAGATCAGAGCTTTGGAAGTACAATTTCTCTGACTAATCGTAGGATTTAACAAAAGCATAAAATCTGTGATAACTCTACAGAAAACAGAATTAGTGCCTTATTTCTCCTTCATTACTTCTCAGTCATCCAGATTATCTTTTCTCAATCAAAGAGGATTATAATATTAAGGAAAAATCCACAAAGAGCAACAAATTTGATTTTTAAAAAAGCAATTCCTTCTCATTTACCACAGATAATAGATATTTTACCAACCTCATGTTAATACATGTTAGAGATGCTTAGGCCTCTAAGGTCTTTTTATCTAAGGTCTCTAGAGAAACCAAAATCATTCAGGAACTTGGCCAATATTTAAGTTAAAAAGATATAGCTCTCTATAATGATGATTCACTGGTAGTCAGTCTTAAATATCATTAATATTAAATAACATTAGCTATCTTAAATAGTGTTTGGCACACTTTTCCTTGAGTGCATAATCAAAAGACATAGATGTTTATTTAAAGCTGACAATTTAAATGATCATGACATTCATTCATTTCAGTAACCTTTTTTCAGAATAGGACTGTTTGTATGGTTTTTCTCCTCAAGGTAATAGGGAAAACTAGAATCTCTTTTCAAGTTTAATAGGTAGATTATAATATTACATGCTCTTTTGAGGAAATGATTTAATGTTGAAGACAATGGAACATTAAGCCTTTCAGGCTTATAACATTAAACTATTAACATTTGGCTTTCAGACATTAATTATTCTTTGTTAAATGGCCTCAGGGTCAGAATTTGCTTATACATTTGTCCAAATCATAGAATTATACACCAATAAATAAATAAATTTTCATTTCTGTAAATTATACCTGAAATAACCTGCCTTTACAAATAAAGTATGGCTAGGAGATGAGCTGTCTAAGAGTTTTAGAAATGGGAAAATGTGTATTGATTTTTACTTTGGGAGTGCTGGAGACCTACTTGAGATGAGTTAAAGAGTAAAAATATGTGACATAATTATTTATTTGAAACATATAGGTGGTCATTCCATAGGTGGGTATATGATTAGAAGGGATGTGTGCTGTAAATTTTCTGTTGCTACTGTTGCTAAGGAAACATCATTCCTTAGTAAAGTAGACAGGTAAACCTATCTACTTTCCTCTTATGAAAAACAAGAAGGCATTCTCACCAAGGAACCTACTGCTTGTCTGTCTATCCATTCATCCATCCATCCACCAACTATCTATCATCAATTTTAGCTTGTATTACTCTTCATACGAAGAAGTGTTCTTTTATTTTTATTAAGTATATTTTAATTTTTCTATAAAATTTAATATTAAATGCTACTGTGCTTTATTATTGTTGTTATCATTCCTAACTATCTAAAGTATGCTCTTCTTATAGACATTTTAAGAACTCAGGTCTTGGTGGGTGGTACCATGACTTATTGGACAGGCCATGGGCATTGGAGCAAAGTGACAGGCTACATAAAAACTCTGTTATATACTATTGATTGATCTTATGTAATTGTATTTACCTTATTTGCATCATCCTGATAATAAATAAATAATGTTAATAAATTTCCATCTTGTAGGTTTGTCTCATTTCAGCCATAAAACAAACCTACATGGTGAAAATTACTAGTGTATGCTAATAATATATGTCTATAGACAGATACATGGAAAAAGTACACAGTATACCACCTAGCATATATTATTCATTATATGTCAGTTCTTCCTCCATCCTCTGACCCTCTTTGCTAACCAGGACAACTTATATGATTTAAATCTGTTATGTACTTTCTAAAATAACTTGCTTGACTCATATGCTGAACACAAAAACCTAGTAATTGAAGTCTTCATACTAAATTCCATATTTTTATGAATCATATCTTATGATCTGCTTATAATATATTTACTTACAGGATAACTTATCTTTATAGACTTGAGATCTTAAAGTCTCTGATATTTCTAATATGTCATAACATACTTATAATATTCTATGTGTCTTCCTTATTCACAAATGCTATGGAAGAGGAAAATCAACATATTAGATAAATGGGGAAAGCTGTCTAAACTCTACATAGCCATGTCTTAGATGTTTCTTCAAACAAATTGAAACAGACCAGGTGAATGAATATTTCCTTGAAGTGGAAACTAAACAAAATCTGTAGCTACTGGGATAAAGAGAAATTAGTAAAAATCAGGAACCTTTGTGCTGATATCAATTCTTCCACATCCAATTTTTAGTCTTAAGTAATGATTGGTCTTTAACCAATCTCTTTATTAATTATCTCATCTTTACAATGAGAATACTGGACTAATGGTGACATTGCTGGAATTACCTTCAGGAAAGCACTCAATTTCAATTCTTCATATGTTTCTACTGTACTTGGGGCTCCACCACTGACTCTAAGGGTTTATTTAAAACCTTGGCACAGGCAATCTGAGCATGGCAGCTCACTTGTCTCTAGCAACTAGTTCAAGGATGAGCGCAGGACCCTCATAGCCCACAATATAGATTGTGGAAACTTTTTCTAAGACTCATGAAAGTAAGATGTAGTATTTTTTTCTACTAAATTTGATAGATTATGGGTAACCATCTCTCATGACTTAGAATGTTGAAATTAAACCAGCATAGGGGAAAACTGAACCAATATAAATTAAAGCTGAGTCCTGAAGACATTTTAAACCACTATAGCCAGCTATGCCTGAAGTTATAATTGCCTGTGAATTAAGTTACAGGAGGCTGTCTAATACCCACATTACGTATGGAAGTGAAAGTGAAGTTGCTCAGTCGTGTCCGACTCTTTGAGACCCCATGGACTGTAGCCTACCAAGCTCCTCTGTCTGTGGGATTCTCCAGGCAAGAATACTGAAATGGGTTGCCATTTCCTTCTCCAGGAGATCTTCCCAACCCAGGGATAGAACCCAGGTCTCCCACATTGCAGGCAGACGCTTTACCATCTGAGCCACCACATGCACATGTATTACATGAAAATGTGGAATAAGTTTTTTAAATGATCAAGTTGGCTAATATATTAAAAGCCTGCAAAGAGAAATAGTGACTTCCCTTTACAAAACAGATAATTAAAAAAAAAAAAAAAAGGCTAGACATCTCACCAAAGAAGATATACAGATGGCATATAAGCATATGAAAATATGTTCCACATCATATGTCATTCATTCAGTTCAGTTCAGTCGCTCAGTCGTGTCTGACTCTTTGCGACCCCATTAATTGCAGCATGCCAGGCCTCCCTGTCCATCACCAGCTCCCGGAGTTCACTCAAACTCATGTCCATCAAGTCGGTGATGCCATCCAGCCATCTCATCCTCTGTTGTCCCCTTTTCCTCCTGCCCCCAATCCCTCCCAGTATCAGAGTCTTTTCCAATGAGTCAACTCTTCGAATGAGGTGGCCAAAGTACTGGAGTTTCAGCTTTAGCATCATTTCTTCCAAAGAAATCCCAGGGCTGATCTCCTTCAGAATGGCATATAAGCATATGAAAATATGTTTCACATCGTATGTCATTAGGGACATGCAAATTAAAACAGCTAAATAGAACTACACCTGCTAGAATGGCCAAAATCCAGAACACTGACACTCCAAATGCTGATGAGGATCTGGATCAACAGAAACTCTTATTTAATGCTAGGGGGAATAAGAAATGATATAGCCACTATGGAAAACGCATTTACAGTCTCTCATAAAACTAAATATATTCTTACTATACATATGATCCAGCAATTATGCTCCTTGGTATTTACCCAAAGTTATTGCAAATGTATGTCCACACAAAAACTTGAACACCATAGTTTATGGTAATATCTTTTTTCATAATTGTCAAAACTTGGAAGCAATTAAAATATCCTTCAGTAGATGAATAGACAAATAAACTATGATACATATAGATAATACATAATTTAATATTAGAAAGAAGTGAGGTATCAAGAAAAAGGTGGAGAAAAATAGTGCTGTAATGAACTTTGGGGTACATGTATCTTTTTGAATTATGGTTTTTCTAGCACTATTTATAATGCCAAGATATGGAACCAGCTTAAATGTCCATTGATAGATGGATAAAGAAGATGTGGTACATATATGCAAAGGAATAATACTCAGCCACCAAAAAGAATGCAACAATGCCATTTGCAGAAACATGGATGGACCTAGAGATTGTCATATCTAGTGAACTGTCTAAGTCCCTGGTGGCTCAGATGGTAAAGAATCTGTCTATAATGCAGGAGACCTGTGTTTAACCCCTGAGTTGGGAAGATCTCCTGGAAAAGGAGATGGCAATCCACCCCAGTATTCTTTCCTGGAAAGTTCCACAGATGGCAGGAGCCTGGTGGGCTACAGTTCATGGGGTCTCAAAGAGTCTGACATGACTTAACTACTAAGTACCCACACACACACAGAACTAAGTCAAACAGAAAAAGATAAATATCATGATATTGCTTATATGCAGATCTAAAAAGAATCATACAAATGAACTTATTTACAAAACAGAAACAGATTCAAAGGCTTAGAGAAATAACTATGGTTACCAGAGGGAAAGGGTGGAGGGAGGAATAGATTGGGAGTTTGAGACTGACATGTACGTACTGCTGTACTTAAAATAGAAAACGAACAAGGACTACTGTATAGCAATGGGAATTCTGCTCAATCCTCTGTAGTAATCTAAATAGGAAAAGAATTTGCAAAAGAAAAGATAGATGTATAACTGAATCACTTTTCTCTATACCTGAAACTAACAATGTTGCTAATCAATTATGCTCCATGATAAAATTAAGAAAAAAAAATAAAACACAGGATAGGCATGACATTAAAAGTTATTAAAAGCAAAAATCATGTGAGACTAAAGTATTTGTCTTGTATTTATAAAGGTGGAATAAACAACACTGTTTTACTTTAAAAAAAGAAAAAGGATAGTTGTGGGAAAGGAAAGAAATACCAACCAAAGATAATAATATACATTTTGGTACTTATTACATTGTTTTCTGAATCTTTCTTTTAGCATAAACCATGCTTTTGCCCATACTATTAATTTTTTCGTAATTATTATTTTTAGTGGATAAATAATAGCACATTGTCATGTGCCACATATCAACATTAACATAACACTATGTTAAATGCATAACATAACACTATGCATTTAAACATAACATTAACATACACTATCAACATTAACATAACACTATGTTAAATGCATAATATAACACTATGCATTTAAATTTCCCAAGATGGATCAGCAATATAGAATCCACTTGCAATGTAGGAGACACAGGTTTGATCCTTGGGTCAGGAAGATTCCCTGGAGTAGGGAACGGCAACCCACTCCAGGATTCTTGCCTGGAGAATCCCATGGATAGAGGAGCCTGGTGGGCTACAGTCCATGGGGTCGCATAGAGTCAGACATGACCAAAGCCGTTGAGCATGCATGCTCAAGGCATTTAGGTTGTTTCCAAATATTATGATGTTTAATGTTTATCTTATAAAGAAAGTTACATCTCAGTCTTAAAAAAAGAATAAATGGTCAATAAATAATTATAATTTTAAAAAGATATCAAGGAAGCAAATGCATATTACTAAGTAAAAGAAGCCAATCTGAAAAATCTACATACTAAAAATTTTATCTAAAGTGCTATTCTGGAAAAGGAAAAAACTATGGAGACAGTACATACATCAGTAGTTGCCAGAGATGGATCAAATGGAGAAGATGATTAGACAGAGCAGAGAGGAATTTTGAAAAGTGAAAGTGAAGTAGCTCAATTGTGTCTGACTCTTTGCGACTCTCTGGACTGTAGCCTGCCAGGCTCCTCCATCCATGGAGTCTTCCAGGCAAGGATGCTTGAGTGGGTTGCCATTTCCTTCTCCAGGGGATGTTCCCAACCCAAGGATTGAACCCAGGTCTCCCGCACTGCAGGTAGACTCTTTACCTTCTGAGCCACCAAGGAAGCCCTTCCAGATGGCTTCCCTGGAAGCCACCAGAGAAGATAGAGAGGAATTTTAGGACAGTGAAAATGCTCTGTGTGACGCTATAGTAATGGATATATGTCATTATCAGATCAGATCAGTCGCTCAGTCGTGTCCGACTCTTTGCGACCCCATGAATCACAGCACGCCAGGCCTCCCTGTCCATCACCAACTCCCGGAGTTCACTCAGACTCAGATCCGTCGAGTCAATGATGCCATCCAGCCATCTCATCCTCTGCTGTCCCCTTCTCCTCTTGCCCCCAATCCCTCCCAGCATCAGAGTCTTCTCCAATGAGTCAACTCTTCGCATGAGGTGGCCAAAGTACTGGAGTTTCAGCTTTAGCATCATTCCCTCCAAAGAAATCCCAGGGCTGATCTCCTTCAGAATGGACTGGTTGGATCTCCTTGCAGTCCAAGGGACTCTCAAGAGTCTTCTCCAACACCACAGTTCAAAAGCATCAATGTTAGTCTAAACCCAAAAAATGTACAACATCAAGAGAGAACCCTATAGACTTTGGTGATTATTGTGTGTTAGTCAGTGTAAGTTCATTCCGGTTGAAAAATGTAACAATTTGGTGAGTGCACATATATGGGGGAGATGGTATGTAGGAAATCTGTGTGCCTTCTCAATGTCATTGTAAGAGTATAACTGCTTTTTAAAAATTGTCTTTAAAATTTGTTTTTAAATAAGCTAGAAACATTTTTTTTCCTGAATTGTAGTACTAATCCTTTTTCAAGAAAAATGTTAATTATATACAAAGGTTGTAAAATACAAATCTTCAATATTATCAGGATTTAATAAGTCTTCCGTAACTGATGGTGAATAATCATTATGTGTGTCGTCTATGAACTAAACCACACCTCTGCTAATGAATAGTGATGGACTTTTTAAGGAAAGTGTGTCTACATTCAGATTGTGAGTCAACTTGTACTCTCCATCCCCGAATCCCAAGTCACGCTTTGGAGACACATTCAGAGATTTTTTTTTTTTTTTTTGTCAAAGCCAGGATTGCTCACAGTAGATCATCTACAAATTGCTCCTATTATTTCTTCTGGAAAAGTTAATGAGGGAATAAAATAACTTGACATACCTTCTACTCTCACAAAGCCATTAAAATGTTTTATCTACATTTCCCTGAAGTTGAGGTGGGGAGTTGGCGAGTGGGGGAACCAAGAATAGTGGTACATGTGTGTGTGCACACATGCATACACAGTTGGTATTTCATACTCCCAACCAGATATTCTGTGCTGAATTAAATGTTTTCTTAGAGAATGTTTAACTTATATTCTTATAAAGCCTTATTGGCTACAATGCTAAACTCACATCATAGGCTTAATAAATACATACTCAATTGAATTAACAGTGATCTTAATGGCCCCACTGATGGGATAGTGATCAACATCATGCAGTTCATTAGAATAGTAGCATCAGTAATTCTCCAATTAAACAGGGACCCATAAACAGTGGCTACATCAGGCCAAATCCAGATCTTTCTTGATTTCATAAATAAAATTTTATGGAACAGCTACATAGTTAGAACCATTTGTTTTATATGTTGTCTATGGCTGCTTTTGTCCTATAGCAGCTGGGGTGAATATTTGCAATAGAGACCCTATGGCCCTCAAAGTCAAAATAGTTACTGTCTGGAGCTTTCCAGGAAAATTTTGCTGTCCCTTGTCCCAGTATATTTATTTTCCATGTTGTCTATCATGGTGAAAATGTAACTTCTGTCTTTATCCAAAGATAAAGACTTTGTAAATGTAAAGGTTAAATGATTAAGACATAAGGGCTAGATTCAAATGATGGAGTTAATTAAACAAATGTCAATAACTGTATAACAAAAGCATATTTTTTTCATATTTATTTCTGTAATCAGGTAAATTTTACATAACACACTCTATGTAATTATGATAAAATAGTGAATGTAAAAGGAAAGCAATTAACATGAAGAAACCAGGATGGTCTCCATGTTTAATTTCTTTGAACTTAAAATTTTATTATAAAGTATTAAATATTATGTAGTGGGGTATGATAGGGATTTTTAACATTTAAACATGTATGTGTTTTGCCAAAACATTAAAATATGTTCAGTGTTTAGAAGATATGTAGCAATAGAATAAGCCCCATATGTTACGTCAATTTTTTTGTGGCTGGAGATCCTTAAGCCCAGTCAGATGCAGAAGCACTGTTATGGAAGAAATTCAACATAGTAAAGGAGGGTCCTCCAGATTTCTTTCAGTTGAGGTTTTTTTTTTTTTTTAACTTGGTGATGATTGCTGCTGTGCTCAGCCATGTCCAACTCTTTGAGACTCCATGGCCTGTAGCCCACCAGGCTCTCTGTCCATAGAATTTCCCAGGCAACAATACTGGAGTGAGTTGCCATTTCCTCCTCTAGCGGATCTTCTAGACCTAGGGATCAAACCTATGTCTCTTGTGTCTCCTGCATTGGCAGGCAGACTCTTTGCCACCTGGGAAGACCCTGGTGATGATTAGATCAGATCAGATCAGTCGCTCAGTCGTGTCCGACTCTTTGCGAACCCATGAACTGCAGCACGCCAGACCTCCCTATCCATCACCAGCTCTCAGAGGTCAC
This sequence comes from Tragelaphus eurycerus, assembly GCA_935064755.1. Lineage (NCBI taxonomy): Eukaryota > Metazoa > Chordata > Mammalia > Artiodactyla > Bovidae > Tragelaphus > Tragelaphus eurycerus. The sequence goes on from CAKXYN010000001.1 coordinate 41,635,308, forward strand.
TCAGACTCACATTCATCGAGTCAGTGATGCCATCCAGCCATCTCATCCTCTGTCGTCCCCTTCTCCTCCTGCCCTCAATCCCTCCCAGCATCAGAGTCTTCTCCAATGAGTCAACTCTTCGCATGAGGTGGCCAAAATACTGGAGTTTCAGCTTTAGCATCATTCCTTCCAAAGAAATCCCAGGGCTGATCTCCTTCAGAATGGACTGGTTGGATCTCCTTGCAGTCCAGGGGACTCTCAAGAGTCTTCTCCAACACCACAGTTCAAAAGCATCAATTCTTCAGCGCTCAGCCTTCTTCACAGTCCAGCTCTCACATCCATACATGACCACAGGATCACAATAAACTGTGGAAAATTCTGAGAGAGATGGGAATACCAGACCACTTGATCTGCCTCTTGAGAAATCTGTGTGCAGGTCAGGAAGCAACAGTTAGAACTGGTCATGGAACAACAGATGATTAGATCAAATATAATAAATAAGCTCAAGAGCCACCACTGAAAAACGGGGAAAAAAGCAAGAAAGAAACAAAATCTGTGTGTGTGTGTGTGTGTGTGTGTGTGCATATTTGAGTATTTTCTAGAGAATTTGTTTTGAATCATGTGGGTTTTTACCAAAGCACTTTTATACTCCATGAAAGCTACAAAATACTACATGATATGGCTCCTGTCCTCAAGGAGCTTAGATTTGGCTTCAAGATTTTTGTGGAGAGATTGCTTTTATTAGCTCATCCATTTAGGACACTCAGTTATGAAGACAAAAAAAATCTGAATAGTTGTTCAAAAGAGTTAAGATTTATATAGACAGAAGAAGCACAGGTAAAAAGAAAGGTATAGTATACTTTCAAAAAGAAAAATTTTACTAAATTGACTGAGATCATAAGAAATAAAAATCAACTATATGAGACGCCTGACAATCCATCATGTAGAAGTAATCTCTATTCAATTTTGTTACATGACCTTCTGGTCTTTCTATGTATTTGCACACTTCTGCAAAATTAATGTGTATTGAACACAAAGTTATATAACTTGCTTTTTCCACTTAGCAAAATAAAATGACTGTTTTCCCATATCATTAGATAATTCTTTCTAGCCGAATACTTTGCCTTGAATAAAGTGAGAGTGAAGTCACTCAGTCTTGTCCAACTCTTTGTGACCCTATGGACTGTAGCCTACCAGGCTCCTCTGTCCATGGGATTTTCCAGGCAGTAGTACTGAAGTGGATTGCCATTTCCTTCTCCATGGCATCTTCCTGACCCAGGAATGGAACCCAGACCTCCCGCATTTTAGACAGGCGCTTTACTGTCTGAGCCACCAGGGAAGTGCCTTGAATAGTTAAATCATACTGTAATTAATCCCAGCATTTGCTATTTCCATTAAGATGGTTAAAGAGAAGCATGATTTGTATAAATTTGTATTGCCCCTAGACAAATCCAATACTGGAACATACAATATCCTAAACAAATTTTGCAATGAACAAAGACAGTTGCCAGTGCTATTTTTAAGCCAGTTACCTTGTACATTTATTTGGTAGATTTTGTTTAACAGAGAGCCTAAGGAAAGGAAGACATAGACAGACTTGCTGCTGCTGCTGCTAAGTTGCTTCAGTTGTATCTGACTCTGTGCAACCGCATAGATGGCAGCCCACCAGGCTCCCCCGTCCCTGGGATTTTCCAGGCAAGAACACTGGAGTGGGTTGCCATTTCCTTCTCCAATGCATGAAAGTGAAAAGTGAAAGTGAAGTTGCTCAGTCGTGTCCGACTCTTAGCGACACCATGGACTACAGCCCACCAGGCTCCTCCGCCCATGGAATTTTCCAGGCAAGAGTACTGGAGTGGGGGTGCTATTGCCTACTCTGATAGACAGACTTAGTTTAGCTCATTTTGTGTTTGACTAGCAAGTGTGGCATATTATGGTAGATGGTACCTTAAATGCAAAAGGTAAGCTTAAATGAGAACCCCTTATTTTAAGGCTATTGCAGGATTCAGCTCTATTTGATTGATGGATTTTAGAAGAGATGGAAGATTTTATTATTATCCACACATAGTTGGACTGTCTGTAGATTCTAAGGGGATGTTCACTTTCACATTTCCTTTGCCATTAGTATTATTTTTGTCTGAAGAAAAGGAAGATGAATTGTATATTTGTCCCTTTTGTCCAGAATTTTCTCCTATGTCCCATTACCAACTGACTAGATTTCTCCTCACTTTGTACTTTTCTATAAAGCTTTCATATCCTGTGCACTGGGAGAATAATATCTCTGCCAAGAGTGTGTTATCTATATTTTGTAAAAAGAAATAAAATAGGGAATGTGTGTTTAAAATATATATCAATAGCTTAATGAAGAATTGATAAAAATACAAAAATGATTCTAGACAAATGAACTTTGAAAATAATATGGTTGTTCTCCAAAGAAAATTCAGAGTAAAACAAAAATTCTACATTTTTTTTTATTGAATCTATCTCTGTAGCACTTTCATGTTCTTTAATCTCTTTTTCTTCCTTTTTTATCACTGGGTTTTTGAAAACTTAATTCTCTGTGCTACACTTTGAGCAGTAAAAAGTATAACCAGAATGAGAAAACTTCTTAAGTTTTGCTTTTTTATTAGAGCAAAGATCCATGAACGGAACAAGAGAGAAACAAACCTTGTAAGATTGATGGGGGAAGAGAGAGAAAGAGAAGTTGAAGAAACAGAGGTGCTAATAATGAGAATTTGTTTCATCCCAAGCTGCAAAGCATTCTACCAGGCTAAGCACAAATGTCTTATCCTCTTGTCCTAGGTCAAAGAGTCTCTTAATCACTGTTGTTTCTCAGCAGTTACAAATATAATTTTTATTAATAAATGAGGAAGCTGTTAAAAGTGAAATTTCTGATCAGTTTTTTTCTAAATCCCAAAAGATGCTCTTGATATATGGCTTTTCTTAGTAAATTAATAACATGCAATCCTATTTTTTTTCTTGGTTTTAACTCACCATATATGTGATGATTTGATTTAAAGTCAGTTGACAAAAAGTAGGGGCTTCCCTGATGGCTCAGATGGTAAAGAGTCTACCTGCACCGCTGGAGACCCCGGGTTCCATCCCTGGGTCAGGAACATCCCCTGGAGAAGTAAATGGCAACCCACTCCAGTATCCTTGCCAGGAAGATTCCATGGGCAGAGGAGCCTGGCAGGCTACAGTCCATGGGGCTGCAAAGAGTCGGACACAACTGAGCGACTTCACTTTGACTTTTCACTTTCATATGTGATGATTTGATGTAAAGTCAGTTGACGAAAAAGTAGTAGGTTGGTAATTATCTATATAAATCTTACATCCATATTGACAGAATTGCTATGCATATCCTTGGCAAACTACATCAGGTAGGAAAGTCATAGCTGAAGTCACTCTCTTACAAGTATAATATTTTGGAATAGTAGTTTTATTGTGAATTCTTCTACTTGGGAAAAAAAAATCACTGATAGTCACTATAAATCGTTAGTGAATCAGCCTATCTACTTGTTAACAGTTTGTGATTTCTTTGCTAAGGTAAATCAAGGTAAATTCTGAAAAATGCTCCTATTTTTGTGGGTCTAGAATTCTTTGCTTCAGTCACTGCAAAACCAGAAGGGTACTTGAAATTAGATGTTTAGGACTTCTGCTTCAGTTATATGATTATTTAACAGAGTGCTTTTGTAAATAGATCTGATTTCTTCACAAATATCACAATTATGAGTTTAGTGGTAGACAAGGGAGTGTAGCTTTGTGGTTTGGGGAGTTGGATTCAGGTCTTAAGTCTATCATTGCTGATTAAGAGTTATGTTATTCTGGTAAGTCATTAACCTCTTCGATATTTGGTGCCTCATCTGTACAATTAAGACACTATTATCTAATGTATATAGCTATTATTAAGAGTGAATAAGATGTTGCCATTAAACCACTTAATCTGCAGAAGTTCAATGCATGGTAGGTCTCTCAAAATCTTCTCTGGAAAACTACTTGAAGTTGGAGAGCCTATCACAGTAGTTTAGTAACTCCTCTGTATGATGCCATGTGGGTTTTGGACAATAAGGTTAATTTCTCATTATGAACAAAAGAAATTGGAAAGATAAATATTTATTCCTTTTAGGTTCTACTTATCTTCACCTCCTCAATTTTATTTTCCATCCTGTTGAATTTTATGTATTTCAGGCCTCACAGCTGTTATCTTAGGTGGGACTGCAAAAAATGTTTAAAACATCATAAAATTAAATTTGGAAGTAGCTACAAATAGCACAGTGACAGAAATGCTTTTTCTTATAAAAATGCACACATACATATGGAGAGTATTTCTTTCCTCTTAATCTTTTTCTGGTGCTAAATAGCTTCAAATAAACAGAAGAAGTATACATGGTTTTCATCGATCACTTCTGAGTATCTGAGAAATTGCAGGATATGGCACTCACACTTAAGTCATAATTGATATTTTAACACAAAAATATAAAACTGTATTACCTAGTATTGTTAATAATAAGGTGAAGTAAATTCTGACCCTGTGAATAATAATCTTGTGTCAAAATCAGACATGTAAAGTCCATGTAAACTGATGAAGTAGTTGCTCTCCTATTGTTAGTTTTCTCTTGTATTACAGAATATTAAAACACCTTCTAAAGAATTTTCCTACCTAATAGTTATATTCTATACTGTGATTAGTTAAGCACATTTTTAGTAAGCATGAAAGCCTAGCCTTCACTGAAAGAAAGCTTGTGAATTAAAATCTAATTTTTAGGGGACTTCCCTGAAGTCCAGTGGTTAACACTGAGCTTTCACTTCAGGGGTGATGGATTCAGTCCCTGGTTAGGGAACTAAGATCCTGCATGCTGTGAAGCATGGCCCTAAAAGATAAAAAACTCTAAATCTTAGGAAAATCACGCTTATGTCAAAATAATTTTATTTTATTTTGTTTACAAATGTGCTGTAATGGGAATAAAAGTTTCTATCAATGGATAATTTCCAGAAAAGTTACCAGATTTTAAAAGTGGTGGTAAGTTAATGTAAAATAAGGATATAAGTTCTAGCTAAGTATTAAGCTTTGTCTCTTTCCTAGGAAGCAGAACTATAATAGAACCAAATTAAAACTAATATCAAACTCATCAATCTGGCTTCTCTGCCATAGGTTGTGTTTGGGATTCTCTCTATCCAAGTCTTTGCTGATAAGGTCCTCTTGTAGAAGCTCCATCGATGTGTTCAACCCATAACTCCAGCTTAGGTAGGGCCTAGATCAACTAAACCATGATTTTATGATATTAAGTGAAGTGAAGTCACTCAGTCGTGTCCAACTCTTTGCAACCTCATGGACTGTAGCCTGCTCTGCTCCTCTGTCCATGGGATTTTCCAGGCAAGAGTACTGGAATGGGTTGCCATTTCCTTCTCCAGAGGATCTTCCTAACCCAGGGATCGAACCAAGGTCTCCCGCACTGTAGGCAGACGTTTTACCATCTGAGCCACCAGGGAAGTCCCTTATGATATTAAGCCAATCTTAAAGCTTAAAGGGAGAAGGCAATGGCAACCCACTCCAGTACTCTTGCCTGGGAAATCCCTTGGACAGAGGGGCCTGGTAGGCTGCAATCCTACCAGGGATGGGGTCGCGAAGGGCGGACACGACTGAGTGACTTCACCTTCACTTTTCACTTTTATGCGTTGGACAAGGAAATGGCAACCCACTCCAGTGTTGTTGCCTGGAGAATCTCAAGGATGGCAGAGCCTGGTGGGCTGCCATCTATGGGGTTGCACAGAGTTGGACACAACTGAAGCGACTTAACAGCAGCAACAGCAAAGCTTAAAGATTTTTGGATATTAGCACAATCCCTCTGGATCATTAGCTGCCTATTTTCAATTAACAGTAATCTTCCTTTGGTGGTGAATAGGTAGATTCCTTTGGTATAACCTGGCCATTAGTTGGTGAAACCCTTGTAGGAAATTAGTTACATAGGTCAGGCTTCTTTTATCTGCAGTGTCAATACAGTATGTATCCACTAACTACACTCATTTCTGTGGCAGCCACCCATTGTGGCTGTCATTTTTGATTATAGTATTTTTTTTTTTTTTATTTTAACAATCCAGATCTTTTCTTTATACCCATCATGCCATGAATTCAAGGAAATGGGCTCTAGCAGTTCTGGCTTTGGTTCCATTTGTTCTCACCATGTGTGTTTCTCTGGATGGAGACACTGGCACTTCAGTTGAACCCAAGTCCCTTTCTCTTTGGCGTCCTACTTTTTCTGATCATTTTCCTTCATGTGTTTTAGGAAGCTGTCTTGGCTCTTAGAGTGTTTAACATGCTCAATATGTACGTTAATTCTCTTGGCAAGCACCTTGTCCTCAACTTGTTTGTTCACAATGATGCCAACAGGATGCAGGGTACTGTTATAGACCCTTCTAGTTTTCCCATGGTAGTATTTACAGGGCATTCCCATTTTGAACAATGCCATTGATATCTACAATGCTACCTTTCTTGTCGATTCATGTGTATGTCATCAAAGGAACAACTCCACATTTTCTGAAAGGCCTAGAGAACGCGTAGCGGGCACCCCTGCTCTTTCTGTCTTTGTTGGTCATCTTAGCAAATTACTGAAAGATGGCAGTTCCTACCATCTTTTCTGAGTTGCAAAGAGGTAGGAGGTGTGAACCATTATATTGTAAACAATATCCAGACTCCTTATAGGTCTGCATGACATAACCCTTAACTCTCTCCCCAGTTTCATCTTATACCACTTTTCCTCTGGTTCAAGCTCCCTCTACCAGTGTTCTCTCAGATTCTTAGGCAAAACAGCCACTTCTTGCCTGAAGAACTTTGCACATGACATGGATGAAGAAGAAGCCAGCAAGGGTGTTGTTTCAGGTCAAATCCTTTGAAGGACTGATCTTGCAGGACACTGGGAGTTCACACCCACACAACTATCAGCCCCTGGCTAAGGGTCTCAGAATAGCAAGGGGATGTTAACTCCCAAGCACTGCTCTGGCTCTCCATCTGCCTATGGGCAAATTGTCTCCAATAACCCTAGGAGAGGCTGCCAAATAATTCTTGTATGTATTAATGCAGCTAATTGAAATCAAAAGCACCTAGAATCTGGAAGAAGGACACTCCAAAATGGAAAATGAGGAGTCTGGCTGTTAGATTAGTAGGGTCTTATAACATCTATCCATATAGATAGTTGTTGCTGTCATTGCTAAGTCACTTCAGTTGTGTCCAACTCTGTGTGACCCCATAGATGTCAGCCCACGAGGCTCTCCGTCCCTGGGATTCTCCAGGCAAGAACACTGGAGTGGGTTGCCATTTCCTTCTCCAATGCTGGAAAGTGAAAAGTGAGAGTGAAGTCGCTCAGTTGTGTCTGACTCTTAGCGACCCCATGGACTGCAGCCCACCAGTCTCCTCCATCCATGGGATTTTCCAGGCAAGAGTACTGGAGTGGGGTGCCATTGCCTTCTCCAATATAGATAGTGCTTTGTTTCTAATAACGATCTATTCTGAAAGTTTTCCCTTTTAGCAATGCTCCACTAAAAGGAAATGTATTACACATTAGTGCATTGTCCAAACAGCATTGGCACATAGAATAATAAGTATGGAGCTTAAGATAAAGAATTAAAATAGAGGAGGAATTGAAACATTATCAATTGCAACAACAACGGCAAAAGGGGATATACAGAACAGTGAATGCAAAGTTCCTTAAAAATCAAAGGCTAAAAGAAAACAAAAACTGTGAGTGTCAGTGGAAGGCTAGTTTGTCAAAGTAATTCCCAGTTTAGCAGACCTCTTCTCTGCTAGAGGGAACACTCTTTAATCATCTTGATAGTCCTGCTAGCAAGAGAGGTGTGCTAATTGGATGCCTGGACCCATTGCCTAACATTGAGCAACTACTTTATTTCATAAACTGTTTTTTTTTTTTTTTTTTTTTAAATAGCAAGTCTGAATAAGCAAGGAGAAAAACAACACTTCTTATATACTCCAGGTAAGAACATCTTAGAATATAGAAGAGAACTGGTAAGATACACTGAAAAGAGTAAGAAGGCAAGTTTACTGTGTTCTCTTTTCTATTGCAAAATATCACATGCTGACACGTATGGATTGGCTAAGGCAGCTCTGAGACTTGGCTGGGATCCTGGTAGTGTTCCTTTTAACCCCACAACTCACCCACAACTGGGGTGTTAACTGAGTTTCAAAGTCTCATGTTTATTCTTTACTTTTTGTTAGAACCCTGGTTTAAGTAAGCCAACAAATGACTTGTTTTGCAATTCCAAACGCTGCCTTCTTTTGGAGACAGCATAGTAATTTCATTTTTGGGAGTCACCTCCCTCCCATTATAAAGCAATATGGTGGATCTGTCAGTCAAGGCAATGTACTTCTCTTAATTAAAAAGTGAATATGTGATTTAAGCCAGGTCAAGCCAACATTCTTCACATCCTCTGCTAGTCTCAGAGTCAAATGGAGGGATTCAGAAAAAGAAAAAAAGAGCTGTAGTTGATGTACGCTACTGTCAGTGTCCAAGTAAAATTGCTAGTTGGATAATTGGAATAGCCATTGTTTCTGCCCTGTCTATGGTACATCAGCCATTTGCCTGAGTCTATAAACTACACTGTGATCAAACAATAAACATAACTGATAACTATGTTTCCAAATTTGGAAATTACATTTCCAAAAAAGGATTTGGTTGTTAACTAGCCTATCTATTTCCTCTCTGTTAAGGCACAGGCTAGACTTCAGTATCAAAGCTTTTTGTAATTTGATGCAATTAAACCTTGAATGGGTTGACTATTAGTGCTATTCTTGAAATATGTGTCACTAGATGAAAGCTTTAAGAGGGCAGTGCCCAGAACCTTACAGACCAAGCCCTTAATAAATATGACATTTCAAAAGAGTAAATTGTGAAGAGAAAAAATATCATATGAGTTATCCTAAGCAAGTAATTTAATGCTTTGGGCCTTTCTCCCCTTAGCAATGAAAATATTGGATTTTAAGCTGAAAAATTCAATGCTCCTTCAACATTTCCTCCCCTAGTATAGCCAATAATTATTGCTTAGTTTCTGCTGGACTCTAATGTTAATTCTTCATATTCATTACTTCGTTGAATCTTTATGACAACCCTATGAGAAAGATATTAATATCAATTGGGAATTCATTTACTTACAAGTGGCAGAAACCCACAATACACTTGCCTAGACCCATTAATTTTTCTCCCTTCACAAGAAGTCTATGTTAGTGGCTGATATCTTGTTGATATAAAAATTAGAACCTTTCCTCATATAGTCACAAGATTGCAGACCTGCTCTTTGCACTGTGTGCTCGTTTGATGCAAATAAAGCAGAGGAAGGTAGAACAGTCTAGAAGCCAGAGTTTTGTTTTTGTTTTTTCCTTCTTGAAGAAGGACCTCACTTTGCTCACAACCCACAGTTGACTTCCACTTACATATTATTCGGAGAAGGCAATGGCACTCCACTCCAGTACTTTTGCCTGGAAAATCCCATGGATAGAGGAGCCTAGTAGGCTGCAATCCATGGGGTTGCTAAGAATCAGACAGGACTGAGTGACTTCACTTTCACTTTTCACTTTCATGCGTTGGCGAAGGAAATAGCAACCCACTGCAGTGTTCTTGCCTGGAGAATCCCAGGGATGGGGGAGCCTGGTGGCTGCTATCTATGGGGTCACACAGAGTCGTACACGACTGAAGTGACTTAGCATAGCATAGCATAGCATATATATTATTGGCTGGGACTGTTAGCTTGAAGGGAGCCAGAAAAAGGGAAGTATTTAGCTGGGCATATTTCTAGACCTCTAATTGGGGTTCTGTTGCTTAGAAGAAAGGGAGGGAAGGATGTTTAGAAGATGATTGACATGGTTAGCTGCAATGCTTTAATTTTTTTTTTTTTTTTTATATATTATGGTTGAGAAATGAAAGCACCAAAAGGAGAATATAGCAATATCATAAAGCTAAAAATAGGGCTACCCTGGTGGCTCAGACTGGGAAGAGTCTGCCTGCAGTGCAGGAGATTCACATTTCATCTCTGGGTGGGGAAGATTCCCTGGAAAAGGGAACAGCAACCCCTTCCAGTATTCTTGCCTGGAAAATCGGATGGATGGAGGAGCCTGGCAGGCTATATAATCCACGGAGTCGCAAAGAGTTGTACATGACTGAGTGACTTCACTTTCACTTTCAAAGCTAATAAATGGTGAATAAAGGAATTTGAAGCCAAGGACCTGGTTGCAAATCCAAACACTTAACAAGGGTAGGGTGAATATGGTACAGGACTATAAAGTGGCAGCCATGACTGTTTAGAACAGCCAGCTCTTTTGATCTACATGTAAAGAAAACATTGGGATCAATGGAACTAGATTATTAAAAATTACTTGTAAACCTGCATGAATTATGGCAAAACTTTTTGTCATCTTCTTAATGTGTGTTGCTGCTGCTGCTGCTAAGTCGCTTCAGTCGTGTCCGACTCTGTGCGACCCCATAGACGGCAGCCCACCAGGCTCTCCCATCCCTGGGATTCTCCAGGCAAGAACACTGGAGTGGGTTGCCATTTCCTTCTCCAATGCATGAAAGTGAAGAGAGAAAGTGAAGCCGCTCAGTCATGTCCGATCCTCAGCGACCCCATGGACTGCAACCTACCAGGCCCCTCCATCCACGGGACTTTGCAGGCAAGAGTACTGGAGTGGGTTGCCACTGCCTTCTCCGCTTTAATGTGTGTACTGGGTCTTAAATCAGTATCTGTTTAAGGGAATTTCATTTTATCTTTTGGATCCCTATATTTATTTCAGTATCATAAGCCACATCCCCCTACAAACCATATATCATAAGGGATGAATGTGGGGTGGTAAAAATAACTTATTTTCAGGAGGCCGAAACTTAGTTTGAAACCTGACATATTCTTTTGTAAACCTGTGTTAGTAAATTATAATTATCCTCGGTTTCTTCACGTGTGAAAGGAAATGATATCAAACCATTTTCAGAATAAATGCATATAAAATTTTAGCAGAATACATAGGCCTCATTGTAAACATTCAATAAATGGCACATATTATTTTAATTACTTATGAACTTTTGAGTTTTTGTCTATTACCAAAGAAATTATATACTTTAGAGCAGATGTTTTAAATGCAAAAAGTAAAATCAAGAAAATAAAATCACCAGTAATCTCAAATAGAGCAGTAAAGATCATTATGATTCTTATACAGTCTATCCAATTTTTTTCTCTCTGAGTATTTATTAGAGTAATACATGTCTCAGATAACTAATGAATTTGTATAGAAAAACTTGCTATAGGAAACCCTGTCTATATTCTGATTCCTTTTCAACCCTAGTTTCACTTTTTAAGGAAAACTCGACTTTTCAATAGTGCAATTATACAACTATTGCTCAATCTATTAACTGTAGAAAATAGCTCTTGACTCCTAAAATGCTAAAAATAAAGATTTAGTTTTCTTTATATTATTCCTTAATTTTTCTTTCCAACTCCATTATAATTCTTCCATTGATTACATTTTCAATATTAAATAATATGCTTAAGACACAATTTTGGTTCCATTAATTTTCAGCAGGTTCTCTTGATGTTTTAAGAAAAAAAATTTATTTCCCTTACTCTCTCTCCTACTTTTTTCCTACTTTCTCTCCCATGTTAATGTACTCCTTTCTGTAAGCTGTGCTTTAATTTGTACATTGTTGATTTTTTAATATTAATATTTTATCTTGCAAGTTCAAAAAGGTTATTGTGTTGTCCTTCAGTTCAGTTCATTTCAGTCGTTCAATCATGTCCAACTCTTTGCAACCCCATGAATCACAGCACGCCAGGCCTCCCTGTCCATCACCAACTCCCAGAGATCACTCAGACTCACATCCATCGAGTCAGTGATGCCATCCAGCCATCTCATCCTCTGTCGTCCCCTTCTCTTCCTGCCCCCAATCCCTCCCAGCATCAGAGTCTTTACCAATGAGGCAACTCTTCGCATGAGGTGGCCAAAGTATTGGAGTTTCAGCTTTAGCATCATTCCTTCCAAAGAATACCCAGGTCTGATCTCCTTTAGAATGGACTGGTTGGATCTTCTTGTAGTCCAAGGGACTCTCAAGAGTCTTCTCCAACACCACAGTTCAAAAGCATCAATTCTTCAGCGCTCAGCCTTCTTCACAGTCCAACTCTCACATCCATACATGACCACAGGAAAGACCATAGCCTTGACTAGATGGACCTTTGTTCACAAAGTAATGTGTCTGCTTTTTAATGTGCTGTCTAGGTTGGTCGTAACTTTCCTTCCAAGGAGGAAGCGTCTTTTAATTTTATGGCTGCAGTCACCATCTGCAGTGATTTTGGAGCCCAGAAAAATAAAGTCTGACACTGTTTCCACTGTTTCCCCATCTATTTCCCATGAAGTGATGGGACTGGATGCCATGATCTTCGTTTTCTGAATGTTTTGCTTTAAGCCAACTTTTTCACTCTCCACTTTCACTTTCCCTTTCATCAAGAGTGTGTTGTCCTTAGGTTGATGTTAAAAAGTAGTTTCACATTTTATGATTATATAAATGTTTTCTGGTTCATCAACAAAATACTTTCAGGAGAATCCTTAGTTGTTCTCTGATCTAATATCTTCACTCTGTGTCATGTACAGGAGAATTTTCTTAGCATCACGTTCGAATATATCATTTTTTAATTGACTAAAACCATTGTATTGGTTAGCTTGTTTTACAATTGGACCAAGACTGTCACATACAGCATTGTTTTTCTTAGTTTATAACTGTTTTTCTTCTCTCTCCCTTTATTCATCATTTTCCTTTTTACATTCATGCTTTTCTAAATTTTTAATACTACTCCCCATTCTGTGGCCTCACCTTTCTGGATGCCTCCTTAACTAAGACTTCCTCCTATTTTTAATCTGAAATGGTTATACAATCTAGGTTGTCTGAAACTTCTCCTAATAACTTTCTTGGCCAGACCTACTGTTTTAGGACCTCATGTGTTCATTTTTCTTAGATTATTTGGTCTTGATTGCTTACCCTGATGTGACTTTTAAAGAAGGTTTTGTCAGAAGAAAGACACTAAGGTCATTTCATATATTTTTTTATTAAGTTTCACATTTGATTTTTAATTTGACTAGTATGTCTATGGGTTCGCACAGAGTCGGACACGACTGAAACAACTTAGCAGCAGCAGCAGTATAGAATTCTAGATTAAAATAATTTTTCCCAAAAATTTGCAGTTCTATGACTTTACAAGAATACAACTAGGTGTGATTAATTTTTAAAATTTGTTTCCAGGGCATTTACAAGTCATTTTGACCTAAATTTTAGTGCCTATTTTCAGTTCTAGGAAATTTTCTTTCATTATTTGTTTGATAGTTTCTTTCAGTTTCTCATTTGTCTTGTTTGGGTTTGTTTTCTCATATAATTCTTCTTTCTGAGGGACCTCCTTTATTGGGGTTTTGTATCTCACATTATTTATGTACATTTTTAATCTCTTTCTTTTTCCTAAGAGAACACAAGTCTGTTCTCTAAGTCTGTGAATCTGTTTATGTTTCATAAATAAGTATATTTGTGTCATATTTTAGTCTCCATGTATAAGTAAGGTCCATCTAGTCAAACCTTTGATTTTTCCGGTAGTCCTGTATAGATGTGAGAGTTGGACAATAAAGAAAACTGAGCACCAAAGAATTGATGCTTTTGAACTGTGGTGTTGGAGAAGACTTTTGAGAGTCCCTTGGACAGCAAGGAGATCCAACCAGACCATCCTAAAGGAAACCAGTCCTGAATATTCATTGGAGGGCTGATGTTGAAGCTGAAACTCTAATACTTTGGCCACCTGATGTGAACAACTGACCCATTGGAAAAGACCCTGATGCTGGGAAAGATTGAAGGTGGGAGGAGAAGGGGATGACAGAGGATAAGATGGTTGGATGGCATCACTGACTCAATGGACATGAGTTTGAGTAAACTCTGGGAGTTGGTGATGGACAGGGAGGCTTGGCGTGCTGCAGTCCATGGGGTTGCAAAGAGTCGGATACAACTGAGCAACGGAACTGAACAGATAAGTGATATCATATGATATTCGTCTTTCTCCTTCTGACTTACCTCAATTAGTGTGATAATTTCTAGGTCCATCCATGTTGATGAAAATGGCATTATTTTGTTCTTTTTTATGGCTCAGTAGTATTTCACTGTATGTATGTACCATATTCTCTTTATCCACTCGTCTGTTTATGGACATTTAGGCAGTTTCCATATTTTGGCTATTGTGAATAGTGCTGCTGTGAACATAGGGAGTGCTTGTATATATATATATTTTTTTTAATTATAATTTTTCTAGATTTATGACTAGGAGTGGGATTGCTGGATCATATGGCAGTTCTGTTTTTTCAGATTTTTGAGGAACCTCCCATACTGTTTTCTGTAGTGGCTGCAGCAAATACATTACCACCAAAAGTGTAAGAGGATTCCCTTTTCTCCACCATCTCTTTAGCAACTGTTATTTGTAGACTGTTTAGTGATAGTCATACTGACTTGTGTGAAGTGGTATCTCACTGTAGTTTTGATTTGCATTTCTCTAATAATTAGCAATATTGAGTATCTTTTCATGCACACATTTTCTTAAAGAATTATGACCCACCCAACTCAAATGCAAAAGGCTCATAAAACTGTCACATGGTTTCACATCACATACGTGGTCAGGTAGACACAAAGCTAGGAGAAAAAGAACCAAAGAAAGCAAGACTCCAGAAAAACACTATTCACTTTTTTTCTTCCTTTTACAGTCTGTGTAAAAGCACTATAGTGGTATTGACAGCAAAAATGACATCTTTGTACAAAAGAGGCAGTTGGGAAAGCAACAATAATTTTAAAGGTGGACAGAGCTGAAGCAAGTGCATATGCTTTGAAGAAATGGGAGAGAAAAAGAACTTGTGCTTCTCCAGGGACTGTGAACAAGTCTAAATTAGAACAGATCTTTAAATAGAAAGCAAGACTCTGTCCATCAGTTTTTGTTTTAGCGGAGCTATCCTTTCTGGAGAATAATTTCTTTAGTAGAAAAACATTTAAGATACCAGATGCTATATAGACAAAGTAGGTAGTATATTACTCATCAGTTGTTTGAAGCAAGAAACTGAGATATGTTTAACACTGTGAAATACAAAATGGCACTATGAACAACCTGAGGATCTGTTGACATTAACCAAGTGGGATAAATATGCATTTATACATTTTTAAAATTGATATCTACTAACTTGAGCTGCCTAAATCTTTTTTTCTGTGACATACAGATACATACATATCTACATTAACTACTTAATATCTTAATACCTATATCAATATGGTGTTCATAACACATATATCTATATCATATAGAACATATGTCTTAAAACACGTAAAATGTGTACTGCTTACAACCTTCTGACCTTGGGTAAATACCTTATCATGTATCTTTATTTATTAAATTAAGTATAATATTCACCATATCGACTTGTTGTGAAGGTTTAATACAGTAACACACAAAATGTAATCAGAAAATATACAAATTATTATATGAATTATAAATCTCATTTTACTTTGGTTGAAAATGTCTGTAACACTTTATTATTCCTGCAATATCATGTGATAAAATTATTGATGGAAAAATAATCACTATTTCATTTTTTAAAAATATTTATTTATGTGGCTGCATTGGGTGTTAATTGCCATATGCAGACCCTTTCCTATGGCGTGCAGGCTTCTCGCTAGTAGTCACAGTCAGGCTCCAGAGTGCACAGGCTCAGTAGTTGTGGCACACAGAGTTGGCTGCAGCAAACAGACTTAGGTGCCCTGTGGTGTGAGGAATCTTAGTTTCCTGACCAGGGATTGAACTGATGTCTCCTGCACTGAAAAGCAGATTCATAGTCACGAGACCACCAGGGAAGTCCTAAAATAATTATTATATCACTGAAATTTTTCTGAGTTAAACTTGAAACTTGGTATTGTATAGCTTTTGAGGTAGTCAGAGACTGACTGCTTTATTCATTCAGTCACTCAAATAAGTAATTTTAGGCATATATTTTGTGTCCAGTGCTATGTTCTATAAAGCAGATGCAAAATGAAAGCAGGTGCATCCGCTCCAGGGTCTCATTACTGTGGCCCAGTCATTGAGAAAATGGTTTAAAGGATAGAATTTAAATGGAAAAACTTCTGTGTTCTACATGAATACAATTCATGTCTGTAACTTGTACGATCTCACGTAAACGTGGACTCAAACAAAAGCAACAGAAAAACAAATGCATAGAAAGAGGTGTAGAACAGGGTTATGGAAGGCAGAGGGTGAGGGGAGAGAAACTAGAGGAAGGTGGTCAAAAGGTACAAGCCTCCACTTATAAGATACATAAGTCCTGAAGATGTAATGCACATCATGCTGACCATAATTAACACTAATGTGTGTTATTTAGGAAAGTTGCTAAGAGACTAAATCCTGAGAGTTCATATCACCAGGAGAATTTTTTTTCTTTTCTTTTAATTATACCCATCTGAGAAGATGGATGTTAAACTAACTTATTTTAGAAGTAATTTTACAATAGAAGTAAATCAAGCTAAGTTGCTATTCCTGCTGAACTTATACAGGGATGTGTAATAGCAACTATTTCTCAATAAAACTGGATTTTAAAAAAACTTTTGTGTATTTTACATTGAAGTATAGCGGATTAACAATGTTATGGTAGTTTTGTGTGGACGCCAAAGGTGCTCAGTCATCCATATGCCTGTATCCATTCCCCTCCCATCCAGGCTGCCATGCTACTGAGCAGTGCTCTCTGTGCTATACAGTAGGACATTGTTGTTTATCCATTTTAAATACAGCAGTTTGTACATGCCCGTCCAAAATTCCCTAACTATCCCTTCTCCCTATTCTTCCCCCTGGCAACCATAAGTTCATTTTCTTAGTTTGTGATTCTGTTTGTGTTTTGTAAATGAGCTCATCTGTATTATTTCTTTTTAAATTCAACATATAGGAGATGCCATATGATATCTCACCTTCTCTTCTGACTTACTTCACTCAGTATGATAATATCTAGATCCATCCATGTTGTTGCAAATTGCATTATTTCATTTTTTTTAATGGCTGAGTAATAGCACTGGAAAAGGTCAGTTTTCATTCCAATCACCAAAAAAGGCAATGCCAACGAATGCTCAAACTACCGCACAATTGCACTCATCTCACACACTAGTAAAGTAATGCTCAAAATTCTCCAAGCCAGGCTTTAGCAATATGTGAACCGTGAACTTCCAGATATTCAAGCTGGTTTTAGAAAAAGCAGAGGAACCAGAGATCAAATTGCCAACATCCGCTGGATCATGGAAAAAGCAAGAGAGTTCCAGAAAAACATCTATTTCTGCTTTATTGACTATGCCAAAGCCTTAGACTGTGTGGATCACAATAAACTGTGGAACATTCTGTTGGAGATGGGAATATCAGACCACCTGACCTGCCTCTTGAGAAACTTATGTGCAGGTTAGGAAGCAACAGTTAGAACTGGACATGGAACAACAGACTGGTTCCAATAGGAAAAGGAGTACGTCAAGGCTGAATATTGTCACCCTGCTTGTTTAACTTATATGAAGAGTACATCATGAGAGACGTTGAGCTAGAAGAAGCACAAGCTGGAATCAAGATTGCCAGGAGAAATATCAATAACCTCAGATATGCAAACGACACCACCCTTATGGCAGAAAGTGAAGAAGAACTAAAGAGCCTCTTGATGAAAGTGAAAGAGGAGAGTGAAAAAGTTGGCTTAAAGCTCAACATTCAGAAAACTAAGATCATGGCATCTGGTCCTATCACTTTATGGCAAATAGATGGGGAAACAGTGGAAACAGTGTTAGACTTTATTTTGGGGGGCTCCAAAGTCACTGCAGATGGTGATTGCAGCCATGAAATTAAAAGATGCTTACTCCTTGGAAGGAAAGTTATGACCCACCTAGATAGCACATTAAAAAGCAGAGCCATTACTTTGCCAACAAAGATCTGTCTAGTTAAGGCTATGGTTTTTCCAATGGTCAGGTATGGATATGAGAATTGGACTGTGAACAAAGCTGAGTGCCAAAGAATTGAAGCTTTTGAACTGCAGTGTTGGAGAAGACTTTTGAGAGTCCGTTGTACTGCAAGGAGATCCAGCCAGTCCATCCTAAAGGAGATCGGTCCCGGGTGTTCTTTGGAAGGACTGATAAAGCTGAAACTCCAATACTTTGGCCCCTCATGTGAAGAGTTGACTCATTGGAAAAGACTCTGATGCTGGGAGGGATTAGGGGTAGGAGAAGAAGAGGAAGACAGAAGATGAGATGGCTGGATGATATCACCGACTCGATGGACAGGAGTTTAAATGAACTCCAGGAGTTGGTGATGGACAGGGAGGCCTGGCGTGCTGCAGTTCATGGGGTTGCAAAGAGTCAGACACAACTGAGTGACTGAACTGAATTGAATATTCCACTGTGTGTACCACATCTTTATCCAGTCCTCTGTTGATGGATATTTAGATTGCTTCCATACCTTGACTATTTTAAATAATGTTTCAATGGACATTGTGATGCACATATCCTTTCAGACCATGTTTTTCTCTAGATATATGCTGGGATGGATTTTTTTTTTTTAGGTTTACTATAAAAGATGAATGAAGAATTGTTATATTAAGTTCCCAAAACTTTAAACTGAGCTGTAGGGAAGTTGAAATGATGTGGGATGTTGGATAGAACATTTCTATAAAACAAAGACAATCCCAATGTATTTCAAAAATATAGTCATTGATCCTGTAAATAGCCCTCCCTGTTTATCAGGTGGAGAATAGCATTCTTCTTCTGATATTAATGACTTCCTTTTAGCATGCTTCCCTTTCCTAGAAAGAGAATGAACTTAACAATAGACAACAATCTGAAGTACTGAATGTTCAGTGCAGTAGATAAAGGGCTTACCATTTTGATAAATAAAATGTTTTCATTTAAATACTCCAGATTGTCCATTTCTATTAACAAAGTTGATTTTTATATTGTCAAATTATATAAACCACATCGCCATACCCTTTAGCATTTTACTAGATATATATTGATATTAGGACTTCCCTGGTGGCTCAAATGGTAAAGAACCTGCATGCAATGCAAGAGACCCAGATTCAATCCCTGGGTTGGAAAGATCCCCTGGAGTTGAAAATGGCAACCTACTCCAGTACTCTTGCCTAAGAACTGCTTGGACAGAGAAGCCGCGTGGGCCCCAGGCCATGAGTCACAGAGAGTTGGACACAAATGAGCAACTAACATATTGATGTTAGTTCTTGTTATTGCTAGATACATTTTCATCATCACCTATTTCCCTATATATTTGTTGTCCAAACAAAATGTATATTCTCTGTTCCTGTATTTGAGGACCACCAAGATCTTTAAATAAAGACTTGGTAAAAGGCAGATTCACCATAAAACTGGAAATATGAAACATGTGTGTAACACTTATTTCCTGAATCCCCTTACCCTTCTTCCCAATCATTCTGAGAGGCATTTAATACCTTTTTAATAAATTCTGTCTCCACTTGAATTACCTAGAGCATAGTACATTTGGGCACAAATAACAAATACAATATATGGAAAGAAACAAATGTCTTGAAAGTTCCCACTATATTCTAGGAAGTATTAAAATTTTTGAAGCATATTATCAAGAGCAACAAATAATAATATTTTATTCACTATATTATTATTTATAAAGTTTTTCATTTCCACCCTGCACATACTGAAACAACATAAACTTTAAATTATAAAAGTATTATGCACTTCAGAAATCCATAAGACACCCCAAAAGCCTTTCTTCCTTTCTGAATGGCTGAACATAATACCAAGCTTTGCCCAATTTGTGTTAATGAGGAAAGAAAAAAATTTTACACACTGAATCCTGAATCATGTCTCCTTGATAGTGTTGTAATAAGCTGTTTTAGTCTTTACAGCAAATTTCCATTTGTAGCTCTTTGAAAGAAGGCTGGAAAATTTTTGTAGGAGTTCATCATTTTTCTGTCTCTCTCATGACGTTTGAATACATAAGTGTCTTGCTGTGCCATTCAGTTATTCTGAAAAGTTAAAATAAAGACTTTATTTGACTTTATTCAAAATAAAGACTTTATTCAATCTTTCCCAGAAGACTCTTGGGTTTGATGTACAAATATTCATCCACAGCATTTGATGTAGAACAATTCTAGGCTGCTTGTGTTTTATATTTGCTACTCATTTCCTGAGCCCTGACCTCAGCTGATAAATGTTTTTCACTTTTAGTTTCAAGTAAAGGAGCTGAAAGAAAGCTGGTCTCATTTGGGGCATGTTATAGTCACAGCTACTTCATGTTCCCAATGCCTTTATTCACACCTAGAAATGTGCAAAATTACCTTGATAGTGTGCTGGGGAGCTTCTGTTACTTATTAGTATGCTTATCTATGAGTCTTCTGTCAATAAGAAAGTAAAACTTTGTTACAGTTCAGTTCAGTTGCTCAGTCGTGTCTGACTCCGTGATCCCATGGACCAGGCCAGGCCTCCCTGTCCATCACCAGCTCCCAGAGTTTACTCTAACTCATGTCCATTGAGCTGGTGATGCCATCCAACCATCTCATCCTCTGTCAACCTCCTTCTCGTCCTGCCTTCAATCTTTCCCAGAATCAGGGTTTTTTTCCGATGAATCAGCTCTTCACATCAGGTGGCCAAAGTATTGGAGTTTCAGCTTCAGCATCAGTCCTTCCAATGAAGACCCAGGACTGATCTCCTTTAGGATGGACTGGTTGGACCTCCTTGCAGTCCAAGGAACTCTCAAGAGTCTTCTCCAACACCACAGTTCAAAAGCATCAATTCTTTGGTGCTCAGCTTTATTTATAGTCCAACTCTCACATCCATACGTGACCACTGGAAAAACCATAGCCTTCATGAGACGGACGTTCGTTGGCAAAGTAATGTCTCTGCTTTTAATATGCTGTCTAGGTTGGTCATAACTTTCCTTCCAAGGAGTAAGCGTCTTTTCATTTCATGGCTGCAATCACCATCTGCAGTTACTTTGGAGCCCAAAATAATAAAGTCAGCCACTGTTTCCCTGTTTCTCCATCTATTTGCCATAAAATGATGGGACCAGATGCCATGATTTTAGTTTTCTGAATGTTGAGCTTTAAGCCAACTTTTTCACTCTCCACTTTCACTTTCATCAAGAGGCTCTTTAGTTCTTCTTCACTTTCTGCCATAAGGGTGGTGTCATCTGCATATATGAGGTTATCTATATTTCTCCCAGCAATCTTGATTCCAGCTTGTGTTTCCTCCAGTCCAGCGTTTCTCATGATGTACTCTGCATATAAGTTAAACAAGCAAGGTGACAATATACAGCCTTGACGTACTCCTTTTCTTATTTGGAACCAGTCTGTTGTTCCATGTCCAGTTCTAACTGTTGCTTCCTGACCTGCATACAGATTTCTCAACAGGCATGTCAGGTGGTCTGGTAGTCCCAACTCTAAGAATTTTCCACAGTTTATTGTGATCCATACAGTCAAAGACTTTGGCATAGTGAATAAATCAGAAATAGATGTTTTTATGGAACTCTCTTGCTTTTTCGATGATCCAGTGGATGTTGGCAATTTGATCTCTGGTTCCTCTGCCTTTTCTAAAACCAGCTTGAACATCTGGAATTTCACAGTTCATGTATATCTATGATTACAGACAGCTGGCTATTTCTTCTCCTTGTGAATCTTTATTCTTTCTTTCTTTTCTTTTATGAGCAAGTTATTCAAGTTCCTTGCAGTGGATTTGTAAATTATGGTTTAGGTAGCATTTTCAGATTCAAAATAGAGTTTAAAATAGGGAGAAACCAAATCAAGTGCCTGGAAGAAAGTATTAATAAATAAAGTTTGCTTCTTAAGTCCAGGCCACTAGGTCCCAATACCTTACACCATGTTTCCCTTACCCAGTTATTTTCTAACGATGGGGAGAAGCACTCTGCCAGTATACTGAAGTAATCTGGAGATTATCAACATTTTAGCAACTATAGTCCAGGAAGCAGAGAAACCAACAGCTGCACCAGAAAATCATAAATCATATTTGAGGCATGTTGGAAACCGATCATTCCATTTGTGGTGCTATTTAAAATCTGCACTTAATCCCCAGTTTGTTTGGCAGTGAATCTGTGATTGTAGAAGGAAAAGAAGCCTCTCCAGCAAGACAACAGTAAAGAGAGGAGACATTTACAATATGCAGCTTGGGGAGCTAATATCTTCTTTGTGATATATAGAAATCATGTTTTAAAAGGCTGTAAATCTCCAAGTCACCTGTGACCACAGTATGAAGGCAATTCAGAGTTAGCAGTCTTTGGGGAGGTCATTTTTTTCTATCCAATATCAATTTGATGGGATGGGAAACACATAGCACTTAGGATTAATTTAATGCTTTATGACAACAAGACCACAGATGTGAAGAACAAAAGCAGCAAATTTGTCCACAGTGGAAAATACCATTTTGCTGGTAAGTTCTAGCATTCTAAGCTAGGGAAGGAGAAATCTTCCATTCTCATAATTCACAGATGATCACCACCAACAGCAAATAAATACTCGAGCTCAAAATACATTGATTTAAATGATTTCAAAACATAATTGTGTATTATAGAATCTGAGTTGCAGAGAGCTTAGAAAGCATAGTTAGGTATGGCTATGTATCTGTCAAAAGAATGGGAAATCATTAAAAAAAAATAAAGAGACTGACAACAGTTTTAGAATAAACAGCAGCATTAAACTGGAGACAGTATGATTGATCTCATGATTTAGAATGATCTGCCTTTGTCTGCTAAAGTAGTACATATGTATCCTCTATTACCCACTAATTGCATTCTTTCAATATTCAATCAATAGAAATATATAGTGATGAGCATCAAAAGACAAGGAAAAAACATTCACAGTAACATGAAATCTAACAGCCCCAAATTGATAAAGTCCAAAGGTTCATCATTGGTTGAATAGATAATTAAGCATGGTAATTAACACAGTGGAATACTATACATCAATGAAAATCCAGCTGTACACAATAAAAGAGTATATATTCATGCTTTCATTTATAAAATGTTCAATTAAACCAAAAAATAGATGACTTACAGTAATAGACATTTATTGACTCATAGTTCTATAAGTTAGAAGTCTATCACCAAGGTAATTTTTCAGGCCATAGTCCCTCTGACAGTGCTAGGAAAGTATCTTTCTTTATTTTTTCTGCTTCTGGTATGTGTCATAAATCTTTGATGTTTGTTGGCTCCTAAATGCTTTGTTCCAGTCACATGTCCATCTCCTTCCTGTGTGTCTTCACACCATATTCCATCTCTGCATTTCTGTCTTCATGTCTAAATTTCTTCTTTTTATAAGGATCAGTTCAGTCACTCAGTTGTGTCTGACTCTTTGTGACTTCTTGGACTGTAGCACACCAGGCTTCCCTGACAATCACCACCTCCCAGAGCTTACTAAAACACATGTCCATCAGGTCAGTGATGCCATCCAACCATTTCATCCCCTGTCATCCCCTTTTCCTCCCACCTTCAATCTTTCCTAGCATCAGGATCTCTTCCAATGAGTCAGTTCTTCACATCAGGTGGCCAAAGTATTGGAGTTTCAGCTTCAGCATCAATCCTTCCAATGAATATTCAGGACTGATTTCCTTTAGGATGGACTGGTTGGATCTCCTTGCAGTTCAAGTCAATTAGAGGTCTATCTTATTCCAGTATTCCATCATGTCTACATCTACGTATCTACAAGCCTATTTCTAAGTAAGTTTACATGCTGAGGAACTGAGAATTGGGATTTCAACAGATCTTTCTGAAAGGAAAACAGTTCAGTTCATGCATACTTCAAATTCTCTGTGAAACTAGTGATGTGAATTGAAAAAAAAAACTCCAAGATTGGATACAGAGCTCCAAGTACCCAATGTAGTGTTTATCTATGGCCTTTACAATGTCCTGTTTGTCAGTAATAACTCAGGTACTAATGTTCAAGGGTGAGTTCTCTGAGCACAGCTATTATTTGACTTTCCTACATTCTACATTAATGTATATGTAGACAACATTGCCCACATCTTTAAAGTTATATATATATATTTCTGGGTCAGGTATCTAAGATCTCATAGTCAGCCCATCTCTGTTATAGGACTGATCAGTGATTCTAGGATATTGAGAGTCCAGCATCAAACTTGGAACATATTGATCCAGTGCAAGGATAACACACATGGGAGGGGAAGTATAGAGCATTATAGTCTGTCTATATCCACACTCTTCACAGGCCTTGAAAAGGGAAACCAGAATACACTTCAAGAGAGATCAGACCAGACCTCACCTTCCATCTCAGTCCCACATTCTAGGCAGCCTTTTCCCAGTTACCTGGAGTTGGTATGTGAAGTAAAACCTATGATTAGTTCATACTGAACATGCAGGGTCAATCAAAGGCTAAATGATCAGGTCAGGAAAATTTGACCTCTGTGACCTCTTTCATACCTTGCATTTGGGCTTCTTTCTTATTCATAGCATTATCCTGATGTCTCTGCTGCCCATGAGTCAGTGGTTTGTAGACTTGATAAAGGTTATTCACCATTCTAAGATTGTACCTGCCTCCACTCTTAGCCATTGATTTCTGCCGTGTCTAATTTTGGTTTCTAGTTAAATGGTAATATATATATATATATATATTGCAGCCATGACTGTTAATGGAGTATGTTATTGTTGAACCTACAGAAAATTACACTGACCCTAAACATTAATTGAATTTGATAATGAAGATGAGACATTGTTATGGTTATGGGTTTTGACTCTTGAGTGTCTGGGTTCAAGTTTTGCCATTCATTCACTTTGGACAAATTACCTTTCTGGTCCATGCCTTCATTTCTGCCTCTATATACTATGACGGAGAAGGCAATGGCACTCCACTCTAGTACTCTTGCCTGGAAAATCCTGTGGATGGAGGAGCCTGGTGGGCAGCAGTCCATGGGGTCGCTAAGAGTCGGACACGACTGAGCGACTTCACTTTCACTTTTTGGCTTTCATGCATTGGAGAAGGAAATGGCAACCCACTCCAGTTTTCTTGCCTGGAGAATCCCAGGGGCAGGAGAGCCTGGTGGGCTGACGTCTATGGGGTCACGCGGAGTCGGACACGACTGAAGTGACTTAGCAGCAGCAGCAGCAGCATATACTATAAATAAAGTGCCTATCTTACAGGTGTTGTTGAGATGAGTGAATAAGTTAAAATACAGAAATGACTTAAAACATTTTTGGCATATAGAAAACATTTCACACGAGTTAGATAATTTAAGAGTATAATTGTGCAAGCAGGAATCCTACATATGATGATTAAAACTTTAAGGCTGAAAAAAATTCTATTTGATTTTACCTATGTGTTGGGCACTATGTTAGATTTTAGAGATATATGCTGTGTCTTGAAGGAGAATTTAATGAAATAGACACAGAAATTAAATTGAAACATGGTAAGTGCTATAATGATTATATTTGGCTTTTGTTATAAGAACACACTGACATGATGCAGCAGATTTTTTTTAACTTTGAAACTATTACTCTTGCTGTTTTCTATTTTTACTGTAATGTAGAGAAATTTTCCTGTTAAAGCAATGAAGTGCTTTTTACAAAGAGCTGACTCTTGTCTTGCTGTCTTTTCTCCATCCCTCATTCTTTCTTACTCCATGTTCTTCTAGCATAGATTTTTAGATATTCTTGAACCAGTGCACTTTATAAATGAGTGGGATTCTTTAATATGACCTTCAATTTCTAAGAAATGTCACTATTATTTAATGTTAGGTTTACTTATGAGAAGTTATGATGTTCAGTCACAAAGTCATGGACGCAGCACACCAGACTCCTCTGTCTTTCACTCTCTCCCCAAATTCCTGTCCAGTGAGTCAGTACTACCTAACTGTCTCATGTTCTGCCAACCCCTTCTCCTATTGCTTTCAGTCTTTCCCAGAAATAGGGTCTTTTCCAGTGAGCCAGCTCTTCACATCAGGTAGCCAAAGTATCGGAGCTTCAGCTTCAGCATCAGTCATTTCAATGAATATTCAGGGTTGATTTCCTTTAGGATTGACTGATTTGATCCCTTTGGAGTCCAAGGAACTCTCAAGAGTCCTCCAGTACCACATGATGTTGGTTAACATTAATTCACTTGTACTTTAAAAAGAAAATGTGTGTATAGACATATATATGTGTACATATATTTATATAATTTAAATATTGACTTATAGAAAAGGATGTATTACTAGACATTGCAGGTAATTTATTACAAATATGACATATTTTCTCTCATTCTTTAACTCAGCAATTCTACTTTTCATAGTTCCTAAATCAAAAACATTTTGGTCAGGATTCAAAGGTTCTTTTTAATCTGAAATCTCTTTCTAGTGCATGATACAATTAGGAAGAAAAATATCATGACAGTTGTTTTCATATTTAAACTTACCTTTTTAACATAACAATGAAATACAAACCTTTTAAAATATCACCAGACATAAAGGGTCAGATATGACTGCAGATCCTGGGTTCTAAAAGTTTACTATTTCCTATACACATTGTCATTTAGAGCACCAAGTTGTTGGCCCATTTTGAAATAGAAATGTTATCTTTGAAGTTTAAAATTCACAAAGTTATTTGTTTTAGGCATCTGGTAGAATTCTATATTGATAAAAATAAAAGTTATTAAATACTAAGGTTATAGGCTAATGTTCAGAAACATTTTCAAAGTACTCCACAGGCCAACTCTATGTTAAAGATTTGACTCAAATTGTTTAACAGAAGATACTTTTTTGTGGTTAGTATGAAAAGAATTCTAAATCTGCCATTTCCTCTCTTAAGTCCCCTCTAGGGAAACATTGAATGAAACCATCCTCAGGATATTAAAAGAGAACATGTGTTGCAGAATGAATATACATGTTACTCTAGTTTCTTCCTGTTGACAAAGTTAGTTATGCAAGTAGATAATGAGTTCACTACATTTCTTCCAGATTCTCTTCTATTCATCTTCCCATGCTTTTCTTAAACCCTTAGCAATCGACAAACTTAGCTTTCTATGAACTTTTTAAGGATAGTTCAAACAGCAGATGCTGCCCTTTGAAATCTGCTTTGAAATCTGTTGCAAGATGTAACCAAAATTAAGCAGGTAGGAGAGAGAGGACATACTCTATTTATTTGCATTGTATTTTACATTAGCAAGAGACTGTCATAAAAGTGTAGTTTCTTACCCCTGTTTTGTTAGAAACATTAACCTTTCTGCAGTAATTAAAGCAGAGTGTGTGGTTTCTATTCTGTAGAGTTTTAAATTTACTGTTAATGTGTGTGTTTGCTGAGTACTTTCGGACATGACCTGTGCTATTTTCAATTTTATTTTTATTTATTTTTTTTTTTTTTAGTTTAATCAAGAATCTCTTTTATTGATTATCAGAAACATTACAAACATCTAGTATGAACAAACTGTAACATGATAGTGTTTAGTTTGAACAATTAATACATTTCAGATATAATATTATACATATTTCAATGCTATTCTCCCCAATCATCTCACCCTCTCCTGGTCCCAGAGTCCAAAAGTCTGGTCTATACATCAGTGTCTCTTTTGTTGTCTCGTAAATAGGGTTATTTTTTACCATCTTTCTAAATTCCATATATATGTGTTAGTATACTGTATTTGTGTTTTTGTTTCTGGCTTACTTCACTCTGTATAATAGGCTCCAGTTCCATCCACCTCCTTAGAACTGATTCAAATGTATTCTTTTTAATGGCTGAGTAATATTCCATTGTGTATATGTACCACAGCTTGCTTATCCATTCATCTGTGGATGGACATCTAGGTTGCTTCCACGTTCTGGCTATTGCAAACAGTGCTGCTATGAACATTGGGGTACAGGTGTCTCTTTCAATTCTGGTTTTCTCATTGTATATGCCCAGCAGTGGGATTGTTGGATCATAAGGCAGTTCTATTCGCAGTTTTTTGAGGAATCTCCATACTGTTCTCCAAAGTGGCTGTACTAGTTTGCATTCCCACCAACAGTGCAAGAGGGTTCCCTTCTCTCCGCACCCTCTCCAGCATTTATTGCTTGTGGACTTTTGGATAGCAGCCATTCTGATTGGCGTGAAATGGTATCTCATAGTGGTTTTGATTTGCATTTCTCTGATAATGAGTGATGTTGAGCATCTTTTCATGTGTTTGTTAGCCATCTGTATGTCTTCTTTGGAGAAATGTCTATTGAGTTCTTTGGCCCATTTTTTGATTGGGTCATTTATTTTTCTGGAATTGAGCTGTAGAAGTTGCTTGTATATTTTTGAGATTAGTTGTTTGTCAGTTGCTTCATTTGCTATTATTTTCTCCCATTCTGAAGGCTGTCTTTTCACCTTGCTTATAGTTTCCTTTGTTGTGCAAAAGCTTTTAAGTTTGATTAGGTTCCATTTGTTCATTTTTGATTTTATTTCCAATATTCTGGGAGGTGGGTCACAGAGGATCCTGCTGTGATGTAAGTCAGAGCGTGTTTTGCCTATGTTTTCCTCTAGGAGTTTTATGGTTTCTGGTCTTACATTTAGCTCTTTAATCCATTTTGAGTTTATTTTTGTGTATGGTGTTAGAAAGTGTTCTAGTTTCATTCATATGGAGGGGTCTTGTTTTTGTATCCATTCAGCCAGTCTCTGTCTTTTGGTTGGGGCATTCAACCCATTTACATTTAAGGTAATTAATGATAAATATGATCCCGTTGCCATTTACTTTGTTGTTTTGGGTTTGAATTTATATATCCTTTTTGTGTTTCCTGTCTAGAGAATGTCCTTTAGTATTTGTTGGAGAGCTGGTTTGGTGGTGCTGAATTCTCTCAGCTTTTGCTTGTCTGTAAAGGTTTTGATTTCTCCTTCATATTTGAATGAGATCCTTGCTGGGTACAATAATTCAAACTAATGTGGGAAGGTCTTGAGTCAGCCTTTAGAAATGCAGATGGGTTGTCATTATAAACAATACAAGATGGCATTCAATAACAGGAAGGAAGAAACAATATTGAGTACAAATACATTTTGTGAACACAGGTTCTCAATTATTGTTCTTTGGAAAGCAAGAGCATTAGTATGTTGAACACAATAAAGAGTCATTTTCTTAATCTAAAAACATGTGTGTCCATCTTGGATTCGCCAAAGCTTTAGATCAGGTTTGTATTGTTGCCATTGCTGAAGCAATGATTTAAAATCAACCAAAAATCTCAGTGTCAAATGGTGTTTAAACTTAAATGTTACTTTCATTCAGTTCAGTTCAGTTCAGTCGCTCAGTTGTGTCTGACTCTTTGCGACCCCATGAATCACAGCACACCAGGCCTCCCTGTCCGTCACCAACTCCTGGAGTTCACTCAAACTCAAGTCCATCGAGTTGGTGATGCCATCCAGCCATCTCATCCTCTGTCATCCCCTTCTCCTCCTGCCCCCAATCCCTCCCAACATCAGGGTCTTTTCCAATGAGTCAACTCTTCGCATGAGGTGGCCAAATCGGAGTTTCAGCTTTAGCATCGGTTCTTCCAATGAACACCCAGGACTGATCTCCTTTAGGATAGACTGGCTGGACCTCCTTGCAGTCCGAGGGACTCTCAAGAGTCTTCTCCAACACCACAGTTCCAAAGCATCAATTCTTCGGCGCTCAGCTTTCATTACATCACTTTAGATTAAACAAAATTTCTTTCAGATATTATAAAATTTTCATGAATCAATGGTTCGACAATGCCAACTTGGTGAAAAATTTCAAATATTTAAAGTGTTTTCCACAAACATAATAATAACTCAGTAGAATACAGATTTTAAGAAATAACAATGGCACACATTTTAGGGCTTTCTATGTTAAATTATTCTACATTAGCATTCTTAATACACATATTTTATGTAAGATTTTTCTTTTTTTCTCTTTGATTACTCTTAAACCTCTACCAAAAAGGAAATAAACTTTTTTGAGGCAGGGGATTCTGTTTTGCTTTCAAGATTTCTAAAAATGCTACCTTCATTTACACAAACTTTAAACACCATCAGAAAATGAGATATTTCTCTTCCTCTTTCCCTTCTCCCAACTCTATTGGAAAGAAAATGCGGAGGGTTAGGTTTATAGAGCATATAACACTCATAGGCAATCCTCACAACACTCATAGGCAATCCAAGACCCATTATCTAACAGGTCCAACCTTTTCAGAATAACATGGAAAGAATGAAGCACTGAGTGAAAAAATTAGAACCAATATAATCCAGTATTTGCATGTGTATATTCACTATATGTTTAATAATAATAGTGAGGTTCAACTTGTTTCAAGGAATTATTTATATTCTAAGACAAATGATTGTCTAGGCAGGAACCAGTTTATTTGTTAACTGGTAATGTGCTGTATTGGTGGTTTAAACATGGTGTTTCATATGTTTTTTGAAATTACAACATTGTTTCCAGAATCACAGTTAAAAAGCCCTTCAAAATGCCACAAGGAAATCATTAGTCTAGTAGAGTATATTTTTGTATAATTGATGACAACTGTGTAATGATGTGGTAAGCTGGCAATTAAGCATAATTTGCTTATGCAAGTGAGTTGAAAAAATGGGAATCAATATTCAATCTACACCTATGTGAAAAGCAATTAGTTTAATTGATGGGGAAAAAAACCCTCAACAATGGCTAATTATTCCAAAATGACCTGAAACACTCATGCAAATTAGTAGAATTAATTATACATGAAGGATTAGGCTATATAAATCATTTTTAAAACCTTGAAGTTTCTATTGTCATTCATAAAATGTTGTAGAAAAGGTAATTTAATAATATAATGGATGCACCTTAGAGAATAATCATCATATTTTGCTTACAATCTGTTGGCATAACATCATTTCAAAATAGACAATAATGAATACAAACAACAGACATGTCATGGTTTTTCATTCAGTTATAAAGTTCAATAAAGAAACATTTATCCAATAAGACACTATTTTGTAAAATTACTGTTTTTCTCTCATTCCTACTGGGAATCTACAGGAACTCCAGAGAAATTCTTCAAAAGTAAAACTCAAATATCTTATAAAACTCAAATATCTTGATTTACTTATCACCAACTCTGGTTTTTCTTCATGAAATAGATGACGATTTACTCTGTACTTTTTCTGCATTTTATTCATCACACAATCATGCCATTCTTATAATTACTTCTACAAAGGAAGCAGTTTCATGAATGTTTGAAACAGCAAATTTGCTATTCACCTGAAATTAATTATAATTCAGGTCAGATTCACATTGTCAATATATTAGTCTATAATCTAAATACATATGGACTCACTAATAACTTGTTTTTAACTCCCATCCCAAGCAACATAATGATTTTGAATAAATTAAGGGAAATCCCATGGACAGAGGAGCCTGATAGGGCTACAGTCCATGGGGTCGCAGACAGTTGGACGTAACCAAGCGACTAACACAACTACACTATTGCACAAACAAAAGCACGTGTTAGAGTCCAACTTCATTTTCTGATGGAAAGGTATAGACAAAAGTTCTGTTGATACAAGAAATGTGTTTCAACTGAAGTTGTTTTTGATATAAACATATTATTTTTAGGAAGGAAAAACACACACACAGAAGATGGGTGAAGCCCTAACTTAGGTTGTCTTTTGGCTCAGCTGGTAAAGAATCCGCCTACAATGCAGGAAACCTGGGTTCGATCCCTGAGCTGGGAAGATCCCCTGGAGAAAGGAACGGCTCCCCACTCCAGTATCCAGCCTGGAGAATTCCATGAACTCTATAGTCCTTGGGTCACAAAGAGTCGGACATGATTGAATGACTTTCACTTTCTGTCATCCTGCTTTTTAGAATATCTTTAAAGTTATCTCAATATCTTTTTCTGCAGAAAGTAAAAAAAAAACTTCACACAATGATTAATGATTAATTTTCTTTTGTAGGCTTGCCTTCACAATGATGCCATGTTTAATGCTAAGATACGCCTAAGCATCTTCACTGTTTTTAATGTTTGTTGGTTATTCTATCACTAACTCATCAGTGGCCTCTATAAAATCTTGCTTTTTAACTTGCAATTCTGGTCTTTATCTTTCTCTTCAACATCATAACTTTATCCTTATGTAAGTCAGCCTTGCTGCCCAGTGGCACAACACAGTGTCAT
This sequence comes from Tragelaphus eurycerus, assembly GCA_935064755.1. Taxonomy (NCBI): domain Eukaryota; kingdom Metazoa; phylum Chordata; class Mammalia; order Artiodactyla; family Bovidae; genus Tragelaphus; species Tragelaphus eurycerus. Next base: position 41,667,443 of record CAKXYN010000001.1, read on the forward strand.
TAGCATACTATAAGGACTCTGCACACAGTCTCACAAAGATACTTAGTGACCCCATGGACTATAGCCCTTCAGGCTCCTCTGGCCATGGAACTCTCCAGGCAAAAATACTGGAGTGGGTACCCATTCCCCTCTCTAGGGGATGTTCCCAACCCAGGGATCAAATCCATGTCTCCTGCATTATAGGCAGATTCTTTGCCATCTGAGCCACCAGGGAAGACCCATTAAGCATGAATCTTTAGACTGCCCAAGTGCATTTTACAGCTCTGATAACACTCTTGAGCTCTTACATTTTTGTTCTGAATGGAAGTCCCTCAGAGAGGAGGTAAAAAATTATCTGCTGTCAAAAAGCCTTGATGTGCTTCTAGTCATGGAAGTTTCACACTTGAGAACTGAACATGGTTTTATATGGAATATTCTGACCTTCTCCAGAGAATGAATAAGTATGAAAAGAAATAACAGAAAGTGTTGGGCTCTGAGCTCTGCCACTGGCTCTTAGTCATTTCAGGTCTTTTCAGTCACTTATTGAACCCATAATACCTGGAGTTTATCAGCCTTGTAATTCATCAGAGTCCTGTTATCCAGATCTTGAAAGGTGACCAGAGGCAACATTTCTAACCTCAGCATTGCAATAAGAATTTCAAATTCCTGATCACCTTTCTGAATTTAAGTGGAAAGTTGATGGTTTTGAAATATGCTGTTTTATGTTTATTTATGTGCTTTTAATTTTCTCATCATCTTTACCACAGCTGTATGACTTAAGTAAAGCATTGTAATAGGGGGTGTTGAGTCATAGATGGAAGAAGAACCCTGTCATGAGAAAATGTTTACATATAATGGTGGCCCCAGAACTAAGATTAGTCTATGATACTTTTCTTTTAGATATGGAAGTTGTTGCTAGATCAACAAGGTATGGACATTGTTGCTCATCTAAAGGTTTGGTATGATTCATTCAGCTCAGTAAGCAGAGGTCCCAATCACTGTTCCTGCACCAATTCTAGCTCCCCAATATGCAGCCGACACAAAATTCCTTCAGAATCACAAACATCTTAGATTTTAGGAAATAGGAGAAATCTTAGAGACTACCTAAAGCAGCAGTTCTCATACTATAATTTGGATCCTCCTGGGAAAGTCTAAAAACTGACACCTGGGTTCCACCCCCATCTGTTGGTCTGGAGGGCACCCTGGACAGTGGAATTTTAAAATTTCTCCAGAATATTCATAAGTATAGCCAAGGTTGGGAATTGTCATTCTGAGGCAATACTGTAGGATTTAGGAACATGTAAGTCTATAGGATTGCAAGGAGATCCAACCAGTCCATTCTGAAGGAGATCAGCCCTGGGATTTCTTTGGAGGGAATGATGCTGAAGCTGAAAGTCCAGTACTTTGGCCACCTCATGCGAAGAGTTGACTCATTGGAGAAGACTCTGATGCTGGGAGGGATTGGGGGCAGGAGGAGAAGGGGATGACAGAGGATGAGATGGCTGGATGGCATCACTGACTCGATGGACATGAGTCTGAGTGAACTCCGGGAGTTGGTGATGGACAGGGAGGCCTGGCATGCTGCAATTCACAGTTCAGTCGCGTCTGAGTGACTGAAGTGAACTGAACTGAACTGAAGTCTATAGGAACCAAAAGAGGGAAGTAGGACAGGCATAAGAAAAATAACACCACTGTCTCTTACTGCTTATATTTTCTACTCTTAATTGAAATATGGATAAGAGAAATACTGTTTCACTATACATAAGAAAAACAACCATGCAAGCTCAATGTTAAATGATAATGGACACTTATACTTCAATTTGTGCCTAGGCTGTCCAGATCTATTGATTTTGTCAAGCAAATATAATAATTGTTACTCTTTAATTTAAAATTGCTTGTTGATTTAAATGCTGCTTCATTTAGTTAACTAATTTAAAAAATTAAACAAGAGAGCTTTATTCCCGGGTGGCACTACTGGTAAAGAACATACCTGGCAATGCAGGAGGCATAAGAGAAGTGGGTTTGATTCCTGGGTTGGCAAGATTCCCCTGGAGAGGGAAATGGTAACCCACTCTAGTCTTCTTGCCTGGGAAGTACCATGGACAGTGCAGCCTGGTGGGCCACAGTCCATGGGGCCACAGAGTCAGACATGACTGAGTAACAGAGCACAGCATAAACAAGAGAGCTTTACAGTTGGAGTGAAGTGTCAGAGAAATGAGTGTCTGAGGAGGAGGACCTCCCAGCTCTTATCCACTTTTTTTTTTTCTTTTAAACTACAACACTGTATTGTAGTGAGGTCCAGGCTACACATGTGGTCTCCACTGACACTGCCCTGGGAGTTGGAAGCTTATTGTCTGATGAGGAGGAAAGATCCAGTTTCCTACTCTTCCTTCTCTGACACCACCTGATGGGAGTTTGTAGCACCTGGATGCAGCCTGGTCAGGGTGGTCTCACCTCTGGACTTGCCTTTTGCTGGTGGGGGTGGCACTACAATCTTTTCGGTGGTGGTTGACTAGAGCAAGGTAGTACTGTCAGAATATTGTCTTTCTTCCAAAGTTACCTCATTTTTCCTCCATTGGCTAGAGAGAGCATGTTTCTGCTGAGCCATTTTTTTGTATATGCATTGATGTTCCTGGGTTGCTATCTTCTTTACTGCAAATCTGTGCTATAATCTAGAAAAATAATATTGATGTACCTATTTGCAAGGAAGGAATGTAGACACAGACATAGATAATTGGAGTTATGGACACAGTGGGGGATGGAGAGAGTGAGACATATGGAGAAAGTACCATATATATCAGGTATATATGGTAAGATTGATAGCCGGTGAGAAATTGCTGTGTAGCACAGGAAGCCCAGTCTGGTGCTCTGTGATAGCCTAGAGGGATGGGATGGGAAGAAGGGAAGGAGACTAGGGAGGAGGGAGACGTATGTATAATTATGACTGATTTGTATTGTTGTATGGCAGAAACCAATACAACATTGTAAAATTTTTTTAATATATTTACTTTAATATAATTTAATATTTAAGTTAAAAAAGAGAAAATAAAAGAGTGAAATAGAAAGTTCAAGAAATTCACCATATAAGGTCCTTAGGTCTCAGGATTTTTAGCCTGTGTGTCTACTTTCCTCCACCTTCAGAGTCTTCCTTTGTTTTGTATAAACGTTCAGGGTTTTTAACTTTACGTAATAGAAAGACAAGAGCAAATTGTGTCTACTCCAACTCTCTGAGTGTGGGACTCAGTTACAACATAATTTTTAGAAAAGAATTATAAGAGATCAGTTAGCCATCACTTGCAATATCTAGTAACTGCTAATAAAAAGACATTTCATCATAGACAAGTTGCTTTTTTCCTTTTAAAACTATATCTTCTCCTACTGGTGGAGAGTAGTTGGAGCATATGAAATGTAATTCCTCTCAGTGATTTGGTTTCAGTTCTATGGTATAAATCTAGCAGACTCTACCTCACTACCTTAATCCCCGAGAAATCTAGCAGAGAGAAATTTGTGTTTACAAAGCTCACTGACAGCATTAACTCAACTATACCGAGCTGGCTTGTGTGAAAATTTCAGCACTTCTATGACATTCTCACCCATTTCCCTCCCACTGACACCTAAATTTTCGATAGCACAAAGAACCTGGATAAGAACTGATCAGAGCTAGTAAAATATAAAGTAGGGTCTCTTTATTAATTCAAACCCTACAAAAACTGGCAAATATGACTTCTCATTGGTATTTTTGAGGCCACAAAAATTGTACACAATAAAAGTATTTCCACAAAACTTTCATAATTATTATTATAAAATGTACTTTCAAATCAGTAGCCAAATACAAAGCTCTTTCACAACTTCAAAATCAACATGTTGTGCTTATTTATGAGCATTGTACTGCTCTAATAGTGTAAGCTTGTGAGCACGTCACTACCTAAAACTGTATATGCAGTACCCAAGACGTAAGCTCTACCCTTGTTGAGATTTATCATGAGTCTCATTTCTTTTCCACAAGAGAGATATGATAGACTCTTTTGCATTTTGTCAGTTGCCATCTTCATGAACCTGAAGGATGTCATCCTATTTTGACTAGCTCTTCATGGGCTTGGGATCGTGTTTTTCATCCTGCATTAGTTTTTGACGGCAAGAAGGTGTTTGACTGCTATGTATTTCCAGATCAGATTGCTATTTATTACCCCAGTGCAAGGTATCAAGAAATGCCTGTTGATTGAATGATACATAACTAAACGTATATTACTACTTCCCCTTTTCAGTTGTCATCCTGATGTTTAGGAAATGTCCCCAATGTTCCAGAAGAGTAATACTTGGGTGCTCATAACTGTAGCATTGAGTAAATGCTTTGAATACTCAATGTTCGTGCACATTTCATACTACTTCCTTGCCTGACAGACTCCCCCTATTAATTTCCTGTCTCTTAACTTGACATCACTATAGGTGTGTCAGTTTCTTAAGAAGCTATATTCTTCCCATTTCATTTGGCTTTGTTCTTGATTTTAAATTTTATGAGCCTGCAGATCAATGTCTGTCCTTGCTAGTTTTGCCTTGGCATGCAGCCTGTCAAGGTGATTTTATTCAGCTACCCCATGTGTCACTGTGGGTCAAGAAATGTCCTATTGTGGAAGATTGCCAAAATCTTTAGACTAAAACCACCCCTTCCATGTCAGTGGGCAGCAGGAGCAAATCTCTCATGATCTGGAGATTTATAGCAATCAAGCACCTTCCTGCCATTTTGAGGGCAGGCACAAGCCCATGCCAGGAACGTCAATAATACCTTGATATGCAAATCAAAATAGAATGGTTTCCTTCAACTTCTTGAAGATAGAAACCAACAAAAATGCAAAAGGGCCTATCATCTTCTGTAGAGGATTGTCCTGTGAGAAAGAAAATAGACTCATGCTAAATATTAACAAGGGTAGAGTTTATGTCAACATGTGGAAGTGCAAGTGGATAAACTCAATCTCAATATGAGGAAGAACTTTCCAACCGAACAAATTGACTTGTTTGAGAATGGAATCACTCAGAAGGCAGTAAGCACGAGCACTGCAGCTATTTGAGTTTAGATTAGACATCCAGTTCCACGGGTAAAAATCAGTTAGTTGCTTCACAAGGAAATAACTTTTAAATGGAAATTAGCAGAGTTAGGTTAAGCTTCCTCCTAATACTAGCATTCTGGGATTCTATCAAAGAAGAGCTTGGACTGCTGATGTTTGCCTGTGGAGTCTCAGAAAGAAAGAAACAAAACAAACAAAAAAAAGCCAAACCATAAATAATGGAAAAGAGATGCCAAGATAGAAGTAACACATAGTCTACAACTAATTGCTAGTGTGATTCTCCTCTAATTGCTTAGCTGTGAATGTGTCTTTTCTTTTTAAATCTTCTGCCAAGATGGCTAAATCTAAGCATAGTTTACAGCACTTCTAATAGGGAAATATAGTTTAGAGTAGAATTTGTTGAGTCCTTGTCAGTACCTGTCATTATTTTATTTGATGTTATTGACTTCAATAGCATTCTCAGGTGATATTTCCAAGTTTAAGGAGCGGATTGTTTGCAGAGAGGAAAGTAAACACTTTTCTCTTAATGAAATGCATTAAAGAATTAACTTTATGTCAGTCCATTTTATAGAAGTGGTATTTCTAAGCCCTGTTAAAATTGTTTTATAGACTTCTAACTGCTGAAACACATTAGGGGGTAATCACATTAGATATTGCCTGCTGAGCCTGGAGAGACTTGGTCAGTAGTTTAAAGGAACTGTTCCAGTAACACAGTCAGCTCACTAGTAACTGGGTGACTCTAATTGAAATAACCTGACTGTGCCATTAGTTCAGAGGAGCACTTCAATCCTATTTATGCTTCATTTGAAACTAAGATTAAGAAGATGTCACTTATAAAAATGAGCTTCATTATAATATTATCCTCAAGGATCAGGATAGTGGGGATATATTATAGGTGAAACTTCATACTCATACAGATATTTAAATCATATGTCTGCTACTTTTTGATTACAGGTACCTATTACCTACATAGTTAAATAGTAGAAATTCCTGTGATATAATAAATCCCAATATAAACATTTCAGTTGACCGGTATTAGATGAAGATCAAGCAGACTTTAATTTGTGACTCCTGACAAAGTCCAATCCCCAGGGTGTTGATGGAGATTATACCTTAATAACTGTAGTAGTTAGCCTCAAAGATCCATCCCACCTCTCTTGCCTCCCATGATCCCAACTTCTTGCTATTCAGATCCTTAAGTAGTTTCTCCAGACAAGAATACTGGAGTGGGTTTTCATTTCCTTCTCCAGAGGATATTCCTGAGCCAGGGATCAAACCCAGGGCTCCTGTATTGCAGGCAGATCCTTTACCATCTGAGCCATGAGGGCCCTTAGTATTCTCCTACATTGTACCATGGTTGGTCTGTGTGTACATTGAATACAACAAAGATGATGATATGTCACCTGTCAGAGTAAGTTGGGTTGCTTCCCTTGCATAGCTCTTCCTGAGGGAAGTCAGCTGCCATACTATGAGGATACTCAAGCAACCTACAGAGAAGATATGGCAAGGAAGTGAAGTATCTGGTCTCAGAAACTATGCAAAATAAATGTTTATTGCTTTAAGCTATTAAATTTAAGATTATTTTCTAAGCAGTTATAGATAACTAAATTCAGATTCAGCATTCAGAAATGGAATGCTGCAATAATAAAAATTTTAAAGTATGAGAATGACTTTAGAACTGAGGCATGGAAAGGAGTTAGAAAACCTGTAAAGATTTTCCAGACTGTGCTAATGAAATCTTAACGTGCCTTGAACATGAGTATTTAAAGAAAAGTGAAGAAAATCTTATGGAAAACTGGAGTGTAGCAATACTGATGCCTGCCGTAATGTACAAGTTTGAAAATGTGCCTAAGAGTTGCCAGTCCAAGTTCGATGCAGGATACTGGATGCTTGGGGCTGGTGCACTGGGACGACCCAGAGGGATGGTACGGGGAGGGAGGAGGAAGGAGGGTTCAGGATAGGGAACACGTGTATACCTGTGGCGGATTCATGTTGATATATGGCAAAACCAATACAATATTGTAAAGTTAAAAAAAAAAAAAAGAAAGTGTGCTTAAAGAGCTGGATGATCTTGGTGAAAGACTTTCTGAGCAGAGCATTTAAAGTGGCCCTTGATTTCTCCTTGCTGCTTGTGAGAAAATTTAAAAGGAGAGGTAAACTAAAGGAAGGATTGTTAAACAAAAAGAGATCATTATCATGCTAGTTATATTATGTTAATAAATATGTAATGAAAAGAAATGGCATGACAAATTCATTAAAACAAGCAAGAAATAACAAATTGAAACAGACTCATTTACATGAAATAAATTGAATTGATAGTTAAAGACTTGTTTTCATTCCAGCAGCCTTTATCCACCCTAATTAAAAAAAAAAAATACCCTAGATGGATTCAGATGAGAATTGCCAAACTATACACAATAATTTATTCTATACTTATTAATTTCTTAGGGCTACTATAATGAACTAGCACATAATATGTGGATCAGGACAACAGAGATTTGTTTTCAGAGCTGGAAATCCCAAATCAAGGTTTTGGCAAGGTTATATTCTCTCTCCTAGCTTTTGGTGAACTTTTTTAAAAAAAGAAATAGACTTTATCTTTTAGAGTTTTATTACATTCATGGCAAAATTGAATGGAAAGCACAGAGATTCTCACACACTCCCTGCCAGCATAGCTTTCCCCTTCATTAACATCCCCCACAAGAGCAGTACATTTATTGGTGAGTCTACTTTGACACATCATTATCAGTCAAAGTCCATAGTTTACATTAGTGTTCACTTTTAACATTTTGCATTCTCTGGGTTTAGACCAATACACAAAAACATATATCCACTTCTGTAAGATCACACAGAGTAGTGTACTGAGATTTTAATACTCTGTGTCTATCTATTCATCATTCCCTCTTCTCTAACACCTGGCAACCACTGATTATTTTATGATCTTCATATTTTTGCCCTTCCGAGAATGTCATATAGTTGAAAGCAAACATTAGATCATCTTTTCAGATTTACTTTCACCTACATTACATATACACTTAAGTTTCTTCCATGTCTTTTTGTGACAATAGCTCTCATTTATTAAAAATTCCTGAATAATATCTCATTACCTAGACATACCTAGTTCGTTTATCCATTGACCTGCAGAGGGATGTCAAGGTTGATTCCAAGTTTTGGCAATGATAAATAAAGTTGCTATGAATTTCCATATGCAGAACAGAAGCCTTCAACTCTATTAGGCAAATACCAAGAAATATGAGTGTATAGTAAGAGTGTGCTTAGTTTGTAAGAAGCCGCCAAATTGTCTCCCTTAAAGGCTCTACTATTTTGCATTCCCACCAGCAATGAATTATTCCACAGCCTTGCCAGTATTTGATGTTTTGAATTTTGGCCATTCTGATAGGTATGTAGTGATATCTTACTGGTGTTTTAACTTGCACTTCTTTTATATATGGTGTGGAGTCACTTTTTTATATGTTTATTTGTCATCTGCATATCTCTCTTGATGAAATATTTGTTATGGTCTTTGGCACATTTTTTAATCAGATTGTTTTCTTATTTGTGAATGTTAAGAGTTCTTCTTATATTTTGGATAACAATCCTTTTTCAGATATGTGTTCTACAAGTATTTCTTTTCCCAGTCTGTGACGTGTCTTTTCATTCTCTTGACAGTGTCTTTCACAGAGCAGAAAACTTTAACCTTTATTCAAGTTCAGTTTATCAGTTATTTCTTTCATAGGCTGTGCTTTTATTGTTGTATCTAAAAAGTCATTACCAAACTCAAAGTCATCTACATTTTCTCTTGTGTTATCTTCTAAGAATTTTATATTTTTGTGTTTTACATTTATGTCTTTGATCCATTTTGAGTTAATTTTTATAAAACGCCCTGCCCTTTTCACTGGCTCCCTCTTTTCTGTATCTGGTCCTATGTCTTTACTGAAAATCCACTCTACTGTTTTTATCTCTGATTCTTGGCCATGGTAGAAACACGGACTGCTGGTGGTGAGGTTATGTCACTATAGGACCAGTTTAGGTCTTTATTGCTAAGGACAAGCACTCCTTTGTGTTAGATAAAACTACATTAAATCCCATGTTTCTTTTAGAGACTCTCAGTGTTGAGACACCATTCCCATATCTGTTGATGGAACATTTAGAAAAGGAAAATCATGCTCAATGAAATTCATGTTAAGATACATGTACAATCAGGGGTTGATGGATTGGATTAGTGATAATAATGAAACATTTATTGAAAAAGCTTTCATAAAGAAGTCTGTGTGAATCAGACAGTGTAATAATCCAGATATGAAATGACCTTTCTTATCAATAAACCTGATGGTAAAAATATTATAGTATTAGTAATGGATACATGGGAAAGATTTGATAGTCAACTTTGAGAAATTCAGCCACAGTATTTGCCTTTATCAACTATTAATCATTAATTCAGTTTATTTAAGAGATATAAGTATATTCAGATTGTATATTTCTTTGCAAGTTTTGGCAAAAATGTATTTTGAAGGAATTGGTGCTTTTCACCTCAGTTACCAAATTTGAATTTATACTCAATTATAAACTTATAATTTCATCTAAGTATGCTGCTACTGCTGCTACTGCTGCTGCTGCTGCTGCTAAGTCGCTTCAGTCGTGTCCGACTCTGTGCGACCCCACAGACAGAAGCCCACCAGGCTCCCCTGTCCCTGGGATTCTCCAGGCAAGAATACTGGAGTGGGTTGCCATTTCCTTCTCCACATCTAAGTATAATCTAAGTATAATTAACTCAAATAGTCTCAAAACTCATCATCTAAAGCATCAAAATCAGTTCTGAGTGAGATGCTGGATATGGTTTATCTGAGGTCAAAATTCCTCTCCATCTGTGAATGTCTAAAACACAGAAAAAAATATTATCTATTTCCAAAATTGAGTGCTGGACTAGGCATAGGACAGACAGTCCTATCCTAAAAAAAAGAAATTTGAAGGGGAAAAAAAATCACAGGTACCAATCAAGTCTAAAACCCAGCATGGCAAATTCCATTAGATTTCAAGGCTTGAAAATACTTCTTGTGACCCTGTCCATTGGGCCTAATCAGGGCAGTTCTACCCTTTCAGGCACATAGCAACATTCCTGCCCTCTCCAACCACAGTAGTAGCAACCACAATCTCTCAGTGCTTGAAAATCCTACTGGCCTCTACGCCAGGCATTGGGTCTCTCTTCTTGTTTCTTAAAGATAACACATGTTTGTTGCTGGGTAGCTCTAGCCACATATTTCTTACTCTAGAGAGCACCCCACACATCCATTACCATTCTTCATTATTCCCATCTCTGTCCTCTCCTGTCAAAGCATCTTTTCTGCTGAGATAGTTGATTGGATCCCTGAGTCACATGCCTAATCTAACAAAGTTTATCCAGGCACATTCTTGGTGTTTTCTCTCCACAGCACATTGGGTCATTCTTTGAAATATGGATAAGGTGAAAATTTTCAAATTATCAAGCTTTCTGCCACTTTATAACAAGGATCATATTTACCATTTCCATCAGAAATCTCACTAGAAGCACCTTTAACATCCACATTTCCACCAACAGTCTCTTAAAGACAAACTAATCTTTCTCTAGTGTGCAACTCTTACAGCCTCTACCCACTACCCAAGTTCAAGGCTACTTTCAAATTTTTAGTTAGATGTTATAATAGTATCCCATTTCCTACTTCTAAAATCTGTATTAGTTTCCTAGGGCTGTCATAATGAACTCCCACATATTAGATGGCTTGAAAAACTGATTTCTTTAGAAGTCAACAATCAAGATATTGACAAAGGCATGCTCCCTTTCCTAGCTTTCCAGTGGTGGGTGCCGCTGCCTTTGGCGGGCTTTGACTTAGAGCTACACAAATTCAGTCTCTTCCTCCATTACATAGTGATCTTCCCTTTGTGTGTCTTCAACATCACAAAGCATTCTCCTCCCTCTGTATCTGTGTCCTTCTCTATTCTTATAATAAGGGCACCACTTATAATGGATTAGAGACAACTCTAATCACCTTATCTTAATTTAACTACATTTACAAAGACACTATTTCCAGATAGATTATATTCATGGTTGGGGTTAGGAATTCATTGTGTCTTTTGGTGGGTGGCTGGTCAGATCAGATCAGATCAATCGCTCAGTCATATCCGACTCTTTGCGACCCCATGAATCACAGCACGCCAGGCCTCCCTGTCCATCACCAGCTCTCGGAGGTCACTCAGACTCAGATCCATCGAGTCAGTGATGCCATCCAGCCATCTCATCCTCTGTCATCCCCTTCTCCTCCTGCCCCCAATCCCTCCCAGCATCAGAGTCTTCTCCAATGAGTCAACTCTTCGCATGAGGTGGCCAAAATACTGGAGTTTCAGCTTTAGCATCATTCCTTCCAAAGAAATCCCAGGGCTGATCTCCTTCAGAATGGACTGGTTGGATCTCCTTGCAGTCCAAGGGACTCCCCAGAGTCTTCTCCAACACCACAGTTCAAAAGCATCAATTCTTCGGCACTCAGCCTTCTTCACAGTCCAGCTCTCACATCCATACATGACCACAGGAAAGACCATAGCCTTGACTAGGCGAACCTTTGTTGGCAAAGTGATGTCTCTGCTTTTGAATATGCTATCTAGGTTGGTCATAACTTTCCTTCCAAGGAGTAAGCGTCTTTTAATTTCATGGCTGCAGTCACCATCTGCGGGGGGACACAATTCAATCCAGAACCACACATTTTACAGTTTTTCTGGGACATTAAAAAAGTAAAAGCTGTTTAGATTATTTTATGATTTATATCAGACTAGATAAGAAAATGCTATTGATTATGTAAGAAAATAAAATTTTAACCACATTTGGCTTATTAATATAAATTTAAAATACCAGCAATAAAATATTAGCTAAACTAATCCAACAGTACATCTACACAAGTTAGAGTCCATTCTGATGAATGAGGGTTTATCCCCAAATGTCAAGAACATTATTAGTTGGGATAAAAGTTTAACAGAAGTAATGAAGAAATCTCAAATTTTGGTGACTTAAATGGGTTGTCTTATGGGGATTCTGACCAGTTTGTAGTAGTATCATAAGGCTTCCATGCTTGATCCATGGCTTCTAAAGTTATTTCATTGGCAGACAGTAAGAAAGAAGGACTGGTCGATCCAGGGAAGGTGGTACATATGTTAGAGATAACCTGTAAGTCGCTCATAATAATTTTACTATCATTCCACTTTCCATATTCAGTCACAAAGCCCCAGTTAGCTGTAAAGAAATCTTGCTTGAAATATAGTAGAAACAAGAAAATACACGTACAGATTGAGAGGGTTTGTACCGTATAAAATGGCAAGATATGCATATCCAGAGTATATAATGAAAGAAACAAAAGATTCAAGATGCCAACTAGAAAAACAAAAAAGAATGTGAATAAGTATTTAAATGAAATGAAAAGTCTAGGTTCTAAAACTCATAGAGAAAAAGCTGAAACTAATTTTACATACATTAGAAGGTCAAATATGAAAAGATGGCATGACAGATGCTGGTGACTGGCTCTTTCAAAATCCTCTCTACCATCCTTTTAATGTGCATTTCTGTATTTACAGAAGCCAGAAAGCTAAAATCACATCCCCCACACTCATTTGCAGCTAAGGTTCTAGAAATAAATTAAATTCTACCAGTAAGGCAAACACTCATCCACTTAGAAGATGAAAATATGACAAAGGATCTCTTCCTGCCCTTTTACCTATTTTCTGCTAGCGGGAACCAGTCAAGAGGTATGAATTGTTTCTACAGCTATGTCCCATTCTCTGATATTTTGAATATCCTTGGGGGATGCCAAAAAGTATTTGCATCTGTCATAATGGTGGGCCTTCTTTCCAGTTGTAGTTTCCTGAAACACAGAAAACTACACAGAAAAGCGAATTAATGGTTTTATTTATTTGCAACAAAAGAGTAAGCTACATGTACTTAGGATTACATTAATTCATCCCTCTATGCATGCATGCGTGCTAAGACACTTCAGTTCTGCTGACTCTTTGTGACCCTATGAACTGTAGCCTACCATGTTCTTCTGCCCATAGGATTCTCTGGGCAAGAATGCTGGAGTGGATTGCCATCCTCCAGGGGATCATCCTGACCCAGGAATCAAACCTGCATCTGTTACATCTCCTGCATTGGCAGGTGGATTCTTTACCACTAATGCCACCTGGGAAGCCCTCATCCCTCTATACCTGCAGTCAAATAATTACAATTCCACATAACTAACACAGAGCAGTTACACACTAAAACAGTTGTCGTATACATTGGGGTGTCTATGTAGAATTGATGGTAACTTCCATTTCCTCCCACCATTGTGTAACATTCTGGTGGTTTGATGGGATCAGTAAAAGGTATAAGATATAAATGACCAGTACCAAACAGGATATTCCTGTTCAACCTTGACACAATGATCACTGTAGCTAAGCTAAATCTAAGTATTCTACCCTTGCCTAAAGGCTGATTTCATGTCTGATCCAACCTACGAGAAGTCAGGATTTATGCTTGAAACATCCAAGTCTCAGATTTCTCAAAACTGCCATTGACCTTTGCAAACATGAGAAACGTATAAAAGTAAATCTGACACACTTGAAAACAAACCTCGGAGACTCATGAGAGCAATGGCTCTGCACTTTATATTTACACCAGCCAATAAATCTTCTTAGAGTTTAAATGAGTTAGAGTTGACTTGTACAGAACAGAGAGCACCCTAATTCATTCAGCAAGTACATGTTGCTTTATCACTGATTTTATTCTTCTTGTTGTTTATGTGTGTGTGTGCTCATGCGTAAGAGTGTGATGTATGCACACATGTATCCTTATGACTGCAGTGTTACTGTATAGTATGAAAAGTGTCAATCCTGGTGTCTAAAGAACTGGGTCCAACATGCAATTACATTTCCTCCTGGCATTACCATTGTGAACAAAATACTCTTAATTCTCCATGTATTCTTCAGGGAAAAAGCACAGACTAGCCCCAAATTATTTGATGTATGCTGGAATGTTCAAATGAAATTACATTAAGTGAAAGGGTTTTTTAAACTCTAAGTTATGATATAAGTAATGATTATTGCCTCGCATATGATACAATCTACAGAAACACCAGGGCTTCCCCAATGGCTCAACAGGTAAAGTGTCTGCCTGAAAATTCAGGAGACACTGGAGATGTGGGTTCGATCCCTGGGTTGGGAAGACAACCCTGGAGTAGGAAATGGCAAACCACTCTAATATTCTTGCCTGGAAAATTTCATGGACAGAGGAGTCTGGTGGGCTACAGTCCATGGGGTCACAGAGAGTCGGACACGACTGAGAGACTGTGTTTACTTGTTTTTACAGAAACATTTAAGAAACTGAAATTCCAATCTCCTCAAGTTTATCTTGTATTCTACTCAACTTCCTTTATTTTTAAAGCTGCACAAAGCGAAGGACAAAATGTCATCTTTTACTTTGAATTCCCTTTCTTTTTTCAGTGGGTTTCACAAGCTTCACTTCATTTAAGCATAGTTCAGTGGTAAATTTCTATATATAACTGTGCTTTTAAGTTGCTTAAAGATATAACATAATTGGGTGTACCTTTAACCCAGTGTTTTAAAATCCTACAGGAATTGTGTGCACACAACATCTTCTAGTATTAAATAGCCTGAGATCAAATAAAATGCAATGAACAATGTCTGCTCCTACTGAACTGGAAATGTTGTTAGCGAGATACAGGGCACAGATGACAGTGCTACCTCAAGAAACATAATGAGGGAATTTTGACAAGCCGAACCTTTTAAAATGTTTGAACTCCATAAAAACCTGCAGGCATGACAGATTAAACGTAATGCTTACCTCTCATTCTGAGCTGCAGCTTGCATCATCTAATTCCTGTAAATAAGAACAGATGTGCTCTTAGAAGGTTTTGATTTGTGTTTTTATTTTTCAAAACCCATCTAGCAGAGTGAGGTTTCTCCATTTGGGGGATGGTGGAAGAGCTTTGTTTTCTCATTCAAGCATGTCAGAAATGGGAAAATAAGTCTCACTCATCTCCATCCTATTCAAAGATAGGCTCAACCCAATTTGCAGAGTTGGGTGTGTACTTTAAAGATGGATGAAAAGAGACTGAGCTACTCAAATACATCTTCAAATATTTAGAGCAAAAGAAAAACTACTTTAGCAAGTTTTGAAACTTAGTAATCATGAGTTTCAGCCTGTTAAACCAGCAGCAACTTAAGAAGTTGTTAAGCACCCAGAGCAAATAAACAAGGTAAAAATACTACAGGCATCCCATTTCCAGGCAAGTTTGCTAGGCTCTACACTTTAAGGATATATGTTGCTATTATTTAGGGCGATTTCTTTAGCAAAACAGAAGTCTCAACTTTAACACATATAAAAAAATATAATTTACAAGTTTCACATTTTCATTTCTGCTGATGACAGTTTTGTAAGAGCCTCACAAATCTAATTAAATAGTTCACAGACACACATTTGAATTTATTCACATGACAATGATATGAAAAGGATGATGGTAATACTTTTCACTTATGTTGAATGCTGCTTTACCCAGGAAACCCAAAATAATGCAGTCAAGTTTACAAGTCCAGAGTGGACTCTGTTAGGCTTAGAGTTACCTGCTGCTGCTGCTGCTAAGTTGCTTCAGTCATGTCCGACTCTGTGCGACCCCATAGACGGCAGCCCACCAGGCTCCTCCATCCCTGGGATTCTCCAGGCAAGAACACTGGAGTGGATTGCCATTTCCTTCCCCAGTGCAGGAAGGTGAAAAGTGAAAGTGAAGTCGCTCAGTCATGCCCAACTCATAGCGACCCCATGGACTGCAGCCTACCAGGCTCCTCCATCCATGAGATTTTCTAGGCAAGAGTACTGGAGTGGGGTGCCATTGCCTTCTCCTAGCTGCCTGCAATAAAACAATGCATAGATATCTTTAAAGTCACAATTTTTCTGAATAATCACATTTATATACTAGCTATAACCCACACATTAAAATTATAAGAGGGAAAATTTGTAGATCTTTTCCCATGATGCCACAAAATTAACTGAAAATCAAGAATAGTCAGCTTACATGGATTATCTTCCTACTCTGAAACAAAATTACCTTTAAAAATAAACTGCAGTTGATTTATATTAGTTTCAGGTGTACAACATAGTGATTCAATGTTTTTATAGATTATAATGCGTTTAAGATTATTATAAAGTAATCATTATATTTCTCTATGCTGTCAACATACATTTGTAGCTTATGTATTTTGTAAATAGTAGCTTTTATCTGTTATTCCTATACTCCAACCTTACACACCCTTTCTCTCTCCCAAAGGGTAACCACTGATTTGTTCTGTATATCTCTGCATTTGTTTCTCTTTTGATATATATATCCATTTGTTTTAATTGTTTTAGATTTCCCCATATAAGTGATAGCATAAAGTACTTGACTTACTTCATTAAGCAAAGCAAAATGACTTTTTAGATACACTTCAGTTCAGTTCAGCTTAGTCGCTCAGTCATGTCTGACTCTTTGTGACCCCATGGACTGCAGCACGCCAGGCCTCCCTTTCCTCCCTTGTTTATATTTCCCCATATAAGTGATAGCATAAATCGTACTTGACTTACTTCATTAAGCCCCAAAGCAAAATGACTTTTTAGATACACTTCAGTTCAGTTCAGCTTAGTCGCTCAGTCATGTCTGACTCTTTGTGACCCCATGGACTGCGACCACTAGACCATTCAGGTATGACCTAAATCAAATCCCTTATGATTATACAGTGGAAGTGAGAAATAGATTTAAGAACCTAGATCTGATAGATAGAATGCCTGATGAACTATGGAATGAGGTTCGTGACATTGTACAGGAGACAGGGATCAAGACCATCCCCATGGAAAAGAAATGCAAAAAAGCAAAATGGCTGTCTGGGGAGGCCTTATAAATAGCTGTGAAAAGAAGAGAAGCGAAAAGCAAGGAGAAAAGGAAAGATATAAGCATCTGAATGCAGAGTTCCAGAGAATAGCAAGAAGAGATAAGAAAGCCTTCTTCAGCGATCAATGCAAAGAAATAGAGGAAAACAACAGAATGGGAAAGACAAGGGATCTCTTCAAGAAAATCAGAGATACCAAAGGAACATTTCATGCAAAGATGGGCTTGATAAAGGACAGAAATGGTGTGGACCTAACAGAAGCAGAAGATATTAAGAAGAGGTGGCAAGAATACACAGAAGAACTGTACAAAAAAGATCTTCATGACCCAGATAATCACAATGGTGTGATCACTGACCTAGAGCCAGACATCCTGGAATGTGAAGTCAAGTGGGCCTTAGAAAGCATCACTACGAACAAAGCTAGTGGAGGTGATGGAATTCCAGTGGAGCTATTCCAAGTCCTGAATGATGATGCTGTGAAAGTGCTGCACTCAGTATGCCAGCAAATTTGGAAAACTCAGCAGTGGCTACAGGACTGGAAAAGGTCAGTTTTCATTCCAATCCCAAAGAAAGGCAATGCCAAAGAGTGCTCAAACTACCGCACAATTGCACTCATCTCACACGCAAGTAAAGTAATGCTCAAAATTCTCAAAGCCAGGCTTCAGCAATATGTAAACAGTGAACTTCCTGATGTGCAAGCTGGTTTTAGAAAAGGCAGAGGAACCAGAGATCAAATTGCCAACATCTGCTGGATCATGGAAAAAGCAAGAGAGTTCCAGAAAAACATCTATTTCTGCTTTATTGACTATGCCAAAGCCTTTGACTGTGTGGATCACAATAAACTGTGGAAAATTCTGAAAGAGATGGGAATACCAGACCACCTGATCTGCCTCTTGAGAAATTTGTATGCAGGTCAGGAAGCAACAGTTAGAACTGGTCATGGAACAACAGACTGGTTCCAAATAGGAAAAGGAGTTCGTCAAGGCTGTATATTGTCACCCTGTTTATTTAACTTATATGCAGAGTACATCATGAGAAATGCTGGACTGGAAGAAACACAAGCTGGAATCAAGTTTGCCAGGAGAAATATAGATAACCTCATATACGCAGATGACACCACCCTTATGGCAGAAAGTGAAGAGGAACTAAAAAGCCTCTTGATGAAAGTGAAAGTGGAGAGTGAAAAAGTTGGCTTAAAGCTCAACATTTAGAAAATGAAGATCATGGCATCCAGTCCCATCACTTCATGGGAAATAGATGGGGAAACAGTAGAAACAGTGTCAGACTTTCTTTTTCTGGGCTCCAAAATCACTGCAGATGGTGACTGCAGCCATGAAATTAAAAGACGCTTACTCCTTGGAAGGAAAGTTATGACCAACCTAGATAGCATATTCAAAAGCAGAGACATCACTTTGCCAACAAAGGTTCGCCTGGTCAAGGCTATGGTCTTTCCTGTGGTCATGTATGTATGTGAGAGTTGGACTGTGAAGAAGGCTGAGCACTGAAGAGTTGATGCTTTTGAACTGTGGTGTTGGAGAAGACTCTTGAGAGTCCCTTGGACTGCAAGGAGATGCAATCAGTCCATTCTGAAAGAGATCAGGCCTGGGATTTCTTTGGAAGGAATGATGCTAAAGCTGAAACTCCAGTACTTTGACCACCTCATGTGAAGAGTTGACTCATTGGAGAAGACTCTGATGCTGGGAGGGATTGGGGGCAAGAGGAGAATGGGAGGACAAAGGATGAGATGGCTGGATGGCATCACTGACTCGATGGACATGAGTCTGAGTGAACTCCGGGAGTTGGTGATGGACAGGGAGGCCTCGCATGCTGCGATTCATGGGGTCTCAAAGAGTCAGACATGACTGAGCAACTGATCTGATCTGATCTCCTTTAGAATGGACTGGTTGGATCTGCTTACAGTCCAAGGGACTCTCAAGAGTTTTCTCCACAGTTCAAAAGCATCAATTCTTCGGCACTCAGCTTTCTTATAGTCCAACTCTCACATCTATACATGACCACTGGAAAAACCATAGCCTTGACTAGATGGACCTTTGTTGGCAAAGTAATGTCTCTGCTTTTTAATATGATATCTAGGTGGGTCATAACTTTCCTTCCAAGGAGTAAGTGTCTTAATTTCATGGCTTCAGTCACCATCTTCAGTGATTTTAGGGCCCAAGCAAATAAAGTGACACTGTTTCCATGGTTTTCTCATCTATTTAACATAAAGTGATGGGACCAGATGCCACAATCTTAGTTTTTTAAATGTTGAGTTTTAAGGCAACTTTTTCACTCTCTTCTTTTACTTTCATCAAGAGGCTCTTTTTACCTCTTTGCTTTCTGCCATAAGGGTGGTGTCATCTGCATATCTGTGGCTATTGATATTTCTCCCAGAAATCTTGAATCTAGCTTGTGCTTCATCCAGCCCGGCATTTCTCATGATGTACTCTGCATATAAGTTAAATAAGCAGGGTGACAATATACAGCCTTGATGTACTCCTTTCCCAATATGGAACCAGTCCATTGTTCCATGTTTGGTTCTAACTGGACCTGAGTCTGAGACAATTTACCAGCTATTTGATTTTTGGCAAATTTTCTAAGTTCTGAAATGTCAGTGTACCAAATCTATTGGGCTTGTACCATCTACCACATAGGATTGCTAGGAAAAATAAAATAAGGAAATATGTTTAAAGTGCTTTGTGCTGTAGATAGATGGGGAAACAGTGGAAACAGTGGCTGACTTTATTTTTAGGGGCACCAAAATCACTGCAGATGGTGACTGTAGCCATGAAATTAAAAGACACTTGTTCCTTGGAAGAAAAGTTATGACCAACCTAGATATCATATTAAAAAGCAGAGACATTACTTTGCCAACAAAGGTCCATCTAGTCAAGGCTATGGTTTTTCCAGTAGTCATGCATGGATGTGAGAGTTGGACTATAAAGAAAGCTGAGTGCCAAAGAACCAATGCTTTTGAACTGTGGTGTTGGAGAAGACTCTTGAAAGTTCTTGGACAGTAAGGAAATCCAACCAGTCTATCGTAAAGTAAATCGGCCCTGAATATTCATTGGAAGGACTTATGCTGAAGCTGAAGCTCCCATACTTTGGCCACCTGATGCAAAGAACTGACTCATTGGAAAAGTCCCTGATGCTGGGAAAGATTGAAGGCAGGAGGAAAAGGGGACAACAAAGGATGAGATGGTTGGATAGCATCATTGACTCAATGGACATGAGTTTGAGTAAACTCCAGGAGTTGGTGATGGACAGGGAGGGCTTGCATGCTGCAGTCCATGAAGTCGCAAAGAGTCGGACACGACTGAGCAACTGAACTGAACCTTGCTGTAGATGCCAATGCTAGCCATAATTTAGAATTATCATTATTGGTAAGTCAGCCCTGAATTGTCCTTAAATAACCCTATTAGATTAATTTTTAGATTTCAATGATTAATGTTATCACCCATTGAAGTCTGGATTTCAACACTGAGGACATTTATCTTAGAAACAGAACCATTATGTGATAAAGTAAAAGAAAAACCTCATTACATTCTTGAATATTTATAGATTTTGGTTTAAATGCAGAGAACAGCAATTGTATAAAGTCAGTGAAATAATATTTTCCTTTGAAAGAATACTGAACTCATTTCTCTTTGATCTGTTACTTAAGAAGTGGGAGTCCTTGTATCAAAGGTTACAAGCAATAGTATGTCATTTTTCATACATATTTTAAATTTTACCAAAACATCTAAAGCCCATTGTTCATGGTACTACTTCCTGACTGTTCTCTGTGAGTTCACAATGTGTGTAACCCTAACTCAATAGACAAGGTTATCCACTTTAGAGAAATTGTGAGATACATGGGCAATGGAAGAGATATTTTAGGCTTAAAAACAATGCTCACCAGAAAGGACACAGAAATAGAAGCAAAAAGATCAGAAGACTTATCTATTAAACTTTTAAAAATAGATAATATAGTCACCTGGATCACAGTCTAAAAATACAGCAGATATACAGAGAAAATTCTCCCCCATCCTTGTCTTCCATCTGCTCAGTTCTACCCTGAATAAGAAAAATTATCAATATCCAGCATTTAATTTCTGAGTTCCTTTAGGCAAAAACATGCAAACAATATATATATCCTTATTTTCCTCTTTGTTATCAAAATAATTCATAACTCTTATTGATGGATTTCTATGTATTATGTGCTTTGTCAATAGATAACTCTAAATCCACCACCTCATTTCATTTTTACAGCAATCCAATGAGAAGGGCACAATTTTTTTTTATGATTGCAGAGATGAAATCTACTTGTATGAAAACTGTACATGAACATTCATCTCTTCATGAGGTTGTCTGCCATGTCTGATCACCAAGTACTGAAGTCCAAAGAAAAAAATGAATTGCCCACCCCCACTCTCCCCACATTGTGCTAAATGGACAAAAGCATTCAGACTAGGTCCATTTGCACAGAGCAACAACATTAATGGATTTATCTTTAAAAATATGAAATAGATCTGTGCATATAAGATGCATCTATGAGAACCCCTTATAATATAAGACAAATTCCATCAGTCAAATTTAGTCTCCATGTATAGCTAACATAAAAAATGAACTAAGGAAAAAGGCAGAAAATTTTTAAATGAGGATTTATCTTATTTTCCTCTTCTAAATATGCGTCAGTAAACATCTTTTTTGTCCTTAATTGCAATATTCTGTAATTGAGAAAGAAAAATCTAAAATAAAAAATAGAGATAGGATAGGGAAGCCTGATCTCTGCCACCAGGTACATATTATGAGCAATGATCAGTAAAATTAAATCTTATTTTATATAGGAGAAATGATAATCAGCAGACTATTGCCTTTTGTATGTAAGGTGAAAATGAAAATGATGGTCATTAGAATAGAATAGTTTGAAAATAGTTCCACAGGAAAAAAAATTTAAAAGAAAAAGGTAACATCATGAAAGCTACATTTAAGCAATTTGGGAAAAGCTATATTTTTAGATGGGTTGCAAACACTTCACAAAAATTATAGTTAAAATTTCATGTTGAGATTACACACATATGCATTTTTTTCCCACTTAAGACAGGCAGACTTCTCCATCAAGACTAGTTTACTCTGGGGCAAACTTGTGACAAGGAGGCTAAAAATTATATGGAATGCTCTGATGTTTCTAGTTTGAGTTGACAGAATTGAAATTATCAAGAATTGTGTACACTCTCATGCTTTCAAAATTAGCCACTTTTATTTATGGTGTTATATTTTTTGAAGCAGTTTACATTTCCAATAAATAATTAAGTCATATTTCTTCTACAACTTATCCTTCTGTTTCTGGGAAAAATTATTGCTAGAGAACAAATGACACATATATTTTAACTTGAAGCTGTAGGGGGGAGGTAAACAGAACACAAGGAAAAGTTAGGTCTTTACTATCTTTAAAAGAGATGGAAACTGTCATTTTTCCTGGTTACCCAATAGTTTATTGTTTATGGACAGTGTTCTTAAAACTGTAAACTGTATGATCTAGGATACCCACTAATTTTATTCTGTTTGCCATTTCCCATCTCCTTGAAATCTAACTTGATCACTATAGTTGTATGTGAGCTCTTTATTTTATAGCTCTATGGAGGTATAATTGACATGCAAAAAAATTGCATGTATTTAGGTGTACAAGTCAATGAACTGTGTCATATGTACAATCCCAATGAAACCACCACAACTAATGTAATAAACATATCCACCACCTCAAAGGTTTTTTTCATGACCTTGTTACAGTTTACTCTGTCCAGGCAATCATTCATCTATTTCCAGTTAACAGAGATTAAAGAATTTTTTATAAATGGAATCACACAGTATGTAGATTTTTAGTCTGATATATTCCCGCACAGTTAGATTGAGATCAATCTATGCTGTTTCATGGATTAATCATTTGTCAGTTAATTTCTTTTTTATTGCAGAGTAGTATTCCATTGTGTTGATATCCTACCATCCTGTTATTTCATTCACTTTTTGATAGACATTTCTGTTGTTTCTACCTTTGAATGTAACTAGAAGCCAATGCTTTACAAAATATAACAGCCCTTTCCAGTCTTCATCTTTCTAAACTTTAGCATTTGTTGCTCTTCCACACATTTGTATTTTGAGCCCTCTCTTTCTGAGGGCTTTACCGTGGCTGTTGTGTTGCGTACCATTTCTAATAGGTCCTTCTGGGTTCTTTGTGGAAAGCCTTCTTTCTCTAACTTTCAGAGGAAGGCCATCCTGCTCACTGCCCTCATTGAAGAGTCCACTCTTCTTCTTATTGAAGAATTAAATGCTCCCAGGCTTTCACTGATCTTGTCATGTAGATGACTCCTTGCATCTGAATTTCCAGTTTCAGATGTCTCTCTTGGTTTCAGGCCATTATCTTCTCTGAAAAATGGCCTTTAATTTACATCACTCTTACAAATTGCACTTGTAAAGGTAGCTGATGGTGAACTCAATGACTTTTTTCTTTTCTCATCCCCTTTGTGAAGCATCTTAGGTTCAGCATTTGAATTAATCTTTGCTTTCTCTCTTACGACCGGTCTCTAATCATAATTTCACTTGAAATTTGTCAGAATAATTCCTTTTCTAAATTTTTACACCTCTCACTCTTTCACAAAATAACTCTCATGATTTTGTGTTTTATTCCCACATCTCTCAAGTTCCTTTCTAGTTTCCTCTGCTTATTGCTATAAAATCTTCCCAAACGCTTTATTTTGTGTCCTTTGACCCACAAATCTTTTGTGGATCTCAGTTGCTTTCTATACCAAAAACATACTAGCTTCTTTCCCCAATAATCCAGGAACCATCCTACCTAGCAAATTAGTTTCTCACTCTTCCGTGTTAATACCTCCCTCTACTTACAGTGCAGGACACCCGGGTTTGATCCCTGGGTGGGGAAGATTCCCCTGGAGAAGGAAATAGCTACTCACTTCAGTATTCTTATCTGGAGAATTCCGAGGACAGAAGAGCCTGGTGGGCTACAGTCCATGGTGTCTCAAAGAGTCAGACATGACTGAGTGACTAACACACTCTTATTGGTAGCCCCCTTATCTCTGCATATTCCTTATTGTATTTGTTCAGGCTTCTTTTCTTGCTCTGAAGATTGAGACTGAGAGGGTAAGAGGCAGGAAGGCCAGGGGCCTCCAAACAGGAAATAGGCTGCAAATGTCAGAATTTTTTTATCTCTTTTAAGTGGCAGGAGGAAACAAACAAGTGTTATATTTTTTCCCCTGTCTATACAAATTTAAAAAGAGGTTTCTCTTAAAATTCTGTGTTGCTATAATGACACCAGGTTCCACCTGAACTTAACTTTTCTCAAACCTTGATCTAACCAATGCATTTTTCTTATGAAATGTTTGTCTTAAGCTATGTTAATGTACTATGTATTTACCCTAACTCTGTCTTCAGTGGGTTCCACCTAAAGGCTCAGAACTGACTTGACAAACCAGTATGTTATATTCATACATTGTTCTCCTAATCTATGTTAGTGAAACTATATTATTTGTTTGGAAATCTGCCTTTCTTCAAGATTCATGTCAATCGTTTTATGGCCTGGGATGACTCACCTGTTATCTCAATGCATGTTGTGGGTGAGGGGCCTGGAGCCATTCTCTGAGTTGTTAAACATTTCCTTTCTCTAATAGCAGACTGCTAGTAGCTATAGAACATCTGGCTAAAGGCTAGCAAGGGGGCACTCTTTCTGCCCCCTTCTGATGTCTATGTCAGAAGCTTTCTCTATCTCTGTTATACTTTAATAAAACTTTATTACACAAAAGCTCTGAGTGATCAAGCCTTGTCTCTGGCCCCGGATTGAATTCTTCTCCGGAGGCCAAGAATCCAGCGTCTTTTGTAGTTCAGCAACAACCTTTCAAGAATATGAGGTCTAGAATCTGGAAGTTAGAATTCTAGAATTATTAATTACTATTTAGGTCAGTTTAGGTGTCATTGTCTTCTTTCATCCACATAATAGAGTTGTGAAGATTAAGATAATTGGCATTAATAAAGAGCTCAAGCATATATTAAGTGATGAACAAATGTTAGCTATTATGATTAGGTAAATCCTAATTGTTTTCACTGACTAGCTCAAACGTAAAGGAACAAGTTGACTTAAACCTAACAAATCAACTTAAATCTAACTTTATTTAGTGCAGTGTTTATGAGAATTGGCTCTTGAGATGGACTTAATGGATTAAAATCTGGCTTTACCATTTTCTATCCATGAGTCCAGGATAAATTTCTCAGATGTCTGTGCCTCAGTTTCCTTATTTGTAAAATGAAGATGATATTAGTATTTGCTTTACAGGGTTGTTCTTTCCTTTTTTTCCCTGTAAACACCATTTATTGAAGACACTGTCTTCTCTCCAAATATACCCTTGGCTCCTTTGAGATAAATTAATTGATCATATATGCTTTTGTATATGTGCATATGTGATTTATTTCTGCACCCTCTATTCTGCTTCATTAATCTTTGCACCAGTGTTTATGCCAGTACCATTCTGTTTTAATTGCTCTACCTTTGTCATATAGTTTAAAATTAGGAAGCTTGATGCTTCCAGTTTTGTTCTGTTTTCTCAAGGTTGCTTTAGTTATTTAGGGCCATTTATGATTTCATACAAATTTTAGGATTGTTTGTTCTGTTTCTGCAAAAAAAAAAAAAAAAAAGTTGTAGCAATTTGATAAGGATTGCCTTGAATCTGTAGATTGCTTTGGGTACTATGAACATTTTAACAATATTGATCCTTCCAGAATATCTTTCTATTTATTTTTTTCTTCTTCAGTTTCTTTCATCAGTATCTTATACTTTTCAGTGTATAGATCTTTCTCAGTGTTGGCTAAATTTAGGGGTTTTCTGAAGGAAAAAATAAGATCATCCCTGGGAGAAGTTGAGAAAATCTCCTGGTACCATTCTCATTGCTTACTCCAAATTATATTTCTTATCAAACTAAGGTCTATGGTAGGAGAAAGCGATGGCACCCCACTCCAATACTCTTGCCTGGAAAATCCCATGAACAGAGGAGCCTGGTAGGCTGCAGTCCATGGGGTCGCTAATAGTCAGACATGACTGAGTGGCTTCACTTTCACTTTTCACTTTCATGCATTGGAGAAGGAAATGGCAACCCACTCCAGTGTTCTTGCCTGGAGAATCCCAGGGACAGGGGAGCCTGGTGGGCTTCCGTATATGGGGTCGCACAGAGTCGGACACGACAAGCGACTTAGCAGCAGCAGCAGCAAGGTCTATGGTAGTTTCTGTGTTTATGTTTCTGTGGGATATATTTATCATCAAACTACATCTACCTTTTATGTAAATTGGATTAATTTTCCCCTTTGCTCCATAACAATGAAAGACATACAAAATCAAAGTTTTTTTCTGACTATAGATTCAGCCCTACTTAAGGTAGACCCTCTTCCTTACATGGATTCCTATTAGTGGTTCAGAGTAAACATTTGGTAAAGATTCATTTTTAAGTGATGGTCTCAGTGTTGCATTTGTTTTATTCAACTTTTTACATGCCTGATCCTAATAATCTTCTAGAATAGGCTCAGGAAACTACAATTCATGCACCAATTCTAGCCCACTTTCTGACTTTTTAAGTAAAGTTTAAATGGAAGGCTGCCAAGTTCTTTTATTTGTATATTTTCTGCGGCTGTTTTCACTCTAGAAAAACAGAATAGAGTAGTTTTGACAGACACAATTTGGCCTGCAAAGCCTAAAATATTTACTGCCTGACCCTTACAGATAAAGTCTGCTAACTCTTGTTCTAAAAAGTTAATTTATTCCCTAGTGAAAGGGGGATATTCTTTCAACAAAAACTGCCAGATGTGGGATTTCAATGGCTCAATTTTTGTTACCATTTTGATATCTGTTTCTACTGTGAACACATATACTTTACTATGCTAAGTGTTTAGCTTGTATTTATACTTGCCTCAAACAAGCCAACTAATTTTTTTTAAGTCATTCAGTCAATTTTAAAGCTTTTTTTCTAATTCAAGGAAACTGTTTCTCTGTCAACATGTAGTTTAAAAAAAAAAAAAAAGGTTGAATAAAAATGCTTTACTGGTTGTTGTCAAATACAGAAACAACCTTACAGTGAGCTATACTATCAGCACTTATATGAATTCTTTTTAACAATTCATAAAGTCACATGAGTAGTAAAGCAAATCAGAGTTTTTAGGCATTCATGTCCTACCAAGATATTTTTAACCATCTCTCTCAGCTGTCTTAAACTCAATGCATACGCCCACCACCCTAAACATTCGAAGAGTCTGTCATTTTCATATCTTCACTAAAGTCATCTCTCTGCTTGAAATTCCCCTCTGCCTAACACTATTTTTATCCCTAAAACACTCTATTGATAACATTCCCACTCAAATGTCATTCACTGCAGGATATTTTTTGACAATTACATCCAAAATTATTTTTATGCTACTTTTCTATTGTGTATTGTAGATAGTTCTCTTCAATGATTGCAGAGTCAATTTCCTGAGGACAAAAACAATCTGTGGGATTTAAACACCAGGAACCTAATTCTAGAGCTCTTGCTTATATTGCTCCAAATAACTCTGAAGACTGGGAAAGAAATAAGGAGGGCCTAATTGTTTCCAGATTAGGGGAGCTGAAAGATAAAACAAATAACTAAGAAGTAAAAATTCTGATGTAGGGAACAGTATTGGGAGGAAATCACTGTGTAGCTTCCCAATTAGCAAAAATCTCCCTAAGACTATTTAGACATCATTGTAGAGAAGCTGATGAAGACATCTGCTCAGTGTTTAACAACTGACATATCAATAAATGATTGTTAGACTCAGACTTAGATTTCAACAACTTTATGTAAAATGATGATAATTTTCTCCATGAACATGATTTTAGTGTTAGCCAAGTAATTTTAAAAATACAGCTGAAGTAAAATAGAGATATAAAGACTTGTTCCTGAAAAAAATATTAGATATTCAGAACTCGTACCATGTCTTCTCTTATCCAGTTCAATATTTTCAACTTAAGTTTAAAAATGAGAATATATATGCATATATACATATATATATACATGTATATATTGTGCGATATGCATATATACATGGGGCTTCCCAGGTGGTTCAGCAGTAAAGAATCCATATGCCAATGCAGAACATACAGCTTTTATTCCTGGGTCAGAAAGATTCCCCTGGAGGAGGAAATGGCAACCCACTTCAGTATTCTTGCCTGAAAAACTCCATGGACAGAGTAGTCTGGAGGGCTACAGCCTATTGGGTTGCAAAGTGTCAGACACGACTGAACAGCTGAGCACATGCACACACATATGGGATCCCAGACATTAATATATGTACCTGTATATATGTATATAACTCATAAAATACATTCATTAAAAGTAATTATATAAAAATGATAAGTGAAATAACACGAATATTATGCATAATTGGTACCATATCAATAAACACCTCTAATACTTTGATAGACATTCAGTTCAGATCAGTCGCTCAGTCACGTCCGACTCTTTGCAACCCCATGAATCGCAGCACACCCGGCCTCCCTGTCCATCACTCATGTCCATCGAGTCAGTGATGCCATCCAGCCATCTCATCCTCTGTCATCCCCTTCTCCTCTTGCCCCCAATCCCTCCCAGCATCAGAGTCTTCTCCAATGAGTCAACTCTTCGCATGAGGTGGCCAAAGTACTGGAGTTTCAGCTTTAGAATCATTCCTTCCAAAGAAATCCCAGGGCTGATCCCCTTCAGAATGGACTGGTTGGATCTCCTTGCAGTCCATGGGACTCTCAGGAGTCTTCTCCAACACCACAGTTCAAAAGCATCAGTGATAGACATAGGCGCACACAATTCTTTCTTTCAGTAACACTGCCCTTTCCCAAAGTTTCTACGCAAATCTGAACAGGAGTGAGAGACAACCCAGATCATCATGCTCTCCTAGTAACACCATCCTTCCTTCTCCTGCAGAATCACATTTGCTATTCTACTGCCATCAGCATCTCAGACTAGAGTTCATGTAATCATTTCTGTTTATGTCAGTGACTGCAAGAAGGCTTTACCAGCAAGACTGTTTTCCCTATATTGCACTAAAGATCTTAGTCTGACCCACCTCCTACTTTCCTTGACTCCTAAGACTGTTATGGTCTTGCTCAACCCTCGGACTTCTTGGCTCCAGAAAATTAACTCATATTTTCAGCCTTTTTCTGAGTATCACCTTAACCACTTACCTAGAATTGAATCCTAACTCTTCCCTAAGGACATGGCTTCCTCATGTCCTTCTTTAAGCTGTGATAGTTTTCCCTCCCATAACCCTTTGAGTCTGAAGTTAGGATAGATCCCCTCCTTCAGTGTTCTAAGCTTTTTTCAGATTATGATTTTTCTCTGTTCCCTAAAATATCCAGCTTTGTAGCTCATGTCATTATATTCTACAGCCTCTATTCTGTGTCATAACCAATGACACCCCTTAATTTCCCCCTTCCCCATTCCTGAAGATTTTAGCATATAAGCCATTGTTACTTTTTCCAATCTAAATTTTGTGAGAATTCTTTGGGATTTTAATAGTGATCTGAACACTTCTTCCAGAACCCTGGCTTCTGAATTCCTTGACTCTTCATCCTTCAATAAACTTGTTATCCACACCAAGTCACCCACTCTCATGGACATAATCTTGATATTTTAATTTTTAATAACTATATCACCTCTACAATCTTAGTTTCAGTTATTCAGTTTTCCACTTATTAACTCATTATCCATCCAGCTGAAACAATCCTTCAAGCCCTCAAGACTTATTATCTATTGATCTTAGTGATTTTTACTCTTATAAGGTGAACTAGTATAATCTCTCATTTGCAGGAACCCTCAACTCCTTTATCCTATCCCTTTCTTCTTTCTGTTCTAATTACTTTCCTCATCCTTAGGTGACAGTCTTATTTCCTATTTTACCAAGAAAATAGAATCACACAGAAGGGGACTCTAGTTGTACTAATAATCACATCTATTAGTCTATTTCTATAGCCTATATATACTACATTCAATACTACTTTTATTAGGGATCATCCAACTGCAGCCCCTATGAAGACCAACCACCTCACTTATGGAAAGGAGTCCAGGTCCTCTCTCTCTCATCCAGCCATTGTTTCTTCTATTCAAAGAATCCTTGATGTTTTCTGTAATGCATTTTTACCATCAGCATATAAACATGCTGTAATATTGTTCATGTAAAAGCAGAAACAAAAACCTTTCTTCACCACCCCCCATACTCTGCTATGTATTGTTCCCAATCTCAGCTCCCTTTCAGGAAATCTTACTCTTTCCATGTCTTCTTCCAACGTTTTGAAGCCACTGCAGTTAGATTTTCATTTTTACCACATCACCAAATTCTCATCCAAAGGCCAATGATCCCCATGTTGCCAAGTCACCTTGTCAATTTTCAGCCATCTTACATGACTATAAGATTTATTTGAAGGAGTTCATCTAAAACTCCTATTACAATAGCCACTCTTGATTTTGCTTTTCTATCCTCTCAGTTCTCTTCAAATTTCACAGTTGAATTCTGCCTTATCTGTTCTGCCTTATCTGAGCAAGCTCTACATGCAGGAGCATTCCAGGCTTCAGTCCGTGGATACCATCTTTTTCTGTCTATATATTCTCTCTAGATGATCATACAGAGTCATTCCTTTAAAAGTCATTCAATACCACCTATGCACTGATGACTCAAAAATTTCTGTCTGCAGTCAGACTTATATATCCAACTGCCTCATCTTTATTTGATGTAAAATAGGCAACTTGGTCTTAATATGTCCCAAACTAAATTTCTGATTTTCTCTTAAATCAATTCCTTTCTTAGTCATTTCCATGCACCCTTTCACTTGGTCAGGTTAGCGACTTGGGATCATCTTTAACTACTTTCTTTCTCTTATTCACTGTGTCAATCATCTACAAGTCTTAATTGTTCTATCTTTTAATTATTTCATCTCTCTCACCACTATCATCCTGTTCTAAGTCATAAGCATTTCTTATTTTGCTTTATGAAATAGCCACCTAACTGATCTTCTTGCATCCATTCTTGCCATTTTAACCAAGATATGGAAACAGTGTAAGTGTTCATTAATACATGGATGAATAAAAAAGTATGCACACACACATATGCATATACCTATAGTGGAATATTATTCAGCCATAAAGAAGATGAAAATCTTGCCATTTGCAACTATGTGGATAAAATTTGAGGAAAATACACTAACTGAAATAAGCCAGATAGAGAAAGACAACTACTATATAATTTCATTTCCCTAACCCATTTATAAAATTCAAACTCATAGAAACAGAGAGTAGATTGGTAGTTGCCAGGGCTGAGAAGGAGGGGGAAGTAGCTAAAGATGATTAAAGCATACAAACTTCCAGTTAGAAGATGAAGTTCTGAAGAGCTAATATATAGCATGTTGGCCATGGTTAACTGTATTGTCTTGCATACTTGAAAGTTGTTTAGAGGATAGATCTTAGGAGTTCCTAAGACAAACAACAAGTGATTCTGTGAGGTGATAGATGTGTTAACCACCTATTGTGGTAATAATTTCACAGCATATACATATTTCATATCACCATGTTATATATGTTAACTTTACTCAGTCATGTGTCAATTTGATCAATAAAGCTAGGAAAAAAAGAAATTCTGAATCCACAGATAAGTGATGCTTTTTAAAAAGTACACTATTTAAAGACATTGTGCAATTCATCATGCAGATAGTCTAAGGATAACACTTTGTCTTACTGATAGAGACAATGTATATGATATGTCAGATCATTAAAAATAAAATTATTTTAACAAGTGTTGATTTTTCAAACAATTAATCTGCTTCTACAAAGAAGTCAATATTCTTTTTATTCTTTCAATATTAGGTCACAGATCATTGGTTGGTTTACAAAAATTATAAACTGTTTACTCTCAAATTTTCATGAGGGCTGAGTATTATAATGAATTACAAATAAACATGCTATGGTGTTCTAAATCACAAACACCTCCATTAAAGTCACACAGCCAAAGGCTAAAGGTGAACAGTTTTGGTAAGCAATAAAGTTAATGTTTCTTTCTTTTTTTTTTTTTTTTAATGAAATGTCCAATTAGTCTGCTGACCCAAAGACTGATGAAGAAAAGAAGGAGAAAAGTGTTGAACAAGTAGTAATGTATTCCAAATACTTAAAAACACTTAAAGGAAAAAAAAAATACCACTGAAAAGAATCCAATTTGTTAAATTTGTCTTTTCTACATAATTAGGTTAGGGGTGAGCCAACACTTACAATTGAGTGGGTTAGTACTAAATTACAAAACTTCATAAACTACAGCAGAGTCAGCAGAAAGGATCTCATCTCTCCAGGGCTTGTAAGTGCAGCTTGTCAGAGCAAGCACAATCTGTTTCTGATGTAATATTTATATTATACATGCAGTGCTCTTCATCACAAGAGTTTGCCTCTAAATTAACACAGACCTATGACTTCAGTTGGGGCTGTGACCTTTAATATCCACTTGCCTGTGTTTTGAGGTTCCTATGTGAACACATAAAACTGTGAGAAGGTGAAATTTTGCTGGTTTGGGGCAATCAGGAGATGGAGTTTAAATTGTAGAATGAGTTCTTATTCAAATATTTTAAAACTTACTATTGTGAATTTTTGTTCTCCAGGTATTTGTGATGTCTGTGTTTAATTCATCAATGCCTCTGAAGCTATTCATGTTATAGAAGATAATAATAAGTAATAATAATATTTTATTTATAGTAATCAACATAGGAGGCTTCCCTGATGGCTCAGAGGTAAAGAACTGGCTTGCAGAGCAGGAGACACAGGAGATGTGAATTCAATCCCTGGGTCAGGAAGACCCCTGGAGTAGGAAATGGCAACCTACTCCAGTATTCTTACCTGAAAAATCCTATGTACAGAGGAACCTGGGTGGGCTACCATCCAAAGGGTTGTGAAGTGTCAGACATGACTGAGCATGCGGCACAGTTAACATAGTAACCATTTATTTAAGCTAAAAACTCCCTCCAGGGTGTAAAAACTAAATCTCACAATTTTTCACTTTGTCAGTGTGATATTTGTCCATTTCTGACTACTGTAGCTAAATTTAGTGACCCCCAAAGCAAGAAGTATCCCTAAATCTTTCCATTTTTAGAGCAGTCATGTGACTCTGAAAGTAATAAAATTTATTTATGAAGTTAAATGTGAATTATGCTTAATATCCAGACGAAATAAGGAATGTTAAATATTAGCCTTACAATTGACTTTAGAGCTCAACAAACTCCATCCTCTTGTTTTACATATGAGAAAACTAGGACTCAGAGAGATGTGTGATATGTTCCTCAGTGACTGGTTGGAGGAACCAAGTTCCTTGGAACTCTGTCATCTTTCCTGTTTGCCATTCATAGCGTTACTCTTAGTTTTGAGAAACAAGGACTCTCGATCATTTTTGCTTCTCAGAAGCAAAGAAGAACTCAGTCCGATGACTCAATGACATGCTTTTGGCTCAAATTTGGCCTCTCCCAGACAGTAGCAACCATTTTGCCCACTAGCTTCTTGGATGTAGTGTAGTGGAAATGAAAGATCATGAGGCTGGATGGGTTTCAGTGTACTAGTTATGGTCATGTAACCAACAAATTTCTAGCTCATAAGAAATATTAAAACATTTGGTAAGGGTTTTATGGTAGTTTTCAATGGAGGAGACTGTGTAGATCTTAGAAACTGAGTTCTACTTCTTTCAGAAGAAATATTCTCAGAGTGAAAGTAGCTCGGTTCAAACCAGCTAAGACAGAAATATCCCTTAAAACTCTCAAATCCCCTTGCTCACAAAACAAACTTCTGGTCTGTAATTTGATAAACTGAATGGATTTTCTTACCAGAAAGGTTATGCCCCATGAAGACAAATAGTTCAAAGTTATAGGCCAATATATCTCCAATTTTAAATCAACTGTCATTCCGGTTTTTGAGATATTCTCTCGTGAATCTAGTTCATTTCAGTTCCTCAGATGATTGCTAAACAAATGGATCATAAAGAACTTCTCCATGTCCAGTCACTTCATGCAATTATGAAATGATTCACTACCATGTTGAGCAAGGAAATTGTTAGTGGCTTTTCTTGTGTTAGACAAGTTCACAGAAACCTTGAAGGACTATCTCCTAGCAATATGGCACAAAATAGTCCTCCAATGGGTAAAGTGTTGGGTTTGGAACGTGTTTTTACACTTCTTCAAGTTCTGAGACTTCCTGAAAGGACAGGAAACTCAGCACAGTTAAGGATCAGAACAGTCTGTTGGTGTCACTATATATATATATTATTCAAAGAAATTTGGTGATTGGGGTATCTCTGTTGGATTTTATGACACTTATTACTTGATTTAGCCCTCTTGGTGATTCTGAGGCAGATAGAGATGATTTCAGTTACAGTCTTAAATCCCTGTGTAAGACTGTCTACCAGACAGGAAACAGAGATACAAATGGTTTAATCAAACAGTACAATTCAGTTTGCAACTTCTTCTATATAATTTTATATGTGTTCTGAATGGAATATCCTCTTAGCACTTGGGGAGATTTCAGCAGAGACTATATTTGTTCCAGTAATTTTTTGAGAGTAGCATCAGCCTTTTGACTAGAATCAAGTTTTAGTATGGGGCAAAATTGCCCCACTTTTATTCTTGTTGAATAATCAAAATTTTTGGTAAAGATACATTTATAAATTCATAGTTGTATTCGCTCATTTAATCATGTCCAATTCTGCAACCCCTTGGACTATAGTACTCCAGGTTCCTCTGTCCTGATTATTGCCAATCAATCATCACATTTATTGTCTATTTCTTCTAAGCTGTCAGTTCATGTAGCCAGAACTCATATCTTTTTATGCAGTATTGTGTGCCCAGTATATGTCCTGCTAAGTCACTTCAGTCGTGTCTGACTCTGTGCGACCCCATAGATGGCAGCCCACCAGGCTCCCCTGTCCCTGGGATTCTCCAGGCACAAACACTGGAGTGGGTTGCCATTGCCTTCTCCAATATGTCCTACTAGACCTTAATAAATAGTTATCAGTAAGTGAAGAAGATCTTAATATGTAGAATGTTGAAACCAATCAGGAAGAATGCACTATTCATTTTTTTTTTTTTTTTGGTCACAGAATTCCTTTCAGTGCACTTAATTGAGAAACTGTTCCATTTACCCTTACATGAGCCAAAGAATCTTGCTCAAATTAAGAAATAAAAAGTGTCATTAAAAACAGTAAAAACCATTTGCATCTGTCCTATTTAAATGATAATCTAAATAGTATTCATTTAAGACAAGCATAAAGAGAGAATAATAAAACCCTTAACAGGAGATGTTTGGTGTTTTGCTTTTCTGTACAATTTAAAAGAATCCGGGAGAATTTTTAAGCCTTTTCTAAATTTATCTTTTATGCAATAATAGTTATCTGATAGTCTCTCTATCTTTATTTGTTTAGTGAGAGTCATGGATAGATTTATATCCTGATTAATGTATGTTATATGTACTATAACATACATTAACTTTTAATTTTACAGTATTTACATGATAACTATTTCTTTTCATTTACCCTGGGGATATTGAAAACAAAACAACTGAAGTATATTAAGTTGTGTCATAAACTGTTATTCTCTGTGTAATAGGATTAGCATGGGAAGTCAGATGTTCATATGCCAAGCTCGTGTGTTCTTTCTATTGCATCAGGGAACCCAAGATTCCATAGTTGGTCAAGATACTGGTATGTCTTATTTGCAGCTTTATGATTCCCATATCAAGTGTAATTCCACCTCTACCATCTCATATCTGAGTTCCTGACATTCAGGAAAAATGTCTCCAGCCTTTTAGCTGTTTGACTGTTAAAAATTCATAATAAGCAAATATATCACGTTCAAGTTCTCTCTTTCTCTGTTCAACAAAATGGCAGAGGATCTGAACTTTTCCTAATTTTGAAAATAAATTTTATTTGTAAATATAATACAGGTTCGAAATTCAAAAAAAAAAATACATTTAAAAAAAGGAAATATAGAAAATATGCAAAAAGAAATGAAGGGAGTAAGGAAGGGAAGAAAGGAAGGGAAAAAGCAAGAATAGAAAAGGAAATTATATCAAGACAGATAAAATATCCTAACATTCCTCCAAAACCCTGCTGCTCTTTTCTCTGTTTGTATATTAGTCAATTATAGATATTATAGTTAGTTATATATTATAATTTTTAATAAAAATGAAAATGCAAATGCCTTAAGGCCACCAGTATATGTAATAATGTTTGCTATAATAATTTTGTCATAGAAAAGAAATTGCTAATAATTTGAATATTTTTGAGTAAGAAATTGTTAAGCAAATTATTTGAGCATTTATTTCTCATGGAATATAAATCAATTATGCTTTTCATAAGTTAGATTCATATATATACTAGCCTGGAAAATTGACTGTCATAAAAATTGATAAGTTAAAAAATAAGAGCAAGTTTCAGAGTAATAATTTTAGTATACTCACATTTATGTGTAAAAGATTTTAAAAGATAGAAAAAGGCATTTGTGTTACTAGAAGTATAGAAAAAAAACTGGCAACATGTGTGCCAATCTGTTACTGCAAGTTATTTTAAGAGATTTAGATCTGGAGCAAAGAAGGAAAGTATATTCTATTTTATTCTTTTTATATACCTCTGCATTATTTAAATTGTTTGAAATCTATATTACCTTAAAAAGAAAATCTTCATACTATGTTTTAAAATTTCTACTGAAATCAAACCTATACTGCCATAGTATTATGAAATATTCATACTATATAGTAATACAAGTTAAAATAGAGTCAAGTCAGTCAGTTCAGTTCAGTTGCTCAGTCGTGTCTGACTCTTGTGACCCCATGAATCGCAGCACGCCAGGCCTCCCTGTCCATCACCAGCTCCCGGAGGTCACTCAGACTTGCATCCATCGAGTCAGTGATGTCATCCAGCCATCTCATCCTCTGTCGTCCCCTTCTCCTCTTGCCCCCAATCCCTCCCAGCATCAGAGTCTTCTCCAATGACTCAACTCTTCACATGAGGTGGCCAAAGTACTGGAGTTTCAGCTTTAGCATCATTCCTTCCAAAGAAATCCCAGGGCTGATCTTCAGAATGGACTGGTTGGATCTCCTTGCAGTCCAAGGGACTCTCAAGAGTCTTCTCCAACACCACAGTTCAAAAGCATCAATTCTTCGGCACTCAGCCTTCTTCACAATCCAACTCTCACATCCATACATGACCACAGGAAAAACCATAGCCTTGACTAGACGGACCTTTGTTGGCAAAGTGATGTCTCTGCTTTTGAATATGCTATCTAGGTTGGTCATAACTTTCCTTCCAAGGAGTAAGCGTCTTTTCATTTCATGGCTGCAATCACCATCTGCAGTGATTTTGGAGCCCAGAAATATAAAGTCTGACACTGTTTCCACTGTTTCCCCACCTATTTCCATGAAGTGATGGGACCGGATGCCATGATCTTCATTTTCTGAATGTTGAGCTTTAAGCCAACCTTTTCACTCTCCACTTTCACTTTCATCAAGAGGCTTTTGAGTTCCTCTTCACTTTCTGCCATAAGGGTGGTGTCATCTGCGTATATGAGGTTATCTATATTTCTCCTGGCAATCTTGATTCCAGCTTGTGTTTCTTCCAGTCCAGCATTTCTCATGATGTACTCTGCATATAAGTTAAACAAGCAGGGTGACAATATACAGCCTTGATGTACTATCTTTAAAAAAAAAAAAAAAAAGGTCTACAAAACCTCCAAATAATTAATGACACACACATACAAAATCATAGTTGTGCCCCTTGGTCATTTTTTTTAGTTTTTTTTTTCCTAAATTGAGGTATAATTGATTTACAACACTATATTAGTTTCAGGTATATAGCCCAGTGATTCAGTTACTTTTTTTAAGATTCTTTTCCTTTATAGGTTATTGTAAAATATTGAGTTTAGTTCCCTTTACTATATAGTAGATCTTTGTTTATTATTTTATATATAGTAGTGTGCATATGTTAATTTAAACCTTTAATTTATTCCTCCCCCTGCTTGGAGAAGGAAATGGCAACCCACTCCAGTGTTCTTGCCTGTAGAATCCCAGGGACGGGGGAGCCTGGTGGGCTGCCGTCTATGGGGTCGCACAAAGTCGGACACGACTGAAGCGACTTAGCAGCGGCAGCAGCTGCTTTCCCTTTGGTAACCATGTTTATTTTCTGTGTCTAAGGGTCTACTTTCATTTTGTAAATTAGTTAATTTGTATCATATTCTAGATTCCACATATTAGTGGTATCATATGGCATTTGTCTTTCTATTTCTGACTTACTTCACTTAGTGTGATAATCTCTGGGGCCATCCATGATGCTTCAAATTATATTATTTTATTCTTTTTATGGCTGTATACACACACACACACACACACACACATATATATACATACATATATATGTGTACCACATATTTTTTATCCATTCTTCTTTCAGTAGACATTTAGGTTGTTTCCATGTCTAGGCTATTGGGAATAATGCTGCACTGAATCATGCTTTTGGAATACAATCAAATGTTTTATTAGGGTTCTTATAATTGTCAAGCAGCAGAGAGTTGAAATTCAAACCCAAACTTTATTTAATGTAGGTATCCCATACATTAGTAGAGAAATTGGGGGGGCGGGGGCACTGTATTAAAGCAAAATAAGATTTTATATGAAGGTACCACACAGCAGAGAAACACCTATAATTGAGCATCACCTCATCTCAAAGTTTTGGAAAGATATATGGATGTAATTTTTTCTTTTCCTTTAGAAAATTTTGTTACCTTAGGTTGGTTAGATTTTTTTAATTTAAAATTAGCTGATGACCATGTTACTGAGTCCAAGCTCACTCTACTAGCTACATGGTAGGCCAGTGAATCCTAGAGATGAGGTGCTGAGGCAAGGAATACAACTTTATTCAGAAGCTGGCTGATGGAGAAGATGGCAGACTAATGTCTCAAAACAACCATCTTTAGGGTCTTAATGCCAGGTTCTTTTATGGATCTGAGATGAAGGGAAGTGAGGAAACAAAATAGAAAGGCCATTTAATCTCGCAAGTACGTCCTTGAACAGTATGTCTCGGGCAGGTGACTATGTTAATTTCTTCCTTCCTGCCATCTACAAATGGATAAGGTTTGGAACAAAGGCACTTTAGCTTAACAGTCAGGCAGAGGGGCAAGTCTCTGAGGCAGTCTATTATGTGTGATTATAATAACAAAAGCAGCCAAAGAAACACATCTAGCATGGAAGAGTCGAAATTGACTCTTTCCTGTTCAGATCAGATCAGATCAGATCAGTCGCTCAGTCCTGTCCGACTCTTTGCGACCCCATGAACCGCAGCACGCCAGGCCTCCCTGTCCATCACCAGCTCCCGGAGGTCACTCAGACTTGCATCCATCGAGTCAGTGATGCCATCCAGCCATCTCATCCTCTGTCGTCCCCTTCTCCTCCTGCCCTCAATCCCTCCCAGCATCAGAGTCTTCTCCAATGAGTCAACTCTTCGCATGAGGTGGCCAAAATACTGGAGTTTCAGCTTTAGCATCATTCCTTCTAAAGAAATTCCAGGATTGATCTCCTTCAGAATGGACTGGTTGGATCTCCTTGCAGTCCAAGGGACTCTCAAGAGTCTTCTCCAACACCACAGTTCAAAAGCATCAATTCTTCGGCGCTCAGCCTTCTTCACAGTCCAGCTCTCA
Source organism: Tragelaphus eurycerus (assembly GCA_935064755.1). Taxonomy (NCBI): domain Eukaryota; kingdom Metazoa; phylum Chordata; class Mammalia; order Artiodactyla; family Bovidae; genus Tragelaphus; species Tragelaphus eurycerus. The sequence goes on from CAKXYN010000001.1 coordinate 41,707,151, forward strand.
CATCCATACATGACCACAGGAAAGACCATAGCCTTGACTAGGCGAACCTTTGTTGGTAAAGTAATGTCTCTGCTTTTGAATATGCTATCTAGGTTGGTCATAACTTTCCTTCCAAGGAGCAAGCGTCTTTTAATTTCATGGCTGCAGTCACCATCTGCAGTGATTTTGGAGCCCAGAAAAACAAAGTCTGACACTGTTTCCACTGTTTCCCCATCTATTTCCCATGTAGTGATGGGACCAGATGCCATGATCTTCGTTTTCTGAATGTTGAGCTTTAAGCCAACCTTTTCACTCTCCACTTTAACTTTCATCAAGAGGCTTTTTAGCCCCTCTTCACTTTCTGCCATAAGAGTGGTGTCATCTGCATATCTGAGGTTATTGATATTTCTCCCGGCAATCTTGATTCCAACTTGTGTTTCTTCCAGTCCAGCATTTCTCATGATGTACTCTGCATATAAGTTAAATAAACATGGTGACAATATGCAGCTTTGACGTACTCCTTTTCCTATTTGGAACCAGTCTGTTGTTCCATGACCAGTTCTAACTGTTGCTTCCTGACCTGCATACAGATTTCTTAAGAGGCAGATCAGGTGGTCTGGTATTCCCATCTCTTTCAGAATTTTCCATAGTTTATTGTGATCCACACAGTCAAAGGCTTTGGCATAGTCAATAAAGCAGAAATAGATGTTTTTCTGGAACTCTCTTGTTTTTTCCATGATCCAGCAGATGTTGGCAATTTGATCTCTGGTTCCTCTGCCTTTTCTAAAACCAGCTTGAACATCAGGAAGTTCACGGTTCACATATTGCTGAAGCCTGGCTTGGAGAATTTTGAGCATTACTTTACTAGCGTGTGAGATGAGTGCAATTTTGCGGTAGTTTGAGCACTCCTTGGCATTGCCTTTCTTTGGGATTGGGATGAAAACTGACCTTTTCCAATCTTGTGGCCACTGCTGAGTTTTCCAAATTTGCTGGCATATTGAGTGTAGCACTTTCACAGCATCATCATTCAGGACTTGGAATAGCTCCACTGGAATCCCATCACCTCCACTAGCTTTGTTCGTAGTGATGCTTTCTAAGGCCCATTTGACTTCACATTCCAAGATGTCTGGCTCTAGGTCAGTGATCACATCATCATGATTATCTGGGTCTTGAAGCTCTTTTTTGTACAGTTCTTCTGTGTATTCTTGCCACCTCTTCTTAATATCTTCTGCTTCTGTTAGGTCCACACCATCTCTGTCCTTTATTGTGCCCATCTTTGCATGAAATGTTCTTTTGGTATCTCTAATTTTCTTGAAGAGATCCCTAGTCTTTCCCATTCTGTTGTTTTCCTCTATTTCTTTGCATTGATCACTGAAGAAGGCTTTCTTCTCTCTTCTTGCTATTCTTTGGAACTCTGCATTTAGATGTTTATATCTTTCCTTTTCTCCTTTGCTTTTCGCTTCTCTTCTTTTCACAGCTATTTGTAAGGCCTCCCCAGACAGCCATTTTGCTTTTTTGCATTTCTTTTCCATGGGGATGGTCTTGATCCCTGTCTCCTGTACAATGTCACGAACCTCATTCCATAGTTCATCAGGTACTCTATCTATCAGATCTAGGCCCTTAAATCTATTTCTCACTTCCACTGTATAATCATAAGGGATTTGATTTAGGTCATACCTGAATGGTCTAGTAGTTTTCTCTACTTTCTTCAATTTCAGTCTGAATTTGGCAATAAGGAGTTCATGGTCCGAGCCACAGTCAGCTCCTGGTCTTGTTTTTGCTGATTGTATAGAGCTTCTCCATCTTTGGCTGCAAAGAATATAATCGATCTGATTTCGGTGTTGACCATCTGGTGATGTCCATGTATAGAGTCTTCTCTTGTGTTGTTGGAAGAGGGTATTTGCTATGACCAGTGCATTTTCTTGGCAAAACTCTATTAGTCTTTGCCCTGCTTCATTCCGTATTCCAAGGCCAAATTTGCCTGTTACTCCAGATGTTTCTTGACTTCCTACTTTTGCATTCCAGTCTTTCCTGTTACACAATCACAAAACCTTCAAAATTCAGAATCATTAAGTCAGAAACAAGACTAACATTGCTCTTGTGAGGTCCTCTATTACCTTAATTAAAAATAATATTATTTAAAGCCACTGAGAAAATAAAAATATCCATATTTAGACATGGCCAACTCCAACTCCCTAATTACTTGCCCCATCCCATATATATTGCAAGTCCTTTCACAGTGTTATCAGTGTGGGATAGAGTGAGGGAGAGACACATAGACAGAGAGACAACAACAGAAAGATGGAGAGAGAGATGGGATTGAAGGATGAAACAGACAGAAGAGGCTCCACCTTGAAAGCAGGACTCCATCTTGGGCCGGACTGTGGACTTTGAGCTGTATGCCCAGTATCTATGGAAACGACATACCAATGGAAAACCAGACACCACCCAGCCGCCCCCACCATGAAGGAGCCTCCGGACTTGTGTAACCTAAAAGAATATGCTAATTATCTCTGTAACAGAACAAGGTTGTAAATCCCATTATGCTCATCCCATTATGCTTATGACCACAGGCCTATTGATAAATGTCCACTATTTAACTATCTAGGCTTATGACACATGAATCATGGGTTAACTTTGATCGTATCTCTCTTTTACCTTGTCCAGACTACTTTCAGGGAATTTGGGGAGGTGGGTTTGAGCACGTACACTTAGGGTATATAAGGTTTTCACAGAAATTGGTCGGGGTCCTTGGCTAAGAGGAGACTCTGCCTTTGGCCCGCCCGTGTAGTAAACTGTACTCCACTATCTGAATTGTCCTTCTGAGTGAGTTTGTTTCCTGAAACATGTGGTTACAACAGTGACCCCATGGACTGTAGCCTGCCAGGCTCCTCTGTCCGTGAGAATTTTCTAAGCAAGAATGCTGGAGTCGGTTGCCATGCCCTCCTTCAGGGGATCGTCCCAACCCAGGGATCAAACCCAGATCTCCCACATTGCATGCAGATTCTTTACCCTCTGAGTCACCAGAGAGGCCCAAAGAACTACATAGACAGACACTAAGAAATATTTAATGTATTAAAGATAATACATATGTTAAAAATAAAAGGAATTTTTGTTAAATCTATGTTTTGAGGGAAATGAGTAAAAGTATCAATAGTAGTTATTTCTAGGTGATATGGGTATAATATTTTTGCTTATGGCATATCTACATTTCTGGATAGGTTATATTATTAAAACAAAGCAAAAGTACAGTGTTACTTTAAAAATAGGAAAATAAAATCCTATTCAGTTGTGATAATTGTGTAGCCTCATAAGATCATTCAGCTTCCCTGGTGGCTCAGACAATAAAGCGTCTGCCCGCCATGCGGGAGACCTGGGTTTGATTCCTGGGTCTGGAAGATCCCCTGGAGAAGGAAATGGCAATCCACTCTAGCACTCTTGCCTGGAAAATCCCATGGATGGAGGAGCCTGATAGGCTACAGTCCATGGGATTGCAAAGAGTCAGACACAACTGAGCGACTTCACTTTCATCTTTCATAAGATCATTCAGAGGTGTGATATATTTTGCACATGAATAGATGGGGGATGGTGATGGGGATCTAGGAGCATTTTCTGCTTTTAGATCATCATGTGCCCCTTGGTTGAATTTTGGAATGATTGGGAAAGATTTTAAGAATACCCAAGCCTAGGTCCCAATTTTCAGAGATCCTGATTTATTTCATCTTGAGCTTAGGCTTGAGTATGAAACTTTTTAAAAGCCCTGCCAGTGATTCTAATGTGCAACCAAGGTCGAAAGATGTACCAGTGTAACAAAGTCCAAGCTCCTTCTTCTTGCCACACAATAGGCCAGTTAACCCTAGACACAGAGGTGTTGAGGCAAGAAATAGGACTTTATTCAGAGAGCTGAGTGACCTAGAAGATGGCAGACTAACATCTCAAAATAATCATCTCGTCAAGGCCTGGATGCCAGGTTCTTTTATGGATCAGAGATGGGAGGAGGTGAGGAAACAAAGTAAAAAAGCAATTTAATTCTTGCAAATATCTCCTAGAACGGCAAGTCTTAGGCAGGGGATGTGTTAGTTTCACTTCCTTATAGTTATTGCATGGTTGGTGTGAAATAGAATATCTCCTGTCATATTAATAAACAATGATGCCATAGCTATCCGCGATTTTGGTTCCCCAAATGTGAATTTCTGAGTCTCGCCAATAAGCAGCAAACAAGGGGCACCATTTTCCACACAAAGAATAAAAGAATATCACAGTCCTTCAAGTTGGGCAGTGTCAGGCTATTTCCTTGTGAGCCAAACAAAGACACCCTAGACCAAAGGTCAGGAAGAGTGGGCAGGGCAGGGCTCCTTGAGGCAGGCCATTATGTTTGCCTATAATAACAAAAGCGGCAAAACAAGAGTTAAAGTTACAAAAGCAAATCCAGTATGGAGTCAAAATTAACCCTTCCCGGTTATAACACTTTAATCTTTTCTTTTCAAAATAAATCTCATTCCAAATCAGGGCCTTTTTCCACATTAAAATATAGATGAACAGCTAGGAATGAGCCTTCATTTATTCTAGGTCATGCCATCATCCGGGCTTCCTTTGTGGCTCAGCTGGTAAAGAATCACCTGCAATGCGAGAGACCTGGGTTGGATCCCTGGGTTGGGAAGATCCCCTGGAGAAGGGAAGGGCTACCCACTCCAGTATTCTGGTCTAGAATACTCCATGGATGTCCATGGAGTCACCAAGAGAGGGACGTGGCAGAGCGACTTTCTCTTTCATTTTCATGACATCCACTTCCCTAATCCACCTTCATCTTAAGCATTCTCTAGTTCCTTATTCACGACATCCTAGATTCTTTTAAAAACAAAATATAAATTCCTTTCAAACCACTAAATATTACACAAAAATTTGAAAGTATTTCATTCAGTATTACTTTCCCATAACAGTTCTCATTTTATATTAATTTATTCAGTTGATCTGCTCTCCTCCAAGACTGAGTATGTTAGAGGTTCTATAGCCCAAGCCCCCCCACCCCATCCCCAACACCCAGAAGTAACAGCTTCCCTCCTGTGGGAGCACATAGTCACAGTTCATTCGTCAGTTTTATAACTCTAAAATGCACATATATGTTAATAAATGCATTATTTGAGCTAGACCTGTTTCTGCATAAGATAAAAATCTTTAGTAAATTCTGATTGCTTTTATATACCCTCAAATCACCTTGGTCAACATCTCTTGGCCATGAAGTTCAGTCTGATGAAATAATAATTGCATAGTGTACCAGGTGATAAGTCTAACCTGAGATTGCCATTTTACTTTCTCTGGTAATATTTTGAACTCTGGTAGATGAAAAATTACTGCAATTAATCTACCATGTTATTTCATAGACAATGAAAGTACCTAGCACTGAGGTAGTAGTTTTCATCAACAGGGCTCTAAGCACTTGGTACACGATTTTTCTCAGGAAGCTTCACAACAGCCATGAGCACTAGGCCGGCAGGTATCATCCCCATGCTCCCTACTGAGAACCCAGAGCACGGAGAGATGAATAACGTACTCAAGTTCACACCGGATATAACTAAAATTTTTGCTACACAAGGATGTAACTAAATATTTTGCTATCCATCCAATGTTCGTTGAAATATTATTTTTACTTTTTATTTTACAAAGCAAAATTTCAGTTTGTTACCAACTGGAATACTGTTCAAGAATCTATTCAAATCGTTTATGTCCTCTAGAGGTCCTTATTTTTTTAACTGATTTTTGATAGAATTTGCCAAAAACTTTGTCCTCATTTGTATCTGCATTAAAATACCCTGTCACACTGACTACTGTCATCTAAAGTTGCATGTATGCTCTGGTGCCTCATTCATACATAAGTGACACCTTACTAATCACCATATGTTTTAAACAAATACATTGTAGCATTAATGTATTGCTTTACAGCCTTGAAAATAATTATATTTTTTTCAATAAGAATTATCACTAAATCGTAGCATTGTATAAACTATTTCCTTTTTATAGAGGAAAAGGTTATTAACTAGCCATAAATAGCCCAAATTTTAATATCCAATTTATGTTTTAAAAAAAGCTAACTTTGTTTTTGAAATAGTAGATTGCAAAGAAAATAATGTGTAGGTTTCAAAATATCTCCAAAGCCCTTCATATATAAAGCAATACTAAAATACTACAATATATCAGCTAATCTGATGGAACAAGGAGTAGGAAAAATAATTCAAAAGATTAAATCACTTCAGATCAGATCAGATCAGATCAGTCGCTCAGTCGTGTCCAACTCTTTGAGACCTCATGGACTGTAGCCTGCTATGCTCCTCTGTCCATGGGATTTTCCAGGCAAGAGTACTGGAGTGGGTTGCCATTTCCTTCTCCAGAGGATCTTTCTAACCCAGGGATCGAACCAAGGTCTCCCGCACTGTAGGCAGACGCTTTACCATCTGAGCCACCAGGGAAGTCCCTTATGATGTTAGATCAGATCAGATCAGATCAGTCGCTCAGTCGTGTCCGACTCTTTGCGACCCCATGAACTGCCGCACGCCAGGCCTCCCTATCCATCACCAGCTCTCGGAGGTCACTCAGACTCACATTCATCGAGTCAGTGATGCCATCCAGCCATCTCATCCTCTGTCGTCCCCTTCTCCTCTTGCCCCCAATCCCTCCCAGCATCAGAGTCTTCTCCAGTGAGTCAGCTCTTCGCATGAGGTGGCCAAAATACTGGAGTTTCAGCTTTAGCATCATTCCTTCCAAAGAAATCCCAAGGCTGATCTCCTTCAGAATGGACCGGTTGGATCTCCTTGCAGTCCAAGGGACTCTCAAGAGTCTTCTCCATCACCACAGTTCAAAAGCATCAATTCTTCGGCGCTCAGCCTTCTTCACAGTCCAGCTCTCACATCCAACATGACCACAGGAAAGACCATAGCCTTGACCAGGCGAACCTTTGTTGGCAAAGTGATGTCTCTGCTTTTGAATATGCTATCTAGGTTGGTCATAACTTTCCTTCCAAGGAGTAAGTGTCTTTTAATTTCATGGCTGCAGTCACCATCTGCAGTGATTTTGGAGCCCAGAAAAATAAAGTCTGACACTTTTCCACTGTTTCCCCATCTATTTCCCATGTAGTGATGGGACCAGATGCCATGATCTTCGTTTTCTGAATGTTGAGCTTTAAGCCAACCTTTTCACTCTCCACTTTCACTTTCATCAAGAGGCTTTTGAGTTCCTCTTCACTTTCTGCCATAAGGGTGGTATCATCTGCATATCTGAGGTTATTGATATTTCTGCCGGCAATCTTGATTCCAGCTTGTGTTTCTTCCAGTCCAGCATTTCTCATGATGTACTCTGCATATAAGTTAAATAAACATGGTGACAATATGCAGCCTTGACGTACTCCTTTTCCTATTTGGAACCAGTCTGTTGTTCCATGACCAGTTCTAACTGTTGCTTCCTGACCTGCATACAGATTTCTCAAGAGGCAGATCAGGTGGTCTGGTATTCCCATCTCTCTCAGAATTTTCCACAGTTTATTGTGATCTACACAGTCAAAGGCTTTGGCATAGTCAATAAAGCAGAAATAGATGTTTTTCTGGAACTCTCTTGCTTTTTCGATGATCCAGCGGATATTGGCAATTTGATCTCTGGTTCCTCTGCCTTTTCTAAATCCAGCTTGAACATCACTTAAAAGTATGCTGTTTAATTTTAAATTTCACATACACACACACACATGCATATATACCAAGATATTTTCACTTATTCATTATTTACTCATTTATTTATGTATTTTTTGTGTGTCTAACATATGCTTGTCACTTATTTCCTGTCCTCAGGGGACTTGTTTTCTTGAAAGGGAAAGTCAGTCAGTCCTGTTCTACTCTTTGCGAGTCCATGGACTCTACAGTCCATGGAATTCTCTAGGATAGAATACTGGAGTGGGGGTAGCCTATTCCTTCTCTGGGGGATCTTCCCAACCCAGGAATCAAACCAGGGTTTCCTGCATTGCAGGCAGATTCTTTACCAACTGAGCTATTAGGGAAGCCCATAGTTTTCTTGAGGGATCTAAATGCTAATCAAATAACCATATAAATGAATGGAAAATTTTGATTTTGATGTGTATCATGAGAGAGAAATAAGTGATGTCTAAGAGAATAAAGCTGATAGATTTGACATATTCTCATGTCGAGTAAGATGTTATTAAGTTCAGTTCAGTTCAGTTCAGTCACTCAGTCATGTCCGACTCTCTGCGATCCCATGAATTGCAGCATGCCAGGCCTCCCTGTCCATCATCAACTCCCGGAGGTCACTCAAACTCATGTCCATCGAGTCGGTAATGCCATCCAGCCATCTCATCCTCTGTCGTCCCCTTCTCCTCCTGCCCTCAATCCCTCCCAGCATCAGAGTCTTTTCCAGTGAGACATCTCTTCGCATGAGGTGACCAAAGTACTGGAGTTTCAGCTTTAGCATCATTCCTTCCAAAGAACACCCAGGGCTGATCTCCTTCAGAATGGACTGGTTGGATCTCCTTGCAGTTCAAGGGACTCTCAAGAGTCTTCTCCAACACCACAGTTCAAAAGCATCATTTAGACTTAGTCTAATAAGATCCTAATATATTATTTTTCTTGTAACTTCCTAGCTTAACTGGATAGAGTGGAAAACACCGGGTGATATGTCAATATTTCTCAAATAAAACACAATAAGTATGCTGCTGCTACCATCTCTCCTTTCTCCCTTCACATAAATCAATTTTCCAATATACAGATTTAAATATACAGAAAAAAAATTGAATGGATTTGATGAGTACATGAGAGATGAAGATAAGAAGCTCTTTTAACCATTTTTATATTAATGCAGAAGTCCATTTCCATGAGTTTTAGACTTGAATCAATACTTGAAATACATATCATTTTAAATTAAACATCATATACTCTTTGACTTTGTTTAATCAGGAAAAGTTGGTTCAAGTTAATAAATCACAGATGAGTTTTCTGTTGTGTATTTGTACAGACCCAAGAAAAAATGTATTAGGAATGCCTTTGCACTACTTTAAAAATGTTCTAAAAGTAATAAGCAAAAGCTTATTATTTGGACTCTGTAATTCATAGAACATTAAAATGAGAAGAAATCTTAGTTATCATAAACATGTTGTATTCCTTCATCCCCCAAGCCCTGTTTCTTGAACGAAGGATCTCATGGCCAGCGAGACTAAAAATGACTACTAGAAATTCAAGTCTTCTGAAAAGAATGGGGAAGAGTATAGCATTGTGGGGAAAAAAAAATATGTATCTAGTCATCAGACAGATATAGGCTTAAGTCTTCCTCTATCAGTTATATTTTTCACCTTCAGAGTGCACTTCCACATCACTGATTCTGCCTTTTCATCTTTCAAGGCTCATAAAAAGTTTAACTTACAATAAGTTTGTCTTCACGGCTTCTACTCTACACTTAGAGCCTGTACTACTTGTTTTTGCAGTTAATCTCACAAGCGTTACTTTTCCCTATGAAGCACTCAAGGGCAAGGTGTTTATGCTGTTTATCTGATTACACATTATTTGTCTTTGTACTCATTTTTAACTCTCTTGCAGATAGGAAATGTCTCAAAGGTTTTATTCAACCTGTTAATTAATGAGGAGACAAGTAAGATGTTAAAAATGGTTCTGAGAAGGTTCGAAGAGATAGGTATTTGTAAACAATTTAATAAAGGAATAGTAGGGTAAACACGCTGAGTTAAACACAGACCTGATTAATACCAACAGAGCAATAAACCATAACCTTCTATATTTTCACTGGTCAGAGGTATATGTATCTCTACCAAACAAACACATGTAATTTTATAATTTTATGTCAGTTCACTAGATATGGGCCTATTTTATAATAAAGTGAGTTAACCAAAATGTATTACTTAACACTTATATATATATATATAAAGAGAAAATATATGCCATCCACATTTTGCTGAATTTCAAAGTCTTGGATTTTTTTTTTTAACATCCAAGAAACTGTGCACAAATAAAAATGTTTGTCAAGCGGATGAATGAAAAAATGTATCAATATAAATTACCACATAATTTAATATGTCTGAATGTCAGTTTTCTTATCTATAATGAAAAATTATTCATTTTACCTTATGGGAAAAATAAAAAGGATCATAAATAAATATCATATGCCTCGTGTCTACTCTAAGTAAATCTTGCTTATTGTCCCTCACTTTGATTACTGTTAAGCATCAGTAATTTTCACTATTATTTCTCCTAGCTCACTGATACATTCCTCTGCATCATTTAGCCTAGCTGTTGTTTCATTCTAGTATATTTTTCATTTCAGTTATTGTTCTTCATCTCTGTACATTCGTTCTTTTACATTTTCTCTTTGTTAAAATTTTTTATTTTCTCCTTCTATGCATTCATTCCTCTTCCAAGTTTTTGGATCATCTTTCTAATCACTACCATGAACTCTTTTTCAGATAGACTGCCTACCTCCACTTCACTTAGTCCTTCTTCTGGGGTTTTATCTCATTCCTTCATTTGGAATATGTTTCTCTGTTGCCTCATTTTTCCTAAGTTTCTGTTTGTATTTTTATGTATCTTGTAGGTTTCTTATGTTTTCCACCCTTGGAGAAATGACCTTCTGTAGGGGGTGTCTTATCAACCCAGCAGCACACTCATCCCCTCATCACCCAAGGTAAGTGCTCTAGCGGTTCCCCCAGTGAGGTCTGCATGAATCGGTCTGTTGTGGTGAGCTAACTGTATGGATTGTCTGGCAGGCTTGGTTGGCCCCTAGTTTGGTTGGGTGCCAGGCTCCACCTTGTATGTATGTTTCCAACACTGGTTGGCAGAACCAGGTCAAGAGGCCACTGACTGCATACCCCAAGGTGCCCCGGGGCAAGTGTTGGCATGAGCCAGAGGGCAGAGTCAGGATCCAGAAGATGTCAGGACTTTTATTACTCTACCGGTGGTAAAGACCATTCCTGGAGTTAATGCTTGACTGCTGGCAGTTGTTGAGCTGGGTCCTGGAACCTGGCTGCAGGGTCCAAGGATCCCAGAACTAGTGTTAGACTACTGGCTGCAGGGGAATGGTTCCTGACACAGTTGGATATGGGATCCAGGATGTCCCAAAGCTTGTGTTGGCCTGCTAGTGAGCAGGGCCAGGGGCCAGGTAGTCTCAGGGCAGATTCTGGCCTGCTGCGATTAGGCTAAGTCTGCAGGCTGAAAAATTGAGGTTTTCTCCTGTTTAGCATCTGCTCTCTGCTGGTTGGTGCTGGTGCAGAGGCTCAGGCAGGTTCCCTGGAGGGCACGGCTGGGGTCCAGGGGCTCTGGGACTCTTGCCTGCCCACTGTCGGGTAGAGCTGGGTTTTGGACCCTCTGATGGGCAGGGTCATGTCCAGAGGCTGCTGGGGGGTTGGGGGAACTTCATGCAGCCTGTCTGCTTGTGGGTGAGGCTGTGTCTCTGCTACTCTGGGCTGTTGGACACAGCCAGGTCTGGGTGCTAATGAGCTGGAGGAGGAATCCACAATGGCTGCCTCTACCACCAGCATCCATGTGGTAAAAGGAGCTCCCCATAATGGCTCCCACCAAGGTCTATGTCCCCAGAGGGGGCCTCAGCCAGCCACTGCTTCTCTGGGAGACTCCCTAAGACCAGCTGGTAGGTCTGGGCCATGTTCTGTCAAATTACTTCTTTAGTCCTGGGTATCTGAGTGATACTTTGTGTGCACCATTAGGTGTGAAATCTCTATTTCCCATAGTCCTTTGAGACTCCTGAAATTAAGCAACACTGGTTTTCAATGCCAAATGCTCTGAATTCGTCCTGAAATGGAGCTCAATACTCTCACGCCTGTGGGAGAAACTCTGCAATGCAATTACTCTCCAGTTTATGAGTTGGTCACTCAGGGATATGAGACTCAACTGTATCCGTCCTTCATACTCATCTTGTTGTGGTTCCTTCTTTATGTCTTTAGTTGTAGAAGGTTTTTGGTGTGTGTGTTTGTGTGTGTGTTTTGGGGGTTTTACTCTTTTTCATAAAAGGTTATTCTGCAGATGGTTGTGATTTTGGTGTGCCCATGAGAGAAGGTGACTTCAGTGTCTTTCTATTTGGCCACTCCACTATCACTACTGGCTCAGGGGCAATAGTAGCTACAGCAGTGGTGCGCCCCATGCTACCCCCAAAAGTGTGGAGACAGTCCCCCCACTTTGCTTTCTCATTCTTTATTCAGCTTTTTTCCCAGAATGCCTATCACTTCAATGGCACCCCACTCCAGTACTCTTGCCTGGAAAATCCCATGGACGGAGGAGCCTGGTAGGCTGCAGTCCGTGGGGTCGCTAAGAGTCGGACACGACTGAGCGACTTCACTTTCACTTTTCACTTTCATGCATTGGAGGAGGAAATGGCAACCCACTCCAGTGTTCTTGCCTGGAGAATCCCATGGACAGAGAAGCCTGGTGGTCGCACAGAGTCGGACACGACTAAAGTGACACAGCAGCAGCAGCAGCCTATCACTTCTCTGTGAACTACCCCATACTTTTTTTTTTCATGTGTAAAGTCTGGCTTTATCATGCCTTTATACAGTAGCATAAACTCCTTGACTATGAAGTGTTCAGGAGGCAAAGACAGCAATAGCAATGTGCATCACAGCTGTAAGTTACTGGCTTGTTAGTGTGATATTCTGGCACCTTGTTCTCTTGCTTCTTATATTATTGACCTAAGACTACTATATTTTTTCTCTCAAATTCTCTACCTATTAGTTTACTCACATATCCCACCAGGTTTCATTTCAGGCATATACTATTTTTTTCTGAATTTATGATGCTCCTAGCTGTGGAACAAAGATGTCCTGGAGCACTTTTAAATCAGGGGCATGTGATGGGAATTGTTTTATTTTTCTTCATGTTTTGTCAGTGGCACAACTGAACCTCCTGTTTGTTTGCCTTTAAGCATATGGTGATGCTCGTCATCAGTTCACTACATCCGTGCTTTGGTGGGAGAGGGTTGTGGTGGTGATAGTCCTCGTCAGCCTTCTTCTATTTGCATATTAAACTAACTGCTGCAAGGATTAAGTGTAGAGGGCATAAAGGAGATCATTATGTTGAAGTAAAAAAAAAAAAATAATGACCTCGCTTCTTGAAGATAATAGCACTTTAGGATTTTTTAGTACATCAAAAAGAAGAAAAACAAGGAATAGGAAGCATGAAAGTATGACGTGATAATAACATCTCAAAGGACAATCTAGGTACTCACTAGTTTTTTTCTAGTATTGAAATATATTTGACATATAGCATCTTGTCAGTTTCATGTACACTGTATAATGATTTTCTATTTGCATACATTATGCAATGATCATCACAATAAGTCTAGTAACCATCTGTCCCCATATGAATATATTACATTATTATTGATCATTTTCTTTAGGTTATATATTACATCCCCCATGGCTTATTTATTTTACAACTAGAGGTATATACCTCTTAATACTCTTTATCTATTTTACATGTACTAATTGTACTTCTGTTTGACTTACTTATTGTGCACAGCATAATATCCAGAAAATCCATCCATGTTTTACTTCCCAGCAACCACCCAGTAATATCCTCTATGGGTCTGTTTTTGTTTTATTTGTTTTGTCTTTCTGATTCCACATATAAATGAGCTCATATAATATTTTTATTTCTCTATTTGACTTACTGTGCATAGCATAATACCCAGAAAATCCATCCATTTTATGGTAAACAGAAAAATTTGACTTTTTTGAATGAGTAATATTCCATCATCCACCCACCCCCTACCCCACCCCACCCCCACACACACACCACATCTTCCTTTCCATTTATCTATCAATGGTCACTGCCATATTATCCAAGAATTTTGCTTCTGAGTATTTACACAAAGAAAAGAAAAACAGTAATTTTAAAAATCACATGCACACTAATTTTCATTGCAGTAGTATTTACAATAGTTAAGATATGAAAGCAACACAAGTTTTTTTTTTTTTTAATCTAAATTGTTTATATATTTAGCAAAGATCGGTATTCCTGACAGAAACAAAACATAGAAAGCAAAAACTAAACCTCATCCCCACTAGATACAGTTATATCTGTTTTACAAAATATTTTACTGGAGTATAGTTGCTTTATCAGAGAAGGCAATGGCACCCCACTCCAGCACTCTTGCCTGGAAAATCCCATGGACGGAGGAGCCTGGTAGGGTGCAGTCCATGGGGTCACTAAGAGTCGGACACGACTGAGCGACTTCACTTTCACTTTTCACTTTCATGCATTGGAGAAGGAAATGGCAACCCACTCCAGTATTCTTGCCTGGAGAATCCCAGGGACGGGGGAGCCTGGTGGGCTGCCGTCTATGGGGTCGCACAGAGTCGGACACGACTGAAGTGAAACATCATCATAGTTGCTTTATACAGCATCTCAGTTTCTTCTGTACAGCAAAGTGAATCAGTCATATATTTACAACTGATATATATTATATGTATATATATATATGTATATATGTATATATATATATATATATATATATATATATATATATATCCTCTTTTTTTGGATTTCCTTCCCATTTATGTCACCCCAGAATGCTGAGTTCCTTAAACTATACAGTAGATTCTCAATAGTTATGTATTTTATGTTGCTGTCGTTCAGACATTAAAATCATGTCTAACTCTTTGCAACCCCATGTACTATAGCACACCAGGCTCCTCTGTCTTCCTCTGTCTCCTGAAATTTGCTTAAATCATCTCCATTGAGTCTGTGACACTATCTAATCATCTCAATCTCTGCCTTCCCCTTCTCCTCTTGCTTTCAATCTTTCCCAGCACCAAGGTCTTTTCAGATGAGTCAGCTCTTTGCATCCGGTGGCCAAAGTATTGGATCTTCAGCAACAGTCCTTCCAATGAATATTCACAGTTGGATTTCCTTTAGGATTAACTGGTTTGGTCTCCTTGCAGCCCAAGGGACTCTCAAGAGTCTTCTTTAGCACCATAGTTCGAAAGCATCAATTCTTCAGTTCTCAGCCTTGTTTATGGTCCAACTCTCATATCCCTACATGACTACTGGAAAAATCATAACTTTGACTATACAGACCTTTGTCAGTAAACAGTTGTCTCTGCTTTTTAGTACACTGTCTAGGTTTGTCATGGCTTCTCTTCCAAGGAGCAAGTGTCTTTTAATTTCATGGCTACAGTCACTGTCTGCATTGATTTTGGAGCCCAAGATGTTTAAGTCTGTCACTGTTTCCAGTTTTCCCTCTAATGTTTTCTGTGAAGTGTTGGGACCAGATGCCATGATCTTAGTTTTTTGAATGCTGAGTTTTAAGCCAGATTTTTCATTCGCCTCTTTCACCCTCAACAAGAGGTTCTTTGGTTCCTCACTTTCTGCCTTTAGAGTGGTATCATGTGCATATTAGAGGTTGTTGATGTTTTTGCTGCCAATCTTGTTTCCAGCTTGTAACTTGTCCAGTCCATCATTCTGCATGATGTACTCTGCATATAAGGTAAATAAACAGGGTGACAATAAACACCCTTCTCATGCTCCTTTCTCAATTTTGAACTAGTCAGTTGTTCCATATAGGGTTTTAACTGTTGCTTCTTGACCTACATACAGGTTTCTAAGGAGAAAGGTAAGGTGGTCTGAGATTCCCATCTCTTCAAGAATTTTCCAGTTTGTTTTGATCCACAAGCCAGAGGCTTTAGCATAGTCAATAAAGCACAAGTCGATGTTTTTTCCTGGAAATCCCTTGTTTTCTCCATGATCCAATGAATGTTGGCAATTTGCTCTCTGGTTCCTTTGCCTCTTTGAAACCCCGCTTGTACATCTGGAAGTTCTTGGGTTACGTACTGCTGAAGCCTAGCTTGAGGGATTTTGAGCATTACCTTGCTAGCACAGTTTTGCACAGTAGTTTGAACATTCTTTGGCATTGTACTTCTTTAGGATTGGAATGAAAACTGAGTTTTTCCAGGCCTATGGCCACTGAAAGTTTTCCAAATTTGCTGACATATTGAGTGAGTACAGCACTTTAACAGCACCATCTTTTAGGCTTTTAAATAGTTAAGCTAGAATTCCATCACCTCCACTAGCTTTGTAGGTAGTAATGCTTCCTAAGGCCCACTTTCACATTCCAGAATGTCTGGCTCTAGGTGAATGACCACACCATTGTGGTCATTCATGTCATTAAGACCTTTCTGGTATAGTTCTGTGTATTACTGCTACCTTTTCTTAATCTCTTCTTCTTTTAGGTTCTTATTGCTTCTGTCCTTTATCGTGCCCATCATTTGCATGAAATGGTCTCTTGATATCTCCAGCTTTCTTGATGAGATCTCTAGTCTTTCTCATTCTGTGGTTTTCATATATTTCTTTGCATTTTCATTTAAGACCTTATTTCTCCTTGCTAGTCTTTAGAACTCTGCATTCAGCTAGGTTATCTTTCTCTTTCTCCCTTGCCTTTCACATCTCTTCTTTTCTCAGCTATTTGTAAAACCCTGGGTGGCCATTCATGGCATGGTCATATCTTCATTGAGTTACAGAAGCCCCTTCACCAAGATAAGGCTGTGATCCATGAAGAGGTATCTATTTTATACATAGTATCAGTCCCAATCTCTCAATTCATCATATCCTTCTATGCCCCACCTTGGTGTTCATATGTTTGTTCTCTGTATCTGTATCTCTATTTCTGCTTTGCAGATAGGTTCATCAGTAACATTTTTCTAGATTCCACATACATGTGTTAATATATGGTATCTGTTTCACTCGTTCTGAGTTACTTCATTCTATGATGTTTTAAATGACTTTTCTTTGAAATGTAAAGAAACATATAATGTTTTACTGTCAAGAATATTGTGATTGACTAAAATTGACACTGTCATGGACATCAAACATATTTAAACACCAGAATAGGCAACGATGGTAAAGCTCATGATAAAATAGTTAAGCAAATAAATTTAATTGGCTCTTTTGAAAGTTATGACCAACCTAGATAGCATATTCAAAAGCAGAGACATTACTTTACCAACAAAGGTTCGCCTAGTCAAGGCTATGGTCTTTCCTGTGGTCATGTATGGATGTGAGAGCTGGACTGTGAAGAAGGCTGAGCGCCGAAGAATTGGTGCTTTTGAACTGTGGTGTTGGAGAAGACTCTTGAGAGTCCCTTGGACTGCAAGAAGATCCAACCAGTCCATTCTGAAGGAGATCAATCCTGGAATTTCTTTAGAAGGAATGATGCTAAAGCTGAAACTCCAGTATTTTGGCCACCTCATGCGAAGAGTTGACTCATTGGAGAAGACTCTGATGCTGGGAGGGATTGAGGGCAGGAGGAGAAGGGGACGACAGAGGATGAGATGGCTGGATGGCATCACTGACTCGATGGGTATGAGTCTGGGTGACCTCCGGCAGCTGGTGATGGACAGGGAGGCCTGGCGTGCTGCAGTTCATGGGGTCGCAAAGAGTCGGACACGACTGAGCGACTGATCTGATCTGATCTGATCTGATCTTTGAGAGTATTTACAAAAACAGTAATACGAGAAAGGGTTTATTGCAGGTGTTTGGTCAATGTTCTCTCAATTATTTGGTAAAATTAAGGAGTGTATATATGAGGAACATAGAATATAGGGTCAAAATATATATCAAAGGAATAATTAGTTTTCCTTTTTCAAGAGACCACAACAAATCAAGGTGCTTAAGTAAGATTTGTATCGTACATAAAATTTTACAGGTGAAATTTAAATCAATTTCCTCCTCCTCTTCTCTACAATAAACTGGTTAATAGTTGCTTATTATAAAATAAATCTTTCAAATACTTGGGCACAGTTAAGTATCCTCTTAGCTTTCTTTCTCTAATATAAAATTACTTATAACTAATTTATGAATCATGCACATACTTTTAGAAGAAGCATAGTACATAAATTTACAATCCCCCTTGAGGAATGAACTCATGTGTTCCTTTTAAAATATATGCAACACTTCCCATTTATATGGGCAGCATCACATATATCATTTGAATAGCAGTGCTTTGTTTACATTTAGTATCTTTGTACAAAAATGAAAACCAGTTTGGATAGAAGTTCACTCTTTACAACTCCTCTAGGAGACAGGGAAAATCCTCTCTAAATATAACAAGAGTGTTGATGTTTTCTCTTATAGATTTCCATGGATCAAAATTTAGGGTAGCATTCCATTGGGAAAAGAAGGAAGGAAAGGGAGGAAAGAAAGGAGAAAAGAAAAAAGGGAAGAAAAAAATGAAACCTGAAAAGCAAAAAAAAAAAATAAATAAATAAAACACCATGTCATTCTTTATTCACTATTAATTCCTTTCTTTCATTTTCTCTCATTTATTCCTCTCACAGCTTCTCCAATGTTTCCTTGCTCCCCAAATTATCATTTCCAGAACTCAGGCTCCTTTCCAGTTTAATGGCCCATTCTTTCTTACATTGTGTAACTGAGTGTCACCGAAGCCACTTCAATACTCATTCCTTGGTTAAATCAAACAACATCTTCATAACTTTGCTAGACATATTTCTAGAAGCCAATTTTTTTGTTGTTGTTATAAGGGAATGCTTATTCTCCCAGGCACTTGGAGTCAGAATTTCTTTGTCATCTTTGATTTTATATTTCAGTACCATGTCGGTATCACCAAACTCTACTGGTCACAGCATCATAATAGTTAGCTCATCACTCCTTCCCTTCTAATTTTAATAATGCTCAAACTACTTTAATCCTCATTTCTCCTCATCTGTGCTGTGCTTAGTCATTCAATCATGTCCAACTCTTTGCAACCCCGTGGGCAATAGCCCATCAGGCTCCTCTGTCCCTGGGGATTCTCCAGGCAAAAATACTAGAGTTTGTTGCCAGGCCCTCCTCCAGGAGATCCTCCCAACCCAAGGATCGAACCCAGGTCTCCCACAGTACAGGCGGATTCTTTACAGTCTGAGCCACCAGGGAAGCCCATGAATACTGGAGTAGGTAACCTCTCCCTTCTCCAGGGAATCTTCCAGACCCAGGAATCAAACAAGGGTCTCCTATATTGCAGGTTGCTTCTTTACCAGCTGAGCTACCTAGATTATTATAAGAAATAATAATGTTAAACTAATGTCTGGGTATTAATATCTTGTCTTTCTCTTTATTAATCTATGCACAATGCTTCTATACTAATATTTCTTAAATTATAAAGCCCAATTTATTTGATCCTTCAAGACTGTGAACAAATTATTGCCCTAACATGTATGACCTTCAATAGTAGGTTCTTGATACTTATTTTCAGCCCAATTTATTTCCCATAAAGTTAACCTGAGAGATTCAATGCTGCTCTGTGTGCTTTCTGTCCTCTATGTTTTTATGCAGCTACGTCCTCTCTAGGACACTCTTCTCCCTTTGCAATGCCTAAACCCCTCATATCTCCTTCTAATCTATTAAAGTTCTGTACTGCCTTTGGTTTTGAAAAGCAGTATCATTCAGTAAATGCCCAACATTTTCCCAATCCTCCTAATACCCATGCACTTGTATTTCTACTTTTTAGATACACCTAATTTTATCTACCTGTCATGTATGTATGCATACTTCTCTAATTTGTTTTATTAAATCTTAGAGCCACTGAGAGCAAGGATATTGAAAAAATACTCACTGGTCAAGAAATGATTATAGTCTTGTGGTATACACCTAAGTCACTCCAAAGCATACAGAGAAAAGATGAAGAAGAAGGTTAAAAAAAAAAAAAAAATTGCTTAAAAATAAATAAAATGACTCTGTAATGGGTTTAGATTTCTGTGACTGAAGACTAGTCTAAGATATTCAAATCAATGAATGTACAGAAACAAATAGTAAATCTTTCTGTGGATGCTTATTTGTCTGGAAAGGAGACAGTCACACATGGTGGCCATTGAGGTTTGACTCAAAATCAAAGCCATAGTAACTTTTGTGTTTGTAACCATGCTTCAAAGCATTCTCTTAAAGAACTGGAACTGTTAAACATATATTAATGTCCTTATCCTGAGAAGGTCACAAGTGGTTTCGGTCGTGGTTCGCCTCATCTGTGTCCTTTGAATCCTGTTAAGACAGAGAAGGCCCACCTGATAGAGTTCTCGAGGCAATTGTTTCACTGTGGCGCCCCACATTGTACTGCAAACTACTTTAAAATGTTTCTGGAAGGAATAAATCTTTAATTTAAAACGAATTCTCATTGCAAAAGCTTGAATGTACTTGAAATATCTGAGAAACCCTTGAAGTTATGAATATATAAAACCTCAAAGCTAGTCATTTTATAAATAAAAATCATTAATTTTTAATCAAAAGAAGATTTCCTCAGTGTAGGCTCCTAAATGTTTTATATCCGATATTCAGTGAAAGGTTTGCTCTTTTTGGATGCCTTATCCTTGATGCCCTGCTCAATCTATTTGCCTTAATCTCAGCTACCATTCCAGCATGTGTATATAATTGATTTTGTAGGACTTAGAGTCCAATCCTGGCATCCAGCCTGACTTTTATATATACAGCAGAAAATATAGCAGTCATTTAGTTTTTTGTTTGTTTCTTTTTCATTTACATTGTTTCTGCTGCTGCTGCTGAGTCACTTCAGTCGTGTCCGACTCTGTGCGACCCCATAGACGGCAGCCCACCAGGCTCCCCCGTCCCTGGGATTCTCCAGGCAAGAACACTGGAGTGGGTTGCCATTTCCTTCTCCAACATTGTTTCTAAACTATGTTAAAAACACCTCCTTGGACTTCCAAGAGAGAAATTCAGAAAGAATATTTTGACATATATGTTTAAAGTTCAAGTGGGTAATAATCTTGAAAGATTCTGCTGGTAGAAGATACACTTGAATTTGCTGGCATTTTCTATTTCAGGTGATAAAAAAATATATTAGCTTAATATTGGGAGGATAATACCATTTTATTACTAAAAAGTAAGCATTTATTTAATTTCTATTAAAGATGCATTTTTAAAGTCACATTTTTGTGACCATTTCCCATTGATATTTGGAATCCAGGTTAAAATGTTTAACAATAAATTGTAATACATTTTTTAAGTCCATGAGAAGATGAATAATAAAGAAAGCCTATAGGAAATATTTTAAACTTCCCTTTACTATCTAATTCTTGTGTGTAGAATTCTACTTTTAATAATGCCTGGACTCAAAGGAAACCAGAAAACCAAAAACATAAAATGAGCTAAGAAAAATGCATTTGAAAATAGCTAGAATAATGTTAGAATAGTCAAAGAACACTGTATTTCTAAAACTATTTCATGACTGTACACCCATGATTACAAGTAATTTGGAGATTTTTAAACTTTTCATAATGTAATTATATTAATACATTAAATAAAACTTCTTTTATCCTAGTTCAAATATTTTCTTGTAAAAGATCAGCACACAGTGCCTAATTAACTTCAGAGATGAACAGAGGCTATAAAAGCAAAGGCACAGTGAATTTCAAATAGGTATTCTACTCTAGTTGGTAAAGTTGGTTTCAATAGGGTACAGTTTAACGATTCAAAAAATGCTATATATGTAAACTGAAACTGAACAATTAAGTAAATGGATGTCAGATAGTGGGAGCTAGGATTCATTCTGTTGGTGTGGGGGATTCTAGATAAGCAAGGGAGAGGTTATAATGATCCATGTTGCAATGAATTACAATTAAAGACATCAGCATGAACTCATGTTTAGCATAAAATAGATACAGATAGAATTATGTACAGATAGGTATATATACCGGATTATGTAGAGATATTTGCTTCTCTGTGGGCTGCAGGAGCCTAGAAGTAACACCCCACTAGCAATGCTGCTGCTAAGTCGCTTCAGTCGTGTCCGACCCTGTGCGACCCCATAGACGGCAGCCCACCAGGCTCCCCCGTCCCTGAGATTCTCCAGGCAAGAACACTGGAGTGGGTTGCCATTTCCTTCTCCATTGTGTGAAAGTGAAAAGTGAAAGTGAAGTCGCTCAGACACGTCCGACTCGTAGCAACCCCATGGACTGCAGCCCACCAGGCTCCTCCATCCACGAGATTTTCTAGGCAAGAGTACAGCAGTGGCTTGCCATTGCCTTCTCATAAGCACACTCAACTCAGATCTTGGTTTCTCTAATAAAAGAACCCAGAACTCTTCATAAGAATGGTTGATTCTAGGGCTTGAATGGAGAATATATAATATTATCATAGAATATCTTGTAGAACCAGAGAACAAAATAGTGCTAAAGCCTAAACCAACCAAACAAACAAGATCAACAATGGAGATATATGTATCAAAAGGGCACAGGAGTCAAGAGAAAGAGCTCCTAAAAGCCATAGCTAGAACCAAGTGAACAACAGAATTCAAAACATAGTATTAGATTAAAGGGCTTAGCTGTTGGCTCAGTAGTAAAGCGCCTGCCTGCCAATGCAGGAGATGTGGGTTCGATCCCTGGGTCAGGAAAATCCCCTAGAGAAGGAAATGGCAACCCACACCAGTATTCTTGCTTGGGAAATCCCACGGACAGAGGAGCTTGGCAGGCTACAGTCCATGGGGGTCTCAAAGAGTCAGACATGACTCAGCGACTAAACAACAACAACAGATTAGATTAAAACCTAAACTATGAAAGAAATATGTTTAAATATATACTTATATAAATTTTTGATTGAATAAATGAATCACTGGAGGGGAGTAGACAATTATTCTGTGCAGAAGAATCTCAAATGATTTGTGTAGATACTCCCCTGCCCTGACAAAAGAAGTGGAACATAACTTCCACTCCTTAAGCGTCACATAGGACCTCCTTCTAAAGAATACACTATGGAAAGCATGGGAAAAAATAACTCTATAGCACAGAAGCCTGGCAAATACTATGTTGGCTGGGTAATGAAAGTCAACAGACATAAAGTTATATTGATAGTATGCTAGTGACATGATGTGAAAATGGTACTTCCTCTCTCTGTGTTATTTTCCCTAAAAACCCATGACTCCAATCTAATCATGAGAAAAACATCAGGCAAATTCCTGTTAAGGAACAGTCAATAAAACATCTGACCAGTATTCCTCAGAACTGTTAAGGTCCTCAGAACTAAGGAAAGAAAGATTTAAGAAACTGTCATAGTCTAGGAGCCTAAGGGGACATGATGACTAAAAGCAATGCCGTGTCTTGGATGGATCGCTGGACTAGAAAAAAAATAACAACTGTCCCATACTAATGTAAGATCAGTTAGCAATAGGAGAAACGGTGTGGGCTATGTGAGAACTCCCTATACATTTTCATAGGTTTTCTGTAAATCTAAAACTATGCTTCACTAAAAATATATCTTAAAAATAATAACAAAACTTTTTGGGGTGATGAGCACGATCTGTTTGATGCTCATAGTACCTACACAACTCTGTCAGAATTCATAGAACTGTATACATACACATTATGTCTCAATAAACTTTTCAGGCTGTCCCCTGGCTTGGGGCTGTCAGAAAGTCTATGAAAATTACAAACCTCAGAGAACGTCTCTCTTTAGTCACTGACATGAGGCACCATGTCAGTGATGAGACTGGAGTACTTTCAACTGATTTCAAGTACATTGTGTATATAGTTAGATATCAGGTATAATTGCAGGTGTTATCACCTTATTTAAAATACACAAAATTATGGCTATTAAGTAGTTAATATCCAAAATACAAAAGTAGCTCATACAACTCAATGTTAAAACAACAACAAATAGTCCAATTTTAAAATGGACAGAAGAACTAAATAGACATTTTTTTTTTTCAAAGAGAATATGCAGGTGGCCAACAGGCACATGAAAAGATGGTAAACATCACTAATCATCAGGAAAATGCAAATCAAAACCACAATGAGATATCACTATACACTTGTCAGAATGGCTGTCATCAAAAAGAATACAAATAATAAATCTTGGTGAAGATGTGGAGACAAGGGAACCCTTGTACAACATTTGTAGGAATGTAAATTAATATAGCCACTGTGGAAAACAGTATGGAGATTTCTCAAAATAAATAAATAAATAAGTAAAAAATACCATATGCATGCTAAGTCGCTTCAGTCATGTTCAACTCTTTGCAACACTATGGACTATAGCCTGCAAGGATCCTCTGTCCATGACAGTTTCCAGGCAAGAATACTGGAGTGGGTTGCCATGTCCTGCTCCAGGGGAGTCTTCCCAACCTAGGGATCGAACCAGCATCTCTGAAGTCTCTTGCACTGGCAGGTGGGTTCTTTACCACTGGTGCCGCCTGGAAGCCCCACAATAACATATGACCCAGCAATTCCAGTCCTGGGTAAATATTCAAAAGAAACAAAAATAGTAATTTGAAAAGATACACACACCCTCAATGTTCATAGCAGCATTACTTACAAATTCCAACATATGGAAGCAACCTAAGTGCCCATCATAATCATACAGATGTATGATTATGTATTATGTATTACTATAATCATACAGATGTATGATTAAAGAAGTGGTATATCTACACAGTGGAATACTACTTGACCATAAAAAGAAGAAAATGCTGCCATTTGCGACAGCATGGATAGACATGGAAGTGTTATGCTAAGTGAAATATGTCAGAGAAAAACAAATAATGTACATATCATTTATATGTGAAATCTGAAAAATGCAACAAACTAGTGAATATAATAATAAAGAAATAGACTCGCAGATATGGAAAACAAACTAGTGGTTACCCATGGGGAGAAGAAACAGGAGAGGGACAATATAGGGATACAGGATTAAGAGGTACAAGCGATTATGTATAAAATAAGCTTCACAGATATATTGTAAAACAGCAGAAATATAGCCAATATTTTATAATAACTAAATGTTGCATAACCTTTAAAAACTATGAATCACTATATTGTATATCCATAGCATATAAATCATACATCAACTACACTTCAGTTAAAAAATAAACTACATTGCAATACAAAGAGTGTTGAAGGTGATCCACCTCAGATTTGAGTCCCAGTTCTGCCACTTACTAACTGCAATCTTGGACAAATCGTTTCACTCACCCAAACCTCAATATCCACATCAATACAATGAGATTAATAATACTTATAAAGCATTTTAAAGATTAGATAAACCAAATTTAGAGCTAATTATCATGCATAAACAAATGGAAGTGCTCAATCAGTGGTAGTAATATGTTTATTCTAATGTAATTTTATAAATATAGTATAATGTAATTAAATAACTATGTTTACTATAATGTAATTTTATAAGAGTGTGAATGTGTTACATGGAGATAAATGAAGGAGTCACAGTAGTGGAAAACTCTAACTGAAGGCAGGCTAACCTTTCCAGTGGTTTTCAAAACAGTATATTTTTTAACCCTGGCTTCTCATATAATGTTAAACTAAGAACTAATGTTAACTGGAGGTTGTTCAGGTTGTAGTAATTCCATTTCTGGTTGATGGAATAAACAATCTAATTAGTGAACTTTTAAAATAACCAATTTGTTCCTCATGGAAATCTAGGGTAAAAGGATTACTTAAGTAGTTTTTACCTACAACAAAGAAACTGTGGTTTTGTTTTTTTTTTATCTTTCTGATAAATTGTGTAACTCAAAGGTCAGTAATAGTTTCATGCATCACAAGTCCTTTCTCGTGCCTCATAGTGCCTCAGGGCATGCATTCTAATGTGATCTGTCAGCCCCTACCTAACAGATTTAGTTCTTACTTGTAATATATTAATAGCTTCATTTTTAGATTTTGTTTTTTCCCAAATAGCACTAAGAAATTGATTGCCAGCTCACTGAGTTGAGAATGGAAGCAGATTGTTGAGCATGAATTACGGTCATGAAAACAGCATCAAGACTGCAGATTTGAATATGATAAATAAGAGAGAACTTACAAAGGAGTTGAGAAGCCAGCTGGGTGATTTTGCTATTAGAAATGGAAGAGATGGAGCTTTCTGGCATGTTTTTAAGCTTCAGAAATAGTTGCCAAGGCATGCAATAAGAAATTACCAACTACTTCAAAAGATGTAAACATCTATTTTTCTTTTATTCTAAAGCATAGTGATTCTCACAGGTCCTTAAAAATGCACAGTGGGGGAGAAAAATGGATCCTTATTTAATCTCCACTAAGTGAAAGAGTAGAGAATATATCAGATATGCAATTAAAAGACCGATTTATATATACTCTTTTTTTTAAAATTATTTATTTTCATTGGAGGCTAATTACTTTGCAATATCGTACTGGTTTTTGCCATACATTGACATGAATCAGCCATGGGTGTACATGTGTCCCCCATCCTGAACTCCCCCCGCACCACCCTCTCCATCCCATCCCTCAGGTTTGTCCCAAGGCACTGGCCCTGAGCGCCTTGCCTCATCCATCGAACCTGGACTGGCGATCTGTTTCACATGTGGTAATATACATGTTTCAATGCTATTCTCTAAAATTATCCCACCCTCATCTTCTCCCACAGAGCCCAAAAGTCTGTTCCTTACATCCGTGTCTCTTTTGCTCTCTCGCATATAGAGTCATCGTTACCATCTTTCTAAATTCCATATATATGCATTAATATACTGTGTTGGTGTTTTTCTTTCTGACTTAATTCACTCTGTATAACAGGCCCCAGTTTCATCCACTTCATTAGAACTGATTCAAATGCATTCTTTTTAATAGCTGAGTAATATTTCATTTTGCATTGTACCACAGTTTTCTTATCCATTTATGTGCCAATGGACATCTAGGTTGCTTCCATGTCCTGGCTCTTGTAAACAGTGCTGTGATGAACATTGGGGTAAATGTTCATCTTTCAATTCTGGTTTCCTCGGTGTGTATGCCCAGCAGTGGGATTGCTGAGTCAATGGCAGTTCTATTTCCAGTTTTTTAAGGAATCCCCACACTGTTCTCCATAGTGGCTGTACTAGTGTGCATTCCCACCAACAGTGTAAGAGGGTTCCTTTTCTCCAAACCCTCTCCAGCATTTATTGTTTGTAGACTTTTTGATAGCAGCCATTCTCACTGCTGTGAGATGGTACTTCATTGTGATTTTGATTTGCATTTCTCTGATAATGAGTGATATTGAGCATCTTTTCATGTGTTTGTTAGCCATCCATATGTCTTCTTTGGAGAAATCTCTGTTTAGTCCTTTGGCCCATTTTTTGATTGGGTCATTTATTTTTTGGGAATTGAGCTGCATGCATATACTGTCTTTTTTACTCTGCCAATATAACGTCAGGGATGATAAAGTCATTTAATCTGCTTAAGTTAGCAGGTCTTATAGAGTCTGCATCACTAGGTTTTGATGAGTTTCAAATCAATCCATGAAGTAAAGAATTGATAAGTTGGACTTCATTAACATTGAAATTTCTGTTGTGCAAAAGGCAGTCAAGAGAATGAGAAGACAAGTGAGAAACTGGGAGAAAATATTTGCAAAATATACATCTGATAAAAGAGTTTTATCCAAAATACACCAGAAAAACCCTCAAAACTCAAAAATAAGAAAATGAACATTCTAATTTAAAAATGGGTAAAAAACCTGAACAGATATCAGACTGTAGAAAAAATATAGATGGCAAGTTAGCACATGGGGAAAAATGTTTCTAACCATATGTTATTAGGGAATTGCAAAATAAAACAATGAGGTACTACTACACACTGATTAGAAGAGAAAATCCAAAATATTGACAGCATCAAGTGCTAATATGAATTTGGAGCAATGGAAACTGTCATTCATTGCTAGTGGGAATGCAAAATGCTACAATCACTCTGGAAGACAGTACAACGGTTTCTTATAAGACTAAGCATATTTTTAGCATACAATCCAGGAATCATGCTCCTTGGTACATTCCCAAAGTTGTTGGAAACTTATGCCTGCATACTGTACTCTATCGTAGCTTTCTTTATAACTAATAAAACTCAAAGGTGACCAAGATGCCCTACAGCAGGTGAATGGATCAATAAACTGTGGTACATCCAGATAATGGGATAGTGTTTGGCACTAAAAAAATGAACTATCAAGCCATGAAAGAACTGTAAATGTCTATTAACAGGTGAAAGAATCCAATCTGAAAAGGCAATGCACTATGTGATTCCAATTGCATGGTATTCTGGAAAAAGCAAAACTATGGAGACAGTTAACTGATCAGTAGTTGCCAGCAGTTGAGAAAGCGATGATAAGACAGAGCATAGAGGATTTCAGGATCTCAGACTTTTCTACAGATACTGATAGTTGAGACGTATCATTTATCCATACTTATACATCTGTCCATACTCATAGAATGTAACTCTTAAATTTGTCCATATTCATGAAATGTAAGACTGTCAACCGTGAACTCTAATATAAACTATGTGTTTGGGTGAAAATGATGTGGCCGTGTCATTTCATCAGTTGTAACAATTATACCATTCTGGTGAGGAATGTTGATATTGAGGGAAGCTGCATGTGTTGGCACAGAGGTATATGGGAAGTTTCTGTATCTTCCTCTCAATTTTGCTGTGAAACTAAAACTATTTTTAAAAATAGAGTACATTAAAAAAAATGTAGTGTGTGGATGGTCTCCATTAGAATCACTTCAGAGCAGGGCTTCTCTGGTGGCTCGGTGGTAAAGAATCTGCCTGTTAATCTGCCAGGGGATATGGATTTGATCCCTGATCCAGGTTGGCATGCCTCAGAGAAACTAAGCCCATACCCACAACTACTGAATCTGTACTCTAGAGCCAAGGAGCCACAACTGCTGAGCCCCTGTGCCACCACTGCTGAAGCTCTCATGCCTAGAGCCCATGCTCCTCAACAAGAGAAGCCACCGTAACGAGAAGCCTGTGCACTGCAATTAGAGTAGCCACCACTTGCCATAGCTAGAGAACAGCCCACGCAGCAACAGAGACCCAACACAGCCAAAAACAAATAAATAAATAAATAGCTTATTTTTTTTTTTTTTTAATAAAGAATCACTTCAGGGCAATGGTGATTGTTTTTAGTGCAGATTCTCAAACCTCATATTGGTCCTACAGAAATTTAATCAGTAGACATGGGACCAGATAACCTGAATTTTTAATGGGCTACTCAGATGATTATTATAAATAGAATAGCCATATGATTTATCATCCAAAGTCAAGATATTGAGAGAGGAAGCATTGTTATTAATTATGCCAGGACTTACATGGTTACCCCATTTAAGAAAACCACCTTGAGAACTGCTACCTACAACAGTGGTTCTTGTTCCCGGATGCACACTGCAATTCTCTTGGATGCTTTTAAAAACAATTACACACACAAGTCCTCTCCAAAATTCTTAAATCAGGCACTGACATTTTAATATAGCTTCTTAGATAATTCTACGTGGATTCATCTGGTCCTCATTAAATCCATGAATATGTTCTTTTTTTAAGAGGGAAAAAGAAAACATCTGTTAGAAAAATAAAGACAACACTGTCACATTAAAAGAAAAAAGAAAGATCATGTTGCCTAAAGATAACAAGAGCATCCTACAGCTCAAGGGCCCTGTGTAATTTAAAAATATATACTTTTAATACAGTACAACAAACAAGTTCCATGGGTTGAGATAGCATGGGTGACATGAAACACAATCCTAGGAAAAAAAGAGAACATTGGGAGCAATGGCACTGAACAGAAAATGTTTCCATTATTCAGAGGAATCATATTTCCAGGGCCTCTGGAGAGATCAGTGGCAAGAGAAGAGGAAGAGGAGGGATTATTGATTGAGAGCACATAGTTAAAAGGGAGGCAAAACATTGCTCACAGGTGTGAGGATATGTTCCTCACAGAAAGGATGAGCTTCAGGAAGGGTAGCTGGGAAAGAGGAAGTGGTGGAGGCAAGTACTTTCAAGGAAAATCATGACCGTCTTTAAAGCCAGCTGTTGGGTTCTATAGAGGAGGAAATAAATACCCAGGGGCTTGAGTGAGTTCTGATGTTGAATTTGGGTTTGATGATCATTCTCAGAAGTTATCCTTAGGTTTCTAGTCCTTGAATTCTTTTATCTTAGGTGATGTCCTTTTTTTCTCCTGTATACTTAGGGTTAATTCATGGAAATCTAGCTAAAGAATTAGTTATATAGGTTTCATGATGGAGAGAAGAGAGGACAGGAAAATTGATAATAAGATAATAGTATCAAGATGAACGTTTTGGAGACAAGCAATCCTGGGTTCAAACCTTGATTCTTTCATTTATCAGCTAGGGAGTCTGTTTTATTTCTCTTCTGGAAAATGGAGAGATTAACACTAGCCTCAAAGTTGTTGTGAATAGTGAGAAAAAAAATGAAAAGCTAATTACATATTAAGTGCTTAGCAAATTGCTGGTAGTATTAGTACCAAACTAATCACTTTACTTACAAAGGTCCATATGGTCAAAGCTATGGTTTTTCCAGTAGTAATGTGCAGATGTTAGAGTTGGACCATATAGAAGGGTGAATGCCAAAGGACTGATGCTTTTGAATTGTAGTGCTGCACAAGACTATTGAGAGTCCCTTGGACAGCAAGGAGATCAAACCAGTCAATCCTAAAATAAATCAACCCTGAATAGTCTTTGGAAGGACTGATATTGAAGTTGAAGCCCCAATACTTTGGCCAGCTGATGCAAAGAGACAGCAAATTGGAAAAGACCCTGATGCTGGGAAAGATGGAGGGCAGTAGGAGAAGGGTGTCAATAGAGGATGAGATGGTTGGATGGCGTCACTGACAAAATGAACATGAATCCGAGGAGATTCCAGGCAGTAGTGGAGGACAGGGAAGCCTGGAGTGCTGCAGTCCATAGGGTCAAAATTAATCGTACACAACTTAGTGACTGAACAACAAATAGCTACAGGAGCTTTGATAATTATTTAAGAGAAAAGAAGGCCAAAAAGAGATAGAGCATGTAGGGAGTAACTTGGCAAATGAATGATTGAGAATGTGAAATAAATAGGAGCTTCAGTTACAAAGATCTGAACCAATAGCCCACTTTCTTAGGAAATCTTTAAATGTTAATAATCAATCCATTATAATCCAACAGATCTACAAAAAAATGGAGATTTAGAAAGGAGTCAAAATTATTCTTTTCATTTTTCACTTCTACTTTAGAATTAAATCTATGTATAGATAAATTTAATTTATAGATTTGGGATTTTTGTAGTATGTACAATATTTGTTCAAGTGCTTGAGAAAGTGTAAAACAGAGTTTAATAAGCTATTTACCAAACTTTTGGTTTCTGAATGCTTTTCGTAAGTAATGTTTTCTTACCTCTCCATCACTAGAATTCCTAGATCTTTTTTTTTTAATATGGAATCTGATATAAACCATTCATTTGACAGTTTAGTTTGTTTATCTAGATTAAGACAGATCCACTTAAAAACTGCATTATTATCTTTAAATGTATTTTTAGTCAAATCAAAGTAAATGTTTCTTTTCATAAATTTTTGTATTTTACAATGAAATTAGTTTGGCATAAAAATCCTTTGCATAATTCAATATTGTCCACAGTAGCATTTAAAAGGATTAGTTAACTTTTACTCTTAAATATTCCTAGACTGTCTCATAAAAGTCTTTGTGAAAAGCCAGGTTTACTTTTATTACTGACAATTTTCCAGTTTTATATTTTGCTCTGTATATGTCTTGATTAAGCATATTCATTTTGTTTCCTCTATAGATGTACTTCGGGGAAGGCAATGGCACCCCACCCCAGTACTTTTGCCTGGAAAATCCCATGGACGGAGGAGCCTGGTGGGCTCTAGTCCGTGGGGTCGCTAAAAGTCGGACACGACTGAGCGACTTCACTTTGACTTTTCACTTTCATGCATTGGAGAAGGAAATGGCAACCCACTCCAGTGTTCTTGCCTGGAGAATCCCAGGGACAGGGGAGCCTGGTGAGCTTCGGTCTGTGGGGTCGCACAGAGTCGGACACGACTGAAGCGACTTAGCAGCAGCAGCAGCAGCATAGATGTACTTATCATGTCAACATCATAATACATTTCTTCTTTTAATATGTAAAACTGACATTTGTATGAAGTTGCCAGATATTTTTCCTTAAGTGTCTATTTTCATCACATTCATAATTGGCAGTATTTATTGTTTCATATAATTTAGAGATGACTTTTTAAAAAGTCTTTATGGTGAGAGAAATCACTTTCTGTGAGTTACAAGATCTTAATTATTACCTCCATTAGTTTGGGAGATTTTCATTTGTTTCCTTTGACAATAATGTTCATATGATCTTCTCAAGAAATGTTCTGATTACTTGCAGAAAAAGAACTCAATATAATAGAACATCTTTCTCAAGCAATGTAATTTGTTTTTAATTAGATCCATTTGAATTTTTCCAGTTAACAGTTTCTCAAACATTGTCATCCTACTTCTCTTCCTTATTCCACTGCCTAATTTGTTGAAAATATGAGCTACACCTGCTGCTTCCATTCTTCATTTGTAAGATTCTGTAATAGGTTTCTATACTTTTTACTGAAATTGCACATTCATGTGATAGCCATCTGGATCAGTTTCCTATTGTTGCTGTAACAAATTGGAATAGACTTAGAGGCTAAAAACAACACAAACTTTTTATATTACAGTTCTGGAGAATTGATTTCTGAAATGGGTCTCAATAAGCTAAAGTCAAAAGTTTCAGAAGGGCTATATTCCATTATGGAGAATCAGTTTTCTTGTCTTGCATCTAAAGGATAAGTGCCCTCCTTTGCTTATGGCTCCTTTCCATCTTCAAAGCCAGAGATGGCTTTCTCACAGTGCGTCACTCTGATACTGACTTTTATGCCTCCACACCACCCGTATGGCAGAAAGTGAAGAGGAACTCAAAAGCCTCTTGATGAAAGTGAAAGTGGAGAATGAAAAAGTTGGCTTAAAGCTCAACATTCAGAAAACGAAGATCATGGCATCCGGTCCCATCACTTCATGGCAAATAGATGGGGAAACAGTGGAAACAGTGTCAGACTTTATTTTGGGGGGCTCCAAAATCACTGCAGATGGTGACTGCAGTCATGAAATGAAAAGACGCTTACTCCTTGGAAGGAAAGTTATGACCAACCTAGATAGCATATTCAAATGCAGAGACATTACTTTGCCAACAAAGGTCCGTCTAGTCAAGGCTATGGTTTTTCCTGTGGTCATGTATGGATGTGAGAGTTGGACTGTGAAGAAGGCTGAGCACTGAAGAATTGATGCTTTTGAACTGTGGTGTTGGAGAAGACTCTTGAGAGTCCCTTGGACTGCAAGGAGATCCAACCAGTCCATTCTGAAGGAGATCAGCCCTGGGATTTCTTTGGAAGGAATGATGCTAAAGCTGAAACTCCAGTACTTTGGCCACCTCATGCGAAGAGTTGACTCATTGGAGAAGACTCTGATGCTGGGAGGGATTGGGGGCAGGAGGAGAAGGGGAGGACAGAGGAAGAGATGGCTGAGTGGCATCACTGACTCGATGGACATGAGTCTGGGTGAACTCTGTGAGTTGGTGATGAACAGGGAGGCCTGGCGTGCTGCGATTCATGGGGTCGCAGAGTCGGACACGAGTGAGCAACTGAACTGAACTGAACTGAACTGATTCCATATACAAAAGAGCCTGTGATTACATTGTTTCTACTAGGATAATTCAGAAAAAAATCTCCCTATTTTAATATTAGCAAAACTCCGTCTGCAAGCTTAATTCCCCTTTACCATGTAGCATAACATATTCACAGGTTTTAGGTATGAGGATGTGGGCATCTCTGGGGACCTATTTTTCCATCTACTATACTGGCACCCCACCCCAGTACTTTTGCCTGGAAAATCCCATGGACGGAGGATCCTGGTAGGCTCCAGTCCATAGGGTCGCTAAGAGTCGGACACGACTGAGTGACTTCCCTTTCACTTTTCACTTTCATGCATTGGAGAAGGAAATGGCAACCCACTCCAGTATTCTTGCCTGGAGAATCCCAGGGACGGGGGAGCCTGGTGAGCTTCCGTCTATGGGGTCGCACAGAGTCGGACACAACTAAAGCGACTTAGCAGCAGCAGCAGCATACTTCCCTATCATCAAATTCTGTTCACTTGTACATGATCTGTCTTGGACTCCATTGCTGGTAATTTTTGTTTTTGTTACTCTTTTGTGGGTGTTCTGTGAAGTTTTCTAAATCATTACAATCTCCTTCTCCTTATATTTCCTTTTCTGGTGAAATTCTCTATTTTTCCCATAAAGGTATGATTTTTACTCCGTGCTGATGATCCCAAATGTATATTTTTAGCCCTATATTCCTCTCTCCCCCCGTTTTTACTCATCAACCCATTCCTATATATTCCAAATTTTATTAGATAATTCCATTTGTTAATTTTCTAGTCCTTCCAAACTTGCCCTATCTGGTACCAGGACACCAGTTTCAGAACTGTGGTTCTTTTGACTGTGGCATTATTTAAAAGAAGATAAGAAATGGTGATTTAGACTCTCAGAAAAGATAACTGATAGAATCAAGTCTAGAGCAGTATGCGATATTAATATCCAACTCAAAAACTTATGTAAAACAAATAATCTATTTTATTTTCCTTGTATTATTTTATTATTATTTTAAAAACTTTTAAAACTGATGTATAATTGGTGTAAAATTGTATATAAGGTTTAGGTGTACCACACAGTGATTCACAATTTTAAGCTTATATTCCATTTATAGTTATAAAGTATATTATAAAATATTGGCAATATTCCCTGTGTTTTACAATATATCCTATGCTATGCTATGCTAAGTCACTTCAGTCGTGTCCGATTCTGTGTGACCCCATAGACGGCAGCCCATCAGGCTTCCCCATCCCTGGGATTCTCCAGGCAAGAACACTGGAGTGGGTTGCCATTTCCTTCTCCAGTGGATGAAAGTGAAAAGAGAAATTGAAGTCGCTTAGTCATGTCCGACTCTTAGCAACCCAATGGACTGCAGCCTACCAGGCTCCTCCGTCCATGGGGTTTTCCAGGCAAGAGTACTGGAATGGGGTGCCATTGCCTTCTCCGACAATATATCCTAGTATTTTATTTATTTATACAAAGTAGTTTGTACCTCTTCTGAAAAGAGTTTGTACCTCTTTTGTACCAAAAGTAGTTTGTACCTCATTCTGAAAGAGATGGGAATACAAGACCACCTGACCTGCCTCTTGACAAATCTGTATGCAGGTCAGGAAGCAACAGTTAGAACTGGACATGGAACAACAGACTGGTTCCAAATAGGAAAAGGAGTACGTCAAAGCTGTATGTTGTCGCCCTGCTTATTTAATTTATATGCAGAGTACATCATGAGAAACACTGGGCTGGAAGAAGCACAAGCTGGAATCAAGATTGCCGGGAGAAATATCAATAACCTCAGATATGCAGATGACACCACCCTTATGGCAGAAAGTGAAGAGGAACTCAAAAGCCTCTTGATGAAAGTGAAAGAGGAGAGTGTAAAGTTGGCTTAAAGCTCAACATTCAGAAAACAAAGATCATGGCATCTGGTCCCATCACTTCATAGGAAATAGATGGGGAAACAGTGGAAACAGTGTCAGACTTTGTTTTTCTGGGCTCCAAAATCACTGCAGATGGTGACTGCAGCCATGAAATTAAAAGACGCTTACTCCTTGTAAGAAAAGTTATGACCAACCTAGATAGCATATTCAAAAGCAGGGACATTACTTTGCCAACTAAGGTCCATCTAGTCAAGGCTATGGTTTTTCCAGTGGTCACATATGGATGTGAGAGTTGGACTGTGAAGAAAGCTGAGCACTAAAGAATTGATGCTTTTGAACTGTGGTGTTGGAGAAGACTCTTGAGAGTCCCTTGGACTGCAAGGAGATCCAACCAGTCCATTCTGAAGGAGATCAGCCCTGGGATTTCTTTGGAAGGAATGATGCTAAAGCTGAAACTCCAGTACTTTGGCCACCTCATGTGAAGAGTTGACTCATTGGAGAAGACTGATGCTTGGAGGGATTGGGGGCAGGAGGAAAAGGGGAGGACAGAGGATGAGATGGCTGGATGGCATCACTGACTCAATGGACATGAGTCTGGGTGAACTCCGGGAGTTGGTGATGAACAGGGAGGCCTGGCGTGCTGTAATTGATGGGGTTGCAAAGAGTCGGACACGACTGAGCGACTGAACTGAACTGAACTTGTACCTCTTAATACCCGACCCCATTCTCTTTTGCCCATTGTCTTTTCCCTAGTGAACACTAGTTTGCTCTCTATATCTGTGAGTCTGTTTCATTTTTTGCTATACTCCCTATTTTCCTGGTTGTTTTAGATGAATATTTAACGTTCCCTCATCCCTTGCAAAATTCCCTACAAGCATCATAATACCCCCAAAGCATAAGACAGGCAGTGAATATGAATATTTCAATAAGGATGAGAAAAATTTTCTTGTACTAGCTTATTTTTGCCCATCATTCACAAA
Source organism: Tragelaphus eurycerus (assembly GCA_935064755.1). Lineage (NCBI taxonomy): Eukaryota > Metazoa > Chordata > Mammalia > Artiodactyla > Bovidae > Tragelaphus > Tragelaphus eurycerus. The sequence continues at coordinate 41,743,426 of CAKXYN010000001.1, forward strand.
CCTTTGTCCTTGGAAGATCCCTGATTTCTTTACATTGTATACTTATGTCCCTTCTACCATAAAGCACTAAAATATCCAGAATTATTGATTATCATGATGTTGAATCTCTCTTTCATGTAAATCTTCAATAATGTGACGCATATTCAGTAAAACATGCTTCTACAAAACAAGCAGGTGAAAGACAGCACAATTCATGTCAAAGGGAGTGTTTATTATCTTTTAGTTCTCTTTACAAGATTAGAAAATACAAGATAGACAGCTGGAACATAATTCAACTCTTGACACGTATGACTCCATACAACGTAAGTGAAAACATCAGAATTATCCTCTAAATTTTAGGCTCCTAAAATATTTTTAATGTTTTCCTGAAGCCCTCTTGATTTGATCTTTTTGCAAATTATTTGGTGCAATATATTGTCCACTCTTTCAGGCATGAGCCCTCTTACCAGTTGTAATTACTTTCTCTCAAAATCTTTTTCTCTTTCACATCCATATCCACTAGCCACCATGTCTTATGGATTATTCTCTTCTATTATATGTTCAATGCCTTTATTCTAATTCTTAATTATTTTCTCAAAATTCAAATATCACAATAGCTTATTAATGAATTCCCTTGCCTCCATCTTTGTTTCCTTTTTTTAATGAAGTCTACCTATCATGGTCAGTTAATTTTTCTAACTCACCAATTTCTTATTGTTCTACTCAAAAGTCTTTAAAAGCTCTCTGGTACCTGAAGAATAAATATTCAAATATTTAGACTATGTTTATGAGTTTTCACAATTAGTCAGACCCACCTATGTAGTGTCATTTGTCATTATTGAATTATATTAGCTGCATACACTGGATCATCACAAAGTGTTCTGTAAAAACTAATTAAACTAATTTAAAAAAATTACATATTGGTAGATTGGAAGAAATAAAGGATTTCTTTGTGATTTTTCAGATATCTAATATGCTAATATACATGGTAAAAGCTCAAGAAGCAAACCTGAAAAGCAGGGATTCTGACACGCAATTGATTATAAAGCTCTCTTTTTTCTTAAGACACTATTGATATTTGGAGTGATACCATTGCCCGAGGAAACAACACTGCAGCAATCTGCCCACAGCTATATCTGGCTGGGTTCACCTCTTGGTGTCCCATAGGATCTGCAGATTCATGGGGTGCTTGCAGTATGGTACAGCTGTTTGTTTGTTTGTTTCCCACAGTGACTTCTTCCCTCTTATTAGTAACCTATAGACTCCATCTCAGGAACAACATAAAATCCTACTTAAATGAGCTAGAGTAAAATGTTATTTGTGTATTTAAACATAAAACTCTTAGAACTTGACAGTACTATCCTAACATACCCTGGTGGTTTTTAAAGATTCTTATTCTCTCATATTTTTAATCACTAGATGTTAAGGCCTGGGTGAATTTCATTTTAAAAGCAAGAACTAAGAAAACAGTCATAATTTTGAGAGAATAAAAGCAAGAGGAATATAAAAGTCAAGCTGAAATTTGACTACAGAGACTGGAATCTCACACACAGTGAATACTAATGATACTTGTACATCCTAGACTATATTGACGCTATATAATTACTGATAATGATTATCATAAACTGCATGGAATGCTTCCTATGTGTGAGTGCTATGTTAGAGTCTTTGCTAACATCACCTTTTTTAATTTTTATAACAATTTCACAAAATTGGTAATATTGTCCCTGATTTACAGATTCACAATGGAAAGAAAGATTCACTGATTTACTAAAACTCAGCCAACTGAGTAGTAGATTTAGATTTTAAATTTGTGTCTTTAGCTGATTTTAAACCACCAGGCTGTATCAGGAGTTGAGTTTGGACTCTCCACTATTGAAGAGAAATGGCAACCCACTCCAGTGTTCTTGCCTGGAGAATCCCAGGGACAGGGGAGCCTGGTGAGCTTCCGTCTATGGGGTCGCACAGAGTCGGACACGACTGAAGCGACTTAGCAGCAGCAGCAGCAAGCATGATTAGAAGAGAGCTCAAATTATAACATTTAAAAAATTGATTTACTAAAACTCAGCCAACTGAGTAGTAGATTTAGATTTTAAATTTGTGTCTTTAGCTGATTTTAAACCACCAGGCTGTATCAGGAGTTGAGTTTGGACTCTCCACTATTGAAGAGACATAAGCATGATTAGAAGAGAGCTCAAATTATAACATTAAAAAAAAAGGAATGGTGTATGAAAAGCCAAAGAAATATTTCTTATCTAGCTAGAGGAGGGAAGAAAAAGCAAAGAAGCAAATTTACTGCACATCCATAAAGTGTGGCAAGAGAGTTATATTAGTGAGAGTCCTCAGTTATGAGTCACAGAAATTGACTCTGGCAGAACTTATTAAAGAGAATCCATTGAATGTATATTGAATAGATTAGAGTTCTCTCAGGAAATCCAGAGGACTAGACCCAAAAATAAGCAGAAACAATACAGAAATAGGCAGTTGGAAAGATCATAATAAGAACTTTTCATAAAACTAATTCAAGTAGTTAGTTTGGCTATTATCTTGAGTAGTGCCTAACAAAGACCTAAAAGCCATGGCTACAGCCTCTGGACACCACGACGGAGCCACTTGGTCTCTTACCCCTGACAGTCATGTATTTATGCTGCCACTGTCTACATAGGCAATAGATTCTCAGCTGGCCTCATTTTTTTTTTTTTTTTTGCATCATTACTTGCAATTTAAAAACATGGTAGGAAGCATCTCATTGATTGTCCATGCCTTAATACAGGAAAGGATGAACACTTTGGTACATGCTGTTTTCAACTTTTAAAGAAATATTTCCTGCCTTCTACTGAGTCTCTTAAAATAGTGACTTATTCAAACATAGAGTAGAGGGTACAGGTACTAAACCTTGAAAAAAATAACAAGCATTCTCTATGGTCTACAATGTAATTTGACTGCTATTTACATAAAATCCAGTATCAAATCCATGGTCTGAAGCTGGAGCAAAAATCTGAGAAAAGAAGAGAAGTTAATGCAAAGGAGAAAAGGAAACATATACCTATATGAATGCGGAGTTCCAAAGAATAGCAAGGAGAGATAAGAAAGCAAAGTGATCAATGCAAAGAAATAGAGGAAAACAGTAGAATGGGAAACACTAGAGATCTCTTCAAGAAAATGAGATATATCAAGGGAAATTTTCATTCAAAGATGGGCACAAAAAAAGGACATAAATGGTATGGACCTAACAGAAGCAGAAGATATTAAGGAGAGGTGGCAAGAATAGACAGAACTATACAAAAAAGATCATCATGACCTAAGTAATCACAATGGTGTGGTCACTCATCTAGAGCCAGGAATCCTGGAAGGTGAAGTCAAGTGGACCTTAAGAAGCATCACTACAAACAAAGCTAGTGGAGGTGATGGAATTCCAGTTGAGCTATTTCAAATCCTAGATGATGCTGTGAAAGTGCTGCCTGCACTCAATATGTCAGCAAATTTGGAAAGCTCAGCAGTGGCCACGGGACTGGAAAAGGTCAATCTTCATTCCAATCCCAAAGAAGGGCAATGCCAAAGAATTTTCAAACTACTGCACAATTGCACTTAACTCACACGCTAGCAAAGTAATGCTCAAAATTGTACAAACCAGGCTTCAACAGTATGTGAACTGTGAACTTTCGGGTGTTCAAGCTGGATTTCCAAAAAACAGAGGAACCAGACATCAAATTGCCAACATTCGATGCATCACAGAAAAAGCAAGAGAGTTCCAAAAAAACATCTATTTCTGCCTTATTGATTATGTCAAAGCCTTAGACTGTGTAGATCACAATAAACTATGGAAAATTCTGAAAGAGATGGGAATACCAGACCACCTTGCATGCCTCCTGAGAAATCTGTGTACAGGTCAAGGAGCTACAGTTAGAAATGGACATGGAATAACAAACTGGTTCCAAATTGGGAAAGGAGTATGTTAAGGTTGTATATTCTCAGCCTGCTTATATAACTTACCTGCAGAGTACATCATGTGAAATGCCGGGCTGGATGAAGCACAAGCTGGAATCAAGATTTCCAGGAGAAATATCAATAGCCACAGATATGCAGATGGCATAACCCTAATGGCAGAAAGTAAAGAGGAACTAAAGAGCCTTTTGATGAAAGTGAATGTGGAGAGTGAAAAGTTGGCTTGAAACTCAACATTCAGAAAATGAAGATCATGGCATCTGGTCCCATAACTCCATGGCAAATAGATTGGGAAACAATGGAAACAGTGATAGACCTTATTTTCTTGGTCTCCAAACTCAATGCAGATGGTGACTGCAGACATGGAATTAAAAGATGCTTACTCCTTGGAAAAAAAAGCTATGACAAAACTAGACAGCATATTAAAAGGCAGAGACATTAGTTTACAAACAAAGGTCTGTCTAGTCAAAGATATGGTTTTTCCAATAGTCATATATGGATGTGAGAGTTGGACTATAAAGAAAGCTGAGCCCTGAAGAACTGATGCTTTAGAACTGTGGTGTTGGAAAAGACTCTTGAGAGACCCTTGGACTGCAAGGAGATCCAACCAGTCCATCCTAAAGGAAATCAATCCTGAATATTCACTGGAAGGACTAATGTTGATCCTGAAACTCCAATACTTTGGCTACCTGATGCAAAGAATGGACTCATTTGAAAAGACCCTGATTCTGGGAAATATTGAAGGCAGGAGAAGGGGACGACAGAGGACGAGATGGTTGGATGTCATCACCAACTCGATGGACATGCGTTTGAGCATGCTCTGGTATTTGATGATGGACAGGGAAGCCTGGCATGCTGCAGTCCATGGGATCACAAAGACTCAGACATGATTGAGTGACTGAACTGAACTGAAGCTGGACCAACCACTTGAGGTACATGGTTAATTCATTCTATTCTACTGTTCTGTATTTAGATTTCATAAGATGTGTAATTTTAAAAGTTAATTTACATACCACATTGTTCCAAATCTACTTGAGAGTTTTCTAATAAACCAAGTATTAGCTTTTAAACTTGTTTTAGATAATTAAATTAAGTACATTTTTACATTCAAAATTTGATCATAAAAAATAAAATAGTAAAGATATATAACATTAGAAATTACAAAAATAAATTATTATTGAAACCAAGGAAAAATTTTAAACCAGAAGAAACTACTATCTCAACAGAAATGAACTTGAAATTCTAGGCTATTGAATTATTTCCCAGAGAAATAAAGATTACCAGAATTCATCCCATTAAAGCCAGAAAGCTTAAGTAGATCAATTTTATAGAATAAATATAGGAAACTCTTAGGAAACATCCCATAAAATAGCACTAGGCTCAGTTATTTTCATAAGGTTATTTTTCTAAGCATTTATAAAATCCAGATATTCCTAATGCTCTATGATTATTTCAGAGCATTAAAAAGGAAGAAAATTATCTTAATTCCTTATGAAGCAACTATAACAGCGATACTTAAATCAGATACATACCACAAAAAAGAAAATTACAGGTCAATGATTCTTATAAATATTAGTATGAAAAATCTTAATCATTAATAATGTAAATCCAACATCATATTAAAAAATAATACACTGTGGACAAAAAGTTTACTTCAGGAATGCAAGGCTGATTATATATTAAAACAATAATTTATACTATTTTCCATATTAACAATTTAAGGGAGAATTATATTATCTTCATACACAATAAGAAAGCCTTTGACAGAAAACATCATGAATTTATGACAAAAGCACTCAAAGAAATTATGAATTAAGGTATTATTTCTTATCCTACTAAAATATGTTTACCTTAGTTTTAAGGCTAAGAGCTTCTCTGTGGCACAGTAGTAAAGAATCTGAAAAAAATAAAATAAAAATAGATAAATAAATAAAAAAGAATCTGCCTGCCAGTGCAGGAGACACAGATTCAGTTCCTAGGTTGGGAAGATCCCCTGGAGGAGGAATGGCAACTGACTCCAGTATTCTTGCCTGGAAAATTCCACAGACAGAGGGGCCTGGTGGGCTACAGTCCATGGGGTCACAAAGAGTTAGACAAAACAGAGTGACTGAGCTTAGCAAAGCACAGTTTTAAAGCTAGTATGTTATTTGATGGGGAAATACAAGAGGCATTTCCAGTAATATTAGGAACAAGATAAGGATACTCATTATTTTTACTACTATTTCACATTTTCTACAGTGTTGGCTCACTTAGTTAGATGAAAGAAATTAATAAGAAACATAAAACGTGGGTAAAAAAGAAGTATAACTGATTCCATTTGTTATTGTTGAAATACTATATGTGGAAAACCACGCAGGGTCAATAAGAAAGCTCACTCATAAAGTCAAATATTTAAATTAATTATGTGGACACAGAATTAACATTAAAAAATCAATAGGTTTTTCTAACAATGAACAGTTAGAGAACTTAAGAGCAGAGAAACCCCATTTACAAAAGCAAAAAGAATACTAGATATTGAGAAATAAATTTAATTCAGTTCAATTCAGTTCAGTGGCTCAGTCATGTCTGACTCTTTGTGACCCCATGGACTGCAGCACGCCAGGTTTCCCTGTCCATCACCACTCCCTGAGTTTACTCAAACTCATGCTCATTGAGTCAGTGATGACATCCAACCATCTCATCCTTTATCATCCCCTTCTCCTCCCATCTTCAATCTTTCCCAGCATCAGGGTCTTTCTCATGAGTCAGTTCTTCACATCAGTTGGCCAAAGTGCTAGAGTTTCAGCTTCAGTATCAGTCCTTCTAATGAATATTCAGAACCTTTCCTTTATGATGGACTGATTAGATATCCTTGCTGTACAAGGACTCTCACGAATCTTCTCCTACACCACAGTTCAAAAGCATCAATTCTTTGGCGCTCACCTTTCTTTATAGTCCAACTCTCATATCCATACAAGACTACTGGAAAAAACATAGCTTTGACTAGATGGACCTTTGTTGGCAAAATAATGTGTCTGCTTTTTAATATGCTGTCTAGTTGGTGTTAACTTTTCTTCCAAGGAGCAAGCGTCTTAATTTCGTGACTGCAGTCATCATCAGCAGTGATTTTGGAGCCCAAAAGAAATAGTCTGCCACTGTTTCCATTGTTTCCCCATCTATTTGCCATGAAGAGATGGGACTGGATGCCATGATCTTAGTTTTCTGAATGTTGACTTTTAGCCCAACTTTTTCACTCTCCTCATTCACTCTCATCAAGAGGCTCTTTAGTTCTTCACTTTTTGCCACAAGGGTGGTGTCATCTGCATTGATATTCTCCCAGCAATCTTGATTCCGGCTTGTGCTTCATCCAGTCCAGCATTTCTCATGATGTACTCTGCATATAAGTTAAATAAGCAGGGTGACAGTATACAGCCTTGACGTACTACTTTCCCAATTTGGAACCAGTCTGTTGTTCCATGTTCAGTTCTAACTGCTGCTTCTTGACCTGCATACAGATTTCTCAAGGGGCAGGTCAGGTGGTCTGGTATTCCCATCTCTTGAAGAATTTTCCACAGGTTGTTGTGATCTACACAGTCAAATGCTTTTGAAGTTCACGGCTCACGTACTGTTGAAGCATGGCTTGGACAATTTTGAGCTTTACTTTGCTAGTGTGTGAGATGAGTACAATTGTGCAGTAGTTTGAAAATTCTTTGGCATTGCCCTTCTTTGGGATTGGAATGAAGACTGACCTTTTCCAGTCCTGTGGCCGCTGCTGAGTTTTCCGAATTTGCTGACATATTGAGTGCAGACAGCACTTTCACAGCATCATCTTTTAGGATTTGAAATAGCTCAACTGGAATTCCATCACCTCCACTATCTTTGTTTGTTTCCTAAGGCCCTCTTGACTTTGCATTCCAGGATGTCTGGCTCTAGGTGAGTGATCACACCATCATGATTATCTGAGTCACGAAGATCTTTTTTTGTATAGTCCTGTGTATTCTTGTCACCTCGTCTTAATATCTTCTGCTTCTATCAGGTCCATACCATTTCTGTCCTTTAGTGTGTCCACATTTGCATGAAAAGTTCCCTTGGTATCTCTAACTTTCTTGAAGAGATCTCTGCTGCTGCTGCTGCTGCTGCTAAGTCGCTTCAGTCGTGTCCGACTCTGCGACCCCATAGACGTCAGCCCACCAGGTTCCGCCATCCCTGGGATTCTCCAGGCAAGAACACTGGAGTGGATTGCCCATTCTGTTGCTTTCCTCTATTTCTTTACATGAATCACTGGGAAAGGTTTTCTTATCTCTCCTTGCTATTCTTTGGAACTCTGCATTCAAATAGGTATATCTTTTTTCTCTCCTTTGCCTTTCACTTCTCTTCTTCTCATAGCTATTTGTAAGGCCTCCTCAGATGACCATTTTGCATTTTTGCATTTCTTTTTCTGGGGGATGGTCTTGATCACTGCCTACTGTACATTGTCACAAACCTACTTCCATGGTTCTTCAGGCACTCTGTCTATCAGATCTAATGTCTTGAATGTATTTGTCACTTCCACTGTATAATCATAAGGGATTTGATTTAGGTCATACCTGATTGGTCTAGTGGTTTTCCCTACTTTCTTCAATTTAAGTCTGAATTTGGCAATAAGAAGTTCATGATCTGAGCCAGAGTCAGCTCCTGGTCTTGTTGCTGACTGTATAGAGCTTCTCCATCTTTGGCTACAAAGAATATAATCAATCTGATTTCAGTATTGACCATCTGATGTGTAGAGTCTTTTCTTGTGTTGTTTGAAGAGGGTGTTTGCTATGGCCAGTGAGCTCTCTTGGCAAAACTCTATTAGCCTTTGCCCTGCTTAATTCTGTACTCCAAGGCCAAATTTGCCTATTACTCCAGATATTTCTTGACTTCCTACTTTTGCATTCCAGTCCCCTAAAATGAAAAGGATGTCTTTTGGGGGTGTTAGTTCTAGGAGGTCATAGGTCTTCATAGAACCATTCAACTTCAGTTTCTTCAGCATTACTGGTTGGGGCATAGACTTTGATTACTGTGATATTGAATGGTTTGCCTTGTAAATGAAGAGAGATCATTCTGTCGTTTTTGAGATTGCATCCAAGTACTGCATTTCAGACTCTTTTGTTGACTATGATGGCTACTCCATTTCTCCTAAGGGATTCTTGCCCACAGTAGTAGATATAATGGTCATCTGAGTTAAATTCACCCATTCCAGTCCATTTTAGTTCACTGATTCCTAAAATGTTGATGTTCACTCTTGCCATCTCCTGTTTGACCACTTCCAATTAGCCATGACTCATGGACCTAACATTCCAAGTTCCTATGCATAATTAAAAATATATAAATGCATGAGGAAAATTTTAACACTCCTAAAAGATATTAAAGAAGACTTGAATGGAAAGACACACTCTGTTCTTGCATAAAATGACTTGACATTATAAAGATGTAAGTTCTCCATAAGTTGTTTTATAAATTCAATGCAAATCTAATCAAAATAACAACAAATTACAGAGTTAGATAATATTACACTAAATTTCAGATGGAATAAAAAAACATGTAATAGCACCCAGGAATACAATGTAAAAGAAGAAATATGAGGAAAGACTAGCCTGACCAGACATTAAAATATATTGCAAAGTCTCTATATTTAAAATAGAGTATCACTAGCATATGACTAGACAAGCAGACTTATGAAATCGAAGGTACAGAATTAAACTTATATATATATATATAAAAGGAACCCACTATATGACAAGAGTGCCACCTCAAATCATTAGATAAAAATAAACTTGTTAATACCAGGTGCTGGGACAACTACATAGCCATTTTGCAAAAAGGTAAACTTGATTGTACATCTCACATCATATGCAAAAATAATCCCCAAAAGTGTTTGAATTCTTTCAATTCATGAACAGCAACAAGAAATAAAGAAATGTAGTATTTTTTAAAATTCCTGCACACTTCTTCATTAATTTCTTCACCATAATTAATAATGAATAACAATTTTAATATACCACATTCTGTTCAACTATGATGGGCATAACTACTCATGAATCAGCCAGACTTTTAAAATGCCCTATCACTTAGGATGCCACACAAAATATACCGTTATAGAATTTGTTCTTATAACTCCTAATTGTGAGGTGTCTCTGCATAAATTATTTTGCACGTATACATTTCCAGCCCATATATTATTTTGCACATATACATTTCCAGCCCACCTTTAATGATGGTCCCATGCCATTTCTCCACTGTTTCCCAAACTGTCAGAGAATTTGGAAAGTTACTTTACTCTCTTGTAAGATCATTTCAAGCCCACTTTTGAATGAAGGATCCACACCCAAGATGCCTAATAAAGAACTTCAGATAAGTAACAAAGAGTCAGGAGAAGGAGGTAGGCATCGGGGTCTAGTTGCATCTAGTTGCCCTCATACTCAGTCATATCTAACTCTTTTGAGTGGGTTACCATGGCCTCTTTCAGGGGATCTTTCTGACCAAGCAATCAAACCTGCTTCTTTTATGTCTCCTGCATTGGCAGGAGGGTTCCTTACCACTAGCGCCACCTGGGAAGTTCAAGATCTAGTTAGGTCAACACTAACAAGGAGATGAAAGCTCTGGCTTCTTGTTTCTGTATCTTCTCTGACACTATAATTCTTGATATAAATCATTATCCTCTGAAATTTCAGTTCTTTCAAAATAAAGGGATTAGACATGAACTGATTATTTAAAACTCCTAATCATTTTAATAATGAAAGTATAGTTGAGAGTCCCTTGGACTGCAAGGAGATCCAACCAGTCCATTCTGAAGGAGATCAGACCTGGGATTTCTTTGGAGGGAATGATGCTCAAGCTAAAACTCCAGTATTCTGGCCACCTCATGCGAAGAGTTGACTCATTGGAGAAGACTCTGATGCTGGGAAGGATTGAGGGCAGGAGGAGAAGGGGACGACAGAGGATGAGATGGCTGGATGGCATCACTGACTCGATGAATGTGAGTCAGAGTGACCTCCGAGAGCTGGTGATGGATAGGGAGGCCTGGCGTGCTGCGGTTCATGGGGTCGCAAAGAGTCGGACACGACTGAGCGACTGATCTGATCTGATCTGATAGTTTTGTTCTTAATACACACTTATACTTACTTTTATTTTTGAAAAAATGCAAAAAGCACAAAGAATATCATTTCCTTCAACCCTTTTATCTCTTTCTCTTCTTTCCTTGCTCCACTATTTACTTACCTGTTTGTCTATATATTCACATATTCAACTATTTCCTTTTGAAATTAAGATTGTACTCCATTTTTATCTAAAATACATTATAACCATTTTTCTGTGTGATTCTACATTCTTCTATTTCAGCACTCTTCATGGCCATTTGGTATTTTTTTGATTAGATATGCTAGAGCTACTTAATCAATGTCTGCTTTTTAAATAGTTAGGTGAATCAGATTTTCACTTGTTTGACTTGCAGTGAAGATATAGAATTGATTCATTAATATTTTACAATGAGGGTCTCAACTTTATACATTTGGTAGTTTGAGGTCAGATTTTAAAAGTGAAATTTGACAGCTATGGAATCATAGTCAGAAACCTACATCCATCAAAAGGATAAAATGCCTGACATATGTATCTGTGAAACCAAATTGAAGCTAAATCTGTTTCAAATAATAGTTTAAACAGTAAAGAAAAGCAATATGAGATACATTGCAATGAATAAGTCTCAACATGAATCACCAAATATTGGTATCATTAAGGGACACAGCTATCCTACTTTTTATTTCACCAGGATTGTGTTAAGCATTAGAGATACTGGTAACTTTATTCCCACAGTCATATTTGAGAAATATTAGTTCCCATACTTAATAATGCCTCTGAGCCTTTGGTGAGATCCCTGTCAATTCAATTGAAAAGATACAGATTAGTTATCTTGACTTTTAATTTCACCAGTGACCTGTAATCTAACACTGATCCTTTCAAAAAACAATAACACAGTGTGATCATATTGTAGCTAAAAACAAGTTATTTAAAGCCATTTAAATCTATCCAGAATTTACAGGTTTAAAATATGCATGTCAAAGTGGGCAGTCCAATGAGTGTATCTAAGTTCTATTTTGGAGTAATGGAAATGGCAAGATGAAATAAATGAGAACCACTGTTAACATGAAATTTAGCCAAAGGGCACACTATTCTTATAAAAAAATGGCAGAGTACTCCTTAATTCATTATCTATTGACGATATCTATCAGATGTATCATTACTGTTTCCATTGAAGCAGACTCTTATAAGTCATTCTATTTGCTATCTCCGGAGCAAAGGCATTTCTAATCAATGCCACCCTGTTTGGAAACTTGTGCAGATGACTGGTGTCTTGTTAATTCTTTAACCACCATTTATAAGTACATTTAATTCAGAGTAAAAATTTTATGGCTGTTAAATATCATATATGCAAAAGTGCTTCCAGGCTGCTGTGCCTGCTATGATATCATTGTAAAATTTCTCAGTTACTTGTGAATTGTGTTATGCAATTTATATCCTAGTACAATAAATGAGTGAAAATAGGAAACACTGTATACTCCAACAGATTACAAATGGAAAGCTTTTAATTGAGTATGAAATTCTGTTCACATTCCATCAACAGAATTTTGAAAAAGCTTCCCTGCTTTCTATCATGCTCAATTATGAATTGTTGAAAATCTTCTTGGAGGGTATACTAAGAGGACAAAACTTTTTTTTTTTTAGATGGCATGACTCACACAAAATATTTTGCAATTTTCCAGATCCAAATCTAGAAATATCCTCAGATGACTAATGCTATGTGGGTGGATTATCCATTTGAAATTGAGTGGGTTTTTGGATGATTGCATTAGACCATGCACTAATCCTTATATAAAAATTGAAACCAACATTCTTCACAGCTCAAATTTTCAAACGATATGTGTTCTTTTACTGCATGAATGCGTTTTTGCCTTAATATAGCATCTGGATATCAATACAAATACCACTCTCATAACTGTCACTAAATCTCACATGAATAAGACTGGACTAAATTCCTGGATCCACTACTTAACATTGTGAAAACTTGGAGAAATTATTGAATCCTCTGAGCCCCAGTAGGTAAGATAGTAATAATCCCTGGAATAAAATGGACTTAATATCAATTAGATAATACATGCAAACCACTTCTAACAATTCTTTTCACACAATTAGCAATCAATAAATATTAATTAAAAGTATTGTGTTATCTTCCTTAAACCAGTATACTGGACACAGGAGTTAATTTCATAATTAAAGCACAGAGAAATTTAAGTCCATTCTCTCCATTATGTTACACATGGATAGGAAGATACACACAGATAAGTTTTTCTGAAATGTATGTACCAAGTATTCAGAAATAGCATTATCTTAGGAGAGAAACATTAGAAAAAGATAAAAATAAAAGAAAAAGTACATAGAACCTCTGTTCAAATTATGTAGCTCCTCTGCCCTCAGGAGGTACATAACTCTCTGCTCCATAAATGTGGACTGTGCATATGTATAGAAAGGGGGAATGGAAGGGTAGTAACTTTGCAATGGAGAGAACAGACAAGACTATCTCAGTTCAGTTCAGTTGCTCAGTCGTGTCTGACTCTTTGCGACCCTATGAACCGCAGCATGCCAGGCCTCCCTGTCCATCACGAACTCCGGAGTCCACCCAAACCCATGTCCATCGAGTCAGTGATGCCATCCAACCATCTCATCCTCCATCATCCCCTTCTCCTCCTGCCCTCAATCTTTCCCAGCATCAGGGTCTTTTCAAATGAGTCAGCTCTTCGCATCAGGTGGCCAAAGTACTGGAGTTTCAGCTTTAGCATCATTCCTTCCAAAGAAATCCCAAGTCTAATCTCCTTCAGAATGGACTGGTTGGATCTCCTTGCAGTCCAAGGGACTCTCAAGAGTCTTCTCCAACACCACAGTTCAAAAGCATCAATTCTTTGGTGCTCCGCCTTCTTTATAGTCCAATTCTCACATCCATACATGACCACAGGAAAAACCATAGCCTTGACTAGACAGACCTTTGTTGGCAAAGTAATGTCTCTGCTTTTTAATACGCTGTCTAGGTTGGTCATAACTTTCCTTCTAAGGAGTAAGTGTCTTTTCATTTCATAGCGGCAATCACCATCTGCAGTGATTTTGGAGCCCAGAAAAATAAAGTCAACCACTGTTTCCACTATTTCCCCATCTATTTGCCATGAAGTGATGGGACCAGATACCATGATCTTAGTTTTCTGAATGTTGAGCTTTAAGCCAACTTTCACTCTCTTCTTTCACTTTTATCATGAGGCTCTTTAGTTCTTCTTCACTTGCTGCCATAAGGGTGGTGTCATCTGCATGTCGGAGATTATCTCAGCCACTGATAAAAATTCAATATCAAGTCATAAACAGTGCTGATGGTATGTATAATTGATATGTGATAAAAATAGCACTGTAGATTTGTGATCTTCCTGCCCAAACTCACGACACCAGTAAAACATCAGGCAAATTGTAGTAAACATACCAACAACATACCTAACCTGTATTTATTTTAAAAAAAAAAGCCAAGATCAACAAAAAAGGAAAGTGCAAAACTATTACAGTCTCAAAGAATTTATAGAGACATGACAACGGAATGAAACTAGATGAGACTCTGGAAGAGAAAAAGAACAATTAAGTAAAAACAAAGGATATCTAAATAGTCTATGAAATTTATTTAATAATGATGGTTTGATATTGGTTCATTAACTGTAACAAATACAGTGATCACCCTGATACAAGATATTTTTAATAGGTAAAACTGCATCTGAGATGTATGGTAACTGTACTATCATTGCAATTTTTTTATAAACTGAAAACTGTTCTAGAAAATAACATCTTAAAAATTGAAAAAGACTCTGTAAATGAACACATTCTCTATGCAGAGCAGCATGCCAGGAACATGTCCTAAAACTCTAGGGGATCCTGGTATAGAAAGATAATTCCTTATGTTAAATAGTGTTTGTTTTGCCAAGTATAAAACTGTATAATCAGAAAAATGCAATTATGTGGGGTTTAAAATATAAGACCAAAATTAACATTCAAAATCAGAAAGATAAATAATTGTTTAATTATGCAGCACACTCTAGGGCTTGTTTTATGACTTTTTATGGTAATATTTTGATCATTTTACCTATTAGAAAGAGTGACATATCCTTAAATTAAAGGCTGCTAAATAGCACAAATTTGAAAGGTGCAAAAGAGATAAAAATGGTCATTGACTTTAATTATTGGATTGTAGTGAGGTGATTCAGCTGTTTAAAAAAATCATGATGGGAGTTTAAAATATAATTTACTATATCTTATTTTGTGTCACAGATGTAGTTTAAATAGAATGATGGAGATACAGTTAACTTTTGGATATACTACTCATGAAATTGCAATAATAGTAGAAAGACAAAACGGATGTGGCAGGAGCTAGATAAACCTCTCTCTCTCTCTCTCTCTCTCTCTCTCTCTCTCTCTCTCTCTCTCTCTCTCTCTCTCTCTCTCTCTCACTGGGTTAGTTTAGCAGTCCACAGTCATTTTCTCCTCTTTAATACATGGCTTCCTTCTATGGCTCCAATTTAGTTGTTCAGATTGTCACCACAGATCAGGCAGCAGCAGGTGGAACAGGACTAGAGCTCACACACATTCACTTTCCAGGCCTGACCTGGAATTCACAGACTACATTCTACTCACATTCCCTTGGGCAGAACTTTGTTTCATCATTATAGCATGTTATCAGAAAAACTGGAAAAAAAATGTATTCTCTTGATGGTTAACCTATTAACCAGCTAAAACTAGGAAGTTCTTTCATTAAAAAAGAAAATAATTACTGGTAGATATCCAGTTATCTCTGATACAGTAATGCCCGGGTCCCACACATCTAAAACTGGCATAGAACACAATTGAGGAACTTGTTAAGATGCAGATTATAATTTATTAGGTCTGAGGTTATGCTTCTAACAAGCTCCCAAGTGGTACCATTGCTAATTATTCAAGGATCAAACTATTATTTTCAAGATTCTAGCTTATATGCTATGTAGAAAGAAGCTTTGCCTTTGAGCCAGATTTGGTGTGGACCAGTATTCAGGTTAAGCAATATTTTTACTCTTTGATTTATCTATTTTGTTTCTTGTATGGTGGCAGTGAGGAAAACACAAAGAATGCACTAGCTTTGTGAATAAAGCTAGAAATAAGTAGCTTCTGTACAAGAAAAATTTGCAGTATATTTTCTCATTATTAAAGTAGTGTACTTAATTTATCACTGAGACAATTAATCATAATAATGAACTGAAAAACAGGATGAATTTGTGGTGGGGCAATATGTGGGTGAATGCTTGCTACAAAGGGTCAGAAGAAAAATTTAAATCTGTGTATGAATTGAGAAAATATAGTATATTAAAAGGACAAAAGAAGATCTGTTTACACTGAGTTTCTTCTACTCAATAACAACATATTAGGTTTTATATCATATTTTCCTCTATATAGCTGAAAACTCTTATTTTTGCACTCAATATTTTTTTTGTTTGTTTAATCGCTAAGTTGTATCTGACTCTGGTGACCCCTTGGATTGTACACCACCAGGCTCCTCTGTTCCTGGGATTTCCCAGGCAAGAATGCTGGAGTTTCTTCAGGGGATCTTCAGAGCCCAGGGATAGAACCTGTGTCGCCTGCTTCGCAAGTGTATTCTTAACCACTGAACTACCTGGGATATGTATGTGTTTAGACATACACACACACACAGTAAAAAGATCCAATAATTTTGTCCTTGTTCTCCAAATCTATACCCCAGAGTGTGTGTGTGCTTGGTTGCTCAGTCGTGTCCTCCTCTTTTGCAACCTCATGGATGTAGCCTGCCGGGCTCTTCTGCCATAGGATTTCTCAGGCAAGAATACTGGAGCAGTTTGTTGTTTCCTGCTCCAGGGGGCTTTCCCAACCTAGGGATTGAACCCCAGTCTCCTGCATCTCCTGCACTGGCAGGGGTATGCTTTACCACTGTGCCACAGGGGAGTCCATATACCCCAGCCTCATTAGTAAAAAATGAGATGCTTAGAAACACATAGTACAAATACACCCACTAGATCTAGCACCATGGAGTGGGTGGCAATTACCAGACTATGGGCAAAGCTTGGGAGCTACTAAAACTCCCTGAGTATTTCCAGTGTGCAAATATAAACATTTCCAGCTGCACAATTCACCTAAAGAAAATGTATATTGTTTATTCATTAACATTGAAACTTCTAACATACAATTTCCAGAAACAAGATTGTCAATTTTTTTTTTTTTTTTTTCTGAGTGAAATACGCACTCTCAGAATAGAAATATGTAACACCATACTGCTTAGGGTCAGTAGGGCTAGGATCATGGATCATTACACTCTCGGTACATGTTCACTGGTAATTAGGATCAAGAAAGGAAAATGAAGCCTCCTGAGATCAGATCAGATCAGATCAGTCACTCAGTCGTGTCCGACTCTTTGCGACCCCATGAACCGCAGCACGCCAGGCCTCCCTGTCCATCACCAGCTCCCGGAGGTCACTCAGACTCGCATCCATCGAGTCAGTGATGCCATCCAGCCATCTCATCATCCTCTGTCGTCCCCTTCTCCTCCTGCCCTCAATCCCTCCCAGCATCAGAGTCTTCTCCAATGAGTCAACTCTTCGCATGAGGTGGCCAAAATACTGGAGTTTCAGCTTTAGCATCAATCCTTCTAAAGAAATCCCAGGGCTGATCTCCTTCAGAATGGACTGGTTGGATCTTCTTGCAGTCCAAGGGACTCTCAAGAGTCTTCTCCAATACCACAGTTCAAAAGCATCAATTCTTCGGCGCTCAGCCTTCTTCACAGTCCAGCTCTCACATCCATACATGACCACAGGAAAGACCATAACCTTGACTAGGCAAAACTTTGTTGGCAAAGTAATGTCTCTGCTTTTGAATATGCTATCTAGGTTGGTCATAACTTTCCTTCCAAGGAGCAAGCGTCTTTTAATTTCATGGCTGCAGTCACCATCTGCAGTGATTTTGGAGCCCAGAAAAACAAAGTCTGACCCTGTTTCCACTGTTTCCCCATCTATTTCCCATGTAGTGATGGGACCAGATGCCATGATCTTCGTTTTCTGAATGTTGAGCTTTAAGCCAACCTTTTCACTCTCCACTTTAACTTTCATCAAGAGGCTTTTTAGCCCCTCTTCACTTTCTGCCATAAGAGTGGTGTCATCTGCATATCTGAGGTTATTGATATTTCTCCCGGCAATCTTGATTCCAACTTGTGTTTCTTCCAGTCCAGCATTTCTCATGATGTACTCTGCATATAAGTTAAATAAACATGGTGACAATATGCAGCCTTGACGTACTCCTTTTCCTATTTGGAACCAGTCTGTTGTTCCATGACCAGTTCTAACTGTTGCTTCCTGACCTGCATACAGATTTCTTAAGAGGCAGATCAGGTGGTCTGGTATTCCCATCTCTTTCAGAATTTTCCACAGTTTCTTGTGATCCACACAGTCAAAGGCTTTGGCATAGTCAATAAAGCAGAAATAGATGTTTTACTGGAACTCTCTTGCTTTTTCCATGATCCAGCGGATGTTGGCAATTTGATCTCTGGTTCCTCTGCCTTTTCTAAAACCAGCTTGAACACCAGGAAGTTCACGGTTCACATATTGCTGAAGCCTGGCTTGGAGAATTTTGAGCATTACTTTACTAGCGTGTGAGATGAGTGCAATTGTGCGGTAGTTTGAGCACTCCTTGGCATTGCCTTTCTTTGGGATTGGGATGAAAACTGACCTTTTCCAATCTTGTGGCCACTGCTGAGTTTTCCAAATTTGCTGGCATATTGAGTGTAGCACTTTCACAGCATCTCCTGAAGGTCACTGAAAATGTATTGGCTCATTTTAAATACTTTTAGTTCTTACCATAAGCAAAACACTGGCAATCTGAGACATAAATTGAATTATGGTACATTTCTATCCTTTGAGAGTTTATTATCTAGTAGGGGAGATGAGAAATTGATGTATAAAAATTGCTATAGAATACATAAATGCCTATGATTAGTTCCAAAAGCCTAGTTAAAACTATGCCTGTCATAGATATTTTACAAAATGATCGATACTGGTTGAACTAATTAGGAAGGAGTTCATAGAATCACAAAGTAAGAAGGCATTTGGAGGTCTGGATCCTAATACATTACTCATTCAGTCTCCCCTGGAAAACCCCATTACATTTTTGCCAAACTTGTACTTTAAAATGTATAGGAATGGCAAACTAATCACCTTCTAAGCTAGGTCTTCTGGATAGCTCTAAGATAAAACATTCTAATAAAAGTGTTTATTTAATCTAAATGAATCTTAGATTTAAATCTCTTAAAGGATAGAGGATATTCAATAAGCCAAGGTTTTTCCAGATAGAGGGGATAAAAGGAATTATGTAAAAAAGCATAAGAATGTATCGAAGTAGAGCATTTTATAATGGATGTGAAGTGAAAAAAAAGCATAAA
Source organism: Tragelaphus eurycerus (assembly GCA_935064755.1). NCBI lineage: Eukaryota > Metazoa > Chordata > Mammalia > Artiodactyla > Bovidae > Tragelaphus > Tragelaphus eurycerus. Next base: position 41,762,858 of record CAKXYN010000001.1, read on the forward strand.
AAAATTTACGTGAATGTAAACTCTAAGAGTTTGGGCTGAATTTTGTAACAATAGAATACTTGCTGAGGATTGTTGAGAAGATATGGAATATGAGGGATGACAGACTTTAGGAATACTCATCTAGCAGTAGAATTCAAGATAGATTAGGGAAGAGCATAAACTAAAGACCAGCAAAAAAAGAAGGGCTTAAGCTACATTATTAGCGTAGTACTAAGCCTCAAGTAAACTATAGAGAGCTATAGCAGATGCTATAAATGTCTTGCCCACATTATATATATATATATATATATATATATATATATATATATATGCTATGCATATGCATGCATAATTTTATGGGATTCCCAGGTGGCTCAGTGGTAAAGAACTTGCCTGCCAATGCAGGAGCTGTGGGTTCAGTCTCTTGGTCAGGAAGATCCCCTGAAGAAGGAAGTGGCAAGTCACTCCAGTGTTCTTGCCTGAGAAATTCCATTGACAGAGGAGCCTGGCTGGCCACAGTCCGTGGAGTCTCAGAGAGTTGATATGATTTAGCAACTAAAGATCAACAACAATAATGCATGGTCCTCAAACTATTTCTAGCCAATAGAATGCATTACAATTTATTTGCACACATGCGATGACATGGTTAAGAAGTAATGTGACTTTTCACCCTCTACTCTTGCCTCAGAATGCAATGAACTCTGAGCCCTTAAGGGAAGGATTGGGGTTCTCATATCATAATTGGTCTTCCCTTTTTGCTCAGCTGATAAAGAATCCGCCTGCAATGTGGGAGACCTGGGTTCTATCCCTGGGGTGGGAAGATCCCCTGGAGAAGGGAACGGCTACCCACTCCAGTATTCTTGCCTGGAGAATTTCATGGACTGTATTGTCCATGGGGTCTCCAAGAGTTGGACACGACTGAGCGACTTTCACTTTCACTTTATCATAATTGGCTGAATCTCACCTAGCAAAAACATGTTTTTTTACTGTTACATGAATAAAAGAGAAACTTTTATTGTGTTAAGCCAGTGAAATTTGGGGTCTATGTGTTAACAGTAGTTGTTCTTTCTCTAATACAATGCCTTGTACTAAGAGAAGTTCTGAGGCACTGAAGGATTTTAAGCAATGGAGTGGATGCCATTTTATTTGATTTAAAAAAAAATATCCTCTGGCTTCAGATTGCAAAAGTTAAGTATTTGAGACTAGGCAAAGTGGGTGCAGATATTCCGATTAGGAGGCTCTTAACAATAGTTGTGCTAAGAGTTGGTTATAGCCTGTAACTTGAGCAAGACTGAATCTTGGTTGGCAGCACTCATACTTAAGTTTTGCTGGCAGTAGGAATCATAACTTATAAGTTGTTCTGTCTTGATGCAAACACACTCATTGTTTCCTTTTGCCATGACACGTGTGTTATATAACTAATGGGAATACCATTAGCTAATGAAAGTTGTAGGCAAAAAAAACTCATGAACCTGTATTTCATCATTTGTAAAACATAAAACATACATTTACTTATTCATACCGTTTCTTCATGGTATTGCAAGTTGCCAACTAAATCAGTGTTTCTAAAACCTATTAATTATAATGAAATACCATTTATGTTAAAAGTGATAAAATATGTTTATTAACATAATTAAGCATAGCAGCATATTCTTTAAGCTTAAAGTACACTTCATTTAGTCACTAATGTAGCAGTAGTAAGGATGACATCAGCATGATGCAGAATTCATTTTGATTTTATTCAATTCAAGAAGTAAATACATTTGGATAACTCCAAATTTGCAATGCTTGATTAAAAAAGATTTTTCAAGGACATTTACTCCTCTACAATGGTAAAAATGAGTGTTGTTTCATATTCATTGGCAAAATCACTGTATACAGTGGTTTTGTAGACCTAACAGCATAGAATTTCTATTGCCTTCTGACAGTACTCCCAGGCATCACTCCTGATTAAATAAAGAAAAATCTAAGAGTTTTACACTGTACAAATTATCAGAACCTATTTTATATCTAAACTAGCACATCCAATATTTATTCACAAAAATAATAGTTTCACTGGAGCTTGTACACACCATCTCTTTAAAGGATTAGCTCCAAATGCACAAAAGTCAAATTGAAAGTTTGGCGAGAATTCAGTTCAGTTCAGTCGCTCAGTCGTGTCTGATTCTTTGCGACCCCATGGACTGCAGCACGCCAGGCTTCCTTATCCATCACCAATCCCGGAGCTTACTCAAACTCATGTCCATTGAGTCGGTGATGACACAATCATCTCATCCTGTCGTCCCCTTCTCCTCCTGCCTTCAATTGTTCCCAGTATCAGGGTCTTTTCCAAGGAGTCAGTTCTTCGCTTTAGGTGGCCAAAATACTGGAGTTTCAGTTCAGCATCAGTCCTTCCAATGAATATTCAGGACTGATTTCCTTTAGGATGGACTAGTTGGATCTCCTTGCTGTCCAAGAGTCTTCTCCAACACCACAGTTCAAAAGCATCAATTCTTCGGCGCTCAGCTTTCTTTATAGTCCAATTCTCACATCCATACATGACCACTGGAAAAACCATAGCTTTGACTAGACGGATCTTTGTTTGCAAAGTCATGTCTCGGCTTTTTAATATGCTGTCTAGGTTGGTCATAACTTTTCTTCCAAGGTGAGAAGTACACAATGTTAAATAGTATATACCATATGAGCTAGTGGCTGCAATGGTGTATTACTTGTAAGAAGACCTAGGGTTGGTTATTTTGTCATTCATTCATTTATTTATTTGTATGTGTATATGGTGTCCAACTCTTTGTGGCCCTATGGACTAAAGCCCACTCTTCTGTCCATGGAATTTTCCAGGAAAGAATACTGGAGTGAGTTGCCATTTCCTACTCCAGGGAATATTCCCAAAGCAGGGATTGAACCCAGGTCTCTTGCATCTCCTGCATTGACAGGCAGATTGTTTACCACCAGTCACTTACGTATGTATACATGCATTTCATCAATAGGAAGAATTATCATCTCAATGCTGTCTTTCTCCAAACATGTGATCTTAATCAGGTTCTTTAACTTTTCTGGAGTTAGTAACTGATCTACATACTTATAAGGCTTTTATTACTAGTGTCAAAAGGCTTTAATACTAGCATCAACTAAAGCTATAGATATAAAAGTATTTTGTCAAACTGTAAGGAGAGGTATTAACGTGTTTCCATCTTAAATCATTATGTGAACCCCTCCCCCCAAGATTTCTTGAGTGCTCCATGATCTACAACACAAATCATTCAAGAGGCATCTCAGAGGGAATTCTGTTCTAAATCTTTGTATACGAACAACTGAGAAAAACAAACTGAATATAAACTCACCATGAAGTGTGAATGTAAGCTCTGGATTTTCTTTCCCACCACACTAATCCCTTGATCTTGTAGAATTTCTATCTTCTGTGTTAGTAATTACAAAGCGGCTCCTTCTGATATTTAAGACAAAGTCACTCCTGAGTGTCCTAGTGAACACTGGACTACTGCTATATCATACTATTTTGTAATAGATTAACATATCAGTACATTTAATGTGATCATGCACATTTCCTTGCAGAACATCTACTTCAGTTACATTATCCAGAAAGAACAATGATTTTAAAAGTGAGAATAACATGATTTGACAAGGTAAATTAGCTGCCAAGATCCACTTTGCACATGGGAGATAGCCACTGAGTGACATTTTAACGTATGATAAACGAACTTGTTCCCTCTCTCCCTCTCTTTCCCACTTTGCCAATACATAGAAAAAGATATAATCCCTCCAGTTAAACATAAATTGATTTTTAGGCTAAGAAGAAAGATATGCTAGGAAAAGCTGTGCATTCAAGGAGGATAATGAGATTGATTCCATGCTCTGCAAATAAAAACACACTGCATTTAAATTTGGCTCCTTCAAGGATGAGTGAATGATTAAGATTAGTACATATGTTGAAGAAGTAAGTTAACTGAAAGATTGTTAAAGAGAAATGTCATGACATGTGGAACAACTGAAACATCATTTAGAGATGTGACTGAACATGTAGGTTTTAATCTGCTGCTCAATCTATACTCCAGACCAGGCAAGGCCAAGTTCAAAAGTAGCAGGAGATTGCAAGTATTTCCTTTGAACACAGTAATCCTTACTGTTGGAAGTCATATATAACATGAGAATATGCAAGAGTATTTATTATAAATAAACTTAATAGTAAAGTGACTGAATTGTATTTCTCGCTTCGGTAATCAGATCACTACAAGCCAGTTTGAGGACTACTTGTTTTTTTTTTTAATCACATGAGTTTTGAAATATGAGCAGCCAAAATTTGGAAAACAGTGAAATCACTCATTGTTGTTCAGTTGCTCAGCCATGTCTGACTCTTTGCCACCCATGGCCCACACCATGCCAGGCATCCCTGTCCTTCACCATCTCCCAGAGCTTGCTCAAAACTCATGTCCTTTGAGTTGGTGATACCATCCAACCATCTCATCCTCATTCATCTCCTTCTCCTGCTGTCTTCAATCTTTCTGAGTACTGGAGTCTTTGCCAGTGAGTCAGCTCTTTACATCATATGGCCAAAGTATTGGAGATTCAGCTTCAGCATTAGTCCTTCTGATGAATATTCAGGATTGATTTCCTTTATGATGGACTGGTTTGATCTCCTTGCAGTCCAAGGACTCTCAAGAGTCTTCTCCAACACCACAGTTCAAAAGCATCAGTCCTTTGCCACTCAGACTTCTTCATGGTCCAACTCTCACATCCGTACATGACTACTAGAAAAACCATAGCTTTGACTAGATGGACCTTTGTTGGCAAAGTAATGTCTCTGTTTCTTAATATGCTGTCTAGGGTGGTCACAGCTTTTCTTTCAAGGAGCAAGTGTCTTTTAATTTCATGGCTGCAGTCACCATCTGCAGTGATTTTGGAGCCCAAGAAAATAAAGTCTGTCACTGTTTCTATTGTTTTTAGTCATTTAGGTAGCCACATAGTGATATCTCACTGTGATTTAAATCTGCATCTATATAATAGCTACTGATGTTGAATATCTTTCATGTACTTATTTATCATGTGCACATTCTTGATGAAATATTTCTCTATACCTTTTTCTCATTTTCTAATTGGATCTTTTTTTTCCACCATTGAATTTTGAAAATTCCTTATATATTTTATTTACCAGCCTTCTTTCATATATGTGGTTTATATTTTCTTTTCTTCCAGTTTGTATCTTTTTTTCCCCATCCTTTTAGCAGTGTCTTTTACAGAGCACACATTTTGTTTTGTTTTTGATATGGTCCAGTGTGTCAATCTTTACTTTTCTGAAACAGATTTTGATGTCAGTCTAAGACCTTTTTTACCTATCTACTGTTTGTTTTTTGTAAGATTTTTGCTTTTTTTCTTTTAATTGTCAAAAACTGGACATAAGGGGTTTTGTGTGGGTGTATTGGGGTGGTTCTCTCTCCCCCCCACACACCCCCCCCCCCCCTCCCCCCCCCCTCTTTCCCTTTTTTTTATAATTTTACTTCTTACATTTAAATCTATATTCCATTTTGAGTTGACTTTTATGTAAGGTAGGATTTGGTACATTTTTGCCTAAACAGGGTCACCATTTGTTGAAAAGGCTACTTTTCTCCTCCATTGAATTATTTTTGTTCCCTTTGTCAAAAAGCCAGCTGGACATCATGAAGTGAGTCTAATTCTAATCTTTATTGCTCTGTGTGCCTATATCTCTGCCAATAGCACATTGTCAGATTACTGTATCAGTTTATTGGGCATATTTTCGGGTGGAGTAATTCATCCCACTCAATTCTTTTTCAAGACTGTTTTAGATATTTTAACCTTGTATCTTTTCATGTAAATTTCTGAATGTTTGCCTCTGTCTAAATAAATCTTCACTAGGATTTATAGAAATTATATTAAATTTCACTGATGCACACAGACTTTACTAAAAATGGAAAATGCCAAAATAGTTGAGTCAGTTTGGCAAAATTGATACCTTTGCATGATGAGTCATCCAATCCATGAACATGATATATCTCTTCAGTTATTTAGATGTTCTTTAATTTCTTTCATCATCATTTTGTATACTCAGCATATGAATCTTTGTGAATGTTTTCTTAAACTTATACCTAACTATTTCATTATTCTTGGGTCATTTGTAGAACCACAGCTTTCTGTCTTAAAACTCCATTCTCTACATACTCATTGTTAGTATATTGAAATGTAATTATTTTTCTTACCAAGTTCAATTAGTAGTTTTAGGAGTTTATTTTACATAGCTTTATCTGAATAAGTTAATTTTATATGATTTTATTAATTATGTATTATTAGAAAATATTTGGAAATATTCTCATTTTCAGAACTAACTTCTCATTTTCAATGCCACAGTTATAGCTAGGAATCTAAAATAGCAAAACACTTTTCTATATGTGATAATCATTTAATATTAAAAAGCACTCCTGTTTCTATCTTTTAGATAAATGGGAATATTTTACTTACATCATGAATATGTGATTGTTTTGAACAACAAAGGTAGTGAAAATAACAATTATTTTTGGAAGAATCTTTTAAGAAGTGCCAATGTAGCCACATTATTTTTACCTATTTCAGCCCTGATGATAGTCTGAATTAAAGCAGAGCCCCCATCAACTATATACCTCTGTGATACCATAAGCAGAGCTTCCTTGCTGCCCATGTTCAAAAAGTAACAGGAAATGAACTTGTGTTAAGATTTGATTGATACAGAATAATGAAAGTAGCAAACTATTCCTAACATATATTTAACATAAATCAGTTAGATAGGGCCTCAAATGTTACAGACAAGAGGTAGGCTGAGAAAGCTGCTCATCCCCTATCAGGGAGGATTTCCTAATATCTCCTGTGGATATAACCAAGACCAGGGGTTACATAGACAACTGAGCAAAGGATTCTCAAAACAAAACAAAACAAAATAGAATCCAAGCTTAACCAAGGGGATTGCCCCATCTTTAAGGTAGAGAGACTGTAGAATGAGTTTTCAATTTCTATAGAAGTGTATCTCTTATGTCTCCTATTTTTTTCTAAGTGAAAATACTTAATAGCCTGTCACTGGCTCACAGTTATATATTTTGTGCAAGTAGGAGTAGATAACTTATCATTAATTCGGGAGATTTCTGCATCAAGAGGAGATATAGCCAGTACATTTTCAATCTACCATGTACAACAGCCCATCACTCAGGTATATTAGACATAAATCTTGATGCTATAATGTCGTGTGGCTTATAAGTTGTTTCATTCATAGACCACATGAATGTTTGTTGTGTGTATAGAAGGGAAAGGAGAGTATATAAAATATGTAGTGATCAGAGGGCAGATTTTGTTGGTCACTAGGAATTATCACAAATATTCCAGGTTTTTTTTTTTTTTTCCAAGCACTTAATAGGATTGTACTTAATACGCCCCCTTGATATTAGGCATGGCTTTGGCCCCTATAATAGAAGCAAAAAGTTATTTGTACCAATTTTCAGGCAGAAGCCTTAAAGCCAGTATTAACTATGTCTCCTTTAACTTGTCATACTGATACAGAAAAGGAGTTTTCAGCATTTTGATTTTTGAGTGACTACAGCGATAAGACTGATTTGAATCTCTGTTGGACAAGGAGCTTGAGAAAGAAAAACTTTTGGTATTTCGAACCACTGAAATCTTGGAGGATTGTTTGTTTCTGCAGCATAAACCTGCCTGTGCTGACTAATATGCTCATTTCATCAAATGTCTTCTTTATTCTTAAATCATATAAAAAGAAAGAGACACACCATGTTAAAGTCTATATGTGTGATAGAAATTTAATGAATTCCAATTAGAATTTTTGTATATACCAGTTATAATTTTGTTATTTTTCAAATATGAGAAAGAGTTACAAAGTCTCATAGGGCCAGGTTTTTACCAAAAGTGGACAAAGTAGCATTTCATTGTAATGAACTAGCTCGCTAATGAGGTACGTTAAAAGCTACATGTAAATCAGGAGACTAGAGACAAACAATTTCATTTTAATCTCTTAATCTTTAAAGCAGAAAGATTAGTTTGATTTAGTTAAAAGTCTTAATTACTGGACCAAAAAGCAAAGGTATTTTTATTACATTTAAGAACATGCAGTAATTAGAAAAGGGCAAAAGAAATCCTTTGTTAGTGAGCCTGTAAGAAAGCAAATGGCAACCCACTCCAGTGTTCTTGCCTGGAGAATCCCAGGGACAGCAGAGCCTGATGGGCTGCCATCTATGGGGTGGCACAGAGTCGGACACGACTGAAGCGATTTAGCAGTAGCAGCAGCAGCAAACATGTTATAAAGACATAAAAAATACCAGACTAAGCAGAAATGTTAGCTACACTAATGGTAAAATGTGCTTCAAAATTCCCACAAGCTGCTTATGACTTTAAGAGAATAAAACTTGCACTTGGAGCTTGGCACTGACTTTACTACCACACCATGGTTTGCTACTAAAATCACCTTATGTCCAGTTTTTGATCAAATTAACACAGATTTAAAATTAATGCAGCAATTTACGGCAATGAAGCAGAAATTAAACTGTGCTCAGAGTGTCATAAAGAACAAACATAGAAGGCCAAAGCAGAAAATAATATACACTACTTTTAAAATATTTAAGGTTTTCAATTATCTCATTAGTTGTCCACCTAGAGATATTTTGGAATGCAGTTAACAAATCTGAAAATTTTCTGGCAACTGAGTAAAATCAATAAGATTCAGTTTAGTTCAGTTCAGTCGCCAGTCGTGTCCGACTCTTTGCAACCCCATAAAACCATAGCACGCCAGGCCTCCCTGTCCACCACCAGCTCATGTTTTACCCAACAGCACCAGTTTTACCCAACAGCACCAGTTTTACCCAAACTCATGTCCATTGAGTCAGTGATGATATTCAACCATCTCATCATCTGTTGTCCCCTTCTCCTCCCACCCTCAGTCTTTCCCAGTGTCCGGGTCTTTTCAAATGTGTCAGCTCTTTGCATCAGGTGACCAAAGTATTGGAGTTTCAGCTTCAACATTAGTCCTTCCAATGAACACCCAGGACTGATCTCCTTTAGGATGGACTGATTGGATCTCCTAGCAGTTCAAAGGACTCTCAAGAGTCTTCTCCAACACCACAGTTCAAAAGCATCAATTCTTTGGTGCTCACCTTTCTTTAAGTCCAACTCTCACATCCATACATGACTACTGGAAAACCACAGCTTTGACTAGACGGACCTTTGTTGGCAAAGTAATGTCTCTGATTTTGAATATGCTATCTAGGTTGGTCATAACTTTCCTTCCACGGAGTAAGCGTCTTTTAATTTCATGGCTGCAATCACCATCTGCAGTGATTTTGGACCCCCAAAAATAAAATCTGACACTGTTTCCACTGCTTCCCCATCTATTTCCCATTAAGTGATGAGACCAGATGCCATGATCTTAGTTTTCTGAATGTTGAGCTTTAAACCAACTTTTTCACTCTCTTCTTTCACTTTCATCAAGAAGTTCTTTAGTTCTTCTTCACTTTCTGCCATAAGGGTGGTATCATTTGCATATCTGAGGTTATTGATATTTCTCCCAGAAATCTTGATTCCAGCTTGTGCTTCATCCAGCCCAGCATTCTCATAATGTACTCTGCATACAAGTTAAATAAGCAGGGTGACAACATACAGCCTTGACATACTCCTTTTCCTATTTGGAACCAGTCTGTTGTTCCATGTCCAGTTCTAACTGTTGCTTCCTGACCTGCATATAGGTTCCTCAAGTGGCCAGGCAGGTGGTCTGGTATTCCCATCTCTTTCAGAATTTTCCACAGTTGATTGTGATCCATACAGTCAAAGGCTTTGGCATAATCAATAGAGCAAAAATAGATGTTTTTCTGGAACTCTCTTGCTTTTTCAATGATCCAGCGGATGTTGGCAATTTATCTCTGGTTCCTCTGCCTTTTCTAAAACCAGCTTGAACATCTGGAATTTCACAGTTCATGTATTGCTGAAGCCTGGCTTGGAAAATATTGAGCATTACTTTACTATCGTGTGAGATGAGTGCAATTGTGCTATAGTTTGAGCATTCTTTGACATTGCTTTTCTTTGGGATTGGAATGAAAACTGACCTTTTCCAGTCCTGTGGCCACTGCTGAGTTTTCCAAATTTGCTGGCATATTGAGTGCAGCACTTTCACTGCATCATCTTTTAGGATTTGAAATAGCTCAACTGGAATTCCATCACCTCCACTAGTTTTGATTATAAGACTCATAATGGTATATTTATATTTTTTTTTTTTATGTTTTCATATATAGTACACATTTTGCTGAATCTACTCGTGAGCTTTAAGTAATTAAGTGGCGTGATGATTTTTTCACATTTGATATACCTGCATAAGGAAATGGCAACACACTCCAATATTTTTGCCTGGAAAATTCCATGGACAGAGGAGCCTGTTGGGCTACAGTCTATGGGGTCACAAAAGACTTGGACATGACTGAGAATTCATGCACATTAGATAACTTTATTAAACACCTTTTTCAATTAAACCTGAGTTTACCTAGAACTTTTTGGGGGAAATTGTGTACAATTAGAGTGTTGCCTTTTTTTTTCTTATTGTATGTGATATAATTTTACATATATTATTATTAATTTCCCAAATTAGCAAACCATACCATACTGCTGTACCAAACTTACTGTGCTTAAATTTTCTAGCATAGTCAACTCTTGTTGATGAGCACTATAAATTAACACCTTTATAGAAAATAGAGAACAATTTGTCAACTAGACTACAGGAAGCATATTGGATGAGTTGCTCCAACCCTATGATCTCCTGCCAGTGCAGGATTTAACTCCTCACGCCATTTAGAATCCATAATCCACTATTTAACTACCATCCTTAGGTGGATTAAATAATTGACTGCATCATGTCACTTTTTTTGAAGAAGATATCAAGCTTTTGCATCTGCAAATTTTTCTTTAAACCAAAGGCGTATTATTAAGCACATAAGACTTCTCTATATTTCTTACATATATGTGCACGTGAGTGCCAAGTCACTTAAGTCGTGTCCTGACTCTTTGAGAGCCTATAGACAGCCACCCTCCAGGCTCCTCTGTCCATGGGATTCCTTAGGGAAGAATACTAGAGTGTGTTGCCATGCCCTCCTCCAGGGGATTTTCCCGACTGGGAATTGAACCCATGTCTCTTACGTCTCCTGTACTGGCAGGTGGGTTCTTTACTAATGCCACTTGGGAAGCCCCATATACATCCTTCATATTCTGGAAATTCTCAAAACTGGAGAATTTAATGACATAATCTGTGTACCTATGAAGGGGAAATAATAGTGATACAGTATGGACAAATGTCAGAAAGTTTCTCTCAGTTTTTATATGAGATCAAGAATTTGGCTATGTGATTGTAGATAATAATGTTATAAACATCAAAGCTGTTAAGACTGCTGCTGCTCAGGTGTTCACTCATGTCCACCTCTTTGCAACGCCATGGACTGTAGCCCACCAGACTTCTCTATCCATGGAATTCTCTAGGCAAAAATACTGAGTGGGTTGCCATGTCATTTTCCAAAGTTGCTAAGACTAGATCTTAATTATTCCCAGCATAAAAAATAAATGATGATTATATGACATAATAGAAGTGTTAGTTAATGCTTCCATGGTAATTATATTGCAGTAGTAAAATGTATCAAATCAACATGTACACCTAAAACTTGCACAACTGTTTATTTCAATTATACTTTAGTAAAAACTTTTAAGGATTTGATTTTGATTCCACAAATTTTTTTACTTCACACAAGTGATGTATCTATGAGTGCATGCTAACACTTCAGTTGTGTCCGACTATATCAAGTGCTAAATTTGTACTATAAGTTTCTATATATAGGAATGAAAATAGTGTGTAAGGCTGCTTCGTGACAGATATATAAATGTTCTTCCTGCCTTAAAGTCAAGCAGGAGGTAAATTATTGTAGATCTTTATTGATACATATTAAGTACCCATTTCATTCTTCCATAATAATATCTAACATTAGCTGATCATGACTATGTGCAGGGCATTGCAACTTCATAGATTTAAAATGTTTGGAATAGGAGGAAGTCCAGAGATGGCATTAATGAACTTGGCATTTGAGGATTGCCTGGCGTCCTCTGCTGATCTCTGAGAAGAGCTGTAAATTCCTGCAACTTATGTAAGCTGGGCTTCAACCTTCTCCTGAGAACTTGCTGATTCCAGAAAGCACTGTTTTCCTTTCTGTCTCATCTCTGTCCATGGGGACAGAAGTGAAGTTTTACAGGAAGTCCAGAATTTCTGCTTGAGATGAGCTGCAGCAATTTTCAACGTGCCTTGCTTTTCCATGAAGGGTATGCATTTATATATACAACTAAATACTGTTCATCCATAAAAAAAAAAAAAAATGAAATTTTGCCATTTGCACCAGCATAGATGAATTTGGAGGATATTATGCAAAATGAAATAAGTGAGGCCGAGAAAGACAGATATTGTGTGATATCACTTATATGTGGGATCTAAAGAATTAAAACAAATTATTGAATATGATTAAAAAAAAAAAAAAGTAAGCAGACTCTTAGATATAGAGAACAAACTACTTGATACCAGTGGGGAGAGGAAAAGGGAGAGGGGAAAAGTAGAGGTAAGAGATTAAGAAGTACAAACTATTACATATAAAATAAATGTTACAAAGGCATATTGTACAATGCAAGGAATAGAGTCAATATTTTATAATAAATATAAATGAAGTATGAAGTTTAAATGTTATGAACTCTGGGCTTCCCTGGTGGCTCAGTGGTAAAGAATTTGCCTGCCAATGCAGGAGACATGGATTTGATCCATGGGTTGGGAAGATCCCCTGAAGAAGGAAATGGAAAACAACTCCAATATTCTTGCCTGGGAAATCCCATTGACAGAGGAGCTTGGTGGGTTACAGTCCATGGAGTTGCAAAAGAGTCAGACACCGCTTAGCAACTAAACAATAATTATGAATTGCTATGTTGTAAACTTGTAACATATAATACTGAACATCAAATATATCTCAATAAAAAAAAAAAAACATGCTTTGACCTCCACCTACTTCTGTATCCTCATTTCATGCATTTTTCTCCTTTATACCGAACAATATATGCCTTCCTTTTTGTGAACCTCCTGAAATCATAAGCAAATTAGAATGATTTCACTGTGTGTATTTTCACAGATGGTATGTCATGTGGCCTTTTAAGAAGATTCACCTTTCTACTATTTTTGAGTGTTTATGTTATCCTCTCTTCTTGAATGTGGACTGCAATTAGAATTGCTTCCAATAAATAGAATAAAACGAAAAGTGATGGGATGCCACTCTGAGATTAGGCTATGGAAGTCTGTGACTTCCATTGTGATTGCAAACTTTATTTATTGCCTCCTTGACTTGCATGGTTTGACAAAATGAAATGCCATGTCAGAGGAGCTACACATGGCCAGAACCTGAGAGCAGTCTCCGATTAGCTGCCAGTGAGGAAGTCACATCCTCAGTCTGGTGAGGTACTGAACTCTGCTAGTAACCACTGTGAGCTTGCAAGCTGATCCCTCCCCATTTGAGCCTTGAGGTGAGATTATAGCCCTAGTTAACACCTTGACTCCAGCCTTGTCATGGAACAGAAAGCAGATTACTGAGCTAAATCATGCACAGAAACTGATGTACAGATAATAAATGTGCATTATTTTAGCCTCTAAGTTTGAGTGTAATTTGTTATTCAGAATAGGTAACTAATATAATAGAAGTTTCTCCTTCTGATGTAGGTGTCAACCTAATTACTGAATCATCAGGAATTTTATCACTGACGACTCAATCTAAAATCAGTGTCCCACCATCACTAACAAATTACTCAGTTTATTTATTGTTATCACACACACACATTCACTCTCATGACTATCTTAAGGCAAAACTGATAGTTGTCATATCTCTTCTCTCCTGTTTTCTCTTTACTTCCTGTCATGTGAATGATCAATCACTAATAAAAAAAGAAAAAACACTATAATTTCCAGCTTCCCTTGAAGTTTAGTCATGACCATAATAGGCTCTATCTCCTGAGATTAAGTGAATATGGAATGTCCAAATTCCAACAGATATGCTTCTTCCCACCTTTTGCCATTCTCCTGAATGTGGATGTGATGGCTTGAGCTGTATATTGGACCCTGAGAACGAGGCCTACTCATGGGGATGGGACCACAGACAGCTGGAAGTAACTCGGGCTCATTCAACGATAATCACCAAACCAGCACTGAACCACCTATCTAGACACAGGGACTGCCTGGTTTCAGCCACTATTATTGGAGGTCCTGTTATACCGAGGCAAGCCTAAATCTAAGTGGTATATACTTACTAGATTGAGTTTGCTTATTATTTGATTATAGACCCTCTTCATTCTCCTTGTTATCTAAATTCAATCCATAAAAGCTCCATGATGGATGATCATTTTCTTATCTGCAATTTTCATTGGTCCATCTATTGTGACTAGAATAGTATTTGACATGTGACAAGCATTCAATAAACACTTTCAAAATAAATGTATATGAATGGTCATTTAGACTGATTTAAAATGTTTGCTATTACAAAGCTGTAACAGTAAATACTCTTGTATCCACATGGGTGCTCAGTTGCTCAGTAATGTCTGACTCTGCAACCCCAGTGGGCTGCAGCCAGCCAGTCTCCTCTGTCCATGGGATTTCCCAGGCAAGAATATTGGAGTGGTTGCCATTTCTTTCTCCAGGGGATCTTCCCAACCCAGGTCTCCTGCGTTGCCAGCAGATGCTTTACCCTCTGAGCCACCAGGGAAGCCCTCTTTATACACATCTTTGTGCAATTATGAGTATTTGTTCTAAGAGGGACACCAAGAGGTAGGTAGAATTGCTGGATGGAAGAATATGTACATTACATTTAATAGTAACTGCCAAATTGCCTTTCCAGAAAATCTCTACCAATTTATACTTTAATCCACAGTTTATCTTAGTAAATGTTTTCCTATTCTTTTGCCAAGAGTGGATATTACAAATCAGCTTTGGTTTTGCCAATCTGATGCATGAGATAGATGTCCTTGTGATTTGTAGTTTGCTACAGAAAGATGGTTTTTCTGCAAGTCTACTCAGATTCTTATATTTAATGCATTGAGATTCTCTGGAAGGGATACACAGCATGCAATGTTTCCCAAAGTAACCATGGCAGTTTATTTCTTTTCTTTTTTTCCTTTCTTAGATGGTCTCAAGACACAGGAGTTCAGCATAGTAACATTCTCAGAAATGTTAGCTTGGACTTAAATGGTGGCCAGGATGCAGTGTACAGTTTCTCTCTAAGCTTTATGGAGGCTAAGTTGAATATATTTGGAACTTTCCATCAAAGAAACCCACTGAGAGATGATATAGTAGTAAGAGTTAATTATCTTCAGATTTTAATTTAGTGGGAATGACCTTGAGTTCATAACTAAGCAATTACATTAAGCAGTGTAACTCTTGGTTAAGATAATGGGTTTCTCTGAGGAAGAGGAATACTCTTCTCATTATGAACACAAGAAGAAAACCTTAGTCCTGTTTATTCTGTTCACTTGAAGAGATCTGGGTGGATTGACCACCTGACATGGTTTACCATGGACTGAGGGTTTTCCCAGGATCTTGATTTTTCAGCAGTGAAATCAGAAAATGCTGGGCAAACCTGGATGAGATGGTCATTGTATTTAGACTTCATTTTCTGAGCTGGTTTATTTTTTGTAAAGTCATGTCTTTAGAATATTGTGTGTGATAAAATATATATAACATAAATTGTATTATCTTTTTTTTTTTAATTTTACTTTATATTGGAGCATAGTTAATTTGGACTTCCTAGGTGGCTGCTCAGTAGGTAAAGAATCCACTTGCAATGCAGGATGTGCAGGAGACGCAGTTTCAATCTCTGAGTTGGGAAGATCCTCTGGAGGAGGGCATGGCAACTCACTCCAGTATTTTTGCCTGGAGAATCTCATGGACAGAGGAGCTTGGCAGGCTACAGTTCATAGGGTTGCAAAGAGTTGAACATGACAAGTGACTGAGCACACTCACAGCACAGTTAATTTACAATGTTCTGTTAGTTATAGGCATAGAGCAAAGTGATTTAGTTATATATATTCATATATTTATTCTTTAATATATTATTTTCCCATATAGTTTATTACAGAATATTGGGTATAGTTCCCCATGCTACACAGTAGGTCATTGCTGCTATTGCTGCTGCTAAGTCACTTCAGTGGTGTCCGACTTTGTGTGACCCCATAGACGGCAGCCCACCAGGCTCCCTCATCTCTGGGATTCTCCAGAGTGGGTTGCCATTTCCTTCTCCAGTGCATCAAAGTGAAAAGTGAAAGTGAAGTCGCTCAGTCGTGTCCGACCCTTTGCGACCCCGTAGAGGCGCCGGCTCCCCGGTCCCTGGGATTCTCCAGGCAAGAATACTGGAGTGGGTTGCCATTTCCTTCTCCAGTGCATGAAAGTGAAAAGTGAAAGTGAAGTTGCTCAGTTGTGTCCGACTCTTCGCGACCCCATGGACTGCAGCCCACCAGGCTCCTCCGCCCATGGGATTTTCCAGGCAAGAGTACTGGAGTGGGGTGCCATCCCCTTCTCCGCAGTAGGTCATTACTGATTATCTAATTTATACACAGTAGTGTATAAATGTTAATCCCGAACTCCTAATTTATCCCTCCCCTCCATCTTTCCCCTTTGGTAACCATAAATTTGTTTTCTATGTCTGTGAGTATGTTTTGTAAATAAGTTCACTTGTATCATTTTTTTTTTTTTAGATTCCACATATAAGTGATATCATAAGACATTTTTCTTTCTCTGTCTGACTTAACCTTTTGACATGCAGCTTATGTTAAAACATCATCATTCCAGTTATCTCTTCCTGCATTAAAATCTAGCCCAAAACTTTATGGCTTAGCACAATAGGTATTTTATCTTATCTCATGATTGTTGTGGATCATGATTTGGATAGGGCTCAACTGAGGAATTACTCTCTTCCAACTTGCATTAGTTCAAGTCTTTTACAAAGCAACTGTTAAGAAATTAGTCTAGACATGTATGTGATGCTTGGGAATATACCTGTGAAAGATAAATGGGAGGGAGTGAGAATAGACAGGAAAAGACTCAAACAGGGAGGCAGGTTTGACACCAATAAAAGAGATGCAGAAGGAAAAAAGATTGGAAAGGAAGACTCTTGAAAAGCTGTGCTGATGTGAGAGAAGGAGAGTTAGGCTATACGTTGTTCAGTCTCTGAGTCATACTGTTCATGCGGTTCTTGCTGCAAGAATACTGGGGTGGTTTCTCCAGTTGACCATATTTTGTCAGAACTCTTCACTATGCCCGTTTGTCTTGGAGTCCCTGCACAGCATGGCTCATAGCTTTGTTGAGTTATACAAGCCCCTTCACCGTGACAAGGCTGTGATACATGAAGAGGAGGCTGTGAATTAACTGTGAGAATTGTATATTCTTCTGGAATGAAATTCCATGGTAGACTTGGTCATTGAGGAAGAGAAGTCTAGGAGAAGGGTGACTTTGGAACACCTGAATCAGGAGGAGTGAGTGTGAATCATATACATCCCTTGCAGCCAGTTTTCATGAAGATGTAAGCAGTACATTTTCACAGCTGTAACACAGCCAAGAATGTCATGTTATTCAGTAAGATATATGCTGAGCTTCCCAAATGACTCAGTTGATTAAGAATCTGCCTGCAATGCAGGAGACCCAGGTTCAGTCCCTGGGTGGGGGAAGATCCCCTGGAAAAGAAAATGGCAACCACCCCAGTATTCTTCCCTGGAAAATTCCATGAACAGAGGAGCCTGGTGGGCAACAGTCCATGGAGTCACAGAGAGTCAGACATGTCTTAGTGACTAAACCACCACGCCGGGTCAGTCTCAATGACCCAAAGTAGCTTTGCACGTGTGCTGATGGCATGAGCTAGTGTCTGGAGTGTCCACTGCGGCACCTTTCCAGAATGATGGCCTCCAGGCAGTGTGAACTCTGATACGATGGCTCAGGTAGTGCGTTCCAGTGAACAAGGAATAGGTGCATAGCCTTTTATTAGGTAGCACTGGAGATACACAGAGTCGCTTCTGCCATCCTCTGTCGGTTTAAACAGTCACAAATCCCCCAGAGTTCAAGGGGTGAGGACAAAGATTCCACTTCTCATGGGAAGAATAGCAAAACATTTGTAACCATATTTTAAAACAGCCCCATGACCTAATTTCTTTTATTTCTCAGCTGGCACACACTCTACCCATTCTTATTGTCTCTAAGAGGGAATTCATTTAACTGTTAAGGAAGTTCATTCTTCAAAATCAGATAGACATGGAGTTAAATCCAAGGTCTTTGACCTTAGTTTAGTTTGCCTTTGTTTTGCCATAAATGCTCAAATTAAATGGACATAATATTTAACTCAGTTATTATGAAGAATAAATGAGATAATGCATGTAAGTTCCTGGCAGGCAATAAACTCTCAATAAATGTTTGTTAGTACTTGTGTATCTTTCCCACTTTTTATACTGTAGCACTGCCAATTCCATTGTTTTGGGAAATATAATTTTGAGTGTTTCCTGCTGCCTGAGAAGTGATTTTGTGGCTAAAATTCATTTATTGCCCCTTAAGGTTTTAGACTCTTAGATCTAGAAGAGACAGACACATAACAATCAATTAAAGTTAACATTCCACCAACAGTTATTGAACAGCTATCTGGGCATATCTTAGGAGGTAGGAAAGTGAAGGAAGTTGAAGGAAAAGTCACTTAATCATGTCCAACTCTTTGCAACCGCATGGACTGTAACCCACCAGGCTCCTCTGTCCATGGGAATCTCTAGGTAAGAATACTGGAGTGGTTGACCTCCTCCAGGGGATCTTCCCAACCCAGGGATCAAACCCACATCTCTTTTGTCTTCTGCATTGGCAGGCAGGTTCTTTACCACTAGGATCCCCTGGGAAGCCCCAGGGAAGCCTAGGATGAGACTGCAAATGGAAGAGAAAACAATGTACAAAGATACACATGTTGCCTTTGTAGTACTATAAATGGACTAAAGGCGGCAGTGCAGCCCACCTCTCCCTCCCAGCGATCCTTGCAGCAGGCTGGCTGTGCTTCCCATGCCCAGGTGTTTGACTCTGGACACTTTGTGGATGTCCCAGGTCAGGCTCCCTGTGGATGTGGGGAAAGAGGACCAAGTTTTGTGCTGGTAGCAGCTGAGTACCTCAGGCGGGGAGTTGTGCTAGCTCACACAGGAAAAAGGTCTGGCCAGGCCCTGTGACCAGATGGTTGGCCGCTGGCCCAGCTGATTTTTCTCTCGATCTAATTTCTGGGCTGAATGTTACTGTTCCCCATGGTGATCTGGGGACTGTAAATTTTGAGCCTTGTTGGTGAATTTGAAAAATACTGTGTAAATAGATCTGATGAAATGCAATGCATCCTTAAGTCACAGACACAGTAAGTGCTTTATAACACCATCTCATTTAATCTTCCCAGTACATTTCTGAGGTTGGGATATGATATGTAGTCTACAGATAAGAAAGCTGAGGTTTTGCTACATAAAGTGAAAAATTAGACAATCAAGATTTGACATATTTAAATGGACCCATGGCAACAATGTGAATGTTTTATCCCTTAATAAAATAGAATATGATGAGTAGGCTTTCTGTCCTTTATAATTTAAGTGGTGAATAAAAGTATATAATAAAAACCCTATCTGCCATAACTGGCACTGATGTTGGATCACCCATAAAAATATCACTTAACATATGGGATCATACAGTAGATATATACACAAATATTTTTAATATAAAACTATAAGTGTTTTTTTATTCATTAATCATTTGCTGAAACGCCAATGCTTTTTGTTTGCTGAGTATAGGTCTACTGACAGAAGTTCCCCACTGCCTTTTTACTCATTTAAAAACCTCTCAGGATGCATCATCTAAGATCACCAGCTTCAGTTTCCTTACAAAGTGAAGTCTTTGGTATTTTTATCATTGTTTGCCCCAATTATTTAAAACTATCCTATACCTAATTCTAACAATAATTTTTGAGCAAGATACCTTTTCTGATTTATTTCATAGGACATACATTATTTCCTCCGTTTTAAAAATATTTTAATAAAACTGAAAGCTTATTATTCAACTCATATGGTGGTTTGAGTAGCAAATGTGGCAACTTCCCTGGGGAAACTGGAATGCGTCAGTGTCCCCAGAGGCCATCAGAGGGCAAGCGCCAGCTCACCTGTAACATTGCTTAAACATAGAGGGTTGGAGCAGAGAGGGTCTCCCTCTGACTACTGTTAACTTATCAGTAAGATCACATTTGTTTCTATTGACATTTGTATCACTTGATCCACTGTTTTGGCTTTTCTTCATTATGTTCCTAGACTAGCACTTGACTAACAATTCATTCACTTATAGAAATGAGTGGAAATACTTTTCTAAATGGAAACAAAACACACAATGAACTTCTTGTTAAAAAAAAAAATCAGTTAACACATAAACGCACACATATACAGAAAGAGTCACATGTGTGTCTAGATTTCTTTGGGAATTACTCAAAAATGTAAGGTGTGATTTCTTTCTCAGAGTTGTTCAATAGGACACTCTGTGACCATGGAAATGTTCATCACTGGCCATTTTTGTTTGGTCAGGTTGCTTTTCTCTTACTGATTTGTATGATTGTTTTATATATTCTATAGCTAAAGTCTCCAGTACATAGTCATAAACAACATGTGACTGTTGAACACTCTTAAGTATGGCTACTACAACCTGAGGAGCTACATTTTTCATTTGATTTAATTTTAATTAATTTAAATTAAATTGAAGTAGCTATACCTGATTCATAGCTATCATGCTGACCAGCACAGACCTATAGCTATTACTCCAGTATTTCCTCAAGTACAGAGCTAATTTATATGACTTGCTTCAAAACTAAATGAAGAGATTACAAAGGTAAATAAGGATATTATAATGTTATCCTGAGCGAGTTCCTCTTAGTTTGATTGAAAGAGAAACTGTAATGCGATTACATGTCTGCACACAAATATATGCTAGCTGTATAATACGTTCCTTTTTAGCTAATTTTTTTTCTTTTCCTGAGATTTAGTTTAAACCTCATTTATGAGTGAGTCAAGAAAGTCAGAGTGCAAATGTCTTGCCTCTAAGGTATAAACAAATTCACATGTGCAATGATATGCAAATCTATGTAACTCTCCATATTTGTACTACATTTCATGAATTGAGCATTTGATAAAGGGTAAATATGCAGAGACATTACTTTGCCAACAAAGGTCCATCTAGTTAAGACTATGGTTTTTCAAGTAGTCATGAATGGATGTGAGAGTTGGACTATAAAGAAAGCTGAGCACCGAAGAATTGATGCTTTGGAACTGTGGTGTTGGAGAAGACTCTTAAGAGTCCCTTGGACTGCAAGGAGATTCAACCTGTCCATTCTGAAGGAGATCAGCCCTGGGATTTCTTTGGAAGGAATGATGCTAAAGCTGAAACTCCAGTACTTTGGCCACCTCATGCAAAGAGTTGACTCATTGGAAAAGACTCTGATGCTGGGAGGGATTGGGGTCAGGAGGACAAGGGGACAACAGAGGATGAGATGGCTGGATGGCATCACTGACTCAATGGACATGAGTCTGGGTGAACTCCGGGAGTTGGTGATGGACAGGGAGGCCTGCTGTGCTGCAATTCATGGGGTCGAAAAGAGTCAGACACGACTGAGCAACTGAACTGAACTGAACTGAACTGAAATCCTTGACCAAACCCAAGGTCAGTACACAATAGTCACTCAAATATAAAATATAACATACCTGCTGTTTGTAGTTGTGAAGAAAACACTAAAATAGACATGGAAGGATCACAAATACAAGGAAGCACTTCTAGAGTCTGTCTGCAAGAAAGTTACTCAAGACAACGGTGCCAGCTACTCACTATCTCAAAGGCAGACCTCAATCATACTATTAAAAATATTCATTTTCACTTTTCTAACAGTGAATGCTGGCCTTAAGAAAAGGAGATTATACTGTACAGGGTTCTTAGAGAGCTTCAATGCATTTCTCCTTTCACTCCTTTTCTTGCTGTTTTTTGGGCAGGGAATGTTGTGGTTTCTATGCAAAAATATGCAAATATGAGAACAGATTGGCCAGTGGTCATGTTCAACATGTAATGATCACTGCAAAGCTACTTGGGGTTAGGAAAGCTATCATATCATGTCCACTTTGATTTCTCAGTCTATCAAAAATCTACTGATAGACTGGTAGCTACCAGTCTTCCCCATTGCATTCAGGTACTAGAATCTTCACTGGCCTGTAAATTGTATCATTCTAACTTAGAAATTATATGTTTCATAGACCACTGCATATCCTACTTTAGAATCAGCATCTTCCTATCAGTCTAGGTCCAATGGACTGAAAGTTTTGTGATAGAAATCTTTAATGAAGGACTACTCATTGGAAAAAAAAATGTTTTCATGTTCTTGCACTATTGACCAGCTACTCAGTTTGAAAGTATTAGTCATTCAGTCATGTCCAACTCTTTGTGACCCCATGGACTGTAGCCAGCAGTGACTCCTCTGTCCATAGAATTTTTCTTGCAAGTATACTGGAGTGGTTTTCCATTCTCTGCTCCAGGAGATCTTTCAGACCCAGGGTCGAACCCAGCTAGCCTGCATTGCAGGCAGATTTTTACTGTTTGAGACACCAGGGAAGCTTGATAAATTTTATTCAGTTATGTTTGGCCAATTAATATCACACAGGAGAATAAACCACTTAAAGTTAGCATCTTCCCTGTTATGGAAACTTCACAGAATAAATGTTCTTTGTTGAAAAACCAGGAATGGTAATTTCTTCATGAGAGCAAAATGATATTGTGCATTAAAGTAGAATGAAATAAAGTGCTCAACCAGGGAAATGGAGCATTGTGGTCTGTGAGATTGATGAACATACAGAAATTGGAATTATGATTTAGATTTATAAATTAAGAGTTCCCAGAGGAAGTGACTCGAAGAGAAGCTGCTTTCCTCAAGAGATGTCAACAAGTGTTTGGATTAATTTGTTTTGACAGTTTCTTGCCACTAACAACTCCTCCTTGGCAGGAAAAACAGTTGACCTCTGCCAAACCTTTGTGTCTCTCTCCTGCACTCCACCCTCCTTTTATGCAAAGTAAAATGAGGCTGCTTCAATTTTATAGGGATTACTAGTCATCCAGCATTTGAGGAACTAAAATAAAGTCCATAAAATGAATTTCATTTTTTAAAAAGAGCATCCTTAATGTCCTTGAAGTCTGTGTGGGTAAATTTTAACAGTCTTTTGTTAGAGTCTCTTAAATTTATAATGTTGAAATGCCCATTTCACAGATTGCAAATGTGTCTCATGGTTGAGCCCAGTGCACAAAGAACTATTATGAGTATCAGATTATCTTAAAAATATTTTTCTTGGTCTTTATTGTAAGACCTAGTCACAAATATTGAAGTAAGGATTTTATAAATATAGATTAAAAAGTCAACCCCTTTTCAGTTAAAAATTTTACTAAAATGTAATCAATGTAAAGTTCTATGTTTATGGAAAAATTTATTAGGATTGGACAGAAACTTCTGAATTATCTGAGTCAAATTTCAACTCCTCCCCAAAGTCAGTGGAACGAAAATATTACTTATGAGCAGTGAATGGCAAAGAGCAATGTCAAGAAAGAGTAAATGGTCAAAAGGCTAAAACTTGAATATTTAACAAATTTCTATAGTGAACAAATGATAAATCTAGAATCAATTTTCACTCTACTCTGGCAGATAAGGCACTTGCCTTCCTAAACCAAAATAATACATTAATATGATACAAAATAGAATAAAGCAACAGGCAAAAATCTCATGATATTATTTTACAGAATGCTTTGGCTGTAAGTAATACACAAAACACTCAAATGTTGAAAAAAAAATAAAGGGATGTGTTATCTTAAAATTGTGTGCTTACCCAAGTCCAAATATAGGGCAATTCCAGGCATGATGCTCCATCTGTATTCTACAGGTTTTTCTTGAATCTCTCCTCCTTCTTGTTCTGGCTTCATCTTCCGGTTGGTAGCAAGATGATCATAGCATTTCTAGGTATCACATACAGGGAGAATATCACTAAGAGTCAGGAGGGGCTTTGCGCTTCAGTGAACACCACTGTACATGTCATATTGTGCACACATGGAAGAATGATCTTAGTTTATGAACCTGGAATTGAAATTACTGAATTGGAGTGTACATAAGATAATTTTCCTACACACACTCATTTTTTTAACATATGAAAATTAATTTGGATCAGCTTATATTTCTACTAGCAGATAATAAGAGTTCCTGTCTCTTCCTAGTCTTATCAACACCTAATATTGTGAGACTGCTGAATAGTCTAATGTTCCCATTAAATCTTTTATATATTCCTCTCTGATTTTAGTGAAGTTGCACATCTTATACGTTTGCTGGAACTTTTTCAGTCCTTATTATGGCCTGTGAATTCTGTTGTTTATGATGGTCTTTTTGAATCAAAGAGGTTATAGATTTAATGGTAGCCTGTTTCAATCGCCAGTATAGAATGGAATCCATTTTATATAAGTACAATATATATATTCCATATATTTTATGGAATATATTTTATATAAGTCCATCAGCCACCATCTATTTATTTATTTAAAACTTTTTATTTTGTATTGGGATAACAAACAGTGTTGTAATAGTTTCACGTGAACAGGGAAGGGACTCAGCTATATGTATACATATATCCATTGTCCCCCAAGTCACCATCTATTTAAATACTACCAATTAGATAATTTTTACTATCACTTTGTGAATATATTTTGATACTGGAGAATTATAAACTCTAACAAATAGCCCTATAAAATGTTTGTATTTAGTATTCCCCAATGTTTAAAATTCCTATATTTTCATAATCACATGCTGGTAAGCTTTTATAAGCAATTTGTTTTCTCTTATACTTTGAATATATCTTTTAATGTGCTTTCAATTTGTGTATTTAATAAGCTAATTCTAAATATGATGCCACCAAGGACTCATATTTAGGAAGTTTCCATTTGTTCAAAAGCAAGATTGCTACAGAATGGCCTTTTTCCATTTTTAGTATGTCTTATTTTTTGTTATAACTTACAAATAGTATATTAAAGAAAGGAACTCTGTGGTACTTGGTTGCAAGCAGACTGCACACATACATATGTTGGTGTATTGACTGGGGCATTTTTAGTTATATTTAACAAAGTCCACTAGAATCAATTTAAAGAAAACAAAGAAATACTATATTCATTTTATGTATCACATAAACATAAAATGCCAGGAATGCATCAGCAATGAAGAAATGAACTGAAACAAAGGCTCCAAATACTGAAAAACATTCATTCTGTCTTTCATATCTGTTCGTATTCTTTAATCTCCTTTATTTTCCTTCCTGATGTCACACTGCCATTCTATTTCCCAGGCCGTATGTTGGAAATAACGGTCTTAAGACATCCTGAGTTTTCCTGTTTCTGGACCCCCT
Source organism: Tragelaphus eurycerus (assembly GCA_935064755.1). Taxonomy (NCBI): domain Eukaryota; kingdom Metazoa; phylum Chordata; class Mammalia; order Artiodactyla; family Bovidae; genus Tragelaphus; species Tragelaphus eurycerus. The sequence goes on from CAKXYN010000001.1 coordinate 41,788,376, forward strand.
ACCTGGAGAGTAATTGAATTGGCCTTTTACATTTTTCATCATCCAGGGAAGAAACATCGTGAACTTGATCTTGGATTAGCCGCCCACTCCAAGTCAATAGACTGCACACAATATGGTTGAGACATGTAATATCGACATGGCTAATTTGGCTGTACCAATATGATTTGAAGGGTACAAATCTCAGAAGCTAGAACAGAATTGGGCTTGAAAAATCAGTGTAATAGATGCTTCCTATAATATCCATTATATTGAATGGATATAATAGTGAATGAATGAATTCACTAGCTCCCTACAGCTAGTGAATGTTGCTTAATATTTTATTAAACACCTACTTTGCAGTCAGCATTGGATTTGACTTTTGGATAAGATGACTGAACTTTGAGGCCACTTATATCTCTAGCAGTTAGAAGAAAAGTATCATTGTGTAGTTTCTATCACGTGCCAGACAATGTAACAGACTCTATGTATTATCTCATTCGATATAACAATCCTAGAAGGCTAGCACAGTGTGGCAACTGAGAAGCCACACTGCTCAGATTGCACTTCAAGAGAACCAACTGCAGGAAACATTGTTGTTCAACAGCTTCTAGCTGCCGCCTCTTTGAACGTGTCCCTGTGATGACCCCCAGCCCTGCTTTCCCAGGGCTGCTTGCTCCGAGCCAAGGATTAGGAACACTGGAAGTAACATGCCCTCTGCAGGAGTCTTCTAGTGGGCAAGTTGGCTTGGGTGTTCTCCCTTGGCTGCAAGACATTTTTAGTCTTTGGCTGTTGTCTGAGGCTCTCCATACCCAATTCCTTTCCCTTTCTCCTTTCCCACGTGCCAACCCTCGCCTGCAGTGCCAAAGGCTGCCACCTTTTGCTCCATCTCCTTTTAGCCTGCACAAGTGGCTTCCCCAATAAATACCTTGAGTATTTTACCTTATCCTGGTGTCCATTTCCTAAAGGACTTAAAGTAACCCTTCCTCAGTTTTCAGACTAGAAAACCAATGCATAGAAAAGCTGAATAATTTTCCCAAAGTCACATATTAATTGTTAGTAAAAGGGGAATGTCAAAATCAAATATAAATCTTTCTTACATGAAAATCCAGATTCTTTCTACTTCATCATATGCTTTTCACAAGGTTTGTAAGAGTGATATTATTAATTTAATGTGTAAGACATTTAAATAATGATGGCATGTAAAAAGCAATGTATAATTGTCATTATTCTTCTAATTTTTGCCTTTGTTCATGTGCTATACGACATTTGGAAAGCAGCTCAGCACAGCCACTTCTAGGAAAGCTGTATGACGAATTGTGAACGTGACCTACAATTTTTCTTTCCTGTATCCCTTCTCTCAGCCCCTGCAATGTGACACTGTACCTCTTTTCATTAAGAATTGATACTATTTTCTACCCTTGAATCCAGATTGGCCTCGTGACTTTCTTTGGCCAATGAGATATTAGTAAAAAATGATAGACACTGAGGTTTAAACAAAACATTTGTGCATTGGGGATTACCTTTTTGTGGCCCTGAAAACTTTCCACCACTGTGTGAATAAGTCCAGGCAAATCTGCCTGAGGAAAAAAGAACATATGGAATAGAGTAGAGTTGTTGAAGCAGAGAACCGCTCCTAGCGCAGAATCCCCTCTTGACTTAACTTCTCCATCTTCCCTGGCAGCTCACTACAGACACATACATGATAATAGTTGAGACAAGCAGACAATCCCTATATGATTACAACTAAATGGCTGATTCATAGAATTAAAAACTAAATAAATGGTGTTCTCCAAGCCACTCAGTTTTGGAGTTGTTATGTAGCAAAATTTAACTGTTACCCAATTGTAGCTATAGGAAGGAAAATATTTGTAGTGCACACTCTTAATTGTCTACCCAATGAGTGTTTCTTCCCTCTTTCCTATTGCTATGCTATGCTAAGTCACTTCAGTCGTGTCCGACTCTGTGCGACCCCACAGACGGCAGCCCACCAGGCTCCCCCGTCCCTGGGATTCTCCAGGCAAGAACACTGGAGTGGGTTGCCATTGCCTTCCCCAATGCATGAAAGTGAAAAGTGAAAGTGAAGTTGCTCAGTCGCGTCCGACTCTTAGCGACCCCATGGACTGGAGCCTACCAGGATCCTCCGTCCATGGGATTCTCCAGGCAAGAGTACTGGAGTGGGGTGCCATTGCCTTCTCCGCCTCTTTCCTATTATCATTACACTAATGGTCTTCAGGTTTTGGCTACATATGGAAAGCAGTGACAGATTTTATTTTCTTGGTCTCCAAAATTACTGTGACTGCAGCCATGAAATTAAAAGATGCTTGTTCTTTGGAAAGAAAGCTATGATAAATCTAGACAGCATATTGAAAAACAGAGACATGAGTTTGCCCATAAAGGTGTGTCTAGTCAAAGCTATGGTTTTTCCAGTAGTCATATACGGATGTGAGAGTTGGACCATAAACCAGGCTGAGCGCCAAAGAACTGATGCTTTTGAATTGTGGTGCTGAAGAAGACTCTTGGTAAGTACTTTGGACAGAGAGGAGATCAAATCAGTGACTCCTAAAGGAAATCAATGCTGAATATTTATTGGAAGGACTGATACTGAACCAAAGCCACAGTATTTTGGCCACCTGATACCAAGAGCTGACTCACTGGAAAAGAAGCTAATGTTGGGAAAGATTGAGGGCAGAAGAAGGGGGCAATAGAGGATGAGATGGTTGGATGGCATTATCAACATAATAAACGTGAGTTTGAGCAAACTCCAGAAGATAGTGTAAGGGAAGCCTGGCATGCTACAGTCCATGGGGTCGCAAGAGTCAGACACACTTAGAGACTGAATAACAACAAGGTTATGAAGCCTCTTTCCAGTACCCACTGGTTAAATATTGATTGGTATAAACCATTCATAGTAATTCTTTTTATGTTTCTATTGACTAGGCAGCAAATATAATACTGACAAATGAGTCATCTGGGAATTCTATTGCTGGACATTTCCAGATACAAGGAAGGAACATTCCACATTCTGACTTTGAATACTACTTTGTGATAATGTGATGCCTGGTGTGCTGGCAGCTTCCTTGAGGGCATGAGGTGAAAGTCAAGAGAAACAGAGAAGTTGGTATAGATACCTGATATCAACGAGTCACTGAATTAATCAACTCTTGAACTGCCTACTCAAGATTTCCTGTTATGTGAAATAATGTATTTCTTACTCTTTAAGACATATTAGTTATATTTTTTCTTAACTTTTTCTGTAACTTAATGACATCCAATTTGATACAGTGGTTAAATTTAAGCTTCTTAGAAATTCAATACAAGCTTTTGAAACTTAATATATGTATATTCATGCCAGGAGATGAAATCTGTCCACTAATAAACTTCACCTTTCAGAGTCCCTGTTCCCTTCTTTTCCTCTTCTTCTCCAAACTTATACCAAGCTTTATAAAAACACTAAACAAGAAAAGCAGCACCTCAGTTCATACAAAGTGAATGTTCTCCACTTTTCCCAAGTATTGCTGTATATTTCAATTTTAAAAACACAGCTGATTCCTTTTAAATGAACTTATTTAAATTGGAAAGTGCTGTGCCACAAAATTGAATTACTAAAAGAGAAACTAATATAATATATTTGATCCTTGAGAGAGTGATCTGATCCCTTCAGAGAAGGTCAGAAACCATGGCCCCAAAATACCATCTTCAAGATTCCTCCTGAAGTTAGACAACTAGGTAGAGAAGTAAAACATGGTTTTTTGTTTGTTTCTTTTTGTTTCTAGTGTAAAGCACTATCCACTAGGATGCATGGTTGCCTCGTAGCTCTCCAATAAAATCCCTTGTTTCTGAAGTGTGTTCATAAATTGTCCTGCCAAATCCAGAGTGTCTCATCTGGCTTTCTCAAAGCAAGCATGCATGTTGCTGCTTTCTTATTTCAATGCAACCCAGAAAGTGTCTTGCTATAAGAAGGAAAAGAATGATGTTGGAAAGAAGCTGACATAAGAGTAAGTTTGAATAGTGGCGATGTTCTAAGTCTGATGAGAGTGCGACAGTTAAAGCCTCCAATTATTCACATCTCCAAAAAATAAATTATTTCTCAAATGGCATCCATTCACCTGGGTATCCAGGATGCTGCAGGAATGTTTCTAAACTGTAATTTGAAGGGTGATGGTCTGAGAGCACTGTTAATGGAGATTTGTACTCTGGCCAGGAGAAGGCAATGGCACCCTACTCCAGTACTCTCGCCTGGAGAATCCCGTGGACAGAGGAACCTGGTGGGCTACAGTCCATGGGGTCGCTACGAGTCAGACACAACTGAGAGACACTTTCAATTTTCACTTTCCTGCATTGGAGGAGGAAGTGGCAACCCGCTCCAGTATTTTTGTCTGGAGAATCCCAGGGATGGGGGAGCCTGGTGGGCTGCTGTCTACAGGGTCGCACAGAGTCGGACAAGACTGAAGTTTCTTAGCAGCAGCAGCAGCAGTAGTCTTGCAAACATTAATAGGAGGCATTTTGACACCCTATGTTTCCTCCTTGGGAATGGCAGTGGCGATTATGGACTCCTCAGGTAACCTCATCTGCCAATGGAGAGGATGCTGGCTCAAAAGGGAAACAGCTTATCCATCCATCAGCAAATAGTCATTTGTACTTACAGTTCACCAGCACGGTACGGTCTGAGTCTTTATGATCAGAACTCCTGCCAAAGATAAATGAGTCATAGAGGGCAAAGGATTTGATGACGATAGATCTCAAATCATCTCTTAGGATTTCTTTCACATATCCTTTGGTACCCATGGTGTCACCAAATACTATAAGGACAGAAACGTAAGTTTGGATATACTATTTTTTAAATTTAGTAAACTAAAAAGCCTGGGTGTTTTTATACAATGATGAAAAGGTTATCATGATCTCAACCCTAAGAAAATCTGAGAAACATATCTTATGGCAAAATCGCAGATCATGTTGGCCCAGCTGCCTGCAGTGTTCTCAATAGTTAGTACATTTTACCATTCACTTCCAGACTTGATCCACTTCTCTCACGACTGAATCCATGGCACATTCTTCAACTTTATGTCTCACTTGTTATATCTTCATGCATGTACATGCACACTTTCTTCCATGCTTCTTCCTTAGCTCTTGTAATTTGCCATTTTCCTGCCCTTTGAGAAAAGGAATAGACTTTCTTTCTTCCCCACCATCTGCTTATACCTTCTCATCCATTTCTTCCTATAAGAATCACAATTTCATCCACAAAACTTGTACTTGTTTCTATGAATTTATTTATTTGCTAGCATTTGCTAAGATACCTATCAATACAGAACTTTTATATAAAACAAAATAGATACTTAATAAACATTAGCTATTTTTGGTATCTTTTATCTTCCATGCTGTATGTCGTGTGTTCTTAGTTACAGAGTTCCCTAATTTACCATCTAAGACTGTCTTCAAAGGTGTCTGCCAACACCTCTCATCCCTGAATGTCTGGCTACTCCCTCCGAGTGGTGAGATCTATTTCCCCTGTCCTTACCTTCTTGATGAGCCTGATCAACGGAATGTGGCCACAGAAGTGTTGTGAGACTTCTAGGTCTGTGATGGAAACTTTGATTTTTACCCTCTTGGGACCGATCTACCTTGTGAAAGGTTTGCAGAGTTATTATAAGCATGAAAAGCAAGAGAGAGAGAGAAAGTCCACACCAGCCACTCCTAACTGAGGCATGAGACATGTGAGTGAACCATCTTAGATGTTCCAACCATAGTCAACTTTTAGCTAAATGCAACTGCGTAAGTAACTCAGGTCAACTCTATCTCTGCACAGATGCTCTGTTTCCACAAGCTTTGCACAAATTGTGTACTTCTAAGACAACAAACAGTAATTGATTTTTTAAAGCCCCACTAAGTTCTGGGAAAGCTAGATATGCTGCTGCTGCTGCTAAGTCGCTTCGGTCGTGTCCGACTCTATGCGACCCCATAGACGGCAGCCCACCAGGCTCCCCCGTCCCTGGGACTCTCCAGGCAAGAACACTGGAGTGGGTTGCCATTTCCTTCTCCAATGCATGAAAGTGAAAAACGAAAGGAAAGTCGCTTAGTTGTGTCCGACTCTCCGCGACCCCATGGACTGCAGCCTACCAGGCTCCTACGTCCATGAGATTTTGCAGGCAAGAGTACTGGAGTGGGGTACCATTGCCCTCAAACACCTAGCGCAATACACTTCTTCAGGCAGGAATTATTTTCAGCCTCACAAGCCTTGTGAATAAGTGACAACAAGCTGCCCTTTGCAAGTTGCAGTTGCAGAATGTGGCCACAAGGCGGGCAGCACGTCCTCCCACCCCCACTGCCCCACCCCCGTCTGGTTACTGCTTCAACTACAGCCTTAGGGGAAAGTCCATGGGATTCTCCAGGCAAGAGCACTGGAGTGGTGTGCCATCGCCTTCTCCAGCAATACAAATAATTAAGATGTCTACAATGTACAATATGAAAACACAGAGGGAGAGCAGCAGGAATTCATGAAACCCCTAATGCCTAGATCAACATCATGCCAATAGTCAATATGAAAATTTTAAAATGTATCAAAGATACTTCTTCAGTTTCAATTCAGTAGCTCAGTCATGTCCAACTCTTTGTGACCCCATGAATCGCAGCACGCCAGGCCTCCCTGTCCATCACCAACTCCCGGAGTTCACTCAAACTCATGTCCATCGAGTCGGTGATGCCATCCAGCCATCTTATCCTCTGTCGTCCCCTTCTCCTCCTGCCCCCAATCCCTCCCAGCATCAGGGTCTTTTCCAATGAGTCAACTCTTCGCATCAGGTGGCCAAAGTATTGGAGTTTCAGCTTCAACATCAGTCTTTCCAATGAACACCCGGGACTGATCTCCTTTAGAATCAACTGATTGGATCTCCTTGCAGTCCAAGGGACTCTCAAGTCTTCTCCAAAACCACAGTTCAAAAGCGTCAATTCTTCGGCGCTCAGCTTTCTTTATAGTCCAACTCTCACATCCATACATGACTACTGGAAAAACTATACCTTTGACTAGACAGACCTTTGTTGGCAAAGTAATTTATCTGCTTCTTAATATGCTGTCTAGGTTGGTCATAACTTTCCTTACAAGGAGTAAGTGTCTTAATTTCATGGCTGCAATCACCATCTGCAGTGATTTTGGAGCCCCCCAAAATAAAGTCAACCATTGTTTCCACTGTTTCCCCATCTATTTGCCATGAAGTGATGGGACCAGATGCCATGGTCTTAGTTTTCTGAATGTTGAGTTTTAAGCCAACTTTTTCACTCTCCTCTTTCACTTTCATCAAGAGGCTCATTAGTTCTTCTTCACTTTCTGCTATAAGTGTGGTGTCATCTGCATATCTGAAGTTATTGATATTTATCCCAGCAATCTTGATTCCAGCTTGTGCTTCCTCCAGTCCAGCGTTTCTCATGACGTACTCTGCATAGAAGTTAAAGAAGCAGGGTGACAGTATACATCCTTGACGTACTCCTTTTCCTATTTGGAACCAGTCTGTTGTTCCATGTCCAGTTGTAGCTGTTGCTTCCTGACCTGCATACAAGTTTCTCAAGAGGCAGATAAGGTGGTCTGCTATTCCCATCTCTTTAAGAATTTTCCATAGTTTGTTGTGATCCACCCAATCAAAGGCTTTGGCATAGTCAAGAAAGCAAAAGTAGATGTTTTTCTGGAACTCTCTTGCTTTTTCGATGATCCAGCAGATGTTGGCAATTTGATCTCTGGTTCCTCTGCCTTTTCTAAATCCAGCTTGAACATAGAAGTTCACAGTTCACGTATTGTTGAAGACTGGCATGGAGAATTTTGAACATTACTTTGCTAGCATGTGAGATGAGTGCAACTGTGCAGTAATTTGATCATTCTTTGGCATTGCCTTTCTTTGGGATTGGAATGAAAACTGACCTTTTCCAGTCCTGTGGCCACTGCTGAGTTTTACAAATTTGCTGGCATATTGAGTGCAGCACTTTCACAGCATCATCTTTCAGGATTTGAAATAGCTCAACTGGAATTCCATTACCTCCACTAACTTTGTTTGTAGTGATGCTTCCTAAGGCCCACTTGACTTCACATTCCAGGATGTCTGGCTCTAGGTAATTGATCACACCATTGGGATTATCTGGGTCATGAAGATCTTTTTTGTATAGTTCTTCTGTGTATTCTTGCCACCTCTTAGTATCTTCTGCTTCTGTTAGATCCATACCATTTCTGACCTCTATTGAGCCCATCTTTGCATGAAATGTCCCCTTGTTTTCTCTAATTTTCTTGAAGAGATCTCTAGTCTTTCCCATTCTATTATTTTCCTCTATTTCTTTGCATTGATCACTGAGGAAGTCTTTTTTATCTCTCCTTGCTATTCTTTGGAACTCAGCATTCAAATGGATATATCTTTCCTTTTCTCCTTTACTGTTTGCTTCTCTTCTTTTCACAGCTATTTGTAAGGTCTCCTCAGACAGCCCTTGTGCCTTTTTGCATTTCTTTTTCTTTGGGATGATTTTGCTCCCTGTCTCCTATACAATTTCACGAACCTCCATCCATATTTCATCACGCACTGTATCAGATCTAGTCCCTTAAATCTGTTTCTCATTTACACTGTATAATCATAAGGGATTTGATTTAGGTCATACCTGAATGGTCTAGTGGTTTTCCCCACTTTCTTCAATTTTGTAATAAGGAGTTCATGATCTGACCAGACAGCTCCCAGTCTTGTTTTTGCTGAATGTGTAAAGCTTCGCCATCTTTGGCTGCAAAAAATATAATCAATCTGATTTTGGTGTTGGCCATCTGGTGATGTCCACGTGTAGTCTTCTTTTGTGTTGTTGGAAAGGGGTGTTTGCTGTGACCAGTGTTTTCTCTTGGCAAAACTCTATTAGCCTTTGCCCTGCTTCATTCTGTATCCAAGGCCAAATTTGCCTGTTACTCCAGGTGTTTCTTGATTTCCTACTTTTGCATTCCAGTCCCAAATAATGAAAAGGACATCTTTTTTGGTGTTAGTTCTAAATGGTCTTGTAGGTATTCATAGAACCATTCAACTTCAACTTCTTCAGCATTACTGGTCAGGGCATAGACTTGGATTACCGTAATATTAAATGGTTTGCCTTGGAAATGAAGAGAGATCATTCTGTCATTTTTGAAATTGCATCCAAGTACTGCATTTTGAACTCTTTTGTTGACTATGATGGCTACTGCATTTCTTCTAAGGGATTTCTGCCCACAGTAGTAGATGTAATGGTCATCTGTGTTAAATTCACCCATTCCAATTTTAATTCACTGATTCCTAGAATATCGACATTCACTCTTGCCATCTCCTGTTTGACCACTTGCAATTTGCCTTAATTCATGGACCTAACATTCCAGGTTCCTATGCAATATTGCTCTTTACAGCATCAGACCTGGCTTCTATCACCAGTCACATTCACAACTGAGTGTTGTTTTTGCTTTGGCTCTGTCCCTTCATTCTTTCTGGAGTTATTTCTCCACTGATCTCCAGTAGCATATTGGGTACCACTGAGCTGGGGAGTTCCTCTTTCAGTGTCCTATCTTTTTCCCTTTTCATACTGTTCATGGGGTTCTCAAGGCAAGAATACTGAAGCGGTTTGCCATTCCCTGCTCCAGTGGACCACACTTTGTCAGACCTCTCCACCATGACCCGTCCATCTTGGGTGGCCCTACACAGCATGGCTTAGTTTCATTGAGTTAAACAAGGCTGTGGTCCATGTGATCAGATTGGCTAATTTTCTGTGATTGTGGTTTCAGTCTGTCTGCCTTCTGATGCCCTCTCTCAGCACCTACTGTCTTACTGGGGTTTTTTTCTCTTACCTTGGACGTGGGGTATCTCTTCATGGCTGCTTCAGCAAAGTGCAGCCACAGGTCCTTATATTGGACCTGGGGTATTTCCTCATGGCTGCCGCTCATGACCTTGGACGTGGGGTATCTCCTCTCGGCTGATCCAGTGACATGCAGCCACTGCTTGCTGCTCTAGCACCACACAGCTTCTTGGCTACATACAAATCATGCTCCCCTCATGTCCATGGGGTCGCTCAGAGTTGGACACAACTGAGCAGCTTCACTTTCAATTTTCACTTTCATGCATTGGAGAAGGAAATGGCAACCCACTCCAGTGTTCTTGCCCAGAGAAGGAGGAGTCTGGTGGGCTGCCTGCCATCTATGGGGTCGCACAGAGTTGGACACGACTGAAGAAACTTAGCAGCAGCAGCAGCGTGTCATTTAGGTGAGCTCTTCAAACCTGAGTGATTGCACTGCAGATATCCTTGGGACTTCTGCTCAACTGGCATCTCACTTGTATACCATCAAAACCTGCCCTGAAATGCATATTTTCTAAGCTGATTTCAAGCCCAGTGCTCATCATTCTGTCCAAAGGGTGTTCTTCTGGATATTTTTTTGTATTGACCCAAAAAGGTGGCCTCATCTGCTTTAATCTTTAATGTTTCAAAAGAAATATAAAACTATCCATAGCTATGGACAAACACTCTTGCAACAATCAGAAAATAAAGAGATGTGGAAATCACTTTCCCTAAACATCGCCTGTCCACATAACATTGCAGGATCCAGTTTTGGTGACATTAAGGACTTTCAACTGATGAGGATTCTTCCAGATGTGTGAGCTCTTCCTTGACAAGCTCAGGTTTCTTGATCTTTACTATGTTTTGAAATTTTGAAATGTTGAAACTCATGTTTCGCTGGATTGATGTTCCCTTCCTCTAGGTTCTGTAACTTTTATGAACATAACCCTCACATCTAACTTCCAGCAAATCTCAGTTTTAATTTCAGAACTTGCATCAAAATGTCAATGATGGTGACTAACATTAGCTCTGACACAAGCCATCTACTTTGTCATGACCACATGATATGATCATTAGCTTTTAATGTGGAAGAGATCATTTTCCATCAAGGTAGTATCATCTGTGGAACTTGGTTTTCCAATAACCTGGACTAAACTTCTACTTCCAATGTTGATTTTGCTGAGGCTGGAAGAAGCCTCATATCTGCTATTGGCTACTTTGCAACAATTTTCTCTTATTCCTACTCTGTTACCAGAGTCATATTATATTACTTTCTTTTAAAGCACATTTTTGGACAGGAATCCTAATATTAGATAAATCATTTGAGTCAAGGATGAAGAAAAAAGTCCATTTCATCTGCATTAAGTTATCAGCAACCCTAAAGCATTTGTTGTTTGTGAGCACTGTAAACATGACCTCTCCTAGATGATTATGGCTCTGAATTAGTATTTATATATGAACAAAATGTATATAGCCTAAAATATTTTATTCATTACTGAGTCCAGTGAGCTGTGCAGCTTTGGGGGAGATTTTACCAAAACCCATCTTTAAAGTTGCTCTTTTAAGCCTAACTTCCAGACTAAGGCTCATAGAAAAAGTAATCATGGTGATATGTAATCTACTATCAGAAATTGTAGGTTTGATGTTTGTCAGCTTCAGTAATTTGAATTTTTTGATATCTGTGTTAAAAACATATTTCCCTGTTCTGTTACTTTTCCTATCCTCTTATGTTGGTACTTCTTTAGTATTTGCCACTTGGTTCAAATGGTGAAGTCTGTACTGGATGTATATTTTCACTGATACAGTAAGACTGGCTTTAATCAACCTTCAGTTCAGAGAGGCTTAAAGCTAACTCTTTAATTAATGAGTTTCTAGATAAATTTGGCTTTCATTCTCAAGAAGACTTCATTGCTATTAACACTTCTCATGATCTTCTGTCTAAATCAATGACTCAAAAATTTATTCTGAATGAATAAGACTGTTAGGACCATAATCTTGTTTTAAAACTTTAACTGGAATGATTTTTTTTTCTAACTTCACTCCTAATTGTCAGTCTGAACTCAAGTGATCTTGCCCAGGGTTAAGTATGTCCTGATGCTGTCGGCCATCTTGCTCCTGAAAGTTTGACATGGTCTCACGGGTCCCCACATAAAGTTAAGTAATAGTAAACATAAGTTTTATTTGTCCTTTATCTCCTTTTGTAATAATTATCCAAAACCTTCAAATTCAGTCTTTTTCAGAGTTCTTATTTTTTTTTTTTATTCATACATGACGAAAGACAAAAACAAGATTATACAACACCAAATAACTCTGTCATGGTACCACTTTGATTCAAGCATCTTCTGCTGGGCAAGTGATGTGGGCTGGAGAGAAATTCAACACATATAAAGATTTTCTGAACCACAGGAGGCAAGATAAGTTCATTTTCTACCTAGAAATAAGGTCCCCAGTACTAAGAGAGCTGTCACTTAAGGATAAGACTTTTGCTGCTTGCCAGCTTCAATGCTAGAGCCAGTCACCTAACTTTTCCTGGATTTTAGTGTATACCCTTGAAGTATGAGTAATGGTGGCTTATTGTATTTGAGGTCACTTCCTCCCTCCTCAAATGAAGCTTCTACCCTTAATAGCTGTCCCTGCCCAATTGACCTTATAGAAGAGGGAAGGGAAATGGAGAAATCAGCACATTGGTTCTGTGGGGAGGGAGCCCTGTTCTAGGACAAAGGAAGAGATGGTCTTTCACCCACATCTTGGTGGCATCCTCCATGTGTATATACACAAAGAGAATCTCTTTACCTCTAATACTGACCTAAGAGACTAATAGGTTCTCTTCACCCCTTTTGTCAATGAGCTTATTTAAAATCAAGTGCTTCTTTTTTTTTTTTCTTCTTTTTCTCCCAAAGTAGAGAAAAAATATGTCTCCTCAGTTTCAGTTGTAACCTGCTGAAATAGCATGAACCTAGGTCTTCCCTGGTGGCTCACATGGTAAAGAATCCACCTGTGATGCGGGGGACCTGGGTCTGATCTCTGAGTAGGGAAGATTCTCTGGAGAAGGAAATGGCAACCCACTTCAGTAATCTTCCCTGGATAATTCCATGGACAGAGGAGCCTGGAGGGCCACAGTCCATGGGGTCACAAAGGGTCAGACACAACAAAGTGACTAACATTTTCACTTTCTTTCTTTCTTTTTTTAATTTATATATCACTGTCTTTCATGCCCTAATGGCAGCCAAATGTTGAGAGAAAGTGAGAGGGCATGAAGAAAAGGATGGTTAATGGATCAAGGAGAGGTAGCCTGGCATAATGTGGGGGTTTTGAAGAGAATGCAGGGATTTGGGAGCTTACCATGCATTAGGCAAATGAAAGAGTATATTTGTGTCCACATCCATCCATAATTTTCTGCGTAGACAACATGCTTCCTGCTTCCATGGCACAGTTGGTTGAAAAGGTAGTCGTCATTCATCCCTTTCAAATAGAGTTAGTTATTTGAGAATCCAGGAGCACAATTGCCTATGAACTTGGCTGCTATAACTGGAAGGTCACTTTGATACAGGTCTTGGGGCTGCCATTTTAGGAAATAGAGGATTAGAGCCAGAGGCAGAAAAAAAGAAGAGAAAATGAAAACTGAGTAAATGTCTGTCTTGAGAAGGACAGACATGCTCTATCACTGTGGCAGAAATAGAAACATATCCGGACCTTAGTGCTGACTGCATTTCTGCTTTTCATTTAATTGCTTCCTGTGTGTGGACATGCTTTCAAAATCTCCCTTTTATTCTGAGGATTGTTGGTCAAGTCTTTGTTTCTTGAAGCCAAAATTACTTGATGGGTAATTTTGACAGTATTTTGCAAATAATAATAATAATGAAGCATAAGAAGAATAACACAAAAGAAAACTCATGAAATTGATGGCAGAAGCTACCCAGGAAGGAGTAAAAGTTTGGATGTATTAGTCACACACACACAATGAAGGTTGGAAAAACTTTATGTGGAGGCTTAAATACAAAAAATGGAGTAAAAACAGGTGTGGACATACTTCAAGGAAAATGAGAAAGGTTAACACATGGGTCAAAACAATTTAGGATGGAGCCAATGTATCATAAAGAAAATGCCAAATAAGGTTAAGTTTTCATATATTCTCCTCTCTGACAGATTCTTCAATTCCAGTATTTTTACACCTTTTTTCTTCTACAAAGATCATTGAAAAAAATAATTTCCTTTTTTGCACATACTTTGTATTAACCTTTCCTAATTAAACTTTGAACTTTTATTTATAAGAGATATTTAAAATGTTATTGTTACACTGAGCACTATTTCCCATCTTTAGTAACTTGCAAGTAATATAATTCCTTAACAATATTTTTGTGAAAAGGTCAGTGAGGCCACAAAACACATTTAGTTGACAGCACTTGGAGTTTCTGCATTTAAAGACAAGTTCAGCTGTTTTCAAGTCCATCTATTTCTTGTTTATTTGGAACTTTATCTTATGAACTGTAAATGTCACTTCTTATTTATTAAGTTATTTATCTGGCTTTCCCCTGGGTCATCACTGGACTCACTAAGGACTCACTCACTACTTAATTTGGTTATGATTCCTATCAGAAATGACCCTGGAAGGAGTGGATATGAAATATTATATTTTGTATTATTGTTCACAACACACATGACATGTCAACAAAAAGCCATCTTCATTTGAGCCATCGGTTTTGATTTAGGACAGATTTAAAGTTCTCAGTGCAGAAGACTCACTGCTTTGGCAAGGAGATGCTTTATGGTGCTTCAAAACATATAGTCCATCAATAGAACCCAGAAGCTAGTAGCCCTCAACGACAACATCATATGGACAGACTGGGCCAGTAGCCTGGGCTAACACACACACACAAACACTGCCGCTGCCAGGTGTTCAGATTCCCTTTGCCTCAGTGTTTCTCCAGGTGGTCCAAGCCTGAGTTACCTAGGGAGCTTTTTCAAATGGCATATGATGTATATCTGTGTGTATGTGTGGGCACACATTTATCTTTACACACTCATAAGCATATATATAATACATGCACAGATTCACCTCCATGGATGAGAATGCTTCAGTAGATTGTGTTGCTCAAGTGTTGTTTGCTCTTACATCCATTCCTTACAGTGGAGGACAGAGGAGCGGAGATAGCAGGGTTTGTGTGCTCAGAACCTCCTGCTTCTTTCTGCAGCAGATTGAGATGCAACAGAAACTCCACTGTAAGTTCTGCTCCCCCAGGGTGGTGGTTCTTACAGAGTCTTAGCTCCAAAGGGATGGCCCTGCCACGGCCACCTGGAATTTTCAGAGCTCCCTTCTTCAACAATTTCTGTTTTTCTGGATGGTCACTAATGATCCACACGCTCTAATGTTTGTATACATAAACAATAATATTATTGTTATTAAATTTTGTTATTACAATTGCAATATTAAATACGTTTATAGTGCTTCCTATTTGCAGGGCACTCTTGTAAGCTATTAAGTCATTTTATCCTCATCATAACATATGAGGTAAGTTCTACTACAGTAAGCCCTCTACATATGAATGAGCTCTATTCTGAGACCACATTGGTAAGACCAGTTTATTTGTAAGTCCAACAAAGTTAGCCTATGTATCCATCTAACACAATCTGCTACATAGTACTGTACTGTAATAGGTTTATAAAACTTTTCACACAAATAAAAATTTTAAAAAACACAAAAAATAAAGAGAATATATTTAATCTTCCAGTACAGTACCTTGAAAAGTACAGTAGTACCAGTTACATCACCACTATTTTTATGCTTGCTTCTGGACATCATGGGCTTGAAATAAAGATACTATACCACTGTAGTCTATACAGTAGTGTACTATACAGTAATGTACACAAAAACACAACGACTTGTAGAGGATGCACACACATGATGGTGTGCACCAGACACATGAACTAACGTACATGATTGGACATATGAACTCATGTTCACATCTTTGAAAGTTTGCAACTTGAAGGTTTGGATGTAGGGGACTTACTGTATTATCATTTCCTTTCTGTGGGAAAGACATCTCAGACCTGGAGGGGTTAAGTGACTTGCCTGTGGTCGTACCACCAGAAAGTGTGATATGAAAGTGGCAGCCTGGCTACATACATGTACTGTCAATAGTGTGCACATATGATGGAGCGCCCAGACTCTCTCCATACGTGCATGTTCATGCGTAACTCATCTCCATCTCCTCCACATCCAGAGATAAATGTAGCTATGGAAATCTGGGTCCCATCCTCACCCACTGAATTAGCATGTGGGGCTGTGGTCCAAATAATAGTATGACCAGAATATTTTCCAACTGATGTATATTTACAGCCCTTTTTAGGAGTCTAATTGTAACACAGAATTGGGAGAACTTTCACAGAGGAGAGAGTTGTTTTTTGTGTTTTTTTTAAACCCATCTTTTTTCTTTTCACCTGTTTTAGCCAGCAGCCAATGTAGTATAGATTTGTTTTTAATGTCAAAGGATATTTTCTTGTTGTTGTTGTTCAATCGCTAAGTCATGTACAACTCTTTGTGACCCCACGGACTGCAGCATCCTAGGCTCCTTTGTCCTCCACTATCTCCCAGAGCTTGCTCAAACTCATTTCCATTGAGTCAGTGTTGCTATCTAATCATCTGATTGGTGGCTGCCCCCTTCTCCTTTTGCCTTCAATCTTTCAAAGATGCTATTCACATCAGGTGGCCAAAGTATTGAAGCTTCAGCCTCAATGTCACTCCTTCCAGTGAATATCCAGGGTTGGTTCCCTTTAGAATTGACTGTTTTTATCTTTCTAGGATCTTTCTAGACTCCTATAATCCCCCATTATGGTCTTTTTCTATGAAAAACATACATGCATCTTGCCTCATCTGTCTACCCCAAGTGAGTTGTTAATACCCTCCTCAGCTTGTAAATATGGCCATGCTTTCTGTTTAAATATTAAACATTGAAAAATTGAAATCCATCTTAATTTAAAATTGATTAATGGTTGAATACAGGCGTTTCAAGGCTACTCCCATACGATATGGGCATCTCGGAGGCAGGGGTGGTATGAGGTGATATTAGATACAGCCTCCAAATGCTATTTCGGTAACCTCGTTAGTGATGAAAGGGCTCAAGACAAAGATATAAATCTCAGTATTTTCATGAAGGGGAAATTGTTCTGGTAATACAGGGAGGAAATTGAGAAAAAATGTAGTGAAGTATGTACTGTCTATACTTAGAGAAAGTGCTAGTGTGTGACATCAGGAAAATAAAACCTCCTACACTTTTTCTGAGACCAACAGACTTGATTTTAGCCTCTCAGCAGTATTGAAGAAGCCGCATGGCCCAGCTAAAGGAGAGGGGAGGGTATGTGACTTAGAGTCTGTTCTAATGATAGGAAAAATCTTCTATTATGATAAGAAAATAGCATCAAATTAAAATCATATTCTGGTGACACAATGAAGTAGATTATCTTTCTGCTCTCTATTCCAGTCAGGCACAGTTCTCCCAACTCTAAAACTAGGAAATACTAATTCTACCATCATTGACTGTTGAGGGTAGATGACTGAGTTCACAGCTGTATAGCATTGCGTACTACCAGCCCCCAAGTGCTAAGTGTCAGCTGCTAGTACTGGTATCATAATTTGTAATGAATAATATAATTTCTGATCAAAAGGCTCAATCATAAAAGTTGAGGTTCAAATTTTGCTTTATCCATGGATGGCTTGAGAGTTTAATATAGCATTGTGACTTCCTTTTTTTCTGAAACTAGAAATTATATCCAGTTTCTATTATGACATAATGGAATACAAGGACAACATTATAATATTTTCTATTTGAGAAATCTAAGCTAGAGACTTTCTTGAGGAGGCAGAGTTACCACAAGAGTAGTCAGAACTCAAACACCAGTCTTCTGACAAATTGCTATAAACCAAGACAAACTGTGGTGGTTGCTGAGTCACATCCAGCACTTGCAACCCCATGGACTGTAGCCTGCCAGGCTCCTCTATCCATGGGATTTCCCAAGCAAGAGTACTGGGGTGGGTGCTGTTTCCTTCTCCACCTTCTCCAGGGAATCTTCCTGACTCAGGGATTGAACTTGAATCCCCTGCACTGTAGGCAGGTGTTTTTTGTTTTTGTTTTTGTTTTTTTTACTGACTGAACCACAGATAAAGCCTAAATAATGGAGGGATATTTTCTATAATGGTTCAGATGAACAAAGGGAGATATTTTATTGGAAGTTTGGCTAAGGACAGCGTATCATTGAAAATCTGTTAATTTGCTTAAATTTTTCCCAGATGTTTTCATAGATTGCTCTGAGTTAGTGAGCCTTGATATTTGGGGTCTCAGATGACCATGGGACTTGGCCCTAGAGCCATTTCTTTCTAATCCAGTTAGAGTTGGCCTCATCCTTTTCCCTTACATGATAAATTAGGCTTCACCTTGCCCTCAGCATGAAGGGTGGCTTGGAATAGGTTCTAATTCAAAATAAGACCAATTCACTGCATGTGGGCAACTCAATTGTGATTGTATCTGCCGTAGCTGCCAAACCAATGCTGGGTACATTTCAGGGTAAGTAAAATCCTAGATCAACCAAACTTCATTTTATTAAAATTCCTCTTCTCTCTCTTTGATAAAGAATTGTTTTTGTTTAGAAATTGATTAGAAAGAAATGGCTCTAGGGCCAAGTCCCATGGTCATCTGGGACCCCAAATATTAAGGCTCTCTTTTACCCTGTGTCAAAGACAGAGAGCCTGGAAGTACTTGGGCAAGTTTTGGACAATTTGAGATGGTTTCCCTGCTTATCTTTTGTCAGTAAAGACTAGACCTGTGTCTTCTATGCAGAGAAGAGTTCTGTGATCACTCCAAAAAATAAAATGCTATATATAGGCTTGCTCATTCAAAATGGCAGAACTCTTCATTATGACCATCCATCTTGGGTGATCCTCCACAGCATGGCTCATAGCTTCATTGAGTTACACAAGCCACTTCACTATGACAAGGCTATGATCCATGAAACATCTACTTCCATTTCACTGACTATGCTAAACCTTTTAACTGTGTGGATTATAGCAAACTGTGGAAAATTCTTAAAGAAATGGGAGTACCAAACCACCTTACCTATCTCCTGAGAAACCTGTATGTGGATTAAGACACAACAGTTAGAACCAGACATGGAACAACTGACTGGTTCAAAATTGGGAAAGGAGTACTACAATATTGTGTATTGTCATCCTGCTTAATTCTTATGCAGAGTATATCATGCAAAATGTTGGGCTGAATGAATCACAAATTAGAATCAAGATTGCCAGGAAAAATATCAACAACCTCAGGTATGCAGATGATACCATTATAATAACAGAAAGTGAAGAGGAACTATAGAGCCTCTTGATGAGTGTGTAAGAAGAGAGTGAAAAGGCTGGCTTAAAGCTCAACATTCTAAAAACTAAGATCATGGCATCCAGTCCCATCCCTTCATGGCAAATAGATGGGGAAAAAGTGGAAGCAGTGACAGATTTTATTTTCTTGGGTTCCAAAATCACTATGGATGGTGACTGCAGCCATGAAATTAAAAGACTCTTGCTCCTTGGAAAGGAAAGCTATGACAAACCTAGACAGCTTATTAAAAAACAGAGACATCACTCTGCAGACAAAGATCTGTATAGTCAAAGCTATGGTTTTTCCAGTAGTCACGTGTGGATGTGAGAGCTGGACCATAAAGAAGGCTGAGCAGTGAAAAAAATGACACTTTCAAACTGTGGTGCTGAAGAAGACGCTTGAGATTCCCTCACACTGCAAGGAGATCAAACCAGTCAATCCTAAGGGAAATCAATTCTGAATATACATTGGAAGGACTGATGCTGAAGCTGAAGCTTCAGTACTTTGGTCAACTGATACTAAGAGCTGACTCACTGGAAAAGACTGATGCTGGGAAAGACTGAAGGCAAAAATAGAAGGGGATGGCAGAAGCTGAGATAATTAGATAGCATCAATGCCTCGATTTGAGCAAACTCCAGGAGACAGTCTGGAGAAGGGATAGGCAACCCACTCCAGTATTCTTGGGCTTCCCTGGTGGCTCAGATAATAAAGAATCCACCTGCAGAAGACCTGGGTTCAATCGCTGGGTTGGAAAGATCCCCTGGAGGATGGCATGACAACCCATTCCAATATTCTTGCCTGGAGAATCCCCATGGAGTAGCAAAGAGTAGGACATGACTGACCTACTGAAAAACAATTCAAAGTTAGCATCATAGGACCAGGGCCAGGTAAGCTGAATGAAGCCCTCATTTTGGGCCTAAAACTTAAATAGGTGCCAAAAATAATCAAGACAAAAATAATAAAATATTAATTAAAAATCAACCTTAATGCAAAAAATCCATGATAAATACTAAATCGAAACTGCAAATGAAATTAGAATTCAGCACTATATTTCACAGCCCTTCCTCACTCACCTCACTAGTCTATCATTTACTAATTTTTTTTTCTAAATATTTCCCTCAATTACTGAGTTTCTGTGCCTGTTGAAAGTTCGCTCAAATAGCATGTACCTCTTTCCTTAACCTGGCCCAAATTAGATTCTTATTAATCTTGCAGGGAGATGGTTAGATAATGAGGTCCAACCTACTGCACATTTTTCACAATAGCTTATAAAACTCAAGTTCTAGAAAAGACCTAGTATGGCAAATTTCAGAGAATTTTGAAAGAATAAAGAATAATGATGCCTATTCATTTCATGCTCTCAACAATCATATAAAATGGGCATTTAAAAAAATTGAGGCCATGTGTCACCAGGGATTGAACTTGCAATATAGTAAGTTCATTTGCCCAGGATACGAGAGTAAGGGAGGAGGCTATTTCAGAGTCAGGTGGGCTGAGCAGAGTGTCAGGAGGCAGAAATGAGAGCCCATGTGGTCCCAGAAAAGAGCAAGAGCTGTGAAATGTGGGAAGACTGTTTCCTATGGGCATTCTGGTTCCTAGTTCTATACTCTGTGAGGCCAACTATACTCCTACCCTTGGGTTTCATGAAATTCTTCTGTATCCTTCAAAGAAATTGCCATCATCAACTTGTGTTGATATAAAGGTAAATTCCCCCTTGCTCCCAAAAGTAAAAGACTAACTGGTTGAAGTTTGATTCTTCCAAATCTCTACCCTTATAATATCCATCTCAGTTTTTACTCGGATAACTCCATTAGCTTTCATCACTTAGCAGTTATTCCATTTTCATTAAATGTTTGCAATTTTTCAATAGAATGTTTTATAGTTATTTTCTTCTTTATAATAAGTGTTTATAGAAGTACACACATATTGCTTTAATTTTTTAACTGAATTGTAGTTGTGATGCACTGATTTTCAGCTCCCACAGTATCCAGTTGTATTATGTACACACAGGTGTCACACAATAAATATTTTAGAAAGAACAAAATCCACCTATTGACTATTTTTATTTTTACCAAGATACAAGGATAAATATCATCTCCAACAGTGTTAATATGCAACCGTATATTATAAGCATAAAAAGATGTTCTCTTTCTGTGCTGTTAACCCTGGAATAAACAAGCCTGAATTATGAGATATTGTAACTCCTCAGAGAGCCACCAATGACAACAGAAAACATGAGTGCAAAGCTCAAATGGTTTGTGTGTTCACCAGAAACTCAATTCAAAATTATGGCTCAATAATTCAACTTTCTCCCCATGAGGTTGTTTTATTTTTAATTTTATATCCTAGCTAGATAGAGTACCAAGCACAAAATATACACAAAAAAAAAAAAAAAAAAACAGAGCCTAGGAAAATTAAGTATTCATAAATCCATTATAACTGAGTTGTATAAGAATTAGTTTATTTTCATAATCTGGGCAGTGCTGTGTGCATCTGCATTTTTTATTATAATTTTTATTAACATACATTCAAGTTCCCTGATTCTTAACATTTTTTATTCTTCTGATAATCCTACTGAAAGAATTGTTTGTCAGTGATAGATTTCTTTGATTTCTAGCCTTTCCATTTACCTTTTTATCATTTTTGTTATTATTTATTTATTTGGGGCTGTATTCTGTCTTCAGTGGTGCACGGGCTTTTCTCTAGTTGTGGCAAGCAGTGGCTACTCTCTACTTGCATTGCAATAGTTCCTCATCATGGTGGCTTCTCTTGTTGCAGAGCAGTGTCGCTAGGACACGTGGGCTTCAGGAGTTGGAGCACATGGGCTCAGTAGTTGTGGTTCACAGGCTCCAGAGCACAGGCTCAATACTTGTGGCACAGAGGCTTAGGTGATCCATGGCATGTGGAATCACCTCGCTTCCCAGATCAGGAATCAAACCGCTGTCCCTTGCATTAGCAGGCGAATTCTTTACCACTGAGCTACCAGGGAAGTCCTGCATTCATTTTAGATAGCATTTCCTAGAGTTGTGTTTTGAGGCAAGTGATGGACATGTATTAAAAATACCAACGCATGTTTCTGAACCCATTTTTTTGAATTTCCATATCCTCAAAGTTTACCAAGTCCAAAGCAAACATATTGAAGCCAAGCTGGCAAAAAACAAAAAGTGTGACCTTAGGCAGAGTTACTGGTAATTCCAATGCAGATCCTAATAGCTAGAAATCACTAAATGGCCACTGCTTGAAAAAATAGTTAAAATTATTGTGCTGGTGTATAGAACAGTCTTTTGGACTCTGTGGGAGAGGGTGGGATGATTTGGGAGAATGGCATTGAAATATGTATGATATCATATATGAAATGAGTCGCCAGTCCAGGTTCGATGCACGATATGGGATGCTTGGGGCTGGTGCACTGGGACGACTCAGAGGGATGATATGGGGAGGGAGGAGGGTTCGGGATGGGGAACACATGTATACCTGTGGCAGATTCATTTCGATATATGGCAAAACCAATACAATATTGTAAAGTTAAAAAATAAAATTAAATTTAAAAAAATAAAGTTTGTGTATCATTTAAAAAAAATTATTGTGCTGAGTCATGCTTAGAGCCTATGAACAAGGCTATTTTCTGTCTATTGATGCAAAATCCCAGGAAGACTCTTAGCTGTCCATCTGTGATATCAGCCTTTAAGGATTATAAATACATCACTCAAAAATTTAGCATAACTCCATTAAATTACTGAGACTCAGTTTCCTCACTTGTAAA
The DNA here is from genome assembly GCA_935064755.1 of Tragelaphus eurycerus. NCBI lineage: Eukaryota > Metazoa > Chordata > Mammalia > Artiodactyla > Bovidae > Tragelaphus > Tragelaphus eurycerus. The sequence goes on from CAKXYN010000001.1 coordinate 41,811,287, forward strand.
TTGGCAGTGACAGTATCAATTTTGAAAGAGTATTATGAGAATTTAAGCAGTTAATGTATAAGGGTGTTTTGTTATACCTTCTGTGTAACTGTGCTCCGATTGCACAACGTTGCTGTTTTTATGATTGTTATGATTTTACTTTCACAGTTTATTTCCCTGTCATTAATCTTCGAAACTGTATTGCTGCTGCTGCTCTTGCTAAGTCGCTTCAGTTGTGTCCAACTCTGTGTGACCCCAGAGACGGCAGCCCACCAGGCACCCCCGTCCCTGGGATTCTCCAGGCAAGAACACTGGAGTGGGTCACCATTTCCTTCTTGAAACTGTATTATGAACCTTGATTTAAACATATAACATCTTTGGGGATAACCAAGATATCCTCAGGTTTATTATTTGCTATATAAAAAAGACATAGTTCAAAGATCTGCCTTTCAAGTTTCAGAAGGTACATTTTACTCACTATGTACTCTATCTGGTGAAAAATGAGTTTTGCTTTCCTATATCAGCGTTTTCTCATGACTGGGATTTCCTGGGTCACGGTGCAGTTGTATGTCCCTCTGGAAAGACTTTTTCTTTGACTTGATTACTGCAGCCCTTATTTTTTATTTGACTGGGACACTTCCTTCAAGATTGAATGTTAAGCGTCAGTCACCTATTTGGAAAGACATTTGGCAACAACTTGCCATCTAAGAATGTTTGTCTTATTTTCACTCTGCCCTTCTCTGACTTTCCAACTAGAATCTAAGTTCATTCATGACTGGACTATTTCATTAAATTTTGTAGCCCTTAGAAAACATCTATATCCAGATACTAGGATTTAAACAAATGAATGAAAATATGTGTAAGATATGTAAAAAAAAAAAAATATATATATATATATATATATAATGGTGTTGTTAATTTTTACAGTCACTTGGCTGCTCTCTTCTGTAAAATAGAACATTTTGGAAGATTGTGTTATGCAGATGTTTTTAACTTAGTCGTTCTCTTTTACCAAAAGGGATCCTGATTTCCTGAAAGAATGAATGTAAAATTCAGAGGTGGCAATGGGATTTCTAGGCACTAGGAAAATCTGACTTAGCCCTGTTATCAATAATTGTAAAAACTATGGGAATGAAGCACAAAAAAATTATTTATTCTTGTCAATTTCTAAAAAATAAGCAGATGACAAAATCCTTCTAGTTGTTTATTGATTCTGTTTGGTTGTAATGAATTCAGATATGGTTCATGTAGACATGTTCAGCAATTTTAAATATTGGGTAAGTGTTAGAATGACAGATAGTATGTGGACGGGCTTGATATATATTCTTATGTCAGCCAGTAGCTGTTCAGTTTCTGTAAAATTATAGAACATGTGCATTCATGTCAAGGAACTCTATCAAAGCAAAAAAGATAAAATGAAATTTTAGAATGTGATGTACAAATATTTCTCTGGATTCTCTTTTATGAACTTTTCTTAGATATAGAATCTTTTTCCTAAAATAAATTCAAATCACAAAGGCTGTATTCACTGATAATTCTGATCCTGTGTGTGGTGGAAATCACTACATTTGACACTAACAAACTGGAGCAGCTTTATGTTTATTTTTCATCTAATTTGTTGTGTTTGTATAGACATAACTTATCCAAGAATAATATAATTAAAATGCTAAAATTATGCCAGGTACATTTAATTCTAGTGATATTAAAGATCATATTTCTGATCAAACATTAAAAGAACCAGCAGCAGAATCTTCTATCTTGGTGTACTTTGGGCATATGTCTATGATATTAATCACCTGAGATGTCATAACCAAATGTCTACTAAATAATTCTCCCTAATTCACAGGATTTAAAAAATGAAATTTTCAGAGAATAAGGTGATAATTTGGTTTATAACATAATTTGTCATTATCGTGTTTTTTTTTTTTTTTTTTTTGCTTCTTTCTCATGTTGTCTAGGAGAAGGCAATGGCACCCCACTCCAGTACTCTTGCCTGGAAAATCCATGGATGGAGGAGCCTGGTAGGCTGCAGTCCATGGGGTTGCGAAGAGTCGGACACAACTAAGCAACTTCACTTTCACTTTTCGCTTTCATACATTGGAGAAGGAAAGGGCAACCCACACCAGTATTCTTGCCTGGAGAATCCCAGGGACGGGGAGGCCTGGTGGGCTTCTGTCTATGGGGTCGCACAGGGTCGGACACGACTGAAGTGAATTAGCAGCAGCAACAGCAGCAGCAGCATGTTATCCAATAGTTGTGCTGTGTGCCAAGTCACTTGAGTTGTGTTCGACTCTTTGTGACCCTATGGACTGTAGCCCACGAGGCTCCTCTGTCCATGGCATTCTCCAGACAAATACTGGAATGGGTTGCCATTTCCTCCTCCATGGAATCTTCCTGACCTAGGGATCAAGCTCCTATCTATGCTCCTGCTTTGACTAGCAGGTTCTTTACCACTGCTGCTGCTGCTGCTAAGTCGCTTCAGTCGTGTCCGACTCTGTGCGACCCCACAGATGGCAGCCCACCAGGCCCCGCCGTCCCTGGGATTCTCCAGGCAAGAACACTGGAGTGGGTTGCCATTTCCTCCTCCAATGCATGAAAGTGAAAAGCAAAAGTGAAGTCGCTCAGTCGTGTCCAAATCTTAGTGACCCCATGGACTGCAGCCCACCAGGCTCCTCCATCCATGGGATTCTCCAGGCAAGAGTACTGGAGTGGGGTGCCATTGCCTTCTCCCACTAGCACCACCTAAAGACCAATGAGAACTGGAAATCATTTGAATCCCCCTTTTTAAAAAATGTATGATATTTATAACACTTCTTAAAATAGGTGGAAAACACTTCTGGATAGTCTTTTATCTATTCACTGAGTTAATCTGAAGAATGCTTTTTTCCTGCATATATAATCTATTACTTAGTGATTCCAGACAAATTTTATGCATTGATATATTTAAATTAGGAAGTGACCAGATTACTGCCCTTATTATTAAACCCCAACGGACTACTCTGTCCATGGGATTTCCCAGGCAAGAATACTGGAGTGGGTTGCCATGTCCTCCTACAGGGAACCTTCAGGCCCAGGGATTGAACCCACATCTCCTGCATCTGCTCCAATGGCAGGCAAATTATTTACCACTAGTGCCACCTGGGAAGCCCCTTTATAGTTACTGCTGCTGCTGCTAAGTCGCTTCAGTCATGTCCAACTCTGTGCGACCCCATAGACGGCAGCCCATCAGGCCCTACCGTCCCTGGGATTCTCCAGGCAAGAACACTGGAGTGGGTTGCCATTTCCTTCTCCAATGCATGAAAGTGAAAAGTCAAAGTGAAGTCTCTCAGTCGTGTCTGACTCTTAGCGACCCCATGGACTATAGCCTACCAGGCTCCTCCGTCCATGGCATTTTCCAGGCAAGAGTACTGGAGTGGCGTGCCATTGCCTTCTCTGTTTATAACATCTAGTAAATATAATGCTCAATATGATGCACAGATGCTCAAGAAAGCACTCAAAATAGTGTATCAAATCTAGAATAAGGAAATCTGTGCTTCTTCATTAATCATAATTTTAATTTAACTAGTTTTAGGGATCAGGAATTGAGTTTAATTCTAAAATTTAGGAGCACAGAGGTCAGCTTTGAATATTTTCCAAACAGCCCATGACCATAGGTTTGTAGAATGGAAATGCTATTCCTCATGCAGAGAAGACCCCCACTGTCAGTCAGTCCCAGTCATGCTTGTCTTTAAGGAAAAAAATCATCCCAGTCATTTAGAACTCAAAATAACTTCCAGTGGGAAATTGTGTAACTTCAACACAAGCCTAATCCACAAATCCCCAGCCTGAAGAATTCTGGTTTAATATCTTGAAAATGAAACCATCACCCAGAACGTTTTATTTCCCATTGTCCATTTGCAGTCTCCTTCCAGCCAAAGTTACATGATTTGGATGTGCGCATTTTTAGAGTCCAGGGAGGTATGTAGTTTTTTGTAGCAGAACATTTTTGTGTTTCTCTAAAGATTATGTACACAGTCTTTAAGACCATTTTGGAAAGAGCAGGAACCTCAAACTCACATGTATTTTTCATTACTTTCTAGTTACTATTTCTTAGATTGTTAGAAATGGGATAATAACCTGAAGACTATCCTCCTGTGGTTTCCTGAAAGGGAAGATGGGATTGCCACCAAATCCCTAATTGAGACCAAATTAGAATAAACGATTGTTAAGCTCTCCAACCTAATTGTGGATGGTGTGTATTTGACATTTGCTAAGACATAAATTAAAATAAAAAGAGCATTTTCAGAGGTATTGGAGGAGCTTTGCATTAATGATGGCCTCCTTTGCACAGCTGAAGCTTTGCATTATTCATAATGTCATTATCAGGACTATGCAGTGTTGAATGATTTCTTCACCCAGAAATTGTACAGCCGGACCAGATAAGTAATATCTGTAGTTTGTATTTATTCTTATGACTGCTTACTAGGGTATGGCTTCTTTTATCTCTGCTGTGAGCTTACTTACTGCTGCTCAGCGGGATGTACCATCAGTGACATAAGCTTTATTCTTTTACAGATGCAGAGCGCTGCACCAAAGTATTAAATCCTGCAAATGTGGGGGAAAATTCAAAGGCTTTAATCCTTGGACTGGCAATAGTCATTGTACTGCTGCCATATGTCAACGCTGAAGTTAAGTTTCGAGTCTGCTCCTAGTCAGGCAGGCAGGCGGGCATGTGCTGCCTGCTTGTTTGTTTAAGATAGAGTCTTCCCTGCCACTGCAATAACTTTGCATCCAAAACCTTTTCATCTGCACAAAATGAAGCAACCAGAGTCACACAATGAAATGCCAACGGGTCCTTTCAGAACTGATTTGTCTATTTCACAATCCCTTTCTTATTCTAATTAAACTTAGGAGAGAATTATGTTTCAACAACTTGGGCTGTGGAAAGACAAGGAATGGCAGGAGGGAATCAGAGCATTTAGAAAGCTCTCTGCTGTGAAAGCAAGGTTTAACGGTCTACAGGGTTTTCTTTTTTTTCCTCAGCAAAGAGATCATCTTTTGAAATCTTCTCCATCAGTTCCCCTCTACACATACCAATTTCAGTTTTATAACACCCCTTGCTGTGCATCTCTTGGCAGGAAACTTGCCCATCTTGCAGAGTCTTGCATGAATAATTCATTAAAGTGTCATGCTGACTCTCAAAAGCCTGGATTACTGCTTTGAAGGAAATGTTTAATAGGATTCTTCCAAACAATCCAAAATATAGTTCTGAGTTCTATTTGTCCTATCTTTTAGACGGTCTGAGTGCAATGAAAGAATGAATTGCTGAAAGCCCAAACACACCTGAGGCCCTTCAACCTGTGTCCACTTGGATGGTAACCCCATGATGAAGGTTAGTGTTTTAAATTAGGGTCCTAGCTTTTCAGACACATGCTTCTTGAGTACAGGATTTGAGTTCAAGCCATTGGCACAATTACTTTTTGTTAGATCTTGAGGTTTCAGCCACTCTTAGATAACATTGAATGATCTTGGAGAACCAGGCAGATAAGGAGCTGAGAGAAAGTACTGAGATGGATGTGGGCAAACAAACCCTATACAGAGTAGTCATTGTGATCTCTTGCTGTTACCTGTTGACAGTGTTCTTTAAACAGTAGTCCTAATGTGCTTTTGACCAAACTAAAACATTTAAAGATTTTCTTTAAACTCAGAAACTTGTCTCTTAATCCCTATCTGGTGATTTCATGGTATCTCTTCACCTTTATCTCCTCTTCCTGTCACCACAAAGGCTTCCTTTGCAATTGCATCAAAGCCTACCTTCAACAAAGTCTTTAAAAAATTCATATTACCCCATGAAGGACTGATGTCCTAAATTTTAACCCAAGCTCACTCTCCCAGGATAATTTGCATTTTAAATCAAGAAAAGCATCACAAACTTGAAAATACTCTCTGCTGAGACTTTATTTTTTGCTTAATGACTTTGAGAAGGACAAAAGTTATACTTGCTCATTGTAGAAAAACAAAACAGATAAAGCAAAAGAAAGAAAAATTTTAAATGGTAATCATCAATCACATCTTGACACTATGATATATTAATCTATATATTTATATTTTATATCTATACATAGATCTACCTATAGGTCTATAGATCCATATGTCCATGCACATCACTTTACAAAGATTAAATAATCTACAGCAGAATTTTAAACAGCAATGAAATTCTGGAGGCATATCTACTCCATAGGTGTGCCCTATCTAGGTCATTGGATTTTAAATTGTTTCATGGAGCTGTGCAGATTAGTTGAAGGAGTTTGAGTTGGATATCGTTTTTTAAATTTGCCCTCAAGATCTGTGACACTTTTTCCCATTTCTTTTTGCCTCTTGAGGCTAATGTGAATGGATTATATTAATAGGCACCCTTACCCTCTGGCTTCCCACTGGGTTCAGTCAATGAGAGAGCCAACAGGAAGGAGCTCATCAGGAGGGAAGATGAGTTTAGGGTGTTTATTTTTCCAGTTTCCTCTCTTGGGAAGGACCATTAATAACACACATTTCTTTTTTTTTTTTTTTTAATTTTCTTTTTTTATTATTAAATTTTATTTTGCTTAACTTTACAATATTGTATTGCTTTTGCCATACATCAAGATGGATCCGCCACAAGTATATATGTGTTCCCCATCCTGAACCCTCCCTCCCCCTCTCCCTCCCCATACCATCCCTCTGGGTCGTCCCAGTGCACCAGCCCCAGGCATCCGTTATCAGGCATCGTACCTGGACTGGCGACTTGTTTCAGATATGATATTATACACACACTTCTTTCTGATTCTTAGTCACCAAAACTTCTGCTGTCTACCTCAGGCCTAAGGATAGTAGTAACATCTTGATTCAGTTATTATTATGGCAAAGCAGGCTATCCCAACACAGAGACTGAGAACTACAGTTATTTCTTTGATACAAGATTCTGCAATTTTTGCAGGGTTTGATAGAGAAGGCTCATTTCTTTCTCTTGCCAGTAGAGGATCTACTTCTAAGACAGCTCCCTCACACCGATGGCAAGTTGGTACTGACTGTGGCCTTGGAATTCAGCTTAGACTAGGGGTCAGAGAGTCCAGATTCCTCTTCACAGAGACCTTTCCAGGGCTATGTGCTGTGTGTGCAAAGTCGCTCAGTTGTGTCCAACTGGCCACTCCATGGACTATAGCCTGCCAGGCTCCTCTGGTCCAGGGCTATACTGCTTCAGTTTCCAAAATTCCTAGTATGGCAGCTGGATTCCAAGAGCAAACATCTCAGAGAAAACCAAACACGTAAATGGTATGACCTTCTATGATGCAGCTCTGGACATTGCATGGTATCATTTTCTACTGTAGTTACAAATGCTCCCACATTCAAGGGAAGGGAATAAAGATACCACCCTTCAATCAGAAGAATCAAAGGATACTGTATAAAGATAAATATTTAGCCATTTCAACTGGAATAAGAAATATTGTAGCCATTTTTATTTTAATGCAAAGCATCAGACTGCTTCAGACTATTATTAACTCTAGGGTGTTTTGTTGTCTTTGGGGATTTCTTTATATCCTGTCTATTCTTTATAAATAATCTCTATTAAATTATCCTCAAATTCCCAAATTTGAAGATGCTATGTTTTCCTACTGGGGCAGTACCCAATAAGAGCTGAAAGCAGATGTGTCAGGAAGGTAGGGGAAGATGGTTCCAGTTAGCAGGGTGCCAGGAATCAACTTTAACTTCAACTGCTGCAATACTGTCTTTAATTGTAATACGTCTATTTTGTACTTCATAAGCTCTCACTTGAATTGAGTGTCATTCTGCTGAAAAAATGCTTTACACCACCATTTGGGGATTCTTGAGCACACTGATACCACTTTTCAAAGTTGTTTCCTGCCTTCTAATAAGTCTTAATCAAGGCCTTTACTAGCCGGTGGTTCTTGCCATAAGAATTCATTCTTCTTCTTGCTTAATCCTTAGATATATACAAAGCATGTGCAGTATTCATTGTACTATCAGATATTTTAACAAAACACTACCATCACTAAATCCCCAGACCTCTCCATTTTGACAGTCCTGGTGTCATTAACCCAACCTTGAGCATCCTGTTCAAACAGCGGACTTGTACAGAAAAGGACTCCTATAGAATAGTTGCTTAAAAAAAAAGAAAAAAGGAAGAGGTTCAACAGGACTTTTTTCTCTGTTTATACTGTTCATCTCTTCTCAGGTGAAACCCTCCAAATGCCTATTGAACCCACAAAAGGAAATGAAATAGCAGAAGCGAGGATATATTCTACTTGTGAGGACAAGTAGAATAGAAGGGAGCCACAGGCCTTTTCAGCTGGTGGTACTGAATTCTCCTGTAAAATAAAAATATAAAAAGTCCATGTTTTGGCTAGGAGGTAATCAGGTGAAGGGAATATGTTTTTCTCATTTTCTCTTCTGGCCTTCAGAGCTTTTTCCTATGTGAAACTGAAAACTATAGAATTGCTAAAGATAAAGAAGCAGAAAAAAATGAAGAGCTTTAAGTCACTGGAAAATTTAAACTTCAGGTTAATCATGCACACATTTGTCTATTTTGAAGTGCACGGAAGATTCATAGTCACAATAAATTATAATACAGATCAACAATCTACATAATCCCTTCAATTTTTAAAAAATGCCAATTTTCACTTAATCATTAGTAATCTGTGTTAGAATAACCAATATTCTGGTTGACCCTCAACAATATGTGTGTTGACTGACATTTATTTTGACCAAATGGAAGTTTGTTCTGATTTGTCTAGGCTTGAGTTTAACCAGTTGTTAAATATTTAGAATACCATTCCTAGAAATAGATACTATTATTGTTCTCACTTCACAGATATTGAATGTGAGGTTCCCAGAATTCAAGTCCTCCCTCATATAAATGCCATAACTGAGCTTGGAACTCCAAACCTTTCAATAATCTTGCTATTACACCCTTTACTATAGTTCAGTTTTAAGTTCATCACTTACGAAAGTACACTGGCATCACACCGATATCAAACATGTTTCTACATGACTAAGTTTCCATAACATATGAAATGTAAAATGTTCTTTTAAAGCTAACTTGATGTTTAGAGCCCAAGGAACAGATTGTATCATTAGAAAGGTCAGAATCTCGTTTCACCCTTGTGTTCAAAGGGCAAAGCCCATACTTCAGACAAAGAGCTTATCTCATTTTGAAGAAGACATTCTACATTACTGTTTTCTTCCTGGTTTTTATAACATCTGAAGTAAAGTCTTAAGGAAATAACCCTGTCTTCAAATATTTAGTTTGTGAGTGTCACTTCCATAGAGCTACACTGAGAGTGATGGGGATAGGAGTTCCATATATTTGTATCCTCTCTCCTACAAGAAAAAGACTCCATTCTTATTAAAATTATCAGATAAAACTAGCTGACAAAACACACGGCAACTTAACCAATGCTTCCTATTTTGACATTGATACCAAGCATGTCATATAAGAATTATTTTCTTACATAGTATGTTTTCTTGTCATTTAATGCTCTTTGATTAGCTCAAACCCATCCTTCAGGCAGCACTTATATGAAATACTTAATATCTATGTGAAAATAGTAAATGGGCTTCCCAGGTGGAGTTAGTGGTAAAGAACCTGCTTGCCAGAGCAGGAGATATGAGACGTAGGTTCAATCCCTGAGTTGGGAGGATCCCCCGGATAAGGAAATGGCAAGGAAATCTTGCCTGGAGAATCCCATGGACAGAGGAGCCTGGCAGGCTATATAGTCCATGGGGTCACAAAGAGTTGGACACAACACAATAAATATAATCCCTTTACTTTCAAAATACGAATTTGTGCATAAGAAGAATAAATGCAAGTTAAATAGCCACCATTTTAAATAGTCCCAAATTTAGGTGACATTTATAAAGGCCAAGTGAAATTGAAGCTAAGGCTATTAGTCAGTTATAAGCTCAAGGCGAACCCCCAACACTTGGCTGTTGTTTGTCAGAACTAAGTAGCTCACCCCACCCCCCAAATATATCAGGGTCTCTTTGGCTTTAGAGTAATGTAAATTAAGACAAAACTTATATGGTTTGCATAAGCTTTGGGTATTTGATTAGTCATACAGCATTCCCCAAGCTATGGAAATCAAGCTCTGTCCAGAGCCAGGTCTCAGAAAAATAGGCTATCACACTATTTAATAATCTCACACATTTTAAAAATCATCTCCAATCTGCTTTCATTTTTTTTTTTTTTTTCATTTCCTGCCCAATAACAACTCTCACACTGAAAAGCATGGGGGCTGATACCAAAATCTTCATTTTTTTTTTCCAGAAAAAATTTTATTTAGTTAGGCTTCAAGTAAAGAGTATGGCCCAAGCCAACCACAGCAAGTGGGAAAAATAATATCTAATATATTTTTTGTCTCCTCCTATGCCTCAGCAGCTTTTTCTGGATCCATGGTCCAGATGCTTCCTATACTACAAAAGTCTTCTAATTCAATTATGTATGAAGGAAAATATCAAAGGAAAGTCTTTGTGGAGATGTCAAGTTAGAAGTGTAGAATCCAAAGTTTTCTGTCTAAATTAAATTTCAATTAGATTGGATACCAGATTTCTTTCTGTTATTAACAGTAATTTGCATATTAACAAAAATTAATGTTACCCTGCATTACACTCACTAGCTCTGCACATTTACATGCATGTTCAATTGTTTCCATCTCTTTGTGACCCCATTGGAGAAGGCAATGGCAACCCATTCCAGTCCTCTTGCCTGGAAAATCCCATGAGCAGAGGAGCCTGGTAGGCTGCAGTCCATGGGGTCGCTGAGAGTAGGACAGGACTGAGCAACTTCACTTTCACTTTTCACTTTCATGAATTAGAGAAGGAAATGGCAACTCCAGGGTTCTTGCCTGGAGAATCCTGGGGATGGAGGAGCCTGGTAGGCTGCCATCTCTGGGGTCGCATAGAGTCAGATATGACTAGAGCCACTTAGCAGCAGCAGCTTTGTGACCCCATGGACTGTAGCCCGTCAGACTCCCCTGTCAATAGGATTTTCCAGGCAAGAATACTGGAGTGGGTTGCCATTCCATCGTCTAGGGATCTTTCTGACCCCTAAGTCCATCATCAAATTTGCCGTCATGCTGCAATCTTTATGTCTTTGTAGATAAGCTCTTAATCAAAAATCTTATTCCACTCTTTAAAGTGTAACATTCTGAAACTAAGTTTATAAAATGAGAAGCTTTCTTATTCAAGCTTTGTAAATTAGAATCTTCTTAATCTCTAGTTTAGGACCAATGTGTTCTGCAAACAAAGGAGAAATGCGAAAAGAGGTTTGTAAATTATAGTAACTTTCTCCCTTCTAGTGATGATTTAAGTTTATAAGTTGCTTAACAGGACATGATTATTGACTCCGTTTCCATGATATATTTTCTGGATAACACAATAAGTAGGCCTCTCTTAGGGAGAAAGAAGGTACATAGTTATTCACATTGGGCTGGCTAAAAAGTTCATTTATGTTTTGTAAAATGTTACGGAAAACCCCAAATGACCTTTGTGGTCAACCCAATATTTAAATCAGCATACAACATTAAGAAAGTGATAAATTTAAAAACCACAAATAGAATAACTATGGTACAAATGATGTATGTTGCTATTTCTAAAGTTTTGACACTCTTTATAGCAATTGAATTAACTCAGTCTCTTTTGCCTTTTAGGGCAAACAGGTTTGATTTTTTTTTTCCTCCCAACAGTTGCTAGTAGCTACCAGTAGTGCTATAATGAGGACTCTCAGACTGACTGAAGTTATTGGAAAGATTGTCATGACCAGCTAAAGATATCTGTCATGAGTTTGAAAGGGAAAAGTGGTAGCAAATATTCTGTAAGACATTTTGTCTTTCTCATGTATATAAAGTCAAAGAGCAAGACTGACTGATTTTTCCTGTTATTTAACTTTGGAACTCAAGGGAAATATTACATTGCCCATACTTGTTGAATTAAAACTATCCCTACTGGTGTTTGGGAATTCAAACTTTCCAGAACTTCCAAAGTTACTCTAGTGAGAGGCCAAAGTTTGGGAACCATTATTTTAAGAACTAGAGTGAAATCAAACATATTCTTTAATTCAGAGATAAATGGCAATTTGTGAGCTGAGTATATGCATGCTTGTGGCAGGTGGGAAGGGGTAGTACAGGAAACCAAGTCATGAAATTCTTGTCTCATAATAGACACATAGGATCACTTTCAGGCTTTGCAGTTTTTTGCATGTGTGTTTTTGTTTTTATGAAGATAAATCCAGGGAAAACCAAAAAAATAGATATAGACTCATCCAGGAAAATAAGAACAAGGTAGAATATAATCTTTACTAGGGTCATAGATGCCTCTTGTTTCTCCCTAATTTAGAATGGCTCACTTGCCTTTAAACATAGTGGAAGTGGAAAACTGTGGCAATTGTTTTGAAATTCATTGAATTACTTGATGATTGCTTCTAGTTTCCATTTCAGTGAGACAGTACAGACCTAACCATAATTTACTTCCTGGTTGAGTGATCCTAACAATGCTTTCTCTTAATACTGTACAATGTTATCACAAACCAAAGTGACATAAATAAGGAAACACTTGAATTCCCTTACCTCTTCTCATATATTTAAAAAATTTATTAGCTTCTAAATCCATCAGGAAATAAATATCTAAATGTTTTCACAAACATGTTCCTTTCTCCATCTTTTCCCTCTCTCACACACACATGCTCTATAGCTATTTCTGTTAATGCATTCTAATAAAGAAAAACTTTGGAAAAGTCTACAGAAATGAAAGTTTCTCAAGATGAATCATGATTTAATGATTAAAAATAACAATGTTTAGTAACATGCAAAATTACAACATATTGCAAAAGATAATTGAAATTCCTGCATATGCGTAGGATATTAATATTTTCCCTGCTTTTTTCTAATTAGATAGATGTGCGTATTTAAAAATCTGCTCCCCACATGTGCTGAAGGATGCCAGGTTTTTCCTGAGTCATTCTGCCAATTCAGATACTGTGTTTAAATGTCTTCTATTTCACTGGTAGTATATACACATGTGTGATATTTTAACATCATTGGAACCTACTGGTGTGCTGGGGGTGTCAGCACAGATGTAGAAACATGTTATCACTATGAGAAAATAATTCACTTAGTGGCCACGTTGATCTTTCTATTGACAGTAGTGGCCCTTACTATCCAATATGATTTATAGAATAGTCTCAACATGAGTTGCCAAAACTGATAGGCTTCCAGAACATGAAAAGGTTTTGAGAGGTGCTGTTATGGACTGACTATCTGTGTCCCCTAACTTCATATTGTCGACTTAAAAAAATGTATAATGTGAGAGTTGCAAGTTAAGTTTTACTTGGGGCAAATGAAGACTGCAACCTGGGAGAGAACACCTCAGATAGCTCTGAAAAACTGCTCCAAAGAGGTAGCAGGGGAAAGGCAGTATACATGTGATTTTGGTGAAGGTGGATACATGTAATCAAAAACATTTTTCTAGAAGTTTTCTGCTAGTCTCATGAAGCTTTCTGCTAGTCACGAGGGAAAGAGTCATTACCATGAAGGATTTTAGTGCTTTTCTAGATATGAAGAGATACCAGAATTAGGCACAGATAATAGGCTCCTGAAAATGGCTATCTGAAGACTTATCTTTCCAGTTTTTCCCCAGAGCACAGAGTGCCTCATTTCCATTCTCCACTCTAAACTCTTTTCATGGGGTGTTGAAGGTCAGCAGCTATAGTAGTATGTGATTTAATTCCTGTTGAGGTAGATGGCAAGTGCCCATGTCAAGTGCCGATTTGTAGCTGACAGTATGTTAAAACCTAACCCCATTATTATGGTATTTCTAGATGGGGATTTTGGAAGGTTCTTGGGTCATGAGGATGGAGTCCTTTGGAACTGGATTAGTGCCCTTATGAAAGACAGTCCAAGGAACTCCCTTGCTTCTTCTACCATAGGAGGATACAGTAACCATTTGGTCATCTTTGAGCCAAAACATGGACCTTGACCAGATACTCAATCTTCTAATGCTGTAATCTTGGATTTCCCAGTATTCAGTAATGTAATAAATAAATTTCTGTTATTTAAGCCATGCCATCTCTAGTTGACTGTTATAACAGCTGGAGCAGATTAAGAGAAGTGTATACCTTCTTTTAGAGCTAGTTCTCTAGAAGCAGAACATGACCCAGGGATTTGGATGCACTTGACTCATTCAGGGAGGTTGCTCAGGAGGAAAGACATGAGGGAAGCAAGATAAGAAGGGGATGGAATTAGCATGAGTTCCTCCACCTTGAGGCAAGAGGGTCAGCATCTTTTGCCTCACTTTATTAGTTGCTAGAACTGCTGTCACAAAACGTCACAAGCTGGGTGTCTTAAATGATGGAAATATGTTGTCTCATAGATCTGAAGGCTGGAAGTCCAAGATCAAGGTGCCAACAGGGTTGGTTTCCTATAGGACCATAAAAGAAGGATCTGGTCCATGCCTCTGTCCTTGGCTTGCAGATGGCTGCCCTCTTGCTGCCTCTTCACATGGCCATATCTCTGCATTTGAGTTTCTGGTGTCTCTTTCTGTGTGCTAACATCCTCTTATTTTAAGGACACCAGTCAGATTGGATGAGGGCCTATCCATGGGTTCTCATTTTGGTGAATCACCAATTAAAGACCCAGTCTCCAAATAAAATCATATTTTGAGGAACTGGGATCAGGGCTTCTTTGTATGAATTTAAGGGATGGTAAACCATTCAGCCCAAAACACACATCCATCACTCATTCAGTGGCTATAGGCCACCTCTGGGAGAAGGGTGGGGAGTAATCTTGTGTTTGTGTCTAGAAAGCACTTAGAGCAGGTGGGGCTGGATAGATGGACTGACTGGGGAAGAGGATCTGGGCAGAGCACCACAGAGTGTTCACTGCAGAAATGATCATCAGTAACAACAGCTAGTATTTCCTGAGATTTAATAACATATTTCATCAAATTTAGAACCCCACCACTTATAAGATACACTTTTAAGTATTATAAAGAAAGAAAAAAATGTCCAAGATGAGGATCTAATAGAATGGCAAAAGCAATACAATATTGTTGCTGCTAAGTCGCTTCAATCGTGTCCGACTCTGTGCGACCCCATAGACGGAAGCTCACCAGGCTCCCCCGTCCCTGGGATTCTCCAGGCAAGAATACTGGAGTGGGTTGCCAGTTCCTTCTCCAATGCATCAGAGTGAAAAGTCAAAGTGAAGTCGCTCAGTCGTGTCCGACTCTTAGCGACCCCATGGACTGGAGCCTACCAGGATCCTCTGTCCATGGGATTTTCCAGGCAAAAGTACTGGGGTGGGGTGCCATTGCCTACAATATTGTAAAGTTAAGCAAAATAAAATTTTTAAAAAAAAAGAAAACCACCATCTAAAGTTGGTACACCTAAGAGCTAAATCTTCATTATCAGAGGACATGGGTTAAAAGGCCACCAGGCAGGAAAGGGCAATAAGAGACTTTCATATTTCAATCTTGGCATGGGACGGAAGGAAGAAAAAGACAATTTTCATAAGAGTTAGAACCACGGGCTCTTACTACCATTGTTCTTTTGTTGTTTAGTCACTAAGTTGTGTCTGACTGTCTGTGATTCCATGGACTGTAGCCCACCAGGCTCATCTGTCCACAGAATTTCCCAGGCAAGAATACTGGAGTGGGTTGCCATTTTAGTCTCTACTTACTACCATGGGTTTTTTTTATTTGCATTCATATCGTCATTGGTCCAAAAACCTTGAGCAAACACTTCAAATTGCTCTCAGGTCATGATGCTCCCAAATGACTGGCAGAAATGTATACAAATCTGGCTAAACAGTCAAGTAAGTGCCACTGATTATAAAACAGTTCCTCCAAAAGTAGAAAATAATGATAATGATAACAATAGATAAATGTTTATATGTTCCATGGCTTGTTCTCGTTTGCAAGTTATAGTCCATGGTCCAGATGTGGCTGCAACCTTTTTTGGTAAATAAATTTTATTGGAACATAGTCACACTCACTCACTTATATTGTCAGTCTGTGGCTGCTTTTACATAGCTGATTCATTGCATCAGAGACTGTTTTAGAAAGCCAGGAGTTATTATCTGATCCATTGCAGAAAAGGTATGATGATCCTGAGCACTTCCACCTATCCACTTTTTAATTTTCATAATGATCTTATATGGTAGGTGGTGTTATATCCCCATTTTATAGACATGGAAATAGAGGCCAAAGTCATATATAGCCTGATAAGTAGTATAAGAAAGATTTGATCATAGGTGTGCCATTCTTATTTCTGATATTTTCTTACAGAGAAGTCAAGATGAACAAAGAAGGGGATAGGCTGATAGTAGGAGACTCATAGAAAAGTTGTGGCATGCGTGAATGAATATGGCTGGGAAGTCAAAGTGTGAAAGTCACTCAGTTGTATCCAACTCTTTGCGACCCCATGGACTATACTTTCTCCAGGGGATCTTCCCAACCCAGAGATCGAACCCAGGTCTCCTATATTGCGGGCAGATTCTTTACCAGCTGAACCACAAGGGAAGCCCAAGAATACTGGAGTAGGTAGCCTATTCCTTCTCCAGCGGATCTTCCTGGCCCAGGAATCAAACTGGGATCTCCTGCATTGCAGGCAGATTCTTTACCAACTGAGCCATCAGGGAATCCCAAGGCTGGGAAGTGGTAGAAGCAAAATTTGAAGCCAGGTCACTCTGAATCCAAATCCCATTATCTCTTGGAAACTAGATTTTACAATGTAATTAAAAAGACTCTCTCCATCTCTCCAGTTAACTAACTTGCCAGAATAATCCATACCATTGCCTCTGATAAAAATATGATGACTAATGCATCCAACAGGCTATGCTCAAGTACTTTTACTCCCAGCAGTTGAGGTGGATGGGTCTTATTTGAATTATTATTTTAATTAACTGACTTACTATTGTCCTGATTTCATTGAGGAAGTGGTCATCCATTGCACCTGATACAGAACTTTCTGTGAGTTAAGAGACATTCTAAAGACAGAAAAAATTTTCCTTGACAAATTATTTAGTTGTTTCCTCATGTGGACAAAGAAAAATATTATTTTTGAAAACAATTAAAATTAAATTATTAAAAGTCCTAGCTGTTTGAATTTAATGCCCAGTATAAATCTTAAAATTATCAGAAATTGAGGTAGTTATTAATACATGTTATGCTATGCTAAGTCGCTTCAGTCGTGTCCGACTCTGTGTGACCCCATAGATGGCAGCCCACCAGGCTCCCCGTCCCTGGGATTCTCCAGGCAAGAACACTGGAGTGGGTTGCCATTTCCTTCTCCAATTATTAATACATATGTGCATATAAATCTTACTAAAATTTTTTCACACAAACTCTTTTAAAGGATTATTTTTTAAAATAATTGGAAAGCAGGAAATAATTTTAGGAAATATTAAGAAAATAATTTTAAAAACATTTTTAAACTATTAAAACTATCAAAAGATATATTTTCAGGACTTGGTATTAATGAGAAGAAGGCAAGGTCTTCTGTTCAGTGAGGGAGCCTGTTTTGAACTCAATCTGGTCTTATTCCAGTGTACTTGCCTTTAACCACTACCTTTTATTTGCTGTTTTCTGGAAAATACCATTCTGCACAAAGTTCTGTACAAAGGTCTTAAATAACTTTCTGATTGGGGCAGAGAGGAGAAGATATCTGAACTGAGTTTTGAATGGCTCATGCTGCTGCTGCTGCTGCTGCTAAGTTGCTTCAGTCGTGTCCAACTCTGTGCAACCCCATAGACAGCAGCCCTCCAGGCTCCCCTGTCCCTGGGATTCTCCAGGCAAGAACAATGGAGTGGGTTGCCATTTCCTTCTCCAATGCATGAAAGTGAAAAGTGAAAAGGAAGTCGCTCAGTCCTGTCCGACTCTCAGCGACGCCAGGGACTGCAGCCTACCAGGCTCCTCCGCCCATGGGATTTTCCAGGCAAGAGGACTGGAGTGGGTTGCCACTGCCTTCTCCAGAATGGCTCATGGGAGCTCAGCAAAAGAATGCGAAGAGAGAAAGGGAAGACGATGTAAGTCAAAGGAAAACCTGTGCAGAGGCCAAAGGCATGAAACAGCATAAAAAGTACAGAGAGTATAAAGTGGTTCAGAACTAGCAGAGGGTCTGGTGGATGTTGCGACACGGTGGCAAAAGGCTGTAATAAGGTTAAAAATACATTCAGCATCTGTAGTGGGAAGCTTCAGCCAAGGAACAGTGAGGAGCCACGGAAGAATTTAGACAGTGGGCAGAGGAATTCATATTTTCAATATTGCACAGTCATCATCATGGCAGAGGTATATACAACAACCTGGAATGGGAATGGATAGGGTATCTCTGAGCCTTCCTTATCAGCGTTGCTTGCTGGCTTCTCCCCTGTCCATGCATTCCGTACCACTGTGATGCAAGAGCCAGTCCTTGGCCCCTTCTCACTCTCCACACTCCCTTGGTCAAACTTATCCATTCCCATGACTCATAGATCGCTGCAAGCAAACTGGGTCCTTCTCCCAAGGACCAGCCTACTGCTGCCCACTCAGCAGCTTGAAGCTGAGAAATTTCAAACTGTGTATCCAAATCTGACTCATACTCCTCTAGTTCATATCATGACCTCCTTCAGCAATGACTTTCCTATTTCATCAGTTAGGAAGGCAGAAAATCAGAAGATGTCCCAGATCCCTCTCTTGCTTTTTCTTTTTAAAAATGATGATAAGGACACTTGTCACAAGATCTACCTTTTGAAAATGTAAAGTGCAGAATACAGCATCATAAACTATGGGCAGAATGTGGTACAGCAGATCTCAAGAGCTTATTCAGCTCACACAAATGAAATGTTACACTTGTTCAAAAGCAGCTTATTTCCCCTCCCCCCAGCCCCTGGGAACCCCCATTCTACTCTGTTTCTGTGAGTTTGACTAGTTAAGAAACCTCATGTAAGTGTAATCATGCATATTTGTCCTCTCTAAATTCCTTTTTCTCCCAACACTCTCCATTTTATTCAGTTTCAGAATTGAATTTGAATTCTGTGAACTCAACCTATTAATAGCCCCCTCTCTGATCTCGGTGTGGGTTCTCATTGTCTCTCCCCTGAGATGTGTGTTCTGGTCATCTCCTAATAAAATGGGGCTCTCTGTGCCCAGTCTTGCCTCTCTCCCATCTATTTTTCATCTTCTGATAAACACCATTCTAAATTATCAAGCTGCCTCTTGCATAAATCTTCTCTATGTTTCCCCACTGCCTGCAGGATTGGGTCAGCACAGTTCTCAATTCTAAATGTAAACTGGAATCTCGTGAGGAGCTTTCAAAATCTGTAGCCGTCATAGTCCTGATGCCCAGAGTTCCCTGCTCTGGGGTGAGGCACTTTAGTATTAGAAGTACTTTTAATATTTTGTAAATGCTCCCATGTGCTTCTGATGCACAGCTTGAATGAGAATTACCAACAAGAGCCACAGAAGCTGTCAGGGATTTGCCCATTGCTTATGTTTCTCCCTTCTCTCCCAACCTCACCCCACTTTCAGCCCATAGCTTGTCCTTCACCCATGTTGAAAGAATGATAAATTCTCCAATTTATCAACCTATTAATATATTTGGGTTGGCCAAAAAGTGTGTTCAGGTTTTTACGTAACATCTTAAGGAAAAACCCAAAATGTTGACCAGCCCAATATTTTAAGCCCTGTGGTTTTGATGTGCTGTTCTCTGTGTCTGCAGAGCTCATCTTTCCTCCTCAATGTTTGCCTGACTCTTCCCTCCTTTGGCCCCCAAGCCATCAGGTTTTTCCTCAATTTTAGAGCCTCTATCATTTTATTGCATTTGTTCTTTACCTATCTGCCTTCCCCCATAGAAGTAGCTCCTTGAGTTGAGAGTTTTGGTCTCATTCTGTTCCTAGTGTTATCGCAGGACCTTACATGTAGAACAAAGTCTCTCAACCTTGGCACTCTTGCTATTTTGGACTGGATAACCCTGCAGCGGGGCTGTCCTGCCCATTGCAGGAGGCCTGGGGTCCCTAGTCTCCCCACTAGACGCCAAGAGCACATCTCCTGCCACTTGTGACAATCAAAACTGGGGCTGGAGAGACAATATTAGCCCTGATTGAAGACACCTGAGTTGCTAAAGCTGACTAGAGGAGGGAATTCACCTAAGGTGTGGCAGTCAGCAATACTGCTGGCCCCTATGAATCAAGTGTCCACACCTGTGGCGTTCCTGCCCCCATACTGATACCGGCTTGGTCATGTGATTTGCTTTGGCCAATAGTCGTCAACAAACATGGTGCCCATGGAGGCATATAAAGCTCTTGTTGACTCCAGGCTTGCGTCTTGCGGTTTAGGCCTCGTGTATGGAAGTCAGGTTAGCCTCTGTCAAGATGAGAGACCAAGCAAAAAAAGAGACACCCAGACATTTAAGAGAAAGAAGTCATCTCTCCCAACATCCCAGCCAAGCTCCAGCTTCCAGTTTACCTACCATGTGGATAAGCCCAGGTAAGGCCAGAGTCAGAACCTCCCAGCTCAGCCACAGAATCCTGACAAGTAATAAATCATTTTCTAAGGCACTCACTTTGGGGTGACTTGGTAGGCAGCAGTGCAGATTGCTGAGGTTATTATAAAGGTCCAGTGGAAGAAATTGGACACTCTGAAGTAAGCAGTGGTAGAGGACATAGGGAATGTGGGAGTTAATTTACTTTTTATGTTTTTTATGCTGGGAAATCTACTAACTATCCTGAAGGATTCAAATTTATAAAAAATTGATGATTTATACTTGTACACATCTTTAAGTATTTGAAAACCCTTATATATCTTGGTTCTTTTTTTAAAATATTTGTTTGCATTGGACACTTTAAAGCATCTTTCATTTAGCTTTAATAACACTGTTAGGCCAGTCATAATATCCTGTTTCATAGATGAGGGAGCCGAGGCTCATAAAGCCTCAGACCCATCAAACAGCTATAGTAAGTGGTGGAACCGGGATTCAGCTTGAGCTCCATGTGGCTCCCAAGACATTACTATTAAACCCTTCACTATGTTTTACACAGAAGCCTTAGGTGTAATTTAAGATCTTCTGTATTTGTTCTTGATGACATGAAAGAAAAGCTTTTTCCCATCCCCTTTATCCTCAACAATTTCTTTCCCTGGCACATCCCTGGTTTATCACTGGTATGTCTTCACTTCCTGAGCCATAAAACCTATAGGAAGATGGATGTGGGCAGTCTATTTTAGGAGCCTGTGCCAGGAAAGATTATTTGCTGTCAGTTGATCAGCCCCTTAGTTCTCTCCCCTCCTTGCACATCTAAGGGAAATTCAGTCTTTGCCAGCTGACCCTTGGGCTTTTTATGATGCAGAATTAAGAGGTCAGGTAGAAAGTCAACAGAAGTGGTCAGAAGCCAGAGGTGTGCTTCTGCTGAAGGCTGGGATTTGAGGGGAGAGATGGAGGGTGGACTTCAAAAGGGAGATAAGTTCAGTCGTGGCCTTTTGATAAGTCAAGGATACACATTCGCTTGAGAATGTTGCTTAAATCATCTGAAACCTCTTAACGAAGGACTATGAACTTTCTTGAAAAACTCAAGAGAAGAAAAGTTTTCCCCAAACTTGGTAAAGGACCGGCCCCTACTTAGTCATCCTTATGATTCCCGCAGCCGTGGGGCTTTCTGTTGAGACTGTCTCCTCCCCTATTACCAAAAACAGGATCAGGGTATCTCACCTGAGAAACTGTCATTGATGAAACATGAAATCTGTGACTTCATACAAAGAGCACCCAACAGTCTTGACTGCTCCTGGAGACAAAGGTATATAAAAGGTCCAGTCATTTTTTAGTCTGAATGTTCCTTTTCACGTTTAAATCTCTTACGGTTACACAGACATTAAGATTTGCTGAATTGGAAACAGCTGTCTGTCCATTTGTTTTCCCAAAGAAGGGGCTAACTTTCTTCTGACACTGCAGCTGTGGTACAGGCAAGCCCTAGTTAACCAACTGCATACATCTAAGTTGATAGTTTTCTGGGAAATAAGAATTCCTTGGTACTCAAGTCTAACCCAATGTCAACTGTGATAGAACTTTTCTGTCTTTACTAGTTAATCTGGCACATACCCAGCAGGGGCCCTGGTTTAAAACAAGAGGGCTTGCTCACCGGTTTCAGTAGATTTTTCTGTTCAGGCCATGTTCTAACTGAAACAAAGGTTTGAAAATGAGTATATTGGCCTTCCCTGATAGATCAGTTGGTAAAGAATCCGTCTGCAATGCAGGAGACCCCAATTTGATTCCTGGGTTGGGAAGATCCACTGGAGAAGGGATAGGCTACCCACTCCAGTAGTCTTGGCCTTTGCTTGTGACTCAGCTGGTAAAGAATCTGCCTGCAATGCAGGAGGTCTGGGTTTGATCCTTGGGTTGGGAAGATCCCCTGGAGAAGAGAAAGGCTACCCACTCCAGTAATCTGGCCTGAAGAATTCTATGGGCTGTATAGTCCATGGGGGTCACAAAGAGTTGGACTCCACTGAGCAACTTTCACATTGGTTTTGGACTTCCTGGGAGGCTCAGTGGTAAAGAATCCACCTGCCAGTGCAGGAGACACAGTATCTATCCCTAGGTTGGGAAGGTCTCCTGGAGGAGAAAATGGCAATCCGCTCCAGTATTGTTGGCCTGGAAAATCCCATGGACAGAGTAGCCTGGTGAGCTGCAGTCAGTGGGGTTGCAAAGAGTAGATGGGAACACAACTGAACACCATCACATTGGTTTTAGTAAATGGCTTATGACTTTAATAATTTTCAACACAACTGCAAACTGGGTGCTATACGAGCTCTGTCAGCACAGTAGCCGCTTGCCATGAGTGTTATTAAGCACATAAAACATGACACTTTTTTTTTCCCAGAGATGATAATTTTAAATGATTCAGACTTGGATAGATGAAGAAAAGATAAAAGCATATTTTTTTCTTTTTCTATGCATTACAGAAGCTTCTTTTCACATTAGAATGGCTATAATTTTTAAAATTTTACTGGAGCATGGTTGCTTTATAACATTATGTTAGTTTCTGCTGTATAGAAAAGTAAATCAGTTATAAATACACATATATCTTCCCCCCTTTTCTTTAGATTTGTTTTCCATATAGGTAACCACAGAGTATTGAGGAGAGTTTCTGGTGCTCTACAGTAGGTTCTTATTAGTTATCTATTTTATACATAGTAGTATATATAAGTCCATCCCATTTGGCCAATTATTCCACCTTCTCTATCCCCCCTTGTTATGTATAAGTTAGTTCTCTACATCTATGCCTCTATTTTTGCCAGTAAATTCATCTGTATCATTTTCCTAGATTCCACATAGAAGCAGTAGTATACAATGCTTGTTTTTCTTCCTGACTTGCCTCTGTATGCCAGTCTCTAGGTCCAAATATTGCCATCTCATATCTTCTTTATCCACTCCTCTGTGATTGGACATTTAGATTGCCTCCATGCTCTGGCTGTTGTAATTAGTGCTGCACTGAACATTAGGTTGCATGCATCTTTTTCTAAATTTATTTTCTCTAAGTGTATGTCCAGGAGTGGGGTTTTTAGTTTTTTGATGAACCTCCATAGTGGCTGTGCCAGTTTACATTCCAACCAAAGGTTTAGGAGGGATCCCTTTTCCCCACATCCTCTCCAGCATCTCTTGTTTGTAGACTTTTGGATGATGGTCACTGACTGCTGTGAGGAGATACCTCACAGTAGTTTTGATTTGCTTTTCTCCCTGTATTTGTTGACCATCTATATGTTTCCTTAGAAGAAACGTCTATTAGGTCTTTACCTATTTTTTCATTTTTTAAAATTGAGATACATGACCTGTTTGTATATATTGGGGATTAATCCCTTCTCATTTACTTCGTTTGCAAATATTTTCTCCTATTCTAAAGAGTTGTCTTTTTGTTTTCCTTTTTTTATGGTTCCTCTACTGTGCGAAAGCTTTTAAGCTTAATTAGGTCCCATTTATTTTTGTTTTCATTAGGAGGTGTGCCAAGAAGACCTTACTGTGATTTAGAGCATTCTGCCTATGTGTATTTCCCTCTAAGAGTTTTGTAGTGTCTGGCCTTACATTTGTAGTGTCTGGTCATTAATCCATTGTGAGTTTATTCTTGTGCACAGTGTTAGGGAGTGTTCTAATTTCATTCTTAAACATGTAGCTGTCCAGTTTTCCCAACACTACATTCCCATTTTCACCATTGTATATTCTTGTCTGTTTTGTCAAGGGTGAGCGTAGGAGCATGGGTTTGTAACTGGGCTTTCTATCCTCCTCCGTTGAGCTGTATTTCTGTTTTTGTGCTAGTACTATATTCTCTTGGTTACTATATATTTGTAGTAAAGTCTAAAGTCAGTGACTTTGATTCCTTCAGCCCTGTTTTTCTTTCTTAAGATTCCTTTGGCTATTCAGGGTCTTTAGTGCTTCCATACAAACTGTAAACTTTCTTGTTCTAATTCTGTGAAAAAATGCCATCGGTAATTTGATATAAATATTGCATTCAATTTGTGTATAGCTTTGATTTCTATAGTCACTTCCCCAATATTCTTCCAATTTAAGAACATGATGTGTGTCTCCATCTGTTTGTGTCATCTTAGATTTCTTTCATCAGTATCTTATAGTTTTTCCAGTATAAGTCTTTTGTCTCCTCGGTGGGTTTATTCCTAAAGGTCTCTGTTTTTGTTGTTGTGCTGGTAAATGGATTCTAATCTTTCATTGTTGGTATATAGTGAAAGTGAAAATCACTCAGTTGTGTCCCACTCTTTGCCACCCCATGGACTATACAGTCCATGGAATTCTCCAGGCCAGAATACTGGAGTAGGTAGCCTTTCCCTTCTCCAGGCTATCTTTCCAGGAATGCAAGAGATTTCTGTAAATTAATTTTGTATTCTTCAAATTTACTAAGTTCGTTTACAAATCCATGTTGAATAACAGTTGCAGGGGTGGACTTCCTTTGTTGATCTTAGGAGAAATGCTTTCAGTTTTTCACCAGTTTTATTATAAATTGGTGTTGAATTTTGCAAAAGCTTTTTCTGCATCTATTGGGATGATCATATGGTTTTTATTGAATTTGTTAATAAAAACATGGATACTTCTAATTGAGATGTGCCGAAAGTATAAAATGCGTACCAGATTTTGAGGATTTAGTACCGAAAAGTAATGTAAAAATGCCTCATTATTTTTTATATTAATTACCCATTGAAATAGTATTTTGGATATTTCAGATTAAATAAAAGTTGAGCTCTTAATTCTCATTTTTAAAAAATATGGCTGCTCTAAAAATTGAAATTATAGGTGTAGCGTGTATTATATTTCCGTTAGACAGTACTACATTTTTTATATAAGCAAGTATTTTCTAATTATACTATCTTTTTTGGATTCAGTCTGTAGTTTCAGTTTCTCTCAACATTTCTCATTTTCCCAGATGATTCCAGAAACCACAAGGTCCAAATGGGACAGTGGCATTGAGGGAGTTACCTGAAAACTATTCTTAAAAAACATAAGGCAACTCTTGAGAGCTCGTTACCTTGGGAATGTGTTTTAAACTTGGAGAAGGAGTCTTATGCGCCCAATAGTGTGTAGCAAGAAACAGGAAAGTTCTATTTGACTTAAAAAAAAAAAAAAGAAAGATGATTTTTAGTGAAGTGCTAGGGTTTTCAAATCATAACTTCATGCTGCACAAATAGTCACTAAGCCCTCACTTTTTGCCAAAAACTTTTACAAAATTTCTTCATTTGATTCTTGCAAAAAAGCTTGGTGAGTCAAAATTCATCCTGCTGCTGCTGCTGAGTCGCTTAAGTCGTGTCCAACTCTGTGCGACCCCATAGACGGCAGCCCACCAGGCTCCTCCATACCCTGGATTCTCCAGGCAAGAACACTGGAGTGGGTAGCCATTTCCTTCTCCAATGCACGAAAGTGAAAAGTGAAAGTGAAGTCGCTCAGTCATGTCCGACTCTTCGAGACCCCATGGACTGCACCCTACCAGGCTCCTCTGTCCATGGGATTTTCCAGGCAAGAGTACTGGAGTGGGGTGCCATCACCTTCTCCGAAAATTCATCCTATGCTACCACTGAGAAACCTAAACTCAGGTAAACTAGCTTCTCTGAGATCACACAGCTGGGAAGTGACAGCAGTAACTTTGGAACTCCTATTTGTTGAATCTGTTGGGTCCTCTGTCTGTAAGTCTCTGGCAGATGAAGAGCACCCTGGGTTTGGGACTGGCAGGTGGTACGTAAGGGAGCTCTGCTTGTTTCCGGGTAGTCATGAGCTGTATGAATAAGCAGAGCAGGGGGCTGGCTGTTTGAGAGCAGGGATGTCACCATTGACAGCCGTGGGCTGCTGAATAGATGAGTAATCGCTCAGACAGCGAGAGTGTGCTCATAACAGAAAGCAGTGCCTTCTTCTGTGATCTTAATAAGATAAATGTTCCATTGTTCTCACCTCTGGCTGGGGCCTATTTTCAGCAACAGAAAAACTGCTTTTAGAACTATAAATATTGTGCTGATTAGACAAATTGGGTTCATTAGGAAGATCAGGCAGAAAAGAAAAGTTTGAGGGAAAGCAGAATTCATCAGCACCGTTCAGACTCTGGGGCTTAGTGAGGTGTCACTTTCTCCGTAACTGGATTCCTGAGAACAGCAAAGCCATCTCTCCTGTCATCACCCCTCCTGTTTTCTCATGTGGAAACCAGGGAAGTGTCACGGTAATTGCGTTCATGGCATCTTTGTCATTTTCTGGGCAGTAAATGAGCCAGCCCCAAAGCAATGCAGATTAAGTTGGGTTAGGCAAAGTGAAACTCGTTCTGCCAAGAAAAATACATATTTGTGTAAAGGCTGAGCTGATGATAATATTGATTGAATACAGACTATTTGACAGATGGGTTACCAGCACTATTCTACTAAATCTAATTCGTATTAAGAGAGTAGCACAATAGTCAGCCCTGTGTTACTGAAGAGGACACAGAGGTTCAAAGTTGATGTAACCTGTACCCAGACTCAAGAGGCTGTTCTAATCTAGAATACCAGTTGTTGAGTGACCATGACGCTATCCTGCCTTCCTCAAAGAAAGTATTCCTATCATGAAAAAAGTGATTTTGTTTTCTGACCCCTTTATTGAAAAAAGTGCACAAATCTATAATGAAGGCACTTGCAGCACACTGAATGCTTTTCTCCATTTTCATTCTCTAACAAAAAATGGATACCAGATGTAAGTCCATGTATTTATGAAGGTGGTTGCTTTCTGCTCACCTCATTTTGCCATTTGCTTTGACTCGAAGGAAGAAATAACTAAGAGCAACCTTACAGCTATAATTGGATTTTTGCCATCAGAAATGGCTTGGTACAATTGTATCCTAGAAGAAATAATACACATTTTGGGTTTAGTTTTATAGAACCTATTTACTGTAACCTTAGAGGTCTTAAATTTTATCTAGCAATGCATTTCATTCAATACTTGCAACTTGCTTGTAACCCACTAGGAGGGAAAAAAAGGCTAATTTAAGATCATTCTGATCTTGTCTTCCAACCTTCACAGTGAATATATCCATCTGAAATTTACATTTTTGGTAATCACAAACTCTACATAAAACTTCCCAAAACAGCCTTATCTACAAACTGCAGGAACCATGCAGATAATTTGGTCTCCAAAATCATTACTGAAGCACTTTGGTACCCTTCGTGTTGTTGAGAGATTTTGTCATTTCTTCAGTTATGTGGCTTTTATAGAAAATCTTTGTTTAAGGCATTATGTATCATACATACAATGTTAGATGAAAGGGAAAAATTGGGGGGAAACATTTTATTACGAACAATGTGGAGCCTGTGTTTTAAAGGAACTGTTGAGTCGACTAAAGTTGAGAAATTAAAACTTTTCAACTTGTGTTGGAAAAATAAAAAGGATGTTTAGTATGGTTTGAGAATTGGAACAGAGAAAGGTAATAGGCCATTTTGCTGCTGGCTTACCACTTCCTCATGAAAATAGAATGTCTGCTAACTATAGAAATTTAAGTTATTTGGAGCCTTATGAAATTATATCAATGCTATGTTCTTTTCTTAGAGAAAACCCAAAACCGGAATTCAAGATCAGGATTCTAAAAATACTTTTTCAGGAAGACCTGAGTCCTTAAAAAATAAAAGTGACAGAGAATCCCAGAAAGGAATGATGTTAGAATATTCTAGTAGTAGAGAATAGTATTTCTATTGTTTGTTGTTGTTCAGTCACTAAGTCGTGTTCGACTCTTTGTGACCTCATGGACTGTAGCACACCAGGCTCCTCTGTCCTCAGACATCTCCTGGAGTTTACTCAAATACATGTCCATTGAGTCATTGATGCTATTTAACCATCTCATCCTCTGTCACCCCCTTTTCCTTTTGCCTTCAATCTTTTGCAGCATCAGGGTCTTTTCCAACGAGTTGGTTCTTTGTATCAGGTGGCCAAAGTATTGGAGCTTCAGCATCAGTCCTTCCAGTGAATATTCAGGTTTGATTTCCTTTAGGATTGAATGGTTTGGTCTCCTTGCAGTCCAAGTATTTATATTACAAAGTACCAAACAGGAATTTTGTGGGGTTTGTCCTATCTTAATAATTTGAATCAAAGCCTATTTACTTTTCCCTATTTTAAAAAAGATAAATGTCCAGTCCTACCTGATCTTCTTAGGTTCAGCTTTAAGAACCGACATCTTACATGACATATTCATGTCTTAAACAGTGCTTTCCAAACTTTGATCTGCATGTGAATTATATGAGCACATTGTGAAAATGCAGATTCTGGTTTAATGGGACTGGGATGGGATCTGAGACTGATCAGTTCTAACAAGCTCTTCGGTGTCACCCCTGTTCCCAGATAGGCATAGGAAGGCAGGTGGAGGAGGCCCCCAGAGCTGGCCTCACTTTCTATCTCTGTCTCCATTCAATCCGATTGCAAGTCTATTGGTTCTGCTGTCAAACACTATGCCTGATAGAACCTGATAAAACCACATCTCCCCCTATTCCATAGATAATACCCTAAACTTGAGGCACTGTCATGTCCTTCGGGATGACCGTCCTTGCTTTCTAGGGTCCTAAAGGACTTCTCTCTTTGATTCTTGCCCTTGCCCCCAGAATATCCTTCTCTCAAATGGTAGAGAGATACTTTTTCAAACATAAATCATGTCAACCTTACCGTAATTATCTTCCAATTGTTCCTTAGCCCGTTACAAAGTAATCTAAAATGTGCCAACAGTGAGATCTTCCATTATCTGTTCTGATTTCCTCTTCCACTTTGTCTCCCCCCACTTTTCTCTTCCTGTTAACTTGATGCCACCCATACTAGCAGTGTCACACTCCTTCACAATACCAAGCACATGCTCACCTCAGGGCCTTTGCACTTCTTTTTCCTTCTTCCTGATAAGTTTGTCTTCCAAATCTTTGAATGGATCATTACCTTACATTATTCAATTCATTGTTCCCATATCTGCTCTTCATGTGAACCTTCCACATACCCTGTTTTAATTTCTCCTATTCTGGTGATTACAGGTGCTTAAATAATCACAAAACATTATATAGCTTCATACAGAAACTGTTCTGTTCTCTAATTTATAGTCAGGCTGGGGTTGGGGTGAGTAGTTTCTGTTCCACTCATCTTTTGGCTGAGGTGGCTCAAAGCTTGAGCGCTAGCGTCATCTGAAGGCTCATTCTCACACATGCCTGACACCTGGCCTGAACAGACTCAGCAGCTGGACTCAGGCATCGTCTGGATCTCTTGTGGTATCACCACATGGTCTTTTCTCTAAGCTGTTTCAGGTTAGCCAGACTCTAAAACACTGGGGAACAGAGGGAGCCAGGTGGAAGTCAAATGGCCATTTGTGACCTACCTTCAAATCTGCCAGATTCTATTTGTTGGAAGCAAGTTATGAAGGATGCCCCATATGCAAGGGGAGAAAAATTAAATTCCACCTTTTGGAGCAGAAATGTCAGAAACTTTGTTAAACCTTTTGTAAAAACCATCACATATTCCAACTGCTCATCCTGTGTCTTTCCTAGCACTATATACAAGGTGAAATCACACTCTTTTTGGTTCCTCTTACTAGAACATAAATTCCATGAGAGAAGGTACTTGGTCTTCTTTACTGCTCTATCACCAGCAACTCAAACTGCTGGACTAAAAGTCTTTCTATATATGCGATGGTTTATTTTAATAAAACTATTTTCTCTGCATAACTCAGTTGAGTTCCATTTACTGTTGTTACTGAGTTCATGCAGGAAATTACAGTAGTGCAGCTCAAGTGGTTTATGCTTAATCAATACTGGGTGACATTCCTAATAATAGCTAACTTTAGTATGCTTCATACACACCTAATTCTTCATATGGGTTACTTTATTTACTCACCCAAGAAATCTAAGAGATGGTACTGTTATTGAAAGTCTACTTAGTGGCAGAACTGGAATTCAAAACCAATCCTGCCTGATTGCAAAAGAAATTTCTGGCTGTTCTATTTCACTTTTATGAGTCTTTAATAGGTGGAGACCTGCAAGCCTCAAATGAGTTACCTGTGAGAGTGACTTGCCGTATAAGGAATTTATTATCTCTGCTAAGTCACTAGCCCCTTGTGACCCCGCAGCCCACCAGGCCCCCCGTCCCTGGGATCCCAGGCAAGAAACTGAGCAGTGAAAGAGAACCGCCGCCCCCCGTGGACCAGGAAGAGTACAGTGGGGTGCCATTGCCTTCTCCAAAGGAATTGTAATGTAATCTTTAATATTATATGTTTCAATCATTTGGATAGATCTTTGTATGCATATTTCACCCTAATTTGTAAGTTTTTACTTTCAGGAAATGACTCACTGTACTGGTCTATCCTACAGTGCCTGAGACAGATGAAGAGTTTGATAACTAACTGAGGAGTTAGAGAATATAGTATAGAAGTCCTGATAGGTAGAATGGTCTTAAAAATTTTAAGTGAATATATTTCTATATGCAGGTGTTTTATGCAGAGTTCACTATTTGGAACTCAAAAGCCACAGATTCTTTGAGAGGTAGATAAAGTAATTGTCATAAAATAGCCAGTTAGCTTCTATGCATGGAATCATGAAGTGGGAATATCGAAAGAAGACAAGAAAAGTTTCCTAATTCTGATGCACCTCTTGGTAGAGTGGGAAGACTCCTAAATGTTTTAAACTTTCTTTTCTTATGTCTAAAATGGAGATCATACCAACCTCAGGTGACTGATGAAATGGTATAACGTTAGTGCTTTGTAGTATACAGTGTATTTTGAAAATATAAGTCGTCATCTATTCTGAGTCTAGGCTAATTTCTATTCATATGAGGAAATGAGTGGTATATATTAGCTATACTTCAAAAAGTCACTACAGGTCTTTAATTTATTTTATTTACTTTGTATTGAGATATAATTGATGTAACATTGGATAAGCTTAAGGTGTACAACA
Organism: Tragelaphus eurycerus; assembly: GCA_935064755.1. Lineage (NCBI taxonomy): Eukaryota > Metazoa > Chordata > Mammalia > Artiodactyla > Bovidae > Tragelaphus > Tragelaphus eurycerus. The sequence continues at coordinate 41,842,673 of CAKXYN010000001.1, forward strand.
TGTTGATTTGATGTATTTAATTATTATAATTGGATTGCCACTGTAGCATTAGCTAACTCAAACACATCCCATAATTATAATTTATTTTTTGTGGTGAGAATAAGGTTTAGTCTTGGCACTTTTTAAATGTATTATAATCATTAGTGAAGTGAAAAGTGAAGTCTCTCAGTCATGTCTGACACTTTGCAACCCCATGGACTGTAGCCTACCAGGCTCCTCCCTCCATGGGATTTTCCAGGCAAGAATACTGGAGTTATTAATGGTAACATAGGGTTACCATTTCCCTATGCATTAAATCTCTAGTTGCAAATTTGTACCCTTAAACAATATATGCCCAGTTCCTCTCGCCTGTGGTAACACTGCTATACCATTTTTCTGAGTTTGGCTTTTTGAGATTCTACATATAGTGAAGAATTTACAGTATTTGTCTGACTTACCCCATTTAGCATAATGACTTAGAGGTCTATCTGTGTTATGGATGGCAGGTGTTTTTTTTTTTTTTAATGGCTGAGTGATATTCCACTATATAAACACATCACCTGTTGATCCAGTCATTCATTGATGAATACTTAGCTTGTTTCTATATCTGAGCTATTATGTTTATTGCAGCATTATTCATAAGAAGGCAGATAACTTTTAATGTCTTGTTTTCACTACCCTTGGATATACGCCCAGAAGTAGGATTGATGGATCATTTGGTAGTTGATTTTTTACTTTTTTCAGGAACCTCCATAAGGTTTCCATACTGATTGAGCCAATTTATATATATAAAAGTTTTGTTTCTCTACATCTTTGCCGACACTTGTTTTCTTAATGATGGTCATTCTAATAGGTCTGAGGACATATCTATATTTTTGATCTGCATTTCCCTGGTGATTAGTGGCTTTGAACATCTTTTCGTGTACCTGTTGGCCTTTTAGGAATTATTAAAATCTTACATCTTAAAATTATAAGGTTTATTATGGAATGCAAATTGTTTTTGTTATACAGGAAATTGTTCTTAAGTGAATATGTCACCCACAAATATTGTGATGGAGACATTCCAAACTCTTGATCCCTGTTACCAAGGAGAAATAGGGGATGGCCTGTGATGAGTCCTTTGTTTCCCAGGTGTGATCCTTCAATTTCTTCCTTTCTAAAAGGTGTTTGATTTTGTTTGGAGTGGCAATATGACCAGCCTCAAGGGGAAATCAGTGATGGATTTTAGGCCACTGTGTCTATTCTACTTTGCTGTGATAGGCATGTCCCCAGTCATGTGTTGTTAGAATGATCCATGAAATAAAATTACATGATTATAGTGAAATGAAAAACAAATAGAAGGATACTCCAGGACTTCTAGGGAAGGGGTACTTTCTGATAAGGTGAAGTCCTATTGTTCCATTTTTTTCCAACCCTTTCTGCTTGAACCATTGATGACTTCCTCATATTACATTTGCAGCAATGCAAAATAGACCAATAAAATTTTGAAATGCATCCTAGTCTAAAAGAATCAGATAAAACTGAGCCTCTCAATAACCTGGGTATAGTCTACCAACAGATTTCTTAAGGAAACAATAAAAATTATATGAGTACAGCCACTTTTGACTTGGTTACTGTTGGGATTACTTGGAGTTCTTGCATAGTAACTGACCTATGGTATATTATCTCAAAAATCTAGGAAAGAATAGTCATAAAGCAAGGATATTGTATTTTCCGTGTTGAAACAGTAGCATCTTGAAAGAAGCAGCTTTGAGTGTAGCAGAAAAGAGAAGCAAAGAAACAAAAAACACAAACAAAAATTAAGTAAGCTCAACAAACAAAAATGCAAGTCTAATTTTTTCAGCCTTAATGCAGCCAAACATCCAGAACTGATCCTTCTCATAACACAAAAATTTCACTTAAATTTAGTTAAATGTAGGGTGACCAGTTGAGAAAAAGACAATGAAGGGTTTTCATATAATTAGCCATTAGTCCTACTGACAATAAATTTTTATCTTCTGTTCCATGTTATCGATCTTACTTTTTGTATGAATTGTCCCTTTGAAATTCTGTGAAGGAACTGAAAGAATCTCAGGTCATCTGGATCCAAGAGAGAAAAGTCAGGTGGCAAAGCCACCCACCAAGGGTAAGATCATGTGAGGCCAACTTGGAGAGTGAAGATACTGTCAAGAAGAAGTTACGTGGGGCAAGATGGAAGATGATGAGAGAGAGTGACCCCTCAGTGGGTTATGTAATTTAGGCCAAAATAATGGTAGCCTAAATAGGGAGCTGCAGAGAAGGGACAATGTGTGAAAGGAGTTTAGGAAAGTATGTAAAAACAGATGAGTAGGTATTACATTAGACAGAGACATACAGGGAATAGGACTAGTTACAATGACAGGAACATTTGGATTTCATATTTAAGAAAACCAGACAGAAGACAGAGGAGCTGTTTGCTGGGAATGTCAAATGGGACCAAATGCTGCAGAGAAATAACATTCAAAGGCAAAGGTATTGATGACATTGAATGTCAAGAATATGGTCACTATGGGGGAAGCCAGACAATTGTGGGTTGAAGAAGTGGGTGGACAGTGAGCTTCAGAGATAGTGAAAGCACACAAATATTGAAGGAGTGGTCCAAAGAAGGGGACCTGAAGGGAAATGGAAATGAAAGTGGAAAGGAAAAGTCTTTATTTGAATAGGAGAGAGCTGAGTAATGTTCAAGGATCCATATTGAACAGTGACTACCATTTTTCTCATCTCTTACAAATCATATACTAAAGCGAACAGAGTTCTGTTATTTTCCTTTCTTTGGGCAATGCAGATAATACAAAGGAAATTGTCAAAAACTATGAGGATGCAATTCCCAGAGGTAGCATGGTCGCACAGAAACTGAAAGAGACTTTTAAAATTGAAAACAACAATGAAAATGCATTCTCGCTGGGATTTCAAAGCTTCTAGCAGCCTCTTTCATAGCAGACATTCCTCAGAGGCTGCCAATGCTACCCGAGTGCCTTGCCCTTGAACTTCAGCTCCTCCTGAAGGAATCTCCAGTGTGCAGCCTCCCTTCTCATGGGGCCTCCTGTTTCTTTTCTGTTCTCACAGAAAGCATTTCAACTTTTGTTTAACTTGCTCTTGTTGAAGATAGGTCTGTTTCTACCAACAAGGTTCCAAATAGCTCATGCATAGAGTTGTCTATCAGCCTTGGGAAACTGACTGTGCTTGCGGCAGAGATGCCTTGCTATTCCCAAAATATGTTTCATCTGGGTCCTGGATACTTAGCTAGACTACATTTCCCAGCCACACTCCCAGTTAAGTGTGGTTATGTGGACTGAAATGATGGGGAAAAAAAAAAAGATCTGTCACTAAGCTCTGTTCAACTCTTTGCAACCTTATGGACTGTAGCCCGCCAGACTCCTCTGTTCTTGAGATTTTCAGGAAGAATTTTCAGGCAAGAATACTGGAGTGGATTGCCATTTCCTTCTCCTGGGCATCTTGCCAACTCAGGGATCCAACCACTGTCTCTTGCTTGGCAGGTGGATTCTTTACCACTGAGCTACTAGGGAAGTCCTGTCACTTAAAACCTTCAAGTGCTTTTTACATATTCTTAAATACGGACACAAAAATGGACACAAAGCTACGTAAAATGGACACAAAGCCCAAGGGAAACTTGTAAGCTACTTATTGAAGATAACATTTTCAGAAAGTAGAAGTCTGTGTCCCTGATTTAGCCCTGAGATGAGACTTATCTGACAAGCAGCAGCTTTTAATCAGTGAGACATGAACTTGGATTAAAGTGTGGAATTTCAAAGGCTTAATACAATATATTTAAAATAACCAAAATAGTAACAAATACAATCATTCATTCATTCATTCATGGTAATAGCATGTGTCATGTATTGATTTGTATACCACTCACTATATAACTATTATTTAATTCTCCACAAAATAAATTCTCCATAAAATAAATGCTATGATCCCCATTTCACAGATCAAAGAGTTTGTGCTTCAGAGCAATTACTGAATCTTCCCAACAGTGACTGTCTAAAATCCATATAGGGGCTTGTAATATCTTCATCTAAAACATTATTATGGAACAGATTCTAGGGATGTTTGGCTCTTCTGCATAGCTCCTGCTTCAAAGTAAACATAAGCTCTTAATTCATTTTGAAATCTATATGCATGAAACATCTGAAGAATGCATAGCTAAGGTATTATTTACAGCATAATAATTCACAATAACACTTTAATTACCTGAAAAATCAGATATTCTAACATGCTTCAGCAAGGTCAAATTCTAGAGTTCTTTTTAAAATAACAAAAAAGGGAAACATTCTCTCCTGTTAAAGTTAAGTTCAAGATACAAAAGTGTATCCTCATAAAAATTTGTCAGACATACTTTTCACTTGGCATAACCTATTTAAAATGAACAGCTCAAGATCAGCCTGGCTTGACCTAAGTATATATGCACCGTCTTGAATATTCACATTATGGTTCATTGAAAAGGCAATGGGCTTTGCAACAAGATTGACAACAAAAGGGAAAGTGATGAGGAAAATTGCCTTACTTATCTGTTACAGTACTCTTGATTGCCTACTGTAATTTTATGGTTCATTATAAGAGGGGGGAAAAGTTTGACCGTCAACTTGAGTACTTGTATATCATAAATTGCTACAAAGAATAAGTTGCTTGAAACACTCTTTAATGAAGCCACCATAATTGTGTGTTTTTGAAGCATCAATTTTCACCAGTTTTACCCCTAATGGAGTTATGTGGGTAAAATACTTAAAGGTCATCAGACACTGTGGGATGTGAATCAAGTGTAGAAAACTGAAGATGTTAAAAAAATTACACAGGGGTGACACAGGCTATTTTCTAAGTCACCACTTGATATAGCATGAGATTTGACTGGATAATTGAAGTAAATAGCAGTGCTTTCATAGATGGTCGGCACGGATCAGGTAGGGGTCAGAAAACACAACAACTTTAATCATCCTTTAACATAAGTGAATGCCACTCTGCAGTGCTGTGGGGATGCTCCTATTTAAAGCTATTTCCCCATTCTACTAAAAGTCCTAAACTTCACTTCTTCAAGGATACTTCCTAACTTAAAACACTTGAATACCTTAGTTGTTAGTCTCTCAGTCATGTCCGACTCTTCATGATCTCATGGACTGTAGCCCACCAGGCTCCTCTGTCCACGGGGATTCTCCAGGCAAGAATACTGGAACAGGTTGCCATTCCCTTCTCCAGGGGGATCTTCCCAATGCAGGGATCCAACCTGGGTGTCCTGCATTGCAAGCAGATTCTTAACCATCTGAGTCACCAGGGAAGCTCTTCCATTATCTAGGATGGTGCTATTAAATAGTACAAACACTAGACATGTGGGGCTGTTTAAATTTAAACTAAAAGTAAAATTAAAAATTCAGATCTCAGTCCCAATAGTCAAAGTTCAAGTGTTCAATGGCTTCATGGGGCTTATGACTATGATCTTAGAAAATATAACTCTACATTTCCATCAGCTCTGAGAACTCGGATCTAGAACTAGATTACCTTATAAGATGCCCACAAGCCAGATATGGATATTAAGACCTTGAAATGTGGCTAGTCCATGTTGAGACTTGCTTTTGAGACTCCAGAATACACAGCAGGTTTGGAAGACATATTTCTAAAAATATACTGTATAATCTCAGCAATTCATGTGCTAATTAAATGTTGAAACAATGATAGATAAAATGTTATTAAGTCATCTATTTATTTTAAAACGTGACTATCAGGGAATTTAAATTTACATACATGCCTTGCATTATAGTTGTACTGGACAATGCCAGTCTATAGGAATCAAGCCTACTTGGTAAAGACTTCCCAGGTGGCACTAGTGGTAAAGAACCCTCCTGCATTGACAGGTTTGATCCCTGGGTTGGGAAGATCCCCTGTAAAGGAAATGACAACCAACCCCAGTGCTCTTGCCTAGAGAATCCCATGGACAGAGGAGCCTTGCAGGCTATGGTCCATCAGGTTGCAAAGAGTTGGACACAACTGAACTGACTTTGCACCAAATGCAAGCCTGAACTACCAAGTAGCTCAGTGAAGTGCAGCGTACTGTCTTGCATCAGGGAGGCTGCATACCTGAGGAATCATGGGGGTGCTTACCACACTTAGGAAGAGAGATGGTTCCAGTTGGGACCTGAGAAGGAGAATTTAGGTACCATTTAAATGATACAGTGTTTTGATAAGGCACAGAGCAAAGAAGGGCTGTTTGCCAAGGATTTAACTGCAAGCCTGAGGTTGAAAAGCATACATTTATTTTATCTTTTGAGACGAACAAAGTCAAGATACATGCAGAATGTATTTAAAACCCTGTCATTTAAAGTTCTGCAATGAGATTGGAAATTGAGGCTGTTATCAAGGGCTTCCATGGTGGCTCAGATGGTAAAGAATCTACCTGCAATGCAGGAAACCCAGGTTTGATCCCTGGGTCAGGAAGATCCCCTAGAGAAGAGAATGGCTGCCCACTCTAGTATTCTTGCCTGGGAAATGACAGAGGGGCCTGGTGAGCTACAGTCCATGAGGTCAAAAACAGTCAGACAGGACTGAGCGACTCTCACTGTCGCTTTTTTTTTTTTTTTTTTTTCACCTTCATCAAGGGAACTCAGTTCAGTCAAAGGTGGTAGGATTCATTCTTGGTAATATTATTCCTTAATGTTACATCCTCTTGTTAATTATCAATAGCTATTTTACAAGCTAATAATAAAATAAAGTTTCATATTTCTTGACCTAGCATTATAGTTCATCCATGGTCTCTGCCATTCCCAGTAATATCCCTTATTCTTCATATATACTGTTATTATGCAAAAATGTCCTCAAAATGCCCTTCTCTTTCCACCTCTTTGGCTCATATTCTCTGTGCTTAGAATGTTCTTCTCACTCCTTCTGTTGAAATCTTTCGTGGCTTAGTTCAAATGTCATAGCTTCTAAAGGCTGCCCAGCTTTTACCTGCCACAGTCAAACTAGCATCAAACAAATATCCCAAAACTTGATTTTGACCTTCCTTGGGCAAATGATGGACACATTTTCACTTGGTGTGTAATCATTTGTACATGAGCCCTCTCTGCCCCCTACTTGACGAGCTTTTAGAAAGGAGTGAACATGCTTTGACTTTATATTCCTCTTAAAACAGTCTATTTTACATAGTACATTCTCTAAAACATATGATGAAGGAATATTTATTTGCGATCTGAGAAAATGCAATTAGTAATGAAAAAAAATCCTTGTAGACAGATGTATGACCTGACATTTTCAAACTTTGCTTTATCTTTGCTACATTTTCATGACTGTATTTAGCTTTTTGGGTGTCTCATACCCCCACTTCCTTTTGTCTCTTTGGAAACATACACATACATGCTGTCTAAATCTGTGCTTCCGAGAGAGAGGGGGCGGGGAGGGAGAAATGTATGACCATTGCTTTAGAGAGTTAGTCACAGAATAGCTGCACAGTTCCTATTATGCCACCTTGCTTATTTCTATCTGTACTAACATCAAGTTGAATCAAAGTCTCCCCTCCTTCCTTCCTCAGTCATTTCCACCCAGCTAACTGATACCAGACATTTCTAGGCAATGACTGTATATGATGAAAGATTATTCTAAATATACTTTGAAGACTATAGGTGAAATAGATAAATAGTATTCTTTGAGGAGATGTTATATAATTGTTTATCTTATGGCTCTGGCATAGTATAAGAAAGTCTAATTTTCCTTGGCAAAAATAAAATACATAGGAAATGCTATATCTCTAAAAAAGCAAAAGTGTTGTGCTAGGGAGCAAAAGGCTGGTGCCTTGCCTGAGTTACTAGCTAGGATATGCAACAACTAGGCACCAGGAATACAAAAGCGTCTTGTGTCTACTTCCTCTTCAGGCAAAATAAATAAACAAAAATACTGGTCTCTAAACTTTTTTCATAAGAATCACAAAAGAAAAAAAAAAAAAATCCCAGGACTAGTCCCCAGGGATTATAACTAGTGGGTTTAGAGAGGTCTGAAATCTATTATGTTTTGCTGTTACGAAGCATCCTAGTAATTACAAGTTAGAAAACCCCAATCTGATTGCAGCCTAGCTTCACACTTCACAGTGTACAAGAATCACTGGGACGCTTGTTAAAAATTGCAAATCATGCCACCTGACTTCTCACGATCCTGATTTCAGCAGATCTGAGGTGGCACTCAGGAATCCAAAATTTTAATGAGCATCTCCTGGTAATTCTGAGTCAGGTTCATAGACCACAATTGGAGAAATACAGGATTCAGCTATGACGTAGGAGAGTTGATGGCTATAACTCCAGCAACCAGAGCAGACCTGGGGCTCAGTTACTGTTGCTGAATCAAATGGAAATGCCCTGTGGTGGGTTGTTATTTTATTTAGCTAAAGAGTTCATTATTTGAAAAGGAAAAATGAACTAATTTACTCTTTGCAATTCCATGGGCTGTAGACCATCAGGCTCCTCTGTCCATGGGATCATCTAGGCAAGAATACTGAGGTAGGTTGCTATTTCCTCATCCATGGGATCTTCCAGACCCAGGGATCGAACCCACATCTCCTTCATTGGCTTTCTAAGGCTGAGTTATCTGGGAAGACCAATAAAATAACCAAGATTGAATTATCACTTCCAGTCACCCATCTCTTCAGTACGTTGATGTTTCCAATTCATTTTTTGGTTTACTCAATAAATGTTTCTTGAAGTCCTATGATAGGCCAGGCAACCTGTGAGCAACTGATGATATAGCCATGAACAATGAGAAATAGTTTCTCTCCCACTGCAACCCAAGGTGTAGGAGGGTTTTATGGTTATCTATTGCTGGGTGACAAACCATGTCAAAACTTACTGGCTTACAACCAACATCATTTACTTCATTCACAATCAGCAGTTTGAATAGAGGCAGTGAAACATCTGTGTTTTCCATGTGGCATCAACTTGCACAACTGTTCTACCTGGGAGATCCCGTTTCAAGATGCTACCTGTCCATTTGACAGTGGCTGACACAGCAAAGGTCCTAGTCTCTCTGTATGTGGCCTTCCCAGGGGCTGCATGGGGTCCACACAGCATAGGTGTCTGAGGGTAGGTGGACATTTTACATGGGGGCTGGCTTTCCTCAGTGTTGTAGCACAAGATACAGGCTGCAAAACATCTTCCTAGCTAGCTTCACAAGTCACAGAGGGTGATTCTACTAAATTCTGTTGGTAATTCAAATCGCTAAGGCAGTCATCGGTTTATAGGGTGTGAAATTTTCTTGCAACTCCCAATAGGAGGAGTAACAAAGAATTTGCTGCTGTTTTTAATTGTTCATGGGGTGAGACAGATATTTAACAATGAACTAAATATACTTGCAATGAGTACTACTAAGAAAAAGGATCTGGTGCTATGAAAACATAAAACAGAGGGAGGTAATTAAGAAGAGACCCCCTAAGGAAGTAATATTACAGATGAGACGGGCTCCAAGTCAGAGTGCTACATAAAAAGTGAAGAGATAATAATCAGAAGCAGGTAAAATAATTAGGTAAAAAAAAGGGGGGGGTGGTAAAAGTGGTAAGAGCTAGTCTTAATTACTTGGTTGCTTTATGCCAGGCACTATTTCCAGACGTTGCATGTATTATCTAATTGAACTCATAACAATCCTAAATAGTGAGTAATCATATTTCCATTTTGTACCGACTGAGAAATAAAGAAGAGTTCCTCAAGATTGCAAAGCTAGTGAGTCGCATTGCCAGGGTTTTAGGGTCTCTTTGTATTCTAGAAATTTAAGCATATGGGCATCCTTGTACCAAAGGTTATCACAGCAAGGAGCTGTGAGTAGCTAAGAAATTCCAATGGGAGAGCTGACACCCAAGGAGGAAGTTGTGCAGAAAGTAAGAGTGAGCAAGCAGCAGAAATGAACTTCATCTCCTGCACCCCTGGCTCTGGTGAAGGGTTGTAATTTTCTCTCACTGCAGCGTTTTGGAAAGAGATTGAAAAATAACAGCTGGATTCCCATTTTTAAGTAGGGAAGGAAAGTCATTCCCTTTGATTTGGCTCCATTTTCCAACTTTTTTTAAGCCCTAAATGACCTTAGTAACTACCTCTTTCTCCAGGTAGAGAGGAAACAGATGATATTGTAGCACTGGACAGAATTCACTAAATAAGTAATATCCCTTTAAATAAACCTTGAAAGGTATAAGTCAGTTGTCTAGGTTTCCGCAGGCCAGGTGACAGTGGAGTGAGTATGCATCACTTGAGTGACGTGGTTCTTATGATGTTCAGATGTAATATTTCATCTAGACCAGCATGATAAACTATCAGCTCTGTGTTGCTCTGATGATGTATTACTTGGTAAAATAAGGTTAGCTGTCAAAAACTCATTCCAAGGAACTGAAAGTTTGGCTGGGGGAAAAAATTCATTTCAGGTCTTAAAAAAATACATTTTTCATTTGAGTGGAGGGAAAGATGACATGGTTAGAAGTCAAAAGGCTTGAGGGCCTTCTGAACCCTGGTGAAAAAAAAAAAAACATCTTTCAATACAGACAACTCAGAGGAAAGTCAGGGCCAAATCAATGAAGCCAGTGCCTTCCTATTTTGTAGAAGCCCATCCTGTACAATTGCAGAATAGTACAACTTGGGGGACTTTTTATAACTTCCACAACTATGTCCTTGAGACAGCAGAGGATGGAAAAATTATTTGGGTAGGTGTTTCAAGAGAATAAGTTTCTATAACAAACATCTGGAATTAGTGTTCTGTACATGGGCTAGAAATGTCTTATTATTTAGCATAGTCCTATTTATGGATGTATTAACAACTGTTGTTTTTATAGAGCGTGATAATGTATTCTAAAATGATCTTTAATACTGATATTTCAAAATCTGTTCTTAAATATGTATGTGTCATATGAAATTTTAAACAGTCTTTCAATGTTTTATTTGGTTTCAGATGTGCTGACTAATCTTGGAACTGGATTTATATTTATCACAAAATTCAGCTTTTAGCCCCACCTATTTTTAATTTCTACCAGATATTTTCATGATAAGGTTAGAAAAAATAAGTACCTAAAAAAAGAAAACGAGAAGTACCAACCAAACAAAACCTCTAAGGGAGCCAAATGGAAGAAGTATTTCTTTTAGGTAAAATAAGCAAGTCCTTAAGTTCTGAGGTTCTAGACTTGGACTCTGATTTTTTAACAGTTGGTTCTTTTTACTTGTCTAGAATATGAAAAAGTTAGAAAACTCATGTATTCATCGAGATGAATGTCACTTTCTGCTATTAAAAACCAAGTATCATCTAACTAAAAACTATCAGGCTAAAACAAAACAGCCAAACAGTGATTATGAAGCATAGTCTTTGTTCATTCTCTGTTCTCTCTCTTCTAAATAAGGTAGAGGTAGAGATGGAGACGGAGAAGGCAATGGCACCCCACTCCAGTACTCTTGCCTGGAGAATCCCATGGACGGAAGAGCCTGGTGGGCTGCAGTCCATGGGGTCGCTACAAGTCGGGCACAACTGAGCAACTTCACTTTCACTTTTCACTTTCCTGCATTGGAGAAGGAAATGGCAACCCACTTCAGTGTTCTTGCCTGGAGAATCCCTGGGACAGGGGAGCCTGGTGGGCTGCCATCTCTGGGGTCACACAGAGTCAGACATGACTGAAGTGACTTAGCAGCAGCAGCAGAGATAGAGAATGCCATGTTATTTCGTTTTCCAACCTTACAGCCTATTTCAAAATATTTTCAGATCTTGTCTGTCACAGTTTGTTCTAATTAATTAGAACATGTAATTATATCTACATAACTCAAAAATATCTTGGTCTTGTGACAAGTTGGAGTGGACTAAGGTATGGTGGGCAATCAATCCAAATACTTATCTGGAAAATGGATGTAAAAAAAAGTCACAAATTCAATAATAGTTTTGAAACCAGTTCATGTATTATTAGTTTTGGCCTTAAAATAAGTTCTCAGTGAATAAGCCCATAAACAGTCATTTTATAATCAAATAAAAATTGCAACTGCTTATAGAGCTCTCATCACTTGTTTGACAAAAGAAAATACAGCCTTGCAAGAGGAAGACATCTATCAACTGATATATATTTCTAAATTTCTTTTTTACTTTAGATACATTTCTACTTTGTTTAAAAAATCTTAAAAATTTTAAAAATATTTTTGAAGGAATGATTCAAGAGTTTATAACATATATCACAACATTTTTAAATGTCATTATGATGGATATTTTAATTTAGTATTATTTTTGATAAGTTTAGAACTGGTGGTTTGCTACTGGAGCAACTTATAATGAATTAAACTTGATTTATATAGATGATGATAAGATATAATAATTGGGTTTATTTTTGGAAAAAAGGCAATTCAAAATCTATTTGTGTTTATGTACCCAAACCCTATTTTAATAAGAAAGTTGAGACAAAGGAAATATGAAATATATGTATAAATATGTATATATATCTGTATAAATAACTATATTTCTTGCCATCTTAAGGAAAAAGATAATGTTGAATTCTAAACATCAAAAGTCTTATAACTAAACAAAGGTGGTAAGGTTGTAGGGAAATATATTTATATTGTGAAAAATGTATAAGAACTAAAGAATTTTAAACTAGTTGGGGTCTCTACTGTGTGGAGGCAGAGATCTTATAGGAGATTGAAGTGGGTGACATGAGAAAACATGGGACATCCTTTTAGCTGGGAAAGAAATTTTGAGTGACATGAAGAAGAAAGAAGTAAATACATCAACGAGAGAGATAGTGGCTTACATTCAGCCAGTTACATGATACCTGGGTGGTATTTTTTAGAGTAATATAGTGAAAATATTTAAATTTCCAGACCTAGATGTGGGATGATGTATTGTCCAGTAGGAAATAGCAACCCACTCCAGTGTTCTTACCTGGACAATTCCACAGACAGAAGATCCTAGCAGGCTATAGCCCATGGGGTCGCAAAGAGTCGGACATGACTGAAGCAACTGAACACACACACACACACACAGTCCAGTGGAGTGGGGCATGCATGTTTTGAACTCTTTAGCTAAGACTCATGTGATCAATAGAGTGGGAACTTGAGTGTGTCATTACAACGGCCTCTGTTACCTGGAGGAATGCACACAGGTTAGAAAGCATAGTTAGGTAAGGACAGGACAGAAAGTTATAGGGGCTTGATGATGAAACAATGCAGAGGACACTTCAAGGAGACATAATACTTTGCTCCATCCTCCATGGAGCAAATCCTCGTTAATGGATTTGATAGTTACCTTGACAGAGAAAGTGTCAAATACATATTCCTTTCCTTATATGTCTCAGTGTTTTCCCGAAGCATAGTAAGCCTAGTACTGGCAGTATTCAGAATGATTTTAGATGGTATGTCATAGACATTTGTTTCTAAAATTATTCATTTAAATAAATAAATAAATTAGAAAAAGTGTGGCTGAATCATGAAACTGATGATATTGTAATATCATTGCTTAAGGGTAAGATCAAATCAGTGTTTAAGTAAATTTAGAAAAAAATAGTTTATATTGAGTAAGAATATTTAGGAAAGTCACAAATGCAGAAAAGTCTACATGTTAAGTGAAAGGCTGAGATTGGAAAAAAAAACTCTGATTCTTTATTTTTCCTCGCATAGCTTTTTATGTCTCTGATACAATCTAGATTTATCCCTTTCATCATTCTCTACCCGTCCTCTGTCTCATAACTGACTACATCATTTGTGAGACCCAATGCAAAATAAAAATCCAGGGCTTCTTTTTCAAAAGTTATAAGAATTTCCAGATGGTGACAGAAGAGTCTTAAATCAAGCGTGGGGTGCTTGTGAGATTGGGGCCCAGCGCCGTTGGTTCTACAGCCTCTCTGTGTAAAGGAACAGGATGAACTGGGATCTGCCAAAGTTTCATGTTCATCTTGGTTGCAGGAAATCTGAGATGCAGAGTCAAATTTTATGGAAGTGTTTGTGTAGGTGTGTATGTTTGGGTATTATTATTTCGAGTGGAAAGCCAGACTATATCTAAGACAGTTCTGGAAAAGGAAACATCAAGACTTTCTCTGTTATTATGTATGTGGGAGAACATGTAATCATGTGAGTTACAGAAACCAGGGTCCCAGTGGCCTCCTTTGGGTGGTCTTAGGGCCACATATTGGTCTCTCCTATGAAATATCTTATTTTATATATATAATTAAATACCCCATTACTTTTCTAGGTTAACCTGGGGAAAAAAGTTTTATGTTCAGTAAGAATGTTTAGGAAACTCACAGATGCAGAAAAGTCCACATGTGAAGTGAAAGACTGAGATTGGAGAAAAACCCTGGTTCCCTATTTTTCCCCGTACAGCTTTTTATGTCTCTGATACAATCTAGATTTATCCTTTTCATCATTATGTAGCCATCCTCTGTCTCATGACTGACCACATCATTTGTGAGACCCAGTGCAAAACTAAGAATCCAGGGCTCTTTTTTGAAAAGTTATAAGTAATTTCCAGGTGATGACAGGAGAGCCTCCCTTTGGGAAGAATGACATTTCAGCCTTTAGGGCATGAAGTGGGAGATCAGTTGCTTTTCTCTTCAGGTTCATCTTAAGTCTCACCAAGCCTGCAAAAATTGAAATGTTTTCCTCTGTGTCCCTCTCCCCCATCATGCTTTTGCCATCCTGCAACTTTTATTTTGCCTTCGGGTTTCAGCTTCAGGACATCTCCCCGTCACGCATTTCTGAAGCCCACATGTGTTGGTCCTGCTCTGGGATGCCAGATTGCTTTGCTCTCCTTAAGGCTTTCTTCTAGCCCCTAGAGGAGCACTTGAGAGGCTTTCTGGAAGTTGCTTGCTTGTCTGTCTTCCTTCCAGATTCTGCGATGGGTGAAGTCAAGACTTCATCGTTTTGACAGCTTATTCTCTATTCTGCCAAAGATCCTGGCACATAACACACTCTACATATTTAGTGAATGAATGATTGAATGACTTAATGCATCAGTTAAAATACATGAAAGGTCTGAGAGCACTAAGAATATCTACAAAAAGACTCAAATGAACTGGCCTAAATGATATTTTAACTGCTTATGACATGCATCATGGTCTCCATATGGGCTCTTAGGCATGCATAAGTATCTCCATCCTTATATTGTATTTTCAAATAAAGGATTGCTTTTTAAAGTACTTTCAATATTCATTTAATGTCTAGCTTCAAAACGGATTTCATATAGAAAGCCTATGCATACCAAAACAACAATTTTGTCAAATTTTTCGTAGTAAAATAAGTAAATTTTTAAAATCACCAATATTTACCCTTTAAACATTTGAACCATGTTTGTGGTTCATTGTTTTCATATATGGATCTACTCTGTAAAAACAGTTTTACTTGTGTAAAACTGTCTTTTAGTAGGGACGTGGTAATTCATGTGATAAATCATTTCTGATTCTTAAATATGTCACAAAGAACTTCAAAAATGAAAGAATTTTGATCTTAAAATTCTACAGTTCATTGGCTTTGATGTTAGGTGCTATGTTTCTTAAAAAAAAAAAAAAAAAAAACCCATTCCTGAGTTTCTTAATTCTGTAAACTCTGGACTTAGATTCAGTTATGAGCTAAAGATCAATAAATTCATAATCTCTAAAGTCTGTATGCTTATGTGTATTAAATTTATACACTGTTTGATTATATTTAAAGCTTGTGTGCAAAACTTGGTAAATTTCCAGCTGTCTTGTAGAAGTGTTCTATCATTAATAAATTTTGCAGTAAAATGTATAATGGCTTAAAACACCTGAGCTATATACAAATGAAGTAGAAAAACTGAACTTTCAAAAAGATATTTTTGCCAATGAAGTATCTTGTTGGAAAGTTTTGGATAATTTGGTAAGGGGATGAATCATTTCTATCTTTTGGTGAAAAAATGTAAAAAAATAGCTGAGATTTATCAGAAATTCACCTGCCTTTCTCTGTGGAAAGTAATGGACTGGAATTGCTATAGTAAGAACAGTGACTTCTGTTCTTAATTGGGAATAGGGACGCATAGAAGGTGATGTTGGACTTCCTCTCTGCACAATTCATTTCTCTCATCTTTTCTACATCAGTAGTCAAACTTTGCTAGAGATAAAATAAATACTTAACATACATAAATATATTTTATTGCTGTTTTATCTCCAGTGTTGCTGTTAAGCACAGAGAGAGAGTGTTTTCTGAATGGCTGTTCTTTACATAAGAAGGTCAAACTTATGGACTTTCTGTTTCCAAAGAGAGAGCATAGTGTTATAGGTATGGTGCTTTGATTTTAAAACCTCCTTCATGTTCTGGCACCACTGTGAACAAACTGAGACCTTCATCAATAGCTTATCTTCTATTTTTTAAAAAATAATTTATTTTAAGCCATTTTAGCCAAACAAAAATGAGAGGAAAAAAGATACCCCACATGTCTCCATCCCCCAAACAAGCATAGTTGCTCCACACCACCCACTGTCAATATCACTCACCAGAATACTTTTTCTTTTTAAAACCAAGAAATTACATTGGTACAGGACTTCCCTGGTGGCTCAGATGGTAAAGAATCTGCCTGCAGTGCAGGAGACCTGGGTTCAATCCCTGGGTTGGGAAGATTTCCTGGAGGAAGGCATGGCAACCCACACCAGCCCAATGGAGAATTCCATAGACCAAGTAGCCTGGCATGAGGTTGCAAAGAGCTGGACATGACTGAGAAACTAAGACTTTCACTACATTGACACAGTGTTGTCACTCAAAGTCCGTTAGGTACTTTTCAGCACCCTTCTATAGTGCAATTTGGTTGTTTTCCTCACAAAACTTTTTCTTTTCAATTATAAGCATACACTTATTCATAGATAAAGTCTTTTTACATACACATTACAGTCTTGGGAAACATTTCTATTCCTCCATGACCACTTGGGGACTATGTCCCTTGAGATGTGACATTGTCTTAGCTATGCAAGAATGGACAGGATTGAGATTATTTTATGTTACCTAAATGTTAGTCTCCTTGAGATGTGGGGGGCAGTTTAGCCTCATCAGCAATATCCGGGGGAGAGGACTGCTCCTGCAGATGGCTGCTGTCACCTGTTTGCTGTTGATACTTACTGGGAGTTGTCATCCTTGTAAAGAAAATTAATGGTGATAAATTCTGAGGGTATACCTACTTGGAAGGTGGCGCTAGTGGTAAAGAACCCCCTGCCAATGCAGGAGACATAAGAGATGCGGATTTGAAACCTCGGTCAGGAAGATCCCCTGGAGAAGGGCACGGCAACCCACTCTAGTACTCTTGCCTGGAAAATCCCATGGACGGAGGAGCCTGGCGAGCTATAGTCCATGGGCTCGCAAAGAGTCGGACACAACTGAAGCGACTTAGCATGCATGCATGCGTTACTCCCAGCACTGTACGTCTTATGACATATATCCTTCACTATAATATCAGAGTATTTTCACTTCCCTAAAAAATCATTCATACTCTGCCTATTCATCCTTTCCCCATCCTTACCCTGAAAACCTCAGCTTTTTTTTATTTTCTTCATAGTTTTGTTTTTCCAGAATGTAATGTAGTTGAAATCATACACTATACAGACTTTTCAGATTGACTCTCTCCCTTTGTTATGTGCCATGTTTTTTCACAGCCTAATCTTTCTTTTTTGGGGGAAAAATATATGTTTTAAAAAATATTTCACTTGCATTTCTGAATAAGTGACAGATGCCCAACTTTCAAAACATGCAGAAGGATATGTTCAATGCCTACCTTGAATGTATTTCTCAGTGACATTGTCCTATCACCTTCCAGTAACTTTTATAGAAAATAGTACATTTGCTAGTTTTTGTATTTATTCCGGACAGTTTATGCATTTATAAAAATATGTATAGGTGTTTTTTTCCCCACACAAATTGTATCAGTAATGTCATACACATGGTTCCACACCTTGACATTCTCATGCAGTAACTCTTGGAATAGTTCCATATCATTAAATAGAAAACTACCTAATTATTTTTAATGGCTATGATGTTTTATTGTGTGAATTTATCATAATTTATTTAACCATTCTGTATTCATGTGCATTTAGGCTTGATCCAATCTTTTGCAATTTGAAATATGTTCCTGACAAAAGCTAGACTAATTCATTTAAAGTTAAAATAATTTGAAGATAGTATTATAAAGTTAGAATTTTCCCCTTCATCTCTCCATAAGTCTTTGCAAGGTAAAAAGAACAGGAAATATAAACACAGAAACCAGTAACATTTTCTTGGTTTAACAACTCTTCTTTTTAATTTTAGTGCTGAATAATATTTCATTGTGTGGATATACCATATTTTATTTAACCAGTCACCTGCTGAAATTGCATCTTGGTTGCTTTCAAGTTTTGGCAGTTATGAATAAAAGTGCTGTAAACTGCAGTTAATAGTCAGACCTTTGTCGGCAAAGTAATGTCTCTGCTGTTTAATATGCTGTCTAAGTTGGTCATAGCTTTTCTTCCAGTCACCATCTGCAGTGATTTTGCAGCTCAAAAAAAAACAAAGTCCCTCATTGTTTCCATTGTTTGTCCATCTATTTTCCATGAAGTGATGGGACCAGATGCCATGATCTTAGTTTTCTGAATGTTGAGTTTTAAGCCAGCGCTTTCACTCTCCTCTTTCACTTTCATCAAGAGGCTCTTTAGTTCTTCTTCGCTTTCTGCCATAAGGGTGGTGTCATCTGCATATGATATGAAGCATCTTTTCATATGATTACTTGCCAGCAGTGTACCTTTTTCGCTGACCTTTTCTTTAATATGTGATTTTAAAGTTCCTGTTTCAATTCCTTTGATGTATTAGAGTGAGATAAAATAGGTGAATAGCTCATAATACAGCATATAGTAAATGTATGAAACATACTGGCTGTTTTTCTTATTTACTGTCATAATAAAAAGGGTGTCAAATAAGTGTTGCCATAAAACCAATTATTTTGGCTCAATTATTACAGTAAGAAGCTAAAATATTAAAACATATTACAAATTATTTTAAATTTTGAATTTTTGAAAACATGCTATGTGAAAGCTGTCTAGATATTCAGGAGCTAAAAAAAAAAATGGAAACTAAAATGTACTCTCAGATAGTATAGACTGTTTAGAATCTTCATCCCTAGTCATTTTTATCTAATACATTAGTACAGCCTATATGTGTTGACCACTGGACATACAAACTACTTTTACATTTATGAACAAGGCAATTGAAATTTGTTCTCTCAAGGCCAAAAGCATAAGTCAGTGTGAAGGGTGAGACAGAAGACTATTTGATCAAATCATTGATTCCTCTTTAAGGTAACACATATGTGGGCTAAAATTTTCACTTTCTTATTTGGCTGTTACATGTTAGAAGCTGAAGAAACTTATTTTCTGTTTATCTTCTGCAACCACACTTATTTCTGTGGACAATTCCAGTCAGCATGCCTCTGAGACTAATTCATGCTCTCTGATAAATATAAATAAGAAGACTTGCCTCAGACTGAAGTCTCCAACTTAAGCTATCATGGGTGCCCTGTATAAATTGCTTTGATTAATTGCCAGATAATCATATATTAGGGCTTCCCCAGTGGCTCAGTAGCTAAAGAATTTGCCTGCAATGCAGGAGACACAGGAGATGCATGATCCCTGGGTCAGGAAGATTACCTGGAAAAGGAAATGGCAACCCAGTCCAGTATTCTTGCCTGGAAAATTCCATGAACAGAGGAGCCTGGGGAGCTATAGTCCAAAGGGTCACAAAGAGTCGGACCTAACTGAGTGACTAAGTACAAGCACAATCATATATTAATATATGAAAATATATAAAGCATAATGAGTTAAACTATCAGGTTAGTAAGAGAAAATTCAGATAGTTTGTATTCAATATTGGTGAGGACATTTTAAGGGAAATAACCTCTGTTGTACCAGCTCTTTTCCCTAGTGAACTGAATTTCTATTGACTTAAGAATGAGGTAGTACTTGTTGCAGAGAAGGCAAGGGCACCCCACTCCAGTACTCTTGCCTGGAAAATCCCATGGATGGAGGAGCCTGATAGGCTGCAGTCCATGGGGTCACTAAGAGTCAGACACGACTGGGCGACTTCACTTTCACTTTTCACTTTCATGCATTGGAGAAGGAAATGGCAACCCACTCCAGTGTTCTTGCCTGGAG
The DNA here is from genome assembly GCA_935064755.1 of Tragelaphus eurycerus. NCBI lineage: Eukaryota > Metazoa > Chordata > Mammalia > Artiodactyla > Bovidae > Tragelaphus > Tragelaphus eurycerus. The sequence continues at coordinate 41,862,777 of CAKXYN010000001.1, forward strand.
AATCCCAGGGATGGGGGAGCCTGGTGGGCTGCCATCTATGGGGTCACCCAGAGTCGGACATGACTGAAGCAACTTAGCAGCAGCAGCAGCAGCACCTGTTGCAGACATTCCCAGAAAACCTCTCCTCTGAATTTATTGACTCAGTAAGCACCTTTATTCTTGAACCAGTAATTGGCAAGGACAATAATTGGTTTAAGCATATCATAGTCCGTTTGGATCTGAGGTCAATCCCACATAAATGATATGCCTACTACAAATTGTGAAATGATTGAAACGGATTCTGGGACATGAACCTCACTATATCCACCACTTGTAGCTGAGCACTTTTCTTTTGATTGTTTCTGAGTGTATCCGGCCTGTCCCTACCCATTTGACATCATTGGGCAGCTGAGGACAGATGTGACCAAACTGCCTAACCAGTTAGTTGATTTAGAAATGGACAAATGTATCCCTGCTTACAGTCAAGATCCCTTCCTGCAATTGGGAATTGTGATAAAGAGGCTCATCTCCCCGGATCTTTCTTGAAGTCAGATAAACATATAGCAGCTCAAAGCGTTGGCTACTTGCTACTCTTGTCAACTAGGTGACAGATCAGATCAGATCAGTCGCTCAGTCGTGTCCGACTCTTTGCGACCCCATGAACCGCAGCACGCCAGGCCTCCCTATCCATCACCAGCTCCCGGAGGTCACCCAGACTCACACCCATCAAGTCAGTGATGCCATCCAGCCATCTCATCCTCTGTCGTCCCCTTCTCCTCCTGCCCTCAATCCCTCCCAGCATCAGAGTCTTCTCCAATGAGTCAACTCTTCACATGAGGTGGCCAAAATACTGGAGTTTCAGCTTTAGCATCATTCCTTCCAAAGAAATTCCAGGATTGATCTCCTTCAGAATGGACTGGTTGGATCTTCTTGCAGTCCAAGGGACTCTCAAGAGTCTTCTCCAACATCACAGTTCAAAAGCATCAATTCTTCGGCGCTCAGCCTTCTTCACAGTCCAGCTCTCACATCCATACATGACCACAGGAAAGACCATAGCCTTGACTAGGCGAACCTTTGTTGGCAAAGTGATGTCTCTGCTTTTGAATATGCTATCTAGGTTGGTCATAACTTTCCTTCCAAGGAGTAAGCGTCTTTTAATTTCATGGCTGCAGTCACCATCTGCAGTGATTTTGGAGCCCAGAAAAACAAAGTCTGACACTGTTTCCACTGTTTCCCCATCTATTTCCCATGCAGTGATGGGACCAGATGCCATGATCTTTTGTTTTCTGAATGTTGAGCTTTAAGCCAGAGAAAGCTACTATTCAGCAAGACAAAAGAATAAATCACAGGTACAGAAAAAAAATTAAAAATACACAAAGATTATTTTCATGATTCTTTATAGCACTCCCATCCCTTACTCTAGCTCATTCTTGATCCATCCCAGTATCTTTCTTGCTTAAATTAAACTCAGGCAAGTTTTCATTTTTTGCAACTACAAGAATCTTTAGGAAAATAGATGTCCTTTCCTTAGATAAGACTTACTTTTCTGTTCTATAAATTACACTTTTCCCCTTATAGATAGAGATATGTATATGCTCACACACATACACTTGCATACCCAATGTTCAAAGTATATGTAATTTTTTTAATTTATTTATTTTTAATTGAAGGATAATTGCTTTACAATGCTGTGTTGCTTTCTGCCATACATCAACATGAATCAGCCATAGATACACATATGTCCCCTCCTTCTTGAACCTCCCTCCCATCTCCCACCTCCAACCCCATTTCACCCTCTCTAGGTTATCAAAGAGTCCTATTTGAGTTCCCTGAGTCATACAGCAAAATTCCAGTTCCTATCTATTTTACATATGGTATTATATATGTTTCCATGCCACTCTCTCCATTTATCATAGGGGCTGAAAGGCTTGACAACATTTAGAATATATATTATCAATTTGAAGGATTATTGTAATACTTGGAATGAAGAAGAGACTAAAAGCCAAAGTTTTGTTTCCTTTTTTTTTTTCCTCTCAATGGATGTGGTATGGTGATAAAAGGAGACAGATTTAGGAGGAAATTGGCAGTGATATTAAAATAATAACTTGTACTCATCCATAAAAATTTTTATAAAACTTTACCTTGTGTGTGAAACTTGTGCTTTTTTCTGCCTCCATCCTTAAGGCAAACAGCTCCTGAGTCTGCTATCCAGAAGAACGTTTGGATTCTTGACATTGTCCCATTCTCTCAAGAGAGTCCGAACAGGCAGGAGAGGAAGGTAAGAGTTGTTAACACTCCAGGCACGTAGTATATAATCAACAGTATGTTGTGGATTAACAAATAAGCAAATCAAGTTGCTGTGTACTATAAATGTTATATTTTGAATTTTATGTCATAGGAAATATTTCCTGAGCTTTTAAGCACCAGTACTTTCATTTACAAAACATAAAATTACTGCATTTTAAACTTACAGTTACTTACATGGATCTTTTAGATCCCTGCTACTAGAGGTATGATCCAGAGATCAGTAGTATTTGCATCATCTGGGGATTTGTTGAAGTATATGATCTTAAGCCCTAGCTTTAACAATCAAGTGTAAATTTGTATTTTAACAAAACTCCTGAGTAACCCAGTGCACATTACAGTTCAAGAAGCACTGGCTTACATGATGATTTTTTGTGTTGTTTTGACAGGTATGGGGAAGCCTGGTGTACTGCAGTCCACGGACACACATGGACACCATGGCACGACTGAGTGAGTGAACTGACTTTATGAAATAGAATAACCCTAACCTTGATTTTAAAAATGTTATATTTTCCACTTCTACTGCATTATTTGTTTCCTGTCACAGATATTCATAACTAATCTACTATGCTAAATCACAGGAGTTGGTAATCAAATGAGATTTGCTCTAAATCCAAACATTAATGAAAGTGATATTTGAAAATATCTTTTAAAGAGATAATGCTCAATTACGGGTGGTATTTAGATAGTTTTATGTTAACAGGATTTATTTTCAGGAAAAGTATGATTCCTAAAATAAATGAATTCTAGAGATTAAGAAATCTACCTTGTAGCTTTATTATTACATTTGTCAATACTGGGATGTAACATTATTGTTCAGAAACTGTCAATTGGTTTTGAAGATTTTAAGATGTATACTCTATTGACAATATCTATTGATATTTTATGGAAAATTCAGATTGCTTGGTACTTGTTAATGTTAAACCCAAAAATATTCTGGCACAACAGCTAATGCAGTTGGTGATACTCTATTGTTTTGAATCTGGAAGTCATAAGAGATTTTCTTTCAGAATTAGTGTTGCATATCATGCTACATGACTGTTTATAACTTTAAGGGAAAATTGGTGTTTATATATCATTTAATTACAATGAAGTATGTATTTAATCAACTACATTGTATTAAAACTGAACTGAAGGTTTACAAGAAATTCTAGGTGAAATATTACTACTGAGTTTGCAAAGCAAACTGATTATACAGATGTCTCAATTATTTCTTTTACTGCAACAAATTAACTCTTTCTACTAAACTCTCTAAGGTTTACTGAAGAAAAAATTCTTATGGTAAATTTAAAGGGAATTTTACTGCATTATATAAAATTTGTATTGAGGTATAGTTGCTGTATACTATGTTACAGGTGTACAACACAGTGATACACAATTTTTGTAGGTTAAACTTCATTTATAGTTATAATAAAATACTGGCTATATTTGCATTTTTCTGATGATCAGCATTGTTGAGCATCTTTTCATGTGCCTGTTGACCATTAGTATGTTCTTTGAAAAATTGTCTATTCAGGTTTTTTGCCATTTTTAAAATGGGTTTGTTTTGTTTTATATGTGGAGTTCTATGAGCTGTTTATATATATTGGATATTAACCTTTTTGGTCATATCATTAGCAGATATATTCTCACATTCAGTAAGTTGCCTTTTTGTTGAAGATTTGCTTTTCTGTGCAAAAGCTCTTTAGTCTAATTAGGTCCTTATTTTTATTTCGGGTTTTTGTTTTTCACTTTTACTTGGTTTAGGAGACACATCCAAAAAAATATCACTATGATTCATGTTAAAAGAGTGCCATGTTCTTCTGGGAGTTTTATGGTTTCCAGGCTTGATTTTAGATTTTAAACCATTTTGAGTTTAATTTTGTATATGGTGAGAGAAAATGTTCTAATTCCATTTTTCCACATGTAGTTGTGCAGTCTTCCCAGCACCACTTACTGAAGAGACTGTATTTTCTCCATTTTATATTCTTGCCTGCTTTGTCATGGACTAACTGATCGTAATTATGTGGGCTTATTTATGGTCTCTCTACTCTGTTCCACTGATCCACGTGTCTCTTTTTGTGCCAGTACCAAACAGTGTTGATTACTGTAGCTTTGTATTATAGCCCAAAATCAAGTAACGTGATTCCTCCAGCTCTGTTCTTTCTCAAGATTTTTTTTTTTTTTTTTTTTTTTACAATTCAGAGTCTTTTGTATTTTCACAAAAATTTTAAAGTGTTCTACTTCTGAGAAAAAATACCTTCGATATTTAATAAGGATTGCATTGAATCTGTAGATTGCCTTGAGTAGTATAATTATTTTAACAGTACTATTTCTTCCAATTCATGAAAACAGTCTATGTTTCTTTCTTTTTTATTTGAAGGATAATTGCTTTACAGAATTTTGTTGTTTTCTGCCAAGTATCAACATGAATCAGCCATAGATATACCAGTGTATGTTACTGTATCATCTGAATTTATTTCATTACTGTCATAAAGTTCTCCAAGTCCAGTTCTTGTACCTGCTTTGGTAGCTTTATTCATAGGTATTTTTTTTCCTTTTCAGTATGATTATAAATTAGGTTGTTTCCTTAATTTCTCTTATTGACAGTTGATTGTTGGTGGTTATTGTGTAGAAATTCAACAGATATAGATATATATATATATATATATATATATATATATATAACTTCTCTATTCTGCAACTGTACCAAATTCATTGAGTTCTAGTAGATTTTGGTAGCATCTTTAGGATTTTCTATGTATATTATCTTATCTACAAACAGTTTCAGTTTTACTCTGTCCTTTATAATTTGAAATTCTGTTTTTTTCTGATTGCTGTGGCAAGGACTTCCAATATTATGTTGAAAAACAAGTAGCAAGAGTTGACCTCTTTGTCTAGTTTCTTAGAGGAAACACATTCAGCTTTTCACCCTTGAGTATGATGTTAGCTGTAGATTTGTCATATGTGGCCTTTATTATGTTGAGTTATGTCCCCTCTTTGTCCACTTTCTGGACAGTTTTTTTTTATAAATGGATGCTAAGTTTTGTCAAAAGCTTTTTGCATCTGTTGAGATGATCGTATGGTTCTTATTCTTCAATTTCTAATGTGTTGTATCCACTGATTGACTTGTAGATTATGTAGATATTGAAAAATCCTTCAGTCTCATATTTTACTTAGAAACAAAGAACCAATAGGTTCTTTGAACTTAAATTATTTTTCTCAACAAATATTTATTGATCCTTTACAAGAAGACTGTTGTTCTGAATTCTGTGTGGGAAAGAAGCAAATCACAAACAGTTTCAACATCACAAGCGGAATACACATTTATGTGTCCATCTTTGTGTGTGAAAGGTTATTGATTATGTCTAATTATTTTTCATATGTTCCAGGCACTGGATATGATTGAAAGTATGAAATAGTAACAGTAGGCATTAGTAACCATTGACATTACATCAGCAACTTTGCTAAACATTTCAATTTCATTATTTCTTTGATCTTAACAAAATTCCTATGAATTGGATATATGTAGTACTTCATTTTGCACATACAAAAGCAGGCTCTTCAATGTTTTGGATATGCTATTCAAGATCACAGAGATAATAAGTGTTCAATCCATAAATAATAGCCAGTGTTCAGGGAGTTTGTGTGTGTTTCTGAGGGTTCATTGTAAGCTTCTGATTATTGAATAACTCTAAACAAGCACCAGATAAATACACTTTCTAAATCAATAGGTTAAATTCATTCTGTGAATGCTGTTCTTTACTGAGCAGCAAATGACTACTATCAAGGTGAAAGAAATGAGATTGAATAGCAGTGTTTCTCATCATGCACAAGATCTCTATTTTCACCTCTTTTGAGAAAAAAGATTTACCATAGGCAATGCAGTCCACTAGTATAAGTTACTGTCCTAGGATGGTATAAAAATTAATTTTCCAAAAAGGATAGTGAGTAAAAAGAAAGTTGAGTATGTGTATAATGTCTGTCAGGATGCAACCAGACCCATTTTATATCATTCACTTCTTCTTGGTACTTTTCCCCAAAGGTCCAATAGTACAGGATATTTCTTTTTTTTCCATTGTAGTTTAATGTTTTTAACTTTTTATTTTGTATTGAAGTATAGCTGATTATCAATGTTGTGATAATCTCATGTAGACAGCAAAGGAGTTCAATCATACAAATACATGTATCCATTCTCCCCCAAGCTCCCCTCCCATCCAGGCTGCCACATAACACTGAGCAGAGTTCCCTGTGATGTACAGTAGGTCTTTGTTGGTTATCCATTTTAAATATAGCAGTGTGTACATGTCCATCCCAAACTCCCTGTCTATTCCCCAGTCCTTCCTCCTTTGCAACCTTAAATTCATTCTCTGAGTCTGAGTCTTCTTCTGTTTTGTAAATAAGTTCATTTGTGGCATTTCTTTTTAGACTCTCCATATAAGGGGTGTCCTAGATATTTTTCTTTCTGTATGACTTACAGAAGTAAAGAATGTTTCTGAATGGTATTTTTCTGACTTGATGATTCTTATTGAAAAACTAGCAATACCCTTTCGCAGCAAAGATAAGAGATGTCTGCCTGAGAGTAGCCAGTGGTACCAGATACTCAGTTTTTTTCTGTTTTTCCACAGCAAAATTTTAAAGGAGGAAATGGAAAGGATGTAAACTTGTTTGCCCCCTGAGTGCCTTTAAAGTAACTAATGTATAGTTTAGTTTGAAATCACATGGCACCTGTTAAAACAGAGAGTGACTATTTTTATCTAGTTGGGTTAGAGTTGGACTCCCCAAAGAGCCATAAAGAGAGAGAATGTAGACCATCATTTTGGAGGTAGTTTCAATTGAAAGAGCATTAGTGCTAGAAGTTAGAAGAGTCTTCTTTGTATCAAGGAATTAGAATCTTCTGCAAGGGTTCTGCATTAAAGACCCACTATAACTCTGTTGTTGTGGTTATTGTTGTTAAGGAATGCAAAGACCATATTGATTTTTTTCTTTTTTTATTGTAGTATAATGAAGTTATATCTGTTCTGATTTTATATCTGTAAATGTGAATGGTCTCTACAATTCTGGAGAGTTTAATGCATTATATATTTTAGACTTAATCATCCACTCTCCATCACCTCTTTTTAACACATTTGTAATTGGGAGGAACCAGTTCATTTAAACCAAATTAATCACATTCTGCCTGAATTAATATTTATTAGCATGATTTATATTGATGGCTACTTCACATTTTTTCTCTCTCCTCCTCTCTTTTTTTTTTTTTTTTTACCTGTTCATTACGCCTCAGTTCAGTTCAGCTCTGTCATTCAGTCCTGTCTGACTCTTTGCAATCCCATGGACTGTAGCACGCCACACTTCCCTGTCCATCACCAGCTCCTGGAACTTGCTCAAACTTATGTCCATCCAACCATCTCATCCTCTGTCATCCCCTTCTCCTCCTGCCTTCAATCTTTCCCAGCATCAGGGTCTTTTCTTTTAATGAGTCAGTTCTTTGCATCAGGTGGTCCAAGTATTGGAGTTTCAGTTTCAGCATCAGTACTTCCAATGACTATTCATGATTCATTTCCTTTAGGATTGACTGGTTTGATCTCCTTGCAGTCCAAAGGACTCTCAAGAGCCTTCTCCAACACCATAGTTCAAAAGCATCAATGCTCTGTATCTTATTGTAAGAAGAGAAACTAAAGAAAAAGAAAGGGAAAAATATCTCAGCCCAGGGCTCTGTGTTGAAGATAATAACAGCTAAGAAACAATGCTGACATTTTTCCTGATAGAATAACAGATGCCTTAGTGAAACACATTCTTTTTAAATTAACAGGTTTATTTTGCTTCTGAGTGTTAATGAAACGATCAAAATTGTACTGTATATAATAAAGGTAAACAGTTAAAAATAGCCATGCTCATATTAAGTCTCATCACAGAAATGATAAAGCCTAAAGGTCAGTTCCAGAAAAACATATATTTCTGCTTTATTGAATGTGCCAAATCCTTTGACTGTGTGGATCACAACAAACTGTGGAAAATTCTGAAAGATGGGAATACCAGACCACCTGACCTATCTCCTGAGAAGTCTGCATGCAGGTCAGGAAGCAACAGTTAGAACTGGACATGGAACAACAGACTGGTTCCAAACAGGAAAAGGAGTACATCAAGGCTGTATATTGTCACCGTGCTTATTTAACTTATATGCAGAGTACATCATGAGAAATGCTGGGCTGAATGAAGAACAAGCTGGAATCAAGATTGCCAGGAAAAATATCAATAGCCTCAGATATGCAGATGACACCACCCTCATGGCAGAAAGTGAAGAACTAAAGGGCCTCATGATGAAAGTGAAAGAGGAGAGTGAAAAAGTTGGCTTGAAGCTCAACATTCAAAAAACTAAGGTCATGGCATCTGGTCCCATCACTTCATAGCAAATAGATGGGGAAACAGTGGCAACACTGGCTGACTTTATTTTGGGGGGCTCCAAGTCACTGCAGATGGTGACTGCAGCCATGAAATTAAAAGATGCTTACTCCTTGGAAGGAAAGTTATGACCAACCTAGACAACTTATTAAAAAGCAGAGACATTGCTTTGCCAACAAAGGTCCATCTACTCAAGGCTATGGTTTTTTCCACTAGTCATGTATGGATGGGAGAGTTGGACTATAAAGAAAGCTGAGCACCAAAGAAAGGATGCTTTTGAACTGTGGTGTTGGAGAAGACTCTGGAGAGTCCCTTGGACTCCAAGGAGATCCAACCAGTCCATCCTAAAGGAAATCAGTCCTGAGTGTTCATTGGAAGGACTGATATTGAATCTGAAACGTTAATACTTCGGCCACCTGATGAGAAGGACTGATTCATTTGAAAAGACCTTGATGCTGGGAAGGACTGGGGGCAGGAGAAGGGGACGATAGAGGATCAGATGGTTGGATGGCATCACTGGCTCAGTGGACATGAGTTTATGTAAACTCCAGGAGTTGATGATGGACAAGGGAGGCCTGGTGTGCTATGGTTCATGGGGTTGCAAAGAGTCAGACATGACTGAGCAACTGAACTGAACCGAACTGAAAGATCATTTATGGATTTAGGGCTTAAGAACTGTACATTGTCAACTCAGATGCCATCCAGAGGTGTGCTAGAGACAGCTTTTACAATATTTGTGTATTTACCCAACTCCGTATTTAGTGATATCACATAGTTGACTGGAAATGGGTCATAAAAGGAGTATTTAGACTATGGGAATTGGTAAATGCTGTAAATTAAACCTCTGTTTTTTCCCCACCCTTGGAGAAATTCTTAAGCATTTTCCAGTACAGCACTACACATGAGCATACAATTGTTTTTAACCAGTATCATCTATAGTCATTTATTCCTTTACAAATGCATGGTGTTATCCATATGCTAACCACACATCAATCTGGATAAACTGGACATGTTTGGCACAATTTGGGGCCTTAGTCAACAATCACCATAAGTGGTAAAATAAAAGCCTTGCCTATTTGAATACAAAATTCCGTTCACAAACAGGTACATTTAATTTAGACTAACTTGTTAGAAATTGTAATGTACTAATTTATAATTATTGAGGTAAAATTTCATAAAAGAGAAAAAATATTAAATAGGATTGGATTAAAAATCCAGCTCGCCTACTTGCTAAATATACCACTTATTCAAATTCTATACAGTTTCTCATATGAAAGTAGAGACAATAATAGCCACAGGTTTATTGTAAAGATTCTAACAATATGAAGTATTTGTTATATAAAATGCTTAAAGTTGGCAATAGATATTGCTCATATAACAAAGTCAATAATAATTATTCTTATTTTAAATATAATCATCTGAGGATAAGTAACTTTTTAAAGTAGTATGTAATGAGATTTAGAAAAAAAAAAAACAAAACATGATTTTTAGCTATGGATTCACTGGTAATTCCTTTAACTGTGCTGGAAATAAATCTCCATGAGTAGAATCTTTCATGAAGATTCTCTGAAAATTTTATGAAGGCTGAGAATTCATAAAGATCTAGCCAAAGCATTTTCTTTACCAAATAGTAAAATTCAGATTTACCTAAATAAGAAACATAAGTTAATAGTATATTTCTAAGGTCTGCTAAGCTAAGTCGCTTCAGTCGTGTCCGACTCTGTGCGACCCCATAGAAGGAAGCCCACCAGGCTCCCCCGTCCCTGGGATTCTCCAGGCAAGAACAGTGGAGTGGGTTGCCATTTCCTTCCCCAATGCATGAAAGTGAAAAATGAAAGTGAAGTTGCTCAGTCGTGTCCGACTCTTAGCGACCCCATGGACTGGAGCCTACCAGGATCCTCCGTCCATGGGATTTTCCAGGCAAAAGTACTGGGGTGGGGTGCCATCGCCTTCCCCGTAGGAAACAAATCCCCAGAAATCTTAGAACTGGGACATAGGCCTCTCCTGGACTTTATCCTCTAGGGAAATAGAATGACTGGTGATGCAACAATTTTGTTATAACTCTGATTTTCAAACATAATATGCAGAACAGTCAATATAGAAGCCTGTGGCAAAATGCCATTATTGATACCCCTTTTACTGACTCACTACCCAGGGAGGAAAGGCAGAGAGGAAAGAAGAGGAGGAGGAGAAGACAGAGGGAAGAAAGGGAGAGAGAGAGGAAAGAGAGGAATGGATAAGAGAGAAGAGAAAAGAGATGGGAAGAAGGAAAGTAGGAAGAATATTTTTGGAAAAGATTAATATTTACCTCTTAATGTCTTCTAATATTCTAAAGTTTCAAAACTGGGCTTGTATACTTTTTTATTTTTTCAGAGTTCTGATATTTGGAAAGAAGATCGGAAGTAAATTTGTATTGATGTAATTTAGGTAGATTTATAACTTAGAGTAAGTCATCTTACTGGAAATGGTGTCATAAGTCAAAATGATATTAAGTCAAAACTGATTTTCTCAATGGAACAATGGTATGGTCCAGAGCAACTTCCCAGACATATCATGAGATGAGAACAAGCATCCTCTTTAATCAACTGCAGGTGATAGATGTATACAACATAAAGCTTTCTCAAGGGATGTAAATTTACTTAGCTGTAATTCAGTCATCAATAATATAAAATTGCACTTGATAGGAAACTGCATCTCAGTGTAGTGGGTTAGAGTTTTATGTTCTTCATAATCCATATCCTATTATTAATGCAACAAGGCATAAATAAAAGAAAGTCATTAGTGTCCTGGCAATTCACAGGATTGTACTCCTTGAGACAATTTTTTCCAAACATTCTTTTTCTATTGGTAGCTATGGTGTGATTACAATTTCCTAATAATCATCTTGACTTGTTGGATATCTTTCTTGATGTCTTTGTTCATAGTATAAATGTTAATAGACCAAATTACCAGCACTGAACCTCAATTTATTGGCCTTTCTGCTAAACTGCAAACAAGTTCTTTGTTTTTTAAAAAAACTAGTGTTATAAACAGTAATAATGAACATTGATAATGTCTCAACACTAGCAGATATACATCACCTGCGTTGGATGAGTACAAACTACCTTGAAAGTTCATATGTTGATATATTTGCATATTTGTCCTCAAAATTTCAGTATTGGATTCTTTTTACAAATACTTTTCACGAGATTAAAAATTTAAGTTTCAATCAGATCAGATCAGTCGCTCAGTCGTGTCCGACTCTTTGCGACCCCATGAACTACAGCACGCCAGGCCTCCCTATCCATCACCAGCTCTCGGAGGTCACCCAGACTCACATTCATCGAGTCAGTGATGCCATCCAGCCATCTCATCCTCTGTCGTCCCCTTCTCCTCCTGCCCTCAATCCCTCCCAGCATCAGAGTCTTTTCCAATGAGTCAACTCTTCACATGAGGTGGCCAAAATACTGGAGTTTCAGCTTTAGCATCATTCCTCCAAAGAAATCCCAGGGCTGATCTCCCTCAGAATGGACTGGTTGGATCTCCTTGCAGTCCAAGGGACTCTCAAGAGTCTTCTCCAACACCACAGTTCAAAAGCATCAATTCTTCAGCACTCAGCCTTCTTCACAGTCCAGCTCTCACATCCATACATGACCACAGGAAAGACCATAGCCTTGACTAGGCGAACCTTTGTTGGCAAAGTGATGTCTCTGCTTTTGAATATGCTATCTAGGTTGGTCATAACTTTCCTTCCAAGGAGTAAGCATCTTTTAATTTCATGGCTGCAGTCACCATCTGCAGTGATTTTGGAGCCCAGAAAAATAAAGTCTGACACTGTTTCCACTGTTTCTGCATCTATTTCCCATGTAGTGATGGGACCAGATGCCATGATCTTTGTTTTCTGAATGTTGAGCTTTAAGCCAACCTTTTCCCTCTCCACTTTCACTTTCATCAAGAGGCTTTTTAGCCCCTCTTCACTTTCTGCCATAAGGGTGGTATCATCTGCATATCTGAGGTTAATGATATTTCTCCTGGCAATCTTGATTCCAGCTTGTGTTTCTTCCAGTCCAGCATTTCTCATGATATACTCTGCATATAAGTTAAATAAACAGGGTGACAATATACAGCCTTGATGTACTCCTTTTCCTATTTGGAACCAGTCTGTTGTTCCATGACCAGTTCTAACTGTTGCTTCCTGACCTGCATACAGATTTCTCAAGAGGCAGATCAGGTGGTCTGGTATTCCCATCTCTCTCAGAATTTTCCACAGTTTATTGTGATCTACACAATCAAAGGCTTTGGCATAGTCAGTAAAGCAAAAATAGATGTTTTTCTGGAACTCTCTTGCTTTTTCGATGATCCAGCGGATGTTGGCAATTTGATCTCTGGTTCCTCTGCCTTTTCTAAATTTGGGCTGAATTTTGTGTCCATAGAATCAAAATTTCTACTTTCTTAAAAGGATTGCTTTTAAGAAAAATAGATGCACAGATCCAAAATTGCTTCAGTGAACCACCTTTCAACACATTAAATTTTCAATACAAGTATGATTATAGATTAATGCAATTGATGTTATAGAAAAAAAAAAGTGGATCAAATTTATATCAGCTGGGATCCAGTAAGGATATAGTAATTATTCTAACAAATTTAAACAGATAATTCAGTATAGGGGCTTGATGACACAAGTGACGTAAAAGCTTACATAAAAAAGAGAATGGGGATGCAGCACAATTTGAAAGTGAAAGTGTTAGTCACTCAGTCATATCAGATTCTTTGTGACTCCATGGACTGTAGCCCACTAGGCTCATTGTAACCTGCCAGGCTCCTTTGTCCATGTAGTCCTCCAGAAAAGAATACTGGAGTGGATAGCCATTCCCTTCTCCAGGGGATCTTCCCAACCCAAGGATCTAACCTGGGTCTCCCTCACTGTGGGCAGATTCTTTAATATCTGAGCCACCAGGGAAGCCCAGTTTAGTAACACTTCCCAGGTGGCCCTATGCTGTGCTGTGCTTAGTCACTCAGTTGTGTCTGACTCTTTGCATCCCTATGGACTGCAACCTGCCAGCCTCCTCTATCCATGGGGATTCTCCAAGTAAGAATACTGGAGTGGGTTGCCATGCCCTCAGGAATCCTCCTAACCCAGGGATCGAAACCAGGTCTCCCACATTGCATGCCAGGTGGCACTAGTGAAGTGGTAAAGAACCCACCTGCCAAATGCAAGAGACATAAGAGATGCGATTCAATCCCGGGTCTAGAAGATCCCCTCGGAGAAGGCAATGGCACCCCACTCCAGTACTCTTGCCTGGAAAATCCCATGGATGGAGGAGCCTGGTGGGCTGCAGTCCATGGGGTCACTAAGAGTCGGACACGACTGAGCGACTTCACTTTCACTTTTTCGCTTTCATGCATTGGAGAAGGAAATGGCAACCCACTCCAGTTTTCTTGCCTGGAGAATCCCAGGGGCAGGAGAGCCTGGTGGGCTGACGTCTATGGAGTCACGCAGAGTCGGACACGACTGAAGTGACTTAGCAGCAGCAGCAGCAGATCCCCTGGAGAAGGGCATGGCAACCCACTCCAGTATTCTTGCCTGGAGAATCCCATGCATAGAGAAGCCTGGAGGACTAGAGTCCAAATGGTCATAAAGAGTCAGACATGACTGAAGAGACTTAGCATGCACACACATATGCAACTAAGCTACAATTCCTGAGCCCCAAGAGAAAAGGATTGTATCAAATCCCAGGGAGCTGTCCAACAGATAGCCTGACAAGAGCTTCAACTACCCAGAAATGCAGACATTGCCCACAGACATGCCATGACAGAGCAAGAGAGGAGCAAAGACCCTAATTTCTATCTGCCTGGGAAAGGTTCTTTGCTGAATATGTCGAATGCATCTGAGATTAAATAGAAAAGGAACAGCTCAGATAAATATCTTCATATGTATTCTTTATAAAGTTATCTCATGAAAGATTCCAAGCTCACTCAAATGATGCTATTGCACAGTATATTTTTACATTTCCATTTGTACAGATTTTACTACTCTCAGAAGAAAATCTGTCTTCCCCAGAGCCCATGAATAGCGTAAGTTCACTTATGTCCTGGCTTACTGTTATAATTACTGCACATGACAACATGCCTGTAATTTGCCTGTGCTGCAAAATGTGAATCACCAGATGTTGATTGCTAGGAAATGAGATCTGTCTGTGCTAGCAAGTTTTAAGAGCTTTCCCATTAAGGAAGTGAAGGATGATCTAGTTCTGAGTGTATATATTATCATAAAACTCATTTTGTGATAGCCAAATAGGAATTCTGAACACTCTTATTATTTTTAAACGATTAACCTTTAATGGGGCTGTATATCAAGAGTTTTAAGTCCAGTTAATGGTAGCATAGAGAGAGTTAAGATTCATTGAGTACCTACTATGAGCTCAGCACTATATAGGAACTTTGTAAACATTACCTTAAAGTGTTATGAGATAGGTATTCTGTTTAATGTGATCTAATATCCATTGTCTCTTCCCTACAAATCTGTATCACAAATATTTTGAGCTCACCTGTGGCTTTATTTTAGGTGACCTAAACTTATTTGTCTCCTTTTCCCACTTACTTTTAGTGCATTCATTTGTGTGTTTTTGTGAGCAACTTTTAAACTTTGAAGGAATAAGACAAGCTTTATGTAAATAAATATCTTTTCACTTGAAATAGAATTGTGAATTCTATGTTAAATTGTGAATTTAGAACACAGACTATCGTACTAACCATTATTCTCTGATGCTAACTACCAGACAGAGAATAACTCTGGGATATTTTTGTGTTTCTCCAATTAAGCTAATTTGGATCTATATCCAATGATACGCCACACAGACATTTCTGTAGTAGTAACCAATTTTTCTTCTGTTTTTGATCCTTGTAAGTATACATGCCTGTTTGTTTTTTTTTTTAATGTGTTTTTCCAACTTGCTTTTTTCTGGGCCCTTGCTTAAGAATGAGATTTGATTGACTTTAATGTTACAGTCTTTTTCATTTCACTGTAACACTTTTAGTTTGAAAAGACTGTTCCTAACTACTAAGAAGGATTAACAAAGATTGTTTATTAATTTTTTCCATACTTTTTGTTTTGCTGTAACTTTTCTGTAATTCTATTGCATTCTTCAGTCTATGAAACAATAAATACAAGTTGTAGGATAAAACAATCTTCTGAATACCACTGGGATGTTTCATACTACAGAAGTCTGACAATTCTGACAACTCCCCTCACATAGTTTTTAATAAAGTAGGTCTCTAATTTTCATCTTCTTTTGTCTTAGAAAAATAAGTTTGTTAGTAATGTCAGCATGGTCTCTCAACAATTCTTGTCAGTGAAAAATGTTCGTGTGCTGCTAGTAACACTAAAAATCATTCACTGGGGACCTATGCAGATGACAATGAGATTTACTGCCTGAGTCTTAACAATTATTTTACTTGTTAAAATAACTTGGCTTGGGAACATGCTAACAAACAAACAACTTCTGAGAGCTGTTTTGCTTTGGTAATTTTGTGTTGTTAAAACCATATGGAGAAGCAGGCATTTCTGCAACCTATGGAACAATGAGATAGCATGTGTAAAGCTAAGCTGATACCTTGAGGTAATTCTCCTTTGTGAACTAACAATATTCAGTAATCAGCTATAGCGAATGTGTCTCCATGATAATATATTCTTGTCTTGAACACAGTAATTTTTTTTCTGTTACATATTCCTTTCAGCACTTATATCTCCATCTACCACTCAATTATATATGCATGGGTTCATGTTTTCACATTGTGTATTGTATTCACACCTTCTTCTACACTTGTAACACTTAATCCAACAGTGTATTATTTATCTCTGTCAAGCATTGTGTTCATACGAATACAAGCTTATCTAAGAACTTCCCAAACACCACATAATCACAAGTCAATGAATCCACTGGTTTTTGTATACATCTGACAAAATTACTGTTTATTTCAATGCAAGGAAATGTCAAACAGCTTTTTAAAAATCTAATTGAGTGTGTGATTGACTTTTCCATTGAGCTTTGTCAAAATACCACTCAATGGAAAGAGAATTGGGGAGACAAATATACTAAAATAGTTCATTTGGAAAAGCATTTTTCAATGGGCAGATGAAGCTCCTCTTTGCAGAGACTCAGTACAAGGTCAGAGTCTGGTATGTCCATGTGACTGAGGTCTTGTTTTTGAACTTAGTATGCTCTGCCTATTTAAAAATTTGCAGCTGGATATCAACCAAAATGACATCTTTATAAGAGGAGAGATTGAGCTACTCTCTCCTTCATGCTTCCCATATTAGTCTTTTCACAGTCAAGAGACCTGAGACTCTGCAATTTCAAAGTAGAATGTCCTAGTGGCTTCTTTGAAACATGACACTTACCTGGGGTAAGTTCAAGGTCAAGCGCATGCTGCTTGCCACATGCTGCTGCTACTGCTAAGTCATTTCAGTCATGACTGACTCTGTGAGACCCCATAGACTGCAGCCCACCAGGCTCCCCTGTCCCTGGGATTCTCCAGGCAAGAACACTGGAATGGACTGCCATTTCCTTCTCCAATGCATGAAAGTGAAAAGGGAAAGTGAAGCCGCTCAGTCTTCACGACCCCATGGATTACAGCCTACCAGGCTCCTCTGTCCATGGGATTTTCCAGGCAAGAGTCCTGGAGTAGGGTGCCATCGCCTTCTCCGGCTTGCCACATGACAGACCAATAAGTTGAGAGACAGATGGGGCAAGAAATTGCGACTTTATTTGCAAAGCCAGCAGACCAAGAAGATGGTCGACTAGTGTCCCAAATAACCATCTTATCCAAGTTAGAATTCACGTTTTTTTTTGTTTTTTTTTTTTTAATATTGAAAGGGGAGGGAGTGTGACCTTGGTATAGTAATCCTTTGCTTTTGAAGCTGCCCAAGTATTAGATCTGGTCACAATGCTCCAGTAAACCTACTACAAGACTATGTTATTTTCCATTCTGCAACTTTTTATGAGGGTCACATCCTTGAGAATGGGCTATCATGTTTATTTCATGCTCTAACCAGCATTCTTTTACAAAGGTGCAGAACCAGCCTGACTAAGCACAAGCAACAGATCACAAGGGCTGGAGCTAAAGGAATAGACCTAATATGGAGTCAGGTTTTTTCCTTCTCTGTTACACCCTCTCTTCCTGTCTTTGGACAAACACTACTCTGGCAACTCATGGTGGTTCTTACAAGTTCTTAGAGCTTAATTTTTTTTTTTTTAACCTCATGAAAGTAAAATTTCTAGAACTTTTGGTAATACATCATCACCAAAATTGAATGAAGGAGGAAAATAACTTATCTGTGTAATTTAGTAATATTCTTCTTTTAATGGAGGATTAAATCTTTTGTAACCTCCTTAAACTTTTGTTACCTTTCTCATTTAAAGTGACAAGTTAAATGCTAATGCAATTGATAGGGGTGAGCAACTGGTCAATGACCAGCCTGATCAGACTGCATAATGTAGCTGAAATTGCTAAAATATGCAGGCCCATTGTAATTTTGACAGAAAACAGTTTTCTATGGGCCTTTATATCTCCCCAGGTGATATTAAAAGCCAAGAATGTTTTAAGTACCACATTTCTTTCAAAGAAAGTTGGGAGAATTCAGCAACCTTAACTTCAAGCTAAAAATATGTGCATAAATTTCTAAGTATCATGAGATTTTTACCTGTGTCTATTTTGAATGGAAAATTTGATAGTAAATTATGTTGAAAACATGAATACAGCCCAAATTGGAATGACTTATGCTATGTTCCATGTCACCAAAATAAAACTTGACTTAACTACGGTTTCAGCTCTCCCGAAAATGGAATCTTAAGCCAGTCATTCAGGAATTGCCTGATCAGTACTAATTAGGTAATCTTCCTGATAGACCCCTGCCGTGCCCTAAGGAACAGTAAAACTTGCAGTCACCACCCACCTATTTTGTCTCCTGTATGTTCTTTGTCCCTGCTCCCTTAGGCTTGTAAAACTTTTTCATTTTATACATCTCATGGGAGCTCCTTTTTATCTTTTAAATTGAATGCTACCTCATTCAAATAGATTTTTGCTTAAATAAGGCCTTACCATTTTTAATATATACTCAGTTTATCTTTTAACAAATATAATACTACAGTTAAAGATCCTTGTCCATTTTGCACCCACAATCAAAATATAAGTTATAGTAACTAAGAGACTGCTTTTTCCACTTAGCTCTAGGTTTTCTAAGGCAAAATTAATAAGGCATTTTTAGTAGTTATTGTGATGTAGACATAGGCGATGGGAGTGGGGGAAGATTGCATGCAAATTAGTGTGGATCATTTAAAGACCTACGTTAACATTTATTTCAATAGCTTTTGTTACTGAAAGTTATTGAAATAAATGTTGGTGGATCCAGGATGTTTGTAAATGGTTGGCATGATGAATGTACATCTGTTAGCATTTGACGTCTGGAAGCTCATTTGAGGGGGCTATATCCTTTTTATATGTATTTGGTCACCCTTGTTTTTTGCAGTATTGAACTAGATTGCTGTTATCCTATATTGTACTTTTGTACATAAAGGAAAAAAGACCCCACTTCTGTTATATTCAGAATTTGCGGGAACCAGTACAAAATGAAAATGTGTAGTTTTTTAAAAAATTATTAATAATTTCAAGACAATGACATGGAACATTAAACCAAGTGCAGAACCCTTCTAAGTTCGGGTCTGTCCAACTGTTTAGGCTACGTGCCTGTGAAAATGGCCTTTTGTCAGCACAGAAAAAGCTAGATTTTTAATCACATTTGCCCTTTCCTGGCCAGATACTATCATTCAGGAAGAAAGTAGGGCCTTGTTAACTAGGCTGTGATGAATTCTCTCAATAAGAATGTGCATGCATGCGTGCAAAGTTGCTTTAGTTGTATCTGATTCTGTATAACCCAATGTACTGTATCCTACCAGGTTTCTCTGATACTAATGCCAGTTCATACTTTTGGATGGAATATTTTTCTGGATAGTACTGGATGTAGGTTGGTAAGCGGTGAATGGGGCAATGAATAACTTTTCTTGCTCATTCAGCTAAGCACCTAGTCAAAATTAGGAATGGTCTATTCATTTGTGATCTGTTTTCATTTCTTAGTCATAAAGTAAGGGATAGTATACTTTAGTAGATTAGATGTGAGAAATATCTGAGTGTGAATTCAGACTACATCAGTTCTTAGTTGGAAATATTTAGCCAACTTATATCATTAAGTTTGTCATCTGTAAAATGGGGGAAATATCTACAATCTAGAAAGTACAATTTTAACAAGAAAAAAATTCTCTTACTTTTTCAATGATCCTCTCATTCACTAAGTAATATCTCTGATTATGATTTAAAAATCAGGTTTTTTTCTCTTAGTGGCAAAGAATCTGTATTAATGACTATGATCTTTGATTAAGAACATCTTAAGTTATCATAAATGATACCTTGTAAATCTGAAATACAATCTAAAAATAAATTACATTAGAACCCTTTTTAGTGGGAGAAAAGTTATGAAATCAGTGTGATAATATCAAACCTAAAATAATGGCATAAAGATTTTCTTTAATAATACTGTAATGGAAGCTTAAGTAGAAATTTTAATCATTTCCTCTGTGTTTTATAGAAGATTTCTTTCTTGTTAAAATTGTACATTTATTTATTTAGATGACCAATAATTTAAATGTACATCACCAAGGAAATTATAAGATGAATGAACAATTCAATCAAAGGTAAATAACTAGTACTCTATGGAAAGAAAGCAAGATTTAATCTGGAAAACTTTGAGTGTTAATCAGTTAAAATATTTGCATTGTGCAAAATGATTTCCATAGCACTGGGAATTTGGAGATCTCAAAACAATTTAATTCTAACATTTCATCTCATTTCCTAATCTATTTCATGTTGATGAGAGGCCAAAATTTCTTGTGATATCAAAAGATATAAATATCAATCGATAATTTTTTGCCAGAAAAACGCATTTTAGAAGACATGGTATATTGGATATAGCACAGGACTTGGATCCAAACAGACCTTGTTCAAATTCCAGTTACCACCATTAAATAATATTTCTGTAACTTGTCAACTCATTTAACCTTGCTGACCCTAGATGCTTTATTTTTAAAATTAGGGTACTAACCCCCATTTTACAAAAATAAAGAATGGAGTGTGATACATGTAAGTGACCTTCCAATATGGTTTTTTCTTAATTGATTACTATTGATAGTTATTAACATTAATAACATTTTAAAACACATTATTTTTATATTTTCATCTTATTTTTCTTTGTGAGCAGTTCAGTTCAGTTCAGTCACTCAGTTGTGTCCGACTCTTTGCAACCCCATGAATTGCAGCATGCCAGGCCTCCCTGTCCATCACCAACTCCTGGAGTTCACCCAAACTCATGTCCATTGAGTCAGTGATGCCATCCAACCATCTCATCCTCTGTCATCCCCTTCTCCTCTTGCCTTCAATCTTTCCAACATCAGGGTATTTCCAAATGAGTCAGCTCTTTGCATCAGGTTCCATAGTAAAATGCTTTTGCTTTCTTCAAAACCAACAACAAAACTTTGACTGATTAGCTCCATAGTAAAGAACTGCTAGAAAAAGATATATTCTATTCAACAATTAAGCATTCTCTTTTAGATCAGGATTGAAAATTCAGATGCCTAAAAATCAAGACAGAGCATGCCCTGGAATATTTTCTTATGAAATATGGCACTGTATTTTTTTGAACGAGACACACATTGTCTGCATGTGAAACTTAGACCAAGTATTTCTGTTTTTGTAAATTCAGAGACTTCTTTCTTACATTTAACAGCTATGGACTCAAAAGTATTTTTTCTCTTAACTCTAAGCTTAAACAAGTGTATAAGTATAATGATAAATAACCAGATTTATTATGACTATCTCAGTATGAGCCATCAACATGATATAGCAGTGACTATTACAAATGGAAAAGTTTATTCCCCATCCAAAAGGACAGCTACAGTTTATCCTTACCCAGTTATTAGTAGTGGGATATGGCCCAGTATTGCTGGATGATTTTATCTTTCAAGAAAACCTAAAATTCCATTTCTTGTGAAATTTTAAATGCTGGACACTATTGCATATTTTGGCATGATTACTAGCATTATGTAGACAAAGCTAAACATTTCATGGACTGATTGCACATAATAGTTCACCATTTTACATTACCTGCTTTAAGCAGGTAGCGGATCTTTGTTAAGACATCTATAATCAAACCTCCTGAAAGTATGACTGCATAGCCAGTTGGTTGGACTAATAGTCCAGCAACCAGTGCTACCTATAGGATGGAGTTAGCAATGAAAAATTTAGTATACACTTTCTTATTTCTGGATAGAGACCCTAGCATAAGTATGTGAAATTCTCAACTATATTGAGAAAAATAGTTAATGATTATTGGATAACTGAAAAGAACTAGAGACCTATAACCCACTTACTACCAGTTCCATTGCAAATCTGTCTTTTCTCTTCATTACAAGCTCCTCCATATGCCACCCTCACTTTCAAAATTAGAAACAGGTGAAAAAAAGTAGATGAGTCAGAATATAGCACAAGTTACTTTCTGATAATAGTTTTGACTTGCTTTCCTAATTAGCCTGACTATATCTGGGTTTCTGTGATTAACTGAGTGGCTGAAATTAGTCAAAATAGTAGTGATTAATGCATCCTTTAGGCCTTTCCGGATCACAAAGAATAAAAAAAAATACCTGCTTTCATTACTGAAAAAAATGAAACTGTCTTGCAAAGATACATGATGAGGTAAGGAAGACAAGAATGGGCTTCAGCAGCCGAGAAGTGATGCTGTACAGAGGAACAGAATGTTGTTCTTGTGGTTCAGAAAGAAAGGTCTGTCAACAGCACTGGTGAGCCAACACCTCTTTTAGCATTTGCCTCCTGAAACAGGTATTCAGGTCTCCTCATTAGGGTTATGCCAACCCTGTTAGTCTCTCTGCTTTACTCTCAATGTGTTATATATGTTATTATTGAATTTTTCTACGTTTTTCTTTCTGTCTCATAATTGCTACTGCACTACTGGCTTCCAGTGACCCCTAACTTCCACTTGTTTCATGGTTTTAGCCGCTTACCCCTTCACTCAAGCTCCGACAGAGGGACGATCTTACGGAGTCTGTCAATCACCATCCAATTTATATGGTGGTGTTCTCGGTAGAGTTTTTCAGATCAGTCATTGCTTATCCTGCATCCCACCAATCTGTGGACAGACACCTCAAGAGCAGGTCTCCATTTTGGTCTAATGATTTGTTGCCAAGGCTGGTAGGGTCACATGGTGTGAAGTGCAGATACTCATCTATAAGGAATTCCTTCCAGGATCGATGAGATCATGACAGAACCTCTGAGGCTTCTCAGAAAAATATACTCTAGTTTGTAGCATCCTGGGTGCCCAGAACAAATAATGAACGTACCCCTACAGCCTCAGCGTAACTACAGATTGCCAAAAATATTCAATAATTTAAACACAACTTCAACTCAGTAAAACAATGTATTATTCAGTGTTCAGTTCAGTAGTCATATGACTTCTAAATTTAAAGGGGTTCACAAAATCTGTTCTGCCCTTAAAATTGAAGTTTTTGAGAATTTTTGATGCTGAAATATTATTAAAATTTTGTAAAGTTTTAAGACAGGGTTATAAATTTTCAAACTGCATTCCACAAAGCTCATATACTTGAAAGTGCACTGATTTCCTGAACTTGGCAAGTCTGAAACTGCTTGTGCCCATAATTCTAAAAAGTGGATTAGTTAAATATCACATCAGCTATTGCTATGCTATGTTAAGTCACTTCAGTCGTGTCTGACTCTGTGTGACCCCATAGATGGCAGCCCACCAGGCTCCCCCGTCCCTGGGATTCTCCAAGCAGGAACACTGGAGTGGGTCGCCATTTCCTTCTCCAATGCATGAAAGTGAAAAGTGAAAGTGAAGTCGCTCAGTCGTGTCCGACTCTTAGCGACCCCATGGATTGCAGCCTAACAGGCTCCTCCATCCATGGGATTTTCCAAGCAAGAGTACTGGAGTGGGGTGCCATTGCCTTCTCCACTTCAGCTATTAGGAGGGGTTTATATAAAGTTTCCTTTCTGATAAGTAACTGTAGTATCTGTCCTGAATGGTTGATTTCTAATTAGCTACAAAATTCTAGACCTGGGGAATTAATTATGCAAAGATTGAGATAGAGTATTGTTTGAAATAAACAATAGAACTTGAGGATAAATAATGCCTTTCAAGCATTCATTTCTCCACTTTGGTCTATGTCTATATCTACAAGTTTCTTTTCCTTTCAATGTGATGTAGAATTCAGGGGTCTGAAAAAAAAATTTTAATTCTGAACCTTTATATTTGTGAAGCCATCTTATTTCTTATTCAAATCCAAAATCCTCTGTTGATAATGAGGTCCATTTCCTCCTTTAGAAGGGGCGTTGCTTCTCATATATTTCAGTTTCTTCTCATATATTTAGGTCACGTGCCCACACATGCACTTAATGCACACCATACAAGAAGCAAAAAATTGAAATTTTCTGATTACAAATAATTAAATACTCCTTAAAATATTTTTTTTCAACTCAAATGTTACTCTAGTAAGTTTCTCTATTGAAACTCTTGTCTATGGTTCTTAGGAAGCGTAGCAAAAAGTCATAGTTAAGAAAAGGAAAAGAACAAAAGAACTGTCATTTTGTGATCTCTATAGACTATATTAACATAAACCAATATTAACAGAAGGACTACTGATTTTTCATGTATTTTTCTTCCACTTTACTTTGATCTTCCATCAACTTTGAACATAATAAAAATGATCAGTTTTGTATAAAGCCTAAAACTCAGAGAACTTTTTATTTTGATTTTTCCTTCTAAAAAATTACTGTAACAAGCATACGAAATCTAATATCCTAACAGATTTTCAAATACGTTTTTAACTTGAAGGCCATTATTGTATAGCAATGATGTTGTTGAACAAGCTTTTCATTTTTTATCACTTCAACTTTATACCCATTGAATATAAAATTCTGATATCTCCCTCCCCTCTTCACTGAGCAACCACCATTTACTTTATGCTTTGATAACTTCGACTGCTTGAGATAGCTCATATGAGTGGAATCCTGCGATTTTTATTCTGCTGTGATTGGCTTACTTTCCTTAGCATAATGTCTTCAAGCTGCATCCATGATGTAGCATATACCTGAAGTTCTATATTTTATGCTTGAATAATATTCCACTGTAAATGTGTATAAATCACACTTTTAATCTGTTCATCCATTGTAGGACATTTTGTATGTCAACTTCTTGGTTCTTGGGAATAATGTTGCAATGCGCATGGGAGAACAGATATCTCTTTGAGAACCTGTTTATATTCTTTGGACAGATAACCAGAGATGAGATTGCTGGATCATATGGCAGTTCTATTTTTAATTTTTTGATGAACCTTTATGTCGTGCTCCATTGTGCCTGCACTATTTCATATTCCAAAGAACATTGCACAAGAATTCCAGTATCTCCACAGCCAACCCTTACTTCTTGTTTTTGTTCTGTTTTAATAAACAGACAAGCATCTTAGAGAGTGGGTTGTAATATCTCATTGTGCTTTTTTGATGTACATTTCCCTGGTCTATTCATGTATCTGTTGGCTGTTTGGATGCCTTCTTTGGAAAAATACCTACTTTTTTCCCCATTTTTAATGGATTATATTTTTGTTAGTGTGGTCTAAGAATTTATTATATGTTTGAATATTAACTCCTTATTAGATACATGACTTGCAAATATTTTCTCCTACTCAGCTGGCTATGTTTTCATGCTATTGATTGTTTTCTTTGCTGTAAAGAAGCTTTTAGTCTGGTGCAGTACCACTTGGCTATTTTTGCTTCTAATGATTGTGATTTTGATGTCATATAAAGGAAATCACTCCCAAGAGCAATGTCACAGAGCTTTTTTCCTGTGTCTCCTTCTATTAACTTTTGAGTTGGTTCAGTTTTTGTGTAGGGTGTAAATTAAAAAGCCAACTTCACTCTTTTGTTTGTGGATGTCCAGTTTTCCCAAAAATATTTGTTGACAAGACTGTTTTTCCCTATTGAGCATTCACGGCACCATTGTCAAAGATTATTTAACTGTATATACATAGGACTGTTTGGGGACTCTCTCTTCTCTTCTGTTTATACAATGTCTGTCCTAATGCCAATGCAAGACATTAATTATTGTAACTTTATAATATGTTTTGAAATAAAGAAGTGTGAGATTTCCAGCTTTGTCTTCCTTCTCATGGTCAGTCTGTTTATTTTTTTTTCCTGTAGCTCCATATGAATTTTAGGATGAGCTATACTATTTCTATAAAAGATACCATTAAGGTTTTGATAGGAATTGAATTGAATGTGTAAGTCACTTCAGAAGGTAAGGATCATCTTTTTAACAATATAAAGTTTTCTAATCCATGAACATGGAACATCTTTCCAGTGATTTGTATCTTTCATTTTTTAAACAATGTTTTATAGCTTTCAGCATACAGGTCTTTTGCTTCTTTGGTTAAGGTTATTCTGAACTATCTTACTATTTATAATGCGATTATATAAGAAATTGTTTTCCAAATTTACTTTCCAGATTATTGTTAGTGTACAGGCATGTAAATGATTTTTGTTAATTTTTTATGATGCAAATTTGCTGAATTTATTTTTAACAATTTTCTGTTTTGTTGTGGAATCTTTAGAGTTTTTATACACATAAGATCATGTCAGCTCTAAATAGAGACTATTTACTTCTTCCTTTCTGATTTGGGTGCCTTTTATCTCAATGAAGCTCATGGCATCTGGTCCCATCACTTCATGGGAAATAGATGGAGAAACAGTGTCAGACTTTATTTTTCTGGGCTCCAAAATCACTGCAGATGGTGACTGCAGCCATTAAATTAAAAGACGCTTACTCCTTGGAAGGAAAGTTATGACCAATCTAAATAGCATATTCAAAAGCAGAGACATTACTTTGCCAACAAAGGTCCATCTAGTCAAGGCTATGGTCTTTCCTGTGGTCATGTATGGATGTGAGAGCTGGACTGTGAAGAAGGCTGAGCGCCGAAGAATTGATGCTTTTGAACTGTGGTGTTGGAGAAGACTCTTGAGAGTCCCTTGGACTGCAAGGAGATCCAACCAGTCCATTCTGAGGGAGATCAGCCCTGGGATTTCTTTGGAAGGAATGATGCTAAAGCTGAAACTCCAGTATTTTGGCCACCTCATGCGAAGAGTTGACTCATTGGAGAAGACTCTGATGCTGGGAGGGACTGGGGGCACGAGGAAGAGGGGACCACAGAGGATGAGATGGCTGGATGGCATTACCGACTCAATGGACGTGAGTTTGAGTGACCTCCAGGAGTTGGTGATGGACACGGAGGCCTGGCGTGCTGTGGTTCATGGGGTCGCAGAGTCGGACATGACTGAGTGACTGAACTAAATTGTCTCTTTTTCTAATTCCTCTGACTAGAGTATCTAGTACTATATTGAGTGGAAATGATGAGAGTCATGGTTATTGCCTTGTTGTTGATCTTAAAAGCTTTCAAGGTTTTATTGTTGGATATAATGTTAGGTTTGGGTTGTTTTTTTTTAATATGACCTTAATTATTTGAGGTACTTTTCTTCTCTTCCCTATTTTATGTTTTTTAATCATAATCATAAAGGGATATTGAATACTGTCAAATGCTTTAATACATCTATTGATAATATCATATAGTTTTATTCTTTTTCTCTGTCAACTTGGTGTAACACATTGGTTAATAATAATATGTTGCACCATCCTTGCATTCCAGGGATAAATCCAAGTTGATCATGTTTTATGATCCTTTATTGTGCTCTTAAATTGAGTTTGCTGTATTAGGTTGAGGATTGTTGAATTAATGTTCATAAGAAATATTGATTTGCAGTTTTATTTTCTTATACTATCTTTGTTTGACTCTGACATCAAGGTAATATTGGCCTTATAAGTTTAGGAATGTTCCCTCCTCTATTATTTTGGAAGAGTTTAAGAAGGAATGACATTAATTTTTCTTTGAATGTTTGGTGGACTTCACCAATGAAGCCATCCAGTCCTGGCTTTTCTTTGTTTGCTGCTGCTGCTGCTGCTGCTGCTGCTGCTGCTGTCGCTCAGTCGGTCCGACTCTGTGCGACCCCATAGACAGAAGCCACCAGGCTCCCCCATCCCTGGGACCCAGGCAAGAAACTGGAGTGGGTTGCCATTTCCCCCAATGAATGAAAGTGAAAAGTGAAAGTGAAGTCGCCAGTCGTGTCCGACTAGCGACCCCATGGACTGGAGCCACCAGGATCCCCGTCCAGGGATCCAGGCAAAAGTACTGGGGTGGGGTGCCATTTCTTTGTTTGGAGAGTGTTAATTAGTGATTCAATTTCCTTAGGAGAACTGTTCAGTTTTCTCTTCTTAATGTTTCAGTCTTCATAGGTTCTATGTTTCTAGATATTCATCCATTTCTTCTATATTTTTAATGTATTACCATAAAATCATTTATAGCAGTCACTTGTAATGCTTTTTACTACTGTGGCATGAGCTGTGATAGCTCCCCTTTGATTTCTGATTTTATCGAAAGCTTTATGTTTTTCTTAGTTAGGTCAGTTCTGTTCATCTTTTTAGCTCTTAGTTTTCTCAGTTTTTTAAATTCTCTAATTTGATTGTTCCTATCTCAATCTTTATCATTTCCTTCCTTCCACTAACTTAGGAATGGTCTTAAATCATATCCTTAGTTATACTCCTTGCTATCTAAACTCTATAACAACTTAATAGTCTCTTCATACTTTCTCAAACTGTTTCCAAAGTCACAATTCATTGAGCCTTTAGTATCTTTCTAGGGTACTTCGTTTTTACTTGAAAAGTCAATCATATTCTGTTCCTCAAACCAAGAACCATGATATTTTTGAGCAACAACTGCAAATTAGATCTTTACCTGTATTAAACTCTGTTATTGAGGTAGATTGATGACATTAATGGCTCAATTCTTTACTTCCCATTGTATACACATCCTTTGTGATGTAATCCTAGAGTTATTCCCCAAAAGAGAGTATATTCTCTACCACAAGAAATTTATTATGTCCAGTGGTATTTAACGGAAGTGATGGTGTGCCAGTTCCAGACCTAGGCATCAGGAGACTTTGAGGGCTTGTGTTTGGCTTCTTGACTTCTGAGAACATTCCCAGAGCTTCTGCTGATCCCGTGTGATGGATGGCAGGTACATGGAACAGAACAGAGTCACCTGAAGTTCAGCCCAGATGAGGTCCCTACATGAGCCCAGGCTACATCAGCCAAATGACTTAGACATAAAAAAGTAAATTCTTATTGTGATATGCCAAAACATGTTGTCATTTTACACAGCAAAAATAATCAATTCAATTATATCGTGTTATTCACCCCAAATTTTGAAATGAGATACAGAGGCTTGAAAAATTAAGGAGTTGTTATATAAAAGTTAAATAGCTGGTAAATAGAAGAACCAGGATTAAAAATTGACTTTGGGTGTTAAAAAGTACATGATATTGCACTATTCTATGAGAAATCTAATACAGCAGTATTTTTACATGTTCAGTAGCCAACATTTAAAATGGGATCCAGCAAGAGATATTAAATTTATCTTTTTGTGATTTGAATTATTTTCTGTGACTATGAATCTAAGCAGCTCCTCTTTTATTCATGCTATAAATAAGAAACAACTATAGAAAATGTCTGATTTTGACTTTTTATCAGACATAGCTTTCAATCTTGTTTTTAAAGTTGTATATGAGTTAGGGAACTTGACACATCATTGAGCATTACTCAATAGCATGATGCTTGAAATGAATAGTACTACGATGGAGACAGTTATTTGCTTACAAAGATAGATTGCTAGGTAGGTACAAGATTTTCCCACATAGGAAAATATAGCTCATCATTTTACCACCATGAAAATCTATTAAACTTTGCAAAACAACCAAGGAAGAATAATTTTTAAAAATCAATCTATATTAAAAAGGTAAAATAATACTAGTGACTAAAAGTGTTTGCAACTAAAATGTCTCCTTAAAAACAACTATTAACATTTTTGTTTTACCCAAGAAAAAATTTTATTCATTTATCACAATATACCACATACCTGCATAGGTTTTTTTCCCAGCAACTATTTTCAGCAGACCCATAGTGAGGAACATAGTTATTTCCATTTTTAAAATATTTGTAAACATATCTTTGAGTACTTAGGTAATGATTTATTTGCAGGGCAGTGCCCAGCTGAGTTAATAATAAAATGAAAGTTTTGCTAAATAGTGTCAAAATTGTTTCCTAGCAATTTGCCCCAATTTATGCTTTTACACATACAAAATTTATTCCAATTAGCAATGCTCTACACAGGCACACACACAAATTCCTCATCCTTGGCAACCCTCATTTTTGATAGATTTTTTTTAAAAAGTATTTTGGTCATATTTCACCTCAACACAGTAGCAATTACCTATCCCAGGCCTCCAGTTCTGTGGCAGATAGCTGTGCCTGCATTACAAGGGGAGCTAACAGTGAACTTTAGGAGTAAAGGCGGGCAAACAGGAACCTGTGTTGCCAATACTGGGGAACTGTACTCTAGTTTCTTTTTGCCGCTTCAGATCACAGAGGCACAGAAAGGTTGGCAGTCATTATTGTTGCTTCTCACCCCATTAATGCAAAGCCATGCCCCTCTAGCTGAAATGTCTTCAGAAGACTTAAAGAGCCAGTACTTTTTCATTTCCCTTCATTTTTCTTTGTTCTCACTTTTGAGAGCTAGATATTAAGACTAAGATATTCAAATGAAACTGCATATATAGGAGAAATTAAAAGTCTCTGTGCATGGCCAAGGGAAGGCAGAGTAGAAGACCTACATATGTTTTAAGTTTATACCTTAATATGACCTTTGGCACAGAAACGGCATATACCAATTAAACAAAAGCAAAAACAGAAAACTGCGAGGAACACTAAGAACCTAACTTCCAAATTTATCACACTTTTAGATTTAAATATACAGTTTTCGAAAATAAAAAAATCACAAGACAGACAAAGAAACAGAAAAGTATTACTTACTTAGAGAAAAAAACTAATCAACAAAAACTAGCCCTGAGAAAGACTTGCTGGGGACTTCCCTGGTGGTTAAGAATCTGCCTTCCAGTGCATGGGGCATAGATTGGATCCCTGGTCTGGGAAGATCCCAAATGCTGCAGAGCATTTGGGAACCCCGCATTCCACAACTAGAGAACCTATGCTCTAGAGCCCATGAGCCACAACTACTGAACTCATGTGCCTAGAGTTTGTGCTCAGGAACAAGAGAAGCCACCACAGTGAGAAGCATGCATACCTCAATGAAGAGCGGCAGCCCCACTCACCACAACTAGAGAAAGCCTAAGTGCAGCAGCAAAGGCCCAGCACAGCCAAAAATAAACAAATCATTTCGTTAGAAAAAAGGAGAGACCTGATGAATGACATGACTACTAGATAAGGCTTTCAAACAATTGTTGTAAAGATCTTCAAAGCTCTAAGGAAGACATAGAGAAAGTCAGGAAAACCAGATATGAACAAAATGGGAGCATCATTAAAGAGATAGAAAACCTAGAAAGAAACCAAAAGGAAAGTCAGAAGCTGAAAACTATAGCGATTGAAATTTACAAAGTCACTAGAGAGGATTCAAAGGCAGATTTGTGCAGACAGAAGAACGAATCACTAAACCTGAAGGTAGAATGATGAAAAATAATCAAGTCCGAGGAACAGAAAGAAAAAAGGTTGAAGAAAAAGGAAAAAAGCCCAGAAGAGTCTTTTAAAATATAAAAGAAGTTACAAGATATTCTTTATTAATAAAATGTTCAACAGCTCAATAAAATACAATAATTACAAATATTTTACACAGCCAATAATATACCATCAAAATATATGATACAGAATTTAACAAAATTGAAGAAATAGACACTCACTCAATAGTTGGAGACTTCAGTACTCCACTCTCAATGGGTAGAACAATAACTGATAGAACAATGGATAGAAAATAGGAAAATAAAAGAACTTGAACAATGCAATAATCTAACTAGATCTGACTAGACACCTGTAGCACTCTACTCAACAATAATATGCATATTCAAGTGTTCATGGACTATTTTTTGGTATAGGACATATGTTAGGCTACAAATTGAGATTCAACAGGTTTTAAAAGGAAGATATAATAGAAAGTAATATTTTCTCTAACAGCAATGGATGAAGTTAGAAATCAATAACAGAAGGAAACTGGAAAACTTAATGAAAAGTCTTGAAAATTAAAAAACCACATTCTTAAAAATCCAGTGGATACCTATAAGGGAAAATATCTGGAAAAGAATATCTTACATATATCTGAAATCACTTTGACATGCTCCTGAAACTATTACAACATTGTAAATAAACTATACTTCAATTAAAAAAGATGTTTTAAAAGTCCACTGAGTCAAAGAAGAAATCACAAGCAAAATAAAATACTTAGAAAAAATTAAAAGTACAAGAGACCAAAACACATCAGTTCACTTCAGTTGTTCAGTCATGTCTGACTGTTTGCATCCCCGTGGACTGCAGCATGCCAGGCTTCCCTGTCCATCATCAACTCCCAGAGCTTGCTCAAATTCATGTCCATCGAGTTGGTGATGCCATCCAGCCATCTCATCCTCTGTCATGCCCTACTCCTCCGACCTTCAATCTTTCCTAGAATCAGAGTCTTTTCAAATGAGTCAGTTCTTCATATCAGATGGCCAAAGTTTTAGAGCTTCAGCTTCAGTCCTTCCAGTGAATATTTAGGACTGATTTCCTTTAGGATTGACTGGTTGGGTCACCGTGCAGTCTGAGGGATTCTCAAGAATCTTCTCCAACACTATAGTTCAAAAGCATCAATTCTTCAGTGGTCAGCTTACTTTATGGTCCAACTCTCACATCCATACTTGACTACTGGAAAAACCATAGCTTTGACTAGACAAGCCTTTGTTGGCAAAGTAACATCTCTGCTTTTTCATATACTGTCTAGGTTTGTCATAGCTTTTCTTCCAAGGAACAAGTGTCTTTTAATTTCATGACTGCAGTCTCCATCCACAGTGATTTTGGAGCTCAAGAAAATAAGGTCTGTCACTCTTTCCATGTTTCTCCATCTTCTCCACCTATTTGCCATGGAGTGTTGGGACCAGATCCCAGGATCTTAGTTTTTTGAATGATGAGTTTTAAGCCAGCTTTTTATACTCTCCTCTTTCACTTTCATCAAGAGGCTCTTTAATTCCTCTTCAATTTCTGCCAAAAGCGTGATGTCATCTGTATATATGAGGTTATTGATAATTCTCCTGCCAATCTTGATTCCAGTTTGTGCTTCATCCAGCCTAGCATTTCTCATGATGTACTCTGTATATAAGTTAAATAAGCAGGGTGACAATATACAACCTTGACGTATTCCTTTCTCAATTGGGAACCAGTCTGTTGTTCCATGTCCAGTTCTAACTGTTGCTTCTTGACCTGCATACAAATTTCTCAGGAGGTAGGTAAAGTGGTCTGGTATTCCCATCTCTTGAAGTATTTTCCTACAGTTTGTTGTGATCCATACAGTCAAAGACTTGGGCATAATCAGTAAAGCAGAGGTAGATGTTTATCTGGAGTTCTCTTGCTTTTTCTGTGATCCAGCGGATGTTGGCAATTTGATCTCTGGTTCCTCTGCCTTTTGTAAATCCAGCTTGAACATCTGGAAGGTCATGGTTCACACACTGCTGAAGCCTGGCTTGGAGAATTTTGAGCATTACTTTGCTAGCATGTGAGATGAGAGCAATTATACAGTAGTTTGAACATTCTTTGGCATTGTCCTTCTTTGGGATTGGAATGAAAACTGACTTTTCCAGTCCTGTGCCCACTGCTGCATTTTCCATATTTGCTGGCATATTGAGTGCAGCACTTTCACAGCATCACTTTTAGGATTTGAAATAACTGGACCAAAACACATATAATACAGCAAAGAAATGCTAGTGGAGAAATGTATAGCTATAAGCACTTTGATCAAAAAAAAAAAAAAAAGAAACCAACCCTACGACTATGGGACTAGAAAAAGAAGAAACTAAGCCCAAAATTAGTAGCAGAAAGAGAATAATGAAGACTAGAATAGAGATATATGACATAGAGAATAGTAAAGCAATAAAAATATCAATAAGATCAAAAGTTGATTCTTTGAAAAGAAAAACAAAACTGACAAACCTTTAGCTAATTAGATTTTTAAAAAATACTCAAATTACTAAAATCAGAAAGAAAAGTAGAGGTATTACTGCTGTTTTGGGGGAAAAGACCCCTGGATCTCTGAGCTTGCTTCTCACAGCTTCAGTTAACCACAATCAACTGCAGTTTGAAAACATTAAATGGCAAATTTCAGAAATAAGCAATAAATAAGTTTGAAGTGTGTGCATGTCATTGTGAATAGAGTAATGAAATCTCGGAGTGTCATACATGGTCCTTTTCAGCGCTCTTCGTGGTTCCCAGCCGTCAGCATCGCCAAGGCTTAGTGGCTGACGATCACCTAAACAAGATTCTGCGGACACATCCTCAGAAGGTCAGTAGTAGCCCAGTGCTGCGTCATAATACTTACAGTATTGGCTTCATTTTCTCACGTAGGCGTTTTGTCATCTCACATGATGACATGATAATAATGCTACTTGGCTGTTTTTAAAAGCTGGGTTTGTTTGTTTGTTTCCCTTATTTATCTGAAGGAAGTATCCTTAAACTTGTCTGACGTTTCTATATAAAACTTTAGAAGGTTTGAACATTATTTTGGATCTCAGGGTAATTAAAATTGTTCTGAGGGAAAGGCACAGCTGAAGTAAAAACCTGTGGATTAGTGGTAGTCTTACTTTTTGAGTGGACTATCCCTTTGTCTCCCAAACTTTGGCAGTTTTTATACCTATAATTTCTATTCCATTGAGATTGCATTATTATTTCAAAATAACTTGCATCAAACATTTCTATATCCCTGCAAACTACAGTCCCAATAAGGCTTTTAAAGTTTTATTTTCCCATAAATTAGATTTGTGATGGTGTGTTTAGCTTTTATTCTGGGAGAGTTTTTATTCCTAAAAGATCTTATAAAAATAAATGAGTTGATTTATTAAAAATGCAATGCATATTTTGTTATTTTATTCTCATATTGCTCATTTTCCTTAGATTCCTAAATGAGTAATATATTGAATTAATTCTCTACATACATTGTTTGATTTTAATTTGTTGAACAGCATTATCCATAAATAGTAAAATAAATAATTGCATGTTAGAAAGCTGATTCTAAAATGCATCTAATTTTCAGCATGGCTTGATGTTTATCATCTAGAATATTTGAACCTTCAACACACATATTTTTCGAAGGCTTTAGAACATTTCTATCATTATGCCTGGAAATGACATAGTATAATAGACAACTTAAACTGTCCTAGAAGCCATTAAACTATCTTCACTAAAAATATTTAAATTAACACACTTAAACTCTCACAATTTAAATGAAATTTTAGCTGCTATTACTTAAAATGGGAAGATTCAGTTGTAATGGCATTGCATAAAACTGATGTTTTTTATCTCAAATAATTAAAAAGAAAAACTTCAAAATGGACCAAAAGCCACTGCTTTATCTGTGGATTTTTAATAGCTCATTGCTTTTCAATATTCAGTGATCAGAGATGGCTACTTTCAAGAGTTTCCTCTTTCTATGGATAGGGGAGTCTGGTGGGCTATACAGTCCATGGGGTCAGAAAGAGCTGGACATGACTGAGTGACTAACACTTTCACTTTATACTTCTTCATTTAGAAGGAAGCTGTGTGGGATATGCATTATTCCCCAAATGGAAGTTGAAGAAATCATGTATATAAAACCCAATATAAAATATGTTAAGAGTGTAATACTGTCGACTTAAAAAAACAGTCACAATGTTCAATTTGAGAGTTATGTTTTATTTGGTGGGAATTTTTAGTATCTCAAGCCCGAGAGACAGCAACTCAAGTAACCCTGAGAGAACTGTTCCCTGAGGCAGGGAGAAGAGTCAGGTTGTACAGAAGTTTGCCACGAAAAGCAGGTAGTCTGAACAGCAAAACAGTATTGTTAATTAAGGAAAACCAGATATCTCAAGTTAAGGAATTTCACCAGTCCAGGTTTGATGCAAGAGACAGGGTGCTCAGGGCTGGTGCACTGGGATGACCCTGGGGATGGGATGGGGAGAGAGGTGGAGGGGGCTTCAGGATGGGGAACACATGTACACCCATGGCTGATTCATATCAATGTATGGCAAACCCACTACAATGTTGTAAAGTACTTAGCTTCCAATTAAAATAAATTTATTTTAAAAAAGAATTTAGCACTTTTTTTCTATGTATGGGAAGATACAAGAGTCTGCTCACTGAAACTGTCCTTTTATATGCATCTCAGCTCTCTGGGGCCAGTATCCTGCATTTTTTCACAATCCCTGTAGCTATGCAGTGCTCACCATGGGGATTGGCTGATGGCTGCTTGTTCAGTTCAGTTCAGTCGCTCAGTTGTGTCTGACTCTTTACAACCCCATGAATCACAGCACACCAGGCCTCCCTGTCCATCACCAACTCCCAGAGTTCACTCAAACTCAGGTTCATTGAGTCGGTGATGCCATCCAGCCATCTCATCCTCTGTTGTCCCCTTTTCCTCCTTCCCCCAATTCCTCCCAGCATCAGCATCTTTTCCAATGAGTCAGTTCTTCACATGAGGTGGCCAAAGTACTGGAGTTTCAGCATCAGTCCTTCCAATGAACACCCAGGACTGATCTCCTTTAGGATGGACTGGTTGGACCTCCTTGCAGTCCAAGGGATTCTCAAGAGTCTTCTCCAACACCACAGTTTAAAAGCATCAATTTTTTGGTGCTCAGCTTTCTTCACAGTCCAACTCTCACATCCATACATGACTACTGGAAAAATCATAGCCTTGACTAGATGGGTTAGCAGGTATTATTCTTCCTGGGTGCCCTTTAGGCTGAGAAATTCACCTTTGGAGGGATGAAATTGCTGATGGCTGTGACATCTTTGTTTATTGGTATGAAATATTCTATATCTTAGTACTTAGAGTCATAAGTTCAGTTCAGTTTAGTCGCTCTGTCATGTCTGACTCTTTGCAATCCCATGGACTGCAGCACACCAGGCCTCCTTGTCCATCACCAACTCCTGAATCTTGCTCAAACTCATGTCCATCGGGTCAGTGATGCCATCCAACCATCTCATCC
Source organism: Tragelaphus eurycerus (assembly GCA_935064755.1). Lineage (NCBI taxonomy): Eukaryota > Metazoa > Chordata > Mammalia > Artiodactyla > Bovidae > Tragelaphus > Tragelaphus eurycerus. The sequence goes on from CAKXYN010000001.1 coordinate 41,899,704, forward strand.
TCTGTCATCCCCTTCTTCTCCTGCCTTCAGTCTTTCCCAGCATCAGGGTCTTTTCAATGAGTCAGTTCTTCGCATCAGGTGGTCAAAGTATTAGAGTTTCAGCTTCAACATCAGTCCTTCCAATGAATAGTCTGGACTGATTTCCTTTAGGATTGACTGATTTGATCTCCTTGCAGTCCAAGGGACTCTTAAGAATCTTCAACAAAAAACACATTTCAAAAGCATCAATTCTTCAGTGCTCAGCTTACTTTACAGTACAATTCTCACATCCATACATGACCACTGGAAAAACCATAGCCTTGACTAGACAGACCTTTGTTGGAAAAGTAATGTCTCTGCCTTTTAATATGCTGTCTAGGTTGGTCATAGCTTTTCTTCCAAGAAATAAACGTCTTTTAATTTCATGGCTGCAATCATGGTCTGCAGTGATTTTGGAGCCCCAAAAAATAGTCTGTCACTGTTTCCATTCTTTCCCCATCTATTTGCAATGGAGTGATGCCATCAACCATATGTCATGACCTTTGTTTTCTGAATGTTGAATTTTAATCCAAACTGTTCACTCTCCTCTTGTACTTTCATCAAGAGACTCTTTAGTTCTTTGCTTTCTGCTGTAAGGATGGTGTCAACTGCATTTCTGAGGTTATTGATATTTCTTCTGGCAATCTTGATTCCAGCTTATACTTCATCCAGCCCAGCATTTCACATAAAAGTTAAATAAGGAGGGTGACAGTATACAACCTTGATATACTCCTTTCCCAGTTGGGAACCAATGTGTTGTTCCATGGCCGGTTCTAACTGTTGCTTCTTGACTTGCATACAGATTTTTCAGGAGGCAGGCAAGGTGGTTTGGTATTCCCATCTCTTTAAGAATTTTCCCACAGTTTTTTGTGATCTACACAGTAGAAGGCTTCAGTATAGTCAATAAAGCAGAAGGAAATGTTTTCCTGGAGTTCTCTTGATTTTTCTGTGATGCAGCAGATGTTGGCAATTTGGTCTCTGGTTCCTCTGCCTTTTATAAATTAAGCTTGTACATCTGGAAGTTCACAGTTCACATAATGTTGAAGCCTGGCTTGGAGAATTTTGAGCATTACTTCGCTAGCATGTGAGATGAGTGTATTGTGCAGTAGTTTTAACATTCTTTGACATTGCCCTCCTTTGGGATTGGAATGAAATCTGACCTTTTCCAGTCCTGTGGCCACTGCTGAGTTTTCCAAATTTGTTGGCATATTGAGTGCAGCACTTTCACAGCATCATCTGTTAGGATTTGAAATAGCTCAACTGGAATTCCATCACCTCCACTAGCTTTGTTGGTAGTGATGCTTCCTAAGGCCCCCTTGACTTTCCATTCCAGGATGTCTGGCTCTAGGTGAGTGATCACACCATAATGGTTATCTGGGTCATAATGATCTTTTTGTATAGTTCTTCTGTGTATTCTTGCCACCTCTTCCTATTATCTTCTGCTTCTTTTAGGTACATACCGTTTCTCTCCTTTATCAAGCCCATCTTTGCATGAAATGTTCCCTTGGGATCTCTAATTTTCTTGAAGAGATCTCTAGTTTTTCCCATTCTATTGTTTTCCTCTATTTCTTTGCACTGATCACTGAGGAAGGCTTTCTTATCCCTCCTTGCTATTCTTTGGAACTCTGCATTCAAATGGGTTTATCTTTCCTTTTCTCCTTTGCTTTTGGCTTCTCTTCTGTTCTCAGCTATTTGTAAATCAAAAGAGCTAGAGATTATTCTCAACCCTAGCTCTGCCTCAGTGTATGAAAATATGGCCAGCATTTAGTGTTTTTGACTTTTGTTCCGCATCCTTATAAAAAATGATTGTAATTACAGAGAGATTTATTGTAAAGCTTTTGAAGTTTCAGTTTCAAGGATTCTCACTTGCATAGGTCACTTCCAAAACCCCAGGTGGGCAGAGTATTCATATTTAATCTTTTTTTTTCCTTAAGAGAGACTTCCCTAATGAAGGTGCTTCTGGGTTCCTAAAGCCTGGATTGGAATACATTCTGGAATATATTCTCCTGAGTTTGTCCTCCAATTCTTCAATTAAGTAATATTTTATGAATGTTCAGTAATTGTTCATACAGTTACTCAAAACTCTTTGTCACTCATAGTGTTTTCTGTCATAAGACATTTCTGCTTTTCCTACAACACTGTACAGCTCTTAAGAAGAATAACTTTCAATGGAATGTTAAAAAAAAGAAAAAGAAAACTTTGAGATCTGTGTTCTCAATTCTTTAATTTTTCTAACTTCTTTTAAACTTCTTAGTACAGTGATTGGAAAAGAAAACTTTGAGATCTGTGTTCTCAGTTCTTTAATTTTTCTAACTTCTTTTAAACTTCTTAGTACAGTGATTGGAGAATACAGTGGCACCCCACTCTAGTACTCTTGCCTGGAAAATCCCATAGACATAGGAGCCTGGTAGGCTGCAGTCCATGGATGGGGTCACTAAGAGTTGGATACAACTGAGTGACTTCACTTTCATTTTTCACTTTCATGCATTGGAGAAGGAAATGGTAACCCACTCCAGTGTTCTTGCCTGGAGAATCCCAGGGATAGGGGAGCCTGGTGTGCTGCCATCTATAGCGTTGCACAGAGTCGGACACGACTGAAGCGACTTAGCAGCAGCAGCAGCACAGTGATTCTCCCTGGGTTGGGAAGATCCCCTGGAGAAAGAAATGGCAACACACTCCCAATATTCTTGCCTGGAAAATCCCATGAACAGATGGTCTGATGGGCTACAGTCCATTGAATTGCAAGAGTTGGGTATGATTTAGCAACTGAACAACAAAAAATAATGATTCTCAGTTGTGATTACATCATCAGGTATGTGAGAATCAGCAAAAGTTTTTTTGTTTTGTTTTAAATGCATATGCTTAGAGTTGCAATGTAGATTTACTGAGTAATGAAAGAAGGAAAGGGTTGCTGATGTCAGAAATCAGCATTTCAAAGAAGCCCTTCAAATGCTTTTGTGTCCACTAGTCTTAAGAGCCATCTACTTATTTGCATATTCTGGAAGGCTTCTGTGTTTCATTGAAATTAGGACCATATGGCAAACAGAATAAGAATATAAGAAAAGCTGAATGTGGTTGAAAATGTGTGCCCCTTTCTCCCAAACAAAAATGTAAGAGATTAGCACGTTTTATTGTATTACTATTATATATCTCTTCTCCCAATTTGTATTCTCCCCCCCAACTTTTTTGTTTGCCTTTTTCTCCTTCCACTTGTCAGTGGTCACAGAGCTGGAGTAAAGAGAGGAGAGAAAAACTGCAAAGGAAAGCTGCCTTAGATTCATTACTTTGTCCATCTTCTTGCTTGAAGGCTAGCATGCCTGAGGGGGTGCTTGTGAATAGATGAAGTGGAATGGGGGTCGGGATAGGGGAGCACTAGGGAAAACTTGATCTTACCACTTCCCTAATACGTTCGGGATGATCTTTGCACTGTCCTCCCTAAACACTTTAAGAAGTTGTTTCAATAAAGGTTAAAGAGTGAAGCAGCATATACGTAGAGAAAGAAAGGCACCCCTGAGCCTTTGAGTTTCACACCTGCTTAATTCTGAGTTGAGAGCCTGTTACACACCATGAGGGAACCAAGATGATCCCTAGCAGGGCAGACATGCAGGCCAGGATCCATGTGGAATGAGCAGTAGAAGTTCTGAGGGCTCTGACATATACTGCAAAAAGGGACCATCTTAGTATGGTCCATCATCATGGGCTTCCCTGGGTGGCACAGTTGTTAAAAGAATCCACCTGCAAAGCAAAAGACCTGGGTTCAATCCCTGGCTTGGGAAGATCCCCTGGAGGAGGGCATGGCAACCCACTCCAGTATTCTTGCCTGGAGAATCCCCATGGATTGTGTAGCCCCCCCAGAGGAGCCTGGCTGGCTACAGTCCATGGGGTCACAAAGAGTCGGACATGACTGAGCAACTAAGCACAGCGCAACATGTCATAATAAACGGCCTGTCTCTCAGAAGATCCTGAGAAACAGCTACAGAACACATTGTGGAAATGCATTTTCCATTGTGAGAAACAGGAGAGCACGAAAAGTTGGAGAACAAAAAGAATATTTACAGAGACTTTTTTTTAGCCTCCCTGCAACACCTTTCTTGATCCCGTGTTTTAGGATGATAGTTTGCTTGAGTAAGTGTGTCTGGCAATTAGGGAAGCACAAAAGGAAAAATAAAGACAAAAATTATTTGCCAATGACAGTTTTTCTGCTGTGCCTGGATTTTGTGATAAGGCTGGGGTTCTGTGGTGGGCTTTAGAGAACATAGTCACTTGTATGTGATTAGCAGGAGTATGAGCACAGAAATTGTGTGTGTGTGTGTGTGTGTGTGTGCCAAAGAGAAATGGATACTTCATTTGGCCTGGTGTGTTGCTCAGTTGAAATGTTTAAGCTACTCCATCAGTTCGGATTGTTCATCCCCTTTTCAGTAGCGATGATTTCCACTGTGCATTTAAAAATGGAAACTTGCCACAAATTTTTTAGGAAATGAAAGTTCCTACAGTTAGTTGAAAACTACATGAAAAAAAAAGTTGATGTTCTTTCTTTTTTCTTTACTTCTATTTATTCACCAGAGAATAGATTATGGTTGAAGACAAAGTATAAATGAATATTAGCAAGGAGGATAAATGAAAAGGTTGGAAGGGGCAAGAATTTTTAAAGTAACTTTTTTGAAAAAATATATTTAAGGAAAATAAGATAAATCCATCTGCTTGTTTGTAGAATGTAAATTCTGAATATCATAAAAACTGGTAGTGAAAGGTTGTTGCTGAACCATGCAAAGACCATGATCTGATCTGATGCAAAGACACTGGGATTCTTGGCCTCTGGAGAAGAATTCAATCCGGGGCCAGAGATGAGGCTTGATTGCTCAGAGCTTTTGTGTAATAAAGTTTTATTAAAGTATAAAGGAGATAGAGAAAGCTTCTGACATAGGCATCAGAAGGGGGCAGAAAGAGTACCCGCTTGCTAGTGTTAGCCATGGAGCTATAGACTCTCTAATTAGTTATTACAGTGAATCAAAAGAATGTCTGGAGGTTGTAAAGACCTCACTAGACCTACTCTCATAATTTACACCTTAAGATAACAGGATTAGCCAGAAGGTTTTTTCCAGAGACTGTCCTTAAGCAGGATACATTATTGTTATATAATCCTAAGGAATGTAGAGAGACAAAAAAGTTTGTCCTTTCTTCCTCCTTGAAAATTCCAGACCCCTCTCTCCTTGGAGACCCCTAGACTTCTTATCAACCTGCCTAGGAAATGACTCTGTCAGTAGGAAAATATAAAATGTAAGTGATCACATATATTTTCACTAATTAATTATCATGAATGTTCACGCTACTTAAAATCTCAACCACAACTTTAATCTTTAGGGCCACATTTAAAGACATGAAGGATCTATTAATTTGAGGCTTGGCATTGACCATCGTATCTAGTAGAAACTCTTCCTAATCATAATTTTCCTTTTACCATCTTCGTAATTTAATCTCAAAACATAGTGCTCTTGTTAAAGGTAATTGAACATTTAACAAAAAGAAATAAGAAAAATGTGTGGAAGCATTTATAGACATACTGTTAAAACACGTTTTTTTATTCCAGCCTGGTTTTCTCTGTCATAATTAACATTTATCCAAATCTTACTGCAAGTGCTTTGGAAAGATACAAAGGAATGCACACAAAATGGCATATTTCATTGTCATTGACTCTTTTAAACAATAGCTTTGAGATTTAAAGTCATTCCTTCAGGGTGTTTATCAGAGGGAAAATTAGCCTCAGGAAAGAGGCTAAACTGCTCTATAAAGTTATTTGAAGGAATCTACTTAGGAGGTTACTTCTATAAGACTTTTCTGTTGATAGAGAGTAGTTGTTCATTATCTTGAAGCTTGGCTGATTGATTAGTTGTTGCTGTGCTTGAGAGGATGGCAAAAATAAGTTCAATGTTATGGGATCAATTCTGATTGTAAAGAGTTGGTTTCACATTACTGCCTTATTGAGTTCAGCCAAGATCCCAGGAACTATTAGGAAATGCTGGGATGCTTATCACAAATCTATTCCCACTACTCAGGATGCACTTTTGTCTGCAAGTCAGTGGTTTCAATGACTAATGCTGAGCATACAGCAAAAGATGGGGTAGCTCTTACCAGAAACTCTAACTCTTCATTTCATTTTGAACAATATGATTCTTAAAAGTCGTGGGAGCTTAGTATTCAATTTAATTAAGGAAATGATTTTCAAATTATATTATGATCCTTGGGCTTCCCAGGTGGTGCTAGTGGTAAAGAACCCACGTACCAATCCAGGAGACATAAGAGACACAAGTTCAATCCCTGGGTCGGGAAGATCTCCTGAAGGAGGGCATGACAACCCGTGCCGGTATTCTTGGCTGGGGAATTCTACAGGAGGAGGAGTCTGGCAGGCTACAATTCATGGAGTCGCAGAGAGTCAAAAACAAATGAACCAACTTAGCACAGCACAGCTCATTACGATCCTTACCAATGTCCCCTTACGAAAATGTAATGTCTATTAAACTTTCATATTATATCTTCTCCCAGGATTTCTAATTCCTTTATTGCTTATTCTAGCTGATATTTTTTAATATCAGATTTTTTTCAATGGAATATTGATAATACTTAACACTAAGCATTATTATTATTAAGTACAATACTTAATAATTGTGATACTTGATAAGTATTATTATTATGTAAAAATAATAGTTCATATTATTACTAAATGCTTATTTGGCAGTGTGTATTTCTAATTAACCTCTTCAAAGACAAATATCTCTACTGGCCAATGTTATTGTTCTTAATGATACAAATGACTTACCATTTGCTAAGTATGGCAACATGAGTCACAGTGAGAAAAATACTAGTAATTATTGCATCTTTTAGGTTATGTCTAGGTTACTATCTGCTCATTTCTTATATATAAAAAACAGTATAATTTGCTTAGTACTGACTTTTCCCTCATGCCTAAGGAAGAATTAAACCCTCAAGAGAAGAATAAAGTAACATAGCTACATATTTCTATAGAAATGGGGGAAAAGCAAACTACAATAAAAACTATAAATTCAGATATTTGTTCAATGGCTGAGGAATATATTTGGTGCTGTGATAGCTATTAAATGCATTTTAGCATCCATAATAATTGAGAATAGTAGCAAAGTAATCATTATGAATAGTGAAACAAATATAAACTAAAAAGGAATCACTATTCATTATGTTTTGTTGCTTTTTCTAGTGCCAGAGTTTCCTTTCCTACTGTGATAATGGTATAAAGCATCAGTATAAGCTATAAAATATGAAGCAATTTTCAAAATATTTTCATAATTATTTCATTGTGTATACTCTCATTTTCCAAAATATCTCAAAATAAACCAGTGCTATAGTTGGGTCAATGAAATTAGACCTTCCAAGAAGGAGATTGAACTTGATTTCATAAAATGTTTTTTCAGTAATGTTTATTGTGGACTTACTGTGTGCAAGGCTTATCGCTAAGTCATAGAAATAGAGCAGCATGAACTAATGATGGGGAAAAAATGTTAATAGAAATGTACAAGAAACTATGTGGATATTGAAGCAGAAGATGACCTTAGATTACTTGGGAAGGAACCAAGAAAACTATTGCCACCCGTGCTTCTCCCCACCATTGCAAGTAATATAAGCTTCAGTTGTCTTCGTCAGTCAAAAGTAGGACTCTTTCCCTCCAAATGCTTAGTATTTATTTCTTCTCCCTTCTTATCTGACCCTTTCTCTTTGAGAGAGGAGTTGAAAAAGAAAGAGTACATGTCACATGTATATATAAAATGTCCCCTGTTGGATTTTGCAGGAGTGATCGATTTTCCAATGATGTATCTGGTTATCTGGTATCTGGGTGTGCTGTGCTCAGTTATGTCCAACTCTTTGTGACCCTTTAGACTATAGCTCACCAGATTCCTCTGTCCATGGGATTCTCCAAACAAGAACACTGGAGTAGGTTACCATGACCTCCGCCAGGGGATCTTCCTGACCCAATGGTCAAAACTATATCTCCTGCATTGCAGGCAGATTTGTTACCCGCTGAGCCATGATATATCTAGAAAATAGTAACTTGCCTGGTTTAATTTATAGCATGAAAGCATAAGTTCTGTGGTAGAAGGAAACCTTAAGTTTAGTATGCAGAGCTCGTTGACTGTGGTACAGCCAAATAGACTTGCACTAGGGCCTGCCTGCATTGGAGACAGGGTAATTGAGTCCATAGATCTGTACTCCATGATCTGCAGGGCTGGCAGTTAATTCTCTACCTGGTGCATCAATAAACTTCAAAATTAACATTCATGAGAACTTAAGGAAAACTACCTAGCTGAAAAGATTTAGGCTTGATCTATATTTGTCTTCTATGTGAAGGAAACAAGTTTATAAAACACCCAAGTGTTCTAAAATATTGATAGCCCAGCAGTATCTTGGAATTAAAATTCTTTAGCTGTTTCTTGGATAGTTTGAACGAGGACATTAGATCATTCTTGGTACTTAGGCTACACAGCAGAAGTAATACCTGGAAAGGAAATAAGTCATTTAAAGTGATTTTAGACATCTGTTTTCTAATACAAAACTTCTCCCTTTCTGTAAAATATTTTATTGTAATAAGAAATAATAGTGTCTTTGTTTGTTTGGAAATCTGTTTATCTTTGTTTGCTTTTAACTTGAGGCCACAGAATTTACCTAAATACTTACTTGGAATATTCTGCCCTTTTAGAGCATTTTGTTTGATGGCAAGTCTCAGTCTTTGTAAGGACAGCAACAACTGACAAGTATGGCGCACTGTGGTTTTGGGGTCAGAAATGCATTAATTCAGATCTCAGCATTTATAACAGAGACTCTTAAATTCCCTTTGGATGGGGGAACATACAACTTTTTCTATCCCTGTATCTACTCTTTACTGAGGAGAGGAAAGCCAGCCATGCTGTTCTTAAACCCAACTCCATAATTTAATCAATAAAAGAGAGAGTTCCTCTCTGGCATCCAGAAGTCCTAAGGTGGAAAACTGTAGATTAGAAATGACTGCAGCGGGAAAAGTTGACGACAGCAATATGGTATCAAGTGGTGGACAGAGGAGGAAGCCAGTAAAAAATTGCTGATGGCAGAAGTTACCTGATCTGAAAAATGCTGGGTCTTTGCAGTTATTGTCTGTTGTTGTCAATAAATTGTCTGTTGTTTGATGCTGAAGGGACTATTAGAGTAACTCAAACTAGCTTTTTTACTTGCATTTTTTCACATTGCTTCTTTACCACCACTTTGCACACCCTAATATCTTCTTATTCTCCCTAAGAATTACACGCATGCAATGAACTTTCATCCACCCACCCCTGTTCTCCACCACCACGTTACACTTTCTAAAACCTTTCAAAAGGTGCCGATGACTGAGGCTTTTAGCAGATGCCATATTCCTGAGAGGCTCTTCATGACCTCAGCTTTATCTCCCTCTTCAGATTACATTTGTATCATTTACCTTCCTATTATTCCACACTGAAGCCACTTGGAATTTAGCACTTCTGGTAGCTATTCACAAAAGATATGTTCATTCCAAGCTAGGAGTAGCGCTCCTGCTCCTTCCATCTGCCATATTCTTCTGCCCTTCATAGTGCAACTGAAATGCTACTTTCTTACAATGACCTTTCCTGACTTTGGAAGTTACAATTCTCCCTACTGTAAGCTTTCATAGAATCCTATATTTTTCTTTATATCAAGCTTTTCTATATTAACTTAAAAAAAATCACAGTTCCTTAATGTGTTGGCTTTCCACTCCCAAGTCACATGACACTGAGAACCGTTTTATCTCTGTTTATATTATATCCTTAGCACCAAATAGAGTACATTTAAGTAGTATGGCCAAAATGAAGACTTGATTATTGATGAAATGGTGATAATGCTGATAATCTGTTCAGAAATTAGCCACCAATACTAATTTACTCTATTCAGCATCGTCAAATAAACAGAGACATTGATTAGGATATTCAGGTCAGTCACTCAGTCAAGTCTGACTCTTCGTGAGCCCATTGACTGCAGCATGCCAGACCTCCCTGTCCATCACCAACTCCCGGAGTTTACCCAAACTCCTGTCCATTGAGTCGGTGATGCCATTCAGGAATCTCATCCTCGGTCATCCCCTTCTCCTCCTGCCTTCAATCTTTCCCAGCATCAGGGTCTTTTCAAGTGAGTCAGTCCTTCGTATCAGGTGGCCAAAGTATTGGAGTTTCAGCTTCAGCATCAGTCCTTCCAATGAACACCCAGGACTGATATCCTTTAGGATGGACTGGTTTGATCTCCTAGCAATTCAAGGACTCTCAAGAGTCTCCAATACCACAATTCAAAAACATCAGTTCTTTGGCACTCGGCTTTATTTATAGTCCAACTCTCACATCCATACTTGGCTACTGGAAAAACCATAGCCTTGACTAGACAGACCTTTGTTGGCAAAGTAATGTCTTTGCTTTTTAATAAGTTGTCTATGTTGGTCATAACTTTCCTTCCAAGGAGTAAGCGTCTTTTAATTTCATGGCTGCAGTTACCATCTGCAGTGATTTTGGAGCCCCAAAAATAAAGTCTGTCACTGTTTCCCCATGCCATGAAGTGATGGGATCAGATTCCATGATCTTAGTTTTCTGAACATCAAGCTTTAAGCCAACTTTTTCACTCTCCTCTTTCACTTTCATCAAGAGGCTCTTTAGTTCTTCTTCACTTTCTGCCATAAGGGTGGTGTCATCTCCATATCTGAGGTTATTGATATTTCTGCTGGCAATCTTGATTCCAGTTTGTACTTCACCCAGCCCAGTTATTCTTGTGATATACTCTGCATATAAGTTAAATAAGCACAGTGACAATATACAGCCTTGACATACTCTTTTTCCTGTTTGGAAACAGTCTGTTGTTCCATATCAAGTTCTAACTGTTGTTTCCTGACCTGCATACAGGTTTCTCAAAAGGCGGGTTAGGTGGTCTGGTATTCCCATCTCTTTCAGAATTTTCCACAGTTTGTTGTAATCCACACTGTCAAGGCTTTGACATAGTCAATAAAGCATATATAGATGTTTTTCTGGAACTCTGCTTTTTCAATGATCCAGCAGATGTTGGCAATTTGATTTCTGGTTCCTCTGCCTTTTCTAAAACCAGCTTGAACATCTGGAATTTCACGGTTCACGTATTGTTGAAGTGTGGCTTGGAAATTTTAAGCATTACTTTACTAATGTGTGCTGCTGCTGCTGCTGCTAAGTCGTTTCAGTTGTGTCTGACTCTGTGCGACCCCATAGATGGCAGCCCTCCAGGCTCCCCCATCCCTGGGATTCTCCAGGCAAGAACGCTGGAGTGGGTTGCCATATCCTTCTTCAATGCATGAAAGGGAAAAGTGAAAGTGAAGTCGCTCAGTCATGTCCAACTCTTTGCGACCCCATGGACTGCAGCCTACCAGGCTCCTTCGTCCATGGGATTTTCCAGGCAAGAGTACTGGAGTGGGGTGCCATTGCCTTCTCTGTGTGAGATGAGTGCAATTGTGTATTAGTTTGAACATTCTTTGGCATTACCTTTCTTTGGTATTGGAATGAAAACTGATCTTTTCCAGTCCTGTGGCCACTGCTGCGTTTTGCAAATTTGTTGGCATATTGTGTGCAGCACTTTCACAGCATCATATTTTAGGATTTGAAATAGCTCAACTGGAATTCCATCACCTCCACTAGCTTTGTTCGTAGTGATGCTTCCTAAACCCCACTTGACTTCACATTCCAGGATGTTTGGCTCTAGGTGAGTGATCACACCATCGTGATCATCTGGGTCATGAAGATCTTTTTTGTATAGTTCTTCTGTGTATTCTTGCCACCTCTTCTTAATATCTTCTGCTTCTTTTAGGTCCATACCATTTCTGTCCTTTATTGAGCACATCTTTGCATGAAATATTCCTTTGGAATCTCTAATTTTCTTGAAGAGATCTCTGGTCTTTCCCATTAAATATTACGAATTATTTAAATCACTATATTTATTGGGATCAATTAGTTTTTTATCATTCAGTCCAAATCAAATTGCATAAGTAACTTTAATACCCTAAAAGTAGTAGTATGTCAGAACTGTTCTGAAATGTATAATTTTGCCAGTAAAGATAGCTTACAGTATTATTTATTCTGTGAGTTTGGTTTTAAAGAGCCTTAATTTTAGACTTCATTGTGCTAGATTAGATTAATATTAAAAATATTTATGTCCGATCCATGTACATTCATGACGTAAGTATACTTCTCCTTTTGACTTTGAATTTAGCAAAGTCATTTGTTTGGCTGTGGATTGCTAGCAGACATGACATGTGACACAAGCAGAGCTTTGATATGTGCTTATGCAGTAGACATTGAACAATTTTGCTTCTCTCTGCAGAGCTTTCCCCTGAAAGCTGTGGTCTCATTCAAAAGGGATCTCAAATGCAAGGCTGTGGAGAAACTTTGTATACTATCAGTGCAAATGAAAATTCATACAGTCATTGTAACACTATGAAGGTTCATCAAAAATTTTAAAATATAACTACCCGATGATCCAGAAACCCCTCTTCTGAGTTTATACCCAAAGGAAATTAAATTCTGGAAGATATCTGTACTCCTATGTCAGTTGCAGCATTGTTCGGCAATAGCCAAGATACGGAAATACTTTGTATCCACTGACAGATGAATGGATAAAGAAATAATGATAGCATTAAAAAAGGAAGTCCTACTATTTGCCACAACATGGATGAACCTAGAGGACATTATGCTAAGTGAAATAAGTCAGACCCAGAAATTTAAAAAACCTTCATTATAGCATTTATATGTGTAATCTGAAAAAGTCAAGTAGAGAGTATAATGGTGATTACCAGCAATCTAAAAAAGTTAGAGAGTAGAGTGGAGATTACCAGGGACGAGGAGATGGGGGGAAAGGGGAGGTGTTAGTCAAAAGATAAAATGTTGCAGCTATGTAAAAGGAATCCCTGGAGATACATAGGGTACTGCATGATGACCATAATTAATGATACTGTTTGTTGCTGTTTACTTGCTCAGTCATGTCCAACTCTTTGCAACCCCAAAGACATTCTGGCCTGCCAGCCTCTATGTCCATGGTGTTGGATACTAAAAATTTGCTAAGAAAGCAGATTTCAGGTGCTCTCATCACATACCCAAGATCTGCTAAGTAGCTTAACTGTTTTAACCATATCACTCTGTATATCAAATCATTACACCTTACCCCTTAAATATATACAATTTTTATTTTTAAAAAACCCTTAAAAATAGAGAATCAGAGAATTGAATGGTTTTGTTCAATTGTTACTGAGCTAACATGTTCATGAATAATAAATTTTAATTGTTGGCTCCCAAGTTTAAAAAAAAAAATAATCTCAAATGAATATACAGTGAACAGAAATAACTCAGCTGAACTGTAGATGCTTGAGAAAAATACATGGTCATTGGTGAAGGCCGTTGAGAGTATCACATTGTTTATTAGTGGCGATGGTTAATTTTTAGCCATAATACACAAAAATTTGTGGGGAAGATGGTGTAAGGCAGAGGCCAGTTGCTGCCTTGGCAAATCACCATAAGTGAAACTTTTTTAATTACTTGAGTGTAATATAAATGACTAAAGGCTATTAATAATAGGATGTAAAGTTGTCCAAGCAGCCTGAAAAACCTGAAATATCACGAGTAAATACAAAAGACATTCAGTGATGATTATATAGCTTCCACACACTAGCTACACTCTAGCTTAGTTTCCTTGCATCCTAAAACTCTAGGTTCTGTTTCCTACATGTGTGTCTCTGTATATTTTCTAGTCACTTGAAATGATATGAAGACCAGTGCCTCCTTAACTAATACTAAAAGCTAACTAGATTTTTTCCAAAATTATTACTCTGAAACATGCAGAGATTTTTGTCAAGACTGCAACTAATCATTAAAACACAGAGGTATGATACGTTTCTCACCATCATCAAGCATCAAAAGGCATTTTTAACATGACGCCGTAATTCATAATCAGTTAACATTTTCTAGGATGTTGAAAGCTGCAGCATGATTTCAAAATTGAAATTGGTACTCTGGTCTCATTAATGAGTGCTTTGGAATATGTATGGAAATAGTTCTCATTTTCAATAATTCTTCTTGTTCATTATAGCATTTAAAGGGGGGTAGAGGGTGGGTATTAAAAATACCATTTTGCAGGCACACAAATTTTAACTAGCAGCAGATGGTAAGACTGTAAAGAAACTGTTCCTCAAGCCAAGCTTACAGAAATTGGTCTCTTTTCCTTATAGTCACACATCATTTAGTACTAGAATCAGGGGTCAGAGCAATACTTGCCACATGTTAACCCCAGTATATCTACCTCTTGCTGGTGTAGATGCTGCATTTCAAGGAATTTGATTTGAGTCAAAAAGCATGCTGTGATTTTTATTATAATGAGCCATGACCTTTGATGATATTTTGCTACTGCCCAATAATGAATTCTCTGGAGAACTTGAATCTCTTTTTTTACTTGAAATAAAGCTTCGTCTTATTTAAATGTTTTGTGGAACCATAAAGCTGTATTCTTTTTACATTCAATCTAGGGAGAGGTTTTTTTTGAGGCAAAGGAAAGATAGGGGAAATATATGTGTGTTGGTGTGTAAGTATGTATGTGTATGTCTTGATGTGGGGACAGGGAATTCATGGAGGGAAAGGTGGTAGGCTAGAAGTTAGCAGAGACAGAAAGATCCTTTACAGTCCTATGGTAATTTTTTTTTAATATCCTATAAATTCTTGGATGTGCTACTCTTCCAAAGTTGGAGGCTAATTCCCCTCCCCCTGAATATAAGTTGAGCTTTTTGAGTTGTTGCTAGTGAATGGAATGAGGTAAAAATGATGCTACAGAGTTTCCAAGAACAGATGGTAAACAAGGATAGCTTTTATCTGACTCTGTTGTATTATTTGCATTAGGGAAAGACAGTTGCCAGGTTGTGAAGTAACTCAGATAGTCTTGCGTGGGAATCTGTGTGAGACAGAACCACCCATAGAGAGCATGACTTGCAGCTATGTCAGGGAGCCACCCTGAGAGCAGATCCCTCAGCCCTACTCAAGGCTGCAGATGACTACAGCTCTGACACTTAAGACCAAACCTCATGAAGCCAGAAATGCCCAGCAAAACCACTCTTACTGTCCTGACCCTATGTTATTGTGAGAAGTTATGAAACATTATTACTATTTTGAGCCATTAAGTTTTAGAGTAATTTGCTACTCAGCAACAAATTACTAATACGTACAAGTTTAAATTTATTGATTTTATTTTATAATCACACTTTAGATAATATTGGCATCCCCTTTTTAGTTAAAAAAATTTATTTTTATTAAAAAAATTATATATTAGAAGTGAAAGACAAGTGAAGTGAAAGTGCTAGTCACTCAGTTGTGTCCAGCTCTTTGCGATCCCATGGAGTAAAGCCTGCCAGGCAAGAATACTGGAGTGAGTCACTATTTCCCTCTCCAGGAGATTTTCCCAGCCCAGCAGTCGAACACAGGTCTTCCTCATTGCAGGCAGATTCTTTGCCATCTGAGCCACAAGTGCCACGGGGATTCTCTAATATTGAGGGTTGGTTCTCTTGCTGATGAAGCACACAGTATATCTTCAGTTCAGTTCAGTTCAGTCACTCAGTCATGTCCGACTCTTTGCGACCCTGTGAATCACAGCACACCAGGCCTCCCTGTCCATCACCAACTCCCGGGATTCACTCAGACTCACGTCCATTGAGTTGGTGATACCATCCAGCCATCTCATCCTCTGTCGTCCCCTTCTCCTCCTGCCTCCAATCCCTCCCAGCATCAGAGTCTTCTCCAATGAGTCAACTCTTTGCATGAGGTGGCCAAAGTACTGGAGTTTCAGCTTCAGCATCAGTCCTTCCAATGAACACCCAGGACTGATCTCCTTTAGGATGGACTGGTTGGATCTCCTTGCAGTCCAAGGGACTTTCAAGAGTTTTCTCCAGCACCACAGTTCAAAAGCATCAATTCTTCTGCGTTCAGCTTTCTTCACAGTCCAACTCTCACATCTATACATGACCACTTACTCCTCCTTATTATTTTGTTCACTGTTTTTAACATGTGTGTTTTAATATTCATGTTCATATGGTGACTGCTGCTGTGCCACCAGCTATTGAAACTATTTTGAGGAGAGGAATAGGGGAAAGGGGCCGAATTCAATAGTGGTTTATTTAGGTCAAGAAGAAAAACCCTCTCCAGCACTCTTTCCTACACTACAGTGGCCATGTAGTTAATTGCCTCTCCTAAGCTACAAGGAAGGATCAGCACATTGACCTCTCGGGGGATAATCTGGAATCTGAAGGTTGTAAGATATGGAAAATGGGCATTTCTAGGCAATTCTCTGTACATCTCATCATCTACCCTATGTTCACATAAACTCTTTTTCTACTTTTTTTAATTTTGCAGACACACTTATTCCAAAAGGTATAACATTCACACCAGTCATGGACTGTAGCTCAAAGTTTAAGAACTCTGAGTAGTGTACAGATCATTTCAGTACTCCCAGAACAAAGAACAAAAGTAACAATGTATGCCATAGGGGGAAAAAAAAACTATTTTATGATTGTAAAATAAATGGGTTTTTATGCTTACTAACAGCCAGGTGCTCAGTTAAAATAAGTAAATTTACCTTTTCTTAGCATGAACAGATCATTCAAGAGATGTAAAATTATTATTGCTCCAATATTCAAGTTATACTTTGATGTAAATTATTCAGTGCAAATTTTTATAATCTCTTTAAATTTTCATACTTCTTTAGATATTAAGAGAAGCTGCTAACTACAAGCTAAAAATTAAAGTTTAGCCCACTCCTCAAGTAACTAGTAAGTTCAAAATTCGTTAAATGCACACTTTGCTATTAAGAAACAATTATGTGCAACCATTTAAATTATAAATTCTTATCAAACTTATGAGTTTATCTTAATTAAACTTAAATGGTTAATGATGTAATAAGTATGTATGTATGTGTGTGTATGCTGCACATGTGCTCAATCACTTAGTTGTGTCCAACTCTGCAACACCATGGACTGTAGCCCGCCAGACTGTAGACCATGGGATTTCCCAGACAAGAATACTGGAGTGGGTTGCCATTTCTTACTCCACATATATATGTAGTTTTCTCAAAAACAGTTCATCTGCTCAAAGCAATTGCAAAATAATTTTCCTTGAAAATGGCCTATTATTAAGTCTACCAGTTTTAAGAATGTTTTTATAAAAGCCTCTGGAACTTAAATTCAATATCATTTACGGAGCAACTGATTTAAATTTCTCTCAAAATTATATTAAATGAGTAAAATGGTTAAAAAATAAGTCCTTATTATACCATGAAATATTTGAGAAGAATTTTATGAAGTAAACCAAAGGTTTTGCAAAGTTTCTTTAAAAACGTGATTTATAAAGGAAAAAGCAATATAAAAAAGACAAATACCAAGAGAAAAAAATGGTAAGAATAAAGATCAATAGAAATATATTTAAAGATTAATTAAACAGAATTGGCTATAACACAATCCACATCCACAACAAACATGGAGTGAGAGAGAGATGTTAAGAGACATGAAGTTTAATTCAAAGGACAAATTCAGACAACAGTGAAGAAAATAAAATAAGAAAAAATTATCAAACCTGGAAAAAAAAAAAAACTTAGCTTTAAATTGGAAAAGCCAACTAAACACCAAACAGAATGACTTTTTAAAAAAATCTTATAATTTGATACATTCTTGCCCAATATTTGATAAAGGCTCTAAAATATAAAGAAAATCTTGAGGATGTCTCCCAGCAAAACAGAAGAGTAGTTTAAGAGAAAGGAAGATATAGGATCCAAACAATAATGGGATTCACATAAATATTCAGTAAAATAAGATTTTGCAATATACTTATAAAGTAATAAGTTCAAATGAAAGCAATTTTCTATGAAGAATGCTTTCAAAAAGACAGTTTCTCTTTAGCCTATACTATAATTAGGATTCTGAATATCTAATGACTATCGATTGTGATCTGAGACATATTGAAATGATTTATTTGTGTGATTTCTAGAAAGTTAGTAGAACAGGAACTCATGTAAAAACTTCTCCCTTGAGCTGCATTAGATCAGACTTAGGAGCATAGTTTTATTCTCTCTGTCTAGGCATCTGGGTTAATTTTGTAATGAATTCACACAGTAACAATATCGCAGTGTAATCCCTTCTACCTCAGGATATGACTGTATTTTTAGAGGGCCTTTTAAAGAGGTAATGTTAAATGAAATCATTAGGATGGACCCTCATCTTATGAAAAACTATACATTTTTTGTATAAACTATTAAAAAAATACATTTCCATTGTTTAAGCCTCTTGGTTCTTTGTGATAGCAGCCTTGGCAAACTAATACTATCACACTCAGGAACAAAATGGAATAAGAATGTACTAATGTATTAAGTGAACTAATTACATCATGTTCATAACAGAGAATAAAATTAGGCCTGACTAAATTTGATGAATAAAGAAAAAATAGAACAAACATCTAGTGTAGAAAATTGTTGAGGAAAGGATAATTAAAATGACTAAAAGTGATTGCTTCTTAAAACAGTACTAGAAATGAATAGGAAATGAGAGGTATTCAACTTTTTAAAAATAGCATTCTGCCCTGGAAAGAGTTTCATCAACACTTTCTAGATTCCATATATATGCATTGATATACTATATATATTTTCTTTCTCACTTCACTCTGGAAAACAGGCTCTGTGTTTATCCACCTCATTAGGACAGACACAAATGTGTTCTTTTTATGGCTGAGTACTATTCCATTGTGTAAATGTACAACAGCTTCTTTATCCATTCATCTGTCAATGGACACTGAGGTGTTACTAGACACCTAGTGCTGCAACGAACATCTGGGTACATGTGTCTCTTTCGATTATGATTTTTCTCAGAGTTTATGCCCAGTAGTGGCATTTTGGGTCATATGGTAGTTCTCTTCCTAGATTTCTAAGGAATCTCCATACTGCTTTCCATAGTGACTGTATCCATTTACATTCCCACCAACAGTGCAAGAGGGTTCCGTTTTCTCCACACCCTCTCTAGCATTTATTGTTTACAGATGTTTTAATGATGACCATTCTGACCAGTGTGAGGTGATAACTCATTGTCATTTTGATTTGCATTTCTCTAATAACGAGTGATGCTAAGCTTCATGTGTTTCTTCAGTTCGTGTTTCTTAGCCATCTGTTTATCTTCTCTGGAGAAATGTCTGTTTAGGTCTTTGGCCCATATTTTGACTGGGCTGTTTGTTTTCCTGATGTTGAACTATATGAGCTGCTTATATATTCTGGACATTATCCTTTGTTAGTTGTTTCATTTGCAATTATTTTCTCTCATTCTGAGGTTTGTCTTTAGTAGAGACAAGACATAGACAACAGACCTGTGGACGTAGTAGGGATGGAGAGCTTGGGATGAGCTGAGACAGTAGCATGGAAACATGCACTGTTGCTGCTAAGTCGCTTCAGTCGTGTCCGACTCTGTGCGACCCCATAGACGGCAGCCCACCAGGCTCCCCCGTCCCTGGGATTCTCCAGGCAAGAACACTGGAGTGGGTTGCCATTTCCTTCTCCGATGCATGAAAGTGAAAAGTGAAAGTGAAGTCGCTCAGTCGTGTCCGACTCTCAGCGACCCCATGGACTGGACCCCACCAGGATCCTCCGTCCATGGGATCTTCCAGGCAAAAGTACTGGGGTGGAGTGCCATTGCCTTCCCGGGGAAACGTGCATTAGCATATGTAAAATAGATAGCCAGTGGAAATTTACTGTGTGATGCAGTTCAAATCAAGTGTTCTATAACAACATAGAGGGGTGGGGTGAGGTGGGAGGCAGGAGAGGGGTTCAAAACAGAGGGCATACATGTATACCTACAACTGATGCATGTGGATGTATGGCAGAGACCAACACAACATTGTAAAGCAATTATCTTTAGATTAAAAATAAATTAATTGAAAAATAAACTCAAAATGAATTGAAGAGCTTAAAAAATAGCATTCTATACGGTGATATTTTTGGTCTGTGGATTACTTTTCACCAAAAAGTAGGTATAATTAATTAATCAGTTTTGAGCTGTTTATGAAAAGTTACCATAGACTTTGCCACTTCTGTATCAATTTTTTCCCCCGTATGTTTTTATTGCATGAGCTATTCAGGCTTACAGAATATGCAAAAGAAAATAAATGGTTATGAGAACTAATTTATTATCTGGTTTCCTAAAATGAAGAATATGTTGGTGACAAAACCCCAGGGAAAACTTTGAGACTTCAAAGGAAATATCATTGGAAGAAGCAGACTGGGGCTAAGATATAATTCAGGGAATTTTTATAAATTATAACTGCAGGCATTGAAACAGATAGAGTAACAGGTGGTAGAACAAGAGATGAAATGCAGAATGTTGGTGGTGAATGGACAGGCGGAGATGACAAGATTCAGCCTTCTGGAAGGATTTCAATTCAATATAGTATCTTTGAAAAGTGAATGGTCTCTGAAACAACTGAGGGACAATTCTATTGAACCCATGTCCTAGTCATTGACATTAAATATGTCTAGTCTTTCAATTCTTGAAATTAGTAGAAAATAAATAATGTAAATTGTATTTTTAGGTAGGCAGTCTTTTAAATGAGATTCAGGGTCATAATCAGTTAACAAAGGAAAAGACAGAGATCATTGTCTTTAATTCAGAATGGAGGTCTGAATTAACTTATTTACTAATATATGTCCAAGAAATGCATTCTGTGCTGTATTTAGTTGCTCAATCATGTCCAACTCTGCAATCCCATGGTCTGTAGCCCACCAGGCTCCTCTGTCCATGGGGATTCTCCAGGCAAGAATACTGGAGTGGGTTGCTATACCCTCCTCCAGGGGATCTTCTCAACCCAGGGATCAAACCCAAATTTCCCTCATTGCAGGAGATTTTTTACTATCTGAGCCACAACGAAAGGCATAACTTAGATCAAAAATTAAAATGTGTTTGATGTTCTTTGTTAATGCAGACAGGATGTCTTTCATAAAGAAATATACTTTTTTCATATATGCTGCATAATTTTATTACTCAGTTTAAATGAGATTGAATTTGGAGATTATCTGTGAGCAGATTGAAGCAGTTATCAGTGAACAAAATAAACACAACTGTATGAGATCCGATGCAAATCATTCAGAATGAATTGTTTAGTCTTTTATTTTTAATTATCAGAAAATTTATCTTGTTTTTATAATAATAAAAAATCACAAATAACATGCAATAATAGAATTTTCATTATGTACATCTTTCCATTTCAGCCAAATTCAAGGAAAAATAATCTATACTTGTTTTAGTCCATCAGAGCTACTGTAATGAAGCACAACAGAATGGGTAGCTTCTAAACCAAAGAAATGTAATTCCTATAGTTGTGGAGATTGTGAATGCCAATGTCAGGAGCCAGCATGGTCTGGGAAGGGCCCTTCTCTGGGTTGCAGACTTCTGATCATACCCCAACATGTGGAGAGGAGCTAGATAGAGTTCTCTGAACTCTCTTTTTTCTAAAATCACTAATCCCAATCATGAGGCTCCATCCTCATGGTCCAAGTGCTTCCCAAAGCCCCTACCTTCTAATATCACACTGGATGTTAGGGTTTCAACTTAGGGATTTGGGGAGGACACAAATAATCAGACTACAGAAACATTTGTTCATCCTGCTTCTTCATGCCCCTATTTCAGTCTCTTCAACCTGGCCTTGACTCCCACAACTGGACTTGTCATCTCCATAGATGTACAAGTACTTCTTTGTAATTGTCTTCATCTTAGTTGACTTTTCAGAAACTCTGAGCTATATCCTTCTTTATTTACCTCCCTATTGGTAATTTCTATTTGAATTTTCCTTAAATAGGTCAGTGTTAAACTTTCCAAAATGGAGCTGTATCTTTCTCCTTGTTGTTCCATGGTCTAATCAGTTGAGCCTTCCAACTTCTTTTTCAACCTTATGTACTAATCACTCTCTTTAGTTGCTAAGTCATGACTGACTCTTGTGATTCTGTGAACTGCAGCCTGCCGGGCTCCTCTGTCCATGGGATTCTCCAGGCAAGGATACTGGAGTGGATTGCCATTTACTTCTCCAGGGGATTTTCCCGACCCAGGGATCGAATCCAGGTCTCCTGCACCAGAGGCAGATTCTATACCAACTGAGCTACAGTGGAAGCCCTTTGAAGTCAATGCTATCCCCTAGATATTTTTTTCTAATCTAACCATTTCTCTCTGTCCATGTGTCCTTATTATAGTCAAGACTAGTTTTATCTTTTGCCTGGATTGTGGTCATGCCCTTCTAACTAGTCTTTTTGTCTATGTTCTTTTTCTAATCCATTCCATTCTCCATATCATAAGCAATCTTATTCAAAAATGAATTGTACAAACATATAGTATGTATATGGAGAAGGAAACGGCAATCCACTCCAGTATTCTTGCCTAGAGAATCCTGTGGACAGAGGAGCCTGGTGGGCTGCTGTCTATGGGGTCTCACAGTGTCAGACAAGACTGAAATGACTTAGCAGCAGCAGCAGTAGTATGTATAAACATATGTGTGAATATATGTGTACATTTTGTGTGTGAAAGTGTATGTGTGCATATATATGTACACGTACACTTGGTTCCACAGCCTTGGTTCCTCTCAGTGTGACATTCCAAATACTTATTCTGGTTTATAAAGATCATGTGTAGCTTTGGCTATCTCTTCTTATATCTGTTTACTTATTCAGCCCCCATCTCTCATTATATCACCCTCACATTTAACTATTGGACTATTTTCAGTTCCAGTGTGATGATGAGTTTTCTTCTTACTTTAGGGTTTTAAAGCACCTTTTTCCTTCTGTTCACAACTTTTTAATTCTCAATGTTCTACTACATTCCTGCTCCTACTTCTGAATAACTCTGTGGATTAGAAGTGTCTGTAGCTGGTTCTCACATTTCTTTTGGCCTCCTGGACATAGGAGTATTGCCATCAATTTTTCTTGAACTGTCAACTCAAGGACTTTCTGAGAGTAGATTTGTATTAGAGCAAAATAAGTAACAATCCAGTTGGTGACTGTAGGACTAGCTGCAGCACCTATTTTTTAAGTATGTAGTGTTGGTTGATGATGAGATATAGCTGAGAATATGCACATGAGTCCATAGCCCTGAGTGAATGCCTAGAATACTACACATAAAAAATTGAAATGAGCTTAGGGCTGGGACCTTTCAAACCTGAAGTTCTGCCCATGCTTAGCTTGTCTTTCATGACTGCTTCTCTCAAGTGCAGAATGACATAAAGTGTGCCTGGGTGTCATGGAAACTCTACAAAGCTGCTGTTGTGGCATTCCAAATTGTTTCCTTTCTGTATCTTTCTAGTGATCAGTCATCCTGATGCTGTTGAAGTATATTGTGTCTTATGAGTTACATTCTCAGTTTAAACCTAAGATCACTGCTGCCGGTAGAGTAGAGAGGCACTTGAATCTCTATTCATTAAATTTAGCTACTGGGTCACTTCCTCCAGGAAGTGTTCCCTGACTGACCAGGTAAGTCAAGAATTGAAGTCATAATGTCCTCATAAAGCAGATACACTTCTCTCCTCAGTAGTTATTAAGCTATATAATTCTTTATTCATCAATAAATGTATACTTTCTTTTACTCATCAGTGTTTCCCAAATATATGATACAATCTCTGACTTAGTAGCTTTTGAATAAAATTATTAAATAAACAAATGACTAAAGAATACAAATCTATCCCTGCCTTGGAGAATAGGGAACTGGTAAATAAGGTTTAGGTAAGTCAAGCTCAGTTTTCTGTTTGTTCTCCCATTGTATCAATTTATTCTTGCTATGTAACAGACCTTCAAAACTGGCTTAAAATAATAATATTTTTTACTGAGCATGTGTCTGCGGGTTGGCTGGGAAGTGGCTGGTCAAGGCTCAGTGTGGTTAGGATGCCCTGCTCTAGGCTGCAGTAACTGGCTAGCTCTATCTCTTACTGTAGGACCATGGGTCTAGTCCACAGGTCTCTCATGGTTCTTGGACCAGCAGGATGGGTAGGCTATACTTTTTATATGGCAGAGGCAGAGGTGCAAAAGAGAAAGTAAATGTATGCCAGTTCTTTTGCAACACCCCCTTGGCAGTGACATGGTGTTACTTCTGCCCACCTATCATTGACCAAGGCACATCTAAAGTCAAGCACCAGGAAAATACCTTTCACCTACAGAGAGGCCATGGCACAGCAAGTGAAACAACAATGTGAAAAAACTGTAACTATGTGATGAATGTGTTAAATGACCTTATTATAGCAATAGCAATTATAACAATATATCCATATATCAAATCACTACTCCATATACCTTAAACTTTTGCAATGTCATATGTCTATTTTGAGGGCTTCCCAGGTGGCACAATGGTAAAGAATATATACCTGCCAATTTAGGAGACACAAAAGAGGTGGATTCAATCCCTGGGTCAGGAAGATCCCCTGGAGAAGGGAATGGCTACCCACTCCAGTATTCTTGAATTCCATGAATAGAGGAGCCTGGTGGGCTACAGTCCATGGGGTTGCAAAGAGTTAGACGCAACTGAGCATAGAACATGACTATTTTAGCTCAAGAAAGCTGGAGGAAAAAAATCAGATTACGTACTGCACCAAATTTCAACTATTTTGTATGGGCAATATGAAACCAGCCTGCCAGGCTTGTCTGTCCATGGGATTTCTCAAACAAGAATCCTGGAGTGAATTGCCATTCCCTTCTCCAGGGGATCTTTCTGATCCAGGAATCAAACCCAAGTACCAAGTCTCTCTTGTAGCAGGCATATCCTTTACCATCTGAGCCACCAGGGAAGCCCCCAACTTTTATAATATGGATATATATATATATATATATATAATTTCTCTAAGTTAGGTGGTCTGGGTTTCTTATGATTATAGGAAAATAATATATATATATAGTCTTAAGACCAAGTTTATTTCTCCTGAAGAATGGCTATTTTAAATGTAGAAGCTCTGTTGCTCAGTTGTTCAGGTCCAAGTATTGTTTTTGTTGTTGTTACTTGAATTTTGTGGATAAATTCTTTGAACCTTAATTGGTCTTGGCCTGCAAATATCTGACTCAAGTTGCATTGCTTTCTGCTGAACAGTTGAGATTGTCATTAGCATTAGTGAACATATTTCCACAGTTTTGTAATTTATTTTAGTCAAAGGAAAGATCAATTGCATTTTGAAAATACTGTTCACGTTGTTAGGATCCTTCCAATCAATTCAGGCAAGGAAGGTGTAGATTCATTATTTTATAATCTAGGTAGCATTGAAGGTAGTGATAAATGCTTTCCTCAGAGTAAAAACACACCTTTATTTCTTTTTTAACGTACAAATTACTTGTATAACTCGATAGTTTAGTCTGCTTCCAATGTTTAAAAAGTAGATGATTTAAGGTCAATCGGTGAATTCATTGCTCTTGACTTTAAATGTGTCTTCATTATATGCATTCGAAAGAAAAAAATATTACCTAATCTGCAATGATATATTTTAATCTCTAAATAATCTCTTGGATACATTTACAACTATAATTTTGTGTATTGTGAAGCGCTCTAATTACTCAATGTGAATTCTAGTCTAATGTTGACCAAAAAAAAAAAAAAAAAAAAAAACCAAGATGTGAAAGTATTCATAACATTGACTGCAGATAAATGCACTGAGGAACAGAAGGAAAGAGCAGTGTTTTAAGGGCATTCAGATTCCTAGTTTTTAAGCCACTAATGCTAGTTATAAAGTTGGTTAAGGTAGGCTTGGGGAGAAAATATTTGAGAAGGGGTTATAAAACATCATGGAGTTTTGATATTCTCTTATTCTAAAATATCTGTTTCGACAGTAGTTGTATTGGGATGGGAACTATTGAGATCTGATCCATATTACCAGAATGTCATGAAGAAAGGTGCCATGCTCAATAAATATTACACATCGATGATTGCAATAGACTGAGTGTTTGTGTCTCCACACCCTGCTGATACATGAGTTGAAATCCTAATGCCTAAGGTGATTGTATTAGGAGGTGAGGTCTTTGGGACGTGATTCAGGAGAGTGGAGGTCTCATGAATACGGTCAGTGACATTATGAATGGGGCCCCAGAGAGCTCTCTTGCCCCTCCAGGTGTAAGAACATTGAGAAATCAGCCACCTATTAACCAGGAAGCATCCTCCCACCAGACCGTTATCTTTGACTTTCCAAACTCTTGAACTGTGAGAAATAAGATTCATTGCTTATAAGCCACAAAGTCTATCATGTTTTTTTATAGCAGTCTGAATGGCATATAAAAGTGACTTTGATAAATCTTTATTTTGTTTTACTGAGTATGTAGTTAGGTGATTGTAGAGTATTTTCTACCCTCTATACTTGCTGCTTTATAAGATTGGTCTGTACTTTTGTACATATATATGTACATATGTATTCATAACTGCATGTTTGCTTAATAATCTTATGAGAAAGGTCACCATATTTGGAGGGATAAAATCAAAAAATACATGTTATAAAGCAGCAATGATGTTCAATGTGTAAATGTGTGCATTCCTATAGTTCTTTGATAACCACAAAAAGTATATGCAACATTTTATGATACATGATATTTCAAAGAGAATGCATGTTGATTCACATATGAACTTTAGAACAATGGTATTATACATAATTAGAACCTGAGGGATAAGAGACAAAAATTAATCTGTTTCTGTCTTCTTTATCTTGGTATTTTCCTATTTTACATATGGCAAACACTTCATATTCTACTGTGAATAAGTGATAGAGGAGTCAAGAACTGTGAATTAAAAGTATAGTATATAAATGGAATAAGAGGATTAATATTGTAAGATGGGTGGATTGGTAAGAAGGTAAAGAGTAAAACCTGAGTGAAGAAACTAAAAATGGGGACTTCCCTGGCGGTTCAGTGGTTAAGACTCCGTGTTCCCAATGCAGGAGGTGTGGGTTTGATCCCTGGTCAGGGAACTAAGATCCCACATGTTGCACAGTGCCTAGAAAACAAACAAACAACAATCAAAAAAAAAAAAACCAACAACTAGATATACTGGGAAAGATACAGCCTTTAAGTATAGAGAACAGAGTCTTTATGGGACCTGGTTTGACCTGAACTGAGCATCTAAAGACAGACAGAAATTGAGATTGAATGTTGGAGTCAAGAAGAAAAATACATAGATTAGTTAGGCAGAAACTACAATTTAGCCTTGGACTGAAGTTCCAGGATCCTAGCCAGAGATGATTGCCTAATAAGATCTCAAATTTAGAGATTCTCCGTCTTTTCTAAGCTATAAAAACATCTTACATGAAATATTTTATTCATTTCTTACACCATTCCTAGAATAATCATTATTTTTAATCAGTCCTTTGCAAAGGAAGTAGTTGAGATGCTAGAGGTAATCTACCCAAAGGCCCCATAGCTGGGAATAGGGGAAGCCAGGATGGAAACCCAGGCATCGCTCTGGAGCTCATGCTCTTAACCTGGAAGGGTCCCTGGAAGAAAGAAGGGAGTGAAGGGTTATAGCTTCTCACCATTCAGCTGGAGTTCAGAGCACACTGTATGATGAGATGTGCGAGTGGAAATGTCCTGGTAAAGTGTAGGCTTGCAGGCAAGGTAGCACTTCCATCAGACAGTCTTAGCATATGTAAAAGCAGCAGCAGCGGCCATGTGGTTACAGATTTCCAAGGCATCGAGAGAGATGACCTTGAACTTTGTTCATCAGGAGGCTAGATGGGAACAGTTCTGATTGTGGTATCAAGGCCAGAATGATATTCAGTGTTTGGAGTTCCCTGGGGAAAGGAACAAACAAAAAAAAAAGTTTTCACTAACCCTTTTTAAATCATAGATAAAAGCCAGTTACATCTCTAAACATTTCAGAGGACACTGGTGACTAGATTGAAACTGCCAAATGTAATCATTTTGCACCATCCACCTTTATAACAAAAGTTTATATGTTTTCACTTCTTTGGAAGACAGGCTGGTGACCACAGAATGAAATTTTTTTTTCCAGCATGATTTTTGCTTGAAAGGATTCTGTGCCTCAAGGGTATTATGCTAGGCACTCACAGACAATAAAATAAATTGAAATAGAGACACTAGACACTATTAAGTTATAGACGGTTACTAATAGGCAGTTTTGCAGTAAAGGACTGAATATGGAATTGCACATCGAGTTCTACCACAATAGCTACTAGCTGTAAAATAAGAGCCTTATGTTCCTTGTGATTTCAGATTTTTAAAGCATTTATTACATTTTTTCTGGATTTTTTTAGAACTGGACTCACGGCTTTAAATTGAGCAATGCTGTCCTGAAGTAGATATTTGAAAAAAATATATATCTTGAGCATATTATTTGAAAATGCAATTAATATCCCTTTACAAATAAGACTGTCTTGTCTTTTCCAGTTTTTCAGATACTCTGACATATATATGTAGTATGCATTCAGTAAGTGGTAACTATTTTGCTTTTCATATCTGAGTTAAAAAAAAAAAAACAGCTTGTGAATTATTTGCTGAGATGTTTTGTGGTATTCTCGTAGGATATCTTTGTTTTCCAAGTCACTGGATGAAAGTTGTCATACAGGGCCATGAGGAGGAGGCTGGGTTCCCAGACCGATTATCTCAAGAAATAGCTGTTCTCTTGGCTGGAACATTGTTCATTCCCTTGGGCCACAGAATGAGGACAGATGTGAAAAGGAAGAATCCTTGCTGATAATTTTATCAGACCTTATAATCCTTTGTCTTTTAATAAACTGCAGTGGAACTTGAGGAAATGAGACATAGTGTGGTGGAGTTTGAATTGCATAGGGCAGAAAAGGAATGTTGTACAGCATTTGTGTGTGTGTGCATGTATTTATGTGGTTGCCTCAGTATTCAGTCATATCTAATATCTGCAGGTCGTGCAGCCCTCTTTCCTTTGAAAATAGCCTCCCTATTTCACTTTGGTCCTGGTGAAGCCAGGGAGGCCATAAGGATCTGGGCTGTGCTGGGCCCGCTGGTTTTGCATCCAGGTTTTAATACTTACTGTGTGACCTTGGGCAAGTTACTTAACCTCTCTGCATGTCCTTGTCTTCATCTTAAAATAGAGTTAATATGAAACCTTCCATATTAGGTTATTATATATTAGGATTTGTATAACCTGGATTTCCCTAAAGAACAGAGTCTAAGATACAGGACTGGGTGCCATTGGTTTGTTGTAGGAGGTGATCACATGTGGTTGGGTCCTGGGGAGAGTAAAATAGTGAAGACACAGAGTAAATTTAGCGATCTGTCCCAAGGTGGTCCCTGCTATGATCACTGGGGTTCAACCCTGCTGCAAGTCCTTTGAGGCCTGTACAGACTTTCCCAGAGAAAGGTCTCCCAAAAAACTGAGGAGTGGAGTATTCACAGCAGACCCCCCTTTCCCAGGGTGTTCCCCATGGGGTGCTAATTTTGACACACTTGGAGGTTTGCACACATGTATCTGAACAGTCCCACAGGAATCTCTCCAGGCTCTGGGAGAGAAGATCAGGGCAGATACTCAGAGGTGTGTTGCACACACAGGCAAGATATTGTCAGAATATGCCTGGTGACTGCCACCAACCAGCTGAAGTTAAAAAGAGGCCCTAGGAGATATAAGAAGGGGGAGATGTTGTTTTGGGATTAAATGGGGGGGGGGGGGGGAAATGTGTGCAAAATGTCTAGACCATCATCTGGATCATGGTAAGCACTCAATACCTGTTAACTAGCAAACAGATATACTGTTCTGGGCAGAGGTATGTAAGTATTTTATAGAAAATCATGTCTCTAGACTTCTTCCTTCTTATAACATGTATATATTATGTTGTAAAATAATACTGTCAGAGCTTTACTATACCACATTACAGTAACAATAGTAAAATGTTGGTTACTCCCCTCTCTTCTCAGGGGAAGGAATAATTAATTGTAACTTGAACAATGTCCAAAGAATCCCTAGGCTTTAAGTAAGACTATCCAAGGGACATAAAGATTAACAAATTCCTATGGACACAAAGACATCTGATCAGTGTATGCGCTTAAATAAGATGTTTTCCCAACCTCAACACATACATTCAAACGCGCACACACACACACACACACACATATACACACACAGAGTTCAGCTGCAATAAAACATGAAAATGAGCTACTTTTCAGGCAAGTTTTAGATCTGTTTCAACCCACAAATGAGGCAAGCAATTTGAGCTAAAAGTGAGACCTACATATTTTCTTAATTCCCAGTTGCTTCACTGAGAACAATGAACTTTTTCTCATCATTGTAGATAATGAATTAGCAAGCTTAGCTTTAGATCATTCATACTTTTTTTCTTAATCTATAATTGAAAAAATGTGCTTCCTTTTGTCCTTCTTTCCTTTGATGCTTCCTTGTGATACTTAAATTTTTATTTCTTTATGCTGATAAAATATGGAGAAGCACGTAGGCAGAGTATTCAGCAAGATACCTATCTATAAGTGAAGACCATTTTAAAATTTGCCTTTCTTATAGAAGATGGGGAAATTGGATAGATTTTCCTAAGGAGATAAGTAAACATAATGAATATAGAATATAGGTGTTTTTGTTTTTTGGTTTTTTTTTCATTAAAAGCAGAAAGGCTTACTTGGGAGAAAAGTAAAAATATAAATAATCATCAGCCTTTTTGTCCACAGTTGTGTTCACATAGGTCAAGATGTCTTTTTAAATATTTTGCTTTTGTTTTTAAGTCTAAAAGTTATTTACACATTTTCTGAAATGTCTATCCAGTGTGTGTTAAACATTCTTTAAAACATTATTGAAATTAAAACTATTGATACACTTCCTAACAGATCTGTTTGAGTTTATTAAATCCAACACTTTGACTCATTTGTGGGTGACTTCAAAAATCCTAGCACTGCCTGTGCAAATGAAATCACTGTTTGGAGTTACTTGTGGTCTTTCACAGAAAATGCTGAAGAGCTCAGATGAGTACCCCATAATGGGTTTACCTTGGCTCCTCACAATGCATTTAACTACAGCAGTGATAATGAATGGCCACAAATCGAGGCATAAATTTCAGACTTGGGAAGTTTAGGTCTGGTGTTAGGAGTGCCTTACTATAAATAAGTACTGGCTGCCCTTGAACATTTTTAAAGCATGTGTGGATCTGGTGTTAAAACTAGCAAAATTCATTGCTCATTTTTCCTTTGCTGGTAGGAGAATTTACAGTATGTCTCTTGGGTCTCTTGAGCTATGTGGGAATACACAAATCTCAGCTTTAGTGAGAGCCATGCAGTGCATTTATTAGTCTTAGGGAATCCAAATCAGCTCCACTGATTTGGAGATTTTCTCCTTTTAGAAAATTACATGGACTTCTGTATTTAGGATGCCCTATATTACCTTAATTGTGACTCTTTTAACACACTTACTGCTTAATGTATGACTTTTCTTTGCAACTTTTATCACCTTAACTCTGCTGGTTAGATTTGAAGATTAGAGCAATTAGCAGAAGACAGTTGACCTTCCTCAGGGTCATCTCAGAGAGCCCCTGCCAACCACTGAGATATTTGGATTATTTTAGGCAGTGATGATTTAGATTATTTAAAGTAGTAGTAATAAAAATTAATAGAGGAAAATGGTTTATTGTTTAATTTCTCATTTTATATAAGGTGTATGTTTTCCAGTGGATTATATGCACTAACATGTTCTGCTAATAATAATTTGTGTTTTTGCTATGAATAGTGTAGGCAAGTTGCTAGGAATGAAAGAAAGGAGAGAAATTGCCCTAAAGATGCTTACAGCCTAATATAGGCAATGAGACAGTTTAAAAAATAGCTACATACCTGAAAGAAATATATATTATATATATGTGTGTATACATATACTAATGAATTAATATGTATGTCTATATAATAATTAAAATATCAATTGCAGCACTATCATGTTAGTCAAAATTTGGAAATTACCCTAAGTTCCCTAAGCAGTAGGATGAATTACTAATCTGTCTCATAGTTGCATGGTAGAATATAATATGGCCCCAGGAATTAATAAATCATAATAATCTGTATGCAGGTCAGGAAGCAACAGTTAGAACTGGACATGGAACAACAGACTGGTTCCAAATAGGAAAAGGAGTACGTCAAGGCTGTATATTGTCACCCTGCTGATTTAACTTATATGTAGAGTACATCATGAGAAACGCTGGACTGGAAGAAGCACAAGTTGGAATCAAGATTGTTGGGAGAAATATCAATAACCTCAGATACGCAGATGACATCACCCTTATGGCAGAAAGTGAAGAGGAACTAAAAAGCCTCTTGATGAAAGTGAAAGTGGAGAGTGAAAAAGCTGGCTTAAAGCTCAACATTCAGAAAACAAAGATCATGGCATCCGGTCCCATCACTTCATGGGAAACAGATGGGGAAACAGTGGAAACAGTGTCAGACTTTAGTTTTTGGGCTCCAAAATCACTGCAGATGGTGACTGCAGCCATGAAATTAAAAGACGCTTTATCCTTGGAAGGAAAGTTATGACCAACCTAGAGAGCATATTCAGAAGCAGAGACATTACTTTGCCAAGAAAATTCCGTCTAGTCAAGGCTATGGTCTTTCCTGTGGTCATGTATGGATGTGAGAGCTGGACTGTGAAGAAGGCCGAATGCCAAAGAATTGATGCTTTTGAACTGTGGTGTTGGAGAAGACTCTTGAGAGTCCCTTGAACTGCAAGGAGATCCAACCAGTCCATTCTGAAGGAGATCAGCCCTGGGATTTCTTTGGAAGAAATGGTGCTAAAGCTGAAACTCCAGTACTTTGGCCACCTCATGTGAAGAGTTGACTCATTGGAAAAGACTCTGATGCTTGGAGGGATTGGGGGCAGGAGGAGAAGGGGACGACAGAGAATGAGATGGCTGGATGGGATCACTGACTCGATGGACATGAGTCTGAGTGACCTCCGGGAGTTGGTGATGGACAGGGAGGCCTGGCGTGCTGCGATTCATGGGGTCGCAAAGAGTCGGACATGACTGAGAGACTGAACTGAACTGAACTATGTGTAGAAACATGGATGAATATAATGTTGAGTATGTTAGGTAGTTAGAATAGGAAAAAGGAGTCTAAAATGATGATGGATAAACGACAAAATGGGAAAAGCCTGTGAAAACTAAACACAATACATTCCATGGCCATTGCCATTCTAGACTCCTTTTTCCTATTCTAACTACCTAACAAGTAGAAGAAGCCAGACACAAAAAAACATATACTGTATGATTCTATTTATGTAAAGTACAGACAAATACCTCTGTGCTGTTAGAAGTCAGGCAAGTTACCAGTGACTAGTAACCATAGTGATAGATAGTAGAGGATGTGAAGTGGCCTTCTGGGGTTCTCACTGAATTATTATGCTGTTTTGAACTGTGTGTTATGAACAGTTCATGAAAATTCATAAACCAGACATATATGATGCATGCATTTTTCTATATGTATATATATACTTCAATTGAGATTTTAAAAATGAGCAGTTTTAGTAGAAGAAAGAAGACCTTTGCAGAGGAAATGTTTTAAGAGTGAACTATATCTACTAGGTGCCACTGCCTTAGTTTTCTTGATGAATTGACAGGGTTTAACGATCTGGAGATAGTTGTTTATGAAGGAAGAAGAAACATAAGCCAAGACAAAGAGGTGGGAAAGCATCAGGTCACTTATTAAATGAAATTTTAAGTCCTTGAGAAGTAGAACAAGTACAAAGAGAAAAATATTGAGTTTGGTTAGGCCAAACAATGAAAAAAATAAATTATGAAAAAGTTTTCTATTTTTCTTTACCTAATGGCAGTCAGTGAAATTTTTGAGCAATAAGATGGCATAGTTGTGCTTTTGAAATGTAGCAATTGCGTTTGGGATGATAGATTGAAAGTCAGAGTGACTGAAGGAGAGAAGATTGAAGCATGCCTGCAGTATTAACATGGGAACTTAATATGGGTCTGTGCTGGATGACAGTGGTGGGATGGTGACTGGCAGTCAAGAATTGTGAACTGGGTGAACACTATTATAAAGCACTAAGTGAAGGAATGGGATTTTGGGTTAGATTCTATAAGTAGGCTTTCTTAAAGAATGAGTTTGTTTTCTCAGTGGTTCATTATTCCAAAGCAGGATCTATTTTTTACAAGGTAATGTCATTTGAAATTGGGATTGGAGCACATGGTAAACTCTACCAGACTTTTAGGTGACAGTCAGATCACTGAATTTTAACTGCTTCAAGTGAGAATTGAATATAGAATGCAGTGGTGGGCTGGGTTGTATTATCTGTTAATTCTATCAAAATGCATTTTGAAGTAAAATACAAGTTTCCCTCAAGAAGAATATTGCACCTCCTTCTCAGTAATTTTCCTAAATGAAAGACCAACAGTCACAGTGTATTTTGGGTGATTTGGTTAAGAATTGTTTTACACTACAAATTTCTTTAGTAGTTCTTATCTTGAAGGTCATTAATTCCAGAATTCTGAGAGGCAGATCAATGGTAGTAAATGCAACATCTTCGTTTTCTCTTAAAATTCTGACCACAGATACACTTACTAGGTTTGAGGTCAGTTTTTAAGGAAAAGCTATATATTTATGTTGAATTACAGTTTTTTTTCATTTAGTTTTGCTTGTGAATCCTGGCAAGAACTTTGGGATAGTTGGTGACAATTGACTCTAAGCATTTATATATGAGGAGGAAAGAAGAGTGGTCTAGCCCCAGATCCAAGCACGGATGTTTGGAAGTATCAGGGAGACACTTTATCAGCAAAGTATGTGGGTGAGAAGAAGGCCTGGATCATCTAATTCTTTCCAGTGAGCGTTGGATGAACTGAGTCTACTAGATAATTAATCTTCACTTTCTCTTTGCTCTTCTCAACACAGTTTAATTGTAGAGGAATTAAGAAGATAGAAAACATGGCTGATTCACTGTATATTAATGAACAGCTTCAATTCCAACTTGTATTTCTAAACTTCTCATCCTTTCTTTTACTGCTTTCCTATTTCCAATCCATCTTCCACATTCTCACTAACGCTGTCAATAAATTTGTTTTTATTTGATCATGCCACATGTCTATTGAAAAAGTCTGATGTGACAACATAGAAGGCACTAACTACTTTAACTTGCTTTTTATAGGTATTAATGGTCTGTTTGTTGAATCAACACTCATTGAGAAAAAGAAAAAAAAAATCTATCATTATTGGCAAACTCAGAGATAATATGACCCTAAAAAGATTTTAGCTTAGTTTTTGTCTTGCTGATTTTATTTTAAATTATCCACCTTACGTCAAGATCTTCAGTAGCAATAATGAATTAGTTATCTCTGAAGCATGTAGTGGAGTTCATTGTAAGTAAATACGATTGCAGTTTAAATATTGATTTGGGAATAATTGAGTTTGCAACATGTGTTTTATAAATTTGTTTATTTATGGGAAGGAAAAAAAATTTTGAATTTGAATTAATATATAAAAGACCCAAGAAGTTTATCCCCTCTCCAAAAATATATATTCAGAAATTATAAAGGGAACACAGTGATTAGAAGAAATATGAGGATCAGTACCTGTAAATTATGAAATGAATCATATTTATTTCTGAAATCAAAGGGAATTATTATATTTCAGCATGCCACATTTGAATGGAAACTCATAACATGTTAAAGAAACTTTCAGTATACATCACATACAATCCATAAACATGTAAACATTTTTTATGTACCATTATTTAGAATTTTTAAACAATAAATACATCAGAAATAAAGTTTTACTTGTTTATTGCAATAGTAAACTGAGACACAAGTTTAGAAGATGACATATGCCAAATGTGAAATGGGATATTGAATCAAGGTAGTGTTTCATTAATGTTTTTAATATATGATTTTTGCATAAGAAAACAATGTATGCTGGGTTCATAGTATCTCTCTTTCAAGGTAAATTTTGCTCTTTCTCTTGGCATCCATCTTGGCAAAGGTATAGCCACAAAATCATGTGTAAGTCACAGTTTCGTAAGATATAATTATCAAAATAAGCAACACAAATCTGATGCATCTTGTTTTCCTTTACCTTTAAAAAAAAATTCCTTTTGCCTCCACAGATTTACTTTCTTACAGGCTATCTAAAAATACTTTTTGTTTAAGAAGGAGAAAAAGTGCCTCGTGACAATTTGCATAATATGTTAATGCAGATATGCATCTAGACATCTGGATGGCATTTTAATACCTCATTCTCATTCAAGGAACTAGACCTCACACAGATGGTAGAGACAATTTTAAGAGCATTGTTGTAAACAAATAAGGGAGCCAGGAAGCCAAACACACTCCAAGATAGGCTTTGCCGCCAAAGAAGCTTTTTAGTGAGATGTTTTGACTACAAGATTGCACAGCCCTTATCAGTCTCTGACAAAAGGAGAGGGACCAGCAAGCAGTTTTCCTAGGCAAAGGAAAGGAGAAAAAACCCACACTACTGACATGCATTTTCAGCTTTGAATATTTGGAAGATTAAATATATTTTTATACTTATGCAGAATATGTGTGCATATACCCATACACATATACATATGTATATATAACATGTATATGCATATATCCATTTTTAAAATATATATAAAGAGAGATATAGGATTTAACAGTAAGTTTATCTCTCTCTTCTTTCTCTCCCTAGTGATCTGTACAATCAAATCTTGGGCTATTAAAAGCTGGTAGTCTGGAATCTTTTTGCCTAAGTTTAAACTCTGAGTTTAGATCTACAATTAAATAGCACTGTTGTTTTGAGCAAGTGACTTAGTCTCTTGTTACATCTGTTTTGTCATGTGGGATAATGATGGTCCCTGTCTTAAAGGGTGGATAAGAAGATTAAATGGATCCAATACTTAGCACATGCCCAAATCTCACAATCATTCAACACATGTTAGCAGTTATCATCACTGTTTTATTTTTTGTTATATTCTGAAGGTTCCCAGGTGGCTTAGTTTGTAAGGAATCAGCCTGCTAATGAAGGAGACACAGGAGACATGGGTTCAATCCCTGGTTGGGAGTATCCCTGGAGGAACACATGGCAACCCACTCCAATATTCTTGCCTGGAATATCTGATGGACAGAGGATCCTGGAAGGCTACAGTCCATGGGTTCACAAAGAGTTGGACAGGACTGAGCACACACACACGCACTTTTGAATCTTGCCATCTGTGATATGAAACTGTCAGGCGAGTGTAATCTCCTTGGTTCTGCCTCATCACAACAAAGATTTGAAGCAATGGACATTAAAGCTCTCGGCACATCACAGCTCTTGGACTGACCGTGTTATAGTTCTTAGACAGATCAGTGTTATGGCTCCATGTTACAGCTCAATGTTATTTGGAAAATACATCCTCAAGGCATGAGGGAATGCTGACCCAAAGACACGAAGAGGAGAGAGAGAGCATGAGAGCATGCAGGAAAGAGAGAGACCTGGCCTTTTGGCTCCTCTTTTTATGTTTTTTTCGTCTCCCCACTCCCCCGGGCCTGCCCTATGTAAATTGGGCTAGCCCGGAGTGCTGTTTCTTCTATCTGAGGCCCTCACTCTGGTCCTCAGACCTTCCTTTGTTCTGTTTTTGCAGGCTTTCCCCTTCCTTGTCTTGTAGCCACCGCCATTTTGGACTCCTGTTTCCTCTTCTACCTACCTAACAAAACCACTGACGTTGTTCTCTCATGAAGTAATAATAGGTTTCAGGGTCTCCCTGGAGATGTGACAGGGATCGGGCTCTGAAATCAGCCAAACTGTGTCTTAAACCTGAGTCTTTTTCTTACTGACTGGTGTGTCAGGTTAATTTCTTTATATGGTAGGTGGAGGACAATTCATAGTTGTTTTTCCTGTGTAAGGATGCATTTGAAGTAAAAGCTTTTGGGAACAGTTATACAGGTCACATGACTTGTTACTGAGGTTTGCATGCCTACTATTATCCAAAGGAAAGGACACTCAGCAATCATGTTTCTCCTTATTGTCTCTCTCTGGTAGACATTGCTTAATTTAGGCCAATTTGGATTTGGGATTGAGTGACATTTGTGAGTTGATGCTTAACTTTTAAAATAATGGCATTTCACCTATGGCTGATTCATGTTGATGTTTGGTAGAAACCAATGCAGTACTGTAAAGCAATTATCCTTCAATTAAAGATAAATAAATAAAATAATGGCATTTCATTTGAGGAGCTATGTATTTGTCAGGTTTGTCCTTGGTTATGCCTAAAGTAGTAATTTTTTTCAGAAGAGAAAATGAGAAATGGTAATAGAGGGGTGAGGAGATCAGTCCTGGGTGTTCATTGGAGGGACTGATGCTGAAGCTGAAACTCTGATGTTTTGGCCACCTCATGAGAAGAGTTGACTCACTGGAAAAGACCCTGATGCTGGGAGGGATTGGGGGCAGAAGAAGAAGGGGATGACAGAGGATGAGATGGCTGGATGGCATCACCAACTCGATGGATGTGAGTTTGGGTGAACTCCAGGAGATGGTGATGGACACGGAGGCCTGGCGTGCTGCGATTCATGGTATCGCAAAGAGTCAGACACAACTGAGTAACTGAACTGAACTGAATAGAGGGGTGAAAGTCCATCTAGAAGAGAGAGAAGGCCCTCAGAGTGAAACAGAGATGAGATAAAATAGAGATTGTGATTTCCTGGGTTCCATAGCATATCAGATTCATTCAAGCTGCTTTTTCTTAACTTACCCTGTATGTGATAGATTTCTTTTGCTAGTAATTAAAATATTCCTGATTAAGATAACACATAATTTGCCTTTCACTATTAGATCAACTTTGGGATTATAGTGTTCTAATATACTACCACATTATATTAATTGAGAACATTCATAAAGCAAAATGTGCCTGTTTTTGAGGAACATACTTTGCATGGTTCTTTTATTTTAAAAATTATTACAGATAGAAGTTTAATCATCATATAACAAATGGAGCCAAGTGAAGTGAAGTCACTCAGTCGTATCCAATTCTTTGTGACCCCATGGACTGTAGCCTACCAGGCTCCTCTGTCCATGGATGTTCCAGGCAAGAATACTGGAGTAGGTTGCCATGTCCTTCTCCAGGAGATCTTCCCGACCCACTGATCGGACCCAGGTCTCCCACATTGTAGGCAGATGCTTTACCATCTGAGCCACCAGGGAAGTCTCAAATTATGGTGTAAAGAAACTTTTTAAAAATAGGCAAAAGTAGTTTAAAAATTTTAGACATTATAAACCTATTTCTTAATGCTAACATTGTAAATTTTTTCATATTACCCTAAAGACTTCTCATAGATAACATTCTGTGGCCATAGCTCACTTTCACAATTACCCTGAATATAGCTGACTTCTAGTTAGTTCCATAACCAATTAACATTTTGTAGAATTGCCAAGCTCATCACTCTTATCCTTTCATTTAGAGATAAAACACCTTTTATTTATTTCACTGTAACACAGAAATACCTACATTAAGCTCAAGTAGGAGAAATAAAATGGAAAAAAAAATCCAAAAACCACAATTTGAAGTTGGTTAGAAGCTTGTCCAGATGACATTTAACATAGTATTGGGAAAATACAGATGCTTATCTTGGAATCAGCACACAAATTATGCTCATGGTAAAATTATAAATTTCTGACTCTTCAGGTTTGTTCTATATGTCCATTGAAGTATAAGCTCAAGAATAAGAGGTAAAAAGATTTCAAATATGAAACCTGTTTGTTTAGCTTCTCTCAGCATGAGTTTCTCAGTTTGTGAGGTGGTAATAAAATACAAACCTCACAGGTTATCAAAAAAGAAATGACATAACGTATATAAAATTCTTACACAATGTCTAACACAAAACATAACAAATATAGTTACTTCCAAATGGTAACAGAGCTATGGACCAATCTCTGCAGTTGTCATTATACAAGTGTACTGAAATTGAACATGAAAGACTGTTGTTTCAGTCTTTAATTAATTTAATTTCAGTCTTTAATTTTAATTTCAGTCTAATACCCAATATTTATGGAAATGCCAATATTTATGGAAATATATGGCATGTTTTTCTCTCTCAAACATTTTTTTAGGTCATCTTTAATCACTAAATGTGTCAGTAACCTCTTGTCTATTGAAAAATTTAATCTGTATTATCAGTAAAAAAATAAAGATATTTATCCTTTTTATGCACATAAGAAATTCGTGTATGTGACACTTGAGTGTATAGTCATAAGTGGGGTCATATGAATATTGTCACATAAAAGTTTTCTATCCTAACCATTGAGATCCTGGCATTAATCTAGATTGTAGATCTTAAATTTGTGTTCATTGAAAATTCACCAAGTAAAAGATAGTTCAATGCAGTTTCCATTTTTAGTATCAGTCTCTATTTTAATTATGGGTAAGATAAATAATAGGAATAAAGCAGCATGAGTCAAAGCATAGTAATTATGTATATTCCTTGTGAAAAACAGAACTGAAAAGTTATGAATAAAGTTGACACCTGCCTAAAAAATTGCTTGAATCTGGCTGGTATAAAATATAGTTAATGGAGAAGGAAATGGCAACCCACTCCAGTATTCTTGCCTGGAAAATCCCATGGACAGAGGAGCCTGGTGGGTAGTGTCAAGTTTGTAGAGTGGAACACGATAAGCATGCAGGATGCACCTACACATGTACCTACGTACATAGGTAAGAGTAGTCAAAGATGAGTTGACCTTTTTTGAAGCTCAAGTTTGGTTAGTAGAAGACAGAGTAAAAGTAAGCAAATGTTTACCTGCTGAGTACAGTAGCAGTATGCAAAGTATGTGTAGTACTATTATAGCAGTGAAAAATCACAAAGGAAGTATAAAGAAGGATGTTAGCCGAGACACTCATGGTGAACCACATCCAATGAGATGAAACCTTCACCCAAGAAAGCAACTTTAGTTTTAATAGTGTATGCACTTCAGGCCCAGATGACCACTGCTTCAGTTCACCTAATTTTCACCCTGGAAGAGTGTCACTAGCACAATCCAGCCTCTGGTGAGTGGTACGTTATAATCAGACCTGCATTTAAATGAATCCCCCTTCTAAAAGAAAAGACTAACAATAGAGTACTGCTCCTTAAATAAAAAGGTAGATAATAGTGAGAGAAATAGAAAAATATGAATAGTCCCTCCTTAAGTGGTTTTTTTCACCTGAAAAGTAGAGGGAGGAGGCAGGGAGAATCAGGTAAAGGGCCCCGCCCCCGAGCAGTGGTGTGGCCAGGAGGGTGAGGTGGGGGTGGGGGGGGGGGGGGGGGGGGGGGGGGGGGGGGGGGGGGGGGGGGGGGGGGGGGGGGGGGGGGGGGGGGTGGGGGGGAGAGGAGGGGGGGGGGGGATGGGGAGAGGGGGGAGGAAGGGTGGAGGAGTTGGGAATGAGTGAGGAAGAGAGTGAGGTTGATGTGGGTAGTAGGCTAGATTTTGAGACAAACTCACAAACAAAATAAATAAAAAGAAAAAGGAAAAAAAAAAAAAAAAAAAAAAAAAAAAAATATATAGTTAAAACTATTGCTATGAAATCACCCTAACTTTAATATTTTGGTATGTTTTCTTTCTAATGGAGTAACAACACACCTTGAAAGCATGCTTAATTTATCCTTACCTCTTGGTATAGATGAGACCTCCTTTTCCATTTTCAGAACACTTTGCAGAAGTGTATGCCATATTAGAAATTTATTAGAT
This sequence comes from Tragelaphus eurycerus, assembly GCA_935064755.1. Lineage (NCBI taxonomy): Eukaryota > Metazoa > Chordata > Mammalia > Artiodactyla > Bovidae > Tragelaphus > Tragelaphus eurycerus. The sequence goes on from CAKXYN010000001.1 coordinate 41,941,419, forward strand.
TTCATCAGAAGACAGGTGGTTATGAATTTTTGTTTCCAAAAAGGAGACCTGAGGGATATTCCATATTAAAGGTGTTATTCTCTTTTGGTAGAAACATGCAAATGACTGTTTTTGCTTAAAAAAAAAAATCTATAAAACATTTCCTCTCGTATTGTTTCCCTTAGGAATAACAGTTCCCTATTATTCATAATTGTAAAGGCAAATTGAAATTTGATGTTTATGTTCACGGCAATAAGATATGAGGGGACATTTTAAGGATATCAAGCCTAGAAAAATCTACTTTTTATTTGGAATTCATACATATATACATAACATTAATTGGACCAACATAAAGGCTACCTTACAGAGAAATCTGATGGGATACAGTCCACAGGGTCACAAAGAGCTAGACTCGACTGAAATAACTTAGCACACATAAAGGGTAACTCAAATTTGGCTCTGTTATTCATCTTTTGAGGGACAAAGATTGGGAGGTAAATTTAACCAGCAGAGCAATTGAATCTTCATTGAAATTATGATACAGTTGAAGAATAAAGACATATATGCATAGAGAAACAATTTGTGAAGTAAAACATCTTTAAGTAGATAAGCTATTGCCATCATAAGGTAGAAAATGTGTGAAACAGGAATGATCTGTACTTTCAGTTAAAGTGACCATGAATGACAGCAAAAACATCAGGACTCTCTATGCAAGGCTGACTGTTTCTGTGATACCCTAGTCTTTATTGATCTGCTGTGTAGTTAGCCGGTGTTAACACGGATAGACACACCTATAATACTGAAAGAGAACTTTTGAATCTACTCCAGTCCACATATGATGCTGGGACTAGAACACCTTCTCTCCCTCGTCAAATTTCACTGGGAAAAAAGAATCACACAAGTGCTGAAATACATGAGTCGTCTAACTGCTTCTGATGAATTGGTTAACTTCACCCACCTGTATCATCAACATGTAGGCATTCTGTGCCACCAGACATTCTCCACAAGAAATGATTGCCTGGAGTTGGGGGAAAAAAAATGAAAGTGCTAGTCTCTCACTTGAGTCCAACTCTTTGTGAGTCTGTAGCCAGTGGACGGTAGCCCACCAGGCTCCTCTGTCCATGGAATTCCCCAGGCAAGAATACTGGAGTGGGTTGCCATTCCCTTCTCCAGGGTTGTCCCAACCCAGGGATCAAACCCGGCTCTCCTGCATTGCAGGCAGATTCTTTACTGTCTGAGCCATAGGAGTTGTCAAATGAATAACTGCACCATGATGAGACACTACTATTTGAACACTGCCAAGGTGAGGGGTAAAAAATGAGGAACAGTAGTGAAAGGTAAGTGAAGGCTGCAATATATTAGCAATTCCACCTAGGAATTCAGGTGGGCCAGCAGAATTGGCCTTTAATGGAAGGATTGCGACTACTTTCAATCCTTACTTCTCTAACCTCTTTTTCCCCAGCCTCTAACACACCCTAGGCGAATATACACATGGCTGTATGTGCTTGGCAAACTGCTACCCATTTCATTGTTCATTGGTTCTGGAAGGGCACAGCATGCAACTCTAGCCTGGAAACGTTTGGAAAAAAATAATACTATTCATAATATATTTTTGTTTCTTCCTCTGAGTGATGGTTGAAGGTGACTTTCCTGACTGCTGTTAGCAATTTTCCAAAATTAAATACCATATTTTTTGCATGTGATAGGCACAGCTGTGTCTGTTACTAAGGGCAAGCCCACCTGCACGCCATTCTGTGTTCATTTAATATACTGAGAATTTTATTTAGAACCCAGTTTCATGGGGGAAAAAATTCAAATTGTGAGAGCCAATTTTGTGGGTGGTGAATTTTTGAGTTCCACATTGAGTTGTGAAAAGGGCAAATTCATTTGTTTCCATTAGAAGTAATATAGGCCTCACCAAAATCTCAGCCATGAAGCAAGTGGAGTCTCTGTCTACGTTTGTTAGCTTTGTATGTATATGTTTATGAAGCTAGTTTTTAATTTTTTATGTTTATTTTTTATTTGGCTATGCAGAGTCTTAGTTATAGCCTATGAAATAGAGTTCCTTGATCAGGCATCAAACCCAGGTTTCTTCCCTTGTGAGTGTGGAGTCTTAACCACTGGACCACCAGGAAAGTTCCTGAATTAAATTTTTGAAAACTCCATGGTATTCTAAATCTGATAAACATGAATAGAAAGTGGCAAGACCAAGTTCAGAGACTGATGTGAGAGTTCTAATTCTGGTATTTTATCAGGTGACTCCATTTCTCAAAGTCTCTATTATTTTGGTGCCAATTGCACTGGCAGAGTAGATTAAGCCCACAGTCATCTATGACTCTAAAAAAGTTCTACAATTTGTGGAATGTGGAAGTAGAGTATGTGATCTTTCCCAATTAAAATAATTTATCGCTCAACTACAATGAGATATCACCTCACACCAGTCAGAATGGCCATCATCAATAAGTCTACAAACAATAAATGCTGGAAGGGTGTGGAGAAAAGAGAACCCTCTTGGATTATTGGTGGGAATGTAAATTGATACAGATACAGCCACTATGGAATACAGTATGGAGATTCCTTAAAAACCTAGGAATAAAACCACCATAAGGCCCAGCAATTCCACTCCTAGGCATAAACCCCGAGGAAACCAAAATTGAAAAAGACACATGTACCCCAGTATTCATTGCAGCACTATTTAAAACAGCTAGAAAATGGTAGCAACCTAGATGTTCATCGACAGAGGATGGATAAAGCAGCTGTGGTACACATATGCAATGAAATATTACTCAGCCATAAAAAGGAACACATTTGAGTCAGTTCTCATGACGTGGATAAACATAGAGCCTATTAGGCAGAGTGGAGTAAGTCAGAAAGAGAAAGATAAATATCGTATACTAACACATATACATGGAATCTAGAAAGATGGTACCAGTGAATTTATTTGCAGGGCGGCAGTGGAGAAACAGACGTAGAGAACAGACTTCTGGACACAGCGGGGGTGGAAGGAGGAGATGCTGAGATGTATGGAGAGAGTAACATATATCTATTTTACATTACCATATGTAAAATAGATAACCAATGGGAATTTGCCATATGACTTGGGAAACTCAAAGAGGGGCTCTATAACAATCTAGAGGGGTGGGAAGGGGACGGGGATGGGAGTGAGGTTCAAGAGGGAGGGGACATAGGTTTACCCATGACTGTTTAAAAATTTTTTTAAAAGATCATATCTCTCCAGGCAAAATTAATTTCATATTTAAGGTGACAATGGTTGCTTCTTGTTTTTCATGAGGGACCACAATTTCCAAAGTGTGTCCAATGGGACACTCGTCTCTCAAGGTGTTCTACAAAAACAGACATTTCCTTGGTAACTACATTTGGCATGCTTCACACTTTTTCCCTCATCCTGGAGGAGTCATAAATCGCATTAGTATTTAAAGACTTTCAGAAATCCCACAGAAAAGAAACAAATTTAACTCTGTTTGACCCTATCTTTCTCAAACTTAGTTGACCGTTAAGTGTTGGGTCATCTTTCCTTTTTTGACATCTTTCCTTTGCCCCTAAGATTTACTCTTCAACCTTCTCCACACGGCTCTGTGGGTTGTAACACTGGGTTTCCTTTCCACTGTCCTGAAGTTGTGCAGCGGTGAAGAGCACAGTCATTGAAAGTTCTGTTTGTTGTTGTTAGAGAAGAACTAAGAGCTCTTTACTGTCTATGTTCTCTTGTAGAAGTCATGGTGAAAATTTCTTTTCGTTTCTGGCATGCAGGATATTTCTTTACCACAAGTGTGCCTTTATATTAAGTCTAATCACTTCCTGGCAGCAACTGGTTCACAACCCTGCTGAATGTGCAATGGTTTCCCAGAAAGACAGCCCTCTAAGAGTATGTTGTCTCAAACATGGCAAAAATTGCTTTTTATACTATATCAGGGATCAAATGCTTTTAAGGACTGTTTCTTGCTTCCCTGATAATGTTCACAAGAAGAGTAAACTAAATGTTTCATTTTCCCAGGTTCTGAAAAATACCCATTTGTAGTACTCGGAATGAACATAGCAAACAAGTCAGTGCTGAAAACCTCAAGTGTCTGGACGTGGAAAGGACTATAGAGGGAAAGGCGACTCATTTCTGAAGTAGTAGTTAGCTATGATCTTACCCCTTTGCATGCTAAGGGCAGGGGAAAGGCATTGAACTGTCCCCAACCCTCGCCTTTTACAGTTGGCCTGGTGTGTGAAGAAAGGAATAAGGGTAAGGGACAAGGTGCCAGAGAAAAGTCCCAAAGACACCTGCATTCCCTTGGCTTGCCATGGTAGCAATATCATGGTTTCTCAAGAATCATGTTTATTCTACAGAAGTTTTCTTGTTGTTTACTCACTAAGTCGTGTCTGACTCTTTGAGACACCATGGACTGCACCACACCAGGCTTCTCTGTCCTTCACCATCTCCCAGAATTTGCTAAAATTCATACCATGTTATGGCTTAAATCATCTTATCAGTATTCGATAAGGACCATACCCACCGAGAAAAGGAGCCCCGAAAACAAGAGCATGGAGGGTAGATTCTTTGGGTGCCAAGAGTATGTTACAGAGTGCTGGTGGGGACTTGGAGACAGTGCAAAGTTTTCATAATTTGATTGCACCACCAAAATACTCATCACTGAGATTCATTTTTCTCTAAAAATGAATGAAAAAAGATGTCTGCTCTAGGCAGATGGAGGAAGAGGCTGCTCTAGACCCAGAATGTTAGATGCAGATTTACCATGTAGCAAGATTCATGTGTACTCATAGCTGCATTGAGATTTCTGGTTGGAATTGGCTACCTTATCAAAGGTTGAAGTTTGGAGCCTGTTTGTATTAGTAAAATGGTTTAGTGTGATGTACTGTTGCAGACTGATTATGAGCCACTGGTCTAGAGTTTTCTAGAAGGGAAAAAAATGTTCTTTATAAATAACTCAATGTAAGAAACTAATCTCAAAAACAAGTACTAAAAAAAAAAAAGAGCAACAAACTTTCCTTCCTACGAAACATGTGTTTCTTTTCATATTTAATAAAATTATCTCTTTGGGTACCTAGAAAGTTTTGATTCAGGCTTCTTTATACTCTGTCACAGCAACTGTAATGGTTGCTATATTTGTCTTTTTAATGCAACAACATTTTTACATTTTGGGTTAATTTTTTTCTATCTATTTACCATGTTCAATTTGTCTGGTATCCCTCTATTTGCATATCTCTGCATGTATCTGTCTATTACACCAAAATCTTCTTTAGAAGTGTTACTATCTAAATTTAATAATGTTTGTTAAATACACTTCATTTTTCTTGACTTGTTCATGTCTTTTATCATAAATACAACTTGAAAATAGAAATTTGTAGATAAAAGTTATAAACAGATTTACCATGCATTTTATAAAAGTATATATATAAATATATATGAAACTGATCTTATGTATACATGTACATCCACATATGGGACTTTTGGTAAATTTCTTTTGGCTTCTTATTTTTATATGCAAACAAAAAGAGCTGGTGATGATGGCATCTGAATCTGTTGCCTCTATTATAATCTCAATACTCTAAGCTTCCCACACAGTTGGAAACACCATTTATCTACAGAATTCTTCTGCTGGTGTGCTTCAATGCCTTTAATATTTCTGCTTTTCATGTCCATCATAGTGTCTACATTTAGCAAATACCCCCTCACATTAAAAGTTTCTTTATATTTAACCTTAGGAATTTCCTTTGGTAGGCCTTTCTTAAAAACTTGCCTCAGAATTACACAAATGCCTATTATAGGGGCCTAACCATTTATTCCTGTTTTTCTTTGCTTTCCTTTTTTTTTTCTTAATTTTCAACTGAAAGTGTATGCTTCCTGTAAACTGCACAGTTGCAGTTGGCATATATTACAGATGGCAGAAATAAATTTTGATACAATTCATATATTGTTCTTATACATGGTGAAGTGACAGCCTTTCAGAAATCATGTGCCCAAAATCTCATATCTATTATCGATTTCATGCTTTGTTGAGCTTTTATCTTAGTGTTCCCTGTCTCTCATTTTTAGGTGGATATTTTTAGTCCGCCAGTATTATCCATGCCCTTTGGATCAACCAGGAGTTCATCTAAGACTTCTCCTCCTGGGTAAACGACATGCTTATATGTGACTATATAATTGAATTTTGACTTATGCAAAAAGAAAAAAAGTTGTAAAGTAGATAAGAGAAAAAGTACTGTAAATAGATATTTAAAAGAAGGGAACAGATGGCCTCTTTGTGAATATGTTCAGATACAGCCAAAATATGGCAAACAGATGGTTTACACGTATGGGTAGGTTGGTGATGGAGCCTGGAGTTTGTGAGGTAGAATGGACAAGAGCTCTGACATTTCCTAAAACGTTGAAATTTGTATCGTCAGAGGAAAGCATTACAGACTACATGAACACACAGACAACCTATTAAAAATGCAGCCCATGCCATTTCATCTTCCTGGAAACCTCCATTTGCATTTCATCATTCCATCAATAAGTAAGTAACTTAAACTGTAGAGGAAGAAAATTTTAAATGTGAGGATGATAGTACAGATGAAATACAAATACCTCAACTTGTTCACCCCTATTTAGTGCTGACTTATTAGATTTACTTCTTTTCACATTGGCTTATCCTTGTTTATTTTGCACGTCAAATCTTAAGAACATTCAAAATACACCAGCTTATTTCCCATACATATGTTGCTAGTTATTTCTACTTAGAAGGGACTATATATATATATATATATATATATAACACACATACACTGTGTATGTATGTGTGTGTGAGTATATATATATTATATATATACATATATATATAACATATATATATATATGTTAAAACAAAGGGTCAGTGATCTCTCTCCTATCTTAGGCAGTACTTTCTGTGTTAGATAATTCTGCAAACAAAGAAACAGACAAACATATTTCTTTTTTTAAAAAATTATACAAGCAATGCTTAAATGCAACAGCTTAAACAATGCAGAATTATATAGATTGAAAACTGTCCCCCCACATCATTGTTGTTGTTGAGTCATGTCCAATTCTTTGTGACCCCATAGGCTGCAGCAGGCCAGGCTTCCCTGTCTTTCACCATCTCCCATCCTTTTCTGAAACTCTTATCCATTGAGTCGGTGATGCCATCCAACCATCTCATCCTCTGTCGTCCCATTCTCTTCCTGCCTTTCTTTAATCTTTCCCAGTATCAGGGTCTTTTCCAATGAGTCAGCTCCTTCCTATTTAAAATCTGTATTCTAATCTTTTATGGTAACCGCCATTATCATTACAGTACATATTTTATTCTGTCATTCTCTATTAAGTTATATATATGTATATACCTCCAAATTTACATATATGAATTTTATTAAATTCTTATATGAATTTTATTAAATCCTAAATTCAATCATTTCCATTCATGAGATGTTTTTCTTTTAAACATATCTTAGAATCATACATAAAAATCAAACTCATTTTCAGAAAGTTTGCATATTTCATAAAATGAAAGAATTATAGTCTTTGTGGAATATCTGACATAAATCTATTTAAGAAAATTTATTACCAAGCACACTTCCTTGAGCAAACATGAACAGAAGAATTTATGATCACATGTGGAAAATGAAAGCAGAATTTCTAGGTAAATACCAAAACTATAACTCTTAACTTCTTTCCATGGCTAGATTGGCCTTTTTCATTTCAGTTTCTCTCCTCTGTATATTGGGAGAAGGCAGTGGCACCCGACTCCAGTACTCTTGCCTGGAAAATCCCATGGACGGAGAAGCCTGGTAGGCTGCAGCCCATGGGGTCGCACAGAGTCAGACACGACTGAAGCGACTTAGCAGCTTCTGTATGTATTCTGAGGTTTTTGTGTAATGTGAAAAAATGATACTCAGAAATAGAAAGTGGTCACATGGAAAAAGACTTGCAGTTGACAGAGTCCTACCTAATGAGCAACTGTGGTTGTATTAGTGTCTTCTATTGAAATGCTTACTCATCTACAAGGAATTTGAATAATATGGGACACATTTTAAAAAGTTACATTTTGTTCCCCTAAGAACTAATTTTTGTATTCATGCATGTAATTTGCCCAACTGGGGCAAAAGGATTGATGCTCAATAGATTGATACTGTTCTGTGCCCCGCCCCAACTTGAATATATATTCCCCTGGGAACTTGCTACATTAATTGGGCATAGTGATTAAAATCACCAGATTTTATTTCAGTTTTACTTTACTTGTCCTTTGGAGGCACAGCTTTCCTTTTACCTCTCCATCCTTCTGGCTTCTTCCTAGCTACTGTCCCATATTTTTTTTTTTTATTAATCTCCATATTATCCATGGTCTTTATGGTGCCAGTCTTCTGTTATTAATTTCTCTGGGTTCTAAAAAAGACCAGATTTATCTTTGGTTTCATTTAGATATGCTTTGTCCCTAAGTAACACAACTCTTGAAAAGATAGATTTGGTTGATTTATTTGAAAATGAAATCATAATTCTTTGCAGTAAACATGCCTGATTCTCATTCTTATTGCTCCTTTATTTCAGAAGATTCCAATTGTATTTTAAAACAAATCTTAGATGTGATGGATATTTTAGGGAGTGTCTGCTTTGACTCAAGCACAGTGCCAACAACTTAAACAATGCATTGTTTTGCTAGTAAAACTTAGTAAATGTATGAAAGTGAAACTGTTAAATGATAGCTATGTTTTATATCAAAGGAAGAAGAAACAGCTCATATCTTAAATCTAAATCTATATAAAAAATAATACCAATATTTTATATATACATACTGATTTCCAATTTTAAAATACTTCTATATATTAGCTCAAGTGATAGTAATGACAATACGGTGGAATGTTAAAATTTTAATTTTTAAAAAAGACAAAAGTAGTACTCATCAGATGCTCTTGGACTTGCCATTGTCTCATAGCTACCACCCCTAGCATTCTGATGTTTTTCTCCTCTCTAACAGAAAATGAACCATTTCATAGTTTTAAATGCCTTAGTCCCAGAGTGTCAGTAATCAACAGAAGCAGCAACTGTTCCCTACTTATTGATGTGTATAAGTTCATATCATTTTTAATGAATCAGTTTTACAACTTTTTCAAACTTCTTTGTAGTTTTCTTCAGTAAATCATGAAAGGAAGCATATGTAACTTTTTTGCCCAAATAGTTGTATACTCATCAAGTTGACTTATTTTCAGTGGATACTGTTTACACATTCAATGTCTTTGTTAAATGAATAAATATAGGACTTCTATAGTGTGTGAATCATTTTGTTGATTTCTAACTGACCTGTCTATCAGATCAGATCAGTCGCTCAGTCGTGTCCAACTCTTTGCGACCCCATGAACCTCAGCACGCCAGGCCTCCCTGTCCATCACCAGCTCCCGGAGGACTCGCATCCATCGAGTCAGTGATGCCATCCAGCCATCTCATCCTCTGTCGTCCCCTTCTCCTCCTGCCCTCAATCCCTCCCAGCATCAGAGTCTTCTCCAATGAGTCAACTCTTCGCATATTTGTTAAATATTCATTTGAATATAGATATATATTTCCTGAATAAACACTTCGATTTAAAACTGCACTGGAGGGAAAAATGAATGTGCTTTAATATTCATTTAATATTCATTCATTCAAATGTTCCTGAAAAATCCACCCCAGTATTCCCATGGACAGAGGAGCCTGGTGGGGTTGCAAAGAGTCAGACATGATTGAGCGACTGAATATACTGATATAGTTCATGCCAGTATAAAGTCTAATAGCTACATTACATATTTTTGCATTCTACTGATAAACTATAGTTCGGTTCAAAATTTTACCTTTATTGAACTTCATAGTTGTTTTTTTTTAACAGCAGGGGCTCCTTAAAGTTTCGCAATTTCATTAAACGGTGCTAGGTGCAATTTCTTCTCTTTGCTTGTTTATAGCTCCTTTTATGAACAGTTCTTATTTGTTTAACCTCTACAAACTTGGGTGTGACTCAAGTATTTACAAATTAACAACAGTGGAACTATCATACAAGCTGTTAGGAAAGAATACATTTTCTATTCTTAGTACTTGTTTCATTTCCTCTTGTTTGTGGTCTTTAAAAAATGCTCTCAAAAAAATAAACACTTGGTCAGTATATCTAAAAACACTTTACATTTTGTTGGAATACCACTTCTGAACGGTGCTAGGGGCAATTTTAGAGATCTGGGACTTCTGTTCAGTCAGAATAGTTGTCCTCCATTTCCTTAGTTGTGGTTCCCACACCAATAGAATGTCCTGCTTCTTTTGATACATTTATTAACCACAAGTTGAATCGTTCTGTTTCTGAAATCTATTGGTTTCTTTTGCATGAATAAACTATAGTTAAGTCAATTTTAAATTTGCTGTCCTAACATACATGCTGTATAACAGAGTAGTTTTTCCCTGTCACATGAAGTTTCCCTTTTGCAAGTATCATTGATATTTTTCTTGGGAATTTCTTACTTTACCACAGCCTTTATTTATTATTTCATATTCTATTTTTTGTGGTCATTGTTTCTTCTTTTATATTTTAATTATGATTTTTTTAAAAAAAGAATTTCTCCAGAGTGAAACCTTGATAGATTTCATTAATTTTTCCTTTTTTTGTATGTTTATTGTTTTATTTGGATATATCATTTCCCACCCTTACTTTGCCAATGAGATTTTAAATTTATCACTGATACTTAATATTTTTCTTCATTATATAATTATTTTTCATATTATTTTCTTGAGTTTTCTTAGGAAGTGGCAAAGTAGACTCATTTATATGAATATTCCATGTCTTTCGATTTCAGTAACATTTATGCTTATTAATAATTTTCTTTTCCTATATCACTGGCAGTCAAATAAAACCAGACATCTGTTTCTTTGCCCTATCAGCATATTTAGGCATTGGCAGAACAGTTTGATTGAAATTTTTCTAAATATGATCACAGTACTTTATAGATTTTCATCTTTTTTATAACAACATAAATATGGATTACATTTGCCCTTTAATCAAGTGTTTGTGATTCAAGAAGACTTACCAAGATCAGATAGTTCTGAGGAAAGATTGCATTTCTCAGGATATAATAGAAAAAGGAAGTTAAACTATTAGGAGGAAGAAAAAATGTCTTCCATACCCCATGTCATGTACATTCTTCATGGTTTTCAGGATTTTCTTAATCTTTACAACGGGGATATTACTTTTCCTACCAAGCTGCAAGGAGGGTTGTTAGGAGAATCAGATGAAATAATATGTTAAACATTTTATTTCATGGCTTATCTACTGTTTCAGTTAAGTTCAGTTGAGTCAGTTAGTCGTGCCCGACTCTTTGTGACCCCATAGACTGCAGCACATCAGGCTTCCCTGTCCATCGCCAACTCCCGGAGCTTGCTCAAGCTCATGTAAATCCAGTCAGTGATGTCATCCAGCCATCTCATCCTCTGTTGTTCCCTTCTCCTCCCAATTTCAATCTTTCCCAGCATCAGGGTCTTTTCCAATGAATCAGTTCTTCGCATGAGGTGGCCAAAGTATTGGAGCTTCAGCATCACTCTTTCCAATGAATATTCAGGACTGATTTCCTTTAATATTGACTGGTTGGATCTCCCTACAGTCCAAGGGACTCACAAGAGTCTTCTCCAACACCACAGTTCAAAAGCATCAATTCTTTGGCACTCAGATTTCTTTATAGTCCAACTCACACATCCATACATGACTACTGGAAAAACCATAGGTTTGACTTAGATGGACCTTTGTTGGCAAAGTACTGTCTCTGCTTTTGAATATACTGTCTAAGATGGTCATAGATTTTCTTCCAAGGAGCAAGTGTCTTTTAATTTCATGGCTGCAGTCACCATCTGCAGTGAGTTTGGAGCCCAGAAAAAGAAAGTCTGACACTGCTTCCACTGTTTCCCCATCTATGTGCCATGAAGTGACGGGACTGGATGTTTGCCCCCAACTCTGCACCAGGCCACTGCCAACCCATGCCTCTGCTGGAGACTCCTGGACACTTGTGGCCTACTCTGGGTCAGTCTCTTGTGGTCAATGCTCCATTTTCCTGGGTGCAAAAGGTTTTGTTTGTGCCCTTCAAGAGTCTGTTTCCCCAGTCCTGTGTAAGTTCTGGTGGCTCTTTGGTGGGGTTAATGGTGATCTCCTCCAAGAGGGCTTATGCCGTACCGAGGTATGCTGCATGATTTGTTGCTGTTAGTCATTAAGATGTGTTCGACTCTCTGAGACCCCCCCGTAGACTATAGCCCACTAGGGTCCTCTGTTCATTGGATTCCCCAGGCAAGAATACTAGAGTAGGTTGCCTTTTCCTTCTCCAGGGGATCTTCCCAACCAAGGGATCAAACCTGCATCTCCTGCATTATAGGCAGATTCTTTACCACTTGAGCCATAGGGGAAGCAGTAATATGATTATTTTTTGTATGTAATACATATTATGTGATAGAATTTCATAGAATTATATATATATATATGTATATATGTATATATAATCATTATCTTACAATGAAAAAACAAAAATGCAACAGGGGTGGCTATAGGTTTTGAGATTTGATTTGTTATATTGGTGGTCTTTAATGGTTTCTCCAGCCCATGATGAAGTACACAGTGAGTAGAAAAACAAATGTCATCCATTCTTTTGACAGTGTACTCAGGCTTCTATAAATCTGGGGAAACTGTTCAATCATTACTGGCTTTCTAATTCCCCTTCAGCTATTGTCATATAACAGTTTTCTTCCAAAGAATTGTTCACATTAGTTTCTAAAAGTTAAAATGGCTTTGGATTTTGTCTTGCTTTCAGTGTGAACTAGTCTATGGATCAGAGGTTAATTACCAGCAGTTTTCCTAAAACACTCTGAAAATAATTTTGAGAAAAATACTCTACTTAATACAACAGATCTTTGTTGTTGTTGTTTTTTTGTCATACAAAGTGATCACTTTGAATCATATTTCTCACCACTCAATTAGCCAGATATTTTTATATGCTCTATAAATAACTCAATTTTAATGTGGCCCAAAAAAAACTCTAAATTTTTTTTCCCTCCAAACTGTTCTCTCCATTATTTTTAAGCATGCTTATTTAATATCTATTCACTATTGATAGTTTGAAATCTTAGAATTATCATTGGCTGCTTTCTTTATTCATTCTCATAAATCCTTTTGATTCTACTTTTTAATGCTTCTCAAATCAGATCTCTCCCTTTCCTGCCCTTTGTCACTGCTTTATTTTAGGTAAACTACATTCACTGGATCATCAAAAAAGCAAGAAAGTTCCAGAAAAACATCTATTTCTGCTTTATTGACTATGCCAAAGCCTTTCACTATATGCAGATCAGATCAGATCAGTCGCTCAGTCGTGTCCGACTCTTTGCGACCCCACGAACCGCAGCACGCCAGGCCTCCCTGTCCATCACCAGCTCCCGGAGGTCACTCAGTAACTCGCATCCATCGAGTCAGTGATGCCATCCAGCCATCTCATCCTCTGTTTCGTCCCCTTCTCCTCCTGCCCAGTCCATCAATCCTCCCAGCATCAGAGTCTTCTCCAATGAGTCAACTCTTCGCATCAGGTGGCCAAAGTATTAGAGTTTCAGCTTTCAGCATCATTCCTTCTAAAGAAATTCCAGGATTGATCTCCTTCAGAATGGACTGGTTGGATCTTCTTGCAGTCCAAGGGACTCTCAAGAGTCTTCTCCAACACCACAGTTCAAAAGCATCAATTTGTCAGTGCTCAGCTTTCTTTATAGTCCAACTCTTACATCCATACGTGACTACTGGTAAAACCATAGCTTTGACTAGATGGACCTTTGTCAGTAATGTCTCTGCTTTTTAATATGCTGTCTAGGTTGGTCATAGCTTTTTTTCCAAAGAGTAAGTGTCTTTTAATTTCATGGCTGCAGTCAGTATCTGCAATGATTTTGGAGCCCAATAAAATAAGGTCTGTCACTGTGTACATTTTTTCTCCAGATATTTGCAATGTAGTGATGGGACCAGATGCCATAATCTTAGTTTGTTGAATGTTGAGATTTAAGCCAGCTTTTCCACTTTCCTCTTTCACCTTCATCAAGAGGCTTTTTAGTTCTAATTTACTTTCTGCCATAGGAGTGGTGACATCTGCATACCTGAGGTTATTGATATTTCTCCCAGCAATCTTGATTCCAGCTTTTACTTCATCTAGCCCGGCATTTCACACGATGTATTTTGCATATAAGTTAAATAATGAAGGTAACAATATACAAATTAGATCTACTCCTTTCCTAAATTGGAAACAGTCTGTTGTTCCATGTCCCATTCTAACTGTTGCTTCTTGACCTGCATACATATTTCTCAGGAGGCAGGTCAGGTGGTTTGGTATTCCCATCTCTTGAAGAATTTTCCAGTTTGTTGTGATCCACATAGTCAAAGGTTTAGCGTAGTCAATGAAGCAGAAGTAGATGATTTTCTGGAATTCTGTTGCTTTTTCTATGATTCAGTGGATGTTGGCAACTTGATCTCTGGTTCCCCTGCCTTTTCCAAATCCATTTTGAATATCAGGAAGTTCTTGGTTCACATATTGTTGAAGCCTAGCTTGGAGAATCTTGAGCATGACTTTGCTAGCATGTGAGATGAGTGCAACTGTGCAGTAGTTTGAGCATTCTTTGGCATTGCCTTTCTTTGGTATTGGAATGAAAACCGACCTTTTCCAGTCCTGTGGCCACTGCTGAGTTTTCCAAATTTGCTGGCATATTGAATGCAGCACTTTCACAGCATCATCTTTCAGGATTTGGAATAGCTCAACTGGAATTCCATCACCTCCACTAGCTTTGTTCTTAAGGATACTTCTCAGGCCCACTTGACTTCACACTCCAGGATGTCTGGCTCTAGGTGAGTGATAACACCATCGTGGTTATCTGGGTTGTGAAGATCTTTTTTGTATCTTTCTTCTGCATATTCTTGCCACCTCATCTTAATCTATTCTGCTTCTGTTAGGTCCATAATGTTTCTATCCTTTATTGTGCTCATCTTTGCATGAAATGTTCCCTTGGTGTCTCTAATTTTCTGGAAGAGCTCTTGCCTCTTCCATTCTGTTGTTTTCCTCTATTGCTTTGCCTTGATCACTGAGGAAGACTTTATCTCTCCTTGCTATTCTTTGGAACTCTGCATTCAGATGGGTGTATCTTTCCTTTTTTCCTTTGCCTTTCACTGCTACTCTTTTCTCAGCTATTTCTAAGACCTCATCATTCAACCATTTTACCTCTTTGCATTTCTTTTTCTTGGGGATGATTTTGATCACTGCCTCCTATACAATGTTACGAACCTCTGGCCATACTTCTTCAGGTATTCTGTCTATCAGACATGATCCCTTGAATCTCTTTGTCACTTCTACTGTACAGTCTTAAGGGGTTTGGTTCAGATCCTATCTGAATGATCTAGCGGTTTTCCCTACTTTTTCTAATTTAAGTCTGAATTTTGCAACAAGGAGTTCATGATCTGAGCCACAGTCAGCTCCCAGTCTTGTTTTTGCTGACTGTATAGAGCTTCTCCATCTTTGGCTGCAGAGAATATAATCAATCTGATTTTGGTATTGACCATCTGGTGATGTCCATATGTAGAGTCTTCTCTTGTGTTGTTGGAAGAGGGTGTTTGCTATAAGCAGTGCATTCTCTTGGCAAAACTCTGTTAGCCTTTGCCCTGCTTCATTTTGTACTCCAAGGCCAAAATGGATTACTCCAGGTATCTCTTTTTTCCTGCTTTTGTCATCCAGTCCCCTATGATGAAAATGAGATCTCTTTTCTGGTGTTAGTTCTAGAAGGTCTTGTAGGTCTTCATAGAACCATCATCTTCTTTGGCATTAGTGGTTGGGGCATAGACTTGGATTACTGTGATACTGAATTGTTTGCCTTGGAAATGAACAGAGATCCTTGTGTCATTTTTGAGATTGCACCCAAACACTGCATTTTGGGCTCTTTGGTTGACTATGAGGGCTAGTCCATTTCTCTAAGGGATTCTTTTACTCAGTAGCAGATAAAATGGTCATCTGAATTAAATTTGCCCATTCCAGTGACTTTTAGTTCACTGATTGCTAAAAATGTTGATGCTTCCTCTTGCCATCTCCTGTTTGACCACTTCCAATTTACCTTGATTCATGGGCCTAACATTCCAGGTTCCTATGCAATATTGTTCTTTACAACATTGGACTTTACTTCCATCACCTGTCATAACCACAACTAAGCATTGTTTTCATTTTGGCTCAGCCTCTTCATTCTTTCTGGAGCTATATTTACACTCTTCTCCAGTAGCATAATGGGCACCTACCAACCTGGGGAGTTCATCTTTCAGTGTCCTATCTTTTTGCCTTTTCATATTGTTCATGGGGTTCTCAAGGCAAGAATATTGAAGTGGTTTTCCATTCCCTTCTCCAGTGGACCGTGTTTTGTCAGAACTCTCTACAATGACCTATCCTTCTTGGATGGCCCTACATGGCATGCCTCATAGTTTCATTAAGTTAGACAAGGCTGTGATCCAAGTGATCACAGTTTTCTGTAATTGTGGTTTACATTCTGTCTGCCCTCTGATGGTTAAGAATAAGAGGCTTCTGGAAGCTTCCTGATGAGAGGGACCAGCTGTGGGGGAATCTGGGTCTTGCTCTGATAGGCAGAGCCATGCTTGGTAAATCTTTAACTTTCTTTTGATGGGTAGGGGTGTGTTCCCTCTCTGTATTTTGGCCTGAGGCCAAACTATGGTAGGGGTAATGGTGACTTCGTTCAAAAGGACTTATGCCAGGACTGTTGTATTCAATGCCCCTGACCCCATGGGATGTCACTGTCGACCCATGCATCTGCTGGAGGCATCTGGACACTCCCAGGCAAGTCTGGCTCAGTCTCTTGTGGGGTCATTGCCCCTTTCTCCTGGGTCCTGGTGCTCACAAGGTTTGTATGAGCCCTCTGAGCATCTCTGGCGATTATGGGGGTTTGATTCTAAATGTGATTTCACCCTGCCTACTGTCTTGTTGGGTCTTCTCCTTTGCCCTTGGATCTGGTGTATCTTTTTTTGGTGGGATCCAGTGTTGTCCTGTCGATGGTTCAGTGGTTGCTTGCAATTTTGGAGTTCTCACAGGGGAAGATGAATGCACATCCTTCCACTCTGCCATCTTGTGGATAACGTACAATAACGTACTGCTCCACATTTATTAGAATAGGAAAACATATTGACAAGAGCAAGTGCTGGCAAGGATGAAGGACAGTGGGATCTTTTCTACCTTGCTGATGAGAATATAAATCACTGTCTCCATTCTGAAAAAATTGTAGTCTTTTATAAAGTTAACTATACACTTACCATATGAGGCAGCAGTCACATTCTTGAGTATTTATCTCAAAGAAATAAAAGTTATGTTCACGTGTAAATATAAAAACCTGTACACAGATATTCATAGCTGCTTTAAACTAGCACAGTCCAATTTTCCTTTAATAATTAAATGGATAAATACACCATGGTACTGGATAAATACACCATGGTACATCAGTACAACACAATACTTGTTAGCGATAAAAAAGGAATATGGAGACACACAGCTTGGATATACCTCAAGGCTGTATGATAAGTGGATTAAAGGCCAATCACAAAAGATTGCCTACTATATGATTCCATTTATAGAAAAGTCTGAAAGTGACAAATTGTGATAATGGAGGAGGACAAATCAGTGATCCTTAAGGGTTATGATGGAGAGTGTGATTATTAAGGAATAACATGAGGGAGTTTCTTTATGGTGATGGAACAATTTTGTATGCTGATTGCCGTGACAGTTATCTGTATATCTGATACCATTCTGTAGCACTGTACACTGAGAGATGAAATAGGGCTGATAAAAGCTGATGACATCTGAGTCAGGTCTGTAACCTAGCTACCAGTATTGTGCCAGTGTTAATTTTCTGGTTGGGGCAGTGTTATTTGGTTACAGAGGTATATGAGACTCTTCATACTGAGACTTTGTTCTGCTCATTTATTTTTTAAAAGCTGCACTATTTTAAAACTTGTTCAACTTAGACTCTTTTGAAGGAAACTATTGTTAAAAAGAAAAGCCTTCTGCTTAATCCTCAAAGCCAAGAGAGGTAAAACTCAGACTCTTAACGAGGCATACAGTGCAAATCCAAATTATTTTTAAACTCCGTAAACATCACTCCTCTTTATTCTTGCAAATAGTTTCTATCTTGACCATCCTGAAACTCTCACAGGTTTATGTGGGACTCCTCCTTCTACCGTCTTAGTGGCAAATTCCTATTCATACTTCAGTGAAGGGTTGATCTCCTTTGCTTGTGGTCTTTCTCAAACCTCAGTTGCTCCTCCTCCTCTGTGCTTCTGTCACATACTGTCACATTTCTACTGAGAACTGAGCACATTTGCTGGGATTTTTGTTTCCTTGTTTGTTTATTCATGGGTTTTCTCCTGCTGCTGCTACTGCTGCTAAGTCACTTGAGTCGTGTCTGACTCTGTGTGACCCCATAGACGGAAGCTCATCAGGCTCCCCCGCCCCTGGGATTCTCCAGGCAAGAACACTGGAGTGGGTTGCCATTTCCTTCTCCAATGCACGAAAGTGAAAAGTGAAAGTGAAGTCGCTCAGTCGTGTCCAACTCTTAGCGACCCCATGGACTGGAGCCTACCAGGCTCCTTCGTCCATGGGATTTTCCAGGCAAAAGTACTGGGGTGGGGTGCCATTGCCTTCTTTCCCCCCAAACTGGGATTCTCCATCCTGCCAGCCTCCAAACAGGGAAGAATTGGGGCAAATGCTTCAGAATCTTTGTTACCTTAGCAACTTTCTAGCTTGTGGGAAACTCACTGGGGGTCCTACTTGAACCTCTGGCCTTCCTCTTCCCCTTGGTGTCAAATGGGTAAAGACTATGAAGAGGGAATTAGATGGCCAAGGAAAGACACAGATTGTCCCCCTAAGATCCTCTCCTTTAAAAAAAATTACCTGTCCCAAAGCAGAGAGCCTGTTCTATCAGATCTACTGCAGCCTAGGCCAAGAGACCGTTTTCATTTTCTGAAGCATCTTCCTAGTAGGATCTAGGGGTGTTATGCCTAGCAACAGAGAGACCGTGGGCAGAGTTCAAAATTCCACGTGGAATTCCCTCCTCAGAAAGTCAGGTGAAAGCTCGCTGTGCTCAGTCCTCAGGTGCCGTCTATGTGGCTGCTACCTGCTAAGCTCCCTCCAAACCCCTCCACTGGGCAACGGTTGGCACTGTGCTTTCCTGAGATGCCACCAGAACCTGCAGGAGCGCCGGGCAGCCAGCCCCACTAGGAATACTGAGGCAGGCACACGGCACGGCCTAGCTCCATGCCCAACAGTGAAAGGTCACTGGGATTCTACTCCGGCTGGCTGCTCCTTACGCAGCTTGACGTGCACCTCCCCTCCAGGCTCTTCTTGCCCTGTGCACAGAAGACTGGAATCTTCAAACATCTCAATGATTTGAGCTTTGGCCTTTGGCAGTAGAGAGCTGGATTAAAAGAGAAAACTCTGAGCAACTTGCAAAGCCCCTGAGTATCCTATGAAATGGAAAAGTAAAGCCTGCCCGTCCTGTTTCAGTCGATTGTCTGTTCGGACACCTCTCTGCTGACCGGGCCTGAGGAAGCTCTGTCCTAAAGCTGCTCACTCACGCTGAAACTAAGAGGGAATGACTGAGCTGGGATCTCCTCTCTATTGCGTCGGCTGAGCAACGACAACGAAACAGGAAACATCTTGCCTTGAGTAGCTGCTGCAGATTTTAGTCCCCATGGGAGTGGGAGGCCAGGCAGCACTTGGGGAGCCATGGGGGTAGATGGGTTTTCTCCACTAGACTATAAACTCAAGGAAAGGTATAGCACCTTGCTATTCTACTTCCAATCCGACAAGCTCTGCATCAGTGCATTGAATTCATAAACACAATATGTAACTGAGTTGATTATTTAGCCCCAAATAAATTAATGTTTCCTGTTTTGTTAACAAACTTTCACCCTTAGACTTTGTTAATAGAAATGTTTTTATTTTCTTCCACCCACAATGCAAGTCTACTTTGCATTGTTATTTCTGACCTTCCTCTTCTGACTCAATTGGCAAAACTTTAGTATGTTTCACATACATTTTTAAAAGCAACCTTTGTGGGTCTAATAAACATTAATACCATCTGTGCTTTTCTGTAGCCCAGGGAAATTCTATCTAGAGTTACAGAACAGTTTTGAATAGAGTTAGAAATAACTACAATTCCCTTGGACTCCATAATATTTTATTTGCCAGACATTATGTCCATAGCATCTAATACCTGCTGTTTTTGAGCTACCATAGCCACAATTTAAAAAACATTTGTTTTATATGTAATCTCTTAGGTCAAGATCTCAGGAAGTCATTTTAGATTATGTCATTTTGATATGATCAAATCACTTTTCAGAAATGACAGTAGCGATAACATGAAAGACAGTAGGACTCTGCTGTAAAAAATAAAAGCAGAAACAATAAATTTTACCAAAACAAACTTTGTGTTAAGTCGGACAGCACAATTAGGAATATTATGGTGATAGTTATAAATGTCAAACTTTTATTCAGCCTAATTCCCAAACATTTTCTCATATTCCTTCTGTCATCAAACAGCCAAGGTATCTCCCTCCCTCTTTCTGACTGTAACTGTAGACAGTATAGTGTGAGAGCACAAGAGTTTTAATCAAGATAGTATGATGGAGATTTTCCAAATACTTTACAACTGTATTTCTTACCCTATATTTTGAGGCTCAACATAAAGGCTTTGGCTGTATTTTTCCTTTGCTCCTTATAGTCCAGACTCATTGGCCTTCTTTTTATTTTACCGTCACTTGGAGCTTGGACTGGCTTTGGGAATTGACACTAGCTGTTTTCTCTGCTTGGAATGAAGCTTCTGTAGCTCAACACATGTCTTTTCTTCTGGTTAGTCAAAGCAAGGGAACATTGTAAAACAATTACCCTCCAGTTAGAAAATTTGAAATAAAAATAAAGGGGAAAAAAAGACAATGTTTTCAGAGCATTAAAAAAGAAAAAAAAAAGCTTTAAATGTCATTTTCTGAGAGAGGGCTATTGAGTCTGAAGTAGCTTCATCACATTATGCTGGGCTTTCCCAGGACAGTTCACTAGGACTGATAATACACATCTCTTTCCAACTTGATACTCAAGAGTGTTACCTTGTAGCTTGAAATCATGTTTGGGATAATTTACCCCACTGAAAACAGCAAATACTACAACTGAGGGCTTTGTCTGTGTTTTTGTTTTTTGAGAGCTGGTTACTAAACATTTACCAACATACATCACCTCTACCACCAATCAGTATATAACTCTTTTAATTCATTTATTTTTAAATAATCATTTATCTTTTTAAAAAAATTTGTATTCATGTGTGTGTCTTTGCTTCTGGTAGAACATAAGCATTTTAAGAACCAGTTTAGCACTCTCTTCCCAGTGCCTAGAACAGTGAACTCCACAGGACAGATATATAGCAAGTATTTGTTGAATGAGTGAATCATTAGGCTAGATCTGTTACTTTTAAAACGTGAATTCATTAACCCTAACACTGAGCAGTTGATATTTTTCCTACAAAACTTATATTACTATGTGAATGATTTCCTCAAATAATGCTACGTTTAATGTATGCTGTTTACTATAGTTTCTTTCAAGCAAAGTCAAACACTGGCTAAATCTGGGGAGAAGGCAATGGCACCCCACCCCAGCACTCTTGCCTGGAAAATCCCATGGACAGAGGAGCCTGGTAGGCTGTAGTCCATGGGTCGCTAGGAGTCGGACACGACTGAGCGACTTCCATTTCACTTTTCACTTTCATACATTGGAGAAGGAAATGACAACCCACTCCAATATTCTTGCCTGGAGGATCCCAGGGACAGGTGAGCCTGGTGGGCTGCCATCTATGGGTTTGCACAGAGTCGGACATGACTGAAGTGACTTAGCATAGTTAGACCTGCTGCTGCTAAGTCGCTTCAGTCGTGTCCGACTCTGTGCGACCCCATAGACGGAAGCTCACCAGGCTCCCTCGTCCCTGGGATTCTCCAGGCAAGAACACTGGAGTGGGTTGCCATTTCCTTCTCCAGTGCATGAAAGTGAAAAGTGAAAGTGAAGTCGCTCAGTCGTGTCCGACTCTCAGCGACCCCATGGACTGGAGCCTACCAGGATCCTCCGTCCATGGGATTTTCCAGGCAAAAGTACTAGGGTGGGGTGCCATTGCCTTCCCCGATAGTTAGACCTAGTTTATGCTTAATATGAACTTAACTCAGAAGAGAGAACTTTTAAATCCTTAAACCATCTAAGTAATCACTCCAATTCTTTCATGTCATTGTTAATAATTAAATGTTTAAAACTTCTTTAAGCTATTAAGCTAGGAATAAAAATACAATATTTTAACCCAATTTACTCAGCTAAAGAACAATCCCAGATGTTATTTAACATGAAGATTAGCAGTGATCTGCATTTCATTAAAATCTGAGTACTAGGAAGAGAATTTTTAACATATTATGTAAAGAAGTTAATTGAACGCTATTAAATAAGGGAATATTATCTTCAGTTCCCTGAAAGATTGTTAATTAGATCCTGAGTCTGCCCTAATGGACAAGAATTTGAGGAAACTCCAGGGGATAGTGAAGGACAGGAAGCCTGGAATGCTGCAGTCCATGGGGGTCACAAAGAGTCTGATAAGACTTAGTGATTGAACACAACACACACACATACCTAATATGAATTGTTGGGGTTTTTTTTGCTTCTGTATAGCTGTGTACCCGTAGGTGTTACATAATCCACTGTCAGATGAAATTTAAGTGCTGGTTTCTATTATTCTTTTTTCTCCCACTGAATTTACAATGTAGTTTTTATTTATTCACTTATTTTTACCCAAATAATCATTACCTTTACATTAGCATCGACAACTTATTTGGAACTTTCATTTGGAATGCTATCATTATAATTCAGTCCTGAAAATGTATGTTCAAGTAACTAAAGAAAATTTTAAGTATTATTCTTTGTTAAGCTATTTTAAACTTTACTAAAAGATGAGCCAGTGTGGTAAAAAATGTAGTAAAGGTGAAAATTTCCTTTAAGTGTATTGATGAGACTTCTTAGTATCTTCTGCTCTCATTATAAACAAAGTTAATATGTCATTTTTTATTTTTTAAAAATTGAGCAACCCAATTATTTAATGATCTTAGGGTTTAAAGAGAAAAAAAAATATATTGAAAATCAGATGCCCTGGATGTTGTCTCTTAAAAAGCTAGTTCACTTTTTATGTTAACTACCATCAAAGATGATACTGTTCAATTGAACAGCTATGGCATTGCTTTCTGTTGGTCATTGTGCACAGAGTCAAATCTGCAATATAGTGTTACAACTGCCTTTGGATCCTAAAACCTGGGTTAGCTGAAAAAGTAAAACTGTGACTAAATGGCATTCACTTTTATTGTTCAGCATCTGATAAACTTGTTTACCATTTGTGTTTAGGTCCATGGTTGCTAAAATGTAATTCTTACCTCTTGCTCTGGGAGCAATACATGCCACTAGGAAATAATTGTTCTTTATGGCAAGTCAACCACAGCATAAAGCTGCAAATAATCATTGAGCCCTTGTTTAGTAATACACTCGAATAGATACTGTACAGAATTCAGATGTTGGTAGGAGGGTCCTTCATCACAGGGAAAAATCAGGGTCGTTTAGACAGCCTTAATTTCCTATGGGTAATAACAAAAGGAAGAAGGAGATGAATGAAACTTGAGAACAAAATAGTAAATAGTAAAGATTCTTTAGAAAACCATTATATCCATACACGGCAAACAGGGCTTACTAAAATGAAAGAGAAAATGAGGGAAGAATTTCTTGATCGGGGATCACTGTTTTGTTGTAAAGCCAAGCTAAGTCCAGATTCTAGTTTGTATAAAACTAGGAGGAAAGGAATGACTAATGTATTCGTGGAGTATATTCCTTAAGAGACCACCAGTCTCTATGTATGGGGGATCCAAAAAGGAGACAACCTCCTAACAAGTCCATTCAAGGAGCTATATCGGATATGGACCAGAAAAACAGAAAAGACAGGAGAGTGATGGGTATGAGAGTCATTAATAAATGAATGAAGCAAGAGTCATCAAATTTAGTGGATAATATGATGGAGTAGTCGGGAGAAGGCAATGGCACCCACTCCAGTACTCTTGCCTGGAAAATCCCATGGATGGAGGAGCCTAGTAGGCTGCAGTCCATGGGGTCGCTAAGAGGCAGACACGACTGAGCGACTTCACTTTCTCTTTTCACTTTCATGCACTGGAGAAGGAAATGGCAACCCACTCCAGTGTTCTTGCCTGGAGAATCCCAGGGATGGGGGAGCCTGGTGGGCTGCCGTCTATGGGGTTGCACAGAGTCAGATATGACTGAAACGACTTAGCAGCAGCAGCAGCAGCAGCGTGATGGAGTAGTCAGGGCAGAACAAGAGGCCAACATGGCTTTGAGGGTTCATTACTTGGAGGTTAGGGTTCTGTCATCGAAACAACTAAATAAGTCAAAACAAAAACTAAAATGAGAAGTTCTTCAGACACGTTGAGTTGAAGTTGATGAAGGTGCATTGCAGTGCAATATTTTTTCCATGTTATTTTTCATACATTGGCCTCAGCTGTAATCATTTGTATTTGAATACAACTGATTTTTCTAGTAAAGTCATTTACCAAGGATTGTGCTATAGGCCTAATCAGTTACAAAACTAGGATACTAGTGGTTGCTTGACATGATTTTCTTCTTCAGGACAACCATCATTCTATCCTCTGTCTAATTATTTCTGTGGCATTCTATGTGTTTTTTGATAAGGTTGTTAATAATAGAACCCTGACCTTCCAGATAAGTTTAATTTTTGGCACAAAGTATGCATTCGATAAATAATAGTAATGATTCCTAGTATTTTGATTATAATCATTTATTAGGATTTGTTGAGGGTCCCATATTTAACCTAAGGAATAAACCAGGAGTTGATAACTTTTTTCCGTAAAGGATCAGATGATGTCTGTGTTTCAGGTTTTGAGTATGTGGTGTTCTCACTCATAGTTCCTTAATTCAGCCGTTGTAGCACAAAGGGACCACAGCGCATAGATATGTCAATGTGTGTTTGTATTCTAATAAAACTTTGTGAAAACATAAGGTGGATTGAATTTGACCTGCAGACTAATTGAATTTGACAGTCCCTGGAATAAAGTATGGGAGAAGGCAATGGCACTCCACTCCAGTACTCTTGCCTGGAAAATCCCATGGATGGAGGAGCCTGATGGGCTGCAGTCCATGGGGTTGCTAAGAGTCGCACATGACTGAGTGACTTCACTTTCACTTTTCACTTTCATGCATTGGAGAAGGAAATGGCAACCCACTCCAGTGTTCTTGCCTGGAGAAACCCAGGGACGGGGGAGCCTGGTGGGCTGCCGTCTATGGGGTCACACAGAGCTGGACACGACTGAAGCGGCTTAGCAGCAGCAGCAGAATAAAGTATATAAAATTTACAGAATGTCAATTCATACAAGTGCATAGTTAGTATATGAATATGTAAATATGCATACATATGCAGCCAAAACTATTAGCAATTTTCATGTGGACATAGAATGTTTTCTGGTGTTAAGAGTCCCCTCATAGGCTAAACAATAGAAGAATAAGTAAATATACTGGTTCCCTCCAAGGTCTCTTATGTCTTCATGCTTGGTTCTGTAAAATCCACTAATGCTATTTTGTATTTCATGAAAATCCACACAAAAGTTTGATCCCCAGTAGTTCATGTACAGCTCATCAGTTTGTTTTAGTGGAGTTCATAGGCAAATTGCAGACTGTCCTTGTCCTTTTTCTTATTGATAGAAGTTTGATCTGTAAAGCAAATTTCTGCATCAATGTAATTTTATTGCACAATCTTTCTATGTCTTCTTAACTACATAAAGCAATGTAGTATTCAAAAATTGGTGGTTTATTTCCATCTATTTCCAACATATTATTCTGATGTATATTTCAAATTATTTATTCTTCACAAGTGCAGTAGGACTGTGAGTTCTATAAACTTTTTTTTAATTTTATTGAAGTATAATCGATTTACAATGTTGTGTTTAATTTCCGCTCTATAGAAAAGTGACTCAGTTAGGCATATATATTCTTTTCATATCACAGGGCATAGAATTCAGCTTCCTATGCTACACAGCAGGAGCCTGTTGTCCATCCATCCTATATATATTAGTTTGCATGTGCTAATCAAACTGCAAATCCTTCCTTCCCCCATACTCCCACCCCTTTAGCAACCACATCTGTTTCCTATACCTGTAGATCTATTTTTTTATATAAATTTCTTTTTTTAAGTTAGAATAACATTTCATGGTGAAGGGCCTCTTATTTAACTCACCTATTACCAGTTAGCATTTATCCTGTGGTTCCAGTAAAGATAGGCACCTCTCCTATTATGCCTCTCTTCTCAACTTTATCCACCCAAAAGCCAAAACAACTTAGATGGTCTCTTAAGATTTTTATGTTACATGATTTATTCCTCGCCACTTTTGACATTCAGAAAGCAACACTGAATTATGAGTTCTATTTTGTAAAGAGTGAAAAAGATAACATATTTTAGAGTTAAGAATAGATTCATTTGACATAGATTTTTCTGTATTTATCCCTCCTTTCAATGAGTATTCAAAGCGTTTATTCTGCTCTACATACAGACCTATGTTATAAGAACATTCTTTCCCAGACCCTGAAATAAATGCTTAGCAAGGTAATCTTATAGTTTTATGAGGAGGAGTAGCTGTCTACTTTCTGTCATCACAAACCAGTCACAGGTCCTGTCTCAACTTTTTTTTATTAATAATGAGTCATGGATGCAGCTCAGAATCCTTTGTCTGCAATTTTCTCTCCACAAATTGGTGTTTAATTATCTGTAAGAAAAACCAGTGAATTTGTTTTGTGACTAAGTGTAAACTGATTGATTCTCATCCCAGAAAACAATTACAGAGATGGTTTATTTCCTTGATAGATTGTTTCTTATATACATAGTGATCAAGAACAAGAATGCAAATGAATATGTAATTATGACTACTGTGCAGTGTTTTGTTTGCTTTTCCTTTTAAACATTTTTCATTAATTGTCAAGTCAAACTGGGAGAATTTCATTAGTGAGGGTACAGGTTAAATTGTCTGTGGGAAACTAATGATAGGAGCAGCTTCTTTCCCACTCTCTGCAATGAAAGGCGGAGTTTATTTCCTCTCTCCTTGAAGCTAGGTTTGCCCTGTGACTGTTGAGTCAGAAACTATAGCAGAAGTGACACTGTGCCAATTCCAAGAGCTTATCAGCTCCCATTTCCTCTTGTTTGGAATGCTTGCTCTGGGGTAAACCAGCTGTCATATGACAAGTAGATACTGCAAGGTTGCTGTACTGTGAGGAAGCCCAAGCTGACCGTGTTCTTATAGCATTTAAACATCATGCATTTTAATTGATTAGTCTCCTTTTTTGGATGCTACCTTAAAAAAAAAAGAACAAATATACCTTATGTATTTTCATTAATTTTTACAGTACACATGTATGGAGTGCAATTAGAGAGATACAGGGGTAAAAGATAGTATGTTTACTTAGAAGGAATCATAGTGATTACATACATTCTGAGAGACAAGAGAAGTAAACACACCAAACTGATAAAAGTCACAGTTATATGACAGAAAAATGAACAGTGTGCAAATTGGGATGCTAGACTAAGAATGCTAATTCTATCCAGAAGTCTACTTTTCACACTTTCTTTTTTACTATTATTATATTTTATTTACATCATAGTAATTCTTCAATTTCTTGACTTATTTTTATTGAAGTACAGTTGATTTACAGTGTTGTGTTAATTTCTGCTGTGATTCAGTTACACATATACTGGCATTCTTCTTTAATATTCTTTTCCACTATGGGTTATCGTAACGTACTGAATATAGTTCACTGCACTAGACAGTGGGCATTGTTTATCCATCCCATATGTAATAGCTTATATCTGCTATACCTGACCTCCTATTCAATTCCCTTCCCTGACCTGCCTCCCCCTTGGTACCCACAAGTTTTTTCTCTATGTTTATGAGTCTGTATCTGCTTGGTAGATTGGGTCATTTGTGCTGTATCTTAGATTCTTCATGTAAGTGATATCGTATGGTGTTTGTCTTTCTCTTTCTGATTTACCTCACTTAGTATGATAATCCCTAGTTGCATCTGTGTGTGTCCATGCTCAGTCCCTAAGTCATGTCTGACTCTTGGCGACTTCATGGACAATAGCCTGCCAGACTCCTCTGTCCATAGATCTTCCCAGGTGAGGATACTGGAAGGGGTTGCATTTCCTTCTCCAGGGGATCTTCCTGACCCAGGGATTGAACCTGTGTCTCCTACATTTGCAAGTGGATTCTTTCCCACTGAGCCACCTGGTAAGCCCCTGCTGCTGCTGCTAAGTCGCTTCAGTCGTGTCCGACTCTGTGTGACCCCATAGACGGAAGCTCACCAGGCTCCCCCGTCCCTGGGACTCTCCAGGCAAGAACACAGGAGTGGGTTGCCATTTCCTTCTCCAATGCATGAAAGTGAAAAGTGAAAGTGAAGTTGCTCAGTCGTGTCTGACTCCCTACTTGCTGCAAATGGTGTTATTTCATCCTTTCTTTATGGCTGAGCTACTCTCCAATTATTAAGCACAAATCAAATGATAGGCATTATGTAAGTGATACATTGCTCTGAGAAAGAGACAAGAAATTATGAATGATATAGTTCTAAAAGTTTGCATTGCAAATTTACCTCAAAAATACTTAGGGAAATTTAGTTTATCATGAAAAGGAAACAACAAGGAGCAGGCAATGGCGCCCCACTCCAGTACTTTTGCCTGGAAAATCCCATGGATGGTGGAGCCTGGTAGGCTGCAGTCCATGGGGTCGCTGGGAGTCAGACACAACTGAGCGACTTCGCTTTCTCTTTTCACTTTCATGCATTGGAGAAGGAAATGGCAACCCACTCCAGTATTTTTGCCTGGAGAATCCCAGGGATGGGGGAGCCTGGTGGGCTGACGTCTATGGGGTCACACAGAGTCGGACACGACTGAAGTGACTTAGCATAACATAGACTCTAAAATGGGATTTGTTGTTGTTTAGCAGCTAAGTCATGTCTGACTCTTTTGTGACCCCATGGACTGTAGCCCACCAGGCTCCTCTCTCCATGGAATTTTCCAGTCAAGAATACTGGAGTGCATTGCCATGCCCTCCTCTAGGGGATCTTCCTGACCCATGAGTCGAACCTGCACCTCCTATGTCTCCTGCATTTCAAGCAGATTATTTACCCACTGAGCCATCAGGGAAGCCCCGATAAATGGGATACCTTTTCAACATGCAGACTCATAAGTGTGTTACTCCCTGAAGTGTTATATATGAAGATACAAATATCTAAGATTCATCCTTGACCTCTTGATGTCTGATGTCAGAAAGGACAACATTGCATTCCAACAAAAATTTATTGTATTCTTGTAACTGATAAAAATACCTGTGGAAAGAGCTTGTTTCATTAAGGCAGTTCTTATAATAATGTATAACAACTGCTGACAAATGTCTCTGAGTAGGATCTCTCTTCAGATCAACCTTACTGAAGGGAATAATTTGTAATCTCAATTTAATTGTTTGCATGAAGATGACAGTACTGGAAATGGGACTCTTAAAACACTTGAAAATAATTTGAATCCTTTAGTTTTTGAAATTTCACTTCAAATTTGCTTTGTTTTCTCAGATATAATACAAATATAAATCTTTAGCCTAGCACTTTGGGAGATTGTTTCAAAAGTGAAATTAATAGGCAGAATTCAGTGTATCTATCTTACTTAAGTTGCTTCATTAGTAGAGTTGAGTTCCAGATCCACCACTTTCTAGCTGCGTGGTCTCATGCCAGTAATTCATCTACCTCACATCACCTTGTGAGGATGGATGGATAGAACACATGCTTATGGTGTTCAAAGTGCCTTTGACAGAGATACCCACTCTTTAAATCAATGCCTACTAAGAAGTCAAATATGAAAAGCATAGAATAGGGTTACTTGAAGGAACTCCAGTCAGTCCAGTTTTACAGTTTTAATGCATAATAAAGAGATTTGCAGCAATATAAAATCATCATACTCATTATTTTCTTTGTGAAAATAAACTTTGGTTATATTCCTTTTTCATCTTTTCTTCCCACATTACTGGCTAACATCAGTTCCTACAAATGGCAGGGGTTTCAAAATTCTGTTAGATGTCTAATTAAAATTTTTAAAGTTAAAAATTATCCCATGGGGAGAAGAAATAAACAGGGTAGGATAAAATGAATGACTAGATAGAAATGTGTTAGGTAGCAAATTTGTCATAGATGGTACACAGAAAAAGATTCTCATTGTCAAGTAAGTTTGAAAGACAGTGATAGGTAACTGCTGCTAAGTCGCTTCAGTTGTGTCCAACTCTGTGCGATCCCATAGACGGCAGCCCACCAGGCTCCTCTGTCCCTGGGATTCTCCAGGCAAGAATACTGGAGTGGGTTGCCATTTCCTTCTCCAATGCATGAAAGTGAAAAGTGAAAGTGAAGTCGCTCAGTCGTCTCCGACTCTCAGCGACCCCATGGACTGGAGCCTACCAGGCTCCTCCGTCCATGGGATTTTCCAGGCAAGAGTACTGGGGTGGGGTGCCATTGCCTTCCCCGGATAGGTAACAGATAGATGTATTTATTGTAGGTTTCTCAGAAGTCACAGCTGCTGATGTGCATTGTGAATTCTCCAGGAAATGGTATTATTCTTCAAAGTTAGGCAACAAACCACTGAAATTTAGGAAAGACAGAAATGTGTTTTCTTCATCATTTTATCCCCAGTGCCTGTTATGGTATCTGACACATACTTGACACACAGTCCATAACAGTTGATTGAATTGAAATTATCTCTGAGCTTTAGTTCCCAGGTCACTATTAAGTAGCTTTTTTACTGGAAATACATAATCGTTTCTCTTTGGCAACTATTTCTATTGTATTAGAGGTTTAAAAAACATAGAAAAAAGCACAAAAACAAACTAAAGCTCTGAAACTGTATTCATTGAACTGCTTAAAAGCTCC
Organism: Tragelaphus eurycerus; assembly: GCA_935064755.1. NCBI lineage: Eukaryota > Metazoa > Chordata > Mammalia > Artiodactyla > Bovidae > Tragelaphus > Tragelaphus eurycerus. The sequence goes on from CAKXYN010000001.1 coordinate 41,972,496, forward strand.
ATCTAGATTTTTAATATTCTGAAATCTAGAGAGGAGTTGTATGCTCAGATTGGAAAGTTGTGTCCAATACAGGAAGACAAACACATTTATCTATGTCAGTGTTTTACCACATCTGTTTTATTATTATTGCTTTCTGTGTGATTTATACTTAATGTACTCTTGCCCAATGTAAAGAACTTCATTCTTGTAGGGTTATCCTGTTTAAATTTAGTTTTTACGCTTATTTGAAGTAAGTTACAAATTTCTTTCTATATGTGCATTGCAATTGAAAATAAATATAAGAAAAGATTCTCATAATTATTAAACGCTTATGTATCGGATGCTATTCTAAATATAATACATTTATCATAAAATCCAACTTTATTTAATTCACCCAATATTGCCTGATTTAAGTATTACTGTCTGTTTTCTGGATGAGTAAGAAATTTTGAGGATAAGAAACTTTAAGGACTTTTTTTCAAATATATGGATAGAAAATTACAGAGTTGAAGTATAGGTTGTTTTATCTGATTGAGAATCACATACTTTTAAATAGTCAATAACAGAAATTTAAAATACAGAAATTAAGTTCCGCTCCCCTCGTGGCTTCACTGGAAGTTCACTCCTCTGAGACATCAATGGAAAGAAGAAAATGCCTTGCATTTTCCTCACCTTATCATGAATTTTTACACTATCCCAGGTTTATTCCCAAACTGAAGGATGAGTTCAAACAGGCAAAAGGTGAGGGATTGAAACCTTAATATTGGAGGTCTCAAGAGATTTTCTCCCTCCTGTGATGGCATTGAATGAACTTAAACCTAATGTTAGCATGGTGGTGGTTTAGCCACATCTGACTCTTGCAACCCCATGGACAGCAGCCTGCCAAGCTCCTCTGTCCACGGGATTCTCCAGGCATGAATACTGGAGTGGGTTGCCATTTCCTTCTCCAGAGAATCTTCCCAACCCAGGAATCAAACCCAGGTCTCCTGCAGTGTAGGCAGATTCTTTACCCTTGTAGTTCTATGTTAGCACCAAGATCTTCAAAACATCATTCATCGTGGGGGAAAAGGGAGTCAATATTAACATCAGGATCTTCCCTCTTACTTAATGCTTTTATTCATGCAATGGCATCCCACTCCAGTACTCTTGCCTGGAAAATCCCATGGATGGAGGAGCCTGGTAGGCTGCAGTCCATGGGGTCTCTTAAGAGTTGGACACGACTGAGCAACTTAACTTTCACTTTTCACTTTCATGCATTGAAGGAGGAAATGGCAACCCACTCCAGTGTTCTTGCCTGAAGAATCCCAGGAACGGGGGACCCTGGTGGGCTGCCGTCTATGGGGTCACACAGAGTCAGACATGACTGAAGCAACTTAGCAGCAGCAGTAGCAGCAACATAACCCCAACGGAGAAGGCAATGGCACTCCACTCCAGTACTCCTACCTGGAAAATCCCATGGACAGAGGAGCCTGGTAGGCTGCAGTCCATGGGGTCGCTGAGGGTCAGACACCACTGAGCAACTTCACTTTCACTTCTCACTTTCATGCATTGGAGAAGGAAGTGTCAACCCACTCCAGTGCTCTTGCCTGGAGAATCCCAGGGACAGGGGAGCCTGATGGGCTGCCGTCTATGGGGTCGCACAGAGTCAGACATGACTGAAGTGATTTAGCAGCAACATAACCCCAAAGAGCTAATACATTTTATTTTATAATATTACCCATAAATTTTACACATTCATTCTTTATTGTTCCATCTGTCATCACTGCATTCTTGCCTCTATTCATTTAACAAATATTTACTGAAGACTTGTCATATGCTGGCACTGTTTAGGCTCGTCTATACATTAATAAAGAAAAAAAGACAAAAATCCATGACATGATAGAACTCAGATTTTGATGGGGTAGAGACAACCATAAATAAAATGAGCATGTTATTATTTATGTAACATGAGAATACCATAAGGAATACCATAAGGACTATGAGGAAATAACTCAGGGAAGGCAGATGAGTTTTGGAGAGCAGAGTGGATTTTAAATTGATTATTCAAATAAGGACTTACTGGAAAGGTGACATTTAAACAAGTATATGAAAGAGGTTAGCAATGAGTCAGCTGGATGGCTATCTAAAGGAAGAGCATTCCAGGTGGAGGGTCCAGCAAGGTGGCAAATTAGAAGGATATCATTGAGGAAAGGAATACAAAGGAGATGGAAAAGCCATCACAGTTGCAGAGTAAAAACTATCATAGACATGAATCCTCCATGGGTGTACATGTGTTCCCCATCCTGAACTCGAGGCCACCTCCCTCGCCGTCCCATCCCTCTGGGTCATCCCAGTGCACCGGCCCTGAGCACCCTGTCTCATGCATTGAACCTGGACTGGCGATCTGTTTCACATATGATAATATTCTCTCAAATCATCATACCCTTGCCTTCACCGGAACTCCCTGCTATTTCTTGTAAGTTAAGCAAACATCTTAAGTTGCCTTGTGTAATTTGAGCAAATGTCTATGTCATGGAAGTAAAGCCTGAGGCAAAAATTCAGACACACAGATGCATGATATGGGAAGCTGTCAGTGATGGCACAGAACTCAGGAGTAGATGGAAGAATGGGATGTCAATAGCATCAGTTAACAGTCCAAGTGAGCTTCCAAGAGACTTCACCTTATGATCACAAAAATCCAACATTCTTCTGTCTCCTCCTCCTTCTATCTTCTCAACTTCTCTACAGTCTCCACATACCTCTTCATTCACCTACTTAACATATTTCTACTGCTAGCTCACATACAATTTCCTTATTAAATAGGATATAATCCCCTTCGATCAATATTCTCCAAAAATAGAAACTTTACATGGTAAAAAAAAAAAAAAAAAACAACTATCATAGACAGAGTATGTGACTGGAGGCTCTACCTCTCACCTTTAATTTTGCTGGACTTTTCACTAGTAGGACATGGTGGAAATGATGCTATCTGATGTCTGAGCATAGGTCTTAAAGGGCATGCAACTTCCACTTGGGATCACCATGTCAGAGAAAGTCCACTGCCGTGTAGGAAATCTGTAGGAAATCTAACTACCCTCAGGCTGCTCTATTGGAGAGATCACATGGAAAGATCTCATAAGTGAGTCAGAGACGTGCTTGATGAGCCTGCAGATATTTATGTCATCCCAGTTCAGGCACCGAACCTGTAAATGAGGAAGACTTCAAGATATGTCTGCCCCAGCCCCCATCAGATGGCAGTCATAGGAGAAATGCCAAGTCAGAATAACCCAGCTGAGCCCCACTGGTCTCAGAGCTCATAAGAGGCAAGAGTAAATGATTGTTAGTTTTTTAGAGCCTCTCTGCTTTGGAATATTTGTTACACATAAGTGGATAACTGCGATTAGTAGCCTTTTGAGTATTTTGAACAAAAGAATGATATTATTTATGTTTTAACAGGATTTCTCTGGCTTTGTGGAATGGGGGAAGAGAGAATAAGAGATTATTTTACTAGTACAAACAAAAATATTAGTTGCTTGGGGAGGCTCAGCAGGGAGGGGATATATGTATATTTATGGATGATTCACGTTGTTGTATGGCAGAAAACAGCACAATATTGTAAAGCAGTTATCCTCCAGTAAAAATTTAAAATATATTAGTGCCTTGGACCAGAATGGTTGCAGTGGGTGTATTGAGAAAGAGTATTTAAATGTACTTTGAAGATATAGGCAATAACTTTACCTGAGATATTAGATGTAGGGTATAAGATAAAGTATTGAATAAAAATGTTTACAACGTTCTTAAGCATCTGGCTGAATCTTAGCTCTCATTTATTGGTTATTGGCAGAGCATGGGAGGAGCTGGTTTGAAGGTAAAATTTAGGACTCAAGTTTGGGTTTGTTAAGATGTATATGTCAATTTGACATCACAGTAGAGAAAGTAAGGAATTAGCTACATGTAAGAGCCTCATGTTCCTAGAAGACAACGTATCTGAGGAGATAAATGTGGGAGATGTTAATATATAGAAAATATTTAGCCAGGAAAATTAATGAAAGTGTAAAGGGAGAAAAGAAAGACCAAGAACTCAGAGCACTTCAATTTTAAGAAGCCAGAGAGATGACTTGGTGCTAGCAAGGGTGTTCAAGAAAAAAGGGCCAAAGAAGTAGAAGAAAAATTAGGAGTTATGTTCAAGGCAGCCAAGTGGGAATAATTCTGAACTAAGACTAGTATTCTTTATGCAACTGAATACCTGAAAAAGAGTGTAAAGGTTTAAAAGCCATTTTGCCTCTATTCATCAAACCATGACAACCAATATTGGCAGCTTGAGTCCATTCTATGTGTAAACGTCAGTAAAACTTTAGCACATATTCTCAATTGCAAGTGTAACTTCAGAACCTGGTGGAAAATTGGGAGGAAATTGAAACATTTTTCTAGGCATGATACCAAATCATAATAAATGAGAGGGATGGTTAGGGCAGGATGTTTTAGCCTCTTCTCTGATTGTTGAGTGTCAGGAACATCCACCACAATAACTCTTTGATTTTAAGTGGAGATTTTCCTACAGGACACTGAGGCTATATCAGTCTTAGAATTCATATTAAGAGCTCAAATGATCATTAATGATACCATGTTTTCTCACATGATACACGTTGTCACAAATTTAAATACATAAGCTAAAGAAATAAATTAGTCCAACCATCCTATAAAATGGGTTTTTCTTTCCAGGAGGCACAATTAAGCTTCATTCTGCTGATTTTCCTCTTCTGTATTTCCCATGTGTTTATTTTCATCACAATACAGATGTCACAGTCCTGTTACTTTATCCCTTAAGGATGCTGGTATTAAATATAATGTAAAATCACAAAGAAATTCACAGTAATATACACATATAACTAGTTTCATAAGTGAAGGGTTGAAATGAACTCTCCAAGGATTGTATTTGTTATTAAATGTTCCCTGTTGAAATGAACAGATAATTAATATGCCTCATGGTTAGAATGTAAAATCTGCTTCATTACACAAAAACCTAGGGAATTAAAACCATCCTTTTCTAATTTATAAAAGATAAATTTAACTTTTAAATTCCATGATTTACTCATTATTGAGGACTGATAATATGCACAATGTATGTGAAAGCCAATTATCTAAGAGCAATTTTAGGTTCACAGAAAAATTAAGATGAAAACACAGGCAGTTCTTACATGTCTCCTGCCCCATGCATGCATAGTCTCCATTATCAACTTTTTCACCAAAGTGATACATTTGTTACAGTTAACGAGCCTGCACTGACACCTTATAATCACTAAGAACCATAGTTTACCTAGAGGATTCACTCTAGGTGTTGTAGCTTCTTGCATAAACTGCTTTTTAATTTTCTTTCCTCTTCATGATTCAGTTTGGATAGTTTCTATTGAGATATCCTTAAATTTAAACTCAGAGATTCTTCAGCTGTATCCATCGAAGGCATTTTCATTTCTGTTGCAATGGTTTTTGTTATCTAGCATTTATTTTTTGGTTCTTTATTAGGATTTCCATCTCTGTTTCCATTGCCTATCTGATGTTGCATAATATCTACATCATCCCTTAGACCTCCTAGCATGTTCATAATTTTTCTTTTTAATTTACAGTCTGATAATTCCAATGGCCCTGACAAATCTGAGTCTAGTTCTGACACTTGCTCTCTCTGTCCTTCATATTGTCTTTTCTATCTTTTAGTATGCCTTATAACATTTTCTTGGGAAAAAGATGGGGAAACAGTGTCAGACTTTATTTTTCTGAGCTCCAAAATCACTGCAGATGGTGACTGCAGCCATGAAATTAAAAGACACTTACTCCTTGGAAGGAAAGTTATGACCAACCTAGATCACATATTCAAAAGCAGAGACATTACTTTGCCAACAAAGGTTCGCCTAGTCAAGGCTATGGTTTTTCCTGTGGTCATGTATGGATGTGAGAGCGGAACTGTGAAGAAGGCTGAGCACTGGAGAATTGATGCTTTTGAACTGTGGTGTTGGAGAACTCTTGAGAGTCCCTTGGACTGCAAGGAGATCCAACTAGTCCATTCTGAAGGAGATCAGCCCTGGAATTTCTTTGGAAGGAATGATGCTAAAGCTGAAACTCCAGTACTTTGGCTACCTCCTGCGAAGAGTTGACTCATTGAAGACTCTGATGCTGGGACGGATTGAGGGCAAGAGGAGAAGGGGACGACAGAGGATGAGATGGCTGGATGGCATTTTTGACTCAATGGATGTGAGTCTGAGTGACCTCCGGGAGTTGGTGATGGACAGGGAAGCCTGGTGTGCTGCAATTCATGGGGTCGCAAAGAGTTGGACACGACTGAGCGACTGATCTGATCTGATCTGATAACATTTTCTCAATGATTGGCCCTGATGTACCAGGAAAAAGCAACTGCTTTAAGTACAAATGTGGTGGGGGTATGTAGGAGGAGGGGAAGGGGTCTACATTTCTATGACTGTGGCTAAAGTTGAATATTACCCTTTCCCCAGATTGGTTAGGCCTTGAAAACACCCCAAGACTTTAATCTCTGGTAAAAATAGGTTCTCTTGAGATCCAACCAGTCCATCCTAAAGGAGATCAGTCCTGGGTGTTCATTGGAAGGACTAATGCTGAACCTGAAACTCCAATACTTTGGCCACCTCATGCGAAGAACTGACTCATTTGAAAAGACCCTGATGCTGGGAAAGATTGAAGGCAGGAGGAGAAGGGGATGACAGAGGATGAGATGGTTGGATGGACATGAGTTTGAGCAAACTCCAGGAATTGGTGATGGACAGGGAATCGTGGCATGCTACAGTCCATGGGACCCTTGATATTCAATGCCTGGAAGGAAAGTTATGACCAACCTAGATAGCATATTGAAAAGCAGAGACATTACTTTGCCAACAAAGGTCCATTTAGTCAAGGCTATGGTTTTTCCAGTGGTCATGTATGGATGTGAGAGTTGGACTGTGAAGAAAGCTGAGTGCCGAAGAATTGATGCTTTTGAACTGTGGTGTTGGAGAAGACTCTTGAGAGTCCCTTGGACTGCAAGGAGATCCAACCAGTGCATTCTGAAGGAGCTCAGCCCTGGGATTTCTTTGGAAGGAATGATGCTAAAGCTGAAACTCCAGTACTTTGGCCACCTCATGCAAAGAGTTGACTCATTGGAAAAGACTTTGATGTTGGGAGGGATTGGGGGCAGGAGGAGAAGGGGACGACAGAGGATGAGATGGCTGGATGGCATCACTGACTTGATGGATGTGAGTCTGAGTGACTTCGGGGAGTTGGTGATGGACAGGGAGGCCTGGCGTGCTGTGATGCATGGGGTCGCAAAGAGTTGGACATGACTGAGCGACTGAACTGAACTGAGAGCAGACTAGTTTGAGGAAAAAAAGAAAGCTCTGAGGTGTTTCAAAATTGTTCCTTTTCCCCTCCATCTTCCAGAAGCATAAGTGATTTTTCTCTGATATTTATTGTGAGAAGCTAGTTTAGGTTCTACAGATTAAACTCACAAATCTGCAGGTGCCCCCAGTGACCAAACTCCCTGGAGCTTTTGACTCAGATGTGGCCACACAGACTCTCCTGCAGTTTATCAGTTACAGTTTAGGTTTTCCTACCCTGGCACTAGTTCCTGTGGAGGGTTCTGCTTATGGGTTTTTGTGATTCTCTGCATTTGACCTGTTTCTTTCTAATCTGAGAGTCAGTCATTTGCCCTGTGCCCTCCTGTCTCATGGATTTAAGAAGAGTTGTTGCTCATTCACTCTGTTGAGCTTTTTACTAGTTTTTATAATGGAATGAAAATTTCTAAGCTACTTGCATGCCAGCAAATAGAAGTTTTTTTTTAGACCAGAGAACAGAGCCTTCTAATTATTATTTGAATAAGCATTCATGTTATTACCACAAAATTCAAACAAAATTCCCTTTAGTTTATAGGTCATTTTGTATTTTATATTAAATGCATATATGTGTGTGTGTGTGTGTGTGTGTATATATATATATATATATTGCCCACATTTTTATAACATTTCATCATATTATTGATTTGTAAAAACTCATACACAAGATACTATTTTTTATGTATTTTTTACATATACTGCAGATATTTTTTTCAGACTACTATCCTTCAGGCTTAAACACTAGTGTAGTCCACCAGGCTTCTCTGTCCATGGGATTTTCGAGGCAAGAACATTGGGGTAGGTTGCTATTTCCTCCTCCAGGGGATCTTCCCCAACCCAAGATTGAACCAGAGTCTCCTGTTTCTCCTGCATTGGCACACAGATTCTTTTTCACTGTACCACCTGGGAAGCCCTAATATTTCTTATAGTAGTACAAACTAAATATGATATAAAATCTCACATTTTTCCATTAGTTTAAATCATTAAAAAGATCTTCTTCACCCAATTTTGCAATTGCTTGAAACTGTATATACACACCTATACACACATAGGTATATATACATACACCTTTGTATATACAATTTGTATATACAGTTGACCCTTAAAAATGTGGGGGTTAAAGGTGCTAATACCTCCTGTACAAACTGAAAATCTTTGTTTTACCTTTATCTTTTTTCCTTGATATCTGAGGGGATTGGTTCCAGGACTGGCCTTGAACACCAAAATTAGCTCGAAGCCCATAGTCAGCCCCTCTTATCTGCACTTTCACATCTGGAGCTTCAACCACAGATCATGTAGTACTGTAGTATTTACTGAAAATAAAATCTGCATTAAGTAGACCGACACAGTTCAAACCTGAGTTGTTCAAGGCTCAACAACAGGCGTATATATGTGTTTGTATCTGTGTTCCATATTTGGAACTGCTTTGTGTAAGCATTGGTATGAATTGGAGAGTTCTATTTTCAAGAGCGTAGTTAATTGTTCCAACACTATTGAAGGCTTATTGAAAAATGCAGCTTTTCCACCACTCATTTGAAATGTCTTATTGGTCATAAACAAATGCTTATATGAGGAGCTCAAGCACATGATGCTTACAGATACCTCCTCACCTTTGCTGGTCCTCTCTCAGATACATCCAAGGCCCATCTTTCCTTTTTTAAAGTATTTAACTTATTTATTTGACTGTGTCGGGTCTTAGTTGTTGCACAGACTCTCTAGCTGTGACATGAGGGCTCAGTAGTTGAGGAGCATGGGCTTAGTTCCTCTGTGGCATGTAGGATCTTAGCAAACCTGCAACCCTTCCCTTGCACGGTGAAATGTTAATCGCTGGACCATCAGGGCAATCCCCTCGTCTTTCCTTTTGGTACATGGTGTATACTTCTACTCATTCTTGACCTTCTCAGTTGGAGTGTCAGGGGTTGTGCTTGGTTTGTGCTTTCACTCCACTTGTTATATCTTATACTGAGCAATAATCAGTTGGTATTGGCAGAATGTCTGATATACCTCTGGGTAAACTTGATCCATATACCCTGTAATATGTAGCAATAGATATATTGTTTTATTTCTAGAAGGATGAAGATAAGAAACAGGTACATGTGTTGTTCAGCATGCATAAAAGCTAGCTGGTTAAATTTATATCTCGTCACATAATTTACATACTGGGATTTCCCCTTTACTAGAAATACTCTATTTTAATATGTGTTTGTTATCTTGAAGTATATGTTTTTAAATATATATATATATTAAAGAGCATAGTTAACTGTTTCAACACTATTGAACACAATAATAATTTAACACAATTGAACATAATAATATGGTTTAGTCACTAAGTCATATCTGTAGCACACCAGGCTCCTCTGTCCATGGAATTCTCCAGATAAGAATACTGGAGTGGGTTGCCATCTCCTTCTCCAGGGGATCTTCCCAACCCAGAGATCAAACCCACATCTCCTGCATTGCAAGTGGATTCTTTACCACTCACCCACCCAAGAAGACCTATATGTGTGTGCGTGTGTGTGAGTTTGTTGTGTATGTGAGTTATATATCCTTCAAGAAAATTAGGATTGCCTTTTTAGCAGTGTGGCAAAATCAAAGTCAACCTTTAGTGTTTTAAAGGTTCTGTATTATAGGCATACAGTTTGGCACATTGCAAGCATACTGTTGTCTGTAGGAAATGGAAAAATGGTAATGACATTATATCAGGCAAAACTTGCAGCCTGGAAGGGCAGGACATAGCCACGCTGCTATTTTTCCAGTTCAGTCTTTGTCCTCTTTGTGGAAAGAAATTGAAGGGATGTCCACTGATGCCAGTGCACATCACACAAAGTACAAATCACAAATGATCCATTTTAAAGTCTGATATTAATTTGACACTTCATTAGTTGGAAAGTCTCTCCTCTGATTCTAGTTACCACTTTTCTGTTTAAATCCAGAAAACAACAGCAGAGGCATCTTTGCCAGCTAACTTGAACAGTGTAACTCAGTTTAGGGGAAGGTGATAGCTGTGGTACAAATTCATCTTTTGAGCCTCTTCTTGAGGGTAGTTGCTAGTAATTGGACTACTTCTTTGTGCAAAATCAGTGGGTGAGCACCCCTACTCTGAGGAAGAAACCTGGAGTTTGCTGGCTAGTTAACAAGTGTAAAATTAGTCAGTTTTCTGGGGAAGTAAATATGTGCAGTTAAGTGTGCCTGACTATTATGCAGCCACAGAAAAATCCACGTGCCAGTTTATTTGTATGGTGTTTTGGACAATAGGGATCCTTGAGAGAGAGAGAGAAAGTACAAACTTTCAACTCCAGTGATTCTAATTAAGCTAATTGTAGACTGGTGAACACTGCAAAATTCAAGAACCTGATGAGACATTAGAGATTATACAGTAGGTACTGTGACCAGTGGCTAGTCCTTAATTACCTGAAACTGACAAGACAGTGGCCTGTCAAATTCACGGACATTATTTTCCATAAAACCTGAATATGGCAGTGTAATATTTATTTTCTATATGCTCTGTTTTCTTTATTTTTTATTAAAGCGTAGTTGATTTACAACATTGTGTTCATTTCAGGTGTATAGCAAAATGAATCAGTTACATATTTTTTGATGATTTTCTATTATAGGTTATTACAAGATATTGAATATAGCTTCCTGTGCTATACAGTATTTCCTTTTTCTTGTCGTTTTTATATATAGTAGTTTGTATCTGTTAATTGCATATTCCTAATTTATCCGCTGCTCTTTCCCCTTTGGTAACCATGTATACATTCTCTTTGTGACTCTGTTACTATTTTATGCATATGTTTATGTGTATCATTTTTTTAGGTTCAATATACTAGTGATATTGTATTATGTTTGTGTTTTTTTTTTTGACTTAGTTCACATAATATGATAAGCTCTAGATTCATCCATGTTGCTGCAAATGGCAAGATTTCATTCTTTTTTTATAGATGGCAGCACAGTATAAAGTTTTAGAGAAAAAAAGAAGTCTAGACTAAAAAGAAGTTACCTGTCATTAAAAATGAATATGTGTGAAAAGAGAGACATGGGAATGTTGATGATATGATATATTAAGTGAAAAAAAATACTGTAAACAATATAGCCAGCGTGCTTCCATCTTGGTGAAAGTTAAGTACACCAAACCATTTTAATCTGTTCCACTAATGCAGAACGAATATATAGTCAGTTTTTTTCATTTCTTAATCATTAGAACACCTTATCTTCCTTGAAATGAAGCATTTATTAGTGCTTCTCTGTCTTTCTGCCCAAAGCAGAGAAACCTTGAATCTGAACAGTGCACCAATGACGTTCTTCTAAAAGTCACACAATGTTACTGTCAGAGGCTGGTCATGGAAAACATCACACTTGGCCACTGCTACTGGGATACCTTTGAAAGTTGAAACCTTGATGGGGTGGTGCCCATAAGACACCAGGGACAGAGTCTATTTTAGATCACACTCTCATGATCTGTTTTTCTTCCACAGCACATAATAATAGAGCTGATAAGACGGGGGTTAGAGGATTTTTATCTAGAAAACTCTACTCACTCAGCCTCCACAAATTTAAGTATCCTGAGCTGATTCCAAGTCACCAGGCTAAAGACCCTGGGTTGCTTTAATATGTATCCTTCATTCCACATCCAAGGAGTAGTGGTTAATGTTTTATCCCATTTTCTCTTCTGTCTCCAACAGGCTAGATTTCTACCTATATTGACTACGTTTTGCTTTTGAGTCAGGTAGATATAATTCCAGGGTAATGAATAGTCAACGGTCTTAATTATGTATACTAGAGATGGCAAACTTTCACATCCAGAAGATGTACCTTTCTATACTCATATGAAAATATCTTTAAAAATGCCAAGCTACTGATTCTAATTAATTTTTTATCCTAATGTTTATTGATTCCTATCATTTTTTCTAAGTTCATTAGCATATGCATGCATTATCTGTCATCTGTCATAATGAGTGCTTGCAGTTATAAGAACATTACCATTTTTATGTCCTCTCTATATCAAATATTTTCATTGATCAGCTTCCATGAAGAAACTTCTACATCTAATATGGAAGCCTTGAAAACACACAAAGTTGGCAATTGGTAATGAGAAAGACTGTCAGTGAGAAACACACAGATTCTGAAATAAAAGTTTGTTGTTGTTGTTGTTCAGTTGCTAAGTCATGTCTGACTCTTTGCAACCCCATGAACCGCAGCACACCAGGATTCCTTGTCCTTTACTATCTCCCAGAGTTTGCTTAAACATATGTCTGTTGAGTTGGAGATGCCATCCCACCATCTCACCGTCTTTCACCCCCTTCTTCTCCTACCCTCAATCTTTCCCAGCATTAGGATCTTTTCCAGTCAGTCAACTCTACCCATCAGGTGGCCAAATCTTGGAGCTTCAGCATCAGTTCTTCCCATGAATATTCAGGGTTGATCTCCTTTACGATTGACTGATTTTATATCCTTGCAGTCTGACGGACTCGGAAGAATCTTCTCCAGCACCACAATTTGAAAGCATGATTTCTTGGATGCTGAGCCTTCTTAATGGTCCAACTCTCACATATGTACCTGACTACTGGAAAAACCATAGCTTCGACTACACAGACCTTGGTTGGCAGTTTTCCTTCCAAGGAGCTAGAGTCTTTTAATTTTGTGGCTGCAGTCACCATCTGCAGTGATTTGGAGCCCAAGAAAATAAAATCTGTCACTGCTTCCACTTTTCCTCCTCCTATTTGCCACGAAGTGATGGGGCCAGAGGCCGTAATATTAGCTTTTTGAATGTTGAGTTTTAAGCCAGTTTTCACTCTCCTTTTTCACCCTCATTAAGAGGCTCTTTAGTTCCTCTTTGCTTTCTGCCATTAGAATGGTTATCATCTGAATATTGAGGTTGTTGATATTTCTCCTGTCAATCTTGATTCTAGCTTGTGATTCATCCAGTTTGCATGATGTGCTCTGCATAGAAGTTAAAACAAGGTGACAATATACAACCTTGTCATACTCCTTTCCCAATTTTGAACCAGTCCATGTTTCCATGTCCTGTATTGTGGCTTCTTGAAAGTTGCAGTTTACTAAACATTCCCCTTTGTCCGTCTGTTTCTTCAGATTTACAAAAGTTAAAAGTAAAGTCCCTCTGGGACTTCCCAGGTGATCCAGTGGCTAAGACTCCATACTCCCAATGCAGGGGACCCAGGTTCAAATCCTGGTCAGGGAACTAGATCCCACATGCCGCAACTAAGATCTGATGCAGCCAAATATAGAAAACTAAATTTCAAAAAATTAAAAAATGCCAAGTCCCTATGCATGAACTCTCAAACAAGTTTCTCTTAACATACAGCTCAGGACAATGAGAACAGAGATAATCATGTAAAACTCTCCAAAATACTTTTTTCTGAAGTGTATCTAGGCATTTGAAGATGAAAAATGTCTTTAGCTTCAGTTATCCAGAAAATGGCTTTCATTGCAGGCTCAAACTTGGTTTGTTTTGTCCATAACAGAAATTCTCTCAAACTGATACAATAAAAACCAGACAGGATGTCATTTAAACATACTTTCTATTTTACTTCAGTACCTGAATCTCCAGGGAAATGATCATGAGAGTTTGGGAGCCTTTGTTCCCCTAATTTTTTTTCTTTCTTTAACACTAAACATCCTGGACATTCAGTAGCAGAGGTACATGGGGAATAGAAGAAAAGTAACAATTGATCTGTAAAGAATCTGGCTGCACTGCAGGAGACTTGGGTTCAATCCCTGGGTTGGGAACATCCTCTGGAGGAGGGCATGGCAACCCACTTCAGTATTCTTGCCTGGAGAATCCCCATGGACAGAGGAGCCTGGTGAGCTACGGCCCATGGGGTCGCAAAGAGTTGGACATGACAGAGTGACTAAGCACACACACACATGCAATTGATAAAATTAGTTGTAAAGTTAATCCCATGTGATACTTCTTACCAAGACAGACACATCTCACGTAAAGCAACTTAATATTTGACTCTTGGCTACACAGGAAAATAATGTACACAGTAAATTAGAGCACATTTGCTTAAATGTGTCATGAACATTCATCCTATTTATAGATTCATCCTAATGAAAGAGGTAAATCTGGACTTTCCAGAAAAGAAAGGAAGGGAAGAAGGAAAAATGGAAGAAAGGAAGGGCAGAAGGAAAATTTTTAAAAACCATCCATACCATCCTGGTTACGAGTATGCTGAAGTCCATCTTTCATTTTTAGAAAGTCACCAAACTTATGTTCGATAAATGTAAACGAATTTTTTTATCCTGTCATTTAAAATGCTTTGGGAAATGCTCTTAGTTTGTTTCTTTTTTTCTGATGTTGCTCCTATCTTTCACGCTTTGCTTATCTTTTGGAACTGTCTGTCCTACTTGAGCTCTGCCAAGAAGATATTTTGCAAGGACATCTTCTGCTCCCAGGTATAAAAATGACTCAAACACCACTATTATTTTTGCCCTTCAGGAAAAAACTTCTGTGAAAATCCTGATTGCATTTCCTTTCATAAGATTCCCCCTCACTTATTGACTGAAAGGTTTGGGTCAAATCAGCCGCATGTACTCTCTGTAGTTTATCAGCAGAAGAATTCTTTGCAAGATTAAATTGCATAGGACTGACTTCTAAAGTGAAGTAGAAGAAAAAATAAATCACCTAGTAAAAATGCTAAAACTGTGATTTTCTTGGGGAATGTTGTAAAATTTTAGCAAATTAAATATATTACATTTAAACCCATTTGTACTTTGGACTGGATTGTTTATTGATGCTTGAAAGAACTGTCATTTGTGTGTAGAGATAAGCAAATTGAAGCACTGTAATTACCCATAAATGTGTTTTGTGTTTCCTGGAATTTTAAAGTAGTCAAAAAATATCAGTGAAATCAAGCATGGGGAAAATATTGCATTATTAATAGTGTATTTAAAAGTAAATAAGATCTCAAATGTCTTTATAAATCATTTTCAGTCAACATAATCCTTCAAGCATCAATTCACTGTATTTTTAAATACACATTTATTATCTCTCTATGTGGTTTTCCCCATCTCTCATTTTTCTTGTCTGCATTTCTGTTTAGGGAAGAATGTAAAATGTAGACGCAAGCTCTCAGAAATACATGTCTCCTCTCCCTTAAAGTCCACATTTGTGGTTAAATAATGATTTGAAAATTCTAATTGCTCTCCCATTAGCCTCTCTGACCCCAGTTTCTTCTAATCTCAATGGTTAAGAGAAATATACACCATCTTCTTGCATCTCCTGACACCAGACCCTAGTTGGTTTCCTGAATAGGGCCTCAACCTCTCAGCCCCCCGTGATAACCCATTTCATTTACGTTCTTATCACCACCCTCACCCACGTGTCCTTAGATTATTTGAGTAGCCTTTTAACTTCATGCTCTATGCTTCATCTCTCTCTTTACCATCATAACAATAGCTGTTTTATTTCACATTGGGTTTTCCAGGTGGCACTACTGGTAAAGAACCTGCCTGCCAATGCAGGAAACATAAAAGACACAGGTTTGATCCCTGGGTTGGGAAGATCCCCTGGAGAAGGATATGGCAACCCACTCCAGTATCCTTGCCTGGGAAATCCCATGGACAGAGGAGCCTGGTGTGCTATATAGGACCACAAAAGAGAGGGACATGGCTGAGCACCTGAGAGTGTTATGAACCAGGTCCAGTCTTAAGACTTTACACAACGCATTTAAAATGTGTAGCTAGGAAGCATGGGCACAGATAATAGTATCCAGCTTTTCATGTGACCAAACTGAAAGTAGCTTCAGTTCCGTTCAGTCGCTGCTGCTACTGCTGCTGCTAAGTCGCTTCAGTCGTGTCCGACTCTGTGCAACCCCATAGACAGAAGCTCTGAGGTGTGTCCAACTCTTTGCGACCCCATGAATCGCAGCACGCCAGGCCTCCCTGTCCATCACCAACTCCCAGAGTTTACCCAAACTTATGTCCAAAAGTAGCTTAGGGTTTAGTTTTAAGTTAAGGCTCTGGTGTAGATTCAGTTCTGTCTGAATCAAGCTCTTAAATGCCACTATATCCCTCTCCCTCTCCATTTTTATAAACTATGAATTTTATATATTTCATTATCTTATGAAAAACTCTTTAGTGGATCCCAAAAAGAGTTGATATAAGTACAAATTCCTTAATATGATATCAATATCCTTAATTATCTAATTTCTGATTCCTGCATTTCTAGCCTAGTCTGTCTTCAACCATTTTCCCAGTTGTTCCGTATATTTCTGGTTAATCAGGAACATGAACTCAGTTTGTAGATCCCACTGAGAGCATGACTCTCTGCTTTTGTCTGTGCTGGCCTCTCTGCCTGGAAACGGTTAACTTAACCTTTATCTTCCTATCCTATACCCTCAGCTCTGAAAACCTGTCTCGCTTCCAGGGAGAATTGGTTCCTTCCTCCTCTGAGACCATTCACACCTTCAAACCATAAAATGAGTAATAAAACTGCCATATGGCCACCCAGCAATCCCACTACTGGGCATATACCCTAAGCAAACCATACATGAATGAGACACATGTACACAAGTGTTCATTGCTACACTATTTACAAAATCTAGAGCATGGGCTTCCCTGGTGGCTCAGTCAGTAAACACTCCGCCTGGAATGCAAGAGACCTAGATTCAATCCCTCAGGTGAGAAGATCCTCTGGAGAAGGAAATGGCAATCCACTCCACTATTTTTGCCCGGGAAGTCCCATGGACAGCCTGGCAGACTACAGTCCATGGGGTGGGAAAGACGACGTAGCAACTAAACCACCATCAGGACATGGAAGAAACTTAGACATCCATTGGCAGATGATAAGGAAGTTATTGTACATATACATAATGAAAGAGTACTCAGCTATAAAAAGGAACACGATTGAGTCAGTTCTAATGAATTGGTATAAGTAGTTGGTTTAAGTTGGTAAAAGTTGGTATAAATCCATTCTAATGAGGTGGATGAACCTAGAGCCTATTATAGAGATGAAGTAAGTCTGAAAAAGGACAAATATTGTATGTTATTGCATGTATATGGAATTTAGAAAGATGGTACTGACAATCTTATATACAGGGCAGCAAAGGAGTTTAGTTCAGTTGCTCAGTCATGTCTGACTCTTTGCAACCCTGTGGACCACAGAATGCCAGGCCTCCCTGTCCATCACCAACTCCCAGAGTTTACCCAAACTCATGTCCATTGAGTTGGTGATGCCATCCAACCACCTTATCCTCTGTCATCCCCTTCTCATCTTGCCTTCAATATTTCCCAGCATCAGGGTTTTTCCAATGAGTCAGCTCTTTGCATCAGACGGCCAAAGTATTGGAGTTTCAGCTTCAGCATCAGTCCTTCCAATGAACTCTCAAGACTGATCTCCTTTAGGATGGACTGGTTGGATCTCCTTGAAGTCCAAGGGACTCTCAAGAGTCTTCTCCAACACCACAGTTCAAAAGCATCAATTCTTCGGTGCTCAGCTTTCTTCACAGTCCAACTCTGACATCCATACATGACCACAGGAAAAACCATAGCCTTGACTAGGCGAACCTTTGTTGGCAAAGTCATGTCTCTGCTTTTTAATATGCTGTCTAGGTTGGTCATAACTTTCCTTCCAAGGAGCACGTGTCTTTTAATTTCATGGCTGCAGTCACCATCTGCCGTGATTTTGGAGCCCAAAAAAATAAAGTCAGCCAGTGTTGCCCCTGTTTCCCCATCTATTTGCCATGAAGTGATGGGACCAGATGCCATGATCTTCGTTTTCTGAATGTTGAACCTTAAGCCAACTTCTTCACTCTCCTCTTTCACTTTCATCAAGAAACTCTTTAGTTCTTCTTCACTTTCTGCCATAAGGGTGCTGTCATCTGCATATCTGAGGTTATTGATACTTCTCCCGGCAATCTTGATTCCAGCTTGTGCTTCTTCCAGCCCAGTGTTTCTCATGATGTACTCTGCTTATAAGTTAAACAAGCAGGATGACAATATATAGCCTTGATGTACTCCTTTTCCTATTTGGAACCAGTCTGTTGTTCCATATTCAATTTTAACTATTGCTTCCTGACCTGCATACATAGGAGACACAGATATAAATAACAGATTTTTGAACACAGTGGGGGATGATTTGAGAGAATAGCATTGAAACATACACATAACCACATGTGAAATAGACAGGCAATGAGGGAACCCACAGTCGGTGATAGGGATAGGGAGAGGAGGAAGATAGGACAGGAGTTCAGGAGGGAGGGCTCATATGTATGCTTATGGCCAATTCATGTTGATGTATGGCAGACGCCAGCACAATATTGTAAAGCAATTATCCTCCAATTAAAATAAAATTTTTAAAAGGTGATGGCAAAAAAAAAAAAAAAAAATGAAATAAGCCCAAGGAAAGATCCTGGGTATTTTCTGTCTTTGTTATCTAGGATCTAGTATTGTGTTTGCTCGTACTGGGATTAAACATACATTGTTTAAATCGAAGGTAAGCACCTTTACTTCACACAGGAATTTTTGAATCATTCACTCCCTGAATAGCCCCTATTCTCTCTTTTCTTTTTGGAGAGAAGATAGAGTTTTCCAAAATGATTTGATCTGTATAACCAGTTCATTGGTTCAAAGCATTTGGACTGGCTTCATGCAAGAAGAATCATCATGCAAGTTTTCCTTCATGGAACTATGCCAAGAGCTAAGTACTAGGTTATTGAATCCTCTGTTTCAAAGCCACCCTTGACTTATTTCCAAGATTATTTTTTCCCAGTTACACTGATTCTTTATGTGTATTCCTTGCCCTTGGCCATGTTTAAAATTGAATTGCTTATGTCTCCTCCCTTAACTTCTCTTTTAAACCTATTATGATTTAGTTCATTTTTTTCTTAGCTCCTTATTTGAAAATTTCTGGCTGTAACACTCTCTTATAACTTCTATTGCTATCCCAGCTTTTTGCTTAAGCTCAGTGGTGCATTAATAAGGTTGGGCAGAGTTTCAACAGCATTTAATCTTACATTTTTAATTATTCCTCACATTTTGCTGTCTTGACACATTTACTGTAATAAAGGAAATCATTAATTCACTTAGAAATATGTGTGTGAAAACTATATTTTTCCTTTTGATTAATTTCCATATTCATCATTACTTTGCTGTTAATTTACTATGCATTCACAAGAATGAGGGGGAAGAGCACACGTTTTTCCTTTTTGCTCAGAAAGAACTGTCTTAGAAATCAAATGGAGCTGAAAATTAATTTGCATTTTGGCTGGCAAATGGGAAGGGTACTTCTTCTTAAAGATGTGTGTTGGTCCCATCTTCATGTTTCTTCTAAATCTAAATATACATCACACCCTTCTCTGTTTTCCTCTATAAAAATACCATAAACTGGGTAGCTTATAAGCAACAGAAATTAGTTTCTCATGGTTCTGAGGCATAGGAAGTCTAAGATCAAGGCACTAGCACATTCAGTGTCTGGTGAGAAACCATGTCCTGGTTGGTAAATTGAATCTTCTCACTTCATCCTCACATTACAGAAGGAGAAAGGGAACTCTCTGGGGTCTCATTTTTAAAGACACAGATCTCATTCAGGAGGGCTCTACTTTCATAAACTGATCATCTCCCAAAGGACCCACCTCCTAAAACCATCATGTTGGAGACGTGGTTTCAACACATGAATTTCAGGGGGACAAATATTCAGTCTATAGGATTTCTACCTTCATATCAATTTCTAAACTACTTTCTCATCCTTAATGAAAAGAAACCTGATTTCCCTTTGGATAAAGGAAGACAGTATAGTCAATATAGACAGTATCATCAATATAGATAGTCTAGTCAAGGCTATGGTCTTCCCACTGGTATGTATGGTTGTGAGAAGTAGACTGTAAAGAAATCGGAGCACTGAAAAATTGATGCCTTCAAACTGTGGTGTTGAAGAAGACTCCTAAGAGTCCCTTGGACAGCATGGAGATCAAACTGGTTATCTTAAGGGAAATCAACCCTGAATACTCCTTGAAAGGATTGATGATGCAGTTGAAATGCCAGTGTTTTGGTCATCTGATGTGAACGAGTGATTCACTGGAAAAGTCCATGATGCTGGGAAAGATTGAGGGTAGAATGATAGGGCGTCAGAGGATGAGATGCCTGGATGGCATCACTGATGCAGCAGACATGAACTTGGGCAAACTTTGGAAGATGGTGAGGGACAGGGAGGCCTGGTGTGCTGCAGTCCGTGGGGTCACAAAGAGTCAGACATGACTGGACAACTGAACAACAACCACCTCAAAGGAAGGCAATAATTGAAAATAAACTTACAAAGCGAGCTTTAACTTAAACAGTATTTAAATGATCCCTCTGTCAGAAAACGAGAACCATGCTTGGGTGGGGAGGTCAAATATCTTATCCAGAGTTAGCAGCAAAGGATGGAGTCCTGGAATAAAGGGAAGGTCTTGAATTGTGTCTGTACATGGAGTGAATTGATTTTGGTAATGATTCCTAAAATTAATAAAAAAGAGTCTATTGTTTTTATATAAGTGATTAAAATAGCCATCTTGGGAAGATACCAAATTTATAGTTATGAAATCAGAACCAAAGTATGAAGCCAGAAAATAGCTAAAATTTACAGATGAGTATACATGCCACATACTATTCTTAGACCTTTTTAAATCTGTAAAAAGTCCTCACAATAACACACAGAGGATTTCTACTATGTACATTTTACAGAGGAGAAAATTGAGGTTTGCAAAAGTTAAATAAGTACCCCTAGTTTGTTATTAATAAGTGGAAGGACTTGCAGTTTGAACTCAGGCAAACTAATCTCTGGAGCCCACATTATTAACTTCAACATAATCCTGCTCTTTACCAGATAAAACCTGGGCAATTCATGTTGTTTCTCTGACTCCAGATTTTGCTTGTAAAATACCCCTTCTGTGTCTGAACTTACTGTCCATGAGTGGAGGGTAGAGGACTATGCTACTGCTGCTGCTGCTAAGTCACTTCAGTCATGTCCGACTCTGTGCGACCCCGTAGACAGAAGCCCACCAGGCTCCTCTGTCCCTGGGATTCTCCAGGCAAGAACACTGGAGTGGGTTGCCATTTCCTTCTCCAATGCGTGAAAGTGAAAAGTGAAAGTGAAGTCACTCAGTCATGTCCGACTCTTAGTGACCCCATGGACTGCAGCCTACCAGGCTCCTCCGTCCGTGGGATTTTCCAGGCAAGAGTACTGGAGTGGGTTGCCATTGCCTTCTCCGAGGCTTTGCAAATGGCCATTGTCTTGGTTTCCTTCTGGGTTTGAATTCTGGGTTTTCCCTGTATGGCAAGTTATCATAGATGGTCATACATCCATTTGCTCATCTCTAAAGGGGCATAAGAACAGAGGATGCAAAGGATTTGGAGGGAAGGTGAATAAGAGATGATGTGTGTATAAATAACTCAGCACAGTACCTGGGATATACTCAGCTCTCAATAAATGATTCTTAACCTAAAACATACTTTACAGTAACACTTACTGGAGGAAGAGAATAAAAACATATCTCAGCGTTCTGGAGAATATAACCCCCAAACAAAATTTTCTTGTTTTATTTTACACATTCATGTAGACTTTAAATTCTGCTCTATTATATACATATGTATATGCTTATGTACATGTGTATGTATATGTATACACATTTGTGTATATATGCATGCTGCTGCTAAGTCACTTCAGTCATGTCCAACTGTGTGCGACCCCATAGACGGCAGCCCACCAGGCTCCCCCGTCCCTGGGATTCTCCAGGCAAGAACACTGGAGTGGGTTGCCATTTCCTTCTCCAATGTATGAAACTGAAAAGCAAAAGTGAAGTTGCTCAGTCGTATCTGACTCTTAGCGACCCCACAGACTGCAGCCCACCAGGCTCCTCCATCCATGGGATTTTCCAGGTGAGAGAACTGGAGTGGGGTGCCATTGCCTTCTCCAGTATATATATATACCAGTATATATATGCATACCGGTATATATATGCATACATATGTGTATATATATCCAACATACATACATACATATATATATATATGGCATCACCAATGCAATGAGCATAAACTTTGGCAAACTCCCAGAGACAGTGAGGGACAGGGAGGCTTGGCATGCCGCAGCCCATGGGGTCACCAAAAGTCAGACATGACTGGGTGACTTAACAACAATACGTGTGTGTGTGTGTGTGTGTGTGCATATGTATCTCATGTTAAAAACATGTTTGCTACTACTTATTTCCAGGACTTAATGTTTTCAGTGTGCTATACCTATGTCCTTGGCTAACGCTCAAGATTGTGTGCCAGTGAATCTATATCCATTTTGAAAACTTGGGTTGTAGCATAAAGCCAGACACAACAGAATCATAATAATTTGCTCATAAATAGATGTAAGAAAGACTTTGAAGGCAGCGAAAACTTGGGTAGCATTTAGTTAGCTTTTCCTGTGTCATGGGCACAGATGGTGTCACACACAAATTGCCTGTACCTCTTTAGTGAAAGTTGCTCAGTCTTGTCCAACCCTTTGCGACCCCATGGACTATACCGTCTATGGAATTCTCCAGGCCAGAATGCTGGAATGGGTAGCCTTTCCCTTCTCCAGGGGATCTTCCCAACCTAGGGATCAAACCCAGGTATCCCGCATTGCAGGCAGATTCTCTACCAGCTGAGCCACAAGGAAAGCCCGAGAATACTGGAGTGGTACCTCTTCAAGTGTTGGATAATAATTCACAG
This sequence comes from Tragelaphus eurycerus, assembly GCA_935064755.1. Taxonomy (NCBI): domain Eukaryota; kingdom Metazoa; phylum Chordata; class Mammalia; order Artiodactyla; family Bovidae; genus Tragelaphus; species Tragelaphus eurycerus. Next base: position 41,995,541 of record CAKXYN010000001.1, read on the forward strand.
CTGCTTGGCTGGTAAGCTTTGCTCCCACTGCCTCCCCTGCCCATTGTTCTGGGGCAGTGACTCACTGGCACCGCTTTGCCTCCAGGTGGCGCTAACCATGGTACTTAGCTTTCATTTCCCATCCATGTGATTAGATCTAAGCTAGTCTCTTATGCTGGGGAAGGCAATGGCACCCCACCCCAGTACTCTTGCCTGGAAAATCCCATGGACAGAGGTCCCTGGTGGGCCGCTGTCCATGGGGTCGCTAAGAGTCGGACCCGACTGAGCGACTTCACTTTCACTTTTCACTTTCATGCATTGGAGAAGGAAATGGCAACCCACTCCAGTGCTCTTGCTCGGAGAATCCCAGGGACGGGGGAGCCTGGTGGGCTGCTGTCTATGGGGTCGCACAGAGTTGGACACGACTGAAGCGACTTAGCAGCAGCAGCAGCAGCATCAGCAGTCTCTTATGCTCTATTCTGCTTCTTTCCTTCAAACTCAGTCTCCAAAGAGCAACTCTTCTCCCCACCCCACTCCCCCAAAAGTTCTTGTAACAGAATTCTCAATTTCAGCTCTACTTCTAAGGGAAGTGAACTCAAAACTTAGAGATTTAGTATTCAAACAGAATGTTGTGAACTCCATAAGAAAGACAAAACAGAACTTAAACATTTTAAGGCAGAATGATTTAAATGCTCAGATTTTTTTTTCAGTATTATTTATCTCAGTGTTTCAAAATGCAGTACTGTAGTGCTGGGGGAGTTAAATGGTTTTGAGTGACAAATTGTTTAATTACTGTAGTTTTGTGTTTATGTTAATATCAGTTAGTAAAAATATATGTGTCTGTGTTTATGATTGCTTAGAAAAACTTGGAAGTTATATTTAAATTTAATTTTAAAAACATTAATTATAGATACTAATTGGATATGGCAAATATATCAAATGTGTAAATTGGTGGGTAAAATGTTAGGAAATACTTCTAATCCCCCAAGTTCTTCGGTCTATAGCCATCTATCATCTAAATAACTAGAATCTATTTTTTTATCTTGAGTAAATGAATTTTTCCGAGTTTTTTGGGGGGTTGCCCTGTGACAGTGCTGTCCAGCATGGTGACATCTGGCAAAAGATTATGATAATTTCTAAGTGATGGCCAAGCGTTAGATGGTTGGCAAAGTCTTGGTAACCAGCTTCGGTCATGAAGACTTCCTCTATTTAACTGTAGTGTACTACACCTTCCCCATAATGCAAGTGTGTATTTTCCCATCATCTCATTTTAGACATCCTTTGGGGGGAAAATTCATCATCAGATTTCAAGGGTTAGGATATGATCTTTAATTATTTGAATAAGGTACACATGCTAGGGGCTCTTGTCTCTTTGAATCCAGTAGATTTCTGCACCAAATTGTTAATATTTGTGAGCTTTGTAGAAAGAGATTCTATGGCTTATAGTAGATTCTAAGAATTTTCCTATTTCCCAAAAGATCAAGAACTACTAGAAACATAGAAAACGTGAAATAGAAGATTTAGAGAGAGTGGGAATAATTACATTGTTATCTGTAAAATATATAATCTTAAAAATCAAACAGATTTTAGGTTCATTATAATTTTTTATTAGTAATTCTGACTTTTTAAACCAGTATCTAGCAAGCACATCTCTCTTAACAGTAGCATTTGTTCAGTATCTTCTAAACCATGACTGTTTTTTAATATGATGATAAATATGTGTAACATAAAACTTATCATGTTAGCCATTTTAAGTGTTTAGTGGAATTAAGTAGAGTTCCATTGTTGGACAGCCATCACCAGTATTCATTTCCAGAATGTTTTCATTATCCCAAACTAAAACTTTGTACCCATTCAATAATGATTCCCCATTTCACCCTTCCCCATTCCAGCCCTGTTGATCTCTATTCTACCTTCTGCCTCTAAGAATTTGATGATTCTAGGTACTTCATGTCAGTGGAATCATACAGCATCGGTCCTTTTGTGTCTAGCTAAACCATGATAATGTCAATTCTGTTACACTCAGTAGGGTTCATGATGACAAGAATTGTTTTTACTAAGTATTTTCTATTTGACTTTAGCATCCAGATATATGTAATGGTTTCCAAATATATATATAGATATAGAAAACAAACCAGCGGTTACCAAGGGAAACAGGGAAAGAGGAAGAGGCAAATTAGGAGTATGAGATTGAGATACGAACTAATACATATAAAGTATGTATGAAACAGGATATGTACACCTGAAACTAACATAATGTTGTAAATCAACTATACTTCAATGAAAATAAATAATTTTTGAAAAGAAAAAAGGGACAGCTATCTTGCTGTGGAGTAGATTTATTTGCATAAATGTTACAGGAACAAATTTTAAATCCTCAGTAATAGTAATTTTTATTATTTCTTTATGTACTAATATTTCAGTAAATAATCTATGAGTTAAAAAACATCTAAAAAAAAGCATCCACATAGTTTATAAGTTTTAAATTCATATTGTCTCTTGTGAGTTGTGGAAATTCAAAAGCAGTATGGCATAGAGATGGAGACAAATGTTTCGTTCTTAAAAAGATTCAGTTACCTCATGTTAAAGATGAGGAATATAATCTAACTCAGAAGTGGCTATGAGTCTTAGGTGAAGTCATGCCTCCATCTACTCAATAAGCATTTATTATATGCTTATTATGGAGAAGGCAATGGCACCCCACTCCAGTACTCTTGCCTGGAAAATCCCATGGACAGAGGAGCCTGGTAGGCTGCAGTCCATGGGGTTGCTAGGAGTCGGACAATGACTGAGTGACTTCACTTTCTCTTTTCACTTTCATGCATTGGAGAAGGAAATGGCAACCCACTCCAATGTTCTTGCCTGGAGAATCCCAGGGACGGGGAAGCCTGGTGGGCTGCCGTCTATGGGGTCACACAGAATCAGACACGACTGAAGTGACTTAGCATATGCTTATTATAAGCCAGACAATGCGTTAAGTGCTGGCTGGGCTGTGATGAATAATACAGAAAAAGCACCTGCCTTCGTGGAGTTTTATAGTTCCTGGCACACGTACATGCTCAAAAGTATTAGTTGTACTTATTAACATTACCCAGTAAGTTAGGAGAAAAAAAAATTACTCTATCATATCCACCCAAATGTTAACACATTTCATGCATTTTATCCAACCCTAAATACTCGACACAAGTAAGAATGCTAAGCATTTTCTAAAAGTTGATAATTGCCTTATTAACCAGACAAAAACTTCCTAGAATGGCAAATATTGCTGAGTTGGCAATATTGAGTAATAAGATGGTAAAAGAGCATCAGCATGAGTCCCTGTATTGAAGGGTTATGAAAAAATGTAATTTGGAGATATTTGAGTGACCCAGAGAAGCTACATTTCACTTAGAAGTGTTGAAAATGCTTTGACAAATCGGTTTATATCTGAGAACTTGAATGAGTCTAAGACGGTCCTCATCTTCTAGAAAAGAACAAATGTGAAATAAGACTGCTATTATTTCTTTAGGTCTTACTGAGATTATTTTTTGCAAGAGGATGTGAATATGTGAGTTTTCTATAATAACATCATACCTTGTGTTGGATCACTAGGTAGTTATGGGATAATCTAGGGCTCAGGGAGAGATTTTTATGACAAGCTTTATAATAGACTTTCAGTGTCTTTCAAGAAGAAAATCCCACTGAGGATAGAAGGTTTACATTTTTCCCTGGCTATAACACATCTCCATAAAGATGATATTCTGCTGATACTTGAGATTCATGTTTTCTGCACAAAAACTTTAAGTGTTTTGTTCTGTGTGACAGTGAAACTAACTGTCTAGGAATGCTAAGGCAAGGGGGGAAATGGCATTTAGGTAATATTTACAGAAATAGGTAAGAAAATTTAAGCCTAGGAGAGAGAAAGTGAACTGATAATTACTGCCCAGTGTTTTGTCTTTTCCCTTAAATCTCTTCAGTTTTAAGTGATTTGGGCACTGTCAACAAAGTGATTTTTCTTTATATTTCATCAACTTCTGATTTGAATTAAAAACATTTTTAGACAATCCACAAAGCCAATTCTTTGTGAAGAAACTATTGTTTGTTCTTTGTCACCCATAGTCCATCCTTCTGTGATGGTCACTATGTCAATTTGCCTAGGGCATGGTACCCAGCTATTTGGTCAAATCACTGGTCTGAAGGTTATTGTAAAGGAATTTTTTCCTAGATGACATTAACATTTTAATCAGCAGCAGATTACTTTCCATGTGAATGGGCCTCATCCAGTCAGTTGAAGGACTTAATAGACCAAAAAATAAAAAGACCCATCTCCCCAGAGAAAGAGGGAATTCTACCAGCAGACTGCCTTTGGACTGCAGCAGTAACATTAACTCTTCCCTGGGTCTCAGTCCTATCAACTCACCCTGCAGATTTTGGACTGTCAGCTCTCACAATCACAAATCAATTCCTTAAAATACATCTTTCTCTTCTATATATCCATATATATTACTGTTTTTGTTTCTCTAGAGAACACTGACTAACATACCTTGTATGCATGAATCATTCTTTTTTAATATTTGTTTTTATTTATTCATTGTGGCACACCAGAGCTTTAGATGCAACATGCAAAACCTTTTAGTGTGGCATGTGGGGTCTTCCAGTTGTGGCACGTGTGTGAATCTTTCTTGAACCAGACATTCCTACCTAGGCATTCTCCTTGGACAATTAATTGGGAAGTCTTTTTGCCAAGTCTGTATGAGACAGAATTCGAGTATATTTGGGAGCCTGGTTATGAAAAAAGCATCAGATTTTAAAAATAGAACTATATTATCTATCCAATTCTACACTGATATTTCACCTGTGTGTGTATTAATGTTTTCATTTTCCACATCCATACATTCTTCCTATTGTTGGTATCAGGTAACATAAAGCAGAGTCTTGGAAAGTTTGGTTTTATCCATCAGAAGAAAACAGGTACTCTTCCAATCTAAAAAGGACAAATGCTAGCATTAAGTTAACCTCATTATTAAAATTCCACTTATCTTTTAAAACCGCCTACATGAGGGCACCAAATGGGTTATAAAAAAGACAATAGAAAACTCTTTGACAGAAAAGAGATTGTGAGAGCATAAAATAGCTGGTTCCTCAAATATGTTTTTGTGGGGTAATGGGGACAGCCATTTGAATGGAGGATGAGTATAAACTGAATAAGCTAAAGAAACCATACTTGATTTCTTGCATTTCTGGAAACACAATTTAGAGTATTAGGATTGAACCTGAAATAAAGAAGTGAAGTAAAGATTATTCCCTGGATTCCAGTTGATAGCGATGAAATAATAAAAATATCCAGCTATTATAGACTATATCACTTATCCATTTCATTCCCAGTTAGAATCATGCAACACAAAATATAGGCTGGATATGAAAGATGTGATGGTAAAGGTATCAGTCTTTAAAAACTTATGATAGCCTTCTATTTATTGCAACTATTTTCATCCATCGCCTTCTTCAGTGTACTAGCTCATTGCAGTCACTGGACAATGAATTTATATATCTTTATATGCTTCACGATATTGAACATACATACAAACATACCCACACACATAGCTGTTTCAATTTGCTATTGCCACGAAATTCTGCTTAGCAAATCTCCTCACACTCATTAGCTTAAAGCAATAAGCGTGTATTAAATCTCACACATCTCTGAATTGCCTGTGGATTGACATTTTTGTAGGCTGGTCCAGACATAGCTCTCCTGATCTAAGCTAGGCTTGGCTGGGTGGTTTGGTTCTTATTTATGTGTTTTCTTTTACTCTCAGAGAGATAGTTTTGCATGTTCTCATCACAGAGGCAGAGAGAGATACAGGAGGTCAATCCCAATCAGAGAAACATTTCAAACCTCTACTTTGCCATATCTACCAAATTCACATTGGTCAGATAGCAAGTTACCAATCTCTATCCAGGGATTAGTAAGATCAGAGATGCTGCAGAGTTACTGGACAAATTTTTGGTGTGTAATTCCATTGCTGGGAGAGGGGAAATAAAGCATTGAAATAGTCTACCACAGATATTCGTAAGGAATTCTAAGTGTACATGTGTTTTTCCAAACTATATGTGTTTATGGATTCTTAATAACTTATAAAAGTGACAACTGAGTATGCTCATATGCAGAGTTTCAAAGTTATCTTTAAGATAAGAACCTTTAACATATTTTAGTGAAAGGGAAAAGCAGTACACATACATCATGAAAGATCGAACAACTTTTACAGCAATGCAGTAATTCAGAGCTTTGTGGAGTAACAAAATTGCTCTTATGCGCCTTCTAGGATGAATTAGGTTTTCTTTGATGTAGAATATCTTCAGAGTGAATCCAGATGAAGAGAGAAACTGTCCCCACAGCTCTTAGTGAAATATACTACAGAAAATCCACTTTTATGCCCAGTAACTTGATTTTATGCCTCAATTTGTGAACTGCACATCTGGCACACAATATGACTTAGGAAAGGAAAAAAAACAAACAAAAAAAAGCTAAAAATTATTTTATAAAATAGAATGTCATCTGAGAGTAACTTGATTCTTAAAAGAAAAATAAATTTGTTTTATTTTGGTCGCATAGTAGTGCCATACATTCTTTACAGTATTTTACAAAGTAGAATTGACCCTTAAATAACACAGGTGTTAGGAGCATGCTGCTGCTGCTGCCACTGCTAAGTCGCTTCAATCGTGTCCGACTCTGTGCGACCCCATAGATGGCAGCCCACCAGGCTCCCCCGTCCCTGGGATTCTCCAGGCAAGAACACTGGAGTGGGTTGCCATTTCCTTCTCCAGTGCATTAAAGTGAAAAGTGAAAGTGAAGTTGCTCAGTCATGTCTGACTCCTAGCAGTGTCCGACTCCTAGGAACCCCATGGACTGCAGCCTACCAGGCTCCTCCATCCATGGGATTTTCCAGGCAAGAGTACTGGAGTGGGGTGCCATTGCCTTCTCTGGTTAGGAGCATGGGCCCTCTGCAAAGTTGAAAATCCATATATAATTTACAGTTGACTGTTTGCATATGTGGTTCCTCAGTGTCCACAAGTTTGCATCCACAGACTTAGCTAAGTACAGATTGTGTAGTACTATAGTATTTACTATTTTTAAAAATCTACCTGTAAGTGGACCCACATAGTTTAAATACACATCATTCAAGAGTTAACTGTATTTTCATATGTCTGGTTGGATATTCTTATAATATCATTAATATAGACAGACAAATGTATCTTCATTTGACATATGAAGAAATTAAAGCTCAAGTCAATGAAATTAAGATGATTGCAGTCTATGTAATAGTGAAAGATGCATCTGAGGGCAAATATAATCCAATTCAAACTGGCTTAAACTATAAAAAGGATTAACTGAAGTTCATGTAAACTGAAGCTCAGAGGTAGATTAGGATAACCCTTGGTTTAATAAGAGCTTGACCTTTCTGTGATTGCTATGTATCTTTCTCCACATATTCGTTTTATATTTATATTTTGACCATATTTACAAGATGGCCACCAGTAGAATGCAGAACGGTGTTTTTTGATTGACACCCACTAACAGTATTGTTGAGTCTGAGTGAACTCAGGGAGTTGGTGATGGACAGGGAGGCCTGGCGTGCTGCGATTCATGGGGTCAGAAAGAGTCGGACAGGACTGAGCGACTGAACTGAACTGAACTGAACGGTATTGACACCCATGAAGCGTGTCTGGCGTGCTGCAGTCCATGAGGTTGCAAAGAGTCAGACCAATTGGGCAACTGAACAAGGACAATGAAGGGTATTGAGCTTTCTGCTCATGGAACCATCTGGCAGCCAGTCTCACAGGACGTGGAACACCATGTGGTGATTGGTCAATGCCTGGGTAACACAAACCAATCCCTGTAGCAGTGAGTTATCCAAAACTCCCTGAGATCATTGTAGCCAAGGTTTATCCCCAGGACTGGAGAAGAAGACACACTCACGACTGAACAAACATTTATTGTCTGTAGACTTTTTGATGAGGGCCATTCTGACCAGTGTGAGGTGATAGCTCATTGTAGTTTTGATTTGCATTTCTCTGATAATGAATAATGTTGAGCATCTTCTCATGTGTCTGTTAGCCACCTGTATGTCTTCTTTGGAGAAATGTCTGTTTAGGTCTTTTCCCCACTTTTTCATTGGGTTGTTTGTTTTCTGGTATTTGAGTTGTATGAGCTATGTATTTTGGAAATTAATCCTTTGTCAATTGTTTCATTTGCTCTTATTTTCTCCCATTCTGAGGGTTCTTTTCACCTTACCTATAGTTTTATTTGCTGTGCAAAAGCTTTTAAGTTTAATCAGGTCCTACTTGGGGTGACATGGAAACTTACATTACCATTTATAAAATAGATGGCCAGTGGGAATTTGCTGATTGGCTCAGGAAACTCAAAGAGGGGCTCTGTATCAAGCTAGACAGGTGGGATGGGGAGGGAGACAGGAGGAAGGTTCAAAAGGGAGGGGATATATGTATACCTATGGCTGATTCATGTTGAGGTTTGACAGAAAACAGCAAAATTTGTAAAGCAATTATACTTCAATTAAAAAAATAAAATTTTTAAAAAATTGAACAAATAGAACATACTAAGTTAATCTGGGGATTTAACCAGTGAGGGTGAAGAAAGAGGTTTACAGCTAAGAATATGTAAAATTAAGCACTGTCTGCCACATTCCCTTTTCATTCTTAAATAATGTCATCTTTTGATTAATATACATTTTGATATGAGTTGTCTTATAAATATTTACCTGCTTTCTCCATTATCTGAATAATAAGACAGAGCACATTTCTTACTATTTGTAAGAAAGTAATCTATTTCTTGAGCATTTATTGAGATTTTCTATGAGATATGAGTTAAGACAAAAGCTTTGCTATTTCTGAGACAGAGTATTTCAATGTTGTTATACATTCTGATATTATTGTTCAGTTGTCATTTTTAGTGATAACATTCATCAGAGTGAATGGTCATTTATTTGATCAGTTCATGTTCACAAATTCTTGTCTTTAATGGCAGCTTGATTTGGAAGATATATCAAGTCATATATTACAGATCTATTTCCTCTGAAGATTGTTTTTCCATGTCAGCAAATGCACATTTTGTTGGGAATAAATCACCAAAATGTGGCTACCTATATGTTATATATGAAACGTTGTTAATGGCTCATCTTCACACCAATATGGTTTTATGCTGGACAATGTAAGGACAGTTTCTAGTCGAGAGCCTTTGGTCATTTTTCAGAGGCTCCATAAAATTTTCCAGGCTACTTAGAATACCATTTAGTAAATTGCTACCTCAGGGCACTAGATAATGATTTTATGGTTTAAAGCGTTAATATACCTGAATTGCCTGACTTAACGAAAATGCCTCATTACACCACACACACATACACAAACACACACACACAAACACACACACGCACACACACACACACAGATTCACTATAACTTTAGCCACTAAGTTATATTGCTGGTGTTCCCATGATGTTAGAAAAATAATAATTCCATTTTCAATATGGGAGGTACTCTGGAGACCTTGTTATTAAACTTCCTCATTGTAAAGAGAACATAATGGTATCACTGGCTTTATCTGTTTTCTTGCTACTCCACGACTTGAGAAGACTACAGCTATCTGAACTCCAAAACACACATAATTTGAGGAGTAATTATTTCTATGTTTTCACAGAAAATAAAATATTCCCAAATTATGTTTGGGGATGAAAGAATAACGAACCATCAGCCAAGCCAACCATCAATCGTTGTGGGGAAAGAATAACAACATTTCCCAGATCTCTACAGTTTTTTAACAAGAAAAGTTGTGGTTATTGCACATACTATAGTTCTCCAGGCTAAAAAGATCCAAATGCCTTTAAAAAAAAATCTAGAAAGAGGTGATGCCAATGGACTGTAATTGGGCTGACCTGAGTTTAGGTTTAATACTCTTCCTTGCCCCGAGCATCTCCCTTAGCTGTTTCTAGGCGTTGTCCTTTCCTTTCACAGACTTGACATTTTCCTTTGACCTTAGCTTCTTAATGTTCCTTCACTTTCTAAATGCTTCCTTGTTCATACATCTGAAAATGGAGTCTTTTAAATAAGGACACCTGTCATACTGTCAGTTGCAAGGTAAAATCAGCACCATAAGCCAAACGTCATGTTTCTCTGGTTACCGTAATGTTGTATATTGAAACCAATAGCATTAGTGTTGTTCCTGTGAGTCTCAGAATGCAATTTTTTGGCTTCTCCCATATTACTTGCTCTTTTTTAACTTTTAACAATCTTGTCTCTCTTATCACTAAAAATAGATAAATATATTGAACCTTTCTATCCCACATACCTAATCTAGCTACCTCCCTTTTGATTCCCTTCATATTTTATGTTTTTCAAGAATTAATCAGTGTTCTCTTCCTCATTCCAGTTCATTTCTGCCCTCACCAAACCACTAAAACTTGACTCATTGAGTTAATAATGATCTTTTATTTATCAGATCAATGGATACTTAAGATATTCCATCTCTAGAACAAATGACTCCTTCCTTAAACTGACTGTTAGAAAGAAATTGTTTGCTTGGTCTCTCTCCCACCTTTTAGGTCGAACTTCTTTCACTTCCTTATCCCCTGCCATGCTTACCCTATAAATATATATATATATATATATATATATATATATATATATATATATTGTATCTCATAGTTCTTTACATATTTAACTTTCTCACTGGCTTCAACACCACCCACACAGCTGTGATTCACCCATTTTTGTGTCTAGACCAGTGGTTCTCAGCCAGGGTGATTTCACACACACACACACACACACACTCTCCCCATGACACACAGTGGAGACATTTTTGGTGGCTGCAACTAGAGGAGTGTTACTGGGATCTCGTATGCAGAGACCATGGGTGTCCTACATCCATGGGAAACCCTCTTGTAACAAGGGAATATCCAGCTAAAAATATCAGTAGCATCAAGGGTAATAAACTCTCATCTAGACCATACCTTTCCTCAATTTCCAATTTACATTCAGTTGCTTAGATGATGTCTGTACAACACAGATGTTCCTTAGAGGCTCTGAGTTTAACATTACCAAGAAATTCAGCATAATCTCTGCTCAGTTAATTCTCTCATGTTGCCTGGTTTTTTATTTTAGATTTAAAGAGTTTCTCTTTTCAACTCTTCAAAATGTATAATGCATGTGTGTGTGTGTGTGTGTGTGTGTGTGTGTGTGTGTGTGTGTATATCAAATTACCAACATCCATTGGGTCATCAAAAAATCAAGAGAGTTCCAGAAAAACATCTACTTCTGCTTTATTGACTATGCCAAAGCCTTTTGGATCACAATAAACTGTGGAAAATTCTTAAAGAGATAGGACTACCAGACCACCTGACCTGCCTCCTGTGTCAGGAAGCCACAGTTAGAACTGGACATGGAACAACAGACTGGTTCCAAATTGGGAAAGGAGTACATCAAGACTGTATATTGGCACTCTGCTTATTTAACTTATATGCGGAGTACATCAGGAGAAACACTGGGCTGGATGAAGCACAAGCTAGAATCAAGATTGCTGGGAGAAATGGCAAAACTTCAGATATGCAGATGACACCACCCTTATGGCAGAAAGTGAAGAAAAACTAAAGAGCCTCTTGATGAAAGTGAAAAAGTTAGCTTAAAACTCAACATCCAGAAGACTAAGATCATGGCATCTGGTCTAATCACTTCATGACAAATAGATGGGGAAACAATGGAAACAGTTACAGACTTTATTTCGGGGGCTCCAAAGTCACTGCAGCCATGAAATTAAAAGACGCTTGCTCCTTGGAAGAAAAGCTAAAATCTATGACCAACCTAAACAGCATATTAAAAAGCAGAGACATTACTTTGCCAACAAAGGTCCATCTAATCAAAGCTATGGTTTTTCCAGTAGTCATGTACGGATGTGAGAGTTTGACTATAAAGAAAGCTGAGCACCAAAGAATTGATGCTTTTGAACTGTGGTGTTGGAGAATACTCTTGAGAGTCCCTTGAACTGCAAGGAGGTCAAACCAGTCAATCCTAAAGGAAATCAGCCCTGAATATTCATTGGAAGGACTGACGTTTAAGCTGAAACTACAATATTTTGGCTACCTGATGCGAAGAACTGACTCATTATAAAAGACCCTAATGCTGGGAAGGATTAAAGGTGGGAGAAGTGGATGACAGAGGACAAAATCATTGGATGGCATCACCAACTCTATGGACATAAGTTTGAGTAAACTCCGAGAGTTGGTGATGGACAGGGTGGCCTGGCGTGCTGCAGTCCATGGGGTCACAAAGAGTTGAACACAAGTGAGCTACTGAACTGAACTGAGCGTATATAATTAGCACATTACATTGCTGTAAAATTCTTATTTAGTGTTATAATTGTAATCTATGTTGATCTGTTTATGATAGAAACTATTTGATCTTCTATAAACTTTTGGTCACCTTTTAGAGAATGGAGGTCCAAACAAACTCATTATGGGATGGAAATACACACACACACACACACACACACACACACACACACACACACATTTATGTGTGTGACTAAATCGTGAATTCATTTGGAAAAGTGTTGTCTACTTCACCATTTTATTTTCATAGTGTCAGGCAAATTACAATTTCTAATAATTAAATTACTCAGCTCTTTTACAAAGGAAAGCTTTTAAAAGTTATTAATGAAGCCAAGATCACAAACTTTTTGTCCTTGTGAGTACACACACACACGTGTGTGTATATATTTGAAATGTATATATGAAATATATGTGTGTGTGTGCATGCTCAGTCGTGTCAAATTCTTTGCAACCCCATGAACTATAGTGTCAGGCTCCTCTGTCCATGGGATTTTCTAGGCAAGAATATTGGAGTGGGTTGCCATTTTCTTCTCCAGGGATATGTGTATGTGTATGCATGACATGATTTCCAGTGATGCTGTGTGTATGCAAGATTGAAATGAATAGCTTTAGAATAATACTTCCCAAAGGCTCCTTGGCTACACAGAACTAGGATCTTATAATCTGGAAATCTTCATTTTTAAACAAGGTGATTTTATGTGAATTCATGCTAAAGAGCCAATTCCTTTGCCAAGGTCCAGGCCAATCACAACAGCTATGTCCTTTCTGCTGCCTCTGTTGAAGAGCAGCCATGTCCCCTCTATCCGTGCAGTAGAGCTATTGGCAGGAGGTGGCAAATAATTAATGTGTAGACTTTTAGACCAATAGTTTGGACACTAGGCCTCTGAGCTGAATGTTCTCCTGAGACCATATTGGAAAAATTTTGGCATCACCCAGACTCAAACTCTCTTTTGCTAATAGTAGTACTTGTTTTAGATGGTCACAGAATTAATCACAGTCTCAAGGAATCAATGTAAGGTTTGAAGCTAAGGACTTCCCTTAGGTGGAGAGGGACATTTTCTGACCAGAAAGCACATCACTTATCAACCAACGTGATTTTTTTTTTTCTCAGCCCTTTTGCTTCTTCTATCAGTATGTCTCCCTATTTTAACTTTCTTGATTTGTATACTTGACTGCTGTTTACTTCCTTCGTTGCAGCCCTTGAGGCTTCTGAGAGCATGTGCTCATCGGTGTATGATGGTCATATGACAGCGAGAAAGGCCCCCTTGACCAGGAAGCTGGGTACCTTGTTTTCCAACTCTTGACACCAACCAGCCATAAATGTCCAGATTGCATTTCACCATTTTTTTTTTAATGGAGAGTGTTATGGCACATTCATCTCCAGCTTTTTCTTTAGTGCTCTTGAGGTCTCATTGACCTCTGGGGAAAGGAGCCAAGTTATAATGGCATCTGGCAATAGATTTGCTTGCTTTTTGGTTTTTGTTTCCATATGTGACCTGGAATTTTTAAACTGTATATTATAAACAACTTGTGTACGTATGTGTGTGTGTACGTATAAGCAATTGTATAGTATAAAAAGATGTTATGCATTTTTGTGTATGTATATATATGTGTGTATTTATATGCTTAGTACTAGAAAGTATTGAGGGGAAAAGGCAACCATTTCTAATGAAAATATTTGGAATTAATTTAAAGAAACAGACCCACCTATGCACATGTGTAAATTCAAGTACATATATATATTTAGGTGTGTGTGTATATATACATAAGGAAAAGGAAATGGCAACCCACTCCAATGTTCTTGCCTGGAGAATCCCAGGGACAGGGGAGCCTGGTGGGCTGCTGTCTATGGGGTCGCACAGAGTCAGACACGACTGAAGCAACTTAGCAGCAACAGCAGCAGCGTATATACATAAACTGGAGGAGGGGGTGGCAACCCACTCCAGTATTCTTGAGGGAAGAATCCCCACGGACAGAGGAGCCTGGTGAGCTGCAGGGTCTCGAAGAGTCGGACACAATGAGTGACTAAGCACAGCACATATATACATGAGGGGCTTCCCTTGGGGCTCAGGTAAAAAATCCATCTGCCACTGCAGGAAACATGGGTTCCATCCCTGAGCTGGGAAGATGCCCTGGAGAAGGGAAGGGCTGCTCACTCCAGGATTCTTGCCTGGAGAATTCCGTGGACAGAGGAGCCTGGCAGACTGCAGTCTGTGGGGTCGCAAAAGAGTCAGATATGCCTGAGCCACTAAGCATCAACAACAAGTAATACATAATCACTGGACTTTGTTTCTAGAGAATGTTAGTTTTGAGTGAAAAGGTGACAATATAAGAAGTTCCTTATGAAGATTGTTCTGGCCACACTATGTGAGATGAATATGAGGGATAAAGCTTTGAGAGGAAGACATCTGTTCAGGGATGCTTAAAAAGAGCTCAGAAAGAAAGAGTCTCAACAGGGTAGTAGCTTTGGGAATGAAAAGGAGGAAGTAGATGGGTCAGGGCGTGGGTCAGAGTGGTGATTCATAAAATCAACTTCTTTGAACACTTTCTGAATTTACCTTAGGGAAACCCCAAAACATTGTTCTTAAGGACTCAAATACCTTCTCAGAGAACTAACCAGATTCTTTCGTAGGTGCTGACTTTAATTAAACTCAACCAACTTATAAAAGAAGTAAAAGTTGAGGAGTTGACTTAATTAGGCCATGAGAGGGCTCTCCCTTTAATATCAGAACTTCCCATTTAAAGTACAACACTCCCAATGGCAGTGTTTGCACTACATTTGGAAATACGAATCTTTGGACAATTCCACTAATTCCACTATTTGGCTGCCTCCACCTACATTAATAGATATACTACAGTCTTCTTCCTGTGAGTCCCAGACACATGTGGCAACATTGCACAAAATGCATGAATTGCCCACAAAGCCAGGGAAACTTATGGCTCATGTCAAGGTGGTGGCTGGATTATTATTATTGATCCACTTGGGTGCCTCTTGTCACTATGTCACAGCTGGCTTACAGTCCTAGGGAAGACCTATTACATATGCTGAATCTTGAAGGCTCAGGGGGGAAAATGAGGGGGAAATAAAGAAATAGTATTAACCACTCAATATCCTGCTGTGCTTTGGTTCAGGGTGTTGGCAAGAAAGTAGAATTCATAGTTTGGTGGAGAGAGTGTTGGCAGTTAGAGAAAAAATTTTATTTAAATTTTAATGAACGGTGGCTAAGTGCTTTAGATTATGTGAACATTCAATTTATAAGTTAATTTTGGAGTGCCTACCCCAGAAATCACATAATCTAAAATCACTCTAATAAGAGTTTGGCTGTGACTAAATTCACAGTCAAAGGAGAGACGTTACTCTAAATTTAGCCTCATTTTTGGATCGTGAAAATCGTTAGATTGGGTCATACACACCATGGTGCCGAGTGGTGCTTAATTAACTTAATGGGCCAAGACTTCATTTTGCATGATCTTTATGGTATTTGTGGAACTATTAGCTGTGGAGATAGCAGGAGCAAAAGCCAAAAGCTACCACCAGGGGGCGCTTAAGTACTTTCTTTCTCTACAGGTCAATCAAATCAGGACTTCCTGATGCCTGGAAGAAGCATGAGAGTAGAAATTGATTTCCAGAAGGGTAACATTAAACTTCTTTAAATATATTAGAAAAATAAACTGGTTCTAATGATAGGATTTGGTCTATTTAGGGACCCAGACCACACAATACACACACATAAAGGAAACATGTTTTCAAATCACAGTGCGTATATCTAAAGAAACAGTTCATTAACTTCTTTTCTTATCTCAATTCTCACAACATTATCTCATGTTAAGTATCTCAGTTCTCACAACAGTATTATGAAGCAAGTACTATTATTATCTTTCTTTTGTAGAAGGGGAAATGGCAACTCTGAGAAGTTAATATAGGTTACATGATTGATTGGTTGCAGAGCTGGTATTCTAATGCAACAAACCCTTAATTTTTCATCGGTGTGTCCATTTGCGTCTGAAATCAACACCCTTGGAATTGGCCAAAGTCCAGAGGTTTGTCAAAATTTTGAACAATTGGTGTTTAAAATTTAGGGGAAATTTAAAAGTTTCAGTTGACCTCAATGTTATATTGAATTTCCTTCATGGTAAGAGAAAAAGAAGAGAATGGACAGTAGCATTTGGTAATAAACACAGAAACACTATATAGTAATATAAAACACTCGAGCTGCTTTGTGAATTAATTTTAAAATAGTTGCATGCCTGAAATTGCTTAATATGAACTTCCCAATGAAAGAATCTCTGACTTATCTTTCTTGTTAATAGGATTGTCACTTTTTTTCCTCTCTGACTCTGAACAACAGATAACATTATATAAAACTTGTCTCAATAGGCTCCAAATCAGCAGAGGGAGAATACACACTCTTATTCAGAGGCCCATTTTCTTTGTTTTGCAAAAACCAGTGGGGAAGAAGGTTAATCACAAACAGAGATGTAATTCCGTCCAGGGGGGAGTTCCTTCCCCACTCTGACAATGGCCTTAATCTTAATTATGTGATTTACTCCAAGGAAAAGTCAGATTAATGTACCTGTTACAACACCACCCAGTTTGTCTAATTAATGTAAATTGTAAAATGTTCAAAAGGTGTCAGGAAGCAAAATGTGGTCTGTTTCTCTAATTTGAAAACATTCTAATTAGGATGTATCTTGGAGAGAGGGTGCCTTGTGTACCACCTTCAGGAAAATCAGGAAGATTTCCAAGAAAAAACAAAAAGGCTTGGACTGAAGTCACACAGGAGATGCATTGCCTTTCTGAACAAAGACATATGAAAAAATGGGCTCCATGACTGCATGTGTGTTGGTATCAGGTTGGATCAACTCCTCTGAACTAAGTCTGAGAAGGCACAGTTAGAAGTGCAATTCATGCTTTGAGAATACTCTGATCATTAGCACAACACTGAGAAGAGCTGGAGAAGAGAGAATTTTCTGTCTCCTAAAATTTGAAGACAGTGTCCTTATGTTAGTTTAATAACGTAAGTTTATATAACTCAGTAGAACATGTCCAACAATAACTTTAAGATCACGTGATTCTATTCGGTTTTACCTCTAGACAAGAGATACACACAGTGATTCCAATATCTCAATTTCAATCAATGATAATAGTCAAAATATTTTTAAAAGGTACAGATGTCCTGATGAATTGAAACAGTTACTGACTATAAACAATTTGTATGACCCTCCTGCTATTATCAACTGAATATCCACTTGCTATGAATTGATTTGTGTCCCCAAAAGATTCTTACCGAAGCTCAAACCTACATTTTGATTATGTTAGGAGACAGGCCTTTTAAGAGATAATTAATAAGGTCATAACGGTGGGACCTAAATCTGATAGGATTGGTGGCCTTACAAGCAGAAGAAGATGGCTTTCTCTCTTTCCCCCTCTCCCCACTTTTGCTCAGAGGAAGCCATCTTCAAGCCAGAGAGCCCTTACCAGAAACTAAACTCTGCAGAACCTTGAGCTTGGACTCTCCAGGCTCTGAAACTGTGAGGATATAAATCTCTTTTAAGCTGCCCAATCTATGGTGTTTGGTATGGCAGCCCTAGCAGACTAATATCGGGGAAGGCAGGCACCCCACCCCAGTACTGCCGGAGAATCCCAGGAGGAGGCGGAGGCCCAGTCAGGGGCGCGAGAGCGGCCGACTGGCGACTCACTCACTCACCAGCATGGAGAAAGAAGGCACCCACCCAGACGCCGGAGAACCCAGGGACAGGGAGCCGGTGGGCACCGCAGGGGGCACAGAGCGGACCGACTGAAGCGACTTAGCAGTAGCAGCAGACTAATATGCGGCTCTGAATAATTACATCAGTCTTCCTGCTGAGAATCGGGTATACTTGTAACACAGAGATTGGCCTTGAGTTTATCTTTAAAATCTTCTAGATAGATTTGACAGCTTTTTGTAACACTACTTAAAACCTGAAAATCCATTCATATGAATACTCTTCTGGACATACTTTCTGCAATAGTAATAAATTATTTTTTGTAATATCTGTATCCTGGGAAAACCAGTGTGGTTAATTTTATTTTATAAAGAAAAGCATCACTTATTACAGGAATTTACTATTTCCAGAAATGGTGCAATATGCCACTTACCATAATGAAGTTTTTAAAGGGTAATTTTCTAAGATGCTCCAAAAACGTTACATTAAAAAAAAAAAAAAACTCTTGATTAATCAAGTGTGAAAAATAGAGCTTTGTTAAAACAAAGTTCAATGTGGTTATTCTATTGCTGGACTTGTAGACAATTCCGCATGCCAATATGTTGAATGATAAATAAAGTTCATTGTGATTTTCAAGAATGAGATAAAAATGCAGATTTTCCCAGCACATCTGACAAAAGGACCCTCATTTCATTTAGTATTAAAAACCTATGGAACTGATATCTGCAGGACACATAGCCTTTCAGCAAATCCTATCTTAAAAATGAAGAATTCTTTTGCAAAGAAAAGAATTGCTGTATCAGTAGATTTCAGAGCAGGTAAAGAAAAGAATATTAATTATTTCAAACAGAACAGAATTTCACACTTGGAATTAGGTGGGAGGTAGGTGGGAAATACTGCTGCTGAATCTTTAGGTCACATCCTGTAAACTGTATTAACATCAGAAAGGAGCTGCCAAAGGTGAGAACTGGCAGCGGATATGGAGTCTTGCCAAACCCTGCAGACGCTCTTGTCTTCTGAAATCAACACTGTCAGCCTCCACTGCTGGAGGAAGGTGGCCCGTTCTGCCTCTGACATCTTCCTCTGCGCACACAGGCATGTCTCATTGGCACAGGTAGATTGAATCCAGAGCCCTAGAGATACAAGAGTCTGTGGAATTTAACACCCAGGCTTCCAGCCTCGGAGATACAGACCTATGAATCATATATTCTGGATTTCTACTTATGTTGAAGCACACTGTAAACAGATGTTCTGAGATTTTTAAGTCCTGTTTCCAAATCTCTTTTCATATTCCTTTGGAAAATGGACCACAAATTGCTCCTCTTTTATAATGTTATTTTTGGTTGCGCTAGGTGTTCATTGCGATATGCAGGCTTTCTCTAGTTATGGAGAGTTGAGGCTACTCTGGATGTGGTCCACAGGCTTCTCATAGTGGTGACTTTTGTGGAAGATCACAGGGTCTGGGCATGAGGGCTTCAGGAGCTGCAGCACACAGGCTCCATAGTTGTGACATAGGAGCTTAGTTGCTCCTCAGCATATGGAATCTTCCTGGCCCAGAATTCGAACCCATGTCTCCACATTGACAGGCAGGTTCATATCCATGTACCACCAGGGAAGTCCTGAGAACAAATCTCTTTACCATTCTTTTACATGCTTGAAGAATCATAAGCACATAGTAGAGGCTTCAGAAATGTTTGTTGTGTGAATAAATGAATAAAAGACGCCTATGTTTTTTATGTGATTGATGTAAGAGGAAAATACGGTGAAATGAGAAGATTGTTAATAAATGGATGCTTCTCCTGTGGAATCCACAGGTAAGCCTCAAGTAGTGCTTTATGAATTAACTTCATTTAATAATGACTCATTTCAGTTATCATAAGCATACCTACACAGTAAAATTGAATTAAGCAATATTTACTACAGGGCATGCATGAAAAGAAGAAAAGCACATTTACTAAATATGAGGGCATGAAAGATAAGATAGAGCAACAATCCCTTATGAGTCTCTCTGTTTTTCTCTTTCTCTCCTCTTTGCCACAGAGGTCAGAGACTTTCAAAGGACCTGACACAGTTCTCTTCAGTGTAGAGAGGGCTTACAGTTGATGGAGTATCAGTGCCTCTCCCCAGTATGTGGCTCAGATATACAGGTTCTTATCTGTCTTTCTACGGAAAAGTCAGAGATCAGTGTTGGGGCTTGGATTTCCCTGGCAGTGCAGTGGGTAAGACTGCACACTTCTACTGCACGGGGCACAGGATCTATCCCTGGTCAGGGAACTAATACCCACATGCCACACACGTGGCCGAATAAGTAACGTTGGAGTTTGAAGTACCATGTAAATAGTGTCAGTTCCTCTGTGTGTGTGTGTGTGTGTGTGTGTGTGTGTGTGTGTGTGTGTGTGTGTGTGTGGGGAGTAAGAGTTTTTCTCTCAATATGCTATTTTATTTGTTTTATTGTAATATCTGAGCAAAAGAGGGAGATTCTAATCAGCTAAGGTATTTTCTTTAACTTAGGTATTTTCTTTAACTTAGGTGGACATTCTAAGAAATCAGAGCATTCTTATGAGTAAATCATCTTAAGCTACATAAAGTCTAGTTTTCTTTTTGAAGAAAAAATCAGCACTTTGCCTAAATTCTTTCTCTGTCTCCCTTTCTCCATGAAAAGTTACATCCCAGGGAGATAGTCGACCCCAAATCTAACAACAAGATCAGACACCAGACAAAATATTATCAGACACCAAATCTGATAATACATGTCAAATATCAGTCACTCTGACATTGTCTTGTTTCTCTTACGGGTGGATTTGAAACATATTAATAGGTCTATAAACAAAACCGGTATCAGCAGCATGGCCTGGGGTGATGGATTTACGACGTGGCCTGCCATCCCCCTCTTTGTTCCTTTGTTGTCACCCTGGAGCCACATGTTCTACCAAGTGCCTGACTCTGCATCAGATCTGGTGAGAACAAAACACACACACACACACACACAAGATTGTGTTATGCCTCTAAGATTTCAGGACCTGTTTCTTTCAGGAGCTAGCATCTGCAGGCCTGACAAATGGGAGGAGGGCATCCTTTATACTAAAAGTCCCATAAATGGGGGACCTCAGTTCACCGTTTTCATCATAAACCCCTGGTAAGATCAACAGGAATAGAATTTCAGAAATATTCACTATCATATCCTGGGAACTGCAGGCCAAGCTCCATGCTTAGGAGCTTTTCTTTTCCCTGGAAAGAGAATAGAGAACGTACATTCAAGGTTCTGGAAGGCCTAGAGTCCAGAGAAGATCAAGGACTATCAGCTGAAAAGTTGAGGAAATCTTGAACTTCTGTGAAATTCTCAAATCACAGAGGCAGTTATCCACAAGGCAAGAAGTCTGCTTAATCTGAGCAATCCTCTTTAGGCTGTTGCCCTCCAGGGACTCAGAAGTCTGGCATTTGGACTTGGGTTTGCAAGAACCAGGAGTGTGGCAGGTGATGGGAGCATTAGTGATTAGGAAGAATAGTCTGGAGCCAAGAGGCTTGTTCAATAATGTAACACAAAGGGATTTAAAAGAAAAGAGGCAAGCAAGCGCTGAGCAGTTAGCCTTCGTGGTCAGAAGTCTTTTGTTTTCCTCTAATCTCCTTAAAGGTGATTGCTGCGGTGGCGAAGGCTCTTATATTTAACAGACTCTTGAGTTATTTCATTTTGGAGATGAAACATATTTTTTACACTTATATAAAACATACTTTATACCGCAACACAGATGCTACAACTGGTACCCCCTTGCTCCAAGAGAGCATTACACAAAGGGTCCCCAAAGATTTCAGAACTGCACTTACCATATATAAAAGACAGATTACAATAATACTAACCTCCAAGGTTAACGTCACAGAAACACGGAAGATGGGACTATTTATTAGTTTCCCTCTTGGGGAATTAGCACCCCCAAAAAAATTTTTTTAAAGCACTTAACCCTGGCGAGGGTAACTGTTCCAGGTATATAGATTTTCAGTAACTGCTCAAGTTGTCCATACATTGCACTCACTGCTCAGTAGGTGCCCCTGAATTGTGAATTTTGCTAATGAAGAATTTTCAAGAAGTATTGGCTTCATTTAGAAAGCAACATTCTTCTCAGTAGCCTCAGTCTCATTTTAGGAAATCCACAGGGGATACATAACGCGAGACTTCAGAGCACAAGGCATTGTATTATTTCCCAAATCTTTGCAAGTGTCCCCCAAAGCAGAAAAGGATTAAATTATAGGGTTTTGATTTCTCTACTGTTTCAAAGCACAAACCTATAAAAGGGGAGTACTGACACTCTTTTTCAAGGACATAAAACCACCTTTGACTTTACATGAAATACTTCGAGTTGATATAATTGCTCCTCAGATCTCAAAGCACTTTGTCATGTTTCATTGAACTCAACTCTTCCCTTTGGGCAAGAAAGGTTGACAAAAAAAAAAAAAAGAAAATCTTACTCTGTTTGCTTTCTCAAGCTACTCCAGGATTAAAGGGAAACACAGCATGTCTTTATGTCTTTGTGGCCTCATGATTCTTAGCAGGGAGATTTTCTGTGTATCCCATTTATGGGGATAAGTAAGAGTCGTCTGTATATACAGAGACAAAGAGAATAGAAAGTGGTGTGATTTTAAAATTGGAACTGTTCTTTTTCCAAATCTTCCCTTCCATTTCAAGATGGTGTCAGGAATCTATAATTCAAAACAGACCAAAGACTGTCCTGCTATAAGTTGCTTTTATTTTAGAGAATCGTGAGCTTCTATGGTGCCATGAAAACAGAGAGGCAGTTAGCAAAAAGTCTTATTAGTACTTTACCCAGATGCTCTCTGAAATGGTAAATGGAGGTAATAAAAAGTTACTGCTGCATCCATGTATTTTGAACGCTGAATAAGATGAAACTTGTAAAGAACTTAATATTGGACAGAAAGTAAACTCCATAAATGTTAATAAGCAATACTAATAGTAAACGTAGTTGTAAAACATTTTGGTTGTTCCCTGTAACCCATTTGCACATGTTACCACATTTATAGAGTTTAATTTATAAAATCTGACAGTATTTTCTAGAGTTATTTATAAAATCTGAAAGTTACTCATTATTTGTCCCCCTTCTTCCTTTTATCCCTGCTCTCCTTCCTTCTTGCCTTTCTTCTTTTCTTGCTGTATTATTTAATTCATTCAGCCAGTGACATTTAGTGAACACCTATTTGTAAACACTGCAGATAAACTGAGGACCAAGCTAAACACAACTGAAATATGAAATTTATATTTTAGAGGATAAGAGGCAAATATTAAACCCAAAATTTCAGAAATGCTTAATGCCAGTTTTGATATTTTTTTTACCAGAGACAGCATAGGAAACATTAATAGATTGTAACCTGGGCATATATCCACAGTAGCAGCAGACTCATCACTGTCAGAAGCATTAATTGTTTCTTAAATATATTGCCATGGAATGAACATACAGTGTAAGTAAAAATTTAACAGATCTTTTCCTTCATGAAGCCCTCATTTTCATTTTCAGTTGTGTGCTAAGAAACTCTAAGGGTCTTACAAGTGCAAGACCCTAAATGCCCACTGGAGCACATAAGGGAGAGGGCATGCCCTAAAGCTCCATTACTCCACAGGGACTTCAGTCAGGGTGTGAGTAGCCCTCACTTTGCACAACACCATACTAACACAAATGTGTGACAGTGTTTATGTGGAAACTCAGTCCTTGCTTAAGCAGGTCGCACATGTGTGTAATATGCATTAATGTCAGTTAACTTGGTACCATGTAAAGTGAGGGCTACTTGGGTGTCCTCGAACGTATGTTTGACAAAGGTCATATAGCCAAAAACAAGTAATTGCCAACTGTTTCTAGTCTTGAACCTGGTTTTCCAGTTCAAGATTTCTTTGAAGAATATATAACTCCAAGGAACCATCTTATTCCACTGGGCTAAATATCTCATTCTCTTGACTTTTTCTCTTAGGATTCAGCACAGTTGCTCTCGCTACTCTGTTCACCTCTTTGAGCACATACTAACTTGCCACCATTCCTCTTAATTCTTGGGACTCAAAACTGAATGTCAAGTATGTTATATAATGGGATATTTGTTTTTTTAATTTTATTTACTTGTTCACGTTGGCTGCCGTTGGTCTTTCGTCCCTGCACACAGGCTTTCTTGAGGTGCAGTGTGCAGGCGTCTCCTTTCAGTGACTTGCCTTGTTGTGAACCATGGACTCTAGGGTGTGTGGTCTTCAGTAGTTGTGTCATAGTGTGCTTGGTAGTTGCAACTCATGGGCTCAATAGTTGTGGCACGCAGGATTTGTTGCCCCGTGGCATGTGGGATCTTCCTGGACCAGGGATCCAACTGGCATCCCCTGCCCTGCAAGGTGGATTCTTAAACACTGGACCACCAAGGAAGCCCTGCAATGAGACATTTATTTGTGATCTCTGGAGAGCGTGTGTTCTATCAAAGTAGGCACATGTCTTTGCAGTTCACCATTGTAAACCCAGTACCCTAGCAGAGGACCTGATATCCAATTGGCACTTAATAGTTGTTTCATTAATAAATACTGTAAATATGGCATGGTCCTCCATAGTATAGATACCTACTTCAATCACTATGGTTTCCCTGGTGGCTCAGATGGTTCGATCCCTGGGTCAGGAAGATCCCCTAAAGAAGGGAATGGCTACCCACTCCAGTGTTCTTGCCTGGAGAATTCCATGACAGAGGAGCCTTGCAGCTATAGTCCTTAGGATTGCAAAGTCTCAGACATGACTGAGCAACTAACACTTTACTTTCAATGACTATAACATGAGCTTTGCTGATAGCCACATCACACGGTTGACTGATTCTATATTTCTTGCTGATTTATCAAATGAATTACTTTTCATTTGTGAAGGTCCTGAGGGACCTGACATGAGGCAGGTAAATTTTGTTGGGGAAGAATTGCTAGAACAAAAGTCAGATCTGAGTGGGATCCTAAAGTGGAAAGGAAGTTGTTAAGAATATCATGATCTCTCTCCCATAAGTGCTTTGTGCTTAGAGGCTGAAAAGAACAAGGAAATCAGAAATAAGACTTTCACATCATTCTAGAAATGCCAAGGCATAATGTAGAAGTTTTATGGTTTTATATTTTAAAGCTTCTGCATTATAGTATTGATTTGAATGATTTGAAATTTCATACAAAATTTCATTACCTCTTAACTCGATGAAAGTCACCAAAGAAAGAAATGTTACAGAAATGGACTGTTCCATAATGCCTTTCTTATTCATGTCAGATTGTCAGCACAGATAATTGGCACTTCAAATGGTGTGGGGGAAAGTACACTTGAATATCATATCCGGGCAAAGCAACTTGGCATTTATGTGACTAAGCTTAAAATATTCACACTGAAATTAGAAATCATACTTCTGGAAATCTAATCTAAGGAAATAGAGGATAGTCAAAGATGTATGTATGAAATATGTGTCATAGCTTTTTTTTTTTTTTGTATAATAGAAGAAAAAAAGAAACACCGCTCTTTGACATGGAACTATTAAGACAAAATTATGGTTAAGCCTACATGATTTAAATTAAAATCATTATGCTTCCAGAAAGATGCAGAACAGTATATATTATAAGTTATCTTTAAACTGAGATAAAAAGATGGAAGGTAAAACAAAAACTAATAATAATGGTTACCTATAAGGGAAAGAAGGAAAAAATAAAGTAGAAAACAGAGCTTGGCTTACTTTAGTTTTGAATTTGGAAGCAGGAATATGTTTTATGAAATGTGTAATATAGAAAACAAATCCTTAAATTCCAAAGGAAAATAAAGAATCTGAGTGTGAAATTAGTTAAAGATGTAAAGAAGAAGCTTTGCATTCTAATAAGTTGTATAAGAATTTTGGAATATATCTCAATAACAAAGATATGGCAAAAAACATCTTTATTTCCTTTAAATTGAAGTGCAGTCAATTTATAATATTATTTTAGTTTCAGCTGTACAGCCTGGTGATTCAGTATTTTTACACATTATATTCCATTAAAAGTGATTATCAAATAATAGCTATAATTCCCTCTGCTCTACAGTATATTCTTGGTGTTTGTCTACTTTATACATGATAGTTTGTATCTCTTAGTCCCACACCCTTAAACTGTCCCTCTCTTGGCAAAAAAAGAAATCTTAAAATGCTACCTGTAATCATATTTTAATAATACTGATATTGTTATTTTAACACATTACCTACTACCTATTTTGGAATAAATCAAATATGTGTTTGTATGTCACCAGGAGACATGACTTTAATTGTTAGAAAAATACAAATGTACATTCAAAGAAGTTGAGCAAAAGCCTTTTCATCTAATATTTGTATTGAAATTATCAAAATAAACTCATACTTTATTTTGACATGATATTTTCCTTCTCTCTCCACTAAAATGTCTAGAAATAATGACTATGCCAGTACTTGTCAATAGTCCCAGCACACAGATCATGGTCTCTAAATGTCTTTCCTCATCAAAGAAAACAAGACACCTTGGAGAGCTGACAAATTATAGGTTTGGGGCAGAAAAACATATATACAAGCCTGAAACATTTGGTTACACTTCCCAACGAGGGAAGGGACACTACTGTCCTTACATGAAAAGGAAATCACAGTAATAATGGCAATGAATTGAAATGTACCAAAATGTAAAACATGTGGCTGCATAATGATACAAAAAAAAAGGTAAAATGAGAATCATGTACTTTTCTATTCAGACTACCTCAATATAGCCCAAGAGTTTATATAGACGTATTTCAGATAATAAATGTGGAATTAATGATAAAATTAGGTTATTACCATTTTGTAACCACTGTTGAAAAGAAGAATGATGATTAATAGCTGGTAAAACCAAAACCCAAAACTGAATGCCTAGTGGGAAGCTTCATAACAGATCAGTTTGTCAACCTCTTTCAGTCTTAGTACCACACACACACGCACACATACTCATACAAACGCACACCCATAAAGCAGAATGTGCATATTTGATGTGATACAATAGGAATTATTCAGCCTCACGCACAGCTATAAATTATCCACGTCACGATATTGAGCCTAAACTTTAAGACTTACTTACCAGTTTGTAGGACATACCCAGGTAGAACTATGTGTTGAAAACACCACAGAGAAACAGTCTGCAAAATTCAGGGTGTGAGAAATTCTTCAGGACAAATAACTGATTTCTGCAACAAGTCAGTGGCATGAAAATTAGGAAAGAAAAGGGACCAGTAGATTAATAAGAGACTTAACAGTTATCTCAACCAAATGGTACCTGTTGAATATTTTTTTAATCCCAGTTTAAGCATATAAAATAGTAAAAACACATTTAAAACCAACTCTGAAAGCTTAAACATTGGAAAGGACCCTGATGCTGGGAAAGATTGAGGGCAGGAGGAGAAGGGAGAGACAGAGGATGAGACGTTTGGATGGCATCACCAACTCGACAGGCATGAATTGACCAAACTCTGGGAGTTAGTGAAGGACAGGGAAGGCTTGCATGTTACAGTCCATGGGGTCGCAAAGAGCTGGACACAGCTGAGCGACTGAACAACAACATGTTGACTAGGTGATACTGAACACATTTTCAAATACATCAAGTGCAATAATGGTATTTTACTTAGGCTACAAAATAGAATCATTATATTTTAGAAGTACAAATTGAACTGTTCATGGACAAAATTATATGCTGTTTTAGATCTGATTTAAAATCTGCTGCTGCTAAGTCACTTCAGTCGTGTCCAACTCTGTGCGACCCCATAGACGGCAGCCCACCAGGCTTCCCTGTCCCTGGGATTCTCCAGGCAAGAACACTGGAGTGGGTTGCCATTTCCTTCTCCAGTGCATGAAAGTGAAAGGTGAAAGTGAAGTCGCTCAGTCGTATCCGACACTTAGCGACCCCATGGACAGCGGCCCACCAGGCTTCTTGGTCCATGGGATTTTATGCTAGTGGAATGATAAAATAATGCGTGGTGTTGTAGGTGAATCTAGGTTGGCCATATGTTGATAACTGTCTAAGTAAAGTGGCGGGTATAAGGTGTTTTAATATAATACTCTCCCTAATTTTATCTATTTGTGACATTTCACATACTAAGAAGTTAAAATTAATATTTTTAGATAATATTAACAGTTAGCTCTGGGTATTAGGATTTATAAATCCTTTACTTTTCTTGATTTCTTGCATAACTTTTTTTAGTAAGAGTGTGTGACTTTCATTTAAAAAAAAATAAGGTATATAAATTATAAGTGAACTCAAGACCAAATTTGACCTGATACATCCAGGTTCAAATTCCCTAATACATCAAGAGCCCCAGCATTGTTTTCCAAGGGCTACTATAACAAAGGACCACAACTCAGTGCCTTGAAACAATGCAAGTTTAATCTCTTGCAGTTCTGGAGGCTGGAAGTCCACAATCAAGGTCTCAGGAGGCCCTTATTCTTTCTGGAAACTGTACGTGGAATCACTTCTTACCCTTCTAGCTGCTGGTAGTGGCCGTCAGTGCTTGGCTTTTGGCTGCTGTCTCTGCAGTCTCTGCTCATGTGTTACATAATATTCTCCTTGGGTTTGTCTGTCTTTTCCTCTTATAAGGATGTCAGATGGATTAAGATGTCAGATTGGATGTCATGACTCCAATATGACATTATCTTATAACTAACTATAAACATCTAACCAATTACATCTATAATGACCTTATTCCAAAATAAGGCCACCTTCTGAGGGGCTGGGATTAAAATTTCAACATACCTTTTAGGATCACAGAATTCAACTCATAACAGCCACAAATGCTGCCTATGATTCTTGAAATAGCTGGGATATATCAGGCAAATATCCTACATAAATTTGGCCCAATTTCAAATCTCAGATAAGCTCCTTATTAGTTCTGTGACTTCAGATTTAATTTTTGAATCATATTTCCCTTGGCTTTTCATACTAACAGCAATAATAATAGTTTGTCTTACATCAGGGTCTCTACAAGACACCCTAAGGCAGAATTTGTGTGCTAACCCATTGGTGGAGTGAGTACAATCGCACAGTAATAAGAGTAAGGGAGACAATGGCAAAGAGGCCAGGAAACACTGGAAGCAAATATGGCAACCTCCCTACCAGTTGTGCAGCATCTGCAGGTATAACCAGCGTTGGATCCAAAGTTAACTAAGTCTTCAGAAAGTGGTAACCACAGATACAGAGGCTCAACTGTACTATGTCATTTTATGTAAGGAACTTGAGCGTCCCCGATTTTGGCATCCTTGGGGGCCCTGAAACTCATCCCCCATGGGTACTGCAGGTGACTGTACATGCTAGTACAGTATTACCAAGTGGGTCACAGCTTCACAAGAACAGTGACAGCTGCTCAGTTATATAGGCATTTCCAGACAGGCTTGTGGAACCACCATAGCTCAGCACCCTTCAGTGGGATACAGAAAAGAAATGTGTATCTGCAAGCTCCTTCTTATTGCCTCTTTCTCTTTGTTCCTACTTACGCCTGTGAACCCGTAACTCTCCAGCTCTCCCCATCTCCCACTCTTGGTTTTGTCACCCAGCCCACCTAGACATTCAGGAAGCCACATCCCACACCAAGTGGAGAAGGGCTTCCCCTGAATTCAGAAGCAGGAAGACTAGAGAGAGCCTCTGGTAGGTAGGACTGGGCTGGATTAATGGCAGTAAATGGCAGTAAAATGGAAATAAATGGCAGTAAAATGGAAGCTGTATCCAAACCGAGCTTTTATCCTGGAAATGGTTTATGGAGATCAGGCAGATGAGGCCATATGCTGAAATTTTCAGTGGAAAGCAGCTGAAGCACAGGGGCAAATAAACTGAGGAAATCTAGGTTGACATGTAAACTGTCTGCAAAGAACTCGCACCAACTTACAGGTCAGTTGTGATGTGTACATGAGAAAGTACTGGTAGCTCAGCTGGTAGAGTATCCGCCTGCCATGCAGGAGGCCTGGTTTGGGAAGAGACCCTGGAGAAGGGAACAGCTACCCACTCCAGTATTCTCACCTGGAGAATCCCATGGACAGAGGGGCCTGGTGGGCTACAGTCCGTGGGGTCACAAAGAGTCGGACACGACTGAGCACTAACACTTTCACTTCCTGTTTATTTGGAAAAGATCGATTCCGACATTCAAAGAGCTTATCGTAAAAATAATTTTAAACTTATTTTAAGAGGGCCACATGAATTTGAGGAGAAGAGGCCAAACTGTGTTTAATTGAGAAGACTTTATTTTAAAGCCACTGTGATGTTAAACTCAGCCTCTGAACTACTTGTAATGAAAAGGAACTAGCCCCACAAAATAATATAAGCATGAAAGAAAGGGTGTCTTAAAGTCAACTTTTGAACTATTGTAAATAAGAGTTCAGACTATGGCCTGATGCACTTTTATTTTACTGCACCATTGTTGTTTTGTTTTTGGGTGGTTGTTGTTGTTTGCCATGAAACGACACTCGTTTTATTGATCTTCCCATCTTCATTCCTCCTTCCACTCCTACCCCTCCATCCTCCTAAATACTTCTTGCAGCCAAAAGTCTGGGCTATAGGAAAAAAAAAGTTTAAGAATTCACATACCAGCTTTGGAACTCAAAAGCTACTGATACATACAAATTGTTTAACTTTTTAAACTTTGGTTTCCTCAATTGTAACTAACAAATGGAAATGGTTAAGCCAGATCACATACATCAGGTGCTTAGCACTTGCTGTCTATTGACACTGTCCAGTTTTCCTCCACACGGTCTTCCTCCTCTCTAGATCTGACCACAGCAGATGCCTAACTTCCTCATCCACCTTTACTTGCCCAACTCTGCCTGCCAGCCTCTCTCTTCACTCCCTCTTTATACCAAAACTGGAGGAATCCTGCTCAGAGGGAATTATTTTCAGTGCCCTCTCACCAGCAAAAGATAAACATGAGGTTCCCAAGTCTGCTCTCACCTTTCTGCTCAGCTTCATTCCTCACCACACACACACCATTTCCCACATGCACTGCACCCTAGACGTTTACCTCTGTGATATCCTTCTTCTGACACATAGCTAATTTCTGCTTGTCATTCAGGCCCCCGTTGAGGTCCTTCAAACCAAAAAAACCTTCTGTATAGCACAGGAAACCATCAACAAAATGAAAAGGCCACCCAATGGAAAAAATATTTGCAACCATGCATTGCATAAGGGGTTAATATCCAAAATATACAAAAGATTCCTACAACTTGATAGCAAAAAATAACCAAATGAAAAAAGAGCAAAGGACCTGAATAGATATTTTTCTAAGGAAGACATATACCTGGCCAACAGGTACTTGAAAAGACACCCAACATCACTAATTACCATTGAAATGCAAATCAAAGCCACAATATTACTTTATACCTGCTAGTATGTCTTTTTATGAAAAAAACAGAGAATAAATATTAGCAAGGATGTATACCATTGGTGGGAATGAAAATAGATGCAGCCACTATAGAAAGCAGTATGGAGGTTTGTCAAGAAATTAAAAATAGAACTACTGTATGACCCGGCAATTCCTATTCTAAGGACATACCCAGTAGAAATGTGGACTCATCATCACAAATAGATACCTGCATTCACATGTTCATTTCAGCAGTATTCACAATAGCCAAGATACAGAGACAACCTAAGTGTCCATCAACTGACCGATAAAGAAAATATAGTATGTTTTCACACTGAAAAATATTCAGCCTTCAACAAAAAGAAAATCCTGCCATTTGAAACAACAGAGATGAATGTGGAAGGCAGTAACCAAAGTGAAATAAGCCAGAAAAAGACAAATATTGCATAGTGTCACTTCCATGCATAATCTTAAAAAACAGTGAAAATGAAAAGTGTCAGATTCCTGATTTCTGAAGAAGATTTAACTTTAGGACCAGGGACCAGACTTGATCACTCAAGAGCTTTGTGTAGCAGAGTTATACTGAAGTGAAAAAGGGCAGAGAAAGCTTCTGACACAGACATCAGAAGGAGGATGGAGAGTGCCCCCCTCAATAGTCTAAGCAAGGGAGTTATATACTTTTTAATTAGTTATTACAATCAATCAAAAGAATGTCTCAAGGTTGTAAAGATCTTACTAGACCCACTCCCATAATTTACATTTTAAGATAACAGGGTTAGCCAGAAGGTTTTCAGGAAAGTGAAACTGTCCTCAAGCAGGATGCATTGTTGTTATATAATCCTTAGTACAGTTTAAAGGGAGTTGTTTTTTGTGTAATTATCAGTTCTGGTGGGCTTTTATGTGACTAAGACTAAGGAATGTAGAGAGAAAGAAAAAGATGTTTGTCCTTTCCTCCTCCTTGAAAATTCCAGACCCCTATCTCTGCTTCAAGAGCCCCAGACCCCTTTCTCCTCCTTGGGGACCCCAGACCTCTTATCAACCTGCCTAGGAATTGACCCACTTATTCCTCCATTTTCTTTTAGGAGAATTATGTTGCCAAGGGAAAGGGGCATCGTTTTCATCGTGTAACTACTTCCTGCTGTTAAGGGATGTCGTCCCTAAATTATTGAGGCAACATATCCTCCTAACCCTCATATTGAGGGTCTCTGATCCAGGGGCCCCAAGTAATAGTTGGAGGAGGTTGTG
Source organism: Tragelaphus eurycerus (assembly GCA_935064755.1). NCBI lineage: Eukaryota > Metazoa > Chordata > Mammalia > Artiodactyla > Bovidae > Tragelaphus > Tragelaphus eurycerus. The sequence goes on from CAKXYN010000001.1 coordinate 42,028,188, forward strand.
TCACACGAAGGAGTCTGGACAACCATTTGTTACTTAAAAGCTTTTAGATGGTTAGAAACAAACCCCATTATACAGTTACAGATGCAAGGCAAAATAGTCATTAAACCAAGTTAAAACAATCAAAATTAAAAGTCATATTATGTGCACAGTTACATCAGTCTATCCTAGATCGTTAGATATCATCAAATCAAGAAGAGGCATCACATACAATTGTTTTTGGTGAAGGTATTCTCAGAGTTGAAGAAAGTCCTTTCTGTAAAGTGGAGAAACCCACAATGGGAAGCCTTCAATCGATGAGGAGGTTGAAAAGCTGAAAGCTGAGCCACATAGTTAATTCTAAGGCTTCAGGATGTATGACAATATTGGTGCATGAAAACTGTCTCCCATAGAGACAGTCCCTTCTTAGGGGCAGTTTGAGCCCTCATTAAAACTTTAAACCAACTGTCTTGTGTTTCCTGAGTTAGCTTACATGGGTGTCTTTTAATAATGTCATTAGCATTTTCAACTTTTTCTGAAGATTGGGGTCTCCAGGAACAATGTAAGTGATATTCTATTCCTAGTGCTTTTGACACCCTTTGAGTTGCAGCAGCTTTAAAGATGGAGCCATTGTCACTCTGAACTTTAGAGTTTAAGATCCCACTTACATCATAAGAGGTCAGTACATTAAGATTTAGCCCATTCATTAACTTTGGACTTTAGTGAATACTGCTTTTGATGTGAAACTAGGGGAGGATCATTGAGTTTGATAATGACAGGAACAGTATTTTGTGCTCGACCCATAGTTTTGCCATCAGCCCACACTCTAGGATTTACATTTTGTTTCATTAGTGGAAGAGAAAGAGCAGGCTCCATATTCATGAAAAACAGAGGCCTGGACCTTGTTCAGAATATCCCTTCCCAGAACGGGTGAGGGAGACTCCAGCACAAATAGAAAGTTGTGAGAAAATAGTACACAGTCCCAGTTGCAGCTTAAAGGATGACTGAAATATAATCATCACATTTGGCTCATCCAGACAGTCCCATTATGGTAGTGGATCTGGAGGAAAGTGGACCAGGAGCTTCAGTGAGCACAGAGAAATTTGCCCAAGTATCCAAAAGAATACTTTGGATACAAGTATCCAAAAGAATAAAAGAGGTTCGTGACATTGTACAGGAGACAGGGATCAAGACCATCCCCATGGAAAAGAAATGCAAAAAAGCAAAATGGCTGTCTGGGGAGGCCTTACAAATAGCTGTGAAAAGAAGAGAAGCGAAAAGCAAAGGAGAAAAGGAAAGATATAAACATTTAAATGCAGAGTTCCAAAGAATAGCAAGAAGAGATAAGAAAGCCTTCTTCAGTGATCAATGCAAAGAAATAGAGGAAAACAACAGAATGGGAAAGACTAGGGATCTCTTCAAGAAAATCAGAGATACCAAAGGAACATTTCATGCAAAGATGGGCACAATAAAGGACAGAGATGGTGTGGACCTAACAGAAGCAGAAGATATTAAGAAGAGGTGGCAAGAATACACAGAAGAACTGTACAAAAAAGAGCTTCAAGACCCAGATAATCATGATGATGTGATCACTGACCTAGAGCCAGACATCTTGGAATGTGAAGTCAAATGGGCCTTAGAAAGCATCACTACGAACGAAGCTAGTGGAGGTGATGGAATTCCAGTGGAGCTATTCCAAGTCCTGAATGATGATGCTGTGAAAGTGCTACACTCAATATGCCAGCAAATTTGGAAAACTCAGCAGTGGCCACAAGATTGGAAAAGGTCAGTTTTCATCCCAATCCCAAAGAAAGGCAATGCCAAGGAGTGCTCAAACTACCACACAATTGCACTCATCTCACACGCTAGTAAAGTAATGCTCAAAATTCTCCAAGCCAGGCTTCAGCAATATGTGAACCGTGAACTTCCTGATGTTCAAGCTGGTTTTAGAAAAGGCAGAAGAACCAGAGATCAAATTGCCAACATCCGCTGGATCATGGAAAAAGCAAGAGAGTTCCAGAAAAACATCGATTTCTGCTTTATTGACTATGCCAAAGCCTTTGACTGTGTGGATCACAATAAACTATGGAAAATTCTGAAAGAGATGGGAATACCAGACCACCTGATCTGCCTCTTAAGAAATCTGTATGCAGGTCAGGAAGCAACAGTTAGAACTGGTCATGGAACAACAGACTGGTTCCAAATAGAAAAAGGAGTACGTCAAGGCTGCATATTGTCACCATGTTTATTTAACTTATATGCAGAGTACATCATGAGAAATGCTGGACTGGAAGAAACACAAGTTGGAATCAAGATTGCCGGGAGAAATACCAATAACCTCAGATATGCAGATGACACCACCCTTATGGCAGAAAGTGAAGAGGGGCTAAAAAGCTTCTTGATGAAAGTGAAAGTGGAGAGTGAAAAGGTTGGCTTAAAGCTCAACATTCAGAAAACGAAGATCATGGCATCTGGTCCCATCACTGCATGGGAAATAGATGGGGAAACAGTGGAAACAGTGTCAGACTTTGTTTTTTGGGCTCCAAAATCACTGCAGATGGTGACTGCAGCCATGAAATTAAAAGACGCTTGCTCCTTGGAAGGAAAGTTATGACCAACCTAGATAGCATATTCAAAAGCAGAGACATTACTTTACCAACAAAGATTCGCCTATGGTCTTTCCTGTGGTCATGTATGGATGTGAGAGCTGGACTGTGAAGAAGGCTGAGCGCCGAAGAATTGATGCTTTTGAACTGTGGTGTTGGAGAAGACTCTTGAGAGTCCCTTGGACTGCAAGAAGATCCAACCAGTCCATTCTGAAGGAGATCAATCCTGGAATTTCTTTGGAAGGAATGATGCTAAAGCTGAAACTCCAGTATTTTGGCCACCTCATGCGAAGAGTTGACTCATTGGAGAAGACTCTGATGCTGGGAGGGATTGAGGGCAGGAGGAGAAGGGGACGACAGAGGATGAGATGGCTGGATGGCATCACTGACTCGATGGATGCGAGTCTGAGTGACCTCCGGGAGCTGGTGATGGACAGGGAGGCCTGGCGTGCTGCGGTTCATGGGGTCGCAAAGAGTCGGACACGACTGAGCGACTGATCTGATCTGATCCAAAAGAAATTAACTGATTGGCCCTCCACAGTTATTAATACCTGGGGTTCCTCAGGTGTTATTAGGACGAAGACTTGTGTGTGGGGACCCCCCAGGCACATTTAGTCCTGATTATCCTGAGAGTCCAACCCCTGGGGTCTACACCTCAGAGGGATGTCTCTTCTCCAGTGTGGTCCTTTACAGATTGGGCATGGAGCCAGGGGCAGCTTAGAGGCCTGAGGGCAATCCCAATTGAGATGCCCCTCCTTTCCACAGTAATAACAAGTCCCTCCCTTTTCACCTGGGTCCCTCTGGGCATTTTTCCTCAAGCTATTTCAGAGCAGGTCTGACAGGCATTGTTGGGGCTTCAGTCTTTTGCCTGATTCTTTTTTGCCTTAATTTTCCTCCTCATATTCTCTACTGTAATATATTGTCTGAGCCAGGTGCAACAGTTTTTCTAAAGATTGGTTTGGTCTGAACGCCTGTTTTAGGAATGTACAGCAAATGCCTGGAGTCAACTGAGTGAGAAATCTATCTTTTAAGATCATTTCTCCCTCTGCACTTTTAGGATCAATGTCAGTGAACTTGTGAAGAGTCTTCCGTACTCTATACTAGGAGTTTATCAGAAGTTTCCTTCTCTCCCTGTTCTGTGTCAGCAAACTTAGCATCAAGTCTCAGCATGCACTCACTTGAGTCCTTCAAGAATACATCCAGCAAAGCAGCTCTGTTATAGGAACTGCTTGGCTTCTAGTAGGGAGGAGGGCTGTTTTGTGCTCCCTCTTTCCCCTTGTCTCACCTTCAAGCCATTCATCTCCAAAAGTAGTAGCTTCCCCCAAAACTCAAGCTCTCAAGTCAGGAGTTAGCCCCTGTCCCAAGACATGAATTACATCTCTCCAAGTAAGGTCATAAAGTAAAGTTAGTCCCGTAAAGTCTTTTATGTAATTTTTTGATGCTCTAAATAGTCTACCGAGACTCAGGCAATCCCTCCTAGAAGGGTGCCATTAGTCTCAGCCGGTACAGTTGGGAGCCCCAGATACAGGGGCAAAATAAGAGAACAGGAGGCAGTCGTATGTTTCACACAAAAATCTATACCCTTAGGACACAAGTCTGGCCTGTCTTGCAGAGAAATAAAGTGAAGTCGCTCAGTTGTGTCCGACTTTGCAACCCCATGGACTGTAGCCTACCAGTCTCCTCTGTCCACGGGATTTTCCAGGCAATAGTACTGAAGTGGATAGGAGCAACACATACGGCATTTCTACCCATTTCTCGTTTTCTATGGAACCGGTCTAGTCGTAAAACAGTATCGTAATTAAGAGATCATTCAACAGACCAGCATTCCCCGTCTTCTAAAGGATACTGTGGCCATTCAGTATCACAGAAGAAGATCAGAAGTATCTTTTTTAAACTCTGGGGATCAAACTTGTCCCAGTTTTTTAAATACATTTTAAAGGAGTAGTTATGGAACTGTTAGTTCCCATCTGTAAGAAAGAAAAAAGCAGCATCCACAGCCATGGCTCTGAAGGCATCCCTCCCTGCTCTAGATGTGGGTGTAGACAGACTCTCCACCGAAGCTTTCCTTCCCTGGTGAGACTTAGTCTGTCCCTTACTGATGCAAGCACTTTACTTGTCCCTTCTGGTTCTACCACCGAGGTGGGATGCACCAGGGGTAGACCTGATGGCATCCCAGATTGATGTCCAGTTCCTCACCATTAAGACCTTTGTCTGATTTTTGCTCCGTTTTCTCTGATGCCACCTGGGGTGGAGCAGGATAGCTTTTTAGAATATTTCCCAAGTTGGGACTACTAAGGGAAGCATCCATCTTTCCATGTGCCTGTCCTCATTCCTGAGTATAGTCTGACCGCAGTAGAAGCAGTGAGTCATTGCCACATCAGTATATGTAATAGTGAAAGGGTTGGCCAGCTAGGAAAAAGTGATTTTTGTCCTCAAGCTATTAGGGCAAAGCCTTCCGGTTCATCTCCACAGATTCCACAGAAAGAATATCCAGGGAGTTGAGACAGAAGTCATCAGAGAGCCTTCTCTGGTCTGTTAAGAGCTAGCACTACCAAAGGAAGAAGCCCATTGCACTTCCAATCTGACCAGATCCTTCAATTCCAGATCTGTGTCCTTAAAACCACATGATCACCAGCAGTGCATTTATCCACATAGATAGGAGGCACAGGCATAACAAAGACTCACTTTCAGGTCTCCGGCCCCTGAGGGAGGTAGCCAGGAGAGTAATCTCTACCCTGAGAGACATTCCTGGAGCTAGAGGTCTACCTAGTTCCCAAACGTGCTGCTGGAGCTAGGTCCCCCTTGCTCCATACATGCCCCTGGTAACTTTCTAGCAAGGCTCGCCTAGTCTAGCAAGGCTAGGCACTTCCATGCACAGGGTCTAAGTAAAAGTACACAATAACAGCATGGATCACAAGTCCCGTGAAGGTCTATGATCCAACAGATTATATTAGTGGTTCTAATTCCCCATGCAATTATGAAATGGTCAAAGAGACCAGGAAAAGGTGACCAATATGAACAAAGCTAGTGGAGGTGATGGAATTCCAGTTGAGCTATTTCAAATCCTAAAAGATGATGCTGTGAAAGTGCTGCACTCAATCTGCTAGAAAACTGGGAAAACTCAGCAGTGGCCACAGGACCTTAAAAGGTCAGTTTTCATTCCAGCGCCAAAGAAAGGCAGTGTCAAAGAATTTTCAAACTACCAAACAATTGCAGTCATCTCACACACTAGCAAAGTAATGCTCAAAATTCTCCAAGCCAGGCAGGCTTCAAGAGTACATGAACTGTGAACTTCCAGATGTTCAAGTTGGTTTTAGAAAAGGCAGAGAAACCAGAATTGCCAATATGCATTGGATCATAAAAAAGCAAGAGAGTTCCAGAAAGACATGTATTTCTGCTGTATTGACTATGCCAAAGCCTTTGTGTGGATCACAACAAACTGTGGGAAATTGTGAAAGAGATGGGAATACCAGACCACCTGACCTGCCTCTTGAGAAATTTGCATGCAGGTCAAGAAGCAACAGTTAAAACTGGACATGGAACAACAGACTGGTTCCAAATACGGAAAGGAGTACACCAAGGCTGAATATTGTCACCCTGCTTATTTAACTTATATGCAGAGTACATCATGAGAAACACTGGGCTGGATGAAGCACAAACTGGAATCAAGATTGTGGGGAGAAATATCAGTAACCTCAGATATGCAGATGACACCAGCGTTATGGCAGAAAGCAAAGAAAAACTAAACAGCCTCTTGATGAAAGTGAAAGAGGAGAGTGAAAAAGTTGGCTTAAAGCTCAACATTCAGAAAACTAAGATCATGGTATCTGGTCCCATCACTTCATAGGAAATAGATGGAGAAATAGTGGAAACAGTGTCAGACTTTGTTTTTCTGGGCTCCAAAATCTCTGCAGATGGTGACTTCAGCCATGAAATTAAAAGATGCTTACTCCTTGGAAGAAAAATCATGACCAACTTAGAGAGCATATTAAAAAGCAGAGACATTACTTTGCCAACAAAGCTCCATCTAATCAAGGCTATGATTTTTCCAGTAGTCATGTATGGATGTGAGAGTTGGACTATAAAGAAAGCTGAGCACCAAAGAATTGATGCTTTTGAACTGTGGTGTTGGAGAAGACTCTTGAGAGTCCCTTGGGCTGCAAGGAGATCTAACCAGTCCATACTAAACGAAATCAGTCCTGAATATTCATTGGAAGGACTGATACTGAAACTGAAACTCCAATACCTGAGGTGAAGAACTGACTCATACTTGAAAAGACCCTGATGCTGGGAAAGATTGAAGGTGGGAGGAGAAGGGGATGACAGAGGATGAGATAGTTGGATGGCATCACTGAGTCAAGAACATGAGTTTGAGTAACCTGGGAGTTGGTGGTGGACAGGGAGGCCTGGCGTGCTGCAGTTCATGGGGTCACAAAGAGTTGGATAGGACTGAGCAACTGAACTGAACAAAGTTTAAACTGAGTTGTTTGTTGTATAATCAGTAGTTCTGGGCTTAAAGAAAAAAAAATGTTATGTGACTAAGAGTAAGGAATGTAGAGAAAACAAAAATATGTTTGTCCTTTCCTCCTTGAGAATTCCAGACCCCTATCTCCTCTTTGAGAGCCTCAGACCACTTTCTTCTCCTTGTGGACCCCGGACTTCTTATCAACCTGCCTGTGAATTGACTCTCTTAATAGTCAAGCTAACGGAATCAAAGGGGAGAATGTTGGTTGCCAGAGTTTGGGGATTTGGACAAAAGCTGAGAGGTTGGTTTAGACTTTTAATTATAGGGTTTAGGATCTAAATAAAGGGTTTAGACTTCTAATTATAAAATGAATAGGTTCTGAGGATCTAAGGAATAGAATGGTGACTATAGTTGACAGTACTATATCATATACATATATATATATATCTGTATATTTGGACATCATGCACTGGATTTAAAAAAAATTGCTGTAAATAGGCCTTTAAGAATGTGGTAGTGAAGTGTAGGTGGAAGGGAAGCTTTACATGGTCCTAAAATTTCAGTCCTTTTATGAGCCTCTGCCTCTGTAATGTGAACTTCACAAGAGCTTCTTAGGTTTGGGGGATTTTTGTTGTTTATTGTTGGTGTTTTTCCATCCTAGACTGGAAAGAATAGCTTGAGTGGGCTGGAGGTGGGTGTTTCCCTTCCCTCGGGACAGCTTGCTATTGTTGTTTATTCATTCAATGTATCCGACTCTTTTGTGACCCTATGGACTGTAATCTGTCAGGCTCCTTTGTCCATGGGACTTCCCAGGCAACCAGGGGTTGGTTGTCATTTGCTTCTCCAGGGAATCTTGCCCATCCAGGGATTGAACCTAAGTCTCTTGCATTGGCAGATGGATTCTTTACCACTGAGCCACCAGGGAAGCCCCTCAAGGCAGCTATGTACTCCTAATACTCAGGTTCTGATAAGTAGTTTCCTTGAGGGCAGGCCATCTGTGCTTTCCTGGTGGCTCAGTCAGTGAAGAATCAGCCTGCAATGTGGGAGACCTGGGTTCAATCCCTAGGTTGGAAAGATCCCCTGGAGGAGGACATGGCAACCCGCTCCAGTATTCCTGCCTGGAGAATGCCCATAGACAGAGGGTCCTAGCAGGCTTCAGTCCACGGGGTTACAAAGAGTCCGACATGACTAAGCGACTAAGGACAACACAGCACAGGCTAGAGTTCTCTGATGTCTTTCAAAACAGTTCCCATTCGCCTCCCTCTGCCAGGAGCAAAATGAGAATGTTCTCTGATAGTGATTTTAGAAATCTGTTGAAGGCTTCAGGAGGTATAAGCTCACAAGTTTGTGGGTGCCCCCTGATGGCTGGGTCCCCCTGGAGTGTTTAGCCCTGAGTTGCCCATACTGAATCTCCAGCAGTCTATCATTCACAGTTAAGGTTTTTTACTATAGCACTAATTCGTGCCTCAGTCTCTGCCAGTGAATTTCTGCTCCGGGAAACCCTGATGCCCTGTTTTCCTCTGTCTCAGTCTTTGGGGCAGTGGTGTATCCTGTTTTCCTCTCTGATGGATCCAAGAAGAGTTGTTGATTTTTTAGTTTCTTGAGCTTTTTATTTGGTGTTGAGGCTGAGTGACACTTCTAAGTTTCTTACACGTGGAACAGGAAACTGGGAACCCACAGTTACATGATACGCTACACTCTCCACCAAACTGAGATCTCATCAGACAGGGGTTGACTATGAAAGAGAATTCTGCCCTTCCTGAAATCTACTTCTGAGGCATTTATCTAGAGTTTCCAACATATGTCATCTAAATCATGTGTGTAGCAGAGTCATACAGATACTTTCCAGCCTTTTTAGAAGCGTCGATTTTGAATGATAATCTTAAGCCTTGTTTTCAAGAATGTTTCTCCTCTCCTTGAATATTGCATAGCACTGACAACTGCATTCAGGCATGTTGTTTTTTTGCTTTTGTTTTTGATGAAAAAATGTGAATGCATGATGCATGCCCGTGCAAGGATACCACATTCCTTCTATTTCAGTAAGAGCTTAGAAAATAATTAAGGATTTAGGGGTTTAAATCCATTCTAAGTGAGCCTGTCTATTAAGAATGTCACCACCACCTCACACACCTTACCCAGCCTTCAGTCAAGTGCTTCTATAATTACACTGTGAGTAGCTAATTAAAAAGAAGGTGTTTAATGTACTGGAGTTAAGAGTGCTTTCTATTCAGGAAATTAGTTCTACTCCTTATTAGGAGGTGCAAATAAGCAGTTCAATAATGTGAATCCCCTGGGAAGAAAATACTGACCAGGAATCTTCCTGAAGGTATAATTCCAGCCAGAATAAAGGTGTCTGGGAGAGTTACTTCCCCCACCACCCCCCACCACCTCCCACACCCTGCTGCTTCCCTCTTCTTCACATTATTGTTATTGAGTTCCACAAGACAGAGATAAGGAACAGGACTTCCGCATTTCTCAGATGGCCAATCTCTTTATCCTGCATTGGAAGAGTGACACTCATTTTCTTGCCAGTAGCATTGCTTCCACCATCACAGCTGGATCTTTATTTCTTTTTCAAATAAATAAAATTAAAAGTGCTCAGCAGGGCACAGTTCAGCTGTATATCTCCTAGTTGCACACAAATTGAAGCTGCTTTTAACTCGTATTTTTAAACTTCTTTGCCATCCTGCAATGATAAAAGTAAAGAACCAGACAATGTAGTCCATTTACCTGCCTGCTTTCCCTCTAAATAGACAGCAGTTGGTTGTGAACGTGTTACTAGGGCAATTTTACAGCAGAGAACTGTTTTTCTTAAAAGGTGATGGAAATAGCTGGAGAAGAAGACAGATTTTGTTTTCCTTTCAAAATTTCTCAGGCATCTGCAAGGTCAGAGTTGCTGATAAATAAAGTTGAGGTAATTTAATGAAACTTTTGTCGTGAGTAGGTGGGAGACAGGAGGAAACTATATTTATTGCAAGATATATAAGGCACTACTTTGCATTCAAAAGTCATAGCATTCATTTTTTTTTAACTGTAGTTGATATACAATGTTTTTGCATTTCCTTTTTTGCATTTCCTTCCAGTGTAGAACACCACAGAACTCTTCAGTTCCCTAAACTATACAGCAGGTTCTCATTAGCTACCTGTTTTATACTTAGTATCAATAGTATATATATGTCAATCCTAATCTCCGAATTCTTCCCACCTCCAGCTTTTCCCTGCTTGGTGGCCATAATTTGTTCTGTACACCTAAGTCTCTATTTCTGTTCTGCAAATAAGATGATCTGTTACATTTTTCTAGATGCCATGAAGTGAAGTGAAATTGCTCAGTCATGTCCAACTCTTTGCAGCCCCATAGACTGTAGCCTACCAGGTTCCACCATCCATGGGATTTTCCAGGCAAGAATACGGGAGTGGGTTGCCATTTCCTTCTCCAGGAGATCTTCCTGACCCAGGGATTGAACCCGGGTCTCCTGCATTGCAGGCAGGCACTTTACCATCTGAGCAACCAGGGAAGTTTCTCTAGATGCCATATATATCATTAATATAATATTTGTTTGGAAATTGAGCACTTGATTGTAGATGCAATCAAGTTAAGATGAGGTCATACAACCTCATCTTACATAAGCTGAGGTCATCAACATGAGATTGTTGTTGTTCAGTCGCTCAGTCCTGTCTGACTCTTTGTGACCCCATAGACTGGAGCACTGCAGGAGAGTGAAAAGGCTGGCTTAAAGCTCAACATTCAGAAAATGAAGATCATGGTATCTGGTCCCATCACTTCATGGGAAATAGATGGGGAAACAGTGGAAATAGTGTCAGACTATTTTGGGGGGCTCCAAAATCATTGCCTATGGTGACTGCAGCCATGAAATTAAAAGATGCTTACTCCTTGGAAGGAAAGTTATGACCAACTTAGATAACATATTGAAAAGCAGAGACATTACTTTGCCAACAAAGATCCATCTAGTCAAGGCTATGGTTTTTCCAGTGGTCATGTATGGATGTGAGAATTGGACTGTGAAGAAGAACTGAATGTGAGAGCTGAAGAATTGATGTTTTTGATCTGTGGTGTTGGTGAAGAAGAAATGGATGTGAGAGCTAAAGAACTGATGCTTTTGATCTGTGGTGTTGGAGAACACTCTTGAGAGTCCCTTGGACTGCAAGGAGATCCAACCAGTCCATTCTAAATGAGATCAGCCCTGGGATTTCTTTGGAAGGAATGATGCTAAAGCTGAAACTCCAGTACTTTGGCCACCTCATGAGAAGAGTTGACTCAGTGGAAAAGACTCTGATGCTGGGAGGGATTGGGGGCAGGAGGAGAAGGGGACGACAGAGGATGAGATGGCTAGATGGCATCACTGACTCAATGGACATGAGTCTGAGTGAACTCTGGGAGATGGCGATGGACAGGGAGGCCTGGCGTGCTGCAATTCATGGGGTTGCAAAGAGTCAGACATGACTGAGCGACTGAAATGAACTGAACTGAGACTGCAGCATGCAGTGAGTCAGCTCTTCACATCAGATGGCCACAGTATTGGAGCTTTGGCTTCATCATCCGTCCTTCCAATGAATATTCAGGACTGATATGCTTTAGGATTGGCTGGTTTGATCTCCTTGCAGTCCAAGGGACTCTTAAGAGTCTTCTCCAGCATGAGATTAGAATGGCCCTCATGCAGTATAAATGGACACAGACATAGAGGTAGGACAGTCATGTGAAGACAGACAACAGAGGTTGCTGTTACACTTGCACAAACGACAATATGCCTGAGGCTATCATAAGGTAGAAGAGGCAAGAAAGGACCTTTCTCTGGAGGATTTGGAGGGTAGAGCCCTTCCTCCACCTTGCTTTGGACGTATAGACTGAAAAACCATGAGAAATGAAATTTCCCTTGTTTTAAGTAACCTGGTCTGTGATCATTTGTTCCATCAGCCCTAGAAAACTAGTATATCTTTCTTTTGCTCCTGCTTTGATCTACAAAGATGCCCCATTTCTGGCCCCAAACTCATCAGTTTCTCCTTTGTTATTTAAGTTACCTCATATTTGGAGCAAACTCCAAGAGACAGTGAAGGACAGGGAAGCCGGGCACGCTATAGTCCATGGGGTTGCAAAGAGTTGGGCACGACTTAGCAAATGAACAATAGCAAAATAGTCTTTCCAATAAATTCCCTTCAAACATAGGTTAGCCTACATGAATGCTGTCGTTTTCATTCACCTGTCTGAGCTAATAAACACACGTCCTGCTTCCATCTCAGGTGTCTTTTCATATTGGTAGCCAGTCAGACATAGTTTATTAAGAAAAATGAATCGAACTTGTAAATCAGGCAAAGGCAGGGCCATGCATACTCTTATAGACATATTATGTTAGAATATTGCTCATCAGACCAACACAAAGGTTTTTAAATTATCTATATTTCAGGAATGTACCACTGATCAACTTAACACTTACTGTAAAAGTACATATTTTGTGAAGTTGCAAGTTAACTTCTAGACTTTTGCCTGATAGAGATATAAATCAGTATTTTCTGATAGAAAATGTAACTAAAAGGTTTGGGTTTTCTTGCCCTTTAGAGCATTAACCAGTTTTGTAGCTAATCTAGCAATGTTATGCCCACATTCTTTTCCCCAGTACTGTACAATCTTTGTTCCAACAATTATCCTTTGAATCATCTTTGCCTTCCTGCTGATTACTGCATTAATGAGGAGAATTGGTCCTGATGTATTTGTATGAAAATCATATTTTCAACTTCTGGTAATTATCTTTTGACAAGCCACATGCACAGATAGAATTATTAGAGAATGTTGATACTTCCAGATTAGCTGAATGACCTTGTGCAAATGTATTCACAAAGCAGAAGTTAGGATTTGATACAAATGGAAAATGTGAAAGAATGTCATTGTGCTTAGACAAAAGAATGTATTTCATTTTCTCCCTTAAGATTAAAAAAATGAATTTCTTTAGACTTAAAAATATGAGTATTCCTATATATATTTGTAGAATTTTATATGTATTTCTAATTCTGGAAAGCTAATTTGCTTATATATATTGACTGAGCGATGACTAAGGGTCTCTTAGAGTTTAAGACAAATTTTCACTGACAATCTGTTCTTTAGAGTTATATTAAATATCTTCAAGTCCATGTTATTTCACCCAGTTCTTTGGGTGTAACGAAACTGGACATAGAAGCATAAGAATATTAAATAAACTGAAAACCCAAAGCAGAGAGTTACATGAAACTGATGAGAAAATTAGGCAATTTCCATAGCAATATCCAACTGGCATTTTCACTGCAGTCTTGACACGTCAAAGTAAAAAATGACAAAGAATTATGGCAACGAAGTCCTACAACATTTGTAATGTAGGGACAATATGGTATTCTTGAAAAGAACTGGACATCTTCCTAATGGAAAGGGAGTGTGTGTGTGTGTGTGTGTGTGTGTGTGTGCGTGTGCGTGCGTGTGTGTGTGTGTGTGTGTGTGTGTGTATACCCGTACTCCAGTGCGCATACCACAGAGGTATAAATTGGGAAAGAATAAAGGGTAGGAAAGGAAATAAGGATACCACCGTTTCCTGAATGTTATTATATGCCCTAGTCTAAAAGTCCGTTTAAAAATTGAAGTTTTTAATTCTTGCCATAGGAGAGCATATCATTCCCATTAGAAAATGAAATAGGGTGATTACCTTTCTGACGGTCATGCAGAAACAGGGTTCGAGTTCATTTCTAACGCCAATCCTCTTTATTTTGGATTTTCTGCTAAAGAATATTGCATTATTCCAATGAAAACTTGTTGAAGCATATAATGTGACTAAGTCTGAGATTTTATTATTTGAGAGATGACCATTATTTTATGTCCCATTGAGAAAGACTAAAATGTTACAACTTAAAGTGATACTGTGTTTTGTTACTAAATAGTATTTAATTTTCTAGGTATTGAAAAATCATTTTTCCTTACTTAGCAATGGATGTTTTTATCATATGTCACCAAAAAAAGATATAAGCAAAATAAATTTTTAGTGTGTTTCTTAATTTATCCCCATTCTATGTTTAATTTTTCCAGATAACATTTATACTTACAGTTGTATATTTTTTCCACATACAACTGCTAATTAACATCTACAAGTGCTTCAAAACTAATGATGATGAAGTTTTGTTTTTTTTTTAAGCAAATGATTGATTGCTACCCCTGAGGGTTTCTTCAAAGCCAGTGATACTTTTTTTTTTTTTAATTTGCTGGCAAATATACACAAGTAAGTATCTGTATTTATTTGCCAGTATGTGTGTGTGTGCGTGCATGGGTGTACACTCATATAATTAAATATGTGAACTTTACAAATATGCATATATACTCTCTAACATTTTTAAGTTATGAAAACCTATGAGGAAACACTTAAATATTATTCATTTTGATAATCTCTTCAACATCCATTTTGTTGTCTTTAATAGAAGAAGAACTCAGAAAATATTTATCAACATGAAGTGGACCTAAAGTATTTTACTCTAATTTTTACAACTTTCAAATTATTTAGCTTCATGTGTAATAAGGAAATCCCTTGACTAGAGTGAATTTTCTAGATATACTGAAAATATATTCCTAAATGTTTATCATTTATTAGCAATAGAAAACCAATCGAGATAGTGAATTGCAAAATATATCAATGAAGGCAAATTTTTCCTTAGAAAAGATCATTTAAAATTATAGTATTTAAAAGGAGTTTTGCAGTGTTATTTGTTGATTTCTGCCTAATTTAATGCAGATTATAAAGCAAACATCTGCTAGGCTCATCCAACCAACCAGTTGAGTAACTAAAGGTAGCAAAATTGGTATGTTTGGTTTTCTGTCTAACACAGGATTTCTTTTATTAGCAGCATTTTAAAATTGGATTTTTATTACCATTTTATGGGACTTATAATTTGTACATTAAAAATAAAATTTCAAAAATGATCACTGTGCATCTTATTCAACAAAAATGTAGGGCATGAAATCTTGCTTTGATTGAATACTTAGATCCCACACTTCTTGGTGCCCCTATCTCTCAGCCGGTCTTCCCAAATACTCTTATGTAATTTTGAGTTAAATTTGAAAAAATTTATTTAAACATGTCATACAAATAAGTTTGTATATTCTATATCCAGCTGTTCCTAACAGCAATATTTCAGTGTATCAAAAAGATTATTTCTCTAAGCTACTGGTTTCTAACTAGAAAGCTAAGTTGGCTTTTTAGCTGGTGAGTCTGCTGCCATTCTCCCTCCAGTTTTAGGGAATTTAGCGATTGTTCTTCTAACCTGAATGCCACATACAGATACTAACACACACACACAGAGTGTTTAAAGAAATAACATAACATAAAAATCCAATGGCCAGTATAATGTAAAATGGTGGTTAAGAATACAGATTTTTTCAGTGAATTGCTAGGTTCAAATCCTGTCTCAATGCCTGCGAGTGATTTAGCCTCTCTGTTCCCATTTCTTCATCTGTAAAGTGGGATTATTAGTAGTACCTAATACTCACTCCTTGGAAGGAAAGTTATGACCAACCTAGATAGCATATTCAAAAGCAGAGACATTACTTTGCCAACAAAGGTCCGTCTACTCAAGGCTATGGTTTTTCCAGTGGTCATGTATGGATGTGAGAGTTGAACTGTGAAGAGAGCTGAGCGCCGAAGAATTGATGCTTTTGAACTGTGGTGTTGGAGAAGACTCTTGAGAGTCCCTTGGACTGCAAGGAGATCCAACCAGTCCATTCTGAAGGAGATCAGCCCTGGGATTTCTTTGGAGGGAATGATGCTGAAGCTGAAACGCCAGTACTTTGGCCACCTCATGCGAAGAGTTGACTCATTGGAAAAGTCTCTGATGCTGGGAGGGATTGGGGGCAGGAGGAGAAGGGGACGACAGAGGATGAGATGGCTGGATGGCATCACTGACTCGATGGATGTGGGTCTGGGTGAACTCCGGGAGTTGGTGATGGACAGGGAGGCCTGGTGTGCTGCGATTCATGGGGTCACGAAGAGTCTGACACGACTGAGTGACTGAACTGAACTGAACTGAATATATACGTGAACTGTGAATTTCCTGATGTTCAAGCTGGTTTTAGAAAAGGAAGAGGAACCAGAGATCAAATTGCCAACATCCGCTGGATCATGGAAAAAGCAAGAGAGTTCTAGAAAAACATCTATTTCTGCTTTATTGACTACGCCAAAGCCTATGACTGTGTGGATCACAATAAACTGTGGAAAATTCTGAAAGAGATGGGAATACCAGACCACCTGACCTGCCTCTTGAGAAATCTGTATGTATGCAGGTCAGGAAGCAACAGTTAGAACTGGACTTGGGACAACAGACTGGTTCCAAATAGGAAAAGGAGTTCGTCAAGGCTGTATATTGTCACCCTGCTTATTTAACTTATATGCAGAGCACATCATGAGAAATGCTGGGCTGGAAGAAACACAAGCTGGAATCAAGATTGCTGGGAGAAATATCAATCACCTCAGATATGCAGATGACACCACCCTTATGGCAGAAAGTGAAGACGAACTAAAAAGCCTCCTGATGAAAGTGAAAGTGGAGAGTGAAAAAGTTGGCTTAAAGCTCAACATTCAGAAAACGAAGATCATGGCATCTGGTCCCATCACTTCAAAGGAAATAGATGGGGAAAAGACTCTGATGCTGGGAGGGATCAGGGGCAGAAGGAGAAGGGGATGGCAGAGGATGAGATGGCTGGATGGCATCACTGACTCGATGGACGTGAGTCTGAGTGAACTCCGGGAGTTGGTGCTGGACAGGGAGGCCTGGCATGCTGCGATTCATGGGGTTGCAAAGAGTTGGACACGACTGAGCAACTGAATTGAACTGAATACATATGAAGGCTTTGAGGAAAAAGTAATATTTGAAATGAACGGAGAATTCTACCTGCCACATACTAAATCATATAAGTGTTTGCTAAATTTTAAAAAATGAAACTATTAGTAGTCACAGCACATACTGAAGGATTTTGTACATCTTTGAAAATGTGATGCAGTGCCCACCTATTTTTGATATTTACTTCTCCCCTTGCCTCACCATAAATACGTTTGCTTTTTGCTATTACACTCTCAAAAACTGTATCACAATGAGCAACCATATATAAAATGCCTCTGTAAGTGTTAGTTGCTCAGTCATGTCCAATTCTTCACGACCTTATGAACTGTAGCCACCAGGTTCTTCTGTCCATGTAATTATCCAGGCAAGAATACTGGAGGGGTCATTCCCTTCTCCCACGGGATCTTTCTGACCCAGGGATAGAACCTGGGTCTCCTGCACTGCAGGCAGATTCTGTACTCTCTGAGCCGACAGGGAAGCCATTAAAATGCCCATAGAGCTGGTTAATTCGCTGAAACATAGAATTAGCTCCAGCCCTACACCCCTCAAACGATTAAACTGTTCTTTGTTGGAAATGAGTAGAATTGGGTTGATTTCACCAAGCAGAGTTTCCAGATTTTAATAAGGCTGACACTTTAGAGCAGCCAGTGGTACTTCTGGCTCATAGACTCTTTCTGAGGAGTTTGTGGAAGGAGACAGGAATACAAACACTTGTGAAGTGATAACGTGATGCCCATGATTTGCTGGTGTTAGTGATCACCGTCTTCATGTACTAAATCAAGTTCCTCGTGAATAAGGAGCACCGTCTTTGAGACCTTAAAGGAACTCCCAGTGAAGTTATACAGATGTTTCAAACTCAATAGGATCCAAATAAAGTCATCTGTTCTGTCTGCCTGTCTGTGCATTTAAAGAATCGAATAGCTCTCTGCCTCACCTAGGAGTCTGAAACTTGCTTCTTTTTACAAGCAGGATTTGTTTCATGCAAGTATGATTTTCTTTGTTCCTTTAATTATCTTATACTAAGCATGAATGAGATTCCCTTAAGAGTTATACTCATTATTAGGAGGTAAAGATAGTTATTTAATAGATAAGGGTACTTGGTATTCTTATTGACCTCAAATTGTCTGATTAGCTCCCTTTAGACTCCCACCTGGTTAAAGTAATGGAAACAATGTGATTATTTTGCATTAGGACAGCTCCCCTTGCAAAAGTTCAGCTGTCCATTTTACTAATACTATTCTATTTGCATGCTAAGTTACACATTAACTTGTACAATAGTCTATGTTCCCAACACTGCATGGGCTGGAATATTAATTTTTGTATAAGATTAAGAAATGTTAGAAGGGAAATTTTTGCAGTAAATTTGTTTGAAAAACAGTAACTTAAAAGAAATCCTTTACCACCAGACTTCTCAGAACCATGTTAACATACATCACCTTCAACAGAGAGATACATGATGCTGTGTCTGCCCAACATTTCTACCACTTTTTCCAACTTAAAATACCCCTCAGAATTCATATTATGTGATGCACCATTTGGGAACGGCTTCTTGATACACTCTTTATTTCTGAAAAATTGGGGCTAAAGTAAGTACCTTTTTACCATCATTTGAATTCTTTTATCGGTTGGTCCTCCTTCATGTACCCAAGTAGTGGAGAGTTAAGAAAAGCATGGCAGTTGTGAATAACACTAAACAACAAATATATACCCCTTAGCTCATTTCTCCCCTGGGAGAGGCAAGTACAGCTTTGGAATTTACCATTTCTGTCACCAATGTAGAAATTGAGAGTATTGAGCATATTTATAAAGAAAAGCTATTAGCAAGTCCAGCTAGGTCTGCCGTGGTACTAGTGAACCTCCAGCTGCTTTCCCCAGTCTACTGCCAAGCCATGGCTTCAGCAACCCTTCAGTGGCGGTGAAAAACAAATGAACATTTCCCATCAAAAACCCAATGAGAATCAGTGGATAGGCACTCTAGAAAACCAGCTTTGGGTTTACTATGAGGAAAAACATGATCATAAAGAAGGATCAACATGGTAGGATATGTCGCAGAATAAATAAATACTATGAATGTGTGACCCAAAGCCAGTCCACCTGTACCCATGGACCCAGAGAATGTTTCTGTTTGGAAGACAACTTAGAGTGATAGTAGATGGATTTCACCTCCTATACCGTCTTAATCCCTTTGGTTTGATCTTACAGGATATTATAGACTGGGTGGCTTAGAAACAGAGATTTATTTCTCACATTTCTAGAGACTGAGAAATTGAAGATGCGGGTGCTGGCTGATTCACTGTCTAGCAAGAGGATGCGTGGTGTTTCATAGATGACTCTCACATGTGTCCTCAGATGGCAGAAGGGGCGAAAGAGCTCTGGGCGAAGGAGCTCTCCAGGGCCTCTCTATAAGGGCAGTTGCACCATTCACAAGGGTGTCACCCTTATGACCTAATCACCTCCAAGTAGCATCACATTGGGGATTGGGATTTCAATTTATGAATTTTGAAGGTATAAAACATGGCACATACCAAATCCAATTAACTTGTTGTAGCTTTCTGAGCTGTATGTGGAGGAAAACTCAAATGTCAGTGTTATAATGTAGCATGAACAATTAACAAAAGATCGAATTAGTAGGAAGTGGAGTTTTGACAGTGATCTTAAAACATCTGTCAAAACAGACTTTGCTGCATTTTTTCACCTGTGTGTGTGCATGCTCAGTTGCTTCAGTCGTGTCTGATTCTTTGCAATCCTATGATTGGAGCCCACCAGCTCCTCTCTCCGTGGGGATTGTCCAGGCAAGAATATTGGAGTGGGTTGCCACATGTTCCTCCCGGGGATCTTCCTGACCTAAAGATTCAACTCATGACTCCTGAAATAGCCATTATTGCCTTCCTGGCCATTTAACATCTTAAATAAGATATTCAATTACACATTAATAATATTCACTCACTACAGTTAGAGTTATTGAAATGAGAACACTTTTTCATACAACCCATTTGGGTCTGAAAGTATTCACAGAGCTATGCTATGCTATGCTAAGTCACTTCAGTCGAGTCCGACTCTGTGTGACCCCATAGACGGCAGCCCACCAGGCCTCCCCGTCCCTGGGATTCTCCAGGCAAGAATACTGGAGTGGGTTGCCATTTCCTTCTCCAATGCATGAAAGTGAAAAGTGAAAGTGAAGTCACTCAGTCGTCTCCGACTCTTAGCGACCCCATGGACTGGAGCCTACCAGGCTCCTCTGTCTGTGGGATTTTCCAGGCAGAGTACTGGAGTGGGGTGCCATTGCCTTCTGTGGAAGAGTCATCATTCCATCTTGTAGAGCAAACCAAGCTGGAAAATGAAGCATGTTGTTATTGGTAAAGAAGCAAGTAGGGAAGAAGAGAGAAATATCCTTGTATAGCAAATTTTAATAGCATAATTCTTTTACCTTAACGCAGCCTTTAAAATCTTTGTCTCTTGAGTACACAATATAAAATGAACTCTGCGGTTTCCCTGGTGGCTCAGTGATAAAGAATCTTCCTGCCAGTGCAGAAGATGTGAGTCTGATCCCTGTTCTGGGAAGATCCCACATGTTGCAGAACAACTCAGCCCATGAGTCACAACTGTTGAGTCTGTGCTGTAGAGCCCAGGAACCACAACTACTGAAGCCCAAGAACCTGTGCTCTGCAACGAGAGAAGCGCCTAAAATGAGAAGGCTGGGCACCGCCAACTAGAGAAGTGGCCCCTGCCAGCCACACTAGAGTAAAGCCCATACAGCAACGAAGACTCAGCACAACCAAAATAAATATATATTTTTTAAAATTATGGACTCTACACACCGTACAGCATCAGCGTCCTCAAGCAAAAGCTCTTTGAAATATGTAATGAAGAGCTTTTCTTTGCAGTGTTTCTTTTCCTCTTTACTTTTAACTTTGTCTTCAGGCTTAAACAGAATGTGAACCATCCAATTTTATGGAATTTCTTGTGAATCGGGCATTTGGTAAACGATAAAAACCGAGTTGTAGATTTTCATCATAGAGTGAGAAGCATGGAGAATAACATATATATGTTCTAAAATCTAAATGTCTTACATATCAGAATACAGTACCGACTAAACATTAATATTAATAGAATGTGCTTTGCCTCTTTTCCAGATTTCAGGTAACTAGAATCTTGAATGTTCACGATGACTGGGATTGTCTTTGGTCATGGAATTGAAAATGTGGTTGGAACCTCATTAACACTCAGGTCACTCTTGTCCTGATAGGATAAAACGCGTATGGTAAAAGGAGGCAGAAATGTATCACATAAATATCAGAAGGCCTTATCCATCAGATTAAAGAAACTTAGAACTGCAACGAATTGTTGTAGACTAATTTAAGCTTCCTTTTTCCAAATAAGCAAACAGACCCCAAGAAATATAGCCATGTGTGCTAAGCACTTGCTTCAGTATGATGGGGACAAAGCTAAAACTCAGACTGCAAGATTTTAATCATCTCAGTGTTCTTTCCACTTACCCAATAGAAATGATTTTAAAATGATAAAATCATAAACTGGTATAAGCAAATTCCCTTCTCATCCGGTATTTGCAATGACGATAATTTGGAAGGTCAGAACCACATTTCCCCCCATTATTCTGCAAGGAATGTGCACTGAAACAATTTGAAAACTTTATGGGATGTAGGCTTCCTATTACAATTGCCCGAATAGTAAAACATTCAGATTGTTAATTTTTGAAGACACAGCCATTTCCAAACTGTTTTTATTTTCACTATGTTTTATCTCTTACTTTCTTACACTTCATGAAGATTAAGATCTTTGTAATTTAAAAATTATGCAACAGCTGCTGCGAACGGCTTTTTACACTGGAACATGAAATTTATATTGGGAAAATACCGATTACCAGCCATAAAATATGTATGAGCCTCCGCAGCCAACTTTGTAAAATGGAATTTCTCCTCACAGCAAAATGGAACGGTTACTTTGCTTGGGGGATTCTCTATTAAAGGAGAATTGTATTGATATGTGTTAAGTATTGTTCTACTACATGAATAATGCAACCATCCATTGTGATACTATTTTGGAATTATTTCTGTGCCAATTTATTATTTAGACACTTACCTATTATATGCTGCTGCCTTTTGTAGTGAACCTTATTTTTTTTGACAGAAGGCATAACTGTAAACTATAGATGACAAATGTATGAAAAGTTAAAGTGAAGGTCGACCCCATGGACTACACAGTCCATGGAATCTCCAGGCCACAATACTGCAGTGGGTAGCTGTTCCCTTCTCCAGGGGATCTTCCCAACCCAGGGATTGAAGTCAGGTCTCCCGCATTGCAGGTGGATTCTTTACCAGCTGAGCCACCAGGGAAGCCCAAGAATACTGGAGTGGGTAGCCTATCCCTTCTCCATTGGATCTTCCCAACCCAGAAATTGAAGCGGGTCTCCTGCATTGCACGTGGAGTCTTTACCAGCTGAGCTGACAAATGTATATTTGTAATTAATTTTGATTCTGTGTGTTTTCATGGCTAATGAGACAGGCATGTTTTATATTTTCATACTATACACACTATACATATCAACCAGGAAAACACCATATTATTTGAGGGAGGGTTATGTTTATGATGAATGACAGAAAGTAAGCTGTCAGGGATTTATTTTAAAAATTGTTTCCCCGAGCATTTTGAGCTTTTCACAGAGATAGTGCTTTGATCTTATTTTATTCTCTTAACCATGTAAGTCTTACAGGGTTATTATCCATGTTTTCAAAATTAAGACACGAGGCGGTTAAATATCTTTTGCCAGTGCTACCCCCAAATAGCCAAATTATTAATCTTCACAAAGTACTTGTCATAAAATATTGTCAAGAAGCTTTAAAAATCAACATTTTGTGGTCCCCTGAATGGAGTACAAGGAGAAATCTACTCTTCACATTTCAAGTCTTTTTGAAAAGGGCAGCCCAGTTACTTTGCAACCCTTTCCAACCCCACTCTCTAAATACACGTTATACACCATAATCCTCCCAGACCCTTTTTTTTTCTGTTTCAGTCTATGGCTCAGACCCCTCCAAAGTAAACTTTGTCCATCACTGTCTTTAACAGTTCTCACCATCCTTCCAAACACAACTCTACAGCCGTTATTCTTTGACAGTCCAATTGCCTCTCATTTTATGTGACTAGACATTTGAGAGTGGGGGTGGGAGTGGGGGCCTGTGTGCTCCTGATAGTTTTTCCCCATTGAATTCCAGTCAGTTGTACAGGTCAATATGTGAGAGGTAGAGCTACACTGCCTGGGTTTAAATTCCAAATATACTCTTTACTAACTGTGTGTTTTGGGGTAAGTTATTGAACCTCTTGTTACATATCTTAGCTTGTAGCTGCTACAACAAAGTACCATAGACTGTGTAGCTCCTAGTTCTGGAGACTGGTGAGTCCAAGCTCATGGCACCAGCATGATTGAATGAGCACTAGTTCATTGCTCGACGTGTTTTACTGCCTCCTCACATGATGACTCAGATAGTAAAGATTCTCCTTGCAATACGGGAGACCTGGGTTTGATCCTTGGGTCAGGAAGATCCCCTGAAGAAGGGAATGACAACCCACTCCAGTATTCTTGCCTGGAGAATTCTATGGACAAAGCCTGGCAGGCTACAGTCCATGGGTTTGCAAAGAGTCACACAGGACTGAATGACTAACACTTTCAGATGGTGGAAGGAGCCAGGGAATTCTGGGGCATCTCTCTTACAAGACCACTGATGGCATTCCTGCCATTCACAAGGAATTCAGTGTATGATTATGGGGAGACATTTATGTTAAAGCCACTGTAATGTCTCTGTTACTTCATATAGACAGAGGCATTACTAATAACATCTATTTCACTCATATTATTTTTTAATTGAGATATAGTGATGTACAGTATTATATGTTACAGGTGTACAGCATAGTGATTTACAATTTTTTAAGATTATGCTCATTCTTATAGTTATTATAAATTATTGGCTACATTCCCTGTGGCTGTAACAGTGTATCTTTCTAGTCTATTTAAGTATAATAGTTTGTGCTTCTTAATCTGCTGCTCTCTGGCCCCTCTCCCCACTGGTAACCACTAGTTTGTTCTCTGTATCTGTGAGACTGTTTCCTTTTTGTTCTGTTCAGAATTTTTATTTCTTAGATTTCATGTGTAAGTGATATCATATAGTATCTGTCTTGCTCTGATTTATTCTTCATAGGGTATCTTCCAAGGTAATCCATGTTGCTGAAAATGGCAAAACATCTTTCTCTTTTTGGCTGAGTACTATTCCGTTGTATGTGTGTCTCTATGTGCCACCTCTTCTTACACACTGATCTGAGGATGAACACTTAGCTCGTTTCTGTATCTCAGCAATTGTAGATAAGGCTGCTATGAACGCTGGGTGCATGCATCTTTTTGAATACAGTGTTCGTTTTCATTTTTTTCAGATATATACCCAGGAGCAGAATTACTACGTTACACGGTTGTTCTATTTTTAGGTTTTTGAGAGACTGCCATACTGTTTTCCACAGTGGCTGGTTTAGCTCATCACTAACAATGTACAAGGCTTCTTCTTTCTCCAAATCCTTTTAATATATTTGATTTTTGTGGTCTTTTTGGTAATGGCCATCTGGCAGGTATAAGATGATATTTCATTGCAGTATTAATTTGCATTTCTCTGATTAATAATGTTGAGCATCTTTACATATGCCTGCTGAGCATCTGTATGTCTTCTTTGGAAAAATGTCTATTCAGATCTTCTGTCCATTTTTTAATCAGATTGTTATTATTTTTTTTTAATTTTTGATGATGGGTTGTATGAATTGTTTATATATGTTGGATATTTACCCATTACTAGTTATATTATTTACAAATATATTCTCTAGTTCAGTAGGTTGTCTTTTCTGTCAGTGGTTTCCTTTATTGTACAAAATCTTTTAAGTCTAATTATGTCCCATCTGTTTATCTTTGCTTTTAATTCCTTTGCTTTAAAAGGCAAATCCCCAAAACTATAGCTGTGATTTATGTCAAAGACTATTGTGCCTATGTTTTTTTCTAGGAGTTATATAGTTTCATGTCTTGCATATAGGTCTTTAAGTGATTTGAGTTTATTTTTGTATATTTTATGAGAGAATGTTCTAATTTCATTCTTTTACATGCACCAAGTTTTCCCACACCACTTATTGAAGAGACTGTCTTTTCTCCCTTGTATATGCTTACCTCCTTTATCATAGGTTAATTGTCCATAAGTGCTTGATTTATTTCTGTGCTTTCTCCACTTCATTGAGCTACGTGTCTGTTTTTGTGACAGCACCACACTTGTTTGATTTAGTCGTTTTGTAGTAGAGTCTGAAGTCAGGAGTGTGATTCCTCCAGCCTTCTTTGTCAACATTGTGTTGAATATTCTGGGTCTTTTCTGTATCCTTACAACTTTTTAATTGATTTATTCTAGTTTTGTGAGAAATTCTATTCATATTCTAATAGGAATTGCATTGAGTCTGTAGATTGCCTTGGGTGGTATGGTTATTTTAACGATATTAGACCTTCCATTCCAAGAACACTGTGTATCTTAACATCTGTTTGTGCTGTCCTCAGGTACTTCCATCAGTGTTATGGTTTTCTGAGTACAGGTCTTTTACCTCCTTAGGTAGGTTTATTCCTAGGCATTTTATTCTTCTTGGTGCAATGGTAAATGGGATTATTTCTTTTTCTGATCTTTCATTGTTAGTGTTTTGAAGTGCGACAGATTTCTGTGTGTTAATTTTGAAGCCTGCAACTAAGTGAACTAATTGCTGAGCCCTAGTGGTTTCTCAGTGACTTCTTTCGATTGATTTTTGCAGAGTATCGTGTCATCTGCAGCCAGTGACAGTTCTGCATGTTCCATTCTGCTTTGGATTATTTTTATTTATTTCTTTTTCAATTGCTGTGGCTAGAATTTCCAATTGGAGAAGATGATGGCACCCCACTCCAGTACTCTTGCCTGGAAAATCCCATGGGTGGAGGAGCCTGGTGGGCTGCAGTCCATGGGGTAACTAGGAGTTGGACACGGCTGAGCGACTTCACTTTCACTTTTCACTTTCATGCATTGGAGAAGGAAATGGCAATCCATGCCAGTGTTCTTGCCTGGAGAATCCCAAGGATGGGGGAGCCTGGTGGGCTGCCGTCTATGGGGTCGCACAGAGTCGGCATGACTGAAGCAACTTAACAGCAGCAGCAGCAGAATTTCCAATGCTGTGTGGAGTCATAATGGTCAGAGTGAACATCCTTGTCTTGTTCCTGATCTTTCAGGAGGCTTTCAGCTTTTCTCTGTTGAGTATGATCTTAGCTATGAGTTTGTCATATATGGCCCTTATTATGTTGATGTATGTTCCCTCTGTGCCCACTTTTGGCAGACTTTTTATCTTAAAGGGAATTGAATTTTGTCAAAGCCTTTACTGCATCTATTGAGATGATCATATGGTTATTATTTTTCAACTAAAAGATTTTCTTATAGCTTATTTGTCTGTGTGTCTTAGTTGACACTTATGGGGTCTGCATTGCAGCCTGTGGATGGCTTGGTCTATCCATGTTGCCAAAATGGCATTATTTCATACTATCTCATGGCTAGAAGATATTCTGTGGTATGTATGTACCACATGTTTTTTAATCATTCATTTGCCAATGGACATTTTGATTCCTTCCAAGTCTTAAATATTGTAAATACTGCTGTGGTGAATACTGAGGTGCAGTTATCTTCACAAAATATTATTTGTGTGCTTATTGACTCATAGTAAAATTGGCCCCTCACAGGGTTTCTCTCTTCATCTATTTGTGAGGAACCTCTATGCTGCTCTCTATAAAGGAGTACCAGATTACATTGCTCCAACAGTGTCAGAGGGTTCTCTTTTTTTCATAATCTATGCAGGTTTATTTCTCTGTAGTCCTTTGGGTGATGACGTTACATTAAAATGCAGTAATTTCGAGACACGAAATCATGTTGTATGTTTTTTTTTTTTAAACTGTGGGCTGAAAATAGACCAGTTGTGACAATATACCAGTTGAAGTGCGTGCTTGACAGAGGTCCTGGATCAGAAGATGGTGATGGTTTAGTTGCTAAGTCATGTCCAACTCTTGGGACCCCATGGGCTGTAGCTTGCCAGGTTCCTCTGTCCATGGGATTTCCCAGGCAAGAATACTGGAATGGGTTGCTGTTTCCTTCTCCAGGGGATCTTCCTAACCCAGGAATCGAACCCAGGTCTCCTGAATTCCAGGTGGATTCTTTACCGGCTGAACTAGAAGAACCTTCTTTCAAACACCTGCTGCTGCTGCTGTTGCTGCTGCTGCTGCTAAGTTGCTTCAGTCGTGTCCGACTCTGTGCAACTCCATAGACGGCAGCCCACCAGGCTCCCCAGTCCCTGGGATTCTCCAGGCAAGAACACTGGAGTGGGTTGCCATTTCCTTCTCCAGTGCAAGAAAGTGAAAAGTGAAAGTGAAATCGCTCAGTGTCCGACTCTTCGCGACCCCATGGACTGCAGCCTACCAGGCTCTTACGTCCATGGGATTTTCCGGCAAGAGTACTGGAGTGGGGTGCCATTGCTTTCAAACACCTAGCCCAATACACTTCAGGCAGGAATTATTTTCAGCCTCACAAGCCTTGTGAATAAGGGACCACAAGCTGCCCTTTGCAAGTTGCAGTTGCAGAAAGCGGCCACAAGGCGGCAGCACTTCCTCCCACCCCCTCCCCACCTCCCACCACCACCCCCGACCCCACTCTGGTTACTGCTTCAACTACAGCCTTAGGGAAAAGTCGTGTCCTGGGTGGAAGTTAGAGTGGAATGTGCCAGTACAAAGACCCGAAGGACTTGAGTCTCATTACTTCACCTCTCTTACCCTTAACAGCCCAGATTAACACAAATCTCTGCCAAAAGTGGATCCTCAGGGTGATTGGTACGTTGGGTGAACGACTGAAAAAGCAGAAGGTGAGAACCCAACCCTTGGAACCTGTGGAGACCAGGGGACAGTTTAAAGCTCTTTCAACCCACAGTGTGCACCATCCTTTGACTAGGCTTTGTATGGGTGTAGGAAGGCCCAGTTGTATCCTAGCTCCTGTTGCCATCCAGAGAGTGGGGCAATCAGGGTTGGAGGGGGCTTCATTTGCGAGCACCTCTAACCATCTCCATAGCATTTGAACTATCCAGCTTTGGGACTGGAGCATGCATGGGGTCCAGGCTCAGACAAAAGTAGAGGTCCCCAGTGCCTCAGTGGAAGACAATTGCCATTTCTACCACTTTCTTTCTTTGATTTTTTGTTTTACTTTGGGGTATAATTGATTTAGAAGGTTGTGTATTTTGAGGTGTACAGCCATGTGATTCAGTTGTAGACATGCTTAGGACTGTTCTTATTTGAATCTTTACACATGTGGATGAATGCACATTGTTAATTGTGTTTCCTGTGTTCCACAGTGGGTCCTTGGTTATGGATTCCCAGTATACTTGTGTGTATATGTTAACGCCAAACTTCTGAATTATCCTTGCATCCATACTTCATCTTTGTGGATTATCATTTGTTGTTGTTGCTCCAAGTCTGTGAGTCTGTTTCTGTCTTGGAAATTCATGAATTCCATGAAATTCTACATTCTGCCTGTAGGTAATATCCTAAGCTTGTATCTTTCTCTGTCCCACAACAGTCAGTGTCCAAGCATGGCTAGATCCATTCATATTGTAAACTGGCTTTATTTCATGGTGTCTCACGGCTGAGAGGTATTACACTGCATCATGTACCAAACATTTTTTAATCAGTCATCTGTCAATGGACATTTTGATTCATTTTGAGTCTTGGATATTGTAAATCATGCTGCAGTGAATATTGAGGTGTGGTTATCCTTGCACAGGATTATTTTGTTTGCGGATTGGTCTGTAGTTGAATTGGCCCCTCATAGGGTTCCTCTCTTCATAGATCAGTGAGGAACGTCTATACTGCTCTCCACAGAGGGCTACCAGTGCACATTGTTCCAACACTGTAGGCGGGTTCTCTTCATTCCATGGCCTGTGCAGAATTATTTCTCTGTAGTACTTTGGATGATGACCACTTTGAGGATGTGAGGGAATCCTCACTGACATTTTTATTTGCATTGCAAAAAAAAGTAGTGGTTTGAGGCATGAAATCGTGGGGGGTTTTTTGCCTGTTTTAAACCTTGGGCCCACAGTATACCAGCTGAAAGTGCCTACTTGACAGTGGGAGTATTGTAGAGCTCCCTTTCAATTGCCTAGCCCAGGACATTTCTTCCAGCAGTTATTGTGTACAGACCCACAGGCCTTGTGAATCGTGAATCACAAGTGCAGACAGGCTGCCCTTTGGAAATTGCAATTGCAAGACGCCTCCACAGGTGGCGGCCCTTCCTCCTGCCCCCTCTGGTTACTAGATCAGCCAGAGCCTCAGGGCAAGCTGTGTCCTGGCTGGTAGTTAAGAATGGAAAGTGCCAGCAGAAAGACACCAGGGCTTAGGGCTCATTACTTCATCCCTCTTAAGAGCCCAATCCCTGCTAAAACTCTATCCTCAGGGTGCTGTAGTATGTGCCTGGAATGACTGTGAAAAAGGAGATCAGGGCTGGAGACCAGGGGAAAGTTTAAAACTCTTTCTGCCCAAAATGTGCACCATCCTTTGGATACACTTGGCTTGGTATGGGTGTAGGAAGGCCCAGCGAAATCCACAGCTCGTGTTGCCAACCAGAGAGTGGCCAGGCACTCAGGGTTGAAGAAGCTTCATTTGCTGGCGTCTCCTCCTCATCTCCTTGGGACTTCCCAGGTGGCTCAGAGGTTAAAGTGTCTGCCTCCAATGCGAGAGACCCGGGTTCGATCCCTGGGTTGGGAAGATCCCCTGGAGAAGGAAATGGCAACACACTCCAGTATTCTTGCCTGGAGAATCCCATGGACAGAGGAGCCTGGTAGGCTACAGTCCACAGGGTCCCAAAGAGTCGGACACGACTGAGCGACTTCAATTCAATTCAATTCCTCCTCATCTCCTTAGCATTAAAACAATTTAGCTTTGGGACTGGAAGCTGCATGGAGTCCAGGCCTGTGACACAAGCAGAAGTCCCTAAGACCTGAATGGAATATAGTCACTTTTCCTCTCTTTTAATTGAATTTTTAATTTTGGTTATAGTATAGTCCATTTAGAAGGTTGTATATTTTGGGATGTACAGTCACATGATTCAGTTCTAGATTTACATATGACGGTTGTTGCTGTGTAGTTGGTAAGTCGTGTCTGACTCTCTTGTCCACCAGGCTTTGCTATCCATGTGAGTTCCCATGCAGGCATATTGAAATAGGTTGCCATTTCCATCCCTAGGGGATCTTCCCACCTCAGGGATCGAACCATCACCTCCTGTACTGGCAGGCAGATTCATTACCACTTAGCCAACAGGGAAGCCCCTGATATATGACTGTTGTTATTTGAAACTTTTCATGTGTAAATTAATACACAGTGTTGATTGAGGATCACTGTGCCCTGCTGCTAAGTCGCTTTAGTCACGTCCGACTCTGTGCGACCCCAGAGACGGCAGCCACCAGGCTCCCCTGTCCCTGGGATTCCCCAGGCAAGAACACTGGAGTGGGTTGCCATTTCCTTCTCCAATGCATGAAAGTGAAAAGTGAAAGTGAAGTTGCTCAGTGGCCGACTCCTAGCGACGCCATGGACTGCAGTCTACCAGGTTCCTCTGTCCATGGGATTTTCCAGGCAAGAGTACTGGAGTGGGATGCCAAGGCCTTCTCCCACTGTGCCCTACAATAGGCCTTTGTTGATTTTGTATTTCCAGAATATGTGTGTACATATAAGTTAATACCAGCCTCCTAAACCCTCCTTTCCCCCATGTGTCCTCTTTGAGAACCGTCAGTTTTCTAAGTCTGTTTGCGTTTTGAATATTCATTCATTCCTGTGAAAATCCAGATTCTAAGTGTAAGTGATAACCTAAGCTATTTATACTTCTCTATCTCACAACATTTAGCGTCTGAGCATGTCTGTGCCCTTCCATGTTGCTAAAATGTCATTATTTCATGCAATCTCATGGCTGAGAGATAATCCATTGTATATGTGTACTATTGGCTTTTTAATCATTCGTCTGTCAATGGACATTCTGATTCCTTATAAGTGAGACATTGTAAATAGTTCTGCAGTGAATATTCAGGTGTGGTTATCTTTGCAAAATATGATCCCTTATGGGAATGCCCTCCTTGTTGGGTACCACTCTTCATAGATTTGTGGGAGCTTCTATACGGCTGTCCTTAAAGGGAGTGCCAGCTTACATTCCCAGCAACAGTGTAGGAGGGTTCCCTTTCTTCCAGGCCCTATCCAGCATTTCTTTCTCTGTAGGCCTCTTGAGGATAACCACTTTGATTTGTGTGAGGGAATCCTCATTGACGTCTCATTTGCATTGCATTAAAAAGTAGACTTTTGAGGCATGAAGTCATATGTTGTGTTTTTTTTTTCTTTTAAGCTGTGTGATGACAATATACCAGTGGACAGTGACTCTTGACAGTGGACCCACTTTAGAGGTCTGTTTCAAATCCTTGCCCAGATCATTTCTCCAAGCAGGTATTGTTTACAAACCCCAAGGCCTTGTGGAGTAGCAAGTGCTGACAATCCGCCCTTTGTAAGTTGCAGTTATGGGAAGTGTCCACAAGGCGGCAGCACTCGCTCCTGCCCCACTCGTAACTGCAACCACCAGAGCTTTGGGGAAAGTCCTATTGTGGGGAAGTCTCACCCGAGTGCTTGGGCCTCATTACTTCATCCCTCTTACCCTTAGGAGCCAACCGAGGCTTGGTATGAATGTAGGAAGGGTTGGAGCCCAGCTCCTGATGCCATTCAGAGAGTGACAGGGCAGACAGGGGTTGAGGGGGCTTTCTTGGCTGCACCCCTTCCCCATCTCCTTTGCCTTAGAAATAGCTAGCTTTGGGACTGGAACGTGCATGGATTCCAGGCTTCAGATAAAAATAGAGTTCCCCAGTGTCTCAGTGGAATACAATTGCCATTTCTCTCTTTTTAAATTTAACTTTTATTTGCGAGTATAAATGATTTAGAAGGTTGTGTATTTTGAGGTGTACGGCCCCGTGATTCAGTTGTATGTATGACCATTTTGTTTGAATATTTGCACATGTGGATGAATGCACTTTTTTTTTGTGTGTGTGTGTGTGTGTTTTTAAATTATTTTTTATTATTGTTTTTTAATTTAAATTTATTTATTTAAATTGGAGGCTGATTACTTTACAATATTGTATTGGTTTCACCATACATCAACGTGAATCCGCCACAGGTGTTCACGTGTTCCCCATCCTGAACCCCTCTCCTACCTCCCTCCCCGTACCAGCCTTCTGGGTCATCCCAGTGCACCAGCGTCAAGCTTCCTGTATCCTGCATCGAACCTGGACTGGCAATTTGTTTCTTATATGATATTATATATGTTTCAATGCCATTCTCCCAAATCATCCCCCCACTCCCTCTCCCACAGAGTCCAAAAGACTGTTCTATACATCTGTGTCTCTTTTGCTGTCTCGCATACAGGGTTATCATTACCATCTTTCTAAATTCCATATATATGCATTAGTATACTGTATTGGTGTTTTTCTTTCTGACTTACTTCACTCTGTATAATAGGCTCCAGTTTCATCCACCTCATTAGAACTGATTCAAATGTATTCTTTTTAATGGCTGAGTAATACTCCCTTGTATATATGTACCACTACTTTCTTATCCATTCATCTGCTGATGGACATCTAGGTTGCTTCCATGTCCTGGCTATTATAAACAGTGCTGTGATGAACATTGGGGTACAAGTGTCTCTTTCAATTCTGGTTTCCTCAGTGTGTATGCCTAGCAGTGGGATTGCTGGGTCATAAGGCAGTTCTATTTCCAGTTTTTTAAGGAATCTCCACACTGTTCTCCATAGTGGCTGTACTAGTGTGCATTCCCACCAACACTGTTAAGAGGGTTCCCTTTTCTCCACACCCTCTCCAGCATTTATTGCTTGTAGACTTTTGGATCACAGCCATTCTGACTAGAATTGAAGTTTCCTAGCCCAATGGAGAAGGCAATGGCAATCCACTCCAGTGTTCTTTCCTGGAGAATTCCAGGGACGGCGGAGCCTGGTGGGCTGCCGTCTATGGGGTCACACAGAGTGGGACACGACTGCAGCGACTTAGCAGCAATAGCAACAACAGCAGCCCAACAGTAGGTCCTTGCTGATTATGTATTTCGCATATACCTGTGTGTGTATGTTAATGCCAACCTCCTAAAATTATTTTTGCACTCATGTTTCATCTTTTGGGACTGTTGTTTTTTTCCCCAGTCTGTAATTCTGTTTCTGTATTGAAAGTAATTCATTCCTATGAAATTCTAGATTCAACCTATGTGATATCTAAGCTTATATCTTTCTCTGTCCCAGATAAGTTATCAACTAAGCATAACTACATCCATCCATGTTGTGAGAATGGCATTATTTCACGCTATCTCATAGCTGAGAGATAATCCATTGTATAATGTACCACATGCTTTTTAATCATTTATCTGTCACTGGACATTTGACTCCTTCTAGGTGGGATGCTGTAAACAGTGCTGCAGTGAATATCCAGGTGCAGTTATCTTTGCAAAAATATTGTTTTCTGTTGACCCCATGGTGGAATTCCCCCCTCAGAGGGTCCTAACTCTTCATAGATTTGTGAGGAACCTCTATATCATAGAGATAGTAGTACCAGTTTATATTTCACCAGCAGATTAGAAGGGTTCTCTTTCTTCCAGGCCCTGCTGCTGCTGCTAAGTTGCTTCAGTCGTGTCTGACTCTGTGCAACCCCATAGATGGCAGCCCACCAGGCTCCCACGTCCCTGGGATTCTCCAGGCAAGAACACTGGAGTGAGTTGCCATTTCCTTCTCCAATGCCCTAGCCAGCATTTATTTCTCAGTAGGCTTTTGGATTATGACAACTTTGACTCTTGCAAGGAATCCTCATTCATGTTTTCATTTACATTCCATTAAAAAGCAGCGATTTGAGGCATGAAATCATTCAGGTTTTTTCTTCAAACTGTGGTCTGACAGTATCCAGATGAAGTGCCTGCTTGACAGTGGGCCGGTTTAAAACTCTCTTTCAAATGCCTAGGCCAGGACATTTCTCTGGGCAGGTATTATTTCAGCCCACAATGTAAAAATGTTAGCCATTGAGTCGTGTCTGACTTTTTATGACCCCACAGACTGTAGCCACCAGGCTTCTGTCCATGGGATTTTCCAGGCAAGAATACTGGAGTGGGTTGCCATTCCCTTCTCCAGGGGATCTTCCCGACCCAAGGATCGAACCCGGGTCTCACACATTGCAGGCGGATTCTTTACCTCCTGAGCCACCAGGGAAAGCAAGAGCTGACAAGTTTCTCTTTGGAAGTTGCAGTTGAGGGAAGTGTCCACAAGGTGGCAGCACATCCTCCCGCCCAACTCTGGCTACTGCATCAACCAGAGCTTTAGGGAAAGTCCTGTCCTGGATGAAGTTAGAATGCATTGTGCCCGTACAAAGACCGGAGTGCTTGAGTCTCATTACTTCATCCCTCTCACCCTAAATAGTTCAGACTAACAGGATTCCCTGTCAAGACTCCATCCTCAGGGTGCTGTAGTATGTGGTTTGTGTGACTGTGTAAAAGGAGGCTGGGGCTGGGAACTCCAACCCCAGGAGCTGTGGAGACCAGGGAACATTTGAAAGCTCTTCCAGCCCAGAGTGTGCACCATCCTCTGAGTGCTCTAGGCTTGGTTGTGTTGTAGGCAGGTCCCCTGGCTCCATGGTTCCTAATGCTCTCCAGAGAGTGATGGGGCACTGAAGGCCCAAGCAGTCTTCAGTTGCTGCCTCCTCCTCCCTATTTTCTTGCCTTAAAACCACCTACCTGTGCAGGAGCCTGCATGAGGTCCAGGATTCACACAAGCAGAGATCCCCAATGCCTCAGTGGGATATGATCACATTTTCTCTTTTTTTACCTAAACTTTTGAGTATAATTGATACAGAAGGTGGTATATTTTGAGGTTCAGCCAAGTGATTCATTTCTAAATGTACATATGACTATTTTTGTTTGAATTTTTTCACATATAAACTAGTGCATAGCGTTGTTTTATCTTCCTGTGAACTACACTAGGCCCTTACTGACATACTTCCAGTATATTTCTGTATGTCTATGTATATGCAAAACTCCCAAATTAACCTTGACCCTATTCATTTTTGGAAGCCATTGGTTTTATTTTTTCTAAGTTGTGAGTGTGTTTTGTTTTGGATATTCATTCATTCCTATGAAATTCTGGATTCTACCTGCCTGAGGTCCATCCATGTTGCTCAAATGGTATTATTTCATACTATCTCATGGCCAAGGGATATTCTGTTGTATATATTTACCACGTGTTTTTTAGTCATTCATCTGTCAGTGGACATGTTGATTCCTTCTGAGTCTTGGATGTTATAAATAGTGCTTCAGTGAATATTGAGGTGTAATTACCTTACAAAATATTATTTGTATGCATATCACCCCTGTGGTAAATTTGGCCCTTCCTAGGGTACCTGGCTTCATCGTTTTCTGAAGAACCTCGGTACTGCTCTCCATAGAGGGAGTACCAGTTTACATTGCTCCAACAGTGTAGGGTGGTTCTCTTTCTTCCATGACCTACCCAGCATGATTTCACTGTAGCGCTTTTGTTGATGACCTCTTTGTTGTGGGGAAATCCTCATTGTCGTTTTGATTTGTATTGTATTAAAAAGCAGAGATTTGAGGCATGACATTTCTTTTTAATCCATGAGCTAACAATACACCAGTTGAAAGGTGCTGCTTTACAGTGGGCCTGGTTTAGAACTCTCTTTCAGATGTATATCCCAGGACCTTTCTTTGGGCAGGTACCGCTTTCACTCTGGGGGCCCTTGTGAATCCCAAGTGCTGACTAACTGCCCTTTGTTGCAGTTTCAGGAAGCGTCCACATGGAGGCAGCACTTACCCCTCTCTCTACCCTGGTTACTGCTTCAACCAGAGCCTTGTCATGTCCTGGGTGGAAGTTAGAGTGGAGTGTGCCAGCACAAAAACCCGCAGGCTGGAGTCTCATTCCTTCATCCCTTTTACCTTTAAGAGCCCAGACTAACAGCAATCTCTTCCAAAACTCGATCCTCAGGGTGCTGCAGGAAGTGCACTGTGAAAATACAGGCTGGAGCTGGGAACCTCACCCCCAGGCAATGTGGAGAACATGGGACTTTTTATAGCTCTTTCAGCCCAGAGTGGGCACCATCCTTTGGGTGCACTACTCTTCGAGTGGCTGTTTAGGAAGGCCCAGCTGTATCCACAGATCCTGGCGCCATGCAGAGTGTGACCAGGCAGTCAGGGTTTGAGGGGGCTTCGTTTGCTGGTTCCTCTTCCCCCATCTCTTTAGCCTTAGACCTGTCCAGCTTTGGGACTGCGGTGTGCATGGGTTTCAGGCTTGGGACAAATGTAGTGGTCTCCTGTATTTGAATTTTTATTTTACTTACAAGTATAATTGCTTTAGAAGGCTGTGTATTTTCAGGTGTGGAACCACATGAATCAATTGTAGGTGTGCATAAGCTGTATTCTTTGAATCTTTGCATACGTGGATGAATGCACATTGCGAATTGGAGTTTTCTGTGTCCAACAATAAGTTCTTGCTGGTTATATACTTCCAATTTACTTGTGTGTATATGTTAACGCCCACCTTCTATATTATCTTTGCATCCTGTTTCATCTTTAGGAGCCATCGGCTTGTTTTCCAAGTCTATGAGTCTGTTTCTGTTTGGGAAAATCGTTTGTTCCTATGACATTCTAGATTCAATCTATATGGGATGGCCTAAGCTTTCTCTGTCCCACACTAGTTAGCGTCTAAGCATGCCTGGGTCCATCCATGTTGCTAAAATGGCATTATTTCATGGTATCTTGTGACTGAGAGCTAATCCACTGTATATATGTACCACATGCTTTTTAATCATTCAACTATCAGTGGACATTTTTATTCCTTTTGAGCTTTGGAGGTGGTAAATAGTGCTACAGTGAATATTGAGGAGCAGTTATCTTTGCAAAATATGGTTTTCTGTGCATAACGGCCCAGATTTGAATTGCCCGCTCACAGGGTCCCTCTCTTCATAGATTTGTGAGGAACCTCAATATTGCTCTCCATAGAGAGCTACCAGTTCACCTTGTCCCAACAGTGTAGGAGGGATCTTTCTTCCACAACATACACAGCATTATTTCTCTATAGTCTTTTGGATAATGACCACTTTGAGGGGTGTGAGGGAACCCTCACTGGCATTTTTATTTGCATTGCATAAAAAAGCTGCAGTTTGAGGCATGAAATCACATGTTTGTTTTGTTCTAAATCTTGGGCTGACAGTATACCAGTTGAAAATGCCTACTTGACACTGGGCCTGTTTTGGAACTCTATTTCAAATCCCTGCCCAGGATATTTCTTTGGGCAGGTATTTTCAGCCCCACAGGCTTTGTGAGTCCCAAGTACAGACAAGCTGACATTTGTAGGTTTCAGGAAGCATCCCCAAGATGGCAGCAGTACCTCCCACCAGAATCGGGTTACTGCTTGGACCGGAGCCTTAGGGGAAGTCCAGTCCTCAGGGAAGATAGAGTGGAATTCAATTCAGTGGCTCAGTCGTATCCAACTCTTTGTGACCCTGTGGACTGCAGCACGCGTTTTCCCTGTCCACCACCAACTTTCGGAGCTTGCTCAAACTCATGTCTATAGCGTCAGTGATGCCAACCAACCATCTCATCCTCTGTCGTCCCCTTCTCCTCCTACCCTCAATCTTTCCCAGCATTAGGATCTTTTCCAATGAGTCAGTTCTTTGCATCAGGTGGCCAAAGTATTGCAGTTTCAGCATCAGTCCTTCTAATTCAGGACTGATTTCCTTTAGGATGGACTGGTTGGATCTCCTTGCAGTCCAAGGGACTCACAAGAGTCTTCTCCAACACCACAGTTCAAAAGCATCAATTCTTCGGCGCTCAGCCTTCTTCACAGTCCAACTCTCACATCCATACATGACCACTGGAAAAACCATAGCCTTGACTAGACGGACCTTTGTTGGCAAAGTAATGTCTCTGCTTTTTAATATGCTGCCTAGGTTGGTCATAACTTTTCTTCCAAGGAGCAAACGTCTTTTAATTTCATGGCTGCAATCACCATCTGCAGTGATATTAGAGCCTGGAAAAATAAAGTCTCTCACTGTTTCCATTATTTCCCCATCTATTTGCCATGAAGTAATGGGACTGATGCCATAATCTTAATTTTTTGAATGTTGAGTTTTAAGCCAACCTTTTCACTCTCCTCTTTCACTTTCTTCAAGAGGCTCTTTAGTTTTTCTTCATTTTCTGCCATAAAGGTGGTGTCATCTGTATATCTGAGGTTATTGATATTTCTCCTGGCAATCTTGATTCCAGCTTGTGCTTCTTCCAGCCCAGCATTTCTCATGATGTACTCTGCATATAAGTTAAATAACCAGGGTGACAATAAACAGCCTTGATGTACTCCTTTTCCTATTTGGAACCAGTCTGTTGTTTCGTGTCCAGTTCTGTTGCTTCCTGACCTGCATACAGCTGTTGCAGGAGGCAAGTCAGGTGGTCTGGTATTGCCATATCTTTCAGAATTTTCCATGGTTTATTGTGATCCACACAGTCAAAGGCTTTCACATAGTCAATGAAGCAGAAGTAGATGTTTTCTGCAACTCTCTTGCTTTTGCGATGATCCAACAGATGTTGGCAATTTGATCTCTGGTTTCTCTGCCTTTTCTAAATCCAGCTTGAACATCTGGAATTTCTCAGTTCACATACAGTTGAAGCCTGGCTTGGAGGATTTTGAAATGACCTTGCTAGCAAGTGAAATGAGTGCAGTTGTGCCATAGTTTGAACATTCTATGGCATTGCTTTTCTTTGGGATTGAAATGAAAATTGACCTTTTCCAGTCCTGTGACCACTGCTGAGTTTTCCAAGTTTGCTAGCATATTGAGTGCAGAGCTTTAACAGCATCGTCTTTTAGGATTTGAAATAGCTCAGCTGAAATTCCATCACCTCCACTAGCTTTGTTCGTAATGATGCTTCCTAAGGCCCACTTGACTTCATAATCCAGGATGTCTGACTCTAGGTGAGTGATCACACCAGTGTGGTTATCCAGGTAATTAAAATCTTTTTTGTATAATTATTCTGTGTATTCTTGCCAGCTCTTCTTAATCTCTTCTGCTTCTGTTAGGTCCATACTATTTCTATTCTTTATTGAGCCCATCTTTGCATGAAATGTTCCCTCAGTATCTCTAATGTTCTTGAAGAGATCTCTAGTCTTTCCCATTCTATTGTTTACCTCCATTTCTTTGCATTGTTCACATAGGAAGGCTTTCTTATCTCTCCTTGCTCTTCTTTGGAACTCTGCATTCAGATGCATTGCATTACAAAGCAGCAATGTGAGACATAACATCATAGATCTTTTTCTTTAAACACTGTGCTGACAGTATACTAGTTGAAGTGCCTGCTTGAGAGCGGGCCTGATTTAGAAATCTCTTTCAAATGTCTCGCCCAGGCCTTTTCTTGGGCAGGTATTGTTTCTGCCCCATGAAGTCAAAGCGTTAGTCACTCAGTTGTGTCTGACTTTTTGCGACCCCCACGGACTGTTGCCCGCCAGGCTACTCTCTTTGGGATTCCCTAGGCAAGAATGCTGGAGTGAATTGCCATTCCCTTCTCCAGGGGATCTTCCCAACCCAGGGACTGAACCCTGGTCTCCTACATTTCAGGTGGATTCTTACTGCCTGAGCCACCAAGGAAGCAAGTAAGTGCTGACGATTCTCTTTTCAAGTTGCAGTTGTGAGAAGTGTCCACAAGGCGGCAGCACTTCCTCCTGCCCCACTGTGCTGAGTGCATCAACCAGAGCCTTAGGGAAAGTTGCCACCTGGGTGGAAGTTGCAGTGGAATAGGCCAGCACAAGGCCAGAGGCCCTGAGTCTCATCACTTTCTCTCTCTTAGCCTTAAGAGCTCAGACTAACACTGCCCAAGCTAAACTGTCAGGGTGCTGTAGTATGTGGGGTGAATGGCTATGAGAAAGTAGACTGGAGCTGGAAACCCCACCCCCAGGACAAGTGGAGACCGGGGGACATTGTGAAGCTCTTTCAGCCCAGAAAGTGCACCATTCTTAGGGTGCAGGAGGCTTGGAATTCTTGCCTGGAGAATCCCATGGACAAAGGAGCCTGGTGGGCTATAGTCCTTGGGGTCACAAAAAGTCGGACACACACACACACACTCTCTCTCCTCTCTCTCTCTCTTGGTGTAGGAAGGCCCAGCCCCTGGTGCCATCCAGAGTTACTGGGCAGTCAGGGTTTGAGGGGACTTCGTTTGCTGGCACCTCTTCCCCATCTCCTTTGCCTTAGAACTGTCCAGCTTTGGGACTGGAGTGTGCATGGGGTCCAGATTTTGGACAAAAGTAGAGGTCCCCAGTGCCTCAGTGGTACACAGTCACCTTTTCTGTCTTTTTTTTTTTTTTTAATTTGAATTTTTATTTTACTTGTGAGTACAATTTATTTAGAAGGTTGTATATTTTGAGGTGTACAACCAGGTGATTCCATTGTAGATGTGCTTATGACTGTTCTTATTTGACTCTTTTCACATATGGATCAATGCACATTGTTAATTGGAGTTCCCTCTGCAGGGCGTAGGCTCTTGCTGACTATTGATTTCCAGTACATTTGTGTATGTATGTTAGTGCCAACCTCCTGTATTATCCTTGCCCCCAGGTTTCCTCTTTGGGAACCACTGGTGTTTTTGTTTTGTTTTTTTTTTTTTCTTTTTTTCTAAGTCTTTGTTTCCCATTTTGAAAATGCCTTCATCCTATGAAATTCTCGATTCAGCCTTTAAGTTATATCCTAAGCTGGTATCTCTGTTTCAACACTTAATGTCTGAACATGGTTAGGCTCATCCTTGTTGCTAAAATGCCATTATTTCATACTATCTCATGGCTGAGAGGTATTCCACTGTGTAGCGGTACCCCATGGTTTTTAACCGTTTGCCTCTCAGTGAACATTTTTACTCATGTGAAATCTTGGGTGTTACAGATAGCACTGTTGTGAATATGAAGATGCGGTTACCTTCACAAAATTTTGTTTTCTGGGTGGATTGGCTCCATAGTGAAACTGCCCCTCACGATACCTGTCTTGATGCCAGTGACCACTCTGACAAGTGTGAGGGAGTCCTCATTGTCATTTTCATTTGCATTGCATTAAAAAGCAGCAATCTGAGGCATGAAATCACTTTTTTCTTTTAAACTGTGTGCTGACTATATACCAGTTGAAATTGCCTGCTGAATGTGGGCCCGCTTTAGAGATCTCTTGTGACTGCCTAGCTTAGTACATTTATTTGGTCAGGTCAGGGTTTTATGTTTTTTCTTTTTTTAATTAATACAGACCCTCAAGCCTTGTGAATAGGAAGCACTCATCCTGACAAGCTGCCCTTTGTAAGTTGCAGTTTCAGGCAGCGTCCACAAGGCGGCAGCACTTTCTCCCGTTCCACTCTGGTTACTGCCTCAATCAGAGCTTTAGGGAAAGCCCTGTCCCGGGGTGGAAGTTAGAGTGGAATGCGCCCCGCACAAAGGCCTGAGAGCCTCTCATTACTTCCTCCCTCTTGTCCTTAACACCAAACTCTGCCAAAACTCGATCCTCAGGGTGCTAGCATGTGGGGTGAACCACTGCGAAAT
Source organism: Tragelaphus eurycerus (assembly GCA_935064755.1). Classification (NCBI taxonomy): domain Eukaryota; kingdom Metazoa; phylum Chordata; class Mammalia; order Artiodactyla; family Bovidae; genus Tragelaphus; species Tragelaphus eurycerus. Next base: position 42,069,803 of record CAKXYN010000001.1, read on the forward strand.
GGCAGACTGGAGCTGGGACCACACCCCCAGGACATGAGGCGACCAGGGTATGTTTTAAAGCTCTTTCAGTCTATGAGGTCACCAAGAGTCAAACACGACTGAGCGACTTCACTTTCGCTTTTCACTTTAATGCATTGGAGAAGGAAATAGCAACCCACGCCAGTGTTCTTGCCTGGAGAATCCCAGAGACGGCAGAGCCTGGTGGGCTGCCGTGTATGGGATTGCACAGAGTCGGGCACAACTGAAGCGACTTAGCAGCAGTAGCAGGAGCAGCAGCAGCCCAGAGAATACACCATCCTTTGGGTGCACTAGGTTAGATGTGGGTGTAGGAAGGCCCGGCTGTATCCACAGATCCTGGTTCCATCCAGAGAGTGGGCAATCAGAGGTTGAGGGGGTTTCATTAGATGGCTACTTCTCCTCATCTCCTTAGCCTTAGAAATATCCAGTTTCCAAATGAAGCCTGCATGGGATACAGGCTTGGATAGTAGAGGTCCCCAGTGCCTCAGTGAAATACAGTGGCTTTTTCTACCCTTTTAAAAATTGAATTTCTATTTTATGCATGGTTAAAATTTATTTAGAATGCTGAGTACTTGGAGTTTGTCAGCAACGTGGTGGTTCCCTTGTCGATATACATATGACTATCCTTATTTGAACCTGTGTACATCTGGGTTGATGCACGTGGTTGATTAGAGTTTCTTGTGCCCAGCAATAGGCCCTTGCTGATTATGTATTTGCAATACACTTGTGCATATATATTAATGCAAAAAAGGTAAATTATCCTTGCTTTCATGTTTCATCTTTGGGAACTATCTCCCCCACCCCCCCCCCCGCCCCACCCAAGTCTGTGAGTCTGTTTTGGAAATTCAATTGTTCCTATGAAATTGTAATCTCTGCTGGTAAGTGATATCCTCAACTTGAATCACTGTCTCTCTCACAACAGTTAGTGACTGAGCATGGCTAGTTCCATCCATGGTGCTAAAATGGCCTTATTTCATCCTGTCTCATGGCTGAGATTCCATTGTATTTATGTACCACATGTTTTAAATCATTCATCTGTCAGTGGACATTTTGATTCCTTTTGAGTCTCAGATGTTTTAAATAGCACTGCAGTGATTAGAGTGGTGCAGTTATTCTTGCAAAATGTTGGTTTCTGTGGAGATTGGACCAAAGTTGAATTGGCCCTTCTCTTCATAGGTTTGTGAGGAACGATCTCATAGCAGGAGTACCAACCGTGCTCCAGCAGTGTGGGAGGGAGCTGTTTCTTCCACGAGCTACCCAGCATTACTTCTCTATGGTCCTTTGTATGATGACCACTTTGACTGATGTGTGGGAAGTCTTACTCGCATTTTTATTTACACTGCATGAAAAAGCAGCAATTTGAAGCATGAAGATCAGATCAGATCAGTCGCTCAGTCGTGTCCGACTCTTGCGACCCCATGAACCGCAGCACGCCAGGCCTCCCTGTCCATCACCAGCTCCCGGAGGTCACTCAGACTCGCATCCATCGAGTCAGTGATGCCATCCAGCCATCTCATCCTCTGTCGTCCCCTTCTCCTCCTGCCCTCAATCCCTCCCAGCATCAGAGTCTTCTCCAATGAGTCAACTCTTCGCATGAGGTGGCCAAAATACTGAGTTCAGCTTTAGCATCATTCCTTCTAAAGAAATCCAGGATGATCTCCTTCAGAATGGACTGGTTGGATCTTCTTGCAGTCCAAGGGACTCTCAAGAGTCTTCTCCAACACCATAGTTCAAAAGCATCAATTCTTCGGCGCTCAGCCTTCTTCACAGTCCAGCTCTCACATCCATACATGACCACAGGAAAGACCATAGCCTTGACTAGGCGAATCTTTGTTGGTAAAGTAATGTCTCTGCTTTTGAATATGCTATCTAGGTTGGTCATAACTTTCCTTCCAAGGAGTAAGCGTCTTTTAATTTCATGGCTGCAGTCACCATCTGCAGTGATTTTGGAGCCCAGAAAAACAAAGTCTGACACTGTTTCCACTGTTTCCCCATCTATTTCCCATGCAGTGATGGGACCAGATGCCATGATCTTCGTTTTCTGAATGTTGAGCTTTAAGCCAACCTTTTCACTCTCCACTTTCACTTTCATCAAGAGGCTTTTTAGCCCCTCTTCACTTTCTGCCATAAGGGTGGTGTCATCTGCATATCTGAGGTTATTGATATTTCTCCCAGCAATCTTGATTCCAACTTCTGTTTCTTCCAGTCCAGCATTTCTCATGATATACTCTGCATATAAGTTAAATAAACATGGTGACAATATGCAGCCTTGACGTACTCCTTTTCCTATTTGGAACCAGTCTGTTGTTCCATGACCAGTTCTAACTGTTGCTTCCTGACCTGCATACAGATTTCTTAAGAGGCAGATCAGGTGGTCTGTATTCCCATCTCTTTCAGAATTTTCCATAGTTTATTGTGATCCACACAGTCAAAGGCTTTGGCATAGTCAATAAAGCAGAAATAGATGTTTTTCTGGAACTCTCTTGCTTTTTCCATGATCCAGCGGATGTTGGCAATTTGATCTCTGGTTCCTCTGCCTTTTCTAAAACCAGCTTGAACATCAGGAAGTTCACGGTTCACATATTGCTGAAGCCTGGCTTGGAGAATTTTGAGCATTACTTTACTAGCGTGTGAGATGAGTGCAATTGTTCGGTAGTTTGAGCACTCCTTGGCATTGCCTTTCTTTGGGATTGGGATGAAAACTGACCTTTTCCAATCTTGTGGCCACTGCTGAGTCTTCCAAATTTGCTGGCATATTGAGTGTAGCACTTTCACAGCATCATCATTCAGGATTTGGAATAGCTCCACTGGAATTCCATCACCTCCACTAGCTTTGTTCGTAGTGATGCTTTCTAAGGCCCATTTGACTTCACATTCCAAGATGTCTGGCTCTAGGTCAGTGATCATACCATCATGATTATCTGGGTCTTGAAGCTCTTTTTTGTACAGTTCTTCTGTGTATTCTTGCCACCTCTTCTTAATATCTTCTGCTTCTGTTAGGTCCACACCATCTCTGTCCTTTATTGTGCCCATCTTTGCATGAAATGTTCCTTTGTATCTCTGATTTTCTTGAAGAGATCCTTAGTCTTTCCCATTCTGTTGTTTTCCTCTATTTCTTTGCATTGATCACTGAAGAAGGCTTTCTTATCTCTTCTTGCTATTCTTTGGAACTCCGCATTTAGATGTTTATATCTTTCCTTTTCTCCTTTGCTTTTCGCTTCTCTTCTTTTCACAGCTATTTGTAAGGCCTCCCCAGACTGCCATTTTGCTTTTTTGCATTTCTTTTTCATGGGGATGGTCTTGATCCCTGTCTCCTGTACAATGTCACGAACCTCATTCCATAGTTCATCAGGCACTCTATCTATCAGATCTAGGCCCTTAAATCTATTTCTCACTTCCACTGTATAATCATAAGGGATTTGATTTAGGTCATACCTGAATGGTCCAGTAGTTTTCTCTACTCTCTTCAATTTCAGTCTGAATTTGGCAATAAGGAGTTCATGGTCCGAGCCACAGTCAGCTCCTGGTCTTTTTTTGCTGATTGGATAGAGCTTCTCCATCTTTGGCTGCAAAGAATATAATCGATCTGATTTCGGTGTTGACCATCTGGTGATGTCCATGTATAGAGTCTTCTCTTGTGTTGTTGGAAGAGGGTATTCTATGACCATGCATTTTCTTGCAAAACTCTATTAGTCTTTGCCCTGCTTCATTCCGTATTCCAAGGCCAAATTTGCCTGTTACTCCAGGTTTTCTTGACTTCCTACTTTGCATTCCAGTCCCCTATAATGAAAAGGACATCTTTTTTGGGTGTTAGTTCTAAAAGGTCTTGTAGGTCTTCATAGAACCTTTCAACTTCAGCTTCTTCAGCGTTACTGGTTGGGGCATAGACTTGGATTACTGTGACATTGAATGGTTTGCCTTGGAAACGAACAGAGATCATTCTATCGTTTTTGAGATTGCATCCAAGTACTGCATTTCGGACTCTTTTGTTGACCATGATGGCCACTCCATTTCTTCTGAGGGATTCCTGCCCACAGTAGTAGATATAATGGTCATCCGAGTTAAATTCACCCATTCCAGTCCATTTTAGTTCGCTAATTCCTAGAATGTCAACATTCACTCTTGCCATCTCTTTTTGACCACTTCCAATTTGCCTTGATTCATGGACCTGACATTCCAGGTTCCTATGCAATTTGCTTTTACAGCATCGGACTTGCTTCTATCACCAGACACATCTACAGCTGGTTTTTTTTTTTTGGCTCCATCCTTTCATTCTTTCTGAGTTATTTCTCCACTGATCTCCAGTAGCATATTGGGCCCCTACTGACCTGGGAGTTTCTCTTTCAGTATCCTATCATTTTGTCTTTTCATACTGTTCATGGGTTCTCAAGGCAAGAATACTGAAGTGGTTTGCCATTCCCTTCTCCAGCGGACCACACCCTGTCATATCTCTCCACCATGACCCGCCCATCCCAAGTTGCCCCTCGGGTATGGCTTAATCTCATTGAGTTAGACAAGGGTGTGGTCTTTGTGATTAGACTGACTAGTTATCTGTGAGAATGGTTTTAGTGTATTTGCCCTCTGATGCCCTCTTTCAAGACCTACTGTCTTACTCCGGTTTCTCTTACCTTGGGCGTGGGGTATCTCATCCCGGCTGCTCCTGGCTGCTCCCGGCCAACAAAGCACAGCCATCGCACCTTACCTTGGACGAGGGGGTCTCTCCTCACCGCCGCCCTTCCTGACCTCGGTCGTGGGGTAGCTCTTCTCGGCCGTGCTTAGTGCGCTGGCCCTCACCGCCGTCCTTCCTCGGTCGTGGGGTAGCTCCTCTCGGCCGCGCTCTTAGCATGAAATCATGTTGTTGTTATTTTTTTCCCTTTTAAACCATAGGCTTGTAATACCCATGTTGAAAGTGCCTGTTTGACAGTGGGCCTGGTTTATAACTCCCTTTCAAATGCCTGGCTCAGGACATTTATTTGGGCAGGTATTTTTTTCTTAATAGAAATCTATAGGTCTTGGGAATAACAAGTGCCAGCAAGCGGTCCTTTGTTAGTTACAGTTGCTGAAAGCGGCCACCAGGCGGCAGCACTTCCTCCCGCCCCACTCTACTTCCTGCTTCAACCAGAGCCTTAGGGAAAGTTGTGTCCTGGGTGGAAGTTAGAGTGGAATGTGCCAGTACAAAGACCTGAGGACTTCATCCCTTTTACCAATAGGAGTCCAGATTAACACCAGCGTCTGTCAAAATTTACTCCTGTGGGTGCCCTAGTATGTGAGTGGGTCAACTATAAACAAGGAGGCTGGATCTGGGAACCCCAGCACCAGGGGATGTGGAGACCAGGGGACTCGGCAGAGCTCTTCCAGCCCAGAGGGGGCACCGTCCTTTCAGGGCACTAGGCTTAGTATAGTTATTTGAATGCCCAGCTGAGTTTGGAGTGTGTGGGGCCATCCACAGGGGACCAGTCACTCCTGGTCCAAGTGGGGTCCATTTGTTGGCACATCCTCCTAAGCTCCTTTAGCCCTGGATAATTCAGTTTTGAGACTGAAGCCCGCTCAGATTCCATGGGATATGGCACCTTCCCGGATTCCAGGGTGCACTGGGGCATGTCCTAGGCGATTCCCTCAATTAGCTTACAATGATGATGCAATATAGATCTTTACCTTTTGTTTATTTGAGGTATACAGTAACAGATTCAGCTGTGTACATAAATATTTTTTATTGTTTTTCAGAATCTTTCCCTATATAAATTAAGACAGAATGTTGAGTAGAATTTCCTTTAGGATACATTAAGTCCTGGTTGATTATTTATAATTATATATTATACTGTCGGAGAAGGCAATGGCAACCCACTCCAGTACTCTTGCCTGGAAAATCCCATGGACGGAGGAGCATGGTAAGCTGCAGTCCATGGGGTTGCTAGGAGTTGAACACGACTGAGCGTCTCTGGGGTCACACAGAGTCAGACATGACTGAAGCGGCTTAGCAGCAGCAGCATATATCATGCTGTATATATTAATATCTATCTTTTAATTTATCCATCTTCTCCATGTGGAGAAGGTTTTGTCCACAATTTCAGTTCAGCTTGTCAAGCTTATGCTGATGTAATAGAGAACACTGCTGCTCAGTGGTTTAGAGTAACACTGATTTTTCTCCTATGCTATAAATTTCAACAAAGTTTGTAGCGACTTTGCTTTTCACTGTTACTCAGTGGGGCCGGGCTGATGAAGCCTCTACATTTGCTTCCAGAAACACCTGGTTTGAGGCAGAGAACATGGAAAGTCCTGCCCCGGCTTTTAGAGGCTTCATGGGAGCAGACTGACTGTGGCCAGCCCTGTATCTGCAACCAGCTGACTTTCATGAGAAATGCAGGCCTAACCCATATTTGCACGGGGACAGAAGTGCTTGAAAATATATAGAAACAAGCCTTAAAACGTATTTTTCAGAACTTCTGTCATCAAATTCAAGTTTCAGGAATTCCATAGCATTTCTGCCCCAAGTAGTGAGAAAGAAAAATGGATGATACCTGTATCACACAAAGGGGAAGTGTGAAGATAAAAGAGGGTGAATCTTCATGTTCAAATTGAGAAGATATCCTAAGTCTGTATAAGCAGAGATACTTGATCTGTGATAGCTATTATAACAGGAAGCAAAGTAAAAAGTTGCCACCAAAGTATATTTGATGGAAATGTTTAAATAAACAATAGGCCATCATTGTAATGGCACCCCACCCCAGTACTTTTGCCTGGAAAATCCCATGGACGGAGGAGCCTGGTAGGTTCCAGTCCATGGGGTCGCTAAGAGTCGGACACGACTGAGCAACTTCACTTTCACTTTTCACTTTCATGCATTGGAGAAGGAAATGGCAACCCACTCCAGTGTTCTTGCCTGGAGAATCCCAGGGACGGGGGAGCCTGGTTAGCTTCTGTCTATGGGGTCGCACAGAGTTGGACACGACTGAAGCGACTTAGCAGCAGCAGTGCTGACTTTTTAAAATGGATGAAATTTGTGTGTGTGTGTGTGTGTGTGTATTTATGAAGATAATTAAAAGATTACTCTGGCTGGAAAAAGAATTCCATAAGACATTTAAAAATGAGATACTCCATAAGCATATGAAGTTATTTTTGTAAATAGTGATCAACATACAATTGTACACTCACTTCTCCCAAATAAGAGTTCTGCTAGTACTGGATGGTATAAGAAACAGAAATCAGATGTTTTCATCTTATACTGATAACAAACCTTGTTAGCTTGGAAAAGTTGAGCGTGAATGGAAGTGGAGATGGAGGAGGAGAACTTTTGCTTAAATGTTGCCTTTTTGTTGCTTTCATAACATGTATTTGTATAATTATTTACAAATGAATTTACTTTGTTTAATGTAACATTTCTCAAATGCAAATCCCCTTAAAACATTAAAACATTTATGTGTGTGTGTGTGTGTGTGTGTTAGTCACTCAGTTATGTCCTACTCTTTGTGACCCCCGTGGTGGGCTGCCGTCTATGGGGTTGCACAGAGTCAGACACGACTGAAGTGACTTAGCAGGAACTATAGTCCACCAGGCTCCTCTGTCTATGGGATTCTCCAGGCAAGAACACTGGAGTGGGTTGCCATTCCCTTCTCCAGGGGATCTTCCCAACTCAGGGATTGAACTCTGGTCTCTTGCATTGCAGGCAGATTCTTTATCACTGAGCCATCAGGGAAGCCCCAACATGCTGCTGCTGCTGCTAAGTCGCTATATATATATTGAGTGAGTGAAGTCATTCAGTCATATCCAACTCTTTGCGACCCCGTGGACTATAGCCCACCAGGCTCCTCCATCCATAGGCTTGTCCAGGCAAGAATACTGGAGTGGGTTGACTTTTCCTTCTCCAGGGGATCTTCCCGACCCAGGGATCAAACCCAGGTCTCCCACATTGCAGGCAGACGCTTTGAGCTCTGCGCCACCAGGGAAGCCTAAAATATATTAAATGTATATTAATATATATAATATATATTACATTTATCATTAATATATATTAAGTTAATATATTAAATATATATCTGTTATTAAAATCCCAGGGAACAAATCGGAGATACACATTGGACTTTTCTCCAGGTCCTTACAGGGACCTCCACAAGAGGATCAAGACGAACTTGACTTTCCATATCCATGCCCTACACGAGGTTTACTCTGTCTGAGGCCCTTCCATAAAACTAGAAAACTGGACAGTGCTATTTTTCTTCATTCCCATCCTTATAAATCAACTTCTCATCTTTTTTTTCTTTTTAAAAATATATCCATGATGTGCAGTTTAGCTAGAGGTTGCCAGGTTAAATAAAATTCATTTTCTTTCCTTTCCTCAAAAAGTGTTAGAAGCACATGTGCAAATCAGTGGAAGATTTCCTTTGGATTTTACTAAAGGGCAAGCAGGGCACCTAGTGGATTCCACTTAGGCCGTGTGTAAGGCGGATTCAGGGGTCAACAGAGCCAAGCTTCTAATAAACACGTGAATATTTGTCCCAGGTGCACCGCTCATTTTTTGTTTCCAGTGCCCTCTCATCCAATTACTGAAGCATCTGTTTTCCTTTAAAAATAAAATAGCCATTGACATGTTATTTTGAACTGCTGTTTGGAACCCAGTGGTATCTTTACCATTAAATGTATGTGAACAATGCCAATCTAAATATTTATCAAGGAGCTGCATCTATTACTTAAGAGATCTCTGCATTGACAGATAGATACTGTCATGTAGAAGAGATGATTGTGCACCATAAGAATATTTTGGGCTAGAAAGAAAAAATTATGACTAAAATTGACCTGAACAAATAGGTTATTTTCCTAAATTCCAAGAACTTTACAAGACAGTATTTGCTGGGTTGTTTCAGCAGCTCCGCCATGGCTGGCTTGTTTGTGATTATTTTCACTTTTTGTGAAGTCACAGGATGGCTGCATCACACTTTCCATCACATTCAAAGATGCAGGTGGGAGACGGTACAGGGAAGCATTTCTTCTTGTGTCTTCCTTTACGAATAAGTGAAGGAATTTTTCCAGAAATCCATTCAATGAATTTCCCTTTGTATATCACTGAACAGGCTAGGCAATATCCTCAGTACTAGAAAAGGGATTTGCTTTGCCCACCCTCTACCCCTAACATCAGAGCCCCCCATCTCAAAACAGAAAAGAAATGCTTAATGACTTTGGGAAAAAATAATGAGGAGAGACAGCATCAGTGTCCCTAAGAGTGCATCTTTATAGTAATAAGCCCTTCCCTTGTCCAGGTTTTATTCTAACATTTTACAAATGTTAGATAATTTACTCCTCAAAATAGGTGTGTAAGCTGGGGACTGTTATTATTCCCAGTGTAAACTGGGGTATTGTGGCTTTGGACACAGGAGTGGAGAAAGAAAATAACTGCACAGTGAGTGGGTTTTTTTTGTTGTTGTTTGTTTTTTACAGTGAGTGTTTTGAACCAGGATTTGAACACTGGTTGAGAGAGTTCCTAATCATTGTGCTAAACAGTTGCTCCAGGTAGTAGCAGAATGATGACCAAAAATTAAGGCCCGTGGAGGCTTTTGACCATTTGTGTAAAACAGGCAGGCAAGTCTTACCCAGAACTTCCAGACCCCCCAAAACCGTGTCACTCAATTATAAGTGAAAACAAAAGTGAGACGACATGTAGATATGAAGAATTAAAGAAAGTGACCTTTATTCACTGAGCTTCCCTCGTGGCTCAGATGGTAAAGAAGCCACCTGCAGTGCAGGAAACCCAGGTTCGACCCCTGGGTCAGGAAGATCCCCTGGAGGAGGGCATGGCAACCCACTCCAGGGTTCTTGCCTGGAGAATCCCATGGACAGAGAAGCCTGGTGGACTTCAGTCCATAGGGTCACAAAGAGTCAGACACAACTCAGCGACTAAGTGCACACTCGTGCACACACCATTATTTATAAAAAGTAACAAAAATGAAACCCAAAATGGTAAAAAAAAAAGGTAAGAAAAGGGGAGGAACTAACTTAAAATCAAGAAATCTGCAGATAATGACGCACCAGAATAATCTGGGGACACGGTGATTCTGGTCACAGTCAATTTCTCCCTCCCAGAACCACAGACGCAATGGCGAGCTTGAGACGCAAGAGACTCGTCAGAGTGAAGGATCAAGGAGCCAAGAGGAAATGACTCCCATTCTTCCTCCTTTTGTATCTGAGAGGGAAGGCTCTGTGATTCTGTCCTCACAGGAGCTGCAAGGAGAAATCAAACATCATATCCCAATCATAGCTGCATGCTGAGGGCTGTGACTGAAGTTACCTAACCCCAGGGGCCACTGTACACGATGTCTTAGCAGATATACCCCCTCATTTTGAAAACCACCTCTAACCTTCTGACCCATGCCACGAATAAGAGAAACTGAATTTAAAAAGGCACAACATTAAGCCAGACCTTCCCTAACTTCATTCAAGAAAATGTTAACACATTCACTGGCTCATGTAAACTGAAAATTTGATTGTGTAATTTTATTCTCATGCAAAATAATCCTCCACTTTTAAGAACCCGTTAAAATAATTATTTTAATGTAGATCGTTTGTTTTAATTTAGGGGCTAATTGCTATTCCTTTCATTTATAGAAATAGACCAAAAAAAAATGTATTTCTTTCTCATGATCTCAGCAGCCAACTGAGTGCTTGCAAATAGGAAACGTTATGTGCATTAAGGATGACACCTCCAGTGTCCACAGGCAAAAAAAAAAAAAAAAAAAATTGTTTTGGCTTTTTAAAACATTTGACTTCTTACCTATTTACAATGTGCCCTGCAATGGTTTCTCTTAAATTGCCATCATTGTGTTAATTGTTTTAATATTATGACCATTTTTCTTGCCCTGTAGACTAATTTTTATTTCCTCTCAGGGTCATTCTAGTATTTCAGAACTACAAAAAGAGGATGCTGTTTTGCTGAACTTGATTATATTGGACCTGAGGTCAGCCAACTTTTTCTGTAAAGGGCCAGACAGTAAATATTTTAGGCTTTGTGGACCACGTCCTCTGTCAACACTGTTCAGCTCTATAGTCGTATGAAAACAGTCCAAGACAATTTGTGAACGAGCATAGCTGTGTTTCGATACAACTTTGCAAATAGAGGAGGAACCTGACTTTGCCCAGGAGTAGTAATCTGCCGACCTCTGCTGGGAAACTCTAGCTCTTTAATACCTGAAAAATTGTAACATACGTCGATGTCTGTGCAATTTTAAAACAGTTTAAATAGAGTAATAAATGTATCCTAATATGTATGAGGTGTCAACTGCTATCGTGTTTGCATACTTTTTGTAATTTTAAATTACTAATTTGCCTTATTTTTAGCAAATTGTGGATGATTGATGGCAAAGATGGAGACATTCATAATTGCATGTTTTAACTAGGAAATAATGCTGTGATGCATGCTGAAACAATCATGGAATCCCCAAACCTAATCAGCAGTGAGTCAAAATCATAAATTTTAGTGCTGCCTTGACTTCTTAGTCACTTCTCAAGGTAACCAGGTTCCTTCCCTGACTTCCTCATGCAACATCACAGAATAGACTGCAATTATCATGAACATTTTGTGTGTGAAAATACAATACTAGTAAAGGTTGAATAACTGGTCCACCATTCTGAAACTTACATAGTAGCAAAGCTGGGACTGGAACCCCGATGTCCTGATGCTGTACAACTGTTTCTACCCATAGCTCTTCTTCTTGGCAGAAACAAATTCCTATAGGTCCTAGAGGCTGAGTGATCCTGTAGGTTCTTAGCAGAATTTCCAAGAAAAGCATCCAGATGTGGGGAACTGAGAAAGGCTAGTCTTAAGATAATATCAGCATCGACCAGACATTTTAGACACAATGCTGAGTGGTACAGAATTCTGAGCTGGTGACCTGAGTTGTTTATTGGTTTTATTTTTTTTTTCTTACTCTCTGTTTAATTTTTATTTATTTATAGATTTGACTGATCCAAGTCTTAGTTGTGGCATGAGTGATCTTGAGCGGTGGCATGCAAATACTTGGTTGCAACATGTGGGATCTAGTTCCTGTATCAAGGATCAAACCTGAGTCCCCTGTATAGGAAGGGTGGAGTCTCAGCCACTGGACCATCTGGGAAGTCCTTCTGGCCTGTGTCTCAGCAGCAGAATTCCATGTCTTTGGTAGTTAATAGCTGGAGGTTAATCTCCAAGTATGTGTTGGGCTGTTACCCAGGACTTCAGTGGAAATCCCAGTCCTTATGCATTAGCGTTATCTGCCTAATTAACGAGATGCTCTGTAAGTGACATGAACCATTGATTAAAATGATTTATGTGCCTGGAATTTCCTGCCCACATCATGACCAACATTACTCACCAATCATGGAAACCTTGACACCAGCACTCTCCGAGTCTTGAAAAGAACACCCTCATGGACTCTAGAGGCCAATCTAAATTTTTACAGCTGAAATCGTATCGCCTTTGTAGTCCTAGATGACTGTGTTGTTTACTGCAGTTCAGATCTGAGGCAGGCGTTGGTTCCAGTGTCCCAAAAGTCTACTGTAACTTTTAGTAGGAGTAGATTTGGGGGTTTCAGGAAGTGGCAGAAGTTTAAAAAGGCATTTATGTCTTGAGCCCCCACTCCAGTACTCTTGCCTGGAAAATCCCATGGGTGGAGGAGCCTGGTGGGCTGCAGTCCATGGGATCGCTAAGAGTTGGACACGACTGAGCGACTTCACTTTCACTTTTTACTTTCATGCATTGGAGAAGGAAATGGCAACCCACTCCAGTGTTATTGCCTGGAGAATCCCAGGGACAGGGGAGCCTGGTGGGCTGCCGTCTGTGGGGTCGCACAGAGTCGGACACAACTGAAGTGACTTAGCAGCAGCGGCAGCATGTCTTGGGCATCAAATTGTAGCAGAGGAAGGAGAAGAGAAAAATAAGCAAAAGGGAATGAGTAGATGAGAAGGGGAAAAGGAGATGTAACCAACATCCACTGTGGTGAATGGAAGCCTCTGGAGAATGGTGCACCCAGGAGACCTTCTGCTTTTCCTACTGAGGCTTGTTGACCTCTTTTTGGAATAAAGGTCATTCTTCAGTGTTCCATAGAGAAGTCATTTGTCTTATTCTCTGAATAATCACTAGGGTTCAACAAGTTTTGTGTAATTTTGGGTCTTTCAGTTAAGCTTGTTCATGTATCTATGTCTTTTGTGGCTTACTGCCAACCTCTTTATCTAATATACAGTAATGTGTTCATGTTTCATGAAAATGTTAGGTATCTACATTTGAAATATGGTGATGTAAACCATAAAAATTCTTAATTTGTGCAACACCCTTCCATGTTCAAAAATTAATTTGATTTCATAGCTAGTTAGTTGTGTAAGTTATAAACAGGGTATGCTTTTTTTCAACTGGCACTACCTTATTTAGCTGATAAATAAGAAAGCCATTTTATCAATATGAGTTTTGTCTTATACAAGTTTGGAGTCACATTAGGGTATTAGGAACATACTCTGACATGAAGTGCAGTGCCCTGAAAATCAGAGTATATGAGCTAGGGTTGCAGAATGTGAGTTACTAAAGATAGGTTAAATAGCTCAAGAGGTCTGAAAAACTATTAGCTATATAAAAGCTTATGAACTCAAAAGGGACTGGAATAGTGATAAACACAGGCTTTACAGCAATGAGCAATCTTATAGTATCTTCCCTAACTGTCTGGGAAAATGAATACATCACGTAAGAAAGGAAAGTATGCTTTCTTGCTAATTGAACCAATAACCAACCTTTGTGTCTGCAGTTCCAGGACTGTGCTCTCACTGAAATACATTTGACAGTGGATAGAGGATAATTGTGGGCAATTACTGACAATACAGACTCAATAATTATGGCAAAAATTAATCTGTATTTTCCATTGCAGAGAAATCTGTCAGATAATTTTACTGGTTATTATCCTGATAAATGAACAAAAGAAATTACTGTACTCTTGCCAAACTGTCCAGAATGTGAAAATAGAATGTGGGTGGAGAAAAGATAGATATGATGACTATCAGCCAATCCAGTAAAATCAAGAATTTTGAAGTCAACTCCGATTTATGTCATGCTTATTCAGAACAAAGTTTAATTTCATCTCTCTCATTTCATTTTTACCTACCTATTTATCTCACAGTGTTTGTAAATTGCTCTGCTTTGAAATTCCCTTTTCTACCCTTATGATCTGGGATTTATTTGACCAATTATTTCTTTCTCCATTTGTTTCTTTCTCGAGGCAGATATTCCCCCTTAGCAAAATAATGTACAACAAATGACTAAGCACTTTTTTTTTAATGAGTTTCTTTTTCTGCAGTTGCAGTCTTGCTATTTAGCTTTGATGTGGAGACCCATACCTAAACAGTGTGTCTTAAATCATATGGAGAAAATAGAAAAAATTAAGTTAGCCCAAAATATCTATTACATTGGTCACTAAGTATTACCTCCCCACCCCCCCCCCCCCCAAACACAATACTCTTCAAATGTGAGTCAAACTTTCTTTTTCTATAAAGGTATATAAAGTGGAATTATTGGTAAAATTCAGATACATGATATTGGAACTGTGTCAGATGTGAAGTCAGACAGCTGGATATGGATAAGCTAACAGGGTGAATGTTAGGAAGTGAAACGTGAAAATGGCTCACAGTGGGTTTTGGCTTGGGCTTTTATTCAAAGAAACTCTCTGTATGTAATGTCTGAAATTTAGTACACTAAAGTTACCATCATATAACCTTTCCAGTTATTCTTAGGAAAGTTAAACTAATAGTTATTAGCCTTTTAAAAAATTTATTTTTAATTCCTTAAAAACTTTTTGGCCATATAGAACCATGTGAGGGGAATCTCATTTCCCCAACTAGGGGATCAAACCTGCTCTCCCTGGAGTAGAAGGGCAGTCTCAGCAACCACTGGACCGCTAGGAAAGTCCCTTTAAAAATTGTTATTTTAATGTTTTAGAGTTATTGGTCTTTTAGTCTCCATGCTTTACATGAAAGTAATGGAAAATTTTGTTTGAGCCAAATTTGAACATATCACAAATCTCTGAGAACTGTTTTACCTGTTAGAAGTCAAGACACAGTTACATAAGGGTTTTGAGACAGAAGGGTGAACATGAAATGACATATTATTGACAGTCTACACAATCCAGATCATCGTGGCCCCATATAAGATCAAGGAGGAATGTTAGCTTTTAAGGACTTATCTTGTTGATTCTGGGAGAACATGCTTTTACGGTTGAGCAGATATTTCTGCTGATGGAGGGGGTTTGGTTGATGCATAATGCACATAAGTCAGGGGAGAGAGGAGGGCAAAGGGCAGAGACAATTTTTGATGTTTCAGTTTTTCTTATCTTGCCATAAGATTTGAATTCTATTTCACATGTGTATGTCCTCTGAGAATTCCTCATGTTGAAACCCCAACCCCCAATGCTACTGTATTTGGGGAAATGATCTATAAGGAAATGATCAAATTTAAATGAAGTCCTAAGGCTGGGGCCTTCATCCTATAGAATCAGTGTTTATTAAAAGAAGAGCTATCTTGCTCTCTCTCTGCCATGTGAGTGTGAGGACACAGGAAGGCTGCCACCTACAAGCCAGAAAGAGAGTTCTTACCACAAATCAAGTGAGCCAGCAGCCTGTTTTTGGACTTTCCAGCCTCCTGAACTATGAGAATTAACTTGCTGTTGTTTAAGTGACTCAGGCTTGTATTTTGTTAGAGCTGCCCCAGTCACCCCTGACACATGGGAAGTATTACTAGCGTTGTATCTATTAATATTCAGAGGAAGAAGTAAACCGATTAATGTGGGTGAGGCCCCATGTTAATCGTGTTGAGCTGTGGCCTTCAACAAAACTGTAGGTTGATGATATTTGGAAATGAGTTGTAGACCTTTTCTAAAATACATTTGCTTCTGACTCTGTAACATAGACTGGTGCTTCCCTACAAATAGATATTTAAGGTCACAATGTTGAATTTTACTGAGTCCCATGCTTCTGGAAAATAGCCAGGACTGAGAAATCCTCCCAGCCTTTTGCATCCTGGAAAATGGCACACGCACACAGCACACACACACACACACACACACACATGCGCGCACACACACACACACACACACACACACAGGCACGCACGTGCACACACACACACGCAACCTTTCCCCAATGACTTAGATAAGAATCAAGGCACCTCTCTTAGCTTACACATGACTAGGCTGGAGACAGATACTCCAAATTCCCATTCTTTGCCTCTTAAATGAAAATCTGAATTGTTGTGTTCCCACTGACCAAGACTTGAACAAGGTTTGATCCTTGTTTGAACAAACTTTGGTTAGTCTTCTTTCCTTCCGCCAGGACTCTGAATTTTGACCCATCCTCAGCCAGAGCCAGCATACAGCCTCTCTGCAGTGGCCCTTACAGGAATATGTTATTGTTTACTCACTCAGTCATGTCCTACTCTTTGGGACCCCATGGACTGCAGCACACCAGGCTTCCCTTCCTTCACCATCTCCCAAAGCTTGCTCAATCTCATGTCCATGCAGTCGGTGATGCCATCCAGCCATCTCATCCTCTGTTGTCCCCTTCTCCTCCTGCCCCCAATCCCTCCCAGCATCAGAGACTTTTCCAATGAGTCAGCTCTTCGCATGAGGGGGCCAATTTACTGGAATTTCAGCTTTAGCATCATTCCCTCCAAAGACATCCCAGGGCTGATCTACTCCTTTAGGATTGACTTATTTGACCTCCTTGCAGTCCAAGGGACTCTCAAGAGTCTTCTCCAACACCACAGTTCAAAAGCATCAATTCTTTTGGTGCTCAGCCTTCTTTATGGTCCAACTCTCATATCCATACAAGACTACTGAAAAAAAAAAAAAAACCACAGCTTTGACTCTATGGACCTTTGTCGGCAAAGTGACGTCTCTTCTGTTTAATATGATGTGTAGGTGTCATAGCTTTCCTTCCAAGGAACAAGCGCCTTTTTTTCATGGCTGCAGTCACCATCTGCAGTAATTTTGGATCCCAAGAAAATTAAGTCAGTCACTGTTTCCATTTTTTGCCCATCTATTTGCTATGACATCATGGGATGAGATGCCATGATCTTCTTTTTTTTTTGAATATTGAGTTTCAAGCCAGCTTTTTCACCGTCATCTTTCACATTCATCAAGAAGCTCTTTAGTTCCTCTTCGCTTTCTGCTATAAGGGTGGTGTCATCTACATATCTGAGTTATTGATATTTCTCCTGGAATTCTTGATTTCAGCTTGTGCTTCATCCAGCCTGGCATTTCATATGATTTACTCTGCATTTAAGTTAAATAAGTAGGGTGACAATAAGTTCAGTTCAACCACTCAGTTGTGTTTGACTCTGTGACCCCATGGACTGTAGCACCCTGTCCATCACCAATTCCCAGAGATTATTCAAACTCATGTCCATCGAGTTGGTGATGCCATCCAACCATCTCATCCTCTGTCATCCGCTTCTCCTCCTGCCTTCCATCTTTCCCAGCATTGGGGTCTTTTCAAATGAATCAGTGCTTCACATCAGGTGGCCAAAGTATTGGAGTGTCAGCTTCAGCATAAGTCCTTCCAATGAATATTCAGGGCTGGTTTCATTTAGGATGGATTGGTTAGATCTCCTTGCAGTCCAAGGGATTGTCAAGAATCTTCTCCAACGCCACAGTTCAAAAGCATCAATTCTTCAGTGCTCAGCTTTCTTTATAGTCTAACCCTCACATCCATACATGACTACTGGAAAAACCATAGCTTTGACTAGATGGATAATATATAGCTTTAATGTACTCCTTTCCCAATTTTTAACCAGTCCTTTGTTCCACATTAGGTTCTAACTATTGCTTCTTGTACTGCATACAGGTTTCTCAGGAAACAGGTAAGGTGGTCTGGTATTCCCACCTATTTAGGAATTTTCCACAGTTTGTTGTGATCCACACAGTCAAAGGCTTTTAGCATAGTCAGTGAAGCAGATGTTTTTCTGGAATTCTCTTGCTTTTTCTACGATCCAATAGATGTTGGCAATTTGATCTCTGGTTCCTCTGCCTTTTCTAAATCCAGCTTCAACATATGGAATTTCACAGTTTACATACTGTTGAAGCCTAGCTTGGAAGATTTTGAGCATGACCCTGCTAGCATGTGAAATGAGTGCAATTGTGTGGTAGATTGAACATTCTTTGGCATTGCCCTTCTTTGGGATTAGAATGAAAACTGACTTTTTGTAGTCCTGGGGCCACTGCAGAGTTTTCCAAATTTTCTGGCGTATTGAGTGCAGCACTTTCACAGCATCATCTTTTAGGATTTGAAATAGTTCAGCTTGAATTCCATCACCTCCACTAACTATGTTCGTAGTGATGCTTCCTAAAGTTCACTTGACTTTGTACTCCAGGATGTCTGGCTCTAGGTGAGTGATCACACCATCGTGGTTATCTGGGAATAGGTAGGAGGCTGCAATTAGGACAAATATTCTCCTCATTCATCCCACTTGCCCACACCAGGTGCTGCCTGAAAACTGGCTTCACCTCTTGGTGAGTGCTGAGCCACAAGGCACAATGAAGCCAAAGATGAGGAAGGATTTATTACTTGCAGAAAGTGAGGAAACCACTGGGGAAGCAGTGTCTCACCTACAACAAAATTAGGGAAATTTTAAGATAAGGGGACATGCATATTCATGAAGCAGCTCAGCGGGTAGACAGAGTCCAAGTTTTAGCTGATTTAAATCTTGAGGGTCAGAAAATGTCAACATCAGCATGGTCATCTCTCAGACTCCAGTTTATCTGGTGAGAGCAGGGGTTGAAATTCTGTACAACTACCCAAGACAGTACTGTCTGCTCATCTTGGCCATTGATACAGCTGAGGGCCTTTACAACTGCTTTGTTATTTTAACTATTGTTACTTCTCTTACGTTTGCTATGTTTGTCCTTTTGTTCTCTTAAGATCCTTATTACTGAGACATGTACTAAGCATTGTGGCCAGGCTTAGAATATAAAATGACTTGGGCCCAAAATGGCTTCTCTCATGTTAAGAAAGCCACGTGTAATTCTCATTCTCTGGGGACCCTCACCCCATGATCTTCCACTGGCACTCCTAGCCTTGCTCACCCCTTCTCAGGAAAGCTGCCTTGCCTGACTTCGGAGACCCTGGTTGCTCTTCTGATCCCAGCAACCGCCAGGAACCCCCACAGTAATACCATTCACCACTTTCTCTTTATGTCCAGATTTATCTTTCATGTGATGAAGGAAGCCTGAATTAAAGCAAATTTTGTCAGAAGGCTCTGGGAGTCTTTCTCACACTATTCTCTATCCTTTCCCAGGGATGGCCACGGTTTTGGTTTCTGCTCCTATAATTGAACACTGATGGGTGGAATAATTCATGATCAAACTGGGGAGTTTCACCTTCCTTTTAGGAAGATCTCCTCTAGAGTATTTTCTACCTAATTCAATTCTAAGTATTTTAATAAAGTTCTTTGCTGTCCAGCTTCTTCTGTAGACCTGAAAACTGAACTGTTGTACCAAATCTGACTCAGGGGATTTTTATGAGATACATTAGAAAATGTAAACCACCTTCACTCTAAAAATTGATGGACATGGTTTGCATATTAAAATGATTGGGCTCTCTATAGAGTGATATTTTCTACTTAGCTGTAAGTTGGGTTTGAGTTTGTGATATTCTGGTTAGAACTCTGGTTTAGAATCATATAGGTTTAGGTCCTGATTTCAGTTTGCTATTTTGTAGCAGCAAACTAACTGATGTAGGATCTCAACTGTTTCATTTAAAAATCATTAAAAAAAAACATATCTCACTTGGTTGTTGGTATCACTGAACGTGGGCAAAGTGCTTAGCAAAGTGACTGGGACTGGTTAAAGACTGATTAAGAAAGAAATACTATTATAATAATTAATGCTATGCTATGCTATGCTAAGTCACTTCAGTCGTGTCTGACTCTGTGTGACCCCATAGATAGCAAACTTTAAAAAAACTTTTGTCTATTTATGTTTTTATGTTTCTTTAGGATTTTCAGTCTTTTCTCTCTCAATTTAGTTTTTTTAATTGTTAGCCACACCCCATGACATGAGGGATTTTAGTTCCCCAACCAGGGATCAAACCCATACCCCTCATTAGAAGCATGGAACCTTCCAAGCAAGGGACTTTTTTCAGTTGTCTTCTGCCACTTTGCTCAATGGAAGAAGGTCTCTTCTGGTCTCTGGATGGAAAGTCTGGTGGTTCTATGACTCTCCTAGTACACTTTAATATCTTCAAAGTCCTTTATTAGTTTAAGTTATAAAACACATCCTCAGTTTGGAAACTAGGCTGTCTAGATCCAGGAAATCTTAATTATACGGTAAGCCAGCATATGGGATCTGGGTAAAGGATATATGGAATATCGGATTTGTGTTTCTTTTTCTTCATCTCTAAGCCTGGCAGGTGTTTGTTACAAATTCTTCCTGTCCTGGAGGATTTTATTGGTTCTTTGGGCACCAATGGCTTCCCAGGTAGCTCAAACAGGAACGAATCTGCCTGCAAGGTGGGGGACCTGTGTTTAATCCCTGGGTCAGGAAGATCCCCTGGAGAAGGTAATGGCAACCCACTCTAGTCTTACCTGGAGAATTCTACCAGTAGAGAAGCCTAGTGGGCTACAGTCCATGGAGTCGCAAAAAGTCAGACACAAGAACCCTGTCCTGCTGTTGAGGAACTTTCTCCTCCAGCTCCATTAACTGTAATGGATTTCCATTTCTGCTGGGCATTTCCTTTCAGAGCAGTTCCTTTAGAACTGGAAGTCCAGTTTGTCTCTGATGTTGTTTCTCCTCCAAGAGAGTCTTCTTGGACAAAATTAGACCAGTAACCCCTGACCCTCCACTCTGTGCTGGCTCTCACTCCTTTATGATCCCTACAAGAATCACAGAAAGACCTGCCCGTCCTTGACCCCTACAGCCACTTGTAATGCAAAGTCATTCCAAGGCAGTTTCCTCTTTTCCAGCCTCCATGCCCTAAATCTTTTGCTCTTCAGATATCAGATAGAAGTCAGACACTGGCCTCCTGTGTCCTTTAAGCCTCAGGTGACCCATTTCAAGGTCTGTGTGATTCTGTTGAAGTTATTTCCTCTAGAACCAAGGGAGAGAACTTTTAGGCTTTCCCTCAATGCTGGTGAGCCATTCAAAGACACAAAGCTGGTTCTCGGCCACAAAGCTCGCAACTTTCACCAGATAAGTTCTTTTACTGCATTCTTAGATATCTGGCATCTGACAACCCACAGATTTTAGCCCATTTTAATGCCCTCCTCCATCATTATTTGTTTATTAAGTCTATTCAGCTCAGTAAAAATAAATACATAGATTACATGTGTAATTATTAAAAACATGAGCTCAGCACCTGAAATGAGTCTGTCAGGTGATGTAAGAAATTTCCAAAAGGCTTGGGGTGGGGATGGGTGGGGGTTGGTGGGTAAATTAAGTGAAAGGAAAATAAAAGGGTGAGTTTTAACACCCAGTTCAAATTCCAGGCCAGTATCAGCATCACGGGTGTTAGTGAAGCAGGCAGGACCAGCTTTAGTGAAAATTTTAGCTTCCTTCTAAAATCATATTGTCACTGATAGAATACAAACAGTAGCCACTAGTTGAATAGGCTTTCTTTGCAGACATTGTGCTACAAACTT
Organism: Tragelaphus eurycerus; assembly: GCA_935064755.1. NCBI lineage: Eukaryota > Metazoa > Chordata > Mammalia > Artiodactyla > Bovidae > Tragelaphus > Tragelaphus eurycerus. The sequence goes on from CAKXYN010000001.1 coordinate 42,091,449, forward strand.
TTATATTCTTTATCTCCTTTAATCCGCAATGTGATTCATAATGTCAGAGAAATGTAATAATGTGTCCAGGACCACAAGACTAACAGACTTAGAGGCAGAAGGTTCATATCAGCTCTGTCTGGATCCATAGCCTGAGCTCTTAAACACTGTATGGGTTGAAGTTGTTTGAAACCCTTTCCCAGGTTCTGCAGGAAATTTGTCGAAGGTTTTGTGTCACAATTATGCCCTCAGCAGGCTCAGTGTGAGGAGGAAACCATGTTCTGAGAGTTTATTCAGTAGTTTTTCTTACGTTTGTCTGGAGAAGTATCAGGCCATGTCATCCATTTAGAGAACAATATCAAGTTTTTCAGCTGGTCCACCAAGGACACAGTCAAAATCAATAATTTGGTAATAGATTCAAAAGGTACATTTTGTAAACATAAACAGCAGAAAATAACTTCTTACGTCTTCTTTGGGAAGAATCAGACAGCCTGACATTAGCTAGAGGGGTAGAGATTATGCAATAAACATCTAAGTTTACAGAAAGAAAAAGTGGGAGAGAAGGAAGGAAGAGAGGAGGAGGGATAGAAAAAGAGAGAGGGAGAGAGGCGGGGAGAGAGAGAAGGCAACACATTTAGGAGCTAGAGAGAAAATGATTGAGATCATCATTCCTAAATTCTGCTTTTCACAAGGTCCCACGTGATGTTAAGGCAGGTCTGGGATAGAGTTCTAAGAACAAGCATTTGTGAAACACTGGATTAAACACTGGGAGTTGGTGAAGGACAGTGAAGCCTGGCATGCTGCTTTCCAAGGGGTTGCAAAGAGTCAGACACGACTGAGCGAGAACAGTCTCAGTCTTTAACACGCGGCTCAGCTCTCTAAGCAGGGGACACAGTTTGCTCTGGTTTCACACTCTCTTGATCATAGAAGCCTTCTTTTCTCTCCATTCATCCGCCCCTCAGAAGGAGCAGATATCACCAAGGGTCAGGGCTCCAGGGACGCTTCTTTGAGAAATGATGGTCTTTGTGACCACAGGAAGGAAGCCATTGCTCTAATCAAGCTTTGTTAATTGTGACTATTGGAAGAGAGATTGAGTCAGAATCGCAGGGGTCTTTTCTCCTAAAGACACGAAGTCAACGTGGTTTTCTGGGGAGAGGGAGTGTGCTCAAGTCAGATGTGTCAGCGGTAGGGACGCTGCATAATGAGGCTGCACGTTCAAACCCACCATCTGATGTGCGCGCCCTGAAACGGATGGCAAGGCTCAGGCTTCTCTTTGAAAGTTTTAAGTGACAAATGCTTATTTTTGGCACCAAAAGTCACGGTCTTTTTTAGATACTGATTTCTCAGCTGAAATAACTCACCATAATGATATGCGCAGACCGTACCCCACAGATCAGCTTCCTTCTGCCATCTGCAAATGGAGCGTAAACAGGAGGAGGGCACTGGGGTTACCATATGCAGCTTCTTTCAGGAAGAACCAGAGAAGCGCAGATGTTAGCAAGGGGACTGTCAGGGGGCTTTCTAATTTATCCATTATTTTACACTGCACAGTGCTAAAGCAGTGATACTAATCTCATTTTGCATTAGAGGATTAGGAGTAAGCTCTTCTGGTAGAAGGTAGTTCTTCATGCTGCTTTGGTGAACAGTATAATGAAGGTCTTCCACAAAAACTGACTTTACTGGGTCCCAAGCCTTTATTCCTAGACCCTCTCTTCACATGGCTGAGCCCAGCAAAATTATCATCTGTCTCAGATTCATGCTGATAGCTCAGAGAGTGAACAGCCTTTTGCTGTGATCCTTATAAGCTACCTCTGAAGTCACTGGGGCCATCCCCCATCTTCTTGGATAACCCTACTGTTTGAGCAAACCCTGAAATCATTAGCTTTCAAAGCTCTTGTTAATTCTATGTGGAAGTAGTTCCTGGGATTTCTTCTGAGCATCAGTGTTTCAGCCCTGAATCTGAGAGATTCCAACCAAAGGAATTAAGTAGTTCTGTTTAAATAAGTAACAATATTGTCTCAAATAAGTGATATTAACATTGATAAGCTCAGATATTGGGTAAATGGGTGGCATACTATTCCTTGTTTTTCTTTGAATTTTTAATGACATTAAAAGTCCATTATTTTACATATGTATAGTATTTTTAAATTTAGCAGTTGCCTTTGCTTGCAGTATCACAGTTAAATCTTATGAGAAGCTGGTGAGGAAGGTGGGGTGAATATTTGAAGCCCCACCATGTGATTGGCCCCAAAGCACTGGCAAAAATGGCAGAGCCTGGGTCCCCCTTGAAGCCATGAGGTTTCAAAAGTCAGCTCACCCTCCATGGTGCACAGCATCTCCTGCAAAGTTTATGCTTCCAGCCATTTACTTTTGTTACTGCTTGAAAGGCAGGACTTTGGAGAAATAGGAGGACAGTTAAGGGATTCCTGTGAGTTCTTAGTATGTCTGTGGTCTGGTTACTTCTTCAGTGTGTGATGAACCTGTGAAAATATTCTTTCTTTAAAATATTATCAGTAAAAGCAGTGATGTACTACCTTATTTTATTGAATATGTGGCTGTATGCCTGGTGCCACCTTGCATGCATTTAAAAATCATAACCATCAAGACAGAGTGAGATGGGGAGGGAGAGAAGGAGAAAATATTAGTTTCCTCAATTACAGTTGATTAAACTGATGCAGACTCTGAGAGATTAAACAACAACTATAAGGACATTTAGTTACTTAACTGGTGAGTGGTGATGCCAGAAACAAAATCAAAGAATTTGTTCTCACTGACTCTTAAAGCCTAGAGTTCATAACCGCAAACCCAGGAAAGACAAACATCCTGTGTACGGGCTGCCAGTCCGCATTCCTGCATCCATGGCAGGCGTTGTCAATCTATTCTGGCACTTTTTTTGGACTACCTCATTGGTCTTACCTTTCCCACACAGCTATTAGTATATAATTGGAGTTGGTGTGTAACGTGAGTTGCCATTCTTCCATCAACTCTACTGATTTCAAAATTCATGCTCTAAACCATTGATATACACTTTGAGGAGAAAAAATAGCTAATGTATTTCATCATCAATTATTATTACTCTGTCACTACTAATATCACATAGGGATGTCAATATATGTATTTTAGCTGGTGACAGGTCAGAAAAGAAGCGAAGGATTGTTCATTTGGACTGCAATGCATATTGCCACAGTGATGATCACAGAATTTGTTTAGCATGGAATATGCATTTTTAGTTATTTGGGCAAGTGACTCATTGTTACCAGTTCCAAAGTATAAACAACACTTTAGATACCATGTGTCCAACCATCTGCAGGGTTCCAGTATAATGTGTGTTCCAGTGAACTTAACTATACAACGGGGAGTTGTGCAAGCAATTAGTTGCTGTCTCTTTGTCCTTTGATTTCACCAAGACTGGCAGAGAAGGGAAGAACTTTGTAAAGGAAAAAGATAAACACAGGTACGTACTTCTCACGGGTGTCACGGGTGGGGTCCTGAATGCTACGGTCATTTGCCCATAGACCCAAAGAAAGTGCAAGTGTCCTGACATCTTTAGAAGGAGGTTCAGGCCTTCTGTGTTTCATTAGTTTCCTCAAAATCCTTAAACTATAAAAGATGGAGAACTGTCCACTCAAGTGAAGCCCCGCAGTGGACTGCAATTAGAAGCGAGTGTGCAGAATTCTCCACCACTTGTTTCCCTTATAATGAGTCCCAGACGTTTTTGTGAGAAAGGCTGCACACAGTTATCATTTTTGACGTGACGACTTCAGTGGGGGGCTGGAGGAAGTCGTGATGGCCATTAGGGAAGCTTTGTGTCCGGCAGGCTAGAAAGATGTGAGACCCCTGGTAAGATGAAAGGCTCAATAGTTCCACTCCAAAGCTGTTTTCCTATGACTCGTGATAGAGATAGTAATTAAGACCTTGAGATATTTTATAAATATCCATAACAGAAACCTTCAGTCACTCAGTCATGTCCGACTCTTTGTGATCCCATGGACGGCAGCACACCAGGCCTCCCCGTCCATCACCAACTCCCAGTCCATCACTGCTCCAGTGCTGCACAGCCGCCAGCATGTCATAAGGGATTTATATTCATTGTAAGCAGTTATGGTTATCTCTATGCTGACAGTCCTAGCCATTATCTTACTTGCTTTCACACATGATAATCATTATCTTACAAATACTTACATTTGGTTTTACATGTCCAGCAACCATTTGTCAAGAACCTATTTTGTTCCTTGTTATTTTAGTTTAAATTTTCCTATTCATTCCTTCCAATATCAAACCTAAAAGTTAGATATCATTCCAGATGAGAAAACTGAATTTCAAGGGACTCACAGATCATACAGCTGGAAAGTAGGAGAGCCAGGTTTTGAAATCTGAACGACCAGATGCCTGCCTGCTTACAGGATTGGAGGCTGCCTTTTGCCTTCACCGCTATAGGTAAGCGATGTGATCTTGGGCAAGTACCTTTCTCTGAATCCATTATATAAAATAATGGTTTTTAAACTATATACTTTTTTTTTTAACAAAGGGATTCTAATCCTGAACAGTGACAAATGTAAGGGCACAAACCAACCACTTTAAAGAGATTACACACACACATTATATCCATAGTTGCATATATACACATGTTAAATACATATGTATATAGATAGATGGATTAAATATAGATAAGAAACTATGCCGTATCTATATAATTTGACCATATGCTGTAACTAGCATGGTGACTTTGGGGGACTTTTTTCTTAGATTTCAGTTTCTTCTTGAATTAAATGTGAGATGACCACGTCAGATGTTCCTAAGAATGGTGAATAAACTGGGTTTCAGCAAATTCTCCAAACCCCTGTTTAAATGCAAAATTGTGTATGTGAGCCGCTTTGAGAATTTGATTAAAGCTATTGCAGATTTTTCCCCAAAATAAACCTATGCAAACAGATGCTAGGCTTTTATACAGGTCAGAATCTTAACTCCTAGAATATGAACTCCAAAGGTTTGACATTCTATCACTATAAAGTGCTATGTTCAAAATGGGTTTATTTGGAAATGACCATTTTAAAAATTAGTTATACTGCTACTTTTTTCCTTTACAATTTAATATAAATTGTAGGAAATATAGTATTCTTAATGAATATGTCTAGAGGATATTTTGGGACCTTTTATACATTTTGACACATACTGCCAAATTGCTTTTAAAATGTTTTACCAGTTAGTGTTATCAGGACCTATAAACAATTGACCATCCCCCTTGCCAACTGTAAATATGATGATCATTTTTCATCTTTACCCATTCTATGGAAATTAACTGCGCTGTTTCACTGCATTTTAATTTTACTATTATTGCACACTGTTCACCTGTCAAAGATTTGAATTTACCAAAGCTACAACCTCAGTTGTAAATATTTCTAACCTCATGGCAAAAGCTGAGAAGGAAGAATATTACCCCTCTGAAAAGTTACAGTTTCAGGAAAAAGTAGGAATGTAGATGCTTTCTCTCTGGAAGTAACTCTCTCTTGTGTAACTCTAACAAAGTTCTATGTTGGTACAATCTGCATGTACACTAGATGTCCCCAGTAACTAAAAATCTTCCTAAAGATCTGTGAAACAAAAGGCTTGGAGGATCCTGAGAAGTAGGAGAGTTTAGAAATGGTCCATAGTAATCGGCTGTACACATACTCTTCTGTGGTTGCTGGGAAGATAAAGAAATGGCATATAGCTTGGGTTAGAAACAGATGAAGGATTTTGAAGGATTTACCAAAGGCTCATGTTGCTTACTTCAGTGCAAAGAGACTTTCTGTTTAGACTTGGAGAGAGCAAAGAACTGTGAGATTGCTCTGCAACAGAACCAGAATAGATGCTGAAGCAATTTTCCAACCATTTTAGAACTTCTTAGAGGCCGTGAAGATTAGCAGTTCCATTTGCTTAATTTAAAATATATATATATATATATATATATATATATTTAAAATAGAAAGTAGAGCAATTTTTCCTAAATTGGCATTACTTGATATATAAAAAAAAGAAAACAACTGTCAGATATTATAAAACATTGAAATTTTATATTACTGTGTTGTGGATTTGAGACCATAAATCATCAAGGGGGTATGCTATTCTTATCATTCTGAAAGTCAGTTTGGTACTATGAAAAGCATATTCAGAGAAATGACTGATGTGATTTTATTATTTCTGAATTTTTCTCAATTTTAATCAGTTGTTTTCAAATTTCGGCAGTGTTGTAGGTCAGTTATTCTTCAGGTGGCATCACCTGACCAGCAGGTGAAGCAGCAGCATCTGGGAACTTTTAAAAATGTAAATTCTTAGGTCCAGCCCCAGATCTGCAGAACACAAAACTCCAACGATGGAATCCAGGACTCATGCGCTGAAAAGCCCTTCAGGTTAACACTAATAATATGAGAGGTGGCGAATTCCATTAAAGTATTTAATTGTTGTGTACTCAAGGTAAAGTTTAACCTGGGTTTGAAATTGTTTTATTTGTATTAGATGTCAACTCAGATTTCACCTTGTCATCTTTCTTAACAAAATAATTTGTTTCAAACAACACCTTACCTTTTACTGCAGAATTAGCAACATGATCATAAGTACATCTTTCAGTTAACACTTTTTAAAAAGTGTTTAATAATGTTATAGTGTGATTTGTACTTTGCATATTGGCTATTTACACACTTGAAGTCATTTTTATCTTCATAACAGACTGATGACAGAGGTATTATTAATTTAGCTATGCAGATGTTCACTAGAAAATATTTTTTCCTTATACTGGGGGTATTTCTAATTCCAGAAAAAAGGAAGAACCATCAATTTGTTTGGTGGTGGTTTAGTTGCTAAGTTGTGTCCGACTCTTGTGACCCCTGGACTGCATCCCGCAAGGCTCCTCTGTCCTTGGGATTTCCCAAGCAAGAATACTGGAGTAGGCTGTCATTTCTTTCTCTGGGGGATCTTCCAGACCCAGAGATAGCACCCCAGTCTCCTGCATTGCAGGCAGATTCTTTACCAACTGAGCCACCAGGGAAGTCCATCAAACAAAATATCAATTTGTTTAGAAATTGATGATAATACAAACAATTCAGAAGTCACTTCTCTTTCTACCAAAAAGGAAAAAATGAAAATAAGCTATTTTTTCCTATGTCCTAAGTATTTATTGTCATTTTATCATAAATTAAGATTTGAAAAATACCAATCCCTTAGAAAAGACCTATGTAATTGACAAAGCTTGAATTAATGAAGTTCAGTAATGACTATGATTTAGAAGTGAAAGAGTAAAGAAGTAGAAGAAATGAAAGAGTAAAATCTAAGTAATACATATACATGTTTCAATCTCAGACATATTTCAATCTCGAAAACTGCCTTCAAGGAAAAAAAGATACCTTGAGTATATACAGCATGGGCACCGTACATAAAGTTTATATCCTTGTAAAACACTCCCATCTAGTGGTTGACTCTTTTAATTACACCTTTTATTAAAATAGCACAATTATAAGATGCTTCCACTGTTTAAATCAAAGTATGTGTTGGTATTTTACAAATTAATTTTAAGAATAATACATTTCAATATAGAATGTAAAAATCATCTTATATTTGCTGCATTAAATTATAAATATCTTCACCATGAAAATCATTCTACTATAGATTGTAGTGCAGTTCTTTGTATATAACTTGCTGAAATTTACCTTCCCCCCCCAAAAAAAATCTGTATTGTCTCTTATAACTGGAATTACTGAGTTAATGATTACTTAGCCACATACAGAACAACTTCCTTTCCTGAAAGGGGAAGGGAGGAAGGCCTGGTGGCAGCTTTGGAAAAGATTGGTTTCCCCACGATCAGGCCTGCTGTGTGCAGTTCTGTATTTTTATTGAGGCACCTGTATATTATTTTTTTAAATTGAGATATAATTGACATAACATTATTTTCATATATAAAACATCTGACTTAGCTTTATATGTATATTGAAATTATCACCAAAATAAGCTGAACATATTCTAAATGTATGCATGTTTACAAAATGTAAACAGGTTGTTTTTTTTTTTAAGTATAGCTGACATATGATGCTTTTGAACTGTGGTGTTGGAGAAGACTGTTGAGACTCCCTTGGACTGCAAGGAGATCTAACCAGTCCATCCTAAAGGAGATCAGTCCTGAGTGTTCATTGGAAGGACTGATGTTGTAGCTGAAACTCCAATACTTTGGCCACCTGATGCGAAGAGCTGACTCATTTGAAAAGACTCTGATGCTGGGAGGGATTGGGGGCAGGAGGGGAAGGGGACAACAGAGGATGAGATGGTTGGATGGCATCACCAACTCAATGGACCTAAGTTTGAACGAACTCCGGGAGTCGGTGATGGACAGGGAGACCTGGTGTGCTGCAGTCCATGGGTCACAAAGAGTCAGACACAACTGAGTGACTGAACTGAACTGACATACAATACTAGGTAAGTTACAGGTGTACAACATTGACATCCACAATTTTTAAATGCTAAATGTCATCTATAGCTATTATAAAATATCGGCCACCTTCCTTGTATTGTATAATATATCCTCAAAGCTTCTTTATTTTGTGCATGATAGTTTGTAACTCTGAATATCCTATTCCTAGGTTGCTTCTCCCCAAGGTAACCACTAGTACAGTTTTGAATATCTGAATCTTTTTCTTTTCTGGTATATTTACTCCTTGGTCTATAGATTTGACATGTAAGTGATACGTACAACATTTGCCTTTCTCTGACCTATTTCACTTAGCACAGTGCCCTCCAAGTCCATCCATGGTGCTGCAAATGGAAAAAAAAAAAAAAAAAAAAAATGTGTGGGGTCTTTTTTTTTTTTTTTTTGCAATGTAATTACTCTCTAATCTGTGGGTCACCCACTCAGGAATATGGGACTTGACTATATCACCAGTCCACCCTTCCTACCTGTCTCCTTGAGGTGTGTACTTTGTCTTCAGTTGTACAAGATTTTTTTTTGTTTCTTGTAGGTTCCAGTCTTTCATCGCTGGCAATTCTGCAAATGTTTGTGATTTTGATGTGATCTTGTGAGAAGGTGAGCCCAGGGTCTTTCTACTCCTCCATCTTGTCCGATCTCTCCCAGATGAGTACATTTTAATAAGCAAACTAATCTGGTTTTTTGCTTACTTTTATTTGTTATTTCCCATGTGGTGCTTAAGCTCATTCAGTTACTCAACAGCAACTTTTTTGAGAACTGTTTCATGCCGGGGCCAATTCTGGGTGTCACAGCAGGGAACAAGGTAGGCAAAGTTGCTTTTCTCGTGGAACTCACATTGTAGTAGGTGCAGAGAACACAAAAATTAAATAAGGATATCAATTAGTAATGACTGCTTTGAAGAAATAAGGAGTAATGTAATAGTCCCTGACTACTTCAGAGTTAATAATCAGAAACATCTCCAAATAAGTGACTTTTAAATACACTATAAGCCAGTTTATAGAAGATTTGGGGGGACATTTCAGACAGAAAAACAGTAGGCAGGTCAGTAAAGTACCTCACATATGTGGTTAGGAGTTTAGAATCTTGGCTCAATTCACTGAGAAACCATTAATAAAATCTGATGTATACTTTGTAAGGCTTCCTGGGATTGTTTAACAGATTTCAGAGGACCACAAAAATGAAGCAAGAAGACCAGCCCTAAGAAATAGATGTCTTGGTTTAGAGTGGTAGCAATAGTGGTGAACTCTGAGTTAAAAAGTATTTTAGAGTTACAATTGATAGATGATCTGAAACAGTGAGAAACAGTGGGTCCAGGAATGCCTTTCATGCTTTTGGTTTGAATGACATAGTGGATAATAATAAGGTCCTTTATTAAGATAGAGAACCCAGAGAAAGAACAGGTTAGAGGTGCTAGTGGAGATTATTTCATGTATCTGGACTAGCATTTTCTCAAATGCATTTGTTATTTGGAATATCTCCTGTGACTATTTAACAAATATTTTTAAAATGTCCCTCATGCCAGAGATTATGCTAGACAGTTGATGTTTCATAAAAAAACAAGATGCTCTTATAGAATTTCTGGACTCATCAGAGTAATAGACATGGCAATTACTATAAAACTGCAACAGTGACTAGTGCAAATATTGAGAGGTAAGTAATAATCTGATACACTAAAAAAGTGCGATTTGACCGAGTTATGGAAGTCTGGGGAGGTTTCTCTAAAGGAATGACATTAAACTTTGAAACAGATAAGTGATTTTGTGAAGAAGTAAGTTTAAAACGGTCATGACAGGAAGAAACTGACCAAATATTCAGAGCTGATAAAAGCCGAGTCTTAGCCTGAATTCCTTAAAAGAGCCTGCAGCAGTCAATATATGGTCTACTAATTTATTAGGGAGTGCAGTCCCAATAAACTAGTATTAGGCACAAGGGAAAAGGGAGAATGAGGCAGGAAAAAAAACCCAATTAATAGATTCTATTCAATTGGCCCCTGTTAAATGCAAATGATTGATCTAATCCATGGGACAGTTCTGATACTGCATGTGGGGAGGGACATGAGACAAGAAAGAAGGTTGGAATTTACCTACCAGTTTAGCCTGGTAGGCTACAGTCCATGGGGTCGCAAAAAGTCAGACACGACTGAGCGACTTCACTTCACTTCCCTTCTCTGTATTACTGTGAAACCCTTACTCTGTAGGGTCTTAATTCCTCCATGAGCAGGAATAGGGACCAGGCAGGGTTCCATGACATCTCATGCCGTAGTGGCAGGGGAAGGGCTTTCTGGAAGAGTTTCATCATGAGCACTCCCCTTCATTTCCACCTGGATCTAGTCTGTCATTCATGGAGAGCCACTCACTCCTGCGGCTGGTAGCTGACGGCACCTCAAGAATCCGAAGCATGGCTTAAGAAGCATTTGATACAGTCACTGTAACAGGAAGGAAGGAAGGGAACGATGGTAAACAGTGGGATTCAGGACCTGCGGAGGAATCTGACTGTGCTGGATAATGAGGAGCAATTAAAGATTTCTTGCTCTCTCTCAAGAACAATGGAAGGTCATTTGCGGGGATCAGAGTAAGGATGAAGTTGGTTTAGCTGAAGTGCTCCTGGGCCAATCCAGGATATACACAAACAATAACATCAACGGAATTTAGTGACAGGTTGAACGTGGGGAACAGAAGACTGAGTATGAAGGATGATGGTTTCTGGCTTGGGTACTTACTGTTGCTTAAAATCACTGAGCTGCACCAGTTGTGGTAGGGGGTTGGGGGTTGGACAGATTTAGCAGGGGAAAATTACGCATCCACTTTCGAAACATTTTTCATCAGAGGGCAGACATCAAGTAAGGAGTCATCTATGAAAAACCAAATGTAAGGATTTTGGAATAGAAATTCTTCAGAGTTGGCAGTCCGCATGTGACAATCGAAGTCTTGGAGGTATGAGATACTTCAGGGAAAAGATAGAGCGGGAAAGAGATTTAGGATTGAGTTTGCCAGAAACTTCAGGATCCAGTAAGCGTGGATACCATATTTTCTTCCTGGAGAATTGATTGCACTGTAGCAGATTTACCAATTTTCCATGCCTGCTTTTCAGGTTGTATACATTGAACTGTTTTATAGACACAGTTTTGCCTGTTTTCCCCTAGTATACATTCTGAACATACTGTATTAAAACCAAGAAGTTTCTAACCATGAATAACTCAGCTTTAAACTCGAACCCACCTTTCTAAAGCATTTCTAAGAGGAGTGAGGGAATAAAAAAGTATATACTGTATGTAAACTCCTTACACAGAAAATGCTTTTTAGAAATCACAATTTTCAGTAGAGTTTCTGCTGAGCCAGATCCGGTGTTCCAATTACCCATTAGCCTTGGTGGAAAGTACAGCCTATTGGATGTTTTCTTGCAAAGGAACACTTCCACATTGGTTTTAGAACAATCAGATGAATATATGTTCATCTTGATTTTACATTTATCAGAACTATAGAGTTTATTGGCATAATACAGTTTGTAGATGTAGATGATATTAAATGGTCTATTTGTAAAAATTATCATTCAGCTCAAAATACCTTACTTATACCTTTATGCTCTACTAATTTATACTTCATTTACAGATATCCCAGGATCAGAGGCAACTGATATGTAAATTCTGACTCTCCTTATGTGGATAGAAAAAAGGCAAACATTTTTAGAGTACGTGAAGTTGAACGTTTATTGGGAAAGTTGAATTTCTTGTATACTGAAAATATTTTTAAACCATACATATTCATAAGCATAATACAAACACCACCTACAATACAAACACATTTTAATAAGGTTCTACTATGAATATTAATTCTAGCCAAAAGAAAATCAGGTAAACCAGTTCTGCGTATCTTTTATCTGCTTTGATGATGTAATCCAACAATTTAAGATATAAACAAAGTAAGCTTTGGCACAACCCTACTTATTTCACTATGGGAACTAGGATACACACTACCACAGATTACAAACCCAATCCCTTCATAATCAATTTAAAATTGTTACAAGAAGCAAACCTTAATGACATGTAAACATTTTTAGGGTTTCAGTTGGCAATTATGTCTTAAATGCTTAGAAAAACACACCACCATTTCTCATTATTGTTCGTTCTCTCTTTAGCTCATCTCTTCCATGAATATAAAGTAGGAAAAATATTATTTGAGACTTCCAGCATAATTCCATTGTGCTTTACACTTTTATAAATATGGATACATCTAAAATATCAGATGCCTTTTTACCAACAATAAATCCACCAAATTCACATTTTCTTATAAACACATGCAAAATTAGTGAAAGACACTTTTGTATAGCAAAGACCCTGCTTAATTTCCTTCTGATTAATAATTTTGGATGGCATGTGCAAACCATACTGCTTACTGAACAGTAGATTTATTTCCTGTGGATTTGTCTATAAAAATATATTTATGTGTTCACAGGAAAAAAGTTGGTATGTGTGGAGTGACTTTTTGACGTATCATTAGATTATAGGTTTGTCTATGAAGTTAGAAGGCATCTTAGCTTTTATCATTTTCAAATTTTTCTTCATACAAAAGAACACCCTGTGACAGAGATAAGGTAACTGAGATCATTGTTAGCACTTTAAAGTTGAGACAGTTTGAAGCAAAGGGGTCAAGCAACTTGCCTAAGGTTTACGTACAACATCAGTGCTGGAACCAGGAAGAGAACTTGCGTTTTCCTAACCCTTGAACAGCTCCCTAGGAACTGATTCCCACCATCAATCCTGGAGATTATATACAATCTATTACATTGAAATGGTATTGGCTGTAGGCTAGAGAAAGTTAGTCATAGACCTGTTCCTTCTGTGCAGATTCCCAGGAGAAACCAAATGCTATTGAAACAGGGTAATGAAGAGTCATAGCTAAAGGCAATCTTAAAGCAATCTTGGTTTTCAAATCCATATGTTTGGGACATTCAGAAAATATGAGCAGGAACATGCTTATTGCTCACAAGTTAAAGAACTCTGTGATCCAGGAAAATAAAATATTGTTTGTGTTAACTTCTAATTGAAAGGTGATTACATTTATATTAATCTTAATGCATTTTTGAGACTATGTCCAACCTGCAGAAACCTTTTCAGCTGATGACAAAGATGAGGAACCGGGATACTAGAAGAACTAAGCTCAGAAGTCCTAACCTTGGCCTCATTGATAGCTGATACCAGAAGTTCCCCCCAGGTAAGTCCGAACATGACGACTCTTCCTTGAGAAAAGCTCTGCCTTAAAATTAGATGGCAATCAAACTCAAGGTGCTGGAGGGGTGTGTGGCTCCTCATTCCCAGCCTGAGGACCACAGTGCCTTCCCACTTTGGAAATCCTTCCATCAGAAGTGTGGTCAAGTCCTGACCCACCAAGTATTGTTGTAAGTAAGACATTCTTTTCTGCTGCCTATCCATTTGGGAGGACACACAAGGTTTAAAATAAGAATTAGCTATTCAGTATGGATTACTGCTTGACTATTATACACAATCCCTTGTTTTGGTCCACAAGAGAGAGAGTGGGCAACGTGAAAAAAAAGTCAAGGCTTGAACAATATATACCCATGGGTAGAGTTCAAAAATGAAAGTAAAACCTGAGAGTTGGTTTCACGTAAACGTAATTCAGAAATATACTTAAGGATTTAATGGTAAGGTTAAGAAATATTTCCATAAAATGAGAAGCTCAACACTGAATTTTACTGACACATACGCATAGCCCTTCATAGTATTTCTAAACTGCTCTCACATGTACAATTTTAGAAGGACTAGTAGTTCACAGGCCAGGAAATAAATTCTCTCAATTTGTACTAGCTTTGACAGAAGGAGAACACAGAAAAATATCCCACCCTGAAGATTCTTAAAATGTGATATAGGCAAACATATGTATAGGAATTTATGCTGTAAACGGTTTTTCTTTTTGGCGGGCTGGGATAAGTGTACACTCAACAACAACAAAAATTTACTTTGAAAAATATGAAAACATTCCCCTCAATATTTATATGATATTTTATTTTGAGATTGTTGGAAAAGCATATAAGAACAAAATCCAAGTGCTTTGTACAAAGTCTTCAGTTTGGGAACCTCATGTTACTGGTCATAGCTGTGGCTTAAAGAAAAATGGTATATTACTATATACTCTAGCTGTACAAACATGCCTGTTAATGTTCTTTTTCTCACTTCAAAATAAAACAATCTCTATTTTAAATTGTGTAAATATTAACATAATATGTACAATGAATTCACGAAATATATGGAACATACCATTATACAAACATAGAAAAAAGGTAAAAGCAGTCAATTTAGAAATGGAGATATCAAATACAGTTATCAGACCCCAGCATCACAGACACCTTTCTTGCCTGTTCTTTCATAAGATAACTATCTGACCACTGCTTCTTTTGCAGCTGAATTGAGTCCCCAAAAAACATAAACAAAGATGTTTTTAGGTGTCATAACTGATAGAAACTAAGTTCATGTTGAAACTGAAAGAATTCTGTTTAAGCAAGACCATCTCTGGGCAAAGAGTTAGGAGCTCAATAAATACTAGTTGATTGTTCACCTAAGACTCCTGCTAGTAACATTTTAAATAATAAATTCAGACTATATATAGTCAATGAAGTGTTATTCAATAAGACATTCATATTCCTCTTTACAGCTTAAATAACCAGGTGGCTTACCATCTTTTTAACCTGTCATGAAGTGAAGTCACTGAGACAGTTCTCCGAGACTGAGTACACATGTGCATACGCAGAAAACCCACAAGGCAGCAACATCTATGCGAACACAGTGAAGAGTGGAACCAGACAGGTATGATTTCAGCGGACAGAGACTTTGGATTCAGTTGAGGTCAACCTAAATACAGGATCTGTTTTTGTGGTTTGCATTTTGAGCACCTGAAAAACAAAAACAAAAACTCCAGGCCTATAGTGCTAGGTATTTTCACTTTTTCAAGGCAGTGCTCTTTTTTCTGAACAGAGTTGCAGGATGTTTGAATTCTGGGTGAAAGCTTCTGCCAGAATGTTTCTATTCTATATGAAAGTTCTTGCTCCCTTGAACAGTTAAATCTGGAAGGTTGGTGTGAACCACTGGTTTGTTGCTACATGCTCTGTTTATGCCCGGAGTGGAAACGTTGCTGTGGAACTTCCATTGCTTTCCACAGATCCCTTCTCCTTCGACCCAGTGTAGGCACCGATAAAAGAGCCATCCTCGTTGAAGAGGCCGTGGTCGCCTTCTCCATACTCCACTAAGCTGTCGGCACTCTCTGTGGCCTGCATATCTCTGTTAAGGGACCGAAGGCTTCCTTTGAGAGGTTTTTCGTCACTGTCACTAGAAAATCAAAAAGAATAGTTTGACAACATCTGAAATATTCATGGAAAGGAAAACTCATGCCAAAGTGCTAATAGATTTTAAAAATTTCCAGACAATCATGTTAGCACTGCAGACAGACTCTAAATGACACTTTCATGAAGAAATGTTTAGAAAGTCATTACCAATTTGTGTGATACTGAGTAACTTTTCTGCTATTCACAACACTCCTGCTTCCCTTTAAAACTGAGACATGCAGATATTCAATCTGCTTATGTACATAGAGAACAAAAGTTATTTCCTTCACTTTCAGGAACTTTTAGAACTCCTGGTCATCAAAGCTTGATCTTCTGCCTTCACCTTTGATCCTCCATATTTTTCCAGATCCTTCCAAAAATGTCTCTCTTGTCTGGGTTAATCAATCAAATTCCATTTCTTGTAACCAAAGAACTTCAATACAGTTTATAAATTCAGGGTTGTTAAATTAGAAAAAGACTAGCTGGCATTTTTAGAATAGGAATGCTAAAAGTATCCTGCATTTATGCTCTGAGTTTTATTCTCTAACAAATCCAACTCTGAGTTAGTAAAACGTCTTTCAAATGATACAGTTTTCTTAATTTATAGCTGAGGATTTTTTTTTAATACCAACTTTTTCAAACTATAATGCTGTATACCAAATGAGAAGATTTTATAAAATTCTAAAAAGGAAACATTGGGGGAAAAGGTAATTAGCACATGATGAGCACTTTATAGAATGGGGTAGTAGCTGGTGGTGTCCATCAAATTATTCCATTATCTCAGTTTTTCTAGAAGCAGGGCAGGATGGTACTTCACTGCCCTCTGTGTTAGGCAGTGCCATATAATTTGCTTTGGCCAAAGAAAAGTGAGCAGGAATGACAATGTCACTCTAGAGCTGCTGCTCCATGTGCCATATTCCGGTTCACTGCTGTGGTGACCTGCCTACTCACCTACCAGCCAGTGCTCCAAAGGACCAGGATGGCCAGAGCCATCTATTAGGGACACGGGCATGCAGACACACAACTTGAGAGAGAAAAATATCTGGAGTTGTTTTCACTAGCAGCATAACTACTGCACAATTGCACTCGTCTCACATGCTAGTAAAGTAATGCTCAAAATTCTCCAAGCCAGGCTTCAGCAATACATGAACCGTGAACTTCCTGATGTTCAAGCTGGTTTTAGAAAAGGCAGAGGAACCAGAGATCAAATTGCCAACATCTGCTGGATCATCGCAAAAGCGAGAGAGTTCCAGAAAAACATCTATTTCTGCTTTATTGACTATGCCAAAGCCTTTGACTGTGTGGATCACAATAAACTGTGGACAATTCTGAAGGAGATGGGAATACCAAACCACCTGACCTGCCTCTTGAGAAACCCGTATGCAGGTCAGGAAGCAACAGTTAGAATTGGACATGGAACAACAGACTGGTTCCAAATAGGGAAAGAAGTACGTCAAGGCTGTATACTGTCACCCTGCTTATTTAACTTCTATGCAGAATACATCATGAGAAACGCTGGGCTGGAGGAAGCACAAGCTGGAATCAAGATTGCCGGAAGACATATCAATCACTTCATATATGCAGATGACACCACCCTTAATGCAGAAAGTGAAGAGGAACTAAAAAGCCTCTTGATGAAAGTGAAAGAGGAGAGTGAAAAAGTTGGCTTAAAGCTCAACATTCAGAAAACGAAGATCATGGCCTCTGGTCCCATCACTTCATGGGAAAGAGATGGGAAAACAGTGGAAAGTGTTAGACTTTTGGGCTCCAAAATCACTACAGATTGTGACTGCAGCCATGAAATTAAAAGACACTTACTCCTTGGAAGGAAACTTATGACCAACCTAGACAGCATATTCAAAAGCAGAGACATTACTTTGCCAACAAAGGTCCGTCTAGTCAAGGCTCTGGTTTTTCCAGTGGTCATGTATAGATGTGAGAGTTGGACTGTGAAGAAAGCTGAGCGCCGAAGAATTGATGCTTTTGAACTGTGGTGTTGGAGAAGACTCTTGAGAGTCCTTTGGACTGCAAGGAGATCCAGCCAGTCCATTCTGAAGGAGATCAGCCCTGGGATTTCTTTGGAAGGAATGATGCTAAAGCTGAAACTCCAGTACTTTGGCCACCTCATGCGAAGAGTTGACTCATTGGAAAAGACTCTGATGCTGGGAGGGATTGGGGGCAGGAGGAGAAGGGGACGACAGAGGATGAGATGGCTGGATGGCATCACTGACTCGATGGACGTGAGTTTGAGTGAACTCTGGGAGTTGGTGATGGACAGGGAGGCCTGGCGTGCTGCAATTCATGGGGTTGCAGAGTCGGACATGACTGAGCGACTGTTAACTGAACTGATAACTCAGACTGTCCTGACTCTTAAAATAATTGTAACTGTAGAATCCTAGGATTCTGGAAACAAAAACAAATATGAAGAAAACTAGAAGACCAAATGTGGCATTACCTTACAGACCAGGCAACGGGATAGCGAAGAAACTATTACCAGAAGCTGGAAGGATGAGAATTCACATATGTTATTGTCCCCTGGAATAATCTTCCTGAAAACACATAGTTTTGAGGAAAGGTGAATGAGAACTATTTACTACTCTGAACATGCCAGGTGAAATAGTGCAGGGGGTGGTTTTACCTGGCTTTTTAGAGCAGCCGCAAAACATGAGGGAATGAGTTTTGAATAAGGCATGTCTTTAGTTTTTTTTTCTTATAAAATTGATCAAGTAATATGTCTTTCAAAAGCATTTTAAACAGTTGCCATAGATCCTCAATGACCGTTGCCTTGTGGGATTTGAGGCACAGTTTTCTACTTTGTAAAGTTTAAAGTTTTCTTTCTCCCTCCTTTGACCCTTTAATGCTCCTTTTCCTATAAAGTATATGAAGTCATTTACCAAGAAATATCAAGAGTCCCTTGGACTGCAAGGAGATCCAACCAGTCCATTCTGAAGGAGATCAGCCCTGGGATTTCTTTGGAAGGAATGATGCTAAAGCTGAAACTCCAGTATTTTGGCCACCTCATGCGAAGAGTTGACTCATTGGAGAAGACTCTGATGCTGGGAGGGATTGAGGGCAGGAGGAGAAGGGGACGCAGAGGATGAAATGGCTGGATGGCATCACTGACTCGATGGACGTGAGTCTGAGTGACCTCTGGGAGTTGGTGATGGACAGGGAGGCCTGGCGTGCTGCGGTTCATGGGGTCACAAAGAGTCGGACACGACTGAGCAACTGAACTGAACTGAATCCAAGTATAAAGAGTATTTACTAAATGGAGGAAAGAAAAGTAAGCAGAGAGGCAAGGAGAGCTTACCATGAGGTTCAGATGTACATTGGTTAATGTGTGTGTGTGTGCACGCGTGCGCTTAGTCTCTCAGTCATGTCTGATTCTTTTGCAACCCTGTGGACTGTAGCTTGCCGGGCTCTCTGTCCATGGAATTTTCTAGGCAAGAATACTGGAATGGGTTGTCATTTCCTTCTCCAGGGATTGTCCCAACCTAGGGACTGAACCCACATCTCCTGCATTGGCAGGCAGATTCTTTACCATCTGAGCAACATTAATGCAGGAGAGCTTATGAGAATATTCCACATCTCTGTTTATAATGATGGATCCAGGGCAGGGGCCGGTCAGAGCCCACTGAGTCTGCTCTGTACTATGTGTGCTACTGGTCCTATATGCATGGAAACTGCAACAGCTCCCTTGGCTGCAGTATACAGAGCACCTGACTGAACACAACAGAGTCCTCAACAGGAACAGGTAAGTCAAGAAGAGGGTGATGGAAAGGTGAAGATGCACAGTGACAACGAGAGACGAGAAGGGTAACACACCCTCAAGAGGTACCTTACCTCCTACCAGATTTCTTGCAGTTTCTCCCATTTTGGCACACTTGTGTAAGTTTGGTTCAGGGGTTAAGAGTGACAGAATCTTTTTCATCCTTTAAAGGCTGTCTCAACCTTCTTTGGATGAACTCTTACCAGCTCATTTTAGACAGCAATAGTTGCTCCCTTTTTTGCTCTTATTCTCTTTAATTAATTACAATCATTTGCATAGATAATTCCCCCCTGCCCCGACACACACACACAGACTAGGTTCATCTTGAGGACATGTTTTGTGACTTAATCACCTTTGTAGGTACACACCACAGGTACACAAAATACATGTTTATGCGTATACACTGAATACAACCTGAGTTCACAATGGCTATGGTGAGGACTGACTACAAGATATTTTACCTATTTTATATAGATAATCTCTAAATAACAATACTGTCCTGTGAATAACACCTTTCAAGGAAATTGTCCAAGCACACAGAGTCCACCTGGGTAGCAGTTATACCTCACACAGACATTTGGTTGCTATCAATCACTTGTATTACTATTCTTTATAGGGGTGTTAAAATGTAGTCCTGTAAGCTTTAAGTAGAAATGCTTTTTTAAATATTTTAAAGTTTATTTAACCTGATGGATATATGCTTTGATGCATTTTTAAATGGAGTGCAATGTTTACCTGTATTCTCCGAAGGTTTCATCTTTCGCTGACTGAACTTCAGGGTCTGGATGGAGATCCTCCTTTTCTTTCACTAAACACACACACACACAGGTAGAGCAGTAATACAAGTCATTTTTAAAGACATATGTCTTCAAAGCACTGTTAATACGTCAAGTGTTTTGTGTCTGTACCTATTCACTCACTCGTCTTTCACCTCTTTGTTACCAGAGTTACGCCTGGTGCAGTCATACATGAATTTAGTATTATGTGGGCAACGTGTCTTAATCAGTCAAACCTAGTTACAGTCTCTCAATGAAGACCAAATTACTGTATGTACATTTCACTATGCTTCCCTTGTGGCTCAGATGGTAAAGCGTCTGCCTACAATGCGGGAGACCCAGGTT
Source organism: Tragelaphus eurycerus (assembly GCA_935064755.1). Lineage (NCBI taxonomy): Eukaryota > Metazoa > Chordata > Mammalia > Artiodactyla > Bovidae > Tragelaphus > Tragelaphus eurycerus. Next base: position 42,112,099 of record CAKXYN010000001.1, read on the forward strand.
CTATCCCTGGGTCGGGAAGCTCCCCTGGAGCAGGAAATGGCAACCCACTCCAGTATTCTTGCCTAGAAAATCCCATGGACGGAGGAGGCTGGTGGGCTACAGTCCACGGGGTCGCAAAGAGTCAGACACGATTGAGCAATTCACTATGCTAAACTTCCTGAAAATGTCATTGGCTGATATCAGATCTATGTTGTTAAACTAAAGGACTAAAAAGTCTATCATTTGGTTGGTCTCTTTTTACTCCAAACTGCCTCAATAATCAGAATATTCAGGTCTATAATACCATAGGTTAAATGAGATTTATTCTAAACACTGGATATAGAACATGAAGATTGTTGCCTCATTGTGCTCAGAAAACTCGAACTAAAATCCCGTCATGGCACCTTTACTACTTACTGCAGAGAGATGAGAATTTCTCTTGGTTTTCCTACAGTGTGAAATGCTGACTTGTGTTTAAGAGCACAATTTGAAGAAACTCCTTCAGAATCTGGATAAGGTTACACTTCACAAAGGACAATTTGTTGCATATACTCAAAGGGAAATGCTATGTCTCTTTACAAACTGAATGAAGTTAAAGCCAGCTATTAACTGGGATGATTTTTTTTTTATATTTTATGTACCATTAATTCAAGAGGTATTATACCTATATATGAGAGGAATAAGGGATGCGTTCCCAGAAATGGTTAACACAGCCGACTAGTGAACCCAGTACTGTTAGAATGTACTAGTGCAAAATATCTCTGCGTCATGAATTTGTAGAGAAGCATACTATTAAAATTTATGTGTGTGATTTAGTAACAAGTCTCCCTAACATTTGTGATATTTTACAGATAGAAAATAGAAGCATGGAAGCATTATATGCCTCTCTAAAGCCTATTTTATATACTGCTGCTGCTAAGTCACTTTAGTCGTGTCCAAATCTGTGCAGCCCTATAGACGGCAGCCCACCAGGCTCCCCCGTCCCTGGGATTCTCCAGGCAAGAACACTGGAGTGGGTTGCCATTTCCTTCTCCAATGCATGAAAGTGAAAAGTGAGAGTTAAGTCACTCAGTCTTGTCTGACTCACAGCGACCCCATGGACTGCAGCCTACCAGGCGCCTCCGTCCGTGGATTTTCCAGGCAAGAGTACTGGAGTGCGGTGCCATTTCCTCCGCCAGGGGATCTTCCCAACCCTGGAATCAAACCCAGGTCTCCTGCATTCCAGGCAGATTCTTTACCATCTAAGCTACCTGAGATGTCCTAAATAGGTAAGTAGAATTTACTTAGTAAAATTTAAAGTCATAGTAAGAAACAACTTTACCTGAGTACTTTCCACCTTTGTTCCTCTTCACAAAGCAAACAGTTAACAATATTAGTGTGAGCAGAGCAATTGCACACATCAATCCAATAAACCAGCCTTGAGTGGAGATGTCATCGTACAGACCAGCATATTCTGTGTACAAAGAGAAGCACACTGAGTACTGGAAACAGTCTTTGAAATTAAGCCCCTTTGGGGAACATTAAACATCATTTTCAAAACAGCATCACTTTTGTCCTTGGAGTGCCCCTAGAGGGTGTGTGATTTGAAGTACAGTTCATCAGGAGAATCCTGATAAATTGTTAACTCATTGTTCAGAAAGGGCCCTCTCAAACTGCATTTGACTCTTCAGGATGAAAACCAAAGAGAAACAGTAGAGACAGATCAAGATAGATGAACACAGTAGCAGCAGCAAGCAGGCAAAAGCACAAGCTGCCTTGGTTACATGCAGATTGCCCAGAGATTCTGGGGTTTTGTTTTTAGTTTTTGTTATTAACACATGTTAATTAGCCACAGACATTTTTAGGCAACTACTCTGGTAAAAACAATTAAGAGGTAAGTCTGGACGTTGGTTGAGACATTTTTCATTTTGATACTTGTAACATGCTATGCCAAAACAAATTGAGACTATAGTCTTTACAGCTAATGTACTTCATATTTTCAACATAGGAAGTATGTAAAAGTAAATAATCTACAGAGCATAGATGTATTGTCTAAGATGGCTCCAAAGAGAATCTCATTTCTCACCTCTCCCTCTTGTCTCAATTACATCTTCAAAAATGCTATTGTTATCAACCCAATTCTTAGTCAAAAGGCGAACTACATGTTCAGCTCCCGGCTCAAATGCCTCTACTGGGTGAATCTTTTGAGTAAGATTTACTCCTTCTGATATCTTCCCGACACTTTTACCTAAGAAATGTACACAGTTAATTCATATGAATTGTAATCACTGAAAAGTAGGACATGAAAAGCAAAAAAGTACTGTTATTTGAGATGAATAAGAGAGCCATTTGTAGCACTTTTTTCTCAGTTCTGAAGTATCAGAAGATGAAGAAAATTAACATTTCAAGATTCTTTTTTAATGTGCTGAAATGGAGTATATAAACTTAATTCATGTCCTTTAAAAATGATACACTTGTTGATGAAGTGATGCTATAAATTTGCATGGTCATATGAATGGTTTAAAACCAAACACAGACTTCAAAAAATTTACAGTGTCACTTTGTGCAATTTGGACTCTCACAAACCTCGTAGGAACCAGATTTGGAGATTTTGGCTTATAATTGAAAGCATATGGCATTAAAACCTTTAATCTACATTACTTCCTTGCCTTGGTCATTTTCATAAGTATTGATAGAATAGCATAATATGCTTATATATTAAATGTTTGTTTTAAATTTCTAGAAACTTAGGCTACATAAAAAGTGTAGGTTTATAGGTACTTTTAAATGAAATGTATTGAAATTTTGAAGTGTTTGAGAACTTTACACTTCAAAATAAATGTATGTCAATGTATTAATTGTAGAATATCATAGCAGATAAAAATATGGCAAGATAATTAAAATATACATTTAATTTCTGATATTATAGCACAATATCTAAAATAATTTTGATGTTGATCCATAATGTTGCTAAGAATTAACTCAATAAAATGTTAACAATGTTTAAAGGCTTTAAATGAGAATGTGTCACATGTTAAAATTTAGGTATAACTTTCAACACAGAGTAAAAATTGATTATATAGTTACTGATAACACAAAGACATCATTAAAAATGGCATCATGAGAAAAATAAGACCACTTATATTAGTTGAAGAAAGCCTTCAAGATTGAACACTATTGAAACGAAACAAAATTAATTTTGCCTTTGAAAAATAGAGCAAAGCAAGGATTTTATTGCAACCAGTAATAACACAAAAAAGAAAATTTCTGATTAACTCGATTTTCCCCCCTTTTAGATTATGGAATACAAGCCACCTGAAAATCAGAGTGACAACCAGAAAATGATGGGGGGAAAAATGCTTGTGTATCAAATCCCATTCTCTAATTTAATGCCAGATGACCTTAAAATGCACCATCCAGGCAGAGCAAAGAAAAGAAAGATACACAGAAACAGATTCCAATTTGCACAAAAGTTAACATTTTTAGAGTCTTTAGTGATAGCAAGATGGATATTCTCAATAGAAAGATAAATTTTTTTCATTTTTTTTCCCCAAAGATCATGCTGAAATCAAGTGGAAAAGACTAGTTGTTTTTTTCTGTAAATATGGCAATATAGGCCTATAGAAGAAAATTCAGTGTCAACAGGGGAAGGCGACAGTAGCTGACACTGCAGAATCCTGAAAAAGAGCACAAACATACTAGTAAGAAACACTTTCAAATCATTACACATGAGAGTGAAGAAATATGCTGTAAGAAGCTCAAGTACATTAGTTATATTTTGAATTTGCAGAAGAGAGTAGCATCATTTATATAGCCACATAAACAGCATTTTCCACCATCAGAAAACAACTTGTCAATGCAACCAAGCCCAAATTTGCCAATATTTCTATATATACAAGAATGCATGACTATTATAAGACAATTTTGTGATTTTTTTCTTCGTACATGCTGCTAATCACCAGGCATGGGACTAGCATTTCTGATATATATTATAGTGTTGGTCCTTAAATAAAAGTAACCCTCCCCAGGCCTTAAACTCTGTTTTAGAAAATACTACAGTTGCACATTTAGATTAGCACTATACTGATCATTTTCTTGGTGTCAGACACTTGTTAACCATTTGAACTCTAGAGGAATAAAGAACCTTTTAGTTACTAGAGTGTTTTCAGTCACCATTAAAAGTAGGTAAATAAGTTCTTCAATTTACTTGGTGTCCAATTCATCCTTGGGAACAATTTGAGTTTTTGAGAGAAACTATTTTGGATATATATGTGTGTGTGTATAAGTATATATACACATTCCCCCATAAAAGAAAGTTTTGAGTATACAGGAACTCTTAGGAAAACATAAGCTCTTCAGTATTTACATTGAGTAGGAACAAAATGACGGGAAGAAACAGGCTGGCCAAGGTCACAGCATAACCATTTACACATTCATTTCCTAGTGATTCATGAACTGAAAACACACTGCAATATATAAATGATAGACTGTTCAAGTTTATTTATTACTATTTTCTCTTTCTTTCCATGTATTCTACCTTTCATTTAATCTAAAATTTGGGAAAGCATCCAGAACAGTGGATGCATAGTACATGATACATAAATGACTTGTTTATATTTCCCTTCCTGCTCACTCCCATTTCCTTTTGCCTGCCTCCTATACCCCTCTAGGTCTCATCAACTTGAATTTAATGCAAGGCCCTCTTTTTTTAAGCTTAAAAGTGTGTCTATCCTTTCCCCCAATCCACTTCCCTTTCTTGTTTTACCTTCTTATTTTATCTCCTAATGCCCTGTTGATAACATAGAAAGCTTAGTAAAAATACTTCTAAAGTCATAATTGGAGAAATAATTTTGGAAGGGAAATGGGCTGAGTTGGAAAAAAAATAGAAAAGTAAAATTGAATTAGGCGAACTATACAAATGAAAAGATAGTGTTATAAGCCAGTTTCAAGCTAATTACTTGGCATCATCCAGTAGACAGTAAAATAAAATTGGTATATGAATCACTGTGTAGATGAGTCATGACACAGAGGTGAAATGTGTTAGATCAGTGTTGCAAAATGTCTACCAGTGCAAGAGGCAAACATTTTTCTGGGTGAAAACATTTCCAAAAGAAAAATACCCGCTCTACTAACCTTATGACTAACTTCGTGACCTTACAGCCCCCTATTTTAATTAAAATTATAGTTCCTGACCTTATATACACTGAGGCTACAGTTTGATTACTGTTGTGCAGAAATCCATAAATTGAGTCAATGTGAACTTTAGAAACAAGAAAAATAAATTCTGTACATCACTGGAAAACAGAAGGTCAGACAGATTGAGAGCACAATCACTTCTGATTTATAGTGACTACCATGGTGCCTTCCTTTCAGAGCAGTTTAAGATGGAGCATGCATAAACCTCCGGTACTTACTCCCTTCTCCTAATGTAGCACCCTCCTCAGTGATTGGTTTTCCACAGCCCTTTGAAGTGCAAGCCCTCAAGTAGAATTTGTACTTGGTAGCTGCACTGAGGTTCAAGAGATGCCAGCTGGGCTTTGATGGAGTTGTGATGTTGATATCATTTAGCTCCCCAATTTCATCAGTGTCATTTACTGAAGAAAGAAACATGAACATCAACACCTCAGATTTTGTAGTCTTAACCATTCAAGTTATGTTATGCCTTATTTCTGCTTCTATTTATGCTTGTGGCCTACCATCTTAATTATTCATAGTTATCAACTCAATTCTATGAGGTAGATACAATTATCATGACATATTATCCATGGGTAATTTAAGATCTGACAAGAATAAACACACTACCTAGATCTAGAGCCACTAACTGGCAAACTAGGATTTGAATCTAAACCACAGCCTTTTAACTCTGAAGCCCATGCTCTTAATCACTATGCTACACTGGACAGCCACTGCAGCTTGACCATACCTATTAACAATGATGAGCTTCCCCTCATTGATATATTTGCATTGTATCCTTTTGACTTGTGTGTGTGTGTGTGTGTGTGTGTGTGTGTCTGTGTATTAATCGCTTAGTTATGTCTGACCGTCCGTGACCCCGTGGAGTTTCACCCGCCAGACTCCTCTGTCCATGGGATGTCCCAGGCAAGAACCCATGGAGTGGGTTGCCATTTCCTTCTTCAGAGGATCTTCCTGACCCAGGGATCAAACCCAGATCTCCTGCATTGCAGGCAGATTCTCTACCATCTGAGCTAAGTACTTTTTAATCTTTTATTGTAAAAATTTGAACAGTGATTTACCAGTGTCTTTTATAGTTTCTGGTTTAATATGTAGCACTGAACAAGCATTCAGGGACTCAAGAAACTGGTAAATTAATGTATTTTAAAATGTCTACTGTATGCTTAGCACTATGTAAAGCGCTATATGGAAAAATATGATTTAGATAGTGCCTTTCAAAGAACCTGCAGCATAGAAAGATCTTAATATTTGTGCAAGAGCTCAAAGTGCTATAAGACTATCGAAAGAATAATCCGAGATGAAATTGTATGTTCAAGGTTGTGCAACCATTAGTGGCAAGAAAAGGGCTAGAATAAAAGAGACCATGGTCCAAGAGACCATAAAAATATATTTACTCTTTAACTTAAAAATGCCTTCATTGTAGATACAATGCAGTGAGATAAATGGAAATGAAAAATTACTAATCCAAACATAGGAAAGAAGTAAAATAATCACTCTTGTAGATCACTTGAGAGCACTCCTGTAGACACCACCAAGTCAACTGAAAAACTACCACAATCAATGTAAGAATTCAGCAAAGTACATAGAGAGCTCTCATATACACACTCAATGACTATTTAGAACATATAGCCACAAAATAAATAAGCCATCTAAGAATATTTCAATCACTTGATAGCTAAATAAGTATAGATATAAGACTAGAGATCTCTTCAAGAAAATTATAGATACCAAGAGAACATTTCATGCCAAGTTGGGCACAATAAAGGACAGAAATGGTATGGACCTAACAGAAGCAGAAGATATTAAGAAGAGGTGGCAAGAATACACAGAAGAACTGTACAAAAAAGATCTTCACAACCAAGATAATCACAATGGTGTGCTCACTCACCTAGAGCCAGACATCCTGGAATGTGAAGTCAAGTGGGACTTAGGAAGGATCACAATGAACAAAGCTAGTGGAGGTGATGCAATTCCCACTGAGCTATTTCAAATCCTAAAAGATGATGCTGTGAAAGTGCTGAATTCAATATGCCAGCAAGTTTGGAAAATTCAGCAGTGGCCCCAGGACTGGAAAAGGTCAGTTTTCATTCCAATCCCAAAGAAAGGCAATGCCAAAGAATGCTCAAACTACCACACAATTGCACTCATCTCACACGCTAGTAAAGTAATGCTCAAAATTCTCCAAGCCAGGCTTCAACAGTATGTGAACTTTGAACTTCCAGATGTTCAAGCTGGGTTTAGAATAGGCAGATGAACCAGAAATCAAATTGTCAACATCCGTCGGATCATCGAAAAAGCAAGTGAGTTCCAGAAAAATATCTACTTCTGCCTTATTGACTATGCCAAAGCCTTTGACTGTATGGACCACAACAAACTGTGGAAAATTCTGAAAGAAATGGGAATACCAGACCACCTGACCTGCCTCTTGAGAAATCTGTATGCAGGTTAGGAAGCAACAGTTAGAACTGGACATGGAACAACAAACTAATTCCAAATCAGGAAAGGAGCACATCAAGGCTGTAAATTGTTACCCTGTTTATTTAACTTATTTGCAAAGTACATCATGAGAAACTGTGGGCTGGATGAAGCACAAACTGGAATCAAGATTGCCGGGAGAAATATCAACAACCTCAGATATGAAGATGACACCACCCTTATAGCAGAACATAAAGAAAAACTAAAGAGCCTCTTGATGAAAGTAAGACAGTAGAGGGAAATGTTGGCTTAAAGCTCAGCATTCAGAAAACAAAGATCATGGCATCTGGTCCCATCACTTCATGGGAAAGAGATGGGGAAACAGTGAAAACAGTGACAGACTTTATTTTTTTGGCTCCAAAATCACTGCAGATGGTGACTGCAGCCATGAAATTAAAAGACACTTACTCCTTGGAAGGAAAGTTATGACCAACCTAGAGAGCATATTCAAAAGCAGAGACATTACTTTGCCAACAAAGGTCTGTCTAGTCAAAACTATGGTTTTGCCAGTAGTCATGTATGGATGTGAGATTGGACTATAAAGAAAGCTGAGTAACAAAGAATTAATGCTTTTGAACTCTGGTGTTGGAGAAGACTCCTAAGATTTCCTTGGACTGCAAGAAGATCCAACCAGTCCATCCTAAAAGAAATCAGTCCTGAATATTCACTGGAAGGACTGATGCTGAAGCTGCAACTCCAATACTTTGGCCACCTGATCTGAAGAACTGACTCACTGGAAAAACCCTGATGCTGGGAAAGATTGAAGGCGGGAGGAGAAGGAGACGACAGAGGATGAGATGGCTGGATGGCATCACTGACTCAATGGACATGGGTTTGAGTGAACTCTGGGAGTTGGTGATGGACAGGGAGGCCTGCCGTGCTGCGATTCATGGGGTCACAAAGAGTCGGACACAACTGAGCGACTGAAGTAAATATAAAGTCATCATTTTGTTGAAAGTCCACATATCAAGTAGTACAGTAACCACAGCGATTTTAATATTTCAGCTTTTTTTCTATATATTGTAAGCCATTGTTTTTACAATAAGTTTAGATATTATATACAGATCAACATGAAGGTCGGAATTTATTTAATATTCAGGTTTTTTTATTATTAGAATAAAGACAAGATCTATCTTTACCAAATAAAGTTGACATCGAAAAGTTCGCAAGTATTTCTTCAGTGCTTCCTACATGTTTGAAATCCAGTTTATGGAATTAAGAGACTTAAAGTCTTCCCTGGTAGCTCAGCTGGCAAAGAATCTGCCCACAATATGGGAGACTGGGGTTTGATCCCTGGGTTGGAAGATCTCATAGTGAAGGAAATAGCTACTCACTCCAGTATTTTGACCTGGAGAATTCCATGGACTCTTCCACGGGGTTGCAAAGAATCAGACAGACTGAGCAACTTTCACTTTCATGAGCTCAGCATCTAGAATGACTGAGCTGGGTTTCAATGTTTTCGTAACACTTGTTTTACTGCATGACTCTTTGTAAGTGAACTCTGTATACTTCTCATCCATAAAGTAGTGATGGTACATACCTCATAGACTTCCTGTTTTCATGAAAAATGAAGGGAGAGTTCTCAATTTTTACTGATCCTGCTAACTAGCCAATACTCAAAAATGCTAAACCGCTGCCCCTATTAGGGTTATGCCTGTACCTGTTTACTCATAGGCACTCAAAGCAGAACAGCAGCTAAAGCTGATACCTGACCTGAACTGCCACAAGCCTTGAAGGGATTGATGGCAGTTCAGGGTTATAATCCAGTTGACCTATGCAAGCAGTGTAGACTGGGTTTTCCATAGACCTGATATTTCTGCTGTTTAGGAATTCATGCCTTTTAAGTTTAACATTTTCTTATGAGCTCAGTCCCCTAATCTCCATGTTGAGCTGATACTTAGACTTGAAGACTGTAACAGATGGGTGGTGCTATGATTAAAATAATCTAATCCAAACAACATGCTTTCATCCAGACATGTTGTTTTTAACTTAATGGCACAACAGCATATGGGGAGAGCCTGTGTGGTGGTCCAAAGACAACTCTAGTTCTCTCAGTGTGACATGACTGTAGCAGTGGGCTACAGAGGCGGGATTCTACAAATACAACTCTATGCAGAGTTGAGACTGGAAACATGCCTCAAGAGACAGAAGAGGCAGGGAGGGTGGAAGTCAGTGTGCTCTGAATCTCCACTACATCGTTTCTTTTTCTGTTTACAATTTTTAAATTTAATTTACTTAAACTAAAAGCTATTCACCCATTTTTCCTACCCCTCCCCAACTTCCAAGTCTGGGGCTACCACCACCATCACCAATCTATTCTCTATCCACTACATCATTTACTAACTTTTTTATTTGCACATTTCCTAATTCTCAAGGTATCTTATATATATGAGTGTGTGCGTGCTCAATCGTGTCTGACACTTTGTGATCCTATGGACTAAAGCCCGCCATGCTCTTCTGTCCATAGGATTCTCCAGGCAACAATATTAGAGTGGGTTGTCATTTCCTTCTCCAGGGGATCTACCCAACCCAGGGATCAAACTTGTGTCTCCTACATCTCCTGCATTATCATTAATCCACCTGAGAATACCTATATACATATTAAAATGCATATTTTCTGGTGTCTATTACTGCTTTTTTCCCCTCAAAACAAGAATTGGCAAACCTTTCTGTTAAGGACTAAATTGTAAATATTTTAGCCTTCGTGGGCTATGTGATCTCTGTTGTAACTACTCAGCTCTGCCACTGTAGTAAGAAAGCAGCTATAGACAAATATAAGTTAGTGGCCATGTTGCAATAAAACTTGTAAGAACAGGCAGCAGGTTCGATGTGATCTCTAAGCCAGTTTACAAACCCCTGTGCTATAAGTAAGTATGCCAGCCTACAGACCATGAATTAGATTCTCAGCATGGGAAACCAAATACTCAACCAAAAAAAAAATGAAACATTAATAGGCAAATCTAATTCAAATATGTACTCACTTATCTGGTACTGCAATAGATATCCAGTTAAGTTTCCATTCAATTTCTTGGGTAGCCCCCAGGACAAAGTGGCAGTGTCTTTATCAACTTTGATGACTTTGAGAAAAGTTGGTTGTTCAGGTACTGGAAAACACAAAACCAACAATAGACACTCCAGTCAGTAAATTTCTTTAAAAAATTATAGTTTTGTTTTTATTAAATTGAGGACCTAACTCATATGACGTATGTACAACCTAACTACTAATAAGGGAGGAAATGTTTTGACCATTAGGATATTTGTTATTTTATATTGCTATTTATAAACTAGATATTAATCCTAAACTGTCTCACCTCCTTCTGGTGTTTGAAATATAAAAGGCTCACTCTCTGGACCAGCTCCTTTGGAATTATAGGCTAAGACTGTTAAGTGAAATTCACTAAAGGCGTCCAGAGAAGGAATCATTCCATAGTTTCTTTGTCCTGAAAATCTCAGAATGTTCACTTCTTTGGGATGTGTCCTTCCATCCAACAGGCTTTTTGTCTTCCACCAGTTTACCTGCAATGAGAATAGGAACCCTTTAACATATCACCGACTCAATGGACATGAATGTGAAGGACAGAGAAGCCTGGCCTGCTGTAGTCCACGGGGTAGCAAAGAGTTGGGCACGACTTAGGGACTGAAGAACAGCGTATCACCAGTGATAGCAGATTTCTCTTTCAGCTTCTGAAATCAGTCTTGTTTACAGGAAATGTATTAATTTAACAATGAGAAGAAGAAAAGCTATGATAAAAACCTGATATCCTTTCAGATGTCCGTGTACTCTTTCCTTGGGAATTGTTGACCAGGTAACTTTAACTAATGTGCTGTTTAAAACATCCACCCCTTGGATCTCTGGAGCTGCATCAGGATCTGTTGGGCACATAAGAAGGGTTAGCTTTTAGATAATCCAAACACAATTATTAGGATCCTTCTCTAAAGGTGATCATTTTTTTTTCAATCTGAGGAAAGCACTTTTCTCAAATCAATCTCAAATGGAATGAAGAGGGTTTCTCATTACAGAAGAGTTTCAGGGTCCCGATATTAATAGGTTTCTAGAGAAAAGGAGGGCCTGTACCGCACTGAGAAAACCCCTGTCCAGATGGATATGGTGTGAGCAGGGTAACCGAAAACAGTGGACAATGAAATCCTCCGTGGGCATCTTGCCTTGGAAACATGTGAACCAGACTAATATAACTCAAATGACTTGGGAGTTTGGTGAATATGAATAACATTAATTGACCATATTAATGTTCAACATTAACTGAGCATATTTTGTGTGTCAGACACTGCCCTGAGAGCCTATCCTGGAGTGGCTTACATAATCCTTAGAACAGTCCCATAAAATGGTATTATTATTATCCCCATTCTATAGGGGAGCTAACTACAGAGGAGTAAACCAAACCCACCACAGTCAAGTTTAATGTATTAGTTTCCAGCGAGGAGACCTGAGTAGTGAAAACAGAGTGAGAGTGAAGTCGCTCAGTCGTGTCCGACTCTTTGCGACCCCATGGGCTGTAGGAGCCTACTATACTCCTCTATCCACGGGATTTTCTAGGCAAGAGTACTGGAGTGGATTGCCATTTCCTTCTCCAGAGAATCTTCCTGACCCAGGGATTGAACCCAGGTCTCCCGCATTGTAGGCAGACGCTTTACCGTCTGAGCCACCAGGGAAGTCCTAGTGAGGACACAGGTAGCAGGTAAAGAAGGGGCTAGTGGTTTCACATTCCTGCCCTTCTCTTCTTGGATCAAAATGTTACTTTGGATACTGTAAGAACAATGAGAATAATGCCTATAATCTAGTTATTTGTAATGCAGTGTCTTTCCTTTTTCCAAACATTTATTTGCAGCAGTTCTTATGGTATAAATACCTAATAATAAAATCATGTCATTAGTACCTCAAAATTCTGCATGTGAGTGCTTCTATATGGAAATCTGGGTCTGCACCTCGCCTTCCTTAGGAAGGCTCCAGTGATGAGCCCAGGGTGTGGCAGCAGGCAGCTGTTAGGAGGTCCTTGACAAGGAAGGGCACATATGATTGGACACCCAAGAGTCATGCTGCTGAGCTGTGTGCACTGATGGTTCCAGGTCTTTGGTGTTCATTATGGAAGTAGTTTTTTTGGGGGGGAAACTGAATAAAATTAAACCTTTCAATGTTCTTCCTCACCACCCCTCTGACAACTCTTCCACAGTCAGCTATAAAGTAGAAACCATGTGTTAATGTTCTTTTTATCTCCCATTGTAAGTACAGCCTCTTTGAATGCAGTACTTGCTCAAAAATGCTCCTCGACAGGGGTGCAATCTACTTGAGAGACGCTATTCTAGAAGTGGTGGGTGTCAGCTGCATCACTTACAGTCTTCTCCAGAATAGAGAATCACTGACTGTGGCTCAGGCCCAGAGCCCAGGTGATTGATGGCTTGGACCTGGACATCGTACGGCGCGTAGACAGCAGGTGTCATCACCCGCAGGGTGTGGTTGGTGACTGTCTCTTCCTCCCACTCCACCGGCGCTCCCTGTGGCTTCCAGGTCACTCTGTATTCCAGCCCGGGTCCATTCTGCTCCATGGCTTTCAAAGGCTAAAACAGAAGGTCAGTGTGATCACAGACATGCTGAGTCAGGGGATAGAGAAGCCCACCCTAAGTGGTACAAGAAATGTGGCAAAAAAAAAGGGATCATTTTTGGTGAGATCTTTAATTCCCCTCTTTGGTTTGGAAATGCTTGTGAAAAGTTTTGTCATTCTGTTCATTTAAGCTTGAGAGTTGCTCCTTCCCCTCCCCAAGTAGAAAGAATGCCACAACTTAGATGTCTGGATTATGCCCTTGTGGTTAATCCTAACTGTTCATATATGAAATAACTTACTAAGAAATTCCATAGAAGGTTTTAGCTTTTCTTCACACTGTCTTCTATATTGTTTTTTCATTCCTAAAGAACTGCAGAAATGAAAAGGACATGGCTATACTAACCTAAGTATAGTGTTAGTCGCTCTTTGCAAACCCCAGGGACTGTAGCCTGTCAGGCTCCTCTGTCCATGGAGTTCTCCAGGCAAGAATACTGGAGTCGGTTGCCATTTCCTACTCCAGGATACCTAAATACAAATGGAATTTTTTTCATGGCTTTTCAGTCAAAACTCTTTCCATCTGACTCTATCCATTATCCCTGATCTTCCTTCCAAGAGAAGAGAGAGAGCAAGTAAATATTTTTGGATAATATGTATTTGTGTGCACTAGTACCCAGAAGATCTGGCTCCTTTGTATAATACAATAGTTCCCAGCTCCTTGCCCATTCTGTTTCTATCTCTTTTACAAGAAAGCACTCCCCATCCTCCAGTTTAATTTGCTGTATAGAAATATTTACTGGAGGAATTTCTCAAATAGGAGATTGGTTATTTCCACTCTAGCTTTTAATTAAATAAGACTTTAATTAAAAAACATTAATGTGATTTAAACCATCTGTTTAATATCACAAAAATGGGAATATGCATTTAAATGAATCAATTATATACAATACATAAAAATTTGATTTTAGACATAGATTTATAAGGGTCACTTATATAACTAATAATTTTGTCTGTATATGCAAGTGATTCAATAACCATATGTAATGTTTTTATAGAATTTGCAATACTTCTTGACTCAGATTAATTTATAAGTACTTAATAGAGGGACTGGATGGAATAAAGTTGAAAGAACAGTAGTATATCAGCACAATAATTTCAAGTCTGGTGCTTATTCTGGGGTTAATAGTTAAATTATCTAAGAGGAAAAAATATGAAAGCAAAAGCTTTCTGAGATTTTCATAATCACTGTTTATATTTTGCTTTCAAACTTTTGTTCCAAGATATTTCCTACTCTCATATAGATAAACTTACCAGAGGTTGTCACACTGCCCAGATAAGTCAGGCCACAAGCTTTTAGTTCCATTCTACAATCTGGAATTACCTTCAGTCCCAACTGACAATAAATATGTACAAATACTATTATTCAGTTTATACATTCAGTTTTTGCTTCAAGAAAAATAGTTGCATTTGATAAAGCTCTCTGAAAAATTTTAAAACAAACTGTGCCACCCTAGCTAACACTGTTAAGGAAAAAACCTTACCTAAATCGCCAGCCTCCTTGGTGCCTAGACTCCCAAAGAAACTGCAGGAATACTTCGTATTTGGCTTTTAGACAGTGGACAACAAAACCTCAATCAATTCACAAATAGATCCCAAACAAAGATAACAAACCACAGTAACCAGGGGTGTGGGGTTGGGGCTGAGGGAAGGTCACCAGCATTCCTTCCCCTCATGGGGAAGCTGCTGCTTATGAGCTCACAAGGGAAGCTCCCCTTATGAGCACCTGCTCATAAGAAACGCGTCTCTATAAAAGAGACTCTCAATTTGATGTCTAGGCATCTCTAGATGGGGTCTGTGGATGCCCTTCAAAGGATCTGAAAACCCATGGAACCACTAGTAAAACTTTCTATGTCTAATTTCGTAGAACAAAACTGTACTTCTATTGAATTTTCAAAGAGATCTATGAACAAAGCAAGGTTATACTGACTAGAAACTGGACAGATTTTTTTTTTGTATTGCCTAAGTTCATTTTAAGGCTGGTGGTTTTCTGATTACAATTGTAGTAGAAATAATAAGTCCTACATCCTTTAGAGGGCTTAAACCACTTGGCTATGATCATATAACCAGGTAATTGGAGAAGTTGCTTTTTCCCAAACATTAATGAAATGGGTTTTTGTTTGTTTTGATCATTTTCTGAATCTGTGAGATTAGATATTTGCTATTTTATTGAAGTTCAAATGTAACATAAATACATTTATACTTAAGAATAAAGTATAAACTCATCATTATCTCAGAAGATAATGTTAACTAAAAAGAGTTTTATCATTAAGTTAGAACTTAATGTCACTTTTAAAAAAAAGTGAGTCCTTAATATTATGTGCCAAATTTATAAAGATAATGTATATACAATGGAACATGAGTTAAATAAGATAACTGAAATCCATTTTGACTATAAAATAAGGTTCACGTATCAATGAGTAAATGCACATTCACTGCTGCTGCTGCTACTAAGTCGCTTCAGTTGTGTCCGACTCTGTGTGATCCCATAGACGGCAGCCCACCAGGCTCCCCTGTCCCTGGGATTCTCCAGGCAAGAACACTGGAGTGGGTTGCCATTTCCTTCTCCAATGCATGAAAGTGAAAGTGAAGTCGCTCAGTCGTGTCCGACTCTTAGCGACCCCAGGGACTGCAGCCTACCAGGCTCATCCATCCATGGGATTTTCCAGGCAAGAGTACTGGAGTGGGGTGCCATTGCCTTCTCCAGCACATTCACTAATAAGTTACAAATAAAAGTTTGTATATTATTTTTCTGCATTGAATGTTTCATAATGATATTATTTTATTTCTCCTTTATTTGCCTATTGTCTGTCCCTCCAACTAGATTATACATTCAGGAAAACAAAAACTGTTTTTGACTGCCATATATAAACCAAGGACCTCATAATACTTTTATTCATAGTTAATGCTAAAAAGAAAACATAAACCAAAAGAGAATTAGGGTCAACCAGTCTGTTCCTATTTAATCCTTTTGTGAAAGATCAATGTTTTCTTCCTTTTTTTTTAGACAAATTGCTCCTCTCTGATCATTATCTTGTATATAGGAATTATTTGTAAGTCAATCTTTGGAGGGGATCTGGTAATCAATTTATAATATGTGCTTGTCAACTTGGGCAAATAGCTGGCATTTAACTCCAGTTTACAAGATAATTCATGCAAAAGAATAACTGATGGGTAAATGTTCCTAAACTTCATTGGTTATGCTTATAGTTATTAGCCCGCTGACATTTCAAAATGACATGAAACACAATGGAATATATTATGAAGGTAATTGTCAGCTTAGTTCCAAATCTCTATTTCCTTCCTCTGGTCAGTTAATTACTAAATTACATGTCATTTACTTTTCAAAGACAAACTGTAAACACTTTCATAGTTTAATCCCATTCTTCCAAGAAGAGAGCACTAGTAATGAGTCTTGGGTATCTTTGGGGGTGGGGACAGACTGATTTATGAATAGGATGATCAGTAGGAAGGACTGCAGATCCCAGCTCTCTTTTTATAACTGACTCAGGGCATGCATCTGGGTAAGATCACAAAACTGTAGCCCCAGCTTCTCTATACTGAATTAACGCTGACAGCATGGAGCTACTATAGCCCTCCCAGAGGAGTCGTGACAATTAATGAACTAATGTTAGTGGAAAACGGTGCACTTCTCTGAGGAAGTGATCTGATAATTATATACTATTATTGTCATGTAATCCAGTTATATCTATCTATATCATCTATCTAATAGATGATAGATATAATAGTTATATCATCTATCTAATAGAAATTTCTATGGAACTTAAAAGACAGTAGATACTCTAAAAGGATAAGATGCTAACATAATTTTAAATGTGGTAGTAGCTATTTGTGGTCATAATATTCAAGAAAATAATACTATTCTTGACTATATTTAATTTCTGTATATTGCCGATTATTTTTCAAATTTTAAGTTTGCAAAGCTTACTCTCACTGAAATGGGAATAAAGGGTTAGTTTTACATAAAAATATTGACTACATATTTTGTAGGTATGGGCAATGTTATAAGACCAATCAATGATGAAGAATAAAGGAAATCAAACTTTGTACATTCTAAAGTTCTTCCAAAAATCATATCTGGAATGAGTTGTAGAAATTAATATATTCCAGCATACATTAAAAAATGCTTGTAAAATTCAGTGACTTCAATTATCAGAAATCTGTTATTACTTAGAATCGCTAAATGGTAACCTACTTTCAAGTAAGGTAAAATACTTTTTCATGAAACATGTCAAAATAGAGGAGAGAAAAAGTTTTCCACTGTTACAGAAGAAATTTAGAAATGGCATTAAAAAATTAAAGTCATCTGAGCAGATACAAACTTTTGTGCAAAATTCAAAGAGGAAAGTCTATTTTAGTAACTTTTAACATTATATATATATATAATATATATTATATATATATAATAGAAAATGAGTAGAGTTTGAAGTTCAAAGATATTCATGTGGGAATCCTAGTTTTGTTAATTTCTAATTGTATGGTGATGGACCAGTCTATCCATGGACCCGTTTCTGTATCTAGGACACAGTATTAATGATGCTCTCTTGACAACACTGGTCTCAGATTTGGATATGAGTACACAGAATGCCTAATAGTGTGTAGTAAGTGGTGACTGTTTCTTAGGAGTCATACTTTTACTATGCTTAATCTTTATTGGCCATGTACCAAAAGACAGTGAAAGATTATCAGTAGTTTTTTTTTTTTTTTTTTTTTGGAATGGGAGAGGATTAAGAATATTGGTAATAAAAATATTAGGAATCACAAATTTGGGGGAATGGATTGTAATGAAATCAGCCTGTAAAAACTTTCTTAAATTATCTACCACAGTTAAACTCTATTTTACAACATTGTAATCGTGATGACTTTTTAAAATATATAAATAAAATATATTTATAAAATATATAAGTAGTTTTCATCTGTTCTTAAAAGAGATTGTTCTATCATTATACTTAGCATGTGGACCTAAAAAAAGTAAAAAGAACACAATGGTAATAAGTAAAACAAAGAATCCTCACCTCCCATTTGATAATCATTTCCTTGGGTTGAGAAGCTTGAACTCTTATGTTTTGTGGATTCTTGTCTGGAGCTGTAAAATTATAAATATGAAAATTACTTTTCCCCACTGTATTATATACAAATATATCATCCCTCTGCCCATAATAAACAGATTTTTACATAACTTTGATTATATTTATTTATATCTGACCCAGTTTGTAAAAAGATTCACAGCACTTTTATATAATGATTTTAGAATATATATTTCACATATTATATTTATACATATTATGAAATGATCACAATAGTTAGTTAACACATCTCACCTCACACACACACACACACACACACATATATATATATATATAAGGAGTAAAATCATGTTTATGGAGTGATATAATTATTATTCATCAGAGAATAGAAGGTTTACTTTACCTGTCTTCATTTTAAACCTGCTCTTAAAATTCTAAACACACTAAATATACATTTTAGTTTTAAATCTGCTTTACTTTTTCTTTTAGAATTATTGTTAGAAATGTGATATGAATGTTTGCCTCTACGTGAATAAAATTAAAGGTCATATATTAAATCAACAGCTAAGTTTTAGGGGCATCAAATAGGAAACAGCAGGTAATGTCCCCATGAAATATATTTGGATGAATCTATTATATATTCCTTGGAAGGAAAGTTATGACCAACCTAGATAGCATATTCAAAAGCAGAGACATTACTTTGCCAACAAAAGTCCGTCTAGTCAAGGCTATGGTTTTTCCAGTGGTCACGTATGGATGTGAGAGTTGGACTGTGAAGAAAGCTGAGTGCCAAAGAATTGATGGTTTTGAACTGTGGTGTTGGAGAAGACTCTTGAGAGTCCCTTGGAATGCAAGGAGATCCATCCATTCCATTCTGAAGGAGATCAGCCCTGGGATTTCTTTGGAAGGAATGATGCTAAGGCTGAAACTCCAGTACTTTGGCCACCTCATGCGAAGAGTTGACTCATTGGAGAAGACTCTGATGCTGGGAGGGCTTGGGGGCAGGAGGAGAAGGGGACGACAGAGGATGAGATGGCTCGATGGCATCACCGACTCGATGGACGTGAGTCTGAGTGACCTCCGGGAGTTGGTGATGGACAGGGAGGCCTGGCGTGCTGCGATTCATGGGGTCGCAAAGAGTCAGACACGACTGAACAACTGAACTGAACTGATTTTATAAGAAGGGTTAAGTATGCAGTTTAGTGCCAAGATGAACTTATACTAAAATGATACAAGTACCTGATTATTATCTCTGCTTATATTTTTTCAATCCCCAAAGGGAATTATATCCTAGTATATTTCAGACAGAGAGGGAAAAAATACCATGCTATGACCACATTATTAATCATTTCCAATTCAGTAATACAAATTTCAGCACTCTCAATATTTTGCTTTATTGGTTTATAATATTATATAAGGCTCACGTTTACAATATTATATTTTGAATTCTGTATATACTGCAGCATGTTGGTTCTTGAGAATTTTTTTAAAGCATCTTGAGATTTTAGGTAGATATTAGATATCTATTTAGCTATTGAGATACAAAAAATACACTAAATGCATAAAATAGCATTACATGCAGTAAAAATTGAATGTACTATCTATAACATGTCAAGAGTTTTACTTCAGAAAGTTGAAATGAGAAAAATAAAGAGAAAGTTGACTTTAATATACATTGAACTTTAGTTTATAACTTATTTATGGTATCTGATTTTAACATAATACTCAGCTATCAGAAATTGCTCAGAATAATGCTTGTTCATGTTCTTCAAATATTTATATACAACTTACAAGACTGATATCCTTTGACTATTTTCCATGTTGTTAGTTCTCTACTGGAGGAAATCTAAAATCCTACACCATGGCATCAATCCTTTTCTTTAAAAGATGTTCAAGGATGCGGCAAACTAAAATATTTTGTTAGAAACTTGAGGTGTGAGCGTCCTTACCTGCTGGGGGTGTTTCATGATGGCCTGATGGGTGGCTAGGCTGGCTTCTCCCAACTTCATTCATGGCTATGACCCTGAACTGGTATCTCACATATGGAGCCAAAGACAGCACGACTGTTGTTTCCTTTCCTTGGACTCGAGTCAGTTCTTCCCACCTTCCAGGCTCCTCTTTGTTTCCTTCAAATTCTACAATATACTCTGGCAGTGGGAACACAGAAAAACACATTAGAAAAGACTGAGAATGTTTAAGGTATACTCAATATGCCAGCAAATTTGGAAAACTCAGCAGTGGCCACAGGACTGGAAAAGGTCAGTTTTCATTCCAATCCCAAAGAAAGGCAATGCCAAAGAATGCTCAAACTACTGCACAATTGCACTCATCTCACACGCTAGTAAAGTAATGCTCAAAATTCTCCAAGCCAGGCTTCAGCAGTACGTGAACCGTGAACTTCCTGATGTTCAAGCTGGTTTTAGAAAAGGCAGAGGAACCAGAGACCAAATTGCCAACATCTGCTGGATCATGGAAAAAGCAAGAGAGTTCCAGAAAAACATCTATTTCTGCTTTATTGACTATGCCAAAGCCTTTGACTGTGTGGATCACAATAAACTAGAAAATTCTGAAAGAGATGGAAATACCAGACCACCTGACCTGCCTCTTGAGAAATCTGTATGCAGGTCAAGAAGCAACGATTAGAACTGGACATGGAACAACAGACTGGTTCCAAATAGGAAAAGGAGTACGTCAAGGCTGTATACTGTCACCCTGCTTATTTAACTTATATGCAGAGTACATCATGAGAAGCCCTGGGCTGGAAGAAACACAAGCTGGAATCAAGATTGCTGGGACAAATATCAATCACCTCAGATATGCAGATGACACCACCCTTATGGCAGAAAGTGAAGAGGAACTAAAAAGCCTCTTGATGAAAGTGAAAGAGGAGAGTGAAAAGGTTGGCTTAAAGCTCAACATTCAGAAAACGAAGATCATGGCATCTGGTCCCATTACCACATGGGAAATAGATGGGGAAACAGTATCAGACTTCCATTTTCTTGGGCTCCAAAATCACTACAGATTGTGACTGCAGCCATGAAATTAAAAGACGCTTACTCCTTGGAAGGAAACTTATGACCAACCTAGATAGCATATTCAAAAGCAGAGACATTACTTTGCCAACAAAGGTTCATCTAGTCAAGGCTATGGTTTTTCCTGTGGTCATGTATGGATGTGAGAGTTGGACTGTGAAGAAAGCTGAGTGCTGAAGAATTGATGCTTATGAACTGTGGTGTTGGAGAAGACTCTTGAGAGTCCCTTGGAATGCAAGGAAATCCATCCATTCCATTCTGAAGGAGATCAGCCCTGGGATTTCTTTGGAAGGAATGATGCTAAAGCTGAAACTCCAGTACTTTGGCCACCTCATGCGAAGAGTTGACTCATTGGAGAAGACTCTGATGCTGGGAGGGATTGGGGGCAGGAGGAGAAGGGGACGACAGAGGATGAGATGGGTTGATGGCATCACCGACTCGATGGACGTGAGTCTGAGTGAACTCTGGAAGTTGGTGATGGACAGGGAGGCCTGGCGTGCTGCGATTCATGGGGTCGCAAAGAGTAGGACACGATTGAGTGGCTGAACTGAACTGAAGGTTTATATATAATATTAAAGTTTTAAAGGATGTTTTATGGATAATCCACTCATGCACCAGTGGCTTTAATATTAATATTAACTCTGGAGAGCACAGCTGCCCCAAGTCTTCCCTACCGCTGATATTGCTATTGTGGTCATCTCCAGCCTCCCATGTCAGTCGAACACTTCTGTTCTGTCTTTCTGACAAGTGAAGGTTTTCTGGTGGATCCGGAACATCTGATTAATAATGAAAAATAAAGTAAGGAGAAGGCAGATCATTGTCTTGTCAATCCCACTTCCTCACTCAGGCACCCTGAAATCCCCTGCTTCCCCTCCATGCCCTGCCTCCACTCTGACCTGCCAAATCTCACCTGACCTTCTGGTTCTATTTCAAATGCAGGTTCATCCACACTGTTCCCAACTGTAAGTATTACCTCCCTTTACTGGGACTAATACAGCTCATACACTTATTTATATGCTTGGTTCATCTCTTGTACGGGACTAAACAGATCTTCCACAGTAGTAACCATACTTTATTCATCTTTACATCCCCAGTGCCTTGCACATAAATGTTTTGTGACTAAGTAAACAGTGTATTATCACTCAAATCATGCATGTGATTATCATATTAGAATCATAAACTTAGGTCCTATAAGTACAGGAAAATAAGAACATGAATTTAGGCTTTCTTTTCTACATGCTTTGCATTTTTCATTTATAACAATGAATTATCAGTATATCGTACCTGGAGTTCTAAAGAAGAGTAGGAAAGGGATTTATATTGGAAGAAGATATTGAGCTGATAAATGTTGTGACAGAGATTAGAAACCCAAGTAGGCAATGACACATTTTAAGCGTGTTAAAGTACACAGAAATTTCTGGTACTTTAAACATAAAAGGAACAGTAAAAGAAAAACAAAAAAAAAAGGATCACTAATGATCCTGACTTCTAAAATTTGGTTTCACTTCTCTCGTAAATTCAAGGACACATTTTTTCAGAGTAGACAATCAAAGTCCTATCTAATGATACCTCTTAGGCAAGCTTTCTTCTCCAAGTGGGAAAAAACATCCATTATCTCTGTATTTAACAACTGTTGGGAATTTATACTGACAAACATTGTTTTCACTTCAGGAGATAGCATGTTTATTTTTAAAATGTGGTCAGTGACTACGTTCACACTGTAGAATCCTAAATGATAATTTATTGTAGAGCCCTAAATAAGAATTTATTTCCTCCACAGGCTTGAGATTATCTGAACTCAGAGAATTTAAGCTTGTCTTCAGCACTTACTAAGTCTACTATTTCTCAAATTTCTTGAAACAACCAGTGCAGCCTGTTTTGTCTGATATTAAAATCTGCTCTTTCTGAGAATGACATGGAACTACGATAGATGGACTGCAATTGAGGCCTAAAAGCCTGTTGCTCTTAAAGGAGGCTTCTGGCAGGGCTTTGGAAAGTAACTTCTGATTGAAAAGGGTCAACCATATGCTTGAAAAAACTACTTTCCAGGAAAAAGAGTCTTTTAGAAACTATACATGGATTTGACATTTGTTACTGTCAGATGCCCCCTATCTCATTAAATATTCATTATTTAATTTTCATTCTAAAAACATTTGGCAATTGCTTCATCAATAAATAGTACATATACTCATAGTCACTATTTAAAATTATCAAACTTTAATAGTTCTAGAAGACTGACATATCAAATTTCACAAGAAAATTTATGTGGCATGTATCAGGTGGTAGGGACACCACTCTCCTTGCCATTGCTCAAAATTCTTGAGGGCAAAGCCCATGAATCCTGACATTGACATTTAAAATTGTACCTGGGACAAACTCGAGTCTACCTGAATTTTAACCATTTTATCTGGTGAATCACTTACTGGAATGATTACTAAGGACTGAACTTTTCTGCTTTTAGTTCCCTGAAGTATCTGAAAGACATCTCCTAAAAAGGTTTCTTTTAAACCAAGTCCATACCACCTATCATCTGATAGGTAAAAACCGAACATTTTTGGGCATTTTTAGGTGGTCATTTGTTTCACTTGAAACATGGTGGTCATTTATCTCACTTGAAATAAAGTGGTCATTGGCCTCACTAGTAAAGATCCAGCCTCTTTACTCATTTTCCACCAGCCTACCTCAAGAGGGACTGAATTCTTTCCTCTCGTCTGTACCCATGGGAGGCAGCCTCCCTATGAATCCCAGTGACCAGAGTGCTAAGGATACAAATGCCTGTTAATAGAAAGGATTTATCTAGACACATGGTCAAGGCATTTAAAATACTTCTCTGGTGGTTTAAGACACTAAAAAACCTGCCTGCAATGCAGGAGACATGGGTTTGACCCCTGGGTCGGGAAGATCCCCTGGAGAAGGGAATGGCAACCCACTCCAGTATTCTTGCCTGGGGAAATCCCATGGACAGAGGATCCTGGCGGGCTACAGTCTATGGGGTCACAAAGAGTTGGACATGATTGAGTGATTAACGCTGTCTCTCACCAAACCACTTTTAAGGACTGTTAGCAAGCTAAAGGAAAACTAAGTGCTACCCACTGAAATACAGTAATAAGAGAAAGCTAAAAATATCTTTGTCAGGCTCCTAGCAAAAAGTAAACAGTTCACACAACTTAAGGTGATTCAGTGAGTTTGTAATAAAGACTCAAAAGATATGAGCAGAATATCTGGGGTGAGGGGGTGGGGGTTGGGGCACAGGCAGTTACTAGAATCCCATCAGGGAGAGCTGTGTGGACAAAGCCTCTCTGGGAGCATAGATGACCATGGCAAAGGCACACAGCCAGCCTGCAGGGAGGCAGCATCCGGAGAACACACCCTCCACCCACCGCCTCTCCTGCCATGGCTCCCCACTGGCCGAAGCAAATGAAAGCTTGAAGGTAAGCGCTTTATCGATTGGGGAAGGCAATGGCACCCCACCCCAGTACTTTTGCCTGGAAAATCCCATGGATGGAGGAGCCTGGTAGGCTGCAGTCCATGGGGTCGCTAAGAGTCAGACATGACTGAGCGACTTCACTTTCACTTTCACGCACATGACTGGAGAGGGAAATGGCAACCCACTCCAGTGTTCTTGCCTGGAGAATCCCAGGGACGGGGGAGCCTGGTGGGCTGCCGTCTATGGGGTCGCAGAGAGTCGGACACGACTGAAGCGACTTAGCAGCAGCAGCAGCTTTATCGATGCCCACCGTTTTCCAGATTCAGAGAGCAGGTGAGACTGAATCCGGAAGGGAAACTAGGAGAGCTATCCAACAGTCTACAAGCTGTAAACATGGATGACTGCAAGCATAATTGCATTGATTATGCCAAAGGGGCATGCACACTGCTTTCTAATTATAATTATTATTTAAAAAAAAAAAAATCAGAAGCCTTTCTCTGCATAAGAGCCCTTCAAGTCCCTCCGTCTCCTTCCAAATGGGGCCCTGGGAATTGAGCTCGGTCTGGCCTCTGGTTTAGATCAGGACCACTGTTTAATCACCACTGGACCCCACCCTCACATCTCCACACTAGCCCACCTCTATCCCTCAGCCACATTTCTCTGTGTACAGTTCAAGGGTCCTGGGAATGCAAGCGTACTTCAGTTTCTTTCTGCTGATAGCACCACCTACCTCCCACTGCTTCTAGCAACATTACCCAAGCAGAAAAAAAGAAATTAAGCATTAATTAACTTCTTTAGAATAAGAAGAGGTAAAACCATTTGAAAGTATGGTAACTAATTGAAAAATTTAAACTAACAAACAGGCACAGGCTTAAATAATCATTGGCTTAATTGCCAAGAACAGTGGAATTTAATCAGTAATAGAGAAAAAAAAAGAACAAAGATCTCTCTACTAGTTAGTGCGCTTACCAAGGACAGTTACTTGCGTCATATCAGCAACGCTATCCAGAGCAGTGTGAGCAGAACATGAGTATATACCTTCATCTTCCATGGTTACATTAGATATCGTCAGATTAGCTCCATCAATAATTATCCTACCAGGAAAAAAGTGAGGCTGTGATGAGGATGAAAATAATAGAAAAGAAATGTAATCATGTCAAAAATAAATATTCTCCATGGAAAATATTTCAAGGAAGAATTCTTTGTTTAAAAGCCTGTCACATAATGCATTTTATTGGAGAATTCAATAGTTGAAAACTGGGGATAAAACATTATTAAAATGCACAAAAACATTAAAACGCACAAGTCATGAAAGGGATCAGGTTTGTTTGTTTTTAATTTATGCAATCCAACCATCTGTGATTCATGGGTCAGTGATGAAACTGTCTTGCCTGGTATGTCTAAAGACTGTACAATAATTAGGATACATTTAAATAATTCTTCAGGCACGTTTGGGAAACCACCTACACAGGATCAACTAGGGTGCTTCTTACAAAGATGGATTTCTGAATCACACCTCAGTTCTACAGAGCCAGGATATCTTAGCTGAAGTGTAGTAATCTGTCTTTGACAACCTTCTCTTTTCTCCATCCTTCCAACCTCCCACATAGAATGCGCATTAAAATCTGATACAAATTAAACTGTGACTCATTTGAACACTAGATGGCAGAGTAGGACTTCTTTTTGGAAATTATTTGATGCTTTATTATTTGCCAATTTTTAATTGAGTTTACATGATTTTTAAATAAATTATACCTTTTATTCTATGCCTATGTATTATTTAGCCTAATTATTCAAGTGATTTTTTAAAATAAAGTTCCATTAAATTTGAGATATGTTCACAGCAGTTTGTTATTTGGTTGAAATAAACAATGTCTTCCTTGATAAGAAGAGAAAATCTCACATAATTTTTTTTTAATATAAAACATATGAACTGTTAAAAATTCTGAGTTAAAAGAAGTCACTTAAAAGTGTAGTAAAGTTAAATATGGTTCTTCCCTTTGATGATAGACAACGTCATCTTAGCTTTATGCCAGTAACTGAACGATTTGCCAATTGATACTACCTGTTATTTCTAGTCAAGAAACTCACTATAATTCTAATGAAGAAGCTTTGACATAAATCAGTTTCTCAGTTCATGTTAGCTATGTGTCCATTTGGTACAAATATCAGAATATTACATACACTTACAACCTTGAAAAGTTTACCTGCTTAGATGAAGAAATATGATTTAATAACCTCTTCAGGAGGGCTGTTTGAGCCCTGCACATCCACCAGGGCCCAGAGAAGCTGAAATATAGCCTACGATCTTCTTGCCAAGATTTATCCCCTGGTGCGCGGCTGCTTCAGGCCAGAAAGAAACGGCAACTTTTCTGTAATGTTCTGTGTTTTAAGAACTCAGAAATGTGCCTCTTTTTAATCAAGGTAGAATGACTCACTGGTTCTTGAAATGTGGTAGCTATGATGTACCAAGGGAAGTTATTAAAATTCCATGCGTTGGCCTCAGTCCAGGTTCTGAATCAGAACTTCTAGGAACACGGCAAGGGCCTCTGCATTTGAACAAGATAACTGGGGACTTCTCACTCACATCAAAATTTGACTATTTGTGTTAGCAAGGATGCACTCTGCTGTGCAGAAATAAGAAATAGCTCCAATTTCTCAGTGCATAAGAACACAACCCTTTAGGTCTCATGTTTCCATCAGAGGACAACTGTATTCTGCTTGAAGAAGTCCTTTCATTACATTTGATAAGCATATTATACATTTTAAAAATGGATTCTACTCTACCTATGGAACCTGCTCTCTGGCTTCATCTTCATCTCTGCCCCTCCTGGTCTTTCCCCCTGTTTTTACCTGTTTAATTATCTTCCTTGAGAACCCTGCCATCACCTGCAATGTCTCACCTCCCTCATCTGAAACATCTAGCTTGCTAGTCCCCAACCCATGTTAACCTCCACTGTTTTCTTGCTCCATTTTGTCTGTGTAACAGCCAAACTTCACTCCAGACAACATGACAACATGGTTCTCTCTTTGGGGACCTGTGTTTGAGGCTCCAACTATGATTGTGTAATCCTGAACAAAACTTGGAGCCTAATTCATGTTATCTAAGAAATGGGCATAACAATATTTTCTTTCTCTTCAGGAGAAGTAAATGAGGGGAAAACACACAAAATGATTGGTGTCCAGAGCCTGGCTTAGTACGTGCTCAGACAGTGTTACTAATATTAATCAAATTGATTCAATTCATTGTTGGCTCATAACTCATTACATTTCTTAATATCCCCAACTGCCCATTCCTTATGCCTTTTGGCTTGAACAAACTACCTTAGTTCTTCATTTCTTAGGAAGGGACCCTTCTATCCTTATAATCTCTGCCTAATCGAATGCCTTATAGCTCTGAATCCTTATCTTTCAGCCATAAGTTCTACCCCATTCATTTGCTGCAATTTTCAAGGGGAAAAAGTACCCCTTCCATGATGCCAAGATAAAGCCTTCCCACTTGTGCTCTTGACACCTGTTCCCTCTCATCCTCCTGTTCACAGACATATAGACACATCCCAAACCCCACTGCGATCTCCCCTGCAGGGCAGTCCTTCACTCTGTCGTCATGATAGTCCACATTACATTTGTTAAGCACAGTCAAAATTTTACAAATGGTTTGATGTTACATCCATTTTCCATTTCATTTTTCGATGTTAACAACATTGTATTGTCTAGAACCTGCTGCAGGATAGAAATCCACAGAAAATCCCTTGAGATCATTCCAGCCTTCCTGGGATAATCAAGAGAAAGCAAGGATGAGAGGCACTAAAACAACATGAGGCATCCGGCAGGTATAAAGGCCCAGGTGGCAGTTCTCAATGCTCATCACACCCCTGTATGTGACAGGAGCCAGGAAGGAAGAGAAACAGGTATTTTCTCTTCTTTTTCCCCCTCTATGCGTCTTTGGATCAGAAATGTAACCACTTTCTAGGTAAAAAGCTCTGGCTTCCATCCTAGTGACGAAAAGGCACCCCAGCAGAAGGTGAGACAGAGGAGCCTACTAATGGTTCTACAGAAATTGAGCGGACACCTGTGATCTCAACTTCCTGCTAAAATTTCACGCCTGCTCCTGGCTCCAGTCAAGACTAGCCAGCAACAGTCACTCCCAGCCCTTCCCACACCAGATATCTCTTCTATGTTAAGGTTACTGTCCTTCCCCTGACCTGTATTTAAAGAAAACTAGAAGAATATCTGCATTACTTAAGTGACCAGATAGCCAGAGCCAGCATCCTGCAGAAGCTGTAAAACTGAGTCACAGAAAAAGGCTGTTATGAATGTCTGGATTCAGGGCCTAAATATGCAGGTAACATCACCAACAAGCCGTGAGTCTGATTTCCTTCTCAGCTATAACCCAGAGATTATATGGAGGATCCCAGATAACTAGACAGTAGTGAAAACAGAGGGAGAATTTGGGGATATCTGAGCAGCTGATGAATTGACTGACACCCGACCAAAGGCTGAAGATCTCTGCTGCAATGTGTAGCCTTTAAGGTATCATTGCTATTCTCCTTTTATGCCCCTGACAACTGGTTGCGGTACATATGCTGTCTTTCCACAAACATTACATTTACAGAAGAGATGCGATAGAATAAATTAAGAACCTAGGCTAA
This sequence comes from Tragelaphus eurycerus, assembly GCA_935064755.1. NCBI lineage: Eukaryota > Metazoa > Chordata > Mammalia > Artiodactyla > Bovidae > Tragelaphus > Tragelaphus eurycerus. The sequence continues at coordinate 42,141,496 of CAKXYN010000001.1, forward strand.
GACCAATCAATACCTTTAGAGAGAGGTGGCACACACACTCACAAATACCAAAATAGAACAACCAGGTAACAGGAGACAAGAGTACCGGAGAAATGAGTAGAATGAATCATCACAGCTAAATTGGACTGAGTAGTGAGTATATTCTAGTACTTGGTGTTAACGCACAATAATCCTATGATGAACTCACCCTGAAAAACTTTTTTGAACTAAACTATGTTATAGAATATAAAACTGAGGCACAGAAAAATTAGGCAACCCGGAGAAAAGCTTAATTCCAAAAGATATTCCATGGACCCCAATGTTCACTGCAGCACTATTTACAACAGCTAGGACATGGAAGCAAGCTTAATGTTCACCGACAGACGAATGGATGCAGAAAATGTGCCACATATTCACAATGGAATAAACTCAGCCATAAATAGGAATGGAATGGTGCTATTTGCAGAGATGAGGATGAACCTAGAGACTCTCAAACAGAGTAAAGTCAGTCAGAAATACTAACACATGTGTGTGGAATATAGAAAAAATTGGTGTAGATGAACCTATTTGCAAAACAGAAATGGAGACAGGTGTAGAAAACACATGTATGGATACAAAGGTGGCATGGTGGTGGGATGAACTGGGGAGTTGGGGCCGATGTGTATTCAGTACTATGTGTAAAACAGGTAACTAATGAGAACCTGCTGTGCAGCACTGGGAACTCTACTTACTGCTCTGTGGTGACCTAATGGGAAGGAAATGAAAAGTAAAAATGGGAATATATATATATATATATATATATATATATATATATATATATGGATGGCTGATTCACTTTGCTGTATAGCAGAAAGTAACACAACACTAAAAATTTTACTTCAATAAAAATTTTAAAAATACAGAAAACGTTAGGCACCTTGTCTAAGGTCACAAACCCAGTAAGTGAGAACACTGGGATTCCAACCCCAGGCCTCTGGGCTCCAGAGCCCATGCTTTTAATAATGATATTGCCACCACCTCGTGTAGAAAAGCAAGTCTTGTCTAAGGATCTTCAGATTTAGATATTCAGAATGATGGATAACAAAATAAGCCTGCAGGTGAGACTTGGCTCAAACATGGTCACTGTTTAATACCTAACTCAGCAACAATGTCAAAGAAAGGAGAATTGTCCTCTTCTTTCAAAAGACAGCATATGTATTCAGTAAATAGTATTTTCTTTGATGTACTTAATAATGTTTAGAACTAGTCAGCATCTATTCATAGTCTATATTCTCTTCTCGATTTTTATATATTCTCTACAAAGAAAGTGGACAGCTCAAAAATTTACTTGTCCATACTTAACTAAGGGGAAGGGTTGAAGATATGATTTAGGTTCTGCCCATGAGACAGACTCCTGTGAGACTGGGAGGGAGAAGGGACAGGACACCAGCCCCTCCTCTGGGGTCGTGTGAGCCACTCAGTCGTGTCCGACTCTTTGCAACCCCATGGACTGTAGCCTACCAGGCTCCTCCATCCATGGGATTTTCCAGGCAAGAACACTGGATCTTCTCCACGAGATCTTCCCGACCCAGGGATTGAACCTGGGTCTCCCACATTGTAGACAGATGCTTTACCGTCTGAGCCACTAGGGAATCTCTTATATGAAAAACAGTTAGCAAAAATGAAAAGACCAATGATTGAGGGCAAAGTGAAAGAAGTACTTTATATGAACTTTTAAATATTGCCTTAAAGACTGAAAGGTAATATATCAATGCAGTGTAAATACTTTTACCACTATTTTTCTTTCTAACGCAAGGTTTAATCCCAAGCCAATATCATGAGATACGGTAATGGTTTACCCACCTGCCATCTTCGGTGCCGTTAATCTCAAAGGCTTCTCCATCTTTACTCCAGGACAACTTCAAACTGTATTTCAGATGTGAGTCACATTTGCTCTCACAGTGTAATTCCAGTGTATGTGATTTGGGGACCCGAGGATTCTTGGGAGAAACACTAAGGTTTGTAGCATCTGTTTTTATAAAACAAAGATACCAGTCAGAAGTACAGAACAGCTTATTTTATTGTCAAAGTGAAAGTAAAGGTCACTCACAGTCATGTCTGACTCTTTGTGACCCCATGGACTATAGAGTCCATGGAATTCTCCAGGCCAGAATACTGGAGTAGGTAGTCTTTCCCTTCTCCAGGGGATCTTCCCAACCCAGGGATCGAACTCAGGTCTCCCACATTGCAGGCAGATTTTTCACCAGGTGAGCCACACGGGAAGCCCAAGACAACTGGAGTGGGTAGCCTATCCCTTCTCCAGGGATATTCCTGACCCAGGAATTGAACCAGGGTGTCCTGTATTGCAGGGGGATTCTTTACCAACTGAACTCCCAATGAACACTTAAGTTATCAACAAGTTGGCAGCAGTGGGATTATTGTCAAGTGCCTGTCATTTAATCAACCAAAATGGTCAACAATTATTGTCAAATCTTCAAGCACTATTTATCACACTGTCATTTCTTAACATCACATATCATTACTAATTTTGTGCCATCCTGGCCAGGGCACCTCAGTGGAAGTATGTATTAATAGCACTATCCCTTTCTACTTCCTGGACAAAGGGAAAAAGAAGAAAGCAAGGAAGCAAATGCATCCAGGTGTTGAAAATAATATGAATTCTCCTCCCAGTGCTCTGGATATGTGATAAAAATATCATGAAGAAAAGAAGAAAATCAAATAACTTCCTATTACCATGCTTATTATTAGCCCAAACCTGAGGTTAAATGCTGCAGCCTATGCACAGATGAACTAACTACATGAAGCTGTGGAATGTGAACATAAGCCCCATGAAGACAGAGGCTATGTCTACTCTGTTACTACATTCATGTGTTCACAGAACCCAGAAGGGAGCGAGTTACAGTGAGTCACATTTTGAAAATAAACGAGTAATATCAATACTATAAAGCTCAAACATTGGTACCATGGCTATACTGAAAAATGTTTTATTATAATTGTTTCAAACATATAATCCTTACCGCTAAGGATCATAATAAGGCAGATATATTTTACCAGAATGTGGTAATTGCTAAGCTTCTCAGAAGCTGACTTCCAATTTCACTATCATGCCCTAGTATTTGCTATCTATATGTTACTCAAAAAGCTGATTAAAATGTGAAAGTGTTAGTAATATTAATTATTTGATAACCCAAGCACAACATTTGAAGAGATTATCAAACTAAATTAATTTCAAGCAAATTACTAAACATCCTATTCCTAATTTGAAAGTCAGAAATCTATTGAATGATAACCAATACTGTTTGATAAGTACTTGTTTAACAAGACTCTAAGGTTCACATTCATTGTGACATTTTATAATTATAACAATTCTGTGAAAATATCTCTGCCTTACAGAGAAGATAATTTAAAAGGCTAAAATGAAATTAAGTAATGACACTAATATTTTCTAATTAGTAAGGGACTGAACTATAATTCGAACTCAAGACTGGAAGAGACCAAAACTCATGCTTTCATGGCTAATACACACAGGAAAAGATGCTCAACATCATTCATTATTAGAGAAATGCAATTCAAAATCACAATGAGGTATCATCTCATGTTGGTCAGGATGGCCACCATCAAAAAGTCTACAAACCATAAATGCTGGGGAGGGTGTGGGGAAAAGGGAACCGTCTTACACTATAGGTGGGAATGCAAACTGGTATAGCCACTATGGAGAACAGTGTGGAGATTCCTTTAAAAAAGGGAAATTGAACTAACATATGACCCAGCAATCCCACTGCTGGGCACACACACCAAGGAAACCAGAATTGAAAGAAACACATGTATCCCAATGTTCACTGCAGCACCATTTACAATAGCCAGGACATGGAAGCAACCTAGATCCCCATTGGCAGACGAATGGATAAGGAAGCTGTACATATACACAATGCAATCTTATAACGAGGTGGATGAAACTGGAGTCTATTATACAGAGTGAAGTTAAGTCAGATCTACACAGTCAAAGGCTTTGGCATAGTCAATAAAGCAGAAATAGATGTTTTTCTGGAACTCTCTTGCTTTTTCCATGATCCAGCAGATGTTGGCAATTTGGTCTCTGGTTCCTCTGCCTTTTCTAAAACCAGCTTGAACATCAGGAAGTTCACCGTTCACATATTGCTGAAGCCTGGCTTGGAGAATTTTGAGCATTACTTTACTAGCGTGTGAGATGAGTGCAATTGTGCGGTAGTTTGAGCATTCTTTGGCATTGCCTTTCTTTGGGATTGGAATGAAAACTGACCTTTTCCAGTCCTGTGCGCACTGCTGAGTTTTCCAAATTTGCTGGTATATTGAGTGCAGCACTTTCACAGCATCATCTTTCAGGATTTGCAATAGCTCCACTGGAATTCCATCACCTCCACTAGCTTTGTTCGTAGTGATGCTTTCTAAGGCCCACTTGACTTCACATTCCAGGATGTCTGGCTCTAGGTCAGTGATCACACCATTGTGATTATCTGGGTCGTGAAGCTCTTTTTTGTACAGTTCTTCTGTGTATTCTTGCCACCTCTTCTTAATATCTTCTGTTAGGTCCATACCATTTCTGTCCTTTATCAAGCCCATCTTTGCATGAAATGTTCCTTTGGTATCTCTGATTTTCTTGAAGAGATCCCTAGTCTTTCCCATTCTGTTGTTTTCCTCTATTTCTTTGCATTGATCACTGAAGAAGGCTTTCTTATCTCTTCTTGCTATTCTTTGGAACTCTGCATTCAGATGTTTATATCTTTCCTTTTCTTCTTTGCTTTTTGCTTCTCTTCTTTTCACAGCTATTTGTAAGGCCTCCCCAGACAGCCATTTTGTTTTTTTGCATTTCTTTTCCATGGGGATGGTCTTGATCCCTGTCTCCTGTACAATGTCACGAACCTCAGTCCATAGTTCATCAGGCACTCTATCAGATCTAGGCCCTTAAATCTATTTCTCACTTTCACCTGATCTGCCTCTTGAGAAATTTGTATGCAGGTCAGGAAGCAACAGTTAGAACTGGACATGGATCAACAGACTGGTTCCAAATAGGAAAAGGAGTACGTCAAGGCTGTATATTGTCACCCTGTTTATTTAACTTATATGCAGAGTTCATCATGAGAAACGCTGGACTGGAAGAAACACAAGCTGGAATCAAGATTGCTGGGAGAAATATCAATAACCTCAGATATGTAGATAACACCACCCTTATGGCAGAAAATGAAGAGGAACTAAAAAGCCTCTTGATGAAAGTGAAAGTGGAGAGTGAAAAGGTTGGCTTAAAGCTCAACATTCAGAAAACAAAGATCATGGCATCCGGTCCCATCACTACATGGGAAATAGATGGGGAAACAGTGGAAACAGTGTCAGACTTTCTTTTTCTGGGCTCCAAAATCACTGCAGATGGTGACTGCAGCCATGAAATTAAAAGATGCTTACTCCTTGGAAGGAAAGTTATGACCAACCTAGATAGCATATTCAAAAGCAGAGACATTACTTTGCCAACAAAGGTTCACCTAGTCAAGGCTATGGTCTTTCCTGTGGTCATGTATGGATGTGAGAGCTGGACTGTGAAGAAGGCTGAGCGCCAAAGAATTGATGCTTTTGAAGTATGGTGTTGGAGAAGACTCCTGAGAGTCCCTTGGACTGCAAGGAGATCCAACCAGTCCATTTTGAAGGAGATCAGCCCTGGGATTTCTTTGGAAGGAATGATGCTAAATCTGAAACTCCAGTATTTTGGCCACCTCATGTGAAGAGTTAACTCATTGGAGAAGACTCTGATGCTGGGAGGGATTGGGGGCAGGAGGAGAAGGGGACGACAGAGGATGAGATGGCTAGATGGCATCACTGACTCGATGGATGTAAGTCTGAGTGACCTCCGGGAGTTGGTGATGGACAGGGAGGCCTGGCGTGCTGCGATTCATGGGGTCGCAAAGAGTCGGACACGACTGAGAGACTGATCTGATGTGAAGTAAGTCAGAAAGAGAAACAATACAGTATATTAATGCATATATATGGAATTTAGAAAGATGGTAACGATGATCCCATATGCAAGGCATCAAGAGACATAGATGTGAAGAACAGACTTTTGGACTATGTGGGAGAAGATTAAGGTGGGATGCATTGAGAAAATAGGGGAAAAAAAAAACCTCATGCTTTTAATCACTCTGCTGTATAGCCTCTTAATCAACTCCATTCCTGACATTCTTTTTTCATTTGTAACAATTACGCCCTTAATGTGGTGTATTACACTGACTGACTTGCTTATATTGAAGAATCTTGTGTCCCTGGGATAAAGCCCACTTTATTATGATGCTTTTAAATTATTGTTGGGTTAAAAAAAATATGCCCTTAACTCTCACAGATATGGTTCCTATATACCCCTTACATATACAATGGACATTAGAGCAGACCAAAAGTTTATGAACTTGGCCTTCTCTCTGGCCACTAGCAGTTTCAAGGTCCACTTTGGGCCAAGCACTGTGTTGGGCACTAGGGAGGTCAAGGTTTATTTGGATTCCAGACGTCACTCTCATTACCTTTCACCTGGCAGAGCTGCTCAACTTTGATTAAGGTTGGTTTTATAATGTATTAAGGGCTCCCCAGGTTCAGTGGTAAAGAATCTGCCTGCAATACAGGAGATGCAGGTTTGATCCGTAGTTGGGAAGATCTCCTGGAGGAGGAAATGGTTACCCACTCCCGTATCCTTGCTTGGGAAATCCCATGGACAGAGGACCCAGGCAGGCTACAGTCCATGGGATTGCAAAAGAACTGGACACAACTTAGTGACTAAACAACAACAATAAATAAAGTATAAAAAGAATCATCTTCATTGACCTTATTAGAGTATTTTAAAAATTACATGTATCATTTGAAAATGCAGAGAGACACCCAATATAAGTTGACATCACAGAATACTAATGTTCCTTAAAAATATAGTCCATGGGGTTGGCAGGTTGGGTAACTTTGGGTACAGAAAAGAAAAATACAAAGAAAGAATAAAAGAATGTAAGATACGTGTCGACCGAGAATGTCATACTAAGTGAAACCAGTCAGACAGAGAAGGAGAAGTATCGTGTGACACCCCTTATATGTGGAATCTAAAAACAAATGAACTTACTTACAAAACAGAAATAGACTCACAGACTTAGAGAATGAGTCTATGGTTGCCAGCGGGAAGGATGTGGGGGTCGTTATGGAATTTGGGGTGGACATGTTCACACTGTTATATTTAAAATGGTTAATCAACAAGGACTGATTGTATAGCACAGGGAACTCTGTTCAATGTTATATGGCAGTCTGGATGGGAGGGAATTTGGAAGAGAATGGATACATGTATATGTATGGCTTACTCCCTCCACTATTCATCTGAAACTATAACAACATTGTTAATCAGCTATAATGAATAGAAAACAAAATACAAAATAAAAAGGTAAGAAAATATAGGACAGCAAAGAAGCAGACAGAGTAAGAGAAGAAAAGGAGTGTGTGTGTGTGAGAGAGAGAAAAATGCTAAGGTAACACTGGCAACCCACTCCAGTACTCTTGCCTGGAAAATCCCATGGACGGAAGAGCCTGGAAGGCTGGAGTCCATAGGGTCGCTAGGAGTCAGACATGACTGAGTGAATTCACTTTGACTTTTCACTTTCATGCATTGGAGAAGGAAATGGCAACCCACTCCAGTGTTCTTGCCTGGAGAATCCCAGGGATGGCGGAGCCTGCTGGGCTGCCATCTATGGGGTCGCACAGTCAGACACAACTGAAGCGACTTAGCAGCAGTAGCACCTAAGTAGAGGTCAAGACAGCGACCTGCCACAAGAAGCACAAGTCCTCCCTACATTTACTATACACACGTATGTGCGAGCTCAGTCGTGTCTGACTCTTTGTGACCCCATGGATTGTAGCCTGCCAGGTTCCTCTGTCCATGGAATTCTCCAGGCAGTCTCCTCCACTGGCAGGCAGATTCTTTACCAATGAGCCACCGTTCTCTGTGTTTCCTGAAAAGAGTTCTCTGAGAATTTTAAAATCAAAATATTGATGATGCCTGTGGGTCTGGGTTCCAATTAGCCTGAGTCTAAGTGCCGAGATGCTCCTCTTTGGGGCGCTGTTTATGATTTAAAAACAGGAAGAAAACCTTTGCCATTCTGTCATGCCCTAGTCTTTACAAAACGGATCCCTTATGAATTTATTTGTGAAATTTTTAGTTCTAAGAGTTGAATACTAGTGACATTTCATTAAGTTGGTTATTGAAAAAAACAGTTACAGAAATATATCAAAATAGGGGATTTTAAAGTGTTGCTGGTCATCCATTACCAAGAACACCTAGCTCTCTCTTATAACTGTATAAAGCTATGGACACATCACTGACATAGCCTCTAATTCTTGTGATGGTCTTTTAGATGAAAATCTGATCTAGGGAAAATAGAAAACTGAAGCCGTGTGACAGTTTATGCAAAGTAAAATCAAAATAAAATTACTTCTGATATCCAGATTGGCTGTGACTGCTGTTTTTCCTTTAGCATTTTCTACCCAACAAGAGTAGGAACCAGCATCTTCTTCTGTGGTCTCAGTGATCTGTAATGTGCCATTCTCATGGACGTGATATCTTCTGCCGTCGAGAGGTTTTGCTTCTTCCACTTTCTGCCTATGGATATAGAAAGCATGAATTAATTCGGGCTATGATTGAATCGTTATCTTTTTTTTTCAAACTGGCCACTGGTGTCATTCAATCTTATCCCTTCTTCACAAACTTAGCAAACCTTACAAAATTTTCCATTATACTTAACAATTCTTTAAAATATTATGTATTTGGTTGTACTGAGTTGCTGGGTCTTAGTTGTGGCACGTGGGATCTAGTTCCCTGAGCAGGCATTGAACCTGGGCCCCCTGCATTGGGAGTGCAGATCTCAACCACTGGACCACTAGGGAAGTCCTTACAACTTTTTTTTTTTTTTTTGGTAATAGGTGGTAAGTGTATATCTTACCTGCCCGAATAGACTGTAACTGGAGGAAATTTGGGTCTGTGCCTCTGCTGTATTTATAATAGCTCTCAGTACCACTTTGCATCTGTCCTCAGAGTTTAATTAATTGTTTCTGCCTTATTGATGGTGAGCTCTTTAGTTAATCATTGCTGCAGGCTACTAAATGGGAAAGCTAGTAATTGAAAGAGATAATGAACCTTCTGAACCTCCAGCTGTCCAGAGGGAACATTGGTCATTCAGAAATATTATAGGCCAGGAAGACATCCCTGTCCTGTGGACATGGATTACATTTACCCTTATCAACCCAAAGTCATTTTCTCTAACATTCATCCATTTTCCAAGCTTTTTTCTGCCACAACTTGATTCACCTTCTACATTTCACAATAAGAGGCTGCTGGAGAGAAAACAGCCAAAGAACAAACTCTGGCTGCTGCTGAGATGAGATGTTAGAGGGCTGGGACTAGGGTAAGGCAAGGGAGGCACTTGCCTAAGAGACAAAATTTAAGGGTTGCCCCCACCCTCACCCCAAATCTCAGTAATCCAGATTAAATACATTTTTCAAAAGTATTTTTCCTTTTGTTTTTGATGTGGACCATTTCTAAAGTCTTAATTGAATTTGTTACAATATCGCTTCTGTTTAATGTTTTGGTTTTTTGGCTGCAGGGCATGTGGGATTTTGTTTCCCGACCACGGATCGAATTTGCACCCCGTCCTGGGACAGGGATTCCCTGTCTTTGGAATTTTTGTCTTTGGAAAAACCACTGGACCACCAGGGAATTCCCAAGTTACATAATATTTTAATGAGATATTTGCACAAATCAAAAATAATGCAAAAAAAATAATCCACGATGAACAAAAGAGCTACCTTTTAAATAAAGACAGAATCTGGTCCTATAAATTATATGACATTGCCCTGCTCACCTCACTCTAATCTCAGCCCTGCAGAGCACTGGGGAAAATTATTTAAGATCCATTTAAGCAAGCTTTCCTAGAGAAGGAACAAATGTGGTAGATCAACACAACGATGTGTCTGGAGTTACTATCCCAACCTATAAACTGAAACTAAAATTCAAAATACACGTTGAAAATGTTTTAAACACAGGCATTTGTAATGAAATGCAGGCTTAATAATAATGTAGATAATATCCAAAACAAAATAACAATGCATGACTTAGATGCACTCATAATGAAAACCTAAATCCACTTGTAAAATTGTCTTCATCATTGCTTCAGTGCTTTGCTTTCCTTTGTAAGCAAAAACGGCTCTCTGTATTTCCCCATGTGGGAGAAGCCAGATCTAGCCAATAGTTCCAGGAGAGGTAGGAAAGTAAGTTTGCTACTTTATTTCTCAGAGGCACTTGCTACATGTAATAACACTGACAGGGTGCAGCCTGTCAAACGGTGGATGGAGGAACATGGGAAATTTATAACTGATGTTCTCTTAAGAAAACCGTGTAACAGCTTACCAGGACACTATTGCCTCCGGTGAAGCGAAGAACTCACAATGTAAGAAAGCACTGTATCCAACCACTGTAGCATAATTTTCTTCATCTGCCGTTTGTATCAATGGACGAACATCTATGTGAAAATAATACAATTTTAAATTTTTGTGTAAGAAATAATACAAGAAAGTTAATTTTTTTCAATATCCTAATCCTATTAATAAAAATGGAAAACAGCTGAGTATCACAGCATTGTTGTTTAGTCGCTATTGTGTCCGATTCTTTGAGACCCCGTGGACTGTAGCCTGTCAGGCTCCTCTGTCTATGGGATTTTCCAGGCAAGAATACTGGAGTGTGTTGCCATTTCCTTCTCCAATCACAGTATACATTCCTGAATTAAGAAGTATCCCAATGCAGTACCTTTCTGGAAGTTTGGTATGGGGTCTAACACTCAAAAGTAAGGCCAATACATTTGATCCCCTCCACCATCCCCCTGCCCCCACCACCTTTTTTTTTTTTTTTTTTGGCTATGCTGCATGGTTTGTAGGATCTTGGTTCCTTGACTAAGAACTGAACTGGGGGTCATGGCAGTGAAGGTGCTGAGTCCCAACACTGGACCACCAGGGAACTCCCTCCACCATATTTCCATGTGCTGAGAATTCAGTCAACTTGTGAGTATGACCTTGAACATTTTCCTGAAGATAAGAGCAGACAGATAGCTTGCTCCTGTGTGTGCTTACCTACAGTCCATAGGGTCACAAAGAGCAGGACATAACTCAAGTGGCTGAGCATGTGCACATGCTTACCCACAACATCGATGTTGGCATTGGCAAGGATAGTGCCATGGACATTTGAAGCTTCACACTGGTACACAGCGGTGTGATTCGGTTGTACGTTGGTAAAACTGATCTCCCCGGGAGAGATGACATCACCAGAAAATGGATTTCCTACAAGAGATGAAAAAAATGTCAGCTTGATAAAAAATAGAACCTGAAATATTTATATGCCATTCATTAAACGTGTCACACAGTATTTATATTTTAAGACCAATTTAGGGTCAATAGTTCATCAAAGCCAATTCTTTAGAACTTCTTAACATGAACCATGGAGTTTTCTTTCAAGCCCTTCTGCAGTTTCAGTCTTCCTCCAAATGAGTGTTTATGGTAAATATATCTGTTGATCTCTAGCCCAAAGTCTCTCCATACCTACAAGATTCCAGATTTTCTGTTTAGCACTGAAATCCCACTGGGAACTGAATCTCACTTACTCTTATAAATTGAGGTCCGGCTACTGCCCAGCATAACCAGATGATCAACACAGCGGGAGCCCCCAATCCACCAATATTGGGCTTTTTCCCTGCTGACATGTTGTTCCTTTGTTTCGCTTTCCTGCCCTTCTGCAATTTCCCGATCTACACCATTCGTTTCAATTGCCTTCCTTTGCTATTTAACCACTTCAGATAAAGAGCTCATGTATTTCACTTTCCCAGGAAGACTAAATTCTTCTTGAGAGCACAAGCCAGCTTTTTTCTCCTTTCTTGGCAATAAATCCCTATCCCATTGGTTATCCAGGTATAATTCTGGAAATATCTTTTGGAAATGAGAAAATCTAACATTTATGCTACTTTAATTAAGGGCCAAGGAACTCTGCTGGATACGCCACATGTGCTATCTCATTAACTCTGCTCAGAACCTGCTAGATCACACCAACATGGCTGCTGAAATCCAGGGGGACTGTATTTCAGAAAATACCACGTCCCACAGCAACGGGCCATGTGCCAAATCACATGTCTTGCTCGGACACTTGAAAGGAGCAGTGGGAAGAAAAAAATATATTAGCTAGGAATGTTGAATGAGGCGCACACAAGGTAAAATTTTTCATTTCAATGACATTACAAAGTTAGTAATATATCTAATTAATTTTTAAAGCTAGTACCATATACTAATGCATATATGTGGAATCTAGAAAAATGGTACAGATGAACTTATTTCCAAGATGGAAATACAGATTTAGCTGTAGAGAAGTAATACATGTGGACATGGGGAGAGATGGGGAGGGTGGGCCAGACTAGTAGATTGGGACTGACGTATATACACCACCTTGTGTAAAACAGATAGCTAGCAGGAAGCTGCCATAAAGCAGAAGCAGCTCAGTTCAGTGCTCTCTGATGACCTAGAGGGGTGAGATGGGTGGGAGAGGTCCAAGAAGGATGAGATATATGTCTGCATATGGCTGACTCCCTTCATTGTACAGCAGAAATCACAGCATTGTAAAGCAGTTATATTCCAGTACTTTTTTTTTTTTTCTCATGGTATCTCCATTATAGAAAACAGTCTCACTATACTAAGTATTGGATTATAGAAAACACTGAATAATAAAATAAAAGCTTTTTCTTAGGCATCATTTGTCCCTCTGGGAGTGAGAAAGGAATATATTTTTACACTTGACTGTGAGCTCCGTGGGAGCAAGATCTTGTGTGCCCTGGAGTTTCAATCACTATGTCCCTAGTGCCTGAAAAGTAGCCATTGTGGAGGAGAAGTCAGTGAACATTTTTTGGGAAGGCTGGAAAACAGCTTTGTTGTATGGCATTTTATCCCTGCAAGGCCCCTGGGGTAGGCAGAATAATAAGCCCCTAAAAGATGGCCACAGACTCATCTCTACAACTTGTGAACAGTTTCCTTTTTGTGGCAAAAGGAACTCTGCACATGTGCCCAAGGTCAAGCACTTGAGATTAGACAGTTATCCTGGATTCTCCAAGGTGGCCCAATGGAATGACATGGCTCTTTATAATCTGAGAACCGTTCCCAGCTGTGACCAACCAAAGGGAGAAGTGACTATGAAAAAATGATCAGAGAGATGTAGCATTGCTGATTCGAAGCCTGGAGGAAGGGAGCTGTGACTGAAGGGAAGTGGGTACCACGCAGGAGCTGGAAAAGACAAGAAAAGAGTTTCCCCTTGCCCGAAGAAAGAACCGCAGCACCAAGCACACCTTGGTTTTAGCCGAGGGAGACTCACATTGGGCTCCCAACAAACAGGATTGTGAAGGAATAAATGTCTACTGCTGTTTGATGTATGACACGGGGAACTCAAAGCCAGTGCTCTGTGACAACCTGGAGGAAGGGTGGGGAGGGGAGGTGGAAGAAGGGTTCAGGAGGGAGGGGACACATATACGCCTGTGGCCAACTCATGTTGCTGGACGGTGGAGGCCATCTCAACATTGTAAATTGTCCTCCAATTAAATAAAACTTTTTAAAAAGTATACTGTTTTAAGCTACTAAAACTGTGGTCACTTGTTATAGCAACAATAGAAATTTGATAGAGTCCTGTAGGACAGTGTATCTTTCAAGAATCATCAGGATGAGCAAGCGCTTCTAAATTTTCAAGGCTACACAGAATCAAGTCTCTGAGCTCATTCTGCAGCCTCACATGGTACATCAAGTTTTAAAAACTTCAGCCTGTTCAGTTCTCCTTATACTATCTGCCCCATGGTAAATTCTGTCTAGACTGCACTACAAAAAGAAGAATGAAACTCTGGCCTCAGGTTTGAATGACAAACTCTGCTCAAAGCTGCCTTCTGGGATAGGTATGGAAACTGTGGAGTACTTGTGGCAAACAGGCTACCGGGAGCTCCCAGAATTCTAAAAACTCAAATTATTTATCAAATAAAAACCACTCTTCCTGACTCAGGTTGTCTTTGATCAGTTCAAAGGGCAAAAATGCAATACAGGGGGAGAAGCTTCAGCTTTGGACTTTTTCATTTCAGTTCCATTTATGGCTCTAAATTCACTTGGGGTGTGTCCTCATAATGCAATCTCTCTGGGCCTCTTTTGACATATTTACAAACTGGAGAATAAAATTTAAAAATACCTCTCTTCCAGGCCCAGAAATATTGGATGCAAAGCATTTGAAGAAGGTTAGGTTTGCAATCAATAATAGTAATCATTTTGATTTGATTTAAAAACATTACATATAAAGGATAAGGAATTGCTAAAAATAGATGCTTACAGAGATTCCAAACCCTTCAGTAATCCCACAGTCATCAGACATCCCAGTTAAAAATGGTAATAACCGGTTGGCAGGGGAACAAGGAAAGCTGTGTAAGGAACATGGGCTCCAAGGATGAGGTTGAGGCTTTGGTTCCAGCCCTCCCCTTTCTCAGCCATGCTCTCTCATGTTAGTTTACTTTCAGTGATCATGCGGTCATCCACCAACAAACCTGTTAGCCAAACCGTGGATATAAATCCATAACCTAACCATTACTACCACCAACCTAGCCCAAAGGCCCAGTATCTTTAAGGCAGCTCTTACTTGGAGTCTTACAACTGCTTCTCCATTCAGAGTTCAGACAAAGTCTTTGTTAATAAATTAGAGCCTGTCACTATTCTGTTCTAAATACTTCAAGAGCTGCATATCTGATTCACAATAATATTCCGAGTCCCTCTGGGACCTTCCCCTTTACATGCAAAATGGCCCCAGCACCTCCAGACTAGACTTTCTCAGCATGGCCTCCTCACTCACTCAGCCTAGCTCCACTGCAGTCCCTGCTTTTCCTCAACACTCCAAACACATCTCAGGTCTCTACACGTACTGACTTCTCCACCCTGGAAGCTCTTTCACTGGTACTGGCATGTCAACATCACTCACCTCTTTCAAATCTCTACTCAAAAGTAAAAAACCACAAGGGTCTTATTGGTATTATCCTAAAATCTGATAGCAACTCTAGGTTCTGGACTTCTCTTACATCCACCCCCTTGTGGCTCAGATCATGAACTCCTTATTGCCAAATTCAGACTTAAATTGAAGAAAGTAGGGAAAACCAGTAGACCATTCAGGTATCACCTAAATCAAAACCCTTATGATTATATAGTGAAAGTGAGAAATAGATTTATAGGACTAGATCTGATAGATACAGTGCCTGATGAACTATGGATGGAGGTTCATGACATTGTACAGGAGACAGGGATGAAGACCATCCCCAAGAAAAAGAAATGCAAAAACGCAAAATGGTTGTCTGAGGAGCGCTTACAAATATCTGAGAAGAGAAGAGAAGCTAAAGGCAAAGGAGAAAAGGAAAGATACACCCATTTGAATGTAGAGTTCCAAAGAATAGCAAGAAGAGATAAGAGAGCCTTCCTCAGTGATCAAAGCAAAGAAACAGAGGAACACAACAGAATGGGAAAGACTAGAGATCTCTTCAAGAAAACTAGAGATCAAGGGAACATTTCATGCAAAGATGGGCACAATAAAAGATAGAAAAGGTACAGACCTAACAGAAGAAGATATTAAGAAGAGATGGCAAGAATACACAGAAGAACTGTACAAAAAAGATCTTCACGACCCAGATAATCACGATGGTGTGATCACTCAGCTAGAGCTAGATATCCTGGAATGTGAAGTCAAGTGTGCCTTAGGAGGCATCACTATGAACAAAGCTACTGGAGGTGATGGAATTCCAGTTGAGCTATTTCAAATCTTGAAAGATGATGCTGTGAAAGTGCTGCACTCAACATGCCAGAAAATTTGGAAAAGTTAGCAGTGGCCACGGGACTGCAAAAGGTTAGTTTTCATGCCAATCCCAAAAAAAGGCAATGTCGAAGAATGTTCAAACTACCATGCAACTGCACTCATCTCACACACTAGCAAAGTAATGCTTGAAATTCTCCAAGCCAGGCTTCAACAGTATGAACCGTGAACTTCCAGATGTTCAAGCTGGGTTTAGAAAAGGCAGAGGAATCAGAGATCAAATTGCCAACATCTGTTGGATCATCGAAAAAGCAAGAGAGTTCCAGAAAAACATCTACTTCTGCTTTATTGACTACTCCAAAGCCTTGACTTGTGAATCACAACAAACTGTGGAAAATGCTTCAAGAAATGGGAAGACCAGACCACCTGACCTGCCTCCTGAGAAATCTGTAAGCAGGTCAGGAAGCAACAGTTAGAATTGGACATTGAACAACAGACTGGTTCCAAATTGGGAAAGGAGTATGTCAAGGCTGTAATACTGTCACCCTTATTTAACTTATATGCAGAGTACATCATGTGAAATGCCGGGCTGGTGAAGCCCAATCTGGAATCAAGATTGCCGGGAGAAATATCAATAACCTCAGATACGCAGATGACACCACTCTTATGGCAGAAAGTGAAGAAGAATTAAAGAGCCTCTAGAGAAGAGTGAAAAAGTTGGCTTACAGCTCAACAATCAGAAAACTAAGATGATGGCTTCCCATCACTTCATGGTAAATAGATGGGGAAACAATGGAAACCATGACAGACTTTATTTTGGGGGCTCCAAAATCACTGCAGATGGCAACTGCAGCCATGAAATTAAAAGATGCTTCCTCCTAGGATTAAAAGTTATGACCAGTCTAGATAATGTGTTAAAAAGCAGAGACATTACTTTGCCAACAGAGGTCCATCTAGTCAAAGCTATGGTTTTTTAGTAGTCATGTATAGATGTGAAATACATTGGGAAACAGTGGAAACAGTGTCAGACTTTCTTTTTCTGGGCTCCAAAATCACTGCAGATGGTGACTGCAGCCATGAAATTAAAAGATGCTTACTCCTTGGAAGGAAAGTTATGACCAACCTAGATAACATATTCAAAAGCAGAGACATTACTTTGCCAACAAAGGTTCGTCTAGTCAAGGCAATGGGTTTTCCTGTGGTCATGTATGGATGTGAGAGTTGGACTGTGAAGAAGGCTTAGTGCCGAAGAATTGATGCTTTTGAACTGTGGTGTTAGAGAAGACTCTTGAGAGTCCCTTGGACTGCAAGGAGATCCAACCAGTCCATTCTGAAGGAGATCAGCCCTGGGATTTCTTTGGAAGGAATGATGCTAAAGCTGAAACTCCAGTACTTTGGCCATTTCATGGGAAGAGTTGACTCACTGGAAAAGACTCTGATGCTGGGAGGGATTGGGGGCAGGAGGAGAAGGGGACGACAGAGGATGAGATGGCTGGATGGCATCACTGACTTGATGGACGTGAGTCTGGGTGAACTCCGGGAGTTGGTGATGGACAGGGAGGCCTGGCGTGCTGCGATTCATGGGGCCGCAAAGAGTCAGACACGACTGAGCGACTGAACTGAACTGAACTGATAGATGTGAGAGTTGGACTATAAAGATAGCAGAGGGCCAAAGAATTGATGCTTTTAAACTGTGATCTTGGAGAAGACTCTGGAGAGTCCCTTGGACTGCAAGGAAATCCAAAATGTCAATCCTAAAGGGAATCAGTCCTGAATATTCATTGGAAGGACTGATGCTGAAGCTGAAACTCCAATACTTTGGCCACCTGATGCAAAGAACCAACTCATTGGAAAAAACCCTGATCCTGGAAAGATTGAAGGCGGGAGAAGAAGGAAAGACAGAGGATGAGATGGTTGGATGGCATCACTGACTCGATGGACACTACTTTGAGTAAACTCTGAGAGCTGGTGATGGACAGAGAAGCCTGACATGCGTGAAGTCCACGGAGTCACAAAGAGTCTAAGATGAATGAGCAACTGAACTGAAGGTGGAATTTCCTAGTGGTCCAGTAGAGAGTTGCTAATAGGGGATTTCCTAGAAGTCTGGTGGTTACATCTCCAATCTCTCACTGCCAAGGGTCCAGGTTCAATCCCTGGTTGGGGAACTAAATCTCACAAGCCACATAGCACGGCCAAAATTTTAAAAAAAGATGCTAAGAGAGTATATCATGAAAGTTCTCAAGAAGAAAAATTCTTAAGAAAATTCAAGAAAATTCTGTAAGAAAACTCTGTAAGGTAACAGATGTTAACTAGATTTATTGTGTGATCATTATGAAATGTATATAAATATCAAACTATGATGCTGTACATCTCAATTTAATATAAAGCATACCTCAATATAAAAAGGAAAGAAAAAATAACTTTCAGAACTGTTCAGCCTTTTGGCATAGTATTTGTATTTTAAATAAGTAGGCACATTGAAAGCTGTAACAATTTCAGAATTGAAAGCAATTTTGTTTAGTTACTTTCTAAAAGAGTAGATATGGCCATACTGTTATTTGAGCAATTCTAGATTAATAGTCAAGCCTATGTAATAGGTATTTTTAAATAATTATTATAATTTTCAATCTCACCATCAAATGTGTTCAGTCAGTTTATCTGCTTGTCACTGACACTGTACTTATGATCACACAGAGAAAAAGAAAACAGATGCGCTTCTCAAAAATAATAGTAATAAGCACTAAAGTTTCATGAGTATTTGCTATGTGAAAACAATACTGAATAATATTTTGGGAGTATTCTTTGTGTGGTAGCCCCTGTGATAAGCGTTCTCTATGTGTGCCTCCTTTAATCTACATAGCAACCCCAGTGATCAATGTTATTTTCATCTTCATTTTACTGATGATGAAACAAGTTTAAAGAGGGTCAGTAATAGTGGGATGAATTGAGAGAATACAGTGACATACACACTAAAGTGTGCAAAATGGATAGCTGGTGGGAAGCTGCTATGGAGCACAGTAACACACCAAATCACACAGACAGTAAATGCTAGAGCCTGAATGCACACACAGACCCTCTGGATCCACAGTTTATAAACTGTCATGATATTCTACAGATAAGCATTCTCCTAGGTGGTAGACTATGTTGATCTCATGCAATTATAGTCAACTACCATCAGCACCATTTTGTAATTAAAAACTTAAGTTTCAGGAGATTCCCAGCTGTATTGGAGTTGCCTGTTCAGTCTCCCCAAGCTTGAGTGCACAGCCTGGTTGGGACCCCAGATCCACATGTCACTAGGATGCCCACCCTGATATGAGTGGGTCCAAGGCAAAAGGAACTAACAAAAGCATCACACACATGTCTCAATATCGTAAATACTCTAAATGAAGCTAATCAACTGACAAACAAGACTTGTTCTATTATCCAACCTTCACAAAGACATTCAAAATGACCAGAGCTCTAGGTTCAAATTGAGGATTTGGGACTTCTTGGAGCCTTAGGCTAGAACATGGTAGAGTGGGGAGATTAGGCCCTTCTCTGCTTTTCCACGCCAAACCCACCTGGGAACGGCTCACTGACTGCAGGGGAGTCTTCTGGTCTTGGGGACTCAAGCTTGGTTGAGAACCTGAAGTGAGCCAGGTTCAGGTTTTCCATGTCTCTCTGGCCCTGTGGATTTCTCAGATTATGGAGACAGGTGTGCCAGAATGGGTCCTCGTAAAGAGCAGAACCCAGTGAGGAGTTACTATTGCCTGGATCCAAGGCAAGTCCTGAATTTCAGCTGCACCCTTGACTACTGGGTCCCTGTGCCTGTTCCTTCTCAGGCAGAGAAACCTTCCTCCTTGGATGCATACTCTGTGTCATTCAATTGTCTTATTTATAACAAATATAATGGCCAAACAAATAGTATTTATGGCTTTTCCATAAATGTAAGCATAAACAGAATTACTTTGAAAGATGTAATTCTGGATTCTCTGGTTAGATCTGTCTGACAGTAAGGACCACTTACCAACTCCACTTTAGCCATAACAAGGGTGTCTAATCATTAAGTGTCCCAGCCAAACACTGCCTTCAGCATGGCCTCGAAATTGGGGTTTTCACTTACTCTCAATTGGTAAGCCATTGACTCTCCACTTGATCATGGGTTCAGGCTCTCCTTCAGCTTCACACAACAGGATGCCACTGCTGCCAGTGCTATATACACCACTCTGCGGTTTCTTGGTCCAGCGAGGGGCTCTGGAAATAAAGGGAAGAGCTCATCAATGTTTAAACTATTTCAGAAGGCCCAGAAATGTTATATCAATAACCTCAGATATGCAGATGACACCACCCTTATGGCAGAAAGTGATCAGATCAGATCAGTCGCTCAGTCGTGTCCGACTCTTTGCGACCCCATGAACCGCAGCACGCCAGGCCTCCCTGTCCATCACCAACTCCCGGAGGTCACTCAGACTCACATCCATCGAGTCAGTGATGCCATCCAGCCATCTCATCCTCTGTCGTCCCCTTCTCCTCCTGCCCCCAATCCCTCCCAGCATCAGAGTCTTCTCCAATGAGTCAACTCTTCGCATGAGGTGGCCAAAATACTGGAGTCTCAGCTTTGGCATCATTCCTTCCAAAGAAATCTCAGGGCTGATCTCCTTCAGAATGGACTGGTTGGCTCTCCTTGCAGTCCAAGGGACTCTCAAGAGTCTTCTGAGGAACTCAAAAGTCTCTTGATGAAAGTGAAAGAGGAGAGTGAAAAAGTTGGCTTAAAGCTCAACATTCAGAAAACAAAGATCATGGCATCTGGTCCCATCACTTCATGGGAAAGAGATGGGGAAACAGTGTCAGACTTTATTTTTGGGGGCTCCAAAATCACTACAGATGGTGATTGCAGCCATGAAATTAAAAGACGCTTACTCCTTGGAAGGAAAGTTATGACCAACCTAGATAACATATTCAAAAGCAGAGACAATACTTTGCCAACAAAGGTCCGTCTAGTCAAGGCTATGATTTTTCCAGTGGTCGAGCATGGATGTGAGAGTTGGACTGTGAAGAAAGCTGAGCGCTGAAGAATTGATGCTTTTGAACTGTGGTGTTGGAGAAGACTCTCGAGAGTCCCCTGGACTGCAAGGAGATCCAACCAGTCCATTCTAAAGGAGATCAATCCTGGATGTTCTTTGGAAGGACTGATGCTAAGGCTGAAACTCCAATACTTTGGCCACCTCATGTGAAGAGCTGACTCACTGGAAAAGACTCTGATGCTGGGAGGGATTGGGGTCAGGAGGAGAAGGGGACGACAGAGGATGAGATGGCTGGACGGCATCACCGACTCGATGGACATGAGTTTGAGTGAACTCTGGGAGTTGGTGATGGACAGGGAGGCCTGGCGTGCCGCAAGTCATGGGGTCACAAACAGACACCACTGAGCGACTAAACTGAACTGAGAAATGTTAAGGGTTGCATTTCCACTACACACCAGCAGATGGCAGACACAACAAAGTGTTTCACATTAAGTCTCTAAGGTAAGCTAGGCATTGTTATTTGCCTGGAATGGGGTTTCTGTGTGGGTATGCGTTTTTATGTGTGTGTGTTGTAATTTGGAATCTTAGCATGTATAGTAAAATCAACACACTAAAAACAGTCATCTACATTAAATTTTATCTAGCTACACCAGTATCTATCTCATTACAGAAAAATGAAGGAAGGGTGACGTTTACTGAGTGCTGACCACAGCTTATTTCAGGCTGAAGCAAGGGATCCAAAATGGCTGATTTTCAAGTAACATATTTTGAAACAATTTTTAATGAAATCAAAACATTCATCCATTATTTTAAATATTTCTCAATTAATGACTTTATAACATTTTATATGTCCATATCCCAAAGTCCATCTTAGGAATTTGGAAAACATTATTTCCTAGATAAATTCTTTTTGCAAGGTGGGGGGGGGGGGTAGGAGAAGGAATCCTAAAAGCAACATTTACCATTTTGCCCTCAAAACAATGGAGGAAAAGATATACTCAAATTACTTGCGTCTTTCCATGTCCTAATACACCAATATTATAATGCTAAGTGGTATTTCAGTATAGAAGGAGACATTTTTCTTTAAGTGCAAACATCACTGTCATGTTTTGTCATCTTAAATATATTACTGTGTCAGGAGCGAGTAAAAGATTAATATTAAAGTATGGATGGTTTGGATAATTTGATTTCTGAGAAAATTGCACAATACCTTCAGGTAGTAATTCCCATCAAGTGTTGCTTGGTTATTTCTCCCAAGACAGTTCTGGATTTACATTTTTACTCAAAAAGGAAACTCTTTAAGATACACATATGTGTAAAACAGAAGTGTCATTTGAAGAATTTGTTACAAAACAAAGGAGGAAAAGGGGGATTATGTGAGGAAAAAAGGTCCATAATCTCACCAGGAAAAACAAAGAACTACAAAAATCCCTGGCAAGTTCAAGTCTGAGCAAGCGACATGCCTTTGTAATTACTCAACAGGATACAGACTTGTTAAATTCCAAGTTAAATACGTGTGTTCATAATCTACATTATGTAAACATTTATTCATATAGTTTAAAATGCAGCAGTCCAAATTATAAACTGCCTATAAGCTTTCAAGGTGAAGAGTTTTACTTCTGTGTGTATGTCTACATTTTTACATCATTGTTACTTTCTTCTGATCTTTTCATACAACCACTGTAAAATAAAACACTTGAGTTACAGAAAAACCATGAAAGATTTCTTATTTATAGTAGAAAACTAAGACTACTGCTTTTAGAACATGCAAAAATAAAAGAAATTATGGCCACGCAATATACAACATGATGGCTATAATTTATGAATAATACTGTATTATCTATTTGCAAGTTGCTAAGAATATATCTTGGAGAAGGCAATGGCACCCCACTCCAGTACTCTTGCCTAGAGAGTCCCATGGATGGAGGAGCCTGGTAGGCTGCAGTCCATGGGGTCGCTGAGGGTCGGACACGACTGAGCGACTTCATTTTCACTTTTCACTTTCATGCATTGGAGAAGGAAATGGCAACCCACTCCAGTGTTCTTGCCTGGAGAATCCCCGAGACAGGGGAGCCTGGTGGGCTGCCATCTATGGGGTCGCACAGAGTCGGACACGACTGAAGCGACTTAGCAGCAGCAGCAGCAGCAGCAAGAATATATCTAAAAAGTTCTCATCAGAAAAAAACTGTAGCTATGTACTGATGGATGAAAACTACACTACACATCAATAAAAATAATAAAGGATATCATGAAATGATGACTCTCCTCTAAATTTTTCTGAGTAATAAAATCAAGATTTCTATTTCTATTCTCATCCTACACATTTCATTAATCCTTTGGTACCAACTACTATTAGATATCACTTCCCAGCTGATGTGGTGGTAAAGAAAACGCCTGCCAATGCAGGAGATGCGGGTTCAGTCCCTGGGTCGGGAAGATCCCCTGGGGAAGGAAAAGGCAACCCCCTCCAGTATTCTTGCCTGGGAAATCCTGTGGACAGAGGCGCCTGGTGGGCTACAGTCTATGGGG
Source organism: Tragelaphus eurycerus (assembly GCA_935064755.1). Lineage (NCBI taxonomy): Eukaryota > Metazoa > Chordata > Mammalia > Artiodactyla > Bovidae > Tragelaphus > Tragelaphus eurycerus. Next base: position 42,164,893 of record CAKXYN010000001.1, read on the forward strand.
TCGCAAGAGTCAGACAGTACCCAGTGACTGAGCCCGCACACACACACACACACTGCCAGATCTTAGGTAAAAGGTACTTAAATGACCATCATAATCAACCCTTTAACCTTACAGATGGAGAACTGAGCTCTGGAGAAGTCATTCAACTTGCCCAGCATCACCAGTAAAAGAAGCCTCACTTTCTATTCTTGCCATTCCATGGACCAGCAGACCTACTGAGTGAGAAGCACTGAGACTCTCAAGTAAATTTGGTGTTACTTCTAACTCATTACTATTTCACTAATTTGGATCACAGGAACAAAGGTGAAACAGTTGTACCAACTTTCATTTTGTACTTCCAGATCCAAGCTAACATTTATCATCTGTGCACACTCACTAGAAATCATCAATCAACTTTGTTCTTGTGGTTTAGTTGCTCAGTCGTTTCTAACTCTTTTGCGACCCCATGGACTGTAGCCCACCAGACTTTTCTGTCCATGGAATTCTCCAGGCAAGAATACTGGAGTCAGTGGCCATTTTCCTTCTCCAGGAATCTTCCCAACTTAAGGATTGAACCCACATCTCCTGCACAGACAGGCAGATTCTTTACGGCTGAGCTACTTGGGAAGCCCCAACTAAACTTCATCTGAACACTTTCTGATAAGCTTTCTTTATAAATGCTCAGACATTTGTTTTTATACTTCTCATCCTTGTTTCTCCTGGAGAAGTAAGCTAGTCCTGAGCAAAGGTATGTTTGGTCATGAGATTTGAAAGGGACTTCAGGCCTGTTCTTCTGTTCAGTTCAGTCTCTCAGTTGTGTCTGACTCTTTGCAGCCCCATGAATCGCAGCACACCAGGCCTCCCTGTCCATCACCAACTCCCAGAGTTCACTCAAACTCATGTCCATCAAGTCAGTGATGCCATCCAGCCATCTCATCCTCTGTCGTCCCCTTCTCTTCCTGCCCCCAATCCCTCCCAGCATCAGAGTCTTTCCCAATGAGTCAACTCTTCACATGAGGTGGCCAAAGTATTGGAGTTTCAGCTTTAGCATCAGTCCTTCCCATGAACACCCAGCACTGATATTCTTTAGGATGGACTGGTTGGATCTCCTTGCAGTCCAAGGGAGTCTCAAGATTCTTCTCCAACACCACAGTTCAAAAGCATCAATTCTTCAGCGCTCAGCTTTCTTCACAGTCCAGCTCTCACATCCATACATGACCACTGTTCTTAGAAGCATATTCTTCCTGGGTCTGTTGCAATACTGCTCTCAATACCTGCCCAGACTGAGATTTTCACACCTGGCATCTGCAGTGAGAGCACCTAGACTATATCACTTAGGTTAGCAATCTGTGAAAAGCCAGGACAGAATTGCTCTCTTTCTGATGTCTCCTCTGCTTAGTATAATGGAGCAAAAATTTGCCACCACAAAACATCTCTTTGGCATGCAGATTATTTTGAGCTGAAAATAATCAAGGCCCAAAAGATTCAGGAAGAAACTCTGATCTCACCACTAACTGCATAAAATAGTTTAGTTAGAAGGCCTGTTTCTGGAATACAGCTATTGCAGAAATATGTGATAAGAACGGCTAGCATAGTCAATCAAATGGTAAAGAATCTGCCTGCAATGAGGGAGACCCAGGTTCGACCCCTGGGTGGGGAAGATCCCCTGGCGAAGGGAATGGCAACTGTCTCCAGTATTCTTGCCTGGACAATTCCATGGGCTAGGTTTGGTGGGGGGAAACTGCAGGGCCTAGACATTGGAGTCCACTCTATGTCCCCCGTCTGCCCGGCTCTGCAAACACAGACAAATCCAACATTGGCTCTTCCATCTCCAGTCTGTCTTGGAGATGCTGTCCTCTCCACTGAAGCTTCAAGTATCCACTTTAGTCTTTAGCTGAAGATGGTGTTTAAGCTCTGGTCCTTTTGGTGAGTTATTCAGTTCTCCTGGCTTGCTCCCATGTATACATGTAACTACCCTTTTGTTTATCTCCTGTTCATCTGTTTCTTGCCAATTTAATTTTTAGATGAGCCAGGAGAAAAAGGAAAATTTTTTCCTCCCTGATACTGGCACAAAGGAGAACAGATGTGTGTGGTGTAATTTTAAGTTGAACTGAAATGACTCAGTAGGTACCACAGTGAGCCTGAGGACATTGGCTAGAGGACAGGAAATATCTGGTGGCTGCAATGAGGCTATGGGCATGCAGGAACACCAGAACAGATTTTTTCAAAAGTTGGAACATGCAACTGTATTCCTGACAGGTAAGACCTATTTGAAAGGATGTGGGGAGGAAAAAGGCTTAAGAGAGAAGAAAGAATGATTAAAATGGAAATTTCTGAGAGAAAGCATCATCACTGAATCCCAGTCTTTCATCTATTATCCACAAATCTCTGATAACTGATGAAAATGACTTATGTTGAAATTTTACTCATTTAGTCATAATTGTAAACAAAAAAATAAGACGATGATCAAAACTGAGATGCAAATGTCTGAATGTTTACAATGTAATAAGCAAGCTAATTAGAGATGTTTATCACTAGAAGGAAATCAAAACAGAAAACTTGGTACCTATGAAATATACAACACAGAGGTTATTTTCTTAGTAACAGATTTCTATTAAATATCAATATTCTAACAGATCAAAATTATTAGGTTCAGCAAATTTAGATCTCACTGCAACTTTTTAGAAGTAGATTTGTTACTTGAAAACGAGACTTTCTCAAATAGGTCAATTACTGAATTGTGTTTGAATTCATGACATCTTTTTAAAATGCACCACAATTATGGTTATAAAATTATGTATAAATACTTGCCTATTACACTTACTAAATTTCAAAAGCCCTACATGATGCAAAAGTTTACAACACAAACACTGTTAGTTGGATGCAGCTGAAACATATCTGTGATCATAATTTGATTTTTTTATTTAGAAAATTCTAGAGGCCATTTTGGTTTCCTAGGTGGCACAGTAAAGAATTTGCCTGCCAATGCAGGAGAGGAAAGAGATGCCAGTTGGACTCCTGGGTCAGTGACCCACTGGGACCCACTCCAATATTCTTGCCTGGAAAATTCCATGGACAGAGTAGTGTGGCGGGCTTGTGAGATTTTAGTTTCCCAACTAGAGATGACAGATTTTAGTTGTGTTTATTATATTAATAAAGAATAAATATCACAGATATAGAATACAGTAAAATATATGCTTTTGCTTAAGCACACTGAATGTTTTCAGAATGGGCTATAGTGCCAAAGTTTATAGTAACATTGCTCTTTTCTCATATGACTAATCTTGTTATTTAATTAGTTTCCAAGCAAAAGACAAAGTAAGGGAAAGAAGAAAGTGCAGGAAGGCGGAATAAAATTGAGTGAAAGTGAACTTATCCATCCATATGATTAATGAAGGATGTATTCACTGCCTTCACACTTTAAAAAAAAAAGAAAGATTTCTTCAGCTGGGCTTGCTTTTCACTCGCATGTGTGAAGAGAAACTCCTAAAACATACAACTGAGGGCACATTTAGTAGTTTCTCATTAAGGATAAAGGATTAAATGTCCCCCATAAAAACATTATTTACATCTCAATACTGCTAATAGCTGTTTTATGAATAGCAAGGACAATTTGTTCAGGAAACCTATATTCCTTTGGAGCCCTATAGTCAACATTTTAAATTGCATAATTAATTTTACATCCCTGATTTATTTTTTTCTTTTTGCAACCTTTGCAGTTCTTCTGAAAGCTTCAGTCTCACAGTCAAGAAACCCATGGCCAGATTGTTAAAATATTCAGCTACCGTAGCGATGTTCCAGCCATCTGGAAGGATTTCTAATAGTCAGCAACTTGGAGTAAGAGCAGCTAACAATGAGACCTGTCGGGTTCGTGGGTATGTGTTGGTGCTGGGCTGGGGGCGGGGGGCAGAGGGTTACAGAAAAACACTCTGCTGTATGGTATAGCTGTATTATGCAGAGGCATCAAACACTGACTAAAATTATGGAAAAAAATCTCTCAAACTCTTCATCTCTGAATTCCTTGGTGAATCATGTCAGAGGAATATGTCACTATTGGCAACTGTTGATATTTATGCATAACAACAGGCTTTCTCTTATAACAGGTTTTGCTTTTGTTGAACTAAGGGAAATGATACTCTCATCTTTGGTTTTCCATTCTTCCTATCTTAACTAATCACACACATTGTGAGATGTGCTAAGTCGCTTCAGTCCTGCCCAACTCTTTGTGACCCCATGGACTGTAGCCTGCCAGGTTCCTCTGTCCATGGGATTCTCCAGGCAAGAATACTGGAGTGGGTTGCCATTGCCTTCTCCAGGGGATCTTCCCAACCCAGGGATTGAACTGGAGTCTCTTGCATCTCCTGCACTGGCAGGCGAATTCTTTATCACTAATGCCACTTGGGAAGCCCACACTGAGAGACGGGTTTTGGAAATATGCTGCTATTCCAAACAACAACATGATTAAAAGTTATCTCAACATTTACTTGTTAATACAACTTGCATCTGAGCCTTTCTTTTTTCCATTAATTAAAACAGTGGGCCTTTACTTAGATAATCCTTGTGCAGAATGAAGCTTTAAGAGGGGGAACTTCACTGGAATATAAATGAAAGCCTTAGAGCACAAGTTCACTAAATAGAAACCTGAAAGAGATCATTTCTTTCAATAGTAAAGCCTGCACAGCACTAAAAAAGCACAAATGCAGTAATCATCCCATTAATTTGATCAATACAGTCAACCAAATCATACATAAAAACTGCAGTGTTATCAGGACCACAGAAATAGGTCTGCATCAATCAAATTCACAGGATGACTAGGTAACCTTTACATGTACCCAGCAGCCAGAGCCCTGATAACTAATACTGTGGCTCACCTTCTTTTTCAATGGTGACATCACTGCCTACTTATTTCTGTGAATACAACAAACAATATACCAGGCTAACTCCAGTACTTTGGCCACCTCATGCGAAGAGTTGACTCATTGGAGAAGACTCTGATGCTGGGAGGGATTGAGGGCAAAAGGAGAAGGGGACAACAGAGGATGAGATGGCTGGATGGCATCACTGACTCGATGGATGTGAGTCTCAGTGACCTCTGGGAGTTGGTGATGGACAGGGAGGCCTGGCGTGTTGCAATTCATGGGGTCGCAAAGAGTCGGACACGACTGAGCGACTGATCTGATCTGATTGATCAAAAAGCTTGAGTTTACAGAAAGAGGACATGAATACAACATGTTTTTTGCACCTTTTGGTAGAGAAATAATGCTTACATAATACTATCTATTTTTCTTTCCCCATCAGTAACATACTAAATATCATCTGAACCCAAGAGATGGATCCCCCCCCCCAAATAGGAAATAGTTAAGATAGTAATCTGTCTGACTCCCTCATTTCATTGGTAAGAAAGAGAGATACATAAAGGTGAAGTAAATTGGGCAAGGATCCAGAAAGTTAATGCCAGGACTGGAAACTCCAAGCTTCTTTCAGGCCTATCGTAATACTTTCTATGATGTTAATGCTTTCTTCTTTTAAGATTTCATATTATGCAGTGTTATACACAAATTACAGTAAGTGTTTTCTCATAATAAGATGATATAAGAGATTGGGTTGACTATTCAAACAGTCGAAGTCATCTGTGTTCAGTCCCTAACCTGAAATCTTTTCTTGTCATTTGTCCCTTCTATGTGGTTTCATGGGGTAAATGACAAACCTGATTAATTGAAGTCTAATACATTCCACTGCTCACTCTACAATTAAATGCTGAAATGGCATACTCATTTATATATATATGCATTTGAGGTTGACTATACATATGAATTCACCTTTAAAATAGAAAAATAAATCAACACGGGAAATGTACCTTCTACTGTAACTTGAAAATCATGAGTGGCTGATCCCAAGAAATTGTTGGCTGTGCAGCGATAGTTTCCTTTGTCCTGAGAGGAGACATTCTCTATCTTCAAAGTTTTGCCATAATTTTCTTTTGTTTCTCTTCCCTTTGGTAAATCACCTCCCATTTTGTTCCAATCAACTTGTGGAGTTGGTCTGTGAAACAAATGGTACATACAAATGGTAAACATTTTAAGTGAAAAATAAAATATAAAGAAATCCACAGGGTACTTCCCTCATTGTGCTACTTTCAAGTCTGCACTCAAGGGTTCCACTGAAACATCAGCCTTCCCAGTGCACAGACCTGCACACCACCACCCACCATCCGTGGTGAAGACCGGGGTTGGATCATGCCTCCTTCATCGCAAGCTCCTTTAATAGGCTACCTACCTCTTCAGAAATCTTCCGTTTCCTCTACTAAGAGGGCTAGCTCCATGGAAGTGCTGAATATGGATGGTTAGATGAAGGATGGATGACTGGACCCATAGAAATGTACAAGATTTTTTTTTCAAGCGTGCTGTCTCCCTGTGGGTGGTTTTGAAGGGGCCAGAAATAACAGCCGTCTTCCCCATATGAGTTTGAAAAACACCATAAACTAAGATCCAAGGTTTATGGTAGCAGAGGGTAGCCGTGACACCCCTCTTAATCCTTTTGAGGCTGCTATTGCAGAATAAGACTCAAATGTGGGTGCCCAGTGTACTGGATGGACCGAAGACTAGCTCATTTTGGGCCAAGGTGGGCTCTGAGGCATAGACTGGGTCACCCAGGCAGACTGTCACCCTAGTAGGGAATACAGGAATCAAGGAATGAACCAAATCTCTCTTGATTAGAAAAATTAGATCGCCCAATATAAACAACAAATGATAAAAGTAAGAACAAAACAAATCCCAAATTGATAACTTGTCATACACCAACACAATGACATTTTCCACCTTATCTGGGTGGAAAACAAGAATGAGGAATCAAGCCAGCTATGTTTAAAACAGAAAAGTCCCATCTGTTGGGATTTTTGAAATGAAAATTTTTGAATGCAAACCAGACAAGTGGAGAAGTGGGACGCTCTATGACTTTTGTGATTTAAAAATGATATGAAGAATAGTAATGCCAGATTTTAACTGATGGATGATTTTTTTTTCTTTTCACTTGAGCTGTATGACTGAATGGAAGAAATGTTTTTACCGATGACTATTTTCTTCTCACTACATTTGTTTTTATCATTAATACCTGAAAGTTATTGAGTATGTTCTAAATAGGAGCATCATTATCATCATTTTACCAGTGAGGATTCTAAAGTTCAAGAAGTTAATTTGTTTAAAGTCACTGGGGTAACAAATGACACGTTAGAACTTGAAATTGTCTAACTAAACTTGTTCTTTTGATCAGTCTTCTATTTTATTTGTGCTTTCCCCATTCTTTTTTTCCCCCTTAACCATAAATTCTGAGAATATATGCTTATAGACAAATTAATTAGTTACTAGTTAATATGTGAACAATTCATACTGTTTGCATCAATTTTCTTAAATTGTATTGTTGGGCAATGGTTAAAATAATTCAGTTATTAGGCAAAAAATATAGAGGTAAAAATGATGATTTTTACACACATCGAGTCTCTTCCCCTCATTGCATAAGTACTTGTCTGGAACCACCACTACCGTTCATGTCACCAGGCTCAAAATACAGGATATACTACTGACTTCTGTAGGGAATAGTAAGGATGTCAGATAGGTGGCTATGACAGTGTATTAGCTGTTGGCTTCCTGAGCACACCACCCATCAGGATGCTTAACCCATCCCTCCTAACTGCTGGCTTTGCACTCCATCTGTCAAAACGGCAATTTGCCAAAGTGCAGGCTGCTCTGGACCTTAGTTCCTCCAAATCAAGGGATTTTTGTAAGCTCATACTTTAATGGTACAAGCATCTCACCTGCTGTAAAATCTTTTAATCTTTTTTTTTTTTTTGCCCGTCCTTGGAAACCAGCCTAATCTTCTAATACCTATTCTTTGAAAGAATAGGATAAAATGATTATCTAGTAAGTATCATATGGCTATGAGACAAATTCATCTGGGGACACATCTGTACCACTGCAAGAACATCCAGCTATTGTCTTGCTAATGTTTTTCTTTCCTTTTTCAAAAATTTAGTATACATTTACTAACAGCACTTGAACAATAAATTTTCGAAGGAAAATAATACTGCTTAATCCATTTTTATACATAAATGCACACCATACCATCATCTCAACGTTTTCTTTGGGTCCTTGCCCAGCCAACTTTAATTCTTAAACTTCCTTTGTTTGCAAGAGAATTGTATCTAGCCTCAACCCATGAATTCACAAAACAGAAAAGACAGAAAATTAGAGCCCAGCAGTCAGCAGAGGGAATTTGCCTTTAAGTCTAACGAAGCTTTCGCAGGATGTGAGTGTGAACTGGTCCATGAATGTGCTCTTTCCACCAAGGGACTCACCGTCTGCACTCCTTTGGGGGAGTGAACACTTTTCTGAATGAAATTCATAATGTTGTTTTTTAGCTGTTCTTAGTTTCCACCTTGCAGAATGTGAACCCCTCAACCTTTCCCTCTGAAAGCCGTCCCATTTTACTTAATAGTATCCACATTTTCATTATTACTAGCCATTTACTGAAACATCTACTATATCCCACTCCTTTAGACTCAGGCACAGTGCCATCCTCTGTCCACCCTGCCTTTAACTGAACAGAACAGTTCATTCGGTTGAAATATGCTGAAGAAGTTAAATTTAGAGGTAGTTTAGGGTTCTGGAGACAGACAGGATGGAATCCCAGCCTCCACTGCATACTAAGTATAGAGAGGTGAAGCCCACTCTCCGGCCTGCACTTGCCTAACCGACGACAGGAATGAGTCATGAGATGTGTGTGGCAAGGATAAAATGAGCTAATGTACGTAAAGGGCAAGACACAGTGCCTGACACATAATAAAGAGGGCAATACCTTCATTATACCTATTACAGTAGAAGGTTCGTGGTTTAAAACTTCTTAAAGGGCCTCCCTGGTAGTTCAGCGGTAAAGAATTTGCCTGCCAATGCAGAAGACAGGGGTTCAATCCCACATACCATAGAGCAGCTAAGCCCGAGCACCACAACTACTGAACCAGTGTTCTAGAGCCCAGGAAGTACAACCACTGAAGCCTGTGCTCCACAGCAAGAGAAGGCACTGAAGGAGAAGCCTGCACACCACAACTAGACAGCAGCCCTTACTCGCCACAACTAGAGAAAAAGTCCATGTAGCAGTGAAGACCCAGCACTGTCAAAAGGAAATAATTTAATAAATTAAATTTTAAAATAAAACTTCTTAGAATACATTTTTTCTTCAAGTACTCTAAAAATTTTACAAATGGTATCACATTCACCTGGAAGAGAATTAGACCAGATAGGATTCTCAATCCAAATTCATGACGACTACAAAGAAAACCCCTCAGATGAACTTCTCTGACAAGGCCTTAGGAATCCTCAAGTCCCAAGACAACACTTGCCAGTGCTCACTTTTTCTCTATTGGCTCATGATGCTGCCTTTTCTGAAAAGCCCACAGGGTCTATTTTATTGAAGACCATCCACGCAGTTGACAGCCCACTCAAGAAGTAAGTTATGGCATTTGTGGGAAACAGGAGAAAAGAGTTACTGACATGTTCTCCCTGCCCAAAGAGTCAACCAAGAATAGTGATGAACCACGGAAGAATGTAATTTCTCCCACTATAAACACATATGAATAAGAGCAAAAATGCAGGCAGTTACCAACATGATCCAAACGAACCTGACGCTTTCATCTCCTCACATAATACAGAGATAAAATTCCTGAACAGAGCCCATGTCATTGCACATCTCATTACTCTATGGCAATATACTTGGGAAGTTTAAGACAGATAAGCAACCTGAATATTTTGCAGGATGGAAAGAAAAATTTACAAAGCTTAGGGGCTATAAAACCATCAAAATCTGCTCCTTTTGTTCATAGTCCAATTTAAAACCACTCATTCAGACTATACACTGAACCATGAATGAGTATCAATTTCAAATTGTAGTCCATGAACCAGATGACCAGCTATAAAAAGCCCTTAGTTTACAAACTGAGTATATAAACTCAGGTGCTAGGAAGGTGGGATGTATTTTCCCACGGTATTCCCAATGGCAGGGATGGTATGTGGTGGTAAAGCAAGGTGATGATAGCAAAGAGACAATCTTGTATGATCAGGTATTAAATAAGATGATCCTTGTTTACATAGACTTATGATAGCTACTCAACAAGCATCACGATTTCAAGAGGTGACCAAGTGAAGTCTTGGAGGATTTGCAAAACTGTACTTTAGGTGTGAAAAAAAGTTCGGTTCACTGGTTCTGATGTGAAACTCTTAAACTGCATGATCTGGGACTTCTCTGGTGATCCCGTGGTTGAGAACCTGCCTGCCAATGCAGGAGACATGGGTTTGATCCCTGGTCCAGAAATATTTCACAACGCCACAGGACAATTACACTCATGTGTCACAACTATTGAGCCTGTGCTCGAGAGCCCGGGAACCACAACTACTGAGCCCACATGTGTCACTACTGAAGCCTGTGTGCCTGGAGCCCATGCTCTGCCGAAGGAGAAGCCACTGCCTACACACTAGAGAAAGCTTATGCACAGCAACAAAGACCCAGTGCAGACAGAAAAAAAAAAATTAATTTAAATTGCATGATCTAGATCTGTTTGTGTACAAAGGACAGGTGGATAAAATAATAGAGATCCATAGAACCTGGGGAAACATAATAAGCAGAAGCAGAACAAATAATACAGCAGAAAGACATAAACCTGGCACCAATAGTGACGGGCTGACTCTTCACAACCTCGTGCTCTACGGATGCGTCCCCTGTTGACAGAGGTAAGGAGGGCACTGTCACTGCCACCTCCATTCACACCTTCACCAACTGACAGAGCTATCTAATTATAAATCAATCTCGGTCACAGCCTGAAATCTGCAGAGAGAAGTGCAAATTACTTTCCCCAGAAATGTAGTAACGGGATTTTCTCTTCTAAAGAAATCATTTCTTAAAGATGCACGCAGGCACACTCTTCACCGCTACCTTATTCTTTACAGAACAGAATGGAAAGTCATGAACAGGGTCAAGTTACTCACAGGCCTTCAGCAAAACACTCGAGCAGCAGGGTGTCCCCTTTGAGGATGGTGACAAAAGACTCACTGCCACTTTCAGGAGGAGGTAACAATAGTCTGGGTTTTCTCTGCTTGATTGAATTTGCTACAGAACAGAACAGAAAAGACTCAGATTTTGTTCAAACTAAGAAACTCCTTTGGCACTTGAGCCTTCCTAAAACATATTTAACCATATGGACTTGTGTGTGTGTGAGTATATTTACACACAGATTTTAATTTATTTTCACACATTTATTTCACATATATTTCACACATTTTAATATATTCCTATTTAAATAGATTCCACTCTTACCAGGAAGCATGGGTTGCCCTTCAGATACATTACCTAAGTGCTGCATCAAGTTTTATAAAGGTTATGATTCAAACCACATCTTCAAATTCAGAAGTTCAAACAGTGTTCAAGATAATTAGTTTCTTGATGAAAGCTTTAAGTTCATTGACAGTCAATAGCTTTATATTCCACATTTTAATCATACTTGGTCATGTTTGATGGCCGTGTGTATTTTTCTTGAATTGAATGTGCCTAAGTATCTGACAGGATTCCTCTTATAATACAGTTTCCTGGTCCCTACATCCAGAAAACTCTGATTCAAGAAGCCTGTAGTGCACACCAGGCATCTGTGAATTTATCAATGAGGTGACTCTACTTTCAGTCTTATATCCTTAAAGACAAACACTGCTGTACAAAAAGATTCACAAGCCATCTCAGTAATTGGTGAGGAAATGTTCCATTTCTTATTTTCCTAAAGTGAAAGTCACTCAGTCCTGTCCGACTCTTTGCAATCCCATGGACTATACAGTCCATGGAATTCTCCAGGCCAGAATACTGGCGTGGGTAGCTGTTCCCTTCTCCAGGGGATCTTCCCAATCCAGGGATCGAACCCAGGTCTCCTGCATTGCAGGCAGATTCTTTACTGTCTGAGCCACTGGAGAAGCCCCTTTTTCCTAAGAAGCCTTTCAAATACAATGGAAAATGAGGAAGCTTCCATTTTCAATGCAGATTCGGATTTCCTTTCCAAGTGTTCACACAAATTATGTTTCACATCCAATGTCAATGTGATTTGATGTAATATGCAAATTGTAGATGGAGAAGGCAATGGCACCCCACTCCGGTACTCTTGCCTGGAAAATCCCATGGATGGAGGAGCCTGGTAGGCTGCAGTCCATGGGGTCGCTAAGAGTCAAGACATGACTGAGTGACTTCACTTTCACTTTCATGCATTGGAGAAGGAAATGGCACCACACTCCAGTGTTCTTGCCTGGAGAATCCCAGGGACGGGGGAGCCTGGTGGGCTGCCGTCTCTGGGGTTGCACAGAGTCGGACACGACTGAAGCGACTTAGCAGTAGCAGCAGCAAAGTGTAGAGGTGAGGGCTGCTATCAGAGGAGAGGAATGAAAGGTACTGACAGCAGTGTGTACCTTGCCATAGCTTCCTTACAAGTGTTTGTTTTTTGAAAAATATGAACATGTATTATATGGTGTGATTTTTTTTTACACTTTTGTATTGAAGCACAGCCTATTAACAATTGCGTGATAGGTTCAGATAGACAGCAAAGGGACTGAGCCATACATAAACATGTAACCATTCTCCCCCAAACTCCACTCCCATCCATGTGTAATGATTTTATTGAGTGCTGAAAAGATACAACAATATATGTTTGTGTTATTGACCTCAAAGGAAATGATGTTGCCTATGCTATGCTATGCTATGCTAAGTCACTTCAGTCGTGTCCAACTCTGTGTGACCCCACAGACGGCAGCCCACCAGGCTTCCCCGTCCCTGGGATTCTCCAGGCAAGAACACTGGAGTGGGTTGCCATTTCCTTCTCCAGTGCATGAAAGTGAAAAGAGAAAGTGAAGTCGCTCAGTCATGTCCGACTCTTAGCGACCCCATGGACTGCAGCCTACCAGGCTCCTCCATCCACGGGATTTTCCAGGCAAGAGTACTAGAGTGGGGTGCCATTGCCTTCTCCATGATGTTGCCTATATACACCTAATCAGTCCATTTTCAAACCGAGGGTACAGCAAGGAGAGCCCTCATCCAGCCCTGGTGATGTTATCAGTATATTAGATTACCAAAGTTATCATGGAGGGTTCATTGCTAGTGCCAATTATAAAAGAAATATCTATTGCATTCAGACAAATGATACTTTTCTCTGTAGAAAAGCTACTTACTATATAATTTGGTTGAATGTTCTATGGGAAAAAAATTTTTTTTTTAAATAATAAAAACCATTTCATAGACAAGTGAGCTTGGAAAATGCTGCAACTTATATTCTTTCTCACTGAATCATAATGGACAGTTGTGTAGTAAGTACTCCAAGAGGTCTAGAAAGGAAAATAACCATTGACTTTCTTACACTCAACGCTTTCTCTACTTCTGTTACACTCAACCATTACTTTTTCCTTTCTTCATGTAGCAGTTTCTGCCAAACTGCTGATTAACCATAAGAGGCATTTTGGGAGATCCATAATAATTATTCCATGAAAAACATAATGTTATATACATATATGTATTTATTTATGGTAATTATATCATCAATAAGTATATAGGTGCATTTATATAATTCTGCATTCGTAAATATTACCCCCTTTTACATATATTTAATGGGAATGGGAGAAAATAGAACCCTCTGTGTTAACCTTTTCCTTACTAAGAGTATCAGTATATTAATAAACTCAGAAGGTATTAAAGTTCAAATTCTGAGATGACAATGAGAGACCACAGGTGAAAATAAATGTCAACATTCTACATGTCATCAACTTACCCTTGGAAATAATTTCTGTGGATGAACTCGAGTCATTAACATGCTTTACTGAAATAAAAAAATGGAAGAAAAAACTCACAAACATAATGGTAGATGCTGACATCAAAACAATGAAAAGCCATAGTTTTCTCCTACAAAAATTACAAAATGAGGTAGAAGCATACTTCACTAGAACAGTGCCTTTGGGAACACAGTTGAATAATATTTATAAAGAGCTTAATCTTGAGCTACCATAGATGAAATCCGGGTGGAAAGGACACAAATTAGAGCTCCATTAAAGAGAACTGAGGTTGCTGAAGGATGCTATAGTGAAGCCCTGGCATAAAGAATCAACACACAACAAATTGATGAACCAAGTTATGAAAAAATTATGAACCACGTTAGACAATGGAATGGTCATGCCAACTTTTGACTCTACCAGAGCCAGTTATTCAGTCAGTGAATTTCTGGAGATTATATCTGCCCTTTATATCTTGGTTATTTCTTTGACTAATAACGACAGTTTTCAAATTTAAGAACCCAGGATGCCATCTGCAGAATCAAGTAGGAAAGAGAAGCAATTCAAATAACTTTGCCAATTTGGGAAATATAGAAAAGTTTGATGTGATAAAAATGATAATATTACTTGTTATTTTTGACTCTGTTCTTTTCTCCCACATTTTCAGCCTTGCCAGTTTATCCGAAATCACATAGATTCCGAGCCTGAGACTTGCTGAGAAAACCCTGGAATTTTGTTCTGTATTTCACACAAGGAAAATGACTCGACTCTCTAGTCATCAAGTGAAATACACTTGTCCTGTGAATTGAGATTTGATTTTCTGGCTGCAGGAGACAGAGCTACTGCCGATGTGCAGCTGCAGATGTCTCTTTCATCTGGAAGGGGTCTCCAGAGTTAAACTAAACAATGCTGGAAAATATCAACCCAGCTTTAACTGGCTTCAACCAGAATAAAATTATAGACACATTTGTCTTCCACATTTATGCTGGCACAATAAATTATTTCAACTTACAACTGTTAACTGTTAGCTTCATTGGCATTTTCTGCACAATAGTCCTCAATCTTGGGAATGCAGCAAAGCAACAGTAATCGTTCCGACTGTCCTTTTCCTCCACATTTGCGAAGTACAGATCTCCCTTTTGGCTCATGTATACTCTCTCATCTTGCTCAATGTGTTCTAATTCTGGAAGAGAAATATCTTTTCATTAAAAGGGGCCATTGTCCTTTATTATGCCTTGTCGCCTTTTTTTCATTATCCTTTCTTTCATATTATTTTATTTTTCATGTAGGCTCTTCCTATTCCTCCCAAGTCTGGTCTTACTATAGACGCGATTAGAGAGTAAGAAGTAAAACACAAAAAAACAACAAGAAAATCATTGAGAGAGCGCTTATCACCATTAACTGAAGTATACTGATGGACAACTAGTCTGGGCACTCAACCTCTCCTGACCATTTAGGATTCTACTTCTGCTCTATGGGTCTGCATTGACTTATTTGAAAACTAGTCCAAACAGATAATGGCCTAATTATTACTTATATTAGGATCATATTAGTTAAAAACAGATTTTCACAAAATTGTGTTTGAGATATTAATCCCTCTGCCATGATGCAGCCTAGTTAGGTTCTAGGATGGATGGAATCTGGAACTCTGGCTACAACCAAGAGTAGCTTCTTTTGCTTTATTCCAAATACTGTACGATTATTACGTTTCTCTGTGGGTCACAATGAGAAAAGATTTAGATAGACCTGCTAAGGCACATGCCAGAAGTAGGGTTTATAAGAAGCTGGAATCCCAGTGCAAGAGCTGATGATAGCTTTTGGAAAATTAAACACAGAAGTTCATACTAATTTCTAATACTACTAATAATTTGTGCATCACTGTATTAAGTAGGTGCAACATATTCAAAGAGAAATATAAAGCTGCTGCTGCTGCTGCTGCTGCTAAGTCGCTTCAGTCGTGTCCGACTCTGTGCGACCCCATAGAAGGAAGCTCACCAGGCTCCCCCGTCCCTGGGATTCTCTAGGCAAGAATACTGGAGTGGGTTGCCATTTCCTTCTCCAATGCATGAAAGTGAAAAGGGAAAGTGAAGTCGCTCGGTCATGTCCGACTCTTAGCGACCCCATGGACTGGAGCTTAACAGGATTGGAAAATCCCATCCGTCCATGGGATTTTCCAGGCAAAAGTACTGGGGTGGGGTGCCATTGCCTTCCCCAAATATAAAGCTAGCAACACAGATACAAGCCATTCTCAACCTGACAAACTGTATCATACTAACAGACTCTACTCTTTCCAGATATTTCAAAATCAAGATATATTTAGTGGTTTTCTAGTGCTTTCATGTATACTCAGAACTTAGAGCAGACTATAGATGGAAATAGTTTTTAAACTATACTTGATTTCACATCATAAGTTCATATTGATTTTGTATCCTTCATTTTAGTATGTCATTTGATACAATGCATGAAATTAAAATGTCCCCTTATTAATAGAACAGAACATTACTTACCAATATTCATCCAATAAATGTGTAAAGGTGGCAGGCCTTTGGGAGGGTTGCATGGAAGGACAATTGGATCACCTTCCTCCACTTCAAGAGGGTCGATTTTTTCTTTGGGAAATTTTGGAGCATCTGATATAAAAAATCATTTAAAGACATCGTTTAAAAATTTTAATCTTATAAGTAATGCTTAATGTTACAAGTATTATCTTAAAGCATTCTTCTTGTAGAAATTGGAACATTTTTAGTAAATTCAGCACCCTAAATCTTCTTGTCTATGACCTGCAGAGGAAAATACTGTTAACAATCTGTGCTGCATCATTCTACAACTTTAAAAATATTTCTGAATTCTGTAACTGTAGATAACAAATAATTTTGCTTTGACATCAATAAGGCAACAATATGCTTGTGCATATTTCTCAGTGAAGAGGTATACGCTCTGAGTCATAGGAGTTGCTTGTTTAAATTTTTCATAGATTTGGTATCATTTTTTCCAAACACTGTGCTTTATTTTTAGGCAGATACTTATTTTCTGTCTTTTGCTTTATTCTGAAGCCCTTGAATGTAACTGGCAAATATTTCATTCAGATCATAATCAAACAAAATACACAATTCAAAGCCCACATGGGGAAAAAAATAGTATGAATACAATGAAAAGCCAAACATGACCACTAGAAGTTGCAAAGAGAGCCATCCACATTGGAATCACTCCCAGTAAATAAAATTTTAAGTGAAATGAAAAGGATGTAGGACAGGAGACTTTGCAGTATTTCAAAATACTGTTTCTTTCCCATGCTGGAATCAATTTCCTGAAAAAGGTCAATTCAATTACTGAGAATGTAAGTCACAACAGTGCAGAATTTGAAATACAATACCAAAGTTTGATATGTTATGAAGTTATTTATAAAATAGTTTTAAGAATATTCAAAATATATTCCAGCTCAACATTATTTGTACATCTGCACTATAGAATTACTTAGGGTTTGATAGATGAGAAAAGTCTTATATGAGGTATTTATAGCTTTCCTGACCTAATGGAATTTATTAGCAGTTTTCCATCTCTATATTTCATTCTTGAAATATGGCTCACAAAAGATTATTATTATTCCTGAGAGTCCAAAAATATATTCATTTACTGTCAATTTTCCTCTTGAGAAGCTTTGTGCCATTCCCTTGCTCCTCACCCCCACCTCCTACTCTAACGCCTCAGTGATTGAGGGAACTTGCTGACATTTCTCATCGATGCACTAGCTACAGTGAATTGCTTTTTGTCTAAATTCAAGGACCTTTCTCGGCTTAACATCGCAGGGGGCAGTGTCTGTATTACACTGCCTTTGCCAGTTCAAAAGACAGGCGCTGGCGTGTGACAGTCCTCAGTGGATTCCCTCGTGGTCTACTCATTCTAAGATTTCTCCTGGCAAGTCTGGAAATAAAATTTGAGATGAGAACCATCCTGGACATGAATTTGGTATATTTTCTGCAAAATGACTTGTATAACATTTGCTGTCAGTCAAAGCTAAGGCTCAATAAACATGAGTTTGAGCAAGCTCCCAGAGTTGGTGTTGGACAGGGAAGCCTGGCGTGCTGCAGACCATGGCGTCGCAAAGAGTGGGACATGACTGAGTGACTGAACTGAGCTATCTCGGAATCGTGCTTTTGCTCTAGGTAGAATGAAGCTTCCAACAAAAGACAGAAAAACATCTAGTATATCCCCTACATGTTTAGTATATCCCCAATGTACTCTTGTATGTCTTACAGACAGTGACCTAAACTAATTCAAATCACTTACCTACTAAAGCTCAGTATTTATTGTAAGTGGTGTGCAGATCTATTGTCATCTTTTGTACCAGAAGAGAAAGAGAGGAAAAGATAGGTAAAAGTGCGTATGAATACAGCAAATGTTATACAAGTCATTTTGCAAAAATATACCTTATGCAAGTAAAGTGCAGTAACTTACAGAACTAGTATGTACCCTAAGCTCCAAATTCAAATCACTTGTTTAGTGAAACCTGCTCTAACTAAAGCTCAGTATTTATTGTTATTAAAGTTAGCAGTGTTGTTTCGTAACTAAAATGAATCTATTTATCTATTTGAATCTATTTGAATCTATTTATCTGTTTGTACTCAGATAATAGAAGCAAAAGACGAAGGGAAACAGATTAGGTAATGAAAGACGCATGTAATCCTGTTTTGCAACTAGCAAACTTTACAGTGCCAAGTATGAATACACAGTTCCCTGGGTGGTATCTATTGTAAAGTCGCTAATTAAGTTGTATAAAGCCCTAATGGAGAGCTGTCTCTTTAGAAAAAAATCTAATAATTCAAACAGATAGTATTGCCAATGAAGAACTATCATCCTTGTATTAATTAAATCTAGACTATAAAATTCTAATTACAAAAGTATAACTATGTTACTCAACTGGCTTCCAAGGCATTCATAATAAAAAAGATAAAATAAGATTTAGAAGTCTACCAAAACCTTTATCACATACCATAAATCTGGAACAGCTTTAACCAAAGATGAAATTAATACCTGGAAACTGGGAAGAATATTTATATATTTAATAATGTAAGGCCCGATAAACACTGTAAAGGATAAAAATTTTTCAGGTTTTTTTTAGATCTTACTCTTTGACTTTCAAACTATATGGTAAATTTGATGCAAAGAAAAAAAGTGAATATTTTAACATCCACAGATAAATGTGAAATTTAATTATTATAACAACTGCAAGCCTGACATCTACCTCAATTCATTTTAAAAAATGACTCTATTTAAAAATGACTCCCAATGACTTTTGCTAATTGTATTTCTCTGATGATAAACATTGGCATTGTTGAGTTTGAACAGATGCAATACTTTAAAAACATGAATTGTAAACAGTCATTTTTCTTTTGTGTGAGGCAACTACACTGCTGAAGCTCACCAACACATTTCAAATGAGTGCTCTATTAACACCAAAAACAAAGCCACTTAATTGTGTATCACTTAATTGTGACTATGGACATGGGTTTGGGTGGACTCCGGGAGTTGGTGATGGACAGAGAGATCTGGTCTGCTGCGGTTCGTGGGGTAGCAAAGAGTTGGACATGACTGAGCAACTGAACTGAACTGAACTGAACTAAACTAATTCTGATTAGACTTGACCATGGAATGGTGTCTTTGCAAAGGGATCAGAATCCACTTCTATATTAGCATCTACCTAAGTAGGATTTTGGAGAAGGCAATGGCACCCCACTCCAGCACTCTTGCCTGGAAAATCCCATGGACGGAGGAGCCTGGTGGGCTGCCGTCTATGGGGTCGCACAAGTCTGACATGACTGAAGTGAGGCAGCAGCAGCAGCAGCAAGATTTGAAGAATGTTTGGAAATCCCAAATATCAAGTCTAGATGAAGCAATAAACATTTAGTCCCTATCAGTCTATCTCATTAGAAAATCAAGCAAAGCATAGCACCCTTTACTACTTTTCAATAGGCTTCCACATTCATTATTCAGTGTAGCGGACAAACTTCTAGTACCAACTCCAAGGGCCCAATTCCCTAAAAACCCACCTGGCATGAAAAGCCTTTTGGAGAGACAAATTAGCCGCATGCTAGTCTTCTTATTGAAGCTATCAACACACAGCAAACTTGCAAATACAAAATCTCTAGGGGCTCTATACTTGAGGTACTGACAATTAGTTCTGAAACCCATCATCTTAACTCTTTCAACTAATATACTAAAAAAAATAACATCTTGTACTTGAAATATAGCAGACGTGAAAAACAATTTTTTTTTTTTTTATCTACAGACTAGCCTATAAACAGCTCTGGCCTGGACACTAAAACTAACTGGCTCTTTTGTATCAGACCACTATCCTTACTTTCTGTGCCCCCTTTTTACTTTTCTCAGGTATCTTAGAATCCTTTCAATTTATCTCTCTGGGCTCCTCAAAAGCCTCCCTCAGAGGCTTTTCTTAAGGACAAGTTGCACAGTCCCACATGGCAACCAACTTAACAGTAAAGAACTGGTAATGAAATGTCATCAAAGAAATTTAATGAAATACAAGTAATTCTGACTAACCACGTCAATGAAAAGGTACTGGTGACTTAACCATTACCAAGTTATTATCTTTATGTTACCTACAGAGTATCTTTCTCTGATACCCAAAGAATAAAATCAACTCTCCGTATATTCTCTATCTTTCTCTGAATCTGAAAACCTATTGCCAAGGTTATTTTCAACAAAGAAGGATAATGCTTTTTAGCTCATCCAGAGGATGTGTTAACAGAATGATCAAAGCATAGGCAACACTGTGTAGCATCAGATTATAAACATGTGCTCTGGAGCCAGCTGCTTAGGGCTGAATCCTGGCTTCATCCCTCACTATGTGACCTGAACCTATTACTTAATATGTTTCAGTTTCTTCATTCATAAAATGGAATTCGACATGACACCTAATTCATTGATTTGTGGCAAAGTTTAAATAAACTATTTCATATAAAGCAATTAACATAGTGTCGGGCACTTAGAAATCACTCAGTATGTTGGCTCTTATTCAAATATTTTCACTTTACATGGTAAACCCAGTCACATTGTATAGAGATGGGCAAAGGGACAAAGAGCTTTCCTTTGCTATTGTTTTTGATCTTTCATGTAGCCTATATCATAACAACTTCACCATTTTATTCAACTATTTGGAATTAACTTTATCAAAGAAAGTAGGGAGGGTGCCTGAGGGATAAAAGACTGTATCTTATAGAGAATCTATGGTTTGTTTAATGAATTATTCTGTCCCCCTTCCTACGCCAAAGAGCTTTATCTATTTTGACTTCTCACTTTGTTTACAGGACTGGCCTGGGGAGCTTTTGAGTGCTTTCCTTTTCCCTTGAATGTGCTCAGCAAATTGCCGACAGTCTGGCATCATTATCATGAATGCAAGCCACTGAGCTCACACGCTGTATCACCCTGAACTCCAGTTTCTGTCTGCAAAGAGATTTAATTGATTCCCATTTCCTGTAGAGTACCCTATTAACCCACTTAGAAGTACAGAGAAATAGCACTGCCTTTCAGTCTATGAACTGGTAATGAATTCACACTAAGGCAGGACAACCAATGCAGTCCATTTCATTCTAGTCATTCACATACTGGGACGCATGAGAGCAAAATCCTCGGCCTTAATTAAACCTTTAAAACTCTTAAGTTGCACTCTCTACTGAACAAATTGATGTTCCTAAGGTTAGTTTGTATATACTAGAAGAAACTAACATATACCACTGGACCCCTATTTTTGCTATTCTACCCTTCCCAAATTAGAGCAGTAAATAGCCAAGATACGTCTTAAGGAAATGGACCTGAGGAATTCATACAAATGTAGAAACCCAGCACACTAGAAATTCTAGGCAGTTTCTATTAAAACAATATACAGATGATTTTACCCCTAAACCTGCTATTCCTTGCATTACTTTACGAGTAATGCATACTGCATTTTTACCTTTATTCATTCTTTTAATCTTTAGCCAGTAAATCAATCACTGATAATAAGAATTCACACAGCATTTATAAGACAATACAGAGAACGAAGAATAGGACAGGATGATATCATTCTCGTCTTTAATATCCTGATCAATATATTTGACAGTCAAAGTCTCTTCCAAACAACAAAAAAATGCTTTTAAAATTCCACAGAATTTACACATGGATATTCCTAACATTACTGATTATTACTAACTTTTCTTTTTATAATAGTCAAAGTTAGAAACAATCCAAATGGACATCAACTGGTGAATGGACAAACAAAATGTGGTATATCTGTATCATTCAGATCAGATCAGAGATCAGATCAGTCGCTCAGTCGTGTCCGACTCTTTGCGACCCCATGAACCGCAGCACGCCAGGCCTCCCTGTCCATCACCAGCTCCCGGAGGTCACTCAGACTCGCATCCATCGAGTCAGTGATGCCATCCAGCCATCTCATCCTCTGTCGTCCCCTTCTCCTCCTGCCCTCAATCCCTCCCAGCATCAGAGTCTTCTCCAATGAGTCAACTCTTCGCATGAGGTGGCCAAAATACTGGAGTTTCAGCTTTAGCATCATTCCTTCCAAAGAAATTCCAGGATTGATCTCCTTCAGAATGGACTGGTTGGATCTTCTTGCAGTCCAAGGGACTCTCAAGAGTCTTCTCCAACACCACAGTTCAAAAGCATCAATTCTTCGGCGCTCAGCCTTCTTCACAGTCCAGCTCTCACATCCATACATGACCACAGGAAAGACCATAGCCTTGACTAGGCGAACCTTTGTTGGTAAAGTAATGTCTCTGCTTTTGAATATGCTATCTAGGTTGGTCATAACTTTCCTTCCAAGGAGCAAGCGTCTTTTAATTTCATGGCTGCAGTCACCATCTGCAGTGATTTTGGAGCCCAGAAAAACAAAGTCTGACACTGTTTCCACTGTTTCCCCATCTATTTCCCATACAGTGATGGGACCAGATGCCATGATCTTCGTTTTCTGAATGTTGAGCTTTAAGCCAACCTTTTCACTCTCCACTTTCACTTTCATCAAGAGGCTTTTTAGCCCCTCTTCACTTTCTGCCATAAGAGTGGTGTCATCTGCATATCTGAGGTTATTGATATTTCTCCCGGCAATCTTGATTCCAACTTGTGTTTCTTCCAGTCCAGCATTTCTCATGATGTACTCTGCATATAAGTTAAATAAACATGGTGACAATATGCAGCCTTGACGTACTCCTTTTCCTATTTGGAACCAGTCTGTTGTTCCATGACCAGTTCTAACTGTTGCTTCCTGACCTGCATACAGATTTCTTAAGAGGCAGATCAGGTGGTCTGGTATTCCCATCTCTTTCAGAATTTTGAGGTTTGTGACATTGTACAGGAGACAGGGATCAAGACCATCCCCATGGAAAAGAAATGCAAAAAAGCAAAATGGCTGTCTGGGGAGGCCTTACAAATAGCTGTGAAAAGAAGAGAAGCGAAAAGCAAAGGAGAAAAGGAAAGATATAAACATTTAAATGCAGAGTTCCAAAGAATAGCAAGAAGAGATAAGAAAGCCTTCTTCAGTGATCAATGCAAAGAAATAGAGGAAAACAACAGAATGGGAAAGACTAGGGATCTCTTCAAGAAAATCAGAGATACCAAAGGAACATTTCATGCAAAGATGGGCACAATAAAGGACAGAGATGGTGTGGACCTAACAGAAGCAGAAGATATTAAGAAGAGGTGTCAAGAATACACAGAAGAACTGTACAAAAAAGAGCTTCAAGACCCAGATAATCATGATGATGTGATCACTGACCTAGAGCCAGACATCTTGGAATGTGAAGTCAAATGGGCCTTAGAAAGCATCACTACGAACAAAGCTAGTGGAGGTGATGGAATTCCAGTGGAGCTATTCCAAGTCCTGAATGATGATGCTGTGAAAGTGCTGCACTCAATATGCCAGCAAATTTGGAAAACTCAGCAGTGGCCACAAGATTGGAAAAAGTCAGTTTTCATCCCAATCCCAAAGAAAGGCAATGCCAAGGAGTGCTCAAACTACCGCACAATTGCACTCATCTCACACGCTAGTAAAGTAATGCTCAAAATTCTCCAAGCCAGGCTTCAGCAATATGTGAACCGTGAACTTCCTGATGTTCAAGCTGGTTTTAGAAAAGGCAGAGGAACCAGAGATCAAATTGCCAACATCCGCTGGATCATGGAAAAAGCAAGAGAGTTCCAGAAAAACATCTATTTCTGCTTTATTGACTATGCCAAAGCCTTTGACTGTGTAGATCACAATAAACTATGGAAAATTCTGAAAGAGATGGGAATCTATATCATTATTATATGAATATTACTCAGCAATAAAAATGAACCAACTACTGATTTATCCTAGAACATGAATGAATCACAAAATCAGGCTAAGTGGAAAGAAGCTAGATGGAAAAGATCACACATTGTATGATTTCATTTACATGAAATATTCATAAAAAAACATTTCTAGAGGCAAGCATCACACTGGCGACCGCCTGGGCTTGGGCGTAGGGACAGAGAGCACCTAATCTTTCAGGGATGAGGGAAATGCTCTAATACTGGCTTCTAATGATAGTTGAACTGAAAATTTTTATGATAAAAGGAATCACTGTGTACATAAGCTGGTAAAATTTATGATGTGTAAAGAATACACAGAATCTATAGGAAAAATTAGTATAGGCTACAGTTATGACCAACCTAGATAGCATATTAAAAAGCAGAGACATTACTTTGCCAACAAAGGTCCGTTTAGTCAAAGCTATGGTTTTTCCAGTGGTCATGTATGGATGTGAGAGTTGGACTGTGAAGAAGGCTGAGCACCGAAGAATTGATGCTTTTGTAGTGTGGTGTTGGAGAAGACTCCTGAGAGTCCCTTGGACTGCAAGGAGATCCAACAAGTCCATCCTAAAGGAAATCTGTCCTGAATATTCACTGGAAGGACTGATGCTGAAGCTGAAACTCCAGTACTTTAGCCACCTCATACGAAGAGTTGACTCATTGGAAAAGACTCTGATGCTGGGAGCGACTCGGGGCAGGAGGAGAAGGGGACGACAGAGGATGAGATGGCTGGATAGCATCACCGACTCGATGGACAAGAGTTTGGGTAAACTCCAGGAGTTGGTGATGGACAGGGAGGCCTGGTGTGCTGCAATTCATGGGGTCGCAAAGAGTCGGACATGACTGAGCGACTGAAATGAACTGAAGATACACTAAGAATGTTAAGTGGAGAAGGCTGATCTGTGCCCTCAACGATGAATAAAACTGAACAGCCAAAAGGGAATTATTTACATCATCATTCTAACTTCACTGGTATGTGTCATAATGAAGGCAAGAAAATAGCTTACCTTCTCTCCAGACTCACTGACCACACCCACAGGATTTAGCTTTCTTGGGTACAGTCTTTCTTTTGTTCACTGCTGTATCTCAAATTACTAGAAAAGTATCTGACACATGAAGGGAGTTTAATGAAGATCTGTTGAATAATTCATGGCCTAACTTACCATGCCATATCTTGGAAAATCCATTCAGTTGAATGATTTTCTCCATATTTGAAAACAGTACATTGTATTTGGTTGTTTTATTTTTTCTTTTACTCTTTCTTTTCCGGCAAAGTCAACTGCAATTTTGTTAAAAGTATATAACTAAACACAGTGTATAAATTTTTCTGTCTGTAAGGGGTAATGACCAGATTTTCAGCTACTGTACCTACGTTCAAACTTAGAATCTAGCCTTTAAGTTTGTTCTAAAGAAAAGTTTAAGAAATGAGAGTTAAAACTTTAAAGTTTTACAAACTTTAAAACTCATATCACAGAGTGTAATATAAATGAAGAATTAATTCTCTACACCTTAAGAGAAGAATCAATTTGTAAAACTTGTAGGAAGCCTTAAATGGTCTCTGAATTATAAACTCCTAAGAATTGGGCTGATGGTCCTATTCAACATATAAATAATTGCAGAAAGGTGTTAGATGATGAAATAATTTTAGGAGGAGCTGGAAATGATGCATGAGAAACCTAATTTACTTTCCTCTTTTCTACAACAGCAGAAAAAATGGCGCAATTATCCACTACATAGCTCAGATTCAACTCTCATCTCTTAATTACAATACTAGCCAATTCTGGTACCCTTACACTGTTCATGCCTTCACTTGGTCTGCTTTGATAATGACATAAAACATTTTCTTTTCAAAATCCTTTAATTGCAGAACCTTATACTAAAATGTGCCATTTCTCTGCTAAAGGTCTAGCAACTGCCTATGCCTTTGTGTCTCCATAGCAACCACTAGAATTCTGGTTAGGGATCACCCTAATGCCTTGTCTTGTACAACAGATTTTTTAATATCTTCCTTTCCTCTCCCTCTGTCTCCTGCTTCATTTTATTTCATTTAATTATATACTTATTTAAATTATACACTATACTATAGTTTATAATAATATAATCTATAATATAGAACTATAACTATAGCTGTATAGTTGGTTGTATCTATGTGATTTTATTATTCTCAATTAGTTTTCTGACCCAGAATTCATAAACATTCCCTACCGTCATTTTAAACCCAAACTCCAGAGGCAAATTTTCAAGTCTGTATGTCACTACTCTGCCCACTACTATGCTCCAACATCACACTTAATAATTCAGTATGTCTAAGACAAATCAGTATGCTACATACTAATTAATTTTGTATATATAAAGACCACATAAAATAAATGTAAAGAATAAAAAGAAAGAAATGCAACACTCTTTACCCACCACCCATCGTAAGAGAAACATAAAAGCACCATCACCTTTCTTTTTGGTGTAGATCCTACCTGTCCCACATCTTGTTAGAGGTAACTACCATCCTAAATTTGTTTTCATCATTCCCTTGTTCTGCATTATGATTTTACCACATGAAATGATAATGCTAAACAATATTCTGGAGAAGGCAATGGCACCCCACTCTGCTACTCTTGCCTGAAGAGTCCCGTGGATGGAGGAGCCTGGTGGGCTGCAGTCCATGGGGTCTCGAAGAGTCGGACACGACTGAGCAACTTCACTTTCACTTTTCACTTTCATGCATTGGAGAAGGAAATGGCAACCCACTCCAGTGTTCTTGCCTGGAGAATCCCAGGGATGGGGGAGCCTGGTGGGCTGCTATCTATGGGGTTTGCACAGAGTCGGACACGACTGAAGCAACTTTGCAGCAAACAATATTCTATTCATTTTTACATATACTGAACTTATATAAATGAAATCACATTTTATGTTTCTTTTAGAGATTTGCTTTCATTGTTCAACACATATCTAAGGTTCATCAGTCTTCATTGCTGAGTAATTTTTATATGAATATGCCACAATTATTTCATTATATCACAAATGAACTTGTGTTTTTGTTCAGTATATTTCTAAAACACAAACAATGCTGCCACAGCTATTCCTGGTGCACAAAGTGTGCACATGACCAAAGAAGAGGTCACTGGTGAGAGTATCCCTAAACAGGCAGTGACCAATATCCTCCACAGTCCAAGCAGTAAACTGGACTCTCCACAGTGGATACCTGACATGCCGGCCACAAAGTCCTACCTAAAACTGCTACTTTCAGACTTTGCTGTATTTCCCAATTTTGCAGGAATCAAAATGCTTTTATTATTTAGGTTACCATAGATCTATTCTGATTATGAATTATATTAAGCACATTTTTATATTTGTATTGGCCATTGCAGTCTGAGGTGCAATTTTATATCTTTTGCCACTTCCTTTTTGCTTTTCACTTGGTGGTGGTGGTTTAGTCGCTAAGTTTTGTCTGACTCTCTGTGACCCCGTGGACGATAGCCTGACAGGCTCCTCTGTCCATGGGATTCTCCAGGCAAGAATACCAGACTGGGCTGCCATTTCCTTCTCCAACTTCAGTTCAGTTGCTCAGTCATGTCCAACTCTTTGCGACCCCATGAACTGCAGCACTCCAGGCCTCACTGTCCATCACCAACTCCTAGAGTCCACCCAAACCCATGTCCATTGAGTCTGTGACACCATCCAAACATCCTATCCTCTGTCGTCCCCTTCTCCTCCTGCCCTCAATCCTTCCCAGCATCAGGGCCTTTTCTCCAACTTAGAGATCTGTAAAATTATTTATAAACACATTAATATCATCTTTAATTATATTCATTGGTAATTTTGGGGGGGATTTTTTAAATATCCATTTCTCAACTGTATTTTGATCATATTTACTTCATAGCTAATGTATCATCAAATACTGAAAAGCACTCTCCAGTTTCAGGTATAATGTTCTATATATGCTGATTAGCTAGAGCCTGTGATTGGGTTCCTTAAATCTTCCACGTGCTTTTCTAATGTTTCCTCTGCTTGAGCTCCCAAATAATGAAACACACATGTGAACATCTTTCATCACTCTGGTAGATTTGTCTATTTCTCCTTGTACTCCTATTTCTTCCCCCTACACCTTCATATTACATATGCCTGGTACATTAATCTCCAGGGAGCCTTTATAAAATAAAGTCTATTTTTATTGATATTAATAGAGCCACATGTACTTTTCTTTTAACAGTATTTATTCAAGATATCTATTTATCTATTAAAAAGATGGAACATCTTTTCCCCCTTTTAGTTTCAACAATTCTATTTTCTCATGATTTAGATATGTAACGTGGTAAATAGCTTATAACTTTTAAAATTTTGGAGCATTTAGTTTATTTACTTTCATCCTTAATTAATGATATGTTTAGATTTATTTCTATAGTTTTTTTTTCCTCTCCTTTCTTGTCTTTTTATTTTTCTTCTTGATATCAGAGTTTGATAATCACTCATATTTTGTTCTATATGTATACTGTAACTATCCTATACATTTTAAGACATATACTCGTTAAGATTTTAAATTTGAGTCATAGTCTCTCCTCTAGAACAATAAAGAAAACTTACGAAAATTTAAACCCAGTTTCCTGTTCCAACTTTAAGCATAACACACACATTTTTGATTATTTGTTCTCTGCAGGTTTGTGTACACTCTACTCCCCCAGCATAAGGTGTCCATATCCTGAAAGGTCTAGAACACTGCAAGAAGAAATCGCAAAATAGAACCTCTTGGCAGTTTTATATCTAAGAATTTTTTCTTCAAAGCCTTTGGTTAGAATCAAGTAGTGTTGGATAACTTAAAATTCAGGAAAATAGATGACCAAATGTGAAAGTCAGTCATCAGAGATCCATGCTACAGAGATCAGATCTGGTAATAAAGAAGTTGCTTACTCTTGGGGATAATTATTGATAAATAACAGCTTTAATGATAAGGGAACTTATAGTTTTCCATGGCTATGATCTATGGAAGATATCACTAACATATATCACTGGGCACTCATACTGAGGTTAGGTGGGGCTATGCCGTTTGTTTTGCCCCACCTAACAAGGTGAGTAGAAGCTGCCTGTGTAACTTCTTGTGGGAAGCAGTGTTCTATACTCCCACTCTCTGACCCAGATGGTACAAGTTTCACATGGTTCAGAGATAGGATGATGGTATATCCATCAGTTAGGATCTCTGAAAAGCTACATGGAGAACAGTTGCCCCAAAGAGCTGCCAAAACTACAGCAAACTGCCTCATCAAGGAACGACCCTGTATTAACACAAGGGCTTGGGGATTACTTGTGACTGCAGCATAACCTAGCCAAATCTAACTAATATATTTGAGCAAAACAAATACTATTTTTCCTCATGTTACATGAATTATTAGTGAAACACAGCGAAAATATGTCACTTTCAAGGTCATCAACTTCTAAATATCAAAACCTGGAAGATAATTTCCTTATAAATAAAATATAAGGCAATTATAAGCTGATTAAATTAATAATCTTATTTCATTGCAGCCTAGTATAACTCCTACTAAACTTCACTAAAATATTAAACGAAATCTATTCTGCAATACTTACTGTTGGTGCTGCTGTTTAGATGCTAAGTTAGGTATGACTCTTTTGTAACCCAGCCAGACTGCTTTCTCCATGGAATTCTCCAGGCAAGAATACTAGAGTGGGTTGCCATTTCCTTCTCTAGGGGATCCTCCCCAACCAGGGATTGAACCCACGTCTCCTGCATTGGCAAGCAGATTCTTTACCACTGAGCCACCTGGGATGTACCGAAATACTTACTAGGAACTATAAACTCGATTTCTTCTGACATAGCAATCCCCAGCTTATTAGAAGCAAAACAGCGGTATTTTCCTTGAAAGTGAGATATGTGCCCATCATTTGGTATCCTGAAAGTCCCCCCATTGTTAGATGCAATTATCCGAGGGTCAGAGAGATTAAAAGGCTTGTCATCCTTATTCCACAAGTATCTGTAAGATAAAACTAAAGTTAGCAACCCTGAAAAAAATCATAACTTATTTACAAACAGATATACAGAAATAAGAAAACCGAGACATTTTAAAATAAAAAGTATAAAAAAATAAAAAGTATACATATACATCTATTTAACTGAATAAAACAACACAAAAAAAGGTATCTAAAATAATCTGAGAAATCTTATAAACTGCTATAGACTTAATGTTTATGTCTCCCTAAAATTCGTATGTTGAAGTCTATTTCCCAATATATTGTAATAGTATTTGAGGGTAAGGCCTTGGAGAGGTGACTATGTCATAAGGGTGAAGTCCTCACAAATGGGATTGGTATCCTTATAAAAGAGATCCCATTCTTGCTCCCTTCTGCCATGTGAGGTTACAAGAAGATGGCTGGCTGCGAACAGCAAGCAGGTCGTCACCAGACACCAGAGCTGCCGGTGATACTCAATCTGTCAGTGACTTGGTCTTGGTCTTCTCACCACTAGAGCTGTGAGAAATATGTGTCTGTTATTTAGGCCATTCAGCCTGTGATATTTTTATTGTAGCAGCCAGAACGGACTGAGACACAAGCCATGAAAAAGCTGTGACAATTGGAAGGGGAAAAAAAGACAGGTTTCATTCTGTTATTTTAAAATTAAAGATACATTTTAAAACTTATCCAATTGAAAAGATAATGTAGGATCTTTACTAATATTTCAGACATTACAGTATTTGGAGACTAAAAAATATAAATATACAATATGTTCGTGTGTGTGTGTGTATTTGAGAAGAGCTCACTCAAAATTCAAAAACACACAAGCAATTATTATCAAATTGGGTTATATAGTCTATCCATATTTTTAGACATATTTGTAACATAATTGAGACCACAATGAATGTATAATTTTTCCATTTAAGTTTTTCCAATTATTACAATGCTCTAAAGATAGATTTTTATGATTACATTATCTTCTGACTTATGGCTCCTAATTAATTTCACTAACCATTTTCACTTTTTCTCTTTTATGAACAATATTGTTATAAAAACTCTACTTATTTATTTTGGGTGGTAATTTTCCAAATATTTTATTATGGCAATTCCTTAAAAGTGAGTTCGATAAACCCATAACATAAGAAATATTTCATCACTTTTGATAAGCACTAAAGAATTATATTCCAGAAAAAACATAGACAATTTAGTTCCTACTCCCATATGTAACAGTGTCCATACTATGGACATGGTTATAAAAAGGTTTTTTTTTGCTTTTACTTTTTAAAAATCTAATAGGTATATAGTGACTTCCCAATTAGATTTTATTTTATATATTAATAACGCACACCAATTTGAATATGCTCCAGGATGACATAGTCTTATATAATCTGACGCTTGTTCAAAAAGAATAGCAAAATCTTATGAGACACAATTTTCTTAGGAGCATGCTTGTCTCCTGACAACTTCTCTTTTCTCTCTGCATCTTTTATATTTTTTTGTTTTTAAGTGCAAATAACATATAGAATCTTTTCTTTAAAATTCTAATACCTTGACTAGGATAACTCTGTATATTCAAAATGAAACATTTTCAACTTGCGCCATGCTGTATCTTTTCATTCATTCAAGATTTCTTTAATCCTCTTACCCAGTATACATGCTACATAACTGGTGCTATGTAGTTTTTGCTATCACTTTTGGTGATGATATTGCTGTTACTAACCAACGGAATTTCTGCATTTGTTCCTTTTACTATTATGATGGGATTTTTTTTCTTTCTTGTTTTCTAATTATTTTCTGTTTTATATAATAAGGTATTTAATTATACCTTTAAAAAAGAAAAATTGACCACTTATTGACCACTTATTTCATATGTATAAAATTTTGTTTTTGTCCGTTGAATTTTATTGAGTTTTCAGATATACTATCAATTATCTAATAAAGATAATAATAATGTAGTATTAAATATTCTTTTAGTATCTATAGTCGTTAAAAAATTCTTACATAACTATATTAGATATGACTTGAGAAAAATAAATAGTGCTAATAGCAGATACTCTATTCATGATTCTGAATTAGTACTTCATAATTAAACTTGATACTGGATATTGACATGATAAATATAACTCATCATTAATCATCTCCCATGATTGTATGGTGTATCTCATGATATAATCAAGTTAACCAGTATTTATATATAATAATATTGATTGATCTATATTTGCAGTAATTAATACAGTCTCCTTAATTCCATTATAATTTATCCATATTCACATATATGAATTATATTATAGTTGGTAAAAGACAGAAAAATTACAATTAAGAATGCTAATGATTTACTAATAATTTTTAAAATATCAGGCAATAAAAATGTTATTCACAACACAATTTAAAATAATTAATTTCCTTTCTTTCTTCCTTAACGGATGTAAAATGATCAGGTAAATCAATGAAAGTCTGTAGGTTTGCTTCTCATTCTAGAATCATTTAGAACTTTAAAATCTTGAATTCTCTTCATATCTTTTTCCTCTTTAATTTCAGTACTCACACAGTTCTTTCTCTCCAAACTAGTAGATAGTTAGAAAAAACTTACAGAGATTATAATTACCTATAGTAACAATTTTTTCATTAATAATAAAATACTAGATAAAATATACCATGTCATTTTTATTTTGCCATCTGAGTTAGCATCTCTATAACAAAGTTAAAAATATAAAGTAACAACCTATTCACTGAATATATGTGTCACAGTTAAGACATGCAATAATAAATATGTATAGAATAACATTTATAAATATATTAACTTTGGTTTAATAAATGCCACCTTTCAATAAATAGAATGAAGTATTTTCTGTTATCTACCTAGCTTGTTCACTCATAAATAATCGGTGCATGTCTCCACAATGCCAAAGCCTATGCTAAATATTTAACATAAGATGATTTATGATAAAAATAATTTTAACTGGCAAAAGAACATGCATAAAATAACCAAGCTTTGTTTTTATAGACATAGCTATCATTCACTTGGAAATTTTTACTTTCAGTAATGCGTAGATTTATAGTCCAATAAGCTTATAAAGATTAGAGTAAAATTTAGTATAAAGGATTGTATACTTTTAAACAACTACTTGGTTTGAAAAAAATACTCACTTTGGTTCTGGATTTCCTTTAGCTACACATTCAATTTGAAAATACTCATCAAAAGGAAAGGCAACTTGCACTGTTGACTGCTTCACGATTGTTGGAACCTGTTGAACTAAATATTAAAATAAGTATTTAAATAATGTGCTCTCCAAAAACTGGTTGAAGTTAATCTAGCTACAACAAAAATAATTTAAACACACTTTCTATATTAGTAAGTACAACTAGAGAACACATCTGACTTCCTCTTTGCAAAATATAGTTAGCTCTAGGGAATATACTTCACTGCATCCATTTATGTTGTCATATATTTTTATAAACCCATAGTAATGTAACAATGTAATTTAAAAACATCCAAGTTTATATTGGCATTTCATCTATGTTGATGTGTTTATGAATTTATACTTGGTTTGGTCATTGACAATTGACAATATTTGGTCACTGACTATACTTGATAACTTACCTAATAATTTTATTTTTGGAAATTAGACTATTTCTTCATTCCTTAAGTATACAGATTTTTTCCTTTATTGAAATAGTTACCTGTGATAAATTTATAGGCATGGATATAAATGGTAATGATCCTGGATAAATGTAAACATGTCTAAGAGGATATTTACCACAAACAACCTATGAGTATAGTGGTTTCCCACAGTCATGCCATGAATGAATAACAGCGTTATTAAATAAATAAAATAATAATGTTAAAATAATAATGTTTTAAATGATGAAACATTTTGCTGCTGCTGCTGCTGCTAAGTCACTTCAGTCGTGTCTGACTGTGCGACCCCATAGACGGCAGCCCATCAGGGTCCCCTGTCCCTGGGATTCTCCAGGCAAGAAAACTGGAGTGGGTTGCCATTTCCTTTTCCAATTATTACCAAAAAATAACCCCTCCTCTTTATTTTTATTTCCATTTATTGATTTTGTTATATTTCCCCTGAGCTTGATTTTTATTTGTCACTTCTAATTTATAAATTTTTAAATATATTTTGCCACCTTGGGAGCTTGAGGGTATTCTCCTCCTTATAGAATTTAACACTAATGATCATTAGGATAAAAATAATAACTAATATATAATAGTTTCTTTAAAGAGGATTCCTCAAATTCAGAAATTCCTTCATCTTGTGGTAATTTTTTTTTTTTCCATTTTGACATGTTAAATACCTTCCAGACAAATTTAAAAAGTAGGGGATAGCTTTGTATCTCACCAATTCAAGCAGAGGGATGGCATTTTGAGAATTATGACCATAAAATAAATGTCCTAACGCTGAAGATTCAAACTTGGATTAAGTTTTAAAACAGGACACTAATCATGATATACATTAAAAATCTGTCATGGAACATTCAATAGCTTACAAAGGAAGACACTACAATTTTAGTACATTTGTAACAAGCTCTGTAAGAAAACAGGATTGCATTCCTAAGAAAGTATAAATGGTTCAGTAGCTGAAACTGACTTTGGCAAATAGGCTCTAATAAAGCATTTTCTGAGTGTGACACACACGGGTGGTATTCCACAGTGGATACAAAGAGGCCCCAAACCCTGTGACCTTATGCCAGGCCCAGAGCCACATTCTACTTTTCTCATTTGTAAAATTAGAGACTCAAGGCAAGTAAACGGATTTTTTGGTCACTGGATCCCTTTGCATTCTTAAATATTATATCTTCAAATGGTTTTGTAAAGGTAGGTTGTATTTAACAATATTTCTATCTACCTCTGTATTCCATACGTTATGTTTTGTTGCAATAAAAGAAGAGCAACCTTACATAGATGTGTGCCTGAAAAAAGGCTGAGATATTTTATAGTTCTTTCTGATTTTTGTGGGCTTCCCTTGTGGCGCGGCTGGTAAAGAATCCGCCTGCAATGCAGGAGAGACTGGGGTTCGTTCCTTGAGTTGGGAAGATCCATGGAGAAGGGAAAGGTTATCCACTCCAGTACTGTGGCCTGGAGAATTCCACGGACTACATTCCATGGGACCCCAGAGTCAGACATGACTGAGAGACTTTCAATTTCTAATTTTTGTGGGCACTGTTTTTGGATAGTACCCCAAAACTCATCAAGCATAGTTTCTTAAAGGTTTCTTGCAATATGAAATAGGAAACCTTATGGATATATTTTCATATTCTGTCATATTAAAATGTTTTATTCATGGGTGCTTTTTAAATCTTGCATGATTTTGTGACATGTAATACTCATCTGGAAAAACTATCAGTTAACTGAGTTATATAAATCTTCCAAATACTGACAACATGTCATTACACAATATTAAAATTTCACGTTAATATCGCTGATCTTAGAAATGCCTTAAATGTGGAGATGCTGTCAGTCCCCCAGTAGAGGATACAAGCTTTCCACAATTCTGATACGTGCCTCAACACTCATATTTTATCTTTGACAATATATATTATCAGTTATTTCTGTTGAAGTGACAGGCTCCCATGGTTCATTTTGGGGAAAATATCCATCAAAGTAATGCAATTTTGTCTATCAGTAAAAATGATATCTGGCTTGGCACTCACATAATGACACAATCAAGGAAGACAGACTGTCATAGTACTTTGTTACATAGCAGAATTATTTTATATTTATTTCCAAATTCATCCTACAGAATATTAAGAAGAATGTACTCAAGGATGAAGATTTAATAAAATCAATAATGCTTAACTGTTTCAATGAGGACAGTCTTAAGCAAAACTTTACTTTTTGTTTGTTTTTTTTTTTAAGATGGTTTGTTGTTGTTATTTTAGTGTAAGTATATGGTCCTGGGAATTCCATAAGTTTGGTGCCAATGCCTTGATCTGTGCTGGGCAAGTGCCTTTTTAGCACTATTGCTTTGGCAACATCAGTGCCTAGTGGAACATCAACATGGTGGAAAGTAAAAAGTGACATCTTGGTATTATTATGAAACATTTGATCAAATGGACTGCTTGAACAAATCTCTGTGACTCTGAGTGGTCCATGAATCACATTTTGAACACCAATGGCCAGCCTAGTATAACAACTCAGCCATTTCCAATTCTAAAATTCTTTACTTCTGCCTAATGAATCTGATAATTGAATTTTACCAGTTTAGTGGCATTAGCCCAAGTTCAGGCTTTATCCAACTGGACATTTATAAACACTTTAATAACACGTGGAAAACATTCATATCTTCATTGACATTTACTTGGTTCTGACTACCACCTCTTTCTGTGTAGAGCAGGTCTTGAGCATATTGCAAATTCATATTATTTAAATGTTATTACAGTTATAAATGATGAGGGGCGATGCACAATAGCAACGGTCCCTAAGACATCAGCTAGTAACTTGTCAACAACTTGTTTATTAGAACATTATTCTTTGTTAAATTTGCAAAGGTTGTAAAGTCTGAACCATAACTAATTATTCAGGGAATGAAGCTAATAACCTTTGGGTGTTTATAAGAATATATATTCTACATTATAAATCTTTTCCTTCATAATTAGGCCAATTACAGAGACACCAGACTCGTTGACATTCAAAGTGAATACCTGCCTTACTTCATTTGCCAGTTAGAGCTCTAGAGTACTGAAATAAATGGCTAATTTTCAGATGTTCTGAAAACATGTCATTAATATTTTATAACAATTGTTGTCTAAGGACATTACAGCATGAAAATGCATTAAGTAACTGAGACAACCAGAAATTAAAAAAAAAAAAAAAAAACGTGTCTTATGTACTAATACAAAATTTCCTACCATCACTGATGAACTAAATGAGGAAAGATGGAAAGGAAATGTATAGTGTCTGCTCAGAAATCTGAATCGGGAATCCCAGAACATCTTTGGCACTACTGGGAAGAAAATGTAATTATTAACCTCTTTTCCATAAAGATTGCTAAGAACCTTGCTCTTAATTTGACACTGAATATACAAACCCAAAGAATCAACTAAAGATGTATCATTTCAGGTTTTCAACCAGTGTTTGTACATATAGGCCAATATATACGATGTGTAGGCAAACAGATTTTCACTTTGAATAAAACAGAACTTTAAATTTGTACATTTGTACAATAGGTCTGAGGTCCAGACTAATCCTCTGAAGTTTAGATGATCTGCAAAGAATATTTTCAATGCTAAGATTATAATGATCAATATATCTTATGACTCTCCAATTTAGGTATAAAAGAGACAGCAGGGATTA
Organism: Tragelaphus eurycerus; assembly: GCA_935064755.1. NCBI lineage: Eukaryota > Metazoa > Chordata > Mammalia > Artiodactyla > Bovidae > Tragelaphus > Tragelaphus eurycerus. Next base: position 42,202,303 of record CAKXYN010000001.1, read on the forward strand.
ATACTTGAACTGTATGGATAAAAATATGTAAATAATCCCAAGTGCTTTTAAACAGGAAATTCTCCTAAACTGTACTTTAAATACTTGACATATTATTACATAAATTGTGTTTCCAGGTATACTGTTTTTCAACTTCTAGTTACTATAACTTGTTCAAGTTGATTTATAATGGTTAAAGATTTACATCCATTTTTATTGATACCAACATATGCTAAGATACATATACCTCCAAAATGACTAACATTTTGATATGAATTCACCCCATCGAATGCTTTAAATTTGCAGAGGTATTATCATATTATACTTTTAGTTGTGTACTATGAAAATGCATTTTCAATATTTTTCTAATTATTTTCATTCTTGAATAGATAATTATTGTGAAAAACAATACAAAATTCATTCAGCTCCTCTTCTGTCCTGATTGGTTGAATGCCATTAACTTCTGAGTCACAACTCTCTCTAAAATAAACTAATCAAATACATAAAAGAAATAACTGTTGCTAATATTGCAGATTACCTTACATGGTAAAATATCACCTGATCTATAGGCTGTATTTCTTGTTATGTGCCAAGTTTGCCTAAAAGTATAAAAGCCTGAGCTGCAAAATAATTAATTATTGCAAGCAGCCAAGTATAAGCCTTCTGAAAAATTTAAAAGGAGAACATAAATTCCATGTAGATTGCTGTAAGATTGGTAGAAATATGGAGGAAAAATCACACGTTCAATATATAATTATTCAACTTGAAAATCAAAATGCAGATATGGACTTCCAAAGTAGGTATTGAATATTGTCACTTTACCTGAAAGTGGTATATCAACAGCTGTTGAGAATTTTAACAGGAAGAAAATCAGAGATGTGATTAATCCTCTTCCACTTAACAACACCTCCATTGCTCTTCAGGAAGGAGGCAGCCCAGAAAGAATGAAAACTGTAATGTCTTTTCTTACTTTTGATCAGAAGCTGGTTACGAACAAACAAACCTGGAGACAAACAAACAAAAGAGTAACATGTACTCTAAGCTCATGTACTGTAAATGGTCAACATAACACAAGTTGAATATATTTTTCTTTTGGCAATAATTTCCTCTTTATCAAACTGTTCTCAGATAAATTCATACAAATTAAGTTTTTCCTTTTTGTATTTAAAATAAAGGACAGTTGATATGGTAAACCATAAACTACTCCCATAATTTTTTTTTTTTTTTTTTTGATCAGAGGACTTTTTACTTGGAATGTACTCTGCTGCTGCTAAGTCGCTTCAGTCATGTCCGACTCTGTGCAACCCCATAGACGGCAGCCCACCAGGCCCCACCGTCCCTGGAATTCTCCAGGCAAGAACACGAGTGGGTTGCCATTTCCTCCTCCAATGCATGAAAGTGAAAAGTGAAAGTGAAGTCACCCAGTCGTGTCCGACTCTTAGCGACCTCATGGACTGCAGCCTACCAGGCTCCTCCATCCATGGGATCTTCCAGGTAAGAGTACTGGAGTGGGGTGCCATTGCCTTCTCCGGGAATGTACTCTAGTACTCTAATAAATGTCAGTGGCTTTGAGAGTAACTTCAGTTAGGTAATTTCATTCAAAAGGTGACTCGTTTTCAATCTTTATTTTAAGCATTTAACCTCATTTGAGTTGTTCACTGTCAGAAATTTAATATTTTATTTCCCTGGCAAAAGAACTGTTAATGTTCAAAATTATCACACTAACAGGAAGTAAATAGCAGGATACAGGGAAGGAATAGGAAGGAGTAGGAATAGGAAGAACGAATGGATAAGACCAGCCACTACAACTAAAATTCATGAATCTAGACTTGCCTCAAGAAAAACATAAGAGCATCAGTTAATTTCCACTTCAGCATAAAGTTTATGCATTCCATTGTTGACAGAAATATATTAAGGGTTAAAATATAAATTTCTCCTTACTTTCTCTTGTGATTTTGTTTTATTCTGACATGATAATAGATATTCAAACATTAATTATCATGTAGTGTTTTATTGTATTTTACTGTTCTATATTATTTATTTTAGTATATAATATTTATAATATATATTATTATTTAATAGTTTATAATAATGTACTGTTTTATGATACCCTAGACCATTCAGGGATGACCTAAACCAAATCCCTTATGATCACTTCATGGCAAATAGAAGGGAAAACAGTGGAAACAGTGACAGACTTTAATTTTTTAGGCTCCAAAATCACTGCAGTTGGTGACTGCAGCCATGAAATTAAAAGACATTTGCTCCTCAGAAGGAAAGTTATGACCAACTTGGACAGCGTATTAAAAAGCAGAGATTACTTTGCCTACAAAGGTCCTTCTAGTCAAGGCTATGGTTTTTCCAGTAGTCATGTATGGATGTGAGAGTTGGACTATAAAGAAAGCTAAGTGCCGAAGAATTGATGCTTTTGAACTGTGGTGTTGGAGAAGACTCCTGAGAGTCCCTTGGACTGCAAGGAGATCCAACCAGACCATTCTAAAGGAGATCAGTCCTGGGTGTTCTTTGGAAGGAATGATGCTAAAGCTGAAACTCCAGTACTTTGGCCACCTCTTGCAAAGAGGTGAGTCATTGGAAAAGACTCTAACGCTGGGAGGGATTGGGGGCAGGAGAAGGGGACAACAGAGGCATCACTGACTCAATGAACATGAGTTTGAATATACTCCAGGAGTTGATGATGGACAGGGAGGGCTGAAGCGCTGTAGTCCATGGGGTCGCAAATAGTTGGATGTGACTGAGCAACTGAACTGACCTGAACTGCTTTATGGAATGAATGATTCTTTAACTTCAACAGTGATTCACAAGTTTTAAAAGTTTTACACACATGATTTCATATAATCCCTTAATAATCCTTTTATCCTCCTACCCCTAGATTGCCATTTCCCCCACTTTCCTCTATCCACTGATAACCGTAAGTTTGTTCTCTATATCTGTGTTTGCTTCTTGCTTCTTTTATTCATAAGTTGAAGGCTTTTTAGATTCCACATATCAGTGATATCATACAGTATTTGTCATCTTACTGTCTTCCAAGTCCATCAATGTTACTGCAAAAGGCATAATGTCATTCTTTTTATGACTGAGTAGTAGTCCATTGTGTGTGTGTATGTATGTATATGTGTGCGTACCATATCTTTATCCATTCATTTGTTGGTGGATACTTAGGTTGCTTCCATACCCTGGCAATTGTAAACAATGCTGCAATCAAAGTTGGGAATGCATGTGCCTTTTCAAATTAGCCTTTTGGGGTTTTCAAAGATATATACCCAGGAGCGGAAAGCTGGGTCATATGCTAGTTCTATTTTTATGTCTTTGAGAACTCTTCATACTGTTTTCCACAGTGGTTGCATCAATTTATATTCCTACCAACAGTATATGAGGGTTCTCCTTTTTCCATATCCTCGTCAATATACGTTATTTGTGTTATTTTTTGGTGATAGACATTCCGACATAATAAAAGCCATATACGACCATCCCATGGTCTTCCCTGGTGGCCCAGATGGTAAAGAATATGTCTGCAATGCAGGAGACCCTTGTTCAATCCCTAAGTTGGGAAGATCACCTGGGGAAGGGATGACTACCCACTCCAGTATTCTTGCTCAGAGAATTCCATGGACAGAGGATCCTGGCAGGCTACAGTCCATGGGGAAGCAAAGAGCTGGACATGACTGGGAGACTGAACAACAACAGGAGGTGAAAGACCTTACTCAGAAAACTAAGACACTGATGAAAGACATTAAAGATGAAACAAACAAATGGAAAGATATATTGTGTTCTTGAATCAGGAGAATTAATATTGTTAAAATGACCATAGTACCCAAAGCAATATACAGATTCAATGCAATCTCTATCAAAATACCAAGTGCCTTTTTTGCAGAACTAGAAGGAATAATTTTAAAATTTGTATAGAAACACAAACACCACAAATAGCCAAAGCAATCTTGATAAAGAAGAACAGAGCTGGAGGAATTACACTCCCTGACTTTAGAGTATATTACAAAGCTACAGTAATCAAAGCAGTATGGTACTGGAACAAAAACACACACATTGATCACTGAAACAGAATAGAAGGCCCAGAATAAACCCACTCACCTAAGGTCAATTAATCTACAACAAAGAAGGCAAAAATATATGATAAGCAGGCAAGAATACTCAATAAGTGGTCCTGGGAAAATTGGACACCTATGTGTAAAACAATGAATTTATTAAATTTTTCATATATAAGAAAAACTCAAAATGGATTAAAGACTTAAATGTAAGTCCAGATACTATGCAATTCCTAAAACGAAACATCAGCAGAACATTATCTGGCATAAATTGTTAAAATAATTTTTTGGATCCGTCTCTTAAAAGAAAGAAAACAAAAGCAAAATTAAACAAATGGGACTTAATTTAAAAGCTTTTACACAGCAAAGGAAAACACTGACACAATGAAAAGGCAATCTGTTAAACAGGAGAGGAAACTTGCAAATGATATAACGTATCCCTAAAAATGAATTTGCTTTAAAATGTGATAATTATTTTTTCCAGGTACTTATTTTTTTCTGTAAAAAGAATTTATTCATTCATTATAACTAGTAGAAAAATTAATGTAAGTAGAGTCAGATAAGCAATTTAACTTATATTTAACTCCAAATATCTTGACTTTTTAAAATTCCTATCAAGTTGTACCTCAAGATATTATGCAGTAGAGCTTTTCATACAGTTATGCAAGTAGGTAAAAATCCAAAGTAGTAACTAATGTTACTGTGTTACTGTTATAAAATAGAAAGTCTAAAAAGACAGCAATACATTTATATTTTGACTAAAGTTATATTGATCATGAAGGAAAATACTCCCAACTCCCTCCACGACATTCACAAAATGTCATGAATCTTTGTTCTTAGAGTAATGCCAATTTTACTTTGTCTGATCTCATTTGACCCATTTGTAAAATGGAAATTGGAAAAAAAAAAAAAAAACAAACCTACCCTTGTGTGGTTCAGAATATTTCCTAAAATGAAAAATAACTTATGTTGGTAATTAAAAGTATTTTCAAAAAGGTTATTATGTTAAATGACACCATTTTCCTGGGAAATGAATTATCCCAGTCAACAAAATAAAATGTGAAAAAAATTGATTTCATTATAAAAAGCAGAACATTGCCTGAGGACAAAAAACTCAGTTCTACATTATTTGTAGAGAGAGAATGAATCATTTAGCTACTTCTAAGGTAAAAATGTAAGATGAAAATGTTAATTCCTTGACCTTTGAATTTTCCTTTTCCTTCTCTTGAAATACTATGATAATATACTGTGATAATAATCTAAATTCATTGTTTATAGTTATACATAAACATTTACCTGCAATTTATTACTTAATATTCTGTTCCATTAATAGTCAATGCTGATTTAAAGGTATTTTATGTATTTGAGTGGTCCTCTATCTGTAGGGAGTAAGGCTTTCAAATGTTATTAAAAGACCAAATTTCCAGATTAATCTATCATCCTACCCTGAAATAGAGAATAAAAATACTAGACAGTCAAATAAGTGAGAACAGGCTTTAATTTCAATTAATTACTGATTGAGGTTAGTGAGCTCAACTGTCTCTAATTGCCATAGTAAAATATCTCATAGATATGAATTTTTCTACAGTGACAATATGACTTTTGTAATTTTAATGATTTTAACCACATGGTCTTGATCCAAGAAATTCTCTCCCATAAAAGCATGCCACATTGAAGCCCTGGCTTAAAATAAGCATATAGATTCAGCCCTATAGCAAACAATGATGACGTCCTTAGTTTCCAGAATAGGGGTAATAGTTAGTTTTATATCTGACCTTATCACCTGCAAGGATTAGCTTCAATTTACTTGAGATTTATAGTTAAGAGGCTGTTACATAAAAGTAACTGGAAGTTAAAATATGACCCCCTGCAAGCAACACTCCATAGGTGGTGATGACGACTGCCCCAAACAGCTTTCATACTGAAAAGAGAATGTCAGTCATAATCTCACAGTCAGAAGTCATAAAAGGGCATACTATTAGTAACTAAGTTTTACAACAGTACAATAACAATAAAAGCACATTCTCATTTATCTTTGTTCAAAGAATACAAATTTAGAGAATCCGTGGTGGGTCAACAGTAAAGAATCCGCCTGTCAATGAAGAAGACACAGGTTTGATCTGTGATCCGGGAAGATCCCACATGCCCCAGAGCTAGTAAGCCATGGTGCCATGACTACTGTGGCTGAGCTCGAGAGCCCGGAGGCCACAACTACTGAGCCCACCTGCTGCAGCTACTGAAGCCTGCGTGCCCTAGAGCCTGTGCGCCACCGCAATGAGAAGCCTGCCCAAGAGAAGCCACCGCGATGAGAAGCCTGCACACTGCAACCAGAGAGCAGCCCTGGCTCTCTGCATCTAGAGAAATGCCTACACAGCAACAAAAACCCAGCACAGCCATAAATTAAAAAAAAATTTTTTTTGTGAAAGAATGTGAATTTAACGCTTTACATCAAAACTCAAGATAAAAGTCATTATTGGAACTCAGGATGGTGCTGACACTAAGACAATAAAAAAATATACTAAACTATTTTTGAGGCATAGTTACATAAAGTTGATTAAATGACATTAACTCAGATCCAAAAAAGAACCAATGAATTTTCATGAATCTGGACCAACTGGGTTATATCTTCCTGCCATGCTAGATCCTGCTCAGAAACAAAATATTCATGACATCTCACTCAAAAGGAAAAGGATGTCTCACTGTTATTAAATTGACCCTTCCTGATTTAACTTTTCCAGAATGACTAGCGTGACAAAAACTAGGAACACATTGGTATTAAACAGAAACAGAAACATGGATAGGCATGCATACCACACGGGACGCTTCTAATACAGCAGTAAGAAAATGAAGGTCTTTGTTTCTCCAAAACAGCAGCCTCTAACATACACGCATCAACAACGTTACAAAGTGAACCCATAGATCTGTCTCATGTTCTTAACACAGCTTCACTGCGGTAAATCTGAACAAATTACTCTCTTAACTTATTCATTTTCTGCTTTAGGAAATGGAGGAGAGGTGGCTTAGCCTTTTCATTCCACCTGGCCTCCCTAAGTAAATGTCAAGATACTGCAGACTGCTGACCAGCCACAAAAGAGAATACTATGTAGCAAATAAGAATATGGAGAATGGAGTCAGTTTATCTTGGCTTCAAAGCAATCACTCACTAATTATGTAGCCGTGGGCACTTCATTTAACCTTTACCATTCACTTCTATAAACGAATAAAAGAGTTGCCACCCTGTAAGCATACTCAGCGAGTGTTAAGTGAGGTAATAAATGTTTAGCATACATGAGTGAGTGAGTGAGTGAAAGTGGCTCAGTCTTGTCTGACTCTTTGCGACCCCATGGACTATACAGTCCTTGGAATTCTCCAGGCCAGAATACTGGAGTGGGTAGCCTTTCCCTTCTCCAGGGGATCTTCCCAACCCAGGGATCAAACCCAGGTCTGCCGCATTGCGGGCAGAGTCTTTACCAGCTGAGCCACAAGGGAAGCCCAAGAACACTGGAGTGGGTAGCCTATCCCTTCTCCAGCGGATCCAGGAATCGAACAAGGTCACCTGCATTGCAGGCAGATTCTTTACCAAATGAGCTATGAGGGAAGCCCCAGCATACATGACAGGATAATAAATGCAATTTACTACTAGTGATACTGATGGTAACTTTGTTGTTAGTGGTAACTAGGATATAGCCTCTGGTAATAATATTTTGATTTAGAGTATAGATAACCTGTAGGGCTTCTATTAGAGTAATAAAATCATAATGACTTAAAAGACTTTTCACAAAACTATTTAGTTCAGTTCAGTCACTCAGTAATGTCCGACTCTGAGTGACCCCATGGTCTGCAGAACCCCAGGCTTCCCTTCTCCATCACCAACTCCCGGAGCTTACTCAAACTCATGTCCATTGAGTCAGTGATGCCATCCAGCCATCTCATCCTCTGTTGTTCCCTTCTCTTCCCACCTTCAATTTTTCCCAGCATTAGGGTCTTTTCAAATGAGTCAGGTAGCCAAAGTACTGGAGTTTCAGCATCAGTCCTTCCAATGAATACTCAGGATTGAGCTCCTTTAGGATGGCCTGATTGGATCTCCTTGCAGTCCAAGCGACTCTCAAGAGTCTTCTCCAACACCACAGATCAAAAACATTAATTCTTTAGCACTCAGCTTCCTTTATAGTCCAACTCTCACATCCATAAATGACTACTGGAAAAATCATAGCTTTGGCTAGACTAACATTTGTAGGCAAAGTAATGTCTCTGCTTTTTTGGTATGCTGATCATGACTTTCCATCCAAGGAGCAAGCGTCTTTTAATTTCATGGCTGTAGTCACCATCTGCAGTGGTGATGCCCAAAAAAATAGTGGAGCCCCCAAAAATAGTCTCTCACTGTTTCCATTGTTCCCCCATCCATTTGCCATGAAGTGATGGGACAAGATGCCATGATCTTAGTTTTCTGAAAGTTGAGTTTTAAGCCAACTTTTTCATTTTCCTCTTTCATTTTCATCAAGAGGTTCTTTAGTTCTTCATTTTCTGCCATAAGAGTGCTGCCATCTGCATATCTGAGGTTATTGATATGTCTCCCAGCAATCTTGATTCCAGCTTGGGCTTCATCCAGCCTGGTATTTCACATGATGTACTCTGCCTAGAAGTTAAATAAATAAGCAGGGTGACAACACATAGCCTTGACATACTCCTTTCCTGATTTTGGAACCAGTCTGCTGTTCCATGTCCAGTTCTAACTGTTGCTTCCTGACCGGCATACAGATTTTTTAGGAGGCACATCAGGTGATCTGGTATTCCTCTTTAATAATTTCCCACAGTTTGCTGTGATCCACACAGTCAAAGACTTTGGCATAGTCAATAAAGCAGAAATAGATGTTTTTCTGGAACTCTCTTGCTTTTCCAGTGATCCAACAGATGTTGGCAACTTGATCTCTGGTTTCTCTGCCTATTCTAAAACCAGCTCGAACACCTGGAAGTTCAAGGTTCACATACTGTTGAAGTATGGCTTGGAGAATTTTGAGCATTTCTTTGCTAACGTGTGAGATAAATGCAATTGTGTGGTAGTTTGAGCATTCATTGGGATTGGAATGAAAACTGACCTTTTCCAGTCCTGTGGTCACTGCTGAGTTTTCCAAATTTGCTGGCATATTGAGTTCAGTACTTTCACATCATCTTTTAGGATTTGAAATAGCTCAACTGGAATTCCATCACCTCCACTAGCTTTGTTCATAGTGATGCTTCCTAAGGCCCACTTGACTTCACATTCCAGGATGTCTGGCGCTAGGTGAGTGATCACACCATCATGATTATCTGGGTCATGAAGATCTTTTTTACATAGTTCTTCTGTGTATGTTTGCCACCTCCTCTTAATATCTTCTGCTTCTGTTAGGGTCCTTTTTTGTGCCCATCTTTGCATGAAATATTCCCTTGGTATCTCTAATTTTCTTGAAGAGATCTCTAGTCTTTCCCAATCTATTGTCTTCCTCTATTTCTTTGCACTGATCACTGAGAAAGGCTTTCTATCTTTCCTTGCTATTCTTTGGCACTCTGCATTCAAATGGGTGTATCTTTCCTTTTCTCCTATGCCTTTCTCTTCTCTTCTTTTCACAGCTATTTGTAAGGCCTCCTCAGACAACCATTTTGCCTTTTTGCATTTCTTTTTCTTGGTGATTATCTTGATCCCTGCCTCCTGTACAATGTCACAAACCTCTGTCCACAGTTCTTCAGGCACTCTGTCTATCAGATCTAATCCCTTGAATCTATTTGTCACTTCTACTGTATAATTGTAAGGGGTTTGATTTAGTTCATTCCTGAATGGTCTAGTGGTTTCCCCTACTTTCTTCAATTTAAATCTAAATTTTGTAATAAGGAGTTCATGATCTGAGCCACAGTCAGCTCCCAGTCTTGTTTTTGCTGACTGTATTTACTGGTGAAATGCTATTAATAGATTTTAAACACTCTACTAAATAGGAGAGGTTTTTTGTTTTGTTTTTTAGTTGTGGGTGGACCATGTTAGATTGATAACAAAAAGTCTTCCATTCTCATGCATCCACATGCTTTGCCAGATGACTTTACATATATTTCCTCACTTCTTCAATCTGGTCGGCTTTGACCAACAGTGTGAGTTCTGAGTTGGGGCTTCAAGAACTCATGCATGTTTTATTCTATCTTTTGGAACTCTGCTCAGTCTAGACTGCACTAGCCTACCGGAAGATGAGTGACATCTACGCATCACCCTCTATAATCCTGGCCAACAGCCAGCCAGCCACCAACGTGGAAGGACAGCCAGCCTAGATGAGCCAGCCCCAGATGACCTGCCAGTTGGACACACATCTAAGAGCAGCCTGATCAGTATCCATCCAAGACTGGTTAAGATCAGCAGAACTGCTTGTGTCCTGCCTGGGGCTCAGGACACACTATCCCCAAACATGCACTTTGACATATTGAGTATTTTAAGCTGAAGGAATTTTAGAAAGGGGAAGGCCTGAAGGACTCTCTGACCTTCCCCTGAAGCAAATTCATAAAACCTTCATGTAAGAGCTGCCCTCCTCTACCATGAGGAAAAGGAACATCCTTATCTCTGAAGATGGAGGGATGCTGCCAAGAATCCAAATAAACAGACCTTGTCAAGTTTCCTGCAGGTCACTACACTTAGCTCAGATGCCTTTTTCCCTCCTACATTTCTACAACTTTCTGCTCTTTCTCAAGTGTAGCATGAAAAAAACTCAGGTATAACCACTTGTTCAGGTTTTTATTTCCTTATGCTGCTGAATCATGTCGGTTGTGTCTGACTCTGTGTGACCCCACAGACGGCAGCCCATCAGGCTCCCCCGTCCCTGGGATTCTCCAGGCAAGAACACTGGAGTGGCTTATTTCCTTATGAGGGCTCCCATATCACATAAAACTTAGATTAACAGAAACATGCAACTTTATTTAATATGCCTTTTGTTTCAGAGACCCACTCAAGAGGAGTAGAAGAGAAAATATATATATTTCATCCTCTATATACTGGAACAAATGGTAGACTAACCAACAATAACAAATGTGTCTTGTATGAAATCAATCTGTTTTAGCATGGTTGCAATGCAGAAAGGGCTACTGATTTAGTGCAGAAAGAATAAAAGAATCGATACAGTTTTGATAAATGCTGAAGCTATGCAATAGAAATATATGGAAATTCTTTATTTTGAAGTATATTTTAATATTTCCATAATAAAGACATTTTTAATGTTTATTCAATCAATGGAAATCAGAGATTATCCTGAAGTATTCCAATAGCAGGAAGGAGATTCCTTAAGGCAAAACAAAGTCTTGAGAACTTCCACTAGCTTACTTGTAGAACAAAAGAAAATAGGAAGAAAGGTTCCTTTAAGGCTACCATACTATCCAGACCTCTTCTGTTTGAACTAGATTCATAAAATTTCAAATCCCTTTGAGCCTAAGTGTATCTCTGCTCCACACATCCTGAACAACAATTATATAATGTAACACAATGTTTGTTTCTTATTGCTTTATGAGTTTGTAATGTCATGGTCAAACTAAAGAAAATATAAACCCAAAATATAGTAATTATTTTAATCTGGGTAGCTGTTAGTAGAATACTTGATGCCTTCTGGTATTTCTTTCATGCTTTGAGTCTTAATTCACTGATTTTGCATTGTTTCTACTGGAGTCTGCTTTAAATTCCATTAATGAAATATAAAAAAGGCAAAAAGGAATAGAATAAATCAAGATTACATTTTCACATTTAACTATATATGCCACCTTTCTAAATTGAAGAGAAATACAAGTATTTTAAAATTAAATGTCTTGTTGCTTTTGTTAATATATTCTGCATAATCATCATTCCTAACAGCCACTTGTTTTTTACACTTAACAGTAACGGTGTCATGTTTACTCAAAAACCTCTGACACTATTGTTCTCCAAAGGTCCTACTGAATTATAAACACTTTCTTCCTTGAAGGAAATAATGTAACGCAAATTCATATAATTTAACCTCAAAATATGGACATTCCTACTTCCTTTTAAAATGAATCAGAATCTGACCAGTGAGGTAATTGATCAAAAACAGCTTAGAAGGCAGCTAGTTCAAGATACTAAAATTTATCTTGGTGGTATTTTTCACATTCTTGCTATTTTCTGTTAATAATAATTTTTCACAAACATGCTCAGGTCAAATTTCTAAAGAGAAAATATAATAAATCAGCTTCAAAAGAAAAAAAAAAAACCTCTCGTGATCACTGTTTCTAAAAGCCTTATATCTGCTGCAGCAGCTACACAAAGCAGCCATGTCAGCGGCTGTCCATCTGCCATTTCTAAAGAAGGCATAGAAGGTAATCAGCCCCCAAAAGTGCTGTGTTGACATTCCTCTTTACTGAGAAACAGCATGAAGTTGCTGCTGCCACCATGATTTCTGGGGGTCGGAATTAACTTCATGCATGCTAAATCATAAAATAATATTTTTCAACTAAGAAGCTTGAAATAGATCAGCAACTTTTATTATCATCAGCAGGAAGAGCTATATTATGACATTGGTATCCAAATTGCAGCTTTAAAAATAACTCAATGGATTTGTGTAATAGTCTGGCTTGGCGTCATATCATAGAATTATGTAAATTGCATTTTCTTTTCAAAAATAAGGGCTTGAGAATTAGTGACACTTTGTAACACAAAGTGTCTTATACAAAGCCATCTGACATTTTCAGGATGGGGTGGATGTCACCCTTACTTCCCTGGGACCTCAAGTGCCCCTTTATGCAACTCCATTTTATGTGCTTGTCAAGCTAAACGATTCCCTTCATTCCAAAATTAGGTCTTATAGGGAGGAAGTCCAGCATATTTCCATAAGCCTAAAGTGTGATCTGAATCACTCAACACCTTGAAACCGGGAAAGGATAAACACAAAGAAAATGAAAAGGCTTTTGTTCACTCACATGCTTGGCTAATACCATAAATCAATTTACAAGTGTCATAAACACAGTAATCCTGAAATAACTGTTAATGTGGGCTTTTTGCTCTGAAAACAAAGGAAATATTGTACATTACAGCTAAATCCATTCAAACTGTTTCATGTCACTGAAGTGACAAGACAAAAAGAATTATTTGGAGTTATAATTCACCATCCCTGCAGGAGATGAAAGAAATGTAGATTTTTACTATAAGCGAATTGATTTTATTGGGAAAATGTCACCATTAATTAATAATTATGTTGGATAAACTAATATCATTAATACAATACCATTTGTTTGATTAAATAGCAAAATACTGTGCTTGAACACTGACAGGAATAGAACTGAATCTAACAGTTTTTTGTCTGTCTGTTTTCCCTTTGTTTACCTATAGATCCCAAATTCTTACTAAGCAGTATTCTGAGACAATATCTAATTCAAATCCTTTCAAAATGGAGAAAAAGAAAAGAACCAGATCTCAAGGTCACTTGACTACAGCGATGGAGAATATGATCTATCTTACATCCCCACATGTAAGTCATGTACTGAGTCATTTCTCACAAAACTCTTACTCAGTGATAATCACCTAGTGAACTTTTTAAAAATTGAGGAATAACACAGATGTTCTAAAGTACACAAAACTTAGGTGCACAGCTCAGTGAATTTTTGCATATGTATAAATTTGTGTCACCACTTTTCAAACCATTTAAGGAGTTCTAGTGACACAAAGCATATTAGCTTCCTTCCTGCATGGACTCCAGATGACCAGTTCACAAGAGAGTAAACCAGGTTGTGTTCCTCTAGTCTACTGCATCCAAATGAGGGTGGCATCTGGGTTATGTGGGTTGGGGGACATGTATAATTATAATTTTTACTTATAATTTTTAAACAATAAATTATATACAATATTTAGTATATTATATTAAATATAATTATTATATTTTTAAAAAGAAAATTTATTTAAAACATTCATAGGTTTTAGATTGTTTTAATATGCCTTTTTTACTTTTCTGTATTAGTAAAATGTTTCTCATGTACATGCTCTACTTATAAAACTAAAATAAGGGTTCTCAAGTTATTTTTTGCACTTGCTTCATGAGCATATTTGTAAGAGATTTTATACTCCTCGAGGCACATGCCACATCCTATCCATCCTTATTCTGCATGTCAAAACCATAGGAGACACTCAATAAACCTTTATAAATGAGTGAATGAATGAATTTCATACACTCATTCACAAAAGAATATATTCTGCATAAATGTACAATGTTGATAAAACTCTAAATACACCTTTTTTGTTGTTCATTAAAAGACAACTCAGAAATTAAATTTTCCTAATTAGTTATTAAACTAAGCAAGGATTGTATATGTAAAACATTGATGTAAACATTGCTAGGCTTGTTTCAATAACAACTGCTAACATAAGTAGAACTTTCAATGAATATGATTAATTTTTATCAGGGTTTATTTGAGGCCAACTATTTGCATAGCTTTTAGTGGTTCTGACAATTGCCAACAGAAGTGAAGTACTACATTTTCTAAAATTTACTTTACAATACTTCAACATAAACTATGTTAGAGTTGCACAGATACGATGTATGTGTGTGTGTGCTAATTTGCTTCAGTTGTATCTGACTCTTTGCAATCCCATAAGCTGTAGCCTGCCAGGTTCCTCTGTCCGCAGGATGCTCCAGGAAAGAAGACTGGAGTGGGTTGACATGCCCTCCTTCCAAGGGATCTTCCCGACCCAGGGATTGAACTGGAGTCTCTCCTGACTCCTGCACTGGCAGGTGGGTTCTTTACCATAGTGCCACCTCTAGCCCATAATCTTCCCAGATGGCTCAGTGATAAAGAATCTGCCTACAATGCAGGAGGTGCAGGTTCAATCCCTGGGTCAGGAAGAGCCCCTGGAGAAGGAAATGGCAACCCACTCCAATAGTCTTGCCTGGCAAATTTCATGGACAGAGAAGCCTGGCGGGCTAGGGGTCGCAAAGAGTCGGACACAACTTATCGACTAAGCATGCATGCATGCACAGTTTAGGTAATATTTGAAAGGTTTTAATCAAAACTCTTCTCAATTTCTAATCAAATGTAAAATTGGCTATTAAAAAAAATAAAGATAGCTGAAGCACTTGTAAGTATCAGATGGCTTGCTCATCACCACAAAAAATGTTACAAGAATGTTCCATGGTAAAACAAATAGTGTTCAAGATATAGAAGGACTATCTTGAAATATTTGTCCAGAAACTAGCACCCCTACATAAATAAGATATAAAAATCAAGCAAGCCCTACAACCTACAGTTCCACTGTACTCTTGGCTAAGAATCCTACTCATTCCTGCATTGACAGTGTTTTCCTCTTTCCAATTTAAAGAGTAGCTGAATACAGCAACTAGAACAGCAACTCAACACCTCTATGGACCCTTCCTGCAGAATTCTAACACAATGCCTTGAAGATTTAGTGCCCAGGACTCCACTGAGCTGACAGAGTAGAGGTTATAACTGAATGTGGTGTGCATGCTTGTGAGCACACATATATATTAGCACATGTGTACATCTGATGCTTAATAAATATTTACTTCCCTGGGAAACTTCCACCTAAGACTGTCCACGTCCCAAAGCACCTGATAACCACGTTGTGAGAGAGAAGAATGAAAACCCTCATCTTCTTTTAAGTCCTGGAAACTATCAGTATCTACAAAAATGATGAAAAAAATGGATTGGGTCAAGATGCAAACATCAAGAAATTATTATGTGATATGAACTTCCTATGCAGAGGCACTTTCAACAAAGATACTCATAAATCTGAAGAAGTTATATACCATTAACCTTAACCTTGGCTTCTTTCAAAGGTATAAAGAATACATTCCAACCACTGGCACTTGAGTATGGTCTTATTTTTCCTTTAATATTCAAAAAGCACTTAAGGTTCTTATACTGACTGGGAGGGTCATCGCTGTTAACAATTGATAATGACTATCAAGCACATGAACAAGTCATTACTAAGTCATTCAGGGAGGACAGACTGGATGATGACGATGACTAGACCACAATTTGGGGTATCTTGCTTCTGATTTTCTTTCTATACTATTTCACAGCTCAGTTCAGTCGCTCAGTCGTGTCCAACTCTTTGTGACCTCATGGACTGCAGTCTGCCAGGCTTCCCTGTCCATCACCAACTCCTGGAGCTTACTCAGACTCATGTCCATTGAGTTGCTGATGCCATCCAACCATCTCACAAGCGCTTGTTAAATGTTTGCATCTTTTCAGTTTTGCTCCCACATTTCTTTTTCCATTCTCTGAGGCAAAAACATCCAAGGCAATTTATTGGTTAAAAATGCTAAAGACCATATAGTAATACTGTAACTTTCAACTTATTTTCTCTTTAAATTTGTAGTTCATGAAGTATTCTTCTTGTCAATTCAAAACTTTTAGGAGCAATATAATGAAGCAAATCAATTATGATCAGTGAGTTCTGGGACACAGTAAGGAAATAATATTTATGCCTTGTCACGGTCTAGGGGTTGCCAAAGTGGGATTTCTTTTTTCAAGTTTATAAAAAGGTGTAAGTATTTTTTTTAATAGTCTAATAGATGTACAAATGCCTAGGTATGTTAGAAATTTAAAGCTGGTCACTAAACAAGTTCTAAAAAGCAATCCTATTCTTCAAGTCATAAAATTCAAAATATGATTCCGAGGTACTTAAGAGAAATTTACAAAAAGCTTGCAATTTCCTTTGGTTTATCAATTACTCTTATGATGGCACTATAAGTATTAGATGGTATTAGAGCTGACAAAGTTGACTGATAATCCTTTGTACTCCTATGAGGGGAATTAATGCAGCATCCTGGGCTGATGACCTAGATCTCTAACCCCTTTTTATTTTGTACTTGCTTTCCATGAACAAGAAATAAGAACAAGAAAACATCATCACCTTATACATTATTCAGAACTGATTACTTTATCTGTACTATAACTAGTTAGATACAACTTTCTGTGGTAGAGTTATATGGCTTCCGTAATACATACGTTAACAATGTGAAATGATCTTATGCCATTTGATTCTAATATTAATACTTTTAAAACTGTATTCAGTGGGTATTATCATATACCATTTTAAAGTTTTTGTTTTTTGCCTTCTTCTAACAAAAATATATCCTTATGAAATTCTTATAGAAAATTATTAAATATGGTATGTATTAAAATAATTAGATTAATATGTAATTATAATAATTAGATGAAAAGATTACACGTCTCTTCTTCCTCACCCCAGCCAACACTTAAAGTATGACCACTTCCAGATATTTTTCTATGGAAACTCGTATTATATAATAATATATAATTTATCTATTTTTACACAAATGCTATCATGTATCTATGATATTCTGTTGAGTGAAAAGGCAAGTTGTGAACAAAGAAGAACCAAAGAATGTGGGTTTACCAACCAGTTCCACTAGGTTTAAGTCATGTCCCACTGCCTTTGCCCACCTGCTGTGCAACCAAAAGGAATTCAGGATGAAAAACAGGATGAGGCACTCTGTGTTTTGGACAGACAAGCCCTTAGATAGTTAGATGCACGGGCTTCCCAAGTGGCACAGTGGTAAAGAATCTGCCTGCCAATACAGGAGACGTAGTTTCAATCCCTGGGTCGAGAAGATGCCCTGAAGAAGCAAATGGTAACCCATCCTGGTATGCTTGCCTGAGAAATCCGGTGGGCAGAAGAGCCTGGCAGACTACAGTCCATGTGGTTGCAAACAGTCAGACACAACTGAAATCGTGTACACATTTTATATATATATATATATATATATATATATATATAGAGAGAGAGAGAGAGAGAGAGAGAGAGAGAGAGAGAGAGATTGCTTCTTCTCTACCTCTTCAGAGAAGTTTTCTTATAGCTAAGTGAGTAGCTGCCTAAGGGCTAGCATCCCCAGTAAGGTCGCTGAATAAAACTTAAATCTAAGAGTCTTATCTTGTATGTCTTTAAGGCAACAAAATTATAAAGTCCTATTTACTAGTACCGATGCACGATACTGGATGCTTGGGGCTGGTGCACTGGGACGACCCAGACGGATGGTACGGGGAGAGAGGAGGGTTCGGGATGGGGAACACGTGTATACCTGTGGCGGATTCATGTTGATATTTGGCAAAACCAATACAATATTGTAAAGTTAAAAAATAAAATAAAATAATTTAAAAAAATAAAAAAATAAAGTCCTATTTATAGAACTAACAACTAAAGACCATGAGGCTTTTCCTGGCAAGACATTTCTTTCTGCTCATTTCTGTTTAGGAAAAAATGATTGAAAAAAATTGAAAGATTTTAAACTTCTCTGGCTAAAAATTATACTTAGGACCTGTGTCGCTGCCAGTTTAATGAACGTTTTTAAGTTCATCAACATTCCCAACATTAATTCATTTGTTGGATATTTCCAAATACGAAGAACATTCTCTCTACTATAGAAATTTTCTGTCATATTATATTATTTTGTGACTCCAAAGACAATACTATATGCATTGTGCCAACTTAAAATTGGTACTTGTCTTCTGCCTCTACAAGGATTAAATCACAAGCTGCTGTGACCACTGACCTCCAACATACCCTGCTTGCCACCTCAGAGGAGAGATCAGAAATGAGGCACTCTGTGCTCTGGGAAAAACTGGCAGAAGATAGTTAGACATTTTCAGGCGATTTTATGAGCCCAATTTTTGCATCCCTTCATATCTAAAAAGGCACTAAGATGATAAATGGTGACATCTGCTTTTCGTGACTAGCAATAACCTCCTGCAAAAATGTAGACTTGATTGCATGTACCATCTTCACCAAAATCACATACATATACTGAACTTCCCCCTCAACTCTTCAGAGCAATTTCTCAGAACTACTATCTTGTCTCCCAGGCTGTTGTCCTCTCTTTGCTCCAAATAAAACTTAACCCTTACATTGTGCACGTTTTCTCAATCAACAATTGGAATATCCTGAAAGAAAGAAAGAAAGTGAAGTTGCTCAGTCATGTCTAACTCTTTGAGACCCCATGGACTTTGAGACCCCGAGGACTGCAGCCTACGAGGCTCCTCCGTCTGGGGGATTTTCAAGGCAAGAATACTGGAGTGGGTTGCCATTTCCTTCTCCAGGAGATCTTCCCAACCCAGGGACTGAACCTGGGTCTCCCGCACTGTAGGCAGATGCTTTACCGTCTGAGCCACCAGGGAAGCCCATGAACACTGGAGTGAGGAGCCTATCCCTTCTCCCTTATTCCTGACCTAGGAATCGACCAGGGTCTCCGGCATCGCAGGATGCTTCTTTACCAGCTGAGCTATCAGGGAAGCCCCTGCTGACTCTGCTTCAGATCATATTCCTGCCTAGCTATCTCTATTAGAAAGACTCAAACCTCAACATTTAGACTCCTTAAATAGCAAATCCAAAGGTGCATTCATTTTCCTCTTATGGCAATTTCCATCTCGGCATCATCACCCCGGTGCACAAACAACCCACCATGATCAGAGCTAAAAGCTTGAGTTCCCCCAGTATCCTCAACAAATCTTATTCATTTTTGTTGCTGTCATTCAATCTATGATTGCCTCTCTAGATTCTCTCATTATTTCACTTGCTGTCATATTTACAGTGGGCTTCTACATTTTTCTCTAACCATTTCTCTAAGCTTTCATTTCTTTCTTCAAATTCTTGACCAGTTTATCATTCTGAAACCAAGTGATGATCTTGTTCTTCCTGTACTGAAATCAGGTAGAAGTGGTTAAATACTTAGTGTTAAAGTGGGGCCAGGATCTGCAACCTGGATAAAAGGAAAAGGGAAGTGGAGTTTTTTATATGGTATTTCCAAGCAAGCTCACTCTTCATAGGTATCTGTGTTACCCTGTTTGTAGACACACACAGATGCAAACTACAGATGGGGACTAATTGTCCTGAAGCCACGCATAAGTGCTGATGTGGTTTCATTGCTTCCCCATCAGGTTAGTATAATGTGCAAACCTCTAAGCCTATGGGAACATAATATACAAACCCATCTTTTCTCCTTGTGCAAACTCATGGAAGGAGAATGGGTTTTCATAAAACAGATCCACATATTTTATAAATAACTAGATTGATATTTATTAAGTCAAGATATTACATCCTCCAAATATGGTATGAGAATTCAGTGAGGCAACATTTCTACCTAATACTGTACCTGGAACATCACAAGTTCTTAAAATTGGTAGCAATGGTGGGGTTTTTTGTTGTAATTTACTCGTATCCTACCACCTTTTTCTCCCCTCAAGTGGTATTTACAAATATTTACAACTCCTTGGGCCCATTAAGTTCCCTCATGCTTTGCCCATCTAACTCTTTCTCCCTGAAAAGCTCTATCTTCCTACTTTAGCCAGTAATGGCTTACTCATGTCTGAAGATTTTAACTTATACATTGATTTTACATTGTTAGAGACTAACTTTGTTGCTTTCCTGAAAGCTAAAGCACACATATCATAATGTATGTGTATTTTTTAACACCCCCATCACCTCACATAATTACCAAATTTTTGTGGGGTTTTAACAGTTAACACCTAATCTCTTAACTTGCAAGTATATTATACGGTATTGGTAACTATAGTCACCGTGCTTTACATGAGATTCCCAGAGCTTACTCACCTTTCACTGGAAGTTTGTGCCCTTTGACCAGCATCTCCCTATTGCACCCACACCTCAGCCCCTCTTCTACTCTTTGTTTCTGTGAGTTCAGCTTTCTTAGGTTCACAGATAAGTGAGAATATACTCATTTAAGTAAGAAGAGCATTTGCTTTTGTCTTATTTCGTGTAATGCCACAATATGTTATTTATTTACCATGCCCTATTCCTTCCAGAACGGAAAGCTCACAGGAACGAGGAATTCTGTCTCATTTACCCTCCTATAGTGTCTAGCACACAGGAAATTACTTAATAAATGTCAGCAGAATGAGTAAACCTGAAACATGTACCAAATGCACTATCCACTAAAACCTTACCCTTCTCATAGTACTCAACTACGTTGTAGCACTTCATCATTGCACTGTTCATACTATCTATAATTTTAAAATTCTGCCATCTATAGAGAGACTTTACTCGATGCCATGTGCCATATTTTGGGTTTTAGAGTCATTATCTGTGATGTTAGTCTTGTATTCCTCTCATTGTGCTAAGTCACTTCAGTCATGTCTGACTCTTTGCGACCCCACGGACTGCAATTATTAGTCAAGCTATGTCGGGTGAGATCTGTGATTATCTGTTTGACTCTCTGTATTATCTCAACCTCCAATAGGTTTATCTTCTAAAAGAACATATCTTTATGTCTACTGAGCATAACGGGACTGAAATTCTGAGAAAGATCTTACTGGATTTATCCAACCAACACATATATGCTGACATATTGTTTCATTCTGGGGAGTTATAAGCACAGAAAACAGTCAAGAAGTTTGGTTTTATACACTTAGATGGAAATAAGTCCACTCAGGAGCCCATTAACATAATCACAGATGATTTTCAAGTGAGCTAGCTAATACACTACCTCTGCACCTTACGACTATGCAAGACCTACAGAATTGGTTTATATTTTGAAATTCAGCTCTAATTTGAAATTCATTCAGCTCCATAACCACTAGCCCACTGTGATGGTCCAGAAATATTTCCTGCCTCAGAATAAAGAATTCACAATATTAAAATCAGTGCGGTTTCCTGTTGTTAACCAAGGGTCTGTTTCTTCAGTCCTGCAGAGATGAGGCAAGAACGGAGCTCTCTTTGAAGCTAACAAATGCTTAAGGTCAGATCATCTCCACGGGATACAAAGCAAATCCAGGGAGAAATAACAGCCAAATGGTATTTGAAATGTTCTGTCAAACGAGTACTGCTATATATACACCATTCATGCATGACTGGGTACAGTTTTGTTCTCTCTTCAGTGTCTGAAGTATTGAACAATTTTAAAAAATATAGTGTTCTATCTCCCATTGATTAAAAGTACCACTATTTGAGAATTGTCATTACATTGGTTCATACCATACTGAAAGGCATTTCACAAGTATGAAATCAATGTTACCCACAATTCCCTAAGTATAATATGCCTAATAATGCTGAAATGTTCTACTCAGCAAAAAAGAGCAAATACAAAGATGGTATCACTAACTTTCTTAACCACAAATTATGCTCTTAGGACCTCTTCTCTCTTCCCCTATGTCAATCTTTAGTCCTTTTCTCTCATTATCTCTGTCTTTCTCCCTCATATTTCTCTCTCCATCTTCTAACTAGCTCTCTGTCCTAGTCCTCGCAGTTGGCACCTCTCCCAACTTTGCCCTCCTCACTCATTAACTTCAGGACTCCCCACACCTCTTTCTGTTCTTCCCCAATGCACATTTTCTCCTCCCCATGCTTCCTATCATTCACCCTGCCCCCCTGACTTCACCATGCACTTTAGGGATGTCATTATGCATGTATATTTCAACCTACAAAATGTTATGTACATTAGCTTAACTATTGTGCTCTAAAGTCTACAAGCCCCTCTTACAGGGTTTTTTGTTCATGATATGATAAATAGCTACCCTGTGTCTGCATCCCACCTTTCTTTTTTTATTTTAAATTATTTCCCACCCATTTTGTCCCAAGTATGGGCTCATGGTCTAATGTGGGGCATCCCCAACATCTCACCTCTCCAGGTCACTGTGATACGTGAATGTGTGACCCAAGTGTGAGTAATGAAAATGATAGCCTGAAAATGTTCAAAGCCTCTCTTCCTCTATGGTTATGAATTTATTAAAGCATGGGTCAAATTCATGGAGAAAGTGATTTAAAGAAAAAAATGAAACATAAATACAAAGAGAAATATAGACAGATATAAGAGACATGAGAGCATTCGAGTCTTTGTTCCAGTATCCGTGAGGCCAGATCCATCCATGTTTTCACATATAAAACAATACATTTCTTATTTTACATTAAGTAATGTGAGTCTGGACTTTCCTGGTGGCTCTGTGGTAAAGAATCCACCTGCCAATGCAGGAAACATGGCTTTGATCACTGGGTTGGAAATATCCCGTGTAGAAGAAAATAACAACTTACTCCTGTATTCTGGAAAATCCCATGGACAGAGGACCTGATGGGCTACAGTCCATGGGGTTACATACATGACTTAGCGACTAAACAAGAATGATGTGAACTCAGTTTTTGCCACTTGCAATTTATCTATAAAAATATGTAAATCTATATATTGGAGTATATATCTGAATTCAGTGATAGGACACATGTAATTTCCAGTCTGGAGAAAAACTAAGTAAGTATTCACCAAGTAAGTGAGTGAGTACATAAAGAGTTGCTACAATAGGAATTTCAGTTGCCAAGAGACTCTAGAAATATATTCCAAAGAATATGATAAAGTATAGCATTCACTAAGAAGGGGCCTAACCTCTTATGATATCAAAGACAAAGATTGAGAGCTTGATGGAAATTAGAAATTATTTCTCTGCAAAGACTTGGGCAGTGATTTCAATTTCCATTCTCCCCCAGGTAGAAAACACGCTCTGGCTCCAAATTCTCAACTCAAACCAAATGAGGAAGAATTAGAGTTGGCAGGTGATTGTACAAATAGACTTCCAGTCACCATTTAAAACCTAAGTCTCAATCAGTAGAACAGAGCATACCTCTTCACTAGATAATCAGTCTGCCATTCGATAAACAGCAAATGTGTCAGTGTGTGCGTGTGTGTGCATGATGCATGCACACTCTCAAGTGTGTCCAACTCTTTGTGGCCCCATGAACTGTAGCACACCAATGTGGCTCTTGCATTGGCAGGCAGATGCTTTACCTCTAGTGCCACTTGGAACAGCAAATACTAGTAAATACACAACTTTCCATAAATGAACACATACACACAGTAAACACAAAAGAAAATCCCCCATCATTGCTTTGCTTTACAGGCCTTTTTCATGTTCTTATCTA
Organism: Tragelaphus eurycerus; assembly: GCA_935064755.1. Lineage (NCBI taxonomy): Eukaryota > Metazoa > Chordata > Mammalia > Artiodactyla > Bovidae > Tragelaphus > Tragelaphus eurycerus. The sequence goes on from CAKXYN010000001.1 coordinate 42,226,246, forward strand.
ACTATTTTTAACGGATTTTACATGCTCAGCCACAGCTGACTCTTTGGACCCCATGGACTATAGCCCACCAGGCTCCTCTGTTCCTGGAATTTTCCAGGCAAGAATACTGGATATCCAGAAGCAGAAAACTGATTTTCTTTCAGCCATTGTCTTAGAATAGAGCTAACACTTTCATTTATTTTTTATTCAGGGACTTTGGTAGAGATGGATGATTCATAACGAAAGAGAGAAAAAAAAAAAAAACAAACTTCCTTTTGAAGGGGAGAATTTGCCAGCCCCAAATATGGCTCTCTGGAATAAGGATTATTTTGGACAATTATTTTTAAGAACTAGCAGATACAGGAACAGTTCTGAAAACTGAGAAGTTACTCATCTGTGAGAGATGTTTACACTGTGTACACTTGCGAGGCAAATCTCCATTTCCAGGGGTGTCTTCCTCTCCACACCAAGAAGAGAAAGATGGCTCTAAATCTCTAGAAACTCTTATTCATGGAGGAGGCAATGATTTAAATAGACATGATAACTTTACCCTTGTTCACTGTGATATTGTTGATAAACTTTCTTAATTGGCCTCTTCTCCTGCCACCACATATCTTTCTTTTGTCTTTGATGAATAATGTTTTTAAGATGATCACTTGGGCCACTTTGTAGAGTTATTCAATTTTCCTGGATATCTGCCATATATACAGGAAATATGTGTACATATGTGCTCTGTTCAGTTCAGTCACTCAGTCATGTCCGACTCTTTGTGACCCCATGAATTGCAGCATGCCAGGCCTCCCTGTCCATCATCAACTCCCGGAGTTCACTCAAGTCCATCAAGTCAGTGATGCCATCAAGCCATCTCATCCTCTGTCGTCCCCTTCTCCTCCTGCCCCCAATCCCTCCCAGCATCAGAGTCTTTTCCAATGAGTCAACTCTTTCCATGAGGTGGCCAAAGTACTGGAGTTTCAGCTTTAGCATCAGTCCTTCCAAAGAACTCCCAGGGCTGATCTCCTTTAGGATGGACTGGTTGGATCTCCTTGCAGTCCAAGGGACTCTCAAGAGTCTTCTCCAACACCACACTTCAAAAGCATTAATTCTTCAGTGCTCAGCTTTCTTCACAGTCCAACTCTCACATCCATACATGACCACTGGAAAAACCATAGTCTTGACTAGACAGACCTTTGTTGGCAAGGTAATGTCTCTGCTTTTCAATATGCTAGGTGGGTCATAACTTTCCTTCCAAGGAGTAAGCATCTTTTAATTTCATGGCTGCAGTCACCATCTGCAGTGGTTGTGGAGCCCCAAAAAATAAAGTCTGACACTCTTTCCACTGTTTCTCTATTTATTTCCCATGAAGTGATGGGACCAGATGCCATGATCTTCGTTTTCTAAATGTTGAGCTTTAAGCCAACTTTTTCACTCTCCTCTTTCATCAAGAGGCTTTTTAGTTCCTCTTCACTTTCTGCCATAAGGGTGGTGTCATCTTCATATCTGAGGTTAGTGATATTTCTCCCAGCATTCTTGATTTCAGCTTGTGCTTCTTCCAGCCCAGTGTTTCTCATGATGTACTCTGCATATAAGTTAAATAAGCTGGGTGACAATATACAGTCTTGACGTACTCCTTTTCCTATTTGGAACCCATCTGTTATTCCATGTCCAGTTCTAACTGTTGCTTCTTGACCTGCATACAGATTTCTCAAGAGGCAGGTCAGGTGGTCTGGTATTCCCATCTGTTTCAGAATTTTCCACAGTTTATTGTGATCCACACAGTCAAAGGCTTTGGTGCCGGGGTCCAGCCCCAGTGGATCCAGGGAATTCGAAAGGGAGATGGCGTTGGCGGGGGTCAGGAAACAATTAGGCATTAATTAAAGATATAAAGAGTAATAAAAATGAAGATAGCTCAGTGAGGAAATTCAGTGAAGAAAAGCGGATGAAATAAGGATAGCTCAGTGAGAACATTTTGTGGAGAGAGGAGGCTGAACGACATGGGAAGACCAAGTTTCGGTGCACAGAGGATAATGGGGGAAGGGGGTAGAGTCATGCAGTAAGCCAGGCTTTCTTCCTGCAAACTTATCATATGCAAAAGTTTAGGTGATTTGCATCATCTTCTGGCCCGGAGGCCTGTCAACACTTTAAGACCCTTTCTTCAGAAAACTTATTTTTCTCTGAAGGTGATTAGTCAGGCACCACCCTCCAAAGGCATTGGAGTTGCATTTCTATAGGGCAAAGGTGTGGTGGGTTATAACAAGAGAAAGAATTAACTCAAGGGTCCAAGGTTACAAACATTAAGGCTACTACTTACATTTCTATAAACCAATTATATCAATCAATACACTGCCAAGGACACAGTAGGTAAGGGACATGGAGACTTAGCAGCAAACATTGGCCCAACAAGTGAAAAACCTTTCACCAATACAATTTCTAATCAATCTTTTAACTGCTCAATGGAATCTGTATTTAGACAGTTTAGAACATCTCATGCCTCTCACAGTTGGGAGGCTCTGAAAAATCACATGTGGCCGGAAAAGCCTATTCAGGCAGGCTAGAGGAATTCCAAAAGAGTTTGTAGGTTGAAACACTGTCACACCCAAGAATTATTAACTGGAGCTGTAAGTTAACTCTTTCTTCAGAGAAAGGTAGTGGGGGACAGCCCCCTGTAAAGCCAGAGGTGTAGGTGAGGACACAAAGCAGAAAGTAGGCAGACCCTGGTTTTTTGGGGGTAGATGTTCAAGAATTTCCAGGGGGCTAATGAGGCTTGATCTCGCCTTTGCGTATGCTGAGCCTCCTTCCTCACGACCTTTGTCATGGGTGGAGCGCTGATCCAAGCTGGCTCCCAACAATTTGGCATAGTCAATAAAGCAGAAATAGATGTTTTTCTGGAACTCTCTTGCTTTTTCCATGATCCAGCAGATATTGGCAATTTGATCTCTGCTTCCTCTGCCTTTTTTAAAACCAGCTTGAACATCTAGAAGTTCATGGTTCACGTATTGCTGAAGTCTGGCTTGGAAAATTTTGAGCATTACTTTACTAGCGTGTGCTGCTGCTAAGTCACTTCAGTCGTGTCCGACTCTGTGCGACCCCATAGACGTTGTGTGGTAGTTTGAGAATTCTTTGGCATTGCCTTTCTTTGGGATTGGAATGCAAACTGACCTTTTCCAGTCCTGTGGCCACTGCTGAGTTTTCCAAATTTGCTGGCATATTTCCCCATGGAAAAGAAATGCCAAAAAGCAAAATGGCTGTCTGGGGAGGCCTTACAAATAGCTGTGACAAGAAGAGAAGTGAAAAGCAAAGGAGAAAAGGAATGATATAAACATGTGAATGCAGAGTTCCAAAGAATAGCAAGGAGAGATAAGAAAGCCTTCCTCAGCGATCAATGCAAAGAAATAGAGGAAAACAACACAATGGGAAAGACTAGAGATCTCTTCAAAAAAATTAGAGATACCAAGGGAACATTTCATGCAAAGATGGGCTCGATAAAGGTCAGAAATGGTATGGACCTAACAGAAGCAGAAGATATTAAGAAGAGGTGGCAAGAATACACAGAAGAACTGTACAAAAAAAGATCTTCAAGACCAAGATAATCACAATGGTGTGATCACTCACCTAAAGCCAGACATCCTGGAAGGTGAAGTCAAGTGGGCCTTAGAAAGCAGCACTACGAACAAAGTTAGTGGAGGTGACGGAATTCCAGTTGAGCTATCCTGGAAGATGATGCTGTGAAAGTGCTGCACATGTGTGCTCAGTTGTGTCCAACTCTACAATGCCATGGACTGTAGCCCGCCAGGCTCCTAAGTCCATGGGATTCTCCAGACAAAAACACTGGAGTGGAGAATTGACATTTCATCCGCCAGGGAATCTTCCCAACCCAGGGATCGAACCTGCCTCAGTTGCATTGGCAGGAGGTTCTTATCAACTGCACCATCTGGGAAGCCCATAGTTAGGTTATCAAAGCCTGAAAGAATCTTGTTTTGTTGGCTGCATGCACACAGGAGGGCCGAGAGGAGCTACTCCACGTTCAAGGTCAGGAGGGGGGACCGTGAGGAGATACCCCTTGTCCAAGATAAGGAGCAGCGGCTGTGCTTTGCTGCAGCAGCCGCGAAGAGGTACCCCATGTCCAAGGTAAGAGAAACCCAAGTAAGATGGTAGGTGTTGCAAGAGGGCATCAGAGGGCAGACACACTCAAAACCATAATCACAGAAAACTAGTCAATCTGATCACATGGATCACAGCCTTGTCTAACTCAATTAAACTAAGGCATGCCGTGTGGGGCCACCCAAGACGGATTGGTCGTGGTGAAGAGGTCTGACAGAATGTGGTCCACTGGAGAAGGGAATGGCAAACCACTACAGTATTCTTGCCTTGAGAACCCCATGAACAGTATGAAAAGGCAAAATGATAGGATATTGAAAGAGGAACTCCCCAGGTCAGTAGGTGCCCAATATGCTACTGGAGATCAGTGGAGAAATAACTCCAAAAAGAATGAAGGGATGGAGCCAAAGCAAAAACAATACCCAGTAGGGGATGGGACTGGTGACAGAAGCAAGGTCTGATGCTCTAAGAGCAATATTGCATAGAAACCTGGAATGTCAGGCCCATGAATCAAGGCAAATTGGAAGTTGTCAAACAGGAGATGGCAAGAGTGAATGTCAACATTCTAGGAATCAGCAAACTAAAATGGACTGGAATGGGTGAATTTAACTCAGATAACCATTATATCTACTACTGTGGGCAGGAATCCCTTAAACAAAATGGAATGGCCATCATGGTCAACAAAGAGTCCAAAATGCAGTACTTTTTTATTTTTTTAATTTTATTTTGCTTAACTTTACAATATTGTATTGCTTTTGCCATTCATCAACATGAATCCGCCACAAGTATACATGTGTTCCCCATTCTGAACCCTCCTCCCTCTTCCCTCCCCATACCATCCCTCTGGGTCATCCCAGTGCACCAGCCCCAGGCATCCCTTATCAGGCATCGTACCTGGACTGGCGACTCGTTTCAGATATGATATTATACATATTTCAATGCTATTCTCCCAAATCATCCCACTCTCTCCCTCTCCCAGAGTCCAAAAGACTGTTCTATATATCAGTGTCTCTTTTGCTGTCTCGTAAACAGGGTTATTGTTACCATCTTTCTAAATTCCATATATATGCATTAGTATACTGTATTTGTGTTTTTCCTTCTGGCTTACTTCACTCTGTATAATAGGCTCCAGTTCCATCCACCTCATTAGAACTGATTCAAATGTATTCTTTTTAATGGCTGAGTAATACTCCATTGTGTATATGTACCACAGCTTTCTTATCCATTCATCTAAGGATGGACATCTAGGTTGCTTCCAAGTCCTGGCTATTGTAAACAGTGCTGCTATGAACATTGGGGTACACGTGTCTCCTTCAATTCTGGTTTTCTCAGTGTGTATGCCCAGCAGCGGGATTGCTGGAGCATAAGGCAGTTCTATTCCCAGTTTTTTGAGGAATCTCCATACTGTTCTCCATAGTGGCTGTACTAGTTTGCATTCCCACCAACAGTGTAAGAGGGTTCCCTTTTCTCCACACCCTCTCCAGCATTTATTGCTTGTGGACTTTTGGATTGCAGCCATTCTGACTGGCGTGAAATGGTACCTCATAGTGGTTTTGATTTGCACGAAATGCAGTTCTTGTATGCCATCTCAAAAACTACAGAATGATCTCTGTTTGTTTCTAAGGCAAATCATTCAATATCACAGTAATCCAAGCCTATGCCCCAACCAGTAACACTGAAGAAGCTAAAGTTGAACGGTTCTATGAAGATCTACAAGACCTTCTAGAACTAACACCCAAAAAAGATGTCCTTTTCATTATAGCGGACTGGAATGCAAAAGTAGGAAGTCGAGAAACACCTGGGGTAACAGGCAAATTTGGCCTTGGAATACAGAATTAAGCAGGGCAAAAGCTAATAGAGTTTTGCCAAGAGAACTCACTAGTCATAGCAAACACCCTCTTCCAACAACACAAGAGAAGACATCACCAGATGGTCAACACCGAAATCAGACTAATTATATTCTTTGCTGCCAAAGATGGAGAAGCTCTATACAGTCAGCAAAAACAAGACCAGGAGCTGACTGTGGCTCAGTTCATGAAGTCCTTATTGCCAAATTCAGACTTAAATTGAAGAAAGTAGAACAAACCACTAGACCATTCAGATATGACCTAAATCAAATCCCTTATGATTATACAGTGGAAGTGAGAAATAGATTTAAGGGACTAGATCTGATAGATACAGTGCCTGATGAAGTATGGACGGAGGTTCATGACATTGTACAGGAGACAGGGATCAAGACCATCCCTATGGAAAAAAAAATGCAAAAAAGCAAAATGGCTGCTTGGGGAGGCCTTGCAAATAGCTGTGAAAAAAAGAGAAGTGAAAAGCAGAGGAGAAAAGGAAAGATATAAACATGTGAATGCAGAGTTCCAAAGAATAGCAAGGAGAGATAAGAAAGCCTTCCTCAGCGAGGGAACATTTCATGCAAAGATGGGCTTGATAAAGCACAGAAAAGGTATGGACCTAAAGAAGCAGAAGATCCTAAGAGGTGGCAAGAATACACAGAAGATCTGTACAAAAAAGATCATCACTACCAAGATAATTAAGATGGTGTGATCACTGACCTAGAGCCAGAAATCCTGGAATGTGAAGTCAAGTGGGCCTTAGAAAGTATGACTGCAAACAAAGCTAGTGGAGGTGATGGAATTCCAGTGGAGCTATTTCAAATCCTGAAAGATGATGCTATGAAAGTGCTGCACTCAATATGCCAGCAAATTTGGAAAAGTCGGCAGTGGCCACAGGACTGGAAAAGGTCAGTTTGCATTCCAATCCCAAAGAAAGACAATTCCAAAGAATGCTCAAACTACCACACAATTGTACTCATCTCACATGCTAGTAAAGTAATGCTCAAAATTCTCCAAGCCAGGCTTCAGCAATATGTGAACCGTGAACTTCCAGATGTTCAAGCTGGTTTTAAAAAAGGCAGAGGAACCATAGATCAAATTGCTAGCATCTGCTGGATCATGGAAAAAGCAAGAGAGTTCCAGAAAAATATCTATTTCTGCTTTATTGACTATGTCAAAGCCTTTGATTGTGTGCATCACAATAAACTGTGGAAAATTCTGAAAGAGATGGGAATACCAGACCACCTGACCTGCCTCTTGAGAAACCTGTATGCAGGTCAGGAAGCAACAGTTAGAACTGGACGTGGAACAACAGACTGGTTCCAAATAGGAAAAGGAGTACGTCAAGGCTGTATATTGTCACCCTGCTTATTTAACTTATATTCAGAGTACATCATGAGAAACACTGGGCTGGAAGAAGCACAAGCTGGAATCAAGAATGTTGAGATAAATATCAATAACTTCAGATATGCAGATGACACCACCTCTATGGCAGAAAGTGAAGAAGAACTAAAAAGTGTGATGAAAGTGAAAGAAGACAGTGAAAAACTTGGCTTAAAGCTCTATGTTCAGAAAACAAAGATCATGGCTTCTGGTCCAATCACTTCATGAGAAATAGATGGGGAAATAGTGGAAAGAGTGTCAGACTTTATTTTTGGGGGCTCCACAATCACTGCAGATGGTGATTGCAGCCATGAAATTAAAAGACGCTTACTCCTTGGAAGGAAAGTTATGACCCATCTAGATAGCATATTGAAAAGCAGAGATGTTACTTTGCCAACAAAGGTCCGTCTAGTCAAGGCTATGGTTTTTCCAGTGGTCATGTATGGATGTGAGAGTTGGACTGTGAAGAAAGCTGAGCGCCGAAGAATTGATGCTTTTGAACTGTGGTGTTGGAAAAGACTCTTGAGAGTCCCTTGGACTGCAAGTGGATCCAAGCAGTCCATCCTAAAGGAGATTAGTCCTGGGTGTTCTTTCGAAGGACTGATGCTAAAGCTGAAACTCCAATACTTTGGCCACCTCATGTGAAGAGTTGACTCACTGGAAAAGACCATGATGCTGGGAGGGATTGGGTTCAGGAGGAGAAGGGGACAACAGAGCATGAGATGGCTGGATGGCATCTTGACTTGATGGACATGAGTTTGAATAAACTCCGGGAGTTGGTGATGGACGGGGAAGCCTGGCGTGCTGCGATTCATGGGGTCGCAAAAAGTCAGACATGACTGAGTGACTGAACTCTTTGTCTTGCCTTTAAAAACAGTTTCTTTTCTGTAGTATGTAGCTCTTCTCTATAGACTACATCGGATACTGCCTGATTCATGAATCATTCATTAAATCCAAATAGATCTTTAAAATTTACTCAGTTGAATTTTCAAATTTAAAGGAAGGAAGTAAAAAAAGTCAAACCTTTATCTATATAGTATCATTTTAGTAAGTAGAATTATAATAAGTAACCTAAAATATCAAAGAACAGCACTACAGTCTGGCACACAGTAAGCATCCCATAAATAAATATGAAATCAACAAAAAAGAATAAATCTATGGCATCAGCTCCCTCCCATTTAGACATATATGGTCATGCATTTATGACCAATGAGTCAACTCTTCCCATGCACCTCATGCGAAGAGTTGACTCATTGGAAAAGACTCTGATGCTGGGAGGGATTGGGGGCAAGAGGAGAAGGGGATGACAGAGGATGAGATGGCTGGATGACATCACTGACTCGATGGACATGAGTCTGAGTGAACTCTGGGAGTTGGTGATGGACAGGGAGGCCTGGCATGCTGCGATTCATGGGGTCGCAAAGAGTCAGACATGACTCAGCAAATGATCTGATCTGATCTGGTCATGCATTTCCACCATGAGTAGTTTGCAAGCTGAATTCTGATCAGCTTCACTTCTAAAATTCAAGATGTATTCCATCCTGGAATGTGATGAATTGAACTTATTAACTATGCTGACTTTAGCTTCTATTTGGTGTACTATTATTAATATATTAAATCCTTATTTAGAAAGAAAGAGTATTCACATCCCCTGGTTCACTGCAGTATTACTTATACTAAGCATGATATGGAAACTACCTAAAGGTTCATCAAAGGATGAATGAATAAAATTTGTGTGTATCTATTTACACACACACACATACATATATACACACACACATACATATATATACACACACATACATATATACACACACATATATATACATACAATGTAGTATTATTCAGCCCACAAAGAAATGAAATCTGGTTTTTTGTGACAACATAGACTTCAAGATAATAATGCTAAATGAAATAATTCAGATAGGAAAAGACAAATATTGTGCAGTCTCTCATGGGTGGAATCTTAAAAATAACAAGCTCATAGATATGGAGAATATGAGAAAATTGGTAAACTTTTTTGGGGGGGTTAAGTTTCAATACATTGATTTTTAAAAATATATTATTATTTAAATTTTTTATTTTAAACATACAGTAACAATAGTGAACATGAAGGAGAAAAAATAAATCAGAAGAGCTTCTCTTTTAGATGCCAAATCTATTAAGAAGAATATTGGTTTCAGTTGGTTTTGGTCACTGTGTTTAGAGTATCAGTCAAAAAATATAATCCTAGTTTGCTATTCTAAGGATATGTAGTTATGGAATATTACATGAGTAGTGTGAATTCTGATATATTTCTTTTTCTAATTGAAGTCAGTGGATTCAAAAATTACTTCCTGGATTCTATGCTTATTGTTAAAAATCGTGTAAGCCTTTCCCCTAACAACATTAGAAAGCACACACACATGAATGATATATTCAATGATATCTTCAAGTCAGAATCCTCTTTTGGAATCTTCGATAGGAGTGCATAGGAGAAAGATGGAAGAGGATTGGCCAGTATCTCACATTGACCTCTGATTTCTAAATAAATATCCAGTATTTACTGACTTGTATTTTACATTTGTTACTTTTTCTTTCTTCAGAAAAACAGGGGGAAGAGCCAACCAGTTATATATCCATTTCTCTTGCAGCTAAAAAGAGTTTCCTTTACCAGTTTCTACCTCAGCATTTCTAAATTTTAATAATGAATCAATTGCTCATTATTTAAGGCGGTATTTATTTTATAAACCAACCTAAAGCACTGTGGTGTACCTATATTTTTATATCCAAACAACCAATCAATAAATATTTATCAAGTTTTACTATACACCCATAAGTCAGGCTGATACAAATCATTAAAAAACATTGGTTTTTCATACCAGAATATCATTTTTTTTCCCCAAGAAGATTTATCTCCTGGGGCATAGTGAATCAAACTTACTAATTATGTTCACTGCATTAATTTCTATTACAGTACTGCAGGCAATGTTTCTAATATAAAAATTTTATATTTAGAAAAGAATTATTTTAAAAAGATGTACCGAATTAATAACAAAAAGATGACTATTTCTGTAAGCAAAATAGCAATACATAAGTAAATTATGGTGATGGTTTAGTGGCTAAGTTGTGTCCAATTCTTTGTGAACTCATGCTCTACAGCCCACCAGGCTCCTCTGTCCATAGGATTTTCCAGGCACAAATACTGGAGTCGGTTGCCATTTCCTTCTCCAGGGGATATTCCAGATCCAGTGATTGAACCTGGCTCTCCTGCACTGCAAGCAGATTCTTTATGGACTGAGCCACCAGGGAAGCCCAAGTATACAGTTCAGTTGCTCAGTCATGTCCAACTCTTTGCAACCCCATGAACAGCAGCATGCCAAGCCTCCCCATCCATCACCAACTCCCAGAGTTTACTCAAAGTCACGTCCATCGTGCCATCCAGCCATCTCATCTTCTGTCGTCCCCTTCTCTGCCTGCTTTCAGTCTTTCCCAGCATCAGAGTCTTTTCCAATGAGTCAACTCTTCGCATCAGGTGGCCAAAGTATTAGAGTTTCAGCTTCAGCATCCGTCCTTCCAATGAATATTCAGGACTGATCTCCTTTAGAATGGACTGGTTGGATCTCCTTGCAATCCAAGGGACTCTCAAGAGTCTTCTCCAACACCACACTTCAAAAGCATCAATTCTTCGGTGCTCAGCTTTCTTTACAGTCCAACTCTCACATCCATACATGACCACTGGAAAAATCATAGCCTTGACTAGATGGACCTTTGTTGGCAAAGTAATGTCTCTGCTTTTCAATATGCTATCTAGGTTGGTCATAACTTTCCTTCCAAGGAGTAAGTGTCTTTTAATTTCATGGCTGCAATCACCATCTGCAGTGATTGTGGAGCCCCAAAAATAAAGTCTGCCATTCTTTCCCACTGTTTCCCCATCTATTTGCCATGAAGTGATGCAGTAGAGGCAAGCAAAGCTTTGTAATTAAGTAAGTACACATATCACCACCCCTCAGCGCCTAAAATTATTAGCACTCATTCAAGCAACATTTTTCCTGTCTGCAGAAACAATACAAGCTTTTACATTCCTGACTTAAAAGCATCTTTAATGAAAATGGTATGTCTGTGGCATAGATAGGTTTATGAGACTTAATATAGAGTCAGCATTTCGGGATTTTGAATTTGTAAGAAATACCTTTATCACTTCAGAGCTTGTACACAGCAAAAAATGCAATAAAGAGTTACATACAAATAACAGTTTTAACATTTATGAAAAATGCAAGATGAATCATTGTGAGCCTTTTTTTTTCCTGTGTTTAACACTGATATTACTGTAATAACTTTTATTCAAAGCTAAGTATAAGTCCTGCCTCAGAAGGACTACTTCCAAACATGTAAAGGCTTCATAAGCCAAGGTGCAAGAGACAATTTTCCTGCTGGGAAGCTCAACAGGACCAGCTAACAGTCCAACAGTCAGTAGGATGGTAAGACTCCTTCTGCAGACATGTGTTAACCAAGCTACTGGACTGATAACTGGTCCAAGGCTCATTACATTGGTTAACAAATCATTTTGAGAAAGCATAGCTCAAACCCTTCTGAGGCAGCCAATGCAAATACAAAGCAGTCATCATTTCAAAAAATAAACAAAAGGTGTCCTTTAAAAATCTCCAATTTGAAGAATGATTAATTGAAAATATCAATATTCAAAAAAAATGTCTTCCTTGACAGCAAAAGTAAACCAATTAATTATTCTATAAATTTATATCAGTGGCCTTAAACACTGTTATAAGAAAGCCAAGTGGACGGCCAGAATGATAGGGCCATCTTTCCAAAGCAAGAATATTTAATTCCCTCTAAGGAAGAAAACAAAAAAAATGAAACCAAATTCAGCATGAAGTAAATTACATAGCTTATTTGTTCAACTTGTAAGGAACTCAAAAATAAAAAGATGCAGGCAGAATACATTTTTAAAAGCCAGAGAAACAGAATTAGGCTGATGCGTATGATACCGTTATAAGTTTACGTTTATATTTTCAGGGGATTTGTTGTTGTTCAGCGGCTCAGTCACGTCTGACTCTTTGTGACCCCATGGACTGCAGCACGCCAGGCGATCCTGTCCTTCCATTACCATCTCCCAGAGCTTGATTAAACTCATGTCCATTGAATCAGTGATGCCATCCAACTATCTCATCCTCTGTCGTCCCATTCTCCTCCTGTCTTCAATCTTTACCAGCATCAGAGTCCTTTCCAATAAGTCAGCTCTTCGCATCAGGTCGCCAAAGTACTGGAGCTTCAGCATCAGTCCTTTCAGTGAATATTTAGGGTTGATTTCCTTTAGGATGGACTGCTTGGATCTCCTTGCAGTCCAAGGGACTCTGAAGAGTCTTCTCCAACACCACCATTTGAAAACATCAATTCTTTGTCCCTCAGCTGGAAAAACCATAGCTTTGACTATACAGACCTCTATCAGCAAAGTAATGTCTCTGCTTTTCAATATGCTGTCTAGGTTGGTCATAGCTTTTCTTTGAAGGAGCAAGTATCTTTTAATTTCCTGGCTGCAGTCACCATCTGCAGTGATTTTGGAGTCCAAGAAAATAAAGTCTGTCACTGTTTCCATTGTTTCCCCATCTATTTGCCCTGAAGTGATGGGACTGAATGCCATAATCTTTGTTTTTTGAATGTTGAGTTTTAAGCCAACTTTTGGGATTCCCTGCTAGCTCAGCTGGTAAAGAATCCACCTGTAATTCAGGAGACCTGGGTTTGATTCCTGGGTTGGGAAGATGCCCTGGAGGAGGGGATGGCAATCCACTCTAGTATTCTTGTGTGGAGAATCCCCATGGACAGAGGAGCCTGGTGGGCCACAGTCTATGGGGTGGCAAAGAGTCAGACACGACTGAGTGACTAAGCACAGCACAGCATACTCCAGAAACAGGGCCATGCACTGGGAAGGAAAAAGTGATGAACACACAGCTCCTTCCAAAATTTTATTATCAAGGATGGCAAGTTAGAATTTGTCACTCAATTAAGCAAAAAAAAAAAAAAGAACCAAGAGACGAAAATACTACACTAAAGTATTTCAGGGGCTCATTAAATGACTAAGGAAACTAATTTTCCCTTTTCTAACCTAACAAGCATATGCAGGTGGCCCTCATTATTGGCAGACTCTATCTGCAATTTAACGTAGTTACTAAAATTTATCTATAGCCCCCAAATCAACACAGTACTTTTGCAGTCATTCACAAACATATACAAAGCATGAAAAGATTTGAGTTGCTTGATACACTTATTTCTAGCTGCCTTGAATGAGCTGCTCTGCCTTCTTGTTGCAGTTTTCATACTGGCATGTTCTTTCCACAGTCTATTTAGTTTTTCTCATTTTTATACCTTTTGTTTTTGGCTTTTTTTTTTTTTTTTTGGCTGTGTCATGCAGCTTGCTTGCTGGATCTTAGTTTTCCAACTAAGGACTGAACCCGTGTCCTTGGCAGTGAAAGCAGAGTGCTAACCACTGGACCACTAGAGAACTGCCTCATTTTTATGCTTTCACTATATAAAATGGTTCACTATTTAAAAGCATGGGGCTTCCCAAGTGGATTGGCCATAACGAATCCACCTGTAATCCAGGTGGTATAGGATACTCCAGTAAACTTGGTTGAGAAGATCCCCTGGAGGAGGAAATGCCAACCCATTCCAGTATCCTTGCCTGGAGAATCCTATGGACAGAGGAGTCTGGAGGGCTATAGTCCAGAGGATCACAAAGACTCAGACAAAACCGAAGTGACTGAGCCTGTATTTGAAAGTGTACTGTATACCAATCCTAAATTCAAAAAGGCTGTGATAAGCTTTGCAGGGAAAACAGATGTATTAGGTAAGTTTCATTTAGGAATAAGTTACAGTGCTGTTTTGTTAATGAATAAACTATATATTCTAAGAAACAGCAAGGGAATTTCAGAGAAACATCTACTACTGCTTCATTGACTATGCTAAAGTCTTTGACTGTGTGGATCAAAACAAACTGGAAAATTCTTAAAGAGATGCGAATACCAGACCACCTTACCTGCCTCCTGAGAAACTTGTATGAGAAGTCAAGAAGCAACAATTAGAGCCAGACATTGAACAAATGACTGGCTCAAAATTGGGAAAGGAGTACATCAAGGCTGTATACTGTCACCCTGCTTATTTAATTTACATGCAGAGTACATCATGCAAAATGCCAAACTCAATGAATCACAAGCTGGAATCAAGATTGCTGGGAGAAATATCAACAACCTCAGATATGCAGATGTTACCACTCTAAAAGCAGAAAGTGAAGAGCAGAAAGTATAGAGCTTCTTGATGATGGTGAAAGAGGAGAGTGAAAAATTTGGCTTAAAATACTCATTCAAAAAAATTAAGATCATGGCACCCGGTCCCATCACTTCATGGCAAACAGATGGGGAAACAATGGAAACAGTGACAGATCTTATTTTCTTGGGCTCCAAAATCACTGCAGACAGTGAATGTAGCCATGAAATTTAAAAATGCTTGCTGCTTGGAAGGAAAGCTATGACAAACCTACACAGCATATTAAAAAGCAGAGCATCACTTTGCTGACAAAACTGCTGCTGCTGCTGCTAAGTTGCTTCAGTCGTGTCCGACTCTGTGCGACCCCAGAGATGGCACCCCACTAGGCTCCTCTGTCCCTGGGATTCTTCAGGCAAGAACATTGGAGTGGGTTGCCGTTTCCTTCTCCAATGCATGAAAGTGAAAAGGGGAAGTGAAGTCGCTCAGTCGTGCCTGACTCTTAGCGACCCCATGGACTGTAGCCCACCAGGCTCCTCCATCAATGGGATTTTCCAGGCAAGAGTACTGGAGTGGGGTGCCATTTCCTTCTCTGGCTGACAAAACTGCTTGTAGTCAAAGCTATAGTTTTTCCAGTGGTCATAGACAAATGTGAGAGTTGGACAATAAAGAAGGCTGAGCACCAAAGAACTGATGCTTTTGAACTGTGGTTCTTGAGAAGGCTCTTGAGAGTCCCTTGGACAGGAGATCCAAGGAGCAAGGAGATCAAACCATTCAATTGTAAAGGAAATCAATCCTGAATATTCATTGGAAGGACATGATACTGAAGCTCCAATACTTTGGCCACCTGATTCAAAGAGCCAGCTCATTGGAAAAGACCCTGATGCTGGTAAAGACTGAGGGCAAAAGAAGGGAGTGGGGGAGGATGAAATGATCATATAGCATCATGAACTCAATGGACATGAATCTGAGCACTCTGGGAGACAGTCAAGGATGAGAGAGCCTGGCGTGCTGCAGTCTATGGGGTCCAACAAAACAAACAACATGGTTTAGTGACTGAACAACAACCAAGTCTTTGAACAGAAACATACATACAGCAAAGTTATGTATTGATTAGTTAATGAAAATTTTGTAGTCAGAAGCTCTAAGAAACCTAACCCTGTGGTTCCCCTTAGGAACAATGGTTCATATTCACTCAGTATTTGTGGCAACTTTATAGGACGTAACTAGCTTAAATAATTAAAATCAGTTGTAAATGTTACAGTTTTAGTTAGATCTTATACCATCTCTCATATTTGATTTAGTTGCATGATAATCCTAAACCATAATGAAAGATTAAACCAAAAAATCCAAGGACCAAGTAACCTGTTATCCATGGTTTCATTCACAGTACTAACTATACCAAGTTTTCATATCTTTAAGGTAAAAAGAAATGAACTTTGAAGCAGTGAATTTTTAATCTTCAAAGTATCATATAAACATGTGTTTTATAACCTTCTTAAATGAAAAAATGTCTCAGACCACAAAATTAATGCAAAATAAATGATGCCTGTGTGTGTGTGTGTGTGTGTGTGTGTGTGTGTATAGAGAGAGACCTGATTTCTAGACTTTCAGTTCACATATTTCCCCTAGATTGCACTTCAGTATCATTTGACCTGTGTTACAATGGAAGAGAGATTGATTAAAGGTATTCAAAAGAATGGAATAGGGAAATGTAGGTGTTCTAAAATGCTGCTCTGTTTCACAATTGAGCTTATCCCCAGCTCTTTTTAATAACCTGTCTTTTCCATATAAAGATGGTATTCATGGTCCTATTGATTAAAAAAAAAAAAAACAACTTTAAGGGGCATTCCTATGAACAAAACCTGATATAGAAAATGCAAAGATGAAGACAACCCCATCCCTCGCCCACTCCCCGGTGCCCACATGCCGTTTGTCAGGAAAATGGTGAGAGCCTTGACCAGTAGAGGCGGAGGGTTGGCAGGGAACTGCTCACATCTCCAACATGGTCCCCTCTGGTGAGAAACAGCATTTGTGAAACAGCAGCCCATGGGTCAGGGTAAAATCTGTGGCAATGGAACTGGGCCAAAAAATAGACTCAGAAGAACACTAAATCTGTAACCCTGACCTCATTAGCAGTAGACAGTAACCAATTGCTAATTACCTTATGGCTACATTGTAAACTGATAACGTGTGTATGTAAATTGTGTATGTTTGTATATAAATCGTGTATGTGTATAAACTTGTACACACTTGGTATGTGTTTGGCACCTAAAATTTGCAAGGATTTAATATGATTCAAGTTAAGGAGACAAGATACTAGATTAACCAACACCCTCAAATGGAAAACGAGGGTTAAATCTTAAAGTTGTGATGAAGTTTCTGGTGGAAAATATACTAACTGTACAAAGCATATTGACTTAATCACCTTAATTTAGCTTTGTTGTGTACTCTGAAGAAGAGGTAATTCAATCTGAATCAAAGTAAAATGAAGCTAGATAAATGATATCAGTAAAATACAAGATATCATGTTGTTCTACAAGAACAAAACTTTTTAATTTATCTGGCATTTGGAGGCACAGCACAATATAAGGGTCCTGTAAGTAAATTAAACAATTTCTTATTAAGCCCAGTTAGTACCATGCATTGAAAATATTACCAAAAGGATTAAGTATATCAAATTAGAGAGTAGCACTTATAAATCTCTACAGAATAAACTTTAGAAAAGATTCTAGATTACAAAGGGATGTCGCCCTCTTCTTCCCCAAAGCAGAGTTTTATTGTAATATAATAATAATTACAAAGCCACATGCTTTTTTAATACCTCTGTTCAAGTTTATATAAGAGAAGGTAATAAAATAATCCAAGATATAAGTCTGCCAAGTGGCAAATATAGTTTTAAGGAAAAGCAAAGATCTTTAACCCCTAATAGACTCTTGAGAGTCCCTCAAACTGCAAGGAGATCCAACCAGTCCATCCTAAAGGAGATCAGTCCTGAGTGTTCATTGGAAGGACTGATGCTGAAACTCCAATACTCTGGCCACCTCATGTGAAGAGTTGACTCATTGGAAAAGACTCTGATGCTGGGAAGGATTGGAGGCAGGAGGAGAAGGGGATGACAGAGGATGAGATGGCTGGATGGCATCACCGACTCAATGGACATGAGTTTGGGTAAGCTCCGGGAGTTGGTGATGGACAGGGAGGCCTGGCATGCTGTGAATCATGGGGTCACAAAGAGTCGGACACAAGTGGATGACTGAACTGAACTGAACATATTGAGTGTCTATGAGAGCCAGGCACAGAGCTAGCATCCAGAAATACAATGATAACCAAGACAGATTTGCTCACTGATCTATTAGAATTCACATTTTAATGACGGCAAAAAGAAATACATATGAAAATAATGGTCACGGTAAGTGCCATGCAAGAGACAAACTGGGTGATGTAACTGAGAACAGGGTGGGCATGGACATCTTAGGGGCCTTAAAGGAGGTCTCACTTGGGATGTTTATCTTGGAGCAGAATTGTGAAAAACAGGGTAATGAGTTTTACGAATTATGTTCATTGTGAATTTTTTTTCATGTGTTGCTCATTATTATAATTATGTTCAATTATAAAAGTGCGAGGACAAAAACTTGCCAGAGCAAAACATAATGAGGGAAACTAAATAAAAAACATCACAAGTCTGGAAATACCACTTCCTCTCACTGCAACCTCTTTTCTTCCCTACCTCAAGGGCCAATGCAGAGTCACACAGGTTCATGATTAACAGTGACCACAAAAGCAAGGGGAACAATCAATCCCAGGGTTTCTGTTGTTCCTGTTGCTGTCGCATCTGCAGGAAACTGCTAATAATAAAGCTATTATTTACTAAGCCTTGGTTATTTTATATGCATGCTATTATGTATAATACTTCATTTAATCCTCACAAATTAAGAAGGTAAGTGTTATTAACTTCTTTTTGCAGTTCAGTAAACTAGCAGAGTCTAAATAAATTTGTCTGCGATTACCCAGCTGTGGAGGAGTCGAGATGTACTCTGAAGCACAGTTGGACCTGTCAAGACTGTGATTTTTAAGTACTAGGGTAGAAACCAAAATTAAGGAAAGAATTGAAATGATTATCTTCTCTCTGGCTTTCCCTTATTTATCCAATGCATGTTCCCACTGACTGTACTGAATTTTGTACTCAATTACTTAATTGCAGTATAAAAATAGACTTTAGCTTCTCCGTCGACACAACTTTTACATGCCAATGATACTTGTAGAGAAAACAGTGGGAGGGACTTCAGATTTCTCTGAAATGCCCAATCACCCAGCTGTAACCATATCTTCATCAAATAAGAACTATCTTGTCATTTGTATTTTTGCAAAGAATTCCACATTTCCTCAAGATATTTGACTGGCAGCTGCAGTTTTGACTTTATTTAGCATTTAGTATAAGAGGTAAAAATGTGGTAATGAACTCATTATTCTAATTAATATTTCAATCATGTCTGCAAACAACCTTTTATTTTGAATAGATAAACCTGTTTCTAAAAGGCAAGTATACCCTAAAAGATTTGTCAAGGATTTTTCTTCAAACAGGAAACAGGACCATAAAAATCAGGCTACATTATTGTGACTGGTCAAAGAATGACAACAGATTTTACAATATTTTATACTTAATTTCATTACCTACACCAATGGAATTATAAATGGATCCACATACAGGTCCATACTTTTCTATTACCACAAGTACATATAATTATCTCAAATACAATCAGCTTATTCAGTTATGCCTATTTTAAAATGGGTATCTCAGTCCAATCCAAATTTAAAGAAAAATTAGGGAGGGGCTACAAGAAGAGATAAGAAAGCCTTCCTCAGCGATCAATGCAGAGAAATAGACGAAAACAACAAAATGGGAAAGACTAGAGATCTCTTCATGAAAATTAGAGATACCAAGGGAACATTTCATGTAAAGATGGGCTCAATAAAGGACAGAAATGGTATGGACCTAACAGAAGCAGAAGATACTAAGAAGAGGTGGCAAGAATACACAGAAGAACTGTACAAGAAAGATCTTCACAACCAAGATAATCACGATGGTATGATCACTCACCTAGAGCCAGACATCCTGGAATGTGAAGTCAAGTGGGCCTTAGAAAGCATCACGACGAACAAACCTAGTGGAGGTGATGGAATTCCAGTTGAGCTATTCCAAATCCTGAAAGATGATGCTATGAAAATGCTGCACTCAATATTGCCAGCAAATTGGAAAACTCAGCAGTGCGCACAGGACTGGAAAAGGTCAGTTTTCATTCCAATCCCAAAGAATGCTCAAACTACCGCACAATTGCACTCATCTCACACGCTAGTAAAGTAATGCTCAAAATTCTCCAAGTCAGGCTTCAGCAATATGTGAACCGTGAACTTCCAGATGTTCAAGCTGGTTTTAGAAAAGGCAGAAGAACCAGAGATCAAATTGCCAACATCCACTGGATCATGGAAAAAGCAAGAGAGTTCCAGAAAAACATCTATTTCTGCTTTATTGACTATGCCAAAGCCTTTGACTATGTGGTCACAATAAACTGTGGAAAATTCTTCAAGAGATGGGAATACGAGACTACCTGACCTGCCTCTTGAGAAACCTGTATGCAGGTCAGGAAGCAACAGTTAGAACTGGACATGGAACAACAGACTGGTTCCAAATAGGAAAAGGAGTACGTCAAGGCTGTATATTGTCACCCTGCTTATTTAACTTCTATGCAGAGTACATCATGAGAAACGCTGGGCTGGAAGAAACACAAGTTGGAATCAAGATTGCTGGGAGAAATATCAATAACCTCAGATATGCAGATGACACCACCCTTATGGCAGAAAGTCAAGAGGAACTAAAAAGCCTCTTGATGAAAGTGAAAGAGGAGAGTGAAAAAGTTGGTTTAAAGTTCAACATTCAGAAAACGAAGATCATGGCATCCGGTCCCATCACTTCATGGGAAATAGATGGGGAAACAGTGGAAACAGTGTCAGACTTTATTTTGGGGGGCTCCAAAATCACTGCAGATGGCGACTGCAGCCATGAAATTAAAAGACTCTTACTCCTTGGAAGAAAAGTTATGACCAACCTCGATAGCATATTCAAAAGCAGAGACATTACTTTGCCAACAAAGGTCTGTCTAGTCAAGGCTATGGTTTTTCCAGTGGTCATGTATGGATGTGAGAGTTGGACTGTGAAGAAAGCTCAGTGCTGAAGAATTGATGCTTTTGAATTGTGGTGTTGGAGAAGACTCTTGAGAGTCCCTTGGACTGCAAGGAGATCCAACCAGTCCATTCTAAAGGAGATCAGTCCTAGGTGTTCACTGGAGGGACTGATGCTAAAGCTGAAACTCCAATACTTTGGCCACCTCATGGGAAGAGTTGACTCATTGGAAAAGACTCTGATGCTGGGAGGGATTGGGGTCAGTAGGAGAAGGGGATGACAGAGGATGAGATGGCTGGATGGCATCACTGACTCGATGGACATGAGTTTAAGTGAACTCCGGGAGTTGGTGATGGACAGGGAGGCCTGGCGTGCTGCGACTCATGGGGTCGCAAAGAGTCGGACACGGCTGAACTGAACGAAATGAAGTAAGAGAGGATAAATATTACTTTCTGCTTTCTTATAAATCTATCAGAGTAGGATTTTCTTTTAGCAGTTTTCTCTAGTCACTCTCGTCTCCTCAGTTATATACATTAACATGAAGGCAGAAACCATATATATCATGTTCTCTGAATTATTTCCATCTCTTTCACAGGATGTTTTAAAATCTGAATATCTCACATATGCTTTTTAATGGTCCAGTGTTCACGGCATTGCTATGAGAGTGACTATCTTTTCACTGGTAGGGCTACACAGTTTCATTTAGAAATGAGCCAGACTTCAATTCATTTGGAACAGTGTATAAAAATTTCCATACAAACATTCTAGTGTTGTTCACATGTGTATGTAAGTCAACATGCCAGCAAATGATCATCTCTTTATACTAACATAAACCTTGTGTGGATAGAAATAAGTCAACATGAATGAATAATTCATTCACATCTTTGCTTTGCTGTCCTGTACTACTCAGGTCTCACATTAAATGCCACCTCAGAGTCCTTCTTAGTTCACTAATGTAACCCTGTCACTCTCTCAAAACCTTTTGCTTTGATCTACAGAACACTTAGCAGCAATATCTTTTGTTTAGACATTTTTTACCCCTGATTCTAACCAAAGCCAGCAAAGCACCATATGAACAGAGACTTATATTTCACTAACGTATCCCCAGTACTTAGCAAAGTACTTGGCACATAAAAGGTAACCAATAAATGCTTGTGGAATGATATGTGAGTGGATGAATCAATGTGTGAGAGAATGTAAACCTGAGAAACACAGAAATCCATTCATGCATCCAATAAATATCCCATGTTTTTGATACACATTTCCTGAGCGCATGGCTTAATCCTTAAAGCATTTTGCCACCTTCCCACCCTGGCCTCTTGAGGGCACCAAACTCACCCTAAGTGTGTTAGTTGCTCAGTACTAAGTCGCTTCAGTTGTGTCTGACTCTTTGCAACCGCATGGACTGTAGCCCACCAGACTTCTCTCTCCATGGGATTCTCCAGGCAAGAATACTGGAATGGGTTTCCATTCCCTTCTCCAGCAGATCTTCCTAACCCAGGGATCGAACCTGAGTCTCCTGCATTGCAGGTGGATTCCTTACCCTTTGAGCCACCAGGGAAGACCTCCATCTTTAGGCATTGTTAAATACTGATTTTGAAGAACATGTATATTATGATAAATGAAATAATGTCTTTTATACCAGTGGTTCTCACCTGAGTGGCAAGGGGGGAGGACATGTCACAATATCTGAAGGTGTTTTGACTTATCACAACTGGCAGGGTAGTACTGGCATCTACTGGAAGGCCAGGGATGCTGATGCTGAGCATCCAACATTGCAGGAGATTGTCCCCTACAGAAAAGAATTACCCAGTCCCAACTGCTAAGAATTACAATGTTGTACACTATTCTCTATTCCTTGGAAGGATTCAAGGTGACACATATTTATTAGATAACTACCATATGCTAGTATCAAATTGATTTCTTATGAATAAAAAGATATATTATAGATGAATTACAAGTGGATTGATTAATAGATAGTTGACTTGCCAGATGGATGGATGAAGGGGTATAGATGGGTGAATGGATACTTTATTGACATACATGCATACATACGTCAAACTACAAGAGTCATAATGCTCTGTGTAGGAGTTAAATAAACCACATGTAATTGCTAATTTCAGGACATTTAAATTCTTGTTATTCATCTTACTGCATCTCCACAGAACTTATTCTTTTTAACAATAAAATACTGGACTGAATAGAAAGCTACTCATGAATTTGGGGAGAGACTGTATGATGATTTTGGCCTTAAATGGTAACGATATATGTGGATAGATTTGCTGTGAGAACTAATTACCAGATTTTAGTTAAGTGCCTCATGAAATAAATATAATAATGCCTTCTTCAAATGAAAGGCATGTGTCTCTTTCTCAAAAGTGAGAATCAGTGTGACAAGTGAGAAATCCATTAACTATGTAGATGGAATCGTTCTGCATATAAGGAGGTATCAAACTGGAATCTAGGAAAAGAGTGTGAGCAGAGGCTTTTTGAAAGCAGAGGCTCAAATACTGGGGATTATACTTAGATTTCTGAACAGAAAATAAAAATTTTATTTCGCTGGAGGTCCTACATTTTACATAGCATAGCCCAAAGATCAGACTGTAAGTAGCAAAGGCAGGATTTATGAAAACACAGGGAGTAGAAATAGCTCCCACCAAGTCTCCCTCATTTCCACTGTAGCATGCAGGGATCCATAGGGTATGCTTTGGAAGCACACAAACTAAAACAACACAGAGATGACCATGGCCCCTGTATACAGATAACATGCACATTTATGAAGTTTTCTGTGTTTTACAGTGGGATGACATATGCAAAGTGCTAATGGTCAACCAGAAAGTCTAAGTCACTTAAAACAATTCTGCAAAACGGAGGAGAAATTACGATATTCCCAGGTACACAAAGACAGATTTGTTGCTAGCATATCTGTCCTACAAGAAATATTACTGTGACTCCTACAAACTGAAATGAAACGACACTAGATGTTAACTTGAATTTACACAAGGAAATAAAGAACACCAGTAAAAGAAAATATGTAAGACATTGTATGTATTTTTGTAAACTTTTTTCTCTTGATGAAAAGATAATAGCATAAAACAATAATTATAAAACTGTATAATGGTGAGCTTACATTGTATAAAGATGTAATTTGTATGACAATAACAGCACAGAGAAGAGGAACTCAAGATGGATTAAAGAGTTGAGTGTAACGCCAGAGACTATAAAACTCTTAGAGGAAAATATCGGTAGAACTCTCTATGACAAATCGCAGAATTTTCTTTGACCCACTTTCTAGAGTAATGAAAACAACAACAAAGATTAACAAGAAGGATCTGATTAAATTTAAAAGCTTTTTCATGCAAAGAAAACCATAAACTCGATGAAAAGACAACTTTCAGGACCAGAGAAAATATTTGCAACTGACAAAAAAATCAATCTCCAAAACACACAAAATCTCACGCAGTTCAATACCAAAAAAAATAAGAGGGGGATTCATTGGTAGCTCAGTGGTAAAGAATCTGCCTGTCAATGCACCAGACATTGGTTCAATTATTGATCCCAAAGATCCCACCACTACTAGATAGCAGCCCCTGCTTGCCCCAACTAGAGAAAAGATCATGCAACAACAAAGAACCAGCATAACCAAAAGTACATACATTTTTAAAATTAAAAAAAAATTAAAAATGAGCAGAAGACCTAAATAGATATTTCTCTAAAGAAGACATACAGATGGCTAGCAAACACATGAAAAGATGCTCACCACCACTAATTATTAGAGAAATGCAAATAAAAAACATGATAAGGTATCACCTCACACCTGCCAGAATTGTCATCATTAAAAATCTGCAAACAATAAATGCTAGAGAGGGTGTGGAGGAAAAGGAACCCTCTTGCACTGTTGGAGGGAACGTAAATTGATATAGCCACTGTTCTCCATTCTGAAGAACAGAATGGAG
Source organism: Tragelaphus eurycerus (assembly GCA_935064755.1). Taxonomy (NCBI): domain Eukaryota; kingdom Metazoa; phylum Chordata; class Mammalia; order Artiodactyla; family Bovidae; genus Tragelaphus; species Tragelaphus eurycerus. The sequence goes on from CAKXYN010000001.1 coordinate 42,250,938, forward strand.
GTTACTTTAAAAACTTAAAATAGAACGACCGTATGAGCCAGCAATCCCACCACTGGGCATATATTGAGAGAAAACCAAGAGCAAAAAGACACATGAACCCCAATGTTCTATGCAACATTATTTAACAAGAGCCAGGACATTGAAGAAACCTAAATGTCCATCAACAGAAGAATGGATAAAGACAATGTGTACATACATACAATGGAACATTACTCAGCTATAAAAAGGAACAAAATTCAGTCATTTGTAGACAAGTAGATGGACCTAGACTATCATACAGAGTGAAATTATTCAGGAAGAGAAAAACAAATATTGCATATTAAAAATAATTAAAACTTTAAAATATTGCACATTAAAAATGTTTTAAAATAGTGCATATGTGGAATCTTAGAAAATGGTACACATGATCTTATTTGAAAAGCAGAAATAGAGACACAGAAATAGAGAATAAATGTATCGACACCAAGGGTGGAAAGGGGGATAGGATAAATTGGGAGATTGGGATTGATATATACATACTATTGCTACTAAATATAAAATAGATAACTAGTGAGAAACACCACCCAGTTGTGGATATGACTGGTGATAGAAGCTAACTGATTAGTCATAAAAGCAATGTCTGATGCTGGAAAGAGCAATATTGCATAGGAACCTGGAATGTTAGGTCCATGAATCAAGGCAAATTAGAAAGGGTCAAACAAGAGATGGCAAGAGTGAACGTTGACATTTTAGGAATCTGCGAATTAAAATGGCCTAGAATGGGTGAATTTAACTTAGATGACCATTATATCTACCACTGTGGGCAACAATCCTTTAGGAAAAATGGAGTGGCCATCATAGTTGACAAAAGAGTCTGAAATGCAGTACTTGGATGCAATCTCAAAAACGACAGAATGATCTCTGTTCATTTCCAAGGCAAACCATTCAAATTCACAGTAATCCAAGCCTATGCCCCAACCAGTAACACTGAAGAAGCTGAAGTTCAATGGTTCTATGAAGACCTACAAGACCTTCTAGAACTAACACCTTCAAAAGATGTCCTTTTCATTATATGGGACTGGAATTCAAAAGTAGGAAGTCAAGTAACACCTGGAGTAATGGGCAAATTTAGCTTTGGAGTAGAGAATGCATAAGGGCAAAGGCTAATAGAGTTTTGCCAAGAGAACACACTGGTCATAGCAAACATCCTCTTCTAACAACACAAGAGAAGACTCTACACTTGGACATCACCAGATGGTCAACACCAAAATCAGACTGATTATATTCTTTGCAGCCAGAGATGGAGAAGCTCTATACAGTCAGCAAAAACAAGACCAGGAGCTGACTGTGGCTCAGACCATGAACTCCTTATTGTCAAATTCTGACATAAATTGAAGAAAGTAGGGAAAATCACTAGACCATTCAGGTACGACCTAAATCAAATCCCTTACAATTATACAGTGGAAGTGAAAAATGGATTCAAGGGATTAGATCTGATGGACAGAGTGCCTGAAGAACTATGGACAGAGGTTCATGACATTGTACAGGAGACAGAGATCAAGACCATCCCCAAGAAAAAGAAATGCAAAAAAAGCGAAATGGTTGTCTAAGGAGGCCTTACAAATAGCTTTGTAAAAAAGAAAAGTGAAAAGCAAAGGAGAAAAGGAAAGATATATGTATTTGAATGCAGAGTTCCAAGGAATAGCAAGAAGAGATAAGAAAGCCTTCCTCAGTGATCAGTGCAAAGAAACAGAGGGAAACAACAGAATGGGAAAGACTAGAGATCTCTTCAAGAAAATGAGAGATATCAAGGGAACATTTCATGCAAAGATGGGCACAATAAAGAACAGAAATGGTATGGACCTAAGAAGCAGAAGATATTAAGAAAAGGTGACAAGAATACACAGAACTACTATACAAAAAAGATCTTCATGACCCAGATAATCATGATAGTGTGATCACTGACCTAGAGCCAGACATCCTGGAATGTGAAGTCAAGTGGGCCTTAGGAAGCATTACTACAAAGCGAGTGAAGGTGATGGAATTCCAGTTGAGCTATTTCAAATTCTAAAAGATGATGCTGTGAAAGTGCTGCACTCAATATATCAGGAAATTTGGAAAACTCAGCAGTGACCACAGGACTGGAAAATGTCAGTTTTCATTCCAATCCCAATAAAAAGGCAATGCCAAAGAATGCTCAAATTACTGCACAGTTGCACTCATCTCACACACTAGCAAAGAAATGCTCAAAATTCTCCAAGCCATACTTCAACAGTATGTGAACCCTGAACTTTCAGGTATTTGAGCTGGTTTTAGAAAAGGCACAGGAACCAGAGATCAAGTTGCCAACATCCTTTGGATCATTGGAAAAGCAAGAGAGTTCCAGAAAAAAACATCTACTTCTGCTTTATTGACTATGCCAAAGCCTGTGACTGTGTGGATCACAATAAACTGTGGAAAATTCTGAAAGATGGGAATACCAGACCACCTGACCTGCCTCCTGAGAAATCTGTATGTAGGTTAAGAAGCAACAGTTAGAAGTGGACATGGAACAACAGACCGGTTCCAAATCGGGAAAGAAATATGTCAAGGCTGTATATGGTCACTCTGCTTATTTAACTTACATGCAGAGTACATCATGAGAAATGCTGGACTGGAAGAAGCACAAGCTGGAATCAAGATTGCCAGGAGAAATATCAATAACCTCAGATATGCAGATGACACCACCTTTATGGCAGAAAGCAAAGAGGAACTACAAAGCCTCTTGATGAAAGTGAAAGAGGAGAGTGAAAAAGTTGGCTTAAAGCTCAACATTCAGAAAACGAAGATCATGGCATCCGGTTCCATCACTTTATGGCAAATAGATGGGGAAACAGAGGAAACAGTGTCAGACTTTATTTTTTTGGGCTCCAAAATCACTGCAGATGGTGACTGCAGCCATGAAATTAAAAGACGCTTACTTCTTGGAAGGAAAGTAGCTATCTCGATATGCTACTCGAGTATGCTATCTCGATAGCATATTGAAAAGCAGAGACATTACTTTGCCAACAAAGGTCTGTCTAGTCCAGGCTATGGTTTTTCCTGTGGTCATGTATCGATGCGAGAGTTGGACTGTGAAGAAGGCTGAGCGCCAAAGAATTGATGCTTTTGAACTGTGGTGTTGGAGAAGACTCTTGCGAGTCCCTTGGACTGCAAAGAGATCCAACCAGTCCATCCTAAAGGAAATCAGTCCTGAATATTCATTGGAAGGACTGATGCTGAAGCTGAAACTCCAATACTTTGGCCACCTGATGTGAAGACTGACTCATTGGAAAAGACCCTGATGCTGGGAAAGATTGAGGGCAGGAGGAGAAGGGGACGACAGAGGATGAGATGGTTGGATGGCATCACTGACTCAATGGACATGGGTTTGAGTGAACTCCAGGAGTTGGCGATGGAGAGGGAAGCCTGATGTGCTGCAGTCCATGGGGTTGCAAACAGTCAGACATGACTGAGCCACTGAACTGAACTGAATGAGAACCTGCTATACAGCATATGAACTCTACTCAGTGCTCTGTGTTGACCTATATGGGAAGAAATCTAAAAAGAGGGGATATATCTATACATGTAGGTGATTTACTTTGCTGTATAGTAGGAACTAACAATATTATAAAGCACCTATACTTCATAAAAAATTAAAAAACAGAAAAAATAAAAGATGGTACCACTTTTAAAAAAAGAATAAATAAATAACAGGACTGCATCGGGATCTTTAATTCTTATTAAGTTAGTATTAATCCGATAAGTTGTTTTATGTCAGATGCTAATTGTAATCCTCAAGGCAACCACTGAGAAAATAAAAATTAAAATCAGAAAGTAGAACAAGGGAAGTAAAATGGTACACTGCCAATTATTTAACATAGAAGTTACTAAGGGAGGGATAAAAACAAAAATAATAGACATGTAGCAAAATAGCAAAATGCTAGATATCAATTCTACTGTATTAGTTATTATATTAGATGTATGTGGACTGAACACTAATTTCAAAGCAGAGACTGGCAAAAGAGTTTAAAGAAAATTTTCCAACTATGGTGTTCAGAAGTGCATAACTTCAGATTCAAAGATGCTTATAGGCTGAAAGTAAAAGGAAAAATAAATACCTTGGAAAAGGTAACCAAAATAGATCTTAGGTGGCTATACTATCATTAAGCAAAATAGACTTTAAGGAAAACATTGTTACTTTAAAGACAAAGAGGGACTTTTAAAAATACAATGCCAGAAAGCTAACCCATCAGAAGATATAACAATTATGAACATAAATGTACCTTAAACCATTCTCAAATACACAATATTAAAAATGGATGCAAGGAAGAGAGAAATAGAGAGTTTGATAACAATAGCTGAAAATTTCAATACTTTATTTTCAATAATGGATAAAACAACTAAGCAGAAGATAAACAAGGAAATTAAAGAATCAGAGGTTTCCATGGGCTTTTGTTTGAGGACACAGAAATGACTGAAGAGAAAACTACAGAGCCACTATACCAAGACAGAACAGACCTATATATTACTAAGAGCTTTCCAGAGAAGTGTGCAGAGCAAGCTAAGAGGCTGGACACTCAGGAAAGAGTTGCAGTTGAGTCTACAGGAAGACTTGCTGGCAGACTTCCCTCTTGGCATTAGATAGACTCTATTCTGTAAAAAAAAACTTCAACTGACTGCATGAGGCCCACCCACATCACAGAAGCCAACCTGCTTCAGTCAGTGTCTCCAATTTAAATGCTAATCTAATCCAAAAAGGCTTCCAGATGGCTTGGGGGTAAAGAATCCGCCTGCAATGCAGGAGATGTGGGTTCAATGCTTATGTCGGGAAGATCCCCTGGAGAAGAAAATGAACGCTCTCCAGTGTTCTTGTCTGGGAAATCCCATGGACAGAGCACCTGGTGGGTTACAGTCCATAGGGTTGCAAAGAGTCAGACATGACTGAGTAACTGAGCATGTATGATACATCCAAAAAAATATCTTCACAGAAACACCTACAATAATGTTTGACCAAATATCTAGGCACTGTGCTTAGCCAAGTTGTCGCATAAAGGCTCCAATGATAAGATAGATAAGGTGGCTAAGTCTCAGAGGGGCCCAGCACCACATATGGCTGTTGGCATAGCTGATGTCATTTTGGGCCCTTACATTTTTTTCGTGTCCTTCCATTGAACCTACCTAGGACTCTGCATACATGTGACTGTACCGGGCAGTAAATCACTTCTGTTATCAAGGGCTTTGTAATTAATAGATATGGTTTAATAATCATTAGGACTAGGTAGCCTCTATGCTGGTTAGTCCCATTAGTTCCCACACAGTAACAATTTTCACTGACTATTCCCCCCATCCACAAAAATAGCTATCCATTCATAAATCTAGACTTAAGAATGCATGTCCTCTTTCCTAGCACCCATTCTTATACCCTAGGTTAACAATCAAATTGGCCCAGTGGCCTCAAGGCAGTGTGGAACGCAGCTGCCAATGCTTCCAGATCTTTGTCCGCCAATCCCACCCTGTGCCTAAATTACCCTATAATAACTGAGTGCCTCATTATTCAGTCTCACCATACATGCCCAGTTTGGTGGGCACTTTTTGTTCCCAGTGTTCTCCAACACACCACTTAACGAGACTTAAGGTGGACAACCAAAGCCAGAGGATTTCTGGTCCCTCGCAATGCAAAATAACCAGTAGAATCACAATTTACCAGCCTCATAATTTACAAGATGCTGGAATGTTGGTCATGACTGTGTGATTTAGATATTAAATACTAGTCACGGGGCAGGATGGCCAAACCAAGAAAGGAACAAGAAGACATCAGGGCCACTCTTCTAAGCTGGAACAAACCTGTATATATTATTAAGAGTTTTTCAGAAAAACAGAAGCAAAAAGATATGTATACATGTATCAGTTCAGTTCAGTCGCTCAGTCATGTCCGACTCTTTGCGACCCCATGAACTGCAGTAAGCCAAGCCTTCCTGTCCATCACCAACTCCCGGAGTTCACTCAAACTCTTGTCCATCAAGTCGGTGATGCCATCCAGTCATCTCGTCCTCTGCCGTCCCCTTCTTCTCCTTCCCCCAATCCCTCCCAACATCAGGGTCTTTTCCAATGAGCCAACTCTTCACATGAGGTGGCCAAAGTATTGGAGTTTCAGTTTCAGCATCAGTCCTTTCAGTGAATACCCAGGACTGATCTCCTTTAGAATGGACTGGTTGGATCTCCTTGCAGTCCAAGGAACTCTCAAGAGTCTTCTACAACACCACAGTTCAAAAGCATCAATTCTTCAGCACTCAGCTTTCTTCACAGTTCAACTCTCACACCCATACATGACCACTGGAAAAATCATAGCCTTGACTAGATGGACCTTTTTTGGCAAAGTAATATCTCTGCTTTTCAATAGGCTATCTAGGTTGGTCATAACTTTCCTTCCAAGGAGTAAGCGTCTTTCAATTTCATGGCTACAATCACTATTTGCAGTGATTTTAGAGCCCCCCAAAACAAAGTCTGACACTGTTTCCATTGTTTCCCCATCTATCTGCCCTGAAGTGATGGGACCAGATGCCATGATCTTAGTTTTCTGAATGTTGAGCCAACTTTTTCACTCTCCTCTTTCACTTTCATTATATAGGTGTATATATTTATTTTGAGAAATTGTTTCACATCGGGAGGTTGAATTGACACATATACACTAGTGCTATGATATATACAAGATAACTAATGAGAACATACTCTATAGCTCAGGGAACTCTACTCTGTGCTCTGTGGTGTGAGCCCTTTAAATGCACTCATGGAGTCATGTAAATTCCCAGGCTCCTTGGCAATTTCTTGGGGAGTAGAAGTTCTAACAGGACTAACTCCAAAATACTGAACAATTAATAAGGAGACTAAGTTACTCAAAACAATTAAGTTTTTACAGCCTGAACACTACTGAAATTTTGGATGGATATTTCCTTGCTGTGGAAAGATGCCCTACTCATTCTAGGATGTTGAGGAGAATCATTGACATCTGAACCATGAGACCAGTAACACCCTTCCTCTTCTCCCAAATTGTGACAATCAACCATCTCTCCAGACGTTGTCAGATGCTCCTGGATAGGCAAAATCACTCCAGATGAGAACCACTAGGTTAAAGAAAGTGATATTCTTAACTGGAAAATTTTCTGGCCAACAGTTTTACATAAAGTGTGTGTATCTGTGTACATGTGTGTACATGTGTGTATATGTCTACCATCTCTGTGTACGTCTGTGTCTGTATACATCTGTGTATGTCTCTGTGAAATCTGTGTATACATCTCTGTGTACACGTGTGCATCTCTGCATGTATGTGTGTGCATGTATGTATGAGTGATGGGGAGGAGGGGCACTAATTGTTATTGTTTAGTTGCTAAGTCGTGTCTGACTCTTTTGCAACCCCATGGACTGTAGCCCACCAGGCTCCTCTGTCCATGGGATTCTCCCGGCAAGAATACTGGAGTGGGCTGCCATTTTCTTCTCAAGGGGATCTTCCTGACACAGGGATTGAACCCACATCTCCTGCCTGACAGGCAGATTCTTTACCACTGAGCCACCTGGGAAGTCTACACTTGCTAAAAGTTAACTACTACTAAAACCAGGGAGAAAAAAGATTACCATCTATAACCCATAAGAAATAGTATGTATTAAACTAACCATCCAACACCTGAAAGTTCTTGTAGTTCATTTCTTTATCCTTCACTGATCCCTCAAAGAAATAGTCGTTTAGTTGACTATTTTATAGTTATAGTTTAGACTATTTTATAGTTATAGTTTAGTCACTTATAGTCAAGGTGATAGTTTTTATTACCCTCTAACTCTAGCCTCTTGTGCCATTCTTATATGCTTGCCTTTTGACAGCTTAAAGTTGTATTTCTCAGATTCTGCTTGCATGTAGTAAATATACCAAAAGCAGTTGTCAACCAGTTTTACCAGTAATGAAAATACTATCAACATTTCTTATCTATTTTGAAGGTTCTCCAGGTTGCTATTAATGATAAAATGATTTGCCATAAATTATTTTCTTCTTTTAAGACTGATTTTCAATTTTCTAGATAAATTTTGTTAGAAAACAGTTTATGTATGTCAACACAATATTCTCTTGAAAAAAATTACTGGAAAATCTCCCATTCTTTTAAGTACAAATTGTCTTCACTGTTGCTGAAATTAAAATTTTAGTCTACCAATAACATTTTGAAATCTATTTTAAAAATTTACCTTAATCCTGACTTAGTGAAGATATTCCATATACCCATTATGTGTGGCATATAGACCAGTATAGTCCTATTGTCATTTCTCATTTCTTTTTGTTCAGTGGAAATCTGATTTTATCCCAACCTGAGCATAATCAGCAGTTTAGGAAAAAAAAAAAAAAGTGGACTATGGGGGAGAAAAAAAAAGTCTATTTTTATGCAATGGTTTTATATTCAGTAGGGAGAAAAAAAAAAAACCTGTTTGCCAAGTAAAGGCATTAACACATCTTCAAGGGACTTCTCAAGTTCAATTTTTCCCCCTGGCTCAGCATTTCATTTTTACAGCATCTATTAATCAAGTCTAAGAGCCTTAAATCCCCAATCCCTACTTAAGATTATTTCACAACTGCTGTCCTCTTCTCCCTTTGTCTCTAGCAGTGTCTTCCTCTTTCTCTATTGTTTTACCTCAGCTCTTCACCCTACTCCTTCCATCATCCCAATTCACCATCCTTTCAGCACAGTAGCCATCAATTTCCAAAACCATACAAGGACTAACATTTATAGTTTCAAAGGGAATTCACTAAGTAATGAAGATTGTTTAAGAAATGTGAGGAAAAAATGGATCACTCCAGGATTTAGAGCAACCAGCCCCAACTGGAGAGGGAAAAATGGAAAAAGATGACTAAATTTATCTTTGCTACTTACTGTATTTGAATATCAAAACTCACAGTTAATCAGGAAAGAGACCAGCTATAGCAAATAGCCCCCCTTCAATGAAAATAAACATTTTAAGAAGCTAGATGTATGCAAAATATATGTAAGATTAAAAAAAGAAAAACAGTAGGGTGATGAAAGGAAGCAGGTATAATCTCCATTGAGAAATCTGTTTTTTTTTTTATTTCACTAAAGTGGAAAGTCACAGGTAAGTGATTGGCTGTTTTCTTCCCTGTCCTCATCCTTAAAAGTAACTGAAAAATTGCTAAGGATCTAAAAGGTCAAACATCATTAATCTATCTTTTTCTCAGATACCCATCATAATTCTGAATGTTGTTATTGACTAGGTCTATTTTATTCATGTCCCCTTAAGAATATGAAGATTTGGGCATAAGAGATGCACAGAGAAATCAGAGTAATTCCAAGTTGATTGAAATCATTTAAAAGCCAAAGGCAAACTTCTACCTGGAAACCAAACACCCTGCCTTTTCTTCCTTAACAAGACTCAAACTAACATTTCTTTCTTTGTTCCTATCCTTGATAGAGTTCAGATACTAAAACATTACTTTCTGTCTGAGATTTGCAGACTGCCCTTTATAACATTGTAAAATACCCCTTTTATCGAGTGTGTACTGTGTGCGTACCTCTGCAAGCAAATAGTCTATTCCTCAGGTCCAGTATCCCAAATCTACCATTATGCTTCTTGAATTGACAGAAAATTGCTTTCAAATGCGATTTCTACTCATCCTTTTTATAGATATGGTTAAAAAAAAAAAAAGGCAGCAAATCAAAAAGGAAAACAGGTTAATTTTATGCCAATCACGAAACCTGGTGAGAGGTGTTGCCATATGTTGCGACAAGATCTCCTGGCCATGGGTCATTGCTTTGAAAGCAACTAACGAATAGCTTGCAGTGCTGTGACATGCAGAACGGCCCCCTGGGATCTCATGCAAAGATCTCAGGACGGGTGTGAAATTAACTCGTGGCATCATGCTATTTTCCAAACATGACAGCTCCCAGATCAGTACCCAGTTAGCGCAGTGGGGACTATAGGAGGAACTTCGACATCTAGTAAATGATTTCAGTGGAGTCCCCTGTGAGCCTTAAGAAAAAACATCCCCAGAGAGAATGTCTAGAAAGGTTAAAATCATAGAAGGCAGTGGGCAAATACATTAAGTTAAGCAAAGTAACTCTGTCTGGGACAGCCTCATAATTTCAGTTTGCTTCCTGGACTAATTTTCACAAAGATAAATAAAGTACTCAGTATTATAATTTTGAAGAGCTCTTTATTTCTTCCTTGAATTAGAACAAGAGATTCAGTCATGAGTTGAGGAAGTACTGAAGTGACCACGCTTCCTCTCAACACACACACAAGTGTGCAAACGAACATACACAGACACACACTTCTCTGCCACATGGAGTAAAACATAAATGCTCACATTGGAACTTTCATAATTTTATGTGCAAAAGTAAAATCTCTAGACAGTAGGAGTAAAACTTGGTTACAGAAAATAAAGATGCTAAAAGAACAAAGTGAAACACTTGCATCACGTAATAAATGAACGTGTCACAGCTTTACTCTACTGACTTCTGAGTTAATTCCCTTTCCTACATCAATTTCAAATGTCATATCAAAGATAACAGGTGGAAATGGGCAAATATGGAGTAAGAAGAGTAAGCAAATTCAGCATTTAGAAATACAGCCATCTAAACACAGTATTTATTTTCTTTGAATTTCCAATATAAAACGATACTTTTTGCATAATGTTCATAGTATTTTTTAAGACAAACAAAACCACAGGCACAGTAACTGTTGTTTGAAATGCAAGCAATGTTTGGTCTTAAAAGCATAAAAGGAATGCATGAATGCCAATGTAGTAGAGAGTGAGAAATTACATGGGATTGAATGCTATGTTCTTTGGCCAACAGGCAAATTAAATGTATTAATACAATGTGTGTCTATGAATAGAGACCATTTAAATCTGGTTTCACAATCTGGGTACTAGTTTAATTCCTACTTCTTCATTTTATTTTTTAAATCTAAATTTTCCTCAGAATTACTTTTTGATCCTAGCATGTGCATATTACCATTTAATTCTAGGACTGGGAAAATACCTTAAGTATCAAATAATAACCTTCAATTACCATGCATATGTTTAATACATTTTAAGATCAATAAAAATTTAACCCCTTATAAACAATTTCCTTGCATGGCTATATATATAACAAACACTATATAATACATACTATGTGCTTGGGACTATTCTAAGAACTTTATAAGAAATTCATTTAATCTTAATAAAACAATCCAGTGAGGTATGCATTATTATTTCCAACTTTTGGATGAGGTTAACATGGAAGCAGAGTAAGTCATGTAAAACATGTCTAGGGACCTCCCTGGTGGTCCAGTGGTCAAGAATCCACCTGCCAACGCACAGGGCATGAATTCAATCCCTGGTCCAGGAAGAGCCTACATGCAGCAGAGCAACTGAGCCCGCGCTCTGCAACAAGGGAAGTCACTGCAATGAGAAGCCTGTACAACACAGCTACAGAGTAGCCCCAGCTGACCACAGCAAGAGAAACCCTAGGCACCAACAGAGACCCAGTGCAACCAAAGACAAATAAACAAACAAACAAACAAAAACATGTCTACAGTTAATCTCTGGAATACTCTACAACTGAACCAAAATCCAGACTTTAAAAAAATATTTTGTAATTGGAAAGTAACTGATTAACAATGTTGTGTTGATTTCTGCCATGCAATAGTTTGAATCAGCCTCTGGATTCTCTCCTCCTACTCCCCACCCTATCCCACCTCTCTAGCTTGTGACAGAGCACCAGGTTGAGCTTCCTGTGTCATACAGCAAATCGCCATTGGCTATCTAGTTTACATACGGTAATGTATATGTGTCAATGCTATGCTATGCTATGCTATGCTAAGTCACTTCAGTCGTGTCCAACTCTGTGTGACCCCATAGATGGAAGCTCACCAGGCTCCACCGTCCCTGGGATTCTCCGGGCAAGAACACTGGAGTGGGTTGCCATTTCCTTCTCCAGTGCATGAAAGTAAAAAGAGAAAGTGAAGTTGCTCAGTCATATCTGACTCTTAGCGACCCCATGGACTGCAGCCTACCAGGCTGTTCCATCCGTGGGATTTTCCAGGCAAGAGTACTGGAGTGGGGTGCCATTGTCTTCTCCAGTGTCAATGCTCAGATCAGATCAGATCAGTCGCTCAGTCGTGTCCGACTCTTTGCGACCCCATGAACTGCAGCACGCCAGGCCTCCCTATCCATCACCAGCTCTCGGAGGTCACTCAGACTCACATCCATCGAGTCAGTGATGCCATCCAGCCATCTCATCCTCTGTCATCCCCTTCTCCTCCTGCCCTCAATCCCTTCCAGCATCAGAGTCTTCTCCAATGAGTCAACTCTTCTCATGAGGTGGCCAAAATACTGGAGTTTCAGCTTTAGCATCATTCCTTCCAAAGAAATCCCAGGGCTGATCTCCTTCAGAATGGACCGGTTGGATCTCCTTGCAGTCCAAGGGACTCTCAAGAGTCTTCTCCAACACCACAGTTCAAAAGCATCAATTCTTCGGCGCTCAGCCTTCTTCACAGTCCAGCTCTCACATCCATACATGACCACAGGAAAGACCATAGCCTTGACTAGGCGAACCTTTGTTGGCAAAGTAATGTCTCTGCTTTTGAATATGCTATCTAGGTTGGTCATAACTTTCCTTCCAAGGAGTAAGCGTCTTTTAATTTCATGGCTGCAGTCACCATCTGCAGTGATTTTGGAGCCCAGTGTCAATGCTACTCTCTCTTAATTGATCGCACTCTCTCCTTCCCCTGCTTTGTCTGCAAGTCTGTTCTCTATGTCTGCATTCCTACTGCTGTCCTTCAAACTGGTTCATCAGTACCATTTGTCTATACTCCGTATATATGTGTTAATATACAATATTTGTCTCTTTTGACTTACTTCATTCTGTGTAACAGGCTCTAGGTTCATCCACATCCCTAGAACTGACTCAAATTCGTTCATTTAAGGCTGAGTAATACTCCATTGTATATATGTACCACATATATCATCGTTTGATGGACATATAGGTTGCTTCCATGTCCTAGCTATTGTATATAATGCTTCAATAAATACCGGGCAACAGGCATCTTTAGGAACTGTGGTTTTCTCAGGGTAGATGCCCGGAGAAGGCAATGGCACCCCACTCCAGTACTCTTGCCTGGAGAATCCCATGGGAGGAGGAGCCTGGTAGGCTGTAGTCCATGGGGTCGCTAAGAGTCAGACATGACTGAGCGACTTCCCTTTCACTCTTCACTTTCACGCATTGGAGAAGGAAATGGCAACCCACTCCAGTGTTCTTGCCTGGAGATTCCCGGGGACGGGGGGAGCCTGGTGGGCTGCTGTCTATGGGGTCGCACAGAGTCGGACACAACTGAAGCTACTTAGCAGCAGCAGGTTAGATGCCCAGTAGAGGGCAGAATCCAGACTCAACCTCCACACCGTGAAGTTCAGCATCCAGTAGGTCTTCAATTCTGACTACTAGTTTTTAGAACTTGAATTACTTTCTTGAACTTTCAAATTCAGTTTTTTTCACTATAAAAAGAGAGTAATAGCATTTAAAAGGTTAAGTGAGATACAATATAAAATTCTTAGAAAATGGCTATGGCACCCCACTCCAGTACTCTTGCCTGGAAAATCCCATGGACAGAGGAGCCTGGTAGGCTGCAGTCCATGGGGTCGCTAAGAGTCAGACATAATTGAGCGACTTCACTTTTCACTTTCATGCATTGGAAAAGGAAATGGCAACCCACTCCAGTGTTCTTGCCTGGAGAATCCCAGGGATGGGCGAGCCTGGTGGGCTGCTGTCTACGGGGTCCCACAGAGTCGGACACGACTGGAGCGACTTAGCAGCAGCAGCAGGCACACAATATGTATATTCAATTAACAGTATCTTTATATCATTGCTAATGTTTAAATTTCACACACATCCTTTTATATAAGCTTGTCTTTATAGAAGTGTTCCTTTCAGACGAAGAACTACCCTTTTAAATAGTAGAAATGGCCTTTTTTCAACTTCAGGAAATATAGTTTTCTCATTATAAAACATTAAGTTTATTAAATGCCCCATTCAACAGTCTTATGAATAAAGAAAAAAATAGACTATTGGGAAAAAAGGCAACACAGTCTCCAGGTGTCTACTGTTCCTTGGTTATGACATCATATAAGCCATCTGTGCTCTCTGCAGATACTAATTCTACACAGCAACTATAGCAGTTCATAAGATATGTTTCTTATGATGGAGATGAAGCAAATCTGGACCCACTCTTGCCTTTAATACACATTAACAGAAATAAAGTAATATTGTGGAAGTTAAAAGCACTCACAACGTAGGACATTTGTTTCTGTTCTCCAATGACAGAATTATATTCTCAATCTGACCAATGAATAGTAAGTTTAAATAACAAATTCTTTTAAGATAGCAGAATATATTCTTAGGATATTAATGTGATATTACATAATCAGTCATAGGTAAGTAACCTTGGGCTCACTGATCCTGTCTGAAAGTGAAAGTCGTTCAGTTGTATCCAACTCTCTGAGACCCTATGGAATAGTCCATGGAATTCTCCAGGCCAGAATTTTGGGTTGGGTAGCCATTCACTTCTCCAGGGTTATTGTCCCAACCCAGGGATTGAAACCAGGTCTCTCGCATTGCAGGCAGATTCTTTACCAGCTGAGCTACCAGGGAAGCCCTATCCTGCCTGCTCTCCCTGAAAGAGGCAGTTTAATTATTAGCAATATGTAGAATGACCGCATCCAGCACCTACTGTGTGCATAGTGCCATGCTAGACACTTAAGGTAAAGTGGTAAGCAAGACCAGCCTGGAGCCCATTTTAACAGAAGGTACTATCTAAATTGCTTAGTTAGAAAATGGAGATATTGCTTGTCTCATTAAAATGTCAATGAAAAGTTATATGGTTCACTAGAATGATAAATGAAGATGCTACAAGGATCACAATGGTTTACATAGAAAATGTAAGAAAATAAATATCAATATTTCTTGCACGTTAGCAACTGGATAAACCTCATATAAATAAAAGAAACACAGAAGAAAAACTGTGCATTGACTGAAGCACAATATAGCTTGTAATGTCCCATACTGGGAGAAGATTTTTTTAATTACAAATGTCTTAGATACTCTTAAAAATGGCCACAAATATTCTATTTAAAATTTGAAACCCATGGTAAGGGGGAATCTAAAACTAAGTAATCAGCTATTGACAGTAAAAGGGAGCTATTGGTAGTGAGTATGTCAGCCTACCTTACACTAGAGTCAAAATAATAATAAATTTCACCAGGAATTTTTTTTCCAGTGCCTGCATTTAGAAGATTGTGAGTGGTGGAACTTTAAAATCAGTTCTTTCCTCATTTAACTTAATTGAATAATGCATTCCATGGTGCACTCATGCTCAGTGGTGTCCAACTCTTCATGACTCCATGGACTGTAGCCCACCAGGCTCCTCTGTCCATGGAATTTTCCAGGCAATAATACCAGAGTGGGTTGTCATTTCCTCCTCCATGGGATATTCCTGATCCAGGAATTGAACCCACATCTCTGGCGTGTCCTGCACTGGCAGGCAAATTTCTTCACCACTGAACCAGGAAGGCCTAGAGAAAATGAGCTACCTGGGAAGTCCCATATTTGAATAGTGGGTTTATTTATTCTGCTAAGCTAGAGACAGCTTTAGTTGGCTTAATAGTTTTGCATATTAATTTGAGTATGGTTTAACCTAGGCAAACTCATTTACATTGGGATAGTAATGTATCTGAATAGTACCCAAAATGTATGTATATGTGTACACGTTTTATCAGATCAGATCAGTTGCTCAGTAGTGTCCGACTCTTCGAGACCCCATGAATCGCAGCACAGCAGGCCTCCCTGTCCATCACCAACTCCCGGAGGTCACTCAGACTCACATCCATCGAGTCAGTGATGCCATCCAGCCATCTCATCCTCTGTCATCCCCTTCTCCTCCTGCCCCCAATCCCTCCCAGCATCAGAGTCTTTTCCAATGAGTCAACTCTTCCCATGAGGTGGCCAAAGTACTGGAGTTTCAGCTTTAGCATCATTCCTTCCAAAGAAATCCCAGGGCTGATCTCCTTCAGAATGGACTGGTTGGATCTCCTTGCAGTCCAAGGGACTCTCTAGAGTTTTCTCCAACACCACAATTCAAAAGCATCAATTCTTCGGCGCTCAGCCTTCTTCACAGTCCAACTCTCACATCCGTACATGACCACAGGCAAGACCATAGGCCACGTGAGACAGTACTCTGTCCAGATTTGTTCTTTCCAAAATGGCAGTTGCTAGCCACGTGAGACAGTACTCTGTCCAGATTTGTTCTTTCCAAAATGGCAGTTGCTAGCCAATACATTTACATTAATTACAATGAAATAGAATTAAATATTTAGTTTCTCAGTCACACTGTTCACACTTCAAGTACTCGACAGCCACATGTGGTTTCAGGCTAACATATTGGATCAGGCAGATATAGACCATTTCTATCATTGAAGCAAGTTCTATCGAGCAGATCTGCTATGGACATTCATGTATTTTCATCCATCCATTATTTCTTGCCCATTCATTTTTGATCCTTCATACCACAAATATTGATCAAGTACCTACCATATACCCAGCCCAGGGCTAAGCCACAGTGATAAGCAAATAAAGATATTGTTCCAATTACCATGGAGCTTACAATCATATAGGGTAAAACACATTAACAAATCACACGAATAAAGATAAGATTGAAAATATGCTAAGTGCAAAGAAGGAGGGAAGGAGTGCTATTTACAGGGAGGGGATGGATGCACCCAGCAAAAATGACTGATGAAGTGACAATTGAATTGAGATCAGGGAGAATGGGCAGCTGGGCAAAGAGGCAAGATCATGTAGAAGGCACAGGTAGATGAGCATGTGCAAAGGCTCTGTGGTCAGGAAGGCCTGGAGAAAATGAGGAGGGTAAAGGTCAGTGAATGGGAGTTGGTGAAGGCGCGGGGGGGGGGGGGGGAGGGGGTGTGGTACTGTGTTCCCAGTTGAGCCTGCAAGTTAGTTAGGCTGACATTACTGAAACTTTGTAAACTGTGTTAAGAGCTGGTCTTCATCCAAGATAATCAAAAGCAATTTTAAGGAACAGAAAGTAATTTTAAGCAGAAAGATGGTACGATCAAACTTCTATTTCAGAAAGAATCTCTGGGTAGAGTATGAAAAACTACCATATGGGCAAGACTAGATAAGAATAGTTAGCAGACACATCGGTGCATATTATCATCTGCCACCTGCTACCTCAAGTTTAAATATAGGCAGGCAGACTATAATTTAAACATAAGAAGCATTCAAAAATTTAACTGTTTAAGTATGAAAGATACTTATATCATGCTTAGCTAAATTTTTGAAGGATATTATTATAATAGAAAACATAAACCTAACATCAAACTCATGAAGCTGATAATTTCCTAACATACACAATTTCATCCATCCACAGAGACAACAGCAGAGAGAAGCAACAGGGAGTAATGTGAATGTGCTGTATTTAGCTCCAACGAGTATTGCTGAGGCTTAATGGCAAAACAGTAAAGGTCTAGAGAAGACCCAGCTCCTGAATAAGATTAAAGGAGATGATGGGGGCTAAGGAGAAAATAATGAAGTTTGGGAGTGATCACTACCTCCAAGAAATTCAAAAGTTTAAACACTTGTGGGAAAAAAGGCCGCCAAACTAAAGCATACTAATTCAGGTTCTTGGATGAGGAACTCTGAATGTGGTCACAAGAGAAGCAATCTCTTATTGGCCATGAAAAAGCTGCTAAGCAAATTCCAGCTTGGTACACTCAGTGATACCAAAGAGACTGAAAAATGCACAGGACTTCCATGAAGCATTTGATTTACTATGATCTCCTCACTGTTCCTAGGATACATGCCAAACTCTCTTTTCTAGAGTCTTTGCAGATGCTCTTCCTCTCACTTCAATGGCTCCTTCCCAGATACTCACATAACTACACTTCCTTCCCATCTCTAATCTGATGTCACCCCTTCAGAGAGGCCTCCCCAGACTATACACGAATATAATAGTGGGCCACGTCCTTGCTTTTACTTCTCATAAAAGGAAATAGCACCATCCGACACTTCATCTCTTCATTGGTTTGGCTGTTAGTTTTTTCCCTAGCTTAGACCATAACTCCCATAAAGGGAGAAATTTGTCTTATTCATCTCTGTATCCCCAGTACCAGCTCTCAGGCAGTCATAGGAGTTCAGTAAGTACTGGGTGAACGAATGAGTGAATGAATGGGAGGATGAATCAAATCACAGTATGAATCCAGCAGTCGGTCATCTTTGGAACATTTATCACAAAATATGCCAACTGCTACTTTGAACTAGTTCAGAAAACTCTTGCCTGATTTTGCAATGTCTTTTCCACAATGTGAACAACTCCACAGCCTTTCTAGTTATGAGCATGAAAAGTCTCCCTTGCCTTAGGCTTCTTGCAATTTAAAGTGTCATGGTTAAACTGCTAACTTCCGACATTAGCTACCTGAGGGAAGAATCAGTGTCTAACTCATCTTTCTATGTCTACACATCCAAAACACAGTATCTTGTAATGAAAGGAGCTTGTCTTCTTGAAATGTTTCAGAGACAAAAAGTGCCATGGGAAAATGAAAGAAGGCTTGAAATTTATGAATTAAAAATACATCCCTTACTATACCTAAGACTTTGAAGAAGACCATAAAGTTCATTCAGAAATGACAAAGAGTGTATCGATAAGAGTAAAAACAAACTTATGAGTTGGAAATACATTTATCACTACTCCTAGAATTTGGAATAGTACAAGAGTACTCACAAATTTCACAGAAAAACAAGGTTATCAGAGAAATAAAACATCTATAGCAACAAATAAATACATTCTGATGCTTTGAAAAGAATAAATTCCCCCAATATTTTTGGCATTGCTATACATTCTTGTAAAATATGTTTTAAATAACAGTAGCAATATTATGGTAAAGTAAAAAAATGACAATTTTATAGTAATTAATAGGTATAAGAATTTAATGTCTTTATGGCAACTGGTAAAATTATTTATGTCTATATTATTTACAAATATAGACATTTCACTTACCCAATTCTGTTGAAATTTTGCTATGTTGCAGAAAATGTCTATATATGATTTCACAGTGAGCACATATCAAAACAGTATTTTATCACAATGTGATTTTTAATAGCTTGAGATATGACTACCAAATAGATATGTCACAAAAACATGATCTTCACTTAACATGAAAGATGACTTTTCATGAGTGCTTTGAACCCAGCATATGTATGAAAGGAAGAACCATGGTGCATACCCAACACCCAATACTCTCAACCACATTCATCAATGTTCACTTTGATTTCCCTTTCCTGTCTCCATTGCTCCTCTGAATCTCTTTGTCAGATAACATTATCATACATTTCCTGATATTTCCACAGTGGAATGAAAATACCAGCCTTTGCAGCTCTGCATCTCTGGATTTCTATTTATGACAATGTCCATTCAAAATTTTAAATTTTAACAGTTTCTCCACCCTCACAAATTCCCTGTATTTCATCTCATGGCAATTTCTCCTTGGTAAGCAGTCTTCCATAATCTCCCCGTCAACCACTCTGCCTATTACTAGGGAAAAAAAAAAGTTAGTGGGCACAAGGGGTCTACATGCAGGGAAAATAAAATAGAGGAGGCCTCATGGAGCTCTCTAATCCAGTTGTGACTGGTTGATCAAGGATTCTTACCTCATTTGGAACATTAGCCTGAAATGATTTTATTTTTTTCCTTCAAATGTTGCTTTCAACTTGGTTTTGCCAAACTCTCCGTTCCCACCATTCTACGCTATTTTATTCCATAAGACTCAAGTCACTGTTTATCACTAAATATCACGCTGATTTAAAATGCTCCCTTCCTCACTATTTTTGGCCAGAACTATGCTGAAAGGAGTTGGAATGAGGAGAGCAGTGTTATCTCTTCTTTTATCCACTTCTCTCTCAAGCATCCTGGAATTAGAACCCACTCTTACAGCCTGGATCTTCAGTTGGATCAGCTCCTGTGCAGTCCCCATCTCCCACCCGTAACTGCAGGGCCCAAAGCATCTTGCTCCTGTTGTCGCTGCTCTGAGAAACCGCCTAGGTGAGGTACCAGCAAGACAGCTGGACCTCAGATACTTAATACCAGGTCTGTTTGATAGATGGGACATTTTAGGCACTCCTGCTGGGCCCAATGGTGAGAATCTGGGCTGCTCCACTGGCCCACACTTTCTCCTTCCACTTTTCTTCTGCCCTGCTCACATCAGCATAAGAAGTCATCACTGATTCAGGTAAACAGGGAACAAACTGCCAGATGCCCATCTTTTAGGCACATCAATCTGTGCTAATGTTTCACTGGACTCCTTCCCTGACATTGCAAAGGGAAAAGAGAATCCCCTCTTATCATCAACAAGGAACATGGCACAAAGCCAAAACATTTCGAAGAGCCACTCTCACCTTCCTGGCCCCAAATTTTTCTGTGTACAAACTGGGCAGCTGAGGTAATGGTTGGGGTAATCTGGCTTCTTTCAGCTCTTGGGAAACCCCTGAGTGGTATCCTAGTGTGACCAAGCAGGACCCTATGAGGCCATCCCAGAACAGACTCCCCACCCATGTCCTCTACTTGCCTTTTGTCTGTTAAAAAAAAAAAAAAACTTCAGCCAAAGAATAAATTCAATCCGAGAAGTGAGAAAATGCAGAAAGAAAGGAAAATAGTCAAGCAAGACAAAATACTTCAGCCATTAAACAAAGGTGAAGACTTTAAGTTCTTCCTCAAGGACTATAGACAATATTCTGAGCCATGTGCTTTATCTGTTTTGCAGATACTGAAACCCAGAACAGGTGGAAGAAGTTAACTGTATGCTGCTCACAAGCATGCAGATCCCAGACCAGCTGGACGCAGAAGGTTGATGATTAATGATGCTGACTCCCATGTCCCTCACCACCAGCCAGTCAGAAGCATGTCTACGAGCTGATCTCGCCCTGCTCTGTGAATACTGTCAGACTTACTACCCTCTCTAGGGTGGGACACACATTTAGGAGGGCTTTAGGTTGCTGTGACTCCATTTGCTTGGCACTGCAATAAAGCTGTTCTTTCCTACTCCACCCAAAACTCTGTCTCCACGTTTCTATCAGGCACCAGCGAAAAAAGGCCAAGTTTCAGCAACGGTAGGCTCATCTCCGATTTGGGCTGTGAGTTCTACCTACCAATTTGATAGCAACAACAGCAATAAAAACACAACATCTCACTCAATACTCCTTTAAGACTCATTAGCAGAGAAGTCTAAATTAGGTTAATTTTTGGCCACCGCCTCAATCAGTTTTGTCTTTAAATCCTATGTTCTGTAACATTTCAAGAGGAGCAGAGTGAATTGTTTCCTAAAACTGAGTCCTACTAATGAACACAGCATCTAAATCCAAACCTGCCTAACTCCAAATATTATTTTTTAGTTGTTTTCAGTGCGCTAAATAAAATTAAGATTCATAGCTGCGTCTGAATAGTTATTAAACTTTGCAACATATATTTATGGCATGTATAACAATCTTGGGTAAAGGAAAAGGAACATGTATAAACAATTCCATTAATTATGAAATTGAATCCAAAGCACCAAGTAGTCATCACTGAAAATACTTTTTCATATCACTGCTATGGCTTCTAGAAAATCTTATACTTCATTTTTGCAAAATTAGTGTCTGACTCACTGTTTGAGATAAAACATAGATGCTTGTGGAATATACTGAAGATCTGCATGCAGAGAATTAAATCTATTGAACAGGTGTTGGGACAAAACACATTTAGAGCAAGAATAAACAAAAAACGTGACAATGTCAACAAATATGCATTGAATAAACTACCAGCTGCGATTAAAAACCAAACACGTTTTTTTTCGTAGGATACCATTTTAAAATTGACCATCACCAGTGCAAGTGACCAAACTCACGGTTAGAGATGAGAATACTGACAAAAGCATTTCTATGAAAATCGTTAGAACTTCTTATGAAAATGTGTTCAATTTGCTTTTATAGTTTTATCAGAATTATTTCATATTTTAAATTTTCTTAACAAAATATGTCTTAAATCAGAAGTTACCAGCAAGTGATATTCTATTTAGTGTTTTTCTTGAGTTTTATACAACTCAATGGAGACAATCAACATGAATCTGGCCTTGCCTTTGAGATGCACAGAAGAACTTAACTAGGTGTTAATGTTAAATCACTGAAGATCATTAATATAATATGTATAAAGTGGTTTTAGAATCTCAAGAGGGGAAACTTTACAGATGGGATATATTTAAATTTTCTTTTGGCAAAATAAAAAAATTTAAATTCTCATAATTTAAGGTAATATCAGCCACTGGAAACTTCAAAACACTAAAAGTTCTTAGGAAGTGAATACAATTTTAAGGAGAAGTAAATAAAAACTAAAATATGAATATAAAATAGAAGAAAATGAATAATTCTAACCTAAGGCCTAAATCTCCTCACAGTGGTTAATTAGGATTTTATGCAAAGGAAGTTGCTACCAGGCCAAAGAAACAAATTCTCATTATATTTGGAGCCACGAGTCATGAGGGAAATGATAGCATGAAGCTTCTTAGCGTAATTTTGAGAAGAGATCTTGCTACCAAGTAAATCTGCCTTAAAAATGGTACACTTTTTTTTTTTTTTCAGTTGTTTTATAGGTATTTGTTTAAAACCTGATGTATACAGGGAAGGGACACAAACTAACAAAAGCACAGGATCCTTACCACTGTGAAATATGAAAAACATACTGCAAATAGCAGATGAAGGCAAGGAAGCAGACTCACCAATATGAAAAACAATGAGGACAAATAATGCTGGTAAAAGCTATGGAGGTGTAGACCTGTGATTAGTCACCAACCAGCTTCCCTGCAGACTTAGTTCCCAGCATTTCAAGTAAGGGGTAGTGAGATGATTTCCTGGATGTCTTAGTCTATTCAGTCTGTCATAGCAGTACCGTAAACTGTGTGGCTTATAAACGACAGATATTTATTTCTCACAGTTCTGGAGGCTGGGCAGTAGTCCAAGATGAAGGCGCTGGCAGATTCAGCGCCTGGTAAGAATCCTCTTTGGAGTCACAGGCGGCGGTCTTCTAGCTGGGCTCTCTCAGGGTGGAAGGGGTGAAGGGCTCCGTGGGGCTCTTTTAGAGAGGCTCTAATACCATTCGTGAAGGCTCCACCCTCAAGTCCTAATTGCCTCCCAAAGCCCCACCTCCAAACACCATCTCTCGCTGGAGATTCAGCTTCAACTTAGCAATGTTCAAAGAGTCACAAATACTCATTCTATAGCACCGGACCCTAAGAGAATCAGGGAACAGCTCGGGTTTAGAACTATTGTTTTAGAACTACTGTTGTGATCATATGAATGGTAAACAATTGTGTCTTGGAGGGCCCTAGAGTAGCGCCCTGAAGTGTTGCTTCACTGATTTAAGAACCTCCCTCCCCACCTGAGAGCTTCAGGGAGCCGCACTGTGCTCACAGGTATTCCGGGACTATCCCATTTGCTGTTAGCTTATTTGTTCTAAGTGAAAATCACACTATTTCTCATCCTATCTTCTTAATGCATGAAACCTACACAATTTCTCTGAGATGGGTTGCCGCTGAGAGGGGAGCCACATACACCACCACCCCCGAGAGTGCCATTTAACCTTGTGGATTTTTTCCAGCTGAAGCCAATTAAGACCCAGCAGACTCGGGTAAAGCTTTTTGCCTAAATAGCAACCCACTCCAGCCTGGAAAATTCCACGGAGGGAGGATCCTGGTAGGCTACAGTCCGTGGGGTCGCAAAGAGTCGGACACAACTGAGCAACTTCATTTTCACTTTCACTGCCTATAAAAATTTAGATAGAGGGCCTATACCTAGAAGAGAGCTATTATCAGAGATAATTTTTATATCTGGAAGACATATCTGCATGGCAGGGCAAACATCCGATTACCAAACATGCTCTTCTCACCTTCCTATGGATTGGCTTCTACATTTTTGAAGCCTAAGTCTCCTACCCCCATCTCCTTAACTCAAGATGGTATATAAGCCACAAGTGACTGACTGACCTTGAGTCTCCTATTTTTCTTTCTTTCTTTTCTTTTGTATGGAGCTCCCTGAATCCAAAATTAAGTTTGTTTTTCTTCTGTAGTCTGTCTCACGTTAATTTAATTATTAGACCAACCAAAGAACCTAGAAGAGAAGGAGGGAGAAGTTTTGCACCCCATCAGAAAGCAACCCTCTATCCTAATGTTACTGGTGCCAAAGCCAGAGCTTAACATTTTTACAAATAAAGAGGTGTTGTGCCAGTCTGCATATCAAGGAAAGGGACTAATTCTTCCATAAGTTCCATCATCTCCAAGATATCCCAAAGGAACCTACAATCTGAGTAAAAACAGTCTGCTTGTCACGAAGATAGAGCTTCATGGTCAGTGCCCACCCGGCTCCTCACCAGATTGCTGTTGTTGCCACAGCTGCTGGTAACATGTGCCAACTAAGCCACCTAATTTTTCAAAATGCAAGAAATAAGGCTCTTTTTCCAGGCATTTATGCTTAACCAAGGATGCTGCACAACAAAGTTGGCCATGGTTACTAACCTTATCACATTTTATAGACCTTTTCACAACTGCCAGTGAGAAACAGATCTGCTCTGAGTGGATGAGGTGCAGAGAACCAGAACTGCCACCCCCTTTAAATACCTGCTGGTACCATTTATTTCTCTGCATGGAATGACTTACTCGTTTTTATTTATTTTCCTTAGCAGGCTTGTTATTTTGACCAGGCACTAGAGATTTCAAGAACTTTGAATACTGAGGAGAAACCTCTTTTATTCCAGAAGATTCCTGGAATGTTGATCCAAATTTACCACCTCATTTTCCATTGCATTCCCACCTTATAGCAACCATCAAGTTTATAAACCTTAACATTCCACCTCATTAAACCCTCTGCTTCATTGTGCATACTTAAAAGTCCCTGCCACTGCATTTCCCACACCTCTCTCACACAGGTTTTGAGTGAATGTAGGGAAAATATATTACTGTATAGAAATGTGAGAACATTCTGAGTAGGAGCTACCCTCTTCCTTCCTTCCATAATGTCATGCTTCTTGTGGGCTTGGGGATCACATCAATCAGATTTTGTATTTCAACTCAGAAACTCAGTAGTTTTTGACTAAAAAAAAATTCAGTGTGAACCTCAATTACTTATCTATAAAATGAGGATACAGAAAAAGCCCTTTTCTTTAGGTTATGGAAAGCAGTAAGTGATATAAAAGTATCACAATAGTAAATTTACAAAGTATCTATATCTCATTTTAAAAATAGATGAAAGTCTGTATCTCACTTGTAGTCCTTTCCCAATGTCCAAGCCAATGGTCTTTCAAAAATGCTTGGAATCATAAACCAGGAAGCAAGGACTGGAAAGAAATATTTATGCAGAGTTGTAGATGTCTAATTCACTTAGCATTCTGGCCTTTTATGCAAATAATCCATTATGAAAAAAAGAAAGAAGGTCTTTGTATAACAGAATGACACATTTTCCCTACAAGCCCAAGACTATTTTATTAATCAGAATGCCCTTTGTTAAAAGAGCAAGGATCATTCATTCTGAGTTAGATAATGAGCAGTCCCCAAACCCCCAATTAAGAATATCTCAAAGATAGGAAGTGAATATTTGCCTCTGCAGGCTTCATGTATGGCACACAGTAGGTCTACAATATACTTCCATAGTATATATAAATGATACAGATCAGGGACATTGTGAAAGTGTGACAGTCCTGAGTTATCAAAGGTGCAAACTGCCAGTATTCTCATCATTGATCTTTTATAGTGTTGTTTTCAAAACAGCTTCTCCCTTTCTGCATGATCTGTTTATTTGAAAGCCTATGCAATTTTACTATTGATATTACCAAGTTCTCATTTCCATTGGAATACAAATAGGACCTCTACAAGTTCATTTTCAAAATGATTCCCTGGTGTAGGAAAGAGAGCAATAAAGGTTGAGGTTATGAACAGTGTCATTTATTGCTTGGACTTCTTTTAAGTGCATAAAGAAATAATTCACCTGTCCTATTCATGTGGCAATGAGTTTAGTGTCATTTAAATAGAGTACATAAAAAGAATCATTCAACTCATTTAACTGCTCATTGGTTGGTTATCCTTAGAGTGAGGTCTGAATGACAGCACCAGAGTGAAGAACCCAATAGAGAAAGACACTAGAACAAAAAACTGCAGGGCATTTCTGTAAATCCATCTACAGTGAGAGTGCAGCCTATGGACACTATCCATCTTAGAAAAGCTGACCACTGGGCAGGAACACACAGGAAAAGGTCATTCTTTTCAAATCAATGTTAGCCCTTTGCACTACCACCGTGTGACTCTGCACATGGATATAATCAAAGTAGCTTATGCAAGTGTATGCAGCTAAGGACAAAGCAAAAACTGGCATCGTTACTCTTTCAACACCCACTAACCCAACACAGATGGGGTGAATGTTCTTTAAGTCCCAAGGTCTGTAAAAATCTGAAAGATATATACAAGCAAATATATGTATAAATAAAAATAATGTAATTGTTGTCTTTAAGAAGCTGACTCAATAAATCAATTATGTGAATAAATCTTAGCTAGAGGGAGCGATCTGGAGCAGTGACAAATGAAAGTGGAAACAAGGGACCTCTTACATCTTGTCTAGCACATTTCATCACTGGAAGCTTCTGGTAACAAATGCTCATTTCCTTTCTCTAACATTATTCCTTCTTAAAAGAAAATAAAAGAACGAATAAGAATCATGTCACAGTGGTACAATGAAGAAGTTGCTGAAATGTAGAACCATAGGATACATGACAAATTTTCAGTTAAATGTTCATTACGTCCATTGCGTTCTTTTTTTTTTTTTTTTTTTTCATTAACTACTCCAAGAGCTATAACCTCTTAATGCATCAATACCACCACTCTGGGGATGACACTAAATTAGCTCTTTCAGATGGCAAGGAGTTCATTTGATGAATCACTACAAGTCTCAGGGCACTAGAGTGGACAGAAGCGGGTCGATGGGGCGGCTCAATCCTGCTTCTGAGAAGCTTAGCTGCTTGGGCATCTGGATTCTACTTGCATGCAAAGCATTTAGCAGGGAAACTGACAGAAGAATCTGCTTTCCAAATTTCCCTCACTTTGCACCATGTTTTGGACTAAACATTATTCAGTCCTCATATTTCAGGACCATTCTGAACTATGGGGAAGAATAGTCTTGAAATATCTAAATGAGATTATATAAAACTGTCACTAAGGATTGTCATTAAGGACTTTGGCCACCTGATGTGAAAAGCCTACTCAACTGGAAAAGACCCTGATGCTGGGGGAAAATGAAGGCAAAAGGAGAAAAGGGCAACCGAGGATGAGACAGATAGCATCACTGACTCAGCAGACACCAGTCTGAGCAATCTCCGGGAGATGGTCAAGGACAGAGGAGCCTGCATGCTTTCTCCTCTTCCTTACCTCCCTCCCTCTCTTTCTCCTTTCTTCCTTCACCCCCTCTTTTTCTTTCTACCTTTTTTTAAGACCCAGCAGTTTAATCGGAGGTAAAAATTAAGTAAACATCATGCTAAATAGATAATATTTCAGTGAATCGCAGCACTGAGTAATTTTTGTATGTGATTTTGTTTCACTCTGCTTGTATTACGCAATGCCAGACCTTTTTTTTGTACAATGATCAAGGGTAAAAATAGGGGTTTTGTCCAGTCCAGAAACCTGGGAGGCAGAACCATCATGACCAAACCACTATGGGATTTAACAGCTTAGCTCATCCTTCAGATGGTTCTCATTTATTTCTGAAAAACAAACTCAGTACAATTAATTTAATAAGTAGAAAAGGGGGCAGACAGAATGGTTTCTCAAACTGTCAAAAACCAGGCTGATTTCCAACAAAGCTAGTGTTTGCAAAGCTGCTGATACTTCATGGAAATGTCTGGGAAAAATAATTTCATTTAAAAACCATTTTGGGTTTCCTAATCTTGTTTGTTTCTTACTGCTTTTCCCCCTTATTTTATTAGCAATGAAGTTTATAGGAAAATAAGAGTGTCTCCTTCCATAGGAAGCTTTTAGGTAGCTCTTTTATTTCTACCATCCAATGCATTGATTTTTGAGGTCAGCATCTTGAACAAGTTTCACAAACTTCACCCCAGTGTCAATGAGTTAACTTTTAAAAATGATCTTCCCATCTGTCTCTCTGGTAAGGTACAGTAGCCTACAAGTTCCCATATATGTATAGATCTTTGTTATCATAATAGCATGAGAATGTGATTTAGGAAGTAAGAGTGACTCCACAAGCTACAGTGGCATTGTAGTCAAAAAGGGATTTTTTTTTTTCTTTTTTTTTGGTAATTGGAGGATAATTGCTTTATAATATTGTGTTGGTTTCTGCCATACAATAGCATGAATCAGCCATGAGTATATACATAGGCCCTCCCTCTTTAATCTCCCTCCCACTGCAATCCCATCCCATCCCATTAGGTCATCACAGAGCACCAGGCTGAGCTCACTATGTTATACAGCAAAACAGGTTTTATTAAGTCCTTTTTACCTCTTTAAATGACAAGCATACTTTATAGCATATGTTATGGTTTGGCAGGTAGTGATCCCAAATTGGTCAGCAATATGCAAATGACTTAAAACATAAGATGGAAACGGTTGTTTCTAATGGCTTGGTACAGATTCATGACTTTTAAGAATGTAAAAGAGAAGAATCATTTTCCCACATTCCAAAAATTCACTTCTCGTATTTTAGTTTCAGTTTTTGGTGTACTGAACATTGTGTGCACTTATTCAAAAACAGTTCTGCTAAAATTTTAGAACACAGATTAATTATTAGAATCCTGTGCCCCACAGCCAGAAATTCTAATTCAGCAGGTCCAGAGTGGAGCCCAGGAATCTACATATGTAATTAACATCCCAAGAAATTATTTTACTCATTTATTCAATTATTCATTAACAAAATCTTATTGTGGCAGATATTATGCTGTGTGCTCAGTAGTATGGATACACTGGTGAAAAACAAAGTCCCTGCTTTAATTCATTGGTTTAATGTATAAATAAAATGCTTGGAAACAATAAGAGCCAGGAATAGAAATAAAATAGGGAAAAACAATAGCAGGGAATGATGGATAAGACAGCAAAATGGGATATTCAGGCAAAACTTCCCTGATAAGATACTGCTGATACAAGTGGTTCAAGGACCAAAGTGGAAAAACTCCCTTTAACCAGGCTAAGGATGGGCATATAGTATACATATAGCTATGTATACACACAACATTGTAAAGCAATTATGCTCCTATAATATATATGTGTGTGTGTGTGGATGTGTGTGTGTGTGTGTGTATGTGGCAGGTTGCCACTTCCTATTCCTATAACACACACACACACATATATATATGTGCTTCCCTGGTGAAGGAAATGGCAAACCATTCCAGTATTCTTGCCTGGGAAATCCCAGAACAGAGGAGCCTGGCAGGCTACCGTTCATAGGGTCGCAAAGAGTCAGACACCACTTATCAACTAAACCACTACACACACACACACGCATATAGGGCTTCCCTAGTGGCTCAGTGGTAAAGAATCTGTCTATAATGAAGGAGATGCAGGTTTGATCCCTGGGTTGAGAAAATCCCCTGGAGGAGGGCAAGACAACGCACTCCAGTATTTCTGCCTAGATAATCCCATGAACAAAGGAGCCTGGCAGGCTACAGTCCATAGGGTTGCAAAGAGTCGGACATGACTGAAGTGACTGAGCATGTACGCATATATGTATATGTATGTGCATGTATATGCGTATTTTAAAAACAGGCTGAGGAAAAATAAAACTTATGTCTTGCTTCTCAGCTTGCACATGATGTCAGATATCTCATATGTCTTCAAATTTCTAATTTCTCTTGGTACTTAACAGTTTACTCTTACTTCCCTGCAATTCCTATGTCCGCCTACATGCACATAACACAAATCACACATATTTTTATTAAAAAAGATGTTTAAAATGAAGACAGTGTGACAGTGTGGCACAGTTATAGTCTTTTTCTTTAAAAAGACTGTTCAAGAATGATGTGATAAAACTGCCCCAAAGTTGGCCGTCCTAGAATATAGTAAAAAAAAATGGATCTAGAATAAAAACCGTGATTGTCACACTTTACTTTTCTCCCCCAAGAGACACTTGGAAATTTTTATACAGGTCTAGGTACTTCAGTTTAAAATGATTCATACCAACAGCTCATTCAGAAGTGAGCTCCCAAGACGGGAGGTGGGACAGACAGCATCCCATGGAAAGAAGAGTTGAAGGACCTGGGGATGTTTTCCTGTCAAAAAAGATGACTCAAGTGAGATATAAATCTTCTCTTCAAACATAAGAGGGTCATAGAAAAAGAATAAGACTTTGTTTTGGGGGGTCCAAAGAACAGAGCTGGAAGAAACAAAAGAAAATTCCTGGGAGAGATATTTGAGGCCTCTACAAACGTAGCTCTAGGTTTGAAGTTACACAGACATGGGCCTGGAAGCCTCAGGAAGGAGCCCCAGTGTCAGAGGAGGTGAAGTAGGGGTCAATGACCACTTATGGCAATGGGAATGCAAATGCCTTCAAGCCCAAAGGAATGGGTGAATTAAAGGACAGCTGAGGTCCTGCTGACTAAGAGAATCTATGACGCATGATTCAGAATTCCATGACTCAAAACAGCAGGACTGACTGCCCCATGAAACAATAGCCCCTCTTACTCTTACAGGCTTCTCAAACCAGGAGGCATGTTGGTGCTGCCCCGACAGACAGCCATGTGGGAGGAACTGAACGTTTGAAGTTGATGCAGTTGGCCTTTAAAAGGACAGTGTGTCCTTCCAATGCTTGCTCACTCTTTTGAGGGGTGCCCTCTCCCAGGCTCCATCATCTTCTCCAACGTGGTCCCACAGACACATAAACACATCCCCAGAACATGCTGCCTCTGTCGGAACCACCCAACCTGGTGTTCTCAAGAGTCCCTCTTCCTCAAGGGGAGATACCAAATGAATAAAAAACAATAAAAAACAAATTCAAAGTTTTTCAAGTCATTCAAGTGATATGTTCATGATTTTTTTCATATGCATGCATTATTTGCACTTATTTTTAACTGACTTTTCAATTGAAAGTATTTTAAGATAATATGTTCTCTCACTACTATAAAATGGGAACTAAGTACCACATTCCATTAAAAAATAAATACATTGAAACCTCAACAATTAAGTTCTACACCGACATTTTAACCAGCTAAATCTTGGGTTTTGAAGTCTGGTCTCTTTTTATGAGAAAGAGATAGTAGAAAGTTAAAATTTATAAACTCATACAAACACAAATCTAGGTTTTTTTTGTTTTTTTTGTTTGTTTGTTTGTTTGTTTTTACTTAATCTGAAGTACCAAAAGATAATTAAAAACGAAAAATGTTTGATGTATATGTCTGCTATTTAATCTTAAATTACCTATGATTATTGGACTGGAAGAAACACAAGTTGGAATCAAGATTGCTGGGAGAAATATCAATAACCTCAGATATGCAGATGACACCACTCTTATGGCAGAAAGTGAAGAGGGGCTAAAAAGCCTCTTGATGAAAGTGAAAGTGGAGAGTGAAAAGGTTGGCTTAAAGCTCAACATTCAGAAAACGAAGATCATGGCATCTGGTCCCATCACTACATGGGAAATAGATGGGGAAACAGTGGAAACAGTGTCAGAATTTATTTTTCTGGGCTCCAAAATCACTGCAGATGGTGACTGCAGCCATGAAATTAAAAGACGCTTACTCCTTGGAAGGAAAGTTATGACCAACCTAGATAGCATATTCAAAAGCAGAGACATCACTTTGCCAACAAAGGTTCGCCTAGTCAAGGCTATGGTCTTTCCTGTGGTCATGTATGGATGTGAGAGCTGGACTGTGAAGAAGGCTGAGCGCCGAAGAATTGATGCTTTTGAACTGTGGTGTTGGAGAAGACTCTTGAGAGTCCCTTGGACTGCAAGAAGATCCAACCAGTCCATTCTGAAGGAGATCAATCCTGGAATTTCTTTGGAAGGAATGATGCTAAAGCTGAAACTCCAGTATTTTGGCCACCTCATGCGAAGAGTTGACTCCTTGGAGAAGACTCTGATGCTGGGAGGGATTGAGGGCAGGAGGAGAAGGGGACGACAGAGGATGAGATGGCTGGATGGCATCACTGACTTGATGGGTGTGAGTCTGAGTGACCTCCGGGAGCTGGTGATGGGCAGGGAGGCCTGGCGTGCTGCGGTTCATGGGGTCACAAAGAGTCGGACATGACTGAGCGACTGATCTGATCTGATTTTATACTCCATCAGTGGTACTCACCCCATAACTAATTAAAACTAATGTCCCCATGTTAGAGGAGAAATGAAGCCTTAACCCCTAAAGGATCCCAGGTAGACAAAACATTAAGGAATAATGAATTAGAGAATGCCAGGCACCATGGAAAATCCATGGGAATATCTTTAATCACCTACGTAATAAGTCTCCCTTAAACTGTAGTTTCCATGTAAGGACAACCACAGACACAGGCAGGACTCAGTTCTTGCTTGTAATCCTTTTGCCTAGATTCCAGGTCTGGCAATACAAGGTTATCCAGTCCAAATTGTTGACTCATTCAGTAAGCCCCAAAATAACTGGGCAACCACTGTATGCCAACTGCTCTGCTAGGCACTGAGAATACAGCACTTGAGGCATAAGATTCCTGCTCTCACCTCCAAATTTACATGGGAAATTTGTGGATGCAGGATAGCTACATCTCTAAGTCAGAGTTTATCCACCTCAGTGTGAATGACATTTGGGGCAGAATAATTCCTTTTTTATAGGAGGTTGTTCTGTGTGTTGCAGAATGTTTAGTGACAGCCCATTTCTCTACCCCTGTCCCAAAGGTAACAACCAAAAATGTAAAAATGTTTGCAGATACTACTAGATGGCCCCTGAAGGACAAAATTACCCCTGGTTGAAAACCACTGCTCTAAGTTCTTCTTCCCTATATGCAAAGCAAGAGTGCCTCCTTGAACAACTTCAAGGAACACCATTCATTTGTATTCTATGTGAATTTCTTCCTTAAAGCTGTGTAACAAATGTACATCCCTCAAAAGGAGAAGCTCTGCTGCTTTACTGTGTAAAGGGTGAAATTACATGCTCTGGTGATAAACATTGGGCTTCCCTGGTAGTTCGGACCGGTAAAGAATCTGCCTTCAAGGCAGGAGACCCAGGTTCGATCCCTGGGTTGGGGAGACTCCTGGAGAAAGGAATAGCTACCCACTACAGTAGTACTGACTGGAAAATCCTATGGACAGAGGAGCCATGAATTTACAGATTTAATAAAAGGCAAGGATATAGAATATTTATCAAAGTTCTACCTTTTTTTTTTTCAAACTGCATTCATGAATATTGCTTCTCTTTTCTCATTTCTTCTCTCTGTTATGCACACACATACACAAACTGAGGCATGGAACTCTTACTTTGTCTAACATATGATTAGTTCTAAGCAGAAGCCCAAAGAAAGTGAAGAAGCAAAAACATTAATTGATGAATGATGCTGTAAATTCTAGGTAATTCAATGTCCTTTTGGAAACGAGAACAAAGATCCAGAAAATTTTTTTAAAGCTGAGAGTGTGACACCAGACAAAAGAAGAAATACCCTCACTTCCCAGATACCTTCCTGTTAGGTATTTTAACAGACCAGTGCTTCTCAACCCTGCTTGTCAATAAAATCATGAGTAGAAATTGAAAAGAGCAACCACCACAACAAAAATAACAGCTATCTGAGCTTCGCCTTCAAAGTTAGAATAGCTGCCCAGAGAGCCTTCGACCTAAAGAGTGCCACAAGTAATTATTATGGGCACTAAAAGGTGCAAACTACTGTTCTAGGTTGTCAGGAAATACTGGGGGAAACCAAGACAAGAAAATAAAGCCTGCAGCATACATATGAATCACTTATCTCTGCATTTTCTACATTTGAGATTTCAGATACTAAGTTTCTCCCATCAAGTAATGACACTTGCCCAAAATAAATGAAAACCTTTAGCATTTACACTTTTATCCAGAGAGTGCACACACATGCACACATACCTGCCAGTTACCAGATACAAAGATGGCATAATGCCCATCTCTGCCTCTTCATGACCTAGAAGTTACTGAATTCTAGAGGTCCCAATCGTAAATCAATGTAGTATAAACTATAATCATTAAAAATGTCTAATAAGGTTTTTATAATCATACAAAACTCTAGGGAATATCCCCCACTGCCTTTGAATCATAGCAACTGGAAGTCTAGCCTTTTTAGTGGATAAAGAAAGACATCTCTTAAACTACACACAATTGACTAAGTCACAAATAATAGTTCAAAACATCCTTTTCCCAGAAAACAACTGTTTTTTGAGACTATAATTACAGTAGGAAGCCAGTGAGAAGGGTAAGAATGAACGGATCTATCTAAAAATAGCATTCTGAAAGAAAACACAAATTCAAGTACAATTTCATGGGACAGAAATGGGCTCTACCAGGCAGAACAGCCAGAGACAGGGGTAGGAGAATGCTGGTGCAAAAGCATAAAGAAGGGTAGAAACAATGGAAAGTACGAGTCTAGCTTCTTTCTATGACTTGCAAGGCCATGCACAGTCTGGGGCCCACAACTCTCTTAAGATTCTCTCCTCCCAGCTCCTCGTGTTCCAGCTGCAACAATCATTTTTAAGACCCTAGGGAAAAAAATCTAGCTCTTTCTCTGCTCAGACTTAAGAGCTATACTTCTCCCAAGCCTGAAGGTTTAATCCAGATTTACCTCCTCAGAGAGGCCTCTTCTCTACTGGGGAGCGATCTTCAGAAGTTACCAGAGCAGGTTGGTTTCCCTGGAAAGCTCATTCTGGATAGCTCATTGAGCTATCTGAGATCAATGCATAGGGAAGAGACAGGAAGGAAGCTGAAACACCCAAAGGGAAAAGCTGAGCTAGGATACAGCTTAAAGGGCACCCTCAGCCTACTTTTCAGGGAGTTCTGAAGTGGGCATGATCCTTAGAGATGTCCTCATTTGCACAAGCATGCTGGGTCTTCATCCCTCTACATCAGATAGTAGATGTCCCCCTGGAAAGGAGACATGATCTTGCACAAAGGGGTACTCTCTTCATCTGAGGCAACTCTGACCCTGAATACTGATTGTTGGAAGCACCCCAAACAACAGAAGGTATAGAACTGGAAACAAGTGAAAATCACTCATTTGTGTCCAACTCTTTGTGACTCCATGGACTATACAGTCCAGAATAACGGACTCCAGGCCAGAATACTGGAGTGGGTAGCTTTTCCCTTCCTCAGGGGATTTTCCCAACCCAGGGATTGAACCAAGGTCTCCCATCAGATCAGATCAGATCAGTCGCTCAGTCGTGTCCGACTCTTTGCGACCCCATGAACTGCAGCACGCCAGGCCTCCCTATCCATCACCAACTCCCAGAGGTCACTCAGACTCACATCCATCGAGTCGGTGATGCCATCCAGCCATCTCATCCTCTGTCGTCCCCTTCTCCTCCTGCCCCCAATCCCTCCCAGCATCAGAGTCTTCTCCAATGAGTCAACTCTTCGCATGAGGTGGCCAAAATACTGGAGTTTCAGCTTTAGCTTCTTTCCTTGCAAAGAAATCCCAGGGCTGATCTCCTTCAGAATGGACTGGTTGGATCTCCTTGCAGTCCAAGGGACTCTCAAGAGTCTTCTCCAACACCACAGTTCAAAAGCATCAATTCTTCGGCGCTCAGCCTTCTTCACAGTCCAGCTCTCACATCCATACATGACCACAGGAAAGACCATAGCCTGGACTAGGCGAACCTTTGTTGGCAAAGTGATGTCTCTGCTTTTGAATATGCTATCTAGGTTGGTCATAACTTTCCTTCCAAGGAGTAAGCGTCTTTTAATTTCATGGCTGCAGTCACCATCTGCAGTGATTTTGGAGCCCAGAAAAAATAAATTCTGACACTGTTTCCACTGTTTCCCCATCTATTTCCCATGTAGTGATGGGACCAGATGCCATGATCTTCGTTTTCTGAATGTTGAGCTTTAAGCCAACCTTTTCACTCTCCACTTTCACTTTCATCAAGAGGCTTTTTAGTTCCTCTTCACTTTCTGCCATAAGGGTGGTATCATCTGCATATCTGAGGTTATTGATATTTCTCCCAGCAATCTTGATTCCAACTTGTGTTTCTTCCAGTCTCATAATGCAGGCGAATTCTTTTCCAGCTGAGCCACAAGGAAAGCCCAAGAACACTGGAGTGGGTAGCCTATCCCTTCTTCAGGGGTTCTTCCCAATCTAGGAATCAAACCAGGGTCTCCTGTATTGCAGGAAGATTCTTTACCAACTGAACTATCAGGGAAGCCCAACAGGAGGTATAGCTGGTTCTCAAAGGCTGTTCTGGGTAGATTACAGAGTCTACCCCCGTAACTTTATCTCACTGTTCCTCAATTTCCTCATTTGTAAAATGAAGATGACACTAACAATCTCAAAAGATATCCAACATCTTCCATGATGACTAAGCTCAACGTTAAGTTCTCAATAAATGCTGAATATACATCTTTACCAGCTCTATTCAGGAAAAAATGTGGATGCACTTTTGATTAGAGAGCATTTTTTCAAAATTCCCTCCATTCTCCCTTTATCTATTACTCAACCAATATTACCCAAGTGTCTACTAGGTATTAGGGATTTTTCAATACCTGAGGAAAGAGGGTTGAATGTTCTTTTCCAAAAGGAATTTACTTTTTAGTAACACGTGCATGCTAAGTTGCCTCAGTTGTGTCCAACTCTTTGGGACCCCATGGACTGTAGCCTGCCTGGCTCCTCTGTCCACGGGATTTCCTAGGCAAAAATACTGGAGTGGGTTGCCATTTCCTCCTCCAGGGGATCTTCCCCACCCAGGATTGATCTTAGTCTCCTTCATTGGCAGGTGGGTCTTTACCACAAGCACCACCTGGTAAGATTTTTAGTAATAGGAAGAAGGAAAATAACCATGTAAATAAAAAGATAATAGAACACTGTTAATAGTAGTAAGAAATCTCAGATATGCAGATGATACTACTCTAATGGCAGAAAGCAAAGAGGAACTAAAGAGCCTCTTGATGAAAGTGGAACAGGGGTGCGAATGGCTTAAAGCTCAACATTAAAAAAAAAAATTCACGGCATCCAGTCCCATCACTTCATAACAAATAAAAGGGGAAAAAGTGGAAGCAGTGACAGATTTTTCTCTTCTTGGGCTCCAAAAATCACTGCAGATGGTGACTGCAGCCATGAAAATAGAAGATGCTTGCTTCTTGGAAGGAAAGCTATGACAAACCTAGACAGCATATGAAAAAGCAGAGACATCACTTTGCTGGCAAAAGTCTGTATAGTCAAAGCTATGGTCTTTCCAGTAGTTGTGTATGGCTATGAAAGCTGGACCATACAGAAGGCTGAGCACCAAAAAATTGATGCTTTTGAACTGTCGTGCTGGAGAAGACTCTTGAGAGTCCCTTGGACAGCAAGGAGATCAAACCAGTCAATCCTAAAGGAAATCAAGTGTGAATATTCATTTGAAGGACTGATGCTGAAGCTGGAAGGAACTCTAGTACTTTGGCAACCTAATGCAAACAGAGGAAAAGACCCTGATGTGGAAAAGATCAAAGGCAAAAGGAGAAGAGGGCAGCAGAAGATGAGATGGTTAAATAGTATCACCGACTCAATGGGCATGACCTTGGACAAGCTCCAGGAGTAAGTGAGGTACAGAGAGGCCTGCCATGTGACCATGGGGTCACAATAGTCAGACACAACCAAGTGACTGAACGACAACAAAAGAGTAATAAATGTTAACTGAAGGATGAAGAAACGTGTTTAAGAAGTTATATTATTGGACTCATTAATGAGTCACATAAACCCAAATCAAACTAACTTAATTAAGGGAATGTATCAGCCTCCAAACAAAAACATATATAAAAAGCAAAGGGAGAAGCAGCACCAGGAGCCTCTGAATTCTGAAACCCAAACACCATTAAGCCATCTTGCTTACTCATACTTCTGTCTTGCTTGTTTTCAGGATTATTCTCTGATACTAGCTCTGTTATTCCAGCTTGCATACAATAAATCCCTAGTGAAGGATGTTGAATATCATCAGATTGGCACTACCTATCCCATCGTATAAGACCATGGTGCTAAGGGAGGATGACTGGGTCATAATTCAATATGTACACAGTCTTGTAGTCAAGGCAATAAAAGTAATGTTGTTAATAATTATCAAGGCTTTGCCATGTATAAAAATACAATGCATTTATATAATTGTATCTAATAAAAAATAAATTCTGTAAGTACTATTATCTCCTTTTACTAAAGAAAAAAAACCAAGGCTCAAAGAGATTAAGTAACTTACAAAAGCATGCATTATTAGTAAGCACTGAAGGTCAAATTCAAACTCACTTCAATCAAATCTCCTAAGCACATGCTCATAACCAGTAGATAATTAGGCTGCGCTAATGTTGGCTACTATATAGTTATATCATAATAAATGTAATTATTTCACTACCTTAATTAATCCATGCTGATCAGTCTTCCATCCAACATGAAGGCGTGATAATTGGACATTCACAAATGAAAAGCATAGCCATACCAAGGCCAATAAAATGGGAAATAGCACAAGAAAAAAATAGCAGAAGAAATCAACATGAAAAATCATTTAATGCTATAATGATTGAGGCCAATCAGACAATGATTGGCCAATTTAACCATATCTAATTCGTGTTGGGGTTTGCATGCTTCTATTAAGTTGGGAGGAGTCTTTATTACATTGGAAAATGAGGGAGGAACTGTAAAATGTACACTAGTCTAGAAGCTAGGAGATATAAGATCTAATTCTTATTCAGTAAATATGCATTTGACTTTTTTAAAAGTTTTTTTGATGTGGGCCATTTTAAACTCTTTATTTAATTTGTTACAACACTGCTTCTGTTTTTTGTTTTGTTTTTGTTTTTTTGACTCCGAGGCATGTGGGACCTTAGCTCTTTGAACAGGAATGGAACTCAAACCCCCTGTATTGGAAGGCAAATTCTTAACTACTGGACTGCCAGGAAAGTCCCTGCATTTGACTTTGAATGAGTCAACATCCCAGTTTTTTAACCCAGAATTTAGGGACAATAGTCCCTGGGTTTAATATGTATCCCCTAAAAGTTAAGACGAAATATACATAAGCACTTAGTGTATATATCACACAAAACATCTGAGTGAGTTTTTAAAATACCAAGCAGGAAAAAACATATATCTGAGTTTTCTTATACCTGTAGCCATAGAAAAAAGGTTAAATGTTTGATATAATAAAGTTGAAAGTAAACATTTTAAAGCTAAAACAAAAGTAAGTGAAACATAAAGAGTGAAGAAGATGCTCCAATCAAACCAAATATTTCTGTATTAATACTTAAATACAAAGATATAAAATAAGTCATCCTCTAGATTTAGAAATGTTGTAGAATTTTGCTTAGACCAAAAGAATCTTATATGTATTCCTATGCATTTTATAAGAAACAAGAAAACACTATTCTGGAGGTATTTCTAGATGTTACGGTGGTTGAAAATTTTGGCCTGAAGCCTTGTTTTTTTATCATTTGATTTTACAGTCCTAGAATTTCCATTTCCAACTCAGCTTGATATTTTTAGTTGGAGAACTAAATTCATTTTAAACAGGACTGTAAAAATGTGACAATTACAAAGGGAATGATTTGAGAAACCAACCATAATGGGAAATTAAATGTCCCACTGAAATACTTTAAAGGCTTTTAAACAGAAGAAATATGTGCTATAAAATTTAATCTAAGATAATAGAAACTCCTAAAATGTGACTTATAGAAATATAAGTTGCTAAAAGGTGAAACTGTGCTTCTTTTCAAAATTTACTTCCCCAAAACAACCTGTCAGCATACAAACTTCCCATATCTGGCATGAAATTTCGAGCTTTAGATTTGCCCAAAAAGTCATGGAAAGCTGGAGCAAGAAGGAAGCTTGCAATCTTAATCCAACACTCCCATTTTACACATGGCACAAGTTTAAAATATTATAAAATATGTAAAATATGATGACAGGAGAGTATGATGTATAGAGATATTGTACACAGTTAAGGAACTTCCTATATTCACAATGTGGAATGAAATACCAAAATCACATAAGGGTTGATTGACTGGTTAACAAGAAATTAAAAATTAGCATGGACTGAAAGTTATGACCAACCTAGATAGCATATTCAAAAGCAGAGAACATTACTTTGCCAACAAAGGTCTGTCTAGTCAAAGCTATGGTTTTTCCTGTGGTCATGTATGGATGTGAGAGCTGGACTGTGAAGAAGGCTGAGCACCAAAGAATTGATGCTTTTGAACTGTGGTGTTAGAGAAGACTCTTGAGAGTCCCTTGGACTGCAAGGAGATCCAACCAGTCCATTCTGAAGGAGATCAGCCCTGGGATTTCTTTGGAAGGAATGATGCTAAAGCTGAAACTCCAGTACTTTGGCCACCTCATGCGAAGAGTTGACTCATTGGAAAAGACTCTGATGCTGGAAGGGATTGGGGGCAGGAGGAGAAGGGGACAACAGAGGATGAGATGGCTGGATGGCATCACTGACTCGATGGACGTGAGTCTGGGTGAACTCCGGGAGCTGGTGATGGACAGGGAGGCCTGCTGTGCTGCAATTCATGGGGTCGCAAAGAGTCAGACATGACTGAGCAACTGAACTGAACTGAACTGAAATCCTTGACCAAACGCAAGGTCAGTACACAAAAGTAACTCAAATATAAAATATAACATACCTGCTTTTGTAGTTGTGAAGAAAACACTAAAATAGACATGGAGGGATCACAAATACAAGGAAGCACTTCTAGAGTCTGTCTGCAAGAAAGTTACTCAAGACAATGGTGCCAGCTACTCACTATCTCAAAGGCAGACCTCAATCATACTATTAAAAATATTCATTTTCACTTTTCTAACAGTGAATGCTGCCCTTAAGAAAAGGAGATTATACTGTACAGGGTTCTTAGAGAGCTTCAATGCATTTCTCCTTTTCACTCCTTTTCTTGCTGTTTTTTGGGCAGGGAATGTTGTGGTTTCTATGCAGGCTCCAATCTTTGATCTCTGTGCACAAGGCTTCCTTCCATGGCAGGACCATTTATGACGGGCTATATTAGCCTGTGATAAGAGGCTTTGATTTACTTCCTAATTCCCTGCTTCATCACCAGGCTCTCAGAAGTGCCTGCTCCATCGCCCTCCCCAGTTCAGATAGTGATAGCAATGATGTATTTCATTGGTTTGCTTCCTCTCCAAGGCCTGAAATATTTTCACACATCTGCACTTCAGTATAATCTGCTGTTTAGGGGAGATGCCTATGATTTGTGTCAATGTTATACATGGTGTTTTCCCCCAACATGGATCGCCTTAGGGCAAAAATGGCATTTTGTTGAGAACACAATTTTCTCTATTCATTGGATTTTACTCTGAATCATTTGTTTGCTTGTTCTACTTATGTCCACGGACATTTTATTCATGCGGTATGTTGTGCTGCCACTTGAAAAGCCTTTTTAAATGACAACAGAAGATCCACAATGTCTATTTATTAATTTAAAAGATTACCCATGTTTTCATGGGTTTCAGTGTCTCTTTGTCTTTAATATTTTAATGGACATTTTGCTTTGGTCTTTTCTCTGAAAAGCAATGGAAACTTTTTTCCCACTGAAAAGAGACTCTGTCTTCTGAAAGTGCAAGGACAGAAAAAATAAGTAAATGATTAGAAAATGGCTAAGAAGACTAAACCCAACCCTGTTAAAATCTTAGAAGCCAGCAGACTGGCAGTAACAACAAAACCTGCAAAATGATCACAAACCTTGGCCTTAAAAGAAAATTCTTCACATGATGCTCATTCTACAATTTTTTTTTATTTTGAGATGCCATTTCTCTAGTGACTTAGAATCTACCTGTAGCATTTTAACAACATTTTTGTATATCTCGGTTTCCCTTTGGAGCCCTCACTGAGTTTTGATGCTTTAGAGATCACATTTATTTGTGCATGTTATTTGAGTAAAAGCAACTTCAATAAGACTCCCATTGAAACAAACATATTTTTGGCACTTTGGTATCAAAATTATGTATGCAAACTGGAGGCGATCCAAAAAACGGCCACAAGAATGATGAAGGGATTGGAGTGCTTGGCTAAGGAGGAAATG
The DNA here is from genome assembly GCA_935064755.1 of Tragelaphus eurycerus. Lineage (NCBI taxonomy): Eukaryota > Metazoa > Chordata > Mammalia > Artiodactyla > Bovidae > Tragelaphus > Tragelaphus eurycerus. The sequence goes on from CAKXYN010000001.1 coordinate 42,293,217, forward strand.
CTGGGCTTCTGAATGTCTCAAGAGTAGCTAAACAACAATAAAGGAACAAAACAGCCCATAAATATTGAAAAGGTGTAAACATCAAATACGGATAGGAATGATTAATTCTGGGAGCATGGAGCTAGTTTTAACTGCTAGTTTATAAGCAGTTCTTATGGGAAGGAAAAAAGAAAAAGGAGACTGCTTAGTATCATCCTTTTAAAATATGCAACGCTCATTCCTCATGCAAAATATTTTAGCATCCAATGGAATCTTACCATCTCAGAATGCCTCCATTTAAAAAGATACTGAAAAATTAGCCCTTTATTCAAAATAGAGGAACTTCTTTCTCAGGATATCAGTTTTACTCAGTTTCAACTTCAAACCTTTTGAGGAGAGACTTTCATTTTGGGTACGACTCATTCAACAATTCTTCACACTTTTATTTCAGAATGGTCCTGAAGTGAATTAGACATAGGCTATGCCAACAAGACCTGCATCTCTTAGCCAGTTGGGGATGTTAGAGAAAGGAGAGTTAAGGGGACATGAGAATTAATCAGAAATCAAGTTTTAGTGAGACTAAAAACTACCAGATGATTGCCTACATTAGAGGATGCAGAAAAGCAATCTGAGAATTTAAATTTAGCCCAGAAGGTGTCTAAGGAGTGAACTATCAGGAGAATCTTTTCCTCCCGCTGTTCTTCCTTTCCTTTTTCCCCATGCCCCATCTTTATAAAGCATCTAGTGTGTGCTAAGTTCTATGCTCAGTGGTAACAAAGCAAATATATATTTGAACTGTACTCTGCCCTCAAAGACCTATTACTGAGACAAATATGTACACAAATTATTGAAACTGAGTGTAAGGCCTAAAACAGACTTAGAATAAGACAGATGCAGGATCAGTCAAACAAGTTGCATCTGTGCAGTGTATTCACCAGATATCTCCAAAGAAACAGAGCCAGTAGCATATATACAGGAATAAAAAGAGAGGTACTATTGGAATTGTCTCACAAGATTAAGGAGGATGAGAAATCCCATAACCTGTTCTCTGCAAACTGAAGAACCAGCAATGCTGGTGGAATAATTCAGTATGATTTCAAAGGCCCCTGCTTCCCTGGTGGGCTCAGAAGGTAAAACATCTGTCTGCAATGTAGGAGACCCGGGTTTGATCTCTGGGTCAGGAAGATACCCTGGAGAAGGAAATGGGAATCCCCTCCAGTATTCTTGCCTGAAAAATTCCATGGATGGAGGAGCCTGGTAAGCTACAGTCCATGGGGTTGCAAAGAGTCGGACACAACTGAGCGACTTCACTATTTTTCTTTTCAAAGGCCCAAGAACCAAGATTGCTGATGCCCAAGGGCAGAAGATGGGTGTCTCAGCTTGAACAGAGAACAAGTCCACCCTCCTCTGTCTTTGTTTCATTCATGCCCTCAGTGAATTGGATGATACCCACTCAAGTTGGTGAGGGCAGTCTTCTTTATTCAGTCTACTAACACAAACGCTCATCTCCTCTGGAAATACCCTCACAGACAAACATAGAAATAATGTTTCATCAGCTATCTGGGAATCCCTTAGCCTGGTCAAACTTACATTTAAAATCAACCACCACATGGAGTATATGTATCACACTGCACTGAGAATATTTCAAAAAGGACAGATATAACTTGTCCTCCCCAGAGTATGGGAGTCAAGCCCTGATATAACTGAGCATGTGAAATGCTTTCTGAGAGTAGACATAGATTTCACTGGAACATAATCTATACCTTCATGACAGCTTCACAGACCAGCAAGGGAGGTTGGCTATAATCTTCTCTTAGGTAGTAACAGCACGATACTAAGATGCAAAGGAATATATTACTCTGTCTTACCTCCTCTCAGGACATGCAGCCTAGAGTCTGATAAAAAAAAAAAAAAAATTCACTCAAATCCATAAATCAGTAGGAGGAGCCGAGTGTAGAGATAAGCACCAGCAACCAGTCTCAGCACATGACCCAATGTGACACATCATTTTATCAGAGTACATATTTTACTGTGACCTTCCACAAAAATACAGACTCTGCCATTCAACTACTTAATCCTTCTGTTAAGACATAAAGATAGTATCATCCCTGGATAAATTATACATAGGATTGGCAATGATTGAAACATATAAATAAAGCTATGTTAATGTGCTATGCACAAACTCAAGCTCATTTTTTTTTTTTACATTTAAAACGTGTGGACTGTGCTGTGAACAAGTTCAGACACATTTTAGTGTTGAATAATACAATGGCAAAATTAGTATTCATATGTTATAGTCTATCAGTGTCTTGGGGATTATTTTACCCCATATTTTTAATTCTTGGGAGATTGTGAGGGGCTCTCTAAATCAAAGATTCTCAAAAGGAAATTAACACTAAAGTATGTTTGCATATGTTTGTACATGTTTGCGTCTGTGTGTGTATCCTTGGGGACTATGATTCCCTAAGCACTTCCTGGAAGCTGCATAGTTAAATTTCTCAAGCACTAAAATGGATGGACAGCAAGGGAACTTATTTTGTAGAATTAAATAACGATTTGATTGATCATCAAGAGGAACACAAGAAAACAAACATAATAATAAAATGAAGTTAAGAATGTATCTCATGAGTGAGCAGTTGTTTAGTAAGCTACCATCCTTTTCCATGATGTCAAAAGACACAAATTAATATATCATCATGACACAACCACAGCTAAGGTTCCTCATGGCAGCATGCTAACATCTTTTTTTTTTTTTAATTTAATACACTAGACATTGTATTTCCTCCTTTAATTTCTTAAAAGATTTACTTAGGTTTCTTAGGATCTAGAAATTCATTAGGATAAAATCATAAAAGTGTTTTAACATAATAAATGTTCTCCTAATAACCATTCATCATCAAAGGATTTGATTATTCATCAGATTTCAAGAAGAATTTTCTCTAGGAATATATCTCAAATGCTTTTTAATCTTCTAATAGACCAGAAGATTCACTGGAGTTAGAAAGACTGCACAGAGTTCCAAAGATCGACTACAGCAGAGTGGTAAAATCACTCACCTGAATGAGACAGAGGGCACAGGCTATTCAAAACACACACACAGTTTCCTCATAGACCTCTTCTTGGAATAGCCCTACATTCATTTAGAAGGCCCCTTCTGGTTACCAGGAAGTAGGTAAGGAGCGATGACTCAAAAACTCAAGAAGTCCCAACTCTTTCCACACTGTCTTCCTTAGAGTTACTAAGGTCCCCATATACAACCAGTATGTAGAAAGATTTTGCATGCACCCAAAAATAATTCTACAAGAGTGCATATTCTCTTGTTTACAAAATGTGCTCTTGAAAAAGTAAAAAGAGTGTTGTTATTGAAAAAAATACCATTTTTTCCTCATACAACAAACTAGTGAATACAACAACAATAAAAAAGGAGCAGACTCACAGATGCAGAGAGCAAACTAGTGGTTACCAGTGGGGAGAAAATAGGGGCAGAGGCAATAAAGGAACACAGGATTAAGATGAACAAATTATTAGGTATAAAATAACCTAAAAGGATATATTATAAAACACGGGGAATATAGTAAGTACTTTATAATAACTGTAAATGTAGTATAACCTGTATAACCTTTAAAAAGTGGCAATCACTATAATTACAATAATATATAATATAATCACTATACTTATATAATACTATATATCAACTATACTTCAATAAAAATGCTATTTTTTTCTCAAATCACTTTGTCTTTAAAAACTTATAGTGATAGTAAGGGTTAAAATTAACGGAATAATATATGGACTCAACACAGTGCTAATACGCATTACCAAAATAATCTGATTTAACCCACACCTACAGGAAATTACAACTATTATTCTAATTTTGTCAACTAGGAAATAGAAGTTTAAAAGAGGTAAGTAAGTTCCCCATAACCAGACCTATGTGTATCTGGCCCTTAAAAGAAGACTTTTTCTCAGTCTTCCAAACCCTTTGAAATTTGTTACAATTCAGCCTGGTATTGCACAAAGAGTTTGAACAAGCTCCAAAGGAGGACTCAGGTCAGATTCCACATTGATCCAAATCCAAGGGACAGTCACTAAAGCTGAAAGCCCTTCAGATCATGAAGGGGTAAGCTCTGTGTGACCGATGCTTTGCAAATGCATAAGGCACCTGATTAAAGACAATATTCTTACCAGTGAATTAAGTTCCCTTCAGTTCCACTATGATATCTGTGGTATTAACACAGGGTCATTGTAGTTTACAGCACCTAGAGATAGATTAGAAAGTTGTAATTTTAGAGATAATCCCCATCTAAGAAACCATTTTTAAGTAATTTTTTACCTTTTACATGTTTAAGAAGGTGATTTATTTTTTCTTCCTCACTAACCCTTGAAAAAATTCCCAGATACCTAAACAACAGCATTGCTCTGTTGCTGAGGATAAAATACAGCCTCCAGGTTTCTATCTATGAATAAATGAAACAGAGATGGAAAAAACAGCCACAAAATTACTCTTCTTATTGACAGAATTATTGATGTGTCTTCTTTCCCAAACTCAAGTATTTTGCAACAGACCACAATTTGCACGAATTTCTTCTTGGCAGTCCTCCATGGACTGTTTTTCACAACAGCCACTTGCTTTTGTCTGAGGCTGTGACCCATCTATCAATATAAAACTGTACAGACTGAAACAATGAGAGCTCTATCACGAAGCAATCTCCAAGATCAGAACTCTATGAATTAGAGTTAACATAAACCTTCCATTCAAGAGGCCATCTCTCACCTAGGTGTGTTCCCAGCAAGCCTCCCATCTTTTAAAAAACCAGCATGTGAAATGAAGGAGCTGTTTCAACCAGTACACACACTCTTTTTATTGGTAACTCCCAAATGATTTGTGGATTGGCTCCTAACCTCTAAAAGATTATTTATAAGCTTTTTACAAATGCCTTCCCAAGAGCTCATCTTTGAAAAACTAAGATTTTTCCACTGAACATAAGGATAGTCAAAATGAGTCAAAGATTTTTGTCATACCAGTTGTCTTAACTTAATGAGCATCATTCTAAAGAGCTAAATTCCATTTAGTAATTTTAACTCATTCCGGTGGAAACTACTAATTAAAGAGTTTATTAAACTACAATATCTTTTGCCCTTAGAAGAAAGATGGCAAAAATATCCAAGCAATACACTTCGTTTCTGTGCATTATTTGACGATCTTTTTGGCCTTATTCCAAAAGCTGTTGCCAAAATGCTATAAGCAGATTGCAATGCCTCCGGAGAAAAACTGACACCAATACACTGAAAAGAAAAATTCCACCCTGGCAAGAATGAGAATAGTCCTCACTGCTTTCCAATTGACCAACTGACACACTGCACAGACTGTGCCCTGTATACTTTTGTTTAGCGGCCTCATTTTAGTTCCTTTCAGCTGACTTCTTACACTGCTACTGTTCTAATTTTCATTATAACAAAAAGAACTATTTATGCATGGCTCACAAAGCCCAAAACAACATTTAACATGGCCCCTAACCAGTGGGTTCATGGTACACATAGCTTGGGTATAACTGTATTTACAGAGGTCTGAAGGCTAATAGAAACTTTTCCCCTAAATACAGGAATATAAAAACAGGCCATCATTTGTTGTATCCAGCGTCCTCTGTGTTTCCATAGTTACCTAGTAGGGAAAAGAAAAAAATGAAATGTTTTCACGTGTGGATTCCGAATGAGATTTGCTGATTGCCCTACCTCATTTGGCAACCCACTCCAGTACTCTTGCCTGGAAAATCCCATGGATGGAGGAGCCTGGCAGGCTGCAGTCCATGGGGTCGCTAAGAGTCGGACACGATTGAGCGACTTCACTTTCACTTTTCACTTGCATGCATTGGAGAAGGAAATGGCAACCCATTCCAGTATTCTTCCCTGGAGAATCCCAAGGACGTGGGAGCCTGGTGGGCTGCTGTCTATGGGGTCGCACAGAATCGGACACGACTAAAGTGACTTAGCAGCAGCAGCAGCAGCTACCTCATTTACTGAGACTAAAGTTAAATGATATCCTTTATACATGCCAGTGATAAATTGGATATATTCTACAGCCAAGTTCCCACATTAAGTCTGTTTAAGACATCTCTTCAACATCCACCCATCTCATACAGCTCCTGTAGGTAGCTCTTCCCAATGGGACTCACCTTTTTACTCCTCCATGAGTCACACCCAAGACAATAAGGATTAGTGACCATGCTGAAGTTATCCACACTTTCACTTAGCAATTTCAAAAGAGTGTCTTGGCATTAGGCATGAAAACTGTAGCTACCAATCAAACTGATTTGTATGCTCACAGCAGCAGCATATGCCTGCTGAGCTCTCATCTGCTTCATTCAACTTTGGTTGAGAAGGCACTCACATTAATCATGGATTTAAGTTCTGTGCTGCTAATCTAATCACTGTGTGTGAGTGTGTGTGTGTTTAGTATTGGTGTATATAAAGGGTTATTTCTGTGTTATTATGTCTCCTTTCATTCCTTCATGTTGTAGGTGTATGATCTCCAAAAAGGCATATGAGGACAATTCTTCAGAATTCAACAATATTAGAACATATATATGCATATATATACATATAATTCATATTAAATACATATATTAAGGCATATATGCTGATAATAAAATATGAGCATATTGCTATTTTTATCTCATTGTATCTAATTCTTTTAAATTTGTCTGATTTTTTGTTTCTTTATGGTAAATATTGCACATCATGCTGCTGCTGCTGCTAAGTCGCTTCAGTCGTGTCTGACTCTCTGCGACCCCATAGATGGCAGCCTACTAGGCCCCACCATCCCTGGGATTCTCCAGGCAAGAACACTGGAGTGGGCTGCCATTTCCTCCCCCAATGCATGAAAGTGAAAAGTGAAAGTGAAGTCGCTCAGTCATGCCCGACTCTTAGCCACCCCATGGACTGCAGCCTACCAGGCTCCTCCATCCATGGGATTTTCCAGGCAAGAGTACTGGAGTGGGGTGCGGAGCACGTCATGAATCTGTACAAATTTGGGATATACATAGGTGGGAGATACAGGCTTAAATATTATTTTATAAGAGTATGCACATACATGGGCTTCCCAGGTGGTTCAGTGGTAAAGAATCAGCCTGCCAATACAGGAGACACAGGAGACATGGGTTCAATCCCTGGGCCAGGAAGATCCCCTGGCAGAGGAAAATGGCAATCCATTCCAGTATTCTTGCCTCGGAAATGCCATGGAAAGAGGAGGTGGGCTACGGTCCCTGGAATCACAAAGAGCTGGGCATGACTGAGTGTCTGAGCATGCACGCATGCACGTACACACACATACTACACTATGCAGTCTAAGGTCTCTTTCTCATCCTACTTTTATTATATTTAGCAGGATATATAATCTTTTGAATTTGTTTGTTTAAAGCCTTTACCCTTCCTCCTATCACTAGTGATACAGATACTCATATCTTCTTTTCCACACTTAGAGGTAAGTTGATTGTTTATTTTTCAAAATCCCTATTTTTCTACTTATGAGATATGAATAACCACACCTACCAAATGTCATGGGAGGAATGAGGAATACTGAAAGGGAATCTGAAGAATTTAGAAGCATATTAAAGCAATACAGGCATTTGAACCCTTCTTGGTGGTTCGCTTTTACTCAAAAAAAAAAAAAAAGAAAAAGAGGATGACAAAGAAGCTATAGTGTAGGCAAATCAAACTAGTTAAACTCTACTCACTTGTGGAAAAAATAACAAAGCACACGGGAGGGAGAAAGAGAACTTTCTTAAAGTAAGAGGTACTTAAAAAAATGGACCAGGGCCCACCTGGTGAAGAGTAAACCCATAACAAGTGTAAAACAGGAGCTCTGAATCAGCTGAACTCAGGTTTACATGCCTTCCTGATATGAACGCTTTGCTGCCCTGAGGTTATTTAGATTATGAAAATAGTATTTTTCACACAATATGGCTTTTACAAGCAAACCTATGACTTCATAGTTATGCAGCAAAAGAAACAGTGACTTCTTCCAATGCTGGAGGAAAAAAAAACTTAATAATATGCAATGCTTCTACATGACACCATCCTAGGTTATTTTTAAGGTGAATTCTCCATACCCACTGAATTTACAACAAATCATATATAAATTTCAAGCTGCATTTTAGATAAAATGAACCAGATCAATGGCTATCCTAAATATTTCTGATAGCTTCTACTCTATATTTAATACAGTGAATCTTGAGTTCCAAAATGGCAAATCTTGATTGTTGCTGTAATCCCAGTACCACTGATTGGCAATGTAATGAAGCTTAAAAAATAAATTTTGGAAGAATTAGTGATTGAATGTATAAAAGTTACATGTATCAAAAATTAGTGTTACTTCAGTTCTTTAACCTGACAGTCCTTGGTGTGAATGTCAGTCTGATAGAACAGGGAGCACATTAACCAGTGTATCTGACAAAAGGGACACGGGAGCATAAGGAAAAAGAGCCCGAGGAGCTAAAAGTAAAGTGACTATGAAAAAAAAAGTAAGGTGAGCGGGCACTTACTGTGTGATCTTAGGCTAGTCACAGAAACTTTCAGAACTCCAACTATCCTGTTGGTGCTCCTCAACCAGGTGTTTTCAGAATCGCTACTGCCAATTTGTAATGGACGTTTCCTACTTCCTGGGAAGACAATCTGCAATTGCATTAGAAAGTACTATAAAATCAGATCTAGATCCTCTTCGAGATCTAAAAGATGATGATGAGGGATAGGACTAACATGGACAAAACACTGAGCTCAGGGATGGGACCTGGAAAATGTTCAGTGGCCAGATGGGCAGCTTAGATCTCCATCATCACCAGGAGAGAGGCAAAGGAATCAGGAAGGACACCTGATCAGTGTCCCCAACTCAAACTCAGTCAACAGGTGGAAACCACATGTTGTCTTAAGAGGCAGCATAGGAACCTTGACACTGTTGTATAAGCCACCTGTGTGGGCAGGTACATACATTATTCTCATGAGACAGAAGAGGATTTCTGTACAATGTGTGTGTGTGTGTGTGTGTGTGTGTGTGTGTTTTCACAAGTTTGTGAGTTCCTTAAGGCCAAGAAAAACAGTTGTTTTATTAATTTGTGCTTCCCTAATATTCAAGTGCAGTGGCTGTCAAATTATCAAAAACTGGTTGCTTATTAAATATACACTGAACGAAAATGCATATTCTATGTATGCGTGTATGTGTGGGGGGGGCAGTATATGCATTTGGAACTGTCATTGATATTCCTTTTCCTTTTAAAATGTGCCTAATTTCAATCTTTAACCACTGGAGAATATCTAGTGACTTAAAAAATAGACTAAGAACACTTCAGCTTTTAGTCAATATTTGGGTCCATATTCTTAAGACACTGGGATTGAAAATACGTCTTTCTGTTATCAATTGACATTTACTTGACATGAATAAATGAGCTCTTGATTCAAATCATGGAGTTCTATGCCCTCAAAAATCTGTGGTGTGCCAAGATGCTTGGTTCAATTTTGTTTAACTGTATCTTTTTAAAAGGGAGTGATATAATATTCTCTAGGAAATAGACAGTAGTTTATTCAAAAATGAACACCTAATGGAAATTCTTCAATATGCATAATAAAATGAAAATAAAAACAAACAGTAAATGTTTGCTTTTGGAAGTTCTTTACAAGCAAAACCTTACACAAGCAATATAGAAATGTTGGATTTCTTCTTACAAACACTTCCGAAAGAATACTCGAAGAGTTCCCATTCTTGACCACTAGCTTTAGTATTTGTTTACTAAAAACAATTATTGACCTCCTACTAAGGATCATACGTGAATATTTTCTAACATCAGTTGACAACATACTTTGTGCTGGATGTTGTAATAAGCATTTTATGTATTATTTCATGTAACAGAGTGCCCTCTAAGTTAGGTACCATCAACCATAGTTTTATAGATGATGAAACAAATTCATATAGGTTAGTCTGTACAGACACACAGTGAGAATGAGTGGCAGAGTCAAGATGTGCAACCAGTCTTTCTCCAAGGCCTACATTCCTCCACTAGCCTACTTTTCCTACCACATCATTCACATCAAGTGCCATGAGTTTGATAAAAAGACTCCATAGTAATTATTTATCTATGTTCTGTCACATTTTGAGATATACATTCTTAAAGAGGTTAATAGCATAATACGATGAAATCAGCAAAGAATATTCCAGGGCTACCTAATAAATATTATTCTTAGCTCTGTTACTAGCATTTCCTATAAATAGAAAGTTTCTTAACCATTTTGGGGCTCAGTACCTTCATCTACAGCATGACAGTGTCAACAGCAATTGTGAAACTATTTTTTGCCTCAAAAGTCAATGATTACATGAAAAAATTTCTCCAATAATGGAGCTGAAGGAGGTACACAGAAGGATAATTAAAATGTTGAAGAGGCTGAGATCATGAGACTCATAAAGAGGAAAACTAAAAAGTCTTTTGCAGGTAAAGATGAATACACATAACATAAGAATAGATCAAAATACATAAAACCTTGAGAATACAGGAAAGTCAACATAATATCTTTTCTACAATCTTGGATTATTAAAACTTGCAAGAGGGACAATCCCTCAGAAATGAGTTGGGAAGCAATTCATACACAGTAGAATTCTACTCCTATGACAGGTCATGTATGTTAAAGAAACAGTTTCTGAAAAGGTCAAGACATATTTTAGGCAAGGGTACTCATAGTTTATTCACAGAAAGGAGGGTTTATATCTCAGTATTTGAGAACATCATGGAGAACCAATAAACCCTCTCGAGAATCCCTTGCAGATGGCTGGTGTAGAAGGGTCTGGATTTGACCAATGATATCAATTACACTCAGGTACTTTGGCATTTGATTCAACGCCAGTAGGTAACACACAGAAAGTAATTAATAAATAAGTGTCTGAATGAATGAGCTCTGCCACTTAAGGGCTGTGTCACCTTGAGGAAACTACTTAACTCCTGTCTTCTCTACAATCAAACGTGGCTGTGATTTCTTCTGTTGATGACCTGAGGAGACTCAACATTATTAAACAGTAGGTAAAATTCAAAAAGGTGAAATTTTCTGATAAAACTCCCAGCTAAGCAGCTATAGCCAAGCATCTAAGGCAGTTTGTTGTAGTAGAATCCTGAGGTGGAGGAACATGACCTGAGGCTCAGAGTGCATCTATAAGGCACAGACTCCTCTAAAAGTCCCACCTCCCAGAAGTCAGTTTCTCTTCTGGACCTGCTGTTCTCCTGTTTATCACCTTGGAATGTGATGGTCAGACACATTCCCCAGTCTTCTCAATGTGTCAAATGTATGCAAATATTAATAGAAAACATGTTTGAAATGGTTTTGAAAGCAATAAACAAAAATGTCAACGTTTTAAGAATAAATCAAATCGATCATCTTTTAGATCTCAAAGAGGATCTAGATCTGATTTTATAGCACTTTCTAACGCAATTGGAGATTGTCTTCCCAGGAAGTAGGAAATGTCCATTACAAATTGGCAGTACCAATTCTGAAAACAACTGGTTGAGGAGCACTTTGCTTTTATATATGCTCCAAAATGCATGTAACAATAATCTCACATAAAAAGTGTAAGTCTCTCAGTCGTGTCCAACTCTGTACGACCCCATGGACTGTTGCCCGCCAAGCTCCTCTGGCCATGGGATTCTCCAAGCAAGAATAATGAAGTGGGTTGCCATTCCCTTCTCCAGGGGATCTTCCCGATGCAGGGATCAAACCTAGGTCTCCTGCATTGCAGGCTGATTCTTTACGGTCTGAGCCACCAGGGATGCTCAACCTCAGATATCAGAGAAGTAAAGCTCCTTTGACAAAAGCCTGAGCAAATCAGTTGACCATGGGCAAGTGAATAGCAAGAGTAAGACCCATTTAGAGATGATAATAGGATATGTTTATGTGGGGCATGCTGTAAACCAGGCACTGTTCTACTTTATATTTTATGAATTAATTTCATCCTTACAACTTTATGAGGTAGACACATTTTTGTTTTTAAGGTCCTCGTTTTGTTTTTAAGGTCCTCATTCCAGAGATAGGAACTAAGGCACAAAAAATTTACATACTTCATAGGGTTACAGAACCGTTTCTCCAGAATGTAGCTTTGTAATTTTGATAGGCTTTAATACTACCAAAGACATTACTGCAGCATCAGAATGCTTTTAAAACAGACTCTTGTTGTTTAGAGCTGAAAGCTTAGTGACACAAACATTTCAAATCATGATTAAGGAAAGAAATTACAAACCATTAAAGACACACTGAAAAATGAATTAAAACTGCTTGAGAGTCTTTCAGGCACATTTACGTAGGACAGGAAGTTAACATAGCTATTACTAGGACTTTCTGTCCCAAAGCATTGTACAAGGGGTCTTTGTTTATTCATTCAAGTAGTTACTACTTGTTTGTGTCCTGCACTGTGCTAAGTCACGCCCATGAATGGGAGCCCTATGTCCCCCCAAAAGGAACTTGCCCAAACAAATCCGATCCCAGGATGCTATTCCCAATTTCCTGCATGAGCCACACTCCACCTGCTGCTTTGGTCAGAGTAGTTGCTCACGTGGCTTTCAAGCCTTGACTGGCCTTCACTGTTCTCATACCACTGGCTTGTAGATCTCAGACTGTCCACTTCCTTCTCAGCTTACTCAAAGAACACCCAAGGCTATACTCTCTAACCCCCTATGAAATAAGTTGAAGATTCAATCCTCTATCCACCTTTCCCAGATATTTTCAGTATGGTATGTATTTTAGTCGACCATAGTGAACCAGTGAACTTTCAAGTGGCTTCACTACTCCATCCATGAAAAACTCATTTTCATCCAGTAATTTCATTTTAGAAAGGCTTTGTAGGAAATGACAGTTGGTTTAACTGGATAACTGTGTAGGGCTTTTTGCTTTATTATGAAGGTTAATTTCTTTCTTTTTTTTTTTTCTTTTTTTTTTTTTTTTTTTTTTTTTTTTTTTTTTTTAATAAATGTTCACTGTAGAGATTTTTGGTAAAATACTTAAGTGCAGTGTGTGTGTGTGTGTGTGTGTGTGTGTGTGTGTATGTATGTGTGTGCATATACATATATACATATACATGTAGAGAAGGCAATGGCACCCCACTCCAGTACTCTTGTCTGGAGAATCGCATGGATGGAGGAACCTGGTAGGCTGCAGTCCATGGGGTTGCTGAGTCGGACATGACTGAGCGACTTCACTTTTACTTTTCACTTTCATGCATTGGAGAAGGAAATGGCAGCCCACTCCAGTGTTCTTGCCTGGAGAATCCCAGGGACGGAGGGGCCTGGTGGGCTGCCATCTATGGGGTCGCAGAGAGTCGGACACGACTGAAGTGACTTAGCAGCAGTAGCAGCAGCATATGCATATATACATACATATAAAATAGATACCATCTATCAAACATAAATACTATTAACATTTAGTGCATTACTTTCCCTAATTAATATATCAATCAATATTCAAGGACTTCCCTGTTGGTATAGTGGATAAGAATTCACCTGCCAATGTAGGGCACATGGGTTTGATCTCTGGTCTGGCAAGATTTCACATGTTGTGGAGAAACTAAGCCCATGTACCACAGCTCTTGAGCCAATACTCTAAGGCCCATGAGCCACAACTAGTGAGCCCATGTGCTGCAGCTACTGAAGACCACGGACCTTAGAGTCTGCGCTCCACAACAAGAGAAGCCACTGCAATGAGAAGCCCACGCACCACAACGAAGAACAGCCCCCACCTGCCACAACTTGAGAAAGTCTGCACACAGCAGTGAAGACCAAGCACAATAAAAAATAAATTAATAAATAAAAATTACTTTAAAAATATATGCTATGCTATGCTAAGTCACTTCAGTCATGTCTGACTTTGTGCGACCCCATAGATGGCAGCCCACCAGGCTCCACCATCCCTGGGATTCTCCAGGCAAGAACACCGGAGCGGGTTGCCATTTCCTTCTCCAATGCACGAAAGTGAAAAGAGAAAGTGAAGTCGCTCAGTCATGTCTGACTCTTAGCGACCCCATGGACCGCAGCCCACCAGGCTCCCCCGCGATATTCAAATACTTATATAACTACACACACAAATATATGCATACACATCTATGTATATATACTAGTAAATATCTAAAAACCATAAACTGTTTAGGTATATATAACATTAAGAACATTTTGCTCTATTGAATAACCTAACATCCTCTTATGTTCATACGCTTGGGCCAATATTCACATAACTGGAAATCTAGCTTGTGTATTTTTCAAATGTATTTTCAAAGAATATTGAATGCTGGAGAAACTTACGTCATAACATTAGGTGAAACCAACAAAATTTTATAGAGTTTGAGCTCGATTTTACTAAAAACTGATATGTATCTATAGCTACCTGGGGAATAACATTGGAAAAAACACATTATGACCATTGCTTTTTTTGGGGGGGGGGCAGGGGCAAGGAAAGATTAAAGATGATCCAATTGGATAGACATATTTTTAATAGTCATAAATTATTTTTTTGCATCAAAATAAACATGATAAGAAATGAAAATACTTTTCTCCCAAAGGCTGCATAGTTATTTGAACTAGGTAAGTAAATGACCCAATTTATCAAGCTGAAAAGAAAGAAACTGCATTCCAGTTTTAGGGCATAGGGTGGGTATGGGAAAGCAAAAGAGGCAGCTGAGAAGTAGTCTAAGGAACCAGGGCAGAGTCAGGAAGATATATGAAGTCTGGGGAAGCTGAAGATAAAGGCAGAGAAGAGATAAAAAAGAGATGAGACTAAAACAATGTAATCATTTCACAGTATATATGTATATGAAGCCATATGTTGTACACTTTAAATATAAACAGTTTTTGTTTGTCAATTATACCTCAATAAAGCAGGAAAATAAAGTTATATTTCAATTAAAAAACAGAGATAATGTCTAACATGATGATCTTATTTTATATACACTCACTGGCAAATGGAAACTTTGTTCTGCAAAATAAGTCAAAGAGCAAAGGCCTAACTTCTAAAACTATGAATTAAATAAGTAGCAGAGCATGGAAAAATTATTCTAATAACTGAAAAAAAATCTAAAACTGCTATAAAGACATGTCATAAGATGTTCAAAGACTAAAATACGCTGTCATTTATTGATAGACTTTAAATGATATTTGAACTATCGACCTACTAATTTTCTATAATAAAATACTAATCCTAATTAACTGTAATGCAGAAAAACTATGCAAATTCAATGGCAATTCTCAAAATGCTTTTAATGGGGACCAACTCAAAATAATTCTATATGAAGGGCTCCAGGGAACTGTGTACAAGCATTATAATATACAAACATCATGGATGGAACTGGAGCCTATTATACAGAGTGAAGTAAGCCAGAAAGAAAAACACAATTACAGTATGCTGCTGCTGCTGCTGCTAAGTCGCTTCAGTCGTGTCCGACTCTGTGCGACCCCACAGACAGAAGCTCACCAGGCTCCCCCATCCCTGGGATTCTCCAGGCAAGAATACTGGAGTGGGTTGCCATCTCCTTCTCCAATGCATGAAAGTGAAAAGTGAAAGTGAAGTCGCTCAGTCGTGTCCGACTCTTAGCGACCCCATGGACTGGAGCCTACCAGGATCCTCCGTCCATGGGATTTTCCAGGCAAAAGTACTGGGGTGGGGTGCCATTGCCTTCCCCAAATTACAGTATACTAACGCATATATATGTAATTTAGAAAGATGGGAACAATAGCCCTGTTTATAAGACAGCAAAAGAGACACTGATGTATAGAACAGACTTTTGGACTCTGGGAACGGGAGAGGGTGGGATGATTTGGGAGAATAGCATTGAAATATGTATAATATCATATCTGAAATGAGTCACCAGTCCAGGTACGATGTCTGATAAGGGATGCCTGGGGCTGGTGCACTGGGACGACCCAGAGGGATGGTATGGGGAGGGAGGAGGGAGGAGGGTTCAGGATGGGGAACACATGTATACTTGTGGCGGATCCATCTTGATGTATGGCAAAAGCAATACAATATTGTAAAGTTAAGCAAAATAAAATTTAATTAAAATTATATACATACAAACATAACTGTGTCACCCAAAAGACCAAATTAATAATTTGTAACAACCACAGCAATATGCAGACCTAGACCCTGATTCTCCAGTGTCCCTTTACAATGAGCTCAGTACACAGGAGATACCAAAATCTCTGAGTTAAGGAGATGAATATGTGAATTTTCAGTATAACTTTCTGGTCAACCAACAATGATTGCCATGACTTCCAGTCCTGCCAAAAACTGATCAGCAAATCAATCAGAAATATAAGAGATTTCTGACATGAAGTGAGAGAAAGCCATTAGTGATTCTTTTAAAAATATTCATTAAAATAAAATTTATATTGGGTTAAGTAAGATGAAAGTATAGTTGAGGATTAGCCCAGTACACTGAGGGTGAGATACATTTGGGGTGATAGAGAATAAGAAATAAAGTCGAAAGATACACTTTTGGTTGAAAATTTCAATTAACATTAACTTTTTAAGATATTAAAAATAAACATTCAGAAAAAATTTAATGCAAACCTATGCAAAACTATTTTGCAAACCTATTTCAAGCTTTGTTCACCTAGGGTTAGGCCTGTTTCAGTTCTCTATGAAAGTGTGCATCTGCGAAGACATAAGACATTCAAAGCAAAATGAAGAAAACACAGCAATCGTGGTAGTGATGGTGGTGTTTTTTTTAAAAAAAAAGAGAAGATAAGAAGGAAGGAAAGAAAAAAAACGTGCCTTAATTATGGGAAATCTCCAAGGTAAGTTGTTTTTTTTTTTTTAACTTTTTATAAATTTTGGGGAAAGTTATTTGGATCTTCAATCTGCATTGATTTTATCCCCAGGGAATCTGAAAAAAAGTAGATAGTATAGTAAGCACAATTTCAGTTAGACAAAAACTCTGAGAAAATATAAACTAATATATTAAAATCACTTTTCAGATATCTAATCCTATAGCAGGAGGAGTACCATTAAGGGGAAATGAAAATTAGTGCTTTTTATGCAGTTAAGCGGGGAAGGCAATGGCACCCCACCCCAGTACTTTTGCCTGGAAAATCCCATGAACGGAGGAGCCTGGTAGGCTCCAGTCCATGGGGTCGCTAAGAGTCCGACACGACTGAGCGACTTCACTTTCGCTTTTCACTTTCATACGTTGGAGAAGGAAATGGCAACCCACTCCAGTATTCTTGCCTGGAGAATCCCAGGGATGGTGGAGCCTGGTGGGCTTCTGTCTGTGGGGTCGCACAGAGTCGGACACAACTGAAGCGACTTAGCAGCAGCAGCAGCATGCAGTTAAGAGATTTTAAACACCATTAGAATCACAAACATATTTGAAAATCTGGAGAAAGCTGACTCTTCAGAAATAGAGACACATATTCATGCATTAAATATACTGAACACAATTACAACAGTCTCCAGGGCTCCCCTGTTGGCTCAGCTGTAAAGAATCTGCCTACACTGCAGGAATCGCAGGAGATCCCTAGGTTGGGAAGATCCCCTGGAGGAGGAAATGGCAACCCTCTCAAGTATTCTTTTCTGGAGAGTCCCATGGACAGAGGAGCCTGGTGGGCTACAGTCCATGGGGTCGCAAAGAGTTGGACACACTAAAGCGACTTAGCACACACACTCAACAGTCTCAATGACCCCTCTGATCTGGGTCATTCAAACTATTCAAGATAAAGTTCAACATAAAAAGAGGATTTTTCAGCCTTAAAATAGGGAACTAAAAATATGTTATAATTATTTAATCAAATTTTATTGCAAATTACCTATCTTAACAATATGATATCTTACATTATTTTATAGCACTATATGACTTTTTTAAATCTAATCCTAGAAGTAATTTTTTGTGTTAGTTTTATTAGGTTCCTTTCTAAATCAGGAAAAATACAATCCATTGAGCTAAATTAGTTCTTTAATGTCACACACAGCAAGTGACAAAGGTCAAGTGTACAACACCATATTGTGATTCCAATTTCAGTCCTTTCTTGACAATGTCATAACCTAGTTTATATATTTTTTTAAGTGGTTTTTACTTTATGAAGTTACACAGTTTAAAATAGCACAAAACAAACTCAATCTTTTCCTGTGAAAGGAAAACTACTTCTTTTTTTTTTCCAAATCATCAGCTGGTGGTTTGTTATGAACCAGTGAACAAGCTGTGGACCATAGCTTCCTACTTGGGATTTTGTCAGCTTTAAGTGTTTGCTTTTATCTATTTCTGTTTAACGTGATAACACAAAAGTCGAGAGAAGCACCACTTCCTTAGTCTCTTCACATAATCTGGGCATCATACAGGAACTTAAAAGACAAGTTTCATTCTCTTCATTATATACCAAATGCTCTGAATTTATTATACAAGAGACCCTTTGATCCTTCAGAAACAAGCTTCTTTTTGAAGCCTTGGCAACATAGTGTTCAAGAGGTCTCCTCCAAGAGGGGCCAGTGGGTCACTCAGCAAACATTTTAACTACTTACTTTGTATAGCTCCTTATTAGGGCTTTATAATACTGCAGAAATTCAGGGTAGGGGGAGAGGGAGGATCCATTCAAAGCAAAACAAAACAGAAGCAGCAAACACTAACACTCCTTCCCTTAGTGAGCCCTCGGTGAAATGGAGACAGGAGATTTTATCTAAGGAAAGCAAGGATGGTGGGCTGAGGAGGGGCACAGGCAGGTAACTGATTGGCAAGTTCAAGACAAAACAGATTAAGGTTAAAATCACATGCAATCAACATTATTTTCTGTTTTCTCAAAGCCACATACAAGATTACAAGGTATAATTTGAACCCAGCTATAAGGATCCCACAGAAGTCTCGAGTCATTTTATAATTCCAAAAGAGTGAAGAAAGGAGTAGCTGAGAGCTAACTAATTATCTGGAAAATTCAAGCAAAACATCCTTTCCTCTAATCCTTCCATATTCACAAATATTTTAGGAAATATTAGGCTCTAGAGACCTACATATTCTAAAAAATAGACCAATTTCAGAGTAGCCAATTCCACTTTGGACCTTCCTCTTCTTTTGGTTTGAGAAATGTACTATTTGCAGGTTATTTCTTGCATGAATTACTCACTGAGTATACCTGGAGCGGATGCCACTGAATTGCTTCTGTGTTCTAGGGCAAGATTTCAATGGACACAAGGAGAAAGGACCTGGTCAGTGAACATTTGGGGAATTATGCTTTTTCCTGTCATTTTTACACATCAGTGCTCAAAATTAATGAAGTTTCTGAAGGAAGTAACAATTAGAAAAAAAGATTAGGACAGACTTTTAATAAATTGTATCAGACACAAACCATGTTGGCAGAAATTATAATTAATAAACAATGAAATGTAACACCATCCTAAAACAGAAAGCAGAATCTTCTTAGAAACAACACACAGGGCTAATACAAAAATCAATGTTCACTGTGCTGGATGCCTGCAAAATTACACAATTAATCCTGTGTAAACTAACCTATCAGCAATGCACTCTGCAGGATTCCTGATAACTATTAGACTGCACAATGTATTAAAGAAAGAGAACTTTAATGAGATCCCATGAGAACCTAATGATTTAAATCATGTTTTTTCCCTCCCTAAAAGAACATTTTTACTCCACTTAACGGACATTACTTTCCATATCTGATACACATATGGTCAAATCCACCATTAAATCAAGTACCAGGAACCAGAGGACAGCCTATCTTCAGTCTAAAGTATGCTATTAAGCTGATATCAATGAAATAAGAGGATTCAGAAATCTACATGAAACAGATGTCACTTATATTCTTAGATTTGATAGTAATATACTGCTATCCTATGTCAGTGGGCTCTCACAGGGGCTAATGAGCTATTACAAAATTGTATTACCACAAGATATACCACACGGAGACATGTCGTCCCGTGGGGCATTCAATTTATGTAAATTATAATCTGGTTTATTTTACCTCAAAAATAACTAGAAATAAAGAAACCACTTAGGTATAATCGTTTTAAAGATATTGCCACTGTTACACATGTACTTACACTTACATAACAATACAAGTAATGAGGCTTACATTCATGTGAGGGTACTCTTCTGAATATTTAACATATAAATAGACAAGTCTGCACAGTTTAATCAGAAAAACAGTTCAAAAAACTTTTGAAAGAGACACGTGTACCCCAGTGTTCATAGCAGCACTGTTTGCAATAGCCAGAACGTGGAAGCAACCTAGATGTCCATCCACAGATGAATGGATAAGCAAGATGTGGTACATATACACAATGGAGTATTACTCAGCCATTAAAAAGAATACATTTGAATCAGTTCTAAGGAGGTGGATGGAACTGGAGCCTATTATACAGAGTGAAGTAAGCCAAAAACAAAAACACAAATACAGTATACTAACGCATATATATGGAATTTAGAAAGATGGTAAAAATAACCCTATTTACAAGACAGCAAAAGAGACACTGATGTATAGACCAGACTTTTGGACTCTGGGACCAGGAGAGGGTGGGATGATTGGGGAGAATAACATTGAAATATGTATAATATTATATCTGAAATGTATTAATCGTTCAAACTAAAAAAAAAAAAAAAACTTTTGATGATTGGGGTAAGCCTTTTAGGGACTTTATTCAACTCTTAGGATTGACTGTAATTCCATCTATCCACCACTTAGATAGAGGCAAAGTGATTCTTCAAGCTCTCCCCTGTGCCTCCATTACATACTCAGGTAAACTGAAATTCTCATGGTAGAGAATCTGCCTGCAATGCAGGAGACCCAGGTTCAATCCCTGGGTTGGGAAAATCATCTGGAGGAGGGCCTGGCAACCCACTCCAGTATTCTTGCCTGGAGAATCCCCATGGACAGAGGAGCCTGCGGGCTACAGTCCCTGGGGTCACAGAGTTGGACACGACTAAGCGCAGCACAACACAGACGTATTATTGTTAAATATTCCAATAACTTCAATAAATTTGGTCTTGACTTCTTCTGAGTCTTGATTCTGTAATCCTGACAACAATCTAGTCACAGATGAAATTCAGTTAGGCACCGTCCACCTCTACCCCTAACTGCATGCCAAAATAAACAGATGTATGGATGGATCAGTCTGTCCATTCATCTGCAGATCCATAAATACGCAAGGGCACTTAATTGCAATAAGCAAAAGCAAGAAAAAAAGAAATGCTGTCAACCATTTTCCATCCTGGAAAGCCCCACCTGAAAACTCACAAGTATGGGCTGGTTTTCTCCCCTTTGCCTCCACTGCTGGAACCAAACAGAGGAGAGTCCAAATATCACAACAAAAATTGTCAGCAGGAGGCCGGAGCAATGAGTACGCATATTTTAAGGAGTAGAAACCAGGGGGAAAGTGGGGAGAGACAAAAAGAGGGAAATTCAGGAAGAGAAAAGAATGTAGGTGCGCTAAGGAGAGCCATTTGCCCAAAGTGCTGGAAGCATCCGAGGCAATAAAGTCAGACGACATTTCTGCAGTGACATGGCATCATGGAACTGCAGCAAGGACCCACACAGGTAGCACCATGCCACACATCACCTATTGTCTTTCAAGATGATACGAGTCTTTAGGCTCTTATTTTCATAGAATAAGAATCAAAAATGGTAAGAGAAAAGACAGAGGTTTCATTTGTTCTTTTTATTCTCATTTAGCTCAGAAGCACAGCGCTCTCCTATCTGGTCCAAGGAACCAGTATGGATACACACATACCTGCGCTACTCCAGATCCCAACCTCAGATCTAGCTTCTCAGGGCTAATATATCACTTCCTGTCTCATGTTTCTTCTCATATGGCTTTTGTAAAAACATACAGTTTTTCTAAAAACAGGCAGAAAATATTAAAAAGGATTTACAAGCCAGCTCCCTGCTTGGTTTTAATAGATGGGCATTCACAGGTGGCTACTGAAGAAAAAGTAAGATGAACATGTTAGATGGCTAACATTTATATTCCTTATAGATCCTGGGAATATCTGCACCTGCTACTTGCTTGTACGATATAAATATTAATTTTGCCTCTGAAGATTCCTAGTGAAAGTATTTACCTGAAATAATAGACATGAATTAACCTGATATGCATTCCAGTTTTCATAAAAATTTTTTAATTTTCAGCAAGACAATATTTTGACAAGGACTAAGACATGCTTCTTACACTGTTTTCAAAACTCTCCCATGTGAAGTCTACTCAGAAAGTTATTTTTCTTTACTGAGTTTTCTGCTAAGTCCTGGGGAAAGGAAGAAGAACTGTGGAAAATAAAGGGAAAGACATAAATCATAAGCACCACAGGGTAAAAATCTTCTCTGAAAAGTCACAGAAATAACCCCACTTTTAAAAGAAGACAGTAAAGCACTGACTCCCTCATTATATATTCATATTGCTCTCTATTTTAGATATTAGAGAAGTATAATCATTGTTTAGTTCTTAGACTGTGGCGTTGCGTGTATGTGTTCATGAGTGTGATTATGAGCATGTGTGCAGGTGCAAATGAAATGTAATCATTTTGTGTTTGAGCCAGCTTTCACTTTTGGTTTACATGCTGTCTTAGAAGAAAAAAACAAATCCTCTGAGAATCAATTCAGGCTTCACTTTACTGGATGGTTCTCTAATTTATACTCATTATCAGGCTTCAAAGATATTAAATTTGGTTTAACTTAAGGATCAAATAAGAGACAGTCTGATACCCTGTGCAGCTTCCATCACAGCACTTATTATTGATCTATTAATTGTGTATCTCCTGAGCTAGACTGCAGTCTCTCTGAGTGTCAGTACCCATTCAGTTGCTCATTATTGTTCCTGAACTTAACACAGAACTTAGTACACACTCAGAGCTCAATATTAAATTGGGAATGAATAAAAGGTTTAAAAACTTAACCCCCCCCCCCACCCCAGTCAATTAGTACCTATCACAGTCCTTTTCAGGTTTTTTTCAACAGATTTATTGTACTTTTCTCTCCACCGAACTTTGCATGTAGCCAATGTGGGTTTTGATTCTTTACTGACTCTAATAATGTTCACAATTGCAGCAAGTACATTTTTAGCAAATGCTTCATGCCAGTCAGTGTTCTAACAGTTTTTAAAAGAGTAATTCATTTACTAACATGGAAACCATCTTCACAGAAACCTTAACACAAAAAATGTAAGAAATAGATTCTTCCCTAGGGGCTCAGAGGGACACAGCATTACTGACATTTTGATTTTAGGACTTGTAGTCTAAAGAACAATAGGCCTCCAGAATGGTGAGAAAAGAAATTTAAAGCCACTGAAGTGGTGGCTTTAATGACAGAAAGCAAAGAGGAACTAAACAGCCTCTTGATGAGGGTAAAAGAGGAGAGTGAAAAAGCTGGCTTAAAACTCAGTATTAAAAAACAAACTAAGATCATGGCATCCAGTCACATCACTTCATGGCAAACAGAGTGGAGAAAAGGTGGAAGCAGTGACAGATTTCCTCTTTTTTGGCTCTAAAATCTCTGTGGATGGTGACTGCAGCCAGAAATCAGAGTACGATCAGTTCTTGGCAGGAAAGCTATGACAAACCTAGACAGTGTATTAAAAAGCAAAGACATCACTTTGTCAACAAAGGTTCATATAGTCAAGGCTACGGTCTTTTTCCAGTAGTCATGTACTAATGACTGTATGAGAGCTGGACCATAAAGAAGGCAGAGCACTGAAAAATTGATCCTTTCCAACTGTGGTGCTGGAAAAGACTCTTGAGAGTCCCTTGGACTGCAAGGAGATCAAACCAGTCAATCCTAAAGGAAATCAGTCCTGAATATTCATTGGAAGGGCTGATGCTGAAGCTGGAACTTCAGTACTTTGGCCACCTGATGCAAAGAACTGACTCACTGGAAAAGACCCTAAGGCTGGGAAAGATTGAAGGCAGGAGAAGAAGGGGATGACAGAGGATGAGATGGTTATATGGCATCACTGACTCGAAGGACATGAGTTTGAGCAAACTCCGGGAGTTGGTGATGGACAGGGAAGCCTGGCGTGCTGCAGTCCATGGGGATGCAAACAGTTGGACATGATTTGGTGACTGAACAACAACAAAACTGGCGGTAACTGTTTAGAGCAACAGTAGAAAACTAATACAAGTTGTGTAATATACAAATGTGTAAATAACTTACATTTTAGAGGACCAATTTCTGCTCTTCACAAAATAGCAATTTCTTTTTACAAACATAAATGACATCAAGTTGTTTAATCTGCCTGAAAAACTGAATAGACATATTTTTTTCCCAAGGAGGAAATGCAGATGCCCAATAGGTACATGAAAAGATTTTCAACATCACTAATCATCAGGGAAATGCAAATCAAAACCACAATGAGGCATCACCACACACCTGTCAGAATGGCTGTCATTAAAAAGAACACAAAAAACACATGCTGGTTAAGGGTGGAGGACAAAATAGAACCCTCGTATATTGCTGGTGGGAGTGTAAATTGGTGCAGCCACTGTGGAAAATAGTATGACAATTTCTCAAAACACTACAGACGGAAAGTCCATTTGACCCTGCAATTCTACTCCTGGGTACATATCTGAAAAAAACAAACAAACACTAATTCAAAACATACATGCACCCCAATATTCATAGCAGCATTATCTACAACTGCCAAGATATGGAAACAATCTAAGTGTTCATCAACAGATGAGTAGATAAAGAAGATGTGGTATATATATATACACGATGTAATACTCCTCGGTCATAAAAAAATAACAAAATTTTACATGTGCAGCAATATGGATAGACTTGGTGGATATTATGCTAAATTAAGTAAGTCAGACATGGAAAGACAAATCCTGTATGATATCACTTACACGTGGAATCTAAAAAATACGACCAACTAGTGAATTTAACACAAAAGAAGCAGACTCACAGATATAGAGAATAAACTAGTGGTTACCAGTGTGTGTGTGTTTTTGTGGAGGCAGGGGGGAATGGGGCAGGGGAGTGGGTGGTACAAACTCTTGAGTATAAAATAGGCTCAGGAAACATAACTAATATTTCATAATAGCTATGAATGGAAATTAACCTTTAAAATTGTATAAACTTTTTTTAATTAATAAAAATTTTAATTTGTTTAACTGGCTGGACTCCTTTGAAGTTCCTATATTGCATTTAAAATCCATATGCTCACACACAACCTACAAGGCCTTATTTGGTCTGCCCTAACCTCACCTGTGCCAAGCTCTCCCGTGCTCACTGCACTCCTGATCCCAGCCTTCTGTCAGTTCCAGATGACGCCAAATTCATGACTTCTACCCTGCCTTTCCGCTCCCTGCCCCTCTGCCTGCAACTCTGCTCTTCTGGCTCTTCCATTTGCATTCTGCACTTTCAGGCTCGGTTTGAAAGTCACCTTCTCAGAGAGCCCTTTCTAAAGTAGGTTCCTCCTCTCATTTTTCTCTATCACAGACCTTGTTTCTTCCCTGTAATGATTTTATGGTTTACTTATTTATTGGCTGACATTTTCAGTAATGGCAAATTCTGGGAGGCAGAGAATCTGTCTTCATCTTAGTGCTTAGCACAGTGCCTGCGATTTATAAACAGCTCGATGAATATTTGATGAATGAATGAATGAATGACTCCTTGAAATCAAAATTACATACACACATACACACACACTTTGCTTGAAGACATAATTTCTTCTGTTTTCTACCTTGTAGCATAGCTATACCCCCACAGGTAAAGTTTTCTGATACTATTACTTTCCAGCATCAGTCTGGTCAGATCATATTATTCAGGAGGTGTACAGAAGGTAATTCCTCCCTCGATACACATAGGAATGAAAGGGAAAAAAATCAAGCTACTAAAAATTCCCTTCCTCTGCAGACTTTTAAACTGCTAATCAGCACAAGCAGCTTGTAGCAGATTGAGCTCAAAGTGTTGCTGAAATGGCACATAACTAATTTCAGGTGATTTAATATCTTACATTGCCCTAGTGAAAATATTGACACAGAAGAAGAATATGATTTGGAGTCTTTCTGCACTGCTGAATTCGGTGTTAGCTTTGGAGCCTCTATCAAGGCATTTCCATTAATCAACACTGCTGAAGAAGGAAGTCTGGGTGTGGCATCCAGAAACCACTGCCAACTTGGGAAAATGCTAGAAAATGGGCAAATGCTAGTTATCTGGGTATGAATATTTAGAAGCCCTTTCCAAAAATGTATAGTCCACTTGGTCCATTTCAAAATCACGTCCGGCAGTGTTTCTTGAGTGGTCAATGGCACATGTCTGTAGAGGAAATAGTCTCCCAAATATATTGTCAATACTCATAGACAATTAGTTTTGTTAAGATAAATACGATGTTAAGATTCTTCTGGCAAAGTCACATCTTACTAACAGCATCTATAAGCACAGAGTTTTCTGTTTTGGTTTTGTTTTTTATAAACAGGTCTGGTATACACTAACTGGAGCTCCCAGGTGGCTCAGTGGTAAAGAATCCACCTGCAATGCAGGAGACACGGGTTTAATCCCTGGAGAAGGAAATGGCAACCCACTCCAGTGTTCTTGCCTGGGAAATTCCATGGACAGAGGAGCCTGGCAGGGTATAGTCCTTGGGGTCAGAAAGAGTCAGACACTACTTAGCAACTAAACAGCAGCATATACTGACTATTCTAGGGTCCAGAGGTCATTATTTTATTCATAAGAGCATTCTCTAGTATATTATTTCATAAACAACTCTCATTAACTTTATGAAAGAGAATAGTTAAGCTCTTCTCCTGACAACATTGAAAATAATACAAAAAGCAAGGAGACTTTTCCAACTGCCATACAGGAAAGTCAAATTGAAATTATGGGACATCAAAAAGAAAAATAAAACTGTAGTATTTTGAATTATTGTGCCATACACTCGCAAAAATGGATTTCACCCTCATTGGGTCAAACTTTAAATACCAGTAATGCGATTTCTCTCACAGTACTTCAATCTAAAGCTGTACCATTCGACACAGTTTTTAAATATCATTTGATCAATAGTGCTCCTCTAAAATACAGCAGTGCTTTTTAAACCTCATATTTTGTTCACATATTCTGGCAGCTAGGTCTCAGATCCTACATTCTTAGGTTTAAAATATGTCAACTACATATATTCCCACTCAGAACATGCATTATACCCATTTTCAAAGGTGTAGGCTGGAAGCTAACAAATTTGATTAAAATAACTGATTCATGGAGTCAATAAATGAAAAATAAGTGGAAACATTGAAAGTCAAACAAATTCAGAAATCATAAAATGGCAAACTCAGAAGTAAATTTCACCACTGAATCATTCAATAGATGTCAATGACACCTTTGTCAAAGTCAAGTTGTAAAGCTTTTGAGAGATGCTTCAATGCACAGAACAGTTTTATAATTAATCACCTAGTATGTGGCCAAGAAATAGATGTCACTTTTTGCCCTCAATAAACATGCAGTGGCAAAGGCGAATCCACTGACAATTTTAAGAGGTTTTCACTTTGCTGATGAACGCTTTATGAGAAAGCATAGCCTAAGAGAGTGAATGCAACGTGAGGTTTTGTAGATATATAAACGATCAATTATATACACATATGTGTGTGTGTGCATGTACTTAAATGTGTTTAAATTTTCAACTTTTAGTCTTTACATTATGCCTTGCCACTGTTACTTATTAGATGCGTGTAATTAATCTTTATAAGAAGTTCCTGCAGAAGAGTTAGAATATTTCACATCACTGTAACTATTACTTTATAAACTCTACTAATGGAAGCACTTCTTCAAATAGAACTCTGAATTTGTGCATTTCTCGGTATGGATGAAAAATTCATAGCAATTAATACAGGGTGTATTATTCAAAGAGCTGTCAGAAGGAAGAACTAACCAATACTGTGGGTGTTTACTTTTGTACTTTTTCTTCAAGTAAAATTCCTTAAAGTTGTAAGTTCATACAAAAATATAAACAAGAATTTGGAGAATCGTTAGAGTTCATAGTCAGATCCTAATATTGGAATTCATTATCATTAATTTCCTTTCCTCCTCTGTTTTTTTCATTTCACATGCATATTATGTATAGAAAACTGACCACAGAATGGCCATATCTGCATTATCTGAGCTTGCCTAACTAAGAACGAGGTCCTAGAAATAGCAGTACTCTGAATCAAAGAGAAGATATTAACCCAAATGGAAAAAAAAATGTCAGTGCTGTTTTTCTGTTGGTTCTCTGGCCACATCACAAGGTCACTGGCACCAAATGGTCCTATAACGGCTCAGAATGCCCATACCCTTGACCTCTCTGCCAATAAAGAAGGCATCTGGCCGGCTCCCTAAACACAGATGCCGTGAAGTCACCATCTTCCAACTATGCTTGGCTTCCTCTAAGCCTACTCCAAATTAGGGTGGGAAGGCCTTCCAGAACTTGAGAAAAGCATGCAAATCGTACTTTATCACATCAGGTTTTCTCAAACAGCACTAGATTACACTATGCTTAAGTATATGATGTTGATGTTACACTGATAAATACGGCTAAAAATCAAATGCTCATTAAATAGGGTTTGAACATTTTTTATTTCAGAGAAATTATAATTGCAACAAAATTTCTTCTTCACCTTTCAAGCTCTGCCTCTTCTCTGACATCTTTTAGTAGTGCAAGGAAATCCAACCAGTCCATTCTAAAGGAGATCACTCCTGGGTATTCTTTGGAAGGACTGATGCTAAAGCTGAAACTCCAATCCTTTGGCCACCTCATGTGAAGAGTTGACTCATTGGAAAAGACCCTGATGCTGGGAGGGATTGGGAGCAGGAGGAGAAGGGGATGACAGAGGATGAGATGGCTGGATGGCATCACCGACTTGAGGCACATGAGTCTGAGTAAACTCTGGGAGTTGGTGATGGACAGGGAGGCCTGGAGTGCTGCAATTTATGGGGTCGCAAAGGGTCTGACACGACTGAGTGACTGAACTGACTGACTGAAGCTGGAAGTAATTCCTTCTCTATTTCGACCACATATCGTCAATATATTCCAATACAATGCAATACGTCCACTGCATTCCAATACATACATTGGCATTTATGATCCTTTATTTTGCAGTGCACTTATTTATGTACATGTCCCAGCTCTTTAATTGGACTGGAGATCCATAACATTTCAGGAATGCAAGACACTATAAAATGCATATATACTCATATTAATAACATTTTATGGGCATGCACTTAGTAGAAACTGTAAGCATCTTCAGGCCACCACTTGTGTCTAACTCATCTTGGAATCTGTCTATCCAACGTTGTAATTTCCACACAGTAAGAACTTCCTAAATTTTCATATAAACACTAAATGGAGAAACAGAATGAAGAGAGGATAGGACTGTGATGAATTTTTCTTAGGGATATTTTTACCCTCCTGGTGTTCGGCTGCATGTCCTAGAATAGTACTCTCAGTACTGAGAGGATCTTAGAAGGTGGCTTTGGGCATGATGTAAGTGAACATCCTTTGTCTTTTAATCCTTCTGACTACAGAAACCTGAAAAGCTCAAGTAGGTCCTATTACATCATTACCAGCACTTTAACCTTACCAATCTATTTCATAAAGAAGGAACAGGACTGAAGCCCGAGGCCTTCAGCAGGCAACAGGATTTTGCTAGAATGTAGTGACCTTGGGCTGCTTTCACTGTATTCACGTATGTATGCACCTTTCATTATTTCCCCCGGTGGTATTTCACTGATAGCAATGAAATAAAACTTCCATTTTAAGTCATTGTCTTTATAATGAGCTAGCTAAAAATTTACATGAATAATGGTAGATGGCACAAAGATAGGACAAAAACTGTGACAATGGTTACATTTCAGCGAGTACAGTCTTAGAGCTGGAGATTATTGAGTGATCTGTAACTTTCAGAAGAAAGGAGAGCAGGAAATGTATTGAGCAGACAGACAGGAGCAGCGAGCTGTTCAGTAACAGGAGAGGGTCTCTAAGGATACAGGAAAGCAGAGGGAATCATGAAGGCTGAGTCCGGCTGGCTGTGGAAAGCAAGTGTGACAGTTACTTGGCTGTCAAAGCAGTAGGGAGCCAGGGGGAGTTTTTAGGAAGTAAGTGACATAGTGTTCAAAGTGACAAGCGAGAAAGGGGATTTTAACTGTGACATTTAGGTCTTAGTGGAGAAGGGTGACAATAAAAGGCAGAAATCCTGTGAGAGAAAGGTTGCAGTGGTCTAGTGATTAGAAGACTGAACAAGGAATTTTCCGGAATGGCTCATGAGAAATAAATCTCAGTGTGTCAAGAAGAAAGCTAAAGTGAGTTTTACAGTTGTTTAAAGTAGAGAAAGAATACAGAGGACAGAGAATGGCAAACTGCTAAAGGGAGATGAGAGAAAAGATGCTCTCAGCTTTTTTACAGTAAAAATATATTTTGCTATATCAAAAGAAACTACACGGAAACCTAGGAAGCTTGTGTTTCAGTAGTTCCAATCATTTTTTAAAATAGAAACTCATTATAGAAACCTCAGCTTAAACTACCACGGATTTCTGTCATGTGTTTCATTTTTTTTTCCCTCAAATCCAAGAGAACAGAATTTAACATTTATAAGGCTTCAGGTTATATCATCGAAAAATGAAACCTGTTCAGAAAATTTGTATTTCTTAAATAAGGAAACCTTTATCAGTCACAAATGATTTGTTATTAAAAGACCTTTAAGACAAAATCAGACAACCTGAGTCCAAGTTCTGCATTCACACATATGAGTTTAATGAGCTTCCTTAACTTTCTGAACAGGATGAATACGTACCTTGTGTAAATAACTAGCTGTTATGAGTATCAAGTTAAATGATGCACCTACACAGTGTCTTTCATTCAACGACAATACACAGCATTACCAGGACAGAATTAAATTCACCATAGCACAGCATTTTAGGATTATGTATATTGCACATTGCCTGTTGAAATAATTTTTGAAATATGAAAAATATGGTGCAATACCTTTCAGCAAGACTGCAGGAGAAACACATCAACTCACTTTTATCAGAAGGGTGGGATTCACAGGTACAAGAAAAATGGTGTGCGTGGTTTCCAAGCACTTACAGAAAAATGCCATGCTATAGAAGGGAGAATATGATGGAACATTTTGAGAAAATAGAGAAGCATTGAGAACACAAATTGAACCTGCATCAGGCATGGTGGTAGTTGTTCTTTAGCTTCTCTTGGTGAACATCTGAAGAGAAAGAAATATCCCAAGAAAGCTCCCTTGCTGTATCTTCTTCACCTGCTTCTTGTTCTGAGCACAGAAGATATAAGAATAATGGTCCTTGCTACCCATTAGCATCTTCCCATTACAGTCATGCTTCTGAAAGTTACAGGTAAAGGAGGCTTACAGCCAAATGTATAATCATCATTTCGGGCCAAGAAGCCTGCTTCCTTTTCCATCTGTGGCTGTAATGGACAAATAGAAGGAAATGGAGCAGCTCTTTTCTTTCCCTCCTAAAGTCTGGAGGTTTGCACAATCTAAGTAGTCCCCTTGATTCCTGGCATTCCAGTTTCACCTTGGCCCTTCTGACTCTGATGAAGAGCCTCCTGGTTCTGCCAAGCCCAAACCACTTCTAAGGTAAAAGGAAAAGAGTAAGGATAAACATAAGTGCAGCAGAGGACAAAAGCATCAGAAAAACCCATCTCACTAAAGAATCTTTGGCCAAAACTATTCTCGGCCAACTCACTCCTCTTTTCTCTCAGCTCTAGCCTCTCTCTCCAGACAAAACTGTGGGTACTTCCATGGAGCCCACGTTCATCCTCATGTCACACTCCCTTCTCAAAGTGAGGTTTCTTCCTGAGCTGAAGATATTTAGGAAGATATTTAGATATTTAGGAAGATATTTATGAAGACTTAAGATACTTAGGAAGTGGGGAAGAGAAAGGAGTGTCCACTCGGGACAGTGAATGGTTCTACTTGTTCAACTTTCTAATCAATCATGTATGGAGTAAACAGTGTCACAGTAGGATTGATAATTCTGTTATGAGCATGGCTTTTTACAAAATTTCTTCCTATCCTGTCTACTAGAATCCTCCAGCAATGTAGTTAGAGGAGTCCTCCCTTCGAAAAGGGGTTGGTCTTTGATAGCTTGGACCAATGGATTATAGTGGAAGTGTTGCTCCAGGGCTGGACTTTAACAAAACTGATAGTTTTCTAAGTTGAGCTCTTGGAGCCCTGAACCATCATGTTAAGTCCAACAACCTGTTGGAGAGACCGGTGAAAAGGCCATGTGGCTACAAGAAAAGGAAAAGGAGACCAGCTGAGCTCAATGCAACCGGCCAAAGCAGGAGACATGCAAGCAAAGCCATCCTGGGGCCACCAGTCCAGCTTAGCCACCATCTGAAAATCACCATGTGACCTCAGTTGTCATGCGGAAGAGCTGAAGAAATCACTCACAAAATAATGAGATGTCATAGAATGGAATTTTAACTTGTTTACTGTCATGCGGAAGAGCTGAAGAAATCACTCACAAAATAATGAGATGTCATAGAATGGAATTTTAACTTGTTTAAGTTATGGCTTAGTTTACTATGATCAGATCAGATCAGATCAGTCGCTCAGTCGTGTCCGACTCTTTGCGACCCCATGAACCGCAGCACGCCAGGCCTCCCTGTCCATCACCAGCTCCCGGAGGTCACTCAGACTCGCATCCATCGAGTCAGTGATGCCATCCAGCCATCTCATCCTCTGTCGTCCCCTTCTCCTCCTGCCCTCAATCCCTCCCAGCATCAGAGTCTTCTCCAATGAGTCAACTCTTCGCATGAGGTGGCCAAAATACTGGAGTTTCAGCTTTAGCATCATTCCTTCTAAAGAAATTCCAGGATTGATCTCCTTCAGAATGGATTGGTTGGATCTTCTTGCAGTCCAAGGGACTCTCAAGAGTCTTCTCCAACACCACAGTTCAAAAGCATCAATTCTTCGGCACTCAGCCTTCTTCACAGTCCAGCTCTCACATCCATACATGACCACAGGAAAGACCATAGCCTTGACTAGGCGAACCTTTGTTGGTAAAGTAATGTCTCTGCTTTTGAATATGCTATCTAGGTTGGTCATAACTTTCCTTCCAAGGAGTAAGCGTCTTTTAATTTCATGGCTGCAGTCACCATCTGCAGTGATTTTGGAGCCCAGAAAAACAAAGTCTGACACTGTTTCCACTGTTTCCCCATCTATTTCCCATGCAGTGATGGGACCAGATGCCATGATCTTCGTTTTCTGAATGTTGAGCTTTAAGCCAACCTTTTCACTCTCCACTTTCACTTTCATCAAGAGGCTTTTTAGCCCCTCTTCACTTTCTGCCATAAGAGTGGTGTCATCTGCATATCTGAGGTTATTGATATTTCTCCCGGCAATCTTGATTCCAACTTGTGTTTCTTCCAGTCCAGCATTTCTCATGATGTACTCTGCATATAAGTTAAATAAACATGGTGACAATATGCAGCCTTGACGTACTCCTTTTCCTATTTGGAACCAGTCTGTTGTTCCATGACCAGTTCTGTTGCTTCCTGACCTGCATACAGATTTCTTAAGAGGCAGATCAGGTGGTCTGGTATTCCATCTCTTTCAGAATTTTCCATAGTTTATTGTGATCCACACAGTCAAAGGCTTTGGCATAGTCAATAAAGCAGAAATAGATGTTTTTCTGGAACTCTCTTGCTTTTTCCATGATCCAGCGGATGTTGGCAATTTGATCTCTGGTTCCTCTGCCTTTTCTAAAACCAGCTTGAACATCAGGAAGTTCATGGTTCACATATTGCTGAAGCCTGGCTTGGAGAATTTTGAGCATGAGTTTACTATGAAGCAGTAGATAAATCGGACAATGCCCCTTCACATTTTACAAACTGCTATTAATACATGATTACATTTATGAAATCAGCTTTCATCATTGCCCTTCTTAGCTACACATAAGCCTCCAGGTATTTTTCTTCCAAACAATAAGCAGCTTGTATATTTCCCCAATAATCTCATATGCAAAACACATATCTACTGAGTTCTTAAACATATGGTGAATTCCCAGTACACAATTCAAAAAAGAAATGATGAAAATAACATGAATTGAATTTCAGAAGTCAATGGAATGGTGATGGTACTTAAAAATCACAGTTTCCCTAAGTGATAGTAATAATATACAAAAATGCACCATGATTCCCTTGCAGAGGGTGATACGAAATCTCATCTGCAAACAACAGTACCTTGGATAGTTACCAGTGCATTGCTTCTAGAAGGATATCTTGTAAAAGGTTTGGAGGTTTTATCATTGCTGTTTTGTATTTGTATTTAACATTCTTAAGCAGCTGTATCACTAGTTAAGAGGGTTTTGGATGATTTTCAGATAAACGATCTGTACTCCTTTAGGTGATACACAAAAATGTTTCTTTGTTTTATCTTAAACTGCATTGTGGTTTCTTACTGACTCAGAAACAGCCATATCCCCATGATCTCTGAGTTGTCTTTTTCTAATCTTTCTATCCTTCTCCTGTGCTGAAGAGATGTTAGCTGTGAATTCTTTTGTCTGTGAATGAATCTGCAACATTTCCTTCATCTGTTCTAACCTGCAATTTACACTTCCTCATCCACTAAAATAAAACAATTGAACTTACTGAGATGGTTCTAAATTAAAAGTAAACAGTCACTGAATGAGGCAGGTATTTCCGTAATAAAATGTTTGCAGTTGGTGAATTTTTGCAGAGATAAGATTTAGGTTGCTATGAATTTTTTTTTTTTTTTTTTCAGTTCTTAGATACTAGCCTAGGATTTAAATACTGGAGGTAGCTATGAGTAAACTCCAAATGAATACCTGTCATTATAGTCATTGATCTCTATTTTCAGTCTTATTTACAGTAGTAAAACAGTATGGATAAAATGAGTGTTTAATATCATTAAATACTGAATGTATCATTCAGTATTTTAGGACATCTACACAGGTCAAAATAAAATGAGATTGAAAGGATTTAATAGCATACATTAATTATAGAATAATAAATTACTCTGTATAATTCAAGGTCTCCAATTTTATCTTTTAAATATGTATGTACTTGGAGTAGCTGCATAATTACTTCAGTCTTCCTTCCACCTCAGTTTTAGACTGGGTTGTGAACAGTGCACTCCCTTCTGCCCACCCCATGCACGTATACACTTACAGCCACCCACATAATCTTGTTTCATTTATGGAACTGGTTTTAAATAACCAAGAACATATTGGAATGCAATCTTCAAACATACTAACAGCATTGCAAATCCAGCTGAATAAAAATCAAGAACAGGTCTTCCGTTCCTTTCATAGGACACAGAACCAAATGTGCAGCCAAATTATCCTCCCATTAAGGTCACATTCTCATTTTTGGAAGAGAAAATCAAAGGCGTCTACCCCAGAAGCATCCAGTCTGTTAAACCCCATTATTGAAATGAACTTGGGAAAGATGACACACACCTTCCTGTCCCTCCTCATCAGTTCAGAATTTGGAGGGGCAAAGGAAGTGGAATGCATGCTCAATTGGGGCAGTAAATACTAGGCTGTAGGAGACTGTTTTACTGTTAAATACAGTAATGGGTTTTTAATGGCTGCTGTCCAAAGTTACACTGGAGAAAAATGGTTTATTAGTAATAATAATAGCTGGCACTTTTATCTTCAAAGCACTTTACAAATATTAGCTCATTAATCCTCTGACTGCCACTGGGAGGGTGCATTAATGTTTTTATCCTCAGTTTACAGCTGGTGAGACAGGAAAATAGAAGGTAGAAACCAAGTTTTCAAAAGGAGGTTTTGTGTATGGAGGTCAATTTCCAATTCAAACAACTCATATAAATTTTTATATATAATTGAATGGTATTCACTCTGACAACTGTCATTCCTTTTTTGAGGGGATAGTAATTAAGGTCAAATCCAATTTATTTGACCTTGATTCACATGAGATGCACCTGAATTGCTGATTCCTGGTCCTTTAGCACTATTTCAAGCAAATCAATTGTGTTCAGAATCTATTCAGCCCAAATCAATTACATGCAGAAACTTGTATGAATGGAAAAAGGTCTCTTGAGACCCTTCGAAATTTAGCTCCACTGAGAGTTGCTGGAGATCACAATGTGAAACAGGTTCAAGGTCAAATTTAAACACCTTTATTCTGGCTTTCTATTTTTAACCATTCACTCAGATCTCCTTTCTGGAAAATACTGTATGTCTTAAACTAGTGAACAATAATGAACAACCCAAACAGTCTATTAATCCTTCTGGAGTAGTCTGTAGATGGTAAAATTATTATTGGTTTTCTTTCTTTACTTGCCACCAAGGACAATGTTTTCAGTTCTTTGCCATTGTACAATGCCTTAAGTATTTTAATTGAATAAATTATTTCCCCACTGTGTCATTAGATGCATTGTAGAGAACAAGTTTACAAATTCTCTGAATTTATAATACAAAAATAAACGCATTTGTTAAGGAGCCAAGTGCTATACTCTAAAGAAGGAGGCATGGATGAAACAAAAGGCTTATAGCAAATTCATTCCATATAGTCCAAGGAAATGGGATCTACTGCCTAGACAAAGCAGAAAGCAAACACATTTCTGCCACTATCTATTACATAAAAAAGTCTTTAGGAGTCAGTGTTCGAGAATGCTATTTATATTTTGCATATTAAAAAATTAACATTTTGGGGGCTGGTGCACTGGGACGACCCAGAGGGATGCTATGGGGAGGGAGGAGGGAGGAGGGTTCAGGATGGGGAGCACGTGTATACTGGTGGCAGATCCATCTCGATGTATGGTAAAAGCAATACAATATTGTAAAGTTAAACAAAATAAAATTTAATTAAAAAAAAATAAAATAAATAACATTTTTCCAAATACCTCATACCCCCAAAATCAAATACCTCTCAAAATTCCCAAATATATCGACCATGCCTAGAATAGGGTTGATTTTTCTCTCTGAAGCCTTATCTTAATTGACAGCTGCTAATAAAGACAGTGCCACCATTATGATAGGTGTCATTTTCAAAAACAGCCAGCCTGGGATACGGCATCTGCCATTGCCAACTATATCTATCTTAATCTGGAGTGGCACATACACCTTTGTGGAAATGCCAACCGTGTAATGCAATTGGTTACATATAATACCCAGATGTGAGGGAAATCTATGCATATTGAGATTACAGAGTATCAGAAACATTTCTGCCAAGAAATAAAAGATGGTAATGAAGGCAACCAAAAGGTTTGGTGAAGGTGAAGGTTGATTTTTACATATACTGGTTCAGGAGGACTCAGACATCATACACTTTTATGACATGATTTTGCAGAAAACACGAATGTCTTTCTTTCGCAATGTACCTCCCACATGGGAGTGTCTCACCCACATGGGAGTGTCTCACAGCAAATCTTTGCAATAAGAATTTTAAATCCTCTTTTTAAATGTCACCACTCTGAGGATTAGTATTCAATATCATTTAATACTTAAGGAGGAGCCCATAATTATCTATTTTCCACATAACAAAATAATACACAGAAGAGGCAAATCTGGATGGCCCTTGACAAAGACCAAAGTTAGAGAATCCTGCTAATCACGGGGTGCCGGTACTATGGACATTGCCCAGGTGGGAAATGAAGTCCAAGAGTGAAGAGAATGGGTATGTAATGAACTGAATGTGTGTCTCTTCCAAATTCATATGTTGAAACCCTAATCTCAACGAAAAGCTATTTGGAGGTGTAGCATTTGCAAGGGAATCGGATCATGAAGGTGGTGCCCTCATGAATGTGATCAGTAGCCTTATAAAAGCGATACTGGAGAACTCTGGAACTCTTTTTGTCATTCTCACTATGAAGGTATAATGAGAAGTCGGCAGTCTGCAAATCAGAAGAAGGCTTTCATAAGAACTAGACTATGCTGGAATCCTGATGTCAGGCTTCCAGTCCCCAGAACTGTGAGAAATTTCTATTGTTTCTAAACCTCCCCTTCTGGGGTACTTTGTTACAGTAGTCTTGACTAAGATGGGGTGTCTAGGGGTCTGCTGGACTCAAAGGCAGCACAGGGTAGTAGTAAAAAAGCTTGAGGCTGGAGATTAGATACTTTTGAGTTGGAATACTACTGCTTGGCCACTTCCAAGTCATATTGTGTGACCCTGGACAAGGACACCCTATGTCCGTGACACAGCATTAAATGAATATTATCATAACAGTACTTTCTTCAAAACACTGATGCAGAGATTATAAAATACATCATTAACATTTAGTAGATCAGATCAGATCAGATCAGTCGCTCAGTCGTGTCCGACTCTTTGCGACCCCATGAACCGCAGCACGCCAGGCCTCCCTGTCCATCACCAGCTCCCGGAGGTCACTCAGACTCGCATCCATCGAGTCAGTGATGCCATCCAGCCATCTCATCCTCTGTCGTCCCCTTCTCCTCCTGCCCTCAATCCCTCCCAGCATCAGAGTCTTCTCCAATGAGTCAACTCTTCGCATGAGGTGGCCAAAATACTGGAGTTTCAGCTTTAGCATCATTCCTTCCAAAGAAATTCCAGGATTGATCTCCTTCAGAATGGACTGGTTGGATCTTCTTGCAGTCCAAGGGACTCTCAAGAGTCTTCTCCAACACCACAGCTCAAAAGCATCAATTCTTCGGCGCTCAGCCTTCTTCACAGTCCAGCTCTCACATCCATACATGACCACAGGAAAGACCATAGCCTTGACTAGGCGAACCTTTGTTGGTAAAGTAATGTCTCTGCTTTTGAAATGCAAAAAAGCAAAATGGCTGTCTGGGGAGGCCTTACAAATAGCTGTGGAAAGAAGAGAAGCGAAAAGCAAAGGAGAAAGGGAAAGATATAAACATCTAAATGCAGAGTTCCAAAGAATAGCAAGAAGAGATAAGAAAGCCTTCTTCAGTGATCAATGCAAAGAAATAGAGGAAAACAACAGAATGGGAAAGACTAGGGATCTCTTCAAGAAAATCAGAGATACCAAAGGAACATTTCATGCAAAGATGGGCACGATAAAGGACAGAGATGGTGTGGACCTAACAGAAGCAGAAGATATTAAGAAGAGGTGGCAAGAATACACAGAAGAACTGTACAAAAAAGAGCTTCAAGACCTAGACAATCATGATGATGTGATCACTGACCTAGAGCCAGACATCTTGGAATGTGAAGTCAAATGGGCCTTAGAAAGCATCACTACGAACAAAGCTAGTGGAGGTGATGGAATTCCAGTGGAGCTATTCCAAGTCCTGAATGATGATGCTGTGAAAGTGCTGGACTCAATATGCCAGCAAATTTGGAAAACTCAGCAGTGGCCACAAGATTGGAAAAGGTCAGTTTTCATCCCAATCCCAAAGAAAGGCAATGCCAAGGAGTGCTCAAACTACCGAACAATTGCCCTCATCTCACACGCTAGTAAAGTAATGCTCAAAATTCTCCAAGCCAGGCTTCAGCAATATGTGAACCGTGAACTTCCTGATGTTCAAGCTGGTTTTAGAAAAGGCAGAGGAACCAGAGATCAAATTGCCAACATCCGCTGGATCATGGAAAAAGCAAGAGAGTTCCAGAAAAACATCTATTTCTGCTTTATTGACTATGCCAAAGCCTTTGACTGTGTGGAACATTTAGTAAGGGACAGGTAACTGTTTGCCTGGCATAGCCTCAGTTCTGTCTCTAGCACAAAGCTGTTACTCAATAAAAGCCTTTAATGATTGGTCACTGTCAATGTCTCATAGCACATCCAATAAATCTATCATTTAATCAGTCAATGTATAATGGAATTAAGGAAGCTATAAAAAAATCAAATCTCCTTATATTTGGGCAGGGTTATATTTAACCTTCACAGTCCAACTCTCACATCCATACATGACCACTGGAAAAACCATAGCCTTGACTAGACGGACCTTTGTTGGCAAAGTAATGTCTCTGCTTTTCAATATGCTATCTAGGTTGGTCATAACTTTCCTTCCAAGGAATAAGCGTCTTTTAATTTCATGGCTGCAATCACCATCTGCAGTGATTTTGGAGCCCCCCAAAATGTCTGACACTTCCCCATCTATTTCCCATGAAGTGATGGGACCAGATGCCATGATCTTAGTTTTCTGAATGTTGAGCTTTAAGCCAACTTTTTCACTCTCAAGAGGCTTTTTAGTTCCTCTTCACTTTCTGGCATAAGGGATGGTATCATCTACATATCTGAGGTTATTGATATTTCTCCTGGCAATCTTGATTCCAGCTTGTGCTTCTTCCAGCCCAGTGTTTCTCACGATGTACTCTGCATGGAAGTTAAATAAGCAGGGTGACAATATACAGCCTTGACGTACTCCTTTTCCCATTTGGAACCAGTCTGTTGTTTCATGTCCAGTTCTCATGTATGGATGTGAGAGTTGGACTGTGAAGAAACCTGAGAGCCAAAGAATTGATGCTTTTGAACTGTGGTGTTGGAGAAGACTCTTGAGAGTCCCTTGGACTGCAAGGAGATCCAACCAGATCACTCTAAAGGAGATCAGTCCTGGGTGTTCTTTGGAAGGAATGATGCTAAAGCTGAAACTCCAGTACTTTG
Organism: Tragelaphus eurycerus; assembly: GCA_935064755.1. Lineage (NCBI taxonomy): Eukaryota > Metazoa > Chordata > Mammalia > Artiodactyla > Bovidae > Tragelaphus > Tragelaphus eurycerus. The sequence goes on from CAKXYN010000001.1 coordinate 42,333,709, forward strand.
GCCACCTCATGTGAAGAGTTGACTCATTGGAAAAGACTGATGCTGGGAGGGATTGGGGGCAGGAGGAGAAAGGGATGACAGAGGATGAGATGGCTGGATGGCATCACCGACTCGATGGTCGTGAGTCTGAGTGAACTCTGGGAATTGGTGATGGACAGGGAGGCCTGGAGTGCTGCAATTCGTGGGGTTGCAAAGAGTGGGACGCAACTGAGCTACTGAACTGACTGAACTGAACTGATATTCAACCTTGGACAGAAAACTGGTGAATTTTTCAGTATTTCCCCTAGACTCATTGTATTCCCTCAACTTATATATTAATTCTGAATTTGCTTTTTAAAAACAAATCAGTTATACAATATTTCTCTTTTCTTTCAAAGAAGGAAATTTAAAAGCTGTAGACTATATTATGAACTGAGTTACATATGATGGTATCTGCACTTTCATTCTGGCTTCACCACTGCCCAGCCCACTATTCAACCTTACTTCAGTATTTTTCCTCTATAAAATAAGCTAACAACTTACCCCTTTTTGTCTGCCCTGTTGTTGAAAAAGTCAAATTAGATATGGGAAAATTCTGTAAAAACCTTAAAGTACTCAAACAATGATTTTTTTAAACAGAAATATTCAGCAGTAATCTTCTAAATAAATGTAAATGCTGTGTTGAATGTCAGTTCAGTTCAGTCGCTCAGTAGTGTCCGACTCTTTGCGTCCCATGAATTGCAGCACGCCAGGCCTCCCTGTCCATCACCAACTCCTGGAGTTCACCCAAACTCATGTGCATCGAATCGGTGATGCCATCCAGCCATCTCATCCTCTGTCATCCCCTTCTCCTCCTGCCCCTAATCCCTCCCAGCATCAGAGTCTTTTCCAATGATTCAACTCTTCCCATGAAGTGGCCAAAGTACTGGAGTTTCAGCCTCAGCATCAGTCCTTCCAATGAACACCCAGGACTGATCTCCTTTAGGATGGACTGGTTGGATCTCCTTGCAGTCCAAGGGACTCTCAAGAGTTTTCTCTAATACCACAGTTCAAAAGCAGCAATTCTTCGGCGCTCAGCTTTCTTCACAGTCCAAATCTCACATCTATACATGACCACTGGAAAAACCATAGCCTGACTAGACGGACCTTTGTTGGCAAAGTAAGATCTCTGCTTTTGAATATGCTATCTAGGTTGGTCATACCTTTCCTTCCAAGTGTTGAATGTCAAGGGTCTCAGAAAAGGTCAATACTTGTCTTCCACTTGAACCTTTGCACAGGAGATGTATTTTTCTTTGAACACATCAATATGTAAGACATCCCATAGTAAGCTGATATCCTGTCACATCACTTTGTTTAGTGGTCTTCAACACAGTAACAAACTAAATTCACAGTCAGCTCTAATAGCAACAAATCATTAAAAATCTCCAAAAATTTCTCACCAATTTACTTTCTATTACTTTGGAAACTATGTTTCTTAACCAGGGTAAATACAAATTTCTCATATCAGGATGCTACCAATATATCCCTGATCTAGTTTCTCATCCTCTTTATCCTGGTAACACTGCATCACAGAGGGGGAGCCCTTCAGAGATCCAAATACCCAGGTCACAATGACTTTAGGCTATCAGAGTATTATCTGAGGGTATCTCCACTTCTTGGGCACATCTATAATTCCTAGAGTTAAAATTACCACTTATAGCAAAAGCTTCTATTGGGAGGAACCTCTGCTAAAAATGCAAACCTGTTACCAAAGAACCTAGAATCCATTGTTTGCCTTATTCACTGTGCTTTACAGCTTTCTCTTGGAAGGCAGAGATAATTCAAGGGAAAGGGCAAGTTTGTTTTGAAGTTTGAAGCTTCAACTGAAACCCACTTCTGGCCATGAACATGCCCACCTGCAGCAATGAAGGAGGATCAGAGGAAGGAATAACAAAGGGGAAGGGAAATGATGGCCTTGAATGCAGATTTCAGGATTCTCCCTTTTGTCCAGCTTTTGGCAATTCGGGTTTTCTTCTTCCCCTTTATACAAGTTCTATAAATGTGAAGCCTTCAGGGTGTGCTGGATATTTCTCAGTAGCTCTCCAGATTCATATTTACTCTCCACCTTCCTCCAGGCTGCTCTGTGCAGAGGGAACCAACTGCAGCAGATCACTTGGACCAGGCTCCTTCGTCCTCTGACTGCTGATGGGTACAGCCACTGGGAGGAAGAAGCAAGAGATCCTGGGGTAGGAGGAGACCGGTGTCCTGCGACTTGACAATGGCTGTGTTTCTCTAAAACCACAGGTTCTGTCTGCAACCTTCCCCAGAGCTATGGCTCCCATCTTTCAGTAACTTCTTTCTCCTGTTTTCCCTCTAGACTAAGGGCAGTAATAGCCCAGGGTTGCCTCAGCAGCCTTTCCTTGTTAGCTTCCCTCAACTCTGTCCCAAAAGATGTGGTTGGTTTCTTCTTTAAACTCCCTTCAATTGTCCCATTTGAGTACCACTTATATACAAGGGGAAAAAAAAAATCAAGTGAAAGCAAGAGAGTGTCAACTTTTACTCAGAGGAGATAAAAAACTCTGGGTCCTTTACCACTGCCAAGAGAACATGCTACCCTGTTCCTGTGGATGGCACTCTGCCACCAGGGCATTCAAGTCCAATACTGCAAGATCATCACGTTTCTCAAGATGAGTCAGAAATGTGAATTTTATGTGAAATCCCTGGTTTTAAAATATTGGCTTAAGTATCTTCTAAATATGTCTTAGGCCAAAGAAAACACATATGTAGGCTGGGTTCAGTCCAAGGGACATAGGGCTGGATCTTAAATAGACTATGGTGCATCTTAAAAAAAAAAAATCTGCTTTTCATTATAATGCAAAATTATATCAAGAAACATAGAAATTCTCATCTATACAACTCTTTCCTACACAATTAATTAATCTAAAAACAATAACTTTCTCTCCCTCATTTGAAATTTCATAGCAAAAACAGAACTATCTGGAACCCAAAAGTGACAAGAATCTTGATATCTAAGATTGTTCTAAATGTATGAATCTAATCTAATCATGTAGTTTCTGCATGGCTCTCTCCATTCATCTGCAAAATCAGGATAATGACTTTTTCCCTACCATCTTCACAGGGACATTTGGCTGAAAAATGAAATAATACATAGTAAATGAAAAGCACATTTGAGCTCTTCAGAGAATAAAGTGCTGTATAAACCAAAGGGATTACTAAGAAAAACCTCAGAGGTTAGTCAGAGCTTTTCTTCATTTCCAACCACATTTCATGATGCCAAGGTAACTGTAAGTCAATGCCTCGGGCCAGCACAATGTTATAGAAGACCTCTCCAAATCTAAGGCGGTGGTTCTCAACTCTGGCATTACTACTTCACCGGAGTTTTTCAAAAATCCACATGCCTGATCACCACTTCCAAGAATTCTTACTGAATTTATCTGGCTTGGCAGTTTTTAAAAAGTTCTCTAGATGATTCTCATTTCAGTCAAGCCTGAAAACTGCTACCCAGGACTTTTCAAACGTGAAGAAATCACTACCTGCATATGTACATCTAATTGATGTAATCAACAAAGTTCCATGATTTTAATAGTAACATACTGTGCTGTGCCATGCTGTGCTGAGTGGATCAGTTGTGTCTGTCTCTTTGCTCACCATGCTCTTCTGTCCATGGGGATTCTCCAGGCAAGAATACTAGAGTGGGTTGCCATGCCCTCTTCTAGGGCATCTTCCCAATCAGCTGAGCCACCAATAAGTTCACACTTATTCATATACAGACACACTCATGTCTATCTTTTATCCATTCACACACTGAGCATGCAATAAAAATTATTATAATAAGAAGCCAGAATTTATTGAGTGCTTAATGCATTCTAGTAAGTTGTCTACCTAGACTGCTGCATATAACACTCATAATCACACACACAAGCTGGGTACAGATCTGTTGCTGTTGTTCAGTCACTAAGCCGTGTCCAAATCTGTGCAACCTCATGAACTGCAGCATGCCAGGCTCCTCTGTCCTCCACTATCTCCTGAGTTTGTTCAGTTTCATGTCCACTGAATCAGTGATGCCATCTAACCATCTCATTCTCTGCCACCCCCTTCTCCTTTTGCCTTCCCAGCATCACGGTCTTTCCAATGAGTTGGCCCTTCACATCATGTGGCCAAAATATTGGAGTTTAATGAATATTCAGAGTTGATTTTCTTTAGGACTGACTGGTGTGGGTATAGATAGTGCTCCACATCTCCATAGACGAAATCAGTTTTAGGGAGGTTACAATGACTTACTCAGGACCACGCATTGAGGAATTAACAGAACTGGACTGGGAACCCTGGTAGCCTGACTCTCACAGCCATGATATTTATGTAATAACTACCACACCCTGTTTGCTTCCCACTGTGACAGAACCTGTAGTTGTTTAAAAAATAAGTAAAATGAAGCATGTGGCCACAAAAAGATTCTGCCATCTGATAGGGGAATTGTGATGCAGACTAAATTTCACAGGTTAAACAGGAAACAGGACACTGTGGTCCCTGGAATGAGGGAGAGGTGGATTGGAAAATGGGCAATGCCTGGCTTTACCAAGCTTCTACTTCACAACTATAGAGGAAATGAGATGTACTCAGACATCCGAAGAGAGAAAGTAATAAGACCACTAGGAAAAAAAAAAAAAACACCTGGTCAAAGAACAGACTGCATTTATATATTAGCCATTCAGCACATTTATTATTCTTATCACCTCCTGGTATCACTTGGATTGAATGTTTATGCCTCCCTAAATTTACCAAGTTATCATCTCAAGCAGCAAACCACAACTTTTGAAGAATTCACCACAGTTCAAAATTTATTTCTGATTCTTACTGAAAAATTGTATACAAACCCAACTGTAACACACATGTAACACACACACACACACACACACACACACTCTTAATGTGATTTCCAAAGAGGTAAACAAGTTGCAATTTTTGTTAGTAATAAACTAATGTGAAAATAAAGTAAAAATTTTTAGAAAAATTGTAATAACTGAAAACAGAATATTCTTTCTCTTTGTACTTTTATTATCTCAACACAATGGGAATGTAAGCAAGACCATTTTTTTATCCACAATACATAAAATCTCAATTAGTTATGGTCTATTTGTGCACTGACTAAAAACATTCGTTAACAAAACAGAATTTTCTAGTTTACTGGATAAATATACCAGGAGAAATTGCAGAATAATGTTAGGTTGCCAAGCAACCGCTGCTCTACTCCCTCATTCATCAAGCTTCTTATCCCAGTGCTAGAGAATTCCAACCAATTTGTTTCTTGGGAAAATTATAGTGACTTTCAGTAACACAATAACACTTTTCTTCTCAGAAGATAAACTTAGATGTTCTTTTGATCAAAGGGATGTGTTAATTCATTATTCTCTACATGGTGCTAATGAGAAAGCTATAATTAACCAACTACACTATTGCGAAGCACATAAAATAAACTGCAGTAATTAGTAATGTTTAAGGTGTTAACCAGCCTCCAAAATTAGAAAATACAGAATCTTTCCCCCAATAAAGATGCAGAGAAAGGAAAAATCACCATAGCTAATTAAACTGAGAATTGTTTCCATTCCCTACCCCTTCTCCTCCCCAAAAGTGGGAGAGGCACAGGATCGCCAAAATGTGAGAGATTTCATTTTAAAAGCAGAGAAAATGGCTCAGTGCCAAAATTTACCTGTAGGTAGACATAAATGCTGGAGAATAATGTAATCTTTTCTTTGAAAGAATGCCTGGCACAATATTTTTCCAGGAATGAATAGAAAGAATATTATGCTTTCACTCATTAGCTGTGTTAGCATATTGTATGTAAATCACCATAATAATTGCATTCTCTTCAGAGTGAATTAGTTAGTTAGAATGAAGCTGTAATCAAAATGTTCATAATTGAAAATATAGTATTCTTGGTCTCGTTTTGAAAAAATAACAAGGAATACTGATTGAATCAAATACAGTACATCACTGAAAATAGCCTTCGTATACATTGTTTCTCTAGATTATACCTTAGCATATCAATTAGCTCCCCAAATCTGGATTTGTCATGGTTTTTTACTGTTACCCTTTGTCTTCAGCCTAACTTCAGCTTTCCATGTGCAAAATCTAAGATTGACTTTTTAGATTTTAGATTTATATAAAATAGTAAAAAGCTAAATTTTGTTTCTAAAATGTATTAGACTCTATGGCACTGCTGGCTGTCATAAATCAAAGGGCAAAATAATTTCCAATAAATGGAACATTTAATGCCAATGCTCCTGGGAAAGAATATGTAAATGATCACATGAATTTCAGGCAAGCTGTCACAGTAATTCCTCAAGGTACCCTTTAAAGATGACACATTCACTGTAAAGAAGGGGGCATTGGTTGTCTTGCAAAAGTCAAACTTGAAGCAATACTCTACTATATGAACTGATACAGGGCTTCCTGACATTCATTTCTTCAAATCTGATGCCATTAGCCACCCTTTATTACTTAATTTTCTTTTATGAGATAAAAATTGGTAGAATCTCAAATCTGCCTTAAATCATTACTTTCACTTAGATTTACCCATAAAAAAAATGAGTCTGTCTAAAATATTTTGAAAAGCAAATTTGGGTCAAACAACCTTCAATCTTCAAAGATTTCAGAAGCTAATTATAAAAACCAAGCTCCAATCCAGCAAATATTTTCCTAGGTGAGGTCTATTTTGTAAAAGTCATAAGGAGCTTTGTGATGGTGACATCTGTCTGGTTTCACTTGCTTCAGAGCCATCAAAATATGCCAATATTCTAAAAAGCAAGTAATTTTTAAATGAAGTTAATACTAGTTCATTTAATGACATGAATTCCCTTTAAGGTAATAAATATATTATGTGCAATATCAAATTCTAGCAGACCTGTAATTAGGTAAAGGGGATATATAACTTGCTCATTACTGGATATGTTGGAGCACCTCTACAACCAAGAGCAGTAATAAACATCCATAGCCTTTTCTTTAAAGGAAAGGACCCATAAGGTGCAACAGAGAACAATCTGGAAAACATACATTAATCATCACAGTCCTGAACTTCTGCAGTGAAGAGCAGAAATATGCCTGGAAAGAGATTTTAATGAACTGTCCTAGCCAGTACTCTCACTTGCCCAGAAATAACTTTGTTTTCATTTATTCACTGACAATATTCAAGAGTTTGTGAAAAATGGTTATACACTATGTGCTCTGCCATTACTGGAGGGAAATCCACAGCAGTACTTTTAAGGCCATAAAGTAGAAATCTCCATTAACCAAGTTAAATTTTGAAAGTCACAGGGTGATCCATCCCAAAAATAATGAAATTAAGACAAAGCCAACTGCAACATTAGCAGATGAGAGAGGAAACATTTTTACACAAAAAGCAGTAAAATCAACAATCTTTTGTTCTCTTATTACTAAAAGTTTCCCTACACAGCTTTCTAAGCTTCTTTCTCCATCCCGGTTGGTTAACTGATGTCTTCCAATCTTCTGGAAATCAAAGCTTTGTAGAAGATGAACTGGACAGTAATACTAATGTCAATCGACGGTCTCCAAAAATTAGAAATTAGTATTTTGCCTTCAGTAAAAACTCAGAGAAAAAAGACGCCCTATCTACTTAAATTGAGGATTAATTTACAGTAACAGAAACGGGGTCAGCAACTATAACTTTAGTGTTGATTACACAGCAGACGCTGAGCTAAACTGTTTACTGGAATTATCTTACTCCACTTGCTCAAAAACCAGAAAAGGAAGGTATTGATACTATCCCTATTATTTAAAAGGGGAAACTGAGGCATGGGGTAAACGACTCGTCCAAAACCACACATCTCAGAGCTATGAACCCACGTCAGCGCGGCGAGAGACTCTGCCTTGCACGAGCCCAGGTGGCTCACCAGTTGCCCACCTCCGCGCGCACGCGCATACGTGCCCCCAACCTCGGGCGTTCCGTGAGCGCGCCATCGCGCACGCGCATGCCCTGGCACCACTTGCCAGCTCTGGGGGCTCTTTGGGAGCACCCCCCAACCCAGGCGGAGCTGAACCCCGGCGGCACTCGCGTTTGGCTGAACCTGAGTCTTCCTCCGCGCCTTGTCGCCCTGCTGTGTCACTACACACCTGCCTTCAGTAGCTCACCTCCTACCCCTTCGCCGCCCGCCCTTCGGCTGACAGCCTGACCACCCAACCCCGCGCTCGCCCCAGGATGCGACTCGGGGTGTGGGTACCTGAGCCCTCGCGGCGGTGGCTTCTTCAGCCCCTGGCTTTTCGCAAGAATTCCTCAGTCCTGCCCCCCGCTGAGAAAGTGAGGCTCGCAGTGAGCAAGAGGAGTGGGAATGAAGGGGCTGGCTGGCGTTCCCCAGCCTCCCCGCTCCAGTCCTAGCTCTCCAGATTTTAATCACTTTCTCCCTGCTCCCCCCCAACCCCCACGCACACTCTCACTCAAAAAAAGAAGGGAGGGAGAGAGGCACAAAGAGGAAGAAGGGACCATCCGTGACTGGCATCTCTAGCTCCCCCAGCTCCGCTACCAGGGAGCCATGGCAACCACGCCCCCGACCTGCCCCCTCATCCCCTCGGTGGTCTGGGGAGGTGGAGCCCCTAACCCTCCCGGTTTTCTCGTCACCCACCCCCGCCCCACCAACCCAGGTGTCCAAAATCTCCCTTTTCAAGCTGACAGCGCGTATCAAACCTCACTGGCATGTGTAATCGTCCCCTGAGAGTGGGAGCAAGACAGTGGGGCGGCTGTGTTGGCGAAAGAGAACTGAGCCCTACGACCCAAGAGATGGTAGGGGGCAGGAAGGAGTCATGCCAGGACTAACCCTCAAACCCAGCTGGACTTAGCAGCCCCGACCCGGGTGAGGCTGGAATCTCCAGGAGGGTCTGGAATCCCCTCCAGAGGGTAGCAAGAATGCAGGTAAGGGAGGCTGGAGAAAAGACAGAGTCAACCTACCTACACATGACCAGGAGGAGAAAGTGGGAGCTGGAAGATTCGAGGAGCCGCTTTACTCCGTCCGACCGACCAGAACCTCCTGAATCCAGCCTCAGCCACCAGGGGGCGGGGCTGGGAAAGGGGGTGTCTCTAACTGACCGAAGGCTGAGGGAACCTCGGACCACCCTACTTTGTGCAATGATGGAGCCCTGACTACGCACCATCACCGACCCACCATGGGTTGAATCCCTCCCCGCTGGAGCAAACCCATTATCCTCCTTTGGTCTTGCTCAGAGTTGGGGAACTCCCCGGGGCTAACAAGACAGAAGCACATGAACCACCGCCCCCACCCCCTATCCCCGGCACACCTGAGTCGCCCCCAATACCGGATCCTTTCTGTACCTTCCTTCGAGGAAACCGCTCCTTCAAGCTGGCTTGGAGCGGGAGAAGGGCGTGGAAGTCCAGCAGCTCCCGGCGGATGCACGGGAGTTTCTCGCTGGCAGCTCCCAGCCGATCTGCACGCGGGTCTGCCCGCGCGGAGAGGCCGCCGCGCCCCTCCCACCGCCGGCAGTGGCCGAGAGGACGCGGACCTGTTCTGGCTTGCTCTCGGATCCACACCCTCCCCGCAGAGGGAGGCTCGCGCAGCTCCTCTCTGCGGTGGTTCTGCCCACCCACCCCACACCCACGCCGCTTATTCCCCCTCCCTTTCCTCGCTCCCTTGGGACAGCGAGAGTTACAGGCTTAAGACTTTTATTTCACGGTGAAAAGCAAGGCACGAAGCCCAAACTTTGCTCGCCATTTTCTACGTATATGGTTAAAAGAGGTAGGATCGTTGCCCCTTTTATCTACAAAAGAGAAATTTTAAAGTCCGTGTGCCTCCTGATAGCTCCACTCAGTACGTATGCCAGACACAGGTCGCCAGTCTGGTTTTCTCCCAGAGCTGCATGTTGGAGGGGTGTGGTGCCATGGACCTATTTTTTTGTTGTTGTTTTCCTTTTTGCTCTCATTACTCATTTAGAGGCGTGATGAGGCTTGCTATTTAATTTACAAATGATGCTACTTCCGTAAATTATTGGCAAATTATTGGTATTTGAATGTATGCACCTTCTATTATCATTTTTTAATCGTCCTATTGACTTATGGTCAATAATTTTATCATATTGTTCCCTATTTTTTCCTACTTATTCTGTATTAATTCACTAATGAATTAATTATAAAATAGAAAAAAAGTCTTGGGTGCTTATTTCCACTACAAAAGGCCACTTCTGTTGCCTTCTCAATTCCCCCCAAAAATGCAATTTTTATTTGAAGTTTCCAAAATTAATCTGGGAAAGTTACAATCTTTGCAGTATAAAGTGATTTTTATACCCCTTTCATTTTTTCCCTCACCATAATCGTATTTTCCAAAAATTTCACACAGTTCCACTTTTTGAAAAATTTTGTTGAATTTAAGTTCTCTTTGATGGTTAGAGAATCATTGACTTCTAAGTTTTACTTTACTAAGGCAGTGAGATTGACCTTACAGTCTGGTTTTGTCCATTGAACAATGAGGGCATTTAGAGATGTGAGCCCCCCTCAGAGTTGGATGCTGCTATAGTGAGCAGCAAGGGGAAGGCAACTCAGGATTCTGCTTCAGAAGCAACTGAATAAAATATTTTGAAAATGAATAAATGGACTTTTAAATTTTAATAATCGCTAACCTTGGAGCCCCAATTCTGTCAGTTCATGTGTGGGCATGGCTCTTACTGACTGTGTGGCAAATTGCAAATGCAAGTGAGGGCAGGATATGTCCTGAGTTTAAACTGAACTGCTGGAGTAATTTCTTTGCCTGAGGCATCATTATTCACATGACATGTTTTCTAAAGTAGAAACAAAGATAGAATATTGAATAAAATTCCAACAGGGAAAGTACTGTATCTGTAAGAAAACATTTCAGAGGTCAAGAAGACACAAAGCTAAGTTGATCTCCTGAGTATATCACCTTCTTGTAAGCATCTACTGAGCAGAAGACTCAGAACTCCATCCTGGTCAAAGCAGCAGAGTGCTGAAACCTATTGCTCTTCTTTGCTTTATGGTATGTTTGCTTGACATTTGGATCCCTATTTTAAAAAATAAATGTTTGTTGAGCACCTACTAATTATCAGTCATTGTTCTAGGAGCCAGGGTACAGTGGAAAATTCAACAGGCAAGGCTAGTTGCTTGTTTTTAAATTAACTACCCAAAGATATATAAGAGAATAGCAAGGCATGATACCTGAAACAAGAAGATAATGTGTCAGTTCTTAAACATGAGTTTTTCTTGAAAGAGGAAAAAACATGATTCTGCATGTAAATCAGGAAATAGACCAAGGCAATGGCACCCCACTCCAGTACTCTTGCCTGGAAAACCCCATGGATGGAGGAACCTGGTAGGCTGCAGTCCATAGTGTCGCAAAGAGTGGGACACGACTGAGCGACTTCACTTTCACTTTTCACTTTCATGCATTGGAGAAGGAAATGGCAACCCACTCCAGTGTTCTTGCCTAGGGATGGGGGAACCTGGTGGGCTGTCATCTATGGGGTCACACAGAGTCAGACACGACTGAAGTGACTTAGTTGTAGTAGTAGTAGTAAATCTATGGCTTAAGGACAAACATTAAATCCTCATGTACACAAAAAACTTTACCCCAGGCAAGTACATTTTAAGAAAGAAAGGAGGAGGAGAGGGAAAAGGTAGGCTAGGGGAAAGGAAGGAAAGGAGGGAGGAAGGAAGACAGACAAATGATTAACCAATCATTTGAGAAAAACAAAGTATTTTATCCAACTAAAGGAAGTTTGTTTGTTTGTTTGTTTTTTAAGGAATTCAAAATGGAGGCAGTGACTTAAACTTCCACATCCAAGAAACACTTCATAGTTATTACCTCCAAGGATAATTTCATATTTTTAATACATCATCAAGGACAGGCAACCAAGAAACTTAAGAGATCTACTGCCTCTGCTTCTAGAAAGACTGGACCCTGACACCAGAAGGCAGCCTTCAGCCTGAATGGATGTTTGCTGAAGATACCTTCTGCTGCTGCTCTGAAATCCTCTCTTGGCTCCCATTCTCTGGTCTGACACTCTATTCAGCACATTTCTCACTCTACAAACAATCCTTATCTATCAGCCATCACACCTTTGCATGTGGGTGCTGGAGAAAGACTGGATACTTATGTCACATGAAAATGTGATTGCATTAGCCTTGAAAGGTGTGAATTTCTTGCTCACAATTGAGGAAGATCCTGGAAAATAAAATTTCAGCTATCAAATCACAAATGCAAGGGAGAAAAGGAGTTCTTTCATGAATAGAAGCAGAAGGTGAGAGAGATATGCTGGTCATCTGGAAAAAAAAGAGAAAGGATATTAAAAGCTGGGGTATTTTTCAGCTTTTACTGCTGATTTACTACCTACCCTCGGCCTGAACCATCATTTGGTATCATTCCCAGAGTAGGGCCATTGAAGGAATATTGGCTCTTGGCAAAGGCTAGTAGCTAGTGATATGGCATCATTCCTAGAAAAATTGTTTAGCAGAAGAGCTATAGTTTTGGAAATGGCATTTCAGTCTAGCAGTTCAGAATAGTCACAGATCGACAGAGGTTTTCCAGCCAACTGCTGTAATAAAGGAAAGCAGGATCTTTCCACTGAGGGATAAACCCTCAAAGGCAACCTTGGAAGTACAAAGCAGCCACCTTCAGCTTAGATATTAATAAAGCAAAAGAAGACCACATTAACTCTGAGGAGTTAAAATGACAGAGTTGATACTCCTTTAACTTGTCCTTTAATGTGAGAACAAAAGGACATGTATTAAAAATCAAAGGGCAATAATTCTGGAACAAATAAAAAGGTAAAATCTTGTATTTCATGCTGTGGATCATTAATACATGTGATTCACCCTTAGGAGGTCATGGAACCAGATACTTTGACTGGATTTTAATAGGACTAAGTAATTTTATGGTCATTAATAACACTATACTTATATAGCTAAAACATTGCTTATATCTTGTCAAATTTCAGGTTTCAAGGCATTTGTTGATTTCTTGTAGAGATCAGAAAGATTTCCTGTCCTCCAATTAGAAACAACTAACTGTCGATTATGGCTGGCTTACTTTCATATTGGTGATTCGTTCCAAAGTCCTAGGCAACCAAGTTTTATTCACATTTACTGGAGGAAAAGCCTGATATTTGGGGAAGATGAGAATTTTATCTGAATCTGTACTCCAAACATAGTATAAAATCTTTTCAATCTGGTAAGGACCTAAGCTAGCATATTCTCCTATAGATTATTTTTATACTTGAGGTAGGTAAGGTTCAGAAATTTTCTCAAGGTGGTACAACTAGTTAGTGACCTAGAAAATATTTTTTTAAATCTCCTTGTTTTCAATCTTGTATCATTTTAGAATGTGACAAGCCACTGCCATTCTGGAAGATAATTTATTCCAATTTTGCTACAGCAAACAAAATGTATGCTAAATAGTGAGACAGTGAGTGATGCACAAAAATAAGGACTGATCATTACAAAAAAAACATAGTTCAGCTGAAGTAACGGACTTAGTTTATCTTTTTCATCTATTCTGTCCTGTTGGTTTTGGCCAATAAGTCTTACTGCTGTTTGTATAATGTAACCATGTTAGAGGAAAAAGGAGAGAACTAGTGGGTCTTCTTAATATAAGACATTATGTATGGCAGGATGTTTACTCCCCTCTCTCCTCCTGTCTCACCCCTCAAATCTGTTCTTTTTTTTTTAATTCCTGGGCACATGGCCACCTACTAAAAGACTGTATTTCCCAGTTTCCCTCATGACAAAGTGTAAACCTAAGACTAGGTTCTGACTAAAGGGACATGAAGAGAAATTTAGTTGGCAATTTCCAGGTCATCGACTTAAAAATAATCTAGATTCTTTTAGCTCTTTTTCCTTCTAGCTAGTCTGCAATGGTTAAAGTCTCACATTGAAGATGACAAAAGAGCATCTAGGAACCCGAGCTCCTGATGACTCTGTAAATCAGAACCTGCTTATTACCATGAATTGACTTTATCTCTTCTTTGAGCCCATGTCTTCTGGGGTCTCTGTATTATATTTATTTAGCCTTTCTCCTAAGTAATACAACTGTTACCTCAATCATCAGAGCAATTTCAGAGCAGTAAAGTAAAATAAGAATGGAGTTACAGTGGATACTGCTTTTTTTTTTTAAATTTCCCTGCATTTATCTGCATTAATAGGGCTCAACCAGTGCTAGGGAATAACAAATCCCCCGATGTTTATTTGGCTGATTGGAGGCTCATTCCAAAGCTTCCTCTCTACTTCTGGTCCAGGTTATACAGTCATGACCAACCAACATTTTCCATCCCTCTGCTCAGAGCAATGAAAGGCAGATTCAAAAGGAGTCAATCAGAGACGTATCTTGGACTTACTCTGAACAACTGGGATAAAAAGTGATGATTGCTCAGCAGGTCTGATGTAAGTGAGGCTGCTTCTTATCAACACTTAGAGCATGCCTGAGAATGAAAGCACCATGGGAGAAAGAAAAGGAGAGAGACAGATACTTGATATTCTTAGTTGAAGACCTTGATCTTCAAATAAGCTCGAACTTCACTGTTTATTAAAAGCTAAAACTGGAATAAATCTCAATTTGTAGCTAGGCAAATGGAAAAAATTTTTTTCCATAAAATAATTTGATCTTGTGATCAAAATCATTTTTTTCACTATAAATGCCAAAGAAGATTATTATCTTGGGATAAGTAACCTCAGATATGCAGATAACACCACCCTTATGGCAGAAAGTGAAGAAGAACTAAAGCGCCTCTTGATGAAAGTGAAAGAGGAGAGTGAAAAAGTTGGCTTAAAGCTCAACATTCAGAAAACTAAGATCATGGCATCCAGTCCCGTCACTTCATGGCAAATAGATGGGGAAACAGTGGAAACAGTGGCTGAATTTATTTTTCTGGGCTCCAAAATCACTGCAGATGGTGATTGCAGTTATGAAATTAAAAGACACTTATTCCTTGGAAGGAAAGTTATGACCAACCTAGACAGCATATTGAAAAGCAGAGACATTACTTTGTCAACAAATGTCTGTCTAGTCAAGGTTATGGTTTTTCCAGTAGTCATGTATGGATGTGAGAGTTGGACTATAAAGAAAGCTGAGCACCAAAGAATTGATGCTTTTGAACTGTGGTGTTGGAGAAGACTCTTGAGAGTTCCTTGGACTGCAAGGAGATCCAACCAGTCCATCCTAAAGGAAATCAGCCCTGAATATTCATTGGAAGGACTGATGCTGAAGCTGAAACTCCAATACTTTGGCCACCTGATGCGAAGAGCTGACTCATTTGAAAAGACCCTGATGCTGGGAAAGATTGAGGGCAGGAAGAGAAGGGGACGACAGAGGATGAGCTGGTTGGATGGTATCACCAACTCAATGGACATGGCTTTGGGTGGACTCTGGGAGTTGGTAATGGACAGGGAGGCCTGGCATGCTGAGGTTCTTGGAGTCGCAAAGAGTCAGATACAACTGAACAACTGAACTGATTGACTGAAGTTCTTTAGTAAAAGGGATGTGTGTGGCAACAAGTCTTCTTTCCATGACATTACCTATCTGGTTGGCAATGACTCCTTGAAATACTCTGTCTAAAGGATTCCACCCTATATCTGAATTCAGCAGGAAAGAACAAAGTGATCTATTAATGATGCCTGACATTAATATTGTACACGAAGTGATTCACATGTTCCATAGGTATTTGTCATCCTTGTTTTAAGGGATTCTTAAAATTTGACATAAATCTAGATGTATGGAGGCCTAACTTTTTTTAAAAAATTATGATATAATAGTACATTCTTTGGGGGCATATTTTTCACTCTTTAAAAGAGAGGCCTAGACCAATTAGTCTTCCCGTATAGTGTTTAGGGGCCATAGCTCATACTTTCAATTGACTTTTTTCCTGCAAAATAAACAATTTAATTAGCAGAGATGTATCTAAAGCACAAACTGCTGTTAATAGCATGTGTTTTACTGTGTTAATACAAACCATAATGCAATTATTTAGTCATTGCATTGGATTTATTTTCTTTCAGGGGTTAAATGAGACTTATCAATCTATTTTTTCGTGTTGTTTTCAGAACATGATAAACAGACAAACTCAATAAGGCATTCCAAACTCTATTTCACACAGAACAGTAACCCCACAGCAAGGATTCTGAATCCCCTGTTTGTATTGACATGGAAGATTTGCCTTAGTGTATGGGCATTAGTTCTTCTATCTTCTGCTACATAGCAGAATTATACTCAGTAAGTTTAAGGATGTCCATAAATGTGGACCCAGGATTTCCACTTCAGTAACTCTATACAATTTGAATAACTTAAAACATAGGATATTTACTGTCTTTCTCACTCAGGTAGTTTTTTGCCAGCTCATACTAAAACACTTAAGGGCACATAACTGTAGGCATGAGTAATACCTATAAGTATTACATAACTTATATTGCCTGTGTTCCCTTCAAACAAGCAAAATTTACTGACTTATTTATTTTTCCTATTGCTTAGTCTATACACTAATACAAATGTGAAACACATTTAAAATTTTTCCTATCTCATATAAAGAAGCCATCTTAAAAGTTTCTTCAAATTAAGTATATTTTAATATCTCAAATATACATAAAGGAGGAAATTTGATGATGAAAGTCTGAAATATTTCAGGGCCCCTAAAATATTCTGGTTCAATATCCAGAGAAAATATATAGGAATTGACAAGTACAATGAATATATGCAATGTAGATAATAACAAACAAGGCACAATTTCAGTTAAAACCCTTGAGAATATTTTCGCTAATGAAAAAACAATACAAAACAAAAATGTAAAGCTTAAATATAATTGCATTACCCAATTTTAGGACAGATGCCATTTTAGAGGTCATTAATTCATGCAACCATTTCAGAAAAATATAGTTCATTATGTGTTATTACATTGGGCGTCTCAGATGGTGCTAGTGGTAAAGAACATGCTGCCAATGCAGGAGATGCGGGTTCGCTCCCTGGGTCATACAAATCCCCTGGAGGAGGAAATGGCAACCCAGTCCGTATTTTTGCCTGGGAAATCCCATGGACAGAGGAGCCTGGTGGGCTATAGTCCATGGGGTTGCAAAGAGTCAGACACGACTGAAGCAACTTAGCATGAACATTATTATATTAATAAATAATAAAATCAGCAGTTATACTCAATAAATTTAAGGATGTCCATAAACTTGGACCCAGGACTTCTGCGTCTATGATTCTATAGCATGTAAATAACTTGAAATACAGGTAACTCAATATGCCCATAAATATTCAGTGATAAAATTAATTATAAATGCAGGAGAACATAGTTACTAGGTTGAACCATATGAAACTGTCCCTATGCCAATCCTGCAACGATAGTGATTTCATGTTGTTCAACCTAATAGATTATTCTGCAACCCTATGGTGATTAAACAGTGTTCTAAAATTGTGTTTTTAAAGATCTGTAATATAAGAAATTCTTTCCAATGTAAAGTTGTGGAATTCTAGCTAGGATTCCTTTCAGAACCAATCCTCTTATAGATAAAAGCTATAATGTATGGATAGAATGTAAACATAATGCTTGAAAGCACTGGAAAGTTTCCCCGAACAGGCAGATCCTGGAAAGGGTAGACACTGGAGGAAGGAGACAGCACTGGATGAGCGTCCTGTTTTATAACTTTTCACCAGAGGGCAGGACTCAGTCTGTCCATACTAAGTGGATAAAATAAGGAAAGAAAAATTACAGACTTACCGGCTTAAAGGAGGAGGACAGATTTTGCATACCCAGACTGACTGGAAAATGAAAGGGAAAAACCCATCAAGGAGAAAGTCAAAGGAAGAGAGTCCCAAAGTCTGTGTATAAACACTGCCCAGCCTCTGGCAATCCTCTGAAATATGCATTAGTAGGACAGTCTCCAAACAGCTCTGTTGAGGCTAAAAGAACCGAACTGAGATTTCAACCATCTACCACAAAAGGGACTCTCATTTGATCTCAGCCACATTTTACTGCCTTCTAAGAAAAATAGAAATCAATATTATTTGGAGAACATACAGAATCCAGAATCTCTACAATACTCAAAAAACAATCCAGAGCTACTGAATATTTGATAAACATTTGTGAACTCTACTCAAAGACAATGGAGATCAATCCTAAGATGATAGACACTGGACTTAGTGGACAATGGATTTAAAATCCAATTATATTTATATTTATACTCAAGGAAATAAAAGCAGATATTCTCAAGAAGCTAGGAAATATAAACAGAGGAATAGAATCTTGTAAAAGAGAACAAAAAGGAAATTCTTGATTTGAAAAAAATATAATAGCTGAAATTTAAAATTTTCTTTTAGCTTAGTAACAGTTTGAAGGTAACAATAAAGAGTCAATGAACTATAATAGAAACTTTTCAACCTCATCAATAGAAATTTTCCAACCTCAAAGACAGAGAACAAGTTGGAGGGGGAAAAATGAATACAGCTTCAAAATACTTAATATTTGTATAATTGGAGTCCCTCCAAAAGAGAGAAAGATGGGGTGTAATAAGAAATAAGAAATAATGGTAATAAAAGTTTGCCAAGTATTATAAAAGCCAGAAATGTATAGATTCAAGAAATTCAACCCCATAGCAGAATAAGCAAAAAGAAAGCCCCACCTAGGCAACACAGTAATTAAACTGCTGCTGCTGCTAAGTCGCTTCAGTCGTGTCCGACTCTGTGCGACCCCATAGATGGCAGCCCACCAGGCTCCCCCGTCCCTGGGATTCTCCAGGCAAGAACACTGGAGTGGGTTGCCATTTCCTTCTCCAATGCATGAAAGTGAAAAGTGAAAGTGAAGTCGCTCAGTCATGTCCGACCCTTAGCGACCCCATGGACTGGAACCTACCAGGCTCCTCCGTCCATTAAACTGCTAGAATAAATAAATAAATAAATATTAAAAAACAACCTTAAAAGAAGACAGAGAGAAAAGCAACATATTACATACAGTAGCAAATTAAAAATGTTAAAGAAAAAAAAAAAAAAAAGCAAAACTAGAATTCTAGATCCAGTGAAAATGTTCTTCCAGTATAAAGGCAAGATAAAGATAGTTCCCGATAAAAGAAAACTATAGAGAGTTATCACCCGCAGAACTGTCTTACAAGAAGTGTTAAAAGTAGTTATTAAGGCTGAAGGGAAATGATAACAGATGAAACTAAGTTCTTTAGGAAGAAATAAAGAATCTGAAAAGGGAAATATGTGAGTAAAAATAAAAGACTATTTTTTTTCTTTCAATTTACTTAAAGTAAATGTAACTATTTAAACTAAAAGCCCTAGCTCTTACTTCCAATAAAACTGAGACAATTCTCCCAACTAAAGAGAAAATGATGGGCTTCCCATTTGGCCCAGTGGTAAAGAATCTGCCTGTCAATGTGGAAGACACAAGAGACACAGGTTTGATCCCTGAGTCAGGAAGATCTCCTGGAGAAGGAAATGTCAACCCACTCCAGCCTGCAGGCTACAGTCCATCAGATCAGATCAGTCGCTCAGTCGTGTCCGACTCTTTGCGACCCCATGAACCGCAGCACGCCAGGCCTCCCTGTCCATCACCAGCTCCCGGAGGTCACTCAGACTCGCATCCATCGAGTCAGTGATGCCATCCAGCCATCTCATCCTCTGTCGTCCCCTTCTCCTCCTGCCCTCAATCCCTCCCAGCATCAGAGTCTTCTCCAATGAGTCAACTCTTCGCATGAGGTGGCCAAAATACTGGAGTTTCAGCTTCAGTATCATTCCTTCTAAAGAAATTCCAGGATTGATCTCCTTCAGAATGGACTGGTTGGATCTTCTTGCAGTCCAAGGGACTCTCAAGAGTCTTCTCCAACACCACAGTTCAAAAGCATCAATTCTTCGGCGTTCAGCCTTCCTCACAGTCCAGCTCTCACATCCATACATGACCACAGGAAAGACCATAGCCTTGACTAGGCGAACCTTTGTTGGTAAAGTAATGTCTCTGCTTTTGAATACGCTATCTAGGTTGGTCATAACTTTCCTTCCAAGGAGTAAGCGTCTTTTAATTTCATGGCTGCAGTCACCATCTGCAGTGATTTTGGAGCCCAGAAAAACAAAGTCTGACACTGTTTCTACTGTTTCCCCATCTATTTCCCATGCAGTGATGGGACCAGATGCCATGATCTTCGTTTTCTGAATGTTGAGCTTTAAGCCGACCTTTTCACTCTCCACTTTCACTTTCATCAAGAGGCTTTTTAGCCCATAGGGGTGCAAAGAATCGGACACAGCTGAGCACACAGTGCACACACACACACACACACAAAAGAGAAATGCACATATCACATGTATATGCAAACATAAAGATATGTTTCAATTATTTATATTTCCTGAATAAAAATGTAGCATCTTTCATAATGTAGATTTCATCCAGAATTTATTATTAGCACAACTACAGAAGCCTACAGAGATTTTACAGAAAGATCAGCTCAATTAGATAAAAACGAAAATCTTCTTTTCAGATCTAAATTTTGCATCATTATCTCTCTAGGAAGAGATCATTAAATTATGATTTAGTCACAGAGCTGTTTACTGATTAGAATGCAGAACAGTTAATCATTTGCATTTGAAACAAAGTGGAATATATATAGATAATCCACTTTAAGATGAAAGAGCTTAAAATTTATCTAAATTTGAATGAATTGCTTAAGAGGAAGTATGAAACAACTCTCTGCTCAATATAGTGTGTTTTTTGTACTATATAGGCTTAAAGAAGACCTGGTTTTGGTGGAAACAGCTAGGGCTGATTAATTGACAAAAGTCTTACACACAAGGTAATTAACAACAATTCTTAGATACCAAACAAGTTTTCTTTGCTTCATCCAACGAAAAATACATTTGGGAGCAACTTTTGTTTTTGTTTCTCAAAATTAGACTGATGTTTATTCCAGGATCAGATACAATTATCATGAACAAAAGAAAAGTATTTCAATATTTCATCCAGTATTTATCATGTCTTTTCTTTTATACAACAGTTGGATATCATGAGCAGAAGATATTTTTAATTTTTCATAATTATCTAAAATCAGAAATTATAAAAACATCATGTATAATGCAACTTTGAGTTTTCAAGGCACTGGTAAGTATTAAGAGTCCAGTTAGAGAAGAGGACATGATCGAATAAATAAAAGTTTGTTTTATATTCCCAAACTTTTTATTTATAAAGTAAATATTTGGAGGATACCATGTTTTTAACACAAATAAAAATACCATAAATCTAATGTACATCCAAATGCAATTTTCCACTAAATGCTACTGAAATGCTGCTGCTGCTAAGTCACTCCAGTCGTGTCCGACTCTGTGCGACCCCATAGACGGCAGCCCACCAGGCTCCCCCCGTCCCTGGGATTCTCCAGGCAAGAACACTGGAGTGGGTTGCCATTTCCTTCTCCAAAGCATGAAAGTGAAAAGTGACAGTGAAGTCGCTCAGTCGTGTCCGACTCTTAGCGACCCCATGGACTGTAGCCCACCAGGGTCCTCTGTCCATGGGATTTTCCAGGCAAGAGTACTGGGGTGGGGTGCCATTGCCTTCCCCAGCTACTGAAATAAATTGCAAATAAAGTTTCTATAAACTGATATTAACTGGCAGCCTAATTATGTCTTAATTCATGCACCCACTCCAAAATTTAGATATAGTGAAAATATAAAATGCTCACCAAGATATCTACTGAACTGTAATAATAATCTTTTGAAAAACTTAAAATGACATTGAAATATTTTTATTTTGATAATAAGTTAACAAGTTTACTAGGGATGAATTGCAAAGCCTTTCTGACTGATTCTTACTCATAGTATTTAAATGTCAAATTCTGTTGCCAGATTTTGAAGGTGATAGCTGGTCATTAACTTCTCTGAAAGTTAGTGAATAAAGCAAGGCATATGTTCCAGACTTGACGAATTACACACATCCATTATAACATCTAGAAAAGAAAGGCATTCCCATGCCAACCTTCAACCCTCAACAAGAATTTATTCAAGCCATAACTCCACACTGATGACAGAGCAAACCAACATAAAATGGGGACTTTACCAAAGGAATTGTTTATAGAGGGGTCAGAAGAGGTTTCCCGTAAAACACTGTGGAAGCCCAACTGTTTTGTTCTATTTTATCCTTACCGTAATAAACTCCCATCCTTTACATTATAGAATTTTCTCACCATCATGTGATCTTAAATGTAAGGTGAAAAATGCCCTTGTTGGAATTATCTCAAAGAGGGAAAATAAAAGATGTTCTCTGAAATGGTGACTATGGTTTTGTTCATATATCCTTTGGCAAATGAATTAGCCCCCTTGGGAATTGGTAGTTAAATGGAATTCTGGTTGTGGGGAGCATCACCAAGTTTGTGCTTACTTACATCAGTAGGTATAATCTTGTATACTTGTTGAAGATGGATGACTTTGTTTGTGCTTTTGATTCCCCAGAGACTGGACTTTAGTAAAAGGATACAGAAAGTGTTGTTAAATGGGGTATCTATGGTGCATGTTAAAGTCAGAAAAAAAGTACATAATAAGGTCAGAAAAATAAAAGCCTTAAACATGAGCAAACATTGCTTCCCTAAGTCAGCAGGAGTAATGGAGAGAGAGAGAGAGGGAAAACGTAAATCGTATAGTACATACTAAAAGTGCTTCACCTAGAAAACACATTTAATAAGTTTGTTTCATATTTCTTGAGAAATAAATAACCCTATCAATAAAAAATGAGGTATTCTAGGGTCAAAGCAGTAAAGTGAACATTCAGAGTTTAAAAGGGAATTGGAAATTAGACACAGGCTCATAACTGACAACCAGATGCATTTGTGAACCTTATACTTTATGAGCATTTCAGAGGCCCTTCAAGTGAAGAATATGGTAAAACTGTTTAATGATACCATTGTTCATATAAATTATCTTAGGAAAAATAAAGAGCTTATAAATTTACTGAATTATCATCTAATGTATACATATGTAATCTGCATATGGTAAACATGAAAAACAGCTAATTTTCCAATACTTTGGAATACATGGAACTTCAATATGTTTTACAGACCACCTTGAATATCTTAGAGAAGCAATAATTCCTTTCTGTATCTAAATTTGGAGACCTTCACTCCCTGCCTTCATAACAGCCTAATCCTTACCAAGTGATATCCCATGGAGATTTTCAGTATCTGCTATAATGGGGATTCCTTTCATCTCAAATGTAGCTCTGATAGCAGTGCTGCTTGCAGGATACTCAGGAAGTGAATACAAGTGGAGCATCCTGTTATGAGCTGGAAAGCACAGGAGCTCATAAGAGGGGGAAGCTCTTTGCCTTTGGTGAGGCAAAGCAGGAGCCTCACCACTTTGCCAGGCCAATGCCAAGCCTCCAAAAACAAAGGGATCTTTCCTATTAGAAGGACAAACAACTCATGCCAGGTGAAATGCATTCCCTAAGGCTGACTTGTCTTCCCTCCATGCATCACTGTGGTTACAGTCCAATTTGTCCAAGTAGCCATTTCATTAAGGCCCTTGGTAAGTACTGGCTTATCATAGTAACTGGCCAAATTGAAAAACAAATCTATTCTGATAGGTAAACAATTTAAAATATCTCCTTGGTGTTTACAATCACAGTATTTGATCAAAACAACAGAACCACCAAAGTAAAGCCAAATAAGATGTTTCCATCTAAATCGATATTTTCTCACGATGGGAAAAACAGGGAAGATGCTCATATTAAGGATAATTCAGCAGAATAATCAAATTCTTAATCATCCTGAATACTGTATCTCAGAACTGTAATCAGTTGGGTTTTTTCCTCTAATTTTACAGCAGTGGAGATGGCTTAGCTCATGTTCATCATCTTTTTTGTCTTGTGACAAAGCACCACATGCCTTTTTAACAGTAAATTTGCCTTGATTTAATAGTGCTGAAAGTAACCAAGGGACAAAATAATAAAATTAATCTATCTTCTTAAAATAAAATGACTCAAATGTTCCCAAAGCATTTGCTTCGAAGAAGTTATATTTCAATAAGTCGAGCACAGGGAAGCCCTATATTTCAATAAATGATCAAGTATTTGCAGAATACATATTATGTACATGATCAAGTATTTGCTGAATACCTATTATGTACCAAGGGCTTCCCTGGTGGCTCAGAGGTTAAAGCGTCTGCCTCCAATGTGGGAGACCCAGGTCCGACCCCTGGGTCAGGAAGATCCCCTGGAGAAGGAAATGGTAACCCACTCCAGTATTCTTGCCTGGAGAATCCCATGGACAGAGAAGCCTGGTAGGCTGCAGTCCACGGGGTCGCAAAGAGTCAGACACGACTGAGCGACTTCACCTTTATTATGTACCAAAAATAAAAACTTTGAAATAATATGCAGTTCATCCTTTATTCCACATGAGACAATGCAATGGGGATTAACTTTATAATTGACCTTTATAAGGGTCCTGTATACAGGAATAGGGGATAATTGTAAGATTTTAAATTATTTTAAAACATTGATTCCTGGGACTTACCTAGTGGTCCAGTGGCTAAGACTCCACGTTCCCAATGCAGGGGCCCCAGGTTCAATCCTTGGTCAGGGAACGAGATCCCACCTGCAAAAACTGGGGAAAAAAATCCTACATTTCACAACTAAAGATCCCACATGTTGTAACTAAGACCTGGTGCGGCCAAATAATTAAAAAATAAATATTAAAAAATGATACTATTAAGTTATTCCTCTATTCAAACATCTTTGTGACCACATGAACTGTAACCTGCCAGGCTCCTCTGTCCATGGGATTTCTCTGGCAAGAATACTGGAGCAGATTCCCAACCCAGGGATCAAACACGAAGTCTCCTGCTTGGCAAGTGGATTCTTTACCACTGAGCCACGAGGAAAGCTCCAGATAGTAATATATAACAAAACTATTCCTTTCCTCCTTTTGCATTTCATATAACTGCAAAATAGAAGTTTGGTAGACCACAAGGCAGAGACTACAAAGGTTAATCAGTACTCTATTCCCCTTTTGTTCCTTGGATACAATTGAATTGGTTTTCCCAGGATCTCTTTCATCTGGATGGAATCATTCAACTGAATTCTGGTCAATGGAATACGAATGGAAGAAATATGCACCACTTTCAAGGATGGCTATAAAACAATCTTTCAAGTTTTCCCTCTCTTCATCTATGTGGCTGTAAGCAAAGGAGGAAACATCTGTGCTTCAAGAGAGAAGAAACTAGGCTCTCTGGATTAACTTTAAGAGAAGAGACATCCAACCTAGAGTACTTACAATAAGGTATATGAATGAGGAACAGATTTTATTCTGTACAGTCACTAGAATTTTGGAAAAGGGACATAAATTTTGTTATATCAGCAAACATCAATTGCTCTAATAATATTCATAAGATATGTTTTCCACAAAATGGCATTATGTTTTTAACCTTTACAACATAACCATCAGATTATTACAAAATAATTATTATTGATATTTTACTAAGTCTGAGTCATGATAACATGCCCTTGCTTATACTAATTTTCTGCATTGATCTAAAAATGCTGTTTCTATTTTCTCCATTTCTGTGAATGGCTGTGTTTTAGTTTGCTAGGGTTGCAATAACAAAATATCACAGACTGGGTCACTGAAACAATAGAAACATATTGTCCCATAGGCTTGGAGGCCAGAATTCCAATAACAAGGTGTTAATAAGTTTGCTTTCTTCTGAGACCTCTCTCCTCAGCTTGCAGATGGCTGACTTCTCACCGTGTCTGCACCTGATCTTTCTTCTATGAGTGCACATCCCTAGTCTCTGTGTGTTTAATTTTCTTTTTCTTATAAGGACACTAGTAAGATTGGATGAGGGCTCAGTCTGAGGGCCTTATGTTAATTTAATGACTTCCTTAAATGCCTTATCTCTAAATATAATCATATCCTGAGATATTGAAGGTTAAAGCTTCAACATATGAATTTTAGAAGGGACACAAGTCATCTATAGCAGGCACCAAGAATCATTCATTATTTGACCCTTGATCCTTCCCCCTGCATCACCTCATATATTTGCCAAGTCCGATTAAGTTTATCCCAGAATTTATCTTTCATTTCTGTCCCTTCATCCCCATTTCTGCTGCCACCTTGTCTATGACCTCATTTCTTTTAGTCAGAACTTCAGTAAATTGTCCTTCTGTATCCACTTCCCTACATCTCCAAAACATCCTACTATCTGCTCAAAAATCAGCAAGCATTTTCAACTACTTTATGAAAAAAAGATCATACTTTTAGACCTATCGTTCAAGAGCCTGGAAAATTGTGTGTCAACTATGTTTCTGCCTGTCTATCCTAATACTTGCTTTCATTCAAATTTGACATTTATTCCCCAAAATCACATCTTGTTTTCTTAATACTCAGCATTTAATTTCTCTCTTTCTTGCTCCTGGAATTCCTGAAGGTACCTTTTTATTCTCCAATAGACTGCTTCTGATCTCCAAAGTTATTTCATAGAAATTCCCCTCTGAGCTTCCATAGCAACTGGTGGAACTCCATTTTGTATTATCACTACTGTAATAATTATTATATTAGATCCTATGCAAAATGCTTGACATATATTACTTCATTAATCTCCCCATTCATCCTTAATAGCTGTAATTATTTACCCATTTTACAGATGCAAAAATGAATATTAGAGTGCTGAATGTCTTCCTTAAGCTTACACAGCTGAAAAGTGGCAGAGCACACACTTGAATCTGAGTCTGCCTGCTCTGGTTCCAGTGATTTTAAACACACAGTATATTACCTCTGCATATTTATACAGAAGTTTTTCTATCTGTGAGCTTTTCACTAATGTACTTCCAGGGATGTAGTCAAAACCATTTTACAAGACAGAAGCATATCAGCTCTGTCAGCTGTCAACAGATAGCAAGTGATATAGGGTCACTTTCATCTCTGCCACTGTGCTTACATACAGTCCATCTTTAGAAGCATTCATATTTTAGTCACCTTTGTAATACATAATGTCTACTACCTAGGGCATGTTGCATATGTATATACTACAAAAATGATGCACAAATCAAATGGAATTATGAAGACTGGCTATTTCAACCAAGATGATCACCCTGTTCTCACATATGATGGATAACCATCTATTAAAAAGAGAAAAGGACTCCCCTGGTGGCTCAGATGGTAAAGCATCTGCCTACAATACGGGAGACCAGGTTCAATCCCTGGGTTGGGAAGATCTTCTGGAGAAGGAAATGCAACCCACTCCAGTATTCTCGCCTGGAAAATCCCATGGACGGAAAAGCTTGGTAGGCGGCAGTCCATGGGGTCACAAAGAGTCGGACAAGTGACTTTAAGTGACTTCACTCACTCCAAAAGAGAAAGGAAAGGAAGAACTATACAAAATCAAAGTTTGTGTTATATTTTTTTCTCTGGATCATTTCTCCCCTCGTACTCAGGATGTCAGACATATACAGCTTTCAAAATATATTCTGGTTTAAAAAAAATGCTTTTTTTTTCACGGTACTTATGAAAGTGAGTGTTAGTCATTTAGTTGAGTCCAACTCTTTGCAACCTCCTAAACTGGGGTCTGCCAGGCTCCTCTATCCATGGAATTCTCTAGATAAGAATACTGGAGTGGGTAGCTACTCCCTCTTCCAGGGGATCTTCCTGACCCAGGGTTCAAACTTGGGTCTTCCACATTGCAGTCAGAGTCTTTATCATCTGAGCCAACAGGGAAGCCACTAATTATATAAACTGTTTCTGTTTGGTTGATAATATGTGTATATATACATTTCTCAAAAAATTAGAAATTTGGTGTTATCTAAGCTAAGTAACATTGGGCATTTATTTTAAAAATCATGACCATTCACTTTAATACTATGACTTAAATCATATCTACACCCAGTAAACTGAATAACTGAGATAGTAATCCAAATAATTCAGACCAAATCAATTTTAGTACAAAATAGTCAAGTAATTTTCCTCCTTGAATTATCTATTAATTGTTTGTACTCTGAACTTCACTTTACTAGTGAAGAAACAGCATTATTTCTAAATCAATATTACCAATAAGTCTAGATCATTAATTAGTAATATATTTTCTGAGTTCAGAAGGAAATTACGAGGCAGTGGCCGTGGGCATAACAGGTTGACTCTATCAAAAAACTAATTTTATGATCAATGCAGTTACCAAAAAAAATCTCAATATGGTCAT
This sequence comes from Tragelaphus eurycerus, assembly GCA_935064755.1. Classification (NCBI taxonomy): domain Eukaryota; kingdom Metazoa; phylum Chordata; class Mammalia; order Artiodactyla; family Bovidae; genus Tragelaphus; species Tragelaphus eurycerus. The sequence goes on from CAKXYN010000001.1 coordinate 42,361,857, forward strand.
CCAAATCGATTTAGTTGAAGCAACAAAACTACATCTGCATAAACAGAGACTGAAATTCACTTTTTCCATTGTGTTTTCAGTAGGTTAGCAAATGCAAAGGATCAATTTATAAACCTTCTTTTCCTTGGGTGTACTCTGGGCAGTCTATAGAAGGACAATTAGTCTCTGGGCCCAGAGAATCTTTACATTTCCAATATACTGTCTCAGTTTGACAAAAACACATACAAAGATATATGCGGGCTATTGTAGGAAGTTCTTCAAAATGAAGATATGCTTACAATGGAAATATTCGAAAATATGTTGGCAACAGGCAAATGAGACCTAAATTTAGCTTGAACTGGGGTAAAATGGATAAAGAGTGATTATGTCTGTTTTTTTTTCTGATGAGGTTAGTAGCTTGAATCATGACCTCTTGAGAAAAATAAGATGGAGTGTTCTAATGGATTTTTTCTTAATCTAATGTAGAAATGACATTGAATGATGGTTCCTAATTAGGATCCTCCTCTTCACCTGCATTTAGTGTGACATCCCCATGTTTGTTTTGATTATCTGAGTAATACAAAGCTAAGTTTCAAAAGGTGAACTCCTCTCTGCATTGAGGACATGAGAATGACCAATTTAAATTTGTACTGTGCAAATGAAGAAAAAGATGTTGCCTAGAATTTTCACAAGTATCTCATATTTGTATTGCAAAGACATAAGAATGATGAACTATGTTACAATATAGCACATCCAATTCCTGTACAAAATTAAATTATGCATTCTTGACTCTATTATTTTTCAGATATATAACATTAAGGAACACAGAGCAGAAAAACCATGGTGGTGGATATTGGTCATTTTCAAAGGCTTTGTGCAGTACAAACCCTCAAGAGTCTATGCACAGTAGTTCATCCTATATTTAATGATGAAAGAAAGAATGTCAGATTTATTTGTTCCTTATTCCTTAAAGAAACACCCTGTTGTTCAATATCCTCCTCTCTGAAACCAAAAAAATTAAAAGAATATAAGATTCTGAAAATCCCTCCTTAATTAAACTAGGTATCTAACTCCTGAATTTTGGTTAAATATCCCTCACTGAGAAGTGTTTAAATTTCTTCCAAGTTTTTCCAACAGGAAATCTAGTGAAGACTCCAGAAGGATACAGATTGTTTGGTGGTGGTGGTTGGAGGGAGCCACAGGACATGCGGGCTTGCTATTCTGACCTATGTTTTAAGATAACCTCATATCAGGAATTAAATTCAACATTCAGAATCCATTCCAATGCCTTATCTTTAAAACCACCTAGACCTGGTAATTTGGAAAAGCCGGATGGATAAATGGAAAACCAGACTCTGATTTCCTCAGGAGAATCAGGCTTGCAAATCCCTGATGAATCATGGAAATTAGGCATTTCCCCAAACCAACCTTTTCTTTTGCCCTAGGATAACCTGATCAAATTTCTTGGCTTCATTTTCTCTATTGGGCTAGCAGTAATGTGAAACTGCCGAGGCCCTGTCAGATCTAAAGCCAATTTCAAAGGAAAGCCAGTTCCTTGGGGGAGAGACAGCCACGCAAAGGCAAGATTGTGCTAATAGTTAAATCTCATCTTCAAATGCCACCAACTGTCTTAAGAGAAAATGATATAGAGAGGGAGAGGAAAAGAGAGAGGAAATAAAGCAGCAATGAGAAGAAATAGCTGAAGAGGAGAATCAGTGGAAGAAAGCAGGGAAAATCTAAAGCTCCAACATGTTGCAGGAAATATACTATCTATCCTGGGATCTGCAAGCTAAATGCAAGCTTGTTCTTCACAAATAATCTGAAACATTCTTCATGTTGATTTGTTATGTGAAAGAATTAATTCAAGGTGGTATTTTATAACACCTTTCAAGCTGCTCTGATGCTTATTTGGGTAATAAAATGAGAATCATTGGGGGAAAATAGGTATTAATTTATTTACTTCATGAGACTTACCTTTTAATATTTTATAATATTAACTTCAAATTTTTTGTAATTTTGGAGAAAATTTAGCTGATAAATTCTGAGAAGTATTAGGTTTTTACAGTATTGGCTACTACAGAATATTATTGTTGCAGATTATATTAAATATTGGCTATTATACACTATGTCCAAGTATGATAAAGAGAGGTGTTTGGACAAGAAATTTTTGGCATTACACGTATGTTGAGTAAGATGCTATTATTATTGAGAAATAACACAGAATAGAAATATTACTATTTAAGGACCTTCCTTAACTAGTAAAATTACCTTCTAATTAACAATTCATTGAGTGTATGAATACCAGTCAAAAAATGTGCATTGTTAACATGGAAATTACTTAACAGCAAGTCATTTCTCTCTCCTTTTTTAACCCTGTGAGTGGCCATAAATCCAACACAAATTCAGATTAGAATAAAGTAACATTCATGTAGAAATTATTAACAACATTGTTCATGTAGGAAACTTCTGAGCATAGCTTACTTGGCTTAATTTATTCTGAAGTTTTCAAATAACAAAAGGGAAAATGGAAAATAAAGGCTTATTTTCAGTTGTTTGATGATCCAAGCTGTGCAATATGCAAAAGACACAAATCACAATTTCATGCCCAAAGACCACTTACTTCCACAAGTTTAAAGCAGAGATATTAAGATTTGTAATTCTGTCTTTCTTAGTCTTAGATTTTTGTTTTGTTTTGGTTTTGTTTGCTTGTTTTTTTTTTTTTAAAGAAGCTCCTGTTCCTCTGCTTTGTTTACACTGAGTATGGGTATCTATTATATCAAGTCATGATGACAATAACTGCCCTCCTCATTGGTCATTCTAGGGTTCCTAATTAGATGGGACAATTGTAATGATTCTAAATGTTCTTTTATCTCAGCATCATTTCCATATTAATTCATTTTGACCATACAGATAGACTCGATTATTTAACTGAAGAAAATTTCTGGATAAATCGGGCAAAAGGAACCTTGTACATACTTATGTGTGTGTTTGTGTACATGTGTGTGAGACAGAGAGAGAGAGGGAGAAAGGGGGAGAGGGAAAGACATCCAGTCTTAAATATCAAGTTTATCTTTCTAATTAATTAAATTTGCCAGGAAATTTCTCACTTGCTTGCTACATGGTATAGTGGAAAGATTATTCAGTATTCTTAAGATGGAAAAGAGAAAACACAAAGCTCCTCTTAGCTTTTTGTTTGTTTTGCTTTTTTTTTTTTAAAGGGGAATTTAGCTGTTGTGTTGGGAATTCTGATAATATACACTGGATTTCAGGCATGGATGGATCCATGGATCCAAGCAATATGTCTTATCTGCTGTCTCTTCCTTCATTCCTAATTTTTTTGTTTTTACTTCATTTTTTCTTTAGATATTCCTTGAGCAAAATGGCCTTTGCAGCTATAAACTGTTTTTGCAATCCTGGAAGGAAGATAATATCAATAGTAGCAACAATAATAATAGCTGAAATTCAGTTATAACATACACTGATAACTTACTTTATGCTAGGGCATTTCTAAGTTCTTTAGTATTCATCTACCAATCAAAATAATTTTATTAAATATTATTCTTCATATTTTGTAGATGAGGGAAGAGAAACTCTTTTTTTGCTAATTCTATTAGAAAATTTGGGAAATTTCTGATTGATTTGTTTCACCTAAATGCCCTTCCTGTTACAATCTAGACCTAAGGCAGCTTTTATATAATAGTTTGCTCAGCCTTGTTCAAATTCTATCTCTATGACCAGGTAAAGTGTGTGACATGCTCTAAAGAAGAGAAAAAATGTGCTAAAATTATCTATCCTTTATATGGAATATGGCACTCAGGTTATGATCCACTTCTATTAATATACTTCAAAGTTTCGAATTTAGTAATCATTCATTATCATAATTTAGACATCATAAGGAAAGCATAAAATACAAGAATATAACTTTTACTCTAAGTTTGAGGATTTAAACAAGTACACAGGAGAATAGTAAGTAAAACACACTGATGCTGGGCATACACACTGAGAAAACCAGAATTGAAAGAGGCACGTGTACCCCAATGTTCATAGCAGCACTGTTTACAATAGCCAGGACGTGGAAGCAACCTAGATGTCCATCCACAGATGAATGGATAAGCAAGCTGTGGTACATATACACGATGGAGTATTACTCAGCCATTAAAAAGAATACATTTGAATCAGTTCTAATGAGGTGGATGGAACTGGAGCCTATTATACAGAGTGAAGTAAGCCAGAAAGAAAAACACAAATACAGTATACTAACGCATATATATGGAATTTAGAAAGATGGTAACAATCACCCTGCTTATGAGACAGCAAAAGAGACACTGATGTATAGAACAGACTTTTGGACTCTGGGACTGGGAGAGGGTGGGACGATTGGGGAGAATAGCATTGAAATATGTATAATATCATATCTGAAACGAGTCAGTCCAGGTACGATGCCCTATAACAGATGCCTGGGACTGGAGCACTGGGATGACCTGGAGGGATGGTGTGGGAGGGGGGAGGGAGGAGGGTTCAGAATGGGGAGCACGTGTATTCTGGTGACGGATACATCTCAATGTATAGTAAAAGTAATACAATATTGTAAAGTTAAGAAAAATTAAAAAAATAATAATAATAATAAAAAAAATAAATGGAAAAAAAAAAAATCCAGGAAAAAACAAAAGATAAATGAAGATAAAGAATGAGATTCCATGCCAAAAAATAACAACAATTTTAGTAATTCACATTTTTGGAGAACCTATTATGTGCAGCACACAATTAATCACTGTAGCAAATACTTAGGTTTCACAAACTTTTCAGAAGAAGAAACTGAGGCTGAAAGAGAATTCATGACTCAACCAAGGTAACATAGCTACAAAATTACTGGGCTTGGATTCCAGAGTCTACACTGCTCTCTCTCATGGATGGCTCTAATCTCTGAATAAAATTAGAATTGGATAAAATTTACTAAATTTTATTCATGAAAAAATACACCCTGAACTATCAAGATTCTTTATATCTTACATATTTAAATAATTCTTTAATAATGTGCTAAAAATTTGAATCCAAACTTATAATATAGAATTCCAATTCCAGAAAATGTAGAGCCATGCCAAGTTATATCCATAAGGAAAAGGAATTTCTTCAGTATTTCACCTTAAATTAAAGCAATAAGCCCAGAACAATATTAGCTATAAATCAAATTAATGAACACATTAATAAAATCCTAGTGATATTGCTGCAATCCAGTGTGAAATACAACCCAAGAGAGTGTGGTCATATATCAAAATAAAAATACATTTTGCTAAGTTGGTAGGAATGAAATGTATACCTTATTTCAAACCTACTCTTTGAAGACCAAAAGGTCTACATTTAGATTGTGGCACGCCTCCTCTAATGTCAGATAAAATGTTAAGAACCACACTTTGAATTTTCAAAGAGGTGTCTTGCAGTTTATCACCTCAGAATTCACTTGTTATCAGTTAGGGCTTTTGCTCTATAAGCCTGGAGCTGAGAACCATTGAAGCCCATTCACTTGGCAAGTTAACACTTGGAGTATCACATGCAGTAGACTTGAAGAATCAGTTCTGGTTCAGGTTAGAAGACTCAATAATCAGCTATGTCAGCCCACCATTCCAGAATACACTTTATAACACTTGAGGAGTTTGTAAACTTAAATTTTACCTTTAAAATTTGTTTTCAGATGGAGTGAAATTGTCTCTGTCAGCAATAACTTTAATATTTTCAATATTTTAAAAGACTATTTTAGATTTGTTTATACATGTTAGATGGAGTAGCAAATGGCAACCTACTTCAGTATTCTCGCCTGGAAAATCCCACGGTCAGGGGAGCATGGTAGGCTACAGTCCATGGGCTTGCAAAGAGTCGGATATAACTGAGCAACTAAGCACATACGTGTTAGACGCACCAACATCAAATGCATCCTTTAAAAATGTACCCTTCATGGTTATATTTTGCATAACATCTGTGAACCACAAACAGTTATGAAGATTCTAGGAAAAGCTTATGTGCTAAAAGTACCCCAAAAAAGATTTATGTTGACTTGTTGATGGATTTGTCTGTGTATGGACAAGACGACCAGTCCAACATGGGAATCTTTTACATCGCATCCTGTAGCACTGTCAACTCAGATTTGCAAAGGTAAAAGGGTAATGCCATCAGAAGGATTCAAAGGAGCTTTGCACCAATTCATTAAAAAATCAATTTGCAAGCAGAGATAGGATATCAAGGTATTGGGAACAGCCAACTCTGATTTATCAAAAAGAAATCAAGCTAAATAAATACAATGTTTTAATATCAAAGAACTGACCCTGCAAGTAAGAAAATTTTAGAAATAAGAATTGCTTTAATTTTTCTTTTGTTTTGAACCTATACTCACATTGTTTTTAATCTATAAAATTGTGAAAAAGGCTAATTTTAGAACAAGAATAACTCAAAGAAACAACACATGTGCTTATATGCTTGTATACAAGTATTAATATATAGATACTTGTATATATGGATGCATATAACTTCCTGGAGATTGTTGGCATTTTCACAGTTTTTTAATTCCAAATTATCTTGGACTGATGGTGAACAAAATTTAGATAAGAAAGAAATATATTAATATAATATAACATACAATCCAGTAGTGGGAACACTTAAGCAAATCCATGTAGATGGGCACAATGGTAGTTTGTTTATTATACATTGAGAACTGTGTGCCATTTGGACTTAAGGAATGTATTGAAAAGTAGTAGCAGGAAGAGAGGCAGTCAACAATGAGTATTCAGAGGCAAAGGAGTTTAGATTTATTTGTATTTAGAAGTGGGAATCCATGAAGGCTTTGAGCAACAGCCAAAATGGTATGGTTCCAGAAATGTGACCTTCAGTAGAGAGTAGGATGGATTACAAGCGAGAGAAGAGCTGGGAAGTAAGCTAGGAAGATATGGCAATGAGGCAAGCATGACTGTGATTAAGATGGCCAGATGGGAAGGATGGGATGGGGATGGCGCTTCAAAGACAGAACAGGGAGAACCTCGTGTCTTTACCTCCCATACACAAAACCTGAACTAAGGATTCAATCTGGGCATTGGGGAAAATGAGAGAAGAGTCTTTGAATAAACACAACTGTGTGATCTTAGGCTCATTATGTTTCCCTTGAGACTCAATTTCCACGTCTGCAAATAAGGTTATCAGTAGATGCTTTTTCTCAGCTCAGAAATCTATGCTTCTACAATATAGTACACTGGAAGAATGGTCAGAGTAAAATGGACTAGAATGAAACAAAGGAAAAATCAAGAATGGGTAGTCGTTTGGGTAATAAAACATAATAGAGAACTTAATATAGATGAGGAATTGTGTTGGTTATTTTACATTTATTACCTTGTTTAGGTCTCATAGCAAACCAGTAACTCAAGAGGTGGACAAAAAAGAACAACAAACCTACAGAAATACTTGTCAAGGGAGGCAGCAAAGAAAGGCATCTTTCTCAGAAAAGATAGGCTAAACTGATAGGGTAGAAATCTGAGGGTGTTATGAAATGAAGACGCCTCATCAAGCCTGGCCCAAATGGCCTGCAGTTCAGTTTAATGTGAAGTCGATGATATCTCTTGTTTATTTAACTCACAGTGGCCCATCTGAAAAGAAAGGGCAGTGACACCCATCTTAGTCTCCATTTACCAGCAGGGCTGTGAATCTTCTTTTTTTTCCTACTCGCTAACCTCGGACCACTAAATTCCTATTGCTGCCTCGTTACTAAGCCATTTCAGCATCACATGCATTCCTCTTCCTCCTCTCTTGACCAGGAGCAAAGTAGAGAACAATTGTTTAGATGACACTAACACTCGAGCTTAGATTAATGATGCCAAATCTGATTTATATTGTCTTTCCTCAGCCATATGATCTAGCATTCTCTGTGCCCTTTCACTGCGGTTGCACATTAAGCTGCATGCTTTAGAGGTTTTCTTCAACAACTCCCAGACCACTTTCCTAATCAGTATTCGCCACTATCTTTCCTTCCAGCAGAAGCACATTACTTTCTTTTCCCTTTGTTCTTATATTTATTCCTGTAAGGTTTGTTAGCATCAACTACCTCTACTATTTATTAGTCTGGTTTGAATAATGACCCAAGAGCCTATAAAAATATATGTTTAAGTTGCTTGATAGAGAAATACACCAGCCTGCTTATAGGAAAATTAAGAGGTAGAATTTATGAGGAATGCCTAAAAATAAGACATCTTTCTTCAATTGGATAATCAAATTTTGACAGAATTTTTAGTTTTAAGATTTATGGTGGAATCTTGTTTTAGCTCTTATAGGTGACATATTTTATCTTACTGTGTGTAAAATCAGTTTAGTCAAAATATGCATAACAGCATCAATTTGTTTTGGAAGAGAAAGAATGGATGCATTATGAAATTATCACAAGACTTTACTTTCTCTTTAAGCTCTGGTGTGTAATTTTTTAAAAGTCAACTGATTGCAAAAATATCAATGAATCAATCTTAGATGTAAATCATTTTCAGCTTTCTTGACACGAAAATGTGAAAAGCTTGATAAAAATCAAAGAATATGAGATGCTGGTTAAAGATAATAATCTTTTCATTCTGAGCTCACAGACTGTGCCAGGGAGAAAACACAGGCAAACAAAAGCATTAGGCCCCAGGCTTCCAAAGGAGGAACAGACAGGATTTCAACCCATGGGTTTATTCAAGTGGTGGTCAGTGTGATTCACTAGCTGAATTCTGGCTCTAATTGCCATTACTCAAACTATGCCTATTTATCCCCAGACAGGACAAAATGGCTGTCTTTGTAGCCCACTCTATAGCAGCACATTTGCAGCAATCAACACTTGCAACTGTTCTCTATTCATGCCTCTAAGAATACAAATTGCTGAACGAGGAGAAATAACAAGATGAGTAAAACGTATGTTTTAAATCAATCAGATTATGCATTCATTTACTCATTCATATACACAATATACATACTAGACATTGTGCTAAATGCTATGACTAAATGGTGAAGAAAATCAGACAGTCTCTACCTGCAAGGAGCTTATAATTTAGTGGGGAGGGGGTTGGAAAAGGAGACATTAATAAAAACATCACACAAATATATGAATGACATAGGCAGTGAGGGAGAGAACAGGTGCTACCACAGCCCGTAAGAGGAGCTTATACACCATGGTCAAAGATCTTAAAGAAATTGTCCCAGAGGGAGTAACACAGCACTGTGATACTATGAAACAAGGGAGTAAATTAGCAAGGTGAAGAAGGCAAAAATCAGCCGGGGCAGATGGAATGGAATGGTTAAACCTCTGATGTGAGGGGAGCTTGATGAATAAAAAGAACTAAAAGGGCAGCTTTGTTGGAGCACAGATTGAGAAGATTTTAGCATCACAGGAAGAATCCAGATTCAAAAGAGTCCTCTGGGCCAAAACATGGAGCTTTGTTTTATGCTGTATAAAATGGAAAAGTACTAAACTGTTTCAAATAAGAGAGGCATAATCAGATTTGCATTATGAAAGGATCGCCCTGGCTTCAAAGTGGAGAATAGATTATAAGAGAAAATCAGAAAATCCCCAGTATGTTTCATGGTCTGCCATGCAAACAAGTGGTGAGGCAATTCCATTCCCACATTGGCTGAACTGAAATTAGAAGGATGGTAGAGAAGATGTACTTGGACTGAGCTGATGGGTGAAATTCTGATCTAGTGACTCTGCCAAGCATGATCTCATTTTAGAAACCAAAATAGGTTGGAAACCAAGATCTCCATCAGTTTCTTTACTCCCATGACCTCAACTATCCAATCTTCTATCCAAGCTGTCCAACTAGGAAATTTCTCTTTCAAGTGTTTTGTTTCTAAGTCAAAGCTTATTTATTCTCTAATTAGATTGTGTCCTCTCCATATCAGCTACTGTTTTAAAAAATTTGTTTCTCCATTCAAGATGTATTAATGCAACTAGTATTTAGAGTTTCAACTATGAGATGTACTCCACATGCTATGCTGGGAATATAATCAAAAAATGTATATTTGACCCTCAAATATCCCAATCCAGACGAGAACTTACATATAGATCACAGTACAGAGTAGTATGGGCTTACCGGGTGGCTCAGCGATAAAGCATCTGTCTGTGATGCAGACGCCGCAGGGGATTTGATCTCTGGGTTGGGAAGATGCCCTGTAGGAGGGCATGGCTACCCACTCTAGTATTCTTACCTGGAGAGTCCCATGGACAGAGAAGCCTGGAGGGCTATAGCCCATAGGGTCGCGAAGAGTCAGACATGACTGAAGCAACTTAGCATACATACACACACACACACAATAGCACACTTCATATTACAATCTAGATCTCTAATTACTCTAGGAAAAACTATTTTAAGGAAATAGAGGATACGATAGTACTATATTTATATCCCGCATGGCAATGAGGAGCCTAGACTGATCATTCCGTTTTTTATCAAAATAAGACCCAAAATGATCAACAATAGAGAAAATGTTGATAAAAATGGAATAAAGCACATCTCTTGTTGCAAGTGTTATTTCTATGTGTTTAATATGCAACTGCCTCATTTACATTATTTCCCCCTCATTTACATTATTTCCCTGGTCCCTGTAGGCATCTGAAATTGTATGATGTAGACCTTGATGTAGACCTTGAAAGATGAGTCGAGAAGGGCACTGCAGGCAAAGGAAGCAGGAATGTAGAGAAGAGGATGTGAGTTGCTGGAGAGAAAAGCATGTAGAAGCAGCAAAGGGGAACAAGGCCAAAGGCCACAATCTGTGGCCAGATTATAAAAGTTCTTTTAAGAAATGCTAAAATATTGAGATTACCCTATGGAGAAAAACCGAGGCAAATGTGTTTTTCAAGCTGTTGAATGAATTATCCATTAACCCTGTTATGGCTATGAATTTAAAAGAAATAAATAAAATTGAAAATGAAGATCTGAGGAATTTCTGTAAATTTAGCTCCATGAACTTGAATACAACTCTTTCAGTGACTCAAAGCTGTTTGCTACTTTTCAGTCTATAAGTATGCTATGATAAGTTTGAAGTCATGGGAAATAAGATCTCCAGAGGAGAGCTGCTACTGCTGCTGCTAAGTCGCTTTAGTCGTATCTGACTCTGTGTGACCCCATAGATGGCAGCCCACCAGGCTCCCCCGTCCCTGGGATTCTCCAGGCAAGAACACTGGAGGCGGTTGCCATTTCCTTCTCCAATGCATTAAAGTGAAAAATGAAAGTGAAGCTGCTCAGTTGTGTCTGACTCTTCGCAACCCCATGGACTGCAGCCTACCAGGCTCCTCCATCCATGGGATTTTCCAGGCAAGAGTACTGGAGTGGGGTGCCACTGCCTTCTCCAGGGAGATCTAGTTTTTATATTAAATTGATCGTACTAACAGAACTCATAATGTGATTTATAAACGTAAATTAAGATACAGTAAAGAGTAAGATACAAAGAACTGTATGCACTGTGTACACACACTAGTGACATGAACTCCAATTCCACAGTCAACCCCAAGCTCCCCAGCTGCTCCTATGCTGAAGTTGCAGCTAAATACCTACCACCCACCTGCACTTCCAATTAGGATAGACCAAGTGACCCATTCGGGGAAGGCAATGGCACCCCACCCCAGTACTTTTGCCTGGAAAATCCCATGGACGGGGGATCCTGGTAGGCTCCAGTCCATGGGGTCGCTGGGAGTCGGACACGACTGGGCGACTTCACTTTCACTTTTCACTTTCATGCATTGGAGAAGGAAATGGCAACCCACTCCAGTGTTCTTGCCTGGAGAATCCCAGGGACGGGGGAGCCTGGTGGGCTTCCGTCTGTGGGGTCGCACAGAGTCGGACACGACTGAAGCGACTTAGCAGTAGCAGCAGCAAGTGACCCATTATGGTTCAAGAGACTGAAACAGAATCTTCCAGCGGTACTTAAGATGAATGGGAAATGAAATAATGAAAGGGAAAGGCCTGTCTGGCAAAGATCTTCTTATTTCTTGTTTTCTCTCCTTTTCCTATCAGATGCTAACAGCTAACTACCATTCTGCTCCTCTTTTGGCAACCCTGAACATTTCACTGCTGAACCCCTTTCTGGCGGCTTGTTTTGTGAGAGGATAAAACTCTTCTTTCTTTAAACCAGTTCTCATTCCTGGTTGTCTTAGGCTACCTCTAAGAAGACCCTCAACAATCCCCCTTCCTGGTATTCCTTGTGTAATCTCCTCCTCTTAAGGATGTGGGAGACCTAAGTACTTGCTTCTCAAGAATAGAATACATCATAAGTGATGGGATGTTGCTTCCAAGATTAGTTTACACACAATGGTAAGGTCCATTTGGCTCTCTCTCTTGTTCTCTTGATCGCTTTACTCTAAGAGAAACCAGCTGTCATAATGTGGGGTGCTCTTTAGAGAGACTTGCATGGGAAAAATAGTGGTATTTCTGGCTAGAGAATGAGACTACCCAACAGGCACATGAGTGGGCTCAGGAGCAGATCTTGCCCCAGTTGAGGCTCGAGATGACTGCAATCTCAGCTGACACCCTGATTAGTCTTGGGAGAGAACCTGTGCCTGAGAGTCCCAGCTCAGCTACACCTAGAGGCCTTCCCCTAACCTGTGAGACAATAAACATTTGTTGTTCTTAGTTGCTAAATTTTGAAGTTACTATGTAGCGATAGAGAATAACACAGGAGCAGCCATTAGAATGCCTGAGGGAGCTTTTTAAAAATACCCCTATGCAATGTCCCTGAAAGAGAACAATTTCATCAGAAACAGAGAGGGCTGGGGCCCAGGAATGTCTGGGTGATTCCAGCCATACTTTAGAATAACTGCTTCAAGCTATTTCTGGTTGGTTCCTCTGCATCTTTCAGCTGAACAGACAGACTCCTGTTATGACTTCTAATGTCAACTGTATAAATATTCTGTTACCCATGATTTCTGAACCTAATTCTGGTTTTTCTCTTTGCATTTAGCAAAAGGCTGAATTTAATCTTGGTTGTTGCCATATATCGTTACAAGTGTTACAGTTTTCTTCACCTATTATTAATTTTAATGTCAATTTGGGGAGGAAGAGGAAACCTATTGCCTTCTCCTAACAACTGTAGTTGTCAATGTTCTTATCCTTCTACTTTCAAAATACAGAAATAAATGTCATATAATAGGATTATATCAAGCAGTACTTAAAACAGCATTAAAAACCCTGTCTTTACCTTCCACTCTGTGAAAAGACACCACAGAAGTTACACTGATACTTGGCCCCACTTTTGTCTTCAGTAAACAAGTCACTGTTTTGTGGTTTATGAATTTTTACAAAGGATTCAGGCAAAGTTGATTTATTTAACTTTAAATAATTTTTACAAACTTGATGTAGCCCTTACTGAAAGTATATGAACTGTGGACCCAGAAAGAAACAGTTTTGAATGCTTATTCATTTACCAACTTATTCATGTTAAATAAATCTGCTTAAATGCTGTTCAATTTCTTCATGTATAAATAAGAGTAATAATAAATACTTTATAGAATTATTATGAAATTTACACATAAAAATATACCTCTCAAAAACATTCAAAACAGTGTTTGGTAAATGCTCATTGCTATGCTATTGTTGATATCTCTGTTTTTAATAAACAAAAGAACAGTTACATAAAATATAATGTCATGGTTAGCTCTCCAAGGAAAACAATAATAATAACTCTATATCTAAGTTTCTAGAAAGCACATAAAAGAGGAGGATAAAATGTTTTTTAAAATACATGTCTGTAGAAATTATTACCCTGTAAAAATGTTCTAGGGCATAAACCTTGAAGAATTTTGAAGGTGGTATATAACCAATATATATATAGTTTTAGGTGAGAATTCATGGGTACTTTAAAGCTTGAAAGAACCTAGTAGGAATTAACAGGTATAATATATTTGAGTGAGGCAAGGGAGCTGGACTAATGAGTCTAATGAGTCCCATGAATACATTGTATTAGGATTTATGTTCACTCTGTTTGGGTCCTGCCAAAGCAAGATTCCCACCGTAGAGAGTAAGATGTTATATTACAAAGTAATAGCAAAACCACTGAAGCTTTTTCAGGCAACAATCTATGAGTTCCCTGAATTCAGTTCATATTGCATCATGAAATTGGTCATAATCATAATGAATCTAGAAATAAGGGTTATAAACATTAGGTAGTAATAAAAATCAAAGTAAGAACTAATTGAAACAAACTTGAAAATACTGTGGAAAATTCTGAAAGAGATGGGAATACCAGACCACCTGATCTGCCTCTTGAGAAATTTGTATGCAGGTCAGGAAGCAACAGTTAGAACTGCTCATGGAACAACAGACGGGTTCCAAATAGGAAAAGGAGTACGTCAAGGCTGTATATTGTCACCCTGCTTATTTAACTTATATGCAGAGTACATGATGAGAAATGCTGGACTGGAAGAAACACAAGCTGGAATCAAGATTGCTGGGAGAAATATCAATAACCTCAGATATGCAGATGACACCACCCTTATGGCAGAAAGTGAAGAGGAACTCAAAAGCCTCTTGATGAAAGTGAAAGTGGAGAGTGAAAAAGTTGGCTTAAAGCTCAACATTCAGAAAACTAAGATCATGGCATCCGGTCTCATCACGTCATGGGAAATAGATGGGGAAACAGTGGAAACAGTGTCAGACTTTATTTTTCTGGGCTCCAAAATCACTGCAGATGGTGACTGCAGCCATGAGATTAAAAGACGCTTACTCCTTGGAAGGAAAGTTATGACCAACCTTGCTAACATATTCAAAAGCAGAGACATTACTTTGCCAACAAAGGCTCACCTAGTCAAGGCTATGGTTTTTCCTGTGGTCATGTATGGATGTGAGAGTTGGACTGTGAAGAAGGCTTAGCACCGAAGAATTGATGCTTTTGAACTGTGGTGTTGGAGAAGACTCTTGAGAGTCCCTTGGACTGCAAGGAGATCCAACCAGTCCATTCTGAAGGAGATCAGACCTCGTGATTCTTTGGAAGGAATGATGCTAAAGCTGCAACTCCAGTACTTTGGCCACCTCATGCGAAGAGTTGACTCATTGGAGAAGACTCTGATGCTGGGAGGGATTGGGGGCAAGAGGAGAAGGGGACGACAGAGGATGAGATGGCTGGATGGCATCACTGACTCGATGGATGTGAGTCTGAGTGAACTCCGGGAGTTGGTGATGGACAGGGAGGCCTGGTGTGCTGCGATTCATGGGGTTCGCAAAGAGTCAGACATGACTGAGCGACTGATGTGATCTGATCTGAAAATACTGACATTTTATGGGGTTCAAAATAGGCTTTAGATATTGGCAAATACAACCAAAATTAGGATTATCCTGCGCACAGGAAAGATCAGTAAAAGTAGCCAATTTAATACCCTCATGAAGCTTAGAGTCTAATGAGAAGGTATAAGTGAAATGAATAACGCAAATGTGTTCATTGTAACTGTGAAGAGGCACGGGGTGCTGGCTACAGGGACAGATATTAACCAGACCTAATCAAGGTGGGGCATTAGCATAGGCTTTCTGAAGAATGAGCTTTAAAGTTAGATCTAAAGACAGGAATAGTAGTAATATGTACATATGAAAGTCACAGGTGTCATGATCACCTTTTGTTCTATGAAGGATTACTAAAACTAAAGGCACTTTGATTGGATGAAATAGAGGATATTATCCCTTGTAGATGAGAATCATGAATGATATGTCTGGACTCAGATGAAACTGTCTGATGACAGTGTTCACGCTGTGAACATAGTTATAGAAAGTTATTTAGAGTGACAAAACCCAAGAATCCTCTTGCTCAGCCCCTGGGGTAACTAGAAAACATTGTAGGAAAACATTGTCTGTGAACTTGGTAATGAGGTTTTTCCTCCAAAGCCCTTCCTATGACAGTAGTCTGACTTTATGACAGCAGCTGGTCCCTGTTTCAAATTCTTTGGTTGCAAGAATATTATTACAGGCTAAGAGCTTTGTCTTTCAACTCACTGAAGTTTTGTCTAGGTGGTATGAAAAGCTATATAAACTTAGACACCAGAATTATGTGTAGATGGGCATGACATGGACTTAGGGAATATGATTATTTATATCTTGGTGCCCGCTACAAATTGCCATGAAAGCTTGAAAGTAAAAGTGTTCATCGGTCAGTCATGTCCAACTCTTTGAGATCCTATGGACTGTAGCCCACCATGCTCCTCTGTCCATGAGATTTCCCAGGCAAGAATACTGGAGTGGGTTGCCATTTCCTTCTCCAGGGAATCTTCTGGACCCAGAGATCAAACCTGGGTCTCCCACATTGCAGTCAGACTCTTTACCATGTGAGCCACCGGGGAAGCACAAATTGCTATATAGTCCACCAAGTCACTGAGCTCCAGTAGCACATACTTGTGCTACTCTTACAAGAGTACCAGTTACTTACAGTGCACCAAGAATTATTCTAAAATCTTCATGTATGTTAACTAGCTTAAGCCTAGGTGGTAAACTGGGGTTAAATAACTCACCCAAGGTCAGACAACTAGTAATGGTGAGAGCCAGAATGGGAAAACAGAGGTCTCACTGCAGCATCTATGTTCTTAAGCATCTTGAAGGACAGGTTTTGTTGTTGACTGTATTTTATTTGTTTTTCTTTCTAAATAGGTAGATAAGCTCCAGGAAATGGTGAAGGACAGGGAAGCCTGGCGTGCTGCAGTCCACAGGGTCACAAAGAGTCTAATATGACTGAGCGAGTAAACAACGACAACAGATAAGATGTGATCTGAACAAGTAATGTAATAACTACCTATGGTGATATCAGGGGCACGCGATGGGCGAGTCATTTCAGGATTGTGTCGACATCCTTGGGCTCCTTTAGATGCCTGTGCAGAGATGATGTCTGTCTGCAAATTCAACCCTTCCTGGCCCAAGACAGAATTTAAATTCTGTAGCTATAGCTCTGCAAAGCAGAGCTGCCAAAGGAAGCCAATGACTGTGAGGATCGGGGGATTATGTAGGGCCAGCTCTCTAGAACAGGTGGGACCACTATTAAAATATACGGCCAAAGTCTGTCCTTGATGTGTTCCGTTATAAATTTTAGGGGTGGATTTAAGAGACACAATTTTAACATCCCTTGAGAAAACAAACCCTGGGTTGTATGGTGCTGTTATTCTTATTATTATTTATACAGCTATGTCAGTCAGTATAATTATTATCATTATTCTGGATGTTTTGATCCTCACTCCATCACAGATTCTGCCCTACAATGAGAAGGAATGCATCTGCTTTGCTCGACACTGCAGACACAGTGTCTCACAGAGCTCAAGTTTAAAAAATACTTGTAAAATAAGTGTATCTTAGTTGAGAGAAATATTTACTTTAAATCCACATTAATTCTGATGGGTTATTTATAATACATGATAAAGTTAAACACTCAAGAACAAAAAATATGAATAAAAAAGGTGTCCAACATGCACACTTAAAAAACACACCAACAGGAGATAGAGAGTTGTTTAGTGGGTATGGAATTTCAGTTTTGTAAGATGAATTGCTTCTAAAAGGATTGATTGCACAACAGTGTGAATATCCTTATCATTACTGAACTGTATACTTAAAGATGGTTATGATGGTAAATTCTCTTTTTTTAGAACAATTACAAACTCAAAAAAAATTGTAATAAAGAACATTTGCACAGTAAAACTAAAATAAAGACCCTGGTGAGTGAGTGAAGTTGCTCAATCATGTCTGACTTTTTGTGACCCCATGGACTATTGTAGCCTGCCAGGCTCCTCCATCCATTGGATTTTCCAGGCAAGAATACTGGAGTGGTTTGCCATTTCCTTCGTCAAAACACCCTGGTAAATTAAAACAAAAACATAGATTGTTTAGAAAAAAACATATGCAAGGCTATAAGAGTTATGATTCCTTGATATGCTGATAGTAATTTCTTTTGCTCCTCATTTTCTGCTACATTTTTGCTACTAAAATTTCCCTTGCCTACTGTCAGATCCTCCATCTATGAAATGTGATCTGTAATTGCAAAAACTTTGTCCAATATTCTTAGGAGAAAAGCTCTTTATCATTGTAAGTATTTGTGATGCTTTTAGGAAAAAAATAAAAACAACTGTCTTATCTGTTTAATTGTAGAATCTTTACAAGACCATGTTTCTGCACCTACAGCTCTTCCTTACTTAGACCATAAACTAAAGTCATGTTAATGCAGGCAACACAAGAGATGCAGGTTCGATCCCCGAGTCAGGAAGATCCCCTGGAGAAGGAAATGGCAATCCACTCCAGTACTTTTGCCTGGAAAATTCCATGGACAGAGGAGTCTGGTGGGCTACAGTCCATGGGGTCACAAAGAGTCGGACATGACCGAGCACACACACATAATGGTTAATTTGGGTATGTTCAAGATTATCCGCTGCATGTGGTGACGAGGACATTTTTTGCCACTGATGACCTGCTCTGGGAGAAATGCCTTGCTGTGTAAGTGTTGTTTCATTCAGAAAAGATTAAAAATAAAACAAACTGCTACAGATGTAATGTTTGTGTTCTCCTAAAATTTGTATGTTGCAAGCATAATGCCCAGGGTGATAGTAGTAATAGGTGGGGCCTCGGTCTTGAAGGTGGAGCCCTCATGAATGGGATTGTGCGCCTGCTTAGTCACTCAGTTGCTTCCAACTCTTTGCAACGCCAAGGACTGTAGCCCGCCAGGCTCCTCTGTCCCTGAAATCATCCAGGCAAGAATACTGGAGTGGGTAGCCATTTCCTACTCCAGGGGATCTTCTCGAACCAGGGATCAAACCTGGGTTTCCTGCTTTGCAGACGGAGGATTCTTTACTGGCTGAGCCACCAGGAAAACCCCACGAATGGGATTACTGCCCTTAAAAGAGGCCCCAGAAAGCTCCCTCCCTCCTTCCACCACATTAGACCACAAGTCTGAGACCTGAAAGAGGGCCCTTACCTGGCATGCTGTCACCTGATCTACTCTTTCCAGGCTCCAGGACTTTAAGACATAAATTGCTGTTGTTTATAAACTATCCAATCTGTGGTATTTTGTTATAGCAGCCCAGATAGACCAAAACATAAACAATAAGCTAGCAAACCAGGTATGATGTTGCTGAATAGGTAAGACCACTGAACTTGGAAGCAAACCATCTGCATTAATATCCAGTTGGGTTTATGAACTTGTTCATATTCTTGCTTAATCTCACTTTTCCCCCTAAACAGAAGAGCTCTTCAAACCAGATTCTATTGTTTCTCTGATAAATATATTCTGACATCCAAAGCAGCTGCCAAGAAATTTTCAAGGTTTCATTTCTCATTTTGCCAAAAGAGCTTTTTTATTCTTTTGCTTTTTTTTTTTTTTTGGCACACACACCAATCCACTGCTTATGTATCATGCACTCACAAATACATATAGGTGCTCTTGTATATACATAGTGTGTGTGCACTTGTGAGAAATTGTCTATACATTGAAATTTCAAGAATTGTAAGAAGGGCCCTGAACTCCTGGTGTCATGACCTGAAATGCCTTCCTGCTCTTGATATGGCCTTTGTAAGAACCCAGATATTTAAGTAAATCACATTTCTTCCAACTCCATTATTCCTCATGGTCTGGGCTATGTCTTTGGTAAAGTGGCTCAAGGTAAGGAAGGCTAGGAAATATAAATCTACAAGTGATATTCTATAAAGATTCAGGTAGGAAGCAGAGTCCAGTCATGTAAGGAAGTATCTGCAGATGTGTAGACAGGTTAAAGGAAATGACAGTGGTGGTTCAGGCCTAGAGTCTAGCAACAGTAGGATACCATTAGCACACTTGAGCTCCAGGTGAGGGGAGGAGGAAATAATGTTGCTGGAGACAAAAGTGAGGTACAACCATGCAGCAGTATATGAGCTGTGATTATGGCAGTATGCAGCCTCTGAGAGAAAAGGAAGCCTGGACAAAGAAGCAACCACTGAAAAAAAGAAACCTGCTACTCTTTCTGTCTGTGTATAGGTCTCCTGCCAGTGCCTGAAAGTGAAAGTCGCTCAGTCATGTCCAACTCTTTGCAACCCCATGGACTATACAGTCCATGGAATTCTTCAGGCCAGAATACTGGAGTGGGTAGCCTTTCCCTTCTCCAGGGGATCTTCCAAATCCAGGGATCAAACCCAGGTCTCCTGCATTGCAGGCAGATCCTTTATCAGCTGAGCCACAAGGGAAGCCCAAGAATATGGGAGTGGGTAGCCTATCCCTTCTCCAGCAGATCTTCCCAACCCAGGAATCAAACTGGGGTTTCCTGCATTGCAGGCAGATTCTTTAGCAACTGAGCTATCAGAGAAGCCAGTGCTTGCCACCAGCCAAACCTTGTGGCACTGCTTCTCACATGATGGTGATGTAGCTGGTATAAGGCCCCTACTCTGAGAAGCACAGACGTACAAGAAGCCAGCTAGCAAGAAAGCCCAGGAAATGCCATGCACAAGCCATCATGCTCCCTGATCAGGCAGAGAGCAGAGAAGGATGGAGTATGAGTCTAAGGATGGAAATGGGAAATAGCCAGCACAGGGAGGGACCATCAACATGCAGGGAAGAAACCCAGAAGGCAAGAACAATATAAAGTGGGTAGGATGTGTTCATGAATTGCGCAGTAGACAGCAGGAAGATTTTCAAGAGTAAATGGAAGGCTTAGTTCTTTGACTGAACTTGGGGAACAAGGCAAGATCCCAGCTCCTACACTGGAAACAGCTCTACCAAGAATAAAAGAACCTCATGGTAAGATATAGAGGACGGGGTTGTGCAGTGAATTATAAGCAACAAAGCAAGAGCTTATAGTAGGAATGGAATCAAGGATTCCATGATGCTCAGCTTAGAGTAACTAACTTGAACTTATTCTTTCCCACACCTCTGGGTAGGAGTGTAGAGTAGGGAGGGTCCAACTGTTCCAATCTGTAGTAGAACTGATAAACTAGGAAGAGACATCCAAATAAGTGATTAGAAACCATTTTAATAATATAAAATTTGTACTGTGGCTTATATTAACATACTCTAAATGTAGATGCAAAATTGTAGCATTAACCTCACCTGAGAGGATGTTAAAATTGCAAATTATCAGCCTCCCCACAACAGAGGTATTGAATCAATATCTCTGGGGTGGGGTTCACAAATTTGTAGTTTAGCAAGTCAAAATCACTGGTCCTCAACCTGGTTACTCCTCAGAGTTACCTAATGTGTTTCTTTAAAATGTCACTGTCTGTGTTCTACCTCCAGAAAATCTGGTTAAGTTGGAATGAGAGGTATCGTAGATTGTTCTAAAAGACAGCTTTATTAATCTCCCATGCCCCTGTGCACACTACTTACCACTCCACCTATCACGGGGTGGAGTTTATTTCTTCACCCATAAAATCCAGGCTTCATGATGTGGCTTGTTTTGTCCAGTCAATTAATAGGAGAATGAGTTAACTCATCCTCTTAACTCACAAGAGGTGAGTTAGAAAGACATGTACATTAGGGCTTACTCTTTTCAGCTATTTTTGGAAACCTGAGATCATATTGTGAATAAACCCAAATGAGGCTATTAGACATGGCAAAAGAGAAATAAGCACCCTTGTCTGATGATTTACCAACTGCCAGATATGTCAATGAGTCCATATTTAGTAACTCAGCCAGATGACTACACCAGTAACCAGAGGTGAGAAGAGCAGAAGAACCAGCTGGGTTGGGCCCAGCTCAAATGGCAAACAAGTACGGTTTTTAAGATGCTAAGCTACAGGATGGGTTATTTGTTATGTAACAATTAGTGCTGATACATGGTGTGAGGTTTTAAAATGATAATTTCTATGTGCAGTGGCTGATATTAAATCACCTGTTCTTCTACATGATTGTAATTGGAATCATCTGGAAAGCTTTTAATATTCATGGCTGGACTTCACCCCAAAAATATCTGATATAATTGATAAGAGGTATATCCAAGTCATCAGAATTTTTTAAAACTTCCCAGGTGATTCTAGTTTTCAGAAGTTGATGATCACTGCCCTTATATTTCGGAGAAGGCAATGGCACCCCACTCCAGTACTATTGCCTGGAAAATCCCATGGATGGAGGAGCCTGGTAGGCTGCAGTCCATGGGGTCGTTGAGGGTCGGACACGACTGAGCGACTTCCCTTTCACTTTTCATTTTCATGCATTGGAGAAAGAAATGGCAACCCACTCCAGTGTTCTTGCCTGGAGAATCCCAGGGACGGGGGAGCCTGGTGGGCTGCCGTCTACGGGGTTGCACAGAGTCGGACACGACTGAAGTGACTTAGCAGCAGTAGCAGCAGCCCTTATATTTTTGTTGATGCGGATATTTAGAATCACTTATGCAACCATCTATTTGGGTTTAGAAAAGGCAGAGGAATCAGAGATCAAATTGCCAACATCCACTGGATCATAGAAAAAGCAAGGGGATTCCAGAAAAACATATACTTCTGCTTCATTGACTATGCTAAAGCCTTTGATTGTGTGAATCACAACAAACTGCGGAAAATTCTTAGAGATGGAAATACCAGATCACGTTACCTGTCTCCTGAGAAACCTGTATGAAGATAAATAAGCAAGAGTTAGAACCAGACATAGAACAATGGGCTGGTTCCAAATTGGGAAAGGAGTATAAAAAGGCTGTATATTGTCACCCTGTTTAATTAATTTCTATGTAGAGTATATCATGTGAAATTTTGGGTTGGATGAAACACAAGTTGGAATCAAGATTGCCAGGAGAAATATCAACAACCTTAGATATGCAGATGATACCACTCTAATGGCCAAAAACAAAGAGAAAATAAAAAGCCTCTTGATGAGGGTGAAAGAGGAGAATGAAAAAGCTGGCTTAAAACTCAATAATCAAAAAACTAAGATCATGGCATCTAGTCCCATAACTTCAGGGCAAATAGATGGGGAAAAAGTGGAAACTTGCAAATTTTATTTCATTGGGCTCCAAAATCACTGCGGACAGTGACTACAGCCATAAAATTAAAAGATGCTTGCTCCTTGGAAGAAAAGCTGTAAAAAAACCTATTTCAATTCAGTTCAATTCAGTCGCGCTCAGTCGTGTCTGACTCTTTGTGACCCCATGAATTGCAGCATGCCAGGCTTCCTTGTCCATCACCAACTCCCAGAGTTCACTCAAACTCATGTCCATCGAGTTGGTGATGCCATCCAGCCATCTTCTCCAGTAGCATATTGGGCACCTACCAACCTGAGGAGTTCCTCTTTCAGTATCCTATCATTTTGCCTTTTCATACTGTTCATGGGGTTCTCAAGGCAAGAATACTGAAGTGGTTTGCCATTCCCTTCTCCAGTAGACCACATTCTGTCAGACCTCTCCACCATGACACGCCCGTCTTGGGTGGCCCCACATGGCATGGCTTAGTTTTATTGAGTTAGACAAGGCTGTGGTCCTAGTGTGATTAGATTGACTAGTTTTCTGTGGTTATGGTTTCAGTGTGTCTGCCCTCTGATGTCCTCTCGCAACACCTACTGTCTTACTTGGGTTTCTCTTACTTTGGACATGGGATATCCTAGAGAACATATCAAAAAGCAGAGACATTACTTTGCCGACAAAGTTCTATACAGTCAAAGCTATGGTTTTTCCAGTAGTCATGTACAGATGTTAGATGGATCATAAAAAAGACTAAGTGCCAAAGAATTGATGCTTTTGAACTGTGGTGCTGGAGAAGACTCTTAAGAGTTCCTTGGACAGCAAGGAGATCAAACTAGTCAGTCCTAAAGGAAATCAACCCTGAATATTTGCCGGAAGGATTGATGCTGAAGCTGCGATATTTTGGCCAGCTGATGCAAAGATAAAGACTCATTGGGAAAGACTCTGATGCTGGGAAAGGTTGAAGGCAAGAGAAGAGGGTGACAGAGAATGAGTTGGCTGGATAGCATCACTGACTCAATGGACATGAGTTTGAAGGACAGAGAAGCCTGGTATGTTGCAGTCCATGGGGTCGCAAAGAGTTGGACATGACCTAGTGACTTAACAACAGCAATAACTTCTAGAGGCACCCTGAGTACAAAGGATAGCAAAAAAGGAGATAAAGCTCTATTAAGCCAAGAAGTAACCCTCTACACACCACATTTACACCCCTTTTACACAAGTGTTTATAGATCCTGACCCTTCTGGCATAAACAGTACTTGATGTGAGCATGGTTGGGGCCTTCAGATCAGCTTGCTAAATACCAGCCTCAAGAATCATGAATTCTATCTATGGTTATCATATAAATAAAAAATTATTCACTTTTTATTGTCTATAGACTCACTTTTTGTTGACTGACTAAAATGGAGAACTTTCTATAAAAATCAGGAGATCCTGTGGATCTTGGAAAGTCCCAGTCATGGCAACATCGATTCTCATTCTCAAAAGGCAATAAACTGAATGAAGCAGAATCACTTACTTGTAGACACTTCCTTCAGATGCATATCATGGTCTTCAGTTTATAGCTGTTCTCCTCCTCCCAGATCAGGCCTTTATCCCCTCTCCTGCCCTACCCTCCATGCCCAAGGACTGCCTCTGCTTTATTGTTTAGGTTATTTGCCAATGCCCCTTTGGGCAATAGAAATTTTGCATTCTCGGATCATTCTTTCCTTAACTTCCCATTAGATTACATTTTGCCATTCAGTTACTTTCTTCCTTATGTGGTTATCTCCTAGCTTACATGGGAAAATCTTCGTTATCCAACTAGACAGAAAACTTCACTCTCCAACTAAACAGCAAACTCCTTGAAGCCAGAAGCACTATATAAACTTCTTTCTCATCTCTAAAGGAAACCAGCACAGTGTTAAATAGACAAATACTTAATAAATACTCACTGAAATATAGTTGAACAACTTGGAAGAAAATAGTCATTAGTAACTTGAGTCAATTACATGTCCCCTTAATGTATAATTCAAGAAAGATTGAAGGCAGGAGAAGAAGGGGATGACAGAGGGTGAAATGGTTGGAAGGGATTACTGACTCGATGGACATGAGTTTGAGCAAGCTCCAAGAGTTGGTGATGAAGCCTGGTGTGCTGCAGTCCATGGGGTCGCAAAGAGTCGGACATGACTGAGCAACCGAACTTACGGATCTAACGTATAATTACTATTGAAGATTGAACTGATGGTTTTGGAGCTTCACAAACGTACCATGTTAGAGAAGCCTGAATTTGGGAAATAAACACCATTTCTAAAGGAGAAAAAATGATTCATGCTGGTGCTTCTTAAGGGTGGTTTGCATGTCATATGCATTGTGTTAAATTCTGGTAAGGTATTCTCTGATACTAACAAAATAAATCTGGCTTTGCATCTTCTATTACTGTTTTCAAATCACACATCTTAATATCTAGTTTCCCTGCACTTCAGGTCAAATAATAAAGAAAATTCATTAGACAGAAGCTTGGTATGCTCCTGCATGTACCTCTGCAAGAGAATTTTAATAATCAAAGAATTTGCTGATGTAGGGATATGATAAATTGCTTTGCTACAGGGTAATATAAACCTTAACTAGTATGATGAATACTTCTGCTTCACAAAGAAAGCTGAAATGCTGCAAACTATTTAAATATGTGCTTCTTGATAAATGAAGACAATCATCTGCAAATATTCTAGATGAGATACAATATGACTTCCATATGAAAGTGAAATGTCTCCAGAGGAAAAGAGGCTCAAAGAAAGACATTTTGAGAAAGGAAATAGACCCACAAAAGCATTTAATATCACCAGTGTATTTTGCAGAAGCATCTTTGAATCAATGATTTTTTTTAAAAAATTCATTTTCCAATTTATAATTATCAAGCTTAATAATTGGTTTTCAAATTTCTTTTGGAATGCTTATTTTTATGGCTGATAATGAAGAAAGAGCTTTAACAACAGAAATCCCCAGGGTTTAAAAGTCATTAATACACAGAACAGTTGCTTTCTAGGCTTTTCTCATATGCTGATATTAAAACATGACAAAAAATATCAATTGAGGGGTTACCATATTTGCTTTTGTGTAGAAGATACAAGATGGCAATATTCTGAAATCTCATGAAAATTTGACCAATGGCACCAACAAATTCAATAGCTGGATTAAGGCACTTGATATTTTTTCCTTGTCAACGTGCAGGTGCTTTGTGGAATAGCCCATTTTACATAGTGTGATTAATTTCTGCTTTTATGCTTATTAATACATCCCCCTATTTATTTGGGGCTTCCCAGATGGTACTAGTGGTAAAGAACCCACCTACCAATGCTGGAGACATAAGAGATGTGAGTTGGATCCCTGGGTCAGGTAGATCCTATGGCAGAAGGCATGGTAATCTACTCCACTATTCTTGCCTGGAGCATCTCACGGACAGAGGAGCCTACAGGGCTATAGTTCATAGGATCACAGGGTGAGACACGACTGAAGTGACTTAGCAAACACGTACGTCCATTTATTTGATTTTCCTATGTTGTTCTTCTACCTTCTTGAAATGTATTCTTACTTCATTTATTTAAAAATTTTTTTCTATTGTTTGCATTTGCTCTTAGGATTTTAATTGTTTCTCTTGATGTCACTATGGCTTCAATCTTCAGGGCCCAGTGTGATGTTCTTAAAACTTAACATTTCTTAATGCCATTTGTAGCAACATACTGAGTGAAGTGACAGCTCTTATGTGCAGAATCAAAAAAGAAGTGATACAAATTAATGTATTTACAAAAGAGAAATAGACTCACAGACTTGGAGAACAAACTTATGGTTGCCAGGGGAAACCATGGGGGGAAAGAGACAGAGTTTGGGATTGACATGTATTTAAAATGCATAGCCAACAAGGACTTACTGTGTCACACAGGGAACTCTATTCAATGTTTTGTGGCAACTTACATGGGAGAGGAATTTGGGGGAAATGGATACATGTATATGCATGACTGAGCACCTTTGCTGTCAAGCTGAAGCTATCACAACATCATTCATCTGCTCTATTTCAATATAAAATAAAATTTTTAGAAAATCTTCACATTTCTAAACCATTTGCAATATAAGGAAGTCTCCAGCTTAAAATGGTTCAACTTTCAATTTTCTGACTTTCAGTTCAGTTCAGTCACTCAGTCGTGTCCAGCTCTTTGCGACCCCATGAATTGCAGCACGCCAGGCCTCCCTGTCCATCACCAACTCCCGGAGGTTACTCAGACTCATGTCCATCGAGTCAGTGATGCTATCCAGCCATCTCATCCTCTGTCGTCCCCTTCTCCTCCTGCCCCTAATCCCTCCCAGCATCACAGTCTTTTCCAATGAGTCAACTCTTCGCATGAGGTGGCCAAGTACTGGAGTTTCAGCTTTAGCATCATTCCTTCCAAAGAAATCCCAGGGCTGATCTCCTTCAGAATGGACTGGCTGGATCTCCTTGCAAACCAATACAAATTCAGTAGAAATTGTATTTGGAATTTTGCTCCTTTCCCTGGCTAGTAATATGCAATATGAGATTCCCTCTTGATGCTGGACGGAGGCAAGGAGCCATATTTTTCCCAGTAAGCCGTATGATCACCAGGGGAAACAACCTACTCATTTACAACCATTCTAGTTTTTCACTTTCAGTACATTGTTCAACGAATTCCATGAGATATTCAACAATTTGTTATAAAATAGGGTCTATTTTAGATGATTTTGCTGAACCGTAGGCTAATCTGTTTTGAGTCTGTTATCATACATTAGGCTGGGCTTCCTGGTGGCTTGGTGGTAAAGAATCCTGCCAGTGCAGGAGATGCTGGTTCAATTCCTGGGTTGAGAAGATTCCCCTGAAGAGGGAAATGGCAATCCACTCCAGTATTTTTGCCTGGAAAATTTCATGGACAAAGGAGCCTAGTGGGCTACAGTCCATGGGGTCACAAAAGAGTCAAACATGACTTAGCTTCTAAATAATAACAACAATCTAAGTGAGGCTAAGCTGTTAGTATGATGTTCAACAGGTTGAAAGTATTTAAATACACTTTTGATTTACCTAGCTTTGACTTACCAGGGGTGTATCAGGATGAAAACATACTGTAAGTCGAGGAAGATTTATCTATATCTGTATTTCATATTCTCTTTTCAAGGCTTATTTAGAAGTGTGGCTTCTTACAATCTTTGAAGGAGTGATGCTTGGCTATTCATTAATTCCTACCCATCTAATGTCATTATCTCTTGATTCAATTATTTAAGCTCTATATTTTCTGCTTTGGAGACTCTATTGTGGTTTTTATTTTTGACCTAATACACAGCATTTTTTGGTTGTGTTTAAAGGCTGAGCGCCGAAGAATTGATGCTTTTGAACTGTGGTGTTGGAGAAGACTCTTGAGAGTCCCTTGGACTGCAAGAAGATCCAACCAGTCCATTCTGAAGGAGATCAATCCTGGAATTTCTTTAGAAGGAATGATGCTAAAGCTGAAACTCCAGTATTTTGGCCACCTCATGCGAAGAGTTGACTCATTGGAGAAGACTCTGATGCTGGGAGGGATTGAGGGCAGGAGGAGAAGGGGACGACAGAGGATGAGATGGCTGGATGGCATCACTGACTCGATGGATGCGAGTCTGAGTGACCTCCGGGAGCTGGTGATGGACAGGGAGGCCTGGCGTGCTGCGGTTCATGGGGTCGCAAAGAGTCGGACACGACTGAGCGACTGATCTGATCTGATCTGATCTGAAAAATATGTGTCATGTATCTTTTAAAATTTAAAAATATCTAGATATAGCTATTAATCCTATAAATTTATTGATCATATTATTCATGTTCACGTTCTTTACTCAATGTCAACTGGATGTCAATTTGTTAAAGGAAAATTACTTTCTTTGTGATTTGGAAATGTTCTTTTATTTCTATTAGTATTACAGAGAGTATTTCAGTTTTATGTGTTTGCAAAGATACCACATTGTCAGTGGGATATAAATATTTTTGATATAAAATTTTTTTTCTAAAAATTTGAAAATGTTAATAAGAAGCCAAAAGGAAATGAAATAACTCAAAAATACATCGTATGTGAAATGGTAAAAGTGGTTGTAGTCCAGAAAATTCTAGTCTATAATAGATAAGACTTGGTGAGTGCATGGAAGAGGTGAGAAATAAACCGTTCATGCTCAGCCTCGTCCAACTCTCAGAGATGCCCAAAACTGTAGCCCACCACCTCTTCTGTCCCAGGCAAGAGTACTGGAGTGGGTGGCCATTTCCTTCTGCAGGGGATCTTCCTGACCCAGAGATCAAACCTACATCTGCATTGGCAGGTGGATTCTTTACAATTGAGCTACTTGGGAAGCCAGTGAAGTAAACCATCCAAAACCAAACCCATTATGCTGTCACATGGCTGTGATATGTTAGTAGCCATCTGACTCCTAGAACCATGTTTGGCCATAGAGAAATAAATTTAATAAACATTAAATTACCTTTTTAAACCACATGAAATAGGAAGCAGGATGGCACAGTGAAAAGTGCAGGCACCTTGGCTTTGACTGTGTTTCCCTTGCGCACTAGCTGTGTGACCTTGAGCCAGTTACTTACATCCTCTGAGCCTGAGAGTCTTAAACTGAAAATAATAAAGCCTTTCTAATAAGGTTGTTGGAGAAGGAAATGACAACCTACTCCAGTGTTCTTGCCTGGAGAATCCCAGGGATGGTGGAGCCTGATGGGCTGCCGTCTATGGGGTCGCAGAGAGTCAGACACGACTGAAGCGACTTAGCGGTAGCAGCAGCAATAAGGTTGTTATAAAGATGAATGAGATAATTTGTGTAAATAACATAGTGAAGTGAAAGCATCTGGGACATGTAGGTGGTCTATAAAGGGCAGTCTCTATTGTTATTGTAGTAAAACCAACAATACTAATATAATTTAATTATTATTCATGAAGCTTCTAAAAGGGGAATTAACATTCAAACCACGATGGGTAGTTCATTAGTTATCTATTGCTGCATAACAATTATACCACCAGTTTAGTGGCTTGAACCAACAGACATTTATTATCTCACAGTTTTTGTAAGTCAGGAATCTGGGCACAGCTTAACCAGACCCTCTGCTTTAGGGTCTCTCATAAACTATAATGAAAGTGCTTAACAGGACTGGGATCTTAAGTCAAGGCTCAAAGGGGAAGGATCTGCTTCCAAGATCATGTTTGTTGGCAAAATCAGTTTCTTTTAGCCTGCTGGACTGAGGACCCTGATTTTATGGACTGTTGGTCAAGGCTACAGTGTGGCCTTCACCATAGGGTTACCCCCAACTTGGCAGGATGCTTCCTCAAAGGCAGTAAGGAAGAAAGTCTTACAGCAAGACAAACATTACAATCCTATATAACAGAACCACAGAGAGATGTTTCATCACGTTTTATCTGACTTCTTTTGGGTAAAGCTATACGTACCACTGATGCTGACTGGAGGAGATTACGTGAGGATGTGAATACTAAGAGGAAAGGAAGATGGATACCATCTTAGTAGAGTATCCTCACCACAGGTAGAAACTGGGAAGAGGGCTGTTTGGCATCATTTAAGAAGTACTTTGAAATATTTGAAAAATGGGCTCCCCTGCTGGTTCAGAGAGTAAAGAATCGACCTGAAATGCAGGAGACCCAAGTTCGATCCTCAGTTGGGAAGATCCCCTGGAGGAGGGCATGGCAACCCACTCCAGTATTCCTGCTTTGGGAATTCCATGGACAGAGTAAGCTGGAAGGCAATAGACCATGGAGTCACAAAGAGTCGGACATGACTGAGTGACTAACACTATACAGTTTTAAAAAAGCAAACGATTGTGCTGACAAAGTTGGTTTAAACAGTCC
The DNA here is from genome assembly GCA_935064755.1 of Tragelaphus eurycerus. NCBI lineage: Eukaryota > Metazoa > Chordata > Mammalia > Artiodactyla > Bovidae > Tragelaphus > Tragelaphus eurycerus. The sequence goes on from CAKXYN010000001.1 coordinate 42,392,551, forward strand.
CCTTAAGTAATAAGTTTAACAATTGTCATTCTGGTAGCTCAGCTGGTAAAGAATCTGCCTACAATGCAGGAGACCCCCATTCCATTCTTGGGTCAGAAAGATCTGCTGGAGAAGGGATAGGCTACGCATTCTAGTATTCTGGCATGGAGAATTCTGGCCTGAAACAATACCTATTTAGGCTTCCCTGGTGGCTCAGATGGTAAAGGATCCACCTGCAATGTGGGAGACCTGGGTTCAATCCCTGGGTTGGAAAGATCTCCTGGAGATGGGAATGGGTACCCACTCTAGTATTCTTGCCTGAAGAATCCCCATGGACAGAGGAGCCTGGTGGGCTATAGTTCATGGGGTTGCAAAGAGTTGGACATGACTGAGGGACTTTCATTTTCAACGCCTTGTTTAGAAAATAGCAGCTGAACTCTTTAAATATTTGTTAAAAGCATAATGAAATTTTACTTGAAGTCAAGAGTGAAATCTTTGAGTCAGATGGGCAGTGTTTCTAATTCCTTCTCTGATAATTACTTCTGTGTGACCTGGGACCTTACTTAATTACCACTGCCTAAGTTTCATCATCTGCTTTATAGAATTGTTTTGAAGATTAAATACATTTATTCCTGTCAAGTTTTTAACATGACTATCCTATGTATGGAATAAATATTAGCTATTTTTATTATACTATTTAGTCAAAATGAATTAAAAGTAAGGACAGATAGTGGCTCTTAGAAATTACATATTTTTAGCCAAAAATTCTCACATTTAAGTATGTAAAGAGCCATCACAAAGTAAGCTTTCACCCTTTTATCAAGTCAAATATTTGATAACTAATAGGGCACGTATAGAACTATCCAGTTCCCATTTTGTTGCAGCTTGATTACAATGTTTTTGTTATTCTTAATGAGAATCTTGTATTAGATTAGAATGCAAGAAAACAGGTGGTTACTCATATTTTAATAATAGCAGTGTGATGAAGCCTTTGTCTTCCAATTTAATTAATAAATTGTCCCCTTTTGATCCAACAGCAGTATTAACTTCTGGTAAATAATCAGCCTGCCAATATTTGTCAAACATTTCACACTAAATTGCTGTCATTCGGATTACAAATGTATGTGGTTCACAAACCCTCCTGGTTTTTTCCCAGGAGCAATGTGCAACTAAATGAGTTTAGAGAGAACAGAAGGATTTGGAAGAACTGATCTGAATATAAGAGAAGACATTTCACAAAAGTGCTAGTTTGCATTCTTACAGAGACTTGAGCAATGCTAACAAATTGCTTTGAATGAAAAAGGCTGTTTCCTTCTCTTTCCTGTTTCTTTGTATGTGGGAATTTATTGAAGAAATATTTTACATTGATGGTGAGAGAGTTTTACAATTAACCCACAGGTTGAAATAGTGTAGCTTGCCAGTATATCTTCACCAACTTCAGTCTCCTGGTCACCCAGAAATAGTTCCCTTTAATCCACCAAAGCCATGCCAATTGCCATAAGGGCATAGGCGCCAATGGGGTGGACCTCACACATATTTCTGCTAAGGACTAATCAGGCACTAGTTTCTAAGAGACACTATTTTATCCTTCATCTTTACTTTGATCTTCTTTTAATTTGTGAGATAGGGACAAATTTTTGTACTTTAAAAATCTTTAATTTTATTCAACTAAAAATGATTTGGGATTTTTCATATGTAAAACTCATATTACTTAAAGTAAACAAATTCACAGTCAAGAAAATAACAGTGCTTTCTTATTTAACTCCCTTAATAAAATTTCATAGTTTCCTAATATATACCTTTATGTCAATTGTTATTTTAAGTGAGATACAATTGACAAGTAATATAATATTAGTTTCAAGTGTACAAAATAATAATTTGATAATTTGTGTACATCATGAAATGATCACCATGATAAGTGTAGCTAACATTTGTCACCATATGTAGTTACAATTTTTTTCTTCCATTTTTTTCTTGGGATGAGGACTTTTAAGATCTACTCTCTTAGCAACTTTCAAATATTCAAAACAGTTTTATTAAATATAGTCACCATCATCAGTTCAGTTTAGTTCAGTCACTCAGTCATGTCCAACTCTTTGTGAACCCCATGAATCTCAGCACGCCAGGCCTCCCTGTCCATCACCAACTCCCAGCGTTCACTCAGACTCACGTCCATTGAGTCAGTGATGCCATCCAGCCATCTCATCCTCTGTCGTCCCCTTCTCCTCATGCCCCCAGTCCCTCCCAGCATCACAGTCTTTTCCAATGAGTCAACTCTTTGCATGAGGTGGTCAAAGTACTGGAGTTTTAGCTTTAGCATCAGTCCTTCCAAAGAATACCCAGAAGTGATCTCCTTCAGAATGGACTGGTTGGATCTCCTTGCAGTCCAAGGGACTCTCAAGAGTCTTCTCCAACACCACAGTTCAAAAGCATCAATTCTTCGGCGCTCAGCTTTCTTCACAGTCCAACTCTCATATCCATACATGACCACTGGAAAAACCATAGCCTTGACTAGACGGACCTTTGCTGGCAAAGTAATGTGTCTGCTTTTCAATATGCTATCTAGGTTGGTCATAACTTTTCTTCCAAGGAGTAAGTAAGTGTCTTTTAATTTCATGGCTGCAGTCACCATTTGCAGTGATTTTGGAGCCCCCCCCAAAATAAAGTCTGACGCTGTTTCCACTGTTTCCCCATCTATTTCCCATGAAGTGATGGGACCAGATGCATGATCTTCATTTTCTGAATGCTGAGCTATAAGCCACATTTTTCACTCTCCACTTTCACTTTCATCAAGAGGCTTTTTAGTTCCTCTTTTCACTTTCTGCCATAAGAGTGGTGTCATCTGCATATCTGAGGTTATTGATATTTCTCCCGGCAATCTTGATTCCAGCTTGTGCTTCTTCCAGCCCAGCGTTTCTCATGATATACTCTGCATATAAGTTAAATAAGCAGGGTGACAATATACAGCCTTGACATACTTCTTTTCCTGTTTGGAACCAGTCTGTTGTTCCATGTCTATTTCTAACTGCTGCTTCCTGATCTGCATACAGGTTTCTCAAGAGGCAGGTCAGGTACTCTGATATTCCCATCTGTTTCACAATTTTCCACAGTTTGTTGTGATCCACACAGTCAAAGGCTTTGACATGGTCAATAAAGCAGAAATAGATGTTTTTCTGGAACTCTCTTGCTTTTTACATGATCCAGTGGATGTTGGCAATTTGATTTCTGGTTCCTCTGCCTTTTCTAAAACCAGCTTGAACATCTGGAAGTTCACGGTTCACATATTGCTGAAGCCTGGCTTGGAGAATTTTGAGCATTACTTTACTAGTGTGTGAGATGAGTGCAATTGTGCGGTAGTTTGAGCATTCTTTGGCATTGCCTTTCTGTATGTTATATCCTCATGATTTATTTAGTTTATATCAGGAAGTTTGTATCTTTAACACTCTTAATCCATTTGCCCACTCCCTACCCTCTTCGTTCCACAACTACCAGTATGTTCTCTGTATCTATGAACTTATTTTCAGTTTGTTTGCTTGTTTACTCTTTAGATTCCATATGCAACTGAGATCATACAATATTTGCCTTTCTTTGTTTGACATTTATTGTAATATATATGTCATATGTATATATATCAATCTTCTCTCCATTCATTGATGAACACTTATTTCCATTTAGCTATCCTAAGTAACACTTCATTGAACATGGGGAGGGGTACATATATCTTTTAGAATTAGTGTTTTGGTTTTCTTCAGATACTCAAAAGTGAAATTGCTGGTTCTGTTTTTAATTTTGGGGGGAACCTCCATACTGTTTTCCATCAGTTCAGCTCAGTTCAGTCGCTCAGTCGTGTCCAGCTCTTTGTGACTCCATGGACTGCAGCATGCTAGGCTTCCCTGTCCATCACCAACTCCTAGAGCTTACCCAAACTGCTGTTCATTGGGTCAATGATGCCATCCAACCATTTAATCCTCTGTCATTCCCTTCCTCTCCTACCTGCAATCTTTCCCAGCATCAGGGTCTTTTCAAATGAGTCAGTTCTTTGCATCAGTTGGCCAAAGTATTGGAGTTTCAGCTTCAACATCAATCCTTCAGAAGAACACTCAGGACTGATCTCCTTTAGGATGGACTGGTTGGATCTCCTTGCAGTCCAAGGGACTCTCAAGAGTCTTCTCCAACACCACAGTTCAAAAACATCAATTCTTCTGCGCTCAGCTTTCTTTATAGTCCAACTCTCACATCCATACATGACTACTGGAAAAACCATAGCCTTGACTAGTGGACCTTTGTTGACAAAGTAATGTCTCTGCTTTTTAATATGCTGTCTGGTATTTACAATTTACATTCCCAACAACAGCACAACAAAGTTTTCTTGTTTTACATCCTTGCCAATACTTGTTATTTCTTTTTGAAAATAACCATTCTAACAAGTGTGAAATAACGTCTCATTTTGACTTTGATTTGTGTTTCCTCGATGATTATTTATATTGAGGACCTTTTCATATATCTTTTGGCCATCTTTATATCTTCTTTGGAGAAAATATCTATTCAGATCACCTGCCCTCTTTCCAGTCTAGATTGTTTAATTTTGGCTGAATTATTTCACATATTTTTGCACAATTAAAAATATATTAAGAAAAATAGAGATTGGAAGACAGTTTGAATGTTTCTTTACAAAATTAAACATTCTCTTACTATATGATCAATGGGGAAGGCAATGGCATCCCACCCCAGTACTCTTGCCTGGAAAATCCCATGGACGGAGGAGCCTGGTAGGCTCCAGTCCATGGGGTCGCTAAGAGTTGGACAAGACTGAGCGACTTCACTTTCACTTTACTATATGATCAATCATAATCCTTAGTATTTACTCAAAAGGAGCTGAAAACTTATGTGCACTCAAAAGCCTGCACATGAATATTTATAGCACCTTTTTCATAATTGCCAAAGTTTGGAAGCAACCAAGATGCTCTTCAATAGGTAAATGGAAAAATAAACTGTGGTATATCCAGACGATGGAAGATTATAAAGCACTAAAAAGAAATGATCTCTATGCCATGAAAGGACATGGGGGAACTTTAAATACATATTGCTAAGGTAAAGAAGGCAATTTGAAAGGCCACATGTACAATTTCACCTATATGACATTCTGGAAAAGCAAAAGTATGGAGACAACAAAATGATCGGTGGTTGCCAGGAGTTGGGGGGTGGGGGAGAGAGAGTGAATAGGAAGAGCACAGATTTTTAGGGCAGTGGAAATACTTTGTATGACATTATAATAATGGTTAATGCCATTATAAATTTACCCAAATCTATAGAATATAAACATTAAGAGTTAACCATAAAGTAATCTATAGATTTTGAATGATTATGATGTTCCCTTGTAGGTCCGTTGGGGAAGAATCTGCCTGAAATGCAGGGAGACACAAGTTCAATTCCTGGGTTGAGAAGATCCCCTGGAGAAGGAAATGGCAACCCACTCCAGTATTCTCGCCTGGAGAATCTCATGGAGAGAGGAGCCTGATGGGCTACAGTCCATGGGGTCGTAAGAGTCAAACACGACTTAGCGACTAAACCACCACCATCGCCATGATGTGTCTGTGTAAGTTTATCCCTGGTAAGAAAAGAATGTACCGTTCTGGTAAGTGATGTTGATAATGGAGGAGGCTATGCATGTACGGGACCAGGGGGCATATGGGGAATTGCTGTACCTCCCTCTCAATTTATATTTAAACCTAAAAATGCTGTGAAAAATAAAGACGTTAAGAAAGAAAAAAAGAAAAATACAGACACAATCTCTCTACATTGAAAAGAATAGCAGCCTTATTCCACTAACCCATAACTCCAGACAACAGCGACCTCTGCTAAGGGTGAAGGTTTTTTATTTACCTTTCTTCCCTTCTTCCTATTGCCTGCTAACTTAAATGCCCATTAAGTCTGTACCACTATATATTTGTAATATGAGCACCCACATCTCAGCTACTAGACCAAGACTGCCGGCTGACTTCACATACCATTGAATAGCAAACAGACAACATGATTGTTTCAAGATATAAATTTTACTCATACACACACACACACACACGCTCTTGAAGGTATAGTGTGTTTGTCCAGGTAGAAGCAGGGAAAAAAAAGTCCTTAAGGACAATGTCTTTTCTCAAAATTCACCAACTTTAACATCAGATCAGATCAGATCAGTCGCTCAGTCGTGTCCGACTCTTTGCGACCCCATGAATCGCAGCACGCCAGGCTTCCCTGTCCATCACCAGCTCCCGGAGATCACCCAGACTCATAACCATCGAGTCAGTGATGCCATCCAGCCATCTCATCCTCTGTCGTCCCCTTCTCCTCCTGCCCTCAATCCCTTCCAGCATCAGAGTCTTCTCCAATGAGTCAACTCTTCGCATGAGGTGGCCAAAATACTGGAGTTTCAGCTTTAGCATCATTCCTTCCAAAGAAATTCCAGGATTGATCTCCTTCAGAATGAACTGGTTGGATCTTCTTGCAGTCCAAGGGACTCTCAGGAGTCTTCTCCAACACCACAGTTCAAAAGCATCAATTCTTCGGCACTCAGCCTTCTTCACAGTCCAGCTCTCACATCCATACATGACCACAGGAAAGACTATAGCCTTGACTAGGCGAACTTTTGTTGGTAAAGTGATGTCTCTGCTTTTGAATATGCTATCTAGGTTGGTCATAACTTTCCTTCCAAGGAGTAAGCGTCTTTTAATTTCATGACTGCAGTCACCATCTGCAGTGATTTTGGAGCCCAGAAAAACAAAGTCTGACACTGTTTCCACTGTTTCCCCATCTATTTCCCATGTAGTGATGGGACCAGATGCCATGATCTTCGTTTTCTGAATGTTGAGCTTTAAGCCAACCTTTTCACTCTCCACTTTCACTTTCATCAAGAAGCTTTTTAGCCCCTCTTCACTTTCTGCCATAAGAGTCATGTCATCTGCATATCTGAGGTTATTGATATTTCTCCCAGCAATCTTGATTCCAACTTGTATTTCTTCTAGTCCAGCATTTCTCATGATGTACTCTGCATATAAGTTAAATAAACATGGTGACAATATGCAGCCTTGACGTACTCCTTTTCCTATTTGGAACCAGTCTGTTGTTCCATGACCAGTTCTAACTGTTGCTTCCTGACCTGCATACAGATTTCTCAAGAGGCAAATCAGGTGGTCTGGTATTCCCATCTCTTTCAGAATTTTCCACAGTTTATTGTGATCTACACAGTCAAAGGCTTTACCATAGTCAATAAAGCAGAAATAGATGTTTTTTTGGAACTCTCTTGCTTTTTCCATGATCCAGCGGATGTTGGCAATTTGATCTCTGGTTCCTCTGCCTTTTCTAAAACCAGCTTGAATATCAGGAAGTTCACAGTTCACATATTGCTGAAGCCTGGCTTGGAGAATTTTGAGCATTACTTTACTAGCGTGTGAGATGAGTGCAATTGTTCAGTAGTTTGAGCATTCTTTGGCATTGCCTTTCTTTGGGATTGGGATGAAAACTGACCTTTTCCAATCTTGTGGCCACTGCTGAGTTTTCCAAATTTGCTGGCATATTGAGTGCAGCACTTTCACAGCATCATCTTTCAGGACTTGGAATAGCTCCACTGGAATTCCATCACCTCCACTAGCTTTGTTCATAGACAAGTAATAATAACAGAAGAATGCTCTGAAGACAGACTGTCTGATTTTCTATCATGGGACCTTTGGGCAAGGTATTCAGTGCTTCAGTTCTAGGGACACAGTTTTTATAGAAAAGACCCCAAAGCAAAGCAAAAGAAGTGTTGAATTGGTTATAGTTATAGTTTAAGTGGTTGCCTTATTTGGGAATCCTGGTTGGCTGTGATTGGTTGTTCTTAAGTTTCGCTTTCTAAGATTTAAGTGCTTGACTCTGGCTTAGGTTTTGGTTTGCTTTCAGAGGCTACTAAGGCATTAGAGCAACCTCAGTTTAATGGCCTCCTTGCTTAAATACTTTAACAGCACGTAATGCTTCAGCTATTACTGCTGCTAAGTCGCTTCAGTTGTGTCCGACTCTGTACGACCCCATAGATGGCGGCCCACCAGGCTCCCCTGTCCCTGGGATTCTCCAGGCAAGAACACTGGAGTGGGTTGCCATTTCCTTCTGCAACAGCTATTACTAGGGCTACACAAACTCATTCTGGCAGAGAATGCATAGTGCTTTGCATGTGGTCTTTTTTGATTAAAGCCACATTTCCCACCTGTGAACACCACATATATGTAAAAAGACTTACCATTAGCCCTTTCAGAACCAGTTCTGAAATTAATGTATTTTGAACAAATTCACATTTGTTTTTCCTCATCAATATTGCTGTTGTTGTAAATGCCTTTTACATTAAAAAGAAATATATATACATGACTCATCTTTGCTTTAGAAAAATTTTAAAAAGTAGAACATATGTCTAAAGGATAATATGTAAAGCATTAAGTAGAAATATTTATTATTCCCTGTTATATAGATTTGAATATATTGATTATTGTAGCATATACTACTATTATTTGAATATAAGAGTTTCTAATGTTTTAGCTAATGTTTATTGAATGCCCACAATGGGACAAATAATGTTAAAGTGTTCTCAGGTGTTTTCTTAATCTTCTTGCTAACTTCTACTAAGCTTTACTGATGAAGAATGAGGAATCTGAAGTACTGAAGAAGTAAGTAACTTTAATAACACCTTACATATAGTAGAGCAGCAGTTCTGTGGAAGATAATTTTTCAATGGACTGGGGGTGGGGGGTGGTTTTGGGATAATTCAAGTATATTACATTTATTGTGCACTTTATTTCTAATATTATTACATCAGCTCCATCAGGTATTAGATCCTGGAGGTTGGGGACACCTGCTGTAGTAGACGGACCAGGATTAGGATCTAGGCAGTCCTGCTCCAGTGTCTCCCTCATGCCCTCATTTAATTGTTAAACAGATACAAGCCACCAAAAAATAATATTTCCTAACATTATCCTTATACCTCCTTTTCCTATTTGTTGATTCTCCATCTTGTGAGTGTGGAAATTGAGAAACAAAAGGATTAAGCAATTTGTTCAAAGTCATTCAGCTAGCAAAAGTGGGGAGCCAGGATTTGCACCCTGGCTCTACTGCCTCAGCTGGAGACACAACCACAGGTGCTGTTGAAACAGAAAATTTTGTTTTGAGTTTCAGATTTGCAAGATGAAAGGGATTCTGAAGATGGATGGTGCTCATGTTTGCACAATAAGAATGTGCTTAATATCAATGAACTGTAAAGTGGTTAAAATAGTAAATTTTATGTGTATTTTATTATAAAAGAAAGAAATTAAAAAAAAATTTTTTTTAAGGCATTTTCTACTTGGCATGGCTCTCATTACTAGTAGAGAACTTGAGTCTACCAGAAGTATCTCCTTCTATAAATGCTTGCCTTCTGTCCATTCGGTGTTCAGTAATGATCACTATTAGTGTTCCCCTTCATATTTAAGGTAGAGTCACTTAGCACCGTACCCTGTTAATAGAGTAGCATCCATCCCTTCACCCATTAAAACATCATCAGGAATACCTGACTGTAACTTTAGAAAAGAGAGTTCCAAGAAAATGGGTCATGGTACCAGTAAATTTCAACAAGTTCATGACAGAAGAAACAAGAAAGATGGAAAATAAGTTTCAATTCCTTACTAGGTCCTGAATGACAGTGAAATAGGAAGAAGGGAAAGTAGCTAGGGAACCTAGGAGCATCAGGACCAGGGATGTTCCAGTAGGAAGTGATAACAGTTTAAGTCAACTGAGTACAGAACACCATAATCTTACTCACCTCAAATCCTCACTCACTTCTACAGATTAGCAAAGCCCTACTGTTTTACAAAATACTTTCTCAGATAGTACTTTATGTTTTGTGCACTAACACTACCAATAACACAAACACAAATGAAATATGTGGTGTGCCTAAAATTTTTGCATGAATTTAGACGGTTTGAAGAGAGGGAGAGGGTTGTAAGTCTTGTAAGTCTTTAATTTTTTGTTTTTCTCTTTTTGGCCACACCACACAGCTTGTGGCATCCTAGTTCCCAGATCAAGCTGGAGAGAGAATCCACTTCCCCTGCCATAGAAGTACAAAGTCTTAACCACTGGACCACTCAGTAAATCCCACATCTTTACCTTTAAAATGACAACACTTTTAAATGGAGCAATAACAAGAAACTGTATAGAAAATATATGCACAGATACAGACTCTATTGTTTTAGGGGTTGGAGAGAAACATTGACATTTGCCCAGCGTTGTTTTACCACTACATTAGTGACACGCTGGTCTATTGAGGGATATGATGAAATATGGCTAATGAATCCAAAAGTAATCCAGGTAGCGGTGAAGGGGACAGAAGAGGGCCATAAATAATTGAATGCGCTCAATGATAGAGGTAAATCTTTACACTTCCCAGACATGGATTGAGAAGGAGGACAAACTTGTCAGTATTTAGTTCTACAAATAACATTTTAAATAGACTTATCTGAGGCCATTATTTCCCCTTGTTTATGAAAGCATATAGATGTTTCGGTAGCTTAATTTAAACTGGAATGAAAACATTACTGTAGTAAAAAGGGTTATGGATTTGAGCTTTTGTCTTTCAATTACATATTTAGTAAGTTAACTATTGAAACAGATTTACTTCACTGAAAATGCAAAAAAAGGAAAACAAAGATTCTTTCAAAAGTTACATATGCTTGCCAAGAAGGTATCTTAATAGTTTCAAAGCTCTAATAAAAAAATGCTGCAATATATTAAATGACCCATTCCGTAATATTATAGCTTTGTTTGACACGATAAATTGCTTTATAACACGCTAGTGTGCTTTGAAAGTAAGTCAGATTGCTGTAAATCATGGCTTTATCTGTCTGTTCATTGTTATTATTACTTTATTATTTTTACATATGACTAGAAAGCAATGTTGAAAAATGAAGCCTTCTTTCCTAACATTTGTAAGATAGATATCAACACAAATTGTGGAAATTGACATGTCTGTGAATAATTTCTTACTCTTACTCTGGTGCCCTTCAATATGTTTTCATGACATTATTAAAATGCACCTTAATCTCCACCATCTGACTGACTTCTTGACAATGAGCTGGCAAAACAAGAGCAATGTGAGCAAGCTAAATATTCATTAATACCACAAGTTCAAGAAAAATACATATTAGTTTTTTTAGGAAAATATGGAAATATTCAATATTATAGAAATTTTATACATAATGAGTTTGATGTGTGAGTACAATATGACACTATATTTTTAAAATATATAACAATGGAGATAAGTTGGAACTTTAAAAAATGTCTTAGCTTTTTCTTTTCTGTTTCCCTTTTCTGTTTCTTTTCTATTTCTCTCCTTCCCTCCCGTTTTCTTTCTTTCTCTTCTAGAACGATCTTAAAGACTTCGATAGAGTAGAACAAAGTAAGTATGTGCACCGTAAGTGGGAGGTGAGGTGAGTGGAGGGTGTCAAGGCAAGTTGCCTGTCTATGTAGCAGGGCTACCCTGTAACACATGTTGCAGATTGACTAGGGTGAGAGAGATATCCATGCAAAGGAGTGGCCTGGTGGAGATCTGAGGGCATCACCTAAAGGGATGCCAAGTGGGAGGTGTCTCAGTACAAGTGGGTTGAGGAGGGAATTTTATGGAACAGAGTGTGCTGGCCAACACAGGCTATTAGATACAGAAAGTGAAAGAAAGAAAGTGAAGTCGCTCAGTCATGTCCGACTCTTTGCGACCCCATGGGCTGTAGCCTACCAGACTCCTCTGTCCATGGGGTTTTCCAGGCAATAGTCCTAGAGTGGATTGCCATTTCCTTCTCCAGGGGATCTTCCCAACCCAGGGATCAAACCCAGGTCTCCCACATTGTAGAAAGACATTTTACCGTCTGAGCCACCAGGGAAGTCATTAGATACAGAAGGACTGATCAAATAAGTATATAAAATGAACAGAAGCCAGGTTTCTCAATGTCAGAGAAAGGCTGATAAGGAAGATTATTCTCAAATAAGGAAGAGAATTAGGTTAAAATATATAGTTTTAGATTGAAATTGGGAGTATTGCCATGAACTTTTTTTTTATATATATATATGTATACTTATATATGTATACATATATTTATATATATGTATAAATATGTATAAATTATATATATGTATAAATACATATGTATATTTATATATATAATGATGCACATGTAAATAAGTATAGATGAAAATGTGAATATATATATGTGTGTATAATATATATATATATATATATATTATATACACAGACCTATACACGCTCAGTTGTGTCTGACTCTTTGCTACCCCCATGGACTGGAGCCTTCCAGGCTCCTCTATCCATGGAATTTTTCAGGCAAGAGTACTGGAGTGGATTGCCATTTCCTTCTCCAGGGGATCGAACCTGGGTCTCCTGCATTGCAGGCAAACACTCTCTACCATCTGAGCCACCTAGGAAGCCCTTTCATATATATATGTATTATACACACAGACCTATATACAGTGACATATTAATAGCAACGGAGAAGGCAATGGCACCCCACTCCAGCACTCTTGCCTGGAAAATCCCGTGGATGGAGGAGCCTGGTAGGCTGCAGTCCATGGGGTCGCTAAGAGTCAAGACATGACTGAGCGACTTCACTTTCTCTTTTCACTTTCATGCATTGGAGAAGGAAATGGCAACCCACTCCAGTGTTCTTGCCTGGAGAATCCCAGGGACGGGGAAGCCTGGTGGGCTGCCGTCTGTGGGGTCACACAGAGTCGGACACAACTGAAGTGACTTAGCATAGCATAGCATATCAATAGCAAAGAGCACCCAAATCTATCCTTCTGGAGCTCCCTGGAAAAATGGCTAATTCCAGGGGTGAAGGAGGAAATGAAAGTAAAATGTGATCCTGGAAAATCTTGTTATGCCAGAAAACATGGATATATTTAAAAAAAAAAAAAAAAAGAACATTTCAAGAAGGTGCAGAAGCCAGCTATAAGGAATTCCCATTGACAAAATGAGACATTAAGGCATCAAAACCTAACAACTAATTGTAAGCCACAGAATAAAATAGGGAACCATAAGTTTATTATGAGCAAGTGAGTGAGTGAAAGTCCCTCATGATCCCATGGACTGTAGCCCACCAGGCCTCACTGTCCATGGAATTCTCCAGGCAAGAATAGTGGAATGGGTAGCCATCCTCTCCTCCAGGGGATCTACCTGACCTGGGTATTGAACCTGGGTCTCCTGTATTGCAGGCAGATTCTTTACCATGTGAACCCCTAGGAAAGCCTCTGAATTCATTATATAGATATAAATAAATAAATTAGTTAATAGAAAGTATTGTATAGAATGGGTTATGTATACAATTTCCATGTACTTAATAAAACAACCATTATTCACAAAGGATAAAAGTGTAACTTTACATTGCAGAAATATGCAATATACTCTTTTAAAAGAAGGATCAAATGAACAAATAATGAGAGAAACTGAAATCACAAGCTATGTAAGGATCTAGGGAGAAGAATATAGCAGCCCTCCAGTGATATTTCCGCTAAGGATGCATTATCTAAGTCTAACCATAGCAAGCCTCACACAACCTCAGATTGAGGGACAGTCTGTAAAATAACTGGCCTATGATCTTCAAGTTTCAAGGTCATGAAGTCAAGAAAAGACCAAGGGATTGTTCTACACCCAAACGTGGGTTGAGATCCCAAACTTGCTCCTTTAACTGCAAAGGATGCAGTTGGGACCAACTGGTGAAATCTGAATGGGATTTCAGGACTGGATGGCAGTTAATGAATCAATTCTAATTTTCTGCTGTTGAGAGTTGTATTGTGATGAGAGGAGAATGTCTTTGTTTCTCTTTTATTGTACTTGCATTTTTTCCCTGTAATCTGTGGTTGTTTCATTTTTTTTAGAAAGATAAGAAAATTTTGGATCAGAGTCTCTCACAATATGATTTGTTATTTTCCCAATTTAAAGATAGTTATAATAATTCTAATTGCTTTTACAATCTCTGAATTGTAATAGATGTCAGATTTTTACCACCCTAGAGAATTTCTATAAAATTCAATTATTTTTCTAGCTCATTTTATATTTCATGGTGATGTGTTTACACATTGTACCCTGGGACCTAAGGATAATAGGGAAAATCAATTGTTAACAAAATGAAATGTAAGCCCTGTGACAGTATATACCATTCTTACACTTGGTTTCAAATATGCCTATTTAATTTCATTTTAGAGTGAAATCAGATAAAATTAAAATTCTATTTAGATATTCTCCAGAAGTTAAGTGAGTCCCCAAAGTGATTAGCCACAAAGAAAATTTTAATTAGTTTGATGAAATCTGCCTTTCAAGTGGTTTGAAATTTGGAGATCCAAGAAAATTATCTGCTGGGTGTTTTGTTTTTGTTTTTCCCCTTCTAAAAAACCAAACCAAAACCAAACCAAACCTGAGGAATTAAAAGGCTTTGTCTGAGAGGAGCAGAGAATGGACTCCCTGTCAGGATGTCAGGACGGTATAATTTGTATGCAACCGTGTTTCTCCAGTTATCTCTGTCTTTATGTGTGTGAGGGGTACCGGATTACAAAGTGGCTAAGGTAGGCATGATACTACAATGTGAATAACGGTATTAACACAGACAATATGGACTATTGACATTATATTTTACATAAAACCAGATAAAACAATGAGCCTTGCATACAAATCTGTGCTGAAAAGGCACCACCTTATCACATTACCATGGATCAGTGTGAATTTCCTTTTCAAAGAGGAGTTCTGACCAGAGTCTGGAGCCAAGTTCTTTTCTATGTGTATGCAAAGACTTCATTTCAGACACCTTGGGCTGGAGCAGCATGTAAATTGTCAGGAAAAAATATTGCTAGCCTAGAGCTACCAATAGAGCCAGTTGTACAGCCAAATGTGCAGATTTGGCAAACCAGCTGTTTTCCCTGCTCAAGGAATTTTCATGATGTGCCCCTGCTAAGCATATCAAACAAGCATTACATCAGCTTTTATACTGCATTAAAACCTGGGGTTTTTGTGGAAATTTGAACAAAGGGTACTCAATATTTTCCCTTTTGATGATGAATATTCCTCTACTTTTTAAAAAGGTACAAGTTTGGGATATTGAGAACAACTAGCTAACACAAAGTTATCCTACCTCTCTGGGTTTTTGACTGATAAAAACAGAGGGAGAGGTAGGGACTAAGGCAGAGAGAAGGATGAGCAGGATACAAGAACATAATTGTTTGTTTTGAGAGTAATAGATCCATGAGGACAGTGATTTCTCTTTGGTTCACTATCAATAGTAATTAATTCTACCAGTATTAGCAGACAGAAAAGTGCCTGGTAGACTTTAGAATTTAAAACTGGCAATTTTTAGACTAGAAATAAGTGAATCATGTCAAATTCTCATCAAGGATTTAGATCATCACTCAATTTGGGAGAAGATTAAATTCTAAAGGTAGACTTTAGAATTTAAAACTGCCAATTTTTAGACTAGAAATAAGTGAATCATGTCAAATTCTCATCATAGATTTAGATCACCACTCAATTTGTGAGAAGGTTAATTTTTAGATCATCACTCAATTTGGGAGAAGGTTAATTTCATTTTGTAAAATGAAAAAGGAAATTTTCTGTTATTCCTACTGCCTCTGAGAATATAACTTCCTGGTGGAGTTTCCGGTTAGGCCAGAGGACAACTAGGCCAAATGTTTCCTACTGCATCATTTATTCTTAGTATTCAGTCATTCATTTAATACATATTTATTATCCATCTGCTATGTGTCAAGTTCTGGAGTGTGTACAGGAAAATTAAACATTTATGGATAATATCCCTTATCTCAGGAAGCTCGGGGGAAGGCAATGGCACCCCACCCCAGTACTTTTGCCTGGAAAATCCCATGGACGGAGGAGCCTGGTAGGCTCCAGTCCATGGGGTCGCTAAGAGTCGGACACGACTGAGCGACTTCACTTTCACTTTTCACTTTCATGCATTGGAGAAGGAAATGGCAACCCACTCTAGTGTTCTTGCCTGGAGAATCCCAGGGATGGGGGAGCCTGGTGAGCTTCCGTCTATGGGGTCGCACAGAGTCGGACACGACTGAAGCAACTTAGTAGCAGCAGCAGCAGCAGCAGGAAGCTCAGTGTGAGGGTAACAGAAAGAAAGAGATTCTGCAGTACAATGTGATGAGTATTATGAAATGTGAAGGATGTGGCCTTTAACCAGGTGATGCTAGTATTTATAGGGAATAAGCATAAAATAGGGCTTCCCTGGTAGCTCAGTTGGTAAAGAATCCACCTGCAATGCAGGAGACCCCAGTTCGATTGCTGGGTTGGGAAGATCAGCTGGAGAAGGGATAGGCTACCCACTCCAGTCTTCTTGGGCTGCCCTTGTGGCTCAACTGGTAAAGAATCCACCTGTATTGCAGAAGATCTGGGTTTGATCCCTGGATTGGGAAGATCTCCTGGAGAAGGGAAAGGCTACCTACTCCAGTATTCTGGCCTGGAGAATTCCATGGACTGTATAGTCCATGGGGTCACAAAGAGCTGGACATGACTGAGTGACTCTCACTTCACTTCACTTCAAGCATAAAATAATACAAGATGGGTTTAATAAGACAGAAAGGCTGAATGGTTATGATACTTCAATTATAAAAGCCCTCAGGTATGTTTCCTAAATGATAGGATAGTTTCTGTCTTTATTTTAATTATTTGGGTTGTGTTCCATGTCTTCAGACTTTGGCTTCTACCTACCTTGAACCCCTGTCATTTAAAACTTACTGATTTACAAGCTATTTTTCAATCAGTTACTGTGCTAATCTGGGTCCTTCTAGCAAATTACCAAACTTGAAATGGAGTAAGGCTATTAGAACACTGCCTAACCTTTGTTTCATCTGATAGAAGTAGTATAATGATTTTTATCTTTTTATTAATTTAGTTTAATTGATAAATTAATCTGTTCATTAATTAGTTCATAATTTGCTAAGAGAATCTTATTATATATAGAGAGAGAAATATAAAGGAGACACACATGTGTACAGATTTATACCTATTTATATGTGTAAATTTATGTGTACATAATTGTTGCTTAATAAGGAATTTGACTGGGCTTTGCCCTTGGTTACTGGGAGAAAGACTATAAATTCATGGAATTTCCCAAGCATGAGCCCCCTAGATCAACCTCAGTTAATGCTAACCAGATGACTAAGGATAGGGCTGTGTCCATCAGAAGGATCAACCTTTGCTTAGAGGATTGGGGCTTTGAACCAGCCTAAACTCCAAGGAGGGATGGAAGTGGGAGGCTTGAGATTGAGATCAGACGAAGCCAATGATTCCATCAAACCTGTTAATGTAATGAAACTCCAATAAGAAGCCTGGACACCAGGGTTTGGCGGAGATTCTTGGCTGATGAACATGGCAGTGTGCTAAGGGAGTGACATGCCCTGATTCCATGGGAAAAGGGCATGGAAGCTCTGCATTTGGCATGCTCCTAGACATCAATCTATGTGTCTCTTTTGGTGGCTGATCTTGATTTATATCTTTTATAATAAAAAATTATAAGCAAAGTACTTTCCTGAGTCTCGTGAGTCCTATGAATGAATTATTGAACTTGGCTAGGGATTATGAGAACTTCCTTGTTTTGTAACCAGTTGGTCAGAAGTAAAGATAGCCTGGGAACACCCAAATTACTGCTGGCATCTAAATGAAGACAGTCTTTTGAGGGATCATGCCCTTTAACTTGTGGTAGTCTGATGTTAACTCCAAGTGGGATAGCTTCAGAATCAAATGGTAGTGCTTCAGTATACATTATATGAAGGACAAAGGTCTGGAAACATGAATTACACATGGGATTCTTGTTGTATGCCCAATAGTTTAAATAACCTTTTTTTTCTAAGTTATCAAGATCCTTTGAGAACAATGTACAATGAAGCCCAGATTGGCTCTGTCCATGGTACAGATTTTTAACCAATGTCCTTCACGTCATATGTAAGTGTTATCACAGTGATTTTGCTGCTCATCAGTTGATATATATACACACATATATATAAGGTGCCAAAGAAAGTGATCAGTGCGTGTGCAGTGCTCAGTTCATATCGGCTTTCTTCTTACTCAAATTTTTTGATAACTAAAAGATCTCTGAATAGGCGCAGACTCTGAAAAGGTAAATCCTCTGGTGATGAAGAAAAATTCCCTTTTAAAATACCTGTTCTGACAATACAGTCCCCTCATTGGAGGACCCCGACTAGATCAGAGGAGTTGTTATCATCATAGACACATAGTGTAAATGGATTTATCTGCATTCTTCTTTCTGCTCTCACTCTTAAGTTCCACAGCCCCACAGCCAACAGAAAGCAATTTTTTTTCTTTTTTTGGCATTGGGATCAGGAATTTCAGAACTTATTTTATGAAGCCATTAGTGCTTCACCAACAAATAAAAGAATGGGTGTTAAAGACATGGGTTTTTGGCAGGAGGAAAGCATTGGGGATCAACACACATGAATAGGGATGGGGTGATAAATTATGAGTGATATCTGGGGAAGAGCTTTAGTCATTATTTGGATTATGTTCTCTTTGTATCAGAAGACATTTCTTTTATGAACAAAAATTGGTTTCTTTGGAATTCTCCTTGCCTTAATTTCTATCTTTGGGGCTTCAACTCATTTGCATGATTGTCCTAGAGAACAATTTATCATCCCTCTTTTACACATCTGATTTTCTAAAGGTCACCTGGTAAGTCAGGGATGACATTGGGCATATTCTCTTGGGTAACTTCTAATAATTGCACTTCCTCCCTGATGCTTTGGGTGTCTGGCACATTTGTAATTGACAGAAGGATAACAATGCAATCTGGCTTGTTTCCAAGGCCACCCTCAAATAAAGCTGGATGGTTATGGGGATGGTTAAACCACCCATATCCATCCCTTTGCCTCAGGAAGTCAGGCTGAGTGAGGGAAATATTAAAAATCCAAAATAAAGAAATTATCTGATTGGATCATTGTTTATTTTTTTTAAGTTTTGTTTTTTGATATGGATTATTTTTAAAGTCTTTATTGAATTTGTTACAATACTGCTTCTGTTTTATGTTTTGGTTTTTTGGCCAAGAGGCATGTGGGATCCTAGCTCCCAGATCAGGGATCAAACCTAGATGCCCTGCATTGGAAGGTAAAGTCTTAACCATTGGAATGCCAAAGAAGACTCAGATCGTTGTTTCTTTAATTAAAAAAAAAAAAGCATTTAATTAACAACATACCTCGATACTGCTACTGCTGCTGCTGCTGCTAAGTCTCTTCAGTCGTGTCTGACTCTGTGCAACCCCATAGACGGCAGCTCACCAGGCTCCCCCATCCCTGGAGTTCCCCAGGCAAGAACACTGGAGTGGGTTGCCATTTCCTTCTCCAACGCATGAAAGTGAAAAGTGAAAAGTGAAGTCGCTCAGTCACGTCGGACTCTTAGCGACCATGGCTCTTAGGGACCCCATGGTCGCTAAGAGCCTACCAGGGTCCTCCATCCATGGGATTTTCCAGGCAAGAGTACTGGAGTGGGGTGCCATTGCTTTCTCCAGTAAATAGCAATAGAAATTTGAATGCTGCTTAAACATTCCAGCTATCTTTACAAATGCCCAACCTGCTTCTGTCTATTATCCTATCTTTTCACAAGTGCTTTGGGAACAGAGAACTCTGCTCACAGATTAAAGCTAGTTTCTGAGTGGTGCTTAACCAGGCTGACCCAGGAGAAAATTCTGGTTTCTAGAATAATATAGTAATATCAAAGTGAAAAGAATTTCACCTTTCAGATATGTTATTAGAGTGGGAGAAAAGTATCAGTCTCTTTCAAAACGTGGTAAAAAAATGAGAAAGGTGATATTTCGTCAAAAGCATATGCCAGGCAGGTAATTTACTAACATACACAGGAGATTTTGTGATTGTCTTTGTCCATTCTTTGGCAACCTTATACTAGCCTACTAAAAACCACAAAATGTTCTATTGTTAATATCATGGATTTTTGTTTCTAAAATACAAACTGGAGATGTTACGATGATGATGAAAGAGAATTTGTTTTGCTTCTGAAACAGAGTAGATAATTGAACACTGTGCTATAGATCCTAAAAGTTAGAACTTTTTGTTTGATGAAAGTTTGGATAAAAGATAAATACATAAATTTGACTAATTGTACTTATTTGAAATTTGATTAATCATGGTATATATAATATTTAAACAGCTTTTCAAACTTAGCAAAGTATTTTTATATTTTAACTTATCCTAAATATGGTATATTGCATGACTAATTCCAATTCTCTATACCTCTCCTGGTATGCACGCTGGTCTGTATGCTCTTTGCCATGTGACCCTGAGATGACTCTGACTTGGGTCATGTAATTTGTTCTGGCCAATAGAATAAGACTGTATTGAATATATGCCTAATCTATGCCTAGATTTCAGGAGATCTTGCAGGTTTCTGCTTGTACTCTTGTGTTTCAACTACCGCCATGAGAAATATTCCTAGGCTAGTCTGTTGGTTCCAGGAGATGGCTGAGGGACAAAGGGAGCAGAACTATCCAGAGAATCTCTCCTAACCAAGCCAAACCTAAGCAGAGTTCTCAGCTGCCCAGTAACTGCAGGAACTATAATAATAAATAATTACCTTTTTAAGCTCCTGAGCTAAGGGACAGATTGCTATGCAGCAATAGCTAAGTGACTCTAGTATCTCAGATTGGAGTGTGGCACAGTTCATGGTTTACTAAAGACATAACAGAGAGCCTGAATGGTTAAAAGGCTTTCTCAAAAGCACATGCAAATCAGCATCACATCGGGCCTTAAACACATCTCTGGATTTCAAATTCCCATGTTTTTATACTCCAAAAAATTCTCGTTATCTGGCCCAGTGTCCTGTACTCTGTAAGCACACATGTCTTGTTCAGAGCATCAGTTCAGTTCAGTTCAGTTCAGTTGCTCAGTTGTGTCCGATTCTGCTACCCCAAGAAGAAGTCAATAATTGAATGGAACACTTACTTTTGCAAATGGATGAGAAAGAAGTGAGTCATTGAAAGGTTGGTCATTGAAAGGCTGGTCAAAATTGAGTCATTGAAAGATACCCCTTTAAACATTGCTCTGTTTTTACCTGAATTCAACACCTTCCTAAGCTGGGATCAAGAATGATTAGGCTTGAAAGGATGAAGACAGGCCAACCTTCTATTTAGTATATCTGTCTTCACTGCCTGGGGCTTAGAAAGTCCACACAACTGGATACATTAATTATGTCTGCCTTTGTAAGAAATGTTTCAAAGTCCTCTCCCAATGCCATATATAAAGTTTTTAAAAGCAATAAGCAAAGATAAAGATTTGAGACAAACTGAGGCAACCTATATTTATATATGGAAGAAAACTTCCTGCAGTAGAGTACTGAAAAGCCATCAGATTTCAGTTTCTATCTGGGCATCATTTATGTTTGGCAGATGGGAGGGGATTGTTGTTTTATTTCTCATTTATTCTATTTTTGCTTCTCTAGGGGCATTTAGGCCGGCAGACTGTTAATTATTTCTTGTAGAGGTCTTTAGGGGCACATTTAGAAACTAAAACCAATAAAGCTACTTGGGCATCTTGTAATGTATTTTGCAGATTCAGCTAACTGAGCAGGCCCCAGTGGAAGGCTTTTTTTTTTTTTTTTTTTTAAATAATTGGGCTTCCAAAATTGTGTGCATACTGACAGGTAATATTCATGCACATAAATTTGACAATAACAACTCATTGCTCTCATGTTTCAGCTGCCACCTACATGCTGGTGCCTCTCAACTTTTTAAATCTGAATCTCAGCTTTCTATATTCAATTGCTTTTCTGCAAGTGAATGCCCCAAGGCACTTCAAAATTAACACAGGCAAATCTAAATGCATCATATTCTCCTTACCACCTTTTCTTCCTGGACACCCCATCTCAGTTAATTGCCTTACCATCTACCCAGTCACCTGAATTATTGTTCCAACTATCATCCTTGACTCACTGTATTTCTATATTCTTCAGTTTTTATGGGCCCAATGCTCTATCAGTCTTACCTAATAAGTGTTTCTGAAATTTGTCTCCTGCTGTAATTCCTGGCTTTCCAACATTTCTCAGGTGAAATGTTGCATCTCCTGCCTTAAACCCCCAATCTGTCTTTATGAAAGCTGACCAGTTAGCTCTCACAACCAAATGGCTTCCAAAAATAATCTACTTAATAAAATCCAAGCTCCTTATAGGGGTGAGTAGTGTGGTCACTGCCTCTCTCTCAAACCTCATCAATGCCAAGTGGAGTCTAGAAGCTTACTGGCTTCATATTCTGGCTTCACTGCTCTGGGTGTGCAAACTTGAGCACATTTCTCTACAACTCTGTGCCTCAATTTCCTCGTCGGTAAAATGAGATTATAGTGCTGCTTATCTCAAAATATTGCTATGAGCATTAAATTAAGTAATATAGTAAGTTAAAATACTACCTAATACAGAATAAGCCCCCCATAAATGTTTCTCAGACCCCAACTGTCTGCTTCCAACATTCTGAGCTCCCTGTCATTTCCTACGTGTACCATGGTGCATTCTATGTTCACCCTTTTCTTAATGTTCCCTTTGTCTATATCAACATTCTTTCTTTGACTATCTCCAAAGCATGCTTCGTCTGATTATTGAATTGAATTACTTATTCATGCCTTCATTCTTTCATGTAATTATAATTTCTTGAGTACGGTCACAAACAATATGGCACTCTGGCTTCAAGGAGCCCATGGGTAGACAAGGTTGGGAAATTGATAAACACACAATCACAGTCACTTAATTAAAGGAGAATATGTGTGGGTGTTGAAGAAAAGACTAGAGAATACAGAAACATAGTTGAGAGGAAACTATATCTGACATAATACAGTCTGGAGGAAGTATTTCAAGTATCCTAGCCTCCAGGAAATTGTCCCTGATGTCCAGAGAAGGTTAGCTTTTTGTACCCTGTGATCTGAGAACACACCTGATGCTTAAGTCTGCTTGAGCTGCTATAACAAAATGCCACAGATTGAGTGGCTTAACCAAGAGACATTTATTTCTCACAGGTCTGGAAGCAGGAAGTCTAAGTTTAAGGTGCCAGCTGATTCCTGGTGTGGACTTCTTCCTGGCTTGCAGATAGTCACCTTCTCACTTTGTCCTCACATGGCTGAGAGGGAGCCATCTCTGTTTTTCTCTCTTCTTATAAACTTTCTAATATGAACATGGGGGCCCCATCTTCATGACCTCATCTAACTCCAATTAGCAAAGGCATCATCTCTAGATACTACATTAAGGGTTAGGTTTCAACATATGAATTTTGGAGGACACAATTCAGTTCACAGCACCTGCATAGCCTACCCCAGAGAACGCACCTTAAATGGTGAAAAGTATCTGTTTTCTTTTTTATTCTTTCTTTATTGGCTACAGTGACTTGAGGATAGATGCTGTATCTTTATCCATTGCTTCTATCCCCATTAGCTGAGAATTGCTCTCATAGGTTGCTAGTTCCTCATAGCTTCAGCTTGTACAAGAGTGAGTCACAGATTTCCACAGGTTTCCTATGCCCTGTGTTAATGATGTCCAGGTAGAAAGTGTTAAAGATACTGTGCTGCTGAAATGGGATACTGTAAGTTCACACCTTCCTGAAGCCAATTGTCTCAGTATTGGCTCAAAAGACGTAAGACAAAAAACAAAGATCTAAACTAAGATGTAAGGAACAGTTTGCTGGGGTTTCTGAGAAAATGTTTGCTTCCTTGATAAAGAAAATCAGTGGAGCTGGTTCTACCCTACACTCTTCTGTCTTCTATTTTTTTGCCATGAAGGTAGAAATGACATCTAATAATCATCTTGAGAACAGGAAGAGCTAGGCTTGAGGGAAGCGCAAAGGGAGAAGTGAACTAGCATGCTCAGGGCATTGAGCTATTATTGAACCAGTCCATAACCACTACATCTGGAATTCCTATTATATAAGAAAACAAACTACTGCTTATTAAACCAGTGTAGCTTTATTTTTGTTACTTACAGCTAATGCATTTCTGATTCTTCTATCCAATCTTCTCACATAGCACATTGTTTTTGCATTACTATTATTACTGTTAGCTTCACTGCATCACATAATATCATTCTCTCCAAACTCTCACATGCAGTAATAACTCGATAATCTTCATATTTCCAGCTCACATGCATTTTGCATACGTAGACAAAATAAAAGTTGCATGGATGTGAAATGGCTAAAAATGTCACCTGCTGTGAGATATTTACTTTCAGAAATGTTTTTATAGGAAAATTTACTGTAAAGAAGAATCCTTCATAATACTAAATTGGTATCCTATATTATCCAACCCAGTAACATCATAGAAACACAGCAGATATTTCAATATTCAAAACAATTATAAAATATTTCTATACTCCCATCTTCCAAAGATGGTCATATTTAATGTTTTATTGTATTTCCTTACAGTTTTTTTCTCTGGATAAAAATTCCAGGTCTATATAGTCCATGGGGCTGCAAAAAGTCGGACATGACTGAGCAACTTTCACTTTAATTCTCATATAATATATACATTTTTCATCTGTAACAGCAAATATTATCCAGTTAGGATCCTATTATATTTACTGTTTTCTAAATTACCTTTTAAACAACCACTCGTTATGAATATTTTTCGTGACATGGCACTCTGATAACCCAATTATAGTAAGTCTCAGGGCTTTGTTATTTAGCTGTACCATGATTATCTTTTGGATTTCTGGGTTGCTTCAATTCTTCTTGCCATGTTTCCTGTAATAGATATATGTTGCTTTCATTTCCTCCCTAATATTAGTACTTTTGGGGGGCTGCCACTGCCTTAATTCTGGAGAGATGTCAGTCATAATCTATTGCCTAACCTTGGCTATGGTGACCTTGAATAAATTAATATTTCATCTCCTGGAGAAAATGATTGGTCTAAAATTAAGAATACAGCTATATATGTCCACAGCGCTATATTTTAAAGGGATAACCAATACGGTCCAACTGTATAGCCCAGGGAACTCTGTTCAATGTTATGTGGCACCCTGAATGGAAGGGAATTTGGAGGAGAATGGATACATGTATATGTGTGGCTGAGTCCCTCCTCTATCCACCTGAAACTATCACAACATGCTTAATCAGTTACTCACCAATACAAAATAAAAAGATTTTTTTTTGAAAAAAAGAATATAACTCAGGTAAGATCAGCTCCCCTTTTGGGGATTTCTAACTAGACGATGAAGATGAGTGGGAGAGGTAGGGAAGCTATCACTTTTTCTTAGTGTTACTGTGCTGATGTGGGCCATTAGTTCTCAGAAACTTTTAATAGCTCAAAATCTCTTGGGAGAAACCTACCTTTGGTTAGGGAAAATAAGCATAAGATAACAGTGAAGGCTGGTTGAGAAGTTAGTTAAAGAAGAGAGAAAAAGCTCTGTTTCTGGAGTGAGCTGTGCCTGAAGCTATTCTACTTCTGGATCTCTCCGCTTCAGGAACCAAAGTGTTCTTTTATTTTTATTATTGTTATTTTTCACTTCAACTAGTTTGGCAGGCTTTCTGATAACACTTAAGTAGTAAATCTAACAGAGTGGTCTGCTAAATCTCTTCATGAATGGGAGTCTCTTCATGCTATTTTTATGGCATTATGATTTTGATATAAATTGATATCTTTTTATCATGATAGTCATGTCCTGGCCTGGAAAATTCATGGTTCATGTGTTGTATTTTCTTTATATTGACTTTTCAAAATAAAATAGGTTTTACTCCTACAGACTACTCTTGCAAGAGCCTGCTGAGTTCCTTTGGATGAGCACAGCACATGGTAAGCCTACAATAGAATCATGATAAGTAGATTATCAAATGATTGCATTTGCTGCCTGAGGAGCCCCAAGAGTTTCTTTTTAAAGGTGCAATGATTCCCTCAGGTTGTGATCAAACACTATATCAGACACTTAGACACACTGTTCTCGTTGGTCTTTCAATTTTATATGGTTGTAAAAAAAAAAAAAAACTTCATGTGTTTGTTGCAATTTTTCAGCATGAAATGTAAGCTTAGCTTTAAGAACATGAATTTTGCTCCCCGGAGAAAAAACTATAAAAGTCCCATTGAGATTTAAACACAGATGATGGAACTATTTGCTAGGTTTGGGGGTTTGAATTCCAGGTACTCATAAAAGTTCTGACAGTTTGATGAAATCATAATTTGAAGGCATTAGAAAGTGTTTGGTGTACAGGATCATATGTAAGGTGGTAAAGATAGCATGGCAGACCTCAGAAAAAAAGGATAAGGAGAAAGGCTTTCTAAGTTTTCCTCCATCACTAAAGAGTGCTTATTATGATTTCTCCTCTACATCATCCTAGAAACTCTCAAGCTTTCCCAAGACTGTCCAGCTTCTCTCTGGAATTAACTAACAAGCAAAGAAAAAAATATATATATAATGTTTGGTTTTAGTCATAAGGTTTATAATCAATATTAGAGTTAGCAGAGTCACAACAGCTAATTCATGAGGCAAGTATCAAAAACTAACACAAAGCAAATGACTAAAACAGGCAGCTGGCAGGATATAATAGACTATATAATTGACAGGACACTCACCAAAATGCCCATCAACTATATTATCTTTTTTGCTTTAATGAGTTTATTTGGGTATATTTCTTTCATTCTCATATTCTAATTTTTTTCCTGCTGTTCTATAGTTTGTTATAACTGAATCAGATTTGCTCTTGTTAAGCATTCCCTTGTAGGTTGCTACAAGCATAAATCCAGAGAGAGTCTGTGCTTGAAGGACAATCCAAGCCCCACAGGGCTCCACTCAGCAGGTGTCTGCTATCTCAGAGGAAGACTATCCTTCAGCAGGATATCTTCATTCAACAGCATGAATTAAATGGGAACCCCATAATTGTTCTTATTCTGGCAAGAGCCCCTTTAATCCATCTTTTTCCTCAATGCTAGCAGCTTCTTTATCCCTCTACCTTGGGACCACTGAGGTTAATCACTATGCCTCTTGCCTGGGTTAGTTTGACCATCACAAAATGTCCATGATCCCCACACTGTTCCTCATCCTCCAGGCTCCGGACTCCATCCCCCTTGCCTTTTGTGACCTTTATTCCTCCCTCCCTATCTCCTAACACTCTTTCAGGGAGCCTCATGGAGTTCTAGGTCAATCACCAGCAAACATCTGCTTCTTCTTGATCAAATGGAAATCTCCTCCGATGGCATCAGTTTTCCTGCAGCACTTTCAAGGGGTGACTCTTTCTCTCCTCCAATTCCCCTGATATGTCACCTAGAGGCAGGATTGATGCCCTGCGCTCTACACTGACACTTCTAGTCCATCCTTTGTTGAATCTTAAACATTCAGCTTTGAAATTTATCTCATACAATACTCCTCCTTATTTTCAATTTACCCTCTTTCTTTAGAAAAATTTTCTTCTGTTACACTTTCACTTTCTTCAACACTACTGTTATCAGAACGATTGATAATTTCTATATCCATACAGATGATCTTTCTAATGCCCTCCTTCTAACTTCTTAACCTCCTGCACTCCAGTGATTTTGTCCTACACCCTATAGAGACTTTATATCACTGGCATATGTTTAACCATTAATGGCATCGCATTTCATTCTACTTTCCAGTTCCCTTTTTGTAGAATCTAATCTCCAATAAGACTCTGTGCTGTGTGCTGTGCTTAGTCGCTCAGTCACCCCCTCCAAAATCGCTAATGCGGTCACCCCATCAATTTTTTTATCGTTCTTCGTTGCCTCCCCACCAGATCTTCTCTTCCCTCCATAGTTTGCTTGAGCTTCAGGGTCAGGTACCATTATCTTTTATGATTTAACCTATTATAATTATTTTCTTGCAACCGTATCACCCCTCTCTATTCTCTTGGCAAAACCACACCCCTGGTTAAACTCACATCTCTGTATACTTAATGCCTCCACTAGCACTCTTGAAATTGGCTGGAGAAGACCCAAAATATTCTCATTGACAGTATCTTAAATTCATCAAAAACCTCAAGTTGGTCCTTACTACTACTGCCTGTCAAGCATAGTATATACCATTTGTCAATTTTCTCTCGTGGTCTCTAGTCATAGTCTCTCAAACTTTAATGGGCAAAACAAATCAAAACAAAATTGAGGATTCTTGTTAAAATACAGATTCTGATTTTGCAGATGTGCAATGGCACCTAAGACTCTGAATTCCTAGTAAGCTCCTAGATAAAGTCAGTGCTGCTGCTGCTGCTAAGTCGCTTCTGTCGTATCCGACTCTGTGCAACCCCATAGCTCACCAGGCTCCCCTGTCCCTGGGATTCTCCAGGCAAGAACATTGGAGTGGGTTGCCATTTCCTTCTCCAACACATGAAAGTGAAAAGTGAAAGTGAAGTCGCTCAGTCGTGTCCAACTCTTAGCGACCCCATGGACTACAGCCTACCAGGCTCCTCTGTCCATGGGATTTTCCAGGCAAGAGTACTGGAGTGGGGTGCCATTGCCTTCTCCAAAGTCAGTGCTAACTGGTACATTAAGAAGGGAGGACAGAATGAGGCTTACAAACCCTTTTTTCCTCTCTGAAAATTCCATGATGTATTTCCCCATCATTACTCTTAAACTTTGACCTTGCTTCCTACTTTACAAAAAAATTGAAGCAAAATCACACTAGAAATTCTGTAAGCAGTGCCCATCATATCTGCCCATCTTCCTGCACTTGGGTTCATGCACTTACCTTGTATCCTACTAGTAAACACAGACTATTTAGGGTCTGCAGCAATGCCAAACTTTCTACTTACACATGATCTAGAGCTTTTCCTCCTTCCTGTTCTCTCAGGTTTCTCTGGCAATTTTCCCCTCTCAGTTTTAAAACAATTAAAAAAAACCTACTGAATCATTCTCATAAACATACTGATATGTCATTATTTATCCCATATTAAATAAAAATGCCTTTATCCCACCTTCCCCTTAAACTATCACCCAATTTCTTTTCTTCCCTTGAAAGGATATCTATATTCCATGTGACCAATTAATCCACATCCATATCTCTTGCCACTGCTATGACCAGTTTTTAACCCCAATTTCCATTGTAACTGGCTTTTTGAATGTTGACAATGGCCTCAATGTTACTAAATCCCAGATCACAACTCAGTTCACATAGTATCAAACTCTTATGAGCATTTGCCACAGTTGATCTCTACCTGCTTGAAAATTTTCCTTATTTTGCTTACAAGACATTTCATTTGTTTTATTTGCCTCCTACCTTTCTAATCATTTTATTCTCTAATTTCTTTGGCTGGTTCCTCTTCTTTTCAACAACTTCAACATGTTGTAGGAGCTCAGAGCTCAATCCTAGGACCTCTTCTGCTTTTGATATCTATAGTCACGGCTAGGTAACTTACACCAGTAGTATCACCTTAAATACCAATCTCTATGTTGATGTCTCCTAAATTCCTATCTCCATTACAACCTCTCCTCTGAAATCTATGTATATCTATCTGCCTATTTGATGACTGTTACATGAGTGCCTAAGAGGTAAGTTCAGTTTGACTGTAAGTAAAAGTGAGGTCCTGATTTCTTTCTCACAGATTTTCTTTCCCCAAATCAAAACTTCTGCAAGGTCCTCCTTCTTGGTTAATATCTATTCTTGTAGTTCAAACCTAAACTTTTGTATCTTCTTTAACTCTTCTCTATCTCTTACAGTCCATATCCAATCTACCAGTAAGTCCCTCAGTTCTAACTTCAAAACATTGGCAATTCATCCTATTTTCATGGCTCCTACAGCCACCACCCTGACCAAACCACCTGGCCCGGATTCTTGCAATAATCTAATTCATCGCCCTGCTTCCACCTTTGCCATACCTATCGGACACGCTAGCTAGAGTGATCACCTTAAAGAGTAAGATCTTGACAATCTTCTGCTTAAGCTTTTCCAGAGCTTTCATTGCAACCAAATTAAAAGTTCTAACTAGGTCTTTCAAGGTCCTATTTTTTCTAACCTTTGTTGTCTTTCAAATGTCATTGTCTCATCCTTTCTCCCAACTGTCCTCTGCTCCAGTCATTCAGCTCTCTGATACCACACACAGCCTAGGACCTTGGAACTTGCAGTCCCCTCTACTTGGAGTGAAGCTTCCCCAGCAATCTGTCTGGCTCACATCCTCACTTCCCTCACAACTTGCTCAAAACTCCTCATCTCAGTAAAGCATTTCCTAATGACTTTTATTGAAATTTCCTCCAACAAATCTTGATTTAAATTCTTCTTTTGCACTTATCACTGTCACACATGGTACATGTTACAGTTTTCTACTTTGTCTATCTCCTCCACTGGAATATAAAATCTATGTTTTTTTTTTTTTTTTTTCTGTTTATCATTGCCTCCCCGGTACTTTGATCAATGTCTGATATATAGTAGAGGATTAAAAAGTGTTTGTTGAACAAATAAATCGCCTTGGAATTTTACATGATGAGCACCAACATAAATAACTTTAAATTTTTGCACCTGTCTCTTTATTAGGTGAAGTCTGAAAAAATGTCAATTAAGGACAAAAATTAAGGCACCTGGACTTGCATGCATGTATGCATGCTAAGTTACTTCAGTCGTGTCCAACTCTGGGCAACCCCATGGACTGCAGCCTGCCAGGCTCCTCTGTCCATGAGATTCTTCAAGCAAGAATACTAGGGTGGGTTGCTGTGCCCTCCTCTAGGGAATCTTCCAGACCCAGGGATTGAACCCAATCCCTACATCTATCTGCATTGGCAGGCAGGTTCTTTACCACTAGCCCCAGCTGGGAAGCCCACCTGGACATGAGCTAAATCTATTTTGTGCTTACCTCAATATTCTCCTGGCTTCTTTTTCTACTCTTTTCCCCTTTCCTTCCTAGAGAACAAGGTAACAGACACAAAGTAGATGGTATGTTCATCTTTGTTGTGGGGAGGGGAAGTTGCAAATGAATTTGCAATTTAAATTTGCTTCTAACTCTACCAGGTATGAGTTATAAAAGTCTGTGAAAATTATTACAGTCCAGCTACTTAATCTGAAGTCATCATCTGCCAAAGTATAAGTGTTAGTTGCTCAGTCATGCCCAACTCTTTGCAACCCCATGGACTGCAGCCCACCAGACTCCTCTGTCCATGAGATTTTCCAGGCAAGGATACTGGAGTGGGTTGCCATTTCCTTCTCCAGGGGATCTTCCCAACTGAGGGATTGAACCCGGGTCTCCTGCACTGCAGGGAGATTCTTTAACGACTGAGACAGCCCATATCCACGTATCAATTTCACTGCTATCCACCAAAGAGATCTGCTCTGACATTTCATTCCCTTACTCATGGTTCCCTGGATATGATCCTCAGCATCCTGTAAGAAGGACAGATGCTTAACAACATGGGTTTTTACATTTGTGTAAGCTTTTCCATAGTCAACAAATTATCCAGGAACTTTATTTGTTCAAAGAATCCATATGTTTGTAATGAAGTTCTTTATTAATATCAATCTCACAAATATATCCAAATGAAAAATCCATTAGAACCTGCAGTAGTTAAGGTCCTTAACTATTTTTTTCCAGCTCAGTTCCTAGCATTTCCATTATGCCTTGCTAAGGAGACCACAGGGCCCCCAAATTGTTGCTGAGTGCACAGTGTTTGTATAATAAATATGATTTGAGTGCTTCAAATGTGCACTAAATCATGGAATCTCAGGTTATAAAAAGCATTGAATCATCTAACTCTGATGCTTATCCACGGTTTGCTTCTCTTTCTAATGCTCCCTTTTGAACACCTCTGAAGATGGAGCAAACACTGCTGCTTCTTGAGGAAATGCAAATATACAACTCTGTTACACAACTCTCCTTGGGTTGTCATAAAGTTAATTTGTGAATTAGGACCCACAAAATGGAGACCACATCCGTGGCCCAGCCCATATCACAAATCTAAACCTAAGGAAACCTGCTCTTATGGGAAGCAAACTGCCAAGGAAACCTAACATATAACAATCACAGTCTTCCAACTCAACTCTCGCTAGCTTACCTTACCCTAGAAAACAGGACCTGCTGGCCTTGTAAGTCAAGGCCTTATGATCACTCACCAATCACCCAGTTCCCAGGTTGCTTCTTCTAACGCTGTGTAAACTCACATTTGACCCAAATCCCTTGGGAACAGTGCTTCATTCTTGTGAAGCACTGCACTCCCCCAGTCTGTGGATTGTTTTCTTTTGAATGAAGTACATCATCCTCATTACTATCTTATTTTAGTTTTGTCATTTTAAACTATAATTTCTGTTCCTCTCACTTATAATGTTGATCCTAGTTATGTTGTAGGGCAGAGAGATACAAGAGAAAAAGATTTGGATGCAGCATGAGATGGCCTGAGTTCCAGTCTAATTGAACCACTCGATACTTTGCTTTTGAACTTGGCACTCATCTGCTGAGTTTCACTTTCTCAGTCTGTTGAATGAATCGAGGTAAGCTGAAGGCTCTAACAAAAGACTTCAGTGTGTGCAATGGCCCAAACTCACTAGAAGTTGAGTTCTGTTCTGACTACATCACAGAACAGGATGGGTAAACAAGTTAATGGGGCAGCCCTGTTCCACATGCTCAATCAGGGACCAAGGATTGGAGCCATTATAATTAGCACTGGTTTCCTAGGTCTTGTTGCAACTTTTTCCTCCAGCGAACCGGAGGGGAAAAGTACGTGGAAGCAGGCACACAGGATATTGTGTGTGCCACAGACTGAGGGGACACACGTGTGTACATTTTTAAATATATCGCATGTCGAAATGGCTCCCAACTTTTTCATTAATGTTCCTTTGACTAGAACCTATTCATAGGGCCACGTCTAAGTTCCACAGAGGCTAGGATGTGTAGCTCCTGGCTAGTGGCCATTTCTCAGGGATAGCACTATCAAAAAGAAAACAACCTTTTTTTTTTAGTATGCCACAGCTGCCAAAGAGGACAATAATAGCTCACAGGATTGAGAAGATGTGCACGTCAAGGTTTTGTGAAACACTAGTGATTATTTTCTATATTTTGCATTCAGACAGAATGAGCTTCTTTCATCTTCTGCATAGCTGTCTTAGAAATGCTTAAAGTCAACCATCATATGTCATTTGAAGATCCTTTTTCTCCTGCTTAAGTAAATCCTTGTTCATTTTACAATTCCCCATTGGACATCGTTTCAAGTCCTTTAACAGCCATACATTTTTTTTTTTTTTTTGCACATGCTTCAAATGTAGCGTACACACCTGGATGTAAGACTTCAGGTCGAGTATGAACAGCATAGAGAAGAGAGGCCCTGTTTCCCCTCTTGCTTGAGATGTAGTGTCCCTTTTAGTGCAAGTAATGAATGGCACCCCACTCCAGTACTCTTGCCTGGAAAATCCCATGGATGGAGGAGCCTGGTAGGCTGCAGTCCATGGGGTCGCTGGGAGTCCGACATGACTGAGCGACTTCACTTTCTCTTTTCACTTTCATGCATTCGAGAAGGAAATGGCAACCCGCTCCAGTGTTCTTGCCTGGAGAATCCCAGGGACGGGGAAGCCTGGTGGGCTGCCATCTATGGGGTCACACAGAGTCGGACACGACTGAAGTGACTTAGCATAGCATAGCATAGCAATGACGGAGATAGCTTTGCAGGAAGCCTTATCATAGGGTTGATTTCTACTGACCTTGCAGTTGAATAAAGCCCTTAAGAATTGCATTGTTATGTTGCTTTGCATTTCAAAGATGTTCTACCACATTTGGGGGGGGGGGAAGTATCTGATTTTCACATCAATACAAAAAGCACTAAAAGATCAAGAGAATTTGGGGCTTATCCAACTGGCAAAGCTTTGACAAATATTTGTAGCCATAGAACAAGTAAGTCATTGTTCTCCATTGTTCTTACTGAACCAATCCTATTATTAAAATTTTTATCAATGTTAGAATTTTTTAATTATACAAGTGTCACGTTAGTATAATATCATTTTACAACAATAAAAAAATATAAGTAAATAGCATTCTTGACTCTCCACTCAGACAGAATTCTGCAGTTTATAAATATACATACAGCTTATAAAGTTTTGGTTTCTTTGAGGTTTCAGACATATATTGCATTATAGATAGTGCAGTGCATTCTTCATTTACCAATGTGTTTTTAAGTCCCAATATCTAAGAGTGCATGTACACTGATATAGTCAAAATGGATAACCAACAAGGATCCCTACTCAGTGTCATGTGGCAGCCTGAAGGAGAGGGGAGTTTGGGGGAGAATGTATACATGTGCATGTACGACTGACTCTGAAACTACTATAACATTGTTAATTGACTATACCCCAACATGAAATAAAAAGATTAAAATTTGAAAAAAAAAAACCAAACAAAAATAACAGTATGTGTAAATCTACCTTCTTCTTTTCATTAGGAGCATTTGTTACATGGATATGGATAGTCCATTTAATGAGTATTCTTTTAAGAGGCACTTAAATTGGGTCTGATTTTTTTCCATTAAACTGAATGGAAATTCAGTACTGTACTGAATCTCGTGTGTTTATCTCTTTGTACACTTCCGTAATTTTCCTTTACATTTTAATGTGTTATTACTGAGCCATACAAATGGCACAATTCAAATTTTAAAAGATATATTGATAGAAACACTTAAAAAAAAAAAAAAAACTAGTACCAATTTCCATTCCTCCTCCCAACAATAATGGAAGATACCTAATTCTCTACCACTTTGCCAAGGTTTGATGTCTCTTTCTAATGACTGAGATAGGTTTCCAGGTAGCTTCATTGTGCTGTAATTTTTACTATGTCTTTCAATATTTTCCAATTCTATTCAAAAAGTCATCATTTTACTTAACATTTCTTGGGTGAGCAGTGTCTTAAGATCTTTGCAAATGTGTATTGGCCTTTGGTTTGCTCTTTTTTGTGTATAACAGGATGCTAATTACATTTCCATTCTTAGATTTTGAGTTGAACCTTTTACTAAACTTTGACCGTTGAGGGAGGATCTGGCCTCTGCTTTATTTAGGTGTCTCTGCAGAGTATAACACAGTGTGACCCACTGAGCAGATGCTCAGGGTCTTACTTTCTCCCTTCCTCTTAATTCCTATGTCTAATCTACCAGCAAGTTCTGCTGGTTCCACTCTTAAAATATGTTCCAATCGGTCATATGCTAATTATTTATCTGCTTCCACGCAGAATTTAATTTCCACACAAACAAGGGCCCTCGCTCTCATGTTCACACATTTATTCTCACTAGTTAGTAAGCATTCTTATGCTTCTAGTGATATGTCTCCTGTTTTGTGATTGTTTTCACTACTCTTATCCCAAGTTAGAAGATTTTGAATCTATATTTTGAAGACAATACAGACAAATAAATAAATGGGTTTTCTTTCTTTTAGATTCAATAAAAATAGTCCTCAACCATTATCTGAGCTATAAGACCCCTACAGGATCACATTTCCATGTGTAGCACAATGGAAAGCAAAACAATGGCTCCCTCCAAAGATGTCCACATCCTAAACCCCAATATTTATGAATGTGGTACCTTACATGGTACAAGGGGCTTTGAAGATATGATGAAGTTGAGGATCTGGAGCTGCAGAGACTGACCTAGATTATGCATATGAATCCAGTATAATCACAGGATTCTTATAAAAGGCAGTCTGGAGGGTCAAAGTCAAAGAGGAGATGTGACGACAGGAGATGAGGATGGAGTGATTCCAGAAAAAGGCTGTGAACCAAGGAGTGTAGGTAGCCCTGAAAAACTGGAAAAGCAAGGAAACAGATTCTCCTCTGGCTTCCGGAAGAATCTCAGCCTTGCCAACTCATTTTAAACTTCTGACCTCCACAGCAGTAAGATAATGCATTTGTGTTATTTTAAGCCAATACATTTCTGGTAATTTGATACAACAGAAATAGGAAAATAACATAAGCATGTACCCATTTATAAAGCATTCACATCCCAGTCTATTATACAGACAAGAGAAACTAGGGGTTTTATAAAATTTCTGCTCTATTTTTCAATAGTTTCACTGCTTTGTCTTCAACAGTTTATCAACCTTATAGCAATAAGTCTAAGAACTGCTATTTCAGAGGGTCTAATATTTATGCTTATAAAGCCTCTAGATGAAAGTGAAAGAGGAGAGTGAAAAAGTTGGCTTAAAGCTCAACATTCAGAAAACAAAGATCATGGCATCTGGTCCCATCACTTCATGGGAAATAGATGGGGAAACAGTGGAAACAGTGTCAGCTTTTATTTTGGGGGGCTTCAAAATCACTGCAAATGGTGATTGCAGCCATGAAATTAAAAGACTCTTACTCCTTGGAAGGAAAGTTATGACCAACCTAGATAGCATATTGAAAAGCAGAGACATTACTTTGCCAACAAAGGCCCATCTAGTCAAGGCTATGGTTTTTCCAGTGGTCATGTATGGATGTGAGAGTTGGATTGTAAAGAGAGCTGAGCACCGAAGAATTGATGCTTTTGAACTGTGGTGTTGGAGAAGACTCTTGAGAGTCGCTTGGACTGCAAGGAGATCCAACCAGTACATTCTAAAGGACATCAGTCCTGGGTGTTCTTTGAAAGGACTGATGCTGAAGCTGAAACTCCAATACTTTGGCTACCTCATGCGAAGAGTTGACTTATTCGAAAAGACCGTGATGCTGCGGGATATTGGAGGCAGGAGGAGAAGGGGACGACAGAGGATGACATGGCTGGATGGCATCACTGACTCAATGGACATGAGTTTGAGTAAACTCCGGGAGTTGGTGATGGACAGGGAGGCCTGGTGTGCTGCAATTCATGGTGTTGCAAGAGTCGGACATGACTGAGCGACTGAATTGAACTGAACTGAATATTTATGCCAACTAGCGAGGTAACAGTGTTTGTATTAGTCAGGATTCTCCAGAGAAACAGAAACAACAGTGTATGTATGTATAGAGAGACATATTTATTTTAAAGAATTAATTTATGATTATTGTTGTTCATTCACTAAGTTGTGTCTGACTCTTTGCAACCTCATGGACTATAGCAATTCAGGCTTTCCTGTCCTCCACTATCTTCCAGTATTTGCTCAAACTCAAGTCTATTGAATCAATGATGCTATATAATCATCTCATCTTTTGCTACTCTCTTCTCCTTTAGCCTTCAACCTTTCCCAGCATCAGGGTCTTTCCAACAAATCTAAAATCTGCAGGATATGACCAGTAGTCTGGAGACTCAGAAGAAAGCTTCAGTTTGAAATCAAAGGTAATTTGCTGGAAAAATTTCTTATTTGAAAAGGTAAGTTGTTGTGCTCTTCAGGCCTTCAACTGACTGGATGAGGCCCACCCACACTGAGGAGGGCAATCTGCTTTACTCAAAGTCCACTTATTTAAATATTAATCTCCTCATGAAAATAACCTTCAAAGAAACTTCCAGAATAATATAGAGCTGATTAACTCAAATTACACTGATTTCCCCCATCTCTTACTAAAGTTGAAAGCCCAGTCATCTGTAAAGTTCTCTTTCCTCATATATTAGTTAAGCTTCTCTTGGTGGAAAACAATAGAAATTAGCAACCCACTCCAGTGGGTTGAAACGACTGAAGTGACTTAGCAGCAGCAGCAGTGATATCTGATGGAGAAGGAAATGGTAACCCACTCTGGTACTCTTGCCTGGAGAATCCCTTGGACAGAGGATCCTGGTAGGCTACAGTCCATGGGGTTGCAGAGTCGGACACGACTGAGTGACTGACACACAGTGGTATTTGATGGAATAATTCTATCACTGTATTAAAAATAAAAAGAATCACTGAACAAGCCAACTTCAGTAGGAGAAAGAATTCAGACATATCTAGAAAACTTCATCAGAAAGATGTTCTGTCTATAACTAACAATCATGTGAGGAAGCTTCTGTGACTTTGAATCTCTGTCTCTTTATTCAACATTTTAAATTAGGTTACATTGAATTTTAATGTAAAGCAAATCTTAATGTCATCCCAAATCATGTCAAACCCAGAAAACAAATCATGAGAAGAAAAAGAGGTTCAGAAAGCAAAGGCAGAGCCACAGATAGCCCAAATTGGGGTGTCAGGGCTATTACACATAAGCAGAACTCACCAGGAGATAGGTAGCCTGCTATGAGTGGGAAGTGTAATACATCAGATAGGTTTGGTGGCTGTCGAGGTCTTGTACAGATGCTCACCTATATTTCAGTGATGACCTTGGAATGTGTGCAATGCCAGGTACTGCCATGTCAGTGATGAATTGGAACATCTGAATTGTCAAAGTTAAAGGATGTTCTCTTATGGTATGTGGGAGAGATGCCTCTTTTCACTTTAAGTTTCACTGTATATAAATGATCTCTAAGAGCTGCTGCTTTTCCTAATATCTTACAGGCTCTACCAGCCTTTGTTTAGAACTTCCCTACTCTCTTTCCATGTGACTCACAGAAGAGGCCAAAGAGAACCAGAAGAGAAATCTAAGGACAATTCTTGCACTGGTTTCATAATCATTCACTTTTGCAAGTGATCAAAGTTTGTTTTGTTTTTGTTTTTACTGCCAGTCTCATCATCTCTTATTATGGCTTCGATTCAAGCAGGTGCCAAGTCTCTTACGCAAACAGACTCCCGGGAGAATTGCTTCACCATTCAGTAGTCAGTTTCAGACATGGCTGAATCCTGGTGATCGGTTCCACATTCCTTGCCCCTGCCAATAATACTTCAACTTTGCACCATGCTGCCCATTTCATAAAGTAGTCCATGTATGTTACCTCATTTGTTTCTCAAGGTGACTCTCAGAGGGAGTCAGTCAGGACAGCCCAAAATACATGCCTTATTCAAGTTCAGATAGCTGGTAAATGGGTTAGATCAGGTTCTTTTAACTTCAAATCCAGTGCCATTTCTATCATATCCTGCTATCTCCTTTAGAGCTGAACATGGATTAATTTGTTTCCACATGAGAAGCTATCAGGACAGTGAGCAGGCAGATGACAAACAATGAGGATTTGCTATTTATTATGCA
Source organism: Tragelaphus eurycerus (assembly GCA_935064755.1). Lineage (NCBI taxonomy): Eukaryota > Metazoa > Chordata > Mammalia > Artiodactyla > Bovidae > Tragelaphus > Tragelaphus eurycerus. The sequence goes on from CAKXYN010000001.1 coordinate 42,431,508, forward strand.
GAGGAGAAGGGCACTTTGCCTCCTGAACAGCAGGATTTCAATTGTTGCTCATCCAATACCATGGAATATATATATATAACTAATATATATATATTAAACAGTGCATTGCCCCCTAAATATATAAATGCAGCATAGTATTTTAGCCACCTATCATGAAGTGTCAGGGCATCCTTACAACCTTCTGAGGAACCAAAATGAAAACACTGGGCCTATATTTTGCACAAAAGCCAGATCTCAAGTGGATATCAATGAAGCCTAATAAGTAAGGCAACCAAATTACATGCCTAGGTATTCCCACAAGCACACTGACAACAGACCACGTGAAATCAAAAATATTATCTTTTCTAATTATTAAAAAATGATGTGAGGCAACAAGAAACTTCTGAAATTATTTCAAAGTCTATAAATCATAGTTGTTCCTATGTCCTCTGCCATCTATCATTTCACTTTTCATTTTGAAGGGTTCACAGAGAAGGCTTGACATTTTAAAATCTCTTTTCAAGCTACAATTCATGTTGGAATATTTTATTACATTTTATTAATAGTTCAGAGTCCCACAATTGTTGAATTGGTGAGGGCAAAGGTATCAGCAATTTGCGTGTCTCATGACCGACTTATCTTGGGGAAGGCTGTGAGCCATGGAGAGGGGCACCACCTGGAATAAGAGGAGTCATTTACTATTTGAGATTTAAAAAGAACATACAAATCTTCTATTTTTTTTTTCCCATTCAAACACACAGACTTGTGCTAGCTTGTCCTATTCATCAGCATCATACTAAAACTATTTCTGTAATTAAGTCTAGTTTAAACCTATAACAATGTATTTTAAAACACTTTTCCCAGAATTAGATTTCTCGAATATTTCCTACAGAGATTTTGTCAATCCTAGGTGGGACTGGGAACTCTCTCTGTTAATGCAAACACTTTTTCTTTTTCACTTTGCATTGTGTATTCTATAAAGAATACCCACATCTCTCCATGCACATTTGGAAATCATTCAATTTAGTCATAGTATTATCAATAACAAAGAATCTGCCTGCCAATGTAGGAGCCACAGAAGATGTGGGTTAGATCTCTGGGTTAAGATATACCATGGAAGAGTAAACAACAACCCACTCCAGTATTCTTGCCTGGAGAATCCCAGGGACAGAGGAGTCTGGCAGGCTTAAGTCCATGGGATTGCCAAGAGGTGGACATGACTGAGCACCTAAGCAGGCATGCACTAATAAAAGCAGCGACAATATAGCACTTATTTTAGATAATGCTTTCTATATGCAAAAATTATGATCAACTACTTATGCACATCATTTCATTACATCTTTAAGTCACCCTATGATTTAAGTTCAATTTTACCCTCCACACTTCAATTATGAACACATGCTTAGTTCAGTTTAGTTCAGTTCAGTTTACTTCAGTCGCTCAGTTGTGTCCAACTCTTTGCAACCCCATGAATCACAGCACGCCAGGCCTCCCTGTCCATCACCAACTCCCGGAGTTCACCCAAACTCATGTCCATTGAGTCGGTGATGCCATCCAACCATCTCATCCTCTGTTGTCCCCTTCTCCTCCTGCCCTCCATCTTTCCCAGCATCAGGGTCTTTTCAAATGAGTCAGTTCTTCGCATCAGGTGGCCAAAGTATTAGAGTTTCAGCTTCAACATCAGTTCTTTCAATGAACTTCCAGGACTGATCTCCTTTAGGATGGACTGGCTGCATCTCCTTGCAGTCCAGGGGACTCTCAAGAGTCTTCTCCTACACCACAGTTCAAAAGCATCAATTCTTCGGTGCTCAGCTCTCTTCACAGTCCAACTCTCACATCCACACATGACCACTGGAAAAACCATAGCCTTGACTAGAAGGACCTTTGTTGGCAAAGTAACGTCTCTATCTGCTTTTGAATATGCTGTCTAGGTTGGTCATAACTTTCCTTACAAGGTGTAAGCGTCTTTTAATTTCATGGCTGCAGTCACCATCTGCAGTGATTTTGGAGCCCCCAAAAATAAAGTCTGACACTGTGTCCACTGTTTCCCCATCTATTTCCCATGAGCGATGGGACCAGATGCCATGATCTTAGTTTTCTGAATGTTGAGCTGTAAGCCAACATTTTCACTCTCTTCTTTCACTTCTTTCATCAAGAGGCTCTTTAGTTCTTTATTTTCTGCAATAAGAGTAGGGTCATCTGCATGTCTGAGGTTATTTATATTTCTCCTAGCAATCTTGATTCGCGCTTGTGCTTTATCCAGCCCAGCATTTCTCATGATGTACTCTGCATATAAGTTAAATAAGCAGGGTGACAGTACACAGCCTTGACATACTCCTTTTCCTATTTGGAACCAGTCAGTTGTTCCATGTCCAGTTCTAACTGTTGCTTCCCAACCTGCGTACAGATTTCTCGAGGCAGGTCAGGTGGTCTGGTATTACCATCTCTTTCAGAATTTTCCATAGTTTATTGTGACCACATAGTCAAAGGCTTTGGCATAGTTGATAAAGCAGAAATAGATGTTTTTCTGGAACTCTCTTGCTTTTTCGATGATCCAATGGATGTTGTCAATTTGATCTCTGGTTCCTCTGCCTTTTCTAAAATCAGCTTGAACATCTGGAAATTCACAGTTCATGTATTGCTGAAGTCTGGCTTGGAGAATTTTGAGCATTACTTTACTAGTGTGTGAGATGAGTGCAATTGTGCAGTAGTTTGAGAATTCTTTGGCATTGCCTTTCTTTGAGATTGGAATGAAAACTGACCATTTCCAGTTCTGTGGCCACTGCTGAGTTTTCCAAATTTGCTGGCCTATTGAGTGCAGCACTCAATATGGTGTGAGTGATCACACCATCGTGATTATCTGGGTCCTGAAGCTCTTTTTTTGTACAGTTCTTCTGTGTATTGTTGCCACCTCTTCTTAATATCTTTTGCTTCTGTCAGGTCCATACCATTTCTGTCCTTTATCGAGCCCATTTTTGCATGAAATGTTCCCTTGGTATCTTTAATTTTCTTGAAGAGATCTGTAGTCTTTCCCATTCTATTGTTTTCTTCTTTTTCTTTGCATTGATCACTGAGGAAATCTTTCTTATCTCTCCTTGCTATTCTTTGGAACTCTGCATTCAAATGGGTGTATCTTTCCTTATGCTTAGAGAAGTTACCTAATAGGTGGCAGGTCACACAGATAGTAACAGAGCCAAAATTTGATCTCAGGTGATAAGACTGGATTCTGTAGATTTGTATTGAACATGCCACACTTCATCATCTTTAAACTCAGTATTCTTGCCTGGAAAATTTCATGGTCTGAGAAACCTGATTGGCTACAGTCCATGGGGTCAGATAGAGTCAGACGTGACTGAGCATACATGCACAAACTCATATCATTAGCACAATTATAGCAGTCATTTAGCACAGAAAAATAAATCCAACATCAAGAACCTCCATTACTCACCCCCTTGAAGGGCAGACAGTTGTTCCAGAAGGGAGTGGTGTTTTCTATTTGCAACATGATTAGTAATTCTAGTAAGCTAAGACAATGCAAACATAGCTCATTTCCTAGAAAATTAAGATGTAAACCCAGGCTTTACAGGAACTCAGCTGGCTACAGACAGGAAGAGAGGACAGCATGCATGTAGGAAAACATCAAGTTTCCAGCCTGATTCAAGCCAGCTCTGCTACTGAGTGAATCTATATCACCCTCAACATCTCAGGGTCCCATTCAATAGTAAAAGGGGCTTATCTCTCATCTAAAGCTCTTTTCATCTGTGTGAGCCTCTGCTTCCGTTTGGTCAATGCTGCTGGCTGACCTTTTCTGGTATTCTTTTTGATATAAACAATGAAAGTTTAATTTAATGTTTCTCCATGCTCTGTGATTTTACTTATATACTGATAATCTGGAGCAATAATTTTCGATGTGGAGAAGGGTACTATTTCATTTCCCAGAAAACATTTGACCAGATCCACTAGACCATTCAGGTATGACCTAAATCAAATCCCTTATGATTATACACTGGAAGTGAGAAATAGATTTAAGGGCCTAGATCTGATAGATAGAGTGCCTGATGAACAATGGAATGAGGTTCGTGACACTATACAGGAGACAGGGATCAAGACCATCCCCATGGAAAAGAAATGCAAAAAAGCAAAATGGCTGTCTAGGGAGGCCTTACAAATAGCTGTGAAAAGAAGAGAAGCGAAAAGCAAAGGAGAAAAGGAAAGATATAAACATCTGAATGCAGAGTTCCAAAGAATAGCAAGAAGAGATAAGAAAGCCTTCTTCAGCGATCAATGCAAAGAAATAGGGGAAAACAACAGAATGGGAAAGACTAGGGATCTCTTCAAGAAAATCAGAGATACCAAAGGAACATTTCATGCAAAGATGGGCTCGAAAAAAGGACAGAAATGGTATGGACCTAACAGAAGCAGAAGATATTAAGAAGAGGTGGCAAGAATACACAGAAAAACTGTACAAAAAGAGCTTCACGACCCAGATAATCATGATGGTGTGATCACTGACCTAGAGCCAGACATCCTGGAATGTGAAGTCAAGTGGGCCTTAGAAAGCATCACTACGAACAAAGCTAGTGGAGGTGATGGAATCCCAGTGGAGCTATTCCAAATCCTGAAAGATGATGCTGTGAAAGGGCTGCACTCAATATGCCAGCAAATTTGGAAAACTCAGCAGTGGCCACAAGATTGGAAAAGGTCAGTTTTCATCCCAATCCCAAAGAAAGGCAATGCCAAAGAGTGCTCAAACTACCGCACAATTGCACTCATCTCACACGCTAGTAAAGTAATGCTCAAAATTCTCCAAGCCAGGCTTCAGCAATATGTGAACCGTGAACTTCCTGATGTTCAAGCTGGTTTTCGAAAAGGCAGAGGAACCAGAGATCAAATTGCAAACATCCGCTGGATCATGGAAAAAGCAAGAGAGTTCCAGAAAAACATCTATTTCTGCTTTATTGACTATGCCAAAGCCTTTGACTGTGTAGATCACAATAAACTGTGGAAAATTCTGAAAGAGATGGGAATACTAGACCACCTGATCTGCCTCTTGAGTAATCTGTATGCAGGTCAGGAAGCAACAGTTAGAACTGGTCATGGAACAACAGACTGGTTCCAAATAGGAAAAGGAGTACGTCAAGGCTGCATATTGTCACCATGTTTATTTAACTTATATGCAGAGTACAACATGAGAAATGCTGGACTGGAAGAAATACAAGTTGGAATCAAGATTGCTGGGAGAAATATCAATAACCTCAGATATGCAGATGATACCACCCTTATGGCAGAAAGTGAAGAGGAACTAAAAAGCCTCTTGATGAAAGTGAAAGTGGAGAGTGAAAAGGTTGGCTTAAAGCTCAACATTCAGAAAACGAAGATCATGGCATCTGGTCCCATCACTACATGGGAAATAGATGGGGAAACAGTGGAAACAGTGTCAGACTTTATTTTTCTGGGCTCCAAAATCACTGCAGATGGTGACTGCAGCCATGAAATTAAAAGACACTTACTCCTTGGAAGGAAAGTTATGACCAACCTAGATAGCATATTCAAAAGCAGAGACATTACTTTGCCAACAAAGGTTCGCCTAGTCAAGGCTATGGTCTTTCCTGTGGTCATGTATGGATGTGAGAGCTGGACTGTGAAGAAGGCTGAGCGCCGAAGAATTGATGCTTTTGAACTGTGGTGTTGGAGAAGACTCTGGAGAGTCCCTTGGACTGCAAGGAGATCCAACCAGTCCATTCTGAAGGAGATCAGCCCTGGGATTTCTTTGGAAGGAATGATGCTAAAGCTGAAATTCCAGTATTTTGGCCACCTCATGCGAAGAGTTGACTCATTGGAGAAGACTGATGCTGGGAGGGATTGGGGGCAGGAGGAGATGGGGACGACAGAGGATGAGATGGCTGGATGGCATCACTGACTCAATGGATGTGAGTCTGAGTGACCCCAGGAGTTGGTGATGGACAGGGAGGCCTGGCGTGCTACAGTTCATGGGGTCGCAAAGAGTCGGACACAACTGAGCGACTGATCTGATCTGATCTGGTGACATTTTGGATTGTCATAATGGGGGTGATGCCACTGGTATCTAGTGGGTAGAGGCCAGGGATGCAGCTATAGCTACATGCTGCATTGCACAGGACTGGTCCTTACAACAAAGAACTACTTAGCCCCAAAAGTCAACAGTGCTGTGTTGGAAAACCTTGCACTAGTTGGAATTTTATATGATTGTGCACTGTAAAATGCTAACCTCAAATCACTACAGCTGATCAATGGTAGCTCTAATCTCTCTTTATTTTTTTTTTCCAGTTCTGTTTTCTATTTGTAGGATGGTGCCAATAAAGGTCTGTAATTTGATACTTCTGCTGCCATTGCTAATGTATATTGCTTGGTCATATAATTGTCATTAAGAATAGAAGTGCAAAAGATGAACAAATCTATTGCTGCCAATTTTATTTTTCCTCCTAATAGTAAAGAGAAATAGTTAAAAATTCCCTTTGCATCTGCTGTTTTTCTCACCCCCAAATGTAGTTTCATTTAAAATGTGAATCCATGGTCAAAAACTATAGCAGCTTAAGCATTTCCTACTCCGAAAATTTAACACTGCAAGATATCACAATGGTGCTGATTCCAGCATACTCTATTTTATCTGTCCAAAAATGAGAATCACGGGAATAAAATACCATTAAAATAAAATACCTTATGTTTCTCAATGTGTCTCTCCATTTAAAATTGGCAGCTAAAGATCCACCACGGTAACAAGGATGAACTCAGTTTTTCCAACATAAAACAAATTTCAAAAAAGGTTTTGCTGTGTCTTTGCCTTTCATGGAATTCATGCAGGTTAAAATGGAGGTTACTCATCACTGTTAGTAAAAATGAGCCCTCAGAAGAGGCAGAGCAAATGTTTGCAATGTGAACCATGATGTTTACAGATGCAGAACTTATTGCAAAGAGGTACTATTGCACCAGTTGGGCCCCAAAATGTTGCTCTCTGCTTTAAGTTTGAATCAGTGTCTATAATACAGATGTGTTTCAGAGATTTCTGGGAAAACTTATATTCTAAATCTAAATTATCCCAAGCTCCCTCCATTCTGCAGAACTGTTCACCAGCCAGCCCCTTTGTTTTTGTTATGAATGACTATTAGTCAGGCTATTTAAAGCAACTGATGCATTCAATTGTCAGTTATAAATGTCTGTGGAGAGCCCCACAAATGAACCACAATTTGATTTAAATCTTTTTCCTTCTTAACCAAAATGGCAGGGTTTGAAAGAGTACAATAAGTACATCTGTTATCATGACAAAGGCTGGAGAAACAATGAAGAGAAAGATTAGAAGGCAAAAACACCTGCAAATAGAAGTTAAAGACCTTTGAGTAAAGAGGGAATGAGACAAATGCCCTCCTGCTCATTTACTCTGTTAGGACAAAGGAAAACGGGAGTTAAATAGGAAAGCAGGCCTCTCCTGAATTTAGTTTTCACGTATGTGGTATTGATCTTACCATAGCTTTCTTTTGTAAAGTAAACATGATTATAACTGGCTACATTTTTTTTTTAATCTTGCTGTGATGCTACAGTTAGTCTTAGTTGTAAATGCAATTAAATAAAATTAAGGCGTTTTCTTCAGTCATCCTTCCATTCATTAATATACCCAACAAATACTGACTGTTTGCTACATGAGAGGCAATGTCTCAAGAGAAGAGCCTGACAGTTACACAGCATGGATGTATTAATATGTGTTGCTGCCTAATAAATGACTCTGAAATTTTGCAGCACAGAGTAAAATAATTATTCATTATCTCATGATGGTTACAGGCTTCCCTGGTGGCTCAGACAGTAAAGAATCTACCTGCAAGGCAGGAGACCCGGATTCAATCCCTGGGTCGGAAATATCCCCTGGAGAAGGGAATGGCAACCCACTCCAGTATTCTTGCCTGGAGAATTCCATAGCCAGAGAAGCCTGGTGGGCTACAGTCCATGGGGTCATAAAGAGTCACACAAGACTGAGCGATTAGACACACACACACACACACACACACGATAGCTATGTATGTCAGGAATTCATGAGCAGACTGTGTGGTTCTGGCAGGGTTTCTATGATTTTGCCATCAGTATAGTGGCTGGAGAATCAGCTTCCATGATGACTGACTCCCATGGTGCTGGTTGTTCGCAGGGATCCTCAGTTCCTCCCTGTTTGGGCTTCTCCATGGTCTGCTTGAGTGAAAAGGTGCCTGACTGCCCAGAGTGAACAATTTCAAATACAGGCAGCAGTCAAAATCTATTTTATGACCCAGTCTTGTAAGTCATACATTGCAATTTCCATACTGTCCCATTGGTAACCAGGTCAGCTATATTCCGTTTGGGAGAAGATTATACAAGGGTGTGAATAGCTACATGCAAGGATTACTAGACTGGTGTGTAGGTTGACTGCAAATGGCTAAGGGCTCATTTCTGTGTACAGTGAGTAGATTTTTAGTATGAGCAGCAAAATTCCCTCTCTTATGGAGCTTATATTCTGAAGAAGGCAGATCATAAACTCACATAAATAAATTGTCACATTCCACTATTATCAAGAGAAAGAAGGATAGAGACTAACTGGGTGATGAGACTGGGATATTTTTGATAGGATTGTTAAGTAAGTTTTCTTTCAGGTTCCTTTTAAACTAAGACGTAATTGACAAAAAGGATTCAAGCCTCTGAAGCTCTTTGAAGTATGGCAGGCACAGAGAAAACTTATGCTAAGGATTTAAATGGACACAAGCTTGACTTGTTCAAGGAATAGAAAGAAAGTCAGTGCTCTTGGAGATTAGCATAAAAGAGAAGGGCAGACTGAGACAAAGCCGCACAGATAGGCTCACACTAACTCATGTATGCCTCATAAGTCAGAGTAAGGGATTTCCATTTAATTTTAAGTGTGGTAGAAGGGCATGGCAACTCACTCCAGTGTTCTTGCCTGGAGAATCCTATAGACAGAGAAGCCTGGCAGGCTATTGTCCATAGGGTCACAAAGAGTCAGACATGACTGAAGCAACCTAGCATGCATGCACGCAGAAAAACAAAAACTAAACCAACAGTTGGAAATAATTTCTTTTTCAAGACAAAAGTATTCATCAGGATCAAAGGATACATGGTTGCTTTGATGAGTGTACATTTGGGTGTGTGTATGGGTGTGTGGGTGAGACTGCTGGAAGGGAGAACCGAAGGCTCTCCTTTGGCACCATGGACAGAGGCCATAAAGCATATTCACTGTATGTCCCAAGGACAATGATCCAACTCCATCCAAGTCTTATCTAATGATGTTACCTTCAAGAGAAAGGCAAAAGGAGCTGGATGATAACCATCTTTCTCCGTTTCTGACTCCCTCAACCAGGCAGTTACAGACATGCTGCCAAATACCATTCCATATTACATACATCTCTCCTATTTTAGTTTTCAGTCTTCATGATGTTTTTCTTCTCACTCTGTTCTCTTGCTTAAAGACAAGATGATATACAAGTCATCTGTATGTTTCAACCAACAGATACAATCTTAGCACATAATATATGCTCAGGATACATTTGTTGAATGAACAAATGACTGAGTATGCATGTAAATGACTGAATGCATGTAAAAACAGAGTAATTTTTGAAAAGAATGAAGTGCTTTCATAAAAGTGACACCAATTATTTGAAGTATGAGAAACAATTAAATTTGGGATGCCTATACTAGGGACCATTTACCATTTGAATATCTGAAAATTCTTAGATATGAATTAGGGTTAGGCTTAGGGTTATACACAGGTATAAAAACTTACTCCTATGATAAGCAGCCAAGAGGGAGTCTGGCTTTGATGCTGTGGCTCTCTAAATCCTAAAATATTTAGTAAAATAAATTATTATACAAGATTCAAGTATTTCTACTAATTTGTTGCTTCTGGAAATAGCTTTCACTGCCCTCTCAAGCATTTTTATGGTTGGATGCTACATTTGCACTTTGCCAATGGAGTTTATAATTAACTACACATGTCTACATCTCCAACCTTTTCAGTTAGTTTCTTTTTCTGCCATGGCTTTGCCTCCTCTCTCAAATTATGATTTCCTTACTGAAATTTTGCTCTCTCTGCTATAAAATTTGAATTAAAAAAATAGTAAAAATTCTTTACAAAGCATGTTCACCTCTTTAAAGAAAATATGTCATGGAAACATAACAAATGCATAAAATAGATGAACATGATGCAGTTGCACATCAGATATATTAGTATCATTTATTTTAGATTTTAACCATCTAAGCGATAAAGGTCACTGAAGGGTGGATGTGAAGACAATTAAGGTCATTGGGATTTCCTGGGATTATTAGCTTTCCTTAAAATGGCACCATACCTAATACTGAGCTAGGATTGCAGAGTGGCAAGAGCTATTTTTAATTATTAAAAGTAATTTCACATGTGGTTTAACAGTCATAATTGGAATTTTGAGTTATGCTTTCCTTGGTAACAACCCATTTCCTTTGTTTGGATAAACCACAGGCACAGAGAGATGAAATATGATGCCCTTTAATATGTGGTACTCCAAGAAATTATGTTTCACTGGCAGGCATTTGGCATTTCTGCAGCTGAAATGCAATTTTAGTAAAATACAATAGAGACGAGTCCCCACCATTAATACACCTCCCTCACCAGCTTCTGGGGTTTCAGTAAACAAAGGCAATTGACAAAATGGGTCTGCCTGCTCTTCACAGAAATACTAAGAGCTCGGGAGGGATTGGCAATATACGGCTGTCATCCTGAGTGACACAGTGGGTTGCAGGGAAGATGGTGCTCCTGACTAACAGCAGAAGCTCGTGTGTGGTAGCTACTAGCTATTTTGGGGGGAAAGGAGGGGGCATATCAGCTTGAAGCACAATATCTCCCCGGAAAAATCACTAGCACTGCCGCTTGACACAACTCATGCTAATTTCACTAATATCCACTAATTCACTAAATCAGTAATTTAGTGAATTTCACTAAATCACTAATTCACTGAATCAGTAATTCACTAATATCACACTGCTAACAGATGGTTAAGCTGAAATTTAAGGTCAAAATTTGTTTGATCCCAAAATCTAGATTCTTTTCTTTCTCTTCGCACTTGAGCAGTTCATTTGCTCTTCATTTAAACTACTTAATTAAAATAAGAAGGACAACTGACTAAACAGGTTTGAAGACAGAGTACACTTGGCAGCTGAAAAGAATATAGCTTATCTGGGAAGAGGTGGAGCACTTGGGAATACGAAAGAGAGGCTTTTGGCTGAAGAAGACATCTGTATGCTGAAGGCAGCAATCCATGTGGTTAAATAGAGAATGCAGAATCAGTAACTTCAGCAGTTCAGATACGAGGAGGCCAATACCATATAGGTGACAAGACTGCATTTTGAGCTCTAAAACCTAAACTCTTAAGTACTAGACTATATCATCTTAACATGGAATTATCATATATGATCTTACATTACACTGCATTTGAATATATATTTGTGAAAATCATTCAGTCGTGTCCAACTCTGTGACCTCATGGACTATAGCCTGCCAGGCTCCTCTGTCCGTGGAATTTCCAAAGCCAGAAACCTGGAGTCGGAAGCCATTCCCTTGTGTGGCCCAAAGGATGAAAATGTTTAGTATCTGGTCCTTTGCAGAAGAATGCCAACTTCTGATATATGTTATGCTGTGCTGTGCGGTGCTGTGCTTAGCTGCTCGGTTGTGTCTGACTCTGTGTGACACCATGGACTATGCCAGGCTCTACTGTCCATGGGATTCTCCAGGCAAGAATACTGGAGTCAGTTGCCATGCCCTTTTCCGGGGGATCTTTCCAACCCAGGGATCAAACCCAGGTCTCCTGCACTGCAGGCAGATTCTTTACTGTCTGAGCCACCAGGGAAGCCCTTTCTCTCTCTCTCTCACACACACACACACACACACACACACACATATATATAATACACATATTTATATATGTATGTACTAATATGACATCGGAGAAGGCAATGGCACCCCACTCCAGTACTCTTGCCTGGAAAATCCCATGGATGGAGAAGTCTGGTGGGCTGCAGTCCATGGGGTCGCTAAGAGTCAGACACGACTGAGCGACTTCACTTTGACTTTTCACTTTCATGCATTGGAGAAAGACATGGCAACCCACTCCAGTGTTCTTGCCTGGAGAATCCCAGGGACAGGGGAGCCTGGTGAGCTGCCGTCTATGGGGTCGCACAGAGTCGGACACGACTGAAGCGACTTAGCAGCAGCAATATGACATGATCAATCATAAGACACAATATAGTATAATTCAATATATGGTAGGCTGAAGCTGACTGCTATTGCTTATGATTACCAATCTCTGCCCAGCTTCACATTCAGTGATGTCATGTTAGTAACATATTATCAGTCATTATTGTTGTTCAGTCACTAAGTTGTATTCAACTCTGCAGCACATGAGATTTCTCTGTCCTCCACTGTCTCCCAGAGTTCACACAAACTCATGTCTATGAGTCGATGATGCCATTCAACCATCTCACCCTCTGCTGCCCCCTTCTCCTTTTGCCTTCAGGCTTTCTGCCAGCATCTGGGTCTTTCCCAATGATGTGACTCTTCACATCAGGTGGCGAAAGTATTGGAGCTTCAGCTTCAGCATCATCCTTCCAGTGTATACTCAGGGTAGATTCCCTTTAAGATTAACTGCTTTCATCTCCTTGTGGTCCAAGGGACTTCCAAGAGTGTTCTCCAGCACCACAATTTGAACGTGTCAATTCTTCGATGCTTAGCCTTCTTTATGGTCCAATTCTCACATCTGAACGTGACTACTGGAAAAACCATGGCTTTGACTATATAGACTTTAGTCAGCAAAGTGCCATCTCTGCTTTTTAATATACTGTCTAGGTTTATCATAGCTTTCCTTCCAAGGAACAGATCAGTCGCTCAGTTGTGTCCGACTCTTTGCGACCCCATGAATCGCAGCATGCCAGGCCTCCCTGTCCATCACCAACTCCCGGAGTTCACTCAGATTCACATCCATCGAGTCAGTGATGCCATCCAGCCATCATCCTCTGTCGTCCCCGTCTCCTCTTGCCCTCAATCCCTCCCAGCATCAGAGTCTTCTCCAATGAGTCAACTCTTCGCATGAGGTGGCCAAAATACTGGAGTTTCAGCTTTAGCATCATTCCTTCCAAAGAAATCCCAGCGCTGATCTCCTTCAGAATGGACTGGTTGGATCTCCTTGCAGTCCAAGGGACTCTCAAGAGTCTTCTCCAACACCACACTTCAAAAGCATCAATTCTTCGATGTTCAGCCTTCTTCACAGTCCAGCTCTCACATCCATACATGACCACAGGAAAAACCATAGCCTTGACTAGATGAACCTTTGTTGGCAAAGTAATGTCTCTGCTTTTGAATATGCTATCTAGGTTGGTCATAACTTTCCTTCCAAGGAGTAAGCGTCTTTTAATTTCATGGCTGCAGTCACCATCTGCAGTGATTTTGGAGCCCATAAAAATAAAGTCTGACACTGTTTCCACTGTTTCCCCATCTATGTCCCATGAAGTGATGGGACCGGATGCCATGATCTTCGTTTTCTGAATGTTGAGCTTTAAGCCAACTTTTTCACTCTCCACTTTCACTTTCATCAAGAGGCAAAGCATCTTCTAATTTCATGGCTGAAGTCACCATCTACAGTGATTTTGAAGCCCAAGAAAATAAAATCTGTCACTGCTTCCATTTTTCCCTGTTTGCCATGAAGTGATGAGACTAGATGCCATGATATTAGTTTTTTCTCATGTTGAGTTTCAGACCAGCTTCTCTACTCTCCTCTTTGATCCTTATCAGAAGGCTCTTTAGTTCCTCTTCACTTTCTGCCATTAGAGTGGTATCATCTGCATATCTGAGGTTGCTGATATTTCTCCCAACAATCTTGATTCTAGCCTGTGATTCATCCAATGCAGCATTTTGCATGATGATATCTGCATATAAGTTAAGTAAGCAGGGTGAAGACATACAGCCTTTTCACACTCCTTTCTCAATTTGAAACCAGTCCTGTATAACTGTAGCTTCTTGACCTGTATACAAATTTCTTAGGAGGAAGGTAAGGTGGTCTGGTACTCCCATCTCTTTAAAAAGTTTCCACAGTTTGTTATGATCCACACAGTCAAATGCTTTATCATAGTCAGTGAAGAAGAAATAGATGTTTTTCTGGAACTCCCTTGCTTTTCCATGATCCAAAGCATGTTGGCAATTTGACCTCTGGTTCCTCTGCCTTTTTTAAACCCAACTTGTACATCTGGAGTTTTTCAGTTCATGTACTACTAAAACTTAGCTTGAAGGATTTTGAGCATAACCTAGGTAATATTCATCATGGTAAGAGTATGTATTTGCAGCACGACAATTGAAAATGATACAAATCTGAGCTGTTTTTCCTGATGAGCTGGTTCAACATTTAACAACACTATTCTCATGTGGCACTAGGGGTAGAGAACCTGCCTGCTAATGCAGGAGACATAAGCGACGCAGGTGCTATCCTTGGGTCATGAAGATCCCCTGGAGGCGGGCACAGCAACCCACTCCAGTGTTCTTGCTTGAGAATCTCATGGATAGAGGAGCCTGGCAGGGCTGTAGACCTCAGGGTCACAGAGTAGGACACAACTGAAGTGACTTACCATGCAAGCATGCACTGATTAAATTATATAATTTTATAGCTAGTGGAATAAGCACCCATGTCTGATATTTAATTGTGAGTTCTCAAGTGAAAGGATTTAATGACATCTTGTTTAGAGCTTGTCTATATATAGCAAAGTGCCTAGCACAGAGTGGGTGCTCAGTAAATTATTTTCGCATGAAGGAGCAAGTACTTTACAGCATCTTTCACAGCTTGTACAATATTTACTTCCATTAGCCTAACATTATCGGTGTTTGTAATATCACTACAGTGGGTTGCCAAGGGATAAAATGTATAAAGTCTGAAGTGCAATTCTTTGCTTCTCAACTGAATTGCTTCACAGGGCAGAAACACACTGCATATCAAGTACCTAACACTTATTTCTACCTAGGAGGCTTGGAAGGACGCTGCTGCTCAGGGGACAAAAGTGAAGTCTTCAGCAGTTCCAGAGTGATTAAACATACACACCTAAAACACAAATACTTGAGTTATTTATGTATGCTTGCCTTTATACTTTTTTCTTTTGTTTCCTTTTTGTCCCTTTTGCGTGCTGTTCTTGGCCTTTGACGTGATCCACACATTAAAAGCCTAGGTTCTTGTTATCAAAGAGAATTCTTTCCAAAATATAAAAACACAACCTCAAAGAATTCTCACAAATGTGGTTGAGTCTAGGAATTTAATTTTTTATCAGAAAATATGCCAGAAACCATTTTTATCCCAGATTAAGATAGGCTTTGGCATCTGAAAGGCTAATAATGCATCCTAGCTCTGTACTGACCGACTATGTGATCATGGGCCTCAGTTTCCTCTTCTGTAAAATAGATATAAAATGCCCAGCACAAAAGGATAAATCTAGATAAGGTATTGAAGTACTTTTCACAATGCCTAATCTCTAATGAGCATTTAGTAAATGGTCGATTTTTTCAGCATCTAGCACAATGAGCTTAAATTAATATAATTTGAATGAATGACTAGATGAGAAACCAAACAGCTCCTGAAGATTTAAATATTCATTTCCTTTATTTTCAGAGCTGTCCATTAGAACTTTCTGAGAATGCTATATATCTGCACTGGTGAATAAAGTAGTCCACACATGTGAAATAAATCTATGAAAGGGCACTTTCAAGTTAACTAGTCTAGTATAACTGAGCACCTGTATATTTAATTTTATATAAATTTAATTAATTTAAATTCAAATGCCTACAAGTGCGTATGACTACCCTATTAAACTGAAGTTAAAGGATCAACAATAGAAAACTAGATTATATTTCGGACTCAGAACAAAATTTTCAGAAAGTGTTATTCATTGTTTGAATGACAACATAAATAATTTTTTATTTTTTCATCCATAGCCCTCCTTTGTCTCTTCTTTATTCTGTTCTCACCCACAAAACTGGAATTGCTTGTGGGATTTTCTACTTTCGTGAGATAGATTTGTGTATAGTGATTAAGCAGAGACATTACTTTGCCAACAAAGGTTCGTCTAGTCAAGGCTATGGTCTTTCCTGTGGTCATGTGAGAGTTGCACTGTGAAGAAGGCTGAGTGCTGAAGAATTGATGCTTTTGAACTGTGGTGTTGGAGAAGACTCTTGAGAGTCCCTTGGACTGCAAGGAGATCCAAGCAGTCTATTCTGAAGGAGATCAGCCCTGAGATTTCTTTGGAAGGAATGATGCTAAAGCTGAAACTCCAGTACTTTGGCCACCTCATGCAAAGAGTTGACTCATTGGAAAAGAGTCTGATGCTGGGAGGGACTGGGGGCAAGAGGAGACGGGGACGACAGAGGATGAGATGGCTTGATGGCATCACTGACTCGATGGACGTGAGTCTGAGTGAACTCCGGGAGTTGGTGATGGACAGGGAGGCCTGGCGTGCTGCGATTCATGGGGTCACAAAGAGTCGGACACGACTGAGCAACTGATCTGATCTGATCTGATTTGATAGTGATTATATCTATCCTTCAAATACCCTACCTACTGCCTGCCTGGATATATTTAAAGTCCAGGTGTTTCTGACAGGCACTGGGGTCACTAATCAGGGCAAGATAAGAGGGGAAAAAGTTAGAAGGTCCTGAGTGTCCTGGTTTACAGTCGTCAAGCCTTTCTTACTATTCATACGTAGATGCAATCAAAGGTGATGGCAATTTTGCTGTGTTTGCTGCTGATAAAAGTGACCTAACAGCCCTACCAGGTTCATTTGTTCTTAAGTATTCTATTAGGGAGGAATACATAAATTTATTTTAGATAGTTCCCAGAATAATGAGGAGAAAAGATGCTACATGCATTTTAATAAAGTTGTGATAAAGAGGTGCTCTGAGTATATTGATATTTGCAAACACTTAAAACCACTAAATCATAAAGCATAATGACCCTCAGAAGTCATCTAACTCTAATTATTTATTTTATGGTTGACAAGGCTGAAAGTGACCGGCTCAGGGACAGAAAGATAGCAGCCAATATAAGTTTTAAACTCAGGTTTGCTGATTTCTCAGTGCTCTATTATACTCTTTAGGTGTTGCAACTAGAAAAGAAAAAAAAAATCTATTTTGCAAGACTGTTGGAATGCTAAAGCACTTGTAGGCTAGGAAAAGAGTTGTATGTAAATATATTATAATGTGAAACCTTGGGCAAGACTGTCCTTTCTGTATTTTCCCTACTTTAGCACCCCCTCCTTACCCTTAGGCACACATTGACTACAATTCTCTCAGAGGACACAATACCCTCTTGGAGTAAATTAGGCAGGTTGGAAAATTGCATTAACTCTTTCCAGTCCCCAGGGAACACATTTGGTAAATCCCTGCTTCAGTGCACTAATTTTCCTCCTGGTGTGTGGCTAATGCACTGGGGGAAAGGGAGCTTATCGGGGGGTGCCGTGAGGTCAGGGACCACATTATTGCGACTTTATTGCCAATGAGATGAGTTGAAGCCTTCCACATGTAAATCAAAGAGTTAACAATGGGGCCGGGTGGCTGCTCTGGCTTTGTCACTTCGGGGTCACAACTGGACAGGCTGCGATCTGTCTCCTTTCAGACACTTGGGTTGAACAGCCACTGCATTTTGCAAACCATCAGTTGTGCGTCTGCAAAGCCCATACCAGGGTATTACACAGCCTGAGATCACTCAGTCTTCAGGACTCATTCTACTCCTACCATCTAATCTACAGGATTGAGAAGGCAAGGTGAGATCAGAAATCTATGCAGTCATTGTTTGGCCCAGTTTTTCTAATTTCCTACCTTGAGTCAGACACACCGTGCACTCTAAGCCCAGCGTTTGCTTCTAGAGGAGAAACTCAAATAACTTCATTTCCCTCCTTACAGCAGAATTGTGTCTAGATTATAAGCGAATATCCCACTCTCTCCCACCAACTCTACATTTCTATACACACTCATACTTGCCTTTTTCTCAAGAAAAACAAACACAACGGAAACTACAATTCTACTAGAAAAAAAAATGAGACTAGCAAACATTCATCTCAATTCCTAGGGTACAGTTTTTAGAAAAGAAAATAAGAATTTACAATTCTGTGAGCAGAATTATGTGCATGGAAAACCAAACTTATGAAAGTGACTCAATCAGGATTAACCTTCTGGAATCATCTCCATTTTTCCAGTGGCTGCAGGCTAAAATCAAGGGATTCTATAGGGTCCAGCCTTCTAAGCATTCAAGTTCATTAGGCATGCATCTCGTTTTGGCAGGAAGCCACCCTCTTTAAGCAAAACCCAGTCACAGATAAACGGAGGGCAATCATCTCCCAAGTAATAAATGCAGGGCTGCGGAGAGCAGGCTGCCAATCTTGTGGGCTGAGGAATAAAAGGGGTGGAGGCAGTGACTGCGCTTTGTGTCCTTATGATCCCAGAGTGCACAATACAGCTGAAGCCGAAAGAAGCCCCAAGACCAGCTCTCAGAGGCGAGATCAAAACCATCCGTTCAAAGAGTAGTACCGTGACATGTCTGACCTGAGAGGTGCATTTGTTTCTGGGAACTTAGACATCTCACAGACCCTTTCTATTAAATCTCTGTGGTGTCCTTGGCAAAAGAATTGAGACCAAAAGCACAGTACAAATTGGGACACTGAGGCACAGGGAGGTCTAGCTCTTAGAGGGTGACCTCAGTGAGGTCGACATGCAGGTAGAAGTAGAGGGTTGAGGGACCCCTCACACATCTTTAGACAAGGCCACTGGGAGCTTGAATGATGCAGTTGGCACATTCCAGTATAACAAACTGAAATATTCACCGGTGTCAGGAAGTAGCATAAAGGGACAAAGCAGGAGGGTGTACAATCATAGGGGACAATGAAGGCTTATCAAGACTACCTAGAAAACCAGTTGTTTTTTGGGGATCTCTCAACTTATATATACTGGCAATCCAATAGCTTTAAATACAGTAGAAGCTAAGCAAAGCGTGTTGATAAGTCCAATCTAGCCCTAGACCAATCTTCTATGCCCTTTGGCTTAGGAAATTAAACATACTGGCTCAAAGTTCAAACCTCTTCTTCTGGCTGAATGGCCAGCCTCAGCTTTCTTCTGTCAGTGTTTTGCATGAAGGCATTGAAGCTCCATCCCTGGTGGTGTTAGTGGTAAAGAACTCACCTGCCAATGCAGGAGATATAAGAGACAGGGGTCTGATCCCTGGGTCAGGAAGACCCTCTGGAGGAGGGCATGACAATGCACTCAATTATTCTTGCCTGGAGAATCCCATGGATAGAGGAGTCTGGTGGGCTACAGTCCGTGGGGTCGCAAAGAGTTGGACATGACTGAAGTGACTTAGAACACACATGCACTGAATGCACAACTTGTAAACTTGGTTAAAATGCTGAGATAGCAGCATGATCTCAGCCACTGAAGCCAGGAGTCTAAACAGAGATGGCTTGGTGAAGATGTCCTTCTTTTTAAGAAAAACAAAAGACCAGCTATATCCTTAGAAAATCAGTAACAAACATCTGCTCATATCTTTCTAAGTACAAGACACATTTTCTAATATTTTGAGGCTCTGTCTTGCCTACCAACTCTCTCCACAAACTCAACTTCTATCTCTATCCCATGACCCATGCTTTCTCCCTGTGTTCACTCCCTGCATATCCTTCTGTCAAACTGCTGTCTGGGTATTCACATCTTTGATTATATCATAGAGAGGCTAATCTTTGGGATTTTTATAACCCTTGGGGGTGAAAGAAGGGTAAGCTGACTGATGAAATCCCTTCTGCATTAATAGGCGATAAAGTAAAATCCGATCCCCAAGGGCCATCATACAGAAACCCTCTGGTCCTACTTTTATGTGGGTCATATATCTTAATAGGTTTTCAAGCAATTTAGAAGACAAGACAAAGCAGCTGGTAAGGGCCAATTTACAAGGCCTTAGTTCCCAGCAACACACATGCTGCCCTGTAACAAAAGCCCACTTGGCATAAATGAGACTTTTCCAAATAGAAGACACACACATACACACATATCTCAGAAATTGCGCTTTATCCAAGCATTCACTTGCTTTATTTCATAGAAAAACATCCTTTTCTTATTTATTTGATGGCCTACAACATCTGTTCAGTATTTGTTTTTCTTCTTAGCTATTTCAAAATGGCCAGTCTGAGCCCTGTAATTCTAGTTGCTTTCGGTTTGTTGTAAAAGGGAGAAATAAAACTGTGGATCCTCTGAGTAAACTAGCGAGCCATGGACCACCTTCATTACATCAGTGGTTCCATGGCAACATTTTCACCAGTCTGGAGGTAAGAAAGTGATAAGTGATTCTACATATGATAATAATTTAGCACTGCAATTTTACATTATGCAAATCTAAAGCAAGCTGTGCTTTGAGGTGTGCCAGTGGGGTACAGTAAGGCTGCATGAATCAAGACAGGGCAATCCACAGGGGGAGAAAATGAGTTTTGCTCTTCAAGGTGCCTTCTGCTCTGGAATACATTCAGAAAAATTAATCAGTCTCTAACATCACCATGTTACTCTCTCTCATTACAAACCAGAGTAAACAATTACTGCATTAAGCACTCTCTGAGAGGTTTCAAAAGGCCACTGGTGCTTACCGCTGATTTTCATAAATGATCTTCGAGGAGCTCCCCTGGGGATGGGAGATCTGGGGAGGTCTAGGGAGAGGTTAGTGAGGAATGCATCTCATTACCATGATGATGAGATGCAACATGCAGCTCTGGCTATAAAATCGGTTGCCTGGATGTGGGGCTGTGGGTTTCTGGGTTTCTGGGGAAATGTCAAATCTTAATTGATGGCAGACTCCTAGGGGCACTCGTACTTCTTTTCTGAGCTGTGATCATAAGAGGACAAGCTTTGGAAGCTGAATCTTGGTTCCAACAATTATAAACTCTCTGACAAGTTAGTAGAAATTAGACAGTATCATCTATACCTCAAGTTGGTGATGGACAGGGAGGCCTGGTGTGCTGCGATTCATGGGGTCACAAAGAGTCAGACACGACTGAGCGACTGAACTGAACTGAACTGATCTATACCTCATAGAGTCATTGTGGGGATCTGCAGAGAATAAAGCATTCTGATTTAGGCCCAACCCTGCCCTGGATGTAGGTTCAATGAAGGATTCCTATGTTATTCATTTATTTATTTTGCCAAGGTCAAACTTCCTTACTAACTGGATCATTTGGTGAAAATAGCAACAGTGCTTCTGCCTTGTATACAGTAATATAGTATCTTGCAAATTGTCACATACAGTGTATGTAATAACTCAGCTAATATTCTGTCAGTGAGTAGGCAAATGGATAGAGGACGGTTATTTTCTTTGAAAAGGGGATTCCCTTTGTCTGCTTTACAGACTGAGGCAGAAAACTGATC
Source organism: Tragelaphus eurycerus (assembly GCA_935064755.1). Lineage (NCBI taxonomy): Eukaryota > Metazoa > Chordata > Mammalia > Artiodactyla > Bovidae > Tragelaphus > Tragelaphus eurycerus. The sequence continues at coordinate 42,452,941 of CAKXYN010000001.1, forward strand.
AGGATGGCTCAACTCAAGAAATTCCACTCTTCTCCTCGATTCTGCCAAGGGAAAGATATACAGATAAGAAACAAAGTGTAAGAATGACAAAGTGTTGAGACAACCTTGAGATGAGACAAATGAGTTTGGACAAAGAAAATGCACTGACTGTTTAGAGGAGGGAATTTATGGTGAAGCCACGGAGCTATCCTTTTCTCTTTCTTCAGAACATGATTGATAGCACCTGTCCATTCCTCTCCTGAGGCTTGGAGCTGCAATGATTAGACAACTCTAGAACTTGGAGCCACTTGTAGAAAGAAGCTATCAAATCGATGATTTTGCTTATTACTTCTGTGGCCACAGGGCACAGCTTGCTTTCAGACAAGCATGTCAGCACAGAGAGGTGAAAGAATGTGATTGGAATATTCAGTGAGTCCAGAGAACACACATCGTCTTGTTGGTGAGCATCCTTGTCTCATCTACGCAACACAGTCTTGTTGACAGCTGGATTCACAGCTTACTGAAATTATTCTGTGCATGAGAACCAAGGTGTTAGGTGGGATGCTCCCAAGTTGGCACATTAATGTGCCTTCACGCGTGTTTAGGTCCCAAGTTGACCATTGCAACTGACCATCAGATAGTATATTTTGGCCTGAGAGAGCAAGAGCTCCTTTGAATCAACCACAGTATGTAACTAAGGCTGCCTAGAGCAGCTCATGGACAAATACTGCTCTTCCACTTCCCCATGGACCCTAATGGAGATCAATGAAATGCTCAAGTCAGACACTGCTTTCATAACAGAGAAGGAGTCATCAGTAGGTTTATTTTTCCTGACCAAACTTTGTGATAACCTCTGTGTTTATTCAGTTGGGTGGTTTGTAAATCAACGGTATTTACTAAGTATCTGCAATGTGTACCCTACTGGGTCTCATGAGAAAAAGAAGCCCACTATCAACAAATAAAATCCAATGCCTTAGCTTGTCATTCAGTGAAATTAATTACCTCTCCACTATTTAGCATTTCAGTTTCTACTCCACACTTTACTACCTTCAGAATCCAACTTTCCAGTTGTTGAAACTACAACTGAAATCAGGTGGCCTGTTTTCAGGTTTGGGCTGTCTGAGAAATATCTTTCCTCCCTTTTTGCTTCACTAATGAAAAAAATGATAAACAAAATTTATGTTCATGCATTGCTTCTTCAAAAAATGTTCCTGACTTTCTTCACTCTCTTTGTAATTTTTGTGTACACACATGTACATGTGAATGCATGTGTGTCCTTTGTGAATGTGAACACGGTTCTCTAAAATGCACTGTAGAGGACTTGCTGGTGGTCCAGTGACTAAGAATCTACCCTGCAGTGCAGACAGGGGTTCGATACCTGATCCGGGAACTAAGATCCCACGTGACACGAAGCAGGTAAGTGCGTGTGCCACAACTACTGAGCCTGAGCACCACAACTAGAGAGTGTGTGAGCTGAAAGAAAGATCCCACGTGACGCGACAAAGATCCCCGTGTGCCGAAACCAAGACCAGATGCAGCCAAATAAATACATAAATAATAAAATGCATTGTGATGGGCAGAACAAAGTGCCCTCACCACCACAGAAGACATTCACATCCTAATTCCTGGAAACTGTGAATGTGCTATTTTATGTGGTACAAGGATCTTTGTCAATGAGATTAAGTCACACGTCTTGAGATGGTGAAACTATCCTGGACTATTCCATGTAATCTCAAGGATCCTTAAAAATGGGAGAGGGAGGAGGCAGGAGTGTCAGTCAGAAAAGGTGCAATGATGGAAGCAGAGGATGCAATGATGTCATTGCTGTCTTTGAAGATGGGAGAGTCTAAAGACAAGGTAGCATCTGGATACTGGACAAGAGAAGAGAACAGATTATTCCCTAGAGTTTCCAGAAAGAATGCAACCCTATTAAAAACATGAGTTTAACCCACTGAGACCCATTTGAGACTTCTGACCTCCACAATGGTGAGATAACAAATTCATGTTTTTTAAGCCACTAAGTGTGTGGTCGGGGAAGGCAATGGCACCCCACCCCAGTACTCTTGCCTGGAAAATCCCATGGATGGAGGAGCCTGGTGGGCTCCAGTCCATGGGGTCGCTAAGAGTCGGACAGGACTGAGCGACTTCACTTTCACTTTTCACTTTCATGCATTGGAGAAGGAAATGGCAACCCACTCCAGTGTTCTTGCCTGGAGAATCCCAGGGACGGGGGAGCCTGGTGAGCTTCTGTCTATGGGGTCGCACAGAGTCGGACATGACTGAAGCGACTTAGCAGCAGCAGCAGCAGCAGCAAGTGTGTGATAATTTGTTACATCAGCAATTATAGACTAATACACACTCATAACATTTTATTGGTTTTATTTGTGCCCAGGTCTTTCTCCTTCCACAGGACCAACTATGTTTTTTGAAGTAGTTTAAAATAGCTACCCATGTTAAAAGTATTCATTTCAGGTCCTGAGCTAATCACATGTATTATCTCATCTGGTATTCAAATAACTGTACAACATCAGATTAGAAAGCAATAGGCATTGATGTACAGTGCCTGGTATTGAGTTCAGGTTTCCTGGGTTTTCGGCTTCATTATATACTAGCTCTAGGACCTTGATAAAGTTATTTTTTCTCTGTTCAGTTTCCTCATCTGAAAAATCGGGATTAAAATGATTCCTACTTTTTAGGGCTGCTGCTGCTGCTGCTGCTAAGTCACTTCAGTCGTGTCTGACTCTGTGCGACCCCATAGACGGCAGCCCACCAGGCTCCCCCGTCCCTGGGATTCTCCAGGCAAGAACACTGGAGTGGGTTACCCTTTCCTTCTCCAATGCATGAAAGTGAAAAGTGAAAGTGAAGTTGCTCAGTCGTGTCTGACTCCTAGCAACCTCATGGACTGCAGCCTATCAGGCTCCTCCATCTGTGGGATTTTCCAGGCAAGAGTACTGGAGGGGGTTGCCATTGCCTTCTTTGCTTTTTAGGGCAGTGGTAAGAATTACCACTTCATCATTATAAGATGAATTCATATAAAGAGTTCAAAACTTATATCTGGCATATAATAAGCATTATGCAAATGCTTAACTACAAAAATTATCATCCTCATCTTAAAGGTAATGAAACTAAGCCCAGAGAACATAATGCAATTGACCTATAGAATGGAGATGTAATTAAATAAAGCCTAATTACTCAGCTTCAACACATAAGATTAACACATGTTTCTTGACTGAATATACCCACAATTCATAAAGTTCTCTATACATTGGAGAAACAACACTTTCAACAACACAAAAGAAACATTGAGAGTTTTTCTAAATGCTATAGGACATGTAGAATAGGAGTTATGTTTTGATCAAAATGAGAAGACAATCACTGGTATAATTTGGTGGGCAAGTGACCTTATCACATCAGAATATAGTGTATGACAGTGCCAAGAAGGTTTTATGCTAAGAAGAAGATGACTGGCTTGGTTAGATTAGTACTTATTGAAATAATTATTCACCCTGGATGCTGAAAGAGTCCAATATCGGAACAACAGGTAAGAACATTTTTGCAGACTTGATAGAAAGGCATGCATTTCTTTGTTAAGCACCTCTTCATGACACAGGTTCTTAAACCTGAGAGTATCAGGTTGCTGGGGGCCACATTCAAGCACTTCACATTCAGTAGGGCTGGGATCAGGCTACAAAATCTGTATTTCTAACAATTAGCAGGCAATACTAATGCTTCTGGTTAGGAGACCACGGTTAGAGACAGACTGATCTATAGCAATTATTTCCCCACCGCCTTAGTCCGAGATTACTTCCAAAAGACTCACAAAGGGAATTTAATTGTCTCAATCTAACATTTCAGGGAATTGAAAGAGAAGTCCTGTCTGAGTATTTGTAACAGCATGAAGCCCATTAAAAGTACAAGACTCTAAGAAAGCAAATCGGCTTTATTCGAGAAAGCTTTTAAAGGACTTGCAACATCGAGGAAATGATTCTAAGGCAACGGCTATGTCCAATACTCAGTTCTCAATACAGAACCATTTCATTCTATGTTGAGAGTGTCTCCTGAGTTAATTGAATGTCTTCGGCCCTATTTCCAATACCATCCCCATCAGTTTGTCCACACAGCAGGATGGGATTAAATATCTGTACTTTCGCCAAGAAATATTCTCAAGTGACACAACATCAAGCCTAGGCATAGAGGGCTAATCAACCAAAGAAGCTGATTCTTAATAGAGATGCAAAATCATACTTCTTTTCTCTCAGATTGGTCAGGATCTCTCTTAGCAATATTACCATCCAATATAAGAGGAAGAGGAAGGAAAGAGAGCTGAATATTTTGTCATTTTTTTCTTTTATTTCCTTTTAATATTTCTCATCTAGCTAAGAAATAACTTTGGGCTCACACTTGGAAGTAGGGATTAAATCAAGGGTTTAAATTAAGGATGAAATATTAAAGCACTGCTACTTAAGAAGAAAAAGAAAGAAAAGTTATCTCTGATCTAAATTGAGGGCAGCCACTGGGCAAGATGAGTGGAAAAGAATGGAGCGTATGGTCATGCAAAAATTATCTCAGTCATCTTTAAGATTAATCACTCATCAAAATGCAAGAGAAATATCACACTTGAGGATGTCGGACATGAAGAACTAGAAGAACAACCACAGGAATAAAAAATGACCTTCAAAATCTCTTAGTTATGAATAACTACACTGCTCAAAGTTTGGTAACAAAGTATCATTATTTTAAAAGGTAATAACAAAAATGTAAGCAGTGCTTCAATGGGAAAATTGCATATATTTGATTTACTGGAAAAACCACCCCCTACAATTGCTTCCACCAGCAAATTCTCAAGAGGAGGGCGTGAAAGCAGTTGTAATGCAATGCCAACATTGAGAACACCATCAACAAGAATGAACTCATATATTCAGTTTAATTGTCGGTCTCTTAGCTCAAAGATGAGTTGTTGCCCACCTGTAGACAGAAACTAATGAGCAAAGGCAGATTTTCTCTCTCGCTTTACATGGGTGGAGATTTATTTCCCACTCAGTAATATTAAAATGATGAAGCTTAAAGGAAAAACCAGACTGAGGACCATGATTCTCTTGTTTACCGGTATATAGGAATGCCAGATCTCCCAGTTTGTTTACTCCTTTCTATACTCTTTAGAGCATCTTGTACAGAAGGGCCTTGCCATTGCTAGTTTTATGACTTAAGACAAGTTATTTTATCTTATTAGTTAAAAATCTTTAACACGCTCCAGTGCTTTGCAATATTAACTTAACCTTTCCTTTTTAATAATTCATTGATGTAGGTAGGTTTATTATTCCTAATTTGTAGGTGGGAAAATTGAAGCACGAAGAGACTAATGAACTTGCCTGTGGTTACAACACTGGCAAGTAGAGATTCCAGAATCCTTTACCTGTAAAAACTCCCATAGAAGCTACAGACATTTTTGTGTCTTAATGTACACAACTGGGTAACCTACCTTATGCAAAGACTCAATATTTTCATTTTGTAAGGCCCTGGACAAGAACATTGCCTCTGGTCACTGATGAAAATGTGTTAGCTAAAAGTAGTGGTACTAAATAAGCATTTAATAAATGCTTTTTGAATGAGAAAATTGACTTCGTGATCATGAATGAAATCATTACAAGCATAATGAAAATTAATTAAATCCCATCTAGTAGACCATCACTTTAAGCAAAGAAAGAGAATTTCCTTTTCTTAATAGTCATCTGAGTAATGACCTCTAATAAAGTTCCTACATGGGTGGTGTTGAGGACTATGTATGTGTAAAGCATTGTCATTAGAAAATGCTTTAACATTTTTTTTAACTCATTATGGAATCCAGACTGTTGAGAGCGAAGGTTGAAAACAATATCTGAGATTGTCAAATGGACTTTGGAATGAGCTTTGAGCAGGATAGAAGGTTGCAGGTTGAAGCAAAAGCAATTAGTTACCCATCATGCAGTTATTGATCTTCCTGTCTTTTTTGTTATCAGGACCTCAAAGGCTAGATAAAAAGCTGTGACTTCAATACATCACAATTTGGAGTAAATATGAATAACCTTTAGTACATAGGGGCTGTATTTTTCTGTGAGATACAGACAGTAACTAGCTTTGACCCCCACAAAGGGGAAGTAATTGTCAAATTCAGATGACACCTTTCAAAGACGGGTGATTCAAAAAATAAATTAGGAGAATGAAATGCCACTTGGAATAATTGAACTGAATTTAAAAGAACAATAAATATTCCACTTCTGCCACTCAATTTTAAAAGGCCTTTTAACCTCCATTTTCTAGTGAGGTTTGAAAACAGAAAGATCTTTTAATCAAAGGGCTCATATCAGAGTTCCAAATTCTATACCTTGCACGTTTGGAGATAAGCAATTTGAACACCGTTAGATGCTTACTGGAATTCTTAATGAGGAAAATAAAATTACTCTAAAGAACAACAAAAAAAGGTCATAAGTCTGGTTTTGCATTATCTTGTAAAGACTCCTTTCCTAAATAAAACACATTTTTGAGGAGTTTTTGAGGAGTTGTATGAATTAGGACGGAGAAAGCAATGGCACCCCACTCCAGTACTCTTGCCTGGAAAATCCCATGGATGGAGGAGCCTGGTAGGCTGCAGTCCATGGGGTCGTTAAGAGTCAAGACATGACTGAGCGACTTCACTTTATCTTTTCACTTTCATGCATTGGAGAAGGAATGGCAACCCACTCCAGTGTTCTTGCCTTGAGAATCCCAGGGACGGTGGAGTCTGGTGGGCTGCCGTCTATGGGGTCACACAGAGTCGGACACGACTGAAGTGACTTAGCATAGCATATGAATTAGGAGCATCTATGAGCTTTGCCAGGAAGTAATTTTATAATCATGGCTATCATAAGCTGGCCAATTATAGCTCATGCTTATTTTTTGGTAAATAAAACTTTATTTGAACAGAGCCATAATTATTCACTTACAAATTGCCTCTGGTTGGAGAACTGTGGCCCACAAGGATGAAAAGATTTACTATCTGGTCTTTTGCAGAAGTATGCCAACTGCTGATATATGTTATGCTGTGCTGTGTTGTGCTGAGTTGCTCAGTTGTGTCTGACTCTGTGTGTCATCAGGGACTGTACCGGGTTCCACTGTCCATGGGATTCTCCAGGCAAGAATACTGGAGTCGATTGCCATGCCCTCCTCCAGGGCATTTTCCCAATCCAGGGATTGAACTCAGTTTTCCCACACCGCAGGTGGATTCTTTACCATCTAAACCACCAGAGAAGTCTGATATATATTATTGGGAATAACAAAAAAATCAGGGAGCTATTTGATAGCCATTGGCATATCTTGTAGAGTTACATTCCCTTTAAACAGAGTCACCATTAGTTTTATTGAGAAAAACCTTTTTTTCTAATGAGAACTAATCAATACATTAAACAAAAAATTAGCTTTTGAGTAATGGCACTACCATTCACTAAAATGCTTCAGACAAAACATGAGGATTTATCCTTAATGTCTCTTCTTACTCCTGACATTCACTTTATCAGCAAATCCTTACATGGCTCGCCTTCAACATGTCTCCCTAAGGCACTTGCTGCTTCTGACTTCACTGTTGCAGTCCTAGCATAAGATCTCATCATGTCTCACCTGGACTTCAGCAATAGTAACTTAAAACATTTACTTTTTGACCCTGTCCCAAATCATTAGTATCTAATAGCTAATCAAATCTGTAAAACTCAAGTCCGATTATGGTATCTTCTATTTAAAAGCCCGCCCTGTCTTGCCATTTCACTCAGAGTAAAAGCCAAACTCTGTCCACATGATCTGGGCCTACATGGTCCGGCTCCTTTCTGCCTGTGCATCACTGCCTGCTTGCTTACAGGTATCCAGCCCTATCCCCCTTACTTTCCCTCAAACAGGTCAACCTGGTCTTGCCTCAGGGACTTTGCTTTTGTCCCCTCTGCCCCAGATAATCTGCTCCTGGGTCCCTGCATGGTCTACCTCTCATCACTCAGGTCTCATTACAAGCATAGTCTCAACAAAAAGATTTTCTTGAATCCTCTATTTTATCTGCCCTGCTTTATTTAACCTCACAGTCCCTTGCAAGAACACTCCCTGGTTGTTTTTCTTAAGGATTTATCATTTTCAGAAAATGTCTAACTTAGTTATTTCTCACTTCTCTTGTCTTGTTACATTTCAGGTCTATGAGAGTAGAGAGTATACCTGTTGAGTTTACTGCTATAACCACACTCCTTGAGTAGTCTCTCGTACATAGTATGTGCTCAGTTTATACTTGTTGAATAAATACTGTGGGGGTTAAGATTATGATTCAATGGAATAGAAAGATACATAACATATTTACTTATTCAAAATCTAAGAACTATATGTAAATAAAAGTCAACGAGAAACATGTTTGATAGCATTCGTAGGAGATTAGAGAATGAAAAATACGTAGGTTAACATGGATGGAAAAGATCTTTTTGGCAGAGGAATAAGATTCCAGCTGAAGAGAGGGAGTGGGCAAACACTGAGACAAGAACCAGATCTTGTTAAAACAAGGTAAAAAAGGAAGAACTCCTGGAAACTAACCAGATACGAAATTTGCAGAAATAACAGAAACTTTATGACCATAAAATAAAAATGAATGAGGTGGCTGAAAGCATAGCGCACAAGACTATTTTGAATCAAATAACTTAAGTACCGCAAACTCTATACCAGAATCAAGAGGTGAGGAAATTGTCTATCTGACGTCCTAATGGAGATTTTTAGAGAAGGCAATGGCACCCCACTCCGGTACTCTTGCCTGGAAAATCCCATGGACGGAGGAGCCTGGTAGGCTGCAGTCCATGGGGTCACAAAGAGTCAGACACAACTGAGCGACTTCACTTTCACTTTTCCTCTTCATGCATTGAAGGAGGTAATGGCAACCCACTCCAGTGTTCTTGCCTGGAGAATCTCAGGGAGGGCGGAGCCTGGTGGTCTGCCGTCAATGAGGTCGCACAGAGTCGGACACGACTGAAGCGACTTCGCAGCAGCAGCAGCAGCGATGGACAGACAGTGCACTAGTGCTTCTGCAAGTGGAAAGATGTAGAGAGTGGATAGCTTCTGTGGTTACCCTATTTCCTCCCTCTTTTCCTCTTCTCAGTTATCCCATGATTGCACGAGCAATTTTCAATGGGCTCCTACTTTTGTGAGAGACAGAATGCCTGACATCTGATCTCTTTCTCTTTAATTTAGGTGTCTACCCTCTACCCTAGAATGGCTAAATGTTTCATGTTACAATAAATATTTTTTTCGTCAGAACTTCTAAACCAATTCCCTTGTTTTCCATATGAAGTAATCACTTCCTTTTCTTCTGATGTCCAATCTTTTAGCTCTTCATTGTGCACTCACCAATATTTCCTGTATGTATAATCCCAGGGACGGGGGAGCCTGGTGAGCTTCTGTCTATGGGGTCGCACAGAGTTGAAAACGACTGAAGCGACTTAGCAGCAGCAGCATACAGTTCCTACTGTTCTTATGCCTGAAAAGTCTTTCTCTTCTTTCCTCTGTCCTTCCTACAACCCTTTCTAAGCATATCCAAACTTATTTGGAAGTTTGGAATTTGGAAGCTTATCAATTTGGAAGCTCCCATGTTACTTTCTTCCTGAAACTTTTTCCTAAGTTTTACAGCCCATTTTCCTTAAATATAGCTTATAGATGCCAAATGCTTGTTGTGGATCAAAAACCGTGCATAAGTGTAACATCTGCAAATATATTACTGCATTTGATCCTGGGTAACCAATCAAGCATCATTATTTCCATTTTCAAAATATGAAAACTGAAGCTGAGAGGGGTTAAGAAATTTACTCAAGGTCAAATAGTTGTAACTGTCAGAGTCTTGACTTGAATGCAGGTCTGTTTGATACCAAGACCTGAGCTTATAGTGACTAAATGCTAAGGCCAAGTGAGCACTGATTACTTTCTTCCCTCAACTTAGGTTCAATTACTCAGTCTGCATGCTCCCAGTACTGCATAATATGATATCCTATCTGATTTTCCAGTCCTCTGTTCTGATTGATCTATACCAATGCTGAATTCATCATTAAATTTCAAATATTCTCATATTTGTACTTTGTGTATCTTATTCATCTTTGTAATCTTTCCAATGCTTATAAAAGTTCCCTGATCTGCCTATTATTTTTCCAAGAGAAAAAATGGAATCATTAAATAATATATATTTATTTAAATATTTAATAATTATTAATAATTAGCATTTAAATATTTAATATTTAAATATTTAATAATTAGCATTTAAAACTTCAAGGTTGACTATAGGGTTCTTAAGAGATGTTCATTCATTCATTCACTGACTATTTATCAAGCATTCTTCACATAAGGATCTCTTAGTTTTTGACTGGAAGCATGCAAGTTACCAGGAAATAGCAAATAAAATAGATCTGGTCCTTGGCAGACAGAGCTTACAACCTATATTCACACTCTTTATTTTTCACTGTATAGGATGCTAAGCATCAACATACAGTGATTGATGAGGACTTTCCTGGTGGTCCAGTGGTTAAGAATCCACCTTCCAATGCAGGGGATTCAGGTTCGATCCTTGATCAGGAAACCAAGATCTCAAATGACCAAGGGTACCTAAGCCAACACACTGCAACCTGGAGCACTGCAACTAATGAGCCTCATGCCACAACAAACACCCCGCATGCCACAACTAAGACCTGATGCAACCAAAATTTAAAATAAATAGATATTTTTAAAAAGCCAAACATACAGTGATTGATGGAGAGTAATATGTCCATAGGATCTTACTGAAAGTTTGGACATGATAAAAGAAAAGCAGAGCACACCAATATAGGGAATAATTACAAATGCAATTAAAAAACTTTTTTTAAAGAACTTATTAGACTAATCGGCTAATGGAAGAAATTTGCTAGATCACGGAATACAAAATTTAATTATACATGCCTTACACATTTTTTGGAGAAAGAAATGGCAACCCACTCCAGTACTCTTGCCTGGAAAATTCCATGGACTGAGGAGCCTGGAGGGCTACAGTCCATGAGGTTCACAAAGAGTCGGACACAACTGAGCAACTTCACTTTCACATTTTTAGTTTGAAACATAAAAAAACGCAGCAGGAATCTCTTGAAGACCAAGGTCTTTTCTTTATGCATGGATCATCTGATCTGTGTTTCGTTTCTCTTACATAAACAACACTAATAATGGGTTGTTTGTAATTTCCATTTTCAATGTCTATAATGAGGAATGAGAATGTAGAAGTCTGTGATATATATTATTTTATGAATCATTTACAACTGTTTTGTTACATTTGATTTAACATTCTTTGTAGCAAATATACATTCCACTGTCAAATTAGTTTCCATAGAGATACCGCTGTCCATTTTCACATGGATATTTTCTCTGTTTACATTATATTTAATTAAATTATATAATTATAACAACAAGTAAGTCATTAAAGAGGTTTGGGAACAAATGGTATAACAGATTCTTGGTAAACATTCAGCTCAGTTCAGCTGGTGGGAAGGAAAGGGCATGAGTCACTACAGAGTTTCTTCCTGGGTAAATTCAGGGTACTACTGTCAGTGAGCTGTTACCTCACTGTGTTACCAAATTCAGTGAGGGGACCAACTATCTGGGTTTTCCCAACAGTGATGGTTTCCTGGGATTCGGGACTTTCAGTGCTGGAACCAAGACATTTTTAGACAAATCACCTGGGTTGCTCACCCTAGCTATGGGTGTCAGTGACGATGCTTTATAGATGAGAAGTAGATCACTGGTAAATCTGGCAAATTAATCAGGTGGAGTTTGATTAACAGAATCTATGCACTGCTGCTTCTGCTGCTAAGTCGCTTCAGTCGTGTCTGACTCTGTGCGACCCCACAGACGGCAGCCCACCAAGCTCCCCCGTCCCTGGGATTCTCCAGAAAAGAACACTGGAGTGGGTTGCCATTTCCTTCTCCAATGCATGAAAGGGAAAAGTGAAAGTGAAGTTGCTCAGTCATATCTGACTCTTTGCAACCCCATGGACTGCAGCCCACCAGGCTCTTCCATCCATGGGATTTTCCAAGCAAGGGTACTGGAGTGGGGTGCCATTGCCTTCTGCGGAATCTATCCACAGACTCATATATAAACTCAGGATCCCTTATCCAGCCTCGTTCTTATTTTATCTCAACATGTCTACACGACAAGTGGCAGTTTACACATTCAACTGACTGGAATCATTTTAGTTTTCCCCGAGCTTTGGAGGCTATACCAAAATAACCCATATTCCCACAAAGAAGAGATGATTATAATTCATGTAATTCTAAAGTTGAATGTGTTTCTCCTCTTCTCCATGACCCACATCTCTATAGGATGATTGACAGTGGAACCAACAATTTCCTCATGAGAATGTACTACTCACCCCATAAGGGTGTCATCTGCCAATAGTCCCCATGATAAAATCACACAATCTGATATCTATTCATTTCCCAAAGTAATTTTAGATATAACACGAGATAAATTTTGGTACTTTAGGCCAGGTTGAGCTGCAGCAGACACAATCAAGTTTACATAATATGTTCTTCATTGAAAGATCAAAGTGTTGTGAGGTGAAGTTTTGCCCGTTCTCACCCTGTAACACGTGGTTTCTGATGGAGCACAGGAGGCAGACTGTAACGGCTCTACACCCAATATTTGTGTGGTTCTCGCTTTCAACAGCAAGGCTGTGAGGGTAACCTTTATAAGAATAGGAATATTCTTAGAGAGAAAGTGTTAGTCACTCAGTCATGTCCAACTCTGTGACCCCATGGACTGTAGCCCTCCATGATTCTCTGTCCATGGAATTCTCCAAGCAAGAATACTGGAGTGGGTAGCTATTCCATTCTCCAGGGGATCTTCCCAACCCAGGGATCAAACCCGGGTCTCCTGCATTGCAGGCAAATTCTTTATTGCCTGAGCCACGAGGAAGCCCATTCTTAGAAGTCTGTATCTTTCAACAATGAACTAAATATTCATTGGTTACCCCCATGATGGAACATCATATATATTTTCTAATGAACACAGGGAGATAAATATTCTATCTAGTCTGAAAACTAGAGAAAAGGAAAACATACAGAATCTCTAAGCACATGCTCCTTTGAGTTTTCAAAATAGGGAAACTTGTGTTTATTATTCAGCTGATTAAAGCTGCTCACAAGTTTAAGACATTCTCACCAAGGGCTGTCTTAGGACTTAGAGAAATCAGATATGAGAAAGTCCTGCCTAGGATGACTAATGTTTTAATAATCATAATTCTATGAATTAAGCCTTAGTTTGAAGTTGTTGAAAATGACAAATGTAAGATAATCCAGATAAGTCAATGTTGTATCTTTCTTGATATAACAGTGAGTATCCCTGAAAGATACTCACCTGGAGAGAGTTACATTAGACTGTGTGTTCCTAAAGCCTGCTTCCCAGGTGTTGTACTGTAAGACAGAATGGGGCAGTGTTTTCTTGTGTGTCTTACGATGATGTTGTTTAGTCACTAAGTTATATCAATACTAAAGGAGATCAGTCCTGAATATTTATTGAAAGGACTGATGCTGAAGCTGAACCTCCAATACTTTGGCCACCTGATGCGAAGAACTGACTCATTTGAAAAGACCCTGATGCTGGGAAGGATTGAGGACAGGAGGAGAAGGGGATGACAGAGGATGAGATGGTTGGATGGCATCACAGATGCGATGGACAGGAGTTTGAGTAGGCTCCAGGAGTTGGTGATGGACAGGGAAGCCTAGCATGCTGCAATCCATGGGGTCGCAAAGAGTCAGACATGACTGAGCTACTGAACTGAAGTTATGTCTGATTCTTTTGCGACCCCATGAACCATAGTCTGCCAGACTCCTCTATCCATGAGATTTTCCAGGCAAGTATACTGGAGTGGGTGGCCATTTCCTCCTCCAGGGGATCTTCCTGATCCAGGGATCAAATCTGCATCTTGTGCATTGACTGGCAGGTTCTTTACCCTGAACTACCTGGGAAGTTGTGTCTTATGATACAAAGTGCTTTTTTAATGGCTCTGTGCATTGCAAGCTTAGTATCAGACAATATCTCCTCATGTTTAATATATTTGCTATTATTCACAGGGCTCATATTATCAATAAAAATACATAAGTCCAAGTGAGAAATAACTGCCTTGGCATATTCCTGAAAGGCTGATGGACTCTGTCACAAGATCTGGTTGGTTGGTCATCTTTGCAGACATGAGCTATGGGAAGAAAGCTGTAGGCAGTGCAATTTTACAGGGAACATATGGGCAGAAATTTACAAGATCCTTGGGGAGGGACTTCTGTTACCCAGATGGTTGCCAAAATTCCTGATCCCTGCACTCTGGAAATGAGACGGGGAGAGTTAATCAGATTAGTATGAATGATGATGTGGGAACCTCCACGTGTGCCACCTCCCTGGTTCATAGTCCTCTCATGCGTGCCTTCATCATGGTCTACCCCTTTTGGAAGCTTGTAAAGTCATGGAAGTGTCACCCTACAGTCACTAGTTTATTCACTCATCTGGGAGAGGATCAAGAACACACAGAGATCTTAGTGAACAAAGTCCAGTAGAATAATAATTAAAACAATCACTTCCTTCAAGGGCCTTGAATGATAATTTTTTAAAAAATTAAGATCCTAGTTGCTATTAAATATTATAGGTAAGTAAGTATATTTTTTATCTATAAATAAAAGTCAACAGAATCAGAACCAGTTTCGCAATTTGATTTAAAAAATTATGAAAGGAATTTGTGAAAGAAAAAATAATCTGAGTAATTAGAATTTATTAGAAAGCTTCCAATAATCACTTTCTCTGTATTATTTATCACTATGACCCCAGAATTTAGCATAATAATTGCTAAAATGTAGCAATCAATAATTTTTTAAGAAAAATTAAAATTTCTTGGACTTCAATTTGTTATTTTTGGTAGAGATCATAAAAATCAGTATTTTTTATTTTTGCACATATTTTTCCTTTGCATTAACAAAACCAGGAACTAGAAATTACTGACAGGTATGTTGAACTGAGAACCAGAAATCTTGAGTAACAGTCTGCTCTCCTACTTTGCTGTGTGATTTAAAGTAACTGATTGCAATAGAGAGATCTTCGTTTGGCATTAGACAGATTCAATAAGCCACCTTAATGCTTCCCTGCCATTGGCCATTCTGAAGCTTAATATACTCAACTGTAAAATGGCAGTGCATAATACCTATGTCGAAGAACTGATGTTAGAATTAAATAATGAGAGCAGTTTTTCATTGAATTAAAAAAGCAGTAATGTGAGGTAACTTGTACAAAAACTCAATATATCCCAGACACAGTTCTAAATATATTGCAGGCATTCAATTCTCATAACAATTCTATGGCCTTGGTAATACTATTTTCTTCACTTTATGGATGGGTGGAATGAGGACCAGAGAAGTTAAGTAACTTTCCCAGCTAAGTGACAATGAGAGGATCTGAACCTGAAGTAGTTTAATTTCATAGTCTGTGCTCTTCTTCACTTTCCTATTTACCAATAATAGATGAACACTAAAAAATTGGGTTTCCTTTAACTGTGATATTGTATCTGTGATTATTTTATCCCCAAAAGAGTTTTTAAAAATACTTGTGTTCTCTGGTTATCTGGAATATAGAGAAAGTTCTGGAGAGAAATAAGGTCCTATCCAATCAGGCTTGGTATTGGTATCTGAGTTGGACAGTCTCCAGCAAAAACTTCTTTCAGAGCTATCTTCCTGGCAGATCTTCAACTCTGAAGAAATCAGGTAGAGAATGCATGTGCAGCAAGTTAGAGTCTTGTCTGCCATGGCTGATCCAAACTCTGACAGACTGGACACCAACTTCCAGTGGTTTCAGCTCTGACTTTTCTCTCTTATCTAGGGATTCTTAGGATCATGCTGTAAGCTGAGCTCTGCTGCTAAGTCTTCAGTCGTGTTCGACTCTTTACAACCCCATAGACGGCAGCCCACCAGGGTCCCCTGTCCCTGGGATTCTCCAGGCAAGAACACTGGAATGGGTTGCCATTTCCTTCTCCAGCGCATGAAAGTGAAGTCGCTCAGTCGTGTCCGACTCCTAGCGACCCCATGGACTGCAGCCCATCGGGCTCCTCTGTCCATGGGATTTTGCAGGCAAGAGTACCGGAGTGGGGTGCCATTGCCTTCTCTGAAGCTGAGCTCTACCCCACAGCTAAATTCAAGACTTTTCCTGAAACTGGGGCTGGATGCCAACCAAGTGGTTGCTTTAGCCATAGAGACACCTGTCGCCTAGAAAACTAAATGAGATCACCAACACATTTGCATAAACCAGCAGATGGGGAAGAGTTGCATTTGTTATCCAGTTTTGGCTAGATTTCAACCAATTATATGCATTTAAAATGTTTGGTCTTTCATTGCCAAACCTGTGAGCTATCCACTCCCCTAAAGTGTTTTTCATAAACATGTTTTTATAAGATTCAAAATATTAATGGCATCTGCTTTACATTTTTTCCCACTAACTGACTGATACATTAGATGAGACACTAATGCATCTAACCCTTTCTCATAAAACTTTGTAACAGTAATTCCACCACTGATTTCTAAATATTGAGATTGTGACTCCACCTTTACCATTGATTTTTTTAAACAAACCATAGCTTAAGACATAATATATTCATATATTATGTTTTTATTTAATATTATGTTAACTTAATATCATCCACAATAATAATTTAATATTGTTAATATTAAAAAATGATATTCACCAGTTTAAACCTAGGGCCAAGCTCAGTGCCTAGAACATAACAGAAATTCAGTGGAGATTTGCTGAATGACTGAGTGAATGAATTCAAGAATGAATACTTGAACTACCAGCATTTGAATGTCAGCTTTCAGAGCTTTGATAGGAGACAGTGGGAATTTCAGCAACCTTGACAGTCTGTTTAAGGAATAGCAATTGGTTATCCACTCCAATCAATATGTACAAAGTGCACACCACTGTGAAATCCTCCAGGGTGGGGAGGGGTATCATCTCTCATCTTTCCAACATACTTGTTAAGTAGGCCACATACATGGCAGAATCTCAATAAATGCTTTTAAATGACCACAAAAGTGTAAGATTTAACCCAATCCTCCCGGGAACGCATAGTCTATATTTCAGTGGCAAAAGGGCTATCTCCAACATCCTTCAGGTTGCTTCCTGCTGCTCCTACAGGTCAAAATGAATATCAGTCTAAGATTTACTGAAATTATTTTGACATTTTTAACAATCCAGGACTGCTGCTAGCTCAATTTCCCTTCGAAATGGAAAGATACTCAGGATATGGTCCTCCTTATGACTATATTCTAAGACAGGGATTTGGAACGAAGACTCAAAAGCCCTCATCATGTGTTACTATGCAGGATATAAAACAATTCATCTTTTGTCATTAAGTTGTGACATCTGCCTGCATGTGGTCCGAGTTCCAATGAGTTTGGCTTCCTCTAATTCCCTGGGTCATTAGTTACATAATCGTAATTATTTTCAGCTGTGCAGATTGTTTTTTTTTTTTTTTTTTCGTCTATTCTTCTCCTCCCCTTCTTCATCGCATTACCACACTGATGGAAACCATGAGAGTGCCATCTGGTACAACCTGTGCATGGGGCCAGTCAAATGAAAGGCAGCCACTGAAGGATGCCCATATTTCATCAGATGCATTTGTATGCTGCCTTCGCTCCCACACCATTTCCTGTCTCTCCAGATTTCACGAGCTCCCCAGAGATGACTGAATACAGCCCTCCTGCCCCCAATGCCAGTGACATCTGAAGAGCTGTCTCTATTGAGGACGATGCAATTGACACTGAGTTATGGATAACTATATTTGCAGAGAATTAACATTGCCTGCATGTCTACCAACTAACTCAGGCAATTATAGAGGCCACTGCCAGAGGAGTATTAACATAACTGGAAAAGCTTCTCTGTGTGTGAGTCAGACTATGCAGGCAGTGCGCAGCACCCTCAGTAGACTGTGTAGATTTTTATTTCCAAGAACAATCCTTTCATGTGCAGACAATACCCTATCTTGGAGCCATTGCCTGGAATCCTCCTCAGTAGAAATTATATTGCAGCTTGTCGGAAACAAATGTATTAGAAAGATTGTGCCTCTACATTTTTTTAAGTCTATGCATTATCTCTAGGCAAACTGTTTGATCTTCATAAACACCAGTGAAATTGGTACATTATTTCCTTTTGATATTTTTAGCTGCTTTATTTAGTGTCACGAGGAGAAAAGGGTATTGAAAGGGAAGCCAGAAGACATGGATTCTAGTTTAAACTTTGTGTTGTACAACATGAGTATTTGACATATACTTTTTGGCTTAGTCTCTCTGGGTCTCAGATTCATTATGTAGATAATGTTTCTCAAAGGGTAACCCATAGATCTTTGACTCAGAATCACCTGGGAATAATTATAAAAATTACTAAGTAAAAACGTATATTCCTGAATGACTTCTGCTTCAAGGAATATGGAATAGAAATACTTTTCTGTATACCTCCCACTAAGCACAACTAAAAATCTTGGACAATATAGCTAAAGCAAACATACGAAAGGTGGAGAGAATAATGCAGATTGATTAGGGACCTCAAGACCTAAGGAGTTCAATAACAACAATAAAAAGACCCTCATGGCAGTAAGTTTCTTGGGCATACCTCAGACCTGGAGTTGAAGAAGCTGGCAACCTGAGAATTCCAATGAATGAATATGAATGTAGGCCAAAAAATAAATAAATAAAAGGTCCAACCAAAGCTAAGTTGTGCTAGCTATAGTTAGAGGCAGGAGAAGCTTAGCAAGATAGGAAAAAAAAAAAACACGCAAAAAACTGTACAATCACCACTGTACACCAGCCAAACATCACAAAGAGAACTATGGCCTCAAGCATAACAGCGAAAGCCAAGGGAAGAGCCTAGGCTTTTACCCTTATGAGGCTGTGAGGAGGAGCCACAACTTTCCTGTTGGGCAGTGTCAAAGAAGGCAAACTTCAGAGCTGGGAGTGCAATCCCACAGGTAAATAATGGGGCTCCTGCCTCCACATTTCAGTGGAGACTACATGGGAAATCAGATCTTTCACCCCAACCCAGCATTAATGAGCTCTACCCCTCTGATGACAACAGAACCTGAGTAAGGAACTTGGACTTCTAATCAGCAGTAAGGAAACAACATCCTCTTCTTCCCAGACATGCCAGAGGATGTCAGTGCAAGTCAGCTAAAGTAGAAGCTTTAAATAAAATCCATTGTCTAATACTGTTAAAATGTACAGGTTTCTATATTTTAAAACAAAAGTATTCATCATGCTAAGAACCAGGAGAATTTCAAACTCTGCAAAAAAAGAAAAAGAAAAGAAAACCAACAGTTCTGGATACAAGATGAACTACTAAGAGTTCTCAACTATATTAAAGCTGCCATGATAAAATGCTTTGGTGAGCAATCGTAAACATGCATGAAACAAACTGAAATTAGAAAGCCTCAGCAAAGGAATGAAAGTGTTAAAGAAGTACCCAACTGAAATTTTAGAATTGAAGAAACCAGAAAGGAGGAGATAGAGGATAGAACAAGTGAACTGAAAGAAGGAAAAACAGAAATTACCTAATTTGACAGCAGGGAAAAAAGACAACAGGAATGAACAGCCTCATAGACTTGTTGGACTATAACTAAACATTATTCAATTTAACCCCTCTTCAAAGTACCAGAGAGAGAGATAAAAAAGAAGACAAAATTGAAAAAAAAAAGCATCCACAGAAATAATGGCTGAAATGTTTCAAATCTGGCACGTGACATAATCCTGCAAACTCAAAAAACTAATCAGATGTTAAACAAAATGAGCCAATAGCAATCCATGACAAGATATAATATACTTAAACTTCTGAAAACTGAGGACAAAGAGAAAAATTCTTGAATGCAGCTGGGGGGAAATGGCACACTTACAGAAGAAAACAAATGAAATGACAACTTCTTATCACAGGTTATATATGCCAGAAAACATGACAAAATACTTTTCTGGTCCTTAAAAGAAATGTCAAGCCAGATTTCTTTAACCAGTGGAAATATCCTTTAGAAAGGAAGGGAAAGTCAAGATATAATTAAATGGAGAGAAATCAAGAAAAACTTCATCATCAGACCCACCCTAAAAGAATGGCTAAAGGGAGTTCTCTAAAAAGAAAGGAAATAATGAAAGAACGAAACACCAGGAAGAAAAAACACGGTCAGCAAAAATATGGATAAATACATTAGGTTTCTGTTCTCCTCTTGAGTTTTCTAAAGTATGTTTGATGATTGAAAGAAAAACTATGACTCTGCTGATATGATTCTAACTATATGTAGAGGAAATATTTAGACAAGTATATCCTGGGGGAGAGAAAGTTGACATAAAGAGACCTGTAAGAGGTGGGCTTTGTAACACGAAAGCAATAGTTTTTCCTGACATTCCCCCATGCCCAACAGATTTCTCATAGTTTTTCACTGGTAAGAATTCTACCACCCTTGCTGGAAGAGACAAAGGAATCTGGGAAGTGCTTTTAGCTGAGCACATGGATTTTGTTAGAAAGAAAAAAGGGAAGAAAAACTATTTTCTGGGCCACAAACAGTGTCTGATAACTAACTCTAAGAGTCAAAGAAAGAATTATACATGATGTTGTTTTTAACAGGCTTAACATAAGAGGATGAGATGGTTGGATGACATCACCAACTCAAAGGACATGAGTTTGAGTAAGCTCCAGGAGCTCGCGATGGACAGGGAAGCCTGGTGTGCTGCAGTCCATGGGGCTCCACAGAGTCAGACACGACTGAGTGACTGAACTGAACATAAGGCTTTTCCCAATATTAACTGCTTTAATAAATGTTTCTTTCCCTCTTTCAGGGAAACAGACAAAAATAGCGCAATATAATATTTCAGATATGTAGAGTTGTTACACAGTAGTAGATCTAGTTTTTCATTGCCAAGAATAATTTCTGATCTTTTCACAAAGACAACAAAGGTTTGATGTACTTTCTGAGCATCAAAAATGCTTTCTGATGTACTGGCTGAGCATGTGCAGTGAAAGTTGACAGTTCAACAGTAAACAATGTATAATGATGTAGAACCATGGGTTCACTAAATTTAGAAAGCATACAGAAAATAGCCAGTATCAATCAGTATACATATATACACACAGAATATAGGGAAAGGTAGTGATGCAGCAGCAAATAATCCCTAATCTTTCCATTAGAAGAGAAAGAGCCTTCTCCCCAAAAAAGTAAAACAAACCCACCCATAGCTCTCCCCACTAATGGCAGAAAGTAAAGACCCTCTTGATGAAAGTGAAAGAGGAGAGTGAAAAAGCTGGCTTAAAACACAACACCCAAGCAACTAAGATCATGGCATCTGGTCCCATCATTTCATGGCAAATAGATGGGGAAACAATGGAAACAGTGCCAGAACTTATTTTCTTGGGCTCCAAAATTACTGTGGACAGTGACTGCAGTCATGAAATTAAAAGATGTTTGCTCTTTGAAAGAAAAGCTATGACAAATCTAGACAGCATATTAAAAAGCAGAGAGATACTTTGCCACCAAAAGTCCAAATAGTCAAAGCTATGGTTTTTTCAGTAGTCATGTATGGATGTGAGAGCTGGACCATAAGGAAGGCTGAGAACTGAAGAGCTGCTACTTTTAAACTATGATACTGGAGAAGACTCTTGAGAGTCCCATGGAAAGCAAGGAGATCCAACCAGTCAATCCTAAAGGAAATAAACCCTGAATATTCATTGGAAAGACTGATGCTGAAGCTGAATTTCCAATCCTTTGGACACCTGATGCAAAGAGCTGACTCACTGTAACAGACTCCCATGCAGGGAAAGGTTGAGGGCAGAAGAAGAAGGGAGTGACAGGGGATGATGTGGTAGGATGGCATCATTGGCTCAATGGACATGAGTTTTAGCAAACTCTGGGAGATAGTTAAGGACAAGGAAGTCTGGTGTGGTGCAGTCCATGGGGTCACAAAGAGTCGTATACGTCTGAGCAACTGAACAACAAGAACCCCTCCCACAGATATACACTGTGGTTTCCTGTGTCCACACTCCTCTCCCAAGCCATAACTAAATATCTTATTCCAGGGAATGAAGGGAAATCACACCTGTTCTAAGCCTAATGCTGGTTCTAACACAGAGCCTAGGGCATTCTGCGGGTTTCTGCATCTTTTCCCTGTGCCTTCCACATCATCTCTTAAAGGAATTCCTTTCTACAAAAAGTACAGCTAAGTCTACAGATGTTCTGATATACTACAGAAATGCACCCAGATATTGTCCAGATATTGCATAGTTTTAGGGTATCTATTATAAATGTGGAAATAGGTGATGCTGGTAACACTTAAGCCACCAAGGACTATGCAAGGTACTGTAGCTTTACTAATACCTGGGTGAACATGTTACTTTTAAATTATTTCCTCATATCTTTGCTTTTTTTGTGTTCCCATAAAGCTTAAAATCCAAGGATTTCAGTTTAATGAGAACTGTATTAGCTGCATCTACTTACTTCACACATTCTCAGCAGCAAAGGAGCATAGTGAATGCTGAAAACAAAAGCACATATGTATTTTTGGTAAGGAAGCTATTGATTAAAGGCCATTCATCTCATTACATACACAGAAACCAAGAGAAAGAGAAAGAGAAAAATTTGAAAAACAGGTTTGGTATATGCATATCTAGCAGATCAAAGAGAAGAGTGAATTATTTAGCATGGCACAAGTGGAAATTAAGGTAAATTTTGACTAGAAATGAAGAAGATGCTTCCTGTCAGTAAAATAATTGGATCGTAAAATCACATCCCAGGAGAGATAGAAGGCATTTTATCTTGGATCGTTTGCAAAGGTGCAAACACACAGTGAAAATATCCTGAAAAGTGCCCATTATAGAAACAATTTCTCTTGTGGAAAACTGTTTTAATGTGGCCTACTGAGTCTACCATTTCTTTCTTTTTGAAATAAATTGGTGAAATCAGCAAAAGAAAAACAGTTTTAGTAAAGATATTAAGAAATAAATATGTGCTACGTTATTGTAGTGAATATGCCCATATTCAAAAATTTTAAATCATTAACAGTGATCCATGGAATGAGAAAGTTCTAGGGGCTAAAAAGAACAAAAGTCATTTGACCTCTCACTGGACAGAAAACAGCTATCACTTACTTAGCACCTACCTCATACCAGACACTATATAGCTTCTTTCTTAATCAGACCCAGGTTTCCCTAGTGGCTCAGATGGTAAAGAACCTGCCTGTGATGCAGGAGACCCGGGTTTGATCCCCGGGTCAGGAAGATACCCTGGAGAAGGAAATGGCAACCCACTCCAGTATTCTTGCCTGGGAAATGCTATGAACAGAGGAGTCTGGCTGGGTCCCAAAGAGTCAGACACAACTGAGTGACTAACACTTTTTCACTTTCACCCATTCCAGGAAAGCAGGTCTTATTATCTTCCTGCTAATATGAGAAAATTAGCTCAGAGAGCTGAAATATCCACCCACAATCACACAGCTGTTGAGTCAGAATACTAATCCAACTGGTCTGACTTATAGTTGGGAAGAAGCACAAAGCTTTCTTTTCACCAAAGCACATTTCTCTGTAGGCAAAGATCCTGAGGGCCAGAGGTTGAAGGATCTGGGCCCAAGCCTAGTAGCTAGTTGATGAACGGCAGTCACCCTCCTCGAGTCTCCACCCTCTTCCTTCCTTCAGCGCTCTTCGCATGACATGCACATTACCTGAACAGCCACCCTGTTTAATAACCAGGTTCTAAAGTGAAAGTGAAAATGAAAGTGCAAGTCACTCAGTCGTGTCCGACTCTTTGTGACCCCATGGACTATACAGTCTATGGAATTCTCCAGGCAAGAATGGAGTGGGTAGCCTTCCCCTTCTCCAGGGGATATCTTCCCAACCCAGGGATCAAACCCAGATCTCCTGCTTTGCAGGCAGATTATTTACCAGCTGAGCCACAAGGGAAGCCCAAGAATACTGGAGTCAGTAGCCTATCCCTTCTCCAGTTGATCTTCCTGACCCAGGAATCAAACTGGGGTCTCTTGCATTGCAGGCAGATTCTTTACCAACTGAGTTATCAAGGAAGCCTCAACCTGCTTCTAAGGACAGGGTAATTAGGGGCAGACCAAACCTGTACCTACTTCTCCCTTAAGTGATAAACTGCTTTTCAAAAAAGTGCCTCCTTTTAGGTCAGTATAGAGCACAGAGTAGAGTTCTCTGCCCTATACAGGAGGTTCTCATTGCCAAAAGGGGGCTCAGACCATAAAGAATCCACCTGCCATGCAGGAGACCTGGGCTTGATCCCTGGGTGGGGAAGATCCCCTGGAGGAAGAAATGGCAACCCACTCCAATATTCTTGTCTGGAGAATTTCATGGACAGAGAAGCCTGGCAGGATACAGTCCATGGGGTAACAAAGAGTCAGACACAGCTGAGTGACAAACATACATTACTTAAAATAGAGGAAATATATGTATATGTACAGCTGAGTCACTTTGCTGTATGGCAGAAACTTCCAAAACATAGTAAAGTAACTACATTTTAATAACAATTAATTTCAAAAACTGTACCTCCCTGTGAGTACCTCCTGTATATATCTTATTTTCCTCCTTCCTGTCATGTCCTTTTATGATGGTTAAAGCCTTAAAAATATAAAACCCTAGAAAGCTGGGAAAGCCACACCCTTCCCAGCTACACATTTGGAAAAAGACAGCATGTTATCTGTCCTGATAAAGTGTGATCCATTTGATTTCCTTACTCTAGCTTCTTACATTCCTTTCCCCACCTCTTAGGTACCTCCCCTCACCCCATATCCCTTTTCCTACCTTCAAGTTCCTCGTATTCCTATCATTGGCATGCACTCTGCTTTCTCCGGTGTTGAGTATTCCTGTCTCTGTCCAGAGCTCTGTTGGCAAAGTCTTTTTATGTCAAAACTAGTCTGACTTCTCTTTTGAGAAACAGGACTTCCTTCCTGTGATCCACGAAAGGTCAGTCCTCGCACTTGCTCTGTGGGGAGGCTAGAGATATTCTTGCTTACA
Source organism: Tragelaphus eurycerus (assembly GCA_935064755.1). Taxonomy (NCBI): domain Eukaryota; kingdom Metazoa; phylum Chordata; class Mammalia; order Artiodactyla; family Bovidae; genus Tragelaphus; species Tragelaphus eurycerus. Next base: position 42,477,976 of record CAKXYN010000001.1, read on the forward strand.
AATGTAAAAGAGCCACTGGCTAAATCTTGGGTTTAAGTGACCTGGTTTATAACTTTGACTTCCAGCCACCCACAGTCAGAAGCCAAGCAGTCCATGACAGGCACTAAGCAGAGTATTTAAGAGACAATAACAATCCAAAAATATTGCTGTCCATAAAATCAACACGAAGCTAAAGGGGACTCTCCCATGAGTTTCCTCCTTTTCCAGCTTTTGCCCTTTCCTTTCCCTTTCCTTTTGCTCTTTCCCATCCCTTTAAAAACCACAAAGATATGGCTGTCCCTTTCAATTGCAAATGAAACCCTGGCTCTCTAAACACAAGTTCCTTCTTGGCAGGCTTTGCAAAAGGACATTTAAAAACTGGATTCAAAGTAGCAGAGGGTTTCAATTCTCGAGACACCACAAAATGATTCCTTATTGGTAGCAACTGGTAAAACCTGAGCCTGAAGAAGAAGCCAGACTGGCCCCTTCCGGATGGTCCAGTGGAAAATGCTCTCAGTTTCCCTTTGAAAATGGAAATAGCCTGTGTTTACAAAGGTGGTGGAAATGGCTGCTCCTCTGAATCTTGATTTTAATGAGTGTCCAACTTGAGGCTCTCTGGATGAAACGAACCGGGAAGAGGAACAGGAGGAAAATCTGCTTGAGAAAGATATGGAAACTTTGAAAGCAGAACAGCCTCTGCACATCTTACCATGAGCAGTAAAACAGGTTACCCATGGGGCCAAGACATAAAACTATAGGATCAACACACCCATGCCCACACCCACACACAAATACACAGCAAAATTCAACCAAATACCCAGGACGGGAATACGACATGGAAGGCTTGGTTATAAAGAGGTTGTTTTGAGAAGAAATGTTCTTCTCTGTCATGAACTGGAATTCACTGCACAAGCACAAAGCTCTCTTCAAAGATCCTGGCACAAAAACAGATAGAAGGAGCCATCCAAAAATCCCTGATAAACATACACAGCCTTTTGCACAGTGACTGGGAGCAAAGTGATTTGCAGCATGAATGACATTTTTTGACCTCAGAACAAATGCTTCCTTGGCCAATGGTTAACTCCAGGAACTAGAGTCCATTATAGTCTCTGAGGTCTATGTTAATTAGGTGGAAAATATATGGTAGTTTGACAACGGCCAACATTAAATATTGATTTTTTATCCCTTTTAAGTTACTATTAATAATAGGATGAGACAAATCAAAACCAAGACATTATAACCTCTAGAAAGAAAATTTTTGGAAATGATAAGATAAACCTAAATTTTTTTGGGGAAAAAAAGAAAGCCTAAATATAAACATAAAGCATGTGTGCCTTATTCAGGAAAAGCAGGACTCCATGCAAAAGGCTATTCTCTTGATACAGTCACTTAAATCATTAATGTTGAAGATGTGTACATTTTTTTATAGCTACATTTCTGAGTGAAATTCAATACTGACAGTGCACCCAGATCTGTGGTATCTTTCTCAGGCAGCAATATTATAAGGAGGCTAGATGAAATTCAGGGGCAGGTAATCCAGAAGTCTGTACGTATAAATCACCTCAGTACTCTGAAGATTGCTATGATCGTCCTCACTTCATTTCTGTTGAAATCCATTCTCTACAGTTCATCCTCTATCAGGCTGAAGGCTGATTTACTAGGTGTTCTGGCCATTCGAAAGACGTGAGGGTTGTGCAGGAAGAAAGCTAGCTAGTGCATATTAAACACTCCTGCCTTTTCCTCTTTCATTCATATTTGAACAAAGCTGAGATAAGGTTTTTTGTTTGTTTCCTTGTTTACTAATATGTTCGAAGAATTTCTGTAGAAATCTGGCCAATGGATATTTCTTCATTTACTTAGAAAAATATTTGAGGGCAAAAACATACACCAGGCATCTGGCATAGTAGAGGCTGGTAATATAACAGTGCATAAACTTTCAGTTATAAAATAAGTCATGAGGATGTATAGTATAGTAACTATAGTTAAGAATACTGCATTGTATATTCTAAAGTTACTAAGAGAGTAGATCTTAAAAGTTCTTAAAATCACAATAAAAAATTGTAACTGTGTATGGTGATAAGAATACTGTATTGTATATTCTAAAGTTACTAAGAGAGTAGATCTTAAAGGTTCTTAAAATCACAAGAAAAAATTGTAACTGTGTATGGTGACCTATGTTAACTAGACTTAATGAGATGATCATTTCACAATACATACAGATATTGAATCATGTTGTATACTTGAAGTTAATATGTTATGTGTCAATTATACCTTGATAAAAAGAAGAAAAAGACAGCTATAGATCCTGTCCTCATGAAACTTGCATTATGGTGGGACAGACAAACACACAAAAAATATATACATCAATGAATGAATGAAAGGATGAATATAAATTCAAACTGTGATTATTGTTAGGAAATCACTGATCCAGTTAGGGGCTAAATTATAAAATGGGGAGAGGGAAAGTGACATGCTATGGGCAAGAACATTTTTCTAAGGAAACAGTGCTTTAATGGACATCAAAGAAAGAACATAGAGGTAGTCATGCAAAGTTTTGGGGAGAACAACAGACATAGAAGAGATGTGGCAAGGTCTCAAGACTTAAGAAAATGCAAACAAACAAAAACCAAGCAAACCAAAACCCACACGAATATGACCAGCACAGCTGACTGGAGATAAACAGCTTGAGAGGTTAGAGACAAAATAGAGACCAGATTATGCTGAGCTGTAGGCTATGACTCATTGGGTTGGACATATAGATGGCCGTCAGCCTTGGAGTTTCAGAATGGCAAATATGTGCGTGTTGGGGCGAGGGATCCAGTGATTCAAAAGGGCATGTTGATGGAGTAAGGGAATGAGTGACAGTCTCATGGCTGTGTAGTGAAAACACTGGCATCTAGTCACATATATTAAGACATACTGAGTGGATTTGGTGACTTGAAAGCTATTGATCTTTTTATTATACCTGTTCCTTTGTAGAAAAATTTCAAAACAGAAAATAGGAGAATGTTAGGTTTGGGAGTAACCCAGAGGTCAACTGGTCCTTTAGGTTATAGGGGGAAAATTGAGGCCGAGTGATGTCAAAAGACATAGGCAGGAATAAAAATTGAATCAACCATGGCCCTCTCCACCCCAAAGGAAATCAGTCCTGAATATTCATTGGAAGGACTGATGTTGAAGCTGAAACTCCAGTACTTAGGCTACCTGATGCGAAGAACTGACTCATTGGAAAAGACTCTGATGCTGGGAAAGATTGAAGGCAGGAGGAGAAAGGGACAACAGAGGATGAGATGGTTGGATGGCATCACCAACTCAATGGACATGAGTAGACTCTGGGAGTTGGTGATGGACAGGAGGCCTGATGTGCTGCAGTCAATGGGGTCACAAAGATTCAGACACGACTGAGTGACTGAACTGAATGGAACTGAAAGTGTTTTAAGGTAAGGCGTGTGGCTAAAATGGAATGATGGAGGTGAGTAGAGCAGAGGATATGGCAGGATGAGGTCTGGGGTATTAAAAGAATCATTAATGGAAGGCTGATGAACAAACCATGGAGACTTTGTTACAAGAGAATGAGAGGAAACAACATACATTCCATTAATAGGAGATAATTCAAGAAGATTAGATAAATTCTTGTGATAGGATTTTATGTGACCCTACAATATGTTATTTGTGAGGAGGTTTTCCTGATGTTTGCAATTGCCTATAATAAAAATGAGAAAAGCAGGACATAAACATATGAGTTCTGAAATGTGCTGTCACCCATACAATGAAAAAAAAATATTAGACATATATTTGTAAAATATAATATTTTACTATTCTGCCTGTTTGACATTCAATTATTATGTTCCAAGTGTTGTACTAAACCTGTGTATTATCTTAATCATCCCTGCTGAACCACATGAGAAGTCCAACAATACTGGAGCAGGTAGCCTATCCCTTCTCCAGGGGATCTTCTCAACCCAGGAATTGAACCAGGGTTTCCTGCATTGCAGGCAGATTCTTTACCTACTGAGCTATCAGGGAAACCCCTTCAAAACACTAAGAAGGCATTATGACTGTACACATGAGTAAACTGAGGCTTAAGAAGGTTTAATTAAGTCACTTGAGGTTACAAGGTTAGAAAGATGCTGAGCCAGCTGAAAAATTATGTACTACTATATTTTAAATCATTTTAAGGTGAAAAATCGGAGAAGGCAATGGCACTCAACACCAGTACTCTTGCCTGGAAAATCCCATGGATGGAGGAGCCTGGTAGGCTGCAGTCCATGGGGTCGCAAAGAGTCGGACATGACTGAGCGACTTCACTTTCACTTTTCACTTTCATGCATTGGAGGAGGAAATGGCAACCCATTCCAGTGTTCTTGCCTGGAGAATCCCAGGGACGAGGGATCCTGGTGGGCTGCCGTCTATGGGGTCGCATAGAGTCGGACACAACTGAAGTGACTTAGCAGCAGCAGCAAGGTTAAAAATCACATATTACTATCTTTTAAATTATTACCTTTTTCTTTTCTACATTTCTCAATTTTATACTGTGGAAATAAACTGCATTGTAATTTAAAAAATAAATTGGATGTCAAGTCAACTAAAAAGATATAATTGCAACTTGTGCTTCATTGGTGATCTGATTTTCTCTTTCCCTCTCTGGTTCTCGAATACCTCTTGATAGCTGGCTTTCTAGTCTGTTTTCAATTCATTAAATACTCATTTAGCACTTACTATGTTGCTAGTATTATTGATTCTATTTACCCTCAGAACCACTGGGCATGAGCTACTGAAAACACAAGTTCCCTTTCAGTGCAATTACCCTTGTGCTAAGGAAATGACTTCCTCTGCTTTCTCTTGCTCCCATTTGTTAAGGCTGGGTGGCCAGAGGATTTGCACAATTGGAATTCGCTTTCGCCTTACTTGCCCTCAGCAAATTCCTTATATTTGTATGAAAATATCATTTCACAACTTCAGTGCACTCTTGCCCCATAATATTCCCATCACTTCCAAGGAAATGAGAAGTATTTTGAGACCCAGAAGCTGCCAACCTGAGTTGTGTCAGAAACACTAAATGCCTCTACTTTCTGCTCTTAGCAGCTTCTAGCTTTTCTCTAACTACTCAGGGGGAAGCAATGGTTTGCAAAGCGTTTACATCCTTTTGTTTCCTGTGTGATGGCTTTACTAATATCTTCACAATAGTGTACTACACATATTTTATTTCGATAAAATGTTTTTAAAGAATGTGACAATTTTTTGGAATTTATGACACCACTTTGGCTTTGATTATTTCATGTGTTCTGTCTTGTGATGTTCTAACCTAAAAAGAAGAAACTAAAAACGATGGCTTTAATTTTACACTCTTTAAAATTATCATCAAACATAAAAGTTCATTAATCTACAATATAAAAACTTTTAACTGAAAAACTTTCAAAGAACTTTTCTAAAGACATTTGCTAAGTATTTCAAAATCATGGAATGATATAAATAATAATATAAATGATATAAATAATAATAACCCTAACAAAAGTAACAATTACTGTTGTAACAAAAGAACAATTACTACTTGCCAGATAATATATTAATTTTTTAAATGAAAATAATATTTATTCTACTTAACCCTCTACACAAATTATGATTTAGGTATTATTACTGACTGTCACACTGATAGGCAGACCATGGAGAGACCAAGTAACTTGTGTGGTGACGTACAACCTATAAATAGCAAAGCTCGGATTTAAGCCCAGCTCTTTCCCACTTAAAGGAATATCAATAACCATAATATACTTCATGATTGAATTTTATCTGACAAATGAGATGATGTTTATGTCCATTCATTTATGAATAAAACCACAGCTTGGAAAGCCAGGAAAGTTTTATTAACGTCCATGTCATTCAGTTCAGTTTATGCTGAGTGTCTGTGAGTTAAAGGAAAGCTGCTTCAGAATTATTGATCAAAACCCATATATCTTACAATGGAAGAGAAGAAACAGTAGATCTAATTTATTGACCACAGGTCCCTAAACACAAATTGATATAATCAAATCAATTGCCTAGTTTTAATAAACCTTGTCTCCACATCCCTAATCAATAGTATGAATTTAAATTAGCTGTCACACATTTTTATAAGAATAATTTGCAACATGGAATCCTTCATCATCAGCATTATACATGGTCACATGGGAGACATGCCTATTTGTAATAAATGTCAAACTGAAATGCTTTAAGTTAACCATCACTTGAAATGTAATAGATGAACATGCAGTTAAGAGATCTCCATGCAGAACTTTAAGTATTAATAAAAATGACTACTCTTAATTCAGAGACCACCACTTGCCATACCCCATCAACACTTCACACACTTCTCCCACTTAATCATCAGTACAGTTGCATGCGATGGGAGGAATCTCCAATTCAAAGCTGAAGAAACTTAGCCACATAGGGGCTAATCACTTGTGCAAAAACCTGCAGATGTTAAAGTGTGCATAGCAATTTAAATTAAGGTATAGGGACTGTGGGCCTTCCCAGGTGGTAGAATGGGTAAAGAATCTGTCTGCGATGCAGGAGATGCAGGAGTCACGAGTTGGATCCCTGGATCTGGAAGATCCCCTGGAGGAGGGCATGGCAAGCCACTCCAGTATTCCTGCCTGGAGAGTCCCACGGACAAAAAGAAGCCCAGGGGGCTATAGTCTCTAGGGTCACAAAGAGTTGGACATGACTGAAGTGACTGACTACGCATGGGGACTATAAGTGCTTATGCTCTTTCAACTAAATAAGACTGCCTACCTTTGCAAACACTTGGGCCTCTGTTTCATGTGGCTTCAAAATCTTGAGCTATCAAGAGGTAAGGTGGACTTAATTTAGCGAAAAGAGAAAACTATACTTTAAGATCTGTTTTTTTCTATTTAAATTACTATGGTATTTTTATTAAGCCTTGACACTAGCCTCATGTATTTGTTGTTTATGCAATTACCATAAAGTCTTAATGGATGTAGAGCTACCAGAAATCCAATTATAAATTTCCTTGCAAACACTTAATAGATAGCAATAACTCATGGGTCTTTAAAAATTCCTCCATGATTAAGGAGTGGATATCAGTAATTGCTTCTCTGCATTGGTAAACAGGAATGTTGTTCGACTCTACCTGCAAACAGAAAGAAATGTGAACATTCCATCAGTCCTGTTTTCTAGATATCATTCCCTTCTGCATTGAGTGTGATGTTGGGAATTTTTGCTTTGGCCACCAGTGGTCACTAGACAAATCAGAGGCAAATATGTTAAACTTGTTGAACTTTAGTTTATTTGCATAAAAGATAATGATGATAATACAATAGAGCACTTCTTTAAATATCTTAATATTGAATGAGGTTGTGTTAGTGGAAAGAAGTGTGTAAACATAAATATGAGTCAAAGCTCCTGGGCTTCCAGAGGCCCAGATAACGAGAACAATTATGCAAGGACACAAAGTGACACTTCTAAACAACATGCTTAGGCCAACTTTTTTTGGACATTGCTCCCAAAGCCGCATATTTACAGGAGGCCTCATTGCACAGCTCTAGAGGGCACCATTCATATTGTGAACTGCAAACAAGGCATGCCCTGAAGCACAGCTTGAAACTGAAAATGAATGGGGCCCTTGGAGTTGTGTTGCCAAGTGGCATTGTTTAATAGCTTCATCTCAACTGGCTTTTTCTTTCCTCTTTCAAATACTTATCAAGAAGCTCATTGTTTGAATATTTAGAAATTTCTGTTCATTTTAGTGATTATCCTTGCAACATCTTATTATTTTAAACTGAATAAAGGGGTCTGTGCTGCACACCCTTTTCTCAAAACACACTGCCTTTGCATACCTCTGCATTGTAGGAGAAGCAAGGGGCTGTACACGGTAATGAAATCTACCCTTCTTCATATAAGCCTTGGCAAAAATAATAGACTTTTTTTGTTTACCACATGTTGTCCTTAATTTTCCCCTGATGATATTGTCTACTTATATCCTTTGGTTTTGAGAAATATTACACAACCTTCTATTATCTTGTCCTGTATTTCCCTGACATCCTAAAGACTTTGCTTAGTTGTTTTCCAACAGCTTTTCTTTCCATCAGTCCTGGCATCTCCCCAAGGTCAGTTCTAGACTCTCAGTTCTTTCCCTTCTTAACCAATGGCTATCTTCCACTGGCAAAGTGAAGGCCTTGGGAATCAGAAAAACCTATGTTTTGAATCCCAGCTCTGCTACTGATTGTATCTATCTTCTCTGAAGAGACGTTGGACTCTGTGAGCTCTGTTCTGTCATTGTCAGATGAGACTGATTATACTCTCTCAAAGACCTGGTCTGTGGAATAAACACTATCATGTGTAAAAATCACCATGTGTCCTCACAAGTTATACTCCTATTGCATTAACTTCAATGTTGTTGCCTTTTCAATGGAGTATAAGTTCTTTGAGTCTTGGAGATGATTCCAGCCTTGATCACCACTTTATACTCACTGCCTTGTCTGCTGCTGTTTCATGGAGGTATGAAGTAAATGAAGCCTGAATACAAGCTGGCAACTTCCTGATACAGTTTCTTGCTAATATTCTAGTCAAATTTATCTTGCTGGGGACAGAAGCGATAAAAGCTATAGCATATCCATTAATTTCTGTTTATTAAGACCTTTATTATCAAGATGGCGGAGGAGAAGGATGTGTGTTCATCTTCTCCTGTGAGAACTCCAAAATTACAACTTGCTGCTGAACAACCAACAACAGGAGAATGTTGAATCCCACCAAAAAAGATACCCCACATCCAAAAGCAAAGAAGAAGCCCCAGCAATACAGTAGGAGGTTTGTGACATTGTACAGGAGGCAGGGATCAAGACCATCTTCAAGAAAAAGAAATACAAAATACAGAATGAAGCAGGGCAAAGGCTGATAGAGTTTTGCCAAGAGAACGCACTGGTCATAGCAAACACCCTGTTCCAACAACACAAGAGAAGACTCTACACATCGACATCACCAGATGGTCAACACCGAAATCAGATTGATTATATTCTTTACAGCCAAAGATGGAGAAGCTCTATACAGTCAGCAAAAACAAGACCGGGAGCTGACTATGGCTCAGATCATGAACACTTTATTGCCAAATTCAGACTTAAATTGAAGAAAGTAGGGAAAATCACTAGACCATTCAGGTATGACATATATCAAATTTCTTATGATTATACGGTGGAAGTGAAAAATAGATTCAAGGGATTAGATCTGAGAGAGAGTGCCTGATGAACTATGGAAGGAGGTTTGTGACATTGTACAGGAGACAGGGATCAAGACCATCCCCTTGGATTTCTTGGAAAAGAAATGCAAAAAACAAAATGGCTGTCTGGGGAGGCCTTACAAATAGCTGAGAAAAGAAGAGAAGTGAAAAGCAAAGGAGAAAAGGAAAGATACACCCATCTGAATGCAGAGTTCCAAAGAATAGCAAGGAGAGATAAGAAAGTCTTCCTCAGTGATCAATGCAAAGAAATAGAGGAAAACAACAGAACGGGAAAGACTAGAGATCTCTTCAGGAAAATTACAGATACCAAGGGAACATTTCATGTAAAGATGGGCTCGATAAAGGACAGAAATGGTATGGACCTAATAGAAGCAGAAGATATTAAGAAGAGGTGGCAAGAATACACAGAAGAATTATACAAAAAAGATCTTCATGACCCAGATAGTCATGATGGTGTGATCACTCACCTACAGCCAGACATCCTGGAATGTGAAGTCAAGAGGGCCTTACGAAGCATCACTACGAACAAAGCTAGTGGAGGTGATGGAATTCCAGTTGAGCTATTCCAAATCCTGAAAGATGATGCTGTGAAAGTGCTGCACTTAATAGACCAGCAAATTTGGAAAACTCAGCAGTAGCCACGGGATTGGAAAAGGTCAGTCTTCATTCCAATCCCAAAGAAGGGCAATGGTAAAGAATGTTCAAACTACCGCACAATTGTACTCACCTCACATGCTAGCAAAGTAATGCTCAAAATTCTCCATATCAGGCTTCAACAGTATATGAACCGTGAACTTCCAGATGCTTAAGCTGGATTTAGAAAAGGCAGAGGAATGAGAGATCTGTTCCAACATCTGTTGGATCATCAAAAAAGTAAGAGTGTTCCAGAAAAACATCTGCTCTATTGACTAACCCAATGCCTTTGACTATGTGGTCACAACAAATTGTGGAAAATTCTTCAAGAGATGGGAATACCAGACCACCATATCTGCCTGCTGAGAAATCTGTATCCAGGTCAAGAAGCAATAGTTAGAGCTGGACATGGTACAACAGACTGGTTCCAAATCAGGAAAGGAATATGTCAAGGCTGTAGATTGTCACCCTGCTTATTCAACTTATATACAGAGTACATAATGTGAAATGCTGGACTGGAAAAATCACAAGCTGGAATTAAGATTGTCGGGAGAAATATCAATGACTTCAGATATGCAGATGTCACCACCCTTAAGGCAGAAAGTGAAGAAGAACTAAAGAGCCTCTTCATGAAAGTGAAAGAGGAGAGTGAAAAGTTGGCTTAAATCTCAACACTGTGAAAACTAAGATCATGGCATCTGGTCCCATCACTTCATAGCAAATAGATGGGAAAACAATGGAAACAGTGACAGACTCTTTTTTTGGCCCCAAAATCACTGCAGATGGTGACTGCAGCCACGAAATTAAAAGACACTTGCTCCTTGAGAGAAAAGCTATGACCAACCTAGACAGCATATTGAAAAGCAGAGACATTACTTTGCCAACAAAGGTCCGTTTGGTCAAAGCTATGGTTTTTCTAGTAGTCATGTATGGATGTGAGAACTGGACCGTAAAGAAAGCTAAGCGCAGAAGAATTCATGATTTTGAACTGTGGTGTTGCAGAAGACTCTTGAGAATCCCTTGGACTGCAAGGAAATCCAACCAGTCTATCCTAAAGGAAATCAGTCCTGAATATTCATTGGAAGGACTGATGCTGAAGCTGAAACTCTAATACTTTGGTCACCTGATGCGAAGAACAGACTCATTGGGAAAGACCCTGATGCTGGGCAAGATTGAAGGCCAGAGAAGTAGATGGCAGAGGATGAGATGGTTAGATGGCATCATCGACTCCATGGATATGAGTTTGAGCAAGCTCCAGGAGTTGGTGATGGGCAGGGAAGCCTAGCATGCAGTAGTCCAAGGTGTAGCAAAGAGTCAGGCATGACTAAACAACTGAACTGAACTGAAGAGAAGAAAAAACTATTAATTAAAAATTCAAATCAAATCTTTATAAAATCCTCTTTCTCCTCTTCAGTCATCTTATGGCTCCCATTTCTCAACTAGATACCTTAAACTTTTCTGTAAATACTCATTTTTTTTTACCCTCCTATCTCTCCTGCCTTTGTTTCTCTCATTACTCATACTGTGTAGAAGTCCAGGAACTAGCAGGGAGCAGAGGAAGAGGAGCCAAGGTCAGGATCCTTTTCTGCTAGCAAGGAAAGAAGTAGGGGAAGAAAGATTAGTGCATGCGTGAATGGCTTCTTCCTCTCGGTCACCTATGTTCTGAATGTATAAACGAATGAATGCCATTGATTTGGTCCCACCACCTCAAAAAATTGTAGTCTTCGTACTTCCCTGGTGGTGCAGTGATGAAGATTTTGTGCCTCCAGAGTCTTCCTGGGCAGGGGGGCCAGGTTCAATCCCTGGTTAGAGAACTAGATCCGGACTGTCATAACTGAAGATTTCACATGCCACAATGGAGATCTAAGATCCCACCACAAGTGCCAAAAAAAAAAACAAAAACCAAAAATCCTTGCAGTCTTCTTTGCCTGTTAGTCTTCTCACCATACCTGTATCTAGCAAGTCCTGTCTGTACTGTGTTCATTTTAAAGTGTATTCTTTCAACTTTCCTTAATTGTAAGTAACTGATTTATGACATTCACTCATATTCCGCAAGAGCTAATGAAGACAGTGTGTTAATACAACAGACAAAGAGCTGGTGCAAACACCAGGGGATGGACATTGGATGAGAAAAAGTTCATGTTTATTTTCCAGATAGAGACAATGAACATGTTACAAAGCAACAGAAAGCGAGATCCGAATGAGGGACACCTCTGTCCTAAACCGACTTTCCTGTGTACTCCTAATTATTTCATCAAGTGCTACTCTTTGCCTTTTGATTTAGGAGTTCCTTGAGAGCAGAGCCTTTATTAATTCCTTTGTTCCTTTTGCAACTCTCAAGGTATATGAGCAGGTTCCCAATAAATTAAAAAAGTGCCTTCAATTCGTAAAATGTCACTCTTCAGACCCATGCAAAACAGAACAAATAAATTGAAAAAGTGCCTTCAATTCGTAAAATGTCACTTTCTTCAGACCCATGCAAAACAGAACAAATAATCCTCCTTAAAAATGATGAAGGAGGGAATTCCCTAGTGGTACTGTGGATAGGTCTAATGGCAGAGGAAAGTGAAGAGGAACTAAAGAGTCTCTTGATGAGGGTGAAGGAGGAGAGTGAAAGAACCGGCTTAAGACTTAAGATTAACTATTAAAAAAAACTGAGATCATGGCATACGACCCCATTATTACATGGCAAATAGAAGGGGAAAAGGTGGAAACAGTGACATATTTCCTCTTCTTCGCCTCCAAAATCACTGCAGACGGTGACTGCAGCCATGAAATCAGAAGACGATTCCTTCTTGACAGGAAAGTGATGACAAATCTAGACAATGTGTTGAAAAGCAGAGATATCATTCTGCCGACAAAGGTCCATATAATCAAGGCCGAGGTCTTCCCAGTGGTCACCTACGCTTTTGAGAACTGGACCGTAAAGAAGCAGAATGCCAAAAATATGGATGCCTTTGAACTGTGGTGCTGGTGAAGACTCCTGAAAGTTCCTTGAACAGCAAGGATATCAAACCAGTCAATCTTAAGGGAGATCAACCCTGAATATTCACTGGAAGGACTGATGGTAAAGCTGAAGCTTCAGTATTTTGGTCATCTGATGTGAACAGACGGCTCATTGGAAAAGTCTCTGATGCTGAGAAAGATTGAGGGCAGAAGGAGAAGAGGGTGTCAGAGGATGCGATGGCTGGACAGCATCACCAATGCAATGAATATGAACTTGGGCAGACTCCGGGAGATGGTGAGGGACAGGGAGGCCTGGTGTGCTGCAGTCCATGGGGTCACAAAGAATCAGACATGACTGGGCAACTGAACAACAACAACAGTGGATTAGAATCCACCCATCAATGCAGGAGACTATGATTCGATTCTTGGTTTGGGAAGATCCCATATGCCTCAAAGCAACTAAGCCCAGGTACCACAATTACTGAGCCGGTGATCCCAGCCACATGAGTCCACATGCTACAGCTACTGAAGCCTGCACACCTAGAAGCCATGCTCCACAACAAGAGAAGCCACTGCAATGAGAAGACCATGCATGAAAACAGAGAGTAGCCCCGCTCACCGAAACTAGAGAAAGCCTGCGCAAAAGCAACAAAGACCCAGCACAGCCAAAAAGAAATCATAATTTTAAAATGTATAAACAATAACATTAACACACTTTTAAAAAAAAGCTGAAGGAGGTATCTAGATATAATATGTGCTGATTGCTCTTAAAATGTTGCATTGTCTTGCTTAATTAAATTGCCTTATTATTTTACCCCACCTACATCTGGAAAGAGTGCTGGTGAGAAGTCTCATAATCACACCTGCAACATTAAACAGAGAGAGGTAAAGAACAGATTCAGGCTTAAGCCCTGGGTTGGGGACATTCCCTGGAGGAGGGTGTGGCAACCCACTCCAGTATTCTGGCCTGGACAATTTCATGGGCAGAAGAGCCTGGCAGGCTACAGTCCACAGGGTCACAACGAGTTGGACATGACTGAAGCTACTGTATAACACATTAGTCTTTGGTTAAGAGTAAATTTAATTTAATTTTAGTAATTTTAGTAAAATTTAGAGAATTTGACTAAATAGCCATTAGCAAATCTAATGGAAAGATAGTAGACCCAAAATCAACCTTAGCTTCAGTGATTATAAGGTGTGTCATTTGAAGCAAATTTTAAAAATATTTATTGGTCAAAATCTACACCTGACATCATTTCCTAGGATATTAGCAGTGAATATAAAACACTAAGGCAGTAGCTGGCATGGAGTACTTGCTAAAAATTTGGGAGTGCATTCTCTACAGTAATGTACTCTTATCTACATAACCAGATCCTACCAGCCAAAATTTACAAACTGTAAAGAAGAGAGAGATATTGAAGTTTAACCAAGTCAAATTGACTGTCACTGGCATTTAATCTCCTTTAAAATATGTTCTTAATATTTTGACTATTCCCTGTGCATTCTGTCTATTCCTTGTCAGTTTCGCTATTCACACCCTCCTAATTCGTGCTGATATTTCTCAAGTCTTGGCTTACTCACCATTTGGATGCAATATTCAGGTTATCTAATTGGGGCTCATAAATAAACTCCTCCTGGATTTCATTTTTCTCTCCTTGGTTTTGGGTTACCCGGGTAAGGCTCATTTGGGGTCTTGGCACCAAGTCAGATGAAGGCAACAAGTCTGCAGTGGAGCAGTTCCCCAGACACAGTGTTTCACCAGGGGTAGGAAGAAGGCTCAGCTCCCTGGTTATCTTGAAAAACTGTATTTGATTCGGCTGAGAGCAGACTGTCTCCCCCACCCCTTCACTTCATAACAAGGAGAACAAAGAACACGGCTCCTATGAGAGATAAACTATTCAGCACTGTGTGAGATGATTAAAAACAAGAAAAAGATTCCTTGTGGGTTTTGACAGGGCTTTCTCCTCCCCCTCATGGTGGAAGGTAGAGAGCTTCAGTCAACATTCTGCTACTAAGCAAGGGGTTTGCAACAATTCTGAATCAAGTCTAATCAAGCAAAACAAAGAATTTTTCCATGCCTTGAATAAATTGAGGTGTGTTTTCTGGGGTTGAGTAATCTTCCTCAAAATGAAGTGTAAAAACGGTGTTCGTTTTAACAGGTTCATAGAATGACCTCAAGGAAATCTCATGTGGAATTTGTGAACTGACCATGTAAATATGTGGTTTTGAAAGTAGCTCTTTGCTGCCAATATGCCATTGATTAAGTTGCATTTTTAAGCTTGCTTTTGGAATATTGTTTACTTTGAATGAGTGTTTCAAAAGGGTATTTGGGAAGAGGCTAACCTTTTGAAATGTGGCCTTTGAGAATATTTTAGAAAGGTTCATGACGCCTGTTTGCACATTCTGGAGACACACATTTCAGTCAAAAAGTGCTTACTGAGTATATCAGAAATACCATCAAAAATGAATTATAAAGACATAAAGACACTATCAATAACACTTTATACTTATCTTGGGAGAATATCTTTTTGATTCTCTGATGATTGTGAAGGAATAAAACAGTTCTGTTTGGTTTCTAGGCTGATGTAACAAATTACCACAAATTTGATGGCTTCACTTCAGTCGCTCAGTCGTGTCCGACTCTTTGCAACCCCATGAACCGCAGCAAGCCAGGCCTCCCTGTCCATCACCAACTCCCGGAGTTCACCCAAACTCATGTCCATTGAGTCGGTGATGCCATGCAACCACCTCATCCTCTGTCATCCCCCTCTCCTCCTGCCCTCAATCTTTCCCAACATCAGGGTTTTTTTCAAATCAGTCAGCTCTTGCATGAGGTGGCCAAAGTATTGGAGTTTCAGCTTCAACATCAGTTCTTCCCATGAACACCCAGGACTGATCTCCTTTAGGATAGACTGGTTGGATCTCCTTGCAGTCCAAGGGACTTTCAAGAGTCTTCTCCAACACCACAGTTCAAAAGCATCAATTCTTTGGTGCTCAGCTTCCTTTACAGTCCGAATCTCACATCCATAAATGACTACTGGAAAAACCATATCCTTGACTAGACGGACCTTTGTTGGTAAAGTAATGTCTCTGCTTTTCAATATGCTATCTAGGTTGGTCATAACTTTCCTTCCAAGGAGTAAGTGTCTTTTAATTTCATGGCTGCAATCACCATCTGCAATGATTTTGGAGCCCAAAAAATAAAGTCAGCCACTGTTGCCACTGTATCCCCATCGATTTCCCATGAAGTGATGGGACTAGATGCATGATCTTCGTTTTCTGAATGTTGAGCTTTAAGCCAACTTTTTCATTCTCCTCTTTCACTTTCATGAAGAGGCTCTTTAGTTCTTCTTCACTTTCTGCCATAAGGGTGGCATCATCTGCATTTCTAAGGTTATTGATAGTTCTCCCGGCAATCTTGATTCCAGCTTGTGCTTCTTCCAGCCCAGCGTTTCTCATGATGTACTCTGCATATAAGTTAAATAAACAGGATGACAATATACAGCCTTGACGTACTCCTTTTCCTATTTGGAACCAGTCTATTGTTCCGTGTCCAATTCTGTTTCTTCTTGACCTGCATACAGATTTTGCAGGAGGCAGGTCAGGTGCTCTGGTATTCCCATCTCTTTCAGAATTTTCCACAGTCTGTTGTGATCCACACAGTCAACGGCTTTGGCATAGTCAATAAAGCAGAAATAGACGTTTTTCTGGAACTCTCTTGCTTTTTTGATGATCCAGTGGATGTTGTCAATTTGATCTCTGGTTCCTCTGCCTTTTCTAAAACCAGCTTGCACATCTGACAGTTCATGGTTAACGTATTGCTAAAGCCTGGTTTGGAGAATTTTGAGCATTACTTTACTAGCGTGTGAGATGAGTGCCATTGTGCAGTAGTTTGAGCATTTTTTGGCATTGCTTTTCTTTGGGATTGGAATGAAAACTGACTTTTTGGCTTAAAACAACACAAATCCATTCTCAAAATTTTGGAGGGCAGAAGTCAAAATTCAAGGTGTTGACAGGGCTAAACTCTCCCTTGAGGTCCTTGAGGAGAATCTATAGTATGCAATCTCCTAGCTTCTGGGAGCTGCCATCAATCAACCCTTCACATTCCCTGGCTGATAGCTCCATCTCTCTAGTTTCTGATTCCCTCTTTATGTGGCCTTCTTTGCTGAGTGTATCTTCTTTCTGGTGTATCTAGCTCTAACTCCCTAGTCCTTTCTTTTATAAGAGTATGTGTGATCGCATTTAAATTCCACCCAGATAATCCAGGACAAGCTCCTCTTTTCAATATTCTTGACTTAACAACATAAATTATCTTATAAGGTAACAGTCACTGTTTTGCCATAGAAGGTGATAGTCTTAGATTCTGTGGATTAGGATAGGGTTATGTCACATCTTTGGAGAAGGCAATGGCACCCCACTCCAGTACTCTTGCCTGGAAAATCCCGTGGACAGAGGAGCTTGGTAGGCTGAAGTCCATGGGATCGCTAAGAGTCAGACAGGACTGAGTGACTTCACTTTCACTTTTCATTTTCATGCATTGGAGAAGGAAATGGCAACCCACTCCAGTGTTCTTGCCTGGAGAATCCCAGGGAAGGCGGGGCCTGGTGGGCTGCCATCATGGGGTCGCACAGAGTCAGACACAACTGAAGCGACTTAGCAGCAGCAGCAGCATGTCACATCTTTGGGGGGGGGGTATTTTTCAGCCTAGCAGAGTAATTATCCCTCCAGCCTCTGAAGATTCCTGTCCATTCACATGCAAAATATATGCTCCCCATTCCAACATTTCCCAGTCTCAACTCATTACAGCACCAACTAAAGTCCAAAATGCCATCTAAACATATCACCTCCAAAATTTCAAATCTCAGCATTTAAATAATCTGAATCATATATGGATAACATTCTGGGTATGATTCATCCTGGGGCAGAATTCCTCTCCCTCTGTGGACCTGTGAAACCTAGACAAAAAGTTATCTGTCTCCAAAACACAATGGTGGGAAAGGGATAGGGTAATAATAACAGACATTCCCATTTTAGAAGGGAGAAAATAAAAGAAATAAAGGAATCATTGATCTTAAGAAAGTTCAAAATCAGGTAGGAAAATTTCTTGGGGTTTCAAGGCCTGATAATTATTCTCAGTAGCTTGTAGTTATACCCTCTGGGTCTGCAGCTCTGCCTTTTGCTCCCCACACTGTCCTTAGAATCATTACTTCTTTTCTTTGATGGGTTGTAGGTATTTGCTCCTATAAAAGTCCAGTCTAATAGTCTGTCTTCATTTTGTCTCATTTTTATCCCTTTCTTTCCAATCAAGCGGTATTTCTGCTCTGCAGAGAAAATATTCTCAAAAACCCTTGTGGGTCACCCATGTTTGTCATGAATTGTCAAACGATTAGGAAGAGTGCCTCCACAGATCTTTCCCGGACCACGAGCTCTAGTCCTAGCTTTGACTGGCATGGTTGAGTGCACCCATGAGTCCCACACTTGTCAAGCCTTCATCACATTGTTGCTCATTCATATCCTTGGCTTTCTTTCAAAAACATTATTTCCTAACAGTGACTTCCCCAATTTTAGCTTTTTTCCCAATTTGCATAGGCTGGGAATTTCTGAAATTCTTAAATTCTGGCTCATTTCTACTTAACAGTTCCCTTTTCAATTTATGTCTTTCCTGTTGAATTTTTACCATCAGTGGCAAGAAGAAACCAGGCTGCATCTTCAAGATTTTGCACCAAAATCTCCTCAGCTAATTATCCAGGCTTGCTGATTAGAGGTCCTGCTTTTACACAACTATTGGACACAGTGCAGCCAAGTTTTCTGTCACTATATAACTAGGATACTCTTTCCTTCATTTTTCCAATAACAAATTCCTTATTTCATCCTGATCTCAAACCAGCAGTGCCTTTGCATTCATGTTTCTGATAACATTTTATTTATGACTATATATATACACACACCTACATATAGCCTCTCAAACTAAAGACTATTTCTCTATCATACTCTTCTCCCTATTCTGGGCTCTCACAAGAATCTAGCCTGCCAGGCTCCTCTGCCCATGGAATTTCCCCAGGCAAGAATACAGGAATGGATAGCCATTCCTTTCTCCAGGGGATCTTCCAGTAGTGATCGAGCCCAGATCTTCTGCATTGCAGGCAAATTCTCTCCTTCTGAGCTAGCAGTGAAGCACATAGACACAGGCTCTAAAACTACAGAAGATTTTTCTATCATGTTCTTCACTTTATTCTGATTTCTCACAGGTATCTCCTTTAGTGTCCATATTTCTGCCAATAGTTTCTTCAAGAAAATCTAGGCATTTGCTCTCAGGCTTCTCCAAATTCTAATCTCTATCCATTGTCCAATTGCAAAGTTATTTCCTCATTTTTAGGAATTTATTACAGCAGGTGTAAAAAAAATCTGTTTTAGATTCTTATTGCCGCTGTAACAAACTACCACACATTTGGCGACTTAAAACAATAGAAATGTATTCTCTCTCATAATTCATGTTCTCTCAGCAATTCAAATATGTTTCACTGAGTTGAAATCAAGATGGCATCAAGCAGGGCTGGGTTCCTTCTGGAGGTTCCAGGGGAGACTCTGTTTCTTTCCTCCTCAGCTTTGGTGGCTGCAGGAATTCCCTGGCTTGTGGACAAATCCCTCCAATCTCTGTCACCATCTTCAAGTCATCTACTTCCTTCTTCCTTTTTTTCCCCCTCTGTGTTTGCGTCCAAACTCCCTCTGCCTCTCTCTTGTAAGGATACATGTGATTATATTAGGTTCACCTGGATAATCTAGGATCAATGCCTCCTCTCAAGATCCTTAACTTAATCACATCTTTTGCTGTATAAAATAATATTCACTCCTTTGCCATACAAGGTAATATTCAGAAGTTCTAGGGATTAGGTCATGGACATATCTATTTTTTGGGTTGTGGGGTTTTATACTTAGTGTGTACAATAGTTAACAATCCAATGACATCTTACTATGTGCCAGATGCTGTGGTAAACATTTTATAGTGTCTTTTCTCATAGCCCTTAAAAATATAAAGAATGTATTATTATTTCCATTTTAAAGATGAAGAAAGTAAAATCAGAGTAAAATATTCCCAAAGTCTCCTAGCTAATTCGTGACACCAAAGGTCAGAGACCTAATTTATACTGTTACACGACCTCTATGTGGCTTTTTCATCCTAATCCAAGGCTACTCCCCTTTACTTTGCATCCAACACACTTAAAAAATACCCAGTAAGGAGAATGACTCAACTGCGAGTAGATATATTGTGGGGGTAGCATTGATTTTTGGATTACAAATGTCCATTAATTCTCATTCTCTGCCCCAGGTGAAAGATTCATGGTTGCCTGATGGCTGTATTAAATTCAGGCAATGAGTCGGGGGCACACTGTGTGACTCATAGCACTGCTTTGCTACATGTTTCCAATCTGGTGAAAGATTTAGAGCTAGGAATCTAGACAGATGAAGAAATGAGGTGGCCAACTGTCACCATCCGTGTCCATTAAACAACAACTTGGTCTCAGACTCCCTATGAGGCACCGAGCTGAGAGACAAAGCAAAGAGGAGGCAGTCAGTGCTGTTCTAAAAGAAAGCCGTAGAAGCTCTGCTGCTGCTGCTAAGTCGCTTCAGTTGTGTCCGACTCTGTGCGACCCCATAGACAGAAGCTCACCAGGCTCCCCCATCCCTGGGATTCTCCAGGCAAAAATACTGGAGTGGGTTGCCATTTCCTTCTCCAATGAATGAAAGTGAAAAGTGAAAGTGAAGTCGCTTAATCGGGTCCGACTCTTAGCGACCCCATGAACTGGAGCCTACCAGGATCCTCCGTCCATGGGATTTTCCCGGCAAAAGTACTGGGGTGGGGTGCCATTGCCTTCCCCGAGTAGAAGCTCATGCACACGTAAATGGATATACAGAAAAACCATGGTGCTGGAAAAGACACACTGGGAAGTAGAAGGTTGAGTATGAGTAATGACCTGAAATGGAAGAAGCTGATTGAAAAGTCAACACGCACAGAAGCTTCCACAGAGGCATGTGTCTGGGCAGACAGAAAAGAGGAAGCAGATGGAGGTGACGGCAGTGCAGACAATGCCGTGGATGCACGTGCGACTGGAGCAGCACCCAAGGACGGGTTTGGAGAGGAAGGCAGTTGCTAGACTTTTACCAAGACTATGAGTCATTTTTACTTTACAAAATAACATTTATCATTTGTGCTATTATTATTACTACAAACATAATCCCTTTTTATGTGAAATATTACTTAGATCACAAAAACACATTAGTGAACATATAGACAATAATGATCACTGATGATGACACCTTCAGAAATAACCAGTGTTGATATTTTATTCTGAGTTCTCCCTATTGTATATATTTATTCATATCTATACACTTTTTCTATATTAGGATTCTGATGCACAATCTGTCCTATATACTAATTTCTTTACTTAGAAACCTGCTGTAAAGATTTTTCAGGTAATTAAATATTTCATAAAAATATGACTTCAAGGGCTATATGTCTATTATATTGGTATATTGTTATTTATTTAATAATTCCCTAATTTGGGATATTTACGTTGTATTTTATTTTACCCTTTTATAACTACTGATCTGACAATTATATGTGTACATATAACTTTTATGCATATCAGCTGGATATATCAGTTTCAAATGGCATGGGAGTCCCAGCTGTAATTCAATGTTAATAGTCTCTGTCTCTTTTTCTCCTTTACCTTATGTATCTGTGTGTGTTATACACACTGTCCCAAACATGTATATATATATACATATGTACACATATGCTATGCTAAGTCACTTCAGTCGTGTCCGACTCTGTGTGATCCCATAGACGGCAGCCCACCAGGCTTCCCCGTCCCTGGGATTCTCCAGGCAAGAACACTGGAGTGGGTAGCCATCTCCTTCAGCAATGCATGAAAGTGAAAAGAGAAAGTGAAGTCACTCAGTCATGTCTGACTCTTAGCGACCCCATGGACTGCAGCCCACCAGGCTCCTCTGTCCGTGGGATTTTCCAGGCAAGAGTACTGGAGTGGGGTGCCATTGCCTTCTCCATGTACACATATACACATATACATATTTTTTACAGAATTATTTTATATATGTAATGTTATATTAATATCATTCAAAGGGTTATTACATATATATAAGATTTTGTGAGATTATTACATATATAATAATCTATATATTATATATGAAAAGTGAAAGTGTTAGTCTCTCAGTCATGTCTGACTCTTTGCGACCCCATGGACTGTAGTCTGCCAGGGTCCTCTGTTCATGGTATTCTCCAGGCAAGAATACTGGAGCCGGTTGCCATGTCCTTCTCCAGGGGATCTTCCTGACTCAGGGATCGAACCCAAGTCTCCCACATTGCAGGCAGATTATTTACTGTTTGAGCTAGTTGGGAAGCTCATATATTACATATAATGATATATACTACATACAGGGTTTTATATTGTTTCAAAGGATTATTAAATTTATAATAACTTATGCATACATGTGAAATAACCCTACAAAACAGATAACAATATACCAGCAAGGCTAGAGAGGTAGTTAAAATACAGGTATGAATATCTAGGATTCAATCTCAACACTCTCTAACATCAAAGTTTAAATTCTTTCCTCTAAGATGATAGCCACAAAATTAGAAGATGCTTGCTCCTTGGAAGAAAAGTTATAACCAAACTAGATGATGTATTAGAAAGCAGAGACATTACTTTGCCAACAAAGGTCCATAGAGTCAAAGCTATGGTTCTTCCAGTGGTCATGTATGTATGGATGTGGGAATTGGACCATAAAGAAGGCTGAACACTGAAGAATTGATGCTTTTGAGCTGTGGTGTTAGAGAAGACTCTTGAGAGTCACTTGGACTTCAAGGAGATCAAACAAGTCAATCCTAAAGAAATCAATCCTGAATAGTCCTTAGAAGGGCTGATGCTGTGGCTGAAGCTCTGATACTTTGACCACCTGAAGTGAAGAGCTGACTGATTAGAAAAGACCCTGATGCTGGGAGAGATTTAAGGCAGGACAAGAAGGGGACAGCAGAGGATGAGATGGTTGGATGGTATCACTGACTCAATGGCTATGAGTTGGAGCAAGCTTCAGGATTTGGTGAAGGACAGGGAAATCTGGCATGCTGCAGTCCATGGGGTCACAAATAGCTGGACACAACTGAGCTACTGAATGACAACAAGGATGATACTACTGCTGCTACCTTTATTGAGCACTAACTATATGCTAGACAAAGAAGTGTTTTTTAAGAATCATATCATACAACTCTTACGACAACTCTGTGAGGTAAACAACTGTTACTATTAATACAACTATTTTAGAGTTAGAGGAACAGAAATAGAATTGAGTAACTAGTGTAAGGTAACATAGCTAGTTGGGCTTCCCTGTTACCTTTACCAGGGATTCTTTCCCTGGTAAAGAATCTACCCAGGAGATCCCAGTTTGATTCCTGAGTCAGGAAGATCCCCTGGAGAAGGGATAGGCCATCCACTCCAGTATTCATGGGCTTCCCTGGTGGCTCAGATGGTAAAGAATCCACCTACAATCTGGGAGACCTAGTTTCGATCCTTGGGTTGGGAAGATCCTCTGGAGGAGGGCATGGTAACCCACTCCAGTATTCTTGCCTGGAGAATTCCCATGGACAAAGGAGCCTGCAGGGTTTCAATCCATGGGGTTGCAAAGAGTCGGACATGACTGAGCAACTAAGCACAGCACAACACAGCTAGTTACCATATTTGTCAAGAAGTCCCAGTGTGTGGGAACGGGTGTTTGAGTTAGAACTTTCGGCCATTTCTCATAGTCCCATCGGCAAATATTTCAGTGGTGGCAGTGGGGTGTATTGGTTAACAATATAGACTCTACAACTAGAGGGCTCCAAGTCAAATCTCAGCTCTGGCACACACTAACTCTGTAACCTTTGACAGATACTTAACATATCTGTGAAATTTTTCTCATCTGTACATCTGAGATAATAAGTTAATTGCAAAAACTATATAAGTAAATAACAAAATGTAAATATTCTTTTATGATAAGGCTTCAAAAATTGCTAACTAATACCATTTGTTGTTGTTCTTTAGCTGCTAAATCACATCTGACTCTTTTGTGACTCAAGAACTATAGCCCGCCATGGACAGAGAAGTCCATGGGATTTCCCAGACGAGAATAACTGGAGTGAGTGGATTGCCATCTGCTTCTTCAGGGGATCTTCCCAACCCAGGAATTAAACCTGCATATCCTGCATTGGCAGGCAGATTCTTTACCACTGAGCCACCACGGAAGTCCAACTAACATCCACAAAGGTAATAATAATGACAGGGACTTCCCTGGTGGTCCAGCGGTTAAAAATCTGCCTTCCAATGCAGGGTACGTGGGTTCCAAATCTGATCAGGGAACTAAGGTTCCACTTGCCTTGGAGCAACTAAACCGCGTGGGTCACAACTACCAAGCCCACGTGTTGCCACCACTGAAGCCTCCTCTGCTTACAGCCTGTGCTATAAACAGGAGAAGCCATTGCGATGAGAAACCTGCAGACTGCACTGAGAACCCAGCCAACCAATAATCATAATAATAAAAGATTAACTCACCTAAAAAAAGAAAATGAACAGATAAGTGAAGGCATTTTTCTCTTGGATTGGGCTATAAGAAAACCCAATTTTGTTGGAAAATTCCAGTTAGACTTCTTCTGTTAACTTTGAAAAACCAGTGAAAATTAGAAGATATAGCAGAAACATTAACAACAACCTAACATATGGCTCCTTTGTACTTTATAAAATAATTAACTATTTAGTCTTCTACTTTGGCTGAAATCAAGGGTGGCCTTAAAAATCAAAGCACCACCAAAGAACTAGAATCACTTTGCTAGCTTTTAGGAAAAGACACCAACGAGATGTAAAAAAGGCCACAGACAAGGTCTGCGAGGCCCAGAGAAGGTCTGAGACATGAATAGGTGATGGTGAGTTGAGGGGACCACCCTGCTCACTCCCCCAAAACAACACATACCAGTCTGTGAGCTTAATGACCTTGGCTTATTCTAAATAAGATACCTGTGCCACATCTGGTAAGACAAGACCTGCAGGACACAGAATGAAAGAATTTTATGATTTAAAGGACCACTGGCCCAAACACTAAGGTGATGGAGGGCCTAAAAGCAGAAGTGAATGACTCACACAAAGTGCTTCAGTCTAGGTGTTTAGACTCAAAACTCAGTGCTCTTTCACTTACCTCATTTATGTATGTGTGTGTGTGCAGAAATATATGTGTGTCTATGCATGAGCATGCATATATATGCATATACTTGTTTATATATGAAAATGTATATGAATGTTTATGCAGAAATAAGTGTATAAATATGTATATTTGTACATACATATACATATTTCATTCTGTATATTCTATCAAATACTGTCAGCCCTATTGCATAATTTATGTCATGAATTATTGATACTATCCATAGAGAAAGTTTAGGTTAATTTACATCAAGATTCTTCTTGAACACATTTAGCAATTTTTCACAGCTACACTGGAGCTTGCAAAGATATAGATTTAGTATTTGTGTTGCATGGATTTCCTTTTACTGACGTGGTGTCAAACTGCAGGGACATTTTCAAGAAAAGGTATCTCTAGAAGCAAAATCAAATGACATTGTAACTGAAGCCTGCATTTTTGGTGAGAGCTCTCCTCTGCTTCTTTGTCACCGTGCGTAAGAAGAGCTGTGCTGCACTGCTTCAGACAAAGGAGTTGGCAAGAGAAAGGCTATGAGACGTTGCTGTTTTCTTGTTTCTGTATTCAACAACAGTGTGCAAAACCATGCCCAGCCTGTTTACTTATAGTGATAGGCAATCACAATTCATTTCTTTAAAGAAAAATATGCTATGGTTTACCTTTCCCTGAAGCAAAAAGCCATGATAAGTACCCCATGTATTGTTTTCCTTAGTAAAACTCACTCATTTCATCTACTACTGGGATAGCATTTCCCTGATCTTAACTCTTTCCCTCTAGATAGTAACCAAGCTCAGTGGTGATAAAGATTATGAAAGTCCCCTGCTCAAATGCCATAATCTTCTAAAGCTTCCCTTGTGAGAAAGTGCGATCTGGTATGTTGATTGGATTGGATTTGAAATAATTCTGCAATCCCCTCTATCACACCAGGATGCAGAAAAGTGAGGAATAATTGGCATGTGCTCTCATTTTGATCTTTATTAGTATGTGATGTTGGGAATCTACTTACTGGCAATTTCAGCCCAGTTAGTAGGGTGTGTGTGGTTGTGGTAATAAAGTAAGCAGTTCAGCTTAAAGATCAAGACAATCTCACACCACTCTGTTAAATCCATTGTGCAGCTCTGAGGTGGTGACTACTGTCAGGCAGGCAGGTCCTAGTTACACAGCACTGGTGCAGCGTCTAGCATATCCCTGGCACTTAGGGTGGTAATAAAAAAAATGGAAAAATTTTACCATTCCGTTGTACCACTGGAAAGATTATTTCCTTAAAATCTTTGTTCAACATGACTTGCCTCTTTTATTTACGTAAATATGTTACAAAAGAAAATTTGGTAATATAGGTATCATTCGATAGTTATTCATAATACATATGTACATAAATATGGCACCATGGATATTTAGATTCACTACCTTTTTCTTTCCATATGTAAATGAGAGCACATAGACTAAACTTCAGAATGCTGAAGTTTGCAGATCCTCAACTACTAATCATAATCATATAAAGCAACTATCATTTAAATACTTAGTAAATATAGTTAGCTCATTTAATTTGATCCTCCTAATAACCTTAGGACAACTTCATTGTTTTCCTCACATTATAGACAAGAAATTGATACTAAGCAAAATGAAGATTAATGATATGATAAAACTTATAATAAAAATAAACCAGAAGTTATCTGTTGAGCTGTTCTTTTATACTGAGATGTATCAATAATATCTTACTTGATTCACACAACAATCCTATGCGAACTGCTCTCTTCACTAAAGACGAGGGAATCTAACTTGCCCAGCCATGTATCTATTAACTGAAAAAGTCAGGCTTTGAACTCCAACATCTTGCCTCCTACTTGTGCAACAACACACCTCTATGGAGCACAACTTGCATAATCACACCATACGAGTCAAAAGCATACCTTACTAAATGGAGAACAGGAGGGTTTCAGAGATAGTCTAGTCCTTCTGGCTCTCATTCTACAAATGAGGAAACTGAATCTGAAGTTGCAATGCTCAATCAGTTGGACTGTGATTTCAAATCACTGTGAAAAGAATTGAGCCATATTTTAAAAAAATTCTGTTCACTGGTGAAGCGGTATAGAATCTCCTTGCATCAGTGAAATAACCAAGAACTTTTGTACTGATAACCATGCCTTCAGAGCTGTGTGTATATAGAATGAGAGAGATAGTTTGCATAAACAGAAGATAACCAGCCAACTCCAACCGCAGAGGAGGGTTAACAGTTGACCTTTGCCTTCTTTCAGGAAGCTCGGAAGAGCAAGAACAATTCAAGCTTGGGAGATGAGGATCCACAAGGTATTATTTGTTTTCTTCTATTTGATTTCTTTGTTAAGATAAGCATTTCCTTGAAACTGATGCCCAGAGCTGTCATTTATCCACTTGCCATTATCACATCTAAACCCTGCAGACCTACTTCAAATGCAAGGGATACACCTGCAGGTTCTGAATGGGTTTCCCCAACAATGCTGCGCAATTGACTTACATTTAAAAATACTTTGATCGACCCACGCCTTTGTTACAGGAGCTCGAAGCACTAGAGGAGGCTGTGGGAATAAAAAATCTGCTGCCACAGCTAAATATGTTGACTTTACCAAAAAGAGATATCTCCTGTCTCTTTAGAAGAAGGATTACATGCAATGGGAAGATTGATGCTCCTCTGTCAGAAAGCTACCTTGGAACAGGTGCTCCCAATTAATTTCCATGAGCCACATTCACCCTGTGGTTAGATAATTAAAAAAATAACCTGGGTGAACCTTCTCAAGCCAGGAGAGCTAGCACATTTTTTTTTGTAATGAAATAGCATGTAGGAATATTCCACTAAAAATGAAATCTTTAATCTTTATTCTGGTATATATGTTAATGAATAATACTATTGATGTTGTAGCTTTTAAAATTAAATCAAAGCTGTCCTACACAACAAGAAGAGTATAAGATTGTTCTGAAAAATGTATAAAATAGAGAAAATAACAAAGAAAGTTTTCAATACACAGAGACAAGAGAATGATTCATTTCCATTCTGCTTTTGCATATATATCAATATAAATGTAGTCAAACATTATTGGAAGTTTTACAAACTGAAAGCATATTCATTTAAAAAGTAATTAACCAAGTAATATACATAGATATTGTAAACTAATTAAAAAACCACTATTAAGCATAATACAAGTCTCACTTTTTTATAGTAGCACAGTATTTTATCTGATATATTTTGTTTGTTTGCTTAACAGTTCAAAGAATTATATTAATGTGGTAATAGATCTTTGTGGTTGTTATGGAGCCCATGTGCCTTGGGGAGGATTTTAAATATCATGAAGCTGAGTTCCTTCCAGTTTTCTTTCTCATTAGGAGGACAAGAGAGGCCAGCCTCTTAGCAAAGATTGGACAGAGATATAAAAGAGACAATTATGTGGTCTATTACCAATTCTGATAGACCTTATGGTATTTAAATGAACAAAGCTCTCTTTGTGATTTCATTAACATGATTTCTTTTCAGAGAATGAGCACTTCTCATCTACTTCCTCCATTTTGGAAAAACAACCCAATTTTTCTCAAGCTCATTTGAAAAAGAAGAGGTTGTTGGCCTCTCAGCAATTGATTGAGAATGTGTACAGTCTCTGAGTGTACCTGACTCCACGGCTTGTCTCAGCCTATACTAGGGCAAGAAGCGGTATGTTATATTCCAGTGGAATAAACAGAGGTTTAAAAGCACAGAACATAATAACCCTTATTGATTTATAACTCCATGGCATTTGTTAGTTTGTTTTTCTCATTCTTTCTCTTTTTCCCTCTTAGGAAAATGAGATGCATTAACATCTGTGGCCAGAACATATTGTTCTGAAAGAGTTCAAATGTAATTTGCAGGATTTCTTCATTTAAAGTTTACCCCATTATGAAGATTTTAGTATTTGCATATCATTTTTCCTTGTTCCCTTCTAAAAAGTAATTTTATACATTAGGTAGTATACTGATTAAAATGTGTGCATTCAAATTTCCCATATTTAAAAAGCCATTATGGGCATAAACAAAAATAATGGACTCATGTGAACAATGGGCTTTTCTAATATTTCATTCTGGCTTATTTTAAGAATGACTGAGGCATAGAAATATTACTGTATATACACTATTGTACATATTGTATATTATTGTATATATGTAGACAAATCCTTGTATTACTTATCATGGTGTTCAGCATAAAAAGCTGGGGAAGATTTTTTGTTCAACTGATATCTAGGAGACACTGCTTCATGATCTCTTTCTTTAAGCTTTAGTGCTGCTTGTAAAACATGAAACCACATATTCTGAGCTTGCTCTCTCTGTATGACTTCCAAAGGTGAAAGAAAGGAAGAAGTCAAGAGAAGGTGAATTAAGCATTAAATACAGCAAGGATCCAAATCTCTGTGCAATTAAGTTCTGGAGTGTGGATAGGAGCAACTTTTAAATGTGCTATTGCAGACATGTTACAGATTTCTTTGGGATTACCCAAAGCTCTGAGCTCTTTCAACTTGGAG
This sequence comes from Tragelaphus eurycerus, assembly GCA_935064755.1. NCBI lineage: Eukaryota > Metazoa > Chordata > Mammalia > Artiodactyla > Bovidae > Tragelaphus > Tragelaphus eurycerus. Next base: position 42,507,529 of record CAKXYN010000001.1, read on the forward strand.
CTTTGGCCCAAGGTGGTATTTCTTCCTTTAAGCAGTCCATGGGGTCGCAAAGAGTCGGACATAACTTAGCAACCAAACAACGACAACAAAAGCTTGTTTACCAACCTCAGCCCCTGGGACCTCCATCTTAAAGAAAGCTGTTTGTTTCAGGGGTAGAAGTAGACAGGTATTTTGTGGGACCTGAAGCTTATATAGATTGGAGGGCCTATTTTAAGAAAAAATATACAATTGTAATACAACAGGTATATTGGAAGTGAATATTAAGAATAAGAAAATAAACCAAAACGAATAACTTCAGACTTGAGATCCAGGCCACTCTCCACCAGAATCTCTCTAGACGAGTTAAGTGGAAATGATGTCTGACTGTCTCCTGGATTTCCTGCCCTGCTGGCACACCCCTAGAATTTCCAGGCACCTTACTAAGGGAGGGGTTGGAAAGCTGGTGCTTGCTTTGTGTTTGTTCAGTCACTCAGTTGTGTCCAACTCTTTGCTACCCCATGGACTACAGCACACCAGGCTTCCCTGTCCTTCACCACGTCCTGGAGTCTGCTCAAGCTCATGTCCATTGAGTTGGTGATGCCAGGCAACCATCTCATCTTCTGTTGTCCCCTTCTCCTCCTGCCCTCAATTTTTCCCAGCATCTGGGTCTTTTCCATCAGGGTGCTTCCTTAGCATTCTGGCAAGTTTGCCTTCAAGCCACACTCAGACAGTCCTGCTCTGTAAGTCTTCCCTAAAAGCCTGCTTTCAGCACCCCTGTCCTGAGCTTCCAAAGCATCCTGTGTCCACCCTCATCACAGCATTTACCACCTTAACCTGTAAGTGCTTCATTACAGGCCAAGCACTTCATTCCTTAGGAATCTTTAGGACAGGATAGCCAAATCCCTCCCCATTTTACCCCTTGTTTCTAACACAGTTCCTAGACCGTACTGTGCAGTGAATCAATCTTTTACAATAAATGCATTTTACGTATATTCACTGTTAGCATCAGATCAGATCAGATCAGTCGCTCAGTCGTGTCCGACTCTTTGCGACCCCATGAACCGCAGCGCGCCAGGCCTCCCTGTCCATCACCAACTCCCGGAGTTCACTCAGACTCACATCCATCGAGTCAGTGATGCCATCCGGCCATCTCGTCCTCTGTCGTCCCCTTCTCCTCCTGCCCCCAATCCCTCCCAGCATCAGTCTTCTCCAATGAGTCAACTCTTCGCATGAGGTGGCCAAAATACTGGAGTTTCAGCTTTAGCATCATTCCTTCCAAAGAAATCCCAGGGCTGATCTCCTTCAGAATGGACTGGTTGGATCTCCTTGCAGTCCAAGGGACTCTCAAGAGTCTTCTCCAACACCACAGTTCAAAAGCATCAATTCTTTGGCTCTCACCCTTCTTCACAGTCCAGCTCTCACATCCATACATGACCACAGGAAAAACCATAGCCTTGACTAGACGAACTTTTGTTAGCAAAGTAATGTCTCTGCTTTTGAATATGCTATCTAGGTTGGTCATAGCTATCATTATAATCAAAGTGAAACAAAGGCAAATAACCAGTTCAAGTTGGAGCTTTGATTCAAACCCATGCAGTGTGCTAATGAAGTCTACGCTGTTAATACTAAGCAATACTGCCTCTCAGAAAACATGGGTAGTATGGTTTTCTCTGGGTATATGCCTAAGAGTAGGATTTGTGGCACGTATGGTAGTTCTAGTCTTAGTTTTTTAAGGAAGCTCCATACTGTTCTTCACAGTGGCTGCACTGATTTACATTCCCACCAGCAATGACAATAGCCAGGACATGGAAGCAAACTAAATGTCCATCAACAGAGGAATGAATAAAGTAGATGTGGTACATATATACAGTGGAATACTATTCAGTTACAAAAAAGAACAAAATACCCCATTTGCAGAAATGTAGGATGGACTTAGAGTCATACTGAGTGAAGTTAAGTTGGAGAAAGACAAATATCATGGCTTATGTGTGGAATCTAAAAAAGGTACAAATGAACTTATTTACAAAACAGAAGTAGAGTCACAGATGTAGAAAACAAACTTAGGGTGACCAGGGGATGGAGGGAGATGCAAATTGGGAAATTGGGATTGATGTACACATACTACTATATATACGATAGATAAATAATAAGGACCTATTGTATAGACCAGGGAACTCTACTCAATACTCTATAAAAGCCTATGTAGGAAGAAAATCTAGAAAAAGTGTGGATATATGTATGTGTTTCCCTGGTAGCTCAGTGGTAAAGAATCTGCCTGCAATCCAGGAGACATGAGTTTGATTCCTGGGTCAGGAAGATCCCCTGTGGGAGGAAATGGCAACCCACTCCAGTGTTCTTGCCTGGGAAGTCCCATGGACGCAGGAGCTTGCTGTGCTACACGCCATGGGGTCTCAAAGGAGTCAGACACAACTTAGCGACTAGATCACCACCACAACTGATTCATTTTGCTGTACACCTGAAACTAACACATTTTAATCAACTATACTCCTATATATATATATATATTTTATTTCAAGGCATGGGTATAAGAATACTTGTTTCATTCCTATTTTGACTGGCATTTGAACTCTGCCTCAAGGCACTGTTTGTACAATGATCAGCTCCTGATTATTTAAGAATTGGTAATCCAATTTATGGAATTTTGAAGCCTTTTCACCCCCTACAGCTACTTGCCTGCAGGGAGCATTTACCTGCTTGTTATAACCTCCCCAGAGAGGAAGGCCAGAGTGCGGAGGCTATTACTGTCATTACCCTGCACACGCTCCCATTATCCTTCCTGCTCCTGGCGACTGGGAAAGCTAAGGTTGCAGTGGCTTGTCAGTCTGTGTGGATTTCAATACGGTGCAACTCCTAGGTATCTGCTGCTGCTGCAGCTAAGTTGCTTCAGTCGTGTCCAACTCTGTGCGACTCCATAGACGGCAGCCCACCAGGCTCCTCTGTCCCTGGGATTCTCCAGGCAAGAACACTGGAGTGGGTTGCCATTTCCTTCTCCAATGCATGAAAGTGAAAAGTGAAAGTGAAGTTACTCAGTTGTGCCCAACTCTACACTTAGCCTATTCACCCCTTAAGGGCGGATCATCCAGACCAACCCTCTTGTTGGAAAGATACGTTAAGTATACAAGTGGAAGCTCAAGAATATGCACCTTAAGTAGAGTTGAAAGATTTTGAGTAGAAGACTGACAGGATAAAAACTGTATTTGAAGAGGATTAAGAGAAGGATTGCAGAAGAGGAAGAAATGAAAGACAAAGAGATCAGTCACAGGCCGGCTGGCATTCCACGCAGCCAGCTTCCCAGGTGGACACTTACACTGCAAACATGTCAACCATTTTCAGCATTTTACTTGAAAGTAATTATTTGCTGAAATTGATTTTAATTTTTCAACTCCAACGAATCTCATCAATTTGGTAAATCTTATGAAAAATTGTACTTTAGTTTTGAAGATAAAATGTGCAAATGCGGCTGGGTTCATCAAAATGGTAAATAATACTTGTGTTTCCTAGCCAGCAAACAGGTAGTGCAGTGGTAAAGAATCTGCCTGCCAATAGAGGAGATGCAAAAGATGTGGGTTTGATCCCTGCGTCAGGAAGATCCCCTGGAGGAGGAAATGGCAACGCACTCCAGTAACCTTGCCTGGAGAGTCCCAAGGACTGAGGAACCTGGTGGGCTAGAGTCTACGGGGTTGCAAATAGTCAGACGACTGAGCAAGCACACAAAACAATATTTACTAAAGTTTTCCTGTACCAAGGTTTACTTCTACTATGCAAAATTTTCTTTTAGTAAGAGTAAGAAATATTAGGCCATAGGGAAATTTTTCTTTCAATTACAGACATCGAAAAAAGGATGACTTTTCTATTCAAGAGATAGCTTTGGTGATTTTGTAATCCAGACCGTATATGCTTTATGCAACATTAATCTGCCTCATTTTGCTCAGATGAGAGGTTTTATATGTCATTCCCAGGCAAAATTGGTGGCCATAACTGTGTAATGAAGTTGAGTTCCTAGCAGCTTATTAGGATTGGGTCCCTGAAATTTTTTAAAGCATACATGGAGCCCGGCAGAAATGAGCAGAATTATTCTGCAGTAAAATTTCATTCATTTAGAAGGCACTCATTTGGAGTTTATGATCGTGTGGCAATAGCCGCAGTGACCTTTAACAGGGCACTGTCTACTCAGTGGAGTTATATCAAACTGCTCGAGGAAAGCAAATTCTTATAAAGCATCTGCTATCACTTTAGAGGCACCATTTTAAAAGCTGAAAAATCGAAATAATTATTAGCTAGCCATTTAAGTAGTTCTTCTAAAATATGTTATTAATGATACTAATTTGCATTAATTTATGCTGTAAAATGCCAATTTGTTTTAATTCTTGTAACTCCAACCACTATAATTCCTTTGTTTGATGCCATTTATTCCATGTTGAGCTAATAGAATAGGTTTTGTCTACCTAAAAAAAATAGAAAGGTCTTTGTCAAATATCCACTGACATCATCAGAAATCATTCACTGAATGCTTTTCAAGTTTGAGATCATTTTAGAGATTTTAAGACTGTATTTTTATGTATAACACAGGTTTTTAGTGCTCAAGCCAGGTCGTCTTTTGGAAATTTGGAAATTAACAGTTTCCTTGCCCTTCTGTTCATTTTTCAGGTAGGAAATGCCTTCTACTGAATAGGGGATCCCCTTTTTGTAGCACGGCCTAAAACTTAATAGGTGCTCATGATTTTTCTTGAAAAATGGAGTGATTAAATAATTGAGTGGTTCAGGTTTTTATACGGAGTGCCCTAAATTTGAAGTTGATAACAGACAACACAGAATCACCTGGTCATAGAAGTCCTGGCACAAGATTTCAACTAACTATTTTAAACAGCAAACAGTTAGCAAAGGTCCAGGCAAGAAGGTATGTGGAAGATTCTAGGAGGAGAGTAGGCAGGCACCAAAACACCAGACAGGGCCCAGAGGGCCAACAAGAAAGACATCATCAAAAAACAGTCCCACTATGGGCCCATAAATGTCAGTTACATGCAAGGATCAGTGACAGGTAAACAAGAATTTCCATGTCTGAGAAACCCTGCATTCCTTTATTTAGCTTTTCATGCAATGCTTGATCTGGACTATTATTCTTTGTATACATATTCACCCAAATATATTAGCATCTGCCTAGAACTTATCATAGTTTCCCCCACTCAATAGAAGCTGATTAAGTAGAATTTGTTGAAGACAAGTGGCACAGAGTAAATAAGGCTGAAGTAAGGGCTTCCCAGTTGGCACCAGTGGTAAAGAATCTGCCTGCCAATGCAGGAGACTTGGGTTCAATCTCTGGGTAGGGAAGATGCCCTGGAGAAGGAGATGGCCACCCACCCCAGTAATCTTGCCTAGAAAATCCCATGGACAGAGGAGCCTGGTAGGCTACAGTTCATGGGGTCACAATGAGTCAGACATGACTGAACGACTGAGCACAACACATACACACACAAAGGCTGGAAAACGGAAGGACAATTTCAGGCAAGTTTCTCATGTGTGTAAAAACAATTCATGGGTCTCTACACACTTATCTCTGCATCTTATGAGTGAATGTATCTGTCTTACCCAGGACATATCTGCAATCAGGAATGATACCCAACTTTATTGTTACAACCTTTAGTATAATTTCCCCTTGTTCTTTCCTTTCCTAAAGTAGAAGAGTGAGTTTGAGTAGGGAAGATTGCATAACTCTTTAAAGAACTGGGCTCAGTGAGACACAGGGTCATGGTTCCATGTGGATGCAGTTACAATTACAGTACAATTAATTCGCTATGACTGAAAGAACACAAAAACACACACTTACTATTAATAATTTACCATCATTCTTGCTTTTATCAGCTAAGCTGTGTAAACATGATGCTGATATCATAAGAGTAGGCTACCTCAAGAACAGTGAAGTAAATAGAGACTTTCTTCTTTTATTAAAAATATTTTGTTTTTATTTTTGCACTTGAGCACTCCACAGAGCAACTGAGTCTTATGGTGAGAGAATTCATGGGAAGCCGTAGACTGACTAGGTTTTGTGGTTACACCTAAGGGGCTATAACTAAATTAAGGATAGGGAAGAAAACCGTCATTGTGTATCTTCAAAATCTGAAGCTTTATTTTACACACAGGAAACCGATCAACATGAGTCGACTTAAACTGAGTTTGGAAAATGCATATAGATCTGAAAGGTGTCCTTTAAACCATGTAGGCAGTAGAGATCACCCTATCAGATTGTCTATAGGCCCAAGTGGGTAAGAAAAATGTGGGATCATGGATGAAATAATCAAAAGTAGAAGAAATGTGGAAAGATAAATCAAGGAATCCGAAGCAGAAAAATAGAGAGAGAAGCCATGGATCTAGAAAAATCAATCAACTTCGTAATGGAAGTGGCCTGTTGATCAATTCTTGATCACATTACTCACATTTTTAACTTTTGGTTTTGATAGTGTCAACTAAGAAACATGACCTGCCTGAATTTTCTTCAAAGAGAGAACTCATACTTCTATAGAATATGAACTAAAAGATGACCTAAACTTCTCTGCTCCTTTTGAGTAAAGTTTGAAAATCTTGTCCATTTCTAGAAACTTTAGGTAGCTAAGCAGTATCTTATTCCTCAAATCCTGTCTCTCACGATGCCAGTAAGTACTGAATATTTACATTCAGTTGCTTCAGTGTTCTTCTTCAGAAGCAGAAAACTCACTATTTTTGGTAATGTGGAATTGAAGTATCCTGGTTCTTTGCAGAAAATCCTCTACATCAACATGTTTCAAATATAACCTGACTGAATAATGCTAGTTTTTTTGAAAGTTTCCTTCCTAAAATTTCTATGACAGCAAGTTTATAGCAAACTCACTACATAACTTGATGGTATGTGGGATACAGTTAAAAAAAAAAAAAAAGAAGCCAAAGCTACTCCTGTTTTTTTTTAAAAAAAGAAAAGACACGGAGAGGGAATCATAAAACAACATATAATCTAACTCCTTATTCTACAAGGCTGACCAAAATATTGTGGGTGTCCATATGATATCATGAGTAAATAGTTACAAAGATTAGGGGTTTAACCAAATATGTGGTTTTTCCAGAGGGATCCCCTTTGACTGCAAAGCCATTGTCTTTTTTTTTAAAAAAAAATAGTTCTTCAACTACTGCTGCTGCTAAGTCGTTTCAGTCGTGTCCGACTCTGGGCGACCCCATAGACGGCAGCCCACCAGGCTCCCCCGTCCCTGGGATTCTCCAGGCAAGAACACTGGAGTGGGTTGCCGTTTCCTTCTCCAATGCACGAAAGTGAAAAGCAAAAGTGAAGTCGCTCAGTCGTGTCCGACTCTTAGCGACCCCATGGACTGCAGCCCACCAGGCTCCTCCACTCATGGGGTTTTCTAGGCAAGAGTACTGGAGTGGGGTGCCATTGCCTTCTCCGAGTTCTTCAACTAGCAAAAGCTAATTTGGAAAGCTAGCTTAACTAGGAACGAAAAAAATTCTTTCCAAGAAAAAATGACTTGCAAGCTCCATTCTGGCATTTTTGCTAAAGAATAATTTGTTATTGTGGTTCAGTCTCTAAGTTATGTCTGACTCTTTACGACCCCATGGACTGCAGTGCACAGGACTCCCCTGTCCCTCACTGTCTCCCAGAGTTTGCTCTATTTCATGTTCATTGGGTCAGTGATGCTATCTAACCACCTCATCCTCTGTCACCGCTTTTCTTCCTGCCTTCAATCTTTCCCAGCATCAGGGTCTTTTCCAATGAATGGGTTCTTTGCATCAGGTGGCCAAAGTATTGGAACTTCAGCTTTAGCATCAGTCCTTCTGGTGAATATTCAGGGTTGATTTCTTTTAGGATTGACTGGTTTGATCTCCCTGTGATCCAAGAGACTCTAAAGAGTCTTTTCCAGCATCACAATTTGAAAGCATCAGTTCTTCAACGCTCAGTCTTCTTTATGGTCCACATCTCACATCCATACATGGCTACTGGAAAAACCATAGCTTTGACTAGACGGACTTTTGTTGACAAAGTTATGTCTCTGCTTTTTAACATGCTGTCTAGTTTTCTCATAGCTTTCCTTCCAAGGGGCAAGCATCTTTAAATTTCCTGGCTGCAGTCCCCATCCTCAGTGATTTTGGAGCCCAAGAAAATAAAATCTGTCATTGTCTCCATATTTTCCCCTTCTATTTGCTATATAATAAGGGGATCTGATGTCATGATCTTAGTTTTTTGAACACTGGTGTTTAAGCCAACTTTTTTACTCTCCTCTTTTACCCTCATCAAGAGGCTCTTTTGATTCCAGGTTGTGATTCATCCCTGCCCAGCATTTCACATGATGCCCTCTGCATTTAAGTTACACTGGCTCCCCAACTTGGAGCCAGTCTGTTGTTCCATGACTGGTTCTAACTGTTGCTTTTTGATCCACCTAAGGAGACAAGTAAGGTGGTCTGCTATTCCCATCTCTTTAAGAATTTTCGATAGTTTGTTGTGATCCATACAGTCAAAGGCTTTAGCATAGTCAATGAAGCAGAAATAGATGTTTTTCTGGAATTCTCTTGCTTTTTCTATGATCCAACAGATGCTAGCAATTTGATCTCTGGTTCCCCTGCCTTTTCTAAATCCAGCTTGAACATCGGGAAGTTCTTGGTTCATATACTGCTGAAACATAGCTTGAAAGATTTTGAGTATAACCTTGTTAGCATGTGGAATGAATGCAATTGTATAATAGTTTGAATATCCCTTGGCATTCTCCATCTTTGTGACTGGAATAAAAACTGACCTTTTCCAGTTCTGTGGTCACTGCTAAGTTTTCAAAATTTGCTGATATATTGAGTGCAGCACTGTCACAGCATCATCTTTTAGGATTTGAAACAGCTCAGCTGGAATTCCATCACCTCCACTAGCTTTGTTCATAGCAATGTTTCTAAGCAAAACTTGACTTAACACTTCAGCATGTCTGGCTCTAGGTGAGTGACCACACCGCTGTGGTTATCTGGGTCATTAAGATTTTTTTTTTGGGGGGGGGTATAGTTCTGTGTATTCTTGCCACCTCTTCTTAATCTCTTCTGCTCTTGTTAAGTCTTTACTGTTTCTTTCCTTTATCATGCCCATCCTTGCATGAAATATTCCCCTGATATCTCAGATTTTCTTGAAGAGATCTTTAGACTTTTCCATTCTATTGTTTCCCTCTACTTCTTTGCATTGTTCTCTTAAGAAGACTTTCTTATCTCTCCTTGCTATTCTCTGGAACTCTGCATTCAGTTGGGTATATCTCTTCCTTTCTCCCTTGCCTTTCACTTCTCCTCTTTCTTCAGCTATTTGTAAAGCATCCTCAGACAACCACTTTGCCTTCTTGCATTTCTTTTTCTTTGGGATGGTTTTGGTCATTGCCTCCTGTACAATGTTATGATCCTTGGTCCATAGTTCCTCAGGCATTCTGTCCATCAGGTCTAATCCCTTGAATCTTTTGTTACCTTCACTATCTAATTATAAGGGATTTGATTTAGGTCATACCTGAATGGCATAGTGGTTTTCCTCTCTTTGTTCAAGTTAAGCCTGAATTTTGTAATAAGGATCTCATGATCTAAGCCACCACCAGCTTCAGGTCTTGTTTTTACTGACTTATAGAGTGTCTCCATCATTGGCTGTAAAGAATATAATCGATCTGATTTCAGTGTTGGCCATCTGATGATGTCCATGTGTAGAGTCATCTCTTGTGTTATTGGAAGAGGGTGTTTACTACGATCAGTGTGTTCTCTTGAAAAAGAATACTGAGTGTTCTTTATCAGAGAGGCATAAATCATGCTCAGTTGTGTCTGACTCTGCAGCTCCATGGACCCCTGGACCCTGCCAGGCTCCTTTGTCCTTGGGATTCTCCCAGCGATGCCAGGGGACACCTCGCTGTCTTACCACACCCTCCTCCAAGGGATCTCCTATGTCTCCTGCCATAAATGGAGCCTTAAAAACATTAGCTGAAAATGTTTCTATTCAAGAATCTGTTGAGGTTAATCAAATACATTGTTAGTGAAATGACCAATTCAAAGGATAGCTTGCACCTTCCTTTTCTGAAGACTCACAGTTCCTCATATCACCTAAGAGCAAAAATTGTAAAATGCCAAAGTAAGACTATTAAGTAACAGAACAAATACCTTCTCCTCACCCACTGATGAATCACCTGTGTTCTTACTCTAAAGCACTCTTAGTTTCAACTACAAATTTCACACAGCAGAAATGAAGATTAAGGGAAATGTTAGTGGGACTTAAAATGGTTCTCACGCAACACAGTGAAAAGGAGTTCCATGGTAGAAAGTGAGCAAAGGCTAAATCTGTAGTAGTTCCAGCTACTAGATTTCAAAGCGTTTCCTGTGAACCCACAGATAGGTGCAGACAGCACACCACCTTCTCACGCTCAGATAAAGGTGTTGAATTATGAACAGTCTGATGACAATATCTAGCTTCTTATCCTTCTGTGCACATGTACACACATATACACACACATGTAACTTGAGTCACCCTGCTTATCCACCAAAATGTCACAAATATACAAGACATGCAAATCAAGAACATGCACATGTACACAAACACACATACCAGCACATACATGTGCACACATATCACATGTGAACTGACCATAATGCACACTTACCCTCACACACATGGATGTAAATACTTTGATACCTAGCACACAATGTATGTCCACGCACACACATACTTCATATAGACACACAATCAAGCACACGCACATGTGCAACACACACATGCACACGTGCAGCTAACATGAACACCAACATGAACACACAACGGACATGCCTTAGGCAAAAACCCATGTACACAATAAGAAAGCACACACGTAGCTAGACCCACACAGAGACACACATGTACACAAACAATAAGGAAGAAGATTCAGAAGATTCTAGAGAAATTAAATATATCCCTATTAAAAAGCTTGTCAATTTTTGTTATAAACAAAAGAAATGGGGTAAAAGGGGAAATCAATACAAAAAGGATAGAATAACCAGGTTTTCAAGCCTCTGAGGCTTCCCTTTGCGGAATGGAGGTTACCATTTTAATTAAAAAGGGCATAGTATCAAAGCCATAGCAAGTGATGGTAGGTGTGTCTAACTCCAAAACGCTGGGTGGCACTGCTTAATCCTCTAGGTACACAATTCAGTTCCCAGCAGAGTTGAGCAATTTGATCAAGGTCAGTAGGAACAGTAAACAGTAGAGGCTTGACTTGCCTTTGAGCACGAACCACGAGTCTCCTCCCTTGAAGTTCACTTCAATATTTCATTTCATAAACAGGAAGGGGAAATGGATTTAACATAGAGATTTCTCAATTTAAAATTCTTTTTAATTTCTCATCATAGATTAGAAGTTTGACGGTGATGAGGTGCTTATAATTTATGTATGAATCTGTTGCATTTTAAGTGTGCCCAGACACACATATGGAAAATGAAACCTGTTTTTATGCGGTGTTCTCTGCATGAACGATGTCCAGTAAACTCTGAGGATGCAAACAGTGCTATTTTAAACATGATTAACAAAATATAAGCTAGAAAAAAATTTTTTTAATGCTCCATTTTATAAAACATTCTACAAATAATTTTTGTGTGTAAAGAAAAAAAGCCATTCTGTTGTCTTGAGTAGTTAAAACATGATTCCTTACCGCCCTCTTGTGGTAACTTTAAAGAATGACGTTCTTTAAAATCTCCCCACCTTCTCCTCCCCTCCCACCACCAGGCAATGGCACCCGACCCCAGTACTTTTGCCTGGAAAATCCCATGGACGGAGGATCCTGGTAGGCTCCAGTCTATGGGGTCGCTAAGAGTCAGACACGACTGAGCGACTTCACTTTCACTTTTCACTTTCATGCACTGGAGAAGGAAATGGCAACCCAATCCAGTGTTCTTGCCTGGAGAATCCCAGGGACGGCGGAGCCTGGTGGGCTGCCGTCTGTGGGGTCGCACAGAGTCGGACACGACTAAAGCGACTTAGTGGCAGCGGCGGCGGCAACAGGCGTTTAGGGTGAACCACAGCCAATTGCTTGTATTTGACAATTTTTGTCCTATAAACATGGTGATGTCATGTATCATGGTTCTGACGAATCCTCTGATTGCCAGCATGTTTTCTGAATCCTCAGGATAATTCACATACCATATACTTGGATTTGTTTTAAATTAGACCTCCCTGTCTAACTTAAGAGTGAGCAGAACCGTATCATACTTCCTGGCCACATTTTTATCAGGATCTACCAGAAGGGCTTTCTGATCCGCTGGAGCTCCTTCTTGCCCTCTGTTGTATTCAGGACCTCTGCTTTGTTCCTCCTTTCATAAAGGTCCCTTCCTGCCTCAGCCAATATATATCCAGTTCTTTATTGCCCAGCTCAAGGTACCTTTCTTGGATGTAACCAGCTTCCAGGAATCTGCTATTTTGATGGCCAAAATTAAAACCTAATAAATTACTTGCTCTATACTGCCTAAATATTGAATGTGCCCCATTCATAAAACCACTGCTACCTACCTCACGAATATGTTCTGAAGAAAGAATATCTCTCTGCTACCGATCTATGTATCAAACTATCTCATTTTATCTATCTATCCTTCCATCTATGTTTACAGTAGGTACAGTGATGTTCCCCCAGAGATGTCCATGGCCTAATTCCCAGACACAGGAATATGGTATCTTACATGGCAAAGGAAAATTAAGTGTGGTAATCACCTAACCTTAAACTTGAAAGACTCACCATGATTATAAAGTTATTCCAATGTATCAGAGGAAGTCGTAAATGTAGAGAAAAAGGTAGAAGACAGAGAAAACAAGATGGCAGCAGAAGTATTCAGACCAGCCTGGTTGCCTTTGAAGGAGGAAGAGGGTTTCAGTGAGCCAAGGGATGTGAGTGGCCTCTAGAAGCTGGAAAAGAACAGAAAAAGGGATTGTCCTTTATGGCGTTTAGAAGTAATGGAGTCTTAAAGATGCAAATGTTATAAATTACTAACTCAAAAGCAGCAATTCATTTTTTTTCTTTTTAAAGAAGAAAGAAAAGCTCACTATATTTCATTCAGGCCTTGTGGACTTGTGGTGTCACAAACTTGAACCCACACAGGCTTCATTCCCAAGGCTGGAGGTTAAGAGACCTGGAGAGCACGTGGCAGAAAATGAATTCCCTCTTGGACATGGAGTGCCTGGTCCCCCTCCTGATGGAAGCACAAAGTCCAGATCCAGTTGACTCTTCCTACACCTGGACCAAGCGTAGGGCACCTGAAGGACGGTGCACCCTCTGGAATGGAAGAGCTTTGAAAAGCTTCCAGGTCTTCACATCTCCTGCTGTTGGGGTTCCCAGCTCCAGCCTCCTTTTTTCACAGTTGCCCACCTGGTATACAGCACCCTCAGTGGGAAGATTCGGCAGATGATGGTGTTTTTCTGGGCTGCAAAGTGTAAGAGGGATAAAGGAAAGGGACACAAACCTTCGGGTGTTTCTGTGGGCACATTCCACACTTACATGCTCTCCAGGACAAAACTTTCCCTGTCTCCCTTTTCACCGGTAACTAGAGTAGGGTATGAGGAAGTGCTGCCGCCTTGTGGACACATATCGCAATTGCAACTTTAAAACCACTGGGGCTCAGAACTTGCTATTCACCAGGCTCCGGGCTGTAAACATCCCCTACCCTCAAGAAATGTCCTGGGGCAGGGCTGAGGAATAGGAAGGTAAAGAAGGCGGACTTCCAAAATGCCAGTTTCAGCAGATACATTATACTTTCACCATTTCAAAGAAGAACAGCACATTAGATCCCCCAAATTATTAATTATTAGAGAAGTACCCATCCAAAGACCAACGAAGTGTCCCTTGGCAGCAGTCAGAATGGCCATCAACAAAAGCCCTGCATACAATAAATGCGGAGGGGATCACGGATGAAACACACACACACACACACACCAACCTGCACGGTTGTTTAGAACATAAACCTGTACAGGCACCATGCAGACCAGTAGAGAGATTTTTTACAAAACAAGAGAGAGAACTATGATTAGATGATCTCACTTCTGAAATATATCTAGAAAAAATAATAATTTGCAAAGATAACTGCATCCCAATATTCATTATAGCTCTACTGACAACAGCCAGGACACAGAAGCAATCAATGTCACCCAAAGATGCATGGATAAGCCACCCATGGAACATACATACAATAGAATATGGCTCGGCTACAAAATAGCACAACGTACTGCCGTGTGCAATAAGACGGGGAAACGCGAGATAATCATGCAGCAAGTGAACAGAGAGAGAGACAAGAAATAGAGCAGCTTAGGATATCACTGATAGGTAGAATCTAAAGCTTGATAGGAATGCACTCATTTCCAAAACAGAAAGAGACTCAAGGACTTAGAAACCAAGCTGATGGGTCCCAAAGAGGAAACATGTGTGGAAAAGGATAAATTAAGAGGTTGAGATTAATATACACACAAAACAATATATGATATAGATAATCAATATGGATTTATAGGGTAGGTCACAGGAACTATACTCAACACTGTCATAATCTCGTAAGAAAGCATGGTGAAATGAATAGTCACATGTATATCTAGAAATGAATCACATTGTTGTATACTTCAAAGAAAAAGAGCAGTTCTATTTCATACTCAAGCATGAAATAATAATGAAATTTTAAAAAGGGGGCATAAATCAAAGCTGCCTATATTCCATCAGGCCTTGGGGACCTGGACTGGTGTTACACACTTGGACCCATTCAAGCTCCATTCCCAAGGCTGGACTGTCCTAAGGCTGTGAGAGCTGGAGACGATATGCCAGTAAATGAACCTCTTTTGGACCTGGAGTGCCTGGTCCCCCTCGGGATGGCACCACAAAGTCCAGATCCAGCTGATTCTTCCTACAGCTGAACCAAATGTAGGGCACCTGAAGGATGGTGCACCCTCTGGAATGGAAGAGCTTTGAAAAGATCCCTGGTCTTCACATCTCTGGTTGTTGGGTTCCCAGCTCTAGGCTTTTTTTCACAGTTGCTGATCTGGCATACAGCACCCTCGGGAAGGAAGTTAGGCAGCTGAAGCTATTTCTGTGGACTGTGAAGGGTAAAAGGGATGAAGGAAAGGGACACAAGCCTTTCGATGTTTGTGCTAACACACTCCACACTCACTCACACCCTAGGACAGACTTTCCTTGTCTGTCCAGAATGGGGCATGAGGAAGTGCTGCCACCTTGTGGAAATGAGTGGGGCATGAGGAAGTGCTGCCACCTTGTGGAAATATCTAACAACTACAATTTAAAACTTATCAGAATTTGCTGTTCACAGGGTGGAGGGAAGGGAAAGTTGCTCAGTCGTGTCCGACTCTTGGCGACCCCATGGACTATACAGTCCATGGAATTCTTCAGGCCAGTAATGCTAGCCTTTCCCTTCTCCAGGGGATCTTCCCAACCCAGGGATTGAACCCAGGTCTACCTGCATTGCGGGCGGATTCGTTATCGGCTGAGCCACACAATGGAAGCCCAGGAATACTGGAGTGGGTAGTCTATCCGTTCTCCAGCGGATCTTCCAGACCCAGGAATCGAACCGGGGTCTCCTGCAGTGCAGGATAATTCTTTACCAACTCAGCTATCAGGGAAGCCCTCACAGGGTCCAAAGGGCTGTAAATATCCCCCGCCCTCAAGGGCAGTAGAACAAGAATTCGAAAAGGGGCCGACTTACAAGATGTCAGTTTCAGCAAGTACATTGTCCTGGCACCATTTCAAAGAAAAACACGAGTTTCAGATCAGATCAGATCAGTCGCTCAGTCGTGTCCGACTCTTCGCGACCCCATGAACCGCAGCACGCCAGGCCTCCCTGTCCATCACCAGCTCCCGGAGGTCACCCAGACTCACACCCATCAAGTCAGTGATGCCATCCAGCCATCTCATCCTCTGTCGTCCCCTTCTCCTCCTGCCCTCAATCCCTCCCAGCATCAGAGTCTTCTCCAATGAGTCAACTCTTCGCATGAGGTGGCCAAAATACTGGAGTTTCAGCTTTAGCATCATTCCTTCCAAAGAAATTCCAGGACTGATCTCCTTCAGAATGGACTGGTTGGATCTTCTTGCAGTCCAAGGGACTCTCAAGAGTCTTCTCCAACACCACACTTCAAAAGCATCAATTCTTCGGCACTCAGCCTTCTTCACAGTCCAGCTCTCACATCCATACATGACCACAGGAAAGACCATAGCCTTGACTAGGCGAACCTTTGTTGGTAAAGTAATGTCTCTGCTTTTGAATATGCTATCTAGGTTGGTCATAACTTTCCTTCCAAGGAGTAAG
The DNA here is from genome assembly GCA_935064755.1 of Tragelaphus eurycerus. Lineage (NCBI taxonomy): Eukaryota > Metazoa > Chordata > Mammalia > Artiodactyla > Bovidae > Tragelaphus > Tragelaphus eurycerus. The sequence continues at coordinate 42,523,816 of CAKXYN010000001.1, forward strand.
CGTCTTTTAATTTCATGGCTGCAGTCACCATCTGCAGTGATTTTGGAGCCCAGAAAAACAAAGTCTGACACTGTTTCCACTGTTTCCCCATCTATTTCCCATGCAGTGATGGGACCAGATGCCATGATCTTCGTTTTCTGAATGTTGAGCTTTAAGCCAACCTTTTCACTCTCCACTTTCACTTTCATCAAGAGGCTTTTTAGCCCCTCTTCACTTTCTGCCATAAGAGTGGTGTCATCTGCATATCTGAGGTTATTGATATTTCTCCCAGCAATCTTGATTCCAGCTTGTGTTTCTTCCAGTCCAGCATTTCTCATGATGTACTCTGCATATAAGTTAAATAAACATGGTGACAATATGCAGCCTTGATGTACTCCTTTTCCTATTTGGAACCAGTCTGTTGTTCCATGACCAGTTCTAACTGTTGCTTCCTGACCTGCATACAGATTTCTTAAGAGGCAGATCAGGTGGTCTGGTATTCCCATCTCTTTCAGAATTTTCCATAGTTTATTGTGATCTACACAGTCAAAGGCTTTGGCATAGTCAATAAAGCAGAAATAGATGTTTTTCTGGAACTCTCTTGCTTTTTTGATGATCCAGCGGATCTTGGCAATTTGATCTCTGGTTCCTCTGCCTTTTCTAAAACCAGCTTGAACGTCAGGAAGTTCACGGTTCACATATTGCTGAAGCCTGGCTTGGAGAATTTTGAGCATTACTTTACTAGCGTGTGAGATGAGTGCAATTGTTCGGTAGTTTGAGCATTCTTTGGCATTGCCTTTCTTTGGGATTGGGATGAAAACTGACCTTTTCCAATCTTGTGGCCACTGCTGAGTTTTCCAAATTTGCTGGCATATTGAGTGTAGCACTTTCACAGCATCATCTTTCAGGACTTGGAATAGCTCCACTGGAATTCCATCACCTCCACTAGCTTTGTTCATAGTGATGCTTTCTAAGGCCCATTTGACTTCACATTCCAAGATGTCTGGCTCCAGGTCAGTGATCACATCATCATGATTATCTGGGTCTTGAAGCTCTTTTTTGTACAGTTCTTCTGTGTATTCTTGCCACCTCTTCTTAATATCTTCTGCTTCTGTTAGGTCCACACCATCTCTGTCCTTTATCGTGCCCATCTTTGCATGAAATGTTCCTTTGGTATCTCTGATTTTCTTGAAGAGATCCCTAGTCTTTCCCATTCTGTTGTTTTCCTCTATTTCTTTGCATTGATCACTGAAGAAGGCTTTCTTATCTCTTCTTGCTATTCTTTGGAACTCTGCATTTAGATGTTTATATCTTTCCCTTTCTCCTTTGCTTTTCGCTTCTCTTCTTTTCACAGCTATTTGTAAGGCCTCCCCAGACAGCCATTTTGCTTTTTTGCATTTCTTTTCCATGGGGATGGTCTTGATCCCTGTCTCCTGTACAATGTCACGAACCTCATTCCATAGTTCATCAGGCACTCTATCTATCAGATCTAGGCCCTTAAATCTATTTCTCACTTCCACTGTATAATCATAAGGGATTTGATTTAGGTCATACCTGAATGGTCTAGTAGTTTTCCCTACTTTCTTCAATTTCAGTCTGAATTTGGCAATAAGGAGTTCATGGTCTGAGCCACAGTCAGCTCCTGGTCTTGTTTTTGCTGATTGTATAGAGCTTCTCCATCTTTGGCTGCAAAGAATATAATCGATCTGATTTTGGTGTTGACCATCTGGTGATGTCCATGTATAGAGTCTTCTCTTGTGTTGTTGGAAGAGGGTATTTGCTATGAGCAGTGCATTTTCTTGGCAAAACTCTGTTAGTCTTTGCCCTGCTTCATTCCGTGTTCCAAGGCCAAATTTGCCTGTTACTCCAGGTGTTTCTTGACTTCCTACTTTTGCATTCCAGTCCCCTATAATGAAAAGGACATCTTTTTTGGGTGTTAGTTCTAAAAGGTCTTGTAGGTCTTCATAGAACCGTTCAACTTCAGCTTCTTCGGCGTTACTGGTTGGGGCATAGATTTGGATTACTGTGACATTGAATGGTTTGCCTTGGAAACGAACAGAGATCATTCTGTCATTTTTGAGATTGCATCCAAGTACTGCATTTCGGACTCTTTTGTTGACCATGATGGCCACTCAATTTCTTCTGAGGGATTCCTGCCCACAGTAGTAGATATAATGGTCATTTGAGTTAAATTCACCCATTCCAGTCCATTTTAGTTCGCTAATTCCTAGAATGTCGACATTCACTCTTGCCATCTCTTGTTTGACCACTTCCAATTTGCCTTGATTCATGGACCTGACATTCCAGGTTCCTATGCAGTATTGCTCTTTACAGCATCGGACTTTGCTTCTATCACCAGACACATCCACAGCTGGGTATTCTTTTTGTTTTGGCTCCATCCCTTCATTCTTTCTGGAGCTATTTCTCCACTGATCTCCAGTAGCATATTGGGCCTCTACTGACCTGGGGAATTTCTCTTTCAGTATCCTATCATTTTGTCTTTTCATACTGTTCATGAGGTTCTCAAGGCAAGAATACTGAAGTGGTTTGCCATTCCCTTCTCCAGCGGACCACACCCTGTCATCTCTCTCCACCATGACCCGCCCATCCCAGGTTGCCCCTCGGGCATGGCTTAATTTCATTGAGTTAGACAAGGGTGTGGTCCTTGTGTGATTAGATTGACTAGTTTTCTGTGAGAATGGTTTTAGTGTATTTGCCCTCTGATGCCCTCTTTGAAGACCTACTGTCTTACTTGGGTTTCTCTTACCTTGGGCGTGGGGTATCTCGTCACGAGTTTGGATACCCCTAAACCACCAGTTATTGGAGAAGGCAATGGCACCCCACTCCAGTACTCTTGCCTGGAAAATCCCATGGATGGGGGAGCCTGGAAGGCTGCTTTCCATGGGGTTGCTGAGGGTTGGACACGACTGAGCGACTTCACTTTCACTTTTCACTTTCATGCATTGGAGAAGGAAATGGCAACCCACTCCAGTGTTCTTGCCTGGAGAATCCCAGGGACGAGGGAGCCTGGTGGGCTGCCGTCTATGGGGTCGCATAGAGTCAGACACGACTGAAGTGACTTAGCAGCAGCAGCAAACCACCAGTTATAGAGATATACCCATCCAAGGGGCTCCCCAGGTGGCGCTAGTCGTAAAGAACACACTTGCCAATGCAGGAGACAAGAGACACGGGTTCGAAACCTGAATTGTGAAGATCTCCTAGAGGACGGCACGTGTTCTTGCCTGAAGAATCCCGTGGACAGAGGAGCCTGGCGGGCTACAGTCCATGGGGTTGCAGAGTCTGACACGACTGAAGCGACTTAGCACGCAAGCATAGCTGAACCAATCAAAAGGCACCCCAAGGATGCTGCGCACTGTAGGATGGAAGAGCTTTGAAAAGTCCCCTGGTCTTCACATCTCCAGCTGTTGGGGTTCCCAGCTCCAGCCTCCTTTTTTTCGTAGTTGCCTCACCCAGATTCACAGCATCCTCAGTAGGGAGGTTTGCAGATGATGCTATTTCTGTGGACTGTAAAGGGTAAGAGGAACGAAGGAAAGGGGCACAAGCCTTTTGGTGTTTGTGCTAACACATTCCACACTCATTTACCACCTAGGACACGACTTTCCCTGGCTCCTTTAACTAGAGTGGGGAATGGGGAAGTGCTGCCTCCGTGTGGTGGTGTCTGAAACTACAACTGTAAAACCACGGCTGCTCAGAACTTGCTCTTCACAAGGCCTCAATTCAGTTCAGTTCAGTTCAGTTCAGTTCAGTCGCTCAGTCGTGTCCGACTCTTTGCGACCCCATGAATCGCAGCACGCCAGGCCTCCCTGTCCATCACCATCTCCCAGAGTTCACTTAGACTCACGTCCATGGAGTCAGTGATGCCATCCAGCCATCTCATCCTCTGTCGTCCCCTTCCCCTCCTGCCCCTAATCCCTCCAGGCATCAGGATATTTTCTAATGAGTCAACTCTTCCCATGAGGTGGCCAAAGTACTGGAGTTTCAGCTTTAGCATCATTACTTCCAAAGAAATTCCGGGGCTGATCTCCTTCACAATGGACTGGTTGGATCTCCTTGCAGTCCAAGGGACTCTCAAGAGTCTTCTCCAACACCACAGTTCAAAAGCATCAATTCTTCGGTGCTCAGCTTTCTTCACAGTCCAACTCTTGCATCCATACATGACCACTGGAAAAACCATAGCCTTGACTAGATGGACCTTTGTTGGCAAAGTAATGTCTCTGCTTTTGAATATGCTATCTAGGTTGGTCATAACTTTCCTTCCAAGGAGTAAGCGTCTTTTAATTTCATGGCTGCAGTCACCATCTGCAGTGATTTTGGAGCCCCCCACCCCAAATAAAGTCTGACACTGTTTCCACTGTTTCCCCATCTATTTCCCTCTATGAAGTGGGACCGGATGCCATGATCTTCGTTTTCTGAATGTTGAGCTTAAAGCCAACTTTTTCACTCTCCTCTTTCACCTTCATCAAGAGGCTTTTTAGTTCCTCTTCACTTTCTGCCATAAGGGTGGTGTCATCTGCATATCTGAGGTTATTGATATTTGTCCCAGCAATCTTGATTCCAGCTTGTGCTTCTTCCAGCCCAGCATTTCTCATGATGTACTCTGCATATAAGTTAAATAAGCAGGGTGACAATATATAGCCTTGATGTACTCCTTTTCCTATTTGGAACCAGTCTGTTGTTCCATGTCCAGTTCTAACTGTTGCTTCCTGACCTGCATACAAATTTCTCAAGAGGCAAGTCAGGTGCTCTGGTATTCCCAACCCCATGCCTGAGGCCGGGGCAGCGACTGGGAGGAGTAACCTCACCTCCAAGGAGCAGTGGCTGCACGGGCGCAGGAAGGCCTAGAGGAGCTATTTCACGTTCAAGGTCAGAAGGGGTGGTGGTGCAGAGATACTCCTCGTCCAAGTTAAGGAGCAGCGGCTGTGCTTTACTGGAGCAGCTGTGAAGAGATACCCAACATCCAAGGTAAGAGAAACCCAAGTAAAACAGTAGGTGTTGCAAGAGGGCATCAGAGGGCAGACACACTGAAACCATACTCACAGAAAGCTAGTCAATCTAATCACACTAGGACCACAGCCTTGTCTAACTCACAACCTGTAGGGCTGTAAACATCCTCTGCCCTCAAAAAATGTCCCTGGGCAGAGCACAGCCCCACAAAAGAGGGCCGATTTACAAGATGCCAATTTCAGCAGATACACTGTCCTCGCACCATTTCAAAAACCATAAGATTAGATGTCCCAGATCACCAATTATTCCATCATGGTCAACAAAAGAGTTCGAAATGCAGTACTTGGAAGCAATTTCAAAAATGACAGAATGATCTCTGTTTGTTTCCAAGGCAAACCATTCAATATCACAGTAATCCAAGTCTATGCCCCAACCAGTAATGCTGAAGAAGCTGAAGTAGAATGGTTCTATGAAGACCTACAAGACCTTTGAGAACTAACACCCAAAAAAGATGTCCTTTACATTATAGGGGACTGGAATGCAAAAGTAGGAAGTCAAGAAACACCTGGAGTAACAGGCAAATTTGGCCTTGGAATACGGAATGAAGCAGGGCAAAGACTAATAGAGTTTTGCCAAGAAAATGCACTGGTCATAACAAACACCCTCTTCCAACAACACAAGAGAAGACTCTATACATGGACATCACCAGATGGTCAACACTGAAATCAGATTGATTATATTCTTTGCAGCCAAAGATGGAGAAGCTCTATACAGTCAGCAAAAAACAAGACCAGGAGCTGACTGTGGCTCAGACCATGAACTCGTTATTGCCAAATTCAGACTTAAATTGAAGAAAGTAGGGAAAACCACAAGACCATTCAGGTATGACCTAAATCAAATCCCTTATGATTATACAGTGGAAGTGAGAAATAGATTTAAGGGACTAGATCTGATAGATAGAGTGCCTGATGAACTATGGACTGAGATTCGTGACATTGTACAGGAGATAGGGATCAAGACCATCCCCATGGAAAACAAATGCAAAAAAAAAGCAAAATGGCTGTCTGGGGAGGCCTTACAAATAGCTGTGAAAAGAAGAGAAGTGAAAAGCAAAGGAGTAAAGGACAGATATAAGCATCTGAATGCAGAGTCCAAAGAATAGCAAGAAGAGATAAGAAAGCCTTCCTCAGCGATCAATGCAAAGAAATTGAGGAAAACAACAGAATGGGAAAGACTAGAGATCTCTTCAAGAAAATTAGAGATACCAAGGGAACATTTCATGCAAAGATGGGCTCGATAAAGGACAGAAATGGTATGGACCTAACAGAAGCAGAAGATATTAAGAAGAGGTGAGAAGAATACACAGAAGAACTGTACAAAAAAGGTCTTCATGACCCAGATAATCACGATGGTGTGATCATTCACCTGGAGCCAGACATCCTGGAATGTGAAGTCAAGTGGGCCTTAGAAAGCATCACTATGAACAAAGCTAGTGGAGGTGATAGAATTCCAGTTGAGCTATTCCAAATCCTGAAAGATGATGCTGTGAAATGGGGCACTCAATATGCCAGCAAATTTGGAAAACTCAGCAGTGGCCACAGGACTGGAAAAGGTCAGTTTTCGTTCCAATCCCAAAGAAAGGCAATGCCAAAGAATGCTCAAACTACCGAACGATTGCACTCATCTCACATGCTAGTAAAGTAATGCTCAAAATTCTCCAAGCCAGGCTTCAGCAATATGTGAACTGTGAACTTCCAGATGTTCAAGCTGGTTTTAGAAAAGGCAGAGGAACCAGAGATCAAATTGCCAAGATCCGCTGGATCATCAAAAAAGCAAGAGAGTTCCAGAAAAACATCTATTTCTGCTTTATTGACTATGGTAAAGCCTTTGACTGTGTGGATCACAATAAACTGTGGAACATTCTGAAAGAGATGGGAATACCAGAGCATCTGACCTGCCTCTTGAGAAATCTGTATGCAGGTCAGGAAGCAACAGTTAGAACTGGACATGGAACAACAGACTGGTTCCAAATAGGAAAAGGAGTACATCAAGGCTGTATATTGTCACCCTGCTAATTTAACATATATGCAGAGTACATCATGAGAAACGCTGGGCTGGAAGAAGCACAAGCTGGAATCAAGAATGCTGGGAGAAATATCAATAACCCCAAATATGCAGATGACACCACTCTTATGGCAGAAAGTGAAGAAGAACTAAAAAGCCTCTTGATGAAGGTGAAAGAGGAGAGTGAAAAAGTTGGCTTAAAGCTCAACATTCAGAAAATGAAGTTCATGGCATCTGGTCCCATCACTTCATGGGAAATAGATGGGGAAACAGTGGAAACAGTGTTAGACTTTATTTTGGGGGCTCCAAAATCACTGCAGATGGTGACTGCAGCTTACTCCTTGGAAGGAAAGTTATGACCAACCTAGATAGCATATTGAAAAGCAGAGACATTACTTTGCCAACAAAGGTCCATCTAGTCAAGGCTATGGTTTTTCCAGTGGTCATGTATGGATGCAAGAGTTGGACTGTGAAGAAAGCTGAGCGCAGAAGAATTGATGCTTTTGAACTGTGGTGTTGGAGAAGAGTCTTGAGAGTCCCTTGGACTGCAAGGAGATCCAACCAGTCCATTCTGAAGGAGATCTGCCCCGGGATTTCTTTGGAAGTAATGATGCTAAAGCTGAAACTCCAGTACTTTGGCCACCTCATGTGAAGAGTTGACTCACTGAAGAAGACTCTGATGCTGGGAGGGATTGGGGGCAGGAGGAGAAGGGGATGACAGAGGACGAGATGGCTAGATGGCATCACTGACTCCATGGACGTGAGTCTGAGTGAACTCCGGGAGATGGTGATGGACAGCGAGGCCTGGCGTGCTGCAATTCATGGGGTCACAAATAGTCGGACATGACTGAGCGAGTGAACTGAACTGAACTGAAAGAACAACAAGGTGTCCCCTGGCAGCAGTCAGAATGACCCTAATGAAAAATGCTGCTGCTGCCGCTGCTAAGTCACTTCAGTCGTGTCCGACTCTGTGTGACCCCATAGACAGCAGCCCACCAGACTCCACTGTCCCTGGGATTCTCCTGGCAAGAACACTGGAGTGGGTTGCCATTTCCTTCTCCAATGCATGAAAGTGAAAGGTGAAAATGAAGTTACTCAGTCATGTCCGACTCCTCGCAACCTCCTGGACTGCAACCTACCAAGCTCCTCCATCTGTGGGGTTTTCTAGGCAAGAGTACTGGCATGGGTTGCCATTGCCTTCTCTGATAAACTGGTATATCTGCCTACAATAGGAGAGACCTGGGTTCAATCCCTAGATCAGGAAGATCCTCTGTAGAAGAGAATGGCAACCCACTCCAGTGTTCTTGCCTGGAGAGTCCTATGGACGGAGAGCCTAGTGGTCTACAGTCCACGGGATGGTAAAGAGTTGGACACAACTAAGCGAATAACCTTACATTACTACTATAGGCACTATGCTGAGCAGGATATAGGTTTCTTATGAAAAGAAAACAAGAATTACTGTATGATCAGGCAATCTCTTCTGACTGTGTTCTCATGTGACCCTTCCTTTGTGAGTATCAGTTCAGTTCAGTTCAGTCACTCAGTTGTGTCTGACTCTTTCCAACCCCATGAATTGCAGCATACCAGTCCTCCCTGTCCATCACCATCTCCCGAGTTCACTCAAACTCATGTCCACTGAGTTGGTGATGCCATCCAGCCATCTCATCCTCTGTCATCCCCTTCTCCTCCTGCCCCTAATCCCTCCCAGCATCAGGGTCTTTTCCAATGAGTTAACTCTTCACATGAGGTGACCAAAGTACTGGAGTTTCAGCTTTAGCATCATTCCTTCCAAAGAACACTCAGGACTGATCTCCTTTAGAATGGACTGGTTGGATCTCCTTGCAGTCCAAGGGACTCTCAAGACTCTTCTCCAACATCACAGTTCAAAAGCATCAATTATTTGGTGCTCAGCTTTCTTCACAGTCCAACTCTTGCATCCATACATGACCACTGGAAAAAACATAGCCTTGACTAGACGGACCTTTGTTGGCAAAGTAATGTCTCTGCTTTTCAATATGCTGTCTAGGTTGGTCATAACTTTTCTTCCAAGGAGTAAGCGTCTTTTAATTTCATGGCTACAATCACCATCTGCAGTGATTTTGGAGCCCCCCAAATAAAGTCTGACACTGTTTCCACTGTTTCCCCATCTATTTCCCATGAAGTGATGGGACCGGATGCCATGATCTTCGATTTCTGAATGTTGAGCTTTAAGCCAACTTTTTCACTCTCCTCTTTCACTTTCATCAAGAGGCTTTTTAGTTCCTCTTCACTTTCTGCCATAAGGGTGGTGTCACCTGCATATCTGAGGTTATTGATATTTCTCCCAGCAATCTTGATTCCAGCTTGTGCTTCTTCTGCGTAAAAGCGACCAGTCCTATTGGGTTAAGCTCCATCATGACTTCATTTAACCTGAATAACCTTAAGTCTCAGGACTTCCCTGATGGTCCAATGGTTAGGAAACCACTTTGCAATGCAGTGGACACATGCCTGATTGCTGATCTATTACGGTACTAAGATCCCATGCCCAGAAGTACTGAGTCTGCCTGCTGAACAAAAGATCCCACATGATGCCACAAAGATTCCACCTGTTGTTACTAAGACCTGATGCAGACAAATAAATAAATAAACAAATATTTTAAGAAAAGACTATTCTATACATCGGTGTCTCTTTTGCTGTCTCATATACAGCGTTATTGTTACCTTCTTTCTATGGCAAAACCAATACAATATTGTAAAGTTAAATAAAATAAAACTTAAAAAAAAAAAAAGACTCTACCTCCAAACACAAATTCTTCCCCTTTGTTGGCAAAGTAATGTTTCTGCTTTTTAATACACTATCTAGGTTGGTCATAGCTTTTCTTCCAAGGAGCAAGCATCTTTTAATTTAATGGCTACAGTCACTATCTGCAGTGATTTTGGAGTCCAAGAAAATAAAGTCTCTCACTGTTTCCATTGTTTCCCCACCTATTTGCCATGAAGTGGGACCAAATGCCATGATCTTCATTTTCTGAATGTTGAGTTTTAAGCCAACTTTTTCACTCTCCTCTTTCACCTTCATAAAGAGGCTTTTTAGTTCCTCTTCACTTTCTGCCATAAGGGTTGGTGTCATCTGCATATTTGGGGTTATTGATATTTCTCCCAGTAATCTTGATTCCAGCTTGAGCTTCATCTAGCCCAGCATTTCACATGATGCATTCTGCATATATGTTAAATAAGCAGTGTGACAATATACAGCCTTGATGTACTCCTTTCCTAATTTGGAACCAGTCTGTTGTTCCATGTCCAGTTCTAATTGTTGCTTCCTGACCTGCATACAGATTTCTCAGGAGGCAGGTCAGGTGGTCTGGTATTCCCATCTCTTTCAGAATGTTCCACAGTTTGTTGTGATCCACACAATCAAAGGCTTTGGTGTAGTCAAAAAGCAGAAGTAGAAATTTTTCTGGAACTCTCTTGCTTTTTTGTTGATCCTGCAGATGTTGGCAATTTGATCTCTGGTTCCTCTGCCTTTTCTAAAACCAGCCTGAACATCTGGAAGTTCATGCTTCATGTACTGCTGAAGCCTGGCTTGGAAAATTTTGAGCATTACTTTGCTAGTGTGTGAGATGAGTGCAATTATGTGGTACTTTGAACATTCTTTAGCATTGCCTTTCTTTGGGATTGGAATGAAAATTGACCTTTTCCAGTCCTGTGGCCGCTGCTGAGTTTTCCAATTTTGCTGGCATATTGAGTGCAGCACTTTCACACCATCATCTCTTCGTCTAATTCTTGGTAATTGTTCATATATTCAGGAATCACCTGGGCTTTCATTAAAACATAGATTCTGATTCATCCGATCTAGGATGAACCTGAGATTCTTCATTTCTCACAAGCTCCAGGTAATGCTGCTATTACTTATTCTGTTGACCACACCTTGACTGGCAAGGTCTAAGTTTATTAGGTACAAAGCATTTAGGATACTGCCTACCACATCAGAAAATCAAAAAACCTTGACTCTGTGAGCATTATTACAATCGAACCGATTGTAGATCAGTATAATATGCCTTTGTAGGAATATGATTTTCTAGTTTGTGCACTATAGCCCAGCTTTGCCAAACTTCTTTCAGGTCGTCAAAATGTATTACTTTTGCACATGTCCTGGCCATTGTATCAGCTGTTTCCTCTGGTAATCTCTTTATCCTCCTCTCCCTTCAGAAGTTCCAGGAAGGTAAGAGTTTATGCTTATGTACTAACGTAGCTTCACGTGGAAGGCACCGGGCCTCCCAGGTGGCACTAGAGGTGAGGGACCTGCTTGCAGGAAACATAAGAGACCCAGGGTCGATCCCTGGGTCAGGAAGATCCCTTGGAGAAGGGAATGGCTAACCACTCCATTATTCTAGGCAGGAGAATCCCATGGACAGAGGCGGGATACAGTCCATAGGGTTGCAAAGGGTAGGACACGACTGAAGCAACTTAGCAGGCTCATTCGCATGGTTGGCATAGAATAAATACTCAATACATTTGTGTGATCTATTAATGAATGAATGCAGGGATGAGTGGGTAGGTGGATGGATGGGTGAAAAAGCAGATGTCCCCATTTTTAAGGGATTTTTGACACAGCATTGATCAGTGACAACTTGAATTAATTTTATTTAGCCTGGAATACTCAGACATACTAATCATCTCAAAATCTATACACCCACTGTTAGTACTAGTCAACCTGTCCCCTTTTGCCCAGCTGAGAAGAATGCTTATGAATAATGGAATCTCTGAGTGTTAACATGTGGCAAACATCTGTCCATGATACCTTTCATGAAGCGGTTACAGACTCAAGCTCATACAACTTCAACTTCAGCCTCAGATTCCAGCTTCACCAGAGTCAGCGATCTCACGCATGTAGACTGGTACACAGAAAGGAACAAGCAAATACCGAGGACCGGATCTCAATGAGCTACCATCATTACAGGGAAGGCACACCACAGTTGTTCTAGTGACTGATTATAGCTTGGTCGCATCATCTTCACAATTCAGAGAAGAGACGGTTTATGATTATTACTAAGATAAAAATAATGAACTTGTTTTCAGCTTGTACAACATAATCTCACAATTCATTGATCAATTTAAAATAAAATGGATTCTTCCTTTTTGGATTGGACAAACTGAACTGTTATGAGAAATGATGTTACATTTTCAGACAAGAGGGCTTATATCAAGCTTAATCAGTCCTCTGAAAGTATAGTATGCATTCACAGAAATCTCTTAAAAATATATTCTGAGGATTTTATCTTGGTTGTAAGTATAGCACACTCGATTATGTAGGACAGAAGCCATTCAGCATGTGCCTTGAGGCTTATTAAGTTCCGCAGGACTCTTGATAATGAAGATAAACAGTCTAACCTTTCCTCAACTTGCAACCCTGGTTACCACAATGTCTCGTTAGGAAGAAACTCTGTAGGAAAAACATGGATAAATGCATGCTCTCTACTTTTACACTCTAATTTTCTTTTCACTCCACAATCTGGCTACTTTCTAGAGTCAGAGAACAGTGCTTTTGTGAAAGATTTTTGCTACAAAATTCTCAGCTTAGGTTTTAAGAGTTTAAAGTTGCAGATAGCTTGACAGAGTAGCTTGTAATACTTCTATAAACTGGAATTCTTAAGGGACAAATGTCGATTTGACTTACAATAGTTTCTAAAATTTGATATGCAACTATTCTTTGTTCCATTTTTTTTACAAGAGAGAAAGGAGAGAGAAGAAAGATATCAAACTATTTATGATTAGAAAAATCTATTACAAAGAAAAACAAAAGTAACAACATATACTGATCACTTCAGTTTGATGGTAATAGTAGCCTAGTGCCTTGTGTTAATAAGATGCAGCTGCTGAACTAATAATAATCTGCCTCTGCTTCTCTTGAATAAATCATAGGTGTGAATAAGCCACTGAAAAATCTTGCCTCTGTTCTCCACTTTTTGAGATTAGATGGTCCATTGAGGAATAGGCTCCTGTTTCATTGATAGGAGAAGTGGGGCGGGGGAGAGGGGAAGGCGATAAAGCATAGGTGTGGACAGAAGAAAAATCATCCTTGCTATTTGCAAGAGCCACCAAAACTCCTGAATGGTATCAAGAACTCTTCTTGAGACTCAGAAGAGTTGAGTCATGAGCCAACACCAGACAATATCTAGCTTTGCTCCCAAATAGGCTGTATATTTCCACGAGAACTGAGAATCTGCTGTGGTCCTTGGTCTCCAGGCATCTGCACATATTGTTCTTATGCCTGGTTCAGTATTTCCCTAGCTTTTATCAACCCCACCTCCCTTAACCTCATGTTTTTTCTGGATCGTCCCTATGTAGGCATCATGACTGTCCTCCTCTGTCCTTTCGGAGTCCTCTAAAATGGCACTCATCTGACCGCAGTGTGTGCTCATCACCCAGTCAAGTCCAACACAGCCACCCTGTGGACTGTAGCTGCCAGGCTCCTCTGTCCACGGGATTTTCCAGAGAAAAATACTGGAGTGGGTTGCCATTTCCTTGTGACTGCTTGTTCATATATCCGTTTCTCCCTGGAGATAGTATGTTCCTTCAGGGAACAGTGCCACTGTGCAACATTCTAACTCTAGACACTGGTGCAATCTCTGGAACTTGGAAGACATTCAGTAAACAGAAGTAGAAGAATGAATGAATGAATGAATGAGACTTTCTTATATTTAAAGGAAAATTGAGGTGTTTCAAGATTCAAATTAAGGTTATATCTGCCACTTCATGTGTTCATTAATTGACAATAATTCAAAATAATAGGAACTATTTCTGATTCCTAATAAGAAACAATCAGAACAATGCAAGTTAAAACCATAGTGTTAATATATCATGTTGGGAAGTCTATTTACATTTATTTTGAGACGGAAGTGGAGGAGTGTATTCTCATACACTATCCTTGAGTGTTAAAGTTTACATGTCCTATTTGGAAAGATGTTTGGCAAGTAAGTAAATGGAAAGTCACACATCATTTTGGCCCATTCATTTTACCATTTTACTTCTCTCTCTCTCTCTTTGTGCTCAAGTTGCTTCAGTTGTGTCTGACTCTTTGTGACCCCATGGATCATAGCCCACCAGGCTTCTCTGTCCATGGGATTTCACAGCTAAGATTTCTGGAGTGAGTTGTCATTTCCTTCTCCAGGGGATCTTCCAGAACCAGGGATCGAACTCCATATATATCAGTTTAGTTCAGTTGCTCAGCTGTGTCCAACTCTTTGCCTACCCTATTGGCTGCTGCATGCCAGGCTTCCCTGTCCATCACCAGCCCCTGAAGCTTGCTCAAACTCATTGAGTTGGTGACGCCATCCAACCATCTAATCCTCTGTCATCCCCTTCTATTCCTGTCTTCAATCTTTCCCAGCATCAGGGTCTTTTCAGATGAGTCAGTTCTTTGCATCAGGTGGCCAAAGTACTGGAGTTTCAGCTTCAGCATCAGTCCTTCCAATGAATATTCAGAACTTATTTTATTTAGGATGGACTGGTTGGATCTCCTTGCAGTCCAACAGACTCTCAAGAGTCTTTTCCAACACCACAGTTCAAAAGCATCCATTCTTTGTCTCTCAGTTTTCTTTATAGTCCAACTCTCACATTCATACATGACTACTAGAAAAACCATGGTTTTGATTAGAAAGACATTTGTTGGCAAAGTAATGTCTCTGCTTTTTAATACGTTATCTAGGATGGTCCTAACTTTTCTTCCAAGGAGCAAGTTTCTTTTAATTTCATGGTTGCAGACACCATCTGCAGTGATTTTGGAGCCCAGAAAACTAAAGTCTGACACTGTTTCCACTGTTTCTCCATCTATTTCCCATGAAGTGATGGGACCAGATGCCATGATCTTCGTTTTCTGAATGTTGAGTTTTAAGCAAAAGTTTCACTCTCCTCATTCATTTTCATCAAGAGGCTCTTTAGTTCTTCTTTGCTTTCTAACATAAGGATGGTGTCATCTGCATATCTGAGATTACTGATATTTCTCCCAGCAAGTTTGATTCCAGCTTGTGCTTCATTCAACCCAGAATTTCACATGATGTACCTGCATATAAGTTAAATAAGCAGGGTGAATATACAGCCTCGACACACTCCTTTTCCAATTTGGAACCAGTCTGTTGTTCCATGTCTAGTTCTAACTATTGCTTCTTGACCTGCATGCAGATTTCTCAGGAGGCAGGTCAGGTGGTCTGGTATTCCCATCTCTTGAAGAATTTTCCACAATTTGTTGTGATCCACACAGTCAAAGGCTTTGGTGTAGTCGAAGCAGAAGTAGATGCTTTTCTGGAACTCTCTTGCTTTTTTGATGATCCAGCAGATGTTGGTAATTTGGTTTCTGGTTCCTCTGCCTTTTCTAAACCTAGCTTGAACATCTGGAAGTTCACGGTTCATGTACTGTTGAAGCCTGGCTTGCAGAATTTTGAGCATTACTTTGCTAGTGTGTGAGATAAGTGCAATAGTGTAGTAGTTTGAACATTTTTTGGCATTGCCTTTCTTTGGGATTGGAATGAAAACTGACCTTTTCCAGCCCTGTGGCCACTGCTGAATGTTCCACATTTGGTGGCATACTGAGTGTAGCACTTTCACAGCATCATCTTTTAGGATTTGAAATAGCTCAGCTAGAATTCCATCACCTTCACTAGCTTTGTTCATAGCGATGCTTCCTAAGGCCCACATGACTTCGCAGTCCATGACTTTAGGTGAGTGGTCACACCATCATGGTTATCTGGATTATTAAGATCTTTTAATATAGTTCTTCTGTGTATTCTTGCCACCTTTTATTATCTTCTGCTTCTGTTAGGTCCATACAATTTCTGTCCTTCTTTGTGGCCATCTTTGCATAAAATGTTCCCTTGGTATCACTAATTTTCTTGAAGAGATCTCTAGTCTTTCCTCTTTTGTTTTCCTCTATTTCTTTGCACTGATAACTGAGGAAGGCTTTCTTATCTCTCCTTGCTATTCTTTGGAACTCTGTATTCAAATGGGTATGTCTTTCCTTTTCTCCTTTGCCTTTAGCTTCTCTTCTATTCACAGCTATTTGTAAGGCTTCTTCAGACAACCCTTTTGCCTTTTTGCATTTCTGTTTCTTGGGGATGGTCTTGATCACTGCCTCCTGTACAATGTCACAAACCTCTGTCCATAGTTCTTCAGGCACTCTATCAGATCTAATCCCTTGAATCTACTTGTTACTTCCACTGTATAATCGTAAGGGATTTGATTTAGGTCATTCTGAGTGGTCTAGGGATTTTCCTTATTTTCTTCAACTCAAGTCTGAATTTGGCAATAAGTGTTCATGATCTGAGCCACAGTCAGCTCCTGGTCTTGTTTTTGCTGACTGTATAAAGCTTCTCCATCTTTGGCTGCAGAGAATATAATCAATTTGATTTTGGTATTGACCATCTGATGATGTCCATGTGTAGAGTTTCTCTTGTGTTGTTGGAAGAGGGTCTTTGCTGTGACCAATACATTCTCTTGGCAAAACTCTGTTAGCCTTTGCCCTGATTCATTTTGTATTCCAAGGCCAAATTTGCTTGTTACTCCAGATATCTCTTGACTTCCTGTTTTTGCATTCCAGTCTCCTATAATGAAAAGGACATATTTTGGGGGTGGTAGTTCTAGAAGGACTTGTAGGTCTTCATAGAGCCATTCAACAGATGGTAAAAAATCCACCTGTAATGCAGGTGACGTGGATTCGATCCCTGGGTTACAAAGATTCCCTGGAGAAGGAAAAGGCTACCCAGTCCAGTGTTCTGGCCTGGAGAATTCCATGGACTCTATAGTTCATGGGGTTGCAAAGTGTTGGACATGACTGAGTGACTTCCATTATATATATAAATCATTTACTGACATAATTAAGTGTATTCACTACAGCATTTGGGGTAATAGTAAAAAATGAGAAACAGCATGAATGTATTTCCAGATGAAAATGTCTAAATAAAATTGACTATAATCACAAAAGACTGATATATATAGCGGCTAACATCTTGAAGTATTATAGATAGATATTAAAAAGAATAATGTTGTTGGGGAAAAAGCAATTTGCAAGATAATCATTTCTCCATGCTACCATTTAAGTAAATAGACACCTCATAATCCAATACAATATATATGGTTTATACAAGTGCATTTATGTTTAAAAATATAGGAATTGGGTTGGAATGATATTCAATGACCCCTTGATAGAGGATGTCTCTGGGAAGGAATCTAAGTGATGAGATTTGGGGGAGTAGTCAAATACCTTCATTTTCTTCATGGCATTTAACTTCTTTATTTAAAACGAAGTTTGAAGTATAACATTGGCAATGGAAATCTAAGCACTGATTGTTCAGATTATATAGTACATAACTATCTAGGTCTTCTGTGTTGTCCCCAGCGATAGCACAAAGTACGGGCACCAAACAACACTCTCAGATTTGGAGATGCAGGTGGGAATGAGGCCAGAGGATAGTGGACAGGACAGTATCTAGCCCTACCTGTGGGAATGAAAGGACATCAAGTCAAGATGCCTATACATATGAGATGTCCCTCCTGTTACCCTTAGGGAATGTCATGACAATCTTGAGTTATTTAGAGAGGCTCATGAGTACTGTGAAACAAATGACTTGGGAAAAATAAAAGGAAAGTGATTACTATGGAAAGGAAGGAATTAAATTGGCCAAATGATGTTGCTCTTGCTGAGATAGAGAGTGGAGAGGCAAACAAGCCGCCTCCCAGGTCTGGTTATTACAGATAACAGCTGTCTGAATGTAAGAGTCAGTGCACTGAATATGCAGGCAATCAATCAGTAGTCTTAAACTGTAAAACAACAACAAAAAGCATCCGTTGCACACAGCCCACAAGACAGTCACTGTGTTACCATTATTGACAGGTTTCTTAAATGGAGATCAAAAGAAACCATATTCCATTTTCTTATAGAGAATGAAAGTGACAAGGATGAGAAGCATGCAGTGTGTAGTATAGATAAACACAAAGAAGGCTTTCCAACAAGTACATGTTCTGCTGACAGAAAGAAAGGAGAAAGAAGCTCAGTTGTCAATTGTAAAGAGCACATTAATTAAAATAGACTGTGAATCAGTGCTGTGTATGTATCAGAGTGCAGTTTTAACAAGGTACGAGAAGGACTCAGAGTGCTGAATGCCTCAGTGGTTTTAAACTAGGACCTTTGAACTCTGTTAATTTATATACTGGCTGTCATAAAATTCAGCAAACTGTCAATTGCTATCATAACACTATTGCTTTTACACTGACAGTCAGCGACAAGATTACCCTTCAATAGCAATAAACACGCTGAGAGGTAGAAGGCATTTTATTACAGCAAAAGCACTCAGTTTAGTTCTCATCTGCCTCTGCCACACCCCATCAGCTTGACTAAGCTGCCCAGCTAATCTGGTTCTCAGGCCTGTTACTGGACGTATAGAAACCAAAACAACTGCTCCACTAAATCCCCCTATGCTCTAATAGTTATAATTTTATTAAACCCATCTAGTATGCTATGGAAATTAGAAGAAAGAGAAAAATATTTTTGTGAAAGAAAAGGCACTCTTTCAGTCAGTGGTGGAAGATGCATGCTATGGCATTTTATAAATTTCATAAGTAATATATGATTTTAAAATTAGATATTGCAGAGGGACTTGTGGGTGTTGGAAAAATACTGCATTATAAATTGAATATGTAAATTTGCTGTTTGGCATCTTACTTTCCTTTCCCTGACATATCGGAAAAAAAATTACAAATAGTTCCCCTTTGAATCTGAAATGATCTGAAGATTAGACTCTCCTGGCCTTCAAAGAAATAGAAAATAATTTTGGAGTTACTGATAAATTTGATTCGTGGTTTAAAAGGATATCAAAGCTTATTTTGAAAGAACAAAAGAATTTGTATTTTTCTGAGAGGAAAATGGAATCGTGTGAATAGGATTTGGAGAAATGTTATAAAGAAAATGGTAATATTGTTGGGGAGTGTTGGGAACATAAAAGGAAGAAAGTGACTAACAGGGAAGAAAGCAGAAAGGAGAATCTCCTTGTGATTGACATGGAATCAAAGAGCAGTAGGAAGACCCAGAAGAGAAATTAGATGAAGGTTGCCCCGGAGTCCTGAAATCCACTCCAGTCAGATAACTTACAGCTGTGATAGCTCAAAATAGAGTAAATGAAACCACACAGCCCTTCCCCCTTCCTATAGTGCTGAGTTTTCCAGGCTGGTGATCTATTGCATCTTTTTGCTCAGTCATCCCCTAGAGGGCTGTTCTTGTGTCTCTGATTAAACCTGCCTCATGGCCACATCCAGGACTCAGGCCTCAGGAAGTTGACAAGTGAGAAGGTTAGTGGCAAACAACTTATCTTTACTTAGAAGGAGATGGTGAAGGAACCTGCTTATGTATCTTCTGTTCACATTCCATTGGCCCAAAGTTAGTCACATGGCCACATCCAAGTGCAAGGAAGGCTGGGAAATGTGGTCACCAGTGGTTTAGTGGGCAGCCATGTGCCCACATAAAGCTATGCTTATGGCTGTTTCACATTGTTGTACGGAAGGCAGAAACCAACACAACAATGTAAAGCAATTATCCTCCAATCAAAAATGAATTTTAAAAAACCAGAAGGATAAAATGGATATTGTCTAGTAAGAACATTTATAAAGAAGGAAGAGGGTCCACTGCTCATAAAGAGCTGAGTGGGAAATCTGGCAAAGGGACCTGAAGGAAATATTCTGAGTCTGCAGTAGTCCTTTGAGACCCTCAGAACTCCCAGTGCTCACTGTGTCCACCGCCTACTTCTTGTTTTTGGGCATTGGCAAAATTTACCCAAGGTGGGTGCAGACATGACTGCATCAGCAGCTAGAATTTCCCTCGTTGACCCATAAGAGTTATGCCTAACTGGTCCTGGGACTTTACTTGGGCTCTGATTAACTCGCCCCGTGACCTAATTACTAGAAAATCCAGAAGAGAAGTGTAGCTCTCTGGGAGTATGTGCAGTGATCTACTTGGGAAGTCATGCTGAAATGAATAAACTGAGGACCTGACCATAAGTCGGAATGAAAATTAATAACACCTTTGATACCAATATTTACACAGACATGAATGAATATCCAAAAAGCAGTCTACTCATATAATTTTAATGTGATTTAAATGCAGAGTTCATAAAGGGTAGATCAAAAACTATCATAGAGTATGGCAATATTTTCAAATTTCAGCCTTAAGTGAGGAATTCTATTAGTAGATGCTACTGTGATAGACATTAAGTATAGGAAAGGAAATTAGTTTTCTATAAAGTGTTTTACATATTAATATCTGGCAAAATTTGAACAATTCTAAATGCATATTTTTTTCTCACTCCAGTATTAAAATTACTGTGGATGTACATGTTGAATCAAAGAGGTATTTCTTTATGTCTAAGTTCCTGTTATATTACTGGGAACAAGAAACAATTTCCTCTGATAGAATACACCTGAGATAATATGAAATTGTAGTGAGGAAGATTTACTGATAGCTATAGAGAAACCCAAAGAACATTTCTAAGTAAAAAGACTGCTAAAGGAAAAGTTACACTCTATTTTCATTCATTGTTTTCGTGTGGCAGTAATCCAACATGAAGAATATGACATGTGTTAACCTCTCCCAAGACTGTTTGAAATTTTGTAAAGGCCACATGCAATGCATTTTATGAACGTTATGTTTTTGATTTAGAGAGCAGAGGAAGTGGGTGTTCTTTTTTAATTGGAGGAAAATTGCTTTACAATGTTGTGATGGTTTCTGCCATATAACAGTGCAAATCAACCATAATTATACATATATCATCTTCCTCCCCCCTCCTCCCATCACACCCCTTTAGATCATCACAGAGCACCTGGCTGGCCTCCCTGTGTTATGGAGCAACTTTTCACCAGTTATCTATTTTACACATGGTAGTGTATATACCGGAGAAGGCAATGGCACCCAACTCCAGTACTCTTGCCCGGAAAATCCCATGGACGGAGGAGCCTGGTAGGCTGCAGTCTGTGGGGTCGCTAAGAGTCAGAAAAGACTGAGCGACTTCACTGTCACTTTTCACTTTCATGCATTGGAGAAGGAAATGGCAACCCACTCCAGTGTTCTTGCCTGGAGAATCCCAAGGACGGGGGATCCTGGTGGGCTGCCGTCTATGGGGTCGCACAGAGTTGGATACGACTGAAGCGACTTAGAAGCAGCAGCAGCAGCAGCAGTGTATATACGTCTATGCGACTTTGTCCATCCATCCCATGCTCTCCTTCCCCTACTGTGTCCTCAAGTCCATTCTATATATATGCATCTCCATTCCTTCCCTGTTTGAGGGCACAGGAAGTGGGTTTTAAATGTCTGTTTTGCTATGTGATATTTCCTTTGACTTCTTTTGCTTACTAATTCCCCAGCTTAGACGTCTGATCCTTCCCAAGGTAGGAGCCAGAAATTGATGTTCTCAACCTCTCTTGAAGCTAGAATGGAGGACTGTAACTTATGATCTACCAAGCAGATACACACATATCCGTCTTCTAGTATAAAACTTTAACCTGAGTAGTAGATACCATGCTTGATCCATTTCTGCCATGATAGTTGCGCATCTCATTGCCTCTGTTTCTGGCGATCCCACTAGCAGAAATTCTAGTCTCATGGGCCAGAACCCAGTGTAGTATCCACGGCCAAGGGAGCTGAGCAGTTGCGAGTGTGATTTGGATGTTCCTTCTGGATCCACAGGAGAAGGGGGCGACAGAGGACGAGATAGTTGGATGGCATCACTGGCTCAATGGACATGAGTTTGAGCAAACTTTGGGAGACAGTGAAGGACAGGGCTTCCCTGGTGGCTCAGATGGTAAAGAATCTGCCTGCAGCACAGGAGACCTGGATTCAGTCCCTGGGCTGGAAAGATCCCTTGGAGAAAGGAATGGCAACCCACTCCAGTATTCTTGCTTGGAGAATCCCATGGACTGAAGATCCTGGCAGACTATAGTCCATGGGGTTGTAAAGAGTCAGATATGACTTAGTGATTGAGCAACAACAACCTGGATCCATAGCCTGGTCTGCTGTCCCTGATAGGGAAGGTGAGTTACACAGCATCTTGCTATTTAGACTAATAGCATGCCTCACTCATCAGAAAAACATGGGATACTAGACCTAACTATTTACATATACATTTGGATCTGGATCTACAAATTTTAACAGGGTGAAAAGGTATTTTATACTCAGATATAATTTTAAAAGAACATTAAATGTGTATGTGCATATCATTAAGTGTGTGGACCGGTTTCCTTGTCTACAATAGAATTATACTACAGCGGGAGCCTTGAAATTCCTAGTAAAGGGAAAATAGGTCTGATTCCTTCCACCAATACAAAGTGATACTGGGCACATCTTTTCACTTATCTGAGTCTCAATGAACTTACCTGAAAAATGAATAAAGAAATAAATACACAAATAACATACCTGTCTGATTTGTGCTACTGCCAGCTGGCTGTACTGGTACTTGACTCTTGGCTTCGTATTCACCCTTCTGTGCCCTTTTCTGTGTTGCAAGGGGGCCCAAAGTCTCAAAACTACTTTCGCAGATTTCCTTGGTGGCTAGCTTTCCTTCAGATGACAGCAAAGGGAGGAAGTGACAGGAAATTGAAAGGTGGAAGAATGGAAGAAGAAGGAAGAGGTAGTCTCAACAGTAGCAGCAGGCAGTTCTGGGACCCTGGATTCATACTCAGGCAATGAAGTTCCAGTGCCAGCAGCAGCCGCAGGCCCAGCAGGAGCCATGGCAATGCAGTGACCATGGGAAAGGCAGCTCCAGGAAACTGTGAGCCTCGATACTGCAGAAGCATCGGCAGGAAAGCAGGCCCCTAACTCTCAACATGGTGGGACAGCAGTCATTCCAAGCAACAGTTGCAGCAACAGGTGATCCAGCAGCCCAAGGGAAACAGTGATCCTGAGGTCTGGATTGCATTCATCCCTAAGGGCAATACCAGCTTCCCATAGTTGCTCATTTATTAGTAACTTCATCTTTCCTTCTTACTCTTCAAGCCCTCCCAACACCTTTGCAAATGTTTCTTTCTCTCAGGTCTCCTCTGCTCTGTAATGCTTGTGGTTCTTGTTTATCAGGCTATACATTAGTCAAAATCAGACAAAATGAACATTATCTATTTTGAAATTTCTATGAAGACTTGTCGTTTCAAAATTAGAGACAATCGGTATGCACTTGGAGTTTCTTACTGAATGTGTCAGGACACCAACAGAGTTTCATTTTGATTGTAAGGGAATACATTCTGTCAGATCAACACTCCCATCAAGACCAACTAGAAAGGCTGATAAAAGGAAACAAAAAGTACGACTGAAACCACTGAGAACACTGGCATGCAGTCAGGATGTCAGAAGATAATATTTTGGAATGAAGTAAACTAATTGAGGTAAGCCTTAATTTTGCCCCAGCACCCACAGTATCTTTCAGCTCTTAAATGGCACAAAGTGTGAGATTTTGCAGTCAGGAGAAGTCTCCTGGGAGAGTGACCAGCCGTCTCATGGGAATGGGTAGAAAACAAGGAGGGGTCAAGTCCTGCAGAGAAAGAAGGTGTGCAGAAGAAATCCCAATATGTTTTGCCAGTGTCTCCTGAGCTATCATCCAATTCGTGAGAGGAGCACAGCAAGAAGCTAGAGGCTGAGGAGAGAGTGGCTGAAAAGTGGTCTCAGTGTGATAGAGAGGAAAAAAATGGAGTTCAGGACAACCAAATAGGGAATGTTTTAGTAAACATTTCAGGTGTTCAGCTGGAGCTCCTGTAGAGCTGACAATGATTGCAGGTCATCAAGTCACCTCAGACCCTGACTGAATTTGTGGTAATCTATTCTTACTCTGGCTGCCTGCATAGTTTAATTTTTTTTTTAATTCACCATGTCTGGTATTAAATAAATTGATTAGTTGAATCAAGAAAAAACAAAAAAAAATTCTACAATATCAACTAAATCATACACATTCCAGATATTAGAATTATAAGTTAGGGATTTTAGAATAATTATTATGCTCAAGAAAAAAAAATGAAAGACTTTCAACAAGATATTCTGGACCAAAGTATGGAGTTAGAAAAAGAGAATGGAAAATATGGAAAGGAGAATTAAAAAATGAAATAAAATAAAAGAGGACATACATAAGTACAGTTGGCATTGAAAATATCCAATCCAAAAGAAAATATACAAATGGAACAAACTACAATGACCAAGATGTTTGCAAATCTAGTGGCATCAAGAATCACTACAAACCACAAGGAAACATATGAAAGAGAACCACCCCTTGGCCCATCGTAATAAAAAGGATGAAAATACAAACTGGAGATATTTTTAAAAAGTATTAAATGAAGCCAGAGGGAATTAAGAAAGAAAATGGACAGTATCTTCAGAGTAGCAACAATAAGGGTGCTAATTTTTCAATAGGAAAAAAGAAGAAAAAACAGGGAAAGGTAAAAGACTAGAAGACAAACAATGACACCGTTAAAGTGCTAAGAAGGAACTCTAACCTAGAACTGTATATGCAGAGAAAACAGAGAAATAAGGTAACATTAATAGAAGTTTTGAGACAAAATTTGGAATAGTTTGTTCTCACCACACTCCCACTTACAAAAAACTTAAAAAGAGAACTCTTTAGACAGAAAAGAAATTGTCTCTGATTACAACACAGAAAGTCAGGAAGCTATGAAGAAAAATGAAAAGTGTAAATGTTCAGTTAAATACAAAACAGTGTCACGTTTCCAAAATAATAATAATAATATTTTAAGCATTTAAAATATATGTTGAATTAAAATTAAGGACCACAAACATAGAACAGGCAGTTCATGTGTTCAATAGTTCTGTTATTGACTGGGAAATAGACTCTAATAAGTCAAATATGCACATTACAATATCTAGGACAACTCACAGAAAGAATAATAAAGAAGTATAAAACTACAAGCTGGTAGAGTGAGAGTGGATGAATAAATCCTTTTTCTAGTCTAAAAGAAGGGGAGTTAAAGAGTAAAAGGACAGTACAGTGAGATGAACAGAAGAGGAAATGACGCCAGGGAGAACAGTAATTAATTAAAGCAAACAAAACAAATACTCCTGATAGATGGTAAAGTTTGCCAGTTTGGATAATAAAACAAATTATATGCTATCTAAACATGGGGACATGGATGCATTGAAACTGAGAAGATGTAAAAAAGTAAATGATGTAAACATTAATTAAAAGAAAATTGATGCAGCAATACTATTATCTGACAAAATAGTCTTTAAGCCAGAAACTATTTGGGGAAAATTAAAAAGCCACATTTCTTGTGATAAAAGGGTCAACACCAGCAGATACAACTGTCGTCTGATATCTGTTTACTTCAAATTGTCTGATATTTCCTCTCCTACATCTTATTTGATTTGGAGTAAACTGCGACGGGTCAGAAATGAAATTATTTTTAAACTCCACTATTCTTTCAGAACAGAGTCAAAGATCTCAATGTCTGTCTTGAAAACAGTGTCTCTATTGAGTACTTAAGGGTTTCCCTGATAACTCGGTAAAGAATCCACCTGCAGTGTGGGAGACCTGGATTTGATCCCTGGGTTTGGGAAGATCCCCTGGTGAAGGGAAAGGCTACCCACTCCAGTATTCTGGCCTGGGGAATTCCATGGACTGGATAGTCCATGGGATTGCAGAGTCGGGTACATATTGCATTAAAAAACTGTTTCTTAGATGATTCTTTTTTCCTAGAAAAAATTAAAAGACTAAAAATTCATAACTTCCTTGGAGCCCTTAAATTACTCAGAAAAGAATAAAAGGAAAAGAAAGTTTAGAGATAATAATTTTACAAAATCAGTAATCTCTTATTTTGACTCAGAGTCGGGTATTCATTGTGGAACGATTGAAAATATAGAAAGTAAAAAGAAATATGCTGCTGCTGCTGCTGTCGCTTCAGGCATGTCCGACTCTGTGCGACTCCATAGACGGCAACCCACCAGGCTCCCCCATCCCTGGGATTCTCCAGGCAAGAACACTGGAGTGGGTTGCTATTTCCTCCTCCAATGCATGAAAGTGAAAAGTGAAAGTGAAGTCGCTCAGTCGTGTCCGACTCTTAGCGACCCCATGGACTGCAGCCCGCCAGGCTCCTCCGTTCATGGGATTTTCCAGGCAAGAGTACTGCAGTGGGGTGGCATTGCCTTCTCCGAAAAAGAAGTTTATCAAATATTAAAAGTCACCTCCAAGACTATTTTAAGCAGAACCCATGGGGTTTCCCTGGTGGCCCAATGGTAAAGAACCCATTCGTCCATGCAGGAAAGGAAGGTTCGATTCCTGGGTCGGGAAAATCCCTGGAGAAGGAAATGACAATCCTTCTCCAGGATTGTCTTAAGAGTTGGACACGGCTTACAGACTAAACGACAAAGCAGAACCCATAACAAGTTATTTTCTTCAAGATTGTTTGAGAAAGAATGTGTGAATCATATTAAATATAGAGGTGTTTTATTTATTTTTTACTACATGGAG
Source organism: Tragelaphus eurycerus (assembly GCA_935064755.1). NCBI lineage: Eukaryota > Metazoa > Chordata > Mammalia > Artiodactyla > Bovidae > Tragelaphus > Tragelaphus eurycerus. The sequence goes on from CAKXYN010000001.1 coordinate 42,550,302, forward strand.
AGGGAACATATCTGTATTCACTAAGTCACTTTTTTTAATATATAAACCTTGAAGACTGTATTGTATTTCCCATTTGATCCTCCAAATGTGTGTCACATCTTCCTACATGGATTTCTTTCTCTGAGGCTAATCTCTGAGCAGATAAAACAGTTTCCTTAACCTCTGGATTCAGAGGGAAGTACAGCAAATAACAAAGCCAGAGCTCATGGAATTTTATTCCACTTGTCTCTTCTTGCTGGGTCAGCTCTGATTGACTGCTCTCATCAGAGACTTTCTCTCCCTCCAGACTCCCATTTATTGCTTCCTCCCCACTCCAGAGTGGGATTCCTCATGGTTTGCTTTCAGACACCTTTATTAGCCCCTTGTCAAATAGCTTTAACTAGTGAAAACGATCTGTTTTCTTCAGGGTCCCTGGCTGAAACAACATGCCATTATTGGACTATATCCTTATTTATTACATTATTTTCCTAATACTTTGCATTTAGGGTTTTCTTGAATATTTTGAATCTAAATACTGTGGTAATGAAGATGCTGATGTACACAGTTCTAGGGGGCATATTTGGTTATTTTTAAATTATATTTTTTGATTGCTGATATGTAGAAATGCTTACTAACATCCACCATCACTGATAAAATCTTTTCTTATTTCTAACAGTTTAACTGTGGATTTTCATACATTTTTATGAAGATAATCATATGAGCTATAATTATGATTTTGTTTCTTTCTTTCCAATCTAGCTGCTTCTTATGCGTCTTTGTATATTACTGCACTGCCTAGGACATATAATAAAATGTTGATTGCAAACAATATTAATGGGCATTAATTTCTTCCTGATTTCAAAGGAAATGCTTATATTTCATCATTAAATATAAACTATTGCTTTAGGATAAATTTCTAAATGTTGAATTATTCAAGCAATAGAACTGTTTTTAGCCTTTCTGGTATATATCATGAAATTTGGTCCCAGAAAAATTACAATATTTTGCATTACTGTCAATATTTTCTGAAAATGCCCTTTTCCATACAATCATGCCAACACTGGGGGTGAATTATACTTCTTTTGTTTTTTATTACCTGATTTTTTTAAAGTTATGACTCATTATCATTGTCATGATAAATATGTAAACATTACAGAAAAATAAAATCTCCCTTCATCCTTCCTGATATTTCCATGTTCATCTGCTAGAGATAACCATTCCCAAACTAATTTACTAATCTGTAATTATTTGTTTAAAAATGATGTCTGCATTTTATGATACCTGTTTTAGGAGATTAAATTAGTAAATTATTATTTAGAGGGAAAATACAATTATAACTCCTAATTCTTGATGAGTTTATAAAAAGGCTATTCGATCCATGCTAAAATGTATTTATGCAATGCTAAAATGTCAGAAACTGAAAAAAATAATTGAGGTGTACAACTGAACATTACGCTCTCATTTTTCAAATGAAAAACATGAGTATCATTAACATGGGAGACATAATTCTCAATTAGGCAGCAGATCATACAATTAAGAATGCAGACCAAGTCCCAGTGAAGACTTTGTTTGTTCCATGCTGCTGCTGCTTCTGCTGCTAAGTCGCATCAGTCGTGTCTGACTCTGTGCGACCCCATAGATGGCAGCCCACCAGGCTCCTCCATCCCTGGGATTCTCCAGGCAAGAACACTGGAGTGGGCTGCCATTTCCTACAATACATGAAAGTGAAAAGCGAAAGTGAAGTCGCTCAGTTGTGTCCGACCCTTAGCAACCCCATGGACTGTAGCCTACCAGGCTCCTCCGTCCATGGGGTTTTCCAGGCAAGAGTACTGGAGTGGGTTGCCATTGCCTTCTCCACATTTGTTCCATGGTCATGCCTAAACTCAAATGTACTACAAGGAAGAAAAAGGATTAAGTTTCTGCTGATAGTCAAAAATATGATTGCATACTTGACAATGTATTTTGTTTACTGTAAAACCACTTCACTAGTTTCTAAACCCATGAAACTATACTTTCTATTTTAAAGTATTTCAGAAGCACTTTAATCATTGAGATCCATTTTTCTTCCATGTATAAATGAGAGTTGGACTGTAAAGAAGGCTGAGCGCCAAAGAATTGATGCTTTTGAACTGTGGTGTTGGAGAAGACTCTTGAGAGTTCCTTGGACTGCAAGGAGATCCAACTAGTCTATCCTAAAGGAGATCAGTCCTGGGTGTTCATTGGAAGAACTGATGTTGAAGCTGAAACTCCAATATTTTGGCCACCTGATGTGAAGAGCTGACTCATTTGAAAAGACCCTGATGCTGGGAAAGATTGAGGGCAGGAGAAGGGGATGACAGAAGATGAGATGGTTGGATGGCATCACCAACTCAATGTACATGAGTTTGAGTAAACTTCAGGAGTTGGTGGTGAACGGGAAGGCCTGCTGTGCTGCAGTCCATGGGGTCACAAAGAGTTGGACATGACTGAGCGACTGAACTGAACTTATAAGCTCTTAAAATTACTTTAGAAATGAGCCCCAAGTTTGGGTCATTTTTCTCTAACGTAGACGCTAGATGCTAAACTAAACTAAACTAAAAACAAACTGTTTCAATCTACCTGCTACATATAGTTTTCCAAAGTGAGATGTTTGTTCCCTAGCTCCATAAATGTAAGTCATAAAAAATACTAAATGTTGACAGCTTTACTCCACCTGAAATTTACATTAGGTCATCACTGGTCTATGGAAGGTACAATGTCTATGAAAGAACTCATCAAAAATACAGATATAAAACATACACCTGCCTTTGTCTCAGAAGGCTGCATGACTTTCATCTCATCCCATAAATAATGGAGGCATCAGCACATCTATCTGCACACAATAACAAATCTCATCCTCTTGGTAATTGTAAAAACACTGAAGCCTGTTATTGACCTTGTATAAAATATAGGCACGGGACAAAAACATGAAGAAACTTTTTGTCTGCCTATATTTACTTCTAAAGCCCCGTCACACACTTTGAAAACCATTAAACTAAAAGTCAGTGATGTGAAAAGACAGAGGAAAAATATATTATCAAATAAAGCAAAACAGACAAGTTAAATCAAAAGATGCATTCAACCACACCATGTCACTCAATGTTCCTATTTTCTTTGCTTAAGTTATTTTTGAGAGATTTGCATTAAGGGAAGGCTAAAATCTTCAGATCTCAAAGCTATGACTTATATACTGTTACTTTTCACATTCTTTTACTTTGCTAGCTCATTTTGCAAATAAACAGTTTCTATGGATGTATTTTCAAAATATGAAACTTTTCCTACATTGTAAGAGGGCACATAGTCTAGTTGAGTTACACTGAAAATGATCAGCAAATAGTTCTTGCAAATGATCACCATTTTGAAATAATCATTTTATCCTCATCCTATTCTCTGTCAGGGCTCTGAAACTACAGCATTATCCACTGCCCTGGGGAGTATAATACACATACACTGTTGATAGAGGACATAAAAATAATGTCATTAAGTCTTCCAACAAGCAATATTCAATAATTACCATAATAGTCTGGAAAAGGGAGAGAGAAATATAAATTATAGCAGGGAAAATAGGTGCTTTAAAAGAGGTCAAATTTGAGCTGGTTCATCAAGATTGGAGTTGGAAAGATGGTTGCTGTGCTGTGTTAGTTGCTCAGTCCTGTCTGACTCTTTGTGACCCCATGGACTGTAGCCCACAAGGTTCTTCTGTCCACGGAATTATCTAGGCAAGAATACTGGAGTGGGTTGCCATTTCCTTCTCCAGGGGATCTTCCCAACACAGGGATCGAACATGTGTCTCTTGAGACTCCTGCATTGGCAGGCAGATTCTTTATCACTGCATCAGCTGGGAAGGATGGATGGAGAAGTCAACAAAGACTCTTCCATCCACAACAGACAAGTGGAAGAACACAGTATAAGTGGAAATGTACATGAACTTAACATGTGTTTCAAGGACAAGATGATGGATTTTACTTGGGGGCAAAAGATATGAAAGAGGTCCAAATTTGGATGAGGAATATAGTGACTGACTATTAAAGGTTTTCAAAATAGGCTGAATAGTCTGGGTTTGATCTGAAAGGTGAGGGTGCACAATTATTCTGAATGTGAGCCTCAACCTGCCCTCCCATGTGTGCTTGCGTGTTAAGTCACTGCTCTTTGCCACCCTGTGGACTGTAGCCCACCAGGCTCCTCTGTGCTTGGAATTCTCCATCAAGAATACTGAAGTGGGTGGCCATGCCCTCCTCCAGGGGATCTTCCTGACCCAGGGATTGAACCTGCATCTCTTCTTCCACACTGGCAGGTGAGTTCTTTACCACTAATGCTACCTCAGAACTCCCCCACTCTTCCAATGCTGCTGCTGCTGCTGCTAAGTCGCTTCAGTCGTGTCCGACTCTGTGCGACCCCATAGACAGAAGCCCACCAGGCTCCCCCGTCCCTGGGATTCTCCAGGCAAGAATACCGGAGTGGGTTGCCATTTCCTTATCCAATGAATGAAAGTGAAAGTGAAGTTGCTCAGTCGTGTCCGACTTTTAGCGACCCCATGGACTGGAGCCTACCAGGATCCTCCGTCCATGGGATTTTCCAGGCAAAAGTACCGGGGTGGGGTGCCATTGCCTTCCCCGCTTCCAATGCTAGGCATCACATATTTAAAGAGTTTATTTAGAGCACTTCAAGGTTCATAGCAAAACTGATGAATTGGCACAGAGATTTCCCATATGCACCCTTTACCCACATGAGCAGAGGCTCTTCTGTTATCAACATCACCCACAAGAGTGGTACATTTGTTACACCTGAGGAATTTATATTGCCACATCATTTCATTCAAAAACCCATCATTACTTGGGTTTGTTCCCAGTGTCATACATCATATATGACAATTTGATCAAAGTGCTCCATCTCCCTGAGGCCAGGAAGAAACTTAGACTCTTTAATTCTTGGTACTAAGAAATTATCACAATTTTCTCATAAGGTTAAATGCCTTTTACCATCTTGGATATTGGAAGCCATTTGAACCATAAAGCCAACAGGTAAGTGATATGAATGATGGGTTTGGTTATAGGAGGTAGAGTGAATTAATCAATTAAAATATTGTTAAAATTATTGAGACAGTGGATCCTGAAAACATTTAAAGGTGAAGGATTTAATAGAAGATGTGCTAAAGGATGGGAATAGAAAATAATGAAAAGGGCTGAAAAGGGAAATAGCATAAAGAGAGAGGACGGTTCATTTAAAGCAGGTGGATGAAAACTTTATTTTAGCTAAAACAAATCATTCCACAAATATTTGCCAGGAATCTAACATTTACCAGCATAGGGCTAGAACATTATAAAACTTATCTGAACTAATTCTTATAAAATAAGTATTACTATTTTTTTTTATAAAAGATGAGGAATGATTCAGAGAAATTAAAAAAAAAAAAAAAAACACAAAAAAACACACTTGTTCCAGGTCCCATATTCTCTCAGCTCTATCATGCATCTTCTCTTTCAGATAAGATGAAATATAAGAGAAAGATGAAAAAAAAAAAAACTTGCTTAGTTGTATTTACATTAAAAATATTGATGAGGAGTTACTACCTAATTAGCAGTTTAATATTATGAAGAATTTAGCATGACACATTTATTTTCATTACTCTTCTTGTTTTGAAAACTAAAATTTCTTTGTACTCTAAGTATAAAAAATCTGTTAATCTTAATTAGTGATAAACCTGATACAATTAAACGTGACTTTCAAAATTAAGGAATGTTTGAGAAAAAGTAGTCTCATCTAATGTGCAGTAATAGAACATTATCAAAGGGAACGAAATACATTGTATGTGGAGTCCTCTAAACTACGTTTATAGTGCTACTTATTTGGATCATTCAGAAAATATAAATACTGAGAATTTTTTCTTGGGTATTTTTGTTTTTCTTCCTGTTGTTTCAGAAGATTTGAGCCAATTGTGCATATTTTGTCAAACATTTGTCCATTCCCCATTTCACAATGTCTGGAGATATGCTCAGTTAATATTTGTTGGCTGAGTGACTGACTGGCAGGCTGTTGGACCAGAGATAATATTTTTTGATCTAGAAGAAATAATTAGCTAAGCAGTTTAGAATAATGTCATTCTTTTGTTTGGGATTCTACAGGCTCACCATTTCATTAAGTACTTTCCCACATTCTTGCAAGAACCTCAAGATCCATCCCTATGCCTACCCACACCTTTTCTGACCTCATCTCCACTTTCTCACCCTCTTAGTCTCTCCAGTCCAGTCACACTGGTCTTCTTGCTGTCCTCAAAAGGTCAGATGTGTATATCTATGGTGGAGTTTGCTGTACCATTTTCTCTTCCTGGAACATTCTTCCCATTGTCTTTCTTCCTTCAAGTCTTTGCTCAAATCTCATCTTCTTAAAGAGACCTATGCTAAGTCATTTCAGTCGTGTCCGACTCCTAGCAACCTGGGGACTGCAGCCTACCAGGCTCCTCCATCCATGGGATTTTCCAGGCAAGAGTACTGGAGTGGGTTGCCATTGTCTTCTCCAAAGAGAACTATAGGAGCACCTTATTTAATTGTGCTACTAGTTGCCACCTCTAGCCTTTAGTATTTCCATTATTTTTCTCTTTTCTTTTTCCTATAGCACTTATTTCCCTGATGGATCAGATGGTAAAGAATGTGTCTGCAATGCAGGAGAGCTGGGTTCGATCCCTGGGTGGGGAAGATCCCCTGGAGAAGGGAATGGTAACCTACTCCAGTATTCTTGTTTGGAGAATCCCATGGACAGTGGAGCCTGGTGGGCTATAGTTCATGGAGTCACAAAAAGTCGGACATGACTGAGCAATTAACACTCGTATTTTTACTGTCATAGCCCTTATCACATTTTAATACTGCATGTAGTTCATTTAGAAATTAAATTTGTTTATTACTTTCCTATTATTTTTATGAGCCCAGTGAAAGTGGGAATCTTTATCTTTCTTGTTCACTGATGTATCCTGAGTATCCAGAAGAAGCCCTATGTCCAAAAACATTTTTCAGATGAGTGAATGAATAAGCAATAATAATGTTTAATGCTTTCCAAGAGCATATACTTTCTAAGAAAACTAAATGTTAAACTGCCTGCTAATCATGATTGTGATTTTCTTTTTCACTTAAGGAAAAAAATGAGGAAGCTGAGATTTTGGTTGAATAATGTGCCCAGACTTTCATGGCTAGTAACTAGATATCTAACTCCAAATCTCTAAACCCTCTCTACAGGTTGCTGAGACTAGAACATACAAAAAAACATGTTAGCTCTTTGCTCTTAGTGAAGACATATCACCATCCAAAGATAAGGATTAACACATGGAAGCTATTTGCAACAGAAGGAAAGTCCTCTGGGGAATGATGCTGTAATATGATCAAATTTATATATTTTTATTCAAGATTGAATGATGCACTATAGCAATATTCCTGGGAGAAGAAAGGAAATTTTTTCTTAAACTGTGTGACTGTTTTCTCCATCTTTCTTTTGCTGCTAATTACACTTGGATTCATAAGCTAAAAACTTACTCAAACCATATATGTAAGTTTATCACTTCTTTCACACTCAGAAAAACTGCACAATGATTTCATACAATGTCTTTATTACAATAAGGGAAATTATCATTCTAAAATATTTCAATGATTTTCTATTTTAAAGTTTTATTTTTGAGACAAATAGAGCTTTTCTGTCATACTACTCAATTATTATAACCCTCTTTCTGCCTCACTCAAATTGGGTGTCAGAGGTCAGTTAAATTTTTTTTAATTATTTTATTTTTTAATGTTTGTTTTTGTTTATTTTTAGCTGTGCTGAGTCTTTTGTTGCACGGGCTTTCTCTAGTTTTGGTGAGTGGGGGCTCCTCTCTGGTTGCAGTGCACCAGTTGCTCACTGCAGGGCACAGGCTCTAGGGTGCGTGGGTTTAATAGTTGCACCACGTGGGCTCAATCATTGCAGCTTCTGGGCCCTAGAGCACAGGCTCAGCAGTTGTGGCACACAGGTTTAGTTGTCCTGAGGCATGTGGGATCTTCCTGGATCAGGGATGGAACCTGTGTCTCCTGCAATGGCTGGCGGATTCTTTACCACTGAGCCACCAAGGAAGCCCCCAAAAATGTTTTAAACTTGTCAACAACATCCATGAAGTTCCAGTAGCTTAGAAATCTCTTAACTATTCAATCTCCTGATAGTAATAAAACATTTTAAAATGCAACACAACCGTAAAATGAGGTTGTAGCAAGAGAGAAAAATCTCCAACTTGTAAAAATCTTGAAACTACAAAAGTTTCCATTAAAAGGCAACAAGAAAAAAGTGCATTTTAATTTGATGCAATTGCAGCATATGACAAAATGGAAAATGGTTCTACTGTGAAAGGCAATCTTCCCTTTGTCAAAGCTCTGACAAGCCAAAGATGACTTACTTATTGATCTTTCTCTTTGTAAAATAAAAGAATTGACTAAAGAAAGGAAAAAAGAAGGTAAAGAGTTAAGCAAGCTTCATTAAAAAAACTAATGAAGACAAAGATAATTTACCAAAAACTTATGGTATATCATGTGCATCAAAGAAAAACACGTTTTCAGTTGTGATAAGTGGAGACATTTATTTTTGTATTTTGGAACACTGCTTCTTTCCTTTTATAGGGAGACTGTACCACCTTGAAAATACTGTTTTGGAGGGACTGCTCCAAAACTACTTACTCTCCTCCCCTCCCTCACTAGTTTGCTCCTTCCTTCTTTCCTTCCTTCCTTCCCTCTTTCTTTTTCATTCTTTCTTCCCTTCTTTCTTTCATTTTTAAAATTACACAAAATACATAAAATAAAACTGATCATTTTAACTATTTTAAGTGTACAGTTCTGTGGCATTAAGTACACTCACATTGCTGTGTAACAATCCTTTTTTCACACTTATAAATAAAATACTTTACTCTCATCCCAGGCTTCCCAGGTAGCGCTAGTGGTAAAGAACCAACCTGCCAATGCAGGAGATATAAGAGAGGCGGATTGGAGCCCTGGATCCCTGCATCAGGATGATTTCCTGGAGGAGGGCATGGTCACCCACTCCAGTATTCTTGCCTGAAGAATCCCAAGGATAGAGGAACCTGGCGGGTTACGGTCCATAGAGCCTCAAAGAATTGGACATGACTGAAGCGATTTGGCAAGCCACTCCAGTACTCTTGCCTAGAAAATCCCATGGATGGAGGAGCCTGGTAGGCTGCAGTCCATGGGGTCGCTAGGAGTCGGAGGCGACTGAGCGACTTCACTTTCACTTTTCACTTTCACACAATGGAGAAGGCAATGGCAACCCACTCCAGTGTTCTTGCCTGGAGAATCCCAGGGACTGCGGAGCCTGGTGGACTGCCGTCTATGGGGTCGCACAGAGTCGGACACGACTGAAGCGACTTAGCAGCAGCAGCAGCAGAAGCGATTTAGCACACGCACACACACGCACTTTACCATCTCACCTGCTTTATCATATCTTGTTCACCTGAGTCACATAATAGGAAAGTTAAGGACAAAGATAAAGGTTTTAGGGCATTCTATAACCACATGATTTTAATTTCCCAAGTGAAGTATGTGATATAAGAACATTGATTAGCCTGGCAATTAAGACATTTTGTTCGCCTTTACTTTTTTTTTTTTTTTTTTTTTGCCTTTTTGGGGTAAATTCATGTAAATCCCATCACTCTATTCCAAATTGTGTTCCTTGGATTATCAGTTTTGCGGATGTTTGTAGGTGTTGCCCAGAAAAGGAATATATGACCAGATAATTTTGGACCCACTAGGTTAGCAGGTTTCCTCCGCAGGAGTTTCTTAAAACGTCTCATTTGTTGATGTGCATTGCAACTCCAAGTAAGAAAGGTGACCTGCAGGTTTTACAAAGGTATTTAACCATTGAACTGTGATATTACTTGAGAATATTTTAGGACTACTTTGCAATGGACTATACTTTGAAAAACATGAGAATCTCTTCTACAGATGTGTCATTCAGATTTTTACAATATCATTCGGTACTTTAAAAAATTAAGATAAAAATCTTTTATTTTGATGTTTACTCATTCGGAAACCTGCCATCATTTTTCACATCCACCATCTGTCCTGAACTGCCCACTGGTTACCTCAAAACTGTATCTTTCTGCCATTTGTTCATTTAATGTTTTGACTCTTGAAATTCTGTGTGTGTGTGTGTGTGTGTGTGTGTGTGTGTGTGTGTGCTCAGTCGTGTCTGACTCTTTGAAACCCTATGGACTGTAGCTTGCCAGGCTCCTCTGTCTATGGGGTTTTGGCAAGAATACTGCAATGGGTTGCCATTTCCTACTCCAGGGGATCTTCCCGACTCAGAGATCGAACTCGCATCTCTTGCATCTCCTGCATTGGCAGGCAGATTCGTTACTACAGAAATTGTACTTCCCTTCAAAAGTGGCTATGACAGGAAAGAGGGAGAAAGACATTCATTATCTAAATCTTAACAAACAGAAAACCCAAAGCATGCTGAGGAAAGCCTTGCAAGTGAGGTGGCTCAGGAGCTCTGTGCTGTGGCCAGGTTTCAGGAAACTCCAATGAGGCCATCTCAGCAACCCCTCTGCAGACTCTCCTCCCAGTGGCCAGCACTGGACATGTCCTCACAGGGATGGACTGATCACTCTTCTGTTTAATACTATGTTCATGTTGTCCCCCTCATCCACCAAAACCCACCACTACTTTAAAGAAAAGACTGACTTCTCCAGCCCCTAGGAGGAGATCAGAGTGTTCAGTTAAATCTCTGATTAAGGAGGAGAATGGGGTCCCAGACCCCAGCCAGTGCAAATGGAACATTAGCTCCCAAGAAAAACAGTCTTCAGCTGCTTAAGATCACTGGCTTTTATCTTAAATTTTGGTCTTCTGCAAAGTCAACACAGAACCACCAAAACATAGTAAGAATAACAGAACTTTGAGCATATAGCAGAACTTTTTACCTATCTTTACTTACAGCATATTCTGTGTTAAACAAAATAAAAAAACATGTAAACCCATTGGCATTGGAAAAGGCTTCACTTATTTATTTATTTTTATTATAAATTTATTTATTTTAATTGGAGAAGGCAATGGCAACCCACTCCAGTACTCTTGCCTGGAAAATCCCATGGACGGAGGAGCCTGGTAGGCTGCAGTCCATGGGGTCGCTAAGAGTCGGGCACGACTGAGTGACTTCACTTTTCACTTTCATGCATTGGAGAAGGAAATGGCAATCCACTCCAGTGTTCTTGCCTGGAGAATCCCAGGAACAGAGGAGTCTAGTGGGCTGCCGTCTATGGGGTCACACAGAGTTGGACACGAATGAAGCGACTTAGCAGCAGCAGCAATCACTTTATAATATTGTATTGGTTTTGCCATACATCAGCATGAATCTGCCACGGGTATTATTTATCTGTTTGGTTCCACTGGGCCTTAGTTGTGGCACATAGGATCTAACCATTCCAGTTTGGGGATTGCTCTCTCTCTCTCTCACTGACTCTCTCTCCATCAAAACTTCTGTTTCTGCCCCTCTCTTCTTGGCTTAATCCCTCTTTCAGATTCACTAACCATCCTCTCAGCTTAGTTTCAACAAGAAGCATGATCAGTTCTGAAAACAAAAATGAGAATAACAGGGAAGTTGGGGTATGTAAAGGCAACATATGCCTTGGGTGTTATATCTTTGGTATTCACCAAAGACAAGTATTGTGGATTGAACTGTGTCCCCAAAAGATACGTTGATGTCCCTAATCTCCAGTACCTGTGAATATGACCTTATTTGAAAATAAGTGCTTTACAGATACAATCAAGTTAAAATGAGGTCAGAGTGGATAGTGAAAGTCGCTTAGTCATGTCCGACTCTTTGTGACCCAGGCCAGAATACTGGAGTGGGTAGTAAGAATACTGGAATGGGTTGCCATGTCCTACTCCAGGGGATTTTCTCAACCCAAGGATTGAACCCAGATCTCCCACCTTGCAGACAGATTCTTTACCAGCTGAGCCACCAGAGAAGCCCAAGAATACTGGAGTGGGTAGCCTATCCCTTCTCCAGCAGATCTTCTCGACTCAGGAATCAAACTGGGGTCTCTTGCATTTCAGATGAATTCTTTACCAGCTGAGCTACCAGGAGAGCCCTAAGTCCAATGACACATATCCCTATAAGAAGATAGAGATTTGGAGACACAGTGGGGAAAAGCCATGTGAAAATGGATTAAGGAATTGGAGTGATGTAACTATTAGACAAGGAACATTAAGTATTGCCAGCAACCCCTGGAAGCTCTAAAGAGCTAAGGAAGGATTCTTCAAAGAGCATTAAGAAGAAGCATGGTACTGCCCAGCCCTTGATTTCAGATTTCTAGCCTTTAGCACTATAAGGGAACAAGTTTCAAACCGCTCACTTTGTGGTAATTTGTTATAGCATCCCTAAGAACCTATTATACAAGTAAGCGCAAAGGTCTAGCTAGCTGCAAGAAGTAAAGGAAAATAAATAATTAGGGAAGAATAAAACACAGATTAACTTCCTAACAAATTATCTGGTACATCAGGAAGTTCACACAGGAGACCTAACATCTTACAAGTTATTAGTAACTGTGGTTACTTCCAGTTTACAAATATGTATTGAATACCTCTTCTGGGCCACTGGAAGGTAAATTGACCATGGCTTTACCCTAAAAGCCATGGAGCTTCCCTGGTGGCTCAGGCAGTAAAGCGTATGCCTACAATGCGGGAGAGCTGGGTTTGATCCCTGAGTTGGGAAGAGCCCCTGGAGAAGGAAATGGCAACCCACTCTGGTATTCTTGCCTGGAAAATCCCATGGATGGAGAAGCCTGGTGGGCTAAAGTCTATGGGGTTGCAAAAGAGTAGGACATGACTGAGCGACTTAACTTTCTTACCCTAGAAGGAGTAAAATGCAATGGATGAGCAATAGACATAGGACCACAGGCTCTCAATAAATGTGGAAGGATACTTTCGAGGTAGAGAGAAAGAGAATTTAATATGAACTTGAAGGTCTGGAGAACACTTCCTCCAGAAAATCAAGCCTTGGCTGCGGTCCTGCTCGCTGAGTAGGCATTGGACAAGGGAAGGATGGTATAGAGGGCATCTGAGGCATCTAAAGCATAACCAGCACCAAAGGTGTAATACGGCGTATGATGACCAACCACGTGTTCTGAAGGGGTAAACTTTCATATAGAAGGTAAGCCCAGAGAGGCAAATAGAGACTGGGATATGAAAGGTCTCATGCATCATGCTAATGCAATTGTCCAGACTTTATAGTGTGAAAACAGGAACTAATGGTGGCTTTTAAACTAAGAGGTCAGGATTGCATTTTGCATATTTCACTTTACTGTAGAAGATGAACTGGAGAAAGACAAGGCCTCCTGCACAAAAACTGAAGTGGGAAATGGCTGAGCCAGGAGTGATGTCTCACAGCAGGAAGGGTGAAGCACACTGAGGCTGCGCCCAGCACATGCTGCAGCACTAGAAACACTTTGGGGACTACTGCTTGGCTAGTGAGTGCCTCTCTCCTCTGTGCTGTGCCCTGGTGACAAGCATTCATAGGCTCAGGCTGGTTTGAATTCACAGAGTCCCCATTAGTCACCTCAAAGGAGATTACACTAAAGTCTTACAGGTATCCTCCCTTCTCTATCCTTTTATAATGGAGTGCGTTATCGGTATTTGTATTTGGCCACTAATCCATATCTCTAGAAAAAGTTAAGATGTAGCACTACATTTTTCTCTAATGAATTCATCCTCATGAACTCTATCCATCATAATAGTCTCAAGGAAACAGACTGAAAACTGAAGGAGACAGAATACAGCTTTTCTCAGTGCCAACTATTGATTTCGAATGATCCATCAACTCTTCTTGTGGCAGCAGGTCCTGGGTCACCAGACTGCTAGGCTGTCTTTGCGCGCTGGTGTTGCTGTTCTGCCATGTAGAACTTTCCCATAGCTCTGCTTCTTCACTCACAAAAATTTACACAGTGCTCTCATTTTACCTGTCCAACCTTGTACCTTCTGATGAATGTCAAGTGTTCCATTAATTTCCCTTTGGCTCCGAGTTCACATCCACATAGTATCGTGATTTCCTTATTGTTGTTTAGTCGCTCAGTTGTGTCAGGCTCTTTTGTGACCCCATGGACTATAGCCCACCAGGTTCCTCTGTCTATGGAATTTCCCACATGAAAACACTGGAGCGGGTTGCCATTTCCTTCTCCAAGGGATCTTCCCAACCAAGGGATTAAACTTGTGTCTCCTGTATTGGCAGGCAGATTCTTTACCACTGAGCCATCAGGGAAGCCCCCATGATCTCTTTATCTATTCCTAATTATTCTTGTTGCAGTCCATGGGGACACAAAGAGATGGACATGACTGAGTGATTGAACTGAACTGAATTTTTCTTGACATACAACCTCTTGAAAAGACAAGTAAATGGTTGTCCTTTGCTTTGATGGTGAGATATGCTGTTGCTGCTGCTAAGTCGCTTCAGGCATGTCCGACTCTGTGCGACCCTAGAGACGGCAGCCCACTAGGCTCCCCCGTCCCTGGGATTCTCCAGGCAAGAACACTGGAGTGGGTTGCCATTTCCTCCTCCAATGCATGCAAGTGAAAAGTGAAGGTAAAGTCGCTCAGTCGTGTTCAACTCCTAGCGACCCCATGGACTGCAGCCTACCAGGCTCCTCCGTCCATGGGATTCTCCAGGCAAGAGTACTGGAGTGGGTTGCCATTGCCTTCTCCAGATGGTGAGATATAGAGTAATGCTATTTTCACTGAATACAGCTTTTCTGGGACTTATGTTTACATTAGTCTGTCTACTTCTTACAAAAAAGGATTTGCCAGCAGAAGAAATTGTGTGCACAATTAAAGGATAAATCAATCTTAACCTAGGTGATTTGAGCTACAATAATCCATAAAGAGCCTCAAATTCAAAAAGAACATTTTATCTTCTGTTAACGCTATACTTTGTTTTATTCAAGCTAATAAAAAGTTTATCTTTTTCTATAGCAAGGAAGAATAAGGACTTTTGAGCAGAGTTTTATCTAGTTAAAAAAGAAAATGTACTGTCAAAAGCATAATTTAAATAACATTAATAAAAAGAAATCTGTTTTAGAAAGAAACTCTTCTGTCTCTGACAGAAATTTAACTCCAACTAGCTTAAACAAAATAAAATCCTTACCTTATTCACAACTAGAAATTCAAGGGGTATAGATCAAAGGTGTTGGCTTAAAGCTCAACATTCAGAAAACTAAGATCATGGCATCCGGTTCCATCACTTCATGGCAAACAGATGGAGAAACAGTGGAAACAGTGAGAGACTTTATTTTTTGGGGCTCCAAGATCACTGCAGATGGTGACTGCACCATGAAATTAAAAGACGCTTATTCCTTGATAGGGAAGTTATGACCAACCTAGACAGCATATTAAAAAGCAGAGACATTACTTTGTTAACAAAGGTCTGTCTAGTCAAGGCTATGGTTTTTTCAGTGGTCATGTATGGATGTGAGAGTTGGACCATAAAGAAAGTTGAGCGCCGAAGAATTGATGCTTTTGAACTGTGGTGTTGGAGAAGACTCTTAAGAGTCCTTTGGACTGCAAGGAGATTCAACCAGTCCATCCTAAAGGAGATCAGTCCTGAGTGTTGATTGGAAGGACTGATGTTGAAGCTGAAACTCCAGTACTTTGGCCACCTGATGTGAAAAGCTGACTCACTGGAAACGATCCTGATGCTGGGAAAGATTTAGGGCAGGAGGAGAAGGGGACAACAGAGGATGAGATGGTTGGATGGCATCACTGACTCGATGGACATGGGTTTGTGTAAACTCCGGCAGTTGGTGATGGACAGGGAGGCCTGGCGTGCTGCGGTTCATAGGGTCACAAAGAGTTGGACATGACTGAGTGACTGAACTGAACTGACTGAGATAAAAAAGTCTAAAGTAAAAGTAAAAGTCTAAAGTAAAGTCTAAAGTAATCTTATCAGTTGGATATTCCTCTCTTTCCTTCTTTATGCCTTCTCTGAGTGCCCCTTCTTCCCATAATTCTCATCTCCTTCTACTATGAAAATGTTGGTACATGTAGGGGTAAGCACAGAAACCAATTTTTGCTGGTTGAAATCATTTCAGTTTAAAGGGTAGAAGTAAAGGCATCTCTGTCTAGATAGTCATCTATAAAGTCTGAGAAGTGTGATCAAGTCTGTTGGGCACCTCATCCATTTCCAAGTTAATCACTATGGATATGTAAATGGGAGAAAGTGGTTAATTGTCCCCTTCAAACTACTCCCAGTAGAAATAGAGGCACTATAAAAGAAGAGGGATGATGATATTACCAAAGGGGAGGTGGTGTGCTGAGCTAGGGGAGAGGGGGAGACGGGAGACAAAGAAAGGCTTTATCAGCACTCTGATCCCAGCTGGAGACAAGTATGGGGAAAGGTAGAAATTTTCCCAGCACAGTAAAATCACAAGGAATACAGGAGAACAAACCAAAGAAGCATTGCACCCACTGCTGTGAAAAATGGAGACTCGATACAATTCTTGCTCCTAGCCATGGTTTTCTAATAGAGGAATGAACCTGAGTTTACCAAGTCTGTTTTACATACAAACTAAAATGTTTGGTTGTGCATGTTACCCCCTACCATACAAATTATCTTCAATGGATAAAGTCATGCAATAAATGGTTTCTCCAGAATTTTATGGGTACAGGATTCTTTATCCTAACAGTTTTCTGTTATTTCTTAAGGAACACTGTGACTCTCTTACTCATTTATATATCTAGTTAAAAAAAATAGACAAAAGGACCAACTTATTAGTCTTTGCTTCTTCTGGTACATCTTCCTAGTGCCAGAAAAGATACTCCTAGCCTCCAGATCTTCAGAATACTAACTCCATACCATTCATAAGAGACAGCATATTTTGTATTGAATTCTAGCTAAATATTGTAGTTTTACATATCCTATTTAGAAAATTTCTGAAGAACATCTACTAAAAAGACAGAGCAGTAATAGCTAATTTTGAGCAACCACTATGTGTCAAATTATATGCTAATTCTGGGTGTATAAACATATATTTGTATAGATGTGTATATATGTAAATGTATTTGTGTCTGTATTACTTGAAATATACCTAAAAGATAGCTATGTCCCATTTTTAGACGAAAAAACTGTGGGTCCAAAGGTAGAATTATCTTGTCTATGATTAACTACTGATGAGAGGCAGAGCTGAGATTTGAAGGCCCATATGTGTTGCCCCAAAGCTCCTAGAACAGTTGGGAGGGGGCATGATTAGAGAGACATAGTTTATGGCTATGGTGCAGTTCAAGAAGATCATGGCTTCAACCGTGGTGATGCCGGGAACATGGAGAAAACTAAAGTGGGTTTAAGGATACTATAAGTTAGCATCAACAGATCTTGACATGAAAGTTCAGCTCTGCTCTATTCACAGTGTTCCAGCCTTTTGAAGTCCCTAGAAAACACACCTTGCGTGAGGATAAACGTTGGGGAGGAAGATGTTATAAGCGGCTCTGAGAATTTAACCCTATTCTGTTGAGGAACCTCTCCTAAATCAAAGAAGCTGGGAAAGGACACTGGTAGGTCAATGTCTTAGGCACTCACTCTCTTAACGAGCACAGGAAAGCTTAGGAGAGGGACAGAACCCTGGTCATGCCATTCCTTCAGGCCTTAGACTGAAAGACAGGGTATTGGGGCAGGAATCTTTGAGATTAAACAATTAGTATCTTTGGAGTAATGAACCTGAGACTGAACAGAAATTCCCCCAACTCCACTAACTTTAAGCCCCAAAAGATGTCTGAGTCCCTGGCCTGGATCACCATGAACTTCATGTTCCCTTTCCTCTTTGCCTGTTACTTTTGCCTCCAGTTTGCCTATGAACATGTAGATACTCTCACTATACTTCTAACCTTTCAGATAATGAATGCAAATTTAAACACAGATTTTACTTATTGAAAGGCATTAATCATTTTAAACTGTATTAATGAATAACTAATTAACGTTGGGGAAATCTTGTTAAATTTCCAAAATCAAATTTAACTTTTATATGACAATGATACTCCGTCATCCATTAAACTGGTAGTAATTATCTATTAGTCTAGTGACATTCAGTACCACAGAAAGGTTGTATATTAAATGGCTTCTATTCTGGGGGCCATCTCCAGACTAGAAATGAAAAAAACAAAATAAAAGAATTTGAGTTGTATATGTATAGACTGGATTCAAGATTGATAGCAGCAATGTAAGATGTGACACAGTTCCTTCCACAAACATTTTCTTCCTCCTTCTCTCTCGACCATACTTCCTGTCCTTCCTCTTTCTTTCTCTTTCTCTGTCCTTCTATTCTTCCATCCTCCTTTTCCTTTTGCCTTTATTAATAAACAACATTTCCTTATATTCTTTCCAAAGTAATCCAGTAGAGGGCGAATGTTCTTTGCTTAAATTTTATAAATCTTTATGAAAGTGAGTTTAAGTAAACCCTGCCTTCCTCTTTCTTTGTGTTACAAATAGAGGATTTTCACACTTTCCTGGGTTCCTGAATGTCCCCTCTTTTCTTGCAGTAATCCGTGGTTAACAAACCTACATAAACACACCAAGAAATGATTATCTTTTTTTATTAGCAATTTGTTTATTGTTTCTAAATAAAAATGTGCTCCATGAGACATATTAAAAAAAAAAGTTAAAGATGAAGTAATCCCCGTATCTAATTTTATGTTGTTATAAAACTCCTTCCTATAAATGTGTAAGTAAACATCATATAGTAAAGTTGGGAAATCAAAGCCATAAATTAATAGTGAACAAGCAGAGACAAAGCAGCACTAAAAAAGTAGTTGCCTTAAAGCTTATAAAAGTTATGGCTCAATTTTAATCAGCATAATGTGCTTGCATTGTATTTATGTGTGAGCAGTAGTTTTACCCTATTCAGAGAATGCTTCTGGGAGATACACTGTGGAATTACATGTGAAATTGCCAGAAGCTCTGGGTCAACAAAATTCTTTTTCACTAATGCTTACATTAGAGAAAATATAGTATACCTTTATGTTTCTCATTTTAAAAAGAATTTAAAAATTTAACTAATTTTTAAGAGAAATCACCTAGTCATTTCACTCTCCAGGTCTCCTGGATGACTATTTCATACTTCCTCCTGTCTTTGCAAATCCCCAACATTCCTTTCCCTATGACATTAAAGCAGTCAGGAAAAAACTAGAAAAGCTCCACCCACTCCAGCCATTGCATCAACACATCTCAGAAGGTCTATACCCTCGTGTTCGTTCTTACCTCCAGTTTCTATTGATTTTTTTCCTTCTTCCACCAAAATCCAGCCCCTCTTCTTGTACTCTGGATTCTAAAGGTGTGTGTGTGTGTGTGTGTGTGTGTGTGAGTGTTTGCATGTGTGTGTGTTAGTTGCTCAGTCATGTCCAACTCTTTGTACCTGCATGGACTGTAGCTCTCCAGGTTCCTCTGCCCATGGAATTCTCCAGGTTAGAATACTGGAGTGGGCTGTCATTCTCTTCTCCAGGGGATCTTCCCGACCCAGGGATTGAACCTGGGTCTCTGTATTGCAGGCAGATTCTTTACCATCTTAAGCCATCAGAGAAGCCCATTCTGAAGTGTACTTCTCTCTATTTCTCAAACACTCCACACTTGTTCTTATCTCACAGGCTTAGTGTTCGGTATTACCTTACCAAGAAATCTCCTTTTTCCAGATGACGACACTACCCCTGCTCATCTTGCTCAGTGGTATAACCTCAGTACCCCACTTCCTATGTTGCTGCCTCCACAGAAGCAAACCTGATGTCCACTAGCTTGCATTATGTCTCCACAATATTCTTCTATAAACTAGCATATCATTAAAAAAATTGTACTTATTATATAGCACCCCATCCTAGAATAAGCTCAGTGATGACAAGCATTATTCATTTTGTATTTTATTCACTGATCTATGTTGCCAGTTTCTAACACAGATCATGGGCACTATAGATGGTTTAAAATATTGCTGAATGAATAAGTTAGTATCCCCAAGTACTCGTGTTTAATCCATACCAATGTAATTGCTGGATCTGCTGGCAGACCCATTTAAAATTTGAGAGTTTCTTATAAATTCTTCTCTAAAATGATCAAACCATTTTAAAGTCCTATAAATAGTATGAGACTATGTGCTTCTCTACAATTTAATAAACAGTTTTCATAGCTAAGTTTTAAAAGTCTTTGACAGTCTAATAACCCAAAAAAATCTTAATTTGTTTTGAGTTGCATTTGCTATATTGCTTGTTGGGTTAAGCATATTTTCCTGTCTTTGCCGGTGATTTGTATTTCTTAATGAGTAGCCTGATTTTCTAGGCAATCTTTAAGAATTACAGACTTATCCTTTTGTCCCTTATATATGCTAAACATGTGACCAGTTTTGAAATAAGCAGGACTCTAGGGGGTTAATTCATTTTCACTCTTGCTTTCTCTTTACTTAAATGAAACTTGTTCTTCCCTAGCTGCTGGGTGAAAAATTGGGTAACTTCATTTCTAGTCATGTTTCAGTTCAGTTCAGTCGCTCAGTCGTGTCCAACTCTTTGTGAACCAATGAATTGCAGCACGCCAGGCCTCCCTGTCCATCACCAACTCCCGGAGTTCACTCAAACTCATGTCCATCAAGTTGGTGATGCCATTCAGCCATCTCATCCTCTGTCATCCCCTTCTCCTCCTGCCCCCAACCCCTCCCAGGATTGGAGTCTTTTCCAATGAGTCATTCTTCGCATGAGGTGGCCAAAGTACTGGAGTTTCAGCCTCAGTATCAGTCCTTCCAAAGAACACCCAGGGCTGATCTCCTTCAGAATGGACTGGTTGGATCTCCTTGCAGTTCAAGGGACTCTTAAGAGTCTTCTCCAATACCACAGTTCAAAAGCATCAATTCTTTGGCGCTCAGTTTTCTTCACAGTCCAACTCTCACATCCATACATGACCACTGGAAAAACCATAGCCTTGACTAGACGGACCAAATAGCATAGATTTAGTAAAGTGTACAAATAGTACAGATTTGGAAAATGCAAACAGTATATAGATAGTATAGAAACAGCACAGATTTACAAAGTGTACTTTCTCATTTGATACTCAAAACTCTGAAACTGGCTTGAAGGTTGAGCCTATCTGGGCTCTGTCTGAGCTGTACAGGGAAGCCACAGTTAGAAAAAAAAGGGATGTGGCTGGCTTTTGCATTCTTTATTCTATTCTCCCAGCTTTACTAACTTTAATTTCTAGCCCCTGTAGGACTGAGGTATTGGAGAGAGGAGGAAGGGAATGAAGGGGGCAGGGGTTAGCAAAATACTCTTAACTGATAGATACTGCAGTAAGATGAGGTGGAGTTTTCTCTGCTTGGCAGACGATTAAAGCAGACTCTCACGTGGAACTTGCATGGATTCTGTTGGGCTCTCTCATCTCTTTTTAAAAATGTTTATTTACTTATTTTTGGTTTTGCTGGGTCTTCATTGCTATGCACGGGGCCTACTCTAGCTGTGGTTTGCAGGCTTCTCATTGCAGTGGTTTCTCTTCTTAACAGAGCCAGAGCACTGGCTCTTGGGTGCATGGGCTTCAGTAGTTGTGGCACATGGGTTCAGTGTTTGGGGCTCTGGGCTCTAGAGGATGGGCTCAATAGTTGTGCTGCGTGAGCTTAGTTGCTCTGAGGCATGTGGAATCTTCCCAGACCAGGATTTGAACCCGTGTCTCCTGCTTTGGCAGTTGGATTCTTAATCACTGACCCACCAATCAAGTCCTGGCCTTCTGATCTTTTGACCTGTGCAAATGCCTGGGAATCCTGCAGTAACTCAGCTCTAGTTACTTTCCATTAGGGTTTGATTGACCTTCATGGACAGGTCCTGAAATGCCTCCACTCAACCTATTTCCAAACTATGACCCAGATCCTGGTCACTCATGAGTCAGACACATTCTGGGAGAACAAACTAAACCTAATGCAACAGCAACTTCTGTGCTGCCTCACAAGCCCACTTCTCAACCTTGACATTTCTCAGGAGAGAATCAGGCACAATTGTCACTTTTAAGTGCAACGGACATTTTGTAGGTTCTCCTCTTGAGCCACCAGTCTTGAGAGTGGTCTTGAGAAGTGTATTTTCTCATGAAGGAAACCACAGTGGGATTTTTCAGTACTCTAAGAGTTCACTTGAGACATCCTTTTTATAAACACGAGTTTCTCTTGCGGCTCAGACAATAGAGAATCTGCCTGCAATGGATCCCTGGGTGGGGAAGATCTCCTGGAGAGGGACTGGCTACCCACTCCAGTTTTCTTGCTTGGTGAATTACATGGACAGAGGAGCCTGGCAGACCGTAGTCCACAGAGTCACAAAGATCTGAATACAACTTAGTGAGTTTCCCAAGTGGTGCTTGTGGTAAAGAACCCGCAGGAGACATAAGAGCTGAGAGTTTGATCCCTGGGTTGAAAAGATCCCCTGGAGAAGGGCGTGGCAATCCACTCTCATATTCTTGCCTGGAGAATCCCATGGACAGAGGAGCCTGGTGGGCTACAGTCCATAGGGTCACAAAATTAGCTTGTCTTTTTTGCTGTATTTTCATCCCATTACATCTTAAAATTTTTATACAATTAAATGTCTCAATATTTTCCCTGCAGTGTGTATCTTGTTCAACAACACCATGCTGAACTCAAGGTAATAAAATACCCCTATTTCCTTCTATATATTTTATTGATTAGTCCACTTATAGATAAATATTGATTCCATCTGTGATTTATTTTGATACATTTTGTAATGTAGGTCATCTAATTTTATTTTTTCCTAAATGAAAGCCAACCGCTGTCAAACTGGTTGTGTTTTCCCCACCAATGAGAAATGCCACCTTTATCACATATTTAATTCCTGCTGCTGCTGCTGCTGCTGCTAAGTCGCTCCAGTTGGGTCCGACTCTGTGTGACCCCAAAGACGGCAGCCCACCAGGCTCCCCTGTCCCTGGGATTCTCCAGGCAAGAACACTGTCAAATCTGATCAAGCAGGTATTTTTTTCCTTAGTGAATAATGGGTATTATATATTTTAAAAGGCCATATAATCTAATTACTGAACTGATCTAATTACTCAACATGTCTATTTTACATGTTTCCATAAATTCTACAGAACAGTCAGCAGTCATTATCTAGGCACCTTAATCATTTTCTGGCTTTTTAATAAGCTTAAAAATAGGATAATATGTAGGCTTAGGTCTTTGGAAAACTGTGAAATCATTTATAAATTTATACATTATTCTTTTTTATCTTCCCTTATTATGACAATATATTTTAAAAAATTTTTAGACAACCTACAGAATGGGAGGAAATATTTGCAAACAGTGCAGCCAACAAGGGGTTAATTTCTAAAAACCACAAATAGCTTAAACAGCTCAAATATAAAAAAAAACAAACGACCTAATCAAAAACTAGGCAGAAGACCTACATAGACATTTCTCCATAAAAGACATACTTACAGCCAATAAGCACATGGAAAAGATGCTTAATGTTGCTAATTATCAGAGAAATACAAGTCAAAACTAAAACAAGGTATCATTTCACACCTTTTAGAATTACCATCATCAAAAAGTCAACAAATAATAAATAATAAATTTGTTTAAATAATAAATAAATAAAACCTGAAGAGGTTATGGAGAAAAAGGAACCTTCTAGCACCATTGATAATATAAATTATCAATGTGAATTGGGGGGCACTATGGAGAACAGTATGGAGGTTTTTAAAAAACTAAATTCAGAGTTATGATATGATCCAGAGATCCCACTCTTGGGCATATATCTGGAAAAGACAAAAATATCTAATTCAAAGAAAATGTATGTACAGTTCACAGCAGCACTATTTGCAATAGTCAAGACATGGAAGCAACCTAAGTGTCCATGGACACATGAGTGGATAAAGAAGATGTGATTTTTATGTACACACACACACACACACACACACACACACACACACACACACACACACAATGGAATATTACTCAGCCATAAAAAGAATGAAATAATGTCATTTGCAGCAACATGGATGAACCTAGAGATTATCATACTAAGTGAAATAAGGCAAATAAAGAAAGACAAATATATGAAATCATTTACACGTGGAATCTTAAAAAGTACTGATACTAATGAATTTATTTACAAAACAGAAATAGACTCACAGACATTAGAAACAAAAGAGAAAGCAGGGGGAGAGATAAATGAGGAATTGGGGATTAACAGATACACAATACTATATGTAAAAATAGAAAAGCACAAGGACCTACTGTATAGCACAGGGAACTATATTCAATATCTTGTGATAACATATAGTGGAAGGATTCGGAAAAGGAATCTATCTATATAGCTAACTGAATCACTTTGCTGTATACCTAAAACATTGTAAATCAATTGTACTTCAGTAAAAAAAAAAATTCTGAGCCAACTGTCACTGTAAAACATAGCCTTAATTAAAGTCTCATATCCATTTCCAAACATTATACTCAATAAGATAAAATTTATCCATTACAAGCTGCCTATTTTAAAATTAGCTTTATGCAAGAAAATTATGTATGACCTACTATTTCATCCCAAAATATTACATAGTTTAATAAATGTCAACTCTCCACTTCTTTGACATTATATCTACATTTGGTTTGAAAGACCAAAAGGGAAAAAAATCTGATTTCAACAAATTTGTCTTAAATTCAGCTGAGTCTGCTGAGTTGTGATAATGGAATGACATGATGAAATGACACAAATATTGTTATACTGCGATAAATAGGATTGTGTTTTCCCCTGAGGAGGGAAAAAAACAGAGGCTAGCAATATCAGAAAATTTTATTTTTGTCAGTTTCATTCTGCAGGTAGCTTTTATATATTTTTATATTTTAAAATATGATGCACAATGAATGCACTGAGCAGTTCATACCTAGCCCAGTAGTTAAAAACTGAAATAACACCAATTTCCTTTTAGTAGACTACTATAAAGAAAGCTCTCCTTAGATTACAAACATAATGAGAATATTGCACAGCATGCTGTCAACTGCACATTTGTCTAATAACAAATCCTTCTAAAAATGAAGAGTTAATTAAAAATTACCCAGCAATCTGTTACCTAGAAGTTTGAGGTCAGGCTTGGAGGATAAAAACTGGAAAATTCCTCTATCATAGACTTGAATTACCATAAGGTTTCAGGAGATATATATTTGACCACTGACTGCATATTTTTCAAAGGAAATATAAAAGAAATTTTAGGAAAGCCTTGTTCTCAGACAGGAGTCAAATCTAGTTCTTCAATAATCTCATTTAAATTAAGGTGAAAGTGCAAAGTTCAAGACATCTTAGTTCCCTGACCAGGGATTGACCCACACCCTCGGCAGTGACAGCTCAGAGCCCTAGCTTCTGGACCACAAGGGAATTCCAAAGGACGCTGATTTGATGATTAGAGGAAGGTGAAGAAGACAGGGGTAATGACAGTAGGCAGGCCAATTCCAAATTTTATACACATTTAAACCTGACAAGTTTTAATAAGACACTTCCTTATTGTTTCTTTTCTTTCTTTCTTTTTTAAATGAAATAAAAGCCCATCAATTCATATACAGTCTCTTCTTGTACAGAATCAGAGGAGAAATTGGTGCCTCAAAGAAACTTTGGTCATTGTTAATGGTGTTTCATGAGCTATCAGACCTCCACACACATAACAACTGTCTGCTCTTTCTGCCCTCTGACTCCTGTGCTCCAGCCAACTAGATAGCTGTCTCGGGCCTTCCTGTCAAGTTAAACTCATGGATCTGATTTGTGTTGGTCCTGCTACCTCAAATGTTTTTCGATTACTAACACGAAGAATGCAGGTTAGAGGCAGGTGTAAAAGCTATAATCCTAAGGAAAGTGGACTGATAATATTTATTTTGTATTTAATAAATGCCATTGATTGTGCTAAGTGCTTCGTGTAACTCATTATAACATCTGATACAGTAAGCACTCTTTTTTAAAAAATTAAATTGTCTATATATATACACACATATAAAACACTTTAAAATTTGTATTGGAGTATAGCCAATTAACAATGTTGTGATAGTTTCAGGTAGACAGCAAAGGGACTCAGCCATACACATAAACATATACATTCTTCCCCACACTCCCCTCCTATCCAGGCTGCCACATAACATTGAGCTGTGTTCCCTAGAGGTAAGCACTCTTATTATTGCCACTTTTTGAAACTGGGATACAACCCAAGGTGTCACAACTTATCAGGAGGACTGCCTGGAACCCTTGCTCTGAAACACGTTCTCTGGCTTCTCCCATGTCCTTGGGAACTGAACTGTAACAGAAAGGATGCTACCTCCCACCTGTGTATTCTTTGAGTCAAAGTACAGAGGGGCCCAGGACAAAAAGTAGGTGGTTAAGTGCTACTCTCTGAAGGTAAGGACAAAGGTAAGAGTAATTATGACTCCCAGTTTGTTGAAAGAAGACAGGGATGGGTGAGTAGAGGATAAACTACTTGAGCAATCCAGTGATGCTAACCAAATTACTTCACCCCTCATGCCCGCAGGCATTTTATAATGCCAGGATAACTTACATAAAGTTCACAGACTAGAAGTTTTCAGAGTCCAGAAACAATTTCAGAGCACTACCATTTTCTCAACAAAGGCTCAGAGTCTGAGTTGAAGAATGATGGAGATAGAATTGGCACCAAATTCAAGACAGATTTGTAACTTTTCAGTATCCACCTAAATTGAGAAAATATTTGGAGTAATGTTTTATAGCATTTTTGCAAAATAAAAATAAGAAACAAATAATAAAAAGATATGAAAAATAACATTTTATAAAATTTTGCTTTAGAAATTTTGACTAGCAATTCAGCTAGATAGGCAGAATTTGCCTGACCCTGTAAGCTCTACTGGGATAAGATAGAACTTCATTATTTGGACTTATTCATTCATTTGACACTTATTTTTTGAGGGCTCTCTAGGTGTTGGGAATAAAATTGTAAACAAGACAGATACATTTTTTGGTTTTGTGAAATTACAGTAAGAGAGACAGGTAATAAACCAGTAATTGATGAAACAAACTATGATATGGGTGGTTAGAAGGTAGATAACAATAAATGCAAAGCATTGGTGGATAATACATGGAAATTTATTTGAGAGCTGAGGCTATCTGAGTAGGTGACATTAAAACTGAGACTTGAGTAAAAAGATGGAATTAGCCCTGGGAAACTCTGGAAGGCTGTTCCCAGGAAAAGTTCTTGTGCAAAACCTCTGAGGTGAAGAATCAGAAAGCAAGTGTGATGGGAGGGGTGTAGTGCATGAAATGAAGCTAAAGAACAGGCAGGGCCAGACAACACTTCAGCACATTAAAGCTCAGAATCAATATGTACATTTAATTTTAAGTACAATTCAAAACAAATGGAAGGTTGCAAACAGTGATCCTATTTTTCTTTTCCAAATCAGGATATTTTTAAGAAAGGAAGGTATCTTTCCTAATTAAGGTATCAGGGCAACAGGTACAAATTGGAATCATTCTAAGCAAAGTGTGTCCAATATGTTCATCATATTTTTAAAGAGGTGGTGAGCCATGACCTGATTGAGATGTTCAAGGATTACTCTGAATGCTGAGCAGTCAAGGAGAAGGGGACAAGAGATGGTTGGATGGTGACATCGACTCAATGGACATGAGTTTGAGCAAACTCAGGGAGATAGTGAAAGGCAGGGAATTCTGGAGTGCTGCTGTCCATGGGGTCACAAAGAGTTGGACACAGGAGAGTGATTGAACAACAACAAAGAATGGAAGGAGGGAGAATGATTAAAAAGTTTTTTTCATTAACCTAGAAGGGAAAGAATGGTAGCTTTCATGAGTTTGGAAGTAGTGAAAATTTTATTTCACTGAGCAAACACATGTGCCAGCATTGAGTGATATACCTAAATGTAGAGGCAACAGGATTTGCTAATAGGGAGCAGAAAACTTCTAACCAAGAGGGGTCACGGACAGAGAGGAGAGAACAATGGCTCCTAGTTTTCTGGCCTCAGAAATTAGGTGGATGCATTGGGTTAAGTCAGCATCCTGGGTGGGAAGGGAATGAGAGTTCTCTTTTGTTCATGGTAAGTCAGTGATCATTCTTACAGTAGTCACTTAGCAATGGTTTTTCCAGTAGTCATGTACAGATGTGAGAGTTTTACCATAAAGAAGTATAAGCACTGAAGAATTGATGCTTTTGAACTGTGGTGCTGGAGAAGACACATCCAACCAGTCCATCCTAAAGGAAATCAACCCTGAATATTCACTGGAAAGACTGATGCTGAAGCTGAAGCTCCAATACTTTGGCCACCTGATGAGAAGAGCCGACTCACTGGAATGCTGGGAAACATTGTAGGCAAAGAAGAAGAGGGTGGCAGAGGATGAGATGGTTAGATAGCATTACCAACTCAATGGACATGAATCTGAGCAAACTCCATGAGATAGTGAAGGACAGAGGAGCCTGGCATGTTGCAGTCCATAGGGTAGCAAAGAGTTGGGCATGACTTAGTGACTGAACAATTAAGGGATGCTTATTCAGCATCCAATTAGAGATGTCAAGTAGTCAGTTGGGATATGAGTTTTAAATTCATTTGAAGACATGGTTAAAGGTATATATTTAGCACTCATCAGTCTATCAGAGAAGGCAATGGCACCCCACTCCAGTACTCTTGCCTGGAAAATCCCAAGGACAGAGGAGGCTGGTGGGCTGCAGTCCATGGGGTCCCTAAGAGTTGGACATGACTGAGCGACTTCACTTTCACTTTTCACTTTCATGCACTGGAGAAGGAAATGGCAACCCACTCTAGTGTTCTTGCCTGGAGAATCCCAGGGACGGGGCAGCCTGGTGGGCTGCCATTTATGGGGTCGAGCAGAGTCGGACACGACTGCAGCAGCTTAGCAGCAGCAGCAGCATCAGTCTATGGACAGTATTATTGCAGTTGCCTGATCTTTGTTTTCTTAGTCTTTACTGATCCTCAGGATCCCTAAACAAATTGAAAAAGTCAAGGTCATATTTAGTACGTGGTTTCCCAGAGTCTGGCCCTCCAAACAGATCAGAATCAAACTTGGTATTTGTGTATAATTCATCTTTGGATGTCCAGTGCTTTATCTGACATGGCACATGGTGGAGCCATGGAAACTGCGTTGTGAACAAGCTCTCTGGGGATTCAAGTGCCCACCAAGTTTCTGAAGCACCACCTTCATTGTTGCCATAGCATCATATGAGTATTCAAAGAGGCAGAGAGAAGCAGGCAGTTATGTTCCTTGTGCTGGCGGAGTTTTTGATGATGGGGGTGGAATGGGGGTGGAGGAATATGGTTCTTTTATTAGTGCCTTAATTTTGTCATTATTATCACTGTTACTTATTTTTATCCCCTGAAATGTTATTTGGACTCTATTTTGTTTCACCTTAATGCAGTATAATAGAGTGGTCCTCAAAGTCGGAAGACAGAGGGATCAAGGCACAGGCTTTACTAAAAACATAAACTTAATGATCAATTTGGGTTAAAAAGTTATGCTCAGAATCTTTAGTTTTAACAAGAACCTCAGATACTTCCAAAACTTCGATTCCCTAGGTGATTCAGCACAAATTCCTGCTCTGAGTTTCCACATGAGGGCTTCTAATCACTTGATGTGGAAACCCTATTATTTGGATATGTTCAAGTACAGTGTTTGATTTACATTACATTACAGCTCCATCTGTTTGTTCTCCTGTTATGGTTAAAGAAAGAGATTAATGAGAGTAAACAGCTGGGTTCTACATTCACTTTCTGAAAATTAAAAAAAATATCAAACTTTAGTTGGTTTCATGGGAACCTTATTATAGTCTCAAGAAAAGAAGCTCTCTTCCTGTTAATCTTTAAGTAAATTTTCCCAAAATATGCCAATGTCAAAAAGATCCTCTCAGATGAAATGTTCAAGTGAAAATATTTTTCAGCACTCCATGTTAAGCTGCTACTCATTGTTAGCTTTATGCATTGCATCAGTGTTCCAGGTCTAAATTTAATAATTCTGAGAGTATGGTAAACCTGAACAGATTATCTAAAGGAAAAAGATAGATGCAAAGATGGAAATAAGCTACTTAACATAAGTGGAAAAGCACACTTGACTATTATTATTAATAATTCATTCTATTTTTAGGCACATCATAATTTTAAAAGCTCTTACATATCCATTACTTATTTTTCTTATAGTAGTCCTGTAAAGTAGGAGGCAATTATCATTTCCACTATGTAAGTAGAGTTCTAAGAAAATAAGTGACTTTCCAGTAAGTGCTAGATCTTAGAGCTTAAACTCAAGTATCTTTTACCCAAGGCTGGAGTGTTGTACAAAATACCTGCATGACCTTGCCAAAATAAATTTGGTCATTCTTTTTTGTTTGTTTGTTTTTAAGATGATGTCTCCAGATCACACTTCTCTTTTAAAAAATTTATCTATTTATGGCTGCACTGGATCTTTTAGCTTTGCACGTGCTTTCTCAAGGTGTGGCTAGTTCATTGTGGGGTCAGAGCTTTCACTGCAGTGACTTCTCTTGTTTTGGAGCACAGGCTCTAGGCACAAGAGCTTCAGTAGTTTAAGCTCATGGGCCCTAGAGGGTGCGGGTTTCAGTCGCTGCAGCGTGCGGGCTCTCAGTAGTTCTGGCTTGCAGGCTCTAGAGCACAGCATCAGTGATTGTGGCACGTGGGCTTAGCTGCTTTGCAGCATGTGGAGTCTTCCAGGACCAGTCTCCTGCATTGGCAGGTGGACTCATCCACTGTGCCACCAGGGAAATCTTAAATGTGACCATTCTTTTCTTTGACATTTGAATCAGAAATTCCCCTGTTTGCCAGCTGTTTGTGAAGTGCTAATAAACGGCCTTAGACAAGCCCTCCTGAGTGCATCAACCTCTTTTTCAATAAAATCAGAAAGTATATTTTTCATGACACTTTTGATGCAAAAAACACACCTCAAACTGGCTTAAGTAGAAAGGGAAACGTGTGCGTGTGCATGTGTGCGTGTGTGTGTGTGCGTGAGAGGGAGTTCCGGAATTTATTGTCTTACATGAATGAAAATTCAAGGAATAGGAAATTTTTGGGTAAAGTTAGATCCAGGATTACACATAATGCTGGAAATTATGTGTAATAATTTGGATTTATTTCCAATGCTTGGTCAGCTCTGTTCTACCCAATGATGGGGTTCAACTATCTTTTCATGAAGGTCTGTGGAAGATTCAGGCTTTATTTTCAAATCTCCATGTCAAGGAGACATGCCTCCTCAGTTCATGGTATCCCAGCAAAGTTCTAGGTGTACCTTCTGTTGACTGAATCAACGGTCTGGGGAGGAGGATATATTGCTCTGACAGCTTATGAAGGGCAGGTCCTTACCCCTGCTTACCCATCAGCTGGAGGCTGCAGGCCACCACCCACACTGGGGACAAGGAATGGCTAGATACTTCCACTACATTGAGAACATCAAAAAATATTAAGTGTAATTTTCTTCTACCTTAGCATTTCCTGAGAAATGATGATAC
Organism: Tragelaphus eurycerus; assembly: GCA_935064755.1. NCBI lineage: Eukaryota > Metazoa > Chordata > Mammalia > Artiodactyla > Bovidae > Tragelaphus > Tragelaphus eurycerus. The sequence goes on from CAKXYN010000001.1 coordinate 42,581,790, forward strand.
TAACTTGTTTCACCATTATGAAAATTCAGGAGTTTTAGGACTTGGTAGTCTCAGTGGGCTTATGACCACCAGTCTTCTGTGTACAAGTGGGTGACCCAAACATTTATAGATTAACTGATTTACAAATTAGTTTTAGAAAATAAAAGAAAGAGTCACTTCAGTCATGTCTGGCTCTTTGTAACTCCATGGGCTACAGCCCTCCGAGCTCCTCTGTTCATGGAATTCTCCAGGCAAGACTACTGGAGCGGGTTGTCATTCTCTTTTCCAGGGAATCTTTCGGACCCAAGGATCAAACTCAGGTCTCCTGCATTGCAGACAGTTTCTTTACTGTCTGAGCCACCAGGGAAGCCCCCATAAATTAGTTTACTGCCATTTAAACAGGTGAAGGAGGGGATGGAATAGGTGGAACATAGAAAGTTTTGGAAATTCCAAAAGCTCTAATGCTTTGAACTTGGACTGTGAGGGGCTATTACAGTCAATCACTGTAATACATTTATTATACGGTGGTGCTTGAACATGTCCATTGCCAGACAAAGCTCAGATTTATAGGCAATCATACATTATGTATCAGCTATAAAGAAAAGGTTTATGCTATTGCACTAAATTTCAAGAAGATAAAAAACCTGACAAAGAGGATACTACACTTAAAAAAAAAAAAAGAATTAAAAAAAAAAAAAAAAAAACCTGTAGCTTATGTTCAACCCTTTGCAGTTGCTTCAGCTCAGCAATCAGCTATGTATTTGTGTTTAGGTTCTTACAAAGCACATTGAGACACTAATAGTAGTTTTTAGAAGCAAAAGTGCTGTCTAGAAGGAAGAAAGCTTTTAGTTCAGAAGAAATTGAGTTCATTTTTCATTTTAAAGTTTTGAAGGTTTTAGTGTTACTAAGCCCTAGGACCACCCTAAGATAAGAACATCAATCCTAAATAACGGTACATCTTGGTATTTTAGTTAGATGGCAGTGCAAGCATCAGAACCCAATTTTTAAAGAGCAATTATTATTACTAGAGAATTAAAGACTGTCAGATAATACTAGCGTAAGTTTTTAAATATTAGGGATTCTCACCCTTCACAAAAAGACAGTAAAACTAAGAGCAAGATGAGATTAAAATAATACTTGTCACCGCAAATTCCTTGCTGGGTGAGTCATCTTACTTGAAGAGTAAAGACAAGTTAAACACTAGATAAAATATATTGCCCTGGACTACCAAATAATATGCAGCTGAAATTCAGTAAGTGCTCAAAAGGAATCTCAAATAAATGGAAAATTAATTTTTAAAAGGAAGAGATCAGAATGCTAACTTTTAATGTGTCTACATACATTTTCAACATGAAAAAGTGTCTCTGGTATAAATAAATACACATTTATTCGTCCATAATGAAACAGCAGTATTTGCTCCCTCTATCTGGTAGAGGGCTTCCTTGGTGGCTCAGTTGGTAAAGAATTCGCCTGCAACCCAGGAGACTCAGGTTCAGTTCGTGGATGGGAAAGATCCTCTGGAGAAGGAAATGGCAACCCACGCCAGTATTCTTGTCTGGAAAATCCCATGGAGAGAGAAGCCTGGCGGACGACAGTACATGGGGTTGTGAAGACTCAGACACAACTTAGCGACTAAACCACCACCACCACATTTTATCTAACCAGTTGTTGATTAGTTAAACATTTTTAACTAATTTAAAAATGTTAAACATTTTTTTGTGCAAATTTTTCCTATTAAAAATAACGCTGTACCTAGGACCCCAATTTATATATTAAGCACACAACTGCAAATACATCTGTGGGGTAAATTCTTAACAGAGAGATTGCTGCACTGTATAATTATCCACTCTTTTTAATTGATTAAAAGGCATTAAAGGTGCTCATACAAAAGAAAAAAAAATCTTTCAGGCAGTGACAGTGAGCCAAATATATATCAAAGGTAATTCTCTAAAAAATACTCAGGATTTTAGAGTATTTGGGTTAAGTCTTTATTAGTCTTACTTCTCAGGAAATATGGTATAGAGACTGGCAGGGGATTTTAATGAGCACATTCATTAATCAGATTCTACCTATGCTTCTTGTAAAATCATGGCTATTTTTTTAGTTTAAAAATTAATGTTGATTATATGTTGCAATATATAAAAGTGAACTTGAGAATTATTTATTTTTGATATGTAAGATAAATGAATCTAATTATCCTGGTAAACCCCTAAAATAGTGATTGGACAATAGAAGGTACTCAATACATGAAAATTATTGAAATAATTTATTCATGATCTAGACACTTGAAAACCATAGCAAGCCTCAGTTGGAGACCCAAAGGGGCTTGCTTACTTCAGCAAGTCTGGCTTGTTTCCTCCCCCAGAGCTTCCTGGTTTATAGGTTTGTAACTAAAACCTGATTTACCAGCAGAACATGGTAGTTTGTGGGACAGAATCACAGAAGGATCAGGGAACAGATTCACAGTACTCACACATGTGAGACTGAGGTATAAAAGATGATGGCAAATATAGTAGTTCACAGTGAGAGTTATAAACTTTTGGGACTGCTGAACGACATCTCAGGTATTCTCTACTGAGGGTTCTCAGATTTCCTCCCCCATAATTTTTAGGGGAATTATGTTATTCATTTGAAATTCAGCCAACTCTCAGAAAATTTTTTTCAGCTTTATTGGGATATGATTGACAGATCATATTATGTAAGGTTAAGGGGTAAAATGTGATGATTTGATACACATATATAGTGAGAAAATTACCTTTTAGAAAATGTGAACAGTAAGATAATTAGTCTTTTAATTTCATGGCTGCAGTGACCATCTGCGGTGATTTTGAAACTAAAACATGTTTGCTCCTTGGAAGAAAAGCTATAACTAACATAGACAGCATATTAAAAAGCAGAGACATTACTTTGCCAACAAAGGTCTGTCTAGTTAAAGCTATGGTTTTTCTAGTAATCATGTATGGATGAAGAGCTGAACTAAAAAGAGAGCTGAGCACAAAATTGATGTTTTGAATTGATGTTTTTGAATTGTGGAGTTGAAGAAGACTATGGAGAGTCCCTTGGACTGCAGGGAGATCAAACCAGTCAATCTTAAAGGAAATCAGTGCTGAATATTCATTGGGAGGACTGATGCTGAAGCTGAAACTCCAATACTTTGGCCACCTGATGTGATGAACTGACTCATTGGAAAAGACTCTGATGCTGGGAAAGATCGAAGGCAGGAGGAGAAGGGGATGACAGAGGATGAGATGGATGGATGGCATCACTGATCCGATGGACATGAATTTGAGCAAGCTCTGGGAGTCAGTGATGGACAGGGCAGCCTGGCGTGCTGCAATCCATGGGGTTGTAAAGAGCTGGACACAACTGAACAACTGAACTTACTGCTGCTGCTGCTGTTGCTGGTAAGTCACTTCAGTCGTGTCCGACTCTGTGTGACCCCATAGACGGCAGCCCACCAGGTTCCCCCGTCCCTCGGATTCTCCAGGCAAGAACACTGGAGTGGGTTGCCATTTCCTTCTCCAATGCATGAAAGTGAAAAGTGAAAGTGAAGTCGCTCAGTCGTGTCCGACCCTCAGCGACCCCTTGGACTGCAGCCTTCCAGGCTCCGCCACCCATGGGATTTTCCAGGCAGAAGAACTTACTGACTGAGGTTAAATAGCAATAGTAATGGGCTAGAGAATAATGGGAGAAGAGTGGAGAACTAACTCCAGAAAGAATGAAGAGACGGAGCCAAAGCAAAAACAACACCTAGCTGTGGGTGTGACTGGTAATGGAAGTAAAGTCTGATGCTGTAAAGAACAATATTGCATAGGAACCTGGAATGTTAGGTCCACGAATCAAGGTAAATTGAAAGTGGTCAAACAGGAGATGGCAAGAGTAAATATCAATATTTTAGGAATCAGTGAACCAAAATGGACTGGAATGGGTGACTTTAACTCAGACGACCATTATATCTATTGCTGTGGGAAAGAAATGGAGTAGCCCTCATAGTCAACAGAAGAGTTCAAAATGTAGTTCTTAGATGGAATCTCAAAAATGACAGAATGATCTCTGTTTGTTTCCAAGGCAAACCATTCAATACCACAGTAATCAAAGTCTATGACCCAACCACTAATGCTGAAGAAGCTTAAGTTGAATGGTTCTATGAAGACCTACAAGACCTTCTAGAACTAACACCCCCAAAAGACGTCCTTTTCATTATAGGGGACTGGAATGCAAAAGTAGGAAGTCAAGAGATACCCGGAATAACAGGTGAATTTGGCCTTGGAGTACAAAATGAGGCAGAGCAAAGATTAACAGAGTTTTTCCAAGAGAACACACTGGTCATAGCAAACACCCTCTTCCAACAACACAAGAGAAGACTTTACACATGGAGATCACCAGAAGGTCAATACTGAAATCAGACTGATTATATTTTTGCAGCAAAGATGGAGAAGCTCTATACAGCCAGCAAAAACAAGACCAGGAGGTGACTGTGGCTCAGATCATGAACTCCTTATTGCCAAATTCAGACTTAAATTGAAAAAAGTAGGGAAAACCACTAGACCATTCGTGTATGATCTAAATAAAATCCCTTCTATTTATACAGTATAAGTGAGAAATAGATTCAAGGGATTAGATCTGATAGACAGAGTTCCTAAATAACTATGGACAGAGGTTCATGACATTATACAGGAGGCAGTGATCAAGACCATCCTCAAGAAAAAGAAATGCAAAAAGGCAAAAGGGTTGTCTGAGGAGGCCTTACAAATAGCTGTGAATAGAAGAGAAGCTAAAGGCAAAGAAGAAAAGGAAAGATATACCCATTTAAATGTAGAGTTCCAAAGAATAGCAAGGAGAGATAAGAAAGCCTTTCTCAGTTATCAGTGCAAACAAATAGAGGAAAACAAAAGAATGGGAAAGACTAGAGATCTCTTCAAGAAAATTAGAAATATCAAGGGAACATTTCATGCAAAGATGGACACAATAAAGGACAAAAATGGTTTGGACCTAACAGAAGCAGAAGATATTTAGAGGTGGCAAGAATACACAGAAAAACTGTACAAAAAAGATCTTCATTACCTAGATAACCACAACGGTCTGACCACTCACTAGAGCCAGATATCCTGGAATACAAAGTCAAGTGGGCCTTAGAAAGCATCACTACAAAAAAAAAAAAAAAAAAAACCGGTGGAGGTGATAAAATTCCAGTTGAGCTATTTTAAATCCTAAAAGATGATGCTGTGAAAGTGCTGCACTCAATAAGCCAGCAAGTTTGGAAACCTCAGCAGTGGCCACAGGACTGGAAAGGGTCAGTTTTCATTCCAATCCTAAAGAAAGGCAATGCCAAAGAATGCTCAAACTACCACACAATTGCACTCATCTCACACACTGGCAAAGTAATGCTCAAAATTCTCCAAGCCAGCCTTCAACAGTACGTGAACCATGAACTTTCAGATAGATGTTCAAGCTGGATTTAGAAAAGGCAGAGGAATGAGAGATCAAATTGCTAACATCTGTTGGATCACCGAAAAAGCAAGAGAGTTAAAAAAAAAAAAAATCTACTTCTGCTTTATTGACTACGCCAAAGCCATTAATTGTGTGGATCGCAACAAACTGTGAAAAATTCTTCAAGAGATGGGAATACCAAACCTGCCTCCTGAGAAATCTGTATGCAGGTCAAGAAGCAACAGTTAGAACTGGACATGTAACAACAGACTAGCTCCAACTGGGAAAGGAGTATGTCAAGGCTGTATATTATCACCCTACTTATTTAACTTCTATGCAGTGTACATCATGCAAAATGCCAGGCTGGATGAAGCACAAGCTATAATCCAGCTTGTCAGGAGAAATATCAATAACCTCAGATATGGAGATGACACCACCCTTATGGTAGAAAGCAAAGAACTAAACAGTCTCTTGATGAAAATGAATGAGGAGAGTGTAAATTTTGGCTTAAAACTCGACATTCAGAAAACTAAGATCACGGCATCCAGTCCCATCACTTCAAGGCAAATAGGTGGGGAAACAATGGAAACAGTGAGAGACTTTATTTTTTTGGACTCGAAAATCACTACAAATGATATCTGCAGCCATGAAATTAAAAGACACTTGCTCCTTGGAAGAAAAGCAAAGACCAACCTAGATAGTGTATTAAAAAGCAGAGACATTACTTTGCCAACAAAAGTCTGTCTAATCAAAGCTAAGGCTTTTCCCGTAGTCATCTATGGATGTGAGAGTTGAACTGTAAAGAAAGCTGAGTGCCGAAGAACTGATGCTTTTGAACTGTGGTGTTGGAGAAGACTCTTGAGAGTCCCTTGGACTACAAGGAGATCAAACCAGTCAATCCTAAAGGAAATCAGTTCTGAATATTCATTGGAAGGACTGATGCTAAAGCTGAAACTCCAGTACTATGGCCACCTGAGGTGAAGAACTGACTCATTGGAAAAGACCCTGATGCTGGGAAAGATTGAAGGCAGGAGGAGAAGGGGATGACAGAGGATGAGATGGTTGGATTGCATCACTGATTCGATGGACATGAGTTTGAGTAAGCTCCGGGAGATGGTGATAGACAGGGAAGCCTGGCGTTTTGCAGTTCATGGGGTCGCAAAGAGTCAGACATGACTCAGAGCCTGAAATGACTGAAATGAGAGAATAAACCATCTATGAGTCCAATATGATATAAGTGAATGAATGAATAAGGTAGAATTATTCCATGTTTTAGAATGTAAGCTAATAAATATAGAAGCAACTATGTAGTTAAAAAATCACTATTTGGCAAAACCAGGGTAAAATATCATTTCAGAAAGAATCATCATCACTAAAATTACTGGGTAAATGTTTGATAATAAACATAATATTTTCCCTAAAGAAACATATTAAATTCAGAGAGGGAAATAGGAATTCTATAGTGAGGAAAACTGGCAGATACCTCTTTAGACAAGTGATCAAAGTTAAAATGACTATTAATAGTGATTTGCCTCCTTGAGAAGGACACATCATCCCTTCGAGGTATTTCTGGGAAAAAAGCAAAGCATAACCTGAGTCTATCTGCCAGACCCAAATTGTAGGACAATCTGCAAAAGCAGAAACAAAAGAAAGACCTATATTCTTAAAAAATGTCAAAGGCATGAAAGATAAAGCCTGGGGAACTATTCCAGATTAAAGAAAATTAAAGAAGCATGGCAACAACATGAAATATGCACTGTTGGATAAAATCCTGGACAGGAAAGCTTATTTTTCCTGTTGTATTTCTAATGCATATGCAACATTAGTGAGATAATTCAGAAATTTGAATTTAAAATTTGATCTGAATAATGCCTATAGATTAGAAACTAGTAAAGTTTCAATGCTGATTTCCTATTTTTAATAACTATACTGAGGTTATGTGAGAAATATTTTAGTTTCAAAGAAATACACATTGGAAAATTTAGGAGAAATAGGGTTTCATGTCTTCAACTTACTCTCAGACACTTTAGAAAAAATATAGAGAAAATATATCTGGTAAAATACTTATATATTGATATTCCTGAAATCTGGGTGAAAAGTATAGTAGAATTCCTTGACTAGATCATAACTTTTCTCATGTATGAGATTGTTCCAAAATGAAAAGTTAAAAAGTATTCTAAACCAAATATTCTGGCTACTTTATTCTTAAGACAAATGTTATTTTTCCATATGAGGAGATCGTATCAAAATACTTGGCAGAAAATGTATTGTGTTACTTTTTGAAGATGATTTAGTGTATGTTGGAAGCCAGTGTTAAATAAATATTGCATATATGAATGAAAATAATTTTAAAATAAATAAAGAAGACAGGAAGGGTAAAAGGATAAGGAAAAGAGATAGAGGATGTGAGGGATGGAGAGAATGAAAGAAGAGAGGTTACAGTAGTCCTTCCCCTGTCTTTACTGACCACTGAGCTTTCTCTGGTTTTGGTTACCTGAGGTCAACCTAGGTCCCGAAATGTTAAATGGAAAATTCCAGAAATAAATAACTGTAAGTTTTAAATTACATGCCATTCTGAGTAGCATGATGAAATCTTGCTCCAGCCTGGTCCCCTGCCCTGACATGAAGCATCCCAAATATTCCTTTGATCCAGGATTTCCCACATAGTAGTCACTTACTATTAAAAGCTCTATAGGTTAGCAGATGGACTGGATTGTCCAAGTACTGCAGTCCTTGTGTTCAAGTAACTTTTATTTTGCTCTGTAAGGATCACAAAGTGCAAAGAGATGTGATGTTAGCAATTAGGATTGTGCCAAAAAGAAGCCATAAGATGCTTCTTTTCTGTGAAAAGCTGAAAGTTCTCAGCTTATTAAGGAAATTTTAAAAATAATTTGCTGATTACTAAAATCTGTGGTAAGAATGAATCTTCCATCGCTGAAATTGTGGAAAAAAAAAAAACAAACCTCACGCTAGTTTTGTTATCTCACCTCAAACTGCAAAAGTTATGGCCACAGTGTGAGGTAAGTGCTTAGTTAAGATGGAAAAGGCATTAGCTTTGTACAATAAGATACTTAGAAACTACATTCACATAAATCTTATTACAGTATATAGTTATAATTGCTCTATTTTATTATTACTTATTATTGTTCATCTCCTACTGTGCCTAATTTATAAATTAGAATATAATTATAGTTATGTACATCTAGGAAAAAAACATAGTATATATAGGGTCCAGTACTCTCTGTGGTTTCATGCATCCACTGGGGGTCTTGGAAAATTTCCCTCACTGATAAGAGGGGAAACTGCTGCACAGGTGTTTCAACAAAATATTGTGGCTTCACTTCCAGACAATGTCAATAAAGTGAATATTGCAATAAAGCAAGTCACACAAATCTTTCGGTTTTCCAGTGCATATAAAGGTAATGTTAACACTATACAGTAGTCTGTTAAGTCTGCAATAGCATTACGTCTTAGAAACCAATGTTCATACCTGAATTTTAAAACATTTTGTTGCTAAAAAATTCAGACCATCGTCTGAGCATTCACTGAGTTGTAGTAACATTAAAGATTATACATCACCATAAAAATATGGTAAAAATGCAAAAGTTTGAAATATGAGAATCATATGACAGAGACCATGAAATGAGCAAATGATATTCTAAAATAGTGCTAGTGCTATCAACCCTTGCTTGACACAGGTTTGCGAGGAACCTTCATTTTATAAAAAACGCAGTACCTGCAAGTGTAATACAGTCAGTCAAGTGCAGTAAAACCTGGTATGCCTGTAGTGCCTAAATATTAAGACTTTTCTACCAAGTGAAAAGTGAAAGTGAAAGTTGCTCAGTCATGTCTGATTCTTACAACAGATAAACAAAAATGAGCTCAAAATCTTAAAAAAAAAAAGTCATCTCATAAAAAAGTAATAAAAACAGTAAGGGGGAGGTTAAAAGGGACTAAAAAATATTTTTAAAATGCATAACACTTGACTGAGTTTGAATTGAATTTTTAAAAGAAATAGTCCTAAATGCCACTGGGGACTAATGGGGGAAATGTAAATAAAGCCTATGTTAGATGATATTTATTAATGCTAATCTTCCTAAGTGTGATAATGGTATGGAGGTTATGGAGGACAATGTCTCTTCTTTAGGATATGCACACTGAATGTTTAGAGACAAGAATCTTAATTCCTATAAATTGTTTTCTTAAGGTATAGCAGGAAAAAAAAATGGTGTGTCTGAATAGATGAAGTATTAGATAGAAAATATGCAGAGGGCGTGGTTTAATAGCCATAAATATAAAGGAAAGTGCATGCAATGTTATACTACTTCAGCACTTCTGTAGGTATGAAAGTTTTGAAACTAAGACTGATTGTTGAAGAAAACATTCTGTATGATATAAAAGATTATGTTCTTTGTAGTATTTTGCTTAGTTACAAATTGTTATGTTTAATGAGAACTTTCTAGTTAAAATAATAAGGCAAAAAAACTAATAATAATAAAGTGGACCAGTGTAAAAAGTGCTATCATATATCTTCTGCACAACATAATTTCATAGTCAGTATTTTTGTCTGATGTTTATAGTCACAAGGCAATGGCACCCCACCCCAGTACTTTTGCCTGGAAAATCCCATGGACGGAGGATCGTGGTAGGCTCCAGTCCATCGGGTCGCTAAGGGTCGGACACGACTGAGTGACTTCACTTTCACTTTTCACTTTCATGCATTGGAGAGGGAGGTGGCAACCCACTCCGGTGTTCTTGCCTGGAGAATCCCGAGGACGGGGGAGCCTGGTGGTCTGCCGTCTATGGGGTCGCACAGAGTCGGACATGACTGAAGTGACTTAGCAGCAGCAGCATAATTCATCTATAAGTCTAGAATTTGTTACCTTAGATTCTATGTTTCTCTATGTTTGAAAAAGCTCATTAAATAAGAAATAGTTGCTGACTTAATAAGAATATACATATTGAAAAATACTTGTGTAAGTAATGCATGTGACCAGAATTCTTTTAGGGGAATGAAAAAATAGGGGCCAATCTTAAGGAAAGTAACTGTTGTCTTATTTAATTTCTGCCAGTGGTCTAACTCACTCTAGAAAGTCCTGGGAGCTTTTTTAATCTACCACCTTGTATGAACAATCCTTCTCTTAGGCCAGGGAAAATACTTGTGCAGTAAGAGCCATAGGAACTTGGGGAGCCCCGATGATCTCAGAGAAGTCACACCTCTTAGTTCCCAGGAATGCCACACCTGGCTACACAACAGAAATACCAAAGGAGCTTATTCTATGTTGGGCTGAGAATGTTGGGCTCCACTCAACACTTGCCTCAGAATCTATAGGATTCATCCCTAGAAATTTTTGCTATTTTTTTTTTTTTTAAGTTCCTTTAACTGATCATGAGAAACGCTGGGCTGGAAGAAAGCACAGCTGGAATCAAGATTGCCAGGAGAAATATCAATCACCTCAGACATGCAGATGATACCACCCTTATGGCAGAAAGTGAAGAGGAACTAAAAAGCCTCTTGATGAAAGTCAAAGAGGAAAGTTAAAGCTGGCTTAAAGCTCAACATTCAGAGAATGAAGATCATGGCATCTGGTCCCATCACTTCATGGGAAATAGATGGGGAAACAGTGGAAACAGTGTCATACTTTATTTTGGGGGGCTCCAAAATCACTGCAGATGGTGATTGCAGCCATGAAATTAAAAGACACTTATTCCTTGGAAGGAAAGTTATGACCAACCTAGATAGCATATTGAAAAGCAGAGACATTACTTTGCCAACAAAGCTCCATCTAGTCAAGGCTATGGTTTTTCCAGTGGTCACGTATGGATGTGAGAGTTGGACTGTGAAGAAAGCTGAGCGCCAAAGAATTGATGCTTTTGAACTGTGGTGTTGGAAAAGACTCTTGAGAGTCCCTTGGACTGCAAGAAGATCCAACCAGTCCATCCTAAAGGATATCAGTCCTGGGCGTTCACTGGAAGGACTGATGCTGAAGCTGAAACTCCAATACTTTGGCCACCGCGTGAGAAGAGTTGACTCATTGGAAAAGACCCTGATGCTGGGAGGGACTAGGGGCAGGAGGAGAAGGGGACGACAGAGGATGAGATGGCTGGATGACATCACCGACTCAATGGATTTGAGTTTGAGTGAACTCTGGGAGTGGGTGATGGACAGGGAGGCCTGGCGTGCTGTGACTCATGGGATCACAGAGTCGGACACAATTGAGCGACTGAACTGAACTGATTCCAAAGCCCTGCTAGGTATAGGAATCAACAAGAAATTTACCTTCATTGGAATGAAACAGTTTCCCTAGAAAGAGCTGATTGCTGTATGTTTAAATTCTTTCATTAAAGTTAAAATTATTCACAATTTGACTAATAAAATAGTGAATATCTAATGCATTTGAAATTGAAGAGGTACATTTGAATTATCTTTTTACAGTTTACAATTCATGTAACATAGGAAGAATAATGTTATTCCTCAGGGCTCCCCTGTGAAAAGGGAATAACCATGTCTATGAGTTAGTACTGAATTATGTCACCGTATTTATGCTTGTGAAACATAGTCATTTCTAAGACTTTATATTTGGAAAACCTACATCAATAAGTCTAATACAATACTAATCAATATTAGTATGCAGAATCAGCAGGCACAATGCTATAACATAAAAGGAATCAAAATTTAAATCTGCTTGTAAAATTTGGCACAAATAATGGAAACTGTTACATTTGACCTTCTTTCTTCTTCCTTTCATTTTAGGGTAAAAGAACACTCTAGAATGTCTGTATAATACTGAAGAAAATTCATCTAATATTAAGCACATCAGAATATGCTCAAATCCATTTCTCTGTGATTTACTTAGTTAAGTCTTCAATGAATATCATCACAAAAATTTGTCAGGGACCTCTTGCCATATCTGCCTGTGCAAGTTGACACATGTGGGAACTTGCATTGCTATTAGATGTGATATAAAATTTCATTTATTTAAAATACTGAAATAAGAACGAGTTTTGGAATTTAAATACATTTTCACTAGAGAATTAAGGAGGGGTTTTCGAGCCCAGTCACTTTGGAACTTCCCTGGTGGCTCAGACGGTAAAGTGTCTGCCTGCCAGGCGGAAGACCTGGGTCCAATCCCTGGGTCAGGAAGATCCCCTGGAGAAGGAAATAGCAACCCATTCCAGTATTCTCGCCTAGAAAATCCCATGGACAGAGGAGCCTGGTAGGCTACAGTCCATGACGTTGCAAAGAGTCAGACACGACTGAGCGACTTCACTTTCACTTTTCACTTTTCTTTATAAGATAATCAGAGCCCAGGTATCACTGTTTTAAATACTAAAGTTATTTATATTTTGCAGCAATTTCCCAAAGTTACATCCTATGTTATTACCTCAAATTCCTACAGTTTAAGGAATCTAAGATAATTCTTGTGCAATTAACTTTCAGGCATGCACAAGTGTTGAACAAAATAAATCAAATTTCTTAAACACTCAATGTATTTATTAAGGAGTCATCACAGTGCTAGGTATTCAAACCTAACTTTGTTTGAAAGCCAGGTGCCAGAGGAATGTATTTTTGACTAAAAGATTTGCTATATTTTGTAACACCATGAAAAGAAAACGTTGAACAATCAAGTATAAACGATAAAAGTCTTAATGTACCCATTCATTAGAATAAATGGCTCATTAAATTAAAAAAATGAAATAAATGCTTAAAGGCTAAGTTGTGGGGAAAGGAGTTGTCTAATCTTGTAAATACTGTGTAATGTTGACACGAGTCAATAATTCTCAGCACGATTAAATGTAGAAGACATGAAATTTCCTGCTTTGTACAGTGTTTCCTTTATATCCCTCCCCACTGTAACCTATGGTAAGGCATGCACATTCTCATACTGGCGCCTATTGTGCTTTATGTACCTCATCTTAGCAGATGCTTCACCAAGCATAAATTAAAGGAAGACTTTATTGCCTCTCATTTCTCTGACATTATTAGGCTTGTCACAGCACTGGATGTAGCATTTTATGAGACCTACTAAATCCCTCTTGGTGTTTTGTTGCATGTAACTATTTCTTTGTCATCAGTAATTTCTTAACACACACACAAACTTTGATGATTAGAACAACTATTCCAGAGCCTATACTTAAAGAGCTAGTTCAAAGCATTACATTGAAGTATGAAGGAAAAAATTCTGATTGTCTTTGATCATGTTGAAATTGCTAAGTGAATGCCAATTGTACCTATGAAAATGCAAATAGTTCAATCATATATATTATACTTTTTCTCTTAAAGTATAATAAATGTCAGCATTTATAATTATTAAAATCTTTTCAATTATTAGATTTATTGGAGTCTAAAAAAGAACAAAGAGAATGCATTTCCTTTTGAAAAGATTAGGGTTCAAAAACAGTGGCAAAAGGTATTCTGTTTCAGCACTGAACCCTAACAGCATGGCACAGAATAAGATTTGTGTAAACCTTTAACTTGAAATATGCATGTTTTTTATTCAACCAGTCAAGTGCTTTTAAGAGACCTGGAGTATGAATTATTATTATTGACCTAAGAGGGTCAAGTATTTTAAATCCAATCAATTTATGATTATTCATTTGTGAACTCTCCAAGCTAGTTTCTTTCTCAATCATGTATCCCAACTGCTTCAATTCTTTGCTGTTTTATGTTTTTGTTTTTGTTTTTTTATTAAATGGTTGATGGAAACAGAAACTCATCCTTGTCTTTATTCCAGGGTCTTTTAGCACAGTTATGCCATGATCTATGTATTGAAATTCATTAAGACATTCCACAATGCCTTATAGTTGGAGTTGTTCATTCATGATACACTGTTTTACCTGCCACAGTTGCTTCATATTTGTGTGTACATATATTTTCAATTCTCTAACGTAAATACCAAATATCGAGCTGATGGGAAAATGTATAGTTTTAAGAAACTGACCAATTGTTTTACAAAGTGGTTGTGAATTTTCACATTCCCAGCTGCAAGGTCTGGGAGGTCCAAGACCTCCAATCTTTACAGCCCTTGGTGTGGTCAGTCTTCTAAATCTTAGTCATGAGAGTGAATGTGCAGTGGCAACTTTTAATGGTTTTCATCTGCATATGTACTAACAATGTTGAGCCTTTTGGCCTGTATTTGTTTACCACTCATATATTTTCTTTTACCTTTGGTCCAATATTTTCATTTTGTCTTCTTAGTTATAAAGGTGTAAGAGTTCCTTATATATCTTAGACATAAGCCTTTGAAATACATTTTGAAATATATTTTTCCCAAGTCTACGGCTTGGTTTTTCATTTTGCTAACAGTGTCTTTCAAAGAGCAAAATTTTAAATTTTGATGAACTTCCAAATTATCAATAATTTCATTTTGTGGCTCATTCTTTATGTTCCATATCTAAAAATATTTGTCTAACCTATAAAATTTTAATAATAATGAGCTCTTATGTTTAAGCCTCCTGTTCATTTCTTGTTAACATGATAGGCAATAAGGGTCTAATTTCAATATATACACATTAAATATATATCATATCTAGTTGTTTCTGCAGCTTTTGTGGAAAAATTGTCTTTTTCTCATTGAGTTTCCTTCACAGCTTGGTTGAAAATCAATGACAAGATATGCTGTGCTGTGCTCTGCTAAATAACTTCAGTGGTGTCTGACTCTTTGCAACCCCATGGACTGTAGCCTGCTAGGCTCCCCTGTCTTTGAGATTTTTCCAGGCAAGAATACTGGAGTGGGTTGCCATGGCCTCCTCCAGGGAATCTTCCCCACCCAGGGATCAAACCCACATCTTTTACATCTCTTGCATTGGCTGACGGGTTCTTTACCACTATTACCACATGGGAAGCCCTGACAAGATATATGTGGGTCTATATTTAGATTCTCTATTTCAGTACATTAACCTTTTCATGCTAATACCACAATGTCTTGATTAATGCAGCTTCTTTTGCTATAACTTTGCTTTATCTAAAATTTTACAGAATGGAATTATATAGTATGCATTATGAAGTCCTTTATTCTCAACTTCCTTTTTCTCCCTGACTTCCTTCATTTGACATTATCCTTTTGAGGGTAACCCATACATATGCCTGTGTTTTGTTTCTTTAAATTTCTGAATATACTGCCAACTGTTCAGCAGTAATAGAATTCTCTCTTATTGTCAAACTACCCCTACGGTAGTTGAAAGAATTAGAAAGATGAAAACGGCAAAGTAGATTGCACAATTTCTAGAAGAGTCCTCTAGGAAATTTACTCAGAAATGAAAGAATAATGGAAAAGGTACTGTTGAGCAAGCAGCAAAAACTCGGTTGATAACTGAATTGCATGTATCTATAGTGAATTAGGAGAAGGCAATGACACCCCACTCCAGTATTCTTGCCTGGAAAATCCCATGGATGGAGGAGCCTGGTGGGCTGCAGTCGATGGGATCGCTATGAGTCGGACACGACTGAACGACTTCACTTTCACTTTTCACTTCCATGCATTGGAGGAGGAAATGGCAACCCACTCCAGTGTTCTTGCCTGGAGAATCCCAGGGACGGGGGAGCCTGGTGGGCTGCCGTCTATGGGGTTGCACAGAGTCGGGCACGACTGAAGCAACTTAGCAGCAGCAGCAGCAGCAGCAGCAGCATAGTGAATTACATATTCAAGACACTGTGAGCATTTTCAGTGACAGTTTGGTTAAAGGTAATAGTGAAATATCTAGACAATGAGAATACCAATACAGGTCTGTCAGTTTTGACATTCTTTTTTCCCTTTGTGTCTATTAAAATTTCCATGTGGAATCATTTTCTTTTTGCCTGAAAAAAAAAAATTTAACATTTCTAGGAGTTCAGATGTGCTGGCGACGAATCCTCTCAGCTTTTGTTTGAGAATGTATTTATATCACTTACATTTTTGAAATATATTCTACTTAAAAATTCCTGCATTGGGACGACCCAGAGGGATGGTATGGAGAGGGAGGAGGGAGGAGGGTTCAGGATAAGGAACACGTGTATACCTGTGGCGGATTCACTTTGATGTATGGCAAAACCAATACAATATTGTAAAGTTAAACAAAATTAAATTTAAAAAAATTCCTAGATGAAGTTTCTTTTTTCAGTTCTTCACAAATCTCTATTGTTTTCTACTATAATTGTCTTTTTTATTTGGCAACTTTTGTAATTTTTTTTTTTTTTTGGTCTGGCTGCTTTTAAGAATTTTTTTAATTACTTGTTTTTAATAATTTAATTGTTATTCAAGTTGGCATGGTGCTCTTTATATTACTTCTGTCTGGGTTTGTTAAAATTTTTGACTCTATGTTTTTAGTTTTCATCAGATTTGCAAATATTTTTACTATTATTTTTCCTTATATCTTATTTTTGTCCACCTCCTACTTTGGGGTCTCAGTAACACCTTTATTAGACAGGTTGATATTGCCTCACAGTTCATTATTTCTGTAACTTTTTTTGTCAGTCCTTTTTCTAGGTGCTTAATTTTGCATATTTTCTATTACTAGGCTTTCAGTTCCTCTGATCTTTTTTTCTGGGGTATCTACTCTTCCATTAATCTTATCCAGTGTCATTTTTATATTTCTGATATTGAGTTGTTCATCCTTAGAAGTTCATTTGGATCTTTCTGAGGTTTTTTATTTATCTCTTAATATAGTCATATTATTTCTCACATCTTTGAACATATTTTAGATTTATGTATGTGCTTAGTTGCTCAGCCATGACCGACTCTTTGTGACCCCATGGACTATAGCCCACCAGGCTCCTTTGTCTATGGGAATTCTCCAGGCAAGAATACTAGAGTGGGTCGCCATGACCCCCTCCAGGGATCTTCCCAACCCAGGTCTCCCGCATTGCAGGTGGATTCTTTACCAGCTGAGCCACCAGGGAAGCCCATGAATACTGGAGTGGGTAGCCTATCTCTTCTCCAGGGAATCTTTCCAACCCAGGAATCAAACCACGGTCTCCTAGCATTGCAGGCAGATTTTTTACCAGCTGAACTACCAGGGAAGCCATAACTATTTCAAATTTTTCTTTATATTTGGGTCTATTTATAAGAAACGTCTGGTAATGTTTTATTTAATTTTAAGCATTGTTTGCTTTATGTTGTTAAATGTTGGATTTTGTTTTATTGCTTCAGAGGGTGTGCAATTTTGTTTTCCCATAGGGTTACCTACTTGTGGATAAATTTTATATTTTTGAGGCTTTCTTTTAAGCCTTATTATGACAAATCCAGTGTAGACTTAATCTAGGACTAATTTAGCCCTGCTACTAAGGTATACCTCTTCAGAACACTTTGGCAATTCTTCTATTAAAAGATATTTCCACTTTGACTGCTGGGAACACAAACATTTCTAGTCCTTTGTGAGTACTGAATCATTCAGTCTGTTTTTCAGTGGTTCTTTCTAGTCTTGGAAAAATTTATCCCGCTCACACATGGATCAGTTCTCAGCTAAAGACTCAAAGGGACCCTGGGTACAAACCTCTAGAATGCTCTCCTCCAGAGCGCTCTCCGATCCAAACTCAGCTTTCTATTCTCTCAACTCAACATGATTTCTAGGCTTTCTTCACTCTGCACGGTGTTCTAAGAACTACTTTTAGGCAACAGACTAGGTCAATCATAGAAATCACCTCATTTATTTTCTTTCTTCTGGTCACCATAATCATGCACTGGTGGCTATTGTCTGATGCCTCAAAACCATGGTTTAATTAACTAATTTTTCCCATTTTTGAGTCCTTTCTTTGAACTCCTGGAACATATGGAAAACCATTAAAACTACAACAAATACACATTTGGCCAAATACTGAAAAGTCAAAATCAAAATTAAGTTTGAACCAAGGCTAAAGTCAGAAACAAATATCGCCATAACAAAATGAAGTTATGTGATACACAATTAAATCTAAGTTTCAGAAAGAAATGCAATTATTAATAACTATTTTGGTAGTTAAATTTTAATTTTGTGATATTAGATGACAGAAACAAATATTCTGCTGTACTAGGATTACTCTACTACTCATTTGTAATATTAACTAGTGAGTCACTTATACCTGATATTGTTGGAGGCATATATTGCATAATATTTGACTAGCTCTGCTGACATTAGATTCTGCTGATATTGATGTTCTCATCTAATTACTCAATGTTCCTTCATCTAAATAAAATGGATTTAATATAATAGATGAACACTGATAGCTCAGTTGGTAAAGAATCCCCCTGCAATGCAGGAGACCCCAGTTCAATTCCTGGGTTGGGAAGATCCAATGGAGAAGGGATAGGCTACCCACTCCAGTATTTTTGGGCTTCCCTTGTGGCTCAGCTGGCAAAGAATCTGTTTGCAGTGCAGGAGACCTGGGTTTGATCCCTGGTTGGGAAGATCCCCTGGAGAAGGGAAAGGCTACCCACTCCAGTATTCTGGCCTGGAGAATTCCATGGACTGCATGGTCCATGGGATCGCAAAGAGTCAGACACGACTGAGTGACTTTCACTTCACTTCATTTCATAGTAGATGAATGCCTGGACTTTCCTCCTTTTCTTCACTTTCATTCCTATATTTGAAGATTTGCTGTGTAGTAAAGTTGCAATCTCACTGAAGGCAATCCCACAAACATTTTCTTACTGCTTGAAGAAAACTTTTTCAGTATTTTTAGAAGCTGATTCAAAGTTGTTTTCTTTACTTTTTTTTTAATTTGTAATAATCTTTCAAATACTTGCTGCTTCTCATAATCTCTTGAGGTTATTTTCCTTTTCATATTTAATCTAGATGTTTGGCAAAGTAGCAATATTGGCTATCTAGAAAAAAAAAAATCATACAAGTTTCCACATTGCTTACATACCAATTTTAGCTTCATTCCAGGAATATAATGATATGAAAATCTTCAGAGCAGATGGCATACAAAAGTACTATCTATAGTATTTTTGTTACTTCTCAGCAAGGATCAGGGGAATTCTGTCATAATTCTGCATAAGTTCAGAGATAACAGAAATGATATTAAAGTTGGCAACTGAACTTTTGAAGATTGAGACAAGAGTCAAGTTCATTAGCTGCTCTGAGCTGTTGATATAAGAACTATCTTGATCTTGGCTGGAATTTCTTGAGACTTCTGGAAAATACTCGATGGTTGTCTTATTCTGCCATTATTAGGCCTCCCATATTAAAGGACTCTCTTGGCTATTCATTCTAGAACTCCACTTGAAAAGACAGTACTCAGAATTCTCAAGGCAGGTGGCCTAGCAAGATTTTCACTTATCTCAGAATCTCATCATCTTCTCTCTAATGTTTTCTTCCATTTCCCTTTCCATGTCTTAAATATACATAGTTTATATTTCTCACTACTTAATATTTTTCATTCATTTCTATTTTAGTTTTTATTCTTGCCAATCTGCTGAAAAAGCCCCTCAACAATTTTTAAATTCCTTTCAGTGACTTTTCTTAAATGTCAGTGTTGGAGATGGTGCAGAGAAATAGTCCCTCTGTCACTACATCGTTGTTGCTTAATTGAATATTTACAGCAGTTTCATGCACAGCACCACAGTGAGAAGATTCCTCTTCTTTCTTTCTTTTAAAATAGGTTTGATCTCTTTTGATTAAAGGCCTGACCCAATTAGCACACAATTCTCACATTCATGAAAGTGATAAAACCTGAAAACATTATCTGAACTAAAAAGTTACCTATTTTCTTATCTTTTGAAAATTTCAAGTAAAAGTATAACATTTAAGTTTGAAAAAAATACCAAAATTAAAATCTTAATAGAGTTGGAAAACAAATTCCTTCACATAATAGAGATATTAAAAATGAATTTAAATGTCAATTTTGACCCCTCTCACTCTTCAGAGACATTGGCAAGAAAACAAACTATATGCATGAAGATTCTTTATGGTACATACTCATGCTTACTGAAAGCTTGTAAGGAAACATGACCTATCTCTGGTGAACTCTGCATAGAATTCCCTGCAGCAGCTGCTCCAAGTCTATTCACTCTCCTTAGTAAAAAACATAGGAATGCTAAGATGTTAACACTTGGAGTTCAAAGCATTTCAGTTCCATATCCTCTCTCTCCTCCAGTCAACAACTCTCCTTGCCTGTTCACTTGATTCCAGCCCCTGTATGCCAGCTGTTCTACTGTGAGTGCTAGTTGCTTCAGCTGTGATTCTACTGTGCTAATGTACGTTTCAAGGTACTTACTACGCTGTAAGATTAAAAAAATTTTTTTTAACTTTTTTGTTTGGGTTTATGTATTCTTTGTGTAAAAAGCATTATAAGCCCATTATAGTACAGTACTATATAGCCAGTTGTGTTAGTTGGGTACCTAGAACAAATTGGACTTACAAAGCATACTCTTGGAATAGAACTCGCTCATATAGGACTTCAGTTCAATTTAGTTCAGTTGCTCAGTCGTGTCTGACTCTTTGCAACTCCATGGACTGAACCATGCCAGGCCTCCCTGTCCATCACCAACTCCTGGAGTTTACTCAAACTCATGTCCATTGAGTCGGTGATGCCATCCAACCATCTCATCCTCTGTCATCCCCTTCTCCTCCCGTCTTCAATGTAGCACTTATTGTGTACCAATAAACTTTTGCTCTAAAACAAATCACTCCAAAATTCAGTGAATTAAAACACCACCATTTATTTAGCTCACAAGTCACCAGGGACAACTTAGTGGTTCTCTGGTCTGAGTCACTTGGTAGGTCAGCTTGGTAGGTCACTGTTAGGTTTCCTCATGTATCTTCGCTCAGATCCCAGATTGGCTGGAAGCTGAATGATATTGGCTGGTCTCACTTACACGTTTCACACTCGGTAGGCTCTCTACCAGGGTGTCTAAGTTTTTTTTTTTTTTCCACATGGCTTGTCATCCTGCAGCAGAACAGCTTGGGTTTCTTCACAAGGCAGTTAAAGGATTACAGATGGCAGCAAGAGAAAGACAGGGTGTTCCTTTATTCAGGAACTCTTCAGATATAGTCTTGCATTTTATTTGATATTGTGCCAATGGCCAAAGCATGTCATATGGTCAAACTCAGTCTCACTATTCGAGAGTACATCCATGGGTATGAATGAAGAAGAAAAGAATTTGTTGTGATTTTTACAATTGGCTTAATTATTGATTCCTATATTATTATATCACTTATTCACAGTGACTCTGTTCTCTTTTCTAAACCCAGACTTTTAAAGAATTAATAGTTAAATCAAAGCAGATGAACTCGAGTTGGCACAACCATAATACTGTATTACTACAACAAAGAAGTGACACCAGACAGTTTATAGTATAGAAGTATACACATTCATGATCATTCTAAGAGACAAAATAAAATTAAAGATAATTAAATGTACTAGCCTATGTAGCATAAACCCAGAGAAAGCAAGAATAATTCTGATAGAGACGTTAATTGGTTAAGAATACATAATAAAAAAAAATAGTGACCTATTTCCTAGCCTTCAAATTCACCTTCCGCTAAGGTGCCTCCACCTTGGAAACTCCACATGGATTTGTCCGTGATATTTTAGGCACATGTTCAAGATACAAATGAATTATCTTCCCTCACTCAAATCTTCTTCCCACAAGTCGCTTATTTTGATTCACTCATTGATTCATTCCACAAATATTTATCTAGTGGTTACCAGGTGCTACTTTTTTTCTAAGTGTGGTGATAGAGTAAACAGAGTTTCTTCTCTAAAGGATATTACATAGAGTGCATGGTGAGTATATAGAAAAATTTAAAAATTAAGAAGTCATAGAATATTGTATCAAGATAAATACAAAAACAAAAACATACACAGGCAGTATCTCTTAGTTAGGGAGTAAAACTTTAGCTACCTTGGGAAACAGTTGCATTGCTTTTTAATTTGAACACTGCTCTAACCTATGACACTGAAATTCTATTTTCAACTATATGCCCAATATACATTCTTTCATATGTCCAAGACACAGACATATAAAACTGTTAAAAGCATCATTTGTCCATAAGAGCATCAATCTAGGAAAAAAACCAAATGTGTATTAATATGCAATACAGTATTATTAGATTCTAAGAAGAAAAATAAAACTGTGATTGCTGGTAAAATGCATACATTTTAACAGCAGCTTTGGAAAACAGCTTCACAGTATATTAATAAGTGGAACAGTTATATATCTTAAAATTTAGTAGTTCTACTCCTAAGTTTTTACCCTGGAGAAATTATTACACATGCCTACCAAAACATATGCAAAAAGATTCATGTTAACTCTGTTTATGTCAGCAAAAGATTTTAGAATGTTTAAGAGTAGAAGAATGGATAAATTAAATGTACTCACACAACAGATTATTTTATGCCAGTGAAAATAAATAGAACTTGGTAAATCTTAGAGAATATAAAAAATAAAAGTCATAATATGACTCCCCTTTCAACTACAGGAAACCAGCTTGTAAAAGACTAGAAAATCTATCTAAATTAAAATAAAATAGTTTAAAACATTGGTAAGCTACTGAAGTTGCTGAGATTTGAGGGGTAATATTCTGAATACAACAGAAGTTGAGGTGAGCACAACATTCTCCGTACTGTTTTTCCCCCATAGAATATTTCATGAATTTTGGAGAAGGACAAAAGACTAAAAAACTGGGCAGATCCAAGCTTCCATGAGTCAGAAAAACCAGCAGTCCCTTTAGTATCCTCAATGTCCTCAGGAGACAAACATGAGTATTCTGATATGCCAAAAGGAAGCTCCAATACTTTGGCCATCTGGATATTGCAAAGAGCCAGCTCATTGAAAAAAACCCTAATGATGGTAAAAATTGAGGGCAGGAGAAGGAGGGGGCAACAGAGGATGAGATGGTTGAATGGCATCACTAACTCAATGGACATGAGTTTGAGCAAACTCCAGGAAATAGTGAAGGACAGAGAAGCCTGGTGTGCTGCAGTCCAGGAGCTTGCAAAGAGTCAGACAAGACTTGTTGACAGAACAACAGGACAGTCAGCAGGAGGGGCTAAGATTCTAGAGGAAAACAGGGTGAAAATAAGTGACATTGCCATCACAATTGTTTCCTCCTCAGGGAATTTCTTGAAATGTTAGCTAAACTGTGTGAAAGTATAAGAAGCCAAGCAGAAATTATTTGAAAAGCAAAGTTCTTTTCAGAAGTTTCACATTGCTAGGGAGACCAAAACTGTAGTTTATGATATGCCAAAGAGAACAAATCTGAGTAAACACACAAAGCTCTCATTTGGAATCCCCTGAAGAGCTTCACTCCAGAAGTAGGAATATATCAATGACAGAGAGAACTTAAAAACAAAAACAAACTATAATTCAGCCTAAGATTAGTTCAGTCCTTGATTAGACACAGATAATCTGCCCCTACATACTCTTATTGCATGTCAAGGGCTTCCCTGATGGCTCAGATGGTCAAGAATCAGCTTGCAATGCAGGAGTCCCAGGTTCGATCCCTGGGTCAGGAAGATCCCCTAGAGAAGGAAATGGCAATCACTCCAGTATTCTTGCTTGCAGAATTCCATGGAGAGAGGAGCCTGGTGGGCTATAGTCCATGGGGTCGCAAAGAGTTGGACACAACTGAGCAACTAACAAAACAACATGGAGGAAATCCCATCATCCTGAATCTCTGCAATAGTTCATACTCATGAGAAATGCTGGACTGGAAGAAACACAAGTTGGAATCAAGATTGCTGGGAGAAATATCAATAACCTCAGATATGCAGATGACACCACTCTTATGGCAGAAAGTGAAGAGGGGCTAAAAAGCCTCTTGTTGAGAGTGAAAGTGGAGAGTGAAAAGGTTGGCTTAAAGCTCAACATTTAGAAAACGAAGATCATGGCATCTGGTCCCATCACTACATGGGAAATGGATGGAGAAACAGTGGAAACAGTGTCAGAATTTATTTTTCTGGGCTCCAAAATCACTGCAGATGGTGACTGCAGTCATGAAATTAAAAGACGCTTACTCCTTGGAAGGAAAGTTATGACCAACCTTGATAACATATTCAAAAGCAGAGACATTACTTTACCAACAAAGGTTCGCCTAGTCAAGGCTATGGTCTTTCCTGTGGTCATGTATGGATGTGAGAGCTGGACTGTGAAGAAGGCTGAGCGCCCAAGAATTGATGCTTTTGAACTGTGGTGTTGGAGAAGACTCTTGAGAGTCCCTTGGACTGCAAGGAGATCCAACCAGTCCATTCTGAAGGAGATCAATCCTGGTATTTCTTTGGAAGAAATGATGCTAAAGCTGAAACTCCAGTATTTTGGCCACCTCATGCGAAGAGTTGACTCATTGGAGAAGACTCTGATGCTGGGAGGGATTGAGGGCAGGAGGAGAAGGGGACGACAGAGGATGAGATGGCTGGATGGCATCACTGACTCGATGGATGTGAGTCTGAGTGACCTCCGGGAGCTGGTGATGGACAGGGAGGCCTGGCGTGCTGCGGTTCATGGGGTCGCAAAGAGTTGGACACGACTGAGCGACTGATCTGATCTGATCTGATCTGATATGGCATTTAATAAAAAAATCATGCACATGAAATGTATCAGTCAGCTGTATCCACAATTATGTTGCAAAACAAGCAATCCTACAATCTCAGCATCATGAGACAATGAGTATTTCTCTGTTTCACACCTACAAGTTGGCTAGTAGTGTTTTTTCCCCTGAGGCTGTGAGTCTGCAGGTCAGCTGGAATAGTTCTGTTTTAGGTGGCATATTTGTACATCAACAGAGGTAGTTCTGCTCTGGCTGTTCTATTCTGCAGTTCAGGCTGAATGGGTGACAGTTACCCAGAGTCATAAATGTGCAAAATAGACCATGTAAGCATATCAACTGCTTTGATATCACTTCTACTAAGCACTCATTCACCAAAGCTTCCTGGCAAAGTCCAAAGTGAAGGAGTTGGCAAGTACTTTCCATCACCAATGAGGCCATGGAAACTATGGAATCTGTGTGGAAAATTAATGCTAACTGGATGCAGAAAGTGAAGAGAAGGGCAAATAGGGCCAGGACTCAGTTTACTTTCTTGGTCAAAATTATTTGTGCCACTTCTACTTACAAAATATTCTTATATTCACGTCAAGATTCAGAAAATCTCATCCAACTATGTTATCGAGTATATATAGATAGGCTATTCCAAGATTTTTTATAATTTAAAAGATCAATAGTTCTCATTAATCACTAATATGGAGAAAAAGTATATGATCTTCTCAAAATATATAATAAATCAACTGATGAGATTTAATGCACATCTATGATTAAAAACTCTTATTGAACTAGGAATAGAAGGAAATTTCCTGAATCAGACAAAAGATAGGGACAAAAGCACTGCAGCAAACATCATATTTAATAGTAAAACTTAAAAATCTTCTCCCTGAAGATCATGAATAAGACAAAAATGCTCATTCTCACTACTTTTATTCATCATTGTCCTACTGATCCAAGCTAGTGGAATAAATCAAGGGGAAAGTTACATAAGGATAGAAAATAAAGACACAAAAGACACAAAAAGACACAAAAGAAAGACAAAATTGTCATCATTCACATATGACACAACATATAAAAATCCATAAAGAATCTTCAATAAAACTATTAGATATGATGAGTGAACTTCGCGAGTTTGTTGACTATTTAGTCAATATAAAATAAGCAAACATCTATACAGAAAGTACATAAAAATAGATATTCAAATTAAAATATGTCCTATAATAACATAACTATCTTAAACATCCAGAAACAAAAGACAGATAGAACCTATACACAGAAATTATTGAGAGAAATTAAAGGCATAAATAAATGAAGACATATACTGAGTTTATGGTTTGCATTTTATAGATGATTCAGTATTGTTAAGATGTCAATTGTCAACAAATACAGTAATTAAAAAATAAATTTGAAAAGGATGTCAATTGTCTTCATGTAGATCTATAGGTTCAGTATAATTCTATGTAGATTATAAACAAGCTGTGTGTGAATTGACATACTGATTTTTAAATTATACAAAAACTCAAAGTCAAAACTAATAAACAACCTTAAAAAGAAAAAAGCTGGAAGATCAATCATCAGTATTAAGAGAGACCCACTGACATAGAATCCCACTTACACTGCAATGGACAAAAGTCACCGGCTTTACAGCAAAGGAGGCACCTGTGTGCACCTGACTAGCATATCTCCTTGTCTTACCCACACTGCACCACTCAAAAGCTACCAGCTCTATGAGTGATGAAATAGTTCTTCAATCTGCAGCTAAGATAACAGCTGGGAGAGAACTCCCTGTGAGGACAAGATGCCATCTTCCAGGATGAAGTATATGCCCTAAATCAACTAAAATGATATGATGATATGATATCCCCAATAGATAAAGTATCCGGTCTAGGCTCTAAAGGGTAAAACTTAACTCACTTAACATCATTTCAAGTTGGCCTCTGGGAATTTGTGTTTCTTACTTTAGCAACTTTAGGTCTGTGGTCTGAAGGGGCAAAGTAAATGTCTCACTGAACTTACAGCCGTGGCTGAGTTTTTTTCACTCTGTGTCTAGAGTTAAAGAAAGGAATCGATATACTAGCATGAGTAATAGACCCTAATCTTGGGAAGGAGGCAGCCTTGCTGTTACATAAAGGGGCAACCTAGAGTAGATTGTGTGGCGTCCTATACCAAGGTCACAGGACAAAAATCTCCAAAACTGACTGAGCCCCATAGCAACTGTTGCCATGAGCCTCTGGATCTAAATCAGCCCCCTCACTGACTCTATATTAGGTAAAATACTCACCCTATAGCATCCTAACCAATCACCTAATGCCACCCTTCCAGCAGGAACTTTGTATGTCTTGAGGCTGTAAAAATTGGCTACTACTCCACAAAAGATGTCTGCTCTCCCTTGAGCTGACCAGATGTTCTAACAGCATCTCCCTTTCCATAGTGTCTCCTGCTGTAATAAACTCATTCACCTCTCATTCTGTCTCATGTCTGGAAATTCTGTTCCAACCTGCACATGGATCCCCACAGGTTTGCATTTGGTGATATGAAGGGGAGACTTTAGGTACTCCTTACTGATAAATGCACAAGTGCAGCAGCTACGACCTGAGAAGGGCATGCATGGTGACCAGAAGCTCAGGTACAAGCTCCAAACCCAAAGCAGTCAGGGAGGCTCCTTCTAGTATCTTTCTCTTTCAAGTTTCAGTAGGAAAGGAGACCAACCAGAATCCCAGAGAAGTTGTTCACAGATAAGATGAACACATATGCAAATCAAATGAATTTAAGCAAACAAGGGATGACCTGTACTATATAGAACATCACCCAGATGTGGCCTTCTGAAAAAACCTTACTCATGCCACTAGCTGCAGAGAATGTTGCTGATGGCTTACAGCCATGTCCTTCTCAGGGCTTTATTCTCATGAAGGGAGCTTCATGAGACGTTCATCCATGTTTCAGTCTCCTCTCTGGGGCACTAGCCCTTGCTTTAGCTTGGGACAATTCTGAAGGTCATTCCCAGTCTAGACTGTGAGATGGGCTATGGATGGCTTTGGGTTCATTTTACTCAGTCCTGCTTTCTTCATTTCTAAATAGCGTTTGTTTCCAAACACAGTATCCAATAAATCTTCTTCATACAAATTCCCACATGAATCTGGTTCTGGGGATCATATCCTAAGACAGTGTTCCTATTTAAACCATAAACATCTACAGCTAGACTCTCAGCACCTTGAAGGCAAGCAGAGTCTCTTTTCCTCCTGTAATTCTGGTTGTTAGTGTAGAGCTTTGCACATTGCTAGTGCTTAGTGGAAATGGCAACCCACTTCCAATACTCTTGCTTGGAGAATCCCATGGAAAGTGAAACCTGGCAGGCTACAGTCTATGGGGTTGCAAAGAGTCAGGCATGACTGAGCGGCTAAACAACATCAGTGGTATAACTGAGGACCAAATCATGAGCTGTTCTTCCCACAAGACTGTAAACTTCTTGAGACTAGGACTATGCTATGCTATGCTAAGTCACTTCAGTCGTGTCCGACTCTGTGTGACCCCATAGACTTCCCCATAGACCCACCAGGCTTCCCTGTCTAACCAATTTTTAAATTTTTTTTAACATTATCACACATTCAATAATAACATTCAGCAGAGGCTTTAAATAAATTTCCCTTGCTCTTTCAAAAGAAAGATCAACTTTTAGAGTGCTGCTGCATAACAAAAGAGAAGTTAATATATTCACTTACATTGAAAAACACTTTCTTTGTTAGCTTAATAGCATCTGCTTTCCATTTTCTCTTTGGAAAATTCAGATCAGCACCTTTGATCTACTAATTGATGTGGACAGGGAATAAAGCAACCTGACATGGTTTGCCATTCTGCTATTTTTAAAATTATTTTGACACTGATGCAAAGAAAGCGCCAGACTTGTGTTCAGAGATATCAAACGTTAAATGATACATTTTCAGAGGAGATAATGATAGATAATGAGGGAAATGAGTTCTTACCAGAGTCATCACTGGGTTTGAGCTCTCCAGCTTCAGACTCTCCAAATTGGTTGAGTGCTTCTGTAGCGACGTGAACAAGGACAGTTTGAGGGAAACATCAGGGAGCCCTGATTCTATTAACTGTAATCACTGTGGTGTTTCTGCTCGCTGGTACAACACATTTTCCATGTAGCAATAAATGCTGAAGCACATTTCATTAATTCGTGCTTTCCCCTAAACAGCAATGTGTTTAGCCGTAGATCAGTGTGTGACTTTATCACAGAAATGGAAGTAAGGGAAGTGCAATGAAACAAACCACTACACCATCTTCCAGGAAAGCTGCTCTTTGCTGTGAGGTGCGTTGAACTAGGTCTACAGTAAGGGACCTGCTCCCCTCAGAGTCCTGGGTTCCTCAGGGAAATCTCTCAGGAACCTGAGGTTAAACCAGATTCTGCTACATTCAGTCAGCTTTGCTAGTCAGCTGCAGTTTCTCTCTGGAGGCTTGTGTAGTCAATCTGTCTATGCTTAAGTCAGGAACTTGAAATTCTAATCACCGCCCTGATGGCAGTTTGCAATATGTCTTTTGTGCAAGCCACTGACTGCTTCTGGTGATCCAGCAGTTTCTCAACTGGAGCTTTAGAGAGGGGACAGTTCTTAACAACAACTCTTCAGAGAATTAATATTGACAGAACACTTGTATGTCTGTAGATGAATAGTAAGGTAGCCTTGTAGAGACTCAATGAAGTAGAACATTTTCATTTGTAGTTATCAATGGAATAAACACCATTCTTCTTACAGTTATTATGTGTAAAGTGTGTAAAGAAATTAGTTCAAGACCGAGAAAGATAATATGAACTGTATTTGACATGGAATTGTAATTTTATTATCACTGGCTACTCATATCCCAGTGTTATACGCTCATTCGAAAGTTAGAGGCACATATTTAGATGTTTTTGTTCAGTGCTTGCATGCATGAGGGGCTAACATCAAACAGAAGGAAATTAAAGGCAGTCTGTAGATCTTGGAAGACTGATTATTGTATGAAAGTAAGACTGCTTCTTTGTCAGATAGTTTCTATTTTCTCTTTAAGATCCCTTACTCTTTCACAGCTTGTCCTGTACAGATAATCACCAAGGACTCCTTTTTCTCCGGCTTCCTCTCAGCTCAGACGACGTGCAGCCCCCATGGATGTCAGAGGGGAAGAGGAAAATGAGGTCAAAGTGTTTATTACCTAGGCTCCCTTCCTCCCTGTGGGGTAGGTTTGTAGTGAGCATTTCCTGGAGATAAGAGTTCTCAGCAACTAACCCTCTCTACATAGCTCCCTTTTCCTTCTAGGTTCCAGTTCAGTTCCTTCCCTTTAATCCTTCAGATCTAAGTGTAGATGCTCCCCAACTCATAATGGTTCTACTTATGATTTGTGATTTTATAATGGTGGGAAAGCCTTATACATTCAGCGGAAACCATACTTTGAATTTTGACCCTTTCCCAAGTTAGGAATATATAATACCATACCTTCTCTTGATGTTGGTCAGTGACAATGAACACAGCTCCCAGATGGCCAGGGATCATAAGAATAAACATCCCGCATGCTTAGAACCATTTGGTATCCAGATGACCACTCTGGTTTTCACTTTCAGTACATTATCCAATAAATTCCATGAGATATTCAAAACATTATTATAAAATAGGCATTGGTGTTAGATGATTTCCCCAACTGTAGACTAATGTAAGTGTACTGTGCACATTTAAGGTAGGTGAGGCTAAGCTCTGATGTTCTTTAGGTTAGTTGTGTTAAATGCATTTTCATCTTATAATACTTTTAACGTACATTGAATCTATTGGAACATGACCCTGTTGTAAGTCAAAGAAGATCTGTATACTGAAAATGTCCTTAATATTTTCGTACCCTCTGACCACAGTTTTGTAAATAATCCCCTTAGCAAACATCCTTATGCTATCTTGCTTTGATGTGACATCTGCTTATCCTTCCAAACCAACTGACATACCTCCATCTCTTCCTCTTCTTCTTTCATCAAGTTCTGCTTCTTTTGGCATTCCATATGATCTAGTTGCTATCACATAATGCAACTGTATCTCTTCTATCAGAGAATTTATGTCGATTCTCACAGTTTCCAATCCAATGCTGTCCAAGAGAAATATAACACAAACCACATATGTAATTTTCCATTTTCTAGCAGCTACATATGAAAGTGTTCAAAAATCTTAAATTAATCTTGATTATCTATTTAATTTTACTGAGGATATCTGAGTACTCTGCTAAACTCTCTACAAACTATTTTTTCTTTTTACAATAAATTTATGAGTGTTAGCCTGATATATTCCATGGTTGAGAAAGGTTCATTCATTGATGCATTTGCTCATCAACAAATATTTATTAAATGCTACTGTGTACCAGAACCATCCTAGGCTCTGTAAACACAATGAGCAAAGATATGCAATCACGGTGCTCCTATTCCAATGAATGGTTCCATTCATTTTTTTAAAAAATTAATTTTATTTTTTAACTTTACAATATTGTATTGGTTTTGCCATATATCAAAATGAATCTGCCATAAGTATACATGTGTTCCCCATCCTGAACCCTCCTCCCTCCCCATACCATCCCTCTGGGTTGTCCCAGTGTACCAGCCCCAAGCATCCAGTATCATGCATCGAACCTGGACTGGCAACTCGTTTCATATATGATATTATACATGTTTCAATGCCATTCTCCCAAATCATCCTACCCTATCTCTCTCCCACAGAGTCCAAAAGACTGTTCTATACATTAGTGACTCTTTTGCTGTCTCCTATACAGGGTTATTGTTACCATCTTTCTAAATTCCATATATATGCGTTAGTATACTGTATTGGTGCTTTTATTTCTGGCTTACTTCACTCTGTACAATAGGCTCCAGTTTCAGCCACCTCATTAGAACTGATTCAAATGTATTCTTTTTGATGGCTGAGTAATACTCCATTGTGTATATGTACCACTGCTTTCTTATCCATTCATCTGCTGATGGACATCTAGGTTGTTTCCACGTCCTGGCCATTATAAAACAGTGCTGCAATGAACATTGGGGTACACTTGTCTCTTTCAATTCTGGTTTCCTCAGTGTGTATGCCCAGCAGTGGGATTGCTGGATCATAAGGCAGTTCTATTTCCAGTTTTTAAAGGAATTTCCACACTGTTCTCCATAGTGGCTGTACTAGTTTGCATTCCCACCAACAGTGTAAGAGGGTTCCCTTTTCTCCACAACCGCTCCAGCATTTATTGCTTGTAGACTTTTATATCGCAGCCATTCTGACTGGCATGAAATGCCAGTACCTCATAGTGGTTTTGATTTGCATTTCTCTGATAATGAGTGATGTTGAGCATCTTTTCATATGTTTGTTAGCCATCTGTATGTCTTATTTGGAGAAATGTCTCTTTAGTTCTTTGGCCCATTTTTTGATTGGGTCATTTATTTTTCTGGAATTGAGCTATAGGAGTT
Source organism: Tragelaphus eurycerus (assembly GCA_935064755.1). Taxonomy (NCBI): domain Eukaryota; kingdom Metazoa; phylum Chordata; class Mammalia; order Artiodactyla; family Bovidae; genus Tragelaphus; species Tragelaphus eurycerus. The sequence continues at coordinate 42,614,092 of CAKXYN010000001.1, forward strand.
GCTTGTATATTTTTGAGATTAGTTGTCAGTTGCTTCATTAGCTATTATTTTCTCCCATTCTGAAGGCTGTCTTTTCACCTTGCTTATAGTTTCCTTTGTTGTGCAGAAGCTTTTAAGTTTAACTAGGTCCCATTTGTTTATTTTTGCTTTTATTTCCAAAATTCTGGGAGGTGGGTCATAGAGGATCCTGCTGTGATGTATGTCGGAGAGTGTTTTGCCTATGTTCTCCTCTAGGAGTTTTATAGTTTCTGGTCTTACGTTTAGATTTAATCCATTTTGAGTTTATTTTTGTGTATGGTGTTAGAAAGTGTTCTAGTTCATTCTTTTACAAGTGGTTGACCAGTTTTCCCAGCACCACTGGTTAAAGAGATTGTCTTTAATCCATTGTATATTCTTGCCTCCTTTGTCAAAGATAAGGTGTCCATAGGTGTGTGGATTTATCTCTGGGCTTTCTCCTTTGTTCCATTGATCCATATTTCTGTCTTTGTGCCAGTACCATACTGTCTTGATGACTGTGGCTTTGTAGTAGAGCCTGAAGTCAGGCAGGTTGATTCCTCCTGTTCCATTTTTCTTTCTCAAGATTGCTTTGGCTATTCAAGGTTTTTTGTATTTCCATACAAATTGTGAAATTGTTTGTTCTAGCTCTGTGAAGAATACCATTGGTAGCTTGATAGGGATTGCATTGAATCTATAAATTGCTTTGGGTAGTATACTCATTTTTACTATATTGATTCTTCCAATCCACGAACATGGTATATTTCTCCATCTATTAGTGTCCTCTTTGATTTCTTTCACTAGTGTTTTACAGCTTTCTAGATATAGGTCTTTAGTTAGTTTAGATAGATATATTGCTAAGTATTTTATTCTTTTCGTTGCAATGGTGAATGGAATTGTTTCCTTAATTTCTCTATTTTCTCATTATTAGTGTATAGGAATGCAAGGGATTTCTGTGTGTTGATTTTATATCCTGCAACTTTACTATATTCATTGATTCAGAGATCAGATCAGTCGCTCAGTTGTGTCTGACTTTTTGCGACCCCATGAATCACAGCACACCAGGACTCCCTGTCCATCAGCAACTCTCAGAGCTCATTCAGACTCACGTCCATCAAGTCATTGATGCCATCCAGCCATCTCATCCTCTGTCACCTCCTTCTCCTCTTGCCCTCAATCACTCCCAGCATCACAGTCTTTGCCAATGAGTCAACTCTTCGAATGACGTGGCCAAAGTACTGGAGTTTCAGCTTTAGCATCATTTCTTCCAAAGAAATCCCAGGGCTGATCTTCAGAATGGACTGGTTGGATCTCTTTGCAGTCCAAGGGACTCTCAAGAGTCTTCTCCAATACCACAGTTCAAAAGCATCAATTCTTCAGGGCTCAGCCTTCTTCACAATCCAACTCTCACATCCATACACGACCACAGGAAAAACCATAGCCTTGACTAGATGAACCTTTGTTGGCAAAGTAATGTCTCTGCTTTTGAATATGCTATCTAGGTTGGTCATAGCTTTCCTTCCAAGAGGTAAGCGCCTTTTAATTTCATGGCTGCAGTCACCATCTGCAGTGATTTTGGAGCCCAGAAAAATAAAGTCTAACACTGTTTCCACTGTTTCCCCATCTATTCCCCATGAAGTGATGGGACTGGATGCCACGATCTTCGTTTTCTGAATGTTGAGCTTTAAGCCAACTTTTTCACTCTCCACTTTCATTTTCATCAAGAGGCTTTTGAGTTCCTCTTCACTTTCTGCCATAAGGGTGGTGTCATCTGCATATCTGAGGTTATTGATATTTCTCCTGGCAATGTTGATTCCAGCTTGTGCTTCTTCCAGTCCAGCATTTCTCATGATGTACTTTGCATATGAGTTAAATAAACAGGGTGACAATATACAGCCTTGACGAACTCCTTTTCCTATTTGGAACCAGTCTGTTGTTCCATGTTCAGTTCTGACTGTTGCTTCCTGATCTGCATACAGATTTCTTAAGAGGCAGATCAGGTGGTCTGGTATTCCCATCTCTTTCAGAATTTTCCACAGTTTATTGTGATCTACACAGTCAAAGGCTTTGGCATAGTCAATAAAGCAGAAATAGATGCTTTTCTGGAACTCTCTTGCTTTTTTGATGATCCAGCGGATGTTGGCAATTTGATCTCTGGTTCCTCTGCCTTTTCTAAAACCAGCTTGAACATCAGGAAGTTCACAGTTCACATATTGCTGAAGCCTGGCTTGGAGAATTTTGAGCATTACTTTACTAGCGTGGGAGATGAGTGCAATTATGCGGTAGTTTGAGCATTCTTTGGCATTTCCTTTCTTTGGTATTGGAATGAAAACTGACCTTTTCCAGTCCTGTGCCCACTGCTGAGTTTTCCAAATTTGCTGGCATATTGAGTGCAGCACTTTCACAGCATCATCATTCAGGATTTGGAATAGCTCCACTGGAATTCCATCACCTCCACTAGCTTTGTTCGTAGTGATGCTTTCTAAGGCCCACTTGACTTCACATTCCAGGATATCTGGCTCTAGGTCAGTAATCACACCATCATGATTATCTGGGTCGTGAAGATCTTTCTTGTACAGTTCTTCTGTGTATTCTTGCCATCTCTTCTTCTTATCTTCTGCTTCTGTTAGGTCCATACCATTTCTGTCCTTTATCGAGTCCATCTTTGCATGAAATGTTCCTTTGGTATCTTTGATTTTCTTGAAGAGATCCCTAGTCTTTCCCATTCTGTTGTTTTCCTCTATTTCTTTTCATTGATCGCTGAAGAAGGCTTTCTTATCTCTTCTTGCTATTCTTTGGAACTCTGCATTTAGATGTTTATCTTTCCTTTTCTCCTTTGCTTTTCACTTCTCTTCTTTTCACAGCTATTTGTAAAGCCTCCCCAGACAGCCATTTTGCTTTTTTTGCATTTCTTTTCCATGGGGATAGTCTTGATCCCTGTCTCCTGTACAATGTCATGAACCTCAGTCCATAGTTCATCAGGCACTCTATCTACCAGATCTAGGCCCTTAAATCTATTTCTCACTTCCACTGTATAAATCATAAGGAATTTGATTTAGGTCATACCTGAATGGTCTAGTAGTTTTCCCTACTTTCTTCAATTTCAGTCTGAATTTGGCAATAAGGAGTTCATGGTCCGAGCCACAGTCAGCTCCTGGTCTTATTTTTGCTGACTGTATAGAGCTTCTCCATCTTTGGCTGCAAAGAATACAATCAATCTGATTTTGGTGTTGACCATCTGGTGATGTCCATGTATAGAGTCTTCTCTTGTGTTGTTGGAAGAGGGTGTTTGTTATGACCAGTGCATTTTCTTGGCAAAACTCTGTTAGTCTTTGCCCTGCTTCATTCCGTATTCCAAGGCCAAATTTGCCTGTTACTCCAGGTGTTTCTTGACTTCCTACTTTTGCATTCCAGTCCCCTATAATGAAAAGGACATCTTTTTTGGGCATTAGTTCTAAAAGGTCTTGTAGGTCTTCATCAGATCAGATGTAGGTCTTCATAGAACCGTTCAACTGCAGCTTCTTCAGTGTTACTGGTTGGGGCATAGACTTGGATTACTGTGATATTGAATGGCTTGCCTTAGAAACGAACAGAGATCATTCTGTCGTTTTTGAGACTGTATCCAAGTACTGCGTTTCAGACTCTTTTTTTGACCATGATGGCCACTCCATTTCTTCTGAGGGATTCCTGCCTCCAGTAGTAGATATAATGGTCATCTGAGTTAAATTCACCCATTCCGGACCATTTCAGTTCACTGATTCCTAGAATGTCGACATTCACTCTTGCCATCTCTTGTTTGACCACTTCCAATTTGCCTTGATTCATGGACCTGACATTCCAGGTTCCTATGCAATATTGCTCTTTACAGATTCGGACCTTGCTTCTATCACCAGTCACATCCACAGCTGGGTATTCTTTTTGCTTTGGCTCCATTCCTTCATTCTTTCTGGAGTTATTTCTCCACTGATCTCCAGTAGCATATTGGGCACCTATTGACCTGGGGAGTTTCTCTTTCAGTATCCTATCATTTTGCCTTTTTGTACTGTTCATGGGGTTCTCAGGGCAAGAATACTGAAGTGGTTTGCCATTCCCTTCTCCAGTGGACCACATTCTGGTTAGTTCTAGTAATTTTCTGGTGGAGTCTCTAGGGTTTTCTATGTAGAGGATCATGTCATCTGCAAATAGTGAAAGTTTTACTTCTTGTTTTCCAATTTGGATTCCTTTTATTTCTTCTTCTGCTCTGATTGCTGTGGCCAAAACTTTCACAACTATGTTGAATAGTAATGGTGAAAGTGGGCACCCTTGTCTTGTTCCTGACTTTAGAGGAAATGCTTTCAATTTTTCACCATTGAGGATAATGTTTGCTGTGGGTTTGTCATATATAGCTTTTATTATGTTGAGGTATGTTCCTTCTATTCCTGCTTTCTGGAGAGTTTTTATCATAAATGGACGTTGAATTTTGTCAAAGGCTTTATCTGCATCTATTGAGATAATCATATGGTTTTTATTTTCAATTTGTTAATGTGGTGTATTACATTAATTGATTTGTGGATACTGAAGAATCCTTGCTCCATTCATTTTGGAATCAAGTTCTTCTAAACCAGATTTTCAAATCATCTACTTAATACATGATTGTTATGTGATTATAATACTTCATTTATTCATCTTTTCCATTCCAAAAACCTTCTATGACTTTTAAAAAGTTACTCTGTGATAATAAAAAGAATAAACTTGGTCGCAACGTTCTTGCACAAGTGTGTTAGTTGCTTAGTCATATCTAATTCTTTGCGACTCTATGGACTGTAATCCACCAGGCTCCTCTGTCCATGGAATTTTCCAGGCAACAATACTGGAATGGGTTGTTATTCCCTTCTGCAGGGGATCTTCCTGACTAAGGGATGGAACCTGGGTCTCCTGCTTTGCAGGCCAATTCTTTACTGTCTGAGCCACCAGACAAGCCCATACCATATTTAATTTACTTGCACAAACTTAATTCTTATACTCCTATCAAGAATTTCCCCAGGTTCAGATAATACCCTCTGTTCATATTCTGTATTTTTGTATCTTTTGTGTATCTGATATGGTTCCCTGTGTTTAGCTATCTCTTTTTCTTTGTCTAACCTATGAATCAACACTTCCCTTTACCACAGTGAGTAAGATATATTCTCTCTCCCTGTGTACATTTCAAGATTGATTTCATATTGATTATCCATACTGGTTTCCCTTGGAAATTATTTTCACAATACAGGAAGATTACTCATGAAGTCTGTAATTTAAGCTGGCATATTTTTAATTCCTGTGTTGTTCTTAGTGCCTTGAAATAATAACAATCATAATCAAGCTGTGATTGAGCACTGAGAAATATTCTGCTATTTGAAGACCTAGGTCAGAGACCTCAAAAGTAAACTCCAATATGTCTGATGACAATTATGAAGATTCTACAAATTATAGAACCCAATTCAAAAAAACAGATTTTGTGCTCTAGCTTTAAAGTATCTACCCATGATGAATATACTAATTAAGTCAATGAGGGGGATTCTTTCTTGATATATATATATATAAAACCATGACACTGTACACTTTAAATATCTGACCATTTAGTTGTCAATTATACATAAATAAGGCTGAAAAAAATGACTATCCAAGTATGTAGGCAAGTTTCTAGTAAAAGCGTAGAAACAAAAGATTAAAGATCTGCAATTTCTTCCTAGCTTTAGCTGTGTGTCTTCCTTAATCAACCCTTCTAGGCTTTTTTCATACTTAAACACCCTCATTTCTATTGTTATGAGTAAATATATTTTCTTAAGTAAGATTTCTTAAGCAAGAAATTTCTTGCTTAAGTAAAATTTCTTAAGCAAGATTTTTGCAAAGTTTCTTTTTTTTCTTCTTTTTTTTAAATTATGAAAGTATGATAATGCATTTACAGGAGACTTTGAAAATAGAGAACAAAGTTACATATAGTTCCATTATATATTTATTTTTATAAATAGATAAATTAAGATTTTTAGTTGGAGTTTCAGTATCAAACCCTCAAAAACTAATAGCATGAATAGACAGAAAAGTAGAAAGATACAGTAGGCCTGAAAAGCACTATGAACCAATTCAAAAGACTTAAGATTTATACAATTTTCGCACAACAGCAGGATACAAATTCTATTCAAGTTCCCATAGACTATAAACCAGGGAACACCAGAACATACCTGGGGGCATAACACAAGGTACACAAATTTCATGGTCTAAAGGTATTGAAGCTACACAGAGTGTGCTGTCTTATCACTGTGGAATCATGTTAGAAATCAATATCAAAAGATATTTGAAAATAACCCACATATTTTCAAGTGCAATATGACATTTACCAAGACAGATCTTTGACTTAGCCATTGAAAGCCTCAGCAAAGTTAAAAGACTAAAAAAACACAGAGGGATTTTTTAAAAATTAAAAAAATTTAAAGCATTTAAAAACTAATATCAAATTGAGAAATTAATATAAAGATGAGAAATTAAAAGCAAACATTTTAAAAATCTTATGTATTCAGAAATTAAATGTCTGCTTTTAAATGATGGGTATATCTTATAAGCTGTAACAAGGAAAAATAGAAAATATTTGCAACAGAATAAAAATGAAAAGATAATTGTACAAAATTTGTTGCATGCAACTGAAGTTGCTTAATGCAACTAAATACAATGTCAAATTTGAATAAGTTATAAAAACAAATAATGGACACTAGTATAAAATTTTGTGAAATTTGAACAAAATTTGTACTTTATAACTAATAATGCTGTATTACAGATGAATTTCCTGTGTTTTTTTTTCTTTACAACATATTATTTCATTATATTCTCAGAATTTGAGTAAAGGTTTCAAGCTTCATTCAAATTTATTTTTAATAATAAGCTTTTAAACTTTTAGCAGTAATACTGGATGCCAGAATAAATGGAACTATATCAAAAGTTTTAGGGAATATAAATTAAAAATCTAGCATTGTATTCGTACTTGGTCAAACAACTGAAACCAGAATGTGATAAATTTTTTAGCTAAGCAAAAATTCATGTTTTCTAAATTATATATATTATGCATACTCTATATGTATGTGTGTATGTGTACAAAACTTTTCTACTACACTCAATAAAAGCTTGCAAAAGAACAACCAAAAAAAAGGTGATGGAGAAACTGGAAAACATAAAATAAATGAGAGCACTGAATGTGAAATAGAAAAAGTGAAACAAACTAGGTAAAAGGTCATCATATAGTCCAGCTGTTTTTAAGCAATGATGCTCATTAGAAACATATTTGGAGCTTTGGAGAAAAAAATAAATACCTGGGCATTTGCAATTTTTGAAACAGTCTAAGATAATTCTAATGTGCATCTAGATTTTAAAAAGTGATTACAGGTTTTTTTATTAAAATGGTAGTTTTAGTGATATAGAATTATATTCTGTTGGCCAATCATGGTACATGTTATCAAATGAACAATAGTTACATAATCACAATAGTAAAAAATATTTATCAGTTTTTACAATCAATAGTCAGACAAAAAGTAAGAGATAATTACAATTGCAAGCCATAATGGGAGCATGATTAAGCTAGCAATGTAAGCTAATTACATAAATTTGGGGACTTGAAGAGAGTGATGTGTTAAGTGGAAGTGCATGCATGAACATATTTTCATCTACCCAGCCAGTCTATGTCTTTTGCTTGGTGCATTTAACCCATTTAGGTAATTATCAATATGTGTGATTCTATTACCATTTTCTTAATTGTTTTAGGTTTACTTTTTGTAGGTCTTTTTCTTGTCTTGTGTTTCCTGACCTAGAAAAATTCCTTTAGCGTTTGTTGTAAAGCAGGTTAGGTGGTACTGAATTATATTAACTGTTGCATGTCTGGAAGCTTTTGATTTCTCCATCAAAACCAATACAATATTGTAAAGTAAATAAATAAATAAAACTGAAGAAAAAAAAAAAACCTGAATGAGATTCTGGCTAGGTAGAGTATTCTTGGTTGTAGTTTCTTTCCTTTCATCACTTTAAATATATTGGGCCATTCCCTTCTGGCTTATAGAGTTTCTGTTGAGAAGTCAGCTTATATAATCTTATGAGTTTGTGTGTATGTTATCTTTCATTTTTCTTTTGTTGCTTTTAATATTTTACTTTAATTCTTTAATTTGCTTTAATATTTTAATTCTTGTTATTTTGACTACTATGTGTCTGGGAGTGTTCCTTCTTGGGTTTATCCTGCCTGGGACTTTCCGTACTTCCTGGGCTTGGTTGACTACTTCCTTTCCCTGGTGAGGGAAGCTTTCAGCCTTATCTCTTCAAATATTTTCTTAGGTCCCTTTCTCTCTTCTTCTGGAACCCTATAATGTGAATGTTGGTCAAAGTTTCTTTTTTTTAAAATCAATGTGTTTTATAATCTAAATGTCAAAAGAAACAAGTGAACTCTCATTTAATAAAATGCAAATACTATTAAATCAATTATGTGTCTAATTATAGATGGTCTTTCTCAAGGCATCTTATTATCAGAGAAATAAGGTGATCATCAGACTATTAGAAGGACTTGAATGTATAACATAATGAAACACTAGCTCAATTGTATTAATTCCTCTATGGCAGGAAAATGCAAATGAGATAAAACAGAAAGTCTTGGATTACTCATCTCCAAAAGACAGTGGTGGTGTGGCAAATGAGGGAACACCAATAAGCTTTGCATTATAGTTGTTTGGCGGGGTGAAGACTGAGTTTTCAGGATAGCCTTGTTTTTTAAAGAGAAGCTAGCAATCAGAACACTAGCACCAAGATGCTTACATAGTTCGTTCCTGACTTCACTGCTTGCTATAAGATTGACAACTAACAACTCTTCAAGAACAAGATACCACTGAGAGAATCCTAGAATGAGGGAATGAGACTGAAGCATCCTTTGTTCCTCAAAGACCCAAACAGACTGCATTAGGAGATAAAAGAAGTGGCCGCACAATGATCACATTGCCCATCCTCCAGACCTACACATTATCAGTCAGGGAGGTGTTCCCTGAGCCTCTGGTGCCTCCAGTGAAAAAAGAGAACTCAGTGGGGACAACCAGCCTCCTTCTGCATTATGGTCACTTTGTAAAAGCCCCTATTTTGATCTTGCACCATGGGGATCACAGGGAAATCTGCAAGATCCCAACTGAGAATCTGACTGTGAGAGAGAGAGTGAGGGAGGGGCTTCCAAAAGTCAGCGTGTGGATCTTAGACGGAGTTCAGAGCTGGAGCACCCAAGCAGTAATACAAACCAGTGGCTTTGCTCATCTGCAGAACCAAGTTTGGGGCATTTTCAGACTAGGAAACTCTGCAGGGTGCAGATCTGCTTGATCTGAATCCTCAAGTGACAAGTTTTGTAGGCCCTAGAGTCCAGTTTGCCCATATATGGGAAAGTTGGAGTCACAGCATCATCCAAGTGAAGAAAGTCTTTTGGTCCCTTCTGACCAGAAGTGCAGTCCGGCAGCACTGGAACAGAGAGGCAGGTAGGCAGAATTGATCTCCCACAGAGCAAAGCAGTACTGGGCATGGAGGCTTCTCATGCTACTCAGAGGCAGGAGGATTAATTTATAACCAAGGATAAGGGTAGCTCCATGTCTCTCCAAAACAGGGAGCCTGCTTGAAAAACTGAAAGTAGCTTGGAGAGGCCCCTTTCCCTTCCTCCCAGGCAAGGGGGCTCAGACACAGTCTCATCCATCACCGAGTGTGTCTTCAGACCCCATTTGACAAGAAGGACTGGCAAAACAACCGAAAGCTGTGCACCCAGCAGGACTCAGGCCAAGAGATGGGCAGACAGAGTCAATACTTTGCAGAGGAAAGCCAGTGGCCCTGTTTGGACAGGGAACCTAGGGTATGGTTCTGCTTGAATTAAGACAACAACGAACTAAACCAGTTTTTGAAATGTTTTCTTCTGCTGTGTCTAGGCAGGGAATCTAAACTGTAGTCCCACTCATCTCTGAATAAAACCTTCAGCCAGTCTGACCAGAAAACCTAACCAGAGCACATGAGTAGATGTATGGCCCATTCAATAGCCCCATGAACAGCGATACTTCAACAAAGAGCATACCAGTGACACGCCCCATCTGCTGAGCAAAGCGGGTGGCCTCACCTGACCAGGGAATCCTGTACATAGTCAGGCCTGATTCAAGCTGTCAATTAGTGAGCTGTAAAGGCCCTGGGCCCTGGCAGGCTGACCTACCAGGGCATGGAAGTTAATTCACAGTCCCATCTACTACTGAACACTGTATCCAGTCCTGACCATCCAGGAGGCCTGACTGCAGCACTCAGACAACTGCAGAGCCCATTTTGTAGCTCACGGGTACAAGGATTCAACCAGCAGTTCTATCGATCTGCTCTCAGTCAGTAGCAATCCCCTTATACTCCATCACTATGCTCAGAGATTAAACAGTGGCTTCTCCCAAAATGGACCATAATAGCAGACCCCACATGCTTAAAGACATTACCAGCAGAACATCCAGAAACCTCAACTGAGCTGACTGGTGAAGAACTGTTTCTGCCAAAGCAAATTTGTAAAGTCTGGAGGAAGCATTCCATTACTCAGATATGTATATATGAATGTAAAACAATTCAAGGATCAAAAACCATAAGGTAAATATGACACCACTCAAGGAAAATTTTAAAGTTTTAATAACTGACCCTAAGAAAATGGAGATCTATGGACTTATTAGACAAAAATTCAGAATAGTCCTCTTAAGGAATTTTAGTAAACCACATTGGGCTAAACAAGATACCTTATAATAAAACTATCAGAAGTCAAAAACAAAGAAAGAATTTTAAGATCAGTAAGACAGAACTTATACAAGGGAAGAAAGTGAACACTACTTTAGCAGAAGAAAGGAAATGACACAGAATAGAGGAAAAATAAATGAAATAGGAAACAGAAAAACAAAGGAAGGAAAGACTAACCAAACTAAGAATTGGTTCTTTGAAAAGATAAATCGACAAATGAAGGAAAATCCAGACTAATAAAGAAAAAAATAGAAAGGACCCAAATCAACAAGATTAAAAATAAAGCAGGAGGCATTGTAACTAATACCACAAATTTTCGAAGGATTATAAGAGGTCACTATGAACAACTATACACCAACAAACTGGACAACCTAGAAAAAATCGAAAAATTCTTTGAAACATACAATATACCAAGACTGAATCAGGAAGAAATAGAGACTTGTGATTACCACAAGCAGATGTGGAAGGAGGAGGAATTTGAGGAAGGTTGCTGAAATGGCAACCCACCTCAGTATTCTTGCCTGGAGAATCCCAGGGATAGAGGAGTCTAGTGGGCTGCTGTATATGGGATTGCACAGAGTCGGGCACAACTGAGGCAACCTAGCAGCAGCAGCAGCAGCTGAAATATACAGACTTCCAGTTATAACCATGTGGAAGGGGCGTGGTATACAAACATGACGACTATAGCTAACAGTGCATGCTTAGTCACTTTAGTCATGTCCAACCTGTGCGACCCTGTGGACCGCAGCCCACAAGGCTCCTCTGTCTATGGAATTCTCCAAACAAGAATACTGGAGTGGGTTGCCATGCCCTCCTCTAGGAGATCTTCCCAACCCAGGGTTGGAACCTGTGTCTCTTGTATATCCTGCATTGGCAGCCGGATTTCTTTATCACTAGCGGCACTTGTATAGGAAACTTTTTAAGAGAGTAAATCTTAAGAATTATAATCACAAGGAGAATTTTTTTCCTTTATTGTTTACGTCTTTCTTTTGTCTTTATTGTACCCATATGAGAAGACTGATGTTAACTGACCTACTGTGATAATCATTTCACAATATGTGTAAGTCAAGTCATTGTGTTGTACCCCTTAAACTTAGTGATACATGTCAATCATTTCTCAGTAAAACCAGGAAAAAGAAGCTAGAAATCTGTATATGTTTATATATGTATTTGTGTGGGAGGGCATGTGAAAACTTCTAACTCCTATATTTGAGCAATAATTCAATTCTATTTTTGGTTTTAACAGATTATAAGCCAGCACTGCATGGCTTGAGCCAGCTTCTAACCTCAAATATAAGAAAACCAAACTCTCAGGAAATGACCTTAAAATAACTTAGCATTTTAATCTTAATAGATACATTTATACTGTGTATAACACATTCTTGAGTAATTGAAGTTGAGGGAACTTGGTGTAAACATAATATTGGTGTAAATACAATTGTTATCATGGAGAAAAATGTATATTTTACAGATATATGTGAAATTTTGAATAGTATTCACACAGAGAGTGTGTTCTAGTTTATTCTAAATGATAAGCCAGTTACTGCATACTTTACACACTATTAATTTTAAAGGTACTTTAATTACTTCTCACTGCAAATGTGCAATCATTGAAGTTAAAGAGTGGTATGGCTATTATTAACTGTGACAATGCTTTCAGAAATACATTAATGTAATATCAAAATTTTATAGATATTATTATTGTTAAACTTTTGTTCACTGAGGTGTTTGTAGTTATTGTGAAAATATAAAATATGCATTTTACATTGGACAATTATGAACAGACTTTAGGGAATTGATTTTCTTTTAATTCTATAGTGTTGTATAGTCATATCAAAGAAGGCAATGGCACCCCACTCCAGTACTTTTGCCTAGAGAGTCCCATGGACATAGGAGCCTGGTGGGCTGCGGTTCATGGGGTCGCTAGAGTCAGACACAACTGAGCGACTTCACTTTCATTTTTCACTTTCATGCATTGGAGAAGGAAATGGCAACCCACTCCAGTGTTCTTGCCTGGAGAATCTCAGGGACCGGAAGCCTGGTTGGCTGCCGTCTATGGGGTCGCACAGAGTTGGACACGACTGAAGCGATGCAGCAGCAGCAGTATATTCATATAAGAAGGTATTTTTCAAAACTGTTGTGCAGTACTTGAAAATAGTCAACTTAGACCTGGTTTCTCATCTTAGATAGCCACTTTAACCATCTGACAGCTGAACTAGATCCTCAAATCCAAAAACCCTATTAATAGTTGGCAGCAAACAATAGAAATGTCCTGGATTGGTGCAAGAACAAAAGAGCACTTTCAGATTTTAATGAATGGGTAGTCTATGATGTGTTACAGATATGATAGTAATGGCCTAGAGAAAGAAAAAACATGGTACTCAGGGCATAATGAGGAAGAGCAAAAGAATCCCTACTATTGATATAGAGTATATGATTTACGGGAAAGAGTCACTACCAGGAGCAGGGAAGCAAAGGAATTATTTTAGAGAGACAGTTTTATTTTTTTAAAGAAGATCTCTTTCCCGGCCACAGCATAGTCATAACTAAAGAATAATTTCCTATGTGGCACAATTTAGTTGTTGACATCCTGTAATGCAGACCCAAAGGGAAGATTAAAATGGAGGATGATAGCACTTGCAAGGAAGCCTCACTGAGAAAACCTAAATACTGACAGTTCGTAGTCATTTATATTTTAGTAAATAAGTACTCTTTTAAACCATCAAATTAAAACTGTGTGGCTATATATTATACATTTAACTTGTTAGTACATGTAAACCAAGAAGACTGAAAGCAAGTGCATTTAGAGGAAGTGGTGGCTGTTTTTATTTTTTCCAAATATTGTTTGCTTTTAGAGTGTGACCAAATATTGTTTGCTTTTAGAGTAAGATATCAATGTTTCTAAGACACATGCAAATTCAGTAAGATTCTGCTGTACATCCGCTGGCACAACAAAAGGACTGACAATATTTAGTACTGGGGAGTATGTGAACAAGCACAACACTCACTCACTGCTGATGGTAAGATAAATAGGTACAACTTTGGGAAATACTTTGGAAGAATCAAGTAAAATTAAACATGTAGACACTGTGAACCCCAAAACTATGTGCACATGTCCATCCAACGATGTGTATAAGAATGTTTACAGCATTATTGTTCATAATATTCTCCAATAAGGGAAACAAAAAAGCAAATGTACATCAACCACAGAATGGATACCTGAATTGTGGTGTATTCATAATGACAGAATACCACACAGCAATGAAATAGAATAAACCACTCCTATACACATTTTTCAGAGAAAGCAATGGCAACCCACTCCTGTATTCTTGCCTGGAAAATCCCATGGACAGAGGAGCCTGGTCGGCTGCAGTCCATGGGGTTGCTAAGAGTCGGACATGACTGAGCGACTTCACTTTCACTTTTCACTTTCATGCATTGGAGAAGGAAATGGCAACCCAGTGTTGCCAGTGTTCCAATGTCTCCAGTGTTCTTGCCTGGAGAATCCCAGGGACGGAGGAGCCTCGTAGGCTGCCATCTATGGGGTCGCACAGAGTCAGACACGCCTGAAGCCACTTAGCAGCAGCAGCAGTAGCATACACGTTTATGGGCTTCCCTTTTCCTGCTCAGGCAGGAAAGAAACTGCCTGCAATACAAGAGACCTGGGTTCAATTCCCAGGGGCTTCCCAGGTGGTGCTAGTGGTAAAGAACCCACTTACCAAAGCGGGAGACATAAGAGATTGCCGGTTCTATCCCTGGGGTTGGGAAGATCCCCTGGAGGAGGGCATAGCAACTCACTCCGGTATTCTTGCCTGGAGAATCCTATGGACAGAAGAGCCTGGAGGGCTACAGAGGGCCCATAGGCTAGCACAGAGTCAGACACGACTAAAGTGACTTAGCACACACATAATTCTCATAAACTGAATATTGACTGAGAAAAGATAGGCACAAACGATCCATTCTGTATGATTTCAATTATATAAAGTACAACCACAGGCAAGAGGAAACTATGGTAATAGAGGTTACAGAGATGCTGTTTCTCAAGCAGTTATAAGTTGAAAAGGAACACAGGAATCCTGAGTTACGATATATTTTCTGTGTCTTGGATCTGTGATGCAATTGCATAGGGATGCAATTCTGTATAAATTCAGGAAATGGAGCACTTAATATCTCAACACTTTCTTGTACATCTGATACCTCAAGGGGGAAAAAAAAAGCGCCAAACAAAAATCACTGGCAAAAACCCTTATCCTTTGCAAAAAGGTGTTTTAGTAGCATTGTTCTGGAATGTCTTGGGTATATGTGTGCTCAGTTGCATGTGACTCTTTGTGACCTTACGGACTGTAGCCTTTCAGGATCCTCTGTTCATGGGATTTCCCAGGTAAGAATACTGGAGTGGGTTGCCATTCCCTCCTCCAGGAGATCTTCCTGATCCAGGCATCAAGACTGCATCTATCTGCTTCTTCTGCATTGCAGGTAGATTTTTTTTTTTTTTTTTTTTTACTGCTTAGCCACTGGGGAAGTCCCTGAAAATAGCTTAGGTTTTGCCAATTCTAGTAAACTGGCCTCTATAACGTTTATAGTTTCAAGGCATGTCAGAGAATCCATCATAAATGTATAGAGTTGGAAGGGAGCTTGGAGAACTATCAAATTTGTCTCCTTCATGTCACAGAAAATGAAACAGAAGCTGAGAGATAAAGTTCTTGCAGGAGGCCACCCAGCTAGACAGTAGCTGAGTTAGGACCCAAACGTGTGATTCCTTTAAGTCAGGATTTCTTCCACTACCTATTGCTTTGATGTTGGTTTATCCTTTGAAGTGGGTTCAGCAGGTTCTGACGACCATTCAGCATATGACTACTCAGTGCTCAGGGCAGCCTCCGGGATTGCAGAACATCAAGTGGTTCTCAGTCAATCCATCTTTAGTTTCCCTTTTAGTTTGCCCCCAGGAATTCTGTTTTCTCTTCCCTTCTTCAAAGCAGGAGCCACCTGTGTCATATCTCCTCTTACCTGGGACCACCTCCAGAGCAGCAGTTTGCTCAGTAGCTTCTTTCCTTGACCCTTTAAAACACGCATACGTCCTTCATATATCAGTGTATTATCACATATTGGGGGAGGGATAAAAAGAAATGTACAAGTAAAAAGTACATAAAAAGAAAAAATAAAAAGTACATAAAAAGAAACGATAAAAATAAAAAGTACATAAGAGGAAGCAAATCAGATTTTTGAATCTCATGAAATGTTTTCTGGTGGATCCTCAGCTATTCTTCTCAAAGGATGTGCAAAAGCAAAAAATACAATTCACAGGAGTGAAAAAGAATAAATCATACTAGAAGAATTAACCATATATTAAAAGACTTACATTTGTGAGATAATACATAAGCTTCTTTCTTAAGACCAACATTTGGTGGTAAGTATAATAACTACAAATACATAGTGCCTAAATAATTTGATATATCTGCCACAATTATCATATGGTATGAAATAATGGAAAAAGCAACAGAGTTCCAGAAACACATCTATTTCTGCTTTATTGACTATGCCAAAGCCTTTGACTGTGTGGATCACAATAAACTGTGGAAAATTCTGAAAGAGATGGGAATACCAGACCACCTGGTCTGCCTCTTGAGAAATCTGTATGCAGGTAAGGAAGCAACAGTCAGAACTGAACATGGAACAACAGACTGGTTCCAAATAGGAAAAGGAGTACGTCAAGGCTGTATATTGTCACCCTGTTTATTTAACTTCTATGCAGAGTACATCATGAGAAACGCTGGACTGGAAGAAACACAAGTTGGAATTAAGACTGCTGGGAGAAATATCAATAACGTCAGATATGCAGATGACACCACCCTTACGGCAGAAAGTGAAGAGGAACTAAAAAGCCTCTTGATGAAAGTGAAAGTGGAGAGTGAAAAAGTTGGCTTAAAGCTCATCATTCAGAAAACTAAGATCATGGCATCTGGTTCCATCACTTCATGGGAAATAGATGGGGAAACAGTGGAAACAGTGTCAGACTTTCTTTTTCTGGGCTCCAAAATCACTGCAGATGGTGACTGCAGCCATGAAATTAAAAGATGCTTACTCCTTGGAAGGAAAGTTATGACCAACCTAGATCACATATTCAAAAGCAGAGACATTACTTTGCCAACAAAGGTTCGTCTAGTCAAGGCTATGGTTTTTCCTGTGGTCATGTATGGATATGAGATGTGAGAGCTGGACTGTGAAGAAGGCTGAGCACCGAAGAATTGATGCTTTTGAACTGTGGTGTTGGAGAAGACTCTTGAGAGTCCCTTGGACTGCAAGGAGATCCAACCAGTCCATTCTGAAGGAGATCAGCCCTGGGATTTCTTTGGAAGGAATGATGCTAAAGCTGAAACTCCAGTACTTTGGCCACCTCATGTGAAGAGTTGACTCATTGGAGAAGACTCTGATGCTGGGAGGGATTGGGGGCAAGAGGAGAAGGGGACAACAGAGGATGAGATGGCTTGATGGCATCATTGACTCGATGGACGTGAGTCTGGGTGAACTCCGGGAGTTGGTGATGGACAGGGAGGCCTGGCGTGCTGGGATTCATGCGGTCGCAAAGAGTCGGACATGACTGAGCGACTGATCTGATCTGATCTGATGAAAATATCTATGATTTCTATTGATAATATCATAGATATTGTCAATATTACTATGTATGGGTATTTTTTTAACCTAAATTTCAGGTGACAGAGTGGTAAAGAATCTACCTGCCAATGTAGGAGATGCAAGAAACACAGGTTCAGTCTCTGGGTTGGGAAGATCACCTGGAAGAGGAAATGACAATCCATTCCAGTATTCTTGCCTGGGAAAACACTGAGGAGCCTGGTGGGCTATAGTCCACGGGGTTGCAAAGAGTCCGACAGAACTGAGTATGCACACACTCATACTTAATAAAAAGAAAATGTTAACCTTTGATAACATGATTTTTTTAAAATTCAGGGTCACTGATCTAAGTAAAGAATTTTATTCTAAACATTGTTCCTGGAAGCTAGTTCCTATTTATAGACAAATTGCCTGAAATGGAAATATTCAAAAGAGAGAGAGATAAATGCTATCAACATCAGCAACAATAATAAAAGCCCAGGTCTGAGACAGGGTCTCAGTGACCTTTAGGAACCCTTAGCCAGTGATCTCGGAAAAGGAAATGGCAACCCACTCCAGTACTCTTGCTTGGAGAATCCCATGGAAGGGGGAGCCTGGTGGGCTGCCGTCTGTGGGATAGCACAGTCAGACACGACTGATGTGACTTAGCAGCAGCAGCAGGAGCAGCAGCCAGTGATCTTTAGAGACCCTTAGCCAGGATCTTTAGATTTTTAGAGTGATCTAAAGTGAGATCTCTTCAAGAAAATTAGAGATACCAAGGGAACATTTCATGGAAAGATGGGCTTGATAAAGACAAAAATGGTATGGACCTAACAGAAGCAGAGAATATTAAGAAGAGGTGGCAAGAATACACAGAAGAACTGTACAAAGAAGATCTTCACAACCAAGATAATCACGATGGTATGATCACACACCTAGAGCCAGACATCCTGGAATGTGAAGTCAAGTGGGTCTTAGAAAGCATCACTACAAACACGATTAGTGGAGGTGATGGAATTCCAGTTGAGCTATTTCAAATCCTTAAAGATAATACTGTGAAAGTGCTGCACTCAATATGCCAGCAAATTGGAAAACACAGCAGTGGCCACAGGATTGGAAAAGGTCAGTTTTCATTCCAATCCCAAAGAAAGGCAATGCTCAAACTACTGCACTCATCTCCCACACTAGTAAAGTAATGCTCAAAATTCTCCAAGCCAGGCTTCAGCAATACGTGAACCATGAACCTCCAGATGTTCAAGCTGGTTTTAGAAAAGGCAGAAGAAAGTGTTCTAGTTTCATTCTTTTGCAAGTGGTTGACCAGTTTTCCCAGCACCACTGGTTAAAGAGACTGTCTTTTCTCCATTGTATATTCTTGCCTCCTTTGTCAAAGATAAGGTGTCTATAGGTGCCTGGGTTTATCTCTGGGCTTTCTATTTTGTTCCATTGATCTATATTTCTGTCTTTGTGCCAGTACCATACTGTCTTGATGACTGTAGTAGAGCTTTGTAGTAGAGCCTGAAGTCAGGCAGGTTGATTCCTCCAGTTCCATTTTTCTTTCTCAAGATTGCTTTGGCTATTCGAGGTTTTTTGTATCTAACACCATACACAAAAATAAACTCAAAATGGATTAAAGAGCTAAACATAAGACCAGAAACTATAAAACTCTTAGAGGAGAACATAGGCAAAACACTCTCCGACATACATCACAGCAGGATCCTCTATGACCCACCTCCCAGAATATTGGAAATAAAAGCAAAAATAAACAAATGGGACCTAATTAAAATTAAAATCTTCTGCACAACAAAAGAAACTATAAGCAAGGTGAAAAGACAGCCTTCAGAATGGGAGAAAATAATAGCAAATGAAGCAACTGACAAACAACTAATCTCAAAAACATACAAGCAAATCCTGCAGTTCAATATTCCAGAAGAATAAACAACCCAATCAAAAAATGGGCCAAAGAACTAAATAGACATTTCTCCAAAGAAGACATACAGATGGCTAACCAACACATGAAAAGATGCTCAACATCACTCATTATCAGAGAAATGCCAATCAAAACCACAACAAGGTACCATTTCATACCAGTCAGAATGGCTGCGATCCAAAAGTCTACAAGCAATAAATGCTGGAGAGGATGTGGAGAAAAGGGAACCCTCTTACACTGTTGGTGGGAATGCAAACTAGTACAGCCACTATGGAGAACAGTGTGGAGATTCCTTAAAAAACTGGAAATAGAACTGCCACATGACCCAGCAATCCCACTGCTGGGCATACACACTGAGTAAACCAGAATTGAAAAAGATACGTGTACCCCAATGTTCATCGCAACACTGTTTATAATAGCCAGGACATGGAAGCAACCATCAGATGAATGGATAAAAAAGCAGTGGTACATATACACAATGGAGTATTACTCAGCCACTAAAAAGAATACATTTGAATATTTCTAATGAGGTGGATGAAACTAGAGCCTATTATACAGAGTGAAGTAAGACAGAAAGAAAAACACCAATACAGTATGCTAACACATATATATGGAATTTAGAAATATGGTAACGACAACCCTGTATGCGAGACAGTAAAAGAGACACAGATGTATAGAACAGTTTGGACTCTGTGGGAGAGGGAGCGGGGGAAGATTGGGGAGAATGGCATTAAAACATGTATAATACCATATAAGAAAAAAATAAACTTATGACAGAACAAAAAAAGAAAAGGCAGAGGAACCAGAGATCAAATTGCCAACATCTGCTGGATCATCAAAAAAGCAAGAGAGTTCCAGAAAAACATCTGTTTCTGCTTTATTGAATATGCCAAAGCCTTTGACTGTGTGGATCACAATAAACTGTGGAAAATTCTGAAAGAGATGGGAATACCAGACCACCTGATCTGCCTCTTGAGAAATTTGTATGCAGGTCAGGAAGCAACAGTTAGAACTGGACATGGAACAACAGACTGGTTCCAAATAGGAAAAGGAGTTCGTCAAGGCTGTATATTGTCACCCTGCTTATTTAACTTATATGCAGAGTACATCATGAGAAACGCTGGACTGGAAGAAGCACAAGCTGGAATCAAGTTTGCCAGGAGAAATATCAATAACGTCAGATACGCAGATGACACCACCCTTACGGAAGAAAGTGAAGAACTAAAAAGCCTATTGATTAAAGTGAAAGAGGACAGTGAAAAAGTTGGCTTAAAGCTCAACATTTAGAAAACGAAGATCATGGCATCTGGTCCCATCACTTCATGGGAAATAGATGGGGAAACAATGGAAACAGTGTCAGTCTTTATTTTTCTGGGCTCCAAAATCACTGCAGATGGTGACTGCAGCCATGAAATTGAAAGATGCTTACTCCTTGGAAGAAAAGTTATGACCACCTAGATAGCATATTCAAAAGCAGAGGCATTACTTCGCCAACAAAGATCTGTCTAGTCAAGGCTATGGTTCTTCCAGTGGTCATGTGTGGATGTGAGAGTTGGACTGTGAAGAAAGCTGAGCACCGAAGAACTGACGCTTTTGAACTGTGGTGTTGGAGAAGACTCCTGAGAGTCTCTGGACTGCAAGGAGATCTAACCAGTCCATTCTGAAGGAGATCAGTCCTGGGTGTTCTTTGGAGGGAATGATGCTAAAGCTGAAACTCCAGTACTTTGGCCACCTCATGCGAAGAGTTGACTCATTGGAAAAGACCCTGATGCTGGGAGGGATTAGGGGCAGGAGGAAAAGGGGACAACAGAAGATGAGATGGCTGGATGGCATCACTGACTCGATGGATGTGAGTCTCAGTGACCTCCAGGAGTTGGTGATGGACAGGGAGGCCTGGTGTGCTGCGATTCATGGGGTCGCAAAGAGTCACTCACGACTGAGCGACTGAACTGAACTGAAAGTGATATTTAGAAATCCTTATCCAGGAAGTTTAGAGTCCTTATAATGTTGCCTTTGCAGGAAGTCATATTGGAGGAGGGGTTGCACATAACAAAGTACAGAAAATGGGTGGCATAGAAGTGCGGGAGCAATAAATTGTTAGTGAGGTACGAGAAGATACCTTCCCTATTTTCAAAGATCTTCCTTCCCTACAGAGGGAAAAAAAAGATGAGCCATCTGGAGATAAGGAATTAAGTACTAACCCACATAAATTATATTATGTCATGAAATCATTTGAAATGTACATTTTAATAATGGATAGAAATAAGAGTACACTGGGTTAATAGTATTTCTTCAGATTTTATAAATTTCCAGGCTATATTTTGTTTTATAAGTTTTCTAGCATAGCTTGGGAAGCTCAGAATTCTTTGTAGGACATCTTTGCCATAAGCACCCACATCCTCTTGTGATTTGTTACCTCTTCTCCAAGATACTTTCAACTTCCTAAAGGCAGAGCAGCGACTTATTTATTTAATCTGACTTTTCATAATTACTCAGGCTACTAATTTTATTATGCCAAAAAGTATCTTGGGAAACCTTGTGTCAAGAGTGTGATGGATGGGAGCTTTGATTGATTGGTTATTTCCCATTTTGCAAAATTTTCCATGTTGCAATTCAGTTACAGTTTGATTAGAGATAATAACAGATGACAGTTACATATATAAATTATATTTTAATTAATTTTAAGCAGGATTTTAGTGAGAGCAAAAATAAGGTGGATAAAAATATCTTCTTGTCAATTTTTTACTGACATTTACATTTTGGTTTGGTGGTACTTGAAAAGAAAAAATGCAGTTGTCTTTTGAGCATATGCACTCAATTTTAAAACTTTAATTAGTTTATTTTTCCTTTATGAGTGTCATTTAGGCTATATCCTGTATCCTGTCCTAGTAAGGTGTACTTTATGTAAAAAAGAATGTATCATTGCAGAAACACTGAATGTGATTTTTGAAGCAGCTTTTATCTTTTGCTGATCCATTGTCAGATATGAACCTAAATGCCCACTAGAGGTCTCTCCATCCTGAATTATTCCTGAATCCTAAAAGGAGAGCATTTATTAAATTTTAAATTCCTTGCCTGCTTACTATAGCTAGTGAAACTGTGCTGCATTTGACATGATAGCTAGCCATGACCTTAACAGAGGAAAAGTGGAGCTGACATCCAACTGCTATGCCTGTGAGTCTATTTTATTTACATACAAAAATGTTAGCTTCACCGCTCTGCTCTGCAGAGTTCATCTGACAGTTTTCATGCTTCCGAGTGAGGATGGAAAACACGAAAGCCCTTTAAAGACAGTGACCACATGCTGTCATGTTCTTTGCAGGTTACAGAAAGCTCCAGTAGCCTATCAACTGGAAATGATTATTATGATAGGCAATTTACAGCCGTACTCTTATCAAATTACAGAAAATAGAGATTTTAATTCAAAGGAACGACTTTTGTTGGCAAACTCTAGAGAAAACTAATTGATCTTCTGATACATTTACTTTCTTCATTATGTCAAATAAAGTTTGGGGAGCTTATTTTATGTGTAGTCTGAATACAGAAACTTGTTACAGTGTATAAGTGTGTGTGTATGTGTGTGTGGTGTGTCTCGATAAAGCAATTTTGAGATCACTTCCAGCAAATATTTACAAATTGTCCTTTACTAGAAGAGTCTTGAAACATGGAAATAAAATGCCAGCAAGGTTTAGTCACCTTGTAACCCTCTTCATGGCCTTTAATCCCACACCGTGGCTGGAGAGAAGACAGAGTTAGTGACCAATGGATAGAGTGTTCTATTAAGAAAAGTCAGCATTTAGGATGAGCTGTAATCACTGCCCCTACAAGGGATGGAGGTCACCCAATTTCAGAACAGATCCTTGGAAGTTAGATTAATTCTCTGATGTGGCCCAAAGAAACCTGCAAGCCAAATGAAGAAAAAAAACAAAACAGATCATCAACAAAGTGCAGTGATCCATAAGACTGAATTGAAAATGTGGCTAAGGGAAGATAAAATACCATATGAACCTATTGCCTTTCAACTCATAATTATTTTTCTTTTCAAAACCGAAGCCTGCTAACAGTAGAGAGACAAAAGCAGAACTATGCATAAGAAGCCAACGCAGCACCTACTCTAACAAAGCACATTAACAAGCGATGTAAAGACCTTCTCTATTCTTGAGTCAGCTTGTAGTCGTGATTGACATGAGGACAATGTGATCTCAAGGTATCAGTTCTCTGGTCTGAAGGAATCCTAATCCCCTGATGTTTTGCTGCTTGATTGTTGGACCAATAAACTCCAGCCCAGAGGAGTTTTGATCCCCCAGATTCCAAATCACCATAAGCAGACATATAATATGATGTCTTGGAAACTGTTGCCTTCTTACTATGATCAAAGTCAATGGAAGACATTTTCCACAAGATGAGATTGGAATGAGAATAAATATTGAAATTGGGGTGACCCCCTCCAAGGCAAAGGATCCCACTTTCTCATGAAGCGGAGAGCAATAACCTAAGAGAGCACGTTTTCTTAATTGATATCACACTGTCTGGAGACAGATTTCCAACATAACCAGGTTACGGAACTAATGTGAGCTACATTGTTCTATTAAAATAGCTGGAAGTCTATGAAAAGATGTTCAGGACAGTGTTGTGTTTAATAATGAAAAATTAGAACCAATCTATTGTCCAATGTATGGGATTGGTTAGTGAAACATTCAGGTAGCATTTAAAATGATAATGTGTGACAATATTTGCTAAAAAGAAAGTGGTTCCATGATTTCACAATTTTGTGGTTTTTAAGTATTTTAACGGACAATAATAAAATCATTATGCTTTGTAATCCCAGATACATTTACACACACACACACACACACACAAATGAAACCATATTCACCTTGATATGCACTGTTTAGTCTATTTCTTTATTTTCTATTTAAATTATTTTAATGCTGGTTATTGGCAATGGCACCCCACTCCAGTACTCTTGCCTGGAAAATCCCATGGACGGAGGAGCCTGGTGGGCTGCAGTCCCTGGGGTCGCTAAGAGTTGGACACGACTGAGTGACTTCACTTTCACTTTTCACTTTTATGCACTGGAGTAGTCAATGGCACCCCACTCCAGTACTCTTGCCTGGAAAATCCCATGGATGGAGGAGCCTGGTAGGCTGCAGTCCATGGCGTCACTAAGAGTCGGACACGACTGAGCGACTTCACTTATTATCACTAAATACATTTTCTGATCCACTAATTGGTTTTAACTCATAGTTTGAAAATACTTGAGGTTGAGAATAACATATTGTAATAATCTCTTTTGTAAATATGTACGTTTCATGGAAAAGTCATGCAGATTATACATTGAAATATAAACCATACTTCTCTCTCTGTGATGGGGTTTCTAATTTTTTTCTCTCTTTCTCACCTTCATCAGCACATTTTCCTTCAGGAAATTATATTTTTTGGTAACTGAAAATCATCCAAGAAATGTTTTAGATATTTTCAAATCATTTCATTGTTTGACTGTATCCTCCTCTCTATTAGGTTTATATACTGTGTTTTCTTCCAGAACCATAATGACATCCCTATTGTCTCATTTTCTATCTTTAAGTACCTAAAAATGGAGAGAGAAAATAAAGGCTAATATGAAGGAAGCATTGAAAAAAACAAAGATGAGAGGGAAAGAAGGAGGAGTAATTTTCCTATAGCTACTCCAAGATTTTTTTAATTTATTTACCCAAGACGTTTATGTGTATATGTGTGCACACGTACAAGAGTGCACAGGACTGTATGCATGTATGTACAAAAGTCGTGTCCAACTCTATGTGACCCCATGGACCGCAGCCCACCAGACTTCTGTCCATGAGATTTTCCAGGCAAGGATACTGGAGTGGGTTGCCATTTCCTTCTCCAGGGATCTTCCCAACCCAGGGATCGAACCCAGGTCTCCTGTACTGCAGGCAGATCCTTTACCCACTGAGCTACAAGGGAAGCCCATGTACAAAAGTATGTGTATAGATTTTGGACCCAGAGCTCATTTCTATGTTTGCCAAGAGACTGAGACAACATAACAAAAATCCCATTTGAACCATTCATTAGTTAGCTGTCAATTTGAGAAAGGCATATCCTGCTTTTTCTGTGCCTCAGTTTCCCTATTTGTAAAATAGAGTTGCTGTGCTAAGATTTCACTTCTAGATAATATTGATTCAGGAAGAATAACCTGGGTGGCTGATTCTTCACTTATAGGTATATATTTTTGGATTATTGATAACTCAAAATCCATATTTCTTATCCTATGTTGAATTCCCATATTGAGATAACACTGCAAACTTTCTGCATTTATTATGTATTAAATTTAATTCAGTGGCTAAATCAGATCAGATGTGCCCTTTTTATAACAAATATTAGTACCATTTTCCACTAACTTTCATTATTTGATTACTTGAACCTAAAACTTAGCAAAATTGAAGCAAAACCTATTGACACATGGATGGTATAGTCACTCTGCTGACATAAATGCATATTTATTTAAACAGTCTGTGTCTTCTATGGGCTTTCCTCGTAGCTCAGTCAGTAAAGAATCTGCCTACAGTGTGGGAGACCTGGGTTTGACCCCTGGGTTAGGAATATTCCCTGGAGAAGAAAATGGCAACCCACTCCAGTATTCTTGCGTGGAGAACTTCATGGACAGAGGAGCCTGGCAGGCTATAGTCTGTGAGGTCACAAGAGTCGGACACGACTTAGCCACTACCATGTCTCCTATAGATATTGGTTTACCTAATTTTTGGTGTTAAAGACTATGAGTTGTATTTAATAGAATGTCATGTAAAGAGCTCTGATAGGCTTTATTCATAGTCTTGAAAATGCTCAAGATCCTTTCAGAACTAACTTGAATTTAAAGACATTCACTATTGATAGTGAAAGCAAGTCTTTAAGGCAAGATTCTCTCTAGGAACCGATTACAGGGACTTTGATACGTACTTGATTCATAGACATTTCTGAGGTCACAGGCCAGTGGTTGAGAAATGGCAGCATATGTGTCAAATCCATTTCCAATGAATTTTTTTTTTTTTTTTTTTTTGGTGGGGGAGGTGTTTGGATTTAAAAATTAGTTACAAATACTCTCTAGAGATTCCCTATAATCGACCAGAATTGTTTTTCAGGTTCTCTTAAAAAATTCTAACGTTTCCAACCTGGATCCAGATTCCCGCAAAGCACCCCACGGACTAGAGTCACCATGAACCTTTATCACTGGTACCCTGCACAATCTAGCTCTCATTCATTCAGGTTGTCTGCTCAGCCTTTCTGGGCCTTTGAACTTTAGACCTCCTATTGTAAGCAAACATATTTTAAGTCATCATGAGTCAAAAATTATATATTTTGATATAAAGAACTAGAAAATAAATAAAATGAGTAGCAGGGATTAAAAACAAACCATAGATATTTCCTGCAACCTTCTTCTCTAAACACACTCATTTCCTGTTTTATTTTCAAGCCTCATTGGCTTCATGTTGTTACATTTACATACTTTCACCCCTCTCCTTACCCTTCTGTTTCTGGGAGCTATTTTTGTAACATGAAGATAATAACGCCTGCTCAGCCCACCTTTCTGGGTTATTGTGAAGATCCAAGTGTAAAAGTGCTATATAAATGCAGAGTATTATTATATCCATTATTATGCACGCTCAGGCACGGGGGGGTTCTTTCAAGCCCTGCTGCTCCGGCTGGCTTGAAGTTGACATCTCAGCAGTAACAGATAAAGTTAGTTAGATGCCTTTAAATCCATTTATTGCTGCACTTGATTTTTTCATCCTGGTGTTGAGGCAGCAGGATCTTTTCTTCTCTGTCAGCTCAGAACTCATTCCAACAGAAAAAAAAAAAAATTTGTCCTCAGTTTCTGTGACAAGAACTGAGGGTGAAAACGTACTTGTACTTTGTCTCACATAACTGTGGGTTTGTTCAAGTTCAACGTGGCTCCCACTACTGGCAGGCGCAAAGGGAGTAGCATTCCTGGGAGATTTATCAGCTCGTTTCTCCAGAAACAGTCCACAGTTGTGTGGTCTTTTGTTTGAATGGCACACATCATTTTGTAAAACATTCATATAGTTTGACATCAAAAAATAGATGCAAAGCAATCTGTGAATCAGAGAATGTGGAAGTCTACCCATATCTGCAGAGCCTCTCTTCTCTGCTGCTGCTGCTGCTAAGTCGCTTCAGTCGTGTCCGACTCTGTGCGACCCCATAGACGGTAGCCCACCAGGCTCTGCCGTCCCTGGGATTCTCCAGGCAATAACACTGGAGTGGGTCGCCATTGCCTTCTCCATTGTGTGAAAGTGAAAAGTGAAAGTGAAGTCGCTCAGTCATGTCCGACTCGTAGCGACCCCATGGACTGCAGCTCACCAGGCTCCTCCATCCATGGGATTTTCCAGGCAAGAGTACTGGAGTGGCTTGCCATTGCCGCTCACACTCAAAACATCAGCACCCATCTGACATCTCACAAGGTCACGGTGTTTTATCTGTATTTCACAGATATAATCCCCGGACTTCCTTCATAGCTCAGTTGGTAGAGAATCCACCTGCAACACAGGAGACCCTGGTTTGACTCCTGGGTCAGGAAGATCTGCTAGAGAAGGGATAGGTTACCCACTCCAGTATTCTTGGGCTTCCTTTGTGGCTCAGTTAGTAAAGAATCTGCCTGCAATGCGAGAGACCTGGGTTTGATCCCTGGGTTGGGAAGATTCCCTGGAGAAGGGAAAAGCTACCCACTTCAGTATTATGGCCTGGAGAATTCCATGGACTGTATAGTCCAAGGGGTCTCAAAGAGTCAGACACAACTGAGTGACTTTCATTTTACTTCACAACTGATATAATCCCCAGTGCCCAGAATGATGAATGACCTATAGTAAGCCCTCCATACATTTTGGTTTAGTTGTTGAGTAAATATCAAGTAATATGTAGCTACAACTTACATTTTCCAGAATAAAAATGCTGATTCTTATCTTCCAAATTCAAATTTGCTCCTCTCTTTACTCTTCCCATCTTTATAAATGGCACCACTACCCTCCCTGCTACTCAGTTGCTTTGATTCTTCTCTTTCCCTTACTTTTGTTGTTGTTCAGTCGCTAAGTCGTGTCCTCCTCTTTGTGACCCCACAGACTGCAGCATGCCAGTCTTCCCTATCCTGCACTATCTCCAGGAGTTTGCTCAAACTCATGTCCACTGAGTAAGTGATGCCTTGATGCCATCCAACCATCTTATCCTCTGTCGTCTCCTCCTCCTCCTAACTTCAATCTTTCCCAGCATCAGGGTCTTTTCCAATGAATCGGCTCCTTGCATCAGGTGGCCAAAGTACTGGAGCTTCAATTTCAGCATCAGTCCTTCCAGTGAATATTCTGGGTTGATTTCCTTTAGGATTGACTGATCTCCTTGCTGTCCAAGGGACTCTTAAGAGTCTTACTACCACCTTCCAAACCATCAGTGAGTGCTTCTGGCTCTACCTTTGTGATGTGGCCTGACTCTGTCTACTTCTCACCAATATCACTGCTACCACAATACAAGTAACTCTTAGCTCTTGGATAGATAACTCCAACACCAGCCTCCTCCAGATTACTGCCTCCATCTTTCCTCCTATAATCCATTCTCCCCACAACAGCTGAAGGGAACTTTTAAAAATATAAATATGGTCATATGACCTGCTGCTAAGAATTCCCCAGTGGTGTCTCATTATGTTTAGACTAAGATGCAAATTCCCAGTCTATAAGAGCACAGATCCGTGGTTTGCAATATTGGCAGCCAACAGAATCATCTGGAGATATTTAAAATACATAGAACTTAAACTCACACGTTAGACTGACTAAATCAATGTCTCTGGAGGGAAAGTCTCAGTAGATTACACTTGGGACATCACCCCAACTTCTTGAACACCTTACATTGTTTTCCTCTTCATTCTAAACTTTTGTACCTTGGGCTTTTTTCTTTCTCCAAAAATCATCAAGCTCATGCCAGCCTCCAAGGAAAAGCCAGGACTTTTGCTTTTGCTGAACTTTCTGTCTGGAATGTCCCTCCTTTTCTCACAGCTGCCTCTGTTCCTCCTTCAGGGGTCTTATCCTCCTTAGTAGGTCTTATTAACCTAGCCACAGTCTCTATCTTTCAGCAATTTCTGTGCCATAGTATGTGTCTCTCTCAATAGAAACTAAAAGGCACTAAGGCAAGGACATTGCTTGCCTTCTTTATTGCTACTTCATAGTGCTAAAAAGAAAACAAACAAACAAACAAACTTTAGTCTTTATGGGCTCTGTCCCAACTAGTCACTTGTGCCATTGTAGTACGAAAATAGCCAAAGATGTGATGTGACAGATGGGCATGGCTGTGTCCTAATAAAACCTCATTTATGGAACGAAATTTGAATTTAATTTTACGGGTAGCAAAATATTATCCCTCTTTTGATTTTTTTCAACCCTTAAAATTATAAATATCATTACTAGTTCATACACCCATAGAGGAAAAAAAACAGAAACCCAAAACAAACCAAAACCGTAACACAGGTGGCAGGCTGAATTTAGTCCCTCAGCTGTGATTTGCCAGTCTCTGAGAGTATTTGCATTTGTTTTTTAATTTGAAAGCCCAGAATTTCTTTGAGAAGTACAAAGAGGCTTCCTAAAACACTATTAGCAGTGTTATCACACTATTTCCTCCTAGGGATTTCTGCATGTCTCAAACCAATTCAGAAAACATTTGGCAAGTATATACTATGCTAAATAGAACTGGATTAAGTGGCAGGCCAGGGAGCAGCTACCCAGGGTAAAATCTATAGCTGAAGCTAAAATATCATCATAATAAATTGGGAACAGCACACCTCTGAACTCAGTTTCCCGTAATAGTTTTTTTTCATAAATGACAAAATACAACTTCCTAAAAATAAAGACCAGTACCAATACCTTGAATGAATAGCTATTTAAAACAGAATCTAACTTGCACCCACCTCCATTCTCATTAAATACATATTGAGAAAATAGTGAAATAATTTTAGCATTTAAATATTTCACAGATTGTAAATTATTTTTCTGCTTCTGGCTTTTATGTAACTTCAACTGACCCTAAACTGAAGACTTTGCAAAGACATCAAAAAACACAGAGAATAAATAAACTCCTTGTTTTCAAGGAGCTTATCCTAGCTTTCCTCAACTTTCACCTAGTTAAACACTAACTATACATTTCACTTCAGCCCAGAGGTCACTATTTCTGGGAAGATTTCTTGATCTTGCCAACACAGGTCCATCAGCTGTCCTCTGTTTCCTGTATGTCCCCTTCTTTGCTGTATTTACATACTTGTTTTAAAATAAATACATAATTAACAAGTATATTATATTTAAAAATGTAAATATTTATTTACGTACTTTATTTAATGGATGCCACTTTTTCTCTTGAGACTGCCAAGCACTTGAAGATATTTTATGGACCAGGATGAATGTTCTGCCTGGCCTTCAGCTTGTACTCAACAAATAATTATTCATTCAAGGAATAAGGAACTGAATAAAGGAATGTGATGGACCTCAATGGAAGGCAAAATTTTTTGACTTCACAGCTACTATGATATTTCCTTCCATTTTTCTCTATAACGTTTTATAATTCATTGTGCATACATTTGTTATGAATATGATAATCACTTCTGAGATTCAAACAGTCCACCTTTGGGTGAATGGAAAATAAAACAGGGAGGAAATGAAGGCGCCCCTGGAGTGAAAATTCATTAGACACAGAGGTAGACTTTCCAACCACAGCATTTATCTTAAAGCTCACATGCTGGTTATTGGAGAAGAAGGAGAAAAATCAACTGCATGTATTTAAAAGCACAGGGAAACATAAAGCAAATCCTTCTTTCAAAACCACAGTAAGCTTGTTTTCAATCCTTATTCTAAAAGATGAACAGCCAACTCTCCCCTTCATTATAATCCTCACTGCTGCCCTTACAATTAGGTCCTAGAAAGCATGCTGGTGCTCAGACACAAAATTGAAAGCTACTGCAGACATGTATTTCCAGATACAGCTGAGTATGTTTTCTGTTTCTATGGCAAGGGGCAGACTGAAGTGAAAGCTCCCACTCAGCTAACTGTTCCTGATCAGTGTTCCCCTTTCTCCTTACTTCTGCAGCAGCAAGACAGATAAACTTGTACACTAGCAAGACTAATTGTGCTGTATTCAGTTGCTTCAGTCATGCCCTACTCTTTGTGACTTATAGACTATAGCACACCAGGCTCCTCTGTCCATGACATTCTCCAGGCAAGAAGACTGGAGTACCCCTACTCCAGGGGATCTTTCCAACCCAGGAATCAAACCCATTTCTCTGGCATCTCCTGCATTGCAGGCAGATTCTTTACCCACTGAGCCAGGCTGGGAAGCCCATTAGCGCACTAAGGCCCCCTAAATCTGTTCCCACAGCTCATGATATCAGAATGTGGAGAAGCTAACCTACAGGCCTGTCTTCTGACTGCCTTCATTAGGCATGTAACTGGTCTGTTATCAATCGCACACAGGCCTCCTGAATGGATGGTTTCTCCAGCCCTGCACAGCCCCTTAAACTGCTGCTATAAGCAACATGTGCAGTAAGCAAGGGCACCAGTATAAAGACAAATGCTAACTGAATAGTGTTGGAGCAGCATTTCACAAACTCCCATCAAGCACAGGATATGAAGTAAGTGAAGAACAGAATCAGGAGAAATCATGTCCTAGAGCAGAGATGACAGCCCACTATGAGTGGGCTGTGCAGTAGTGTCTATTTAGACACTGAAATTGTATGTCTCAGATGATAAGATATTTCCCACCAAAAGATATGTAGGCCAGAAGAGTTTATCACCCATGTGATCAATAGAATTCAGATTACTTAAATTAGTAATCTAATTAGTAATCTAATCTAGTAAGGACTCATAAATTGAGTCCTTAGAGTCATAAAACTGTGATGGTGGTGATGAATAACACAAGTGTAATATACTAATAAGAGATATATATTTTGGAGGAAGAATACAAGTTTGGAGCAAAGAAAGTGAATAACACTCTCCAGCAAAAGTATAATATAAAATCAAGACTCGTAGTCCTTTCAGAAATATCTAAACATAATTGCCTGAAACAATTTTTTAAAAAAAAATCTCCATGGTTATGGAGTTGTGAAATGAGCATGCTATAAGACAAGATGTTTACTATCTAATTATATAAAATTAAT
Organism: Tragelaphus eurycerus; assembly: GCA_935064755.1. Taxonomy (NCBI): domain Eukaryota; kingdom Metazoa; phylum Chordata; class Mammalia; order Artiodactyla; family Bovidae; genus Tragelaphus; species Tragelaphus eurycerus. The sequence continues at coordinate 42,646,578 of CAKXYN010000001.1, forward strand.
CTCCATGAAAACATTCCTATCTCTTAATCCTGGCTCATATTTCTGCCGAATCTCCTACCCAAACTAAACACAGTACAGTGAAATGTTAAGGTGAGGTGCAAATCTTGCAACAAATACACAATTTAATGAAGTTAACAAAAGTGATATTGGAGAACTTCTTTAAACCTCAAGGCATTTATAAACAGTACTTTAACATGAGTAGAGCAGTTAATAATTAAACATGTAATCATTGTCAGGGACAAATGACAAAACTATCATTTCAAAAGAAAATGACTTAAATATAAAAAGATTCAGAGAAGTCCTTGGGAAATCTCAAGAAGTCCTTGAATATTTTTTGAAAATATGATATTCTGTATCATTTGCTTGAAAATCAAAAGTGAGAAATATTGTTTCACACCATGAGAAAAATTTTTTCACAAAAAATGTTCTAGGAAAAGATAAATATAACTCAAATCTTGCTTATTTTAGGTATCAGCTTTTAGTTGCCATTCCCACCAAAATTTCATAAAATAAAATATAAAATTAAGAAATAGAATTGAAACAACCATTCATATATATTAATAAAATAAAAGACAAATAGAATCAATATAAGATAAAATATAACATAAAAGAAAATAATCCTTTTCATAATCTTACCTTCTGTTTTCAAGGTAACATTCCAACAAAAACTTTTGACATACTCATCTCTACTTTAAGTAGATTCTTTTTAATGAAACTTTTCCTGGCACCAACTTTCCTTGGCTATGGACAATTATCTAAGTAGAGTTTTGCTTCCTACTTCTCTGAAAGTTTTTCTTGACTACTTTATGATTTCCTCTTCCTACAATTACTAGTTAAAAGTGAGGCTTCTCCAGGTTTCATTGATTTGTAAAAAGTTAATATAGTTTATTGTCCAGTGGGGATACTTTGGAATGTGAAAGGAGAAGCCAAAAATAAACAACAGTCACTGAGTGATTTACAATGGTTGTATCTGCTGAACTTTGATTTTTTGGTCCAAATTACTTCACATGCTCTTCTCCTGTGAGCTAGGCCATTCCCAACTAACAAACATGTTATCTCCCTATTCCATTATTTCCTTCATATTCCCAACCTCAGATTCCATCTAGTGAACCTAACTCAAAATCTCAACATGAACAAAACTTCCGTTCTCCACTCTCTTTCAACCCATTCAATCAGCCACATTTAAAATGTTTTTCCCCTTGTATATATGAATCCATCTTATATGAATAAAACCCTTGATACTTTCATTTGGACCTTCTGTACCAAATCCCTATCTACCTCCTGTCTTTTCCTTCCCAACTGTATCTCATTTCTTGCCATATACCAACAAAAAATAGTCATACAAGATCAATATTTTTTAACAATGCTACCGGAGGGACCAATCTCCTTAGCTGCACGTGGGCAAAGCTGCAGTCTTTATGAGTCCTTCCTATATAGTTTTCCATCTTTTCCTTTATGGTAATGTAGTAATTTGTAACCAGAGATATAGCCACTTCCTTGACAATATAAGACATAAGATCGATGTGCAGGGTGAACAATTTTTCTGGAGTAATGATCAAATAATGCCATGACTATAAAATAGTTAAGAACCATAAGAGTCCTGGAAACAATGACCATGCATTTTCAGTGGAGACAGCTGTGAGCTTGTGTAATCTTTACTGCTCACTGTGGTAGATCATTGTGACCTTGGCCTGGTTAATTAACTTTCTAAGGATGTTTCCTCATATGTAAAAACAGGAATAATAACTTTAGCCTTCACTGTTTATTACGAGAAAGAAAAGAGATAATTTTCATAGAATGCTGATATAGACTTTCAATCAATGGTAATGACAATGATGAAGAAAATGATGTTGGTAATCTATATATTCTTACAGCTATCCTTTTGTATCTGTTTTCCCCCTATCTAAAAAATTTTTTATTCTCTCATTTTACCTGGTACAATTTTCATTAACTGTTAGGATATAGCTCAGATTTATCTGCTTCAAGAGCATTTTCTTTACATACCCCAGGTTGAGCTGAGTTCCACATTTTTATCTCTGCATATTTTCTTTAAGGGAAAGTATTGAAATGGAGCAGGATTTTGTGGGGCTCCTGGGCAAGGAAGCCTTTCTGTGTCCCCCTTCCACTTTTGCAGGGGACAGACTTCAGCCTCCATGACCCTTCCTGAGTCCCCAAATGCAGATTCAAATAGTTGCTAATCACAGAAGGAAAAGAATGCAGAAACAAGAAAGGAATAACTAGTAAATGATAGTGCAGACACTGATAATGGGAAAGATTGAAGGCAGGAGAAGAAGGGGACAACAGAGCATGAGACGGATGGATAACATCTCTGACTTGATGGAGGTGAGTTTGAACAAGCTCCTGGAGATGGTGAAGAATAGGGAAGCCTAGCATGCTGCAGCCCATGGTTTCACAGAGTCGGTCACAACTGAGTGAATGAACAACAAAATGCAAAGCAGGCAGCTCTAAGTGGTTCAAAAATCTACTTATTTGGGTTATTTTTAAAAAAATTGGTTGTGTAAAAGTATAAGTTTGATATTAATGAGCTTTTGAGCTAAAAAGCATCTGAAGTAAAAAAATAAATAACCTACAGGCTAATACACAGAGCCTATCTTTGGTCTATTTATATAACATTAGTAGGTACTCAGTAATTATTGGACTTAGATATAAAGTTACTAACAATTTTGCTGTATATTCAGAATTTCCCAAGGAAATGTGGGCTTCCCAGGTGGCATTAGTGGCAAAGAACCTGCCCGTCAATGCAGGATACATTACAGACATGGGTTCAATTGCTGGATTGGGAAGATCTCCTGGAGGAGGGCATGACAACTACAGTATTCTTGCCTGGAAAATCCAATGGACAGAGGAGACTGGGCGGCTATGGTCCATAGGGTCTCAAAGAGTCGGACATGAGTGAAGTGACTCAGCACATGTATGCAATTATTGAACTTATGTTCAAAGCTACTAACTACAATTTTGTGGTATATTCAGAACATTCCCAAGGGAACATCATGTCTTAGTTGAGCTCAGATTCAGATTGCAGAGGTAGAGGGCTTGGCTTATTTGTTTCTTTAAATATGTCCATTAATCTATTCAGCTTTAAAGTCCAAGACTTTTAAAAAAGCTCTCTGGGAGATGGGTGTATCATGACTCCCATTTATAGCTCTACAGTAAGCTAATACCTTGGGTATCATGTATATCCAATAAATATTTGTTATTTAAAAAAAATTAATGATCCTAAATTTCATAAAGCTTATATTCTTTAAATAAGCCCCTTATAACTGAAAGCCTTCCTTCAGGCTTTGAAAAATACATATTCTTGGAGAGAAGACTCAACCCCCACCCATTTAGAAATATTTAAGTGTATCTGTCGCTAAGAGTCCGACACGACTGAGCGACTTCACTTTGACTTTTCACTTTCATGCATTGGGGAGGGAAATGGCAACCCACTCCAGTGTTCTTGCCTGGAGAATCCCAGGGACAAAGGAGCCTGGTGGGCTGCTGTCTATGGGATCGCACAGAGTCGGACACGACTGAAGTGACTTAGCAGTAGCAGTTGAATTAATATGTGGATTTTTTTAGTTGAAAAATATTGAATAAAAACTTCACACATGAGAATTGTCACCTAATGTAGGCAAGTTGAGATTATCAGAAGGAAAGATGATGAGTTATCTGTCTTATAAAAATGGCTGTTCTATGTCTCTAAATCCACAGATGGTGAGGATGAGGATGGATAGATGAATGGATGGAGGGAGCAATGAAGGGGTGGACGGAGGGAGGAAGGGAGGGATAATATTTACTTCACATTTGCTATATCCATACATGACAAAAAAAATTTTCAGCTTTCACAGACTCTTCCATGAAAGAGAATTGCAACCTTCTTCCATGTTAGTCTTTCAGCTTGCCTCCTTAAAATACTTATTTTTTTTAATTTTGAAAAGTAATTTCAAGCACACTGAAAACACAATAAAATCAATGTGGAATTGTAATTAAGTTCCAGATCAACATATTCTAGAGGAAGACAAAAGTAAGCAGCTGGAACTCTCTTATTTTATGAACTAATTGAATTATACATAATCCACTTACTGTTCAATTAGTCTAATTATGGTCAACATCAGTCTGTTTTTAAGATGACAGAATATAGTTCTGCCACTTTTTTGGAACTAGCACTATCAAACTGATATCAAGCAGATTTTGTGTCTAATGCATTATTTCCATCCACTTGGCAGTAGTACTATATAAATAAAATGATTCAAAATAATTTTTTCAACAAATTTCTTTGGAATCTTTATTTCTTTTTATATTCCATTTTTGGTTGAATATCATATGATTTTATAATATTCATGTATCTTCATTCAACAGAAATAAAGTCAAAGCATCCATACTGTTCTAGGATGAACATAAACCACTTAAAGTAATAAGAATAATTAAGTTGAGAACAAAAAATCTTGAAAATTATTTAACCAGTTCATTAAATGCAATGTCTAATTTGGCTTTGTATGAAGTAGAATTTAAACTACTTTTTTGGGGATTCCCAGCTGGCAAGAGTGGTAAAGAACCTGCCTGCTAATACAGGAGACATAAGAGACATGGGTTCAATCCCTGGGTTGAGAAGATCCCCTAGAGGAGGGAATGGCAACCCACTTCAGTATTCTTGCCTGGATAATCTCATGGACAGAAGTGCCTGGCTGGCTACAGTCCACAGGGTTGAAAAAAGTTGGGGACGACTCATGCACATGCAAACACACACACTCACATATAAATACAGTTTCGATGCAGCCTGAAAACTCATCGTTAGATGTTGCAAAACCCAGGTAATTAACTATTAGATAGCAATAGGAAATCAACTTCAAACATCTCAAGTACTGGTAGTGGAGCAAACAATTTAAATCTTCTATGACTCACTCAAATGTTTGTTGTTCACATATTTAGCAAGACTAAGCTCACAAATTAAACCATAAAATAAACCAAAACTTTGTAACAAAACACCAGGAGTTAAACACAAAACCAGAAAAGTCATCAGGATTGTGTTATTCCAGTTCAGAGGAAATCCCCCAAAGCCAGACAATGGAGCAAATCCATTGAACACTCTTGTCCAATATAACGTCTATGAAAATAATAAATGGGATGCTCCCAGATACACTTAGTTCCAGAAATATTTTCCTTTGTATGCACAATGTTTTGGTAATTTTAAAATTGGTCACTGATGTTTACAAAAAATCAAGATACTTAAAGTTCTGCAATTCAAGTTTATAGTGAAAACTTCAATGTATCAGCACTAAACTCATGGTTCCTCAAAGCAATGATGCCCTCAATTGAGTGACTATGATTATTTCAGAAGGATCATGTGCTTTTCTGAGGCCAGGATCGCTGCCACACCCAACAATGTGGCCTGAGATCTATTTCAGTTATTCATCTTATATGAGTGAGCCTGGTAGATACAGTATGGGATTTAGGACCCTTGACCTCAAGGAAGAAGAAAATATAGAAAACTTGACCACTCCACACAAACCTGCACTTAAATCCTCTGAACAGAGATGGAAAATTTGGGTGATAATTTTCTTTCCCTAGAATACATCATAGCATCTGGTTTGTCAATTGAAGTTTGTTGAACAGTGATTTGTCCGAAGGTCATCAGTAAATGTTAAGGTGAACTGGGAGTAAAATCTTCTGGGATTCAAACAAAGCAATTGGAATTTGAGGGCTATATACCTGGTCCCTGGAGAAGGAAATAGTGGCATGGCAACCCACTCCAGTGTTCTTGCCCGGAGAATCCCAAGGACGGTGGAGCCTGGTGGGCTGCCATCTACGGGGTCACACAGAGTTGGACATGACTGAAACGATTTAGCAGCAGCAGCAGCATACCTAGTCCCAAATTAATCATTCAGTTAACATCTCACCAAATTAACTGGTTGCTATTAAATCAATGAAATCAATCCCATTGTTTGGTAAATCAAAGATAAGGACCTAGTGTTATCTGTTTATAGGACAATAGCTGTAACGTATATAAATGATTTCCCCCCAAAATATTTCTTGAACTAGGAGCTACTTACCAAATTTCTCTAAAATCAAACAATTATATAAAGGAGTGAAAAAATTCCCCGAAAGACAAAAGAATGATTGGAAAATAAAGAAAGTAGAAGAGGAGTAGTTTTTCTTAAGGATTATATTACTTCAAAGTGTGTGCAACTAAGTATATAGTTTTTGCAATCTGTGAAAGTGTTATCTGTAAACTGGGCAATTTAATTGACTTTATTTATCCTGTGCTGTGCTTAGTCGCTCAGTCTGTGTGACTGTTGTGACTCAAGGACTGTAGCCCACCAGGCTCCTCTGTCCATGAGGATTCTCCAGGCAAGAATACTGGAGTGGGTTGCCATGCCCTCCTCCAGGGGATCTTCCCAGCCCAGGGATCAAACCCACCTCTCCCACATTGTAGGTGAATTCTTTACGGTCTGAGCCCCCAGGGAAGCCCAAGAATACTGCAGTGGGTAGTCTGTCCCTTCACCAGGAGAACTTTCAGACCCAGGAATCAAACCAGGGTCTTGGGCATTGCAAGCACATTCTTTACCAGCTGAGTTACCCAGGAAGCATAACACTTTACCCTAGTAAAAGCTAAAATTATGGGAAAAAAAAAAAACTTAGAAAAAAAAATCTAAATCTACCTCAAGGTCTTATCATTAGTTTTGTAAACAAACAACTGCTTTATATTGTCAAAAAATGAAAGAAAAAAAAAGTGGGTAGTTACATGATTTTTCATTTATTTTTGGAGAAGCAACATGTTCATGACAAGTTGGATCACGATTATCAGGAAATTTGTCAAAATACACATATAATAATAAATATTACATTGTTTCCCACAAAAGAATAAAAACATTTACTCACTAAGTTTTCTTTTTTTAGGAAAAAAAAAGCAATAATTCTAATCAACATGCATTCCAGTACACGTTGACGCACTCTGCCCCTGATCCCTATTAAGCTGCTGTTGATCCTGTCTATCTAACAGTAACTATCAAAATTAAAAAGGGATTAAGATGAAGTGTCAGTTTCTTTTTTGACTGCTTCCAGTAAGACATTTGGAAATGCTTTACTGACTAATTTTTACAATATCTTGTGGGGCTACTATTGAGTATCCTGTAAAAGCAGTTGAAAGAATCAAAAAAGCAAATGATTTCTTTGGAAAAAATGAGTTGTCCAGATTCAGAGAAGTTGAAATGCTCTGAATAACCACAACATTCATTCATTTGAGTGTTGTTTGAAGGTATGTTATTTCAGATCTGGCCAAAAATGCTAGACATGAGAAATAAATTGCAAGAAGAAAGGTATAGAAGAAGATACTCTAGAACTAATTGGATGAATGAGCTATGCAAACTACAGAAAGTTTTTCTGAACCCAGAAATAAAATACCCATGTGTCGTACATATTTAAAAAATATTCCTGGTCTAATTTACCAACCTGACATACCCCCAAAAGGATTGTAGTTACTATAAATGATTTTATCAGTAAAATTTCTTAAAGTACTACACTGGGAAGACGAAAAATTCAGAGACAATAAAGTGTCATTGCGATGACTATAATCCATGAAGCTAGATGTTGTAGATGACATTACAAGTAAGAACTTCAATATTAAATGATGTAGGAAGCATCAAAGAAGAGCTCTTCCTTTGCCTTTCAATATATTTATAGCATTTCATGCTTCAAGGAAAGGCATTTTATTTGAGAACATTCATTTTTAGCTAGAAAGCTCTTGAAAGAGGATCTGGCACATAGTAAGTGCTATGTATGCTGCTATTTTTATTATTACTATTTCCATAAACTTTCTTTGTCAAATTAATTAAGCAAAGGGATTTAATAAGGTATATATGAAATATAAATTGTAAGCCAATGAAAAATAAAATTCTTCCCACATAAAAATATGTTCTTTAATGTTTCACTACCTTTAAGTAAAGTAGTTACTGTTCCTAAGAAACTTCTAGATTAACTAACACCTTCTCCAATATTTAAATTACTATAAGCACTAATAAGAATAAATATACACAAAAAATAGAAAGAAATATGTCTCTTCCCTCATAGTAATTTTAGCCAGTGTGATTTTATTGAAGGACATTCCACTGTCTCAGGTTTCTTATCTAAACCATATAAATTTGCAAAATTATTAAAATGGGACTGTTTCATAAAACAAACCCTAAGCTTCATTTATCACTTTCAGGATATTCTCCCATGCTTCTTTGATTAATACTTTTATTAGAGGCATTCAATACAGATAATGCAAAATTAAATGGATTTTGCCAGAATACATTATAGCCATTAAAATAAATCAGACTATTAAATGGAGGGAAAAAGTAAAATCTGAAAAAGAAATATAATTCCATATAACTTATGACAGAGTCAATTAATCATATAACTACAATTTGAGACTTTCTCTATAGAAGGAAAGGAATAAAGTTCCATTTAATACTTCATCATTATTGTCACATTCTCTAAAGAAAAGACCATGAGCCAAGCACCAGTATGTACTGGACCTGAAGACAAAGTTTTCTTTGTTTTTTCCTGACTACCCTTGACTCAACTACCCTCTGTAGCACTTTCCAGAGACAATATAAAGTCTGAACCAATCCAAATTTCTGTCTTTCAAAAACTGTTTGAAATTAGTCATTTGGGAAGAGCTCTTGTCTTTTGTCATTCTGTCTTCATTTCCACATTCTGCTTCTGAAAATTTTTCTCTAGTGTTCCATTTCACAAAATTGCCTCCAATTTCCAATTACCTTAATAACATGATAGAACATTTACTTGACTTTAATTATTGAACTTCACAAGTTTTTTGGCCTTTAAGATTTCCTCTTAAATAATAAAAAAGGCAAGATGAACATTTTTTTACAAGTGCAATTGTGCACCCAAAATGAATTCATAGAATTATAATTAAGTTCATTTTTACCAAATACCAAAATCTACTATGAAGTCTTTTTAATATTGCCTTGAGTTTTATGTGATAACCTGAAATTTATTACTTATTGATTTAATAGATTTTTAGGTGTCAGTTATAGTTTAGTAAATTTAAGTGATAATTGAAAAACTTTTTCTCTGATATTGCTTGATGACAAATTTAATAAATCAAAAATTCTACTTCTGACTATGTGGTTAGAGCCTATTAAGGGGACATGGAAGCAAAAAAATACATTCTTTTCCTCATAGAACTTAACAATATAGTTGGAGAGACAGGAGCAACATGTAAGAGATGTTTGGAAACAACTAAAATATTCTTGGATTTTTGATGCAACAAGAATTAAGCAGGACAAAGAAGAAGGAGGAGGGGGTGGAGGGGATTTGGATTTTTATAAAGAGGTGCAGGAGGAGACTTTTAAGGCAGTTTCAAGATTCCAAGGAGAAGGCAATGGAAACCCACTCCAGTACTCTTGCCTGGAAAATCCCATGGATGGAGGGAGGAGCCTGGTAGGTTGCAGTCCATGGGGTCGCTAGAGTTGGACACCACTGAGCAACTTCACTTTCACTTTTAACTTTCATGCATTGGAGAAGGAAATGGCAACCTACTCCAGTGTTCTTGCCTAAAGAATCCCAGCGACGGGGAAGCCTAGTGGGCTGCCGTCTGTGGGGTCACACAGAGTCAGACATGACTAAAGCGATTTAGCAGCAGCAGCAGCAGCAAGGTTTCAAAAAGATAAAACAGGATCTCTAGAACAAATATGGTCAGGAAGACGGATGCCTCCTTAAGGAGGGAGCAGTATGCACATGAAACAGACTAAATGAGAACATTCAGGTGTCTGTTCCTAAATAGATATAGCCTGTCTTTCACTGTAAATTACGTCATGCAGACATAGCCTGCTGGAAGTGCAGTTCAGTTCAGTTGCTAAGTCGTGTCTGACTCTTTGCCACCCCATGAATCGCAGCACACCAGGCCTCCCTGTCCATCACCAACTCCTGGAGTTCACTCAAACTCATGTCCATTGAGTCGTTGATGCCATCCAGCCATCTCATCCTCTGTTGTCCCCTTTTCCTGCCCTCAATCCCTCCCAGCATCAGAGTCTTCTCCAATGAGTCAACTCTTCACATGAGGTGGCCAAATACTGGAGTTTCAGCTTTAGCATCAGTCCCTCCAATGAACACTCAGGACTGATCTCCTTTAGAATGGACTGGTTGGATCTCCTTGCAGTCCAAGGGACTCTCAAGAGTCTTCTCCAACATCACACTTCAAAAGCATCAATTCTTCAGTGCTCAGCTTTCTTCACAGTCCAACTCTCGCATCCATACATGACCAATGGAAAAACCCATAGCCTTGACTAGATGGACCTTTGTTGGCAAAGTAATGTTTCTGCTTTTCAAGATGCTATCTAGGTTGATCATAACTTTCCTTCCAAGGAGTAAGCATCTTTTAATTTCATGGCTGCAATCACCATCTACAGAGATTCTGGAGCCCCCCAAAATAAAGTCTGTTACTGTTTCCACTGTTTCCCCATATTTCCCATGAAGTGATGGGACTAGATGCCATGATCTTAGTTTTCTGAATGTTGAGCTTTAAGCCTACTTTTTCACGCTTCTCTTTCACTTTCATCAAGAGGCTTTTTAGTTCCTCTTCACTTTCTGCCATAAGGGTGGTGTCGTCTGCATATCTGAGATTACTGATACTTCTCCCAGCAATCTTGATTCCAGCTTGTGCTTCTTCCAGCCCAGGGTTTCTCATGATGTACTCTGCATAGAAGTTAAATAAGCAGGGTGACAATATACAGCCTTGACGAACTCCTTTTCCTATTTGGAACCCGTCTGTTGTTCCATGTCCAGTTCTAACTGTTGGTTCCTGACCTGCATATAGGTTTCTCAAGAGGCAGGTCAGGTGGTCTGGTATTCCCATCTCTTTCAGAATTTTCCACAGTTTATTTTGATCCACACAGTCAAAGGCTTTGGCATAGTCAATAAAGCAGAAACAGATGTTTTTCTGGAACTCTCTTGCTTTTTCCATGATCCAGTGGATGTTGGCAATTTGATCTCTGGTTCCTTTGCCTTTTCTAAAACCAGCTTGAACATCTGGAAGTTCATGGTTTGCATATTGCTGAAGCCTGGCTTGGAGAATTTTGAGCATTACTTTACTAGCATGTGCTGCTAAGTCACTTCAGTCATGTCTGACTCTGTGCGACCCCATAGATGGCAGCCCACCAGGCCCCTCCATCCCTGGGGTTCTCCAGGCAAGAACACTGAAGTGGTGAGATGAGTGCAATTGTATGGTAGTTTGAGCATTCTTTGGCTGGAAAGTGGCATAATACTTAAAGAGATAGGTGTTATTTTTAGAAATTTGAATTTCCAATATGACTCTTATCATTTAACTACATGTATTAAATTGGGCAAGGGACAAATCATTTAAGAATTAGCCCTTGGTGAACTGATACTTGTCCCCATGCCCCACCCTCCACTTCTTGTATAATTTAGTGATCTCAACATTTTCATCTATGAGATGTCTCTCTAAAGTCCTCTTCTTCGACCTCAGCTGCTTCAACAATCCTATCCTCCACACTTCTGCTACCTACTTCTGTGATTATACCTTTGATCTTATAATTAAAAATATGTATCTATCCCTGGAGGAGGGCATGGCAACCCACTCCAGTATTCTTGCTTGGAGAATCCCCATGGACAGAGGAGCCTAGTGGGCTGCAGTCCATACAGTTACAAAGAGTTGGACATGACTGAGCAACTAAGCACAGCACATCCATTCCTTAATCTGTATTTCACTGTCCTCTCCAAATCCTCCCTCCTCTCTTTCCATTTTATTCTCTAGCATATCCTGTATCCATAAATTCTTCCTTCTCACTGTGACTTCCAATATATTGAGCTTTTCACTTTTCCACTTTTTATCACCTCCATTATGTCCTCACTTTTGCTCTCACCCAGCTCAATCACATGGTCAATCACAGTAATCATTCCCTTTCAAATACGCTCAACTCACTTGGTCTTTCTTCTTCCATCATTTTGCCTAGCAAGGTACCAAATCTGGCTAAATCTAAGCCTTTGACTACTCAAGGCCTATATCTAAGCAGCTGAATACTCCTGAAGAAAAATGTACAGCCAACCTGAGAAGTTTTTATTTAAATCCTTGAGAGAAATCTCAAGTGGGCTCTTAGTGCTTTTTTAGCATTAAGTACATTTCCCTAGTGTACTTCCCTAGAAAGTACACTTTCTCATTCTACATAGCTCCTTTGAAACCTTTTATTCACTCTTCAGATTTTCCATGTCTTTCATTCACTTGTTTTTCTCAGTTAAACGTACTGCTTAAACTTTTCCATTAAAAAAAAATATAAGATCAGAATAAGATGTCCATGTTCTTCTACTACCAACTTAGTATCTTGCATCTGTATCCATATACTTTGCCTTCTCTTTCTCCCTTGTAAGATGGAAGCAACTAAGACCAGTCTACTGGTTGTTCTATGCCATGCCACAAAAGGGTCTGGCTCCTGAAATCTTCCTCCCTTTTTTTTTCAGCCTCAAATTTTGTTCTGTGAAAGTCAGGAAACTATGGTCTGTGGGGCCAAACTTGGCTGGACACCTAAGTCAAAAGTGATTCTAAAAATTTTAAATGGAATGAAATTCCATTTTAATTTTAAATGAAAAAATCAAAGAATAATATTTCATGACACATATAATTATATGAAATTCAAATATTAGCATCTATAAAGTCTTATGGGAACACAGCCTTGCTCATCTATAGTACTTTCATACTCTAAGAGCAGGGTTGAAGAGTTACAACAAAGATGCCTAGCTACAAAGCTAAAAATATGTAATGCCTGGCCCTTTATAGCAAAATTTTCCTAATCTCAGTTCTGTCTGTAAAATAATTCTCAAAAACACTGAAATATGCTGGAATCACTCACATGGTAAAAACAAAGACTGTCCTTTGACTTCATTTCTCCCTCCAGCTATACCGTCCCTTCAGTGCTTTCATTTGCAGCAATAATCATTACAAGAATTATCAGCTCCTACCGTTTTAGTCATTCAGTCATATCCGACTCCTTGTGACCCCATGGACTACAGCCCACCAGGCTCCTTTGTCCATGGGATTCTCCAGGCAAGAATACTGCAATGGGTTGCCATTTCCCTCTCCTACAGTTTCCACTCCATTTTTCCTGTTTGCTTTGAGGTCGCTCCGATAAGCTTCTGTATCCACCACCAAACTGAAATTAATCTTTTATGCTGCAAGTAGAGCACTAATGGTCACTTCATTCACTTGGTAGTCTGTTAGCCCTTTGACAAGAATCACTTTCTCCTTCACTTGCATTTGGGTTCCATCCTTTCTTAATCAATTCCCTTCTTATCTGGATGAATTTTCTTTGTTTCTTTTGCTGAATATTCTCATTTTCCCAACATCTAATATCTGGAGAGCTCTCAAGCTGTCATCTGACCTCTTATCTTTTCATCCTCTGCTTGCTGGGTGATCTCATCTAGTGCCATGATTTTACAGGATGTGAATAAACTGATGCTCTTACATGTATAATTCTACCCCAGACCAGATTTATATATACAAGAGCATGTTTTATATATATATATATATATATGACTTCCCTAGTGGCTCAGATGGTAAAGCCTCTGCCTACAATGCAGAAGACCCAGGTTCAATCCCTGGGTTAGGAAGATCCCCTGGAGAAGGATATGGCAACCCACTCCAGTACTCTTGCCTGGAAAATCCCATGGATGGAGGTGCGTGGTAGGCTACAGTCCATGGGGTCACAAAGAGTTGGACACGACTGAGTGACTTCACTTTCACTATATATATATATTTATAAATATATATAAATATAAATTTGTAACCTAAAAACACACTCTTGATTTCAGCCTCCAAACCTTCACCTTCTTTGATGTCTTTCCCATCTCAGTAAAAGGCAACCTTTGTTCCTCCAAATGCTTAAACCAAAATCTTTGTTATCACTTTGATTTTTCTCAGTTTCTCATATTCAAATTCTATTGTCTCTTTGATATATTTTTAACTGTAACACTCAAATAACATTAGCTCTATCTTTAAAATAAACAAAAATATCCAAGCACTTTTCACTGCCTCCATTCCTATGTCCTTAACTCTAATTCAAATAATCATTTTACATCTTGACTACAGTAGCAGCCTTATTTGTTCTCTCTATTCCACCCTTATTTGTTCTCTTTTATATGCAGAGTACATCATGAGAAATGCTGGACTGGAGGAAACACAAGCTGGAATCAAGATTGCCAGGAGAAATATCAATAACCTCAGATATGCAGATGATACCACCCTTATGGCAGAAAGTGAAGAGGAACTCAAAAGCCTCTTGATGAAAGTGAAAGTGGAGAGTGAAAAGGTTGGCTTAAAGCTCAACATTCAGAAAACAAAGATCATGGCATCTGGTCCCATCACTACATGGGAAATAGATGGAGAAACAGTGTCAGACTTTATTTTTCTGGGCTCCAAAATCACTACAGATGGGGACTGCAGCCATGAAATTAAAAGACGCTTACTCCTTGGAAGGAAGGTTATGACCAACCTAGATAGCATATTCAAAAGCAGAGACATCACTTTGCCAACAAAGGTTCGCCTAGTCAAGGCTATGGTGTTTCCTGTGGTCATATATGGATGTGAGAGCTGGACTGTGAAGAAGGCTGCTGCTACTGCTAAGTCGCTTCAGTCGTGTCCGACTCTGTGCGACCCCATAGAAGGAAGCCCACCAGGCTCCCCCGTCCCTGGGATTCTCCAGGCAAGAACAGTGGAGTGGGTTGCCATTTCCTTCCCCAATGCATGAAAGTGAAAAATGAAAGTGAAGTCGCTCAGTCGTGTCTGACTCTTAGCGACCCCATGGACTGGAGCCTACCAGGATCCTCCGTCCATGGGATTTTCCAGGCAAAAGTACTGGGGTGGGGTGCCATCGCCTTCCCCGGAAGAAGGCTGAGCGCCGAAGAATTGATGCTTTTGAACTGTGGTGTTGGAGAAGACTCTTGAGAGTCCCTTGGGCTGCAAGGAGATCCAATCAGTCCATTTTGAAGGAGATCAGCCCTGGGATTTCTTTGGAAGGAATAATGCTAAAGCTGAAACTCCAGTATTTTGGGCCACCTCATGTGAAGAGTTGACTCATTGGAGAAGACTCTGATGCTGGGAGGGATTGGGGGCAGGAGGAGAAAGGGACGACAGAGGATGAGATGGCTGGATGGCATCACTGACTCGATGGATGTGAGTCTGAGTGACCTCCGGGAGTTGGTGATGGACAGGGAGGCCTGGTGTGCTGCAGTTCATGGGGTCGCAAAGAGTTGGACATGACTGAGCGACTGATCTGATCTGATTCCACCCTTGTTCCCTCAGGCAACTTCCTTTTTTATATGGCTCTCCATTACAAAATAATTGAAATCAAAACATTGAACCATGACCTGTG
Organism: Tragelaphus eurycerus; assembly: GCA_935064755.1. Classification (NCBI taxonomy): domain Eukaryota; kingdom Metazoa; phylum Chordata; class Mammalia; order Artiodactyla; family Bovidae; genus Tragelaphus; species Tragelaphus eurycerus. Next base: position 42,661,964 of record CAKXYN010000001.1, read on the forward strand.
TGGGCCCAGATTTTCTTGCCTCTGTTTATTCTGCAACTTTCATTAAATTCCACACCCTACCGTCTACTATTCTTCATCATATTGGTTTGATGTGTGTTGCCCACAACCTCTAAGCTCAGTTCCTGCTGCTGTTCATGGTAAATGCCTTCCCTCTCTCTGCTCATCACATGCTGTTATCTAATCTTCAGATTCCAAATCAAATATCTCCTTCCCAGAGAGGCTTTTCCTGGCCACCCTGCCCATCTACCTACTCTATCTCATCCACCTACCCTTTAAAACTCCTACTATTTCCTTTATTTCCTTCATGGCCCTTATCTCCATCAGATAGTACTCTACCATATGGTTCTTTTTACCCTATTAGACTATTAACTCTGTAAGATTATGTGTGTCCTTTACCCTGTCTTAATTGCCACTGTATCCAAGAGTCTGAAAGAGTTGTCACTCATGAACATCTGTTGATATACTAAATGAATTAATAAATAAATTTTTAAAAATCCATTTAAAATGTTTCATATATTGCCTGGCATAATAAAATGCTAAACTGAAGATATTAATGGAAAATAAAGATAATAAATATAAGAAAACAATAAAGATAAGAAAAATTTAAAAATAAAATGGATATAAAAATAAACACTATTTTAATTTAAAACCATCAAAGTAGAAGAGTGATGCACAAAACATAAATATCAATGCTATAGAATAAACCTGTAAAAGTACTTCAACATAGACATATACCTCTATAATGGATTTGCAGTGCTGATACAATATTTTATTTTCTGAGGGAGTATTATACCTTTATTCAAAATGCTCAAGCCCCCCACACACACACGCAAAGATGGGATTTGCTACTGAAGTCAGCACTGGCAGTCACTGGAGAAAAACAACTGAGCTTTCTTTTTTTTTTTGAAGAAAAGAAATGAAGTTGCTGCTCTTCCATGCTTGTTTAAGCTTAAGTTTCAATTTGTGTTAAGTCTGGTCTCTTCCAAGTTCTGAATAGAACATTAAATTAAGTACTGCACAGTCAGTGTGACTAATATTCTTTTCTCATTCTTCTAGGCCTTTGACTCTGCCCTAGGTAACATCTTTTACAAAGCTGACTTTGATCTCTTTTCCTTGGTTCAAGTGGTATATAGGACATTTTCAACAAAATTTTAGTGTGTGGTTTCAAGTGTTGAATATATATTGAAGCTGTATAAGCGTCTTATTAGAAAAAATAGTTGGAAAAAGTAGTTATATGTGAATACTGAACTTCCATTTCTTTTGAAATGGTAAAGTTTCCGCAATTTGATTGAGTTTACTTTATTTTTTTCACTTCGGTGCAATTCATTAAACAGGACTGGGTGTCTATAAGGTTGAAAGTAATGTGTTGGCTATTCTAGAAGATTCCAAATGAGCCAGGTGTGGAAAATGGGTTCTATCTCCTGGGTCACTTCAGCTGAATGATTATAGTAGCCTGAGGGGCTATCTTGAGAAGGACTTTGAGGCGCTGATTAGAATTATGGGAAAGAGTGATATGATCCATGAATGATATCTGACTAAATTGGCAAAGGGGGAATCACTGCACAAACAATGAGTGTTTGCTATGTTGGAATTTGATGCTTATTGCTTTTAGATAGCTATAGTTCACTAAACAAGAAAAGATTAAACCACATGGTTATATGGCAGGAAGTCATGCTAACAGTGTAATGCAGAAATAACTCTTTTGTTTGCTTCTTTACAAGAATAGAGTTAGCAACGAAAAAAAAAAAGAAGTGAACTTTTTTATTTTCTGTACTCATAGGAAAGGTAATCAGAGTCTACTGCCTTTGTGAACGTGGGAACCCTTGGGTGCTGGGGAAAGTTGCCTTTTGTTTGTTTCTTTCTCAGTTATGTAGGGTTGGGCTACTCTTAGTTATCACTCTCACAATGACAGACCTTTTTTTGTTTATTAATTCATTTAAAATAATAATTAACTACATGTAAATATAACTATTTTTAGTAAAAATACCTATATTTTTCAAAACACACAATGGCTTTGTTTGCATCTTTGTAAATCTCATTAGTATCTGTCTTCATGCAACTCGGCTGTATTCTCACATTCCCTTTGCACTCAGTCTTTTGCAACATCACATGTCAATGACAGATATTTAACTAGGACATTCAAGCAAGATTTTCTAAGAAGAATATAGGGATGGAACGTGAACAATGAGAGGTAAAATGGATTGGCCAAATATTTAGATGTTCTAATCCAGGGCACACAGAGGAGTGAGGAATTCTGGAGAAGTCAGGATATTCAATATGCTCCTAAAATTAGTCTCTGGGGTACAATTAGTCTGTGTTGTAAAGATTCCTACAGCAGGTGTGCATGGGGGAGGGTGTAAATCCGTGGACAATCACTGCTCACATTGGATGCTGCATTGAAAAGGGTCAGAGGTACCTGAGAGCTAAACACAACCTTATTTTGAATAAATAAGATGGGTAGCATATTTTGCACCTGAAATGCAATATGGAAGAATAAGATGTATCAAATAGAAGCACAAAATTTAGTAATAATGGGAATTTAATAAAAGCAGAAATTAAAAAAATATATAATGTCTTAGAGACTTTTATGTTGAATAGTATCTAGAATAGGTTATGTTACATTCATCAGTTATGAGCCTCTGCCCTTATCCTGCCATCCTACCTCCAATAAGAGGTCACAATAAGATTCAGATAAATTTCTCTGGAGTGTAACACCAGAATACACCGACAGGCCTGAACCATGATAGTACTTGGCAAAGAGCCATAGTTGGTTCAAATCTGGAAACAGCTCTGTAATTTTTTGGCTTTGCCCATGGATGGAGGAGCCTGGTAGGCTGCAGTCCATGGGGTTGCTAAGAGTCGGGCACGACTGAGCGACTTCACTTTCACTTTTCACTTTCATGCATTGGAGAAGGAAATGGCAACCCACTCCAGTGTTCTTGCATGGAGAATCCCAGGGACGGGGGAGCCTGGTGGGCTGCCGTCTATGGGGTCGCACAGAGTTGGACACGACTGAAGTGACTTAGCAGCAGTAGCAGCAGGGAGCTAGCTATCTGTCTTCCTCCCCTGTGTTTTTGGTTACATCCCTCAGACATTTCTCAGATTTAGGAATACATTATTTTTTTAAATTTATTGAGGTATAGTTATTTTACAATGTTGTGTTAGTTCCTTCTGTAAAACAAAGCAATTCAGTTATATGTATACATACATCCCCTTCCTCTTGGTTCTCCCTCCCACTTCCATCCCCCAAATGCACTACTCTAGGTCACCACAGAACCGAGCTGAGCTCCGTGTGCTATATTACAGGTTGCCACTGGCCATCTGTCTTATACATGGTATGTGTTCATGTCAGTCCCAGTCTCCTAATTCATTCTCCCCTCCCCACCATGTCCACACGCCCATTCTCTACGTCTGTGTCTTTATTCCTCCCCTGAAAATAGGATAGGTCCATCTGTACCATTCTTCTAGAATCCACATATATGTGTTACTATACAATATTTGTTTTTTCTCTTTCAGACATACTTCAATCTCTGCTTCTATGTTACTTCACCTTGAAAATTGTATAACTTAGCTCATTTTCTCTACTATTTCATCTGACCCAACATAACCAACACTGTTGATTATTTGGTTCCAACATGCTTCTACATGTTGTAGATCAACTAAGGAGATTCATCAAAGAATTTGGTTCTGGACTTCCCTGGTGATCCAGTGGTTAAGGGATCATTCTTCCACTGCAGGGGGCACGGGTTTGATCCCTGGTTGGGGAACTAAGATCCTGCATGCCATACAGCCCCCCACACAAAAAAGAACTAAGTGTGAAAAAATTGTGGTTCTGCATCAAAACCTTGATTGGTTCAGCAAGTAATGTATTAATATAGGTTTTATTAAAAGCAAGCTTTTATGCTGGATGTGTTACCGCAGGTCTGTCAACACTCAGGGGCTAGTATCAATTCCTGAGATGCAATAACTTGTAAATATCACACAGTTACATGTGAGAAGGTACATGTCATCTGCAGAAGAGATTTGTTTGTTTCTTATCTTTTCATGGGACGAATTACTCAAGGAACACTAGATTTAGAGCATCAGATGATGATGGTGGTGGTATAAAGAAGAGAGGCAGCAAATCTGAGAATAAAATAGAACAAGTGAATTGGATTTTGTTATCTACTCATACATGATTTTTAATAGAGAACAGAAGACACTAGACTTCTTCAGGTCATTTTGTTCTAAGTGTGTTTGTGTGTTGGGATGGAGTAAGCAATTTGATGTCATCATTGTAAAGAGCTCAATGTACTGTCTTTGAATTCAGTTAGACAAAAAAACTGATTCAAACCTCAGAGGTGGCTGTTTCTGACTGTACAATCTTACGTGTATTGTTCAACCATTCTGAGGTTCAAACTCTTCACCTACTTAATAAAGATGTTAATGCTAAGCTCATCCAATGACTATGACGAATAGATAAAACACTACTTGTAAAGGGATTATAAGAAAGGTATTTTCTGTATGTCAAATGAGTGACCCTGCTTTTACATGAATATAGTATTAATAGTAGTAGTTTTAGGAGTACTGGTTGTATTAGTAAACAATGGTAGTGGTGATAGTAGGTAGTAATCAGCCTCACTATGAGTTTCCAAATGTTAAGAAAAATGTTTTCGTAGCTTTTCTTTTTTTTTTTCCTTTTTTATTTTATTTTTTAACTTTACAATACTGTATTGGTTTTGCCATATATCAACATGAATCAGTTCTAATGAGGTGTAGCTTTTCTTAAGATTAAACTCCTTCTGAGAAGGAATGGTCACTTTATTTATACACTGCTTATGAGAGCATTCATTGATGCAATCTTATGGAAAACTTATCTGGGAAAATTTATTAAAGTTAAAATATAGAGACTCTCAAACTTAGAATCCCTCTTTTAAAAATAAAAGTAATGTTATATAAAGACCTGCATATAAGTATATACATAAGGAAGCTTATTATAGAATTTTCATATGTAGCAGAAAATCTTGAGCCAATCTAAATGCCAATCAACAGGAAAATAACTGAGTAAATACTGGTGGAATGTTTTGCAACTATAAAAAAGAACAGGAGATATATATATATATATATATATATATATATATATATATACACATATATATACATATATACATACATGAATATATACAAAACTACACAGGTGAATTTGCTAATATTGGTTACCTTGAGGGGAAGACCAAGAGTTAGGGTTAGGAGAGGAAGATCACTGAGCTAAAGTCTTATAAGATTAGATTTATATACAAACTTTTACCGCATTCAAAAGTTTTAAAAGTTTGATGATGTAAAAAATCTTACAGATTTCAGGCTTACTGTTTATTTGCAGAAAAAAGAGTAGTGTATAAAGATCACATACCTTTTGTAGACTTCACTTTACTTAGAAAATATCTGAGAGAATGGGGAATGGAAAACATTTGAAAAAAGAAATACTGGAAAATGGGACAAATCCATGGCTCTAGAATACTAAGGTCCTGAGTAGGTACTTTAGTTTCAGATACAAATATGATTGAATAGGGCATAAATGGAGGAATTTATGTTAAAAAGCCTACAGACATGTAATGATGTAACTTCTTGAAACTGGAAAATCAGGGAACAAGATAGAGTATTTAAAGTAGAAAAAACTGAACCTGCATAGTTCCCACTTTAACTCAATTATAAAGTTTTCCTAAATATTTGCCCAAGTGTCTTATGTGGCAAGTCAGTTCATAAAGCCATGAAGTCATTGCTACAGCAAAATTCCATTTTACATTAGAATTATTTTTCCTCTTCACTTTCACTTTTCACTTTCATGCATTGGAGAAGGAAATGGCAACCCCCTCCACTATTCTTGCCTGGAGAATCCCAGGGACGGCTGAGCCTGGTGGGCTGCTGTCTATGGGGTCGCACAGAGTCGGACATGACTGAAGTGGCTGAGCAGTGTATTTTTCCTCTAATAACTTCTTTTTTTTTTTTTTTTTTTCCCCATAGCTTCTTAACTCAGTAAATTCCAAGCTTTGTTCTGGGAGCTTTTGCCCTCTGGTCAATGAAACACTGGTAAATAGTCACCAGTAATTTAAGAAAAATAAGTTCACACTATTTCAGAATGCTTTGTATGAAACTGAAAGTAACTCAGTTGTGTTCAACTCTTTGAGACACCATGGACTATAAAGTCCATGGAATTGTCCAGGCCAGAATACTGGAGTGGGTGGCCCTTCCCTTCTCTAGGGGATCTTCCCAACCCAGGGATCGAACCCAGGTCTCCCGAATTGCTAGCAGATATTTTAACAGCTGAGTCATAAGGAAAGCCCAAGAACACTGGAGTGGCAGCCTATCCCTTCTCTAGAAGATCTTCCTAACCCACGAATAGAACTGGGATCTCCTGCATTGCAGGTCGATTCTTTATCAACTGAGCTATCAGGAAAGCCCATGCTTTGTATAGGCAGTTGAAAATACTTACCTTCATTCCGTGGTTTTGTTCATTGTAATTTTAGGATTATCCCATGTGTTACTTCAGAAAATTATGGAGACAGTGGCAAATAGCTTTTTCTAAATTGTCGTTGGTTTAATTTGTTTACTTTTTAAAGGAAAATTTTGGAATTCTATGATTTTTTCCCCAATTGGACGGAGACGTTTTACTAACCTGTGATTCTCATATCATGATAATTATTTTTAAACTGGACTATTACTTAAGCTGTTTAGGCTATGTGGACAATGAATTAGGGTGAAGTAATTGATAATTCAACATACGGACATCTTCACCTATGTTTTTAATCAAAATCTAACCTAGTCATGGGCAGTCTTTTTAAATTATAACTCTTTTAGTTTTAGTAGAGATTTTGTGACAAACCTATTGTAATCATAGACAATGGAAATGGAAGGTTTAGACTCATTATATATTTTATGAAGATGCCAATCACTAAGTGGGTTATGATTATTATAAGACTTATTTTAATACCAAGTCTCAGAAGAAATGGAGTGGCCATCATGGTCAACAAAAGAGTCCGAATTGCAGTACTTGGATGAAATCTCAAAAACGACAGAATGATCTCTGTTCGTTTCCAAGGCAAACCATTCAATGTCACAGTAATCCAAGTCTATGCCCCAACCAGTAACGCTGAAGAAGCTGAAGTTGAACGGTTCTATGAAGACCTACAAGACCTTTTAGAACTAACACCCAAAAAAGATGTCCTTTTCATTATAGGGGACTGGAATGCAAAAGTAGGAAGTCAAGAAACACCTGGAGTAACAGGCAAATTTGGCCTTGGAATACGGAATGAAGCAGGGCAAAGACTAATGGAGTTTTGCCAAGAGAATGCACTGGTCTTAGCAAATACCCTCTTCCAACAACACAAGAGAAGACTCTATACATGGACATCACCAGATGGTCAACACCGAAATCAGATCGATTATATTCTTTGCAGCCAAAGATGGAGAAGCTCTATACAATCAGCAAAAACATGACCAGGAGCTGACTGTGGCTCGGACCATGAACTCCTTATTGCCAAATCCAGACTTAAATTGAAGAAAGTAGGGAAAACCACTAGACCATTCAGATATGACCTAAATCAAATCCCTTATGATTATACAGTGGAAGTGAGAAATAGATTTAAGGGCCTAGAACTGATAGATAGAGTGCCTGATGAACTATGGAATGAGGTTCATGACATTGTACAGGAGACAGGGATCAAGACCATCCCCATGGAAAAGAAATGCAAAAAAGCAAAATGGCTGTCTGGGGAGGCCTTGCAAATAGCTGCGAAAAGAAGAGAAGCGAAAAGCAAAGGAGAAAAGGAAAGATATAAACATCTGAATGCAGAGTTCCAAAGAATAGCAAGAAGAGATAAGAAAGCCTTCTTCAGTGATCAATGCAAAGAAATAGAGGAAAACAACAGAATGGGAAAGACTAAGGATCTATTCAAGAAAATCAGAGATACCAAAGGAACATTTCATGCAAAGATGGGCTCAATAAAGGACAGAAATGGTATGGACCTAACAGAAGCAGAAGATATTAAGAAGAGGTGGCAAGAATACACAGAAGAATTGTACAAAAAAGAGCTTCACAACCCAGATAATCATGATGGTGTGATCACTGACCTAGAGCCAGACATCTTGGAATGTGAAGTCAAGTGGGCCTTAGAAAGCATCACTAGGAACAAAGCTAGTGGAGGTGATGGGATTCCAGTGGAGCTATTCCAAATCCTGAAAGATGATGCTGTGAAAGTGCTGCACTCAATATGCCAGCAAATTTGGAAAACTCAGCAGTGGCCACAAGATTGGAAAAGGTCAGTTTTCATCCCAATCAAACTACCGCACCATTGCACTCATCTCACACGCTAGTAAAGTAATGCTCAAAATTCTCCAAGCCAGGCTTCAGCAATATGTGAACCGTGAACTTCCTGATGTTCAAGCTGGACTTAGAAAAGGCAGAGGAACCAGAGATCAAATTGCCAACATCCACTGGATCATTGAAAAAGCAAGAGAGTTCCAGAAAAACATCTATTTCTGCTTTATTGACTATGCCAAAGCCTTTGACTGTGTAGATCACAATAAACTGTGGAAAATTCTGAGAGAGATGGGAATACCAGACCACCTGATGTGCCTTGAGAAATCTGTATGCAGGTCAGGAAGCAATAGTTAGAACTGGTCATGGAACAACAGATTGGTTCCAAATAGGAAAAGGAGTACGTCAAGGCTGTATATTGCCACTATGTTTATTTAACTTATATGCAGAGTACATCATGAGAAATGCTGGACTGGAGGAAACACAAGCTGGAATCAAGATTGCCAGGAGAAATATCAATAACCTCAGATATGCAGATGATACCACCCTTATGGCAGAAAGTGAAGAGGAACTAAAAAGCCTCTTGATGAAAGTGAAAGTGGAGAGTGAAAAAGTTGGCCTAAAGCTCAACATTCAGAAAACGAAGATCATGGCATCTGGTCCCATCACTACATGGGAAATAGATGGGGAAACAGTGGAAACAGTGTCAGACTTTATTTTTCTGGGCTCCAAAATCACTGCAGACGGTGACTGCAGCCATGAAATTAAAAGACGCTTACTCCTTGGAAAGAAAGTTATGACCAACCTAGATAGCATATTCAAAAGCAGAGACATCACTTTGCCAACAAAGGTTCGTCTAATCAAGGCTATGGTCTTTCCTGTGGTCATGTATGGATGTGAGAGCTGGACTGTGAAGAAGGCTGAGCGCCCAAGAATTGATGCTTTTGAACTGTGCTGTTGGAGAAGACACTTGAGAGTCCCTTGGACTGCAAGGAGATCCAACCAGTCCATTCTGAAGGAGATCAGCCCTGGGATTTCTTTGGAGGGAATGATGCTAAAGCTGAAACTCCAGTATTTTGGCCACCTCATGCGAAGAGTTGACTCATTGGAGAAGACTCTGATGCTGGGAGGGATTGAGGGCAGGAGGAGAAGGGGACGACAGAGAATGAGATGGCTGGATGGCATCACTGACTCAATGAATGTGAGTCTGAGTGACCTCCGAGAGCTGGTGATGGATAGGGAGGCCTGGTGTGCTGCAGTTCATGGGGTCGCAAAGAGTCGGACACGACTTAGCGACTGATCTGATCTGATCTGATCAGAATATTAATTATGGAAATTATGGAAAACAATGCAAATCCTGATTTAAAAAATGTTGGTTTATACTTACTATTACAACTTACAGAGAAATCATATATCTTAAATATACAATCTCTCAATTTGTAGTCACATCATGAAAGAAAAGATAGATCTGTTTGTTGCTATTCCTCAGATCAGAGATCAGATCAGTCGCTCAGTCGTGTCTGACTCTTTGCGACCCCATGAACCGCAGCACGCCAGGCCTCCCTGTCCATCACCAGCTCCCGGAGGTCACTCAGACTCGCATCCATCGAGTCAGTGATGCCATCCAGCCATCTCATCCTCTGTCGTCCCCTTCTCCTCCTGCCCTCAATCCCTCCCAGCATCAGAGTCTTCTCCAATGAGTCAACTCTTCGCATGAGGTGGCCAAAATACTGGAGTTTCAGCTTTAGCATCATTCCTTCCAAAGAAATCCCAGGGCTGATCTCCTTCAGAATGGACCGGTTGGATCTCCTTGCAGTCCAAGGGACTCTCAAGAGTCTTCTCCAACACCACAGTTCAAAAGCATCAATTCTTGGGCGCTCAGCCTTCTTCACAGTCCAGCTCTCACATCCATACATGACCACAGGAAAGACCATAGCCTTGACTAGGCGAACCTTTGTTGGCAAAGTGATGTCTCTGCTTTTGAATATGCTATCTAGGTTGGTCATAACTTTCCTTCCAAGGAGCAAGCGTCTTTTAATTTCATGGCTGCAGTCACCATCTGCAGTGATTTTGGAGCCCAGAAAAATAAAGTCTGACACTGTTTCCACTGTTTCCCCATCTATTTCCCATGCAGTGATGGGACCAGATGCCATGATCTTCGTTTTCTGAATGTTGAGCTTTAAGCCAACCTTTTCACTCTCCACTTTCACTTTCATCAAGAGGCTTTTGAGCCCCTCTTCACTTTCTGCCATAAGAGTGGTGTCATCTGCATATCTGAGGTTATTGATATTTCTCCCGGCAATCTTGATTCCAACTTGTGTTTCTTCCAGTCCAGCATTTCTCATGATGTACTCTGCATATAAGTTAAATAAACATGGTGACAATATGCAGCCTTGACGTACTCCTTTTCCTATTTGGAACCAGTCTGTTGTTCCATGACCAGTTCTAACTGTTGCTTCCTGACCTGCATACAGATTTCTTAAGAGGCAGATCAGGTGGTCTGGTATTCCCATCTCTTTCAGAATTTTCCATAGTTTATTGTGATCCACACAGTCAAAGGCTTTGGCATAGTCAATAAAGCAGAAATAGATGTTTTTCTGGAATTCTCTTGCTTTTTCCATGATCCAGCGGATGTTGGCAATTTGATCTCTGGTTCCTCTGCCTTTTCTAAAACCAGCTTGAACATCAGGAAGTTCACGGTTCACATATTGCTGAAGCCTGGCTTGGAGAATTTTGAGCATTACTTTACTAGCGTGTGAGATGAGTGCAATTGTTCGGTAGTTTGAGCACTCCTTGGCATTGCCTTTCTTTGGGATTGGGATGAAAACTGACCTTTTCCAATCTTGTGGCCACTGCTGAGTTTTCCAAATTTGCTGGCATATTGAGTGTAGTACTTTCACAGCATCATCATTCAGGACTTGGAATAGCTCCACTGGAATTCCATCACCTCCACTAGCTTTGTTCGTAGTGATGCTTTCTAAGGCCCATTTGACTTCACATTCCAAGATGTCTGGCTCCAGGTCAGTGATCACATCATCATGATTATCTGGGTTGTGAAGCTCTTTTTTGTACAGTTCTTCTGTGTATTCTTGCCACCTCTTCTTAATATCTTCTGCTTCTGTTAGGTCCACACCATCTCTGTCCTTTATTGTGCCCATCTTTGCATGAAATGTTCCTTTGGTATCTCTGATTTTCTTGAAGAGATCCCTAGTCTTTCCCATTCTGTTGTTTTCCTCTATTTCTTTGCACTGATCACTGAAGAAGGCTTTCTTATCTCTTCCTGCTATTCTTTGGAACTCTGCATTCAGATGTTTATATCTTTCCTTTTCTCCTTTGCTTTTCGCTTCTCTTCTTTTCACAGCTATTTGTAAGGCCTCCCCAGACAGCCATTTTGCTTTTTTGCATTTCTTTTCCATGGGGATGGTCTTGATCCCTGTCTCCTGTACAGTGTCACGAACCTCATTCCATAGTTCATCAGGCACTCTATAGGCCCTTAAATCTATTTCTCACCTCCACTGCTATTCCTCAGGGTTCTGCATAAGTGCATTTCTCTATGTATTCATTTCAGTTGATCTCATCTATCCCTATGGCTTCTACGGTCATTTTCTTATTGGTGATTTCTAGACTGCCATTCAATCAGATGACTAATCTAAGCTTAGGGCTCATGTCAAACTCTCTTGTGGTCCCCTGTAGCTCAGTATCTCAAAGGTCCCTCTAATTCACATTTACCTAAATGTATCATCCCTGGAGTAGGAACTGGCAACCTGCTCCAGTATTCTTGCCTAAAATATTCCAGAGTGGTGGGCGGTTCATGCGGTCACAAGGAGTCAGATATGACTGAGCATGTACCCACTCTTCTTAAAGTTATCATATCCTTACCTCCTACCCTGCTTCTTCCACAAGTTTTCTAACATTTCTGTATATTCTATTTACTGGAATACCACCACTATCCAACCTCTCAAGGCATATGCTCTTGTTGCTATTCATTTGCTCCGTCATGTCTGACTCTGCAACCCCATGGACTGCAGCTCGCCAGGCCTCCCTGTTCATCACCAACTCCTAGAGCTTGCTCAAATTCATGTCCATCAAGTTAGTGATACAATCCAACCATCTCATCCTCTGTCGTCCCCTTCTCCTTCTGCCTTCAATCTTTCCCAGCATCAGTGTCTTTTCTAATGAATCAACTGTTCGCACCAGGTGGCCAAAGTATTGGAGTTTCTGCTTCAGCATCAGTACTTCAAATGAATATTCAGGGTTGATTTCCTTTAGGATTGACTGGTTTGATCTCCTTGCAGTCCAAGGGACCCTCTAGAGTCTTCTCCAACACCACAATTCAAGACCATCAATCCTTTGCTGCTCAGCCTTCTTTATGGTCCAAATCACATATGCATACATGACTACTGGGAAAACCATAGCTTTGACTATATGGACCTTTGTTGACAAAGTAATGTCTCTGCTTTTTAATACACCATCTAGGTTTGTCATAGCTTTTCTTACAAGGAGCAAGCGTCTTTTAATTTCATGGCTGCAGTCACCATCTGCAGTGATTTTGGAGCCCAAGACTGTTTCCATTGTTTCCCAATCTATTTGCCATGAAGTGATGGGACCAAACGCCATGATCTTTGTTTTCTGAATGTTGAGTTTTAAGCCAACTTTTTCACTCTCCTCTTTCACCTTCATCAAGAGGCTCTTTAGTTCCTCCTTGCTTTCTGCCATAAGGGTGGTGTCATCAGCACATCAAAGGTTATTGATATTTCAAGGCATATACTAAACAGAAAAACATTCTTCATTGCTAATATTCAGCTAAAATAATCAACCATACTGATTAATCATCTTGACTAAGGGTTTTTTAAGACATGAGGGCTTCCCTTAAACTCCAGAACCTCCCAGGACTAATTTGAGAAGTTGGTCACCCTACATACAAATGGTTCTAGTCTAGTCTTAGGAGTCTTTTCTTTCCATCCTCACTCTCCTTCCCCTAGTTCAAGCCTAGATCTCTAGAACAGCATCATCATGGGTTTTCAAATAATTCTCCACTTTGTTCTCCAGGTGATATTTCTAAAATGCAAATATCCTTTGGACTACACTTTTTTGGTGTCTCAACTCCGTTTCATCTATACTCACATTCAACTAACAATGTGCTTTAAATTTTTATAAGTCTATAAGTTTCTCTTGGTGAATCCACCTGTGATGTGGGAGACCTGAGTTGGATCCCTGGGTCAGGAAGATCCCCTGGAGGAGGGCATGGCAACCAATTCCAGTATTCTTGCCTGGAGAATCCCTCTGGACAGAGGATTCTGTGGGCTACAGTCCATGGGGTTGCAGAATTGGACATGACTTAGCAACTAACATTCTCTCTCTTATGTCTCTCAAAAGTCAGGACTATGTATTATTTATCAGTATATACCCAGCACCTTTCACAGTGACTTGTGTAAAGCACATGCTTAATAACTATTTTTTGGATGAATAAGCAAAAAAAAAGTAAATGTCACTCTCTGTTTAAAATCCTTCAGTGACTTACTGTAATTCTCAGTAAAAAGTGCAAATATCTACCAGAGGCATGTAAAACCCTCCATATTCCAGATTACATGTGTCTCCCCTCCTCTAGCTATTCCCAGCTCACATTCATCTCTCATTTACTACCTGAATTTTGTGAATAATGGTTTTGAATAGATGTTTTTTTCTATTTGGAACTCATCTGAATCATCCCAGTTGTCCTCCTGATTCATCAGAAGTGCCACGTCTTCTAAGAGGCCAGCCCAATATCCTCACTCACTCATGTCTATCCTCTGTTGTCCTATAACACTTTACTTGCTATTATCAGAGCATTTTAGCACGTTCATCGTGACCTTCTATTTATTTATTTTTCCATTTCCCCCCATAAAATTATGAATTCTGCAAGACCAAAGACTTTATATTATTTTAGTCTTGAATTCCAGTGCCTAATGCAGTTACTAAATACAGAGTGGATATTAAATAAACTTGTTGAATAAGAATAGACAGCAAAAATTGAACTCAGAATGTCAATAAGTAATCTCAGGGAATAAAATAACATAAATGAATGCTAAAGGAAATCAATCCTGAATATTCATTGGAAGGACTGATGCTGAGGCGGAAGCTCTAATACTTTGTCCACCTGATGAGAAGAGCCAACTCACTGGAAAAGATCCTGATGCTGGGAAAGATTGAGAGAAGGAGGAGAAGGGGACAACAGAGGATGAGATGGTTGGATGGCATCACTGACTCAATGGACATAAATTTGTGCAAGCTCTGGCAGATGGTGAAGGACAGGGAAGGCTATCATGCTGTAGTCCATGGGATTGCAAAGAGTTGGACATGACTTAGCAACTGAACAACAACAACAACATAATGAATGCTACTTAAGTTGTACTTTGATATTCAATTGCTCTTTAAAGGATATTTTTTATTTTATTACCCTTGCATATACAATAAAAAAACCTTCATATCTGGATGATTTCTGCTTTTGAAATTAATGGTCTTTATGCTACTGTAGCTTCCCTGGTGGCTCAGCCAGTGAAGAATCTGCCTGGAGTGTGGGATACCTGGATTTCATCCCTGGCTTGGGAAGATCCCCTGGAGAAGGGAACAGCCATCCACTTCAGTATTCTTGCCTGGAGAATTCCATGGACTACAGTCCATGGGTTCACAAAGAGTCAGATAGGACCGAGTGACTTTCACGTTCACATTTCTTCTTTCATTCCATTGATTCATTCAATTAATATATTTAAAATTATCCTTGATGTGTTTGATGTCTCAGTCATTCTTAGAGGTGCTCAGAATACAGAAGTGAACAGGATGGGCCAAAGTCCCTGTTTTCAAGGAGCTTACATTAGACAGGGGAGGGAAGAATATAAAAAGCACATAGATACATGAAACAGGATAGTTTCAAATGGTAACAAGTCTCTTTAAGACAATAACTTAGAGTGACTATAAACATAAGACTGTACTCATATATTTAGAGTAAAGAAAAATACCAAATTGACATATGCTATAAGAGTGCTAACATCAAACAAGTTTTTCTTTGTATGAGCATGTAAAAGAAATTGTGGGATTTTCCCCTCTCTTGAACACATTTCTTTCATGATAAAGTAATTTTTGTCATAGTTTCCAAAGTCTTAACATTTATTTAATATGTTAGTACATCACCAAAATTTAGGCCCCAACACTGCTGATTTTAAAATGATTTTTTAAGGTGAATGAACATGTAAAAAAAAATGGAACAGACGTTTCATCCATTCCACCAGCCATCAACCCTGATGTTGGCTGTCTGCCTTGTGCTGCTTTCTAAACACAGGCAGCTGGTGCATTCTAGAAGACTAGAAATGATAAATGGGGTAGAGACTGCTTAAGGTCTTTGTAAAGTTTAATGAAAGATTTATCTCTTGAGGGTAATGTTCCTCTTTCTTTTACTGAAATGAGAGTTTGATAACCTCTCATTGTGCTTTTGATAAATTACACCTCACAGTCATAACTAAAATGACTAAGTGGAAAAAATTTTTTTAAATAGCTAAGCAAGGTCTAGTTATCATCGACTGGTTTAATACTTAGTATCTACAAAACTAAGTTTGGCATTTGCAAAACTTAATTATCAAGCTGAGAAAACCTGTGAGTCAGTAATTTAACAGCAATTACTAAAAGGCTCTTTAATGTTTCTCTATGCCAATTATAGCCATGGGGATGGGAGATTATGACTTAGTCAACTTAGTCAAGTTAGGGCATTCTCATTTACAATCACAAAGGGTGTTTTCTTGTTCGAGTTTGCCATTACTGTTGTTTAAGCCATTAATATTTAATTTCAAATTTAACAAGTTTGAATGGTTTTATATTTTTATATATCCAAATGAAGGAAAATTGAAAAGACAATTATCCAGCCCTAAAAAACTCAAAGAAAAACAAAACACCTCAGATATTTTATTTAACTCAAAGAAAGCTGAATATTTTTCCAAAATCCCAATATTTATCCCCAAACTTTGGAAATATAACTTTATTTTTAATTCAGTTTTCCAAGAGCATTTAAGAGATATGACTTTAAAAAGGAGATAATTCTCAAGATGCCTACAGAGGTTAAAAATATATATCAGATCAGATCAGTCGCTCAGTCGTGTCCGACTCTTTGCGACCCCATGAACCGCAGCACGCCAGGCCTCCCTGTCCATCACCAGCTCCCGGAGGTCACCCAGACTCGCATCCATCGAGTCAGTGATGCCATCCAGCCATCTCATCCTCTGTCGTCCCCTTCTCCTCCTGCCCTCAATCCCTCCCAGCATCAGAGTCTTCTCCAATGAGTCAACTCTTCGCATGAGATGGCCAAAATACTGGAGTTTCAGCTTTAGCATCATTCCTTCTAAAGAAATTCCAGGATTGATCTCCTTCAGAATGGACTGGTTGGATCTTCTTGCAGTCCAAGGGACTCTCAAGAGTCTTCTCCAACACCACAGTTCAAAAGCATCAATTCTTCGGCGCTCAGCCTTCTTCACAGTCCAGCTCTCACATCCATACATGACCACAGGAAAGACCGTAGCCTTGACTAGGCGAAACTTTGTTGGTAAAGTAATGTCTCTGCTTTTGAATATGCTATCTAGGTTGGTCATAACTTTCCTTCCAAGGAGCAAGCGTCTTTTAATTTCATGGCTGCAGTCACCATCTGCAGTGATTTTGGAGCCCAGAAAAACAAAGTCTGACACTGTTTCCACTGTTTCCCCATCTATTTCCCATGCAGTGATGGGACCAGATGCCATGATCTTCGTTTTCTGAATGTTGAGCTTTAAGCCAACCTTTTCACTCTCCACTTTCACTTTCATCAAGAGGCTTTTGAGCCCCTCTTCACTTTCTGCCATAAGAGTGGTGTCATCTGCATATCTGAGGTTATTGATATTTCTCCCGGCAATCTTGATTCCAACTTGTGTTTCTTCCAGTCCAGCATTTCTCATGATGTACTCTGCATATAAGTTAAATAAACATGGTGACAATATGCAGCCTTGACGTACTCCTTTTCCTATTTGGAACCAGTCTGTTGTTCCATGACCAGTTCTAACTGTTGCTTCCTGACCTGCATACAGATTTCTTAAGAGGCAGATCAGGTGGTCTGGTATTCCCATCTCTTTAAGAATTTTCCATAGTTTATTGTGATCCACACAGTCAAAGGCTTTGGCATAGTCAATAAAGCAGAAATAGATGTTTTTCTGGAACTCTCTTGCTTTTTCCATGATCCAGCGGATGTTGGCAATTTGATCTCTGGTTCCTCTGCCTTTTCTAAAACCAGCTTGAACATCAGGAAGTTCACGGTTCACATATTGCTGAAGCCTGGCTTGGAGAATTTTGAGCATTACTTTACTAGCATGTGAAATGAGTGCAATTGTTCGGTAGTTTGAGCACTCCTTGGCATTGCCTTTCTTTGGGATTGGGATGAAAACTGACCTTTTCCAATCTTGTGGCCACTGCTGAGTTTTCCAAATTTGCTGGCATATTGAGTGTAGCACTTTCACAGCATCATCATTCAGGACTTGGAATAGCTCCACTGGAATTCCATCACCTCCACTAGCTTTGTTCGTAGTGATGCTTTCTAAGGCCCATTTGACTTCACATTCCAAGATGTCTGGCTCTAGGTCAGTGATCACACCATCATGATTATCTGGGTCTTGAAGCTCTTTTTTGTACAGTTCTTCTGTGTATTCTTGCCACCTCTTCTTAATATCTTCTGCTTCTGTTAGGTCCACACCATCTCTGTCCTTTATTGTGCCCATCTTTGCATGAAATGTTCCTTTGGTATCTCTGATTTTCTTGAAGAGATCCCTAGTCTTTCCCATTCTGTTGTTTTCCTCTATTTCTTTGCATTGATCGCTGAAGAAGGCTTTCTTATCTCTTCTTGCTATTCTTTGGAACTCTGCATTTAAATGTTTATATCTTTCCTTTTCTCCTTTGCTTTTCGCTTCTCTTCTTTTCACAGCTATTTGTAAGGCCTCCCCAGACAGCCATTTTGCCTTTTTGCATTTCTTTTCCATGGGGATGGTCTTGATCCCTGTCTCCTGGACAATGTCACGAACCTCATTCCATAGTTCATCAGGCACTCTATCTATCAGATCTAGGCCCTTAAATCTATTTCTCACTTCCACTGTATACTCATAAGGGATTTGATTTAGGTCATACCTGAATGGTCTAGTAGTTTTCTCTACTTTCTTCAGTTTCAGTCTGAATTTGGCAATAAGGAGTTCATGGTCCGAGCCACAGTCAGCTCCTGGTCTTGTTTTTGCTGATTGTATAGAGCTTCTCCATCTTTGGCTGCAAAGAATATAATCAATCTGATTTCGGTGTTGACCATCTGGTGATGTCCATGTATAGAGTCTTCTCTTGTGTTGTTGGAAGAGGGTATTTGCTATGACCAGTGCATTTTCTTGGCAAAACTCTATTAGTCTTTGCCCTGCTTCATTCCGTATTCCAAGGCCAAATTTGCCTGTTACTCCAGGTGTTTCTTGACTTCCTACTTTTGCATTCCAGTCCCCTATAATGAAAAGGACATCTTTTTTGGGTGTTAGTTCTAAAAGGTCTTGTAGGTCTTCATAGAACTGTTCAACTTCAGCTTCTTCGGCGTTACTGGTTGGGGCATAGACTTGGATTACTGTGACATTGAATGGTTTGCCTTGGAAACGAACAGAGATCATTCTATCGTTTTTGAGATTGCATCCAAGTACTGCATTTCGGACTCTTTTGTTGACCATGATGGCCACTCCATTTCTTCTGAGGGATTCCTGCCCACAGTAGTAGATATAATGGTCTTCTGAGTTAAATTCACCCATTCCAGTCCATTTTAGTTCGCTAATTCCTAGAATGTCAACATTCACTCTTGCCATCTCTTGTTTGACCACTTCCAATTTGCCTTGATTCATGGACCTGACATTCCAGGTTCCTATGCAATATTGCTCTTTACAGCATCGGACTTTGCTTCTATCACCAGACACATCCATAGCTGGGTATTCTTTTTGTTTTGGCTCCATCCTTTCATTCTTTCTGGAGTTATTTCTCCACTGATCTCCAGTAGCATATTGGGCCCCTACTGACCTGGGGAGTTTCTCTTTCAGTATCCTATCATTTTGTCTTTTCATACTGTTCATGGGCCATCTAAGAGCGCCATCTAAGAGCTCCATCTAAGAGCTCTTAGCTATTATAGCTATTAGCACGCGCCATCCAAGACGCCCTCCCAGGCCCGCGACGGCGGCGCCATCTAAGAGCGCCCTCGCCTGCCCGCGACCGGCGCGCCATCTAAGAGCGCCCTCGCCTGCCCGCGACCGGCGCGCCATCTAAGAGCGCCCTCGCCTGCCCGCGACCGGCGCGCCATCTAAGAGCGCCCTCGCCTGCCCGCGACCGGCGCGCCATCTAAGAGCGCCCTCGCCTGCCCGCGACCGGCGCGCCATCTAAGAGCGCCCTCGCCTGCCCGCGACCGGCGCGCCATCTAAGAGCGCCCTCGCCTGCCCGCGACCGGCGCGCCATCTAAGAGCGCCCTCGCCTGCCCGCGACCGGCGCGCCATCTAAGAGCGCCCCGCCGGCTGCGTCGCGCACCAAGAGCGCCCCGCCGGCTGCGTCGCGCACTAAGAGCGCCCCGCCGGCTGCGTCGCGCACTAAGAGCGCCCCGCCGGCTGCGTCGCGCACTAAGAGCGCCCCGCCGGCTGCGTCGCGCACCAAGAGCGCGCCCGCCGGCTGCGCCGCGCACCAAGAGCGCCCCGCCGGCTGCGTCGCGCACTAAGAGCGCGGCCGAGAAGAGCTACCCCACGACCGAGGTCAGGAAGGGCGGCGGTGAGGAGAGACCCCTCGTCCAAGGTAAGGTGCGATGGCTGTGCTTCGCTGGCCGGGAGCAGCCAGGAGCAGCCGGGATGAGATACCCCACGCCCAAGGTAAGAGAAACCCAAGTAAGACAGTAGGTCTTGAAAGAGGGCATCAGAGGGCAAATACACTAAAACCATTCTCACAGATAACTAGTCAATCTAATCACACAAGGACCACACCCTTGTCTGACTCAATGAGATTAAGCCATGCAACCTGGGATGGGCGGGTCATGGTGGAGAGATATGACAGGGTGTGGTCCGCTGGAGAAGGGAATGGCAAACCACTTCAGTATTCTTGCCTTGAGAACCCCATGAACAGTATGAACAGTATGAAAAAATATATATAGTAAGTACTTAATACATTCAGACTGTAAAGAATCCACCTGCAATGCAGGAGACCTGGGTTTAATCCCTGGGTCGGGAAGATCCCACAGAGGAGGGCATGGCACGGAGGAGGCACCCCTTCAGTACTCTTGCCTGGAGAATCCCCATGGACAGAGGAGCCTGGCGGGCTGCAGTCCCTGGAGTTGCAAATAGTCGGACACAATTGAGCAACTAAGCACACACACACAGCACATATCTAAAACCATGGGCTAGGAATGGAGCTGTATGGTAGGCACAGCATTTCCCTGAGTTCTGTGTGAAGGTGGGTAAATGTCTTGTCTCATTTTTCCCAGGGGATGATGTTCTAGAGCTGGTTAGATTGGGACTTCCTTTTCTCCTAGGAATTCTAATGAGAACAAGACATGCACAGCTACTGCTGTTCACCGTTTTAAATCTCATAGGTGGTTTTTATTATGAAATAAATCCATATTTGATATTAAAAGCAACATATAAATATATAAATCAAGAAAGAAAATGCTTCCAACCCTCTCCACTATACCCTATCTCCACTTGTTTCCCAAAGTTCAGCCCCTCCACACTCACACAGGTACACACCCTCACTCCTATTCCTCCAGAACAACCAACTGTAACATATACTGCATGTAAAACCTCTAACTCTAGTATATGTACGAGACATTCAAATGTAAATACAAATATTTATATATATAATTATATAACTAAACCTATATCAGTATATTGTATATAATATGTCAAATAAAAATAAAATTAAATAATTTGTAATAAATTATACTGTATACAATATACATAATTATAATATATTGCTGATGTTTAGTCATTAAGTCACGTCCAACTCTTGGTGATTTCATGAACTGCAGTATGCCAGGCTTCCCTGTCCTTTATCTCCCTGAGTTTGCTCAAACTCATGTCCATCGAGTCAGTGATACGATTCAACCATCTCATTCTCTGTCGCCCCCTTCTCCTACTTCCTTCAATCTTCACAGCATCAGGGTCAGGTCTTTTCCAATGAATCGGCTCTTTGCATCAGGTGGCCAAAGTATTGGATTTTCAGCTTCAGCATTATTCCTTCCAATGTATATTCAGGGTTGATTTCCTTTAGGATTGACTGGTTTGATCTTCTTGCTGTCCAAGGGAGTCTCAGAAGTCTTCTCCAACACATAGTTCAAAAGCATCAATTCTTCAGCGCTCAGCCTTTTTCACAGTCCAACTCTCACATCCATATATGACAACTGGAAAAATCACAGCTTTGACTAGATGGACCTTTGTGGGCAAAGTGATGTCTCTGCTTTTTAATACACTGTCTAGGTTTGTCACAGCTTTTCTTCTAAGGAGCAAGCAACTTTTAATTTAGTGCCTGCAGTCACCATCCACAGTGATTTTAGAGCCAAAGAAAGTAAAGTTTGTCACTGCTTCCAATCTTTCCCCTTCTGTTTTCCATGAAGTGACAGGACCAGAGGCCATGATCTTAGTTTTTTGAATGTTGAAATTTAAGCCAGCTTTTTCATTCTTCTCTTTATCCTCATCCAAAAACTCTTTAGTTCCTCATCACTTTCTACAATTAAGGTGGTATCATCTGCATATTTGAGGTTGTTGATATTTCTCCCAGCAATCTTCTTTCCAGCTTGTGAATCATCCAGCCCAGGATTAAAACATATAAAATAATGTAATTATATAGTTTAGTCATTAAATTTGTAATATAGTATGGTGCACTATATATATATATAATACATTTTTATAGTATACATATAAAAATGGGATCCCGTTATATACACTCAGCTTCATCTGTTATTGTTACGCATTCTTAGCTTTATTTTTCCTGTCAGTTCCTTCCTGAAACTCCCCCACTCTATCTCATTATGTTTCCTCACATAGCTTGTCTTCAACTTTATGTTGTTACACATTTATGATCTAACTAATTGTTAACCATTTCTTATTCCTTTTGTCCAATCGTTGTTCAGGTGTAGGCACATATGTCAGGGAAAATACTACCAGTATCCTTTGGCTTCTAGTGACTGATTTTTCTGCTTCCAAAATAAAGCTCTAAGGGGCTTCCCTGGTGGCTCAGTCTGTATAGAGCCTGCCTACAAATGCAGGAGACACCAGCTTGAGCCCTGGGTCAGGAAGATCCCTGGGAGAAGGAAATGGCAACCCTCTCCAGTATTCTTGCCTGGGAAATCCCATGGACAGAGAAGCCTGGTGGGCTACAGTCCTTGGAGTCACAAGAGTCAGACACAACTTAGTGACTAAACCATCACCATGGGAGGTAAGTTTAAAGCAATCTTAGGGGTAAGTTTAAAGCAATCTTTTCCTTTTCTGAGTGTTACCAGCTGAAGGGAAAAGCAATCCAATTATACAACCCTAGACAAATAGCATGTCTAACAAAGGAGGTAACTATGAAATAATCTACAAATTCTACCAAATTGTTCATTCTTTTTACATGGACTCTCACCTTCTATCATTCAAACCCAATTCAATATAAATGAGACATTTTAGTGAAAATAAGTTTTAAGTATCTTATTGAAACTAATCTTTTTATTTACTCTTTGAGTCGGGAATGATCCACAGATGGAGTTACTCTCAGATGCTATCTGATTATTCCTTATGAACCATTTAAAAAATATTTTAAAAGATAAATGCAATCTTCTGTGGCAGAATCATTGATTCTTTTCATAGCCTGATTGGGACAATTTTGCAATTAGCACAGGCTCTCCTCTTTCATGAGAAGCAGAGGTGTTCTGTGCTTAGAGAAGAAAAGTGAAATCCTTTCCCTCTGTAGCTATTAAAATAACACAGCTGAGAGAGAATGGCTAAAGTGGACTACTCATTTCTTCTGATTCTCTGTAAGAATTAAACCAGGCCAGATGGCTCGATGGATGATAAAAGAGCAAACTTCAAAAAGAATTATGATTTCTGCCAAACAGTATCGGTTCCGGAGTAATAAGTGAGATACTTGGGCTCATTATTTATCATCCTTTCCCTGCAATAATGTGGACAGAGGAATGTACAAAATAATCACTTTACTGGTTATAATATTGCTGATGGACTCTTTTTAAAGGGCAAAATGCTGTCTTGCTATATCCACAGTGAAGAGCACTGGCTTGATTTAATGCCTTTTCCTGAGCATCATATGAAATAGATTTGTAAGTGACTTGTATTGAAAGATTTAAGTATTGAAGGATTCTCAGAGGTTATGTCAGATGACTAACACCACAAAGGTGGAAGGGTTTAATCCTTCATATGTAAACAATGCATACACACATTACAGCGGAGCTGAAATAAGAATAATAAGGAGTCATTTCCCCAGGGAATTTAAACTAGGCAACCGTGCTGGCACTAGCTCTTTAGCAAGCATTCTAATATGGCTGAGGTTGCCAAGAGGGAATATAAATAAATCCTTAATTTAAAAGAGCCCTTTCTTTCTGAGCTTCTGTGAAACAACTAGACATATTGGAACATCACCTGGGAGGTGAAGGATGAAAAAGAATGAAAAGTCAGGCAGTTTTGGTAAGGATTTTGAGCTCATATTCGTCTTTTAACCAATATTTTTAAATTTCATTGATTGCATAGTTCATCCTTAGAAGTATGTACTGTGTTCAGCTGATAAGGTCCAGGATTATTGAAGACTTAATCCCTCACCACTCTTTTTCTCTTTCTCCCTCACTCCATCATATATTTGTCCCTCCCTGTCTCTCCATCTCAATTATCTGGGCTCAACATTGACTAAATTCCCAGCATTAGATAACTATACCTTTCTGACTGTGAAATTAAACAGTAATAGTTATTTCTTACAACTGCCAGGAATGGAAATTAAAATACTCATATATCAGTATGGGCAAACTAAGACCCACAAGCCAAACCCAGGCTACTACATGCTTTATATGGCCAAAAGTTAAGAATACTTTTTATTTTTATTTTTTAATGTTAGAAGGAAAGCAAAAGAACAAGTTTTGATAACATGAAAACTATGTGAAATGCAGACTTCAGTGTCATAGATAATGTTTTGTTGGAACAGGCTGCACCCATCATTTATAAACAATTTATGGTTGCTTTGCCACCGCTCTTCCTTTTTAGATATAGGAAGGGTTTGCTGAACTCTGACATAGATAATGTTCAATAAATGGTGATTATTGCGAGAGTATCAGAAGGGCTGAGTAAGGACTGAAATACATAATCTTCAACATGCAGCTTTCAATAAGCTACAAGTCCAAACACAGATATCTCTAAGACTCAGGCAGAGAATATGGAGTGAACCAGGTCAGGGAGACCATGGTGGGGGTTGCATAGGGCATGGTTACCTGTTTTAATATCCACCTGGGGCAGCTGATACGCAACACCAGCAGCTACTGTTGCAAACACAGGCTTCATACTGTCTAAGAAGAGATGGAACTTAATTTTTTGTGTGAAACTTGTTGGCAACCCATTAAAATTGCTTGAATTGCTATTCAACAAAGTGTGGAGGAAATAAAATATGTCTATGTGCCAAACGCAAGCTAGTAGTAAAAGACAAAAATTGCAAGGTTTGAAAGGAAGAATAACAACAGCCTCAAATTGACAAGAATATAATTTCTTTTCAAAATACATTCT
Organism: Tragelaphus eurycerus; assembly: GCA_935064755.1. Lineage (NCBI taxonomy): Eukaryota > Metazoa > Chordata > Mammalia > Artiodactyla > Bovidae > Tragelaphus > Tragelaphus eurycerus. The sequence goes on from CAKXYN010000001.1 coordinate 42,687,041, forward strand.
GAGGTCAACATGACTTTGGTCATGTGATGAGACTTAGATCATCTCTTTTCCTTTTTCTTTTCCTGGAGAGGCTTTTTTGCTTTAGAGATATACAAGCACAGATGGGACTGTGCATTTTTTTTTCTTTTCAGCATTTTGAAATGCCTGCTATCTTTCTCTCATGTACGTATGAGTATGGGTACACTGCTTTCTGAATTCCACAATACCTAGATCAAGTGCTCAGCACATGAAATGACTATAGATATCTGCCTAGCAAAATTTAAATGAATAATAATAACTAATGCCCACTCCATTTATCAAAGTCTCCAATGTATGTAAATCAGCCAAAAGTGTCAGGGCGGATATAAAAACACAGTGACCATTATGTTGAATAGTTTTTTGGCAAATAGGTGGTTTATGGATAACTACAGCAAGATATAGTATTAATATTTCACTTTTCTTTGTAAACAGAGTAGAGAATATATGTGCAATATCTACTGGGTATATTTTTCCCCAGTGTCTAGCCTTGTAGAATATCTATGTACTGTAGATATATAAATGTCATACACTCACCAAGAAACAGCATGGTTCATGGAAGCATTAGGAAGAGATATGTTTTTGTACTTCAACTTTTTATTGTAATTCACTCTACAATGCTATACAACGCAGCTCTTCAAATTGCTAGGGGAAAAAGTAATATTTTTTTTCTAGAAATAAAGGTTAGAAATGATACATTTGTAATCATCAGTGTACATAAAGGTAGTTATTCATCATAGGCATAAAATATGTGTGTACTCTTGCTTATTAAGCTCTCAAAGCCTACAGAAATCATTATGAAGGCTATTAACAAACAGGGGAGCAATGTGGTCCAGGGCAAGGAATGGAATCATTATCATTCTCCACTGTTTTCTTTCCTTCCCCACAAAGTCTTTGATCTTAGGTAAGGTTTTTCTGTCGCTGGTGAGATTTGTCTTAAGTTCTTCAAGAAATAAATGTTTTCTAGGCTATTCTAATACTTTATTTAATTAGATTTTAGCATTTACTTTTAAGTGTGTAAAGCATTTTGAATTTTATAGATCTGTGGCCTTAAATCCTACATGTAGAGGGGATTATTTAGAAATAAAAAATATATTTAGAGGCATGTGGAAATAAATTCACTCAAAGAAGTAGGAATTTTACATGTTCCAAAATTTCTAAATACTATTGCAGAATGAATGTATCAAATAAAGGGTATGTGTAAAGCTATTCATAAATGAATTATATGGCTAAAAGTTTTAATATTATCATTGTCAGAAATAAGTGTTAAATGGCATTTTTGTTAATGTCTTAATTTATACCATAATCATATGCCTTTAAAATGCATTTAATATATGTTGAAATGCTTTATAAATACTAACATTTACAGGGTAGCTTTCTGTGGGTATTGTAAAGAGTCTCTGCAGTATAATTTCTCAGAGCTCAGCAAGAAGTTAGAATTGTGTCTTCATAATGATATTCTGCATCTGCATAGGATCTTTGCTTAAGGATCTCAGAGAGCTTTACTTAATATTAAGTGATTAAATCATACAGTACCCTTGAGTGACAAGTTTAATTATACCCATTTCCAGAAAGACAGTACGCTGAAAAACTATTAATCTACAAACCCAAGGTTATCCAGATAATCAAGACCAGAAGGTCATTTTCTGGGATAGCCAAGCCTCTCCCAGTGGGTTGCTCCCATATGGAAGTGAATTTTCAGACTTGGGCTTTTGCCAATTTCTTCAGGACGTTTACAAAACTAAATGTCACCATTAGTAGCTCAGGCATCAAATCCAGGGAAGGCTATCAATGCCTCTTATCTCCTACGATTCAACAACCCTTGCATGGTTTGTCACATTGTTTTTGATTTTGTGTGTGTGTGTGTGTGTTTTAAGAAAACAAAGAATATCAAGCTAATATTCTATTTAAAAAAATCATGAAAACGTTGTGTGCAAATTTCAGAAAGGGAATTTTGAGTATACCTCTGTATGCACATTAACTTTATAATGAAACATACATACACATTCACAAACACAAACTCACAGATATCTTGTGCCTTTAACTAATCCTGTTGGCTTTACCACCCACAATTGACTCTCACACAGATTTTTTTTTAGATCATGAGAAAGTATTGAATATGTGTATCTAACAAAGGATGGATGCTTTCAATGCACAAAATTGGGGTCGCAGAGAGTCGGACACGACTTAGCAACTAAACCACCACCATCACAAAGTAAAATGTTTCAGTCTTTTTCTTAATGCATTTGGTGTTATTCTTAGAAAGACACAATTATTCCCAATATTAAACAAGTAATCACTTATAATTTTGGGCACTTTAAAATGTTTTTAATTATTATATTACTGCTTTATAATATTGTGTTAGTTTCTGCTATACAACAACATGAATCAGCACCTAGATTTTTGCCCCTGCCTTTTACTCTGTGCTTCACTCCCTGACATAAGAAGGTGTTGCTTGTAGACATAGGAATCTTGTAATCATAAATGGACAAGGATGAGAGTCATGAGTCAATACACAAAAATACTGGGGAAGCTGGAAGTTAACATGGCCTGAATTTTATGATATTACTGAGCAACCAGCCCATTCCTGGGACCGATTACCTTTTAATTTCTTGTAAAGTAAACTATAAACATCATCATGGTTCAGATGTCTTTTTTGGTAACTGCAGCCAAACACCTTCCCAACTAATAACATTTTAGCTTACTGCTATTTTTAATTATTTTCATAACATTACTCCCCACATGAGAATATCTTATTTATAAATCTGCTCACTGGTTTTACTGTCTCTCTCCCTGCACTAAAAGAGTAGCTGAACAAAAGAAGGAATTATTTTTGTCTATTAATGGCTGTATCCACATAATGTATATTCATAGATACATTCCAAGTTGTCATAGTTTTAAAGAATGAAATAAATCTATGAGTGAATGAACATATTAAGTGTCTTACGTACATGGCTAATCACTGAAACATCAAAAACTTCCTTCAGTTTGCATCACTGTCTATGAGATTTCTACAAATATAAGCTGCTTTCTTACTAATCTATATGGGAAAGATATTTATTTAATTTCTCCATAAAAAACTGACATGGAGCAGCCTCACTAGTTCAGTTCAGTTCAGTCACTCAGTCTTGTCCAGCTCTTTGCAACCCAATGGACTGCAGTATGCCCGGCTTCCCTGTCCATCACCAACTCCTGGAGTTTACTCAAACTCATGTCCATTGAGTTGGTGATGCCATCCAACCATCTCATCCTCTGTCATCCCCTTCTCCTCCTGTCTTCAATCATTTCCAGCATCAGGGTCTTTTCAAATGAGTCCATTCTTTGCATCAGGTGGTCAAAGCATTGGAGTTTCGGCTTTAGCATCAGTCCTTACAATGAATATTCATTGGAATATTACTGATTTCCTTTAGGACTGGTTGGATCTCCTTGCTGTCCAAGGGACTCTCAAGAGTCTTCTCCAACATCAAAGTTCAAAAGCACCAATCATTCAGTGCTCAGCTTTCTTTTTAGTCCAACTCTCACATCCATACATGACTACTGGAAACACCAAAGCTTTAACTACACGGACCTTTGTTGGCAAAGTAATGTCTCTGCTGTCTAGGTTGGTCATAGATTTTTTTCCAAGGAGCAAGCATCTTTTAATTTCATGGCTGCAGACACCATCTGCAGTGATTTTGGAGCCCAGAAAAATAAAGTTTGACATTGTTTCCACGGTTTCCCCATCTATTTGCCATGAAGTGATGGGACCAGATGCCATGATCTTAGTTTTCTGAATGTTGAGCTTTAAGCCAACTTTTTCACTCTCTTCTTTTACTTTCATCAAGAGGCTCTTTAGTTCTTCTTCACTTTCTACCATAAGGGTGGTGTCATCTGCATATCTGAGGTTATTGATATTTCGCCCAGAAATCTTGATTCCAGCTTTTGATTCATCCAGTCCAGCATTTCTCATGATGTACTCTGAATATAAGTTAAATAAGCAGGGTGACAATATACAGCCTTGACGTACTCCTTTCCTGATTTGGAACCAGTCTGTTGTTCCATGTCCGGTTCTAACTGTTGCTTCCTGACCTGCATATAGGTTTCTCAAGAGATAGGTCAGGTGGTCTGGTTTTCCCATCTCTTGAAGAATTTCCCACAGTTTATTGTGATCCACACAGTCAAAAGCTTTGGCATAGTCAATAAAGCATAAGTAGATGTTTTTCTGGAACTCTCTTGGTCTTTCCATGATCCAACAGATGTTTGTCATTTGATCTCTGGTTCTCTGCCTTTTCTAAATCTAGCTTGAACATCTGGAATTTCATGGTTCCAGTACTGTTGAAGCCTGGCTAGAAGAATTTTGAGCATTTGCTAGTGTGTGAGACGAGTGCAATCGTGCTGTAGTTTGAGCATTGTTTGGCATTGCCTTTCTTTGGGATTGGAATGAAAACTGACCTTTTCCAGTCCTATGGCCACTGTTGAGTTTTCCTCACTAAGTCTGACTTAATTTCAGTTTTCATCAGAACAAGCTTGCTTCTGAGAGCAGTGACGAAAACTATAGACTGTGAGCAGCTGCTTCTGCCAGAGCAAGGGTTCACTGCTTATATAACAGAATGAAAAGGAACAAGGCAGATAACAGGCCACTTTCAACCGCCCCCTGCCTTCAGTCTCCCTTTCTCCACTGGCAAACCAACAGAGCATTAGCTGTAAAAGAAGAATAAAATTTAGTGTCCCATCCATAGCATCACAAAGTGTATAGAAGTGGCTGAGAGAAAACAGACTAGCATGCCAACTAACAGACTATAGACTAACAGACTATATTATAAAAAAATAGTAACTGTGTCTCATGGAATCAAGTCTTGTACCTTTATAATTCAGTCCAGGGTGATTTTCTCCTTCTTAAAACACAGATGTGAGCAGGTCAGTTCCCTGCCTACTATCTTTCAGAGGGCTTGCATGTCCTTTTAACAGCTTTCAGTTTACTTAGTACCATAGACATGGCCCTTTATGAATTGGCCCTTGATTTCTCTACCCGTATCTTCTAGTATCCTCCTGTATTCTGAACATAAGAAGAGTCTGGGTCAGTTCCTAAGTGGCAGGTTTTCTCAAAGTTTTGTCTTTATACAATCTCTTAAAAACTCTGTTAGTCCATTCTTCTTTTTCTTCTTGCTAATGTTCACAGAAGTCTTTGAACTTTTAAAAGTCTCATTTTCTACATCTGCTAACTGGGAATGTTAGCATATTTCATTATATAAGATTGTTCAGTTCAGTTCAGTTTAGTCACTCAGTCGTGTCCAACCCCATGAATCGCAGCACGCCAGGCCTTCCTGTCCATCACCAATTCCCAGAGTTCACTCAAACTCATGTCCATTGAGTCAGTGATGCCATCCAGCCATCTCATCCTCTGTTGTCCCTGTCTCCTTCTGCCCCTAATCCCTCCCAGCATCAGGGTCTTTTCCAATGAGTCAACTCTTCGCATGAGGTGGCCAGAGTACTGGAGCTTGAGCTTCAGCATCAGTCCCTCCAATGAACACCCAGGACTGATCTCCTTTAGAATGGACTGGTTGGATCTCCTTGAAGTCCAAGTGACTTTCAAGAGTCTTCTCCAACACCACCGTTTGAGCATCAATTCTTCAGCACTCAGCTTGCTTTACAGTGCAACTCTCACATCCATACATGACCACTGGAAAAACCATAGCCTTGACTAGTTGGACCTTTGTTGGCAAAGTAACGAATTTTCCACAGCTTATTTTGGTCCACACAGTCAAAGGCTTTGGCATAGTCAATAAAGCAGAAATAGATGTTTTTCTGGAACTCTCTTGCTTTTTCCGTGATCCAGCAGATGTTGGCATTTTGATCTCTGGTTCATCTGCCTTTTCTAAAACCAGCTTGAACATCTGGAAGTTCACGGTTCACGTATTGCTGAAGCCTGGCTTGGAGAATTTTGAGCATTACTTTACTAGCATGGGAGATGAGTACACTTATGCAGTAGTTTGAGCATTCTTTGGCATTGACTTTCTTTGGGATTGGAATGAAAACTGACCTTTTCCAGTCCTGTGGCCACTGCTGAGTTTTCCAAATTGGCTGGCATATTGAGTGCAGCACTTTCACAGCATCATCTTTCAGGATTTGAAAGAGCTCAACTGGAATTCCATCACCTCCACTAGCTTTGTTCGTAGTGATGCTTTCTAAGGCCCACTTGAACTCACATTCCAGGATTTCTGGCCCTAGGTGAGTGATCACACCATCGTGATTATCTGGGTCGTGAAGCTCTTTTTTGTACAGTTCTTCTGTGTATGGTAAATCAAATAGTGTAAACCACTAGTACCAACCAATACATAGCTTAGATTAAATAACTATTTGCTCTCAGTGTTATCATTGTCTTTCGTAACTCTACCAAAATAACCCTTTCTTTTAAAGGCCTCTCTGATGCTCACCTGTGCATTTTCTTTGTGAATCCATAGCACCCCTACCATAACAACAAGACCTATAAAACTGTAGTAGAGTCCCTGGTTTATTCTCTTGTCTTTCTCAGTAAATTACAAAATTATTGAAGGCCAGGGCAATACCTTTTATATCTTTAACTCTTGTGCTTAGCACAGTGCACATCAGATACTGACTTTTCAGTAACAATTAGTTCAATGAAAAAAATATTCTTTTACACAAATTTGATTTAATACTAGTTTTACTGTTCACTTTGCATAAAGACAACATTCACACACACACACAAGGCAGATTAATTGCTATTTAGACAATTGCCACAGCAGATTATTTCACCATGAGGATTCTAGCCATCCTCCAGACTTACTAACTATAAATTATCTACTAAATTTATCAAAGCAAAGTCCTCATATTTAAAGTATTTAGGAGAAGGTGAAAATTATTCATCAAAGCTGTGGCTTTGTGTTAACCTAAGTTCCATCACCATATCTTTCAAAGCAGAACCAAAGACAGGGTTGGGAAAGGGTACTTGTGTGGGGAAGTGACCCTAAATGAACAGGAGTGGGAGATGGAAAGAGTGATGCTGGGGAAGTGTGAAGGCCAACAGAGAATGCATACTGGAGCTACTGTGAACAACTGGGGCACATTCCCACTGGGGACCCCAGAGGAAGGATACAAAATGCACATCAACATTCTTCACCTAAAGGACAAATGAGAATGGAGTCTTGATCAAGAGCAGACACAAGGACCACTAATGACCTCGCACTGCTTGATTCTGAATACTTCAAAATGGCTGAGAGATTTTCTATAGACATCTGAGTAAGAAGCAACAGGAGACTCCTAGGGCAGAAAGCAAGAGAGATTCCAAGCAGAGACAGGAGTGGTGGTGGTGGTGTAACTGAGTGCAGCCTGATGCCACAGCAATTGTTAGAGTCAAAAAGAAAAAACACCAGAGAAAACACTGCTTGCATCTTAATCAAGGTGAAATATAGGTCTTCTAAAATTTGTTACATTCACAAACTGCTTGCTGCTGCTGCTGCTGCTAAGTCACTTGAGTCGTGTCTGACTCTGTGTGACCCCATAGACGGCAGCCCACCAGGTTCCCATCCCTGGGATTCTCCAGGCAAGAACACTGGAGTGGGTTGCCATTTCCTTCTCCAATGCATGAAAGTAAAAAGTGAAAATGAAGTCGCTCGGTCATGTCTGACCCTCAGCGATCCCATGGACTGCAGCCTACCAGGCTCCTCTGTCCGTGGGATTTTCCAGGCAGAAGTACTGGAGTGGGGTGCCATTGCCTTCTCTGTACAAACTGCTTAGAATATACTATTTAAAGAACTTATAAATAACTGAGAGGATAAGTCAAAGTACATGCTATTTCAATTAGTAGTAGAGGAGACGGACTACCCCATCACATACTAACTAGCATTAACACATTAAACATTTATTTTTGTTTACAAAGATTTATTGTCTATAAGAGAACACAACATTTGAATGAAAACTGAAAACTGAAGAAAGTTGTGTAAATATTTTATCTTTAAGCACTCAATTAACAGTTAAGATTTATCAATTGACAAAGAATTAATCTCAAAAATATACAAGCAACTCCTGCAGCTCAATTCCAGAAAAATAAACGACCCAATCTAAAAATGGGCCAAAGAACTAAACAGATATTTCTCCAAAGAAGACATACAGATGGCTAACAAACACATGAAAAGATGCTCAACATCACTCATTATCAGAGAAATGCAAATCAAAACCACCATTTCATGCCAGTCAGAATGGCTGCTATCCAAAAGTCTACAAGCAATAAATGCTGGAGAGGGTGTGGAGAAAAGGGAACCCTCTTACACTGTTGGTGGGAAGGCAAACTAGGACAGCCACTAAATTTATCTGTGGAGAACAGTGTAGAGATTCCTTAAAAAACTGGAAACAGAACTGCCATACAACCCAGCAATCCTAGTTCTGGGCATACACACTGAGGAAACCAGAATTGAAAGAGACACGTGTACCCCAGGGTTCATCGCAGCACTGTTTATAATAGCCAGGACATGGAAGCAACCTAGATGTCTATCGGCAGACAAATGATAGGAAAGCTGTGGTACATATACACAATGGAGTATTATCCAGCCATTAAAAAGAAATACATTTGAATCAGTTCTAAGGAGGTGGATGAAACTGGAGCCTATTATAGAGAGTGAAGTAATCCAGAAAGAAAAACACCAATACAGTATAATAATGCATATATATGGAATTTAGAAAGATGGTAATGATAACCCTGTATGTGAGACAGCAAAAGAGACACAGATGTACAGAACAGTCTTTTGGATTCTGTGGGAGAGGGAGAGGGTGGGATGATTTGGGAGAATGGCATTGAAACATGTATAATATCATATGTGAAACGAATCGCCAGTCCAGGTTTGATGTACGATACAGGATGCTCGGGGCTGGTGCACCAGGATGACCCAGAAGGATGGTATGGGGAGGGAGATAGAAGGGGGTTTCAGGATGGGGAACACGTGTACACATGTATAATACAATATTATAAAGTAATTAGCCTCCAATTAAAATAAATAAATTTATATTAAGAAAATACAAAACAAAAACAAAAAAGTAATGAAGTGGGAGGAGCATGTAGGGGTACATATGAAACAGACAGGCCATGTACTAATAATTGTGGAAGCTGAGTGACTCAGGTTCATTAGAATATTTTCTCAACTTTTGTGAAAAAAAAAAATTTATCAGTGTTAATTTACTTTATATTTTATCTACCAGATTTAATGATGCCAAGTTTAAAAAATATTATGAGTTTAGAATATATTCATTTCCTTGGTTTTTCAATTTCCAACTTAAAAAGGTAAACAATTACTACTAATTTTTTTTTAACATAATTTTGACTGGATTCATCCTCTTTGCTTTCATTTAATGACTTAACCAATAATATTAGAGCTTTCTTGCTCTTGTGTTTTTGAAACTTTTTTATGGAAGTATACTTGATTTACAATGTTTCAAGCATACAGCAAAGTGATTCACTTACATATGTATACGTATTCCATTATAGATGATTACAAGATACTGAATGCTGCTCCCTGTGCTAACAGTAGGTCCTTGTGCTGTGCTCAGTCGCTCAGTTGTGTCTGACTCTCTGAGACCCCACTGACTCCTCTGTCCATGGAATTTCCCAGGCAAGAATCCTAGAGTGGGTTGCCATTTCATACTCTAGGGGATCTTCTTGACCCAGGGATTGAACCTGTGCCTCTTGAGTCTCCAGCATTTGCAGGTGGATTCTTTACTACTATGCCACCTGGGAAGCCAAGAGGTCTTTATTTTTACCTATTGTATACATAGTAGTGTGTATATGTTAATGCCAAATGCCAAATTTATCCCTCCCATCCCTTTCCCATTTGGTAAATGTTTATGTGTGTTTTCTATGTCTGTGAGTCTATTAGAAAAAAACCTTAAATTTTACTTCAATAATTATTCTTTACTTTTCTCTGTAGAAGGAATGCCTGTGATTTGAACTGGCTCAATGCCACCAGACAAAAAAACACAACTGGCATGTTTAGTTAAACAACAATTATAATTGCTCTTGAAAGAAAAAATAAGTTATTCAAATGTATTAATGAGAATTGAAAGAAACATGTAACAAAAATAAAAATCTTTTTAAAAGCTACTGGTAGTTGTGCTCCTCTGTGAAACCTAGATGATAAACTTCTATGACCTCTAGTAATTTTAATCTTTATTATTTTATACGATGTTTCCGCCAAGCTTATCCAACCTAAAGTACAGTAACTAGTCCCACATCCAAGGTTATTCTTAAACTTCTGAATTATCTATCCAATATGCACATAGCTACAAGGCAAGCAAAGGGAAACTTTAGCACTATGCAATGTGCCTAACAATGATCTACGTTTTTTTGTGGAGAAACATCCCTGTGCATTTTAAAATTTCCATTTAATGAACAATCATGCATTTTGGAACTGTTAACAGAACATTATCTACATCATCCTCTTATAATAATGCCTAAGACACTGGCTCTCATCTTCTTATTCCCCGTTTACCATTTTGCTTTCAGATCATTGCTGCCAATGTTCCTATTACATGGAGAGGCCACCTTTCCCTTCTGGCAGGAAAACTGCATTGAACAAATTTAACTCAAGAGACAGTATAAGTATTTGCCCATCTAATCAAACAGCTTGTTCTGGATTTCCATCCAGAGTGTGAGGCCCTTTGGGACATTCCCATACCACCTCCCCCACCCCCTCAGGAAACCTGTTCCTGGAAAATGCTCTCTTCTGCTAATAAGTAGCAGCACTAAATATACAGATCAAAATCCCTGAGACTCAAACTGAAACTTTTAATCTGCTTCCAATTCTTTGTGAGTACTGGCCTAAGCTCATAACAAACTCTACTGTAATTCTTTTCAAGGTAGGGCAGTTCAAATAAGAGAAGCTCTATCAAAGAATCAGAGAGATATTTTCTGCCATTTATTTACTTCTTTTTAAATACCAACTATATAGGGATTTGGAGAAGGAAATGGCAATCCACTCCAGTGTTCTTGCCTGGAGAATCCCAGGGACGGGGGAGCCTGATGGGCTGCCGTCTATGGGGTCGCACAGAGTCGGATACGACTGAAGCGACTTAGCAGCAGCAGCAGCAGCATATAGGGATTTACCTAAACTATTTAACTTGAAATTCAAAACCAGACCCCACAGGTAAGCAAGTTTTATTTCCACTTTGCTGCTGCTGCTGCTAAGTCGCTTCAGTCGTGTCCGACTCTGTGCGACCCCATAGACGGCAGCCCACCAGGCTCCCCCGTCCCTGGGATTCTCTAGGCAAGAACACTGGAGTGGATTGCCATTTCCTTCTCCAGTGCATGAAAGTGAAAAGTGAAAGTGAAGTCGCTCAGTCATGTCTGACTCTTAGCGACCCCATGGACTGCAGCCTACCAGGCTCCTCCATCCATGGGATTTTCCAGGCAAAAGTACTGGGGTGGGGTGCCATTGCCTTCCCCTATTAGAGGCAAGTAAATTAAAGTAGAGGGGTTTAAATAATTTTTCCACATTCATATCTAGTAAACAGCAGAGACAAAAATGTAAGTCCAGGCCTCCTAGTGCACAGACTAATGTTATTTAACGCAGGTATATAATGAAAGGAATAGTAATCTTAAAGCTAGAAGCTCTGTAATAGCCAACTTTTACAAGCTATGAACATAACATTTCTGAATTTTAATATCCTCATCTATTTAAAAAGATAATAATGCTTACTTATTTTATAGATATTTAAGGAATAATTTTATGTGAAATTCTATTATCAATTGCAAAATGTGTTATTCCTACCATGTATCCTCAGAAAACTCTTTTTTTTTTTTTAAGAATAAAGTTGCAGAGGATACCTATAGAATTATCTTCATAGCAATGGTCTTGTCACTTTTCCAGTTACTGCCCATTTATTTTTTCCTTGCCTATTTAAATTACTGAAGAGGAACCAATATTTTAAATGAGATTTTATTCTGATGCTAGAGTTGATTGATTCAAGACAGAACATGAATTGATCTAACCAGCAGCTTCTTTCCTAGTTTTTGAATTTGGGATTTAGGGACTTGTATACCAGTTTGTCAAGAGCAAAGCCCTCCTCCATAGAGTCAACCTCAGTAAATTTGGTACCCTCTGGGCCACAGAAAGAGAGAAAGACAGTCTATGAGGAGGAGGAGAGGGAAACGGAGAAGAAGAGAGGGAGAGAGAGAGAGAGGGAGGGAGAGGGAGGGAGGGAGAGAGAGAGGAGAGGAAAGGAGGAGGAGGAGACACAGAAGGAGGAGGAGGAAGAGGAACAGGAAGATAAAGATAAAGAAGGAGGCAAAAGAGAGGCAGGAGGAGAAGGACAAAGTTATTTTTTTAAAATGATGTTGATGTGTGCAAACAATAGGGGGAAATTAAGAGTTCAGATATGTTCACTTTTCTGAATTTAGTTATTTCCAGTGCTGTTCCAGGGCTTTGGCCTCTTGTGGTTTTTCTATATTGTTATAATCAATTTCCCTTTTTTGATCAAGTAAACTTCCACTGGATTTCTATCACCAGTAATCAATATAATCTTAAAAAAAAATAATTGCATTGATAGAATGTGTTAAGCTGACTAATGGCTCCCAACAATATTTAGGTCCAAAGCCATGGAAACTGCAAATGTTACCTTATAAAAGATTTAATTAATTAAGGATTTATAAACAGGGAAATAATCTTGGATTAACCAGCAGACTCTAAATTTCTAAGAAAGTAGAAGTTTTGACTATGGAGGAAGGCAATGTTACAACTGAAGCAAGATGCTGCTGCACCTTGAAGCAGAGAAACATGGAGGAAGGGGCTGTGAGCCAAGGAATGCAAGTAATGAAGCTTTAGAAGCTGGGAAAAGCAAGGGAACAGATTCTTCTCTAAGCTCCGTGTACTGGTCAGTCTTCTCAAGACAGAAAGCACCAACAGGATGCATAGATATAGATAGTGGTAGAATTGAATATATAGAGCTAAAAATAACAGGGATATGCATATGGGGGCTTCCCAGGTGGCACTAGTGGTAAAGAACCCACCTGCCAATTCAGCAGATGAAAGAGACATGGGTTCAGTCTCTGGTCAGGAAGGTCCCCTGGAGCAGGGTAATACAACCCACTGCAGTATTCTTGCCAGGAAAATTCCACGTACAGAAGAGCCTGGCAGGCTGTGGTCCATGTGGTCGCAGAGCGTCAGAAACAACTGAAGTGACAGAACATAACACTAAAAAGCACATAAAAGATGACCTACGTAAGCTGTATTTAATCCAAGAAATGGGCAAAATGAAAGGATGTAGAGAGAAGGCACAGAATCAACATGGCAGAAAGCCCTAAAGATACAGATACTTTTGAATTCTCAGTGCGTGTGCATTAACTCTCTCAATGCCGACGTTTAGCACATGGCCTCTGCCATGGATACAGTTGAGGAAATACCCTCAAAGTGTTCAAGGAGGGCAAAGTTAATACATGAAATATTTTAGTGTCTCAAGAAGAGTTCAGCTAAGGCTGATTAAGCTGTTTCTTTTTTTATTTAATGCTTGATATGTTAGCCAAAGGCTGTATTCAATTCCTTGGTGACTTGCTTTGCTACCTCAGGCATTAGGTTGATTTCCACAGATAGAACAAACTTCTCTTTCGTCCAAATGTTTGCTCAAGAGGTGACTGCATCAGTTTTTACATGAGTGAAAAGTTGTTGCCCTTTATTTATATTTTGTGGCAAATTGCCTTTTCAAAATGTGTTTTGCTTGATACTGGATCTCAGGACATGACCGAAGCACATTTTTACTACCCTACTGACCAGAAATAAGAATTTATTTAAGTACTCAAATGTCCATGTAATTTATTTTAAGAGGAACATTATCCCTGGTGCTTCTTAGAAAATCTGGACTAACTGTTGTTGTTTTATTCACATACCTTAATGCCAGGATGGATCACTTTTATGACTGAGTGAAAATACATCACAAAATTTCTTGCATTTAGTGTACATTGTGCCTTCTAAGGATATCATTAACTGAGTATTTAGAGATTCTGGATTTAAATTAAGTGTTAGTATTCTCTTTCAGAACTTTTATAAGATTAGCATTTAATTTTTAAGAAATGAGATATTGCATATTTCAGTTGAACCCAACCAAGACTTAATTTTGAGAGAGCTGGTTGGCAAAAGGATGTACAAGAATCCATTAGTAATCAGTTAGTAATGCTATGACAGAATCATAAAATGAAATGACTTCTATGGAAGGAACAATCCTTTTGGACAGAAAACATGTGGCAAACTTATTTCTCTCCTCTCCTCTAGGACCATAGAAATGTTGGTAGAAGCAGTGAGTAAACTGCAACAGCCACAAAGCAATCACTGTAATTGAAGATTTCACTGACAAGAGGAAAGATGATATTTTACATGATGATTGGTTTTCTAATTAGGAAGGGAACTTCACTGAAAGACACTGGATCACAAAATTAAAGGACAATCCTAAGTCTAGAGCATATCAGAAAACAATCTGAGTTACTTTTAAAATGTATTTGAAACAGGCACTGAGAGCTTAAACATGGATGAAAGTAATTAACTTATCATGGAAAGACAGTTTGTGAAGAGTTTGAGACTGATGCCTAAATTTATGATGGTAATGCCGAAAAAAAACGCCTTTTTAAAAAGTTTGTTCCAATTTTGGGGTAGTATGGTAAAAAAGATTTACATATATGTTAAAATAAATTGAAAGTATTGTAAACATATTAATCAGATTTTAATTATGAGTATAAATTTTTAAATTCATTTACCTGAAAACTTTTAAATGAAAGTTTAAAAATAAACAAAAAAGTGCCAGCTTTACCTAAACCCTGATACTAATAAAGCAGTCTGATTGGTATACAAATATGAAAGAAGAGGAGTTCGAATTATAATCAAACATCTTTCAACTACGAACATTATCACCAGGAAAGTAAATAGCATGAGCAATAATGGTTGTAAAAAGAATGCACTGTAAATCAGAGTGTAAAAGTGCTTCAAATTTCAATTGATCAGTGCCTCCAAAACTAATCCAAGCAGCATTTTCATTAACCTAAATGATCTGCAGAAAAATAGTTTTAATTTCCATTTAATATTCTTTACCATGTCTATGACCTTCAAGCATGTAATGGTAAAAGATGAAACATAAAATATGATATGAGATAAAATTGTATCCTATTACTCTTTGACATAATTTCAGTTACTAAAAGATCCATACAACGACAATACATTACATACAACAATAATACATTCAATCCTTATTTTAAGAAACCTTTCATCATCTTACTTGGCATTACCTCATGTCCAGTGACATCTTCTCTCTCTTCCCTTCCTACCCCTGCCTTTATAAAACACACAATGATATCCATTTGGGAAATAAAAGTTTTATTTCCCAAGGGTAAAGAAACAATTTGCTTCTTATGAAACAGAAAATTGACAGGAAATCATAGGTAACAAGGATTACTCAACATAAATTTGCTTTTATTCTATTCATCACAGCTAATCATTTTTGAGTAATTTTTTAGATGTCCAGACATAGTTATTACTTTGTTGGAAATGTTAATGATGCTGTATGTTTTTAAAAGAAATGTCCATACATTTTTAGAAATGCAAAGTTTGTCAGAAAGGCAATGAGAAGAAGTGCATCTATGAATTCAGTAACAGGAAATTCCAACACTTGTTGAAAACTACACACCAAAAGGCTGTGAGTTAATCAAATATGTATGTGGAATCTACTTTGGGGTAGAACTGTATAGCACAAAGACAGAGCCTCACTGTAAACTAGGAACTTTACTTAATAATAATTTATTAATATTGGTCCATTACTTGTGAAAAATATACCACTCTAATGCAGTATGTTAATATTGGGGAGAAGATGGGGAGAAGACAAAGGGAGTGTCTGTCTTATCTAATCAGTTTTTCTACAAAGCTAAAACTTCTAAAATATATAGACAGTATGTAACAAATTGAAATTAATATAAAGATCATCTCACTTTCATTTTTTCTCTTAAAAAATTTCTTTTTACTTCGTTGCAGCTTTTTTTTTTTAAGTCATCTGTCTCTTTTATCAGATTCTTTAAAATCTGTTTTAGTTTGGGGGTTGTTTTGTTTTTTGTTATTCTGCATTTAACTTTTATTTGTCTGAAAGGGAAAGTCACTTAGTCGTGTCTGACTGTTTGTGACTCCATGGACTATATAGTCCATGGACTTCTCTAGGCCAGACTATTGGAGTGGGTAGCCTTTCCCTTCTCCAGGGGGATCTACCCAACCCAGGGATCAAACCCAGGTCTCCTGCATTGCAGCTGTCTGAAAAAGGACTTGGTAAGGTTTTGTAAAGAGATAACTTTTTCATACAGAAGCTAATTATAAAATAGAGCAGACTATTTTCTTTACCAGCTGAACCACAAGGGAAGCCCAAGAATACTGGAGTGAGTAGCCTATCCCTTCTCCAGCAGATCTTCCTGACCCAGGAATTGAACTGAGGTCTCCTGCATTGCAGGCGGATACTTTACCACATAAACTGCTAGGGAAGCCCCTTTTATTCGTCTGCTGCTGCTGCTGCTGCTAGGTCACTTCAGTCGTGTCCGACTCTGTGCGACCCCAGAGACGGAAGCTCACCACGCTCCCCCATCCCTGGGATTCTCCAGGCAAGAACACTGGAGTGGGTTGCCATTTCCTTCTCCAATGCATGAAAGTGAAAAGTGACAGTGAAGTCGCTCAGTCGTGTCCGACTCTTAGTGACCCCATGGACTGGAGTCTACCAGGATCCTCCATCCATGGGATTTTCCAGGCAAAAGTACTGGGGTGGGGTGCCATTGCCTTCCCCGTTATTTGTCTAGGATGGATTTATTTTTATTTATCTGATATTTTCGAACTCTGGGATTTTAAGAATTGATCTCTCTCAACTCATCTTGATATTCTCAACAATTTCTTCTTTAATATTGCTTTGTCTCTACTGTTTCCTTCAGGAACTCCAACAGACTCATTGTTAAACTTGCTATTTTATCCACTAGATCTCAGTCTTCTTTTATATCTTATCTTTTTGACTTTAAAATCTACCTTGAGTAATTCAGATCTACCTTCTGGTTTATCAATTCTTTGTTCATCATTGTTTAATCTGATGTTTAACATTCTCATTGAGTTTTGTGTTTTAATTATTTCAGTTTTCAAATATGTCTTTTTTTCAAACATCTCTGGTCAATTTTCATAATGTAGCATTTGCTTCTTCTCACATATTATCTTTCATGCCTTTAAAATGATTAAAGCCACTCATTTTATGTTCTATATTGAGCATTCTATTATTGACACATTCTATGGGATCAATCCATTGTTTCTGCTGACTTTCAAAGTGGTTCATTTTATTGTTATTTATTGCCTATTTATTTTTAAATTCATACATGCTGTAACTCTAGCTATAAAAATTGTTTGAGGATTGTTTTAGCTAGTGTTCCTTTTTTTAAAAAAAAAGTTGTGCTCGCTTCTCTCAAGTGTTCATGACTTTCAATCCATAACTGCTTGAAGCTAAAATTTTGCTTAAGCTTACACAAATAATATATATTTCCTGAAATTTACATGCTTTCTTACTTTTCTTTAGGAATTCTCAAAAAAGCTACTACCAAGAGAGATAATCTCAATAATCTACTGTGGAGGGACAAGATTTTTTTCTAGTTTACTCTCTTGGGGATCCAACTTCTCTTGGGTCCATGACACAGCATTTCTCTTTCTCAGGCTTTATCTGCTCATGGTTTATGAATGTGAATATGACTCATTAAAATCCTGGTTTGAGATCATACAGAAACAGGTCATTTCTGGCCCCTGAGTAGTCTGCTCTATTTTATAATTAGCTTCTGTATAAAAAAGTTATCTCTTTACAAAATGTTACCAAGTCCTTTTTCATGCTTATCAAAACAGTCCATAAGATTATCTACCACAAAAATGTGTTTCTAAGAATAATCTATCATATTTGTATAAATGAAACAAATTCTCCACCTTTTCATGGTTAATACTGTCATGTGACAGTAAAACAAGGGTTGGAGTGTTTTTTCTTTTATTCCATAGTATCAATAGAAAGGAAGTTATAAGAAAGAACATGAAAAACTGTGTATACTATCATTTCAGGTCAGTTCAGTCGCTCAGTTGTGTCTGACTCTTTGTGACCCCATGGACCACAGCACACCAGGCCTCCCTGTCCATCACCAACTCCCGGAGTTTACCCAAACTCATGTCCATTGCCTGGAAAATCCCACGGACGGAGGAGCCTGGTGAGCTGCAGTCCATGGGGTCGCTAAGAGTCGGACACGACTGAGTGACTTCACTTTCACTTTTCACTTTCATGCATTGGAGAAGGAAATGGCAACCCACTCCAGTGTTCTTGCCTGGAGAATCCCAGGGACGGGGGAGCCTGGTGGGCTGCCGTCTATGGGGTCGCATAGAGTCGGACACGACTGAAGCGACTTACTAGCAGCAGCAGCATGTCCATTGAGTCGGTGATGCCATCCAACCATCTCATCCTCTGTCGTCCCCTTTTCCTCCCACCTTCAATCTTTACCAGCATCAGGGTCTTTTCAAATGAGTCAGCTCTTTGCATCAGGTGGCCAAAGTACTGGAGTTTTAGCTTCACTATAACGCCATTTATAAAACCACCAATACCTGAACACACAAATACACATACAAATATACCCAAATACAGACAAACACATACATTTAAACTGTAATTTATATATTGTTTAAAGTTGTTGGCATGATTTCCCTAGTAAACTATGGCAGATAAAGGGAAGGAGGAAGGATGAGAGAATCAGAGAATGAACTGAAAAGGAAAGTGAGAGGGAAAACAGCACCCTAAAATATAATATAATATTTAGGTCATTAAGTAAAATATTGTATCTATATTCAAACAAAATATATATTTTGCTCATTGCCTGGATACTAACATTACAGATGACATATATATAGCATACTCATTTGCCAATTCATTTACTAATGGTCCAAAGAGTAATGTCTTTGATGGTGGGAATAAAATTTTCAAATACAGCACAACTATTCAGTGAACTTTTTAAGGGGGAATCCTGAAGTGGAAGGGAAAACTGGTAAGGATAAGATGCCAACAGAGACTGAAATTCCTTGAGGTGAATTACAATTCTGACAATCAGTGTTTCTAAACTAGATTATCAAGCCACCTTAATAACATCATGGAAAAAGTTTCATTGTATTCCTTGATTCTCAAAGCAGTCTTAAAATTTATCATGCCAGCTCTGTGTATTTCTACCACCACAAAGGGTACATTGCACATCACAAAGGGGATCCCGCAGTGTTGTGTTAATTTAATCCCAATGACTGAACATCTGAAAACCACTCTGTTCTTTAAAAGGCTGTTTTGTGAGCAATTGGTGCAACACAATTTTGCTTTGACTTTGACCAAGTCCCAATGTCACCTTTGCTCTTTTACCTAGAGCTGCATTTTATTTGCCTGAGCAACCATGGGAACACTGTGCTGATGGGTTTGTCGTACACTGTGTCTTCGTGACTTTCCACTACAGAGGATAGGTTAACTGCAGTAATTCTAGCATTATACCCTAATTTCACAGTACAGCTTTTGTATTATTAGTATAAATGTGTTTTTCCATTCCAGGGTGTGTTCCACGTGGGTTATTTCCTCATTGATGATGGTAATAATTTAACAGGACTTGAAACTGGATTATCTTCTGTAGGAAGACTGACTTAGGTCAATAATGGTTAAGAGGTGAACACAATGAGAAAAAGTCTTACTGTAGAAAGTGATTAATTGCTAAAAAGTGTCTCTTTCTTCGAGTAATTTATGGATCAACAATATCACTAAGAATTGTCTATTTCTTTGAATTATTTCTGGATCAACAACACTTATCTTCACCTATCAGCTACCGCTGGAACTTCAGTACTCAATGTTATTTTAGGGAAATATAAAGTCCTAGTATATAGTATTCCAGTGTTGACTTATAAATCAAATACTTCTCACTAATCTGATAGGAAGCCCAGTTTAAATTTTATTTGTACTGCTGAAGTCAACTTTCCTCAGATTAAATGTAAAATCAAAGAAGAGAACAGGCATGGGCTCTCTTTCAGTCTTTTGAATGTGCCTTGATCTCTCCTTCCATAGTGACTATATATATATATATGTATGTATATATATATATATATGTATGTATATATATATGTGTGTGTGTATATATATATGTATGTGTGTGTATATATATATATAAAATTAAATAAACCATCTAGAGTCACAGCACAAAAATTATTCCTTTGTCTCAATTCTTACAGCAAAATCAGTCATCTTCAACCACAGGGAAGCTACTAATTTATCAGTTGTGCTATCCAGTAGAACATTCCCTAATGATGGAAGTTCAGTTCAGTTCAGTTGCTCAGTCGTGTCTGACTCTTTGTGACCCCATGGACTGCAGCACTGTCCATCACCAATTCATGGAGCTTACTCAAACTCATGCCCATCGTGTCGGTGATGCCATCTAACCATCTCATCTTCTGTCTCCCCTTTTCCTCTTGCCCTCAATATTTCCCAGCATCAGGGTCTTTTTCAATGAGTTGGTTCTTCACATCAGGTGGCCAAAGTATTGGAGCTTCAGCTTTAGTATCAGTCCTTCCAATGAACACCCAGGACTGATCTCCTTTAGGATGGACTGGTTGGATCTCCTTGCAGTCCAAGGGACTCTCAAGAGTCTTATCCAACATCACAGTTCAAAAGCATCAATTCTTCAGTGCTCAGCTTTCTTTTTAATCCAACTCTAACATCCATACATTACTACTGGAAAAACCATAGCCTTGACTAGATGGACTTCTGTTGGTAAAATAATGTCTCTGCTTTTTAATATGCTGTCTAGGTTGGTCATAGCTGTTTTTCCAAGAAGAAAGCATCTGTTAATTTCATGGCTGCAATCACCATCTGCAGTGATTTTAGAGCCCCCCAAAATAAAGTCTCTCACTGTTTCCATTATTTCCCCATCTATTTGCCATGAAGTGATGGGACCAGATGCCATGATCTTGGTTTTCTGAATATTGAGTTTTAAGTCAACTTTTTCACTCTTCTCTTTCACTTTCATCAAGAGGCTCTTTAGTTCTTCACTTTCTGCCATAAGGGTGGTGTCATCCATGATGACAGAAATGTTCATTTAATTCCAATATCGTCCTGCAATGTCCAATACAGTAATTGCTAGCTACATACAACTAATAAGTACTCGAAAGGTTGGCTAGTACAACTGTGGAAGTGAATTTTATACATTATTTAGTTTTAATTAATTTTAATTTTATCAGAATATGTGACCAGTGACCATTGCATTGGAAAGCATTAGGATGGTTATTAGGTTATAAAGTTGTTTTTCCTTTTGCTGAAAAATCCAGGGAAATATTTTGGGCATGCTGATGTGAGATAAAATGTCATATTAGTCAAGTCAAATACAAAAAATAAAACCCCTTTCAACCGAATCTCGTCAATACCAGGAAAGAATATCAGAGAAAAAGTAATAAATATAACTCTGTTTTTGAACTTCCATTTTGTCCTCTGCTGCTGCTGCTTAGTCACTTCAGTCGTGTCCGACTCTATGTGACCCCACAGACGGCAGCCCACCAGGCTCCCCCGTCCCTGGGATTCTCCAGGCAAGAACACTGGAGTGGGTTGCCATTTCCTTCTCCAATGCATGAAAGTGAAAAGTGAAAGTGAAGTCGCTCAGTCGTGTCTGACCCTCAGCGACCCCATGGACTGCGGCCCACCAGGCTCCTCCGTCCATGGGATTTTCCAGGCAAGAGTACTGGAGTAGGGTGCCCCCTAATTAAAGTCAAACACAACTGATAAGGCACTATCCTTGCCCTTTCACAGCTTTTTCATTTCCCACTCATCTTCTAAAATCTTGTTTCAACCTCATATGTTCAAGCGACTTTCTCCTGGTAATGCCAACACACCGTGTACTCTCACTGCCTAATTTGCCTTGTATTTCCTATGCTGTTCAGAAGGACCTTTCTGTCATTAGTATATACTTTATATCATGCAGCTTGGAAAGAACTCTTAAAGCAGATTAACCTTTGGGGTTAATAGGCTTCTTCTTATTCATAACTAACACAATGAAGAGTTAGCTCAATAACTTGAAAGGATTATTGCACTTCTGAGAAAGCCTGACCAGTACACTACTTGTTATTTACACTCTAAGAGGAACTGACCATGGATGTGACTTCAAATGCACAAGGATGTATTGAATTTTATGTTCACCCTTGGCCTGTCTAAAATATGTTCACACTACTGACCATACCTTCCTTGCTTAAAATTCATTCCTCTATTGCCTTCTCTGACATACCTGACCTTACTTTCTTCCTCTCTTCTCTATAATTTTCTATTTTCTTTGCTTGATTTCTATCTTTTTGTGCTAACAAATTTGAGGTATTGACCAGGTACATTTCTCTGCATCAGTCCTCATTCTCCTTCCTGTAAATAGCATATTCTGCACATATTTTCTACCACCATCAAATTTTAACATATCATGTCTAAACTCCAATAATCTCCAAACCATGCAAATTACCTGATTATAATGTAAGTCCCTGTCTTATTCATTCTAATATTGTTCCAGCATTGTTTTCTATAAAGTACATGCTCATCAGATCACTTCACTGTTGAAGTATTGATAGTCATTTATTAATATCTGGAATTCCAGTTTCCAGCTCTACCAGGTGACTGTTCAGACCCTTTAATCTTTATCCATACTCTCTGAGGAGCCAATCATGACTGCTGCTACTATTTATTGGGAATCGTCTGTTCACACTACATGAGTTTTTCTATAAGCTATAGCACACAACACTAGCTGCTTCACTACCAAGTCTTTTCACATACTCAGTCTCCTCCTATGTCAGTATTCCTCTAGACTGCCTGCCTCATTCCTCAAGGTCATGCATGGCTCACAATCTTACACATAAGATTTTTCTAATTACTTGAGATTTCAGGATATTTTTCTACCTCAACAGTTTTCTACCTCAAAATTGAATGACTTTAGGGACAAGGGACATGACAGTGAGATAGGCGACATAATTTAAATAAAAGCATACTTTTGTATATTGAGCATGTAAGACTATTCCTTAATTTCTCCCTGGAAATTGGCTCTCATCTTAATCTATTAATGAAACACAAGGATCTGTCAAATTCTTTTTTCTTTTTTACCTTCTCTTTCACTGGAGACACAAATAGAGGAAGCACTTTGCTCTGAGAAATAGCAGCACAGTGGTGATGATCAAAGCCACTGATGCTCAGCCTTGCTGTCAGAAAGGCAGTGGGGATTGGCAGAGACTGTGGCAACATGCCTTAGTCCAAAGGGCACCTTAATTAGTATTAGCTAATTACCATGAGAATATGCAACTAGTGTCAGAAGACAGTATTTTTAGGAAAATCTAGGAATCCCACCACCATGCAGAACAAACCAAAAGTGGCTATATGTGAGAGGTAATCTTCTTACACTAATTGCCTTCTCTCTTGATATTCAGTAGTCAGGATGCATTTAAATACTACTTAATACTATTTGACATTATAATCTACTTACTACATATGTTAGATCACTGTTCCTAAATAGATGCTAAGGTCCTTGAAAAATCAGTTCATGATGTGTGTGTGTGTGTGTGTGTGTGTGTGTGTGTATACATACATACATACATACATATATATATATATGTATATATATATATATAATATTTATTTATTTTTGGCTGTGCTGGGTCTTCATCGCTGCACATGGACTATCTGTATTTTCGGCAAGTAGCGGGTACTGTAGTTGCCATGTGTGGGCTTCTCATTGTAGTGGTTTCTCTTATTGCAGAGTAAGGGCTCTAGGAGCATGTGGGTTTCGGTAGCTGCAGCACATGGGTCAGTAGTTGCGGCACATGGTCTTAGTGGCTCCACAGCATGTGGGATCCTCTTGGATTGGGATCAAACCCTTAACTCCTGCATTGGGAGGAGGATTCTTTACTGCTGAGCCACCAGGGAAGCCCTTTATATATGTTTTTAATCTCTCCTGGTGTGTGGTACAGTGCTAGACCCGTGAAAGTCAATGTGACATTTTGATTTATTAGCTGCTTATTTTTATGTTGGCTTAAATATAAGATAACCCCAAATATAACCTTGGATAAAATCACAACATTTCTACACGTATTGCATATCAATAATAAGAAAAATGTATAGGAATGCTACATTATATATGCTCAATAAATATAACTGGATGAGTGATATTCACCAGATTAAGCAGATTTATGAGTTATGAGACAGAAGTGTTACAGTGGTTTCTTTAAATTTCAAAAGCTATTTTCATAGCATCACTAATAGGATGCTAAGTCACTCCCTAGTTAATGTTTGGAACTAGCCAAATATTTCTAGCCTAACATCCAAGTTAGGATCTGGTAATTAGAATCAGAACCATCACATATTTCGGAGAAGGCAATGGCACCCCACTCCAGTACTCTTGCTTGGAAAATCCCATAGATGGAGGAGCCTGGTAAGCTGCAATCCATGGGGTCGCTAAGAGTCGGACACGACAGAGCAACATCACTTTCACTTTTCACTTTCATGCATTGGAGCAGGAAATGGCAACCCACTCCAGTGTTCTTGCCTGGAGAATCCCAGGGACGGGGGAGCCTGGTGGGCTGCTGTCTATGGGGTCGCACAGAGTCGGACATGACTGAAGCGACTTAGCATAGCATACTGGATATAACTAAAATGCTCTGCCGTGGAAGTATAGAAGAAAGGAAAGTAGGAAAGTGAAGTCACTCAGTCATCTAAAATAATGATAGGCATAAGAAAGAAACATATATCACAAGTAAAAGAAACAGGAAAAACTGACTTTGATCCATTCAAAATGCTAAAGAAAGAAAGCATGTAGTGTGGCTATATATAGCCTCTATGTTATATACTTTCTGTAGTACTCATGAAGAAAGTGAGAGTGTTACTCACCCAGTCAAGTCTGACTCTTTGTGACCCCAAGGACTCTAGTCTGCCAGGCTCCTCTGTTCATGGAATTCTCCAGGCAAGGATACTGAAGTGGGTAGTCATTCCTTTCTCCAGGGAATCTTTCTGACCCAGGGATGGAACCCAGGTCTCCTGCATTGTAGGCAGATTCTTTATCATCTGAATCACCAGGGAAGCCTCATAGTACTCATAGACATTCTTAAAACTGCTCTGAATAACTAGAAAAGTAAAAATAAAAAGAGAGCCTCAGAAATTACTTTTATCCTTTCAACTTTTTCCCTGTTCAGTGCATATAAATTAACTTTGTAGTATCTGGGATAGATCAGATCAGATCAGATCAGTCGCTCAGTCGTGTCCGACTCTTTGCGACCCCATGAACCACAACACGCCAGGCCTCCCTGTCCATCACCAACTCCCGGAGGTCACTCAGACTCGCATCCATCGAGTCAGTGATGCCATCCAGCCATCTCATCCTCTGTCGTCCCCTTCTCCTCCTGCCCTCAATCCCTCCCAGCATCAGAGTCTTCTCCAATGAGTCAACTCTTCGCATGAGGTGGCCAAAATACTGGAGTTTCAGCTTTAGCATCATTCCTTCCAAAGAAATTCCAGGATTGATCTCCTTCAGAATGGACTGGTTGGATCTCCTTGCAGTCCAAGGGACTCTCAAGAGTCTTCTCCAACACCACAGTTCAAAAGCATCAATTCTTCGGCGTTCAGCCTTCCTCACAGTCCAGCTCTCACATCCATACATGACCACAGGAAAGACCATAGCCTTGACTAGGCGAACCTTTGTTGGTAAAGTAATGTCTCTGCTTTTGAATATGCTATCTAGGTTGCTCATAACTTTCCTTCCAAGGAGTAAGCGTCTTTTAATTTCATGGCTGCAGTCACCATCTGCAGTGATTTTGGAGCCCAGAAAAACAAAGTCTGACACTGTTTCCACTGTTTCCCCATCTATTTCCCATGCAGTGATGGGACCAGATGCCATGATCTTCGTTTTCTGAATGTTGAGCTTTAAGCCAACCCTTTCACTCTCCACTTTCACTTTCATCAAGAGGCTTTTTAGCCCCTCTTCACTTTCTGCCATAAGAGTGGTGTCATCTGCATATCTGAGGTTATTGATATTTCTCCCGGCAATCTTGATTCCAACTTGTGTTTCTTCCAGTCCAGCATTTCTCATGAGGTACTCTGCATATAAGTTAAAAAAACATGGTGACAATATGCAGCCTTGACGTACTCCTTTTCCTATTTGGAACCAGTCTGTTGTTTCATGACCAGTTCTAACTGTTGCTTCCTGACCTGCATACAGATTTCTTAAGAGGCAGATCAGGTGGTCTGGTATTCCCATCTCTTTAAGAATTTTCCATAGTTTATTGTGATCCACAGAGTCAAAGGCTTTGGCATAGTCAATAAAGCAGAAATAGATGTTTTTCTGGAACTCTCTTGCTTTTTCCATGATCCAGCGGATGTTGGCAATTTGATCTCTGGTTCCTCTGCCTTTTCTAAAACCAGCTTGAACATCAGGAAGTTCACGGTTCACATATTGCTGAAGCCTGGCTTGGAGAATTTTGAGCATTACTTTACTAGCGTGTGAGATGAGTGCAATTGTTCGGTAGTTTGAGCACTCCTTGGCATTGCCTTTCTTTGGGATTGGGATGAAAACTGACCTTTTCCAGTCCTGTGGCCACTGCTGAGTTTTCCAAATTTGCTGACATATTGAGTGCAGCACTTTCACAGCATCATCTTTCAGGACTTGGAATAGTTCCACTGGAATTCCATCACCTCCACTAGCTTTGTTCGTAGTGATGCTTTCTAAGGCCCATTTGACTTCACATTCCAAGATGTCTGGCTCTAGGTCAGTGATCACATCATCACGATTGTCTAGGTCTTGAAGCTCTTTTTTGTACAGTTCTTCTGTGTATTCTTGCCACCTCTTCTTAATATCTTCTGCTTCTGTTAGGTCCACACCATCTCTGTCCTTTATCGTGCCCATCTTTGCATGAAATATTCCTTTGGTATCTCTGATTTTCTTGAAGAGATCCCTAGTCTTTCCCATTCTGTTGTTTTCCTCTATTTCTTTGCATTGATCACTGAAGAAGGCTTTCTTATCTCTTCTTGCTCTTCTTTGGAACTCTGCATTCAGATGTTTATATCTTTCCTTTTCTCCTTTGCTTTTCGCTTCTCTTCTTTTCACAGCTATTTGTAAGGCCTCCCCAGACAGCCATTTTGCTTTTTTGCATTTCTTTTCCATGGGGATGGTCTTGATCCCTGTCTCCTGTACAATGTCACAAACCTCATTCCATAGTTCATCAGGCACTCTATCTATCAGATCTAGGCCCTTAAATCTATTTCTCACTTCCACTGTATAATCATAAGGGATTTGATTTAGGTCATACCTGAATGGTCTAGTAGTTTTCCCTACTTTCTTCAATTTCAGTCTGAATTTGGCAATAAGGAGTTCATGGTCCGAGCCACAGTCAGCTCCTGGTCTTGTTTTTGCTGACTGTATAGAGCTTCTCCATCTTTGGCTGCAAAGAATATAATCAATCTGATTTCGGTGTTGACCGTCTGGTGATGTCCATGTATAGAGTCTTCTCTTGTGTTGTTGGAAGAGGGTATTTGCTATGACCAGTGCATTTTCTTGGCAAAACTCTATTAGTCTTTGCCCTGCTTCATTCCGTATTCCAAGGCCAAATTTGCCTGTTACTCCAGGTGTTTCTTGACTTCCTACTTTTGCATTCCAGTCCCCTATAATGAAAAGGACATCTTTTTTGGGTGTTAGTTCTAAAAGGTCTTGTAGGTCTTCATAGAACCTTTCAACTTCAGCTTCTTCGGCGTTACTGGTTGGGGCATAGACTTGGATTACTGTGACATTGAATGGTTTGCCTTGGATACGAACAGAGATCATTCTGTCATTTTTGAGATTGCATCCAAGTACCGCATTTCGGACTCTTTTGTTGACCATGATGGCTACTCCATTTCTTCTGAGGGATTCCTGCCCACAGTAGTAGAAATAATGGTCTTCCGAGTTAAATTCACCCATTCCAGCCCCGCCGGCTGCGTCGCGCACTAAGAGCGCCCCGCCGGCTGCGTCGCGCACTAAGAGCGCCCCGCCGGCCTGCGTCGCGCACTAAGAGCGCCCCGCCGGCTGCGTCGCGCACTAAGAGCGCCCCGCCGGCTGCGTCGCGCACTAAGAGCGCCCCGCCGGCTGCGTCGCGCACTAAGAGCGCCCCGCCGGCTGCGTCGCGCACTAAGAGCGTGGCCGAGAGGAGCTACCCCACGATCGAGGAAGGATGGCGGTGAGGGCCAGCTCACTAAGCAGGGCGGAGAAGAGCTACCCCATGACCGAGGTCAGGAAGGGCGGCGGTGAGGAGAGACCCCTCGTCCAAGGTAAGGTGCGATGGCTGTGCTTCGCTGGCCAGGAGCAGCCAGGAGCAGCCGGGATGAGATACCCCACGCCCGAGGTAAGAGAAACCCAAGTAAGACAGTAGGTCTTGAAAGAGGGCATCAGAGGGCAAATACTCTGAAACCATTCTCACAGAAAACTAGTCAATCTAATCACACAAGGACCACACCCTTGTCTAACTCAATGAAATTAAGCCATGCCCGAGGGGCAACCTGGGATGGGCGGGTCATGGTGGAGAGATATGACAGGGTGTGGTCCGCTGGAGAAGGGAATGGCAAACCACCTCAGTATTCTTGCCTTGAGAACCCCATGAACAGTATGAAAAGACAAAAAGATAGGATACTGAAAGAGAAACTCCCCAGGTCAGTAAGGGCCCAGTATGCTACTGGAGATCAGTGGAGAAATAACTCCAGAAAGAATGAAAGGATGGAGCCAAAACAAAAAGAATACCCAGCTGTGGATGTGTCTGGTGATAGAAGCAAAGTCCGATGCTGTAAAGAGCAATATTGCATAGGAACCTGGAATGTCAGGTCCATGAATCAAGGCAAATTGGAAGTGGTCAAACAAGAGATGGCAAGAGTGAATGTCGACATTCTAGGAATTAGCGAACTAAAATGAACTGGAATGGGTGAATTTAACTCGGAGGTATCTGGGATAAGTCCCCAGTTATTACAGGCTTATGTATCTCTGAAAAAATTTAAAATAGCATGTGTCTTACTTGTAGCTATTTTATACTTTAGAGAATATTTACAATTTTTAAAATGGGCTGAAAGTAGAACTATTTACTACATGTCATAAATAGTCCAACTCCAACTAGGCTCAGTTTAACCCTTAACATTCCCCAAGACTTATCAATCATAAATTTACCTAATTATCATAGGCAGTGTTTGATAGGTTAATATGTGCTGTTTTATTATGCTTACCCCTTTCTTGCTTCTCCTGTCTTGTTGGAAGAGGGTGTTTGCTATGACCAGTGCATTCTCCTGGCAGAACTCTGTTAGCCTTTGCCCTGCTTCATTCTATATTCCAAGGCCAAATTTGCCTGTTACTCCAGGTGTTTCTTGACTTCC
Organism: Tragelaphus eurycerus; assembly: GCA_935064755.1. NCBI lineage: Eukaryota > Metazoa > Chordata > Mammalia > Artiodactyla > Bovidae > Tragelaphus > Tragelaphus eurycerus. The sequence continues at coordinate 42,716,465 of CAKXYN010000001.1, forward strand.
TACTTTTGCATTCCAGTCCCCTATTATGAAAAGGACATCTTTTTTGAGTGTCAGTTCTAGCAGGTCTTGTAGGTCTTCATAGAGCAGTTAAACTTCAGCTTCTTCGGCATTACTGGTCTGGGTATAGACTTGGATTACCTTGATATTGAATGGTTTGCCTTGGAAATGAACAGAGATCATTCTGTCGATTTTGAGATTGCATCCAAGTACTGCATTTCGGACTCTTTTTTTGACTATGATGACTACATCATGAACTCCTTATTGCCAAATTCAGACTTAAATTGAATAAAGTAGGGAAAACCACTAGACCATTCAGGTATGACCTAAATCAAATCCCTTATGACTATACAGTGGAAGTGAGAAATAAATTTAAGGGACTAGATCTGATAGACAGAGTCCCTGATGAACTATGGACGGAGGTTCGTGACATTGTGCAGGAGACAGGGGCAAGACCAACCCCCCAAAATAAATGCAAAACAGCAAAATGGTTGTCTAAAGAGGCCTTACAAATAGCTGTGAAAAGAAGAGACATGAAAAGCAAAGGAGAAAAGGAAAGATATGCCCATTTGAATGCAGAGTTCCAAAGAATAGCAAGGAGAGATAAGAAAATATTCCTCAGTGATCAATGCAAAGAAGTAGAGAAAAACAATAGAATGGGAAAGACTAGAGATCTCGTGAAGAAAATTAGAGATACCAAGGGAACATTTCATGCAAAGATGGGCTTGATAAAGGACAGAAATGGTATGAACCTAACAGAAGCAGAAGATATTAAGAAGAGGTGGCAAGAATACACAGAAGAACTGTACAACAAAGATCTTCATGACCGAGACAATAATAAAGGTGTGATCACTCACACTCACCTAGAGTCAGACATCCTGGAATGGGAAGTCAGATGGGCCTTAGGAAGCATCACTATGAGCAAAGTTAGTGGAGGTGATGGAATTCCAGTTGAGCTATTTCAAATTCTAAGAGATGATGCTGTGAAAGTGCTGCACTCAATATGCCAGCAAATTTGAAAAACTCAGCAGTGGCCACAGGACTGGAAAAGGTCAGTTTTCATGCCAATCCCAAAGAAAGGCAATGCCAAAGAATGCTCAAACTACCTCACAATTGCACTCATCTCTCATCTCATATGCTTGTAAAGTAATGCTTTACTAGCTTAAAATTTTAAATGCTTTAAATTTTAAATGCTTAAAATTCTCCAACCCAGGCTTCAGCAATATGTGAACCATGAATTTCCAGATATTCAAGCTGGTTTTAGAAAAGGCAGAGGAACCAGAGATCAAATTGCCAACATCTGCTGGATCATGGAAAAAGCAAGAGCATTCCAGGAAAAACATCTATTTCTGCTTTATTGACCATGCCAAAGCCTTTGACTGTGTGGATCACAATAAACTGTGGAAAATTCTGAAAGAGATGGGAATACCAGACCACCTGATCTGCCTCTTGAGAAACCTGTATACAGGTCAGGAAGCAACAGTTAGAACAGGACATGGAACAACAGACTGGTTCCAAATAGGAAAAGGAGTACGTCAAGGCTGTATATTGTCACCCTGTTTATTTAACTCATATGCAGAGTACATCATGAGAAATGCTGGGCTGGAGGAAGCACAGGCTGGAATCAAGATTGCCAGGAGAAACATCAATAACCTCAGATATGCAGATGACAACACCCTTATGGCAGAAAGTGAAGAGGAACTAAAAAGCCTCTTGATGAAAGTGAAAGAGAAGAGTGAAAAAGTTGGCTTAAAGCTCAACATTCAGAAAACAAAGATCATGCCATCCGGTCCTATCACTTCATGGGAAATAGATGGGGAAACAGTGGAAACAGTGTTAGACTATTTTGGGGGGCTCCAAAATCACTGCAGATGGTGACTGCAGCCATGAAATTAAAAGATGCTTGCTCCTTGGAAGGAAAGTTATGACCAACCTAGATAGCATATTCAAAAGCAGAGACATTACTTTGCCAACAAAGGTTCGCCTAGTCAAGTCTATGGTTTTTCCAGTAGTCATGTATGGATGTGAGAGTTGGACTGTGAAGAAGGCTGAGCGCTGAAGAATTGATGCTTTTGAATTGTGGTGTTGGAGAAGACTCTTGAGAGTCCCTTGGACTGCAAGGAGATCCAACCAGTCCATTCTGAAGGAGATCAGCCCTGGGATTTCTTTGGAAGGAATGATGCTAAAGCTGAAACTCCAGTATTTTGGCCACCTCATGTGAAGAGTTGACTCATTGGAGAAGACTCTGATGCTGGGAGGGATTGGGGGCAGGAAGAGAAGGGGACGACAGAGGATGAGATGGTTGGATGGCATCACTGACACAATGGACATGAGTTTGAGTGAACTCTGGGAATTGGTGATGGACAGGGAGGCCTGGCATTCTGAAGTTCATGGGGTCCCAAAGAGTTGGACATGACTGAACGACTGAACTTCCCTTCTTTGTATATATTAATAAATGATATGTTTTAAAATAAGGCTAGTTTTATTTTCATTATCTACAGGAAAATTTTGTGAGATTCCTGACTTCCCACAAGATTTATGTTCAACAAAATTGAACATACCACATACACTCTAGGTGAAACTCTCTCATTGTTGAACTGTTGTTTTTTTAATGTCAGAAACTCCAATGTGGAATATTAATATCACAGATGTGGATTTATTAATTTAAAGGCATATTGAACATTACTATCTATAAAAATAGTGGCTTACTACCTTGTGATTTTATTGGAATATCTGTGCATTTGTATTCTTTGTCCAAAACTTCAGAAGTGTGCAAAGTACATATATATCTGAGTAGAGTTGTCAGTGGTGTGAGAACATTTTGGATATTTTATAATGTTCTCTACTTATTTTGCTTTAAAATATAAAATAAATAGTAAAGAGAAAAAATGGTAGACAGCAGAAAGAAATAAAGAGAAAAAAATTTCAGGTATGTTCCCTCCGCAAAAATAATCAGGACAAGCGATCAATTTTAGTTCCTGGATATTACTAGAAATCTTGTCTCTTTCTATTATTTATAACCCTGCTTCAATCCAGTCCTCAATTATTGGACCATAATTATGAACCCCAGTGTGTGGCTTCCTAGCTCAGTCACCTCATTAGTCCCTCTATTTTGACTGAATCTACCACAGTTAACCCAATCAATTGATCTGTCATCCATCCATTTAAATATTCTATCTTTTCTAATCATATAGCAAAAATTTGGCCTCAGTCTCTGTTTATAATTTCTCCCATCCTCCAACTTCTATTTTTTAATTGATTTTATTTATTTTTTTAATTGGTGGAAAATTGCTTCAGAAATTTGTATTGGTTTCTGCCATACAACAACATGAATCAATCATATCTATATATTTATGCTGTGCTGTGCTGAGTCGCTCAGTTGTGTCCAACTCTTTGCAACCCCATGGACTGTAGCCTGCCAGGCTCCTCTGTCCCAAGGGATTCTCCAGGCAAGAACACTCTTCCAGGTGATCTTCCCAACTCAGGGATCAAACCCAGGTCCCCCACAGTGTAGGCAGATTTTTTACCATCTGAACCAACAGGGAAGCCCAAGAATATTGGAGTGGGTTGCCTATCCCTTCTTCAGAGGAACTTCCTGACCAAGGAATTGAACTGGGGTCTCCTGCATTGCAGGCAGATTCTTTCCCAGATGAGCTGCAATGATTAGGACCTTTCAGTTTACCTTGAATTATGCCTAGTTTTCCTAGGTAATGTTTAAGCTAGTACCAGGAAGTTTTTCTAATTGTTTACATCTCTAGTACAAAAAAGAGCTTCATGACCCAAATAATCATGATGGTGTGATCACTGACCTAGAGACAGACATCCTGGAATGTGAAGTCAAGTGGGCCTTAGAAAGCATCACTACAAACAAAGCTAGTGGAGGTGATGGAATTCCAGTGGAGCTATTCCAAATCCTGAAAGATGGTGCTGTGAAAGTGCTGCACTCAATATGCCAGCAAATTTGGAAAACTCAGCAGTGGCCACAGGACTGGAATAGGTCACTTTTCATTCCAATCCCAAAGAAAGGCAATGCCAGAGAATGCTCAAACTACCGCACAATTGCACTCATCTCCCACGCTAGTAAAGTAATGCTCAAAATTCTCCAAGCCAGGCTTCAGCAATATGTGAACCGTGAACTTCCTGATGTTCAAGCTGGTTTTAGAAAAGGCAGAGGAACCAGAGATCAAATTGCCAACATCCGCTGGATCATGGAAAAAGCAAGAGAGTTCCAGAAAAACATCTATTTCTGCTTTATTGACTATGCCAAAGCCTTTGACTGTGTGGATCACAATAAACTGTGGAAAATTCTGAAAGAGATGGGAATACCAGACCACCTGATGTGCCTCCTGAGAAATCTGTATGCAGGTCAGGAAGCAACAGTTAGAACTGGTCATGGAACAACAGACTTGTTCCAAATGGGAAAAGGAGTACGTTAAGGCTGTATATTGTCACCATGTTTATTTAACTTATATGCAGAGTACATCATGAGAAATGCTGGACTGGAAGAAACACAAGCTGGAATCAAGATTGCCAGGAGAAATATCAATAACCTCAGATATGCAGATGATACCACCCTTATGGCAGAAAGTGAAGAGGGGCTAAAAAGCCTCTTGATGAAAGTGAAAGTGGAGAGTGAAAAGGTTGGCTTAAAGCTCAACATTCAGAAAACGAAGATCATGGCATCTGGTCCCATCACTGCATGGGAAATAGATGGGGAAACAGTGGAAACAGTGTCAGACTTTGTTTTTCTGGGCTCCAAAATCACTGCAGATGGTGACTGCAGCCATGAAATTAAAAGACGCTTACTCCTTGGAAGGAAAGTTATGACCAACCTAGATAGCATATTCAAAAGCAGAGACATTACTTTGCCAACAAAGGTTCGCCTAGTCAAGGCTATGGTCTTTCCTGTGGTCATGTATGGATGTGAGAGCTGGACTGTGAAGAAGGCTGAGCGCCGAAGAATTGATGCTTTTGAACTGTGGTGTTGGAGAAGACTCTGGAGAGTCCCTTGGACTGCAAGGAGATCCAACCAGTCCATTCTGAAGGAGATCAGCCCTGGGATTTCTTTGGAAGGAATGATGCTAAAGCTGAAACTCCAGTATTTTGGCCACCTCATGCGAAGAGTTGACTCATTGGAGAAGACTCTGATGCTGGGAGGGACTGGGGGCAGGAGGAGAAGGGGACGACAGAGGATGAGATGGCTGGATGGCATCACTGACTCGATGGATGTGAGTCTGAGTGACCTCCGAGAGCTGGTGATGGACAGGGAGGCCTGGCGTGCTGCAGTTCATGGGGTCGCAAAGAGTCAGACACGACTGAGTGACTGATCTGATCTGATCTGATCTTAGCCCACACTTGACATCATGCTTACCAATAAAATACTTTTTGGTATTACTATTTGGGGAGGGTAAAGAAAAGAAAGCTCTATCACTAATATGATTTAATACTATTTCAAATATTCTGGTCAATAAAGTAGAATAAAGAAATAAAATATAATATATTTATTATAAACATTTTATAAGATATATTTATACAAAACTCTCTTTCCTCTTTCTCCTCTGTCCCTTCTCCCTATCCCACCCCTCTAGGTCATCATAGAGCACCAGGCTGGGCTCCCTGCTATTTAGCAACTTCCCAGTAACTATTTTACCCATGATAGTTTATATATATTAATGCTTCTTTCTCAGTTCTTCCCACCATCACCTTACCCTGCTGTATCCACAATTCCTTTCTCTACTAGTTTCATCAATACCATTTTTCTAGATTCCATTTATACATATTAATACATGATACTTGTTTTTCTCTTTCTGACTTACTTCATTCTGTCTCTCGCTTCATCTACCTCACTACAACTGACTCAACTTCATTCCTTTTTATGGCTGAGTAATATTTCATCACATAAATGTACCACAACTTCTTTATCCATTCATCTTTATCCATACATCTAGGTTGCTTTCATGTCCTGGCTATTGTAAATATTGCTGCAATGAACATTGGAGTACATGTGTCTCTTAGGGGCTTCCCAGATTGTGCTAATGGTAAAGACCCTACTTGCCAATGCAGTAGATATAAGAGATGTGGGTTCAGTCTCTGGATCAGGAAGATCCCCTGGAGGAGGGAATGACAATCCAATCCAGTATCCTTGCCTGGACAATCCCATGGACAAGAAGCTGTCAGGCTTCTTGTCCATAGAGTCACAAAGAGTAGGACACGACTTAAGCGGCTTAGCATGCACACATGTGGCTTTTACAATTGTGGTTTTCTCAGGGTATAGGTCCAGTGGTGGGATTGGTGGGGCATATGGTAGATTTATTTCTAGTTTTTAAAGCAATCTCCATTCTGTTTTCCATATTGGCTGCATCAGTTTACACTCTTAGCAGGTGTGCTGGAGGGTTCCTTTTTTCCTCATCCTCTGCAGAATTTATTGTTTGTAGATTTTTCAATGATGAGTATTCTGACTGGTGTGATACCTAATTGTAGTTTTGATTTGCATTTCTCTAATAATGAGCAATGTTGAGCATCCTTTCATGTGTTTATTGGTCGTCTGTATGTCTTCTTTGGAGAATGGTCTGTTTATGTCTTCTGCCCATTTTTTTTTTTTTTTTTTTGATTACGTTGTTTGTTTTTCTGATATTGAGCTGTATGAACTGCTTATATATTTTGGAGATTAGTCCTTTGTCATTTGCAAATATATTCTCCCATTCTGGAGAGTCTTTCATCTTGTTTATAGCTCCCTTTGCTTTGCTGTGCAAAACTTTTTAAATTTTATTAGGCCCCATTTGTTTATTTTTGTTTTACTGACATTTATCTTGGAGGTGGGCCAGAGAATCTTGCTGCAGTTTATGTCAAAGAGTGTACTGCCTATATTTTCCTCTAAGAGCTTAACTTCTGGCCTTACATATAAGTTTTCTAATTTCATTCTTATACAAGTAGCTGTCCAGCTTTCCCAGCACCACTTATTAAAAAGGCTGTTGTTTCTGTTATATATTCCTGCCTGCTTTGTCAAAGATAAGGTGCCCATAGGTGTGTGGGTTTAGATCTAGGCTTTCTATCTTGTCCCATTGGTCTATATTTCTGTTTTTGTGCCAGTAACATACTGTTTGAAGACTGTATCTTTGCAGTATAATTTGAAGTCAGGAAGGATGATTCCTTCAGCTCCATTTTTCATTCTCAAGATTGCTTTGGCTATTAGAGGTCTTTTGTGTTTCCATACAAATTGTGACTTTTTTTTTTAAATTCTGTGAAAAATACCACCGATAATTTGATAGGAATTGCACTGAATCTGTAGATTGCTTTGGGTAGTATATTCATTTCGACAATATTGACTCTTCCAATCTAAGAACATGGTATATCTCTCCATCCGTTTGTGTAGTCTTTAATTTTTTCATCAGAGTCTTACAGTTATCTGCATACAGGTCTTTGTCTCTTTAGGTAGGTTTATTCCTGGGTATTTTGTTCTTTTTGTTTCAATGCTGAATGGGATAGCTTCCTTAATTTCTCTTTCTGATTTTTCATTGTTAGTGTGTAGGAATGTAAGGGATTTCTGTGTATTAATTTATGTCCTGCACATTTACTGAATTTATTGATTAGCTCTAGTAGGTTTTTTTGTGGCATTTTTTAGGGGTTTCTAAGTATAGTGTCATGTTATCTGCAAATAGTGAGAGCTTTACTTATTTTCCAATCTGCATTCTTTTTATTTCTTTTTCTTCTCTGACTGCCATGGCTAGGACTTCCAAAATTATGTTGAATAATAGTGATGAGAGTGGGTACCCTTGTCTTCTTTCTGATCTTAGAGGAAATGCTTTCAGTTTTTCGCCACTGAGAATAATGCATTCTGTAGGTTTGTTGCATATGACCTTTATTATTTTGATGTAGGTTCCTTCTATGCTGATATTCTGGAGAGTTTTTTTTATCATAAATGAGTGCTCCAACATTCATTTTTGAGTTTTCTGATTTCTACACTCACCATAGTTACTCCACAGACACCATGTCATTTCACCATTCATTATTTGTTTATTCTAAACCCTCTACCTTAAATTCTATTCCATGTCTTCTTCACCTAGATAACTATGTTCTAATATCAAATACTTTGGCTACCTGGTGTGAAAAGTCAACTAATTGGAAAAGACCCCAATCTGGAGTCTTGGGAAAGATAGAAAGCAAAAGGAGCAGGAGGCAGCAGAGGATGGAATGTTCCGATAGCATACTGACTCAGTGGACATGTTGTTGTTGCTGTTCAGTCACTAGGTTGGGTCCAACTCTTTGCAACCCCATGGAGTGCAGCATGCCAGGCTTCCCTGTCCTTCACTATCTCCCAGAGTTTGCTGACTCATGTCCATTGAGTCTCATGCCATTCAATCATTTCACTCCCTGTTGCCTCTTTCTCCTCCTGCCCTCAATCTTTCCCAACATCAGAGTCTTTTCCAATGAGTCACCTATGTGCTCAGTTGTGTTTCTTTGCTGCCCCATGGACTGTAGCCTTCCAGGTATCTCTGTCCATTGAATTTTCCAGGCAAGAATACTGGAGTGAGTGGTCATTTCCTACTCCACCCAAAGTCACATAACAATGTGTAATATTCTTTTTCATACCCAAATCTTTCTGGAGTGCTACAGCAAAGTGATAGTGATAAATTAAAAAGTAATCTAAAACACTGGAAAAATATTTACAAATATATGTTAATCATAATCCTTAACTCTCTGAGACAATTTTAAAGTTAGTGTGGATTTTAAAAGTTAAAGAAATAATATTACATTAAGTTTATAGAGTTGAAGATGAAGCCAACAGTATTAAGCTCCGATTATATTGCATTTTTTGGTACAGTGAACAGATACACAAAGTTTTAAGCCCTAATTTATCATAGAATGATATTAAAAGGGTATTTGAATATCAATTAAGAAAATAATTATTTTTAAAAGAAAACTTTACATCCTATCTCCCAAGGATTTTTTGGTTTTGTTTCATCTTATTACCTGGTTAAGGCAGCATTAATATTAATTACTATAGAATACTTTACATGTTCAGTGTATTGTGCTTAGAGGTTTATTTATATTGTCATAAAACAATCTTATAAGAGTATTATTGATTTCTGTACCAACCAGAATGGGCTGGGATTTACAGTGGTAACAAACAATCTCAAGTTTTCAAGGTCCATTGTGAATCAGAATGGGGCTCCAGAGCTGGCTTCTTACTTCAGGACTCAAAATGACAGAACTTCTTTATTTGGAGCATTGTGATTATAAGAGAAAGAAAGATTCTGAATTTTATAAGCACTTTTCAAGATAACCACTTACATATCACGGGGGCAAAGCAAGTCATATGCCCACATCTAACTCTAAGGGACCAGAGACATGCTGTGACTGTACCATGCTGAGGAAAGAGGACTACAAATATTACACAACATTAATCATCACTACATTATCCCCCTTTTACAGATAATAAATATGTCACCGGATGACAGTGAATTAATCTACCCATGGTCACACTCGTAGTGTATTAGAACTGGGATTTAAACTCAGATACATCAATTTTGCTAACTAACAACCATTTCCCACCAAATAAAACTTACTGGCTTAAAATAACAATTCATTTGGTTTATGAGTCTGTGGGTTGACCATCTTGACCAGGCTCATGTGAATGATATTAGGCTTGGCTAATTGGGCTAGGATCACTCATGTGTTTATAGTCAGCAGGCATATCTGCTGGGAGCTGTCTAAGAGGGTTCAGTTAGGACTGCTCGTCTCTGTTGCACATGGTATCTCATCCTTTTAACAACCCAGGCTTGTTCTCATGGCTATGATGCCAGAATACTGAAAGAAGCACAAGGCACATGCGAAACTAGTGTCATATCTTTGCTTCTGTCACATTCTATTGGCTAAAGCAATCACAAGGCTAGCCAAGTTCAGTGGATGAAAAAATAGATTCCACTTCCTGACAGAAGAAGCCGTGATAGATGAACTTGCAAAGGACACTGATAAAGGAGGAGGCAATTGGCTTTAAAAGTCTATGTTAACGCTACGTTAAATGTAATGACTATTTCCCCTAATTTAGGAATATAGTTCAGTGGCACTTCATCAAGGTTTTACTTGTAAAAACTGATGACCTATCCTGTGTTTTTTTTATGGTGAATTTTCATTTAATTCTTTTATAAGACCTACAGGATAAGATCAAAGACAAAAAAACAAGCAAGTGGTACATTGCATCTAATTATTTCCCTTCAAAACAGTTGCAAAAATAGCACATCTAGTAATTATCCATATGGTGATGTTATTTCAACATTTCAAAACTCTCAACTGGAGCTCAAATATGATAAAAAGCAATCAATATCATGTCAAGCAGTGATATTAAATGGGAACTATTAACAAGATATTGAATTTGTGTTTTTTAAATTTTCTGGTGGTTCATAGAAGAAAATGTTGCTAGCTAAAGTCACTCTTAATTTTGAGAAATCAATACATCGTTAAGTCCTTCTTATTCTTGTCTTATAGAATTAAGAACTACTTCTTCAAAGTCTTTGGTAGGGAATGTATGACAGCATAATTAGGTTAGGCAGAGTTAGGTTCTATATCTTAATATCACCATATAATTGAATGACTTCAGACAAGTTATGGAATATCTATGACTCGTCTCCACAACTGTAAAATGGGGATTATTAAACAGTATTCTCACAGCTACTTCCTGTGTTTCTTAGGAGAATAGAAAAAAACAATGCACAAAGCCTTGAGTACAGTAATTGTTCCATAAATATTTCTTCTAATTGGAAGTCTTTTCAATTAGAACGGAAATTTTTCATTTAAATACATTTAAAAATCTAAGGTAAAAGAGAAAAAAAAAAAAAACCCTTTAGACCATAAAACTATATTGCAGTTAGTTCCAAGGCAGCTTTGGGAGTCAATGGTTTTTAACATTAATGAGAGTAGTTCAATCAACTTTAAGATAATTTATAGTTTCCCTCAAAATTATATAAATGATAAGAAGAAATCTCTTTCATCTCTTGCCCCCATTTTGTTCATTTAACTCAATGGGAGAATTTTCCTTCCATCATTCCCTTTATTCTGATAGAATACATATGCCCAAAGGATCAATTATGTACAAGTTTTAAGCTGACCTTTTCAAGGCAGTTAACATTTGAAAGATTTACTCCAAAGGTGTAAGTCAACAGTAGAGGACTAGGCAGTTTAGAGAGGTCCATGGAATTCAGAAAGAAATATACAGAAACTACACCCAAACAATGAAGACAGAATCGCCGGCAGCAACAAAACCAAGAAAGAGGGAGACAGAGACTCCAGACTATAAACTTGTGTCCTAGTTTCAGAAAGTAAATGGGCCCTGCCCCACGAAAAAAAGGCTAGTTGTTCAACTCTTACCTACTTTGCCACCAGCATAAAGGATCCCAAGTAGAGGTATTTATTAAATTTAGGGAAGTGAAACATGTGGTAAACCAGTTCTGTATGATTTCTCTCTCCCTCTCTTATGTATAGCTCATTTTCCAGTCTCTGCTTGCCCTGTCAAATATATATGAATGATACAAATTATCTTTCCATTATTCACTATATTCTTTAATAAAAGGGAACTTTTTCACTAATTGTAAAAGTCTATGATAGGACATCCCTGGAGGTACAGTGGATAAAAATCCACTTGCCAATGCAGGGAACAAGGCTTTGATCCCTGGTCTGGGAAGATTCTACATCCTGCAGGGCAACTAAGCCCGTGGGCCACAACTACTGAGCCTGTGTGCTGCAGCTGCGGAAGCCTGTGCACCTCACGCCTGCGCACTGCAGGAAGAGACGCTATCCCAGTGAGAAGCCCACGCACCTCAATGAGGAGTGGCCCTGTCTCACTGCAGCTTGAGAAGGCCCACACACAGCCACGAAGACCTAGCACAGAGCAAAAACAAAAAAATAAATTTAAAATTCATGTTAAGTCTATGATAACAATAATAGCTAATATCTTTCTCTTTTTAATTAATGAATTGCATTTTTTAGAGAGGTTTTAGATTCATAGAAAAATTGAGTAAGAAGCAAAAAGCATTCCCATATACACCTTGTCTACACACATACACCACCTCCATCACTCCTGATACCCACAGGCCAGTGGTGTAGGTATTACAACTGATGAACCTAACATTGATACATTATTATCTCCCCAAGTCCATAGTTCACACTAGGGTTCACTCTTTGTGTTGTACCTTCTAGGGATTTTCATACAATGAAAGGTGACATACATTAACATTATAATATCATATCGAATAGTTCCACCACCCTAAAAATCCTCTGTGTTCTACCGATTTCTCTCTCCTTCCTTCTTTACCCTTGGGAACCAATGATCCTTTTACTGGCTCCTTAGTTTAGCCTTTTCCAGAATGGCAAATAGTTGTAATCATACAGTATGTAGACTTTTCAGAAAAGCTTCTTTCACTTAGTAATATATGTTCAAGTTTCCTCTCTGTTTTTTCATGTATTAATAGCTTGTTTCTTCTTAGCACTGAGTAACAGTCCATAGTATGCATGTCCCACAGTTTATTTATCTGTCTCCTAAGTTTTTAAAGCATATATCTATAGGGATAAATAGCCACATATTATGTAATTTAATCATCCTAATGACCATATTATCCTTATTGAACCAAGGAGGTAGGTAGTTAAAGTGAAATTAAGTGACATGGCCAAGATCATTTGAATAAAAATGGTAGATCTACGATTGTTAAGCCTGTTTTCCCTGCTATAAATACACACAGAATGTTTTACATATGTTTCTTAAAATTACATCTACCAAAATTAATTAAGATATTCTTTAACCAGAGTGTTCTTTGTTTATGCACCAATCTCCACTCACCTCCCTGATTTTTTTCTTCATAGGGTAAGTTTTGATAGAAACAAAGATCACTACACTCAGGACTACTGTATTATTGTTTTTTAAAAAATCAGATATCAGTCACTCAGTCGTGTCCAACTATTTGCGACCCCATGAATCGCAGCAGGCCAGGCCTCCCTGTCCATCACCAACTCCCGGAATTCACTAAGACTCACGTCCATCGAGTCAGTGATGCAATCCAGCCATCTCATCCTCTGTCGTCTACTTCTCCTCTTGCCCTCAATCCCTCCCAGCATCAGAGTCTTTTCCAATGAGTCAACTCTTTGATGAGGTGGTCAAAGTACTGGAGTTTCAGCTTTAGCATCATTTCTTCCAAAGAAATCCCAGGGCTGATCTCCTTCAGATTGGACTGGTTGGATCTTCTTGCAGTCCAAGGGACTCTCCAGAGTCTTCTCCAACACCACAGTTCAAAAGCATCAATTTTTTGGCACTCAGCTTTCTTCACAGTCCAACTCTCACATCCATACATGACCACAGGAAAACCCATAGCCTTGACTAGACGAACCTTTGTTGGCAAAGTAACGTCTCTGCTTTTGAATATGCTATCTAGGTTAGTCATAACTTTCCTTCCAAGGAGTAAGTTAATTTCATGGCTGCAGTCACCATCTGCAGTGATTTTGGAGCCCAGAAAAATAATGTCTGACACTGTTTCCACTGTTTCCCCATCTATTTCCCATGCAGTGATGGGACCAGATGCCATGATCTTCGTTTTCTGAATGTTGAGCTTTAAAGCCAACTTTTTCACTCTCCTCTTTCACTTTCATCAAGAGGCTTTTTCGTTCCTCTTCACTTTCTGCCATAAGGGTGGTGTCATCTGCATATCTGAGGTTATTGATATTTCTCCCAGCAATCTTGATACCAGCTTGTGCTTCTTTCAGTCCAGCGTTTCTCATGATGTATTCTGCATATAAGTTAAATAAACAGGGTGACAACATACAGCCTTGACGTACTCCTTTTCCTATTTGGAACCAGTCTGTTGTTCCATGTCCAGTTCTAACTGTTGCTTCCTGACCTGCATACAAATTCCTCAAGAGGCAGATCAGGTGGTCTGGTATTCCCATCTCTTTCAGAATTTTCCACAGTTTATTGTGATCCACACAGTCAAAGGCTTTGGCATAGTCAATAAAGCAGAAATAGATGTTTTTCTGGAACTCTCTTGCTTTTTCCATGATCCAGTGGATGTTGGCATTTTGATCTCTGGTTCCTCTGCCTTTTCTAAAACCAGCTTGAACATCAGGAAGTTCACGGTTCACATATTGCTGAAGCCTGGCTTGGAGAATTTTGAGCATTACTTTACTAGCGTGTGAGATGAGTGCAATTGTGCGGTAGTTTGAGCATTCTCTGGCATTGCCTTTCTTTGGGATTGGAATGAAAAGTGACCTATTCCAGTCCTGTGGCCACTGCTGAGTTTTCCAAATTTGCTGGCATATTGAGTGCAGCACTTTCACAGATCATCTTTCAGGATTTGGAATAGCTCCACTGGAATTCCATCACCTCCACTAGCTTTGTTCGTAGTGATGCTTTCTTTTTTTTTTTAAATTTTCATTTAAAAAAATGAAAACAACAATTGTAACAAATCACCAGTTACAATTTCTCTTCTGAGCACATCCAGGGTATAAATCTCTTTAGATAATCTAACCCTATTTTACACTACCTGTTGTGGAGAAATGATTGTTTGTTATATTGTCTCAACTTGAAACTAGAAAGCCCCCATTCTTTTCATTCATGGTGAATATGAAACTCAGTTTCAAATATTTCACTTGTCTTCAGATATCTAGGTTCTCACTTATGAGGCTTAAGAGTCTATAAACCAAATTGGAGGTGAAGAAAAGAGAAAACCAAATGGAGAGGCCTGTTTAAAATTCAACAGTATGCTCTGACACAGATAATGCTTTATTCTCCTCTATGTCTGTCCTTTCAAAGCAACTACCAACTGGTCTTTTTATATCCACTTGAAAATATATCATCCACACTTCATGCTTTAGTTTTACTTGAACAATCATCTGTTCACTTTTCCAGCAGAATAATCCCATAGGAGTTTTTAATTTCATGTATAAATACTGATTTTTAATATAGAACTTTAATGGTAGCTAATACTGTGGTTAAAACCACAAATATTTCCTAAAGTTTCTTATTTTCACAGTAACTATGCTTTTTATAATAAAAGCTAAATCACTTTTCAAAAGATTGACAAGCAAGAAAATATTAAATGGGAAATAAATTTCCAGCCAGATTTTCTAGAACAAACAAATGTATAAATGACAGAAAAATGCTCAGTCATGACTGAATTTTGTATAGTTGTTCTGTTTGATGTTTGAAAAGCAGAGTCCTTAGTAGGTAAAATCAAATTTTATTTTTAATTAGTTAATTTTATTTTTAATTTTATTTTAAATTAGAATATTAGTTAAAAGGAGAATTAGGACCTTTAGGAGGAAAAGGTAATACATTCCTTTACATCTCCTTAGAAAGTACTGGACTGGCCAAAGGTTCATTACAATTTTTGGACGAACACAATACTATTTAATTGGACACTTAATATAAGGACATGAGAAATCATAGTTAGGAGTAATAAAGTCCCCTGGAATGGATTCCTCTGTATTTCATGTCCTTTTAGGGGTAACATACATTATGGACCCCATCTTCCCGTAAGTTATACAACTGTATTCCCAAGGAACCTTAGCAAGGCACTGAGGCTCTGTAACATCTGTCCAGCCTCATTGTGTACTTTCCCCATGCATAATAAATACTTCACAAATGAAGTCATTTGTTTAGGTGCAGTGATTTTCAGCCCTGGCTGCACAACAGAATCACCTGGAGAGATGGTTTGTTTTTTTTTTTTTTTTAAATTTGATGCTCAGGAACTGTCTCAGAGATGAAGCCTAGACAAAATAGTTGTTAAAATTTCCCCAGATGACTATAATTGATAGCTGGCTCTAAGACTCACTGCTCTAGTTTAGTACTTCCCAAACTTTAAAGTGTGTAACTATCATCAGGAGGTCCTGTTAAGCTAAGGACTTTAGTTTCATTTTTCTGGGGCATAGCGGAAGCTACTGCAGTTCTGACAAGCTCTGTAGGTCCATGGACCACAATTTGAGTAGCAAGGGCAACAAGGCTGATATAACCTGATTCTTACTTTCAAACAATCAAATCACACAAGAAGCAAGTAACTATGGTCCCCTGGGCTAAAATAATACTAAAATAATTGGATTAGTTGGCGAAAAGAGGGCTGAATGAACTTGTTAGCGAGAATGATGATATGTGGGTTGGTGGATGGTATTTGACATTTAGTTTCTTGAGATACTTTCTCTGGTCTTTGGCTTTGGAATCTCTTCTTCAGATTCTATCCCCATCACTGGGGTAAAGGAGGGAGAGGAGAAAAAGATAAGCATGCTTTGAACCTCAGTACAATACTTTTAACCTTCACTTAGATTTGGATCTTTTGAGCTTCTGTATTGTAGTGCAACCTGAAAGTACAGTAGTGTAAGGATTCCATGAGAGAATGGGAAAATTCCACTCTAGCAGAAACAGATTCTGAAAGAAATGCACATAGAACAATAAGCTGACTCCATAAAAATTAACCTAATTTAAAGCTGTCTTTCATATCTTTATGCTTCTGTAAAAGTTGGGACTATTTTTTGAATGTAGTTGACTTTATTTTCAAGAATTAAAATGTGACTGGAATATAAGCAAGCTACTGTTTCATTATCTGGAACAAGTATCACATGTAACAAAAAATGCAAGATTTTTTTTTTCCTGGTACTTGTGAAAATATTTAGTAAAAACACAGTAATCTATTGATGCTAATACATAAATAAAATCTTCATTTATTTCATGCTCTTGAGTTTCAGACTCTGTATCATATCTAATGTTTTAAAAACTTATAAACAGGCACATCTGAAAAACTAATCAAATATTAAAAAGAAAGCAAATATTTAAAAACAGCTAAATGGGAGAAAAAGTGTGATACAATCTTAGTTGTTATTGTTCACATTAAAATGAAATACTAAGAGTAGTGCCTAATTCTATGAATCATTTTATTAGAGAATATGCAAGCTATAATTACAGGGACTATCTAGACAAAACTGTGGTGTTGGAGAAGACTCTTGAGAGTCCCTTGGACTGCAAGAAGATCCAACCAGTCCATTCTGAAGGAGATCAATCCTGGAATTTCTTTGGAAGGAATGATGCTAAAGCTGAAACTCCAGTATTTTGGCCACCTCATGCGAAGAGTTGACTCACTGGAGAAGACTCTGATGCTGGGAGGGATTGAGGGCAGGAGGAGAAGGGGACAACAGAGGATGAGATGGCTGGATGGCATCACTGACTTGATGTGTGTGAGTCTGGGTGACCTCCGGGAGCTGGTGATGGACAGGGAGGCCTGGTGTGCTGCGGTTCATGGGGTTGCAAAGAGTCGGACACAACTGAGTGACTGATCTGATCTGATCTGATCTAGACAAAAAAGATCTATATTTTATTTAATCAATTCATTGATTTAACAAGTATATGAGTTTCCTTGTATAGGAAGTTTCACTTTCAAATTAGCTGGCCTGAGAATAGCATTGGTAGTAAACAGCTATATAACAATTAAAATTCCATTTACATTTTCCTTAAAAATGTTTGCACAATTATTAAATATGTTTTAAATGTATTTCTTATTTCTGACAAAATATTAATCTTGTAAATATTCATGGCTTATTGTCTCTTGATAACTTGGAAAAATTGGAATATGCTGTATTTGGAAAACTCTATGAGGATATATCTATTTTTTACATTTGCAGCAACATAGATGACCTAGAGATTACCAAACTAAGTAAAGTAAGCTAATAAAGACAAATATATGATATCACCTACATGTGGAGTGTAAAAAATGATACAAATGAACTTACTTACAAAAGAGAAATAGACTCACACACATAGAAAACAAATTTAGGGTTACCACAGAGGAAAGAAATGCTGATGGATAAATTAGGAATTGGGATTAGCAGATATACACTCAGTTCAGTTACTCAGTCGTGTTTAACTCTTTGCGACCCCATGCACTGCAGCACACCAAGCTACCCTGTCCATCACCAACTCCCACAGCTTTCTCAGACTCATGTCCATTGAGTTGATGCCATCCAACCATCTCATCCTCTGTCATCCCCTTCTTCTGCCTTCAATCTTTCTCAGCCTCAGGGTCTTTTCAAATGAGTCACTTTTTTGCATGAGGTGGCCAAAGCATTGGAGTTTAAGCTTCAGCATCAACCCTTCCAATGAACATTCAGAACTGATTTCCTTTAGGATGGACTGGTTGGATCTCCATGCAGTCTAAGAGACTCTCAAGAGTCTTCTCCAACACCACAGTTTAAAAGCACCAATTCTTCAGCACTTAGCCTTTTTATAGCCCAACTCACGTCCACACATGACTATTGAAAACACCAAAGCTTTGACTAGAAGGACTTTAGTCAGCAAAATAATGTCTCTGCTTTTTAATATGCTGTCTAGGTTGGTCAGAACTTTTCTTCCAAGGAGCGAGCATCTTTTAATTTCATGGCTGCAGTCACAAAAGTATCTCACTGTTTCCACTGTCTCCCCATCTATTTGCCATGAGGTGATGGAACCGGATGCTGTGATCTGAGTTTTCTGAATGTTGATTTTTAAGCCAATCTTTAACTCTCCTTTCACTTTCATCAAGAGGCTCTTTAGTTCTTCACTTTCTGCCACAAGGGTGGTGTCATATGCATAATCTGAGGTTATTGATATTTCTCCTGGCAATATCATCATCCAGCCCAGCATTTCACATGATGTATTCTGCATATAAGTTAAATAACCTGGGTGACAATATACAGCCTTGATGTACTCCTTTCCTGATATGGAACCAGTCTGTTGTTCCATGTCCAGTTCTAACTGTTGCTTCCTGACCTGCATACAAATTTCTCAAGAGGCAGATCAGGTAGTCTGGTATTCCCATCTCTTTCAGAATTTCCCACAGTTTATTGTGATCCACACAGTCAAGGGCTTTGGCATAGTCAATAAAGCAGAAATAGATGTTTTTCTGGAACTCTCTTGCTTTTTCCATGATCCAGCAGATGTTGGCAATTTGGTCTCTGGTTCCTCTGCCTCTTCTAAAATCAGCTTTAGTATCTGGAAGTTCACGGTTCACATACTGCTGAAGCCTGGCTTGGAGAATTTTGAGCATTACT
This sequence comes from Tragelaphus eurycerus, assembly GCA_935064755.1. Classification (NCBI taxonomy): domain Eukaryota; kingdom Metazoa; phylum Chordata; class Mammalia; order Artiodactyla; family Bovidae; genus Tragelaphus; species Tragelaphus eurycerus. The sequence goes on from CAKXYN010000001.1 coordinate 42,735,512, forward strand.
TTACTAGCGTGTGAGATGAGTGCAATTGTGAGGTAGTTTGAACATTCTTTGGCATTGCCTTTCTTTGGGATTGGGATGAAAACTGACCTTTTCCAATCTTGTGGCCACTGCTGAGTTTTCCAAATTTGCTGGCATATTGAGTGCAGCACTTTCACAGCATCATCTTTCAGGATTTGGAATAGCTCCACTGGAATTCCATCACCTCCACTAGCTTTGTTCGTAGTGATGCTTTCTAAGGCCCATTTGACTTCACATTCCAGGATGTCTGGCTCTAGGTCAGTGATCACACCATCATGATTATCTGGGTCGTGAAGCTCTTTTTTGTACAGTTCTTCTGTGTTTCTTGCCACCTCTTCTTAATATCTTCTGCTTCTGTTAGGTCCATACCATTTCTGTCCTTTATCGAGCCCATTTTTGCATGAAATGTTCCTTTGGTATCTCTGATTTTCCTGAAGAGATCCCTAGTCTTGCCCATTCTGTTGTTTTCCTCTATTTCTTTGCATTGATCACTGAAGAAGGCTTTCTTATCTCTTCTTGCTATTCTTTGGAACTCTGCATTTAGATGTTTATATCTTTCCTTTTCTCCTTTGCTTTTCGCGTCTCTTCTTTTCACAGCTATTTGTAAGGGCAAATAGATGGGGAAACAATGGAAACAGTGACAGACTTTATTTTCTTGGACTCCAAAATCACTGCAGTAGCTTCTTGAAGGGATCTCTAGTCTTTCCCATTCTATTGGTTTCCTCTATTTCTTTGCATTGATCATTGAGGAATATTTTCTTCTCTCTCCTTGCTATTCTTTGGAACTCTGCATTCAAATGGGTATATCTTTCCTTTTCTTCTTTGCCTTTCACTTCTCTTCTTTTCTCAGCTTTCGTAAGGCCTCCTCAGACAACCCTTTTGCCTTTTTGCATTTCTTTTTCTTGGGGATGTTCTTGATCACTGCCTCCTGTACAATGTCATGAATCTCTGTCCATAGTTCTTCAGGGACTCTATCAAATCTAATTCTTTGAATCTATTTGTCACTGTATAATCATAAGGGATTTGTTTTAGGTCATACCTGAATGGTCTAGTGCTTTTCCCTACTTTCTTCAATTTAAGTCTGAATTTGGTAATAAGGAGTTCATGATCTGAGCCACAGACAGCTACCAGTCTTTTTTTTGCTGACTTTACAGAGCTTCTCTATCCTTGAATGCAAAGAACATTATCAATTTGATTTCGGTATTGATCATCTGGTGATGTCCATATGTAGAGTCTTCTCTTGTCTTGTTGGAAGTGGGTTTTTGCTATGACCAGTGTATTCTCTTGGCAAAACTCTGTTAGCCTTTACTCTGCTTCATTTTGTACTCCAAGGCCATATTTGCCTGTTACTTCAGGTATCTCTTGACTTCCTACTTTTGCATTCCAGTCCCCTATGAAGAAAAGGACTTTTTTGTGTGCCAGTTCTAGACGAAGGAAAGTTATGACCAATCTAGATAGCATATTCAAAAGCAGAGACGTTACTTTACCAACAAAGGTTCGCCTAGTCAAGGCTATGGTCTTTCCTGTGGTCATGTATGGATGTGAGAGCTGGACTGTGAAGAAGGCTGAGCGCCGAAGAATTGATGCTTTTGAACTGTGGTGTTGGAGAAGACTCTTGAGAGTCCCTTGGACTGCAAGGAGATCCAACCAGTCCGTTCTGAAGGAGATCAGCCCTGGGATTTCTTTGGAAGGACTGATGCTAAAGCTGAAACTCCAGTACTTTGGCCACCTCATGCGAAGAGTTGACTCATTGGAGAAGACTCTGATGCTGGGAGGGATTGAGGGCAGGAAGAGAAGGGGATGACAGAGGATGAGATGGCTGGATGGCGTCACTGACTCTATGGACGTGAGTCTCAGTGAGCTCTGGGAGTTGGTGATGGACAGGGAGGCCTGGCGTGCTGCGATTCATGGGGTCGCAAAGAGTTGGACATGACTGGGCGACTGATCTGATCTGATCTAGAAGGTCCTGTAGGTCTTCATAGTAGCTTTACACTACTATATATAAAATAGAAGAACAAAAAGGGCCTACTGTATAGCACAGGAAGCTATATTCAATATCTTATAATAAACTATAATGAAAAAGAATCTAGAAAATAATATATAACCATATATAATATATATTTAATATGTATCTGAATCATTTTGCTGTATACCAGAAGCTAACACTGCATTGTAAATGAACTATACATCTACTTTAAATAAAGAAAATAATAAATAATAGGGGGGTGTCTGTAACATCTTCCAGAACTTCATTTAATTTGAAATATTTTTAATCAACATTATGTTAAAAGGTAATTTTTACTGACTGTATGTAAATGTTTACTCAGAAAATGGAATCTAGACTTAAATATGAAGGAAATAGAGCTTAAAAACATGTGAGGATATTCACAAGTAACTTGCATAAAATCATCCTTTGTTCTAAAATCTGTCTTCTTTCCACACTCAAAATATTTTTATAAGGATCTGTAACACACCCTCAATAACAAATGTATGTGCCTTTAAAGCACATCTGTGGAAACATTAAAGAGGTAATAAGATGCAGTGGAGAGAAAGGATTTTGATTTTGTTGTGGTTGTTCGTGGCTCCAAACCTCTTTGTTTAGTTTCATATTTCTCTGCCTCTTTTCCCTCTCAAATTGTTCAGTTCCATCATTCCTACTGTCATAACATCTGCCCCACTGCTTTTCAATATCCTGACATTTCCTATTTCAAGAATGTGATTCTTCCCCTGGAGCATCGATCTGCCCACTGATTGGCAGTGTTGGTTGGCTGGCCTGGTTGTCTCTGTGCAGATTACCACCACCACCCTCAGCCTTTGCATGAAAGGTTACCTTCAGTCCACATAAATAGAGAGTCTAGATAGACAGTTTTTGTCAGGCAATACAAAATGGATTCTCTAACCTGATAGAACCTTTCAAGTGGATCATGTTGGAAGGGTAGGTTTAAACCTAAATAACAACAGTTACTGGGGAACAGCATAATGGAAATGCAGATTTCAGCAGCCTGGGCTGAAATCTTCATTCCTTCAGGCTGGCTTCTTTTCAAAAGGGCACTGTGTCTAATGGTTAATAACATGAGCTCAGATGTCTGAACTTTCAGAATTTAAATCCTGATTTCAGCATTAACTCTTTAGGTAACTTGGGAAAACTATTTAATTTCAGTGAGCTCGGTTTCTCAACTAGTGAAATACCTAACAGTATTATTGTAAAGAGGGAAAAATGAGATAATGAGTGATTTCATAAGTACCTAATAAATGATAGCTACTTTTTATTAGTATAGCAAATGAGTGAAAGTTGTCCTTGTAGCAAAGAGATTTAGGACATAAATAGAAGGAATTAGGCATAATGCTTTTGCAATATAGAGTTTATAAATATAAATATTTTGTAAAACTATATGCTTTTAAAGTCCTGCAGAGCAAAGGGAAAAATGAGATCTCTAAATTCCATGGATATGTATTAAAAATCATATGCACTGATCAATAAAGTCTGAAGGGGCTGATGAAACAGACTGTATTTTTCTGGGACAGTAATTTTATTCTATGAATTATTTATAAGCAGAATGAAGTAGAAACAAAAGAAATATGAAAGCATAAGGCTTACCTTATCAGTCATAATCTTTCAAACATCAGCAATGAAGTTATAATCATTTGCCACATGCTGGGGCATCCAGGAACAGTGTAACACTGTGTCATGTAAAAAATGCATCATAATATGTAGAAGAAGTTAATCCCTGGTGAGCTGCTAAGTGTCTATTTTGAGTTTTCCCTAACTGTGAGTTTAAAAATTAGGTGAAAATAGATTTTGGGTAGAGGACATATCAAATAAGAGCATCTTCAATGTGTGATCCTTTTAGCATATGTTACATCACGGGCTTCCCAGGTGTCAGTAGAGGTAAAGAACTCGCCTGCCAGTGTAGGAGACATAAGAGATGATGATTCGACCCCTGGGTTGGTAAGATCCCCTGGAGGAGAGCATGGCAACTCAATTCAGTATTCTTGCCTGGAGAATTCCATGGACAGCTATAATCCATTGGGTCACAAAGAGTTGGGCATGACTGAAGCAACTTAGCAGGCACGCATGCATGCACATCATGAGCAGTAATGATCTCTACAGAATTATAACCATGCAGGTCTTATTTTGGTTACAAGGAAACTGAGGCCTAAGCAACTAACATAACAAAACTGAGTAGCAGAATGTTAAGTGAGAATCCAGGCTTTGTAATTATCAGTCCTTTATCCTTTACACTTTACACCCTGCCTAATTTACAAGGCAATTTTGAGAAGTAACAACAGGAAAAAACAAGTCAGATTTCACTTTATGCTAAATTTCACTATTAGAGTAAGCAAACTTTGTTAGTTCTATAATGCATAACAATGATATGACAATTAGGTGGTAGCCATGGAACTATCCTTGGATAATCAGATCAGATCAGATCAGTCGATCAGTCGTGTCCGACTCTTTGCGACCCCATGAATCGCAGCATGCCAGGCCTCCCTGTCCATCACCAGCTCTCGGAGGTCACTCAGTCTCACATCCATCGAGTCAGTGATGTCATCCAGCCATCTCATCCTCTGTCGTCCCCTTCTCCTCCTGCCCCCAATCCCTCCCAGCATCAGAGTCTTCTCCAATGAGTCAACTCTTCGCATGAGGTGATAATAGCTAATATTTATTGAGCAGTCTGTGGTAGAGTACCTATTATGTCCCATGCCATCTTCTAAATGCTTTATGAGTATTAACTCATCTAATTCCTGATGAAGGCATTATTATAATTACTCTTAGTTTACAGATGTCTGAATCACTGTAAGGTTAAGCCAAAGACATAATCATAACATCAAACAATATCATTTTCCCCTCTTTTGATGGAAGCTTATGTAAGATCAAAAATAATTGTGGGAAAAAAATAAATGTATTATATTCTCCAGATAAATGTATTCTGTTCTTGAGATGAACTGAGAAAATATATATGTCCCAGGTAAAAATACAGAATAATTATTTATATATGAATATACCATCGGTTCATGGGAAAATTGTAGAATAGAGTAAGTCTTGGAATAAATAATATGAATGAGCCTATATACTAAAGTATCTTTCCCAGTTGTTAAGGTCTTACACCTTGAGAACAACTCATAATTTCTTTTTTTCTCATCTCACTTCCTCATATTGGGACCAAAGACAACTTATTGTTGCCTGGTGTTTTTTGGTTATTGATCTGTTCTAAGTATCAGTGAAGTACTGAAGCACAAAATGGTAAAATTTTTATTGAGGTAACAGGGCAAAGGTCACTTCCTCTTAATATATTTTTCTTGAATTTTTTATAAGGTAATATTACAGATCTCCCCTTTCTCTGACACCAGCATCATTGATTTGCAAGTAGAGCTTTTGGGACTGTGTGTGCCTCTTCAAAGAAGAAAAATATCCCTTTGTAAGAATGTACTCTGGCAGTGGTATCCTGAATTGCTAGTGTAAGAATTAGTTAGTGAAGAGAAGGTAGACACTTTTTAAATTATTAAAGTACAGTTGGTATATCACATCTCTAATGTTTCCAGGGAAGGACTACTGAAGAATTTATCATTTGTAGATTTATTTCCTTACAAAGCTTGTCTCCTTCTTACTTATCTTCATGAAAATTTCAGTGGTTCAGTTCTCATAAAAATATCATTTATGCTAGTTATGAAGACAGCAAGAAAGGGTTAGAAGGTTATACTGTGGCAGAGTAAGCTGGCAGTCCTACATAAAAAACCTGCAAACAGAAACACAAGGCCCTCTGTTCTCCTCATTATGTTCATGCTTTTGATCCTTTGAGGAGAGACAACACTTACTTAGCAAGTATAAAAAAATTGTGAGAATGATTTCACCTATTCCCAGGCTGAATCTGCAGAAAAAATTTAAAGACTTTGCATGCTTTTGAGTTTTCTGGACCCAATTCTCTGTCAATTGTTATTTCCCCTGAATGCTAACCAGATTCTGAATGAATTTAAATTGAGAAGCTATTTTTGTTTCTGGATAAATTAAATAGTGAAACACTACCAGTAGAAAACAGGGATCAGATCAGATCAGTCGCTCAGTCGTGTCCGACTCTTTGCGACCCCATGAACTGCAGCACGCCAGGCCTCCCTGTCCATCACCAGCTCCCGGAGGTCACTCAGACTCGCATCCATCAAGTCAGTGATGCCATCCAGCCATCTCATCCTCTGTCGTCCCCTTCTCCTCCTGCCCTCAATCCCTCCCAGCATCAGAGTCCTCTCCAATGAGTCAACTCTTCGCATGAGGTGGCCAAAATACTGGAGTTTCAGCTTTAGCATCATTCCTTCCAAAGAAATTCCAGGATTGATCTCCTTCAGAATGGACTGGTTGGATCTTCTTGCAGTCCAAGGGACTCTCAAGAGTCTTCTCCAACACCACAGTTCAAAAGCATCAATTCTTCGGTGCTCAGCCTTCTTCACAGTCCAGCTCTCACATCCATACATGACCACAGGAAAGACCATAGCCTTGACTAGGCGAACCTTTGTTGGTAAAGTAACATCTCTGCTTTTGAATATGCTATCTAGGTTGGTCATAACTTTCCTTCCAAGGAGCAAGCGTCTTTTAATTTCATGGCTGCAGTCACCATCTGCAGTGATTTTGGAGCCCAGAAAAACAAAGTCTGACACTGTTTCCACTGTTTCCCCATCTATTTCCCATGCAGTGATGGGACCAGATGCCATGATCTTCGTTTTCTGAATGTTGAGCTTTAAGCCAACCCTTTCACTCTCCACTTTCACTTTCATCAAGAGGCTTTTTAGCCCCTCTTCACTTTCTGCCATAAGAGTGGTGTCATCTGCATATCTGAGGTTATTGATATTTCTCCCGGCAATCTTGATTCCAACTTGTGTTTCTTCCAGTCCAGCATTTCTCATGATGTACTCTGCATATAAGTTAAATAAACATGGTGACAATATGCAGCCTTGACGTACTCCTTTTCCTATTTGGAACCAGTCAGTTGTTCCATGACCAGTTCTAACTGTTGCTTCCTGACCTGCATACAGATTTCTTAAGAGGCAGATCAGGTGGTCTGGTATTCCCATCTCTTTCAGAATTTTCCATAGTTTATTGTGATCTACACAGTCAAAGGCTTTGGCATAGTCAATAAAGCAGAAATAGATGTTTTTCTGGAACTCTCTTGCTTTTTCCATGATCCAGCGAATGTTGGCAATTTGATCTCTGGTTCCTCTGCCTTTTCTAGAACCAGCTTGAACATCAGGAAGTTCACGGTTCCTTAATACAAAGATCTTTCTTTAATGCAAAATAATGATGAGTTTGAAAAGAGAGCACACAACAGATGAACATAGTTTTTGGTGTTTAACTTTATGAGTGAAAGAATAAGAAATAGCCAAGACAAATTCATAAGAGAAGAAAGTATAGAACAGTCATGGTCAAGCGGGAATGTACTCTTCCCTCATTCATTGTCTAATGGAATGTATGTAACACTAATTTCAAACTTTAAAATGGGGGAAACAACAAAGAATGTAAATTCCATCTAAAAATATAAAATATAATGCCAAGAAATCTATTATTTTGACAACTAATGAGTAGTGCACCTATTTCTGCTTTATTGACTATACCAAAGCCTCTGACTGTGTGGATCACAATAAACTGTGGAAAATTCTGAAAGAGATGGGAATACCAGAGCACCTGACTTGCCTCTTAAGAAACCTGTAGGCAGGTCAGGAAGCAACAGTTAGAACTGGACATGAACAACAGACTGGTTCCAAATAGGAAAAGGAGTACGTCAAGTCTGCTTATTTAACTTATATGAAGAGTACATCATGAGAAATGCTGGGCTGGAGGAAGCACAGGCTGGAATCAAGATTGCTGGGAGAAATATTAATAACCTCAGATATGCAGATGATACCACCCTTATGGCAGAAAGTGAAGAAAAACTAAAGAGCCTCTTGATGAAGGTGAAAGAGGAGAGTGAAAGAATTGGCTTAAAGCTCAACATTCAGAAAACGAAGATCATGGTATCTGGTCCCATCACTTCATGGGAAATAGATGGGGAAACAGTGGAAACAGTGACTGAGTTTATTTTTCTGGGCTCCAAAATCACTGCAGATGGTAATTGCAGCTGTGAAATTAAAAGACACTTATTCCTTGGAAGGAAAGTTATGACCAACCTAGATAGCATATTGAAAAGCAGAGACATTACTTTGTCAACAAGGGTCCATCTAGTCAAAGCTATGGTTTTTCCAGTGGTCATGTATGGATGTGAGAATTGGACTATAAAGAAAGCTGAGGGCCAAAGAATGGATGCTTTTGAATTGTGGTGTTGGAGAAGACTCTTGAGAGTCCCTTGGACTGCAAGGAGATCCAACCAGTCCATCCTAAAGGAAATCAGTCCTGAATATTTATTGGAAGGACTGATGCTAAAGCTGAAACTCCAACACTTTTGCCACCAGACGTGAAGAGCTGACTCATTTGAAAAGACCTTGATGCTGAGAAAGATTGAGGGCAGGAGGAGAAGGGGACAACAGAGGATGAGATGCTTGGATGGCATCATCAATGCAATGGACATGGGTGTGGGTGGCTTCTGGGAGTTGGTGATGGACAGGGAGGCCTGGCGTGCTGGGGTTCATGGGGTCGTAAAGAGTTGGATACGACTGAGCGACTGAACTGAACTGAACTGATTAGTGCAAAACTCTCCTAGAATATAGGAGTAGGGGCTACAGATTCCCAAACCAAAACCATTACTAGAAGGGGTAGAAAATGGGACTATGTCCAAGAAACCTGTTTTATTAAAAAAAAAAAAAAAAAAAAAAATCTGCCAAATCCTGTTGCATCTATTTTGTCACAAAGCAAAAAGTACTATGTGAATTTACTTCTGAAAAACATAAATATATTAGCAAATGCCAGAAGGAAATTCTCACAGAATTCATAATAATGTATGTAGGTATGAAACTGGCCTGACCACTACCTGCTCTTCATCCAAATCCAAAGGCATTGCAAGGCTTAGCTGTCTGGTGCCAAGCTTCTTGCTGCAAGATCCCTTCAGCTGTCCCCCATTATTCTTAAGGTAAGGAATGAAACACCAGAATGGGCCTAAAATGCCCTTGACTCTCACTTGACTTCTCTAATCTTGGCTCTCACTGATTTGAGCAAATTGAATACTCTCCTAAAATTCCTGTTCTGTTCCTGACTTTGGCGCTTTTGTTATTTTTGTTTGTTTGTTTGAAGAATACTCCTCACTTCCTTTTTCTTTGCTTAATTTTGTTCACATTTCCATGACGGTGTCAGTCCTCTGGCTAGACTTCTCTGAAGTCCTCCGCTTATAAACCTTCATAGCATACTATCAAGCTCCCAGTCATATAACTGCTAAGAATGTATCTTGTTTGTAAACCACTCTGTCTAGTTTTGCATAGTCACCCAAATGAAGTAGACTTTTCTCTTCAGGCTGTAAGGCCTGGACATGCAACTGTCTTCTGCACCACTGGGTTCCCGGCACCTTGGCTGAACACCTGCTTCACAGTGGTACTCAATAAATATTTAATGAATAAATATATCCATTCATTATCCCAGAATCCTATCAGGTTTTTGCAAAAATAACTGCAGTTTGGCATTGCTGAGCTTTGCTGCTTGATATTGGTATACAATTCTTAAATAAATGTGATTAAGTTATATATCATTTCAATGCAAGTTTCTTGCTTTATGTTTTTTTGATAATGACATTACTTGCCTTGTATTTTATATTTATTTTAGATTATGGAAATGATGTTAGACAAAAAGAAAATTCAAGTGATTTTGTTATTCGAGTTCAAAATGTGTCTTAAAGCAGTAGAAACAACTTGCGGTATCAATTTGGCCCAAGAACTGCTAACGAACATTCAGTGCAGTGGCGGTTCAAGAGAGATGAGAGCAAAGGAGATGAGAGCCTTGAAGGTGACGAGTGCAGTGGCCACCATCGGAAGTTGACAATGACCAACTGAGAGCCATCATCAAAGCTTATCCTCTTACAGCTACGTGAGAAGTTGCCCAAGAACTCATCATCGACCATTCTACTGTCATTTGGCTTGCGTGCATGCGTGCTAAGTCACCTCAGTCATGTCCTACTCTTGGTGACCCTGAGGATTGCAGCCTTCAGGCTCCTCTGTTAATCTGAAGCAAAATGGAAAGGTGAAAAAGCTTGATAAGTGGATGTCTCATGAGCTGATCACAAATCAAAAAAATAAATAGTCGTTTTAAAGTATCCTCTTATTCTATGCAACAACAATGAATCATTTCTCAATCACCTTGTGACCAGTGAAAATAAGCAGATTTTTTTATACAACAACTGGCAATGACCAGCTCAGTGGGTGGACCAAAAAAAATCCAAAAAACCTCCGAAGCACTTCCCAAAGTCAAACTTGCACCAAAAAAAAGGTCAAGGTCACTGTTTGGTGGTCTTCTGCCTATCTGATCCACTACAGCTTTCTGAATCCCAGCGAAACCATTACATCTGAGCAGTATGTTCAGCAAATCGACAAGATGCACCAAAAACTGCAAGGCCTGCAGCCAGCACTGGCCAACAGAGTGGGCCCAATTCTTCTCCATGACAACATCTGACCACACATTGCACAACCAATGCTTCAAATGCTGAACGAATGGAGCTATGGAGTTTTGCCTCCATATCACCTGACCTCTTGCCAACTGACTACCACTTCTTCAAGCATTTCTACAACTTTTTATAGGGAAAAAGCTTCCACAACCAGCAGGAGGCAGAAAATGCTTTGTAAGGGTTTGTTCATACCAAAGCATGGATTTTTATGCTAAAGTAACAGACACACTTATTTCCCATTGACAAAAATGTGTTGATTGTAATGGCTCCTGTTTTGATTAACAGAGATGTGTTTGAACCTAGCTATGATTTAAAAATCACGGTCCAAAATTGCAATTACTTTTTCACCAACCTAATAGAATATGACTTACATCCAAGGTTTGAAGTTTATCTGTGGCTAAGTCAAGGAGATTGTCTTTTTCTTGAACATGGTGGTACAGTTGGAAAGGAAACCATTATTCATAGAATAATCAGCCCATGCTCTAGCTAACTGGAAACTCTCACATAACAAATAATGGCAAACTAAAAAAGAATGTAGGTGACCTTAATGGAATTTTTCTGCCTGTTCATCTAACCCACTCAATCTTGGAGACTTAGTTCATATACACCTCTCATTTAGGCCTGGAAGGCAATGGCACCCCACCCCAATACTTTTGCCTGGAAAATCCCATGGACGGAGGAGCCTGGTGGACTCCAGTCCATGGGGTCGCTGAGAGTCGGACACGACTGAGCGACTTCACTTTCACTTTTCACTTTCATGCATTGGAGAAGGAAATGGCAACCCACTCCAGTGTTCTTGCCTGGAGAATCCCAGGGACAGGGGAGCCTGGTGAGCTTCCGTCTATGGGGTCGCACAGAGTCGGACACGACTGAAGCGACTTAGCAGCAGCAGCAAATCTCTACCAACTCAGTCTTCACTTATCTCTTCCATTTTACTGTTTAAGTTACTAGATATTCAAGCTGGGTATAGAAAAGGCAAAGGAAGCAGAGATCAAATTGCCAACATTAATTGGATCAGAGAAAGTAAGGAAATTCCAGAAAAATACCTACTTCTACTTCATTGACTATGCTAAAGCCTTTGACTGTGTGGATCACAACAAACTGGAAAATTCTTAAAGAGTGAGAATTCCAGACTACCTTACCTGTCTCATGAGAAACCTGTAATGTGGATCAAAAAGCAACAGTTAGACAGACCTGAAACAACAGACTGGTTCAAAATTGGGAAAGAAGAAAGACAAGGCTGTATATTGTCACCTGGTTACTTAACTTATATGCAGAATATATCATGTGAAATTCCAGACTGGATGAATCACAAGCTGGAATCAAGATTGTCAGGAAAAAGTTCAACAACCTCAGATATGAAGATGATACCATTCTAATGGCAGAAAGTGAAGAGGAGCTAAAGAGCCTCTTGATGAGGATGAAAGAAGAGAGTGTAAAGGCTAGCTTAAAACTCAATATTCAAAAAACTAAGATCATGGCACCTGGTCCCATTAATTCATGGCAATTAGAAGGGGAAAAAGTAGAAGCAATGACAGATTTTATTTTCTTGAGCTCCAAAATCCCTGCAGATGGTGACTGCAGTCATGTAATCATTAATAAAAGATGCTTGCTCCTTGGAAGGAAAACTGTGACAAGTCTCAACAGCATATTGGGCTTCCCTGGTAGCTCATATGGTAAAGAATTTGCCTTCAATGCAAAAGACTCAGGTTTGATGCTTGGGTCAGGGAGATCCCTGGAGAAAGAAATGGCTACCCACTCCAGTATTCTTGCCTGGAGAATCCCATAGACAAGTGGAGCCTGGCAGGCTACATACAGTCCATGGGGTGATAAAGAGTCAGACATGACTGAGTGACTAAGCACAGGCAGCATATTAAAAAGCAAAGACATCACTTTTCTGACAAAGGTCTATATAGTAAAAGCTATAGTTTCTCCAGTAGTCAAGTAATGATGTGAGAGTTGGACCATAAAGAAGGCTGAGTGCTGAAGAACTGGGGTTTTTAAGTTTTGTGCTGGAGAAGACTCTTGACGGTCCTTTGGACTGCAAGGAGATCAAACTAGTCAATCCTAATGGAAAGCACCCTAAATATGCATTGGAAGGACTGATGCTGCAGTGGAAGTTCCAATACTTTGGCCATCTGATGCGAAGAGCTGCCTCATTGGAAAAGACCTTGATGCTGGGGAAAAATGGAATGTAAAAGGAGAAAGGAACAGTAGAGGATGAGATGGCTACATAGAATCAATGGACTCAATGGACATGAATCTATGTAAATTTTTGTAGATAGTGAAGGACAGGGAAGCCTGGTGTGCTGAAGTCCATGGAGTTGCAAAGAGTCAGACACGATTTAGTGACTGAACAACAACAAAGTTACTAGAAGTGTTTATAATAAAGGCCCCCAAAGAGTAATCAAGGTGAATCTGCCAAAGTCATTGGTCTGCATGTGGGGCTTTGTAGGGAATCATTTGCTTGATAAGTTCATCTTGGTCTACAACTATAATGTGATTGTATTGTAACTCTGTCTGCTCAGGATTCTGAAATAGGTATTAGGAAATGTCTTACCAGTAAGGGATTGAAGTTTATAAATCAGTAAGTCTGTTCATTAATTTATAATGAGAAGGACAAACATTGAGTGAACATGCCTGTGATGTTAGTCCAACCAAGTGTTTTTTTTCCTGTAGACATGAAAATTGTTAGAAGTTTGCTCAGTAAGCCCTGGAATCAGAACAAGGGAATAACAAATATTGAATGGCATCAGGCTTTAATGATGTTATTTCCCTCCTACCTCAGGGCTATAAACACACTGGCAATAAAAAATGGAAACATTCTTGAGTCTTCAAAAGGATACCATTAAAATTACGCGGGGACAATTGGTATGAAGACTATTCAAGGCAAACTTGGACATAAGATTGTTAGGGATATTAAATACCAGGAAGAAGGTGGCATCCACTCTTTCCTAAAGAATGTTCAAAAAGACACTTCTAATTGCTTCTCATTGTTCTGTGCCTCTGTATTTTACCTAACCATCTTCTTGTTCAAGGGGTGTAGTAGTCAGACCTCCAAGATGACCCATGAGATTTTTCCTTATCTAGTCACATACCCTGGGGTATATAACCTGAAACTTTCATGAGACTATGATGGGAAAGTCATTCTTTTGATTAGGTTATATTTATGGGATAGTTGCTTTTGTGATTATGTTCCTTTATATTAAACTCTTTCGTAGCATCCTGGAGATAGTTTTCCCTTCTGGTCCTGAGGAAGTAAGCTGCCATGTTGTGTATCAGGTTACATGCCAGGGAAGAAACGCTTCTAGAAGCTAAGGAACTATATACGTATACCAGGGCTTCCCTGGTGGCTCAGATGGTGAAGAATCCACCTGCAATGCAGGAGACCTGGATTCAACCCTTGGTCAGGAAGATCCCCTGGAGAAGTGAATGGCTACTCCCTCCAGTATTCTTACCTGGAGAATTCCATGGACAGGGGAGCCTGACAGTCTACAGCTCATGGAGTCACAAAGAGCTGGACATGACTGAGTGACTATGCACACACATATATGTTGTATAAGCCACAACTACAGGAATTGACTTTTGCAGCAACCAGTGAGCTGAAGACCTCAAGCCTTGAATGAGACAACAGCCCTGGCTAATACCTTGATTGCAGTCTATGAGAACCTGAGCAGAAGATATACCTAAGCCTTGCTGTGCCCAGACTCCATATCCATAGAAATGGTGAGTTAGTATAGTGTGTTGTTTTAATTACCATTACACTGGTGGTACTTTGTTACTTAGTAAAATAAAACTAATACAGCAAGCTTTATCTACTCATTTCTAAATTTGGGTAATATTCAGTTCCTGCTAGTAAGTGTATCAGAGTTATATCCTTGAGAGCAAAGATAAGGTCTTATTCTTATTGGTATACACCAAAGTATCCATCACAATGCTGGGTCAGTAGACAGTTTTCTAAAATAAATAAACAAATAAGACTAATAAGCAAATGAGTAAGTAAATAAATGATAACTAGCTAGCTAAATTTAATTTAATTTATACTAAATCATTTTTATTTTCTTTAATTTTCTGTACCTCAAAAGAGAGGGTAGAACACTACTAAAAATATTGTCAAACTCTCTTGCATCAAACTCCTTTGCTTGAAGTACACCCTGTTACTTGAATATGTGGCACAGGCCTTGCATGATTTGCTTCTGATTCCTACATCAATTTTTTTCTACCCTCATATTCTTTTTTCACATGCTCCAACCACACTATGTAGCATCACTACGAACAAAGCTAGTGGAGGTGATGGAATTCCAGTGGAGCTATTCCAAATCCTGAAAGATGATGCTGTGAAAGTGCTGCACTCAATATGCCAGCAAATTTGGAAAACTCAGCAGTGGCCACAAGATTGGAAAAGGTCAGTTTTCATGCCAATCCCAAAGAAAGGCAATGCCAAAGAGTGCTCAAACTACCGCACAATTGCACTCATCTCCCACGCTAGTAAAGTAATGCTCAAAATTCTCCAAGCCAGGCTTCAGCAATATGTGAACCGTGAACTTCCTGATGTTCAAGCTGGTTTTAGAAAAGGCAGAGGAACCAGAGATCAAATTGCTAACATCCGCTGGATCATGGAAAAAGCAAGAGAATTCCAGAAAAACATCTATTTCTGCTTTATTGACTATGCCAAAGCCTTTGACTGTGTAGATCACAATAAACTGTGGAAAATTCTGAAGGAGATGGGAATACCAGACCACCTGATCTGCCTCTTAAGAAATCTGTATGCAGGTCAGGAAGCAACAGTTAGAACTGGACATGGAACAACAGACTGATTCCAAATAGGAAAAGGAGTACGTCAAGGTTGTATATTGTCACCACGTTTATTTAACTTATATGCACAGTACATCATGAGAAATGCTGGACTGGAAGAAACACAAGTTGGAATCAAGATTGCCGGGAGAAATATCAATAACCTCAGATATGCAGATGACACCACCCTTATGGCAGAAAGTGAAGAGGGGCTAAAAAGCCTCTTGATGAGAGTGAAAGTGGAGAGTGAAAAGGTTGGCTTAAAGCTCAACATTCAGAAAACGAAGATCATGGCATCTGGTCCCATCACGACATGGGAAATAGATGGAGAACCAGTGGAAACAGCGTCAGACTTTATTTTTCTGGGCTCCAAAATCACTGCAGATCGTGACTGCAGCTAAAAGACGCTTGCTCCTTGGAAGGAAAGTTATGACCAACCTAGATAGCATATTCAAAAGCAGAGACATCACTTTGCCAACAAAGGTTCGCCTAGTCAAGGCTATGGTCTTTCCTGTGGTCATGTATGGATGTGAGAGCTGGACTGTGAAGAAGGCTGAGCGCCGAAGAATTGATGCTTTTGAACTGTGGTGTTGGAGAAGACTCTTGAGAGTCCCTTGGACTGCAAAGAGATCCAACCAGTCCATTCTGAAGGAGATCAGCCCTGGAATTTCCTTGGAAGGAATGATGTTAAAGCTGAAACTCCAGTATTTTGGCCACCTCATGCGAAGAGTTGACTCATTGGAGAAGACTCTGATGCTGGGAGGGATTGAGGGCAGGAGGAGAAGGGGACGACAGAGGATGAGATGGCTGGATTGCATCACTGACTCGATGGATGTGAGTCTGAGTGACCTCAGGGAGCTGGTGATTGACAGGGAAGCCTGGCGTGCTGCAGTTCATGGGGTCGCAAAGAGTCGGACACGACTGAGCGACTGATCTGATCTGAACCACACTACATTTCATTCCAGTGATGAGCTTTTTATTTTTTCTAATAGAAAGAGTATTATTATTCATGCAATAGCCCTTTAATGAGAAATTGAATGAGATTATGCATGTATGCTTACTTAGTCATGTCCGACTCTTTGTGATCCCATGGACTGCAGCCCGCCCAGGCTCCTTTGTCCAGGAGATTTTCCTGGCAAGAATTCTGGAGTGGGTTGCCATTTCCTTCTCCAGAGGGATCTTCCCAACCCAGGGATCGAACCCAGGTCTTCCAAATTGCAGGCAGATTCTTTACCATCTGAGCCACCAGGGAAGCCCAAATGAGATAATATGTCAAATTAAATCAGAGCAATGTTTAGCTTCTAAAAACCAAACGATGAATGCCAGCTCTTAATAATTTTACTAAGACCTTTTCAAATGCTCTTTCACTCCACTTTTTCTCATTCTTTTCCCAGCTACATAGTTGACCCAGCCTTCAGGTTTTAGTATAAATACATTTAATTTGGAAGTCTTTCCTGACACCACCCACCACTGTCCCTAGATTAAGACTTCTTGTTACATCGAGCCACAGTTCATTAGACTTTCCTTTCATAGCACTTGTTATAATGCCAAGTAAAAACCATTTATATGATTTATGATTAGTTGTGTAAAGTCTGCCTCTTCTACTAAAATCATAAGGTTCATGAGGGTAAAGACTCTATCTGCCTTATTTATTATTGTTTCCTTAATTCTCGTATAAGGTTTGACATATAAGACCTGTTCAAAACTATTTGTAAATGGTAATATATATATATAAATGATTATAGGAAAAGCATTCATTGAGAAAGAAAGTATCAAAGCAATGGCCCTTACATTTTCTTGCTACAAATGTAAGATAAATAAAAAATGAAGAGGGTCAAAAAATGAATTAAATGGAAACATATGTATTTAAATTAGGTGAAATTAATTGTGTCAAAGGTATTTAATTTGTCAAAATATCACATTACAGAAGAATTCAAAGAGTCACTCTAGCTGCAACTATGTTCATTATTTCAGGTTTGGCTGGAAAAAAGACAGAGTTGGCAGTTTATTTCTCCATCCCTCATGTGTTATATGGCTAAATTTAGCTATTGTAATAAACAGACTTCCAAATTTCATAGGTACAAGAAATGTTTACTTTGAGTTGTAACAACCTAATGTGGGTGTTTTAGTTAAGTGGCTTTTTTGTAGGCAGAGATTCGGGAATTCCAGTCTCTTCTCATCTTATGACTCTGCCATCCTACCTCAGGAGAGGAAAGAACAAGGGGGACTATGAGTAAGAAGTTTTTATGGACCATACTGGAAATGGAGCACCTCACTCCTGCCACCGTTCTGTGAGTAGGAACGTCACAATTGGTACACCTCAGCAGAAAGTACGCTGGAAATACTCTCTAGCTGTATCTGCAGAAAGAAGAGGAAGTTGATGTGGGTGAGAGTTTAGCCAGTCTCTGCCATGACATGGCAAAAATTAAATGTGTACTCTATCCTCATACCACTCCAAAGTTGAGCAGGTTTATACAACAGTGAATGGATATTTATTTTAATATACCCAAACATGTCTGTAATCTTCCAGAATGTAAAAATATATAGGCATTATGTTATGTCAAAATGACCCCAAATGCCATGAATTTAGCATGATAACAGCAACCTTGATTAAGTCAAGTATCAACCTTCCTAGTACATAAAAACATTAATAAATTAGGCTTTTCCCCTCTCTACTTTTAACAGAATATTTGGGAATTAGATTATTACAGCCCAGTTATTTCTAAAGATGAGTAACACTTCCACAGGGCACTGCTAAAATGCACTGAGGCATTTTAATTGCCTATGAATATTCAAAACCTCATTATTGTTGCAGTTTATAATTCTCAAATTCCCTTGACAAAAATGTGCAGCATACAGTAAAAAAAAAAAAAGGTAATCTATTTAAAAGCGTTGACATCTATGTTCAACCATTTCACATTAGTTCTTAGCTTCTGAGTTTATACATTACAGTTCATTTTGTGGAGATACTAAGATTGTGTGCATTCTTCACCCTTCAAAGTACAACCTGTTGATTGTGTACATTTCCTGCTCAGAGCATATGATATTTTATATAAGACATTACATGTATAGAACTGACATAAAATTAAGACTGAAATTTGGATGAAGATAAAGATTTGTATGCAATAGAAAGCAAAACCAGAAGTTAAGAATATCTTCTCTGGTTTTGCTAGAATCATGATGGTAAAGCAGCAATGGAAACAAATTTGTAATTCTAAGCACTAGAATACCAAGATGAATTCCATTGGAAACACACACACACAATTCTGCAAACAAGGAGACAGACATCTTTATTAGAGCATCAAAACAGACTTGGAAGAAAGTCAAGGAAGCTATACCAGTCCTCCCTCACTATGAGACAGGTTTTACTTGGATGTCTGTAGACTAGTTTTTTCTTTCTATAAATATTTATGGAATTTCTGCATGTGCCAGGAACTTTGTCAGTAGGAGGAGACATTGATGCATAAAGTAAGAGTAGTATCCTCACATAGCTCAGAACACATCTATCTCTATTTTCATGTCCACTCTTACCAATCTCTATTTTCTTTCCTTTTCTTTCTTCATCATCTTAATTCTCTTAAAAAAAAAAATAGTCCTTCAGCAAGCACTGACTGCATATTCACTGAATGTAAGAGAATGTGTTAGATGATAGTATCTAGTTGCTCATGGTACATTCAGAGTGCGGACACATAAACCTACAATGATAGAACAACGTGGAAGCAGAAAAAAGAAAATAAAGGATGTTTTAGTTTATGACCCTATCCAGCCTAGAGCATTAGGAAAACCTTCTCTGAGAAGTTGACAACTGATTTAAAAAATAAAAGATCAATTTAAGTCAGTCAGCTAAGCAATAGTAGACCTGGGAGAGCTGGTCCAAAATTCTAGGTAAAGGTAAAAGCAAGAAAAAGGCAAAGTGAAGAGAAAGAGCAGGAATTGTGTATGGAATAAAAGTTTGGGTTTCTGGCTGCAATCCAAAGGCTGGCAATGGAGTCCTATCCAGACCATTTGTGGTCTGAAGTGAGAGTTAGACCTTTTGATAGAGATTGAGGGGGGATATTTGGAAGGCCAGCAGTCCATGTCGACATCAGCAATTACTATGCAGTCTTAAGCTCAGCACACTTGACAGATCAAACATTTTTTAAAACATTTTTTAAAGGTAAATTCACCACATCTGTATACATACGCTATGGGAAGTATCCTTGAATATGCAGACTTTCTCACTGATTTCTGCTGAGTGGTAGCATTGATCCCTTCCTTCTATTTTTCAAAATAATTTTATTTATCCATTTATTTTGTGTTTGGCTGTTTTGAGTCTTTGTTCCTGTGCAGGCTTTAGTCTAGGTGCGGTGAGGGGTGGCTGCTATCCACGTGTGCTGTGAGGGCTTCTCATTGCAATGGCTCCTCTTGTCATGGAGCATGGGCCCTAGGGCACCTGGACTCAGTAGTTGTGGCTCCCAGGCTCTAGAACACAGGCTCAATAGTAGTGGTGCAACGGCTTAGTTGCTCTTTGGCATGTGGTGTGTTTCCAGCCTAGGGATCAAACCCAGGTCTCCTGTGTTGGTAGGTAGATTCTTTACCACTGAGTTATCAGGGAAACCCCTTCCCTATAGTCTTACAAAGTTGAAATATCCTAATATTTAACAGGAAACTTAACAAAAGTAGAACTTGAGGGAATCATTTTAAAACATGACATAAAATAATCATATTTCATATGTGTTTGTGTGTGTACTTAGTAATTCACTCATGTCTAACTCATTATAACCCCACGGACTATAGCTTGCCAGGCACCTCAGTCCATGGGGATTCTCCAGGCAAGAATAATAAAATGGGTTGCCATGCCCTCCTTTAAAGGATCTTCCCAAGCCAGGGATCAAACACAGGTCACCCTCTTTGCAGGCAGATTCTTTACACTCTGAGCCACCATATTAGTGGACAGAAGAGAGGGAACACTATAACAGAAAAGGGGCACGTGAATTTAACAGGTAGTTTAAGAAACAAGAGATATATGTAGCTACTGCTAAGTCACTTCAGTCGTGTCTGACCCTGTGCGACCCCATAGACGGCAGCCCACCAGGCTCCGCCGTCCCTGGGATTCTCCAGGCAAGAACACCGGAGTGGGTTGCCATTTCCTTCTCCAATGCATGAAAGTGAAAAGTGAAGGTGAAGTCGCTCAGTTGTGTCCGACCCTCAGTGACCCCATGGACTGCAGCTTACCAAGCTCCTCCATCCATGGGATCCTCCAGGCAAGAGTACTGGAGTGGGGTGCCATTGCCTTCTCCAGAATATGTAGCTAGTAAGCATATTAAAAATCTCAAGTTTATTAACAAACACAAAGGATGAAAACTATAACTAGATGCCATTATGAATATATGCTAATATTTATTAAATATGTAATCTATAAGAACATGCTATGTAAAACTCTACATATATTAATACAGTTAATAAAACCATCTTATTTGGGTGGTTACTATTATACTATTATAATAATTTTTATAAAATTGAGACAAACAAAGGCTATGCATTTGTCCCTGGCAGTAGATTCTGAATCAAACTGACAAATATCTAATACACAGCAGAACTCAGTGCTGGAAATGCTACAGCAGAATGGAATGCTTGCAGATACCACAAGGTTAACTTGGTACAAATTTCCTACAGAGCAACTTCTCAGCAAAAATGAAAAGCTTTAAAATCCAGTAAATCTTTAAAATGTTCAACCTCTACAAATTTTTACTGAAGGAAAAAAGTCAGAGATCAGTGATGTTCAAGGAAGTTCACAGGAATATTACAAAGAGAGCACAATTTTATAACCAAATATTTCAATGTCAACCCACTCCAGTACTCTTGCCTAGAAAATCCCATGGATGGAGGAGCCTGGTGGGCTGCAGTCCATGGGATCACTAAGAGTCAGGCACGACTGAGCGACTTCACTTTCACTTTTCACTTTCATGCATTGGAGAAGGAAATGGCAACCCACTCCAGTGTTCTTGCCTGGAGAATCCCAGGGACGGCGGAGCCTGGTGGGCTGCTGTCTATGGAGTCGCACAGAGCTGGACACGACTGAAGTGACTTAGCAGCAGCAGCATTTTATAAAAGGTGTTTGGTTACAAACAATATGGTCCAGCCAGAAAGTAAAATGCTATTTTAAATCCTAATTTAAAGTAACTATCATAAGGATATAGGAGGTTTCCCTGGTGGCTCAGACGGTAAAAGTGTCTGTCTACAATGTGGGAGACCTGAGTTCAATTCCTGGGTTGGGAAGAAATCCCCTGGAGAAGGAAATGGCAATCCACTCCAGTACTGTTGCCTAGAAAATCCCATGTACAGAGGAGCCTCGTAGGCTACAGTCCATGGGGTCACAAAGAGTCAGACGCAACTGAGTGATAAGGATACAATAAGGTGGGGAAATGCCAATGATATAATGATATAAAAACAGTATTCCATGGAGGTGGTTCAAAATGGTAGCACTGGGAGATTCTGAACTCATATCCTCTCACTGACACTACAAATCTACAGTTACATATGGAGCAATTCCCTGTGGGAAGGACTTGAAAACTAGTTAAACATTTCCTCCACAACAAAGAATAAAGGGACCACATCAATATGCATAGGACAATATGCAGAGACAAGGTCTTGCCAAAAATTCCATCCTTGGTGTGGCACCTACTATTGAGAGGGATTAAAAGATACGAAGCTTCTTCAGGAGGAGGTGGATTTTACTCCATATTAGGCACTCCAACTCTTGATGAGCCCCTCAACGTCTAGGTTTGAAAACCAAAGGGGCTTGTGTCCGGGAGAACCATGGGCTAGAGTGTATGGAGAGTCTGCTCTTAAAAGGCTCACACAGACTCACTTGCGCTAGTTTAGTTCAGTCGCTCAGTCATGTCCAACTCTTTACAACCCCATGAACCGCAGCACGCCAGGCCTCCCTCTTCATCACCAACTCCCGGAGTCCACCCACACCCATGTCCATTGAGTCGGTTATGCCATCCAACCATCTCATCCTCTGTTGTCCCCTTCTTCTCAATCTTTCCCAGCATCAGGGTCTTTTCAAATGAGTCAGCTCTTCATATCAGGTGGCCAAAGTATTGAAGTTTCAGCTTCAGCATCAGTCCTTCCAATGAATATTCAGGACTCATTTCCTTTAGGATGGACTAGTTGGATCTCCTTGTAGTTCAAGGGACTCACAAGAGTCTTCTCCAACACCACAGTTCAAAAGCCTCAATTCTTTGGCACTCAGCTTTCTTTATAGTCCAACTCTCACATCCATATATGACTACTGGAAAAACCATAGCCTTGACTAGATGGACCTTTGTTGGCAAAGTAATGTCTCTGTTTTTCAATATGTTGTCTATGTTGGTCATAACTTTCCTTCCAAGGAGTAATTAATTCCGTCTTTTAATTTCATGGCTGCAATCACCATCTGCAGTGATTTTGGAGCTCAGAAAAATAAAATCAGCCACTGTTTCCACTATTTCACCATCTATTTGCCATGAAGTGATGGGACCGGATGCCATGATCTTCGTTTTCTTAGTGTTGAGCTTTAAGCCAACTTTCACTCTCTTTCACCTTCATCAAGAGGCTCTTTAGTTCTTCTTCACTTTCTGCCATAAGGGTGGTGTCATCTGCATAATCTGAGGTTATTCATATTTCTTCCAACAATCTTGATTCTAGCCTGTGCTTCCTCCAGCCCAGCATTTCTCATGATATACTCTGCACAGAAGTTAAATAAGCAGGGTAACTATATATGTACTCCTTTTCCTATTTGGAACCAGTCTGTTGTTCCATGTCCAGTTCTAACTGTTGCTTCCTGACCTGCATATAGGTTTCTCAAGAGGCAGGTCAGGTTGTCTGGTATTCCCATCTCTTGAAGAATTTTCCACAGCTTACTGTGATCCACATACTCAAAGGCTTACCCCAGGAACCACTGCAGAAGCAACAGTCTAAATAGCACCTAGAACATATGTGAAAGAGGTTCATTCATTCGTTGTAGAGCAACTGTTGGAGGAGCATGAATTTCTTGGGATTCTTTCCACAGACGGAAGCACTGGCAGGTACCATTTTTGCATTCTCCATCTTCCTTGCTAGTACTGCACTGGTGAGTACCATTTTGCCATTTCTATTGGTAGTGGACACATCCATCCCCCATTTTGTTGTTGCCCTCTCACCAAAATCAGCTGGGCATGCACAGCTCACACAGCAGACACCACCAGAGCACCTGGCTCTACAGGTCTGAAACTTTTTAAGAAACAATGTTGTATTTATATAATGTTATATACATATATATTTATTTAACATTTTACATATAATATTATATAAATACAACATTGTCTCAATTATTATATGGCTTCCCTGGTGGCTCAGTGGTAAAGAATCTGCCTGTAACATAAAAGGCCCAGCTTCAATCCCTGGATTGGGAAGACACCCCGGAGAAGGGAAAGGTTACCCACTCCAGTATTCTTGTCTGGAAAATTCCATAGACAGTGGAGCCTGGCAGGCTACAATCTATGGGGTTGCAAGAAGAACACAAAAAAGAAAATTAAAGGTCAATATCTCTGATGAACATAGATGCAAAAATCCCTCAACAAAATATTAGCAAATCAAGTGCAACAATGTATTAAAAGAATCTTATACCTTGATCAAGTGTGGTACACTATAGGAAATCAAGAATGGTTTAGTGAATTTGAGTCAATAAATGTAGTGCACCAGATTAACAAAATGAAGGCTAGAAATCATATGATCATCTCAATCAGATCAGATCAGATCATTTGCTCAGTCGTGTCCGACTCTCTGCGACCCCATGAACCGCAGCACGCCAGGCCTCCCTGTCCATCACCAGCTCTTGGAGGTCACCCAGACCCACATGATCGAGTCAGTGATGCCATCCAGCCATCTCATCCTCTGTCGTCCCCTTCTCCTCCTGACCCCAATCCCTCCCAGCATCAGAGTCTTCTCCAATGAGTCAACTCTTCGCATGAGGTAGCCAAAATACTGGAGTTTCAGCTTTAGCATCATTCCTTCCAAAGAAATTCCAGGGCTGATTTCCTTCAGAATGGACTGATTGGATCTTCTTGCAGTCCAAGGGACTCTCAAGAGTCTTCTCCAGCACCACAGTTCAAAAGCATCAATTCTTCGGCGCTCAGGCTTCTTCAAAGTCCAGCTCTCACATCCATACATGACCACAGGAAAGACCATAGCCTTGACTAGGCGAACCTTTGTTGGCAAAGTGATGTCTCTGCTTTTGAATATGCTATCTAGGTTGGTCATAACTTTCCTTCCAAGGAGTAAGCGTCTTTTCATTTCATGGCTGCAGTCACCATCTGTAGTGATTTTGGAGCCCCCCAAAATAAAGTCTGACACTGTTTCCACTGTTTCTCCATTTATTTCCCATGTAGTGATGGGACCAGATGCCATGATCTTCATTTTCTGAATGTTGAGCTTTAAGCCAACCTTTTCACTCTCCACTTTCACTTTCATCAAGAGGCTTTTTAGCCCCTCTTCATTTTCTGCCATAAGGGTGGTGTCATCCGCATATCTGAGGTTATTGATATTTCTCCCAGCAATCTTGATTCCAACTTGTGTTTCTTCCAGTCCAGCATTTCTCATGATGTACTCTGCATATAAGTTAAATAAACATGGTGACAATATACAGCCTTGATGTACTCCTTTTCCTATTTGGAACCAGTCTGTTGTTCCATGACCAGTTCTAACTGTTGCTTCCTGACCTGCATACAGATTTCTCAAGAGGCAGATCAGGTGGTCTGGTATTCCCATCTCTTTCAGAATTTTCCACAGTTTATTGTGATCCACACAGTCAAAGGCTTTGGCATAGTCAATAAAGCAGAAATAGATGTTTTTCTGGAATTCTCTTGCTTTTTCCATGATCCAGCGGATGTTGGCAATTTGATCTCTGGTTCCTCTGCCTTTTCTAAAACCAGCTTGAACATCAGGAAGTTCACGGTTCACATATTGCTGAAGCCTGGCTTGGAGAATTTTGAGCATTATTTTACTAGCATGTGATATGATCTCAATAGATGTATGAAAAAGCATTTGGAGAAATTTAGGAAAAAATTTCCATTTACAACAGCACCAAAAATAATTAAATATTTAAGAATAAATTTAGCCAAGGGAGGGTGAATGGATTGTACACTGAAAACTATAAAAGTTTGGTACAACAAATTGAGGAGGACAGAAATAAATGGGAGGATTTTTTGTGTTCATGGATAGAAAAATTAATATTATTAAAATTCCCTACTCCAAAGCACTCCATAAATTCAATGCAGTCCCTATCAAAAATTTAATAGTGTTTTTCACAAAAATAGAAAAAAAAAACAATTCTGAAATTTGTGTGGAATCACAAAATAACACAATTAGCAAAAAAAAATATTGAAAAAGCAAACTGGAGATATCGTGCTTCTTGATTTCAAATTATATTGCAAACTAGCATGATACTATCATAAAAGTAGATACAAAAATCAGTGGAACAGAATAGAGATCCAGAAATAAACACATGCATATACAGTCAATTAATTTACAACAAAGGAGACAAAAATAAAGAAAAGGGAAAGGACAGTCTCTTCACTAAATGATGTTGGGAAAACTGGACAGTGTATGTGGAAGACTGACTTTGGGTCACCATCTTACACCATACAAATAATTAACTCAAAATGGATTAAAGACTTGAATGTAAGACCAGAAGCATAAAACTCCTAGAAGAAACCATAGGTGGTAAGCTCCTTAACATCATTTTAAGTGATTTTGGGTTTTTTTTGCTGCAAAGGCAATAGGACTTCCCTGGTGGCTTAGATGGTAAAGAACCTGCCTGCAATGAAGGAGATCAGGGTTCAATCTCTGGGTCAGGAAGATCCCCTGGGGTAGGAAATGACAACCCACTCCAGTATGGTTGTCTGGAGAATTCTGTGGACAGAGGAGCCTGGTGGGCTACAGTCCATGGGATCACAAATAGTCAGACACGACCGAATGACTAACACACAACCAAAGGCAATAGCAACAAAACCAAAAATAAACCAATAGGACCATACTAAAAACAAACAAACAAAAACAACAACAACAAAAAACAAAAAACCTGTGCACAGCAAAGGAAAGTGTAGAAAACAAGTGTTTTTTGCTTAGTCATGTCCAACTCTTTGCAACTCCATGGACAGTAGCCCACCACTCTCCTCTGCCCATGGGATTTTCCAGCCAAGAATACTGGAGTGGGTTGCCATTTCCTTCTCCAGGGTATCTTCCTGATTCAGACTGAACCTAGGTCTCCCGCATTGCCGGCAGATTCTTTACCATCTGAGCCACCAGGGAAGGAAAGGAAGCCATCAACAAAATCAAAAGGCAGCTAGTGAATAGAAGATATTTGCAAAGTATATATTGATAAGGGATTAATATCTAAAATATATAAATAACTCATACAACTTAATGGCAAGATAGTCCAATTAAAAAATGGGCTGTGTATCTGAATAGACGTTTTTCCAAAATATAAAGATGTCCAACAGGCACATGGAAAGATGCTCAACATCACTACTTATCAGGGAAAAGCATGATAAGGACATATTACCTTATCACACTTGTCAGAAAGGACACTCTCAAAAGAACAAGAAATAATGTGTTGGTGAGGATGTACTGAAAGGAAATGTTCATGCAATATTGGTGAGAATTGAGAACAGTACAGAGGTTCTTCCAAAAATTAAAAGTAGCACTATCATATGATCTAGCAATTCTACTTCTCACTATTCACCCAAAGAAAATGAAAACTGAAAAAATAAATGCACTCATATGTTCACTGAAGCATTATTTATGATAGACGAGAAATGCAAAAAATCTAGTTGTCCAGAGACATATAAATGGATAAAGAAGATGTGGTATACACATATACAGTGCAATTATATTCAGTCATAAAACAAAATGAAATTTTGTCATTTGCAACAACATGGATGGACCTTGAGTGGATTATGCTAAGCAAAATAATTCAGAGAAAGACTAATGCCACATGATCTCACTTATTTGTGGAATATGGAAACACAACAAACAAAACAGATTTACAGGTACAGAGAACAAATGGTTGTTTGCCAGAGGAGAAGGGGTCCAGGGGTAGGTGAAATGGGGCAAAGGGATCATGTGGTACAGACTTCCAGGTATAAATAAATAAGTCATGGGGATGTATGATACAGCATGGGGATTAGAGTCAATAATATTGGGCCAATTTTAAAGTTGCTAAGAAAGAAAATGTTGAAAATTCTTGCAAGTAAAAAATTATAACTCTATATGGTGACACATAATAAATAGATTTATTATGGTTATCATTTCAGAACACATGCAAATGTCAAATCATCATGCTGTACATCTGAAACTGATACAATTCTATGTCAGTTACACCAACAAAGGAAAAAAAGTAAATACTAGAAAGTAAAATATGTTTAACCATGCTGAATCATTTTATACACTGAAAAGAATTTTAAAAATAAATTATTTTGTAGTTGCTCACTTAAAAATAGTATTTTAAAACCTTTAAAAACTATAAATATGAATTCTGATTTTACAAACTGTGTAATTATACACATACACTAACACACACAGACAAATATGGTAAAATATAAAGGAAAATAAACCAAAAATAATTAATAGAGAAGATCATTTAGTTGTTAGAAGGTATATTTTGGTTTTCTCCTTTTCTGCATAACTTTTGCAATTAGAATATTAATTTTGTTAAAAAAAAAAAAAAGGAGACTAATTTTTAATGTGTACATTTCATGTGTCTCAGATTTTGAGGCATGTAGAATCAGGTTGAGTCAACACTGTCACAAAATGACAGCTGTTACCTAACATAGGGTCTCACTTAAATTAATGACTAAATATCCTTCAGAGCAGATGTGTAAACAGGACCTTGATTAATGAATATGCTAACTGTTCCTCTTTACTACACACATTAACCTCTGTTTGGTATTTAATTGGCATACATCCTTATGAGAAAATTTATCATTTCCAGTCAAATCCTAAAGTTATAATTTCAGAACTTTTCTAACAATATTCTCCTGCCATCAAGAACTGTCTGAAATAAAGTTGACATCTAGTCTCCTGTTACGACCTGCATCTTCCATTGTTTGCCATCAGGTTTCCTGGAAAGACCTCAGGTAGATCCTGTTTAGGGAACGGTTCTTAGCCTAAAATGAGAATAAAGACAACCAGCCAGCAGGTTTGTGGGGTTTTTTTGCATTTTAATTTATTTATTTTTAATTGGAGAATAATTGCTTTACAATATTGTGTTGGTTTCTGCCATACATCAACATGAATCAACCATAGGTATAAGTATACAAAAATAGTATTTTGTAAAGCCTATTCCCTCCTCCCCGCCCTGGTGATTCCAGTATGAAGCTAAGACTGAGAGCTTCAAGTTTTGATCTTCTTAAAGACTTTATTTTCTTGGGCTCCAAAAATCATTGTGGATGGTGACTGCAGCCATGAAATTAAAAGAGGCTTGCTGCTTGGAAGAAAAGCTATGACCATCCTAGACAGCATATTAAAAAGCAGAGACATTACTTTGCCAACAAAGGTCCGTCTAGTCAAAGCTATGGTTTTTCCAGTAGTCATGTATGGGTGTGAGAGTTGAATTATAAAGAAAGCTGAGCACTGAAGAATTGATGCTTTTGAACTGTGGTGTTGGAGATGACTCTTGAGAGTCCCTTGGACTGCAAGGAGAACCAACCAGTCCATCCTAAAGGAAATCAGTCCTGAATATTTATTGGAAGGACTGATGCTGAAGCTGAAACTCCAATACTTTGGCCACCTGATGCGAAGAACTGACTGATTGGAAAAGACTCAATCATTGGAAAGATTGAAGGGAGGAGGAGACAGTGATGACAGAAGATGATGTGGTTGGATGGCATCTCTGACTTGATGGACATGTGTCTGAGCAAGTTCTGGGAGTTGGTGATGGACAGGGAAGCCTGGCGTGCTGCAGTCGATGGGGTTGCAAAGAGTCAGACACAACTGAGCAACTGAACTGAACTGAAAAGTAAGGACAATCTCAATATAGTCAGTCCTCCATTTTTTTGGGGTTCTACATTGCTTGATTTAACTAACGTGCGACCAAAAATATTCTAAAAAAAAGTCAGAAAGTTAAAAAAAATGCAGCACTTCAATTTGACACATGCTGGCAACTAGTTACATAGCATTTACATTTTATTTACAAGTATTTACATAGCATTTACATT
This sequence comes from Tragelaphus eurycerus, assembly GCA_935064755.1. NCBI lineage: Eukaryota > Metazoa > Chordata > Mammalia > Artiodactyla > Bovidae > Tragelaphus > Tragelaphus eurycerus. The sequence goes on from CAKXYN010000001.1 coordinate 42,765,108, forward strand.
GTATTAGGTATTATAAGTAATCTAGAGATTATTTAACGTACATCGGACAATGTGCTTAGGTTATATGCGAATACTACACCATTTTATATAGAGGCCTTGATGTGCAGATGTTGGTGTTCACCAGGGTCTGTAACCAACTCCCTGCAAATACCAGAGACTGCTGCATTTTCTTCTGAGAACTCTTTTCCATTCTATTCCATTAGGGTAAATCTGAGCCTCCTTAGCAGTATCAGGGACACCTATCAAACGAAGTTAAAAGATGCTATTGCCATCAATCCAAATAAATTCATAAAAGTTAGCAAGAAAATGAACCATTTCCCACTCTAGGCTTTTCATGCCACAGATATGGTAACATGCAGGAGATGTAAGGCAAAGAGCAACCATGAACTACTGATACTTCATTGTTTACCACAATGCTATTAGGAGAGAGGATGGGCAAATACTGTGCACAACACCCCCCTAAGCACACAGCTTTATTAAAACTACGTTATTCCCCTCCCCTCTCCCAAACCCTTACCCAACAGATCTCACTCATGTCATCTACTCTCGGTCATCTAATTCTTTATATTATTTGTGCTTTTGTGTCTGACTCTTGGTGCCCTGTGGACTATAGCCCACCAAGCTCCTCTGTCCATGGGGTTCTCCAGGCAAGAATACTGGAATGGGTTGCCACTTCCTCCTTCAGATTTATTCCCTAAATCATTTAAATTGCTCCAAGTGAAGTTAATAGGAATGTTGCTTCAGACTTTAAAGAAGTTCATTTCATTAGCTAGTGACTTGTTTTATCTTGGCTAATGTCACCAGTTTATCTTATGTTGTTTCTATTAAGGACAATTGTTGTTATCGTTCAATGGCTCAGTTGTTTCCGACTCTTTGCAACTCAATGGAATGCCGCGTGCCAGGATCCCCTGTCTTTTACTATCTCCTAGAGCTTGTTCAAACTCATGTCCATTAAGTCGGTGATGCCATTCAACCATCTCGTCCTCTGTCCCCAGTTTCTCCTCCTGCCTTCAATCTTTCCTAGCATCAGGGTCTTTTCTAATGAGTCAGCTCTTTGAATCAGGTGGCCAAAGAATTGGAGCTTCAGCTTCAGCATCAGTCTTTCCAATGAATATTCAGGGTTAGTTTCCTTTAGGATTGACTGGTTTGATCTCCTTGCAGTCCAAGGGACTCTCAAGAGTCTTCTCCAATATCACAGGTCAAAAGCATCCATTCTTCAGAGCTCAGTCTTTTTTATGGTCCAAATCTCACATCCATACATGACTACTGGAAAAACCACAACTTTGATTAGATGGACATTTGTCAGAAAAGTAATGTCTCTGCTTTTTAATACACTGTCTAGGTTTGTCATAGCTTTTCTTCCAAGGAGCAAGCCTCTCTTAATTTCATGGCTGCAGTCACCATCTGCAGTGATTTTGGAGCCCAAGAAAATAAAATTTGTCACTATTTGTATGGTTTTCCCATCTATTTGCCATGAAGTGATGGGACTGGATGCCACGATCTTTGTTTTTTGAATGTTGAGTTTTAAGCCAGCTTTTTCACTCTCCTCTTTCACTTTCATCAAGAGGCTCTTTAGTTCTTTTTCACTTTCCGCCATAAGGGTGGTATCGTCTGCATATCTGAGGTTATTGGTATTTCTCCTGGCAATCTTGATTACAGTTTGTGCTTCATCCAGCCCGGCATTTCACATTATGTACTCTGCATATAAGTTAAATAAGTAGGGTGACAATATATAGCCTTGATGTACTCCTTTCCCAATTTGGAACCAGTCCATTGCTCCATGTCTGGTTCTAACTGTTGCTTGTTGATGTGCATACAAATTTCTCAGGAGGCAGGTGAGGCAACCTGATATTCTCATCTGTTTAAGAATTTTCCACTGTGTTGTGATTCGCATAGTCAAAGGCTTTAGCGTAGTCAAAGAAGCAGATGTTTTTCTGGAATTCTCTTGTTTTTTCTATGATCCAATGATTGTTGGCAATTTGATCTCTTGTTCCTTTGAGAGGCAATTTGGAGGAACCAGTGATTAAATTAAGGACATGGAAACTCAGAATGTCTTCATATACATGTGTGTCCATGTAAGTATACCTTTGTTTGATTGGAAAAAAAAAAAGCCTTTTCATTTATACATATTTGGAGTTAATTCTTAACTTAGAAATCCTTTTCTTTTTTCTCCAAATAATACCAACTCCCTGCCTAAGCAATATTGTCTCTTGTCTACTTCAGTTGGTCATTAAACGGAAAGAGGGCCTGAATATCATGTGTGTGCATGCTAAGTCACTTTAGTTGTACCCAGCTCTTTGCAACCCTATGGACTGTAGCCCTCCAGACTCCTCTCTCCAGGGATTCACCAGGCAAAAATACTGGAGTGGATTGTCATGCTCTCCTCCAAGGAATCTTCCCAACCCAGGGATCGAACCTGTGTCTCCTGGGGGTCCTGTATTACAGGCAGATTCTTCAATGCTGAGCATTGGAGAAGCCCTGAATAGCTTGTAGACAGTGGTAAATTTTGGCAATGGTTAATGCTCTAAAATGTGAGTGATTGCTTCTGTAGCAACCCAGACCAGGTGTTGACGCTCAGCTAAATCTTCCCTTTTTTAAAAAAAGTATGATATTCTAAACTCAGCAAATGTGCACCTACTTAATATAGCAATTCTCAAGCATTTAAATGCTATGCAATTTCTCAAAAATGAAATGTCTTTGAACTGGAATAATATCCCTTCCATAACCTGAACTCTTTCATTAGTTATTTTTCAACAATACTCTTAATTTTTTTCCTTCAAATTAAGCAAAGTTATTTTGAGAATCAAATGAAAGAAAAGTAATTATGACTATGCTTCTGTTTGTATTATTTGTGGAAAAGGATGTATTTTGAAAGAAAGTATTGGCAAATGTATCTAGAGCTTAAATTAACTTAAGGAAAGCCTAGTAAAATAAATTAGGCAAGCTTAAAAGAAATTATTGCATTATGTCTTTTCTACCACACTCCTCATTTTTTTGTTTTCACGGGGATCTAAGGATAGGGGAGAATTCAGAATACATTAGCTGGAACAGAAAGAGGAGCAAAAGTGAGAGAGCATGGAATTTGGAAAAAATAAAAGGAAGATGTGCTTAGGAAGGAATGGAAAGAATGGAAAATACTGACTGTCACAATTTCCAGGATCTCACTTCTTGGTTATGCCCACTGGAATTTTGGATGTTTCAAATTTAAACACATTATTAGGATGACAAGAGGTTTTGTGACTGTGGAATAATCACACCATGAGAATCAGGTAAAGCTCAGTCCCATCCTAATTCAGAGAAAAGCTTTTACTCAGGTTGTATAAATTCTAATAGTATAGCAATTCCCAAGTCTCTGCCAAGAAATTTATCATCTTCAAACTTCAGTCATTGACCTCCTTCCTGGGGGTAATGGAGAAGGTGCAATGCATTTTAGGAGAGACAACTTGAGTCTTCCATCTTAATATTCTTTCCTGGACAGTCTGTGTACTCCAGTATACAAAAGGGTTCATTATAAGAAGCCTTGACAAACTCCCAAATCTCTAAAATTTAGATTTTATATGCCAGAAATTGAAGCAGAAATTATACATTTTTATACCAATGGCACCCCACTCCAGTACTTTTGCCTGGACAATCCCATGGACGGTGGAGCCCGGTAGGCTGCAGTCCATGGGGTCGCTCGGAGTCAGACACGACCAAGCGACTTCACTTCCACTTTTTACTTTCATGCATTGGAGAAGGAAATGGCAACCCACTCCAGTGTTCTTGCCTGGAGAATCCCTGGGACGGGGGAGCCTGGTAGGCTGCTGTCTATGGGGTCACACAGAGTCGGACACGACTGAAGTGACTTAGCATAGCATAGCATAGCATACCACTAAGAGAGTCGTTTAAAGTGAGATATAACTGAGACCAATATCTGTAGGAATGTTTACTTAAAAAAGATATTTTCATTACGATTGATTAACAAATACTACTATAGCATATAGGGCTTCACAGGTGGAGCTGTGGTAAAGAGTCTTCTTGCCAATGCAGGAGATATAAGAGATGTGGGTTTAATCCCTGGATCGGGAAGATCCCCTGGAGGAGGGCATGGCAACCCACTTGAGTATTCTTGCCTGGGAAATCTCATGGACAGAGGAGCCTGGTGGGCTACAGTGTATGGGGTCACAAAGGACACGACTGAGCTTTGAGAACACACACTCATATACCATGTAAGTACCAAGTACTATTCCAACTTTTACAAATACCAAAAAAAACCTCGTATTAATTCTACCTGATAGATAATATTATTACCAAACCAACTTTTTCTAAGGAGAAAACTGAAGCAGAGATAGTCTTAAGTGACTTGTCCAGGGGTACACAGTTATTAGGGATGGAGTCAAGGTAAAATTCAAGGGCCCTGGGGACAGGGACTGGGCACTCTGCCACGTAACCTTTAACTTACAGATGAAAGGAAGGTTTTTTGGCCAATGCATGGGCATGAGAAGACCTCCTGCCCCAGAGAGGTCTGGATTGGGCTGAGAGGAGGGTCACAAATTTAAAGTTTTCTGTTTAGTTTACAATTTAACATTCATAGTAGGTGAAAATCAGACACAAATCAGAAGATTAAGTGAAATAACTGAAAATGAAATTTTGGAAAAAAAATGAAAGTATTCACAACTATTCTTGGAATACATGTTCCTGGATCCTGTGGATGTGTGAGTTGGACTATAACAACTATAGACTTAGCTTTTAAAATCCTCATTTTACGCTAAGATTAAATAAGGACTTACTATATGCTTGTTTAGTTCAGTCACTCAGGCATGTCTGACTCTTTGTGGCCCCATGGACTGCAGCATACCAGGCTTCCCTATCCATCACCAACTCCCAGAGCTTGCTCAAACTCATGTCCAAAGAGTTGGTAATCCCATCCCCTTCTCCTCCTGCTTTCAATCTTTCCCAGAGTCAGAGTCTTTTCCAATGAGTCAGTTCTTCACATCAGGTGGCCAAAGTATGGAGTTTCAGCTTCCGCATCATTCCTTCCAATGAATATTCAGGACTGATTTCCTTTAGAAAGGAATAGTTGGATCTCCTTGCAGTCCAAGGGACTCTCAAGAGTCTTCCCTAACATCACAGTTCAAAAGCATCAATTCTTTGGTGCTCAGCTTTCATTATAGCCCAGCTCACACATCCACACATGACTACTGGAAATGCCGTAGCTTTGACTAGACAGATCTTTGATGGCAAAGTAATGTCTCTGTATTTTAGTATGCTGTCTAGGATGGTCATAGCTTTTCTTCCAAAAAGCAAGCATCTTTTAATTTCATGGCTGTAGTCACCATCGGCAGTGATTTTGGAACCCAAGAAAATAAAATCTGTCACTGTTTTTCATTGTTTTCCCATCTACTTGCCATTAAGTGATGGGGCCAGATGCCATGATCTTTGTTTTTTGAACGTTGAGTTTTAAGCCAGCTTTTTCACTCTCCCCTGTCACTTTCATCAAAAGGCTCTTCAGTTTCTCTTTGCCTTCTGCCATAAGGGTGGTGTCATCTGCATATCTGAGGTTATTAATATTTCTCCTGGCAGTCTTGATTCCACCTTGTGCTTCATTCAGCCCGGCGTTTCACATGATGTACTATGTGCTAGGTACTTGTCAAAGTTACTTAACTCATAACTTATAAACTGCTCATAACAAATCCTACAAGGTAGGTGATATTACTATTCTCATGAGGAAAGTAAAGAAGAGAAATGTTAATTAACCCTTAGCAAGTGTGTTAGAGATGCTTGTTTTAAGTGGGTGACTTGGACTAGGGGTACTGGTCATGGAGACAGAGGACATGAGTAAATCTGAGATACAAACTTTGGAACTTGAACCCACTTAGTACTTTCATCACTTTAAGGTGAGCATGTTAATGTAAAACAAGCCTAATTTGTTGCTGTTTCTTGTAACAGGCTTTTCCTTTACTATTTACAAATATGTTCTGACATCTGTAAAGGGGCTTTCAATTTACAAAGCACATTCTTCTCAACCACGATTATGAGCAATTATAACCCTTGTATTGCATACTCACCATGTATTAGAGGTGGGGATTCTCTAGCTTGAAGATGTTAGGTCCGAAGAACTACAGAGATGTGTGTGTTCTGACTTACTCTCTCAAATGTCTTCTTAAGAAAATAATGCTATTTTGTCTTCTATTTTACAGATGGGGACTCTCAGGCTTAAGAAGGCTGGTGGTTAATAGTAGCTTCTAGGCCTGGGTTTGTTCCTAACACTACAATTGCCCCAGCCAAGTGTGGAATCTGGTCTGAAAAAGTTGAGAAAGGTCTTTAAAGATACAGGAACTCTTCCTTCAGGGCCCTTGAATTACCCAGATTGTCTGCATTTATAGTCAGAGCCTCCTTCCTAAAGGGACTCACACGTTACTAAGCTGTATAAAATGCATTCACATATACTTTCACACTCATACATACATGTGTATTATCTCTATGGAAATATATAGGAATATGAAATGTTCTCATGTTAAACACAAGGTAAAAATGAATATGAAATATATATTTGAATATGAACATATAAATGTATACATGTGGTCCCTAAGCAACACCCAACAAAAGAATACTGTTTCCTAATGTAACTAGTGTCCCTAGCTATTATTCTATAACCAAGTCTGCAATTCATAGCACTATGCAAAACCCAAAGGAAACCTTAGGACTGTCTCCTTTTGCAATTTATAAAAGTAGAAACCTATTCCCTGCATGCTGAGCCATAAGCCACAATAAAAAAAAAAAAAAAAAAAGAGGGACTAGAAGGCAATGGCACCCCACTCCAGTACTCTTGCCTGGAAAATCCCATGGATGGAGGAGCCTGGTGGGCTGCAGTCCATGGGGTCGCTAAGAGTCAGACACGACTGAGCAACTTCACTTTCACTTTTTCGCTTTCATGCATTGGAGAAGGAAATGGCAACCCACTCCAGTTTTCTTGCCTGGAGAATCCCAGGGGCAGGAGAGCCCGGTGGGCTGACGTCTATGGGGTCACGCAGAGTCGGACACGACTGAAGTGACTTAGCAGCAGCAGCAAATATTAGGCTTCCCAGGAGGCACACTGGTAAAGAATCCACCTGCCAGTGCAGGAGACATAAGAGACACTGGTTCGATCCCTGGGTTGGGAAGATCCCTTGGAGAAGGGAATGGCTACCCACTCCAGTATTCTTGCCTGAAAAATTGCATGGACAGAGGAGACTGGCAGGCTGCAATCCACAGGGTCACAAAGAATCTGACATGACTGAGCAACTGAAAATAGCACACAGCAAATTATCCTTCAAAAACATGGCATATCTGTTAGCTACGAGCAAGCAAACATGTAAAAATAGAGAAATAAACATATAGCCACTCATATTTCTCTAGTGACTGAACAGAGAAATCTGTGCCTGGAGATGGGTACTGATTTTCATCAATGAAAAGCAACCATGAGCTCTCTCTCCCTTAACAGAATAACTCTTAAAAATCTATCACTAATCAGTCCAGACATTGCCTAGTTTGCAATGCTCTGCATAGAGTGGCAAATATTTATATAAGCCATCACTGAAAAATCTGGGAGACTTGTCAGTCTAAATGGAGTGATTCATCTGTAAGATAAATAATCACTGATAAGGAACTTGAAATTCTATCCCTTATAATAATTCAAAAAATGGGAAAAGTAATTAATTAAGTTTTTCATAAATTTTTTTGGTTTGCATATAAAATGTCAGGTTCAGTTCTAAGAATTAGGGAAAGATGAACAAGGCAGGTATTGATCTTGTGGTAGGGAGAATTCAAAGATGATCCCTGGTCCCTGATGACTCATGCACTTGTATAAATGTCCTCCTAATAGTAGGTGAGACCTGGAAATATGTGATGATATCATTCCTGTCATTAGATTAATAATCAGTTGACTTTTGAGTTCATCAAAAGGGAGATAATACTGGCTGGGCTGACTTAATTTTGTGAGTCCTTAAAAGAAGCCAAAGCTGTAGAAAGACTTTCTGCTAGCCAGAAGGAAGAAAGCAAATAGCTCCCATGTACCTAGGGAGAGGGCAGCCTCTGAGAGCTGAAGACCTCAGTACAATAGCAACAAGGAATTGATGTTTGTCGATATCTTCAACAAGTATGGAAGACAATCCTGAGCCTCAGCTTAGAGTGACCTACCTGCTGCTACCAGCACCTTGATTTTTAGACTTCTGAGACCATGAAAAGAATATCCACCTAAGCCATGTCTGGACCCCTCATTCATGAGAACATCACAATAATAAATGTATGTCAGTTTAAACCACCAAGTTTAGAGCTATTTGTTACACAGCAATAGAAAACTAATACAGGTTTTTTGTAGGACAAATGACAAAATTCTTCAGCCTCAAAATATTTTCCCTTTCTTTTGTAATTCCCTAACCTTTCATGCCTGATATTGTATTTCTCTGCCTCTGTAAGTAATGTGTTAGGAAGGTGAATAGAAAAAGGTAAGCTAAAGAAAGGGGAAAAAATATATGAACTCATCAAAGCATATGCTAGACAAAAGGAAATGGAGTCAGTAACCTCATTTTCCCCAGGATGATGAGCCCTACTACCATGGTGATCGATAACATTAGCTTCAAAGCCATCAACTGAAGAAATGCAAAATTATGGGGTAACAGACAAGACCATCAGAAACACTGGTTCCTCCCCACACAAATGGGTTCCAAATAAATGAAATGACCATCTTTCAGGACAGTTATAGCAGAAACAGAACATAGCAGGTAAATACCCCTGGCAAAAAGGCAAAAGGAAGTTCAGGCCGAGGAATGCATACTTCATCTTCCTCTGAAAAGTAGTTTGACATCGATGTATACATTTAACATAGGAAACTAATTGGCACCAAATATAAGAAGCAATTTTTACTTCTTATTTTTATTTTACAAGAGTTTTTTTTTTTTTCTCTTTCAAATAGCCCTTTTAACTTGGAACCTCACACAACACAGACTTCAGCTGCTGCTGCATCTAGATTTTCATTAAAACACACATGCTGTATGCAGTATTTTGATGTTGGAAGTGCTTGATATGTTAATGGCCTCGCTTTCTACTTGTGAACTTCACATCATTCTTATTTGGTGGGCGTGATGAACGAAAAAAGTGTGGTTGGTGGGAGGACAGAATGCCCTTCACTGAACAAAGGCGAATGCTTCTAAACAGGCTATTATCTGTTCACTCAGCCATAGTCAGAGAACCTATATATAGAATTATAGTTGACTTCTGGAAGAGTGCTAAGTCACTTCAGTTGTGTTCGACTCTGTGTGACCCCATAGACGGCAGCCCACCAGGCCTCCCCGTCCCTGGGATTCTCCAGGCAAGAACACTGGAGTGGGTTGCCATTTCCCTCTCCAATGCATGAAAGTGAAAAGAGAAAGTGAAGTCGCTCAGTCATGTCTAACTCTTAGCGACCCCATGGACTGCAGCCTACCAGGCTCCTCCGTCCGTGGGATTTTCCAGGCAAGAGTACTGGAGTGGGGTGCCATTGCCTTCTACCATTGCCTTCTGGAAGAGTAATCCTCTATTAAGAAACTCACTTGGCCCTTTTTTTTCCCATTGGTTCTAAAATTCACTCGAATCTCAAATTCCTTAGGAGGAGATCATGAACTCCTTTCTACTTAAAATCTCTATGACAGAAACACACAACACCTAAATAAAAAGGGAACTGAAGCTCCACTGTGATGATCATTCAAAAGCTAATCTCAGATCCCCAGGCTCTTGTAAAATAAAACCCTTTCTCAGTAGATATCGCCTATCTTCAGAATCTCTTTGAACATTGATTTTAAAAAACACCCAAAGACAACTGGTTCAGAAAAAAGATATTAGCCACTGAACAATAGTTCTGATATAAGTGTAATTAAAAACCGAACCTAGTGTCTTTTGTTGCTAATCATTATAGCCATGAAATATATATGTTCCTGCCTGTGATTATCAAGTCTTAACATTTTTTTCTGAAAGTGCAACATTGGAAGAAACCTGTGCTGAGAGATTTGAGAAGATACAAAATGCAAATGAACACATGAATGGATAAGTATGCAAAAATAACATATTCCTTGCCTTCCAGGAACTCATAATCTATTGAGACAAAGACATAACTGAAGAACTCTGATACTCAGCTGTCCCTGGTTGGTGCTACAGAAACACTGTTTGAAAAAGAGCACAATAGAAAAACAAAGGGGTTCCAACTGCAGAAACCAAAAAGATTTCTTGGAAGAGGTTAGAACTAAGTTTCTTTTTTTAAGGCAAGGTATTCTACTCTAGAATTTAGATGATTGTTAATACCTGCCTTTCATGTCAGCCATGTGTCTGATCCTATGCTTGGTGCTTTACTTTTTAAAAGTTTTTATTTTGAGATAATTGCAGATTAACAATTGTAAGAAATAACATGGAGACACTGTGTACCCTTCACTCAGTTATCATAATGGTAACATCTTGCATAAGTATAGCATAGTATTAAGGCAAAAAGTCAACACTGACCTTACTTCAGACCTTAATTCACCAGCTATACATGCACTCGTGTGTATGTGTATGTTATTTACTTCCGTGTAACTTTATAACATGGGTAAATTTATGTGACCATCACCATCAAGATATAAAATGTTCATTTTTTGGTGCATGTTCACATTGATATTTACAGATGACATTAATTGAGTTCTTACCATGTACCATCCTCAGCACTAGGTGTTTGCATTCACTGGTCATTTAATTGTTTCGTATGGAATAAATGGCAAAGACATCCACTGTTTTTATAATCGGCCTTTTCAGGTAACATTACTCTGATAGTTCTCTGGATAACCACTCTTGTCCACTGTTAGTCTCTGTGGCCTCTACCAACTCCTAACTGTAGGTTCAAGGTTGAACACAAAAGTCAGATTTGTTTGTCCTGACCATGTGATAGGCACACAACTTAACTGAACTTAATAAGACTTCCGTAGGTATTTATGCAAGTCTTTACTTTTTCACAGGACTCAACCTAAAATGTTGTAGATGTGGAGATACTGCAGCCATCTCAATACTTCATGGACACTGACAATGATAGTAACATGGAGAGTGGGGTTGATACCTTGAAAGAGTATACATTCTAATGGTGTTGTTCAAAATCCTAAAAGCAGAAAGGACCTGGCGACAGGCTATCCTTTCCTTTTTTAGTTAATTAAGCCATCTTCCTATTTTCCTTAAGCCAATCAAAATGAGGTTTTCAGTCACTTGAAGTGAAAGCTATAAAGGTACTCCTGATATAAAGGTACTCTTATTATACACATATTTCAATGAGAAAACTGAGCTACAGAGATCTCAAAATAGTTTGCTATTTTAATAAAACAGGAATAAATGAAATAGTACTGAATGGAACCAAGATTGAAATTAGACAGCATGAGTCCAGATGCTATACTCTACAGGCTATGTTATTATGGCACGTCATTTGGTCCAGTCAACAAGGGGTTAGACTCCTTTTTGATGAGGAAATAGATCTGAGATGTTTGGAAGATAATTGTAATCATTTGCTACATTAAAATAGTATTTCAAAATTACTGACTTATCATTTTATTTACTCATGATTCTTTACACCTGCATTTTGGACCCACACAGCAGGGAAAAAAATCTTCATCTTTTCTCTCCTGAGGGTCTCTCATGTGGCTGCAGTTAGGTAGCAGGTAGTTTGAGTAGTGATTGGTATGGGAGGCATTAACCAGGATGGCCCATCTAGGATGCCTGGTCACTCAACCTTACAGGTAAGCAGAGTGACTGGCAGTAGAAGAGTCTCCAGCAGCAACAGAGGGGTGGCAAGCAAGTGCTTTTCAAGCTTCTGCTTGTAACACATTTGCTTATGTCCCATGGTCCAAAGCAGGTCTGGTGGCCAAGTCTTCTGCACCATGTCATATACAAGAGAAATGGGTGACTAGGCATAAGGAATAAGGACAGGAAGGTGTTCAGTAAGATTAAATACAGCGAAACATCAGGAAGGCAACGTTATGGGGAGACGACGATGCTGAAGGTTTCAGGAAGAAAGTGAGTCCAATGGGTCTCACAGTAGTGGTTGAACAGGGAAGAGGAGAGGAGGAAAGAAGGTGGGTAGCTAAGAGAAAAATTCCTTTGGTTACCTTGTAAGGCTGCTTTCATTTCCTGAAGTCTTGCAGGGTGCAGTACAGAATGAATGAGAAGGACTGGCCCAGGAACAGCTTATAAAACACTCAGAAGATACATTGTAGAAGGTTAGGAGCCTTATACCTTTCAATCAGAGGAAACAATAGATTACTTGGGCAATGTGGCATCTCAAACTCTGAATTTTAACATGTTTTAATTAATTGCCTTTTCAGTTGCTCTGCTCTACTGCTATCATGAAGGACTTACATTTCTTGTTAATAGATTTTTTAAATACCTTTCAAATTTAAAAAAATGAATACAAGTACTCTGAAATTATGAATATGTTTTAAATCACATGTTAAAGCCATCTATGTCTACATTAAATATAAAATGTTATAGATATTTTCTATCTCTGGTCATCTCTAGAATTACCACAAATGCAATTATGCAACTGCTAATAATTATAATCTTGGTTATTTAGCTGAGAGGCATATAAATTTTATAAGGCAATAAATCTTATTAAATGTTCCCTGGAGTATCAATTGATTCATTAACTTATAATAAATGCTTTTAAAATGCAAATTAAATAATAACTGGAAACACCTCAGTTAAATGCCACCAGGATATCTATTATATACTTCTAGTAGAAATCTGCATTTTCTCTTCCTTTTAAAGCAGTGTATTCATAAACAGTCAATAAGATGGTTGCTATGGTGGGGGAATATTTTGGAGGTGTGAAGATGTGAAGAGGAGGGCTTGGTGAATTAAATTCTTACTTAAAATAATCAATCAAATCATTCAAATCAGAATCTATTTTTAGGAGTAATTCTTTGTACAGTCACTCTGAAAAGCTACTTGGCAATATATCAAAGGTGTCTTGTCCTTCTACTCAACCACTTGACTTCAAGGAAACTATTTAAGAAAATAATCAGAAAGCCATTCAAAGATATAGGTGTAAAGATATTCATCTCAGTAACATTCTAAATGTGTGACAATGTCTAAATCAATTTGGTATTTTCATTTGATGAAACATTATTCAGAAATTTCCACTGGTATTTCTAAAAGATAGCTAATTACATGGGGGGAATGCATATAACATATAACTAATGGCTGTTGTTATAATATTATTTTTTTCTGAAAAGATGTAAAACCATATGTCCAGCTTCATTCCAATTTTATATAAAAATATACTTCTATAGACAAACAGACCAAAGGAAGTTCATTCAGTAATGTGAGGTTATAGCTGTACAATAGTATACATTAATAATGATATTTAATTCAGCTCCTTTTAGAACTTTTGTGGCAATTTTTAAATTTTAAAAAAGCCTGGAAAATCTATTGGATTTCTAATTCAGAGAAATAAACATGTTACTTAAAGAAAAGAGAAAGAAAGAGAGAAGCAACCTTAATTGAGCATAATAATGCCTTCAGATTGTAATAAAGAATATTCCAGTTGATGACAGAAACTTACAATCATTGAAACTAAAAGAAGGTAACCCAATCTCATAATAAGAATGAAAGCTGACAAGTAAGAGAGTAACTATTGCCAAATTTAAAAATAAGCCCCCAAGTCTAGATTTTGAAATATTTACTTATCAGGTAGATTGAAACTAGACTACAGCTTTTGAAACATTTAGGGATTATTGCCACTGGAATCACTATATAAAGTATGGAAATAATCTATTTAAGCATGACTGTCACTCTGATTTCAGTATTTTATTACTATCATTCATTTTCAACCCTTTATTCCCATAGATTTTATGTGTTCCATAAGTATATTTTTTGTTCCAAAGTTAATATAGTGATTAGATTTCAAAAGGTACTTACACCAAAGTCCCTGTAAATTTGATTTTCCAAAGCATAAATAAATGTCGATAACTCCCATATGTCTAAAGAGGGAGCTATTGACTAAGAATGGCTGGAATATGTCAAATTGAATAAAGATATTTCTCAATTCACAAAGAAACCCTTGTACGTATTACTAACTGAATCTGACACTATTGATACCTGATTAAAAAAATAAATTACTTTATGAATCAATTTCAGCACTATAAACTTGAAATATTGCATTTTCATTGACATCATTTTCCTTGATTTAACAGCTGCTCATTCCTACTAGTACCAAATATCCTTCCATTTTTGACAAGTACTGTTCTTTTAAGGGTTCTATATTGAGCATTATATTTTAAGGGTTCTTTATTAAACATTATGTAATTACCACATCTCTATCATAATCTTTACAATGTTCATAAGTGACCAAGTTGTCAATATGGTTAACCTTTGAAAGTGGGACCAGAAACTTGGCCTTTGGAGGAATCATGATTGTTTTAATTAAACTGTTCAATAATTTTGAATTGCAATGGATCATAATACTCTAAATGAGAAACTTGGTACTAAAAAATCCTGATTGTTTAATAACAATTTCTGAAACACCAGTTATCCATAAAATTTGTAGATACTTTTTGAAATAAAGATGGCCAATTTCAGGAACTAGTTATTCCAACCTAGTGATTCACAAGTAGCGGTAACATCTCTGATATATCCTCATTATGGAACATAATCAAGGCAGTTTCTGCCACACACAATCCCGAATGCTAAAAAAGCATTCAGAGAGCAATGCCAAGCACAACACAGTATGTATTTCTAAAACTTGGTTCAAACATTGTCAATGGATTTGCATGTGATGTTCAACTGAAGACAACTAATTTATGAATATGAATCAACTGACATCTTTTTTTTCATCAACAAAATTAAGTGTCTTGATGGATCTTTCCTGGTAAATTGCTAATACTTTAGTGATGAGGACATTTTCGTAAAATGGTTATGACCATGACATAAGATATGGATCATACCTGTGTCCCTCCTGTCTACTTTGGAAGATCTATAGGATGTGACCTGTCAGTTCAGTTCAGTCACTCAGTCATGTCCGACTCTTTGCGACCCCATGGACTGCAGCACATCAGGCCTCCCTGTCCATCGCCAACTCCTGGAGTTTACTCAAACTCATGTCCATTGAGTTAGTGATGCCATCCAACCATCTCATCCTCTGTCATCCTCTTCTCCTTCTGCCTTCAATCTTTCCCAGCATCAGGGTCTTTTCAAATGAGTCACTTCTTTGCACCAGGTGGCCAAAGTATTGCAGTTTCAGCTTCAGCATTGAAAGGAATATTCACTCCTTCCAATGAATATTCAGGACTGATTTCCTTTAGGAAGGACTGGTTGGATCTCCTTGCAATTCAAGGGATTTTCAACAGTCTTCTCCAACACCACAGTTCAAAAGCATCAGTTCTTCGGCACTCAGCTTTGTTTATGGTCCAACTCTCACATCCATACATGACTACTGGAAATGCCATAAGTTTGACTAGATGGACCTTTGTTAGCAAAGTGATGTCTCTGTTTTTTAATATGCTGTCTAGGTTGGTCATAACTTTCCTTCCAAGGAGTAAGCGTCTTTTAATTTCATGGCTGCAGTCACCATCTGTAGTGATTTTGAAGCCCCCCAAAATAAAGTCTGTCACCCTTTCCACTGTTTCCCCATCTATTTGCCATGAAGTGATAGGACCAGATGCCATGATCTTCGTTTTCTGAATGTTGAGCTTTAAGTCAACTTTTTCTCTCTCCTCTTTCACTTTCATCAAGAGGCTCTTTAGTTCTTCTTCATTTTCTGCCATAAGGGTGATGTCATCTGCATCTCTGAGGTTATTGATATTTCTCCCAACAATATTGATTCTAGCTTGTGCTTCATCCAGTCCAGAGATTCTCATGATGTACTCTGCATGTAAGTTAAATAAGCAGGGTGACAATATACAGCCTCGACATACTCCTTTCCGGATTTGGAACCAGTCTGTTGTTCCATTTCCGATTTTAACTGTTGCTTCTTTACTTGCATACAGATTTCTCGAGAGGCAGGCCAGGTGGTCTAGTATTCCCATCTCTTTAAGAATTTTGCAGAGTTTGTTGTGGTCCACACAGTCAAGGGCTTTGGCATAGTGACCTTTGGTAACTGGCAAAAAGTTCAATCTAAACCACTGCTTCTTTCAAGTTTGATTTTGACAAACCTTCAAAATCCTCTAAGGCAGTATGTTAGTATTCTAAGTTGGTTCCATGCAGTTATTCAAATATTTTTTGAGAATAATTAATGAAAATATAATGAGTACATTGACAATGAAACTTGAGCAGCTAAACAAATAATCAAATTATATGGAATTATTTTCATTGTTAAAAACACAGAATTAGACACATACTACCCAAAGTAATCTACAGATTTAGTGAGATGTTTATCAAATTCTCCATAACATTTTTCAAAGAACTATAGCAAATAATCCTAAAATGGAACAATAAAAGGCCTATAACTGCCAAAGCAATTCTGAGGAAAAAGAAGAAAGGAGGAGGCATACCCTTCCCAGACTTTAGACAACACTACAAAACTACAGTAATTAAAATAGTGTGGTCTTGGCACAGAAATATACATATGGATCAGTGGAACAGAACTGTTTCTTGTTCAGTTGCTAAGTCCTAAATTGTGTCCAATTCTTTGCAACCCTGTGGACTGTAGGCCACCCAGCTCAACTGTCTAGAGGACTTTCCTGGCAAGAATACTGGAGTGGGTTGCCATTTTCTTCTCCAATGGAACAGAACAGAGAGCTCAGAAATAAAGCCACACACCTATAAACAATTCATCTTCGACAAACAATGTCCTACTGTATAGCACAGGGAACTATATTCAATATCCTGTAATAAGTCATAATGGACAAAATATGAAATAGAATATGTGTGTGTGTATATGTATGTGTATAACTGAGTCACTTTGCTGTAAAGTAGAAATTAACACAACACTGTAAATCAATTGTACTTCAATAAACTTTTTTGAAAAGTAACATCAAAAAAACAGACAAATACCTAAATATAAAAAGTATTAGATCCTATGTTAAATTTATAGATATGTCTTAAATTTTAAATTTTTAAGAGAAAAGATAACTGAAAACATATCTTTACAATAAGTAATATATGCTCTTAAACTTTGATATTTTTAATGATAGAGAATAATACATATGGATTTAGCTCTTATCTAGATGTACTATAATAATTCATTGAAAAATCATTTTTTTGAGTTGAATCAAAAATAAACCTGACAATTACTGTTTCTTATATCAAGTTATAGTTCATTAGCTCAAAGTCACATGGATGTCAGAAAGAAAAACAAAGAAGATTAATTGTTTTGCATTTGAGATCAAAATTTGCCTGAGGGAGATAGGTACGCAGAGTTTAGTAGCACATCTCTAGATTGATTTCCCATAGATAAATTTATTCACTATAAAAGAGTGCATTAACTTTAGTACCAAGGCTGTCTGGGATTTGGAATTTGTAATCATTTATAATATATACCACTTTTAGAATGTTTATCAAATGTGAAGGTAACACTTTTCTGATCCAACTCTAAGTATTATGTTTTATTATTTTTTATAATTTATGTTGATGACTTTGCATTAAGCCAGTTAGTTCTTTACTATCTGTCTGCATTGCAGCCTCGATCTTTTGAGTCAGTGGTTTAGGATTTGAGTTGCAAACTGGTCAAGAGACTTTCTCCATGTGATACTAACTGTCCCCACGAGAATGACTTTAATGGCATTGATCTCTTTGCTCTGTGTAAGAAAACTAATAGGTTCAGGTATTCTCTACAATTTATAGAACAATATAAATTCTTCCTTACAAAAATAGCTATCAGCATGTTTTATTTTACAAATTAAAAGGATACATGATTATAATTTCAAATCTGCATATACTAAGTGATCACCACCGCAAGCCTAGCTGCCATTAATCACCATACAGTTGACCCCCTTCACCCATTACATGCACCCCTAACCCTCTTATTCTTTGGTTCTGCTTTACTTCTTTTGTTCACTTTTTTTTTTTTTTTAATTCCATGATGGCAGCCCACTCCAGTACTCTTGCCTGGAAAATCCCATGGATGGAGGAGCCTGGGAGGCTGCAGTCCATGGGGTCACTAGAGTCGGACATGACTCAGCGACTTCACTTTCACTTTTCACTTTCATGCATTGGAGAAGGAAATGGCAACCCACTCCAGTGTTCTTGCCTGGAGAATTCCAGGGACGGGGAAGCCTGGTGGGCTGCCATCTATGGGGGTCGCATAGAGTCGGACACGACTGAAGTGACTTAGCAGCAGCAGTAGCATGAGTGAAGTCATATGGTATTTGCCCTTCTTGACGTATTTCATGTAGTATAATATTAATACATTCAAGATCTTTGTTGTTGCAGTTCACAGGATTGTATTTTTCTTATGGCTCAGTAACATTCCACATACACATACACACCCCCCACATCATCTTTACCTATTCACCCATCAACAGGCCGCTTCCATATCTTGCGGTAATGGACATAGCAGTGCATGGTGGTGGTTTAGTCATTAAGTCATGTCTGACTATTGTGAACCCATGGAGTGTAGCCCACCAGGCCTGTCTATCCATGGGAATCTCCAGGCAAGAATACTGGAATGGGTTGCCATTTTCTTCTCCAGGGGATCTTCATGACCCAGGGATTGAACTTGTATCTCCTGCACTGCAGGCAGATTCTTTACCAATGAACCTCCAGGGAAGCCCATGATGGGGTGCATATATCTTCTCAAATTAGTGTTTTTATGTTTTTTGGATAAATACTCAGAAATGGAATAGTTATACTCTTAATTGTTTGATGAATCTCCAACATCTATTAAAAGTACCTTTTCAAGACACTTGTGTATACCTTCAAGTCAACACAATAAGCATGGTAAATATTATAATTACTATTTAAATAACATTTTAAGCCATGATGTGCTGTGTGCTGTGCTTAGTCACTTAGTCATGTCTGATGCTTTGTGACCTCATGGACTGAGGCCCACCAGGCTCCTCTGCCCATGGGGAATCTCCAGGCAGAATTACAGGAGTAGGTTGCCATTTCCTTCTCCAGGATATCTTCCCAACTCAGGGATGGATCACATATTTCCTGCATTGCAAGTGGATTCTTTACTGCTGAGCCACCAGGGAAGCACAAAATAGTACTTAAATATACCAGTTTTAGTGGAATTAAGACTTTTTTCTGGGCTTTCCTGGTGGCTCAGCAGTAAAGAATTTGCTTGCAACGCAGGAGATGAAGGAGACACGGGTTTGATCCCTGAGTCTGGAAGATCCCCTGGAGGAGTGCATTGCAACTCACTCCAGTGTTCTTGCCTGGAGATCCCCATGGAAAGAGTAGCCTGGTGGGCTAAAATTCATGGGGTTACAAACAGACACAACTGAAGTGACTGACCGCGTGCATGAGTGCACACACGTGCGCGCACCACATACACGGTATTTGTCCTTCACCTGACGTATTTCATGTAGTATAATATTAATACATTATATTATTAAAACACACACGTGAGTTTTCTAATGTAATATTAGCTTTCTCATTGCAAACAATCATCACTAGGGGTTAAGAAGAAATGAACCTCATGGTAGGTAATATTCAATAAAACCTATGGTTTGAAAGTTTATCCCTAACATTCATCAATGTTATGCTATGCTATGCTAAGTCACTTCAGTCATGTCCAACTCTGTGTGACCCCATAGACGGCAGCCCACCAGGCTCCACTGTCCCTGGGATTCTCCAGGCAAGAACACTGGAGTGGGTTGCCATTTCCTTCTCCAATGCATGAAAGTGAAAAGAGAAAGTGAAGTCGCTCAGTCATGTCTGACTCTTAGCGACCCCATGGACTGCAGCCTACCAGGCTCCTCCGTCCATGGGATTTTCCAGGCAAGAGTACTGGAGTGGGGTGCCATTGCCTTCTCCGTCATCAATGTTAACTTATTGCAATTTTCTTCTTCAATACAAAGATGATAGATAGTCACATAAGAAATCAATATGAGCAATGTCTCATTTTTTGAATTGGTAGGTTGATTCCAAATCGCTGATTAGTTCTGCTTGAAGGGACAGGTCATTATGAACTATTAGAGCGCTAAGTTATTTGTAAAAGACATTTTCATGGTGAGAATGAGTAAGAGCAATATTCCTATACTTCATAAAACAGCTGTTGCAGTTTGGAAGTATATAGGGAAATAAAAATCTATAGAAGTACCTTTTTGCATTTATATTTCATTTGGTGAACAGTCATCTCATGTTTTAAGAGTTCTAGCTTCATTCAGATTATTCATTTATTCAACAAGCTTTTATTGAGTGTCCAGCATGAATCTGAGGGCTCAAAAATAAATAAAAGTTGTCTCCTCTTAACATGCTGCATTTCTGAATCAATTTATTTTTAGCCCACATCTCATTTTTATAAAAGATGGTTCCTATACAATTATTTAAACCTATTTAAATTCGAAAGCAAATGAAACAATGTTAACAAAAGATAACAATATATTTTAATTACCCACATGCCTCAAGCGTCTGTCTGGAATGCGGGAGACCCAGGTTCGATCCCTGGGTTGGGAAGATACCCTGGAGATGGAGATGGCAACCCACTCCAGTACTCTTGCCTGGAGAATCCCATGGAGGGAGGAGCCTGGTAGGTTACAATCCATGGGGTCGCAAAGAGTCAGACACAACTGAGTGATTTTACTCACTCACTCACTCACTCACACGCCTCACAAGCACTAGAAAATTCTAACATGAGCTTGAGCCATCCTCTAACTCACCCCATCACAGGCTCTCTTAATTAACATTTCTTGCTGTGTGGCTAGAAGTGCTGTATATTTTCCAGATGTTATAAACTAAAAAGTTCAAAAGTTTCTAATAAAATAAAATAACCTCCTAGGAACAGGAAACATAGATAAGAAGGATTGATTATTTTTTCCCCTTTATTTTCTTTTTATTGTATCTATATGAGAAGATAGATGTAAGGGTAACCGAGTTGTGAAAATTATTTCACAATCTATGTTAATCGAACCATTATGCTATATGCCTTAAACTTATATGGTGGAATGTTAATTATTTCTCAGTAAAACTGAGAGAAAATTATTGCTTTTAATTTAGCATTTATTATAAAAGATACTTTCAAAAAGTTATATAAAATATGTAGAAATATATCCCATTATAAAAAATCATCTTAACAATGAATGAGAATTCACCTAAATTTTTATTTCCTCTTTAATACAAACCACACAAGGAGTAGATGATATTTTATGTTGAATAATTTATGCTAGAATATTATGTTTAACAATAATTTATGCTAGAATGTTATGTTTAATAAAATATGTTTCATATATATTTTAATTATATAAATATACATTAATATATTTATGGTAGAATATTAGGTTCACTATTATAATTAATATAAAAATAACTTTACTATTTTGCCCAAATATTGTAAACTTAAAACCTTAAGTTTTTTTGCATTCTTCACCTAAATCAATGGCCTTTTTTATGCACTCTTCCCTTCTTTCTTTTCCCTTTGTCTTTAGAACTTATTTGAAGACGACAGTGTTTAGTATCTGTAAGTCTTGTAAATGTGTTTGGACAAGCAATAAATTTCTGACTTGAAATAAAAACAGGTAAATCTGGGGTGTGGATGTGTATTGTCCTCTGGATGTTCCTCTAAATTAGAGTCCAGTAATATTGATAATGGGAGAGAAAAAGGTCTTATTTGAGAGTAAAAACCTTTTTGGACCTCTATAGTACTTTGATCAGAGAAGGCAATGGCACCCCACTCCAGTACTTTGCCTGGAGAATCCCATGGATGGAGGGGCCTGGTAGGCTGCAGTCCATGGGGTCGCTAAGAGTCAGACATGACTGAGCGACTTCCTTTTCACTTTTCACTTTGATGCATTGGAGAAGGAAATGGCAACCCACTCCAGTGTTCTTGCCTGGAGAATCCCAGGGACGGGGGAGCCTGGTGGCTGCCATCTGTGGGATCACACAGAGTCGGACACGACTGAAGTGACTTAGCAAAAGCAGCAGTACTTTGATATGACTGAGGCCAAAGTAGTATCATTTGAGTTTCCAGGAAAAATATGGAATCTAATATTTATTAAACACTTCCAGGTGGTGCTAGTGGTAAAAAATATGCCTGTCAAGGCAAGAGATGCAGGTTTGATCCCTGGGGTGGAAAGATCCCTAGAGTAGGAAGTGGCAACCTACTCCAGTATTCTTGCCTGGAAATTTCCATGGACAGAGGAGCCTGGTGGACTACAGTCTATGGGGGTGCAAAGAGTCTGACATGAATAAGCAACCTAGCACACATATGTCAATCATTTTATTAATCTTACCCTAAGTCCCTTGGAGCCCATATTCTTTATAGTTCAGTTCAGTTCGGTTCAGTTCAGTCACTCAGTCGTGTCCAACTCTTTGCGACCCCATGAACTGCAGCACGCCAGGCCTCCCTGTCCATCACCAACTCCCTGAGTTCACTCAGACTCACGTCCATCGAGTCAGTGATGCCATCCAGCCATCTCATCCTCTGTCATCCCCTTCTCCTCCTGCCCCTAATCCCTCCCAGCATCAGAGACTTTTCCAATGAGTCAACTCTTTGCATGAGGTGGCTAAGTTATCCCCTATTGTGAGATGCAAACAAGAATTTTCACACCTGGAAAAGACTCATATTTTCTTTGATCTTTGTCAGTTTAAGGCAAGGGCAACTGATCAGCTCGTTTCTCTTGACAACCCACTGATGAATAGTAGCTACTTAGGACATGATGATAAAAAGATTTCTCAGGCTGAGGCTGAGGTCTACTGGAGGAAGCTAACTGGTGATGTCTGTGTTCCTGGGAGGAGTAGGTGACATGAATGCATACTATTTTCTCTGACTTAGATACTGCAAATAATGCAGTGTATCTGCCTCTAATGCTTAATTCCGTAACATAAATCCAATGAGCAGAATATACCTCCCAGATTTTGCAAACAATATAAGAACATCTTTACAAACATACAATTTGGTATTACTTTGTCTCAATTTGTCTACTCTTATCCATATATTTAACAACTTACTACAGCTTTTCCTATGATGTGTTTTAAAAAATGGATATATAGAGCAATAAACAGGAAGAGGCAAATCTAAAATATTATCAAATAAGAAATGACAGATCTAAAATTAAAAATCAATATTTAATCAACTTAATGCATTATCGACAGTAAGGCTGAGTTTACTATTTCTGTATGCTTTCATCATGAATAAAAAGAAGCTCATAATTGAGTAAGATTCATGATTTATCATAGGCCACAAGAATCTATAACTTGTTCCAGCTTTCATATTCCCATTAACATGAGCATTTGTGAAATATCAGACAGTTTCAGCACTGATAGTCAATTAAAGAATACAGATATAGATATGAGATGAGAACTTAAGAGTTCACATCCTAAAAATCCAAGTTTAAGTTGGAAGCTATAAACAGCCAAAGAACTTAGGTCTTTAACATAAAACTGCTACTTTCACTGCCTCTCATGTTGAAAGAACTGAAAATTAAATTCAAACCTCTCCCCATGATTTTCCAGGTCCTACAAAATCCAGTCCTGCCTACCCCTCTGATCTTAGCACCCACCACTCTCCTCATTTCTACTTTGCTCCTGAAGCTCTGAAGTTGTCTCCAATATCCTGAGTCATTGAAGCTTGTTCCAGCCTCAGGGCTTGTGCACTTCTTATTTCCCTTGTCTAAATGGCTCTTCCCCAAATTTTCATAAGATAGGCATATTTTGTCATCTAGGTCTCAGCTCAAATCACACATCCTCAGAAAGACCTGACCTGATGTTCCTTTGTCTCTGATCACTTTCAATCTCATTATCTTGTTAATCTCAACCACTATTTTTAAATATCTTGCTGCTGCTGCTGTTGCTAAGTTGCTTCAGTTGTCTCTGATTCTGTGTGACCCCATAGACTGCAGCCCACCAGGCTCCCCTGTCCCTGGGATTCTCCAGGCAAGAACACTGGAGTGAGTTGCCATTTCCTTCTCCAATGCATGAAAGTGAAAAGTGAAAGTGAAGTCGCTCAGTTGTGTCTGACTCTTCGCGGCCCCATGGACTGCAGCCTACCAGGCTCCTCTGTCCATGGGATTTTCCAGGCAAAAGAGTACCTTAGTCTTTCAATTATTTATGATTATTGTCTGCTTTCATCCATCAGAAAGTAAGCTCCAGGCAGGCATGACTTATGTCAATATTGGTTATTCCTACATCACCAGAGGTTAGACCCAAGGGCTAGGAAAATACTTATTAATAAGTTGAGATAATAAATAAAAGAACAAAGAACTGAATATGAATACTTTCCTCATTCTTTTTTAATGCCAGATTGTTTTCTATTCTGATAAGGTAAAGTATTAGACAACATTCCCAAGATAAAAGTGACACTGAAATGCATAGAGTTGATTCTTTAATAATTCTATGGTTAATTTTCTTATTTAGAATCTCAGCTCTGTATCATTGACAACTCTTGTTGGAAGGCACTTTTTAGACTGGCTTCCTTCTTGACTTGGTTTGTGCTAACTTTCAGAAGTTTTCTAATGCTATATCACAATAAACTCAATTAGTGAAGAAAAGTATACATAACTATTAGAATGAAGATTTTATACTGTAGTTGCTGACAGTTTCTTTAATAACAACAGTTAAGACTACTGTAATACGTGCTCAGCGCTCAGTTGCTCAGTCATCTCCAACTCTTTTTGCAACCCTATGGATTGTAGCCCACTAGGCTCCTCTGTCCAAAAGATTTTTCAGGCAAGAATACTGAGGTGGGTTGTCATTTCCTCTTCCAGGGGAGCTTCATGACCTGGGGATCAAACCCTGCATCGCCTGCATTGTCAGGTAGAGAAGATTTACCACTGAGCCACCTGGGAAGCCACTGAAATAGAGATGACATTAATTCAGAAAGGGCATCTTTCCCTCAATGTATTTTCCTTATTCTATCAGCCCTGTGAGTGTGCCCAAGTATGTATGCTGCTGCTGCTAAACCACTTCAGTTGTGTGCAACTCTGTGTGACCCCATAGACGGCAGCCCACCAGGCTCCCTCATCCCTGGTATTCTCCAGGCAAGAACACTGGAGTGGGTTGCCATTTCCTTCTCTAATGCATGAAAGTGAAAAGTGAAAGGGAAGTCGCTCAGTCATGTCCGACTCCCAACGACCCCATGGACTGCAGCCTCCTCCCAGGCTCCTCCATCCATGGGATTTTCCAGGCAAGAGTACTAGAGTGGGGTGCCATTGCCTTCTCCTAAGTATGTATAATAGCTCTTTATCAACTTTACCATGTGTTAATGTGAAAGAAGTGACTAGAGTGCCTGCAAAATAAACATTAGCCTAATACACGATCCAAAACTAAGAGCTTCAAATATACTACACTTGTAAATTTATGTATAATAGACCTAGATTTTCACTACTTTAGTCCTCAAAGATATTTGGAAATGTATAATTATCATAAAGCAATCTGATATTTATCAAGTACCTTTTAAACATTAGGAGTATTCACACTTGTATAAAAGACTCTCTTCTCTCTGAGAGTGTGTTAGGCAATATCAGGTTATATTTAAGAGAACAAAATCTCAAAATAACAAATATAAACACAGTAGAAACTTATTTCCCCCAAGTAAAATAAGCCTAGAAAGGGTTAGTTAGTATAGGGTTGCTCGGTGTGGCACAGCATCAAGGACCCAGGGTTCTTCTGCAGTGCTTTGCTACTATCTTTAGCATGTGGCTTCCATATCATATTCTGATGGCTAGTCCATTGCCAGCTCCCCAATACAACTGAGAGAGTGAAGAAAGGATTAAAGGATGGATGATGTACTTCTCCTTTTTTAAAACTTCTTCTTTTTAAGGAGAACTTACACTAACAACTCATTACACAGACAATTCACACAGATGCACAGGAATTTTAGGACATAGGGTCATATTCATGTGCCTAGCTAATTTTAGATTCTAGTTTTAAGGAAGAAAGAGAGATAAGATATTTAGGGGGAAATATAAGTTTCAGCTATAAAGATTAAAACATAAAGAAAGTACCTGTTAAATATCTAATATCTCAATTATTATTTTGGGTAGTAAATCAGAGTGGATAAGAGATTAAAGCCTTGGAGTTAGATCACCTGAATTTAAAGTTTGGGTCCATCTTTATTTGCATTAATGAACTTGGATAACTATTTAAATTTTCCAAGTCTCAGTTTCTTACCCATAAATAGAAAATAATATTAGCATGTATCTTTCAGAGTGCTATTGAGATGATTAACTATAAAGATGGACACAAAACTTGCTCACCTTTAGCACTCAATAAGTACTGATGATGATGATAGTGATATTAATGGGTAATAGCAGAAGTAATGATATTAGTAGTAGTATTATAATTATAGAAACATTCATGACTATTATAATTAGTAGCAGAGAATGTTCGAGAAGCTTCATAGAATAGGAGGTACTGGAGAAAGACCAGGTTGGTCACATTGCATTTACAAAGTTGGAAGGAAAGGGACTTCCCAGATGAGCATAATAATACATGAAGACCAGTACAAGATTAATCTGTAGTGATCAAACCTTCCATCAGTTCATCACAAAAGGATTTAAAGCACTTGGGAGACTGAAGTTTGTTGAATTCGGATATAAGCATTGTCTAATGATTTAATTATTAATACAATTATTCCATTGCAGAAGCTTTTCTGAGCTGCTACTTAGGAAAGCACAAATTTTGAACTGTATTAGTAAGACTACAGCTAAGTAAAATCCTTAGATATCACCTTTTATCACATTTTTACTTTGGATAATATAACAATAATTTCAATACTACCAAAAAATCTAACAATCCTCACTGCTGGTAAACCACTAAGTCAAAGTATGGTCATGATACCTATTTTGAATCTGGTATTTGAGAATGTATGTGTATACATGCATATCCCCAATCTTTTCTCCACAGTGTGAGGAACTTTGGGGATACCTTCAATTGTAATGATTTATTTTAGCCTAAAACAGTAAAATGTGCACCTGGGCGTGAATGCTTCATCTTCCCACCATTGGAAATCCCTTGAAAAATTCTACCCCATTAGAAAGCCTAATTTAAAATCAATATGCATGCATTTTCTTTCATCTTTAAAATATGCAAAAATAAGCTGTTTCTCAGTGATGAAGAACTAAACAGTAGCTTGAAATGTCACTTATTTGAATTTCATAAGCCAGTCTTTCCCTATACCTTTTTTTTCCTCCCTGTGCTGTCACTCAGAGAATTTCAGGCAAACAGTTGGGAACTAAGCAAAGTCCTCCACAAGGTCTGAGTCTTAATCACACAGTTTATTGAATCAATGTGACGTGATTACCATCAATTAATGTTATTTTTATCTCTTACTTTGTGCCAGGCACTCTTCTAACACCTTCACAGTTTTCCTCTCATCTAATCCTCATCAGAATCAGATGAGGTGAACTCTACGATTGTACCAATTTCAGAGCCAGGATAACTGAGACACAGAGAGAATAAGGACTTTAGCCAATGGCATGCAGGTGATAAATGGTGGAGATAGGATTACAACCCACCCAGCCTGCCTCTATGTAGCACACACCTAACCCCTGCATTACTCTGCCTCTCCTGCACATAGATCCACGGTTCATGCCTCTGGGGAGAGAGAAAATTTCCCTTCCTTAGTTGAGAACTGTTTTATAACACTTTATTTCCACAAAGCTAATTGTTTTTTATGTGTCATCTGTGGTTCCATTTCTCAGTTCTACAAATTATGGGCTGAAAGTACTACATATATAGGCTATAGACAATATGTTGGTGAGCCCACATTCACACTACAGACTTCAGTTATATCCAAAGAAATGACACTGTAACATATTTGATTTTCTCACACAAAAAAATCTACTTCAGTGTCTTCACACCTGCATGAGACATAGTGAACTGTTTTCAAGGTAGAAGAGGAAAAATACTGTGCATGGAAAAATACTGGCTGCTGTGTGTGTGTGTGTGTCTCTGTGTGTGTGTGTGTGTGTGTGTGTGTGTGTGTGTATGTGTGTGTGTGAAACTAGCTGGGTTACAAGATAAATGCTGCATCTGAGAAAAAGCTACGAGAGCCACACAAGCACCTAGCAGAGGGCATGCAGAGCTTCTTAAAAAAACCATTGTTGTTTTAACAAACACACATCATCATAGCCCATTTTGACAGCCAAATAGTGCCACCACCACCAAGTCCAGATTAAAAATAAAAAAAACCGCAATTGAATGTAAATGGGAAAACCCATTTAAAATATTATTCTAGATGTAGAATGAACATATACCACTCTAATCAAGATGGTAAATAGCTTTTCAGTCTCTCAAAACCTTTATGGAAAGAGGACTTGAATGTAAATGAAAGGAACAGGGAGACATTTTTCATCACAGGAAAAAAGAATTACATGTGCACATACACACACATACACAGACATTAGATAAAGACCACACTGACTTTATCGTCTAGTTCCCAATGCAAATTCATTCCTCAGTTTATCCAGGTGGACTGCTTGAGATTTATTATAAGGAAGGATGATGGGTATCTCCAAAGAATGGAGTATTTTATAGTAATAGAGTAGTATTGTATACGTTTAATTAATGCCAAATATCCCTGAAAATAAAGAGAAGGTGGAACTTTCTCTAAAAGAAATCAACCTGGGAAAGGCTTTTTAATTTGCCTTCATGCACATCTTCCCCTAATAGGCACCCAAGGTAGTTTTGGAAACATACCCCACTATATCACTACCCACTTAACTCTCAATGACTTCCTGTTGCTTTTAGAATGGAAACAGTGCTTATGAGACTCTGTATATCCCTTCTCTCACCAACCATAAGGTTCCAATTCATAACTCCTCCACATCACACTCCAGGCCCGTCAATCTTTCTTCAGTTGCTAAAAAAAACACGTGCTTTCTTCTACTTAAGGCCATTCACCAAGTCTTATTACAGCTGTTACCTCAGTACCTAGTTAAAAATATAATGACTGAGTGCATGCTACTTCCTTTTTCTGCTACATTCTCTCCCCTTCCATTCTTTTTTAAATTGGAAGATAATTGCCTTACAAGGCTGTGGTGGACTCTGCTGTACATCAGTGTGAATCAGTCATAATTATATATATTTGTACCTCCATCCCCACCCTATCCCACCCCTCAAGGTCATCACAGAGCACTAGGCTAGGGTCCCTGTGTTATACAGCAGCTTCCTGCTAGTTATCTATTTTACACATGATCATGGATATATGTTAATGCTATTTTCTCAACCTGTCCTACCTTCTCCTTCCCCTGTTGTGTCCACTGGACCATTCTCTATGTCTGCATCTTCATTTCTTCTCTGTAATTAGGTGCATCAGTACTATTTTTCTATACCCCATATAGATACATTAATATATGATATTTGTTTTTCTCTATCTGACTTACTTTACTCTATATAACAGGCCCTGGGTTCATCCACCAAACTACCTCACTACAACGGACTCAAATTTATTCCTTTTTATGGCTGAATAATATTCCATTGTGTGTGTATATATATACACACACACACACCACAACTTCTTTATCCATTCATCTGATGATGGACATCTAAGTTTCTTCCATGTCCTCAGTTCAGTTCAATGACTCAGTCATGTCTGACTCTTTGCAACCCCATGAATTGCAGCACACTAGGCCTCCCTGTCCATCACCAACTCTTGGAGTTCACCCAGACTCACGTCCATCGAGTCAGTGATGCCATCAAGCCATCTCATTCTCTGTCGTCCCCTTCTCCTCCTGCCCCCAATCCCTCCCAGCATCAGAGTCAACTCTTTGCATGAGGTGGCTAAAGTACTGGAGTTTCAGCTTTAGCATCATTCCTTCCAAAGAAATCCTAGGGCTGATCTCCTTCAGAATGGACTGGTTGGATCTCCTTGCAGTCCAAGGGACTCTCAAGAGTCTTCTCCAACACCACAGTTCTAAAGCATCAATTCTTCGGCGCTCAGCCTTCTTCACAGTCCAGCTCTCACATCCATAAATGACCACAGGAAAAACCATAGTCTTGACTAGGTGAACCTTTGGCAAAGTAATGTCTTTGCTTTTGAATATGCTATCTAGGTTGGTCATAACTTTCCTTCCAAGGAGTAAGCGTCTTTTAATTTCATGGCGGCAGTCACCATCTGCAGTGATTTTGGATCCCAGAAAAATAAAGTCTGACACTGTTTCCACTGTTTCCCCATCTATTTCCCATGAAGTGATGGGACCAGATGCCATGATCTTCGTTTTCTGAATGTTGAGCTTTAAGTCAACTTTTTCCCTCTCCACTTTCACTTTCATCAAGAGGCTTTTGAGTTCCTCTTCACTTTCTGCCATAAGGGTGGTATCATCTGCATATCTGAGGTTATTGATATTTCTCCCGGCAATCTTGATTCCAACTTGCGTTTCTTCCAGTCCAGCATTTCTCATGATGTACTCTGCATATAAGTTAAATAAGCAGGGTGACAATATACAGCTTTGACATACTTCTTTTCCTGTTTGTAACCAGTCTGTTGTTCCATGTCCAGTTCTAACTGTTGCTTCCTGACCTGCATACAGATGTCTCAAGAGGCAGATCGGGTGGTCTGGTATTCCCATCTCTTTCAGAATTTTCCACAGTTTATTGTGATCCACACAGTCAAAAAATTTGGCATAGTTAATAAAGCAGAAATATATGCTTTTCTGGAACTCTCTTGCCTTTCCCATGATCCAGCAGATGTTGGCAATTTGGTCTCTGGTTCCTCTGCCTTTTCTAAAACCAGCTTGAACATCAGGAAGTTCATGGTTCACGTATTGCTGAAGCCTGGCTTGGAGAATTTTGAGAATTACTTTACTAGCATGTGAGATGAGTGCAATTGTGCGGTAGTTTGAGCATTCTTTGGCATTGCCTTTCTTTGGGATTGGAATGAAAAC
Organism: Tragelaphus eurycerus; assembly: GCA_935064755.1. NCBI lineage: Eukaryota > Metazoa > Chordata > Mammalia > Artiodactyla > Bovidae > Tragelaphus > Tragelaphus eurycerus. The sequence goes on from CAKXYN010000001.1 coordinate 42,796,031, forward strand.
GGACCTTTTCCAGTCCTGTGGCCACTGCTGAGTTTTCCAAATTTGCTGGCATATTGAGTGCAGCACTTTCACAGCATCATCTTTCAGGATTTGAAAGAGCTCAACTGGAATTCCATCACCTCCACTAGCTTTGTTTGTAGTGATGCTTTCTAAGGCCCACTTGACTTCACATTCCAGGATGTCTGGCCCTAGGTGAGTGATCACACCATTGTGATTATCTGGATCATGAAAATATTTTTTGTACAGCTCTTCTGTGTATTCTTGCCATCTCTTCTTAATATCTTCTGCTTCTGTTAGGTCCACACCATCTCTGTCCTTTATCGTGCCCATCTTTGCATGAAATGTTCCCTTGGTATCTCTAATTTTATTGAAGAGATCTCTAGTCGTCCCCATTCTGTTGTTTTCCTCTATTTCTTTGCATTGATCACTGAAGAAGGCTTTCTTATCTCTTCTTGCTATTCTTTGGAACTCTGCATTCAGATGTTTATATCTTTCCTTTGCTTCTTTGCTTTTCGCTTCTCTTCTTTTCACAGCTATTTGTAAGGCCTCCCCAGACAGCCATTTTGCTTTTTTGCATTTCTTTTCCATGGGGATGGTCTTGATCCCTGTCTCCTGTACAATGTCACGAACCTCATTGCATAGTTCATCAGGCACTCTATCTATCAGATCTAGGCCCTTAAATCTATTTCTCACTTCCACTGTATAATCATAAGGGATTTGATTTAGGTCATACCCGAATGGTGTAGTGGTTTTCCCTACTTTCCTCAATTTCAGTCTGAATTTGGCAATAAGGAGTTCATGATCTGAGCCACATCAGCTCCTGGTCTTGTTTTTGCTGACTGTATAGAGCTTCTCCATCTTTGGCTGCAAAGAATATAATCAATTTGATTTCGGTATTGACCATCTGGTGATGTCCATGTGTAGAATCTTCTCTTGTGTTGTTGGAAGAGGGTGCCAGTGCATTTTCTTGGCAAAACTCTATTAGTCTTTGCCCTGCTTCATTCTGTATTCCAAGGCCAAATTTGCCTGTTACTCCAGGTGTTTCTTGACTTCCTACTTTTGCATTCCAGTCCCCTATAATGAAAAGGACATCTTTTTTGGGTAGTCCTTAGTTCTAAAAGGTCTTGTAGGTCTTCATAGAACCATTCAACTTCAGCTTCTTCAGTGTTACTGGTTGGGGCATAGACTTGGATTACTGTGACACTGAATGGTTTGCCTTGGAAACAAACAGAGATCATTCTGTCATTTTTGAGATTGCATCCAAGTACTGCATTTCAGGCTCTTTTGTTGACCATGATGGCCACTCCATTTCTTCTGAGGGATTCCTGCCTGCAGTAGTAGATATAATGGTCCTCTGAGTTAAATTCACCCATTCCAGTCTATTTTAGTTCGCTAATTCCTAGAATGTCGACATTCACTCTTGCCATCTCTTGTCTGACCACTTCCAATTTGCCTTGATTCATGGACCTGACATTCCAGGTTCCTATGCAATTGCTCTTTACAGCATCAGACCTTGCTTCTATCACCAGTCACATCCACAGCTCAGTATTCTTTTTGCTTTGGCTCCATCCCTTCATTCTTTCTGGAGTTATTTCTCCACTGATCTCCAGTAGCATATTGGGCCCCTACTGACCTGGGGTTACTCTTTCAGTATCCTATTATTTTGCCTTTTTCGTACTGTTCATGCGGTTCTCAGGGCAAGAATACTGAAGTGGTTTGCCATTCCCTTCTCCCGTGGACCACATTCTGTCAGATCTCTCCACCATGACCCGCCCATCTTGGGTTGCCCCACGGGCATGGCTTAGTTTCATTGAGTTTGACAAGGCTGTGATCCTAGTGTGATTAGATTGACTAGTTTTCTGTGAGTATGGTTTCAGTGTGTCTGCCCTCTGACGCCCTCTTGCAACACCTACTGTCTTACTTGGGTTTCTCCTACCTTGGGCATGGGGTATCTCTTCACGGCTACTCCAGCAAAGCGTAGCCACTGCTCCTTACCTTGGAGGAGGGATATCTCCTCACCGCCTCCCTTCCTGACCTTCAACGTGGGATTGCTCCTCTAGGCCCTCCTGCGCCCACGCAGCCAGGATCCTTGGACGCAGAGTTGGTCCTCCCGGCTGCTGCCCCTGGCCTCCGGTGTGAGGTTGGTGGAATAAAACTACCATATGATACAGCAATCCCACTACTGGACATAAACCCTGAGAAAACCACAATTCTAAAAGACACATGCACCCCAGTGTTCACTGCAGAACTATTTACAATAGCCAGGGCATGGAAGAAACCAAAATGTCCCCTTGCATTTTTAACTTAGGGAAGCCTTCTCTTAGTCTACTATCCAATGGTACCACATCCCTTACTTCATGGCACTGATCAAAAGTTGTAATTCCACATTTATTTCTGTAATAGTTTGATTAGTACCCACTTACTTTACTAAACTCTAACCTTCATGAGAAGAGCAGCCAAGCCTTTTTTGCCTCATCATGGTTTCCCCAGAGACTGATACAGCAGCTCTCACATTTAGCAACTCATAAATGTTTGTTGAATATATGAGTGAGTAAACTAATGAATAAATGAACAGCAAAAGAAAAATTCTAGGAAGAGGAAAGTCCTCCAACATTTTTATAAAGTAACCCAGGAATCACATTCATAGTCAAATAAAGGAAGCAGATAGAACTCTGTTGGTACCATTTATCATTACCACTGGCTAATGGTAAAATACCTGGAATATAGCACTTAAAATATGCTGTGAAATCTAAATAGTTTGGGACTATTTCTCTACTAATAGTTTCAAATAAATTATATGCTTGCTACCTGTCTTTTCTGCACAGCATGTGGGATCTTAGTTTTCGGACCAGGCATTGAATCTGTGCCTCCTGCAGTAGAAGCACAGAGTTTGTTTTTGTTTAACTACTGGACCATCAGTGAGGCCCCACATGTCTGATTAATGGTTGTATTTCTGATACTTTAACTTTGTGCTAAGGAAAAAAATCTCATCCGTTTCCCGGAGGAGCAGTATAGCTTCTGGGTCAAAGGAATTGGTTAAAAATTATTGGGACTTTACAAAAATACAAGAAAAACAATTTTTCCATTATATTTTACTCTGAAAATATATAGCTGAATACTTGAAATGATGATTTCCAAGCATTGCTTTATTTTTTTTTAATTTTATTTTACTTAACTTTACAGTATTGTATTGGTTTTGCCATACATCAAAATGAATCCGCCACAGGTATACATGTGTTCCCCATCCTGAACCCTCCTCCCTCCTCCCTCCCCATACCATCCTTCTGGGTCGTCCCAGTGCACCAGCCCCAGGCATTGCTTTAAAAATAGTGTCCTCACAAATGTATTGGTAGTAGCCCACCAGTCTCCTCTGTCCATGGGATTCTACAAGCATGAATACTCTAGTGGATTGCCATGCCCTTCTCCAGGCAACTCAGGTATTGAACCCAGGTCTCCCACATTCCAGGCAGATTCTTTACTATCTGAGCCATCAGGGAAGCTAATAGCTTGCAGTAGTAGTAGCTAAATTAATGTCTTTATAAATTAAAGAAGTCAATGAGTCAGAGACTTTAGAATTGTAAATGAACTTAAATAAAACCTCAAGATACAAGCTCAAATAAATTGTATAAGAACATCTTTGTTTTCCTCTTTATTTTGCATACTTCTGTAGTATTTATCTTTCTGGGAGAAACACAGATATTTGAAAAGGGCAGCCTTTATGTTATTGTCTCTTAGGCAGCCAAATTCCATAGCTACTTGTGATAACAATATGGATATTACAAAAAAGGATGAAAAACCCCATAGCTTGCATTTGCCATATGTTGTCAAATGAATCATTTTTATTTATTTCACAGGGTTTCTATGTCAACCATTAATTAAAATTAGAGTAAGCTTGTTATAAGGGTTAGCACCCTAGAGCAAAATCTCATCTGAAGTGGGATTCTGACCTTTACATAGTTCTTACTCAACTCAAACAAAAACCTGTTGATACCTCAAGTTTCAAGAATACACGTTTGCTGAAATTCTTAAATATGTCAGTGATATCCATTTTAATGTTGTAGGACATATTCCCTATGTTTTAAAAGATTGTGAGGTTCATAACCATTTAAGGGAAATTAGAAAATGATTTAGGATTTTGTAGTTTTCAAAAGAAAAAGTATCAAGAACATGCAATTGATTTCCTCTGTTTGCCATTTCTTCTTTATTCAGTTCAAAATTTTATTCCCACTCCCTTTCCAGTCTTTTGAAATGTCCATTCAACTTTCAACTCAACTGTTTTTGTCCAATTTTTTTCTGAAAATACACTACTTTGAGAGTTTTTCCAGAGATAAGAGAACACATTTTTAAAAGAAGAAATCCTGAACTTTATAGTCTTTTAACTGATGAAATTTTTTCTATTTTTTTATTTACTTATTTTTGGAAGTGCTGACGTTTGTTTGGCTATTCAAAGATGGGAAGAAATACAGAGTTTAGCTCCTAATTTAATTTAAAAAATGGAAAGTAAGTCAAAAATCATTGCACTGAAGCTGGTTCAAATAACTTCTAATGGGTAACACAGGGATGATCATTAATCTGGCATGATTTTCGTACTTGCAGGTTTAGTATTTTGCCTACAATACATGTTCAGCAATAAGGGCAGTCTCTGATAAACAGTAATTTTTGTGTTGTCTTGCAGAGTCAGGAAATGGATTATCCTTGTTGTACAAGCATTGAGTTTAATTAAACAATCAATTATTCATTAAGGCCCTATTTAGGTTCAGCACTGCGCTGGGTGCTTTGGGGAAAAAAATAAGTACAAGGTAGTGCCTGTGCTTAAGTATGAAATATTGACTAAGGCACTGATGTTAACTAAGGGGAGAAAAAATGAGATATAAAGTTTTGACAAAAAATGAGGACTACAGTAATTATCAAAGGCTCCAAGGAGGAGTTGGGATATGATGTGGATACTGAAGAGCACATGGGAAATTATTTTGCTGGGAACATGTTTCAAGGAAGGAGAATAAAAGTTATTGGAAGCCTAAGTTCACAATCATGCAATGAGAATACAACAAACATATGCTTACTGTTAAATGATATGGGGAAAACATCAACTTAGATAACTTAATAGTCTATTACATCTTTACATACACAAATGAAATTCATTAAAGTATTTTAAAACTCTTAGTATCTGATAGAAGGATTATTTTTCTTCTCTATAATTTTAATAACAGCTCTTTTAAAGATTAGATTTATCTAAAGTATGTTGTTACCAAATCTTTCAAAGTGTGTGTATATATATATATTTGTTTGTTTTGTTTTGAAAACATACACTGGTGTTTCTTGGACATGCTTCATCTCTATTAATAACTTTACTTAACACAAATAAAACATTAATGCTTCAGCCAACAATAGTTACTTATAATGTTACCACTTTGGAATGATGCTAAAACAAAGAGAATCTAGGTCACACCCATTTAAAGCTCTTCTTCTTAGCATTACACATAATCTATTTTTGCCATTATATCACTCATTTGTTTTTGCTTACTTAAAAGGTAAACATTTAATTGTTTCTAGGCTTGAACTTTTTAAAACTTGTGATTTTGAAGTAATTTTCTACTTATAGCAATGTTGTAGAGAGAGTACAGAGAGTTTCCATATGCTCCTCAGTGAAGGTATCATTGTCAACATTGATAAGATGGTACAATTTTATGAACTAAACTACAAACAGCATTTGGATTTCCCCATATTTTCCACTAATGCCTTCTTTTCTTGTTCCAGGATCCAATCCAGGTTATCATGTTCATTTACTCATTATATTCCCCTTGTTGTTGTTCAGTTGCTAAGTCATGTCAGACTCTTTGCAATACTATAGACTGCAGCAGGCTTCCTTCACTATCTCCCAGAGTTTGCTCAAATTTTTATCCATTGATTCGGTGATGCTACCTAACCATCCCATTCTCTGATCCTCTCTGCTCATGTTGCCTTCAATCTTTCCCAGCATCGGGGTCTTTTCCAAAGAGCTGGTTCTTTGCATCAGGTGGCCAAACTATTGGAACTTCATCATCACCCTGAGCCACCAGGAAAGCCCCTGATATTGCCTTGGTCTCTAACCTGAAATTTCTTTCATCTTTCTTTGTGTTTTCATAAATTTGACACTTTAAAAGAAAACTAATTGGACATTTTGTAGGATAGCCTTTAATTTGGATCTGCCTAATACTTTCTCATGGTTAAGCTGAAGTTATGTAATTTTGGAAACAGTACTATCCGGTGCTCTTCTAATGAAGTCATATCAGAGGGTACGTAGTATCAAGTGAAGTTGCTCAGTCCTGGCCAACTCTTTGTAACCCCATGGACTGTAGCCTACCAGGCTCCTTTATGACTAGGAATGTTAAGCTTGATCCTTTGGTTAAAATATTTTCTCCCAGAGTTTTCAATATAAAGTTACTATTTTTCTTTTTCTATATTCTCTCTTTTAGAAGTGATACATTAAGTCCATCTCATACTTAAGAAATTAGGTAACATTTCCCAAAGAGAGAATTTTCAATAAATCTGTGGACATATGTTAACACTATCACAGTGTTAATAAATTCTTTGAGTATAACACACTTTAAGACTACATCACTATGCTGATTGTCCTTGAAATTTTTCCCACTAATTTTAGCTTTCACCAGTGGACCTTGCCTGAAGCAATGATTACTATCATGGTCTAAAGGTAGCTTTCCATTTCCCTCATTCTGTCTATATTCACTAACTGGAATAATTCTATAAGGAAGGCTTAACACATTTATTTATTTATTCAGTCAATCATGTAATTATAACAGTACAGATTTGTGAATATTCATTTTATTCTTTGGGTTATATTCCAGTACTATAATTATTTAATTGGTTGCTTTATCACTTCAGCTTTGGCTACGGGAGAGTTTTCAAGTTGCTCCTGTGCCCATTTGACATGCTCCCATGCTCTTTTGTATCTTCTTCTTATTCATTTTTAACACCTCCTGCATCTATGGCATCACAAGATGCATGAAGTTCATATCATATTTTCCCTGCTCAAGTGCTGAAATCAACAATCTCTGCAAGGAACCCTAATTTCTTTTATTGGAGGATAATTTCTAGAGACTAAGATCTGATCCCTGGGTGTGTTCACTGCTGCTGCTGCTGCTGCTGTTGCGTCACTTCAGTCGTGTCCGACTCTGTGCGACCCCATAGACGGCAGCCAACCAGGCTTCCCGTCCCTGGGATTCTCCAGGCAAGAACACTGGAGTGGGTTGCCATTTCCTTCTCCAGTGCATGAAAGTGAAAAGTGAAAGTGAAGTCGCTCCATCGTGTCCGACTCCAGCGACCCCATGAACTGCAGCTTACCAGGCTCCTCTGTCCATGGGATTTTCCAGGCAAAAGTACTGGAGTGGGGTGCCATTGCCTTCTTCACTGCTACTGTGATGTTACTGCTGTGGAAATAAATGAAACCAGCCAAATGAGAATAAGTACTTTGGTGGTTCAGACAGTATCTGCATGCCATGTAGGAGACCTGGGGTTCAATCCCTGGGTCAGGAAGATCCCCTGGAGAAGCGAATGGCAACCCACTCCAGTATTTTTGCCTGGAGAATCCCATGGAGAGAGGAGCCTGATAGGCTACAGTCTGTGGGCTTGCAGAAGAGTCAGATACAACTTAGCCTAAACAACAATTAGGAATTATAAAGATTTTAACTTTGACACAGCTATAGCAAGGCTTTTTAAAAAGTTTTATCTCTTAAAATAATTATCAGCATGTGTTTAATAACCTTAAAAGAATTTATAACTTTTGTCATTCCTCCTAGAATATGCAAATATTAAATAAGAATATTCATGGCAACATTTAAAAATGAATACCCGCAAATAATTCCTCATATTATTAATATTTAGTGTACTACTGTTAACGAGTGAGTCCAATGTTCTTCTTATAATTTAATTGGAATATCAAGAAAAAGACTATTTTGGAAAAGCAAAGCTGGTGAGGTATCAAAAATACTTTCTATTGGCACATTATCCATTTAGTTTAATAATAAGGATATGGAAATTTTACATCATTAATATTACAAAAAAGTATGCTTTGTTTTGGTAAAATAGGAAAACAATCTATTTGCGTATACTATTTTAATAGTTTTAATCTCACACGCTAGTAAAGCAATGCTCAAAATTCTCCAAGCCAGGCTTCAGCAATATGTGAACTGTGAACTTCCTGATGTGCAAGCTGGTTTTAGAAAAGGCAGAGGAACCAGAAATCAAATTGCCAACATCTGCTGGGTCATGGAAAAAGCAAGAGAGTTCCAGAAAAACGTCTATTTCTGCTTTATGGACTATGCCAAAGCCTTTGACTGTGTTGATCACAATAAACTGTGGAAAATTCTGAAAGAGATGGGACTACCAGACCACCTGATCTGCCTCTTGAGAAATCTGTATGCAGGCCAGGAAGCAACAGTTAGAACTGGACATGGACCAACAGACTGGTTCCAAATAGGAAAAGGAGTACGTCAAGGCTGCATATTGTCACCATGTTTATTTAACTTCTATGCAGAGTACATCATGAGAAATGCTGGACTGGAAGAAATACAAGTTGGAATCAAGATTGCTGGGAGAAATATCAATCACCTCAGATATGCAGATGACACCACCCTTATGGCAGAAAGTGAAGAGGGGCTAAAAAGCCTCTTGATGAAAGTGAAAGTGGAGAGTGAAAAAGTTGGCTTAAAGCTCAACATTCAGAAAACGAAGATCATGGCATCCGGTCCCATCACTTCATGGGAAATAGATGGGGAAACAGTGGGAACAGTGTCAGACTTTATTTTTCTGGGCTCCAAAATCACTGCAGATGGCGACTGCAGCCATGAAATTAAAAGACGCTTACTCCTTGGAAGGAAAGTTATGACCAACCTAGATAGCATATTCAAAAGCAGAGACATTACTTTGCCAACAAAGGTTCGCCTAGTCAAGGCTATGGTCTTTCCTGTGGTCATGTATGGATGTGAGAGCTGGGCTGTGAAGAAGGCTGAGGACCAAAGAATTGATGCTTTTGAACTGTGGTGTTGGAGAAGACTCTTGAGAGTCCCTTGGACTGCAAGGAGATCCAACCGGTCCATTCTGAAGGAAGGAATGATGCTAAAGCTGAAACTCCAGTACTTTGGCCACCTCATGCGAAGAGTTGACTCATTGGAGAAGACTCTGATGCTGGGAGGGATTGAGGGCAAAGGAGAAGGGGACGACAGAGGATGAGACGGCTGGATGGCATCACTGACTCGATGGATGTGAGTCTCAGTGAGCTCTGGGAGTTGGTGATGGACAGGGAGGCCTGGCGTGCTGCGATTCATGGGGTTGCAAAGAGTTGGACACGACTGAGCGACTGATCTGATCTGATCTGATTTTAATTAAAACTACTTAACAGATATATTAAGACAGAAGGCAATGGCAACCCACTCCAGTATTCTTGCCTGGAAAATCCCATGGACGGAGGGGCCTGGTAGGCTGCAGTCCATGGGGTTGCTAGGGGTTGGACATGACTGAGCAACTTCATTTTCTCTTTCATACATTGGAGAAGGAAATGGTAATCCACTCCAGTGTTCTTGCCTAGAGAATCTCAGGGATGGGGGAGCCTGGTGGGCTGCCGTCTCTGGGGTTGCAGAGTTGGACACGACTGAAGCGACATAGCAGCAGCAGTAGCAACAGATATATTATGACATTAACAAATTCTTTATGAAAGTATCATATGAATATAATACCCATGCTATATGTTATTTTTTTTAACCCCTCAGTCTTCCCCAACCCCTCATTCAAATACAGATCTCCCTCAACTAACAAAGGAGTTATATCCATATAAATTCATGCAAACTGAAAATATAAGTATATCTTAGAAATAGTCCAGGCTCAATTCTAGATGACCCCAATAAAGCAAATACCTTAATAAAATGAGACACAATTTTTTTGGTTTCCCAAAACATACGAAAGTTATGTTTACACTTTGTGTAACATAGACTATAAGGTAGCCTATTACTGTGTAGTCTATTGCCGTTTTTCAACCTGCTGTGTGCAACAGCATTATGTAAAAAATATGCATACATTAAATAAAATGCTTTATTGCTAAAAAAAGGGTTAACCATCATTTGCACCTTCAGTGAGTCATTATGTTTTTGCTGGTGGAGGATCTTGCCTCCATGTTGAAGGCTGCTGAGTGATGAGGGTGGCAGTTGCTAAAGGTTGAGGTGTCTGTGGCAATTTCTTGAAATAAGACAACAATGAAGTATGCAACATCAATTGACTCTTCCTTTCTCTTGAACATTTAGAGGCCATTATAGGGTATTACACTCCAGTACTCTTGCCTGGAAAATCCCATGGATAGAGGAGCCTGGTAGGCTGCAGTCCATTGGGTCGCAACTTCACTTTCACTTTTCACTTTCATGCATTGGAGAAGGAAATGGCAACCCACTCCAGTGTTCTTGCCTGGAGAATCCAGGGACGGGGAAGCCTGGTCGGCTGCTGTCTATGGGGTCGCACAGAGTCGGACACGACTGAAGTGACTTAGCAGTAGCAGCATAGGGGTATTAATTGGTCTATTTCAAAATAATTGTATCTCCATGAATAGAGAGGTTCAAGCAGAGGAGAGAATGAGGGGGGAACAGCTCATTCATGAAGGCATCAGAACACATATAACACTTATAGATTAAGTTCCCCATCTTGTACAGGTATGTCTCATGGGGCCCCAAACAATTTCAGTAATAACCTCAAAGATCACATATCACTATGAAAAAAAAAAAGTGAAAGTTAGTTGCACAGTCGTGTCTGATTCTGTGATCCCATGGACTTTAGCCTGCCCGGTTCCTCTGTCCATGGAATTCTCGATGGTGGAGTACTGGAGTGGGTTGCCATTTTCTTCTCCAGGAGATCTTCCTTACCCAGGGATTGAGGGGTCAAACCTGTGTGCCCTGCAATGCAAGCAGATTCTTTCCCAGCTGAGGCACTAGGGAAGCCATATTATCATAACAAACTCAGTAATGATGTAAATTTTTAAATTTTGTGAGAATTACCGAAATGTGACACAGAGACATGAAGTGACCAAATACTGTTGGGAAAATGGCGCCAGTTGACTTGTGGGATGAAGGGTTGCCACAAATTGTCAGTTTGTAAAAAGCACAAGTTATCTGGGGAGTACAATGAAGCAAAGAACAGTAAAACAAAGGCATGCTTCTTCTGTAAGTCAACATGCATTTAATACATCAAACTCACGAATATCATGGCTTAGACTAGCCTACCTTATATGTGCTCAGAACATGTACAGTAGCCTAAAGTTGGACACACTGGCCTCTCACACAAAGACAATATTATAATAAAGTACAGAATATCTACTGTAATTTATTGAAGACTGAACTGAAAGCAAAAATAGAATGGCTATCTGGGCCCAGAAAGTTTGTAGGTGTATTTGTTGCTTATACCCTCTGATCACATGGCTGACTGGGAGCAGTGGCCTGCCACTCAGGGTCATGAGAGAGTACCATACTATATTTTGCGAGCCTTGGAAAAGATTCAAATTCAAAATTTGAAGTAGGGTTTCTACTCATTGCATATCACTATAACATCCCCTTCATGAATTACAGCCTTGTTGTGGAAAAGAGGTTTGCATAACTCAATGAAACTATAAGCCATGCTATGCAGGGCCACCTGAGACAAATGGGTCACAGTGAAGAGTTCCAACAAAACACAGTTCACTGGAAGAGGGAATGCAAATCGCTCCAGTATCCTTGCTGTAAGAATCCCATGATCAGTATGAAAAGGCAAAAAGATATGACACCCGAAAATGAGCCCCCCACGGTCAGAAGGTGTCCAATATACTACTGGGTAAGACTGAAGGGCAGTTACTATTAGGTCCAGAAACAATGAAGTAGCTGGGCCAAAATGAAAATGATATTCAGTTATGGATGTGTCTGGTAGTGAAAATAAAGTTCAATGCTGTAAAGAACAATATTGCATAGGAATCTGGAATGTTAGGTCCACGAATCAAGGTAAACTGGATGTGATCAACCAGGAGATGGCAAGAGTGAACATCAACATCTTAAGAATCAGTGAACTAAAATGGACGGGAATGAGTGAATTTAATTCACATGACCGTTATATCTGCTACTGTGGGCAAGAATCCCTTAGAAGGAATGGAGTAGCTCCAAGACTCAACAAGAGTCCAAAATGCAGTACTCGGGTGCAATCTCAAAGATGATGGAATGATTTCGTTTCTTTTCCAAGCCAAACCATTCAACCTAACAGTAATCCAACTCTACTGTATACTTGTGCTTATTTCATATGCTAGTAACATTATGCTCAAAATTATTCAAGCTAGGCTTCAGCAGTATGTGAACTGGGACCTTCCTGATGTACAAGCTAGATTTAGAAAAGGCAAAAGAAGCAGAAATCAAGTGGCCAACATGCATTGGATCATATAGAAAGAAAGGGGATTCCAGAAAAACATCTACTTTTGCTTCACTGACTATGCTAAAATCTTGACTGTGTAGATCACAACAAACTGTGGATAATTCTTAAAGAGATGGAAGTTCCAGACCACTTACCTGAGAAACCTGTATGCAGGTCAAGAAGCAAGAGTTAGAACTGGACATGGAACAACAGATTGGTTCCAAACTGGGAAAGTAGTACAACAAGGCTGTATATTGTCACCCTGCTTATTTAACTTCAATGCAGAGTACATCATAAGAAATGCCTGGCTGAATGAATTGCAAACTAGAATCAAGACTGCTGGTGAAAATATCAACAACCTCAGATAGGCAGATGATACCACCCTGATGGCAGAAAGTGAAGAGGAACTAAAGAGGCTAATGAGGCTAATTATCATCCTAATGAGGATAAAAGAGGAGAGTGAAAATGGTGGCTTAAAACTCAACATTCAAAAAACTAAGATCATGGCATCCAATCCCGTCACTTCATGGCACATAGAGGGGGTAAAAGTGTTAGCAGTGACAGATTTTATTTTCCTCAGCTCGAAAACCACTGCAGACATTGACTACAGCCATAAAATTAAAAGACGCTTGCTCCTTGGAAGGAAGGCTATGATAAATTTAGACAGCATATTAAAATGCAGAGACATCACTTTACCAACAAATATTTGTATAGTCAAAGCTGTGGTTTCTCCAATAGTCACGGATGGATGTGAGAGTTGTACCATAAAGAAGTCTGAGTGTTGAAGAATTGAGGCTTTCAAATTGTGATGCTAGAGAAGACTCTGGGAAGTCTCTTGGACTGCAAGGAGATCAAACCAGTCAATCCTCAAGGAAATCAACCCTAAATATACACTGGGAGGACTGATGTTGAAGCTGAAGCTCCAATATTTTGGCCACCTGCTGTAAAGAGCTGACTCATTGGAAAAGACCTTGATGCTGGGAAATATTGAAGGCAAAAGGAGAAAGGTGAGGCAGAGGATTAGATAGTTAGATAGCATCACTGATTCAATGGACATGAATCTGAGCAAACTCCAGGAGATAGTGAAGGACAGAGGAGCCTGGCATGCTACAGTTCATGGGATTGCAGAGAGTCAGACACCAGATACCACTTAGAGACTGAATAATAATATCACATCACCTGTAAAGTTGAAATATCAGAAGTTGAAACACTGTAAGTCAGGGACTATTTGTAATTGCAAATCTCATGTATTTCAATGATAGGTAGGCCTTTATTATGTTAATACTTGAAGACAGATATTATTTTTGATGGTCTAAATAACAAAGTCAATTGAGAAAAACTGAAATCCCTACTTAAAAGTAGTTTCAAATCCATGTTTCAGCTCTAACTGTGCTCCCTTAACTCGATTATCTAACCCCTATGAACGTTCATTTAACTTATCACACACACACACACACACACACACACACACACACACACATATATATATGGATCCTCATATCTAACTTACAGGCAGGGAGTGTAAAATCGGCATAATCAGTGTTATTTTAATGTTATTTGGCTTCTCTGATGCTCAGATGGTAAAAAATCTGTCTGCAATATGGGAGAACTGGATTCAATCCCTTTCTTGGGAAGATCTCCTGGAGAAGGAAATGACCACCCAGTTCACTATTCTTGCCTGGAGAATTCCACAGACAGAGGAGCTTGGCAGTCTATAGTCCATGGCTTCACAATGAGTCAGACACAACTGAGTGACTAGCACGTAATGTTATTAGGGGATTTGATTCTGATCTTCATTTTAAAAATCCTGTGGCAGCCACAAACATCAGGAACAGTAACTGATTAATAAAAGATACTGTAAATGTTACAAGTCTGCCATATAAGTTAATGGTGTTGTACTAACAATGGTGAAAAAAGATAAATCTAAACCCATGATTAAGTAAGGTCCAGTTGGATAGCCTATCAGCGTTATCCAAAGTGACAGACTGCTTTTCTGAAGGTTTACTGAAATACAGCAAATCAAGATGGATACAAAGTTTTTTTTATAAAGACCAGGAAAAGATTATGCGATTTTTCAGGATGTAAGACTATATTTCTAGTTATGAAAATATGTTTCTTGTTAATATTAAGAGCAAATATTAATAAGAATACTAATGAAAAAATATTGAGAGATTATTGTCCACTTTATCATAAAGGAGACAGTTTGATACAGTAGGTAATAATAATTGAGTTTTGAAATAAGATAATAATTGGATTTTGAAATAAGAAGGAAGAATGTATCATTCAAGTCCAAATCTCCCCTGATTAACAGAAAACAGCCAAACCTCATCATTAATATAGGATTAATAAAATTTCTCCTTCAGAGTTGTTGTGATGTAAGACATATAGATGAAGAGCTTAGCATGCAGTCTGGTACCTAAAAAGCCCTCAGTTCATGATTACAGTTCCTAGGATGACAATGTCTTCTGCTTTTATGAGCATTCCTACTAAAAATATAGGCAGACATTTTGATATGTATCCTTTATGCATTCAATAAATGTGTTCATTAATTCATTCATCACAATCTTTGAGGCACTTGGGCCAACAATATGAAGGAAATCAGCACATGTGACCACAGTGCAAAGCAAGAGATCAATTACTGATGAAGAGATAGTTGCAACAGTGTGAGAAAAGGAGAGTGTTAAAATAAGTATCACTGAAGCAACAGAATTTGATTGATCATAGAAGATATATATGGTTCCTAACATTTCAGAAGGTTTTAGAGAGAAATAGATGGTGGAAACTAGAGTAAATTCCATGTACAACCCAAAGTTCTGAGGCCTCATGTGAGCCAATCTTCAAGCAAATAGACTCTAGTCATAATGAGAAAATAATTCCAGTTCTTTAATTGTCTCTCAAAGAACATCAAAGGGACTCAATTTAAAACCTACTTCTGCCATCCTTTTCATTTCTTTATGTTTTACCCCCTTCTGCTTCCCCTGAAGCATCCCTTCATGTTTCTCCTTCTCTACACAGCATCAAAATACACTCCATCCCAAGAGGTCTTTCCTTTTTCATTTCCTTTGCTGTATTTCTCTTTATTCTTACCCCTTGTAGAAGTTACTCTTGACACAATTCAAATTCCCTATTCTGATTTTCCCTCCACTGATTAGTATGATCTGCATAAAAAGGTCCAAGAACTAGGGCAGGGGCTCTTTTCCAAGGGATTCAAGGAGAGAACTGCATTTCAACATAATTGGGTTTCTCTTTATATGCTATGCATTTATGTTATGCATTTAGAAGCATCATTCTGAGAAGTAATCCACAGGTTTCTTTAGATTGCCAAAGAAGTTTGTGGCACAAAACAAGTTTTAAAACCCTTAAAATTAGGGAGGAGGAGGAGGAGCAATGGCAGCAAATATTTATGCAGTTGAATTTTTGTCCCTATCTCACTTGAAAGGACCTGTAGTTTTGCAGGAGACAGTGAGCAGTTTATGTGACCAAAACTTATAAGGAGGCACCGGAAGGAAAGGGAAGATGAGACATTGATTTCCACGAGAACAGAAACAAAATTGACACGCAAAACAGCCACTATCTTGTGTATAAATAGCAGCAGCCTTTTCACAAAAACACAAATGGTGCATCCCCTTTATTTTCTGTTCTATCCTCTCTTAGATTACCTGGCTTCTTCTCTCATTAGTGTTCCCCAAATGATCCATAGTCTAAATCTAGCAACGCAGTATGCAAACTTACTACAACTTCTGACTTCAAAGCAGATTAGTTGCTTCGCCAAATTAAATGGAAACCAGCTGTCACAGTTCAAATATTTCACAGCAGGTACCCAGCCATCTAATTCGCATCCTGTCTCCCCTTATACCCTCCACACCTCTCCTAATGCTTTAACTAGAAATCTTCAAGGCAGTAGATTTCTGAAAGACATTCCTGTCAGCTTTTAGTGTTGTTGAAAAATCAACCCACCTGCCACCAGCTGTGTGACAGTTTCTATAGTGTTGCCAGGCCCATAACGGCTCAGAGTATATATGAATATATTATTTTTGACAGGTTCCTCTCCCAATTAAGGACCACACAAAACTCTCCACTCACAGTCCCAATAGTTCTATCCCTTGAGAAGCTAAGGAGTTTTACACCTAGGAAAAAAATAAAATCTATAGGTTTTCAGGGGGATCTGGGAAGGGACACAAATCAGTGGGCAGCTCATTCTTTAACATTAGCGGGTCAGTCTTCAGGGGCAGTGCTGGCTGCCAATTTGCAGGATGTTACTCACCTTTTGCCATCAGCTCCATGACAATAGCAAAACTCTCCCATAATACCCAAACTTTTGCTTCTGTTAAAGTGGCAGAATCTCAATTATTCTCACAAATAGAAGACTCAGAACTGACTGAACCACAATTTTAAGTTTTTCTCTTGAGGACAGATTGAATATGGCAGCTTCTTTTAAGTAATGACCACTTGAAAGATCAAACTATTGCACGAAAATGCATAGATAATGTGAATTTAAACTTGTCCTCATGGTGGTTTACAGTCAATGGTGAATGAGAACTGATTTTCTTTTGTAGTTTAGCTCCCTTGAACTTCAAATTTTACAACTAATATTATTGGCGAGAGACTTACACTAGCTGACATGTATTCTATTACCAATAATAAAAAATTCAGAAAATGTATTGAGTGCATAGTACATATCAAGCATTGCACACATATGAACCCATTTTATTTTCCATCAAAATCCTTTTATTTGAATATCAAGATGATCATTTTGAAGAGGAGGAAACTGAGAACATAAATGACCAGAGGAAGCTGGTACTAGGCAGAGTCTGGATTTGAGTGCAGGCAGTCTGAATCCAGAGGCCAATTGCAAGTTTTCTTCTTATGCAGGGCTCCACATATAAAAAGGCCTCATACTTAAGTTAAGGTTCTTTTCTACTTGTCTTGAGATTATTAATAATTTTTGGATAAGGAGCTATGCATTTTCATGCTGCACTTCACCTTATATAGCTGGTCCTGAGCTTACAATTAACCTGGAGGCTACATGGCCTATATTTTACCACCTAGTTCAGAGAAAGTCCAGCAAACTCCGCTTTATCCTTACCCACTGCTCAGAGTTCTTACTTGTCCTTATCTTAACTGAAATCTGGTTCTCAGTAGAAAACATTAGTCTTTTGGAAGGTTACCTCTCATGTGATGGCCAGTGTTTTGTTTACCATCTACCTACTATGTGCGTGAGGGTTAGGAGGGTCTATTTACTTTGTGCTTCTTATTTCCACTTCTAGACCATTTCTTTCAGCTTCTTGTAAAGTAACTCCTACTTCCTTGATTACCTAACTATTCATTACACTGTTCTTCCCCCTTCTCATTTGTCATCATTTTTAAAGCCCCTGGTTCATTTTCCATTTGTTGACCTGATTCTTTGGAACCAGGCCAAAGCGTCTTTAACATCACAGCACCTTCAACATCCATACATAAACCATCCTTTCACTACTGGTCTCTCACATCCTTGACCTCTAAGTCTCTGATATCCATTCAGCGGCATTCTGCAAAGATTATACCTAGGAATTTGTTATTACCCGAAATGGGACCACTTAATCATAAATTCGTATTTGTTATAGTTTTGCTACAGCCATCAGCACTTCCAGCTGAATTATTTACTCTTTTGATCTTAATTCTTGACCCTGTAGGATCTTTTCATCTTATACCCTCTGCTTTTCCTTATGCCGCAACATTTATCTTTATTAATGTCTTCCCTTACTCTTTGATATCACAGACCACTATTTCTATACTTATGTCAGTACCCAAACTCCACAGCACTTCTACTTTTTTCATCACAGCAATCTGGCAAAATGTCATCCTAAATTAATCCTGACCTATGTTTTCTCTGTCTGCATTTTAAAATCCAAGCTTTCCTGGATATACATCCATACTAGATAGCTTTGAATCAGATGTACACATGATTACTGATTTCCAATAGGTCATCAGCCCTGCCAGGCAATTCAATTCACCAAAAATTTTCCAGTGTATTTGCTCTCATGTCAAGTGCACTAGTGATATTGCTTAAGAAAAGAATTATAAGCAAGTGATTTACAAAGGAGTGATGAAAGCAGGATAGGAAAGGATGAGAAGTGAGGCAAAAGGCCTGGGTTCTGCTGAATTCCAGCCTCAATCTCAAATCAGAAGGAGTCTGGAACATAAATGACACTATAGAGTTGGACTACTTGAGGCAGAGACAAGAAATTCAGGCTTTTGTATCAATATAGGCCCCTTGTCATCCCATTCATTAGCCCCCCTTCATTCCCTGGAGGTAGGGAAAAACCTCCTAGGCATTTCCAGGCAAGATGTTTACATACAACCAGGGGCAATTCCCAGAAGACTATATGACTTGCTTGCAGCTGACCTTAACAGAATCTGGGTGATGAATTCACTGTGGAGTACAAGAGATTTGAGTGGGAGAACCATTATCATCAACTCCATTCATTTTTGCAGTCTCTACTAGAATTCAGTTTAGTTCAGTCATTCAGTCATGTCTGACTCTTTGCAACCCAATGGACTGCAGCACCCCAGGCCTCCCTGTGCATCACCAACTCCCGGAGTTTACTCAAACTCATGTCCATTGAGTGGGTGATGCCATCCAACCATCTCATCCTCTGTTGGCCCATTTTCCTCCCATCTTCAATCTTTCCCACACCAGGGTCTTTTCAAATGAGTCAGTTCTTTGTATCAAGTGCCCAAGGGATTGGAGTTCCGGCTTCAGCATCAATTCTTCCAGTGAACACCCAGGACTGATCTCCTTTAGGATGGACTGGGTGTGTCTCCTTGAAGTCTAAGGGACTCTCAAGAGTCTTCTCCAACACCACAGTTCAAAAGCATCAGTTCTTTGGCCTTCAGCTTTCTTTATAGTTCAACTCTCACATCCATACATGACTACTGGAAAAATCATAGCTTTGATTAGATGGACCTTTAATGGCAAAAAGAGTCGGACACGACTGAAGCGACTTAGCAGCAGCAGCAGCAGCAGCAATGTCTCTGCTTTTTAATATGCTGTCTAGGTTGGTCAGAACTTTTCTTCCAAGGAGTAAGTGTCTTTTAATTTCATGGCTGCAATCATCATCTGCAGTGATTTTGAAGCCCCAAAATAAAGTCTGTCACTGTTTCCACTGTTTCTCCATCTATCTGCCATGAAGTGATGGGACCAGATGCCATGATCTTAGTTTTCTAAATGTTGAGTTTTAAGCCATTTTTTCAGTCTCCTCTTTCACTTTCATCTTTAGTTCTTCTTCCCTTTGGGCCATAAGTGTGGTGTTATCTGCATATCTGAGGTTATTGATATTTCTCCCGCCAATCTTGATTCCAGCTTGTGCTCCATCCAGTCCAGTGTTTCTCATAATGTATTCTGCATATAAATTAAATAAGTAGGGTGACAATATACAGCCTTGAAGTACTTCTTTCCCAATTTGCAAACAGTCTGTTGTTCCAAGTCAAGTTCTAACTGTTGCTGCATGACCTGCACACAGATTTCTCAAAAGGCAGGTCAGGTGGTCTAGTATTCCCATCTCTTTAAGAATTTTCCAGTTTGTTGTGATCCACACAGTCAAAGGCTTTGGCATAGTCAATAAAGCAGAAGTAGATGGTTTTATGGAACTGTCTTGCTTTTTCGATGGTCCAGCAGATGGCAATTTGATATTTCGTTCTTCTGCCTTTTCTAAATCCAGCTTGAGCATCTGGAAGTTCACAGTTTATATACTGTTCAAGTCTAGCTTGGAGAATTTTGAGCATTACTTTACTACCGTGTGAGATGAGTGCAATTGTGCAGTAGCTTGAGCATTATTTGGCATTGCCTTTCTTTGGGATTAGAATGAAAACTGACCTTTTCCAGTCCTGTAGTCACTGCTGAGTTTTCTAAATTGGCTGGCATATTGAGTGCAGCACTTTCACAGCATCATCTATTAGGATTTGAAATAGCTCAGCTGAAATTCCATCACCTCCACTGGCTTTGTTCATAGTGATGCTTCCTAAGACCCACTTGACTTCCCATTCCAGGATGTTTGGCTCTGGGTGAGTGATCACACCATCGTGATTATCTGGGTCATGAAGATCTTTTTTGTACAGTTCTTCTGTGTATTCTTGCCTCCCTCTTCTTAATATCTTCTGCTTCGGTTAGGTTCATGCCATTTCTGTCCTTTATTGTGACCATCTTTGTATGAAATGTTCCTTTGATATCTCTACTTTTCTGAAGATATCTCTAGTCTTTCCCACTCTGTTGTTTTCCTCTATTTCTTTGCACTGATCAATGAGGAAGGCTTTCTTATCTCTCCTTGCTATTCTTTAGAACTCAAATGGGTATATCTTTCAAATGGGTATCATTCAAATGGGTATATCTTTCCTTTTCTCCTTTGCCTTTCATTTCTCTTCTTTTCTCAGCTATATGTAAGGCCTACTCAGACAACCCTTTGCCTTTTTCCATTTCTTTTTCTTGAGGATAGTTTTGATCCCTGCCACCTGTACAATGTCATGAACTTCCATCCTTAGTTCTTTAGGCACTCTATCAGATCCAATCCCTTGAATCTATTTCTCACTTCCAATGTATAACTGTAAGGGATTTGATTTAGGTCATATTTGAATTGTCTAGTGGTTTTCCCTACTTTCTTCAGTTTAAGTCTAAATTAGGCATAAGGAGTTTATGATCTGAGCCACAGTCAGCTCCTGGTCTTGTTTTTGCTGACTGTGTAGAACTTCTCTATCTTTGGCTGTGAAGAATATTATCAGTGTGGTTTCAGTATTGACCACCTGGTCATGTCCATGTGTAGAGTCTTCTCTTGTGTTGTTGGAAGAGGGTGTTTGCTATAAACAGTGCATTCTCTTGGCAAAACTCTATTAGCCTTTGCCCTGATTCATTCTGTACTCCAAGGCTGAATTTGCCTGTTACTCCAGGTATTTCCTGACTTCCTATTTTTGTACTCCAGTCCCCTATAATGAAAAGGACATCTTTTTGGGTTGTTAGTTCTAGAAGGTCTTATAGGTCTTCATACAACCATTCAGCTTCTTCAGCATTACTGGTCGGAGCGTAGACTTGGTTGACTGTGATACTGAAAGTTTTACCTTGGAAACAAACAGAGATCATTCTGTCGTTTTTGAGATTGTACCCAAGTATTGCATTCCGGCAAAGGAACATTTCATGCTAAGATGGGCACAATAAAAGACAGAGATGGTGTGGACCTAACAGAAGCAGAAGATATTAAGAAGAGGTGGCAAGAATACACAGAAGAACTGTACAAAAAAGAGCTTCAAGACCCAGATAATCATGATGATGTGATCACTGACCTAGAGCCAGACATCTTGGAATGTGAAGTCAAATGGGCCTTAGAAAGCATCACTACGAACAAAGCTAGTGGAGGTGATGGAATTCCAGTGGAGCTATTCCAAGTCCTGAATGATGATGCTGTGAAAGTGCTACACTCAATATGCCAGCAAATTTGGAAAACTCAGCAGTGGCCACAGGATTGGAAAAGGTCAGTTTTCATCCCAATCCCAAAGAAAGGCAATGCCAAGGAGTGCTCAAACTACCGAACAATTGCACTCATCTCACACGCTAGTAAAGTAATGCTCAAAATTCTCCAAGCCAGGCTTCAGCAATATGTGAACCGTGAACTTCCTGATGTTCAAGCTGGTTTTAGAAAAGGCAGAAGAACCAGAGATCAAATTGCCAACATCTGCTGGATCATGGAAAAAGCAAGAGAGTTCCAGAAAAACATCGTTTTCTGCTTTATTGACTATGCCAAAGCCTTTGACTGTGTGGATCACAATAAACTGTGGAAAATTCTGAAAGAGATGGGAATACCAGACCACCTGATCTGCCTTTTAAAAAATCTGTATGCAGGTCAGGAAGCAACAGTTAGAACTGGTCATGGAACAACAGACTGGTTCCAAATAGGAAAAGGAGTACGTCAAGGCTGCATATTGTCACCATGTTTATTTAACTTATATGCAGAGTACATCATGAGAAATGCTGGACTGGAAGAAACAGAAGTTGGAATCAAGATTGCCGGGAGAAATATCAATAACCTCAGATATGCAGATGACACCACTCTTATGGCAGAAAGTGAAGAGGGGCTAAAAAGCCTCTTGATGAAAGTGAAAGTGGAGAGTGAAAAGGTTGGCTTAAAGCTCAACATTCAGAAAACGAAGATCATGGCATCTGGTCCCATCACTGCATGGGAAATAGATGGGGAAACAGTGGAAACAGTGTCAGACTTTGTTTTTCTGGGCTCCAAAATCACTGCAGATGGTGACTGCAGCCATGAAATTAAAAGACGCTTGCTCCTTGGAAGGAAAGTTATGACCAACCTAGATAGCATATTCAAAAGCAGAGACATTACTTTGCCAACAAAGGTTCGCCTAGTCAAGGCTATGGTCTTTCCTGTGGTCATGTATGGATGTGAGAGCTGGACTGTGAAGAAGGCTGAGCGCCGAAGAATTGATGCTTTTGAACTGTGGTGTTGGAGAAGACTCTTGAGAGTCCCTTGGACTGTAAGAAGATCCAACCAGTCCATTCTGAAGGAGATCAATCCTGGAATTTCTTTGGAAGGAATGATGCTAAAGCTGAAACTCCAGTATTTTGGCCACCTCATGCGAAGAGTTGACTCATTGGAGAAGACTCTGATGCTGGGAGGGATTGAGGGCAGGAGGAGAAGGGGACGACAGAGGATGAGATGGCTGGATGGCATCACTGACTCGATGGATGCGAGTCTGAGTGACCTCCGGGAGCTGGTGATGGACAGGGAGGCCTGGCGTGCTGCGGTTCATGGGGTCGCAAAGAGTCGGACATGACTGAGCGACTGATCTGATCTGATCTGATTGCATTCCGGACTCTTTTGTTGACTATGATGGCTACTCCATTTCTTCTAAGCGATTCTTGCCCACAGTAGTAGATATAATGGTCATCTGAGTTAAATTCACCCATTCCAGTCCATTTTAGTTTACTGATTCCTAAAATGTTGATGTTCTCTCTTCCCATTTCCTGTTTGACCACTTCCAGTTTGCCTTGATTCATGGACCTAACATTCCAGGTTCCTATGCAATATTGCTCTTTACATCATTGGACTTAACTTCCATCACCAGTCATACCACAACTGGGTGCTGTTTTTGCTTCATGGGGTCGCAAATAGTTGGACACAACTGAGCGACTGAACTGAACTATCTCTTCAGTCTTTCTGGAGTTATTCTCCACTCTTCTTTAGTAGCATACCAGGCACCTACTGACCTGGGGAGTTCATCTTTCAGCGTCCCATCTTTTTGCCTTTTCATACTGTTCATGGGGTTTTCAAGGCAAGAATATTGAAGTGGTTTGCCATTCCCTTCTCCAGTGGACCATGTTTTGTCAGAACTCTCCACCATGACCCAGCTGTTTTGGGTAGCCCTACATGGCATGGCTCATAGTTTCATTGAGTTAGACAAGGCTGTGGTCCACGTGATCAAATTGGTTAGTTTTCCGTGATTGTGGTTTTCAGTCTGTCTGCCCTCTGATGGAGAAGGATAAGAGGCTTATGGAAGCTTCCTGATGGGAGAGACTGACTGGGCGGGGGAGGGGGTGGGGGGGGTGGGGGAAGCTGGGGGGTGGGGGTGGGAACTGGGTCTTGTTCTGATAGGCGGGGCCAAGCTCAGTAATCTTTAATCCAATTTTCTGTTGATGGGTGGAGCTATGGTCCCTCCCTATTATGTACCTGGGGCCAAACTATGGTGAAGGTAATGAAGATAATGGTGACCTCCTTTAAAAGGTTCCATACAAGCACTGCTACACTCAGTGCCCCCGACCCTGGACCAGGCCACAGCCAACCCATGCCTCCACCAGAGACTCTTGCACACCCACGGGCAAGCCTGGCTCAGTCTTTTGTGGAGTCACTGCTCCTTTCTCCTGGGTCCTGGTGTACACAAGGTGTACATGGGGTTGCAAAGTGTCGGACATGACTGAAGTTAATTAGCATGGATGCATAGCAGCATGCACAATCCAAAGCTGGTATCACTGAAGACTCAGACTACTATAATTACTTAAACATTTTTCTATCTTCCTCCTATCTAGCAACCTACTTGAATCCCTACTACTATCTAAGGCATTTTCCTTTGTTTACATACTCTCTCAGAATGGTGTTACTCAACTCCAGAGATTTTATTTCTTACATTATGTGCTTAATATTGTCTGTTCAACCAAGCTGAAAGCTCCATGAGAACAAGGACTATTTTGATCACCAATATTATCCCTCTTGGTATAAAAGAGTAGTATACATAGATACCTTGATGAATGAATGAATGAAAACAGCTATCACTTCTATAGAACCTACTGTGTGCCACAGACTATGAGTGGTACACATAGATACCTTGATGAATGAATGAATGAAAACAGCTATCACTTCTATAGAACCTACTGTGTGCCACAGACTATGAGTGGTACACATAGATACCTTGATGAATGAATGAATGAAAACAGCTATCACTTCTATAGAACCTACTGTGTGCCACAGACTATGAGTGGTACACATAGATACCTTGATGAATGAATGAATGAAAACAGCTATCACTTCTATAGAACCTACTGTGTGCCATAGACTATTCCAAATGCGTTATGCATAACTTTATTTATTAATATTTTCCATAGCAATCGGTGAACTATATGCTAATACTACTCATTCCACTGAAGTTAAAGAAATTGACATTCAGACAACTAGTAGGAAGATCTGAGGTTTTAATCTAAGTAATTCCTGTTCTTATCTTTTACATTATAGGGCATTATGTTGCCTTCAAATGAATGATGAAATGAATAAAGGACTAATGAAATGGAGTGAGAGAAAAGGGAGGAGAATGGAGGAAGGAAAGAAGAAAGGAGGGAAAGAAGGAAAGAAGAATGCATGTGTACCATACATACTATTATGATGTAATGAGGAGTTTTTGAGGCTCTCTGAGTAAATTGCCGTTTAGCCTGTATTCTTAATCAAATATCAGTTATCACTCAGTTTATAGCCACACGTCATCTCTGAAGTGTTCACTCATTATACTAAATTGAAAAGACCAAATACCTGTAGTTATTTTCCCAAATACTCAGAACTACGTTAGTGAAGTTGCTCAGTCGTGTCGGACTCTTTGCGACCCCACGGACTGTAGCCTACCAGGCTTCTCCATCCATGGGATTCTCCAGGCAAGAATACTGGAGTGGGTTACATTTCCTTCTCCAGACTCAGAACTAAAGCACTCAGAAAATTTAACCATGATAACCTCATCACAAGTCACCCATCACATAATTTATGAGTTACTAATAGACACAGTTCTGATACTGGGCCCTCCACTAGGCAATGTCTACAGTGATAGCAAAGCATTAAAGGAAATGTACCAGTCTCACACTGTACATTTATCACTTTAAACATAACTGGAAGTGTAGAGTACCTCAATAATGGAAGGGAAGATAATGTTAATAGTTTTTTTTTTTTTTTAAATATAGTGATTGTTTGAAACAATTTGGTCTCCTAAGAATCCAGATGGGAAATTAATAGTTTCTCAGGTTTGGAAGTAAACTTCAAGGTTATTCTGCCCAAATCTTTCATGACATCTGTCCCACTCAGAGAATTTTACTTACTATTTTTCTTTCCTATAAAGATTCTCATTAATGAGTTTAATATTATTTTTAAGCTTAAGACTAGAAATTGAGAGCTGGCTGCTTAAAAATGAAGCTGGATAAAAGATTTGTTTTATCACATGTCTTTTTTAAATAAAATGATCCAAGATGTCTTTAGTCATCATCAGAATGTAGTTTGAGCCTTCATGTGTGTGAGAGAACATTTCCCTCAATTTATTGTAATTTCTGTGATTTATGCACAACAGTGATGGAAACAGCTTGGTGTAGGTTTCCAAAGCACAGTGTGCGAGGCCCTGTGTGTGCACAATTCCTTGTTATTTGTTAATAGGATTTGTCCACATACCTTCTGCCCAATCTGTCCAGTGCTTTGAAATATTGCAGCTGCTTTTCATTTCCCGTTAAATCTGACTGGCAGCAATATCAGAGCTATAGTTCAACCTGGAAACAGAAGCATAACTCCAAGCAAGAATACACGGGGTGGCAAAACAGTCATTAATGCCACCACAAAGTGAAAATCTTCCATCACTGGCTACCATCTGGGGGCTTTAGTTACAGTGCTAGGCCCATTTCTAAAGTAGGATGTTCCATCTGTACTGGATGCTGGTTTATAACATGGGTGACTCCAACACGGTGGGTCTTAACTGGGCACAATTTTGCTTCCCACAGGACATTTAGCAATGTCTATCCCAATGGTCCCAATTGAGGGTTGATGCCCATCACATGGGTGGAAGGCCAGAGATGCAGCTAAAAATCCCATAATGCACCTAAAAGTTTTCCATGACAAAGAATTATAATGCACATAATTTCAGTACTGCTGAGGTTTAGAGTCCTGTTAAAGGTATTCCAAACCAAACTAAAAGCTATAAATGATAATTTCCCTTCTTTACTGCCATTTAGGATACGAACAGCAATGCTTACTAGGGAATAAGCACTTTTAAATGCATGGGAACTGACTTGGTACTATACTTCTGTATTGGCAATATTTATGAATTCATTTATTGCTATGCATTTTGACCAGGATAACAAGAACCAATAGGTACTTCCCTGGTTGTCCAGTGGCAAAGACTCTGTGCTCCCAGTGCAAGGCCGGGGTTTGGTCCCTGGTCAGGGAACTAGAGCCCACAAGCCACCTGGGGATATTTGTCCAGGATTACTGACCAAGTTAGAGACAAAGAAAGGATCACATCAAAGACTACCTCACATAGTCCATTCTTTCTTCCACTATACAATGTTTCTTTATACAGCTGTTTTAAAATATGATTTAATTATATCATTGCACCATAGTACATAGTGCTTGGGGAAGACATTACTTTACACAGAGGGGGCTTTCCCTGGCGGCTCAGCAGGTAAAGAATCCACTTGCAATGCAGGAGACCCAGGTTCAGTTCCTGAGTTGGGAAGATCCTTGGAGAAGGAAATGGCTACCCACTCTAGTATTCTTGCCTAGAGAATTCTATGGACAGAGGATCCTGGAGGGCAACAGTCCACAGTGTTGCAAAGAGTCAGACATGACTAAGCAACTAATACTTTCACTACACAGAGTATTTCCAAATTCATGATCCTGTTTAATTCTCACAACTCAGATCAAGTTATTTTTTCCACTTTTTTCTTCCCTTCTTCATCTTCATCATCATCTTTCCTCTCATCATCACTACTGCCACTTCTTGAATATAAAACACTAGTTCACCATGAGGTTATGGTCTTGTTACCCCAACGTTGAAAACAAGCTGTGGCTCACTGGAGCCACTTATTGTTTGTTGAATTAGTGGATGCCCCGTTTTACAGAGAAAAAAGAGTAAGAGGCTAACTTACAGTGGAAGTATTCTTGATGCTTCCGACAGTAAAGAATCTGCCTGCAATGTAGGAGACCCAGGTTCAATCCCTGGGCCAGGAAAGTCTCCTGGAGAAGGGAAAGGCAACCCACTCCAGTATTCTTGCCTGGAGAATTCCATGGACAGAGGAGCCTGGTGGGCTACAGTCCATGGGGTTGCAACTGAGTTGCGACTGAGGGACTAACATTTTCACACATTATTTTTAAGAAACATGTTATTTTCATATGCCTTTTGACCATGTACATTTCCTTTTTATAAAAAAGTCTATTCAGTTTAAGTACCATTTAAATTTGTTTTTGTTTTGGATGTTAAGCTGTATGAACTATTTATACATGTTGGATATTAATCCTTTATTGATCATATCATTTATAAATATTTTCTCTCATTCAGTTGGTTATCTTTTCCTTTTGTCAATGATTTCCTTTGCCATGCAAAAGTTTTTAAGTTTAATTAGGCCCCATTTATTTATTTTTGTTTTTATTTCCTTTGCTTTAGGAGACAAATCCAAAAAAAAAAAAAAAAAAAAAAGAAAGAAAGAAAGAAAAGTGCTGCAATTTATATCAAAGACTGTTCTATCTATGTTTTCCTCTGTTTTTTATGGTATCTGGTCTTACATTTAGGTCTATAATCCACTTTAAGTTTCTTTTTATATATGGTGCTAGAGAGAGTTTTAATTTTATTCTTTTATATGTAGGTGTCCAGTTTTCCCTGTACCACATATTGAAGAGATTGTCTTCTCTCCATTGTATATTCTTACTTCCTTTGTCATAGATTAACTACCCTTAAGTGCATGGGTTTATTTCTGGGCTCTTTATTCTGCTCCATTGCTCTATGTATCTGTCTTTTTGTGCCAATACCATACTGTTTTGATTAATGCAGGTTTGGAAGTGATGGAGCATAATTACTCCTGCTCTGTTCTCTTATAGAAGATTTCAATCTTTTTCAAGACTGTCTGGCTATTTGTGTCTTTTGAGTTTCAACGCAAATTTTTAAATTATTTGCTTCAGTTCTGTGGAAAATGCAATTGGTATTTTGATAGGGATTGCCCTGATTCTGTAGATTATCTTGTGTAGTATGAACATTTTAGCAATATTAATTTTCCCAGTCTAAGAACATAGTATATCTTTCCATCTGTTTGTGTTGTCTTCAATTTCTTTCATCAGTGTCTTGCAGATGAGAATCACAATGAGATATAACTTTATACTTGTCAGAATCACAATCATCAAAAAGAACACAAATAATAAATGTTGGTGAGAATGTAGAGAAAAAGGAATCCAGGTACATTGTTGGTGTGAATGTAAACTTCTGTGGTCACCGTGGAAAACAGTATAGAGGTTTTGTCCTGGTCTATATCCACAAAATAGTAATTAGAACAATACATGCAGACTAATATTTGTAGCAATTTTATTTACAATTGCCAACATATGGAAGCAGTCTAAGAGTCCATCAACAGGTAAATGGATAAATAGGATCACACACACACACACACACACACACACACACACACACAAAGGAATACTACTAAGATATAAAAAAGAACAAACTTTTTCCATTTGCAGCAACATGAATGGCCATTGAAGGCATTATGCTAAGTGAAATAAGTCAGGCAGAGAAAGACAAATCTTATATGTTATCACTTATATAGGGAGTCTAAAAATACAATAAACTAGTGGATATAACCCAAAAAAGTGGACTCACAAATATAGAGAACAACCTAGTAGTTACCTATGGGGAGAAGGAAAAGAGGAGGGCAATATAAGTGTAGAGGAGTGAGAGACACAAATGATTATGTATAAAAAAGCTAAAAGGATATATTGTACAGCACAGGGAAAACAACCAACATTACATAATAACTATAAATGGAGTCTAACTTTCAAAATTTCAGGATCACTATATTGTACATCTGTAACATACAAGACCTTTTAGAACTAACACCTCAAAGATGTCCTTTTCATTCTAGGGGACTGGAACGCAAAAGTAGGAAGTCAAGAAACACCTGGGGTAACAGGCAAATTTGGCCTTGGAAGATGGAATAAAGCAGGGCAAAGACAAATAGAGTTTTGCCAAGAAAATGCACTGGTCATAGCAAACACCATCTTCCAACAACACAAGAGAAGATTCTATACATGGAAATCACCAGATGGTCAACACCAAAATCAGATTGATTACATTCTTTGCAGCCAAAGATGGAGAAGCTTTATAGGTCAGCAAAAATAAGACTAGGAGCTGACTGTGGCTCAGATCATGAACTCATTGACAAATTCAGACTGAAATTGAAGAAAGTATGGAAAACCACTAGACCATTCAGGTATGACTTAAATCAAATCCCTTATAATTATACAGTAGAAGTGAGAAATAGATTTAAGGGCCTAGATCTGATAGACAGAGTGCCTGATGAACTATGGAATGAGGTTCATGACATTGTACAGGAGACAGGGATCAAGACCATCCCCATGGAAAAGAAATGCAAAAAAGCAAAATGGCTGTCTGGGGAGGCCTTACAAAGAGCTGTGAGAAGAAGAGATGCAAAAAGCAAAGGAGAAAAGGAAAGATATAAGCATCTGAATGCAGAGTTCCAAAGAATAGCAAGAAGAGTTAAGAAAGCTTTCCTCAGTGATCAATGAAAAGAAATAGAGGAAAACAACAGAATGAGAAAGACTAGAGATCTCTTCAAGAAAATTAGAGCTACCAAGGGAACATTTCATGCAAAGATGGGCTTGATAAAGGACAGAAATGGAATGGACCTAACAGGGGCAGAAGATATTAAGAAGAGGTGACAGAATACACAGAAGAACTGTATAAAAAAGATCTTCATGACCCAGATAATCACGATGGTGTGATCACTCACCTAGAGCCAGACATCCTGGAATGTGAAGTCAAGTAGACCTTAAAAAGCATAACTACGAACAAAGCTAGTGGAGGTGATGGAATTCCAGTTGAGCTCTTTCAAATCCTGAAAGATGATGCTGTGAAAGTGCTGCACTCAATATGCCAGCAAAATTGGAAAACTCAGCAGTGGCCACAGGACTGGAAAAGGTCAGTTTTCATCCCAATCCCAAAGAAAGGCAATGCCAAAGAATGCTCAAACTACCGCACAATTGCACTCATCTCACACGCTAGTAAAGTAATGCTCAAAATTCTCCAAGCCAGGCTTCAGCAATATATGAACCGTGAACATCCAGATGTTCAAGCTGGTTTTAGAAAAGGCAGAGGAACCAGAGATCAAAATGCCAACATCTGCTGGATCATTGAAAAAGCAAGAGAGTTCCAGAAAAACATCTATTTCTGCTTTATTGACTATGCCAAGGTTTTTGACTGTGTGGATCACAATAAACTGTGGAAAATTCTGAAAGAGATGGGAATACCAGACCACCCGACCTGCCTCTTGAAAAACCTATATGCAGGTCAGGAAGCAACAGTTAGAACTGGACATGGAACAACTGACTGGTTCCAAATAGGAAAAGGAGTCCGTCAAGGCTGTATATTGTCACCCTGTTTATATAACTTCTATGCAGAGTACATCATGAGAAACGCTGGGCTGGAAGAAGCACAAGCTGGAATCAAGATTGCTGGGAGAAATATCAATCACCTCAGATATGCAGATGACACCACCCTTATGGCAGAAAGTGAAGAGGAACTCAAAAGCCTCTTGATGAAAGTGAAAGTGGAGAGGGAAAAAGTTGGCCTAAAGCTCAACATTCAGAAAACGAAGATCATGGCATCTGGTCTCATCACTTCATTGGAAATAGATGGGCAAACTGTGGAAACAGTGTTAGACTTTATTTTGAGGGGCTCCAAAATCACTGCAGATGGTGACTGCAGCCATGAAATTAAAAGACGCTTACTTCTTGGAAGGAAAGTTATGACCACCCTAGATAGCATATTCAAAAGCAGAGACATTACTTTGCCAACAAAGGTTCACCTAGTCAAGGCTATGGTTTTTCCAGTGGACATGGATGGTGTGAGAGTTGGACTGTGAAGAAGGATGAGCACTGAAGAATTGATGCTTTTGAACTGTGGTGTTGGAGAAGACTCTTGAGAGTCCCTTGGACTGCAAGGAGGTCCAATCAGTCCATTCTGAAGGAGATCAGCCCTGGGATTTCTTTGGAAGGAATAATGCTAAAGCTGAAACTCCAGTACTTCGGCCAACTAATGCGAAGAGTTGACTCATTGGAAAAGTCTCTGATGCTGGGAGGGATTGGGGGCAGGACGAAGGGGACAACAGAGGATGAGATGGTTGGAGGACATCACCGACTCAATGGACATGAGTTTGAGTGAACTCTGGGAGTTGGTGATGGACAGGGAGGCCTGGCATGCTGCAATTCATGGGGCTGCAAAGAATCAGACACGACTGGGTGACTGAACGGAAGGGAACATATAATAATGTATGGCAACTATATTTCAATTAAAAATAATAAATAGTAATAATCACTTAGTCTGCTGAAGGCACTATGCTAGTCAATTTTTCATTTATCATTTCTTTGAATTAGTAACAAGTAGGAGCAACAACAGGAGATAAAGCAAAACTGACAGAGGAAAAGGAAAATAAGTCACATTCTTTAGGAAAACATCTAAGAGAAACTACAGAATAAGTAAAAGAAAAGTGCAGTACTCTATTTTTTTTTCCTGCTTTTGTGCATTAAGAGAATGTGTAGAGGCAAGCTGGACTTACTTTATATTTCAGCATATTGACTTACATTCATTTGATTTTATGCAAAAGGCCAATGATTTTGCTAGGGAAAATTTCTCAGTGGAGCTACAAGAAGGGACAGAATAATGAGCAATGAACTTTTCATGACTATCTGGTTAAACTAACTGGAATTAAACACTTCAGTAGTTTCATTTCAGTTTTATTTTTATTTCTTGTGGTCATGGAGTCTAGTCAACTTGATGTTTAACTCATAATTCTCAAAAAACAAAACTAAATAGAACTCATCCCAAAAGTAAAGAGATGAAAGATCATCTTTAATGATGAATTCCCTAAGCTTACTAAAGACCCTTGTCAGTTCTTCTCCACTAACACATAGACCAACATTGCAGAGAATTGTCTTAACACATTATTGACCAGGGGATTTTTGCAGAAACCAACACCTGTGGCCAGTGATTAATTATGTAAGTTAGTACTGAAATATCTCCCATGACCTTTGAGTAACAAAAGGTGTATTAATGAAAGCATTTGTTACTAGGAGGCAACATTTAACCGTGGGATATGTTACCAATTTCCCTGGAGGAGGAAATGGCAACCCACTCCAGTATTCTTGCCTGGAGAATCCCATGGACAGAGGAGGCTGATGAGCTCCAATAGTCCATAGGGTCACAAAGGGTCAGACATTACTGAGTGACTAACATTTTCAAACATTATTTTTAAGAAACATGTTATTTTCTATGCCTTTTGACCATGTACATTTTCTTTTTAGAAAAAAAGTCTATTCAGTTCAGGTACCATTTTTAAATTTTTTTTTTGCTCAGTCATGTTCAAGTCTTTGTGACCCCATGGAATGTAACCTACCAGAATCCTCTGTCCATGGGATTTTCCAGGCAAGAATACTGGAGTGGGTTGCCATTTCCAATTTAAAGGTAGGCAAACCTAAAAGGGCATTATAACCACAAAAGAAGATAAAATCATCTTTGAATTAGTTCATTTCTAGACTTGAGACTAATGATTTTAATATTCAGTTATAGTCATATGTTTCCACTGTTTCCCCATCTATTTGTCATGAAGTAATGGGGCAAATAGATGAACCCCATCTATTTGGACCAAATGCAATGATCTTAGTTTTCTGAATGTTGAGCTTTAAGCCAACTTTTTCACTCTCCACTTTCACTTTCAACAAGAGGCTCTTTAGTTCTTCTTCACTTTCTGCCATAAGGGTGATGTCATCTGCATATCTGAGGTTATTGATATTTCTCCCGGCAATCTTGATTCCAGCTTGTGTTTTTTCCTGCCCAGCGTTTCTCATGATGTACTCTGCATATAAGTTAAATAACCTGGGTGACAATATACAGCCTTGACGTATTCCTTTTCCTATTTGGAACCAGTCGGTTGTTCCATGTCCAGTTCTAACTGTTGCTCCCTGACCTGCATATAGGTTTCTCAAGAGGCAGGTCAGGTGGGCTCCAAAATCACTGCAGATGGTGATTGTAGCCATGAAATTAAAAGATACTTACTCCTTGGAAGGAAAGTTATGACCAACCTGGACAGCATATTAAAAAGCATAAAGGCAATGACTAGTAGCCATGTATGGATGTGAGAGTTGGACTATAAAGAAAGCTGAGGGCCAAAGAACTGATGCTTTTGAACTATGGTGTTGGAGAAGACTCTTGTGAGTCCCTTGGACTGCAAGGAGATCCAACCAGTTCATCCTAAAGGAGGTCAGTCCTTGGTGTTCATTGGAAGGACTGATGTTGAAGCTGAAACTCCAACACTTTGGCCACCTGATGCAAAGAGCTGACTCATTTGAAAAGACCCTGATGCTGGGAAAGATTAAGGGCAGGAGGAGAAGGAGGCAACGGAGGATGAGATGGTTGGATGGCATCACCTATTCAATAGACATGAGTTTGCGTAAACTCTGGGAGTTGGTGAGGGACAGGGAGGCCTGGCATGCTGGGTTCATGGGGTCTCAAAGAGTCGGGCACAACTGAATGACTGAACTGATAGTCGTATGTTTAGAAAAATCTTAAAGGAGCCAGAAGCACACATAAAGCTAAACTGAAAGGCTTCCACAAGATATTTGTTTATTGACAAGTCTATTAGCCCATCACTCATTCATATATCAGTATGCACATACTATGCGGAAAGTACCAAGCTCAGTGCTATGGAGGATTAAAGATAAAAGACTATGATCTTAAGAAGCCATTCACTAGAGAATCAGATATTAAAAAAGATAATCCCACACATACGTGCAAAAAATTGGATTTAAAAAATGCTTATTGCAGTTTCACATTTAAAAAAAAATGTAGGGAACATAAAGGTTCATTAAGAGTGAAACATGTCCATCAGCAGATGAATGGATAAGAAAGCTATGGTACATATACACAGTGGAGTATTACTCAGCCATTAAAAAGAATACACTTGAATCAGTTCTAATGAGGTGGATGAAACTGGAGCCTATTATACAGAGTGAAGTAAGCCAGAAATAAAAACACCAATACAGTATACTAACGCATATATATGGAATTTAGAAAGATGATAACAATAACCCTGTATACGAGACAGCAAAAGAGACACTGATGTATAGAACAGTCTTTTGGACTCTGGGAGAGGGAGAGGGTGGGATGATTTGGGAGAATGGCATTGAAATATATATAACATCATATATGAAACGAGTCGCCAGTCCAGGTTTGATGCACGATACTGGATGCTTGGGGCTGGTGCACTGGGACGACCCAGAGGGAGGGTATGGGGAAGGAGGAGGGAGGAGGGTTCAGGATGGGGAACACATGTATACCTGTGGCAGATTCATTTTGATATATGGCAAAACCAATACAATATTGTAAAGCTAAATAAAATTAAATTTAAAAAAAAGAATGAAACAGCTAAAATAATATAAATTATTCACTATGTGTAATAACATATCAGCAGCAAGTAGCTCACAAAACAATCCCAAGATTCAGAATTTGAGTGAATAAAGCAAGTTGATGAATAAACATAGCCACATAATTACTATATATTTAGGGTGTATAACATGTATAGGAATGGTTAGGAGAAAGTTCTGAAAAGACATAAATGAAATTAAAACAGTGATTTCCTTTAGGTAAAGTACTGGAGATGGTCATAAAAATTATAGTTCAGATTTTATAATGAGAATATGTTTACTGTTTATCAAAGAATGTAAACAGAGAGATATAGATACAGATTTATATTAATGTGATCAATACCACAAAGAAAATCACATAAAGTGATTAAAAAATTTTTAATGAGTGAAATGGTTTCTTCCAGGAGAAATTATGCAACATTCTGTTTAAGAGAGGCCAAATCTTCTTAGTTATAAAAAATTCAGAGGTGGACACAAAGTAGTGCTATAATACACAAAAATTAACTAAAAATGGCTGCCAAGCTTTTGGAGGGAAGGAAAGAGGGATGAAGAGGTAGAGCACAGGGGATTTTTAGGGCAGTGAAACTATTCTGTATGAATTAGAATGGTGGATACATAATATTATGCATTTTGTAAAATTAAAAGAATTATTCAAGCCAAACAGTGAACCTAACTTTTTCCAATGGACTTTAGTTAGTAACTATGCATCCATACTGGGTATTTCAATTTTAACCAACTCACCACATCACTGCAAAATATTAATAACAGAAGAAACTGTGTAGAGATGTTGTGGAGAGGAGTAGGAAGTATATGGAAATTCTCTATTTTATGTTCTCAGTATAGTTGCTCAGTTGTATCCAACCCTTTGTGACCCCTTGGACTGCAGCACTGGCTTTCCTGTATATCACCAACTCCTGGAGCCTACTCAAACTCATGTCCATCGCATGGGTGATGCCATCCAACCATCTCATACTCTGTTGTCCCCTTCTCCCACCTTCGATCTTTCCTAGCATCAGCATTTTATGTTCTATTTTTCTATAAAACTTAAACTACTCTAAGAAATAAAACCTATTTTAGTTTTAAAATGTTATAGTAGAGCAGTGCATAAAGAAGAAGAAGAACATAAATAAAATAATAATTAATGCTTTGGGTGGGAGCCTTAGCCAGTGGTTATATGATATCCATGACATGAGTTAACACACAGAGCTCTAATGTGACTGATACACAGAACATTCAGTGTTTTATCTACTTGCTTATTTACTTAGCTGATTTATCTGTTTGCTTAGTTTATAATTTTTGATATGTCTTAAGGAAGTAGAATTGCACAAGGAAGACAAAGAATCAAAAATATTGCAAGGAAAGAAAAGAGCTAGATTGATGACATTCATATGTGAAGAAGAGTCCTTTCTGGGACTGGAATAGAATCTAGGGTGACTTGAAAGCAGGTTTATGTTAAACGGACTGGAAATGAAACAAGAACACTAAGATGAGATTAGACTTCTAAGGTGTTTGGGTATGAAAAGTAATTAACCTCCAGTAATTGATGCTTTTGAACTGTGGTGTTGGAGAAGACTCTTGAGAGTCCCTTGGACTGCAAGGAGATCCAACCAGTCCATTCTGAAGGAGATCAGCCCTGGGATTTCTTTGGAAGGAATGATGCTAAAGCTGAAACTCCAGTACTTTGGCTACCTCATGCGAAGAGTTGACTCATTGGAGAAGACTCAGATGCTGGGAGGGATTGGGGGCAGGAGGAGAAGGGGACGACAGAGGATGAGATGGCTGGATGGCATCACTGACTCGATGGACGTGAGTCTCAGTGAACTCTGGGAGTTGGTGAAGGACAGGAAGGCCTGGTGTGCTGCGATTCATGGGGCTGCAAAGTCGGACATGACTGAGCGACTGAAATGAACTGAAATAGGTTTGTTGGTGGTATTAGTTGAGATAATATGTACTAAAGTTGAGATAATATATTCAAAACTACCCAATATAGAATCTTATACACAATAAAGGTTCTAGAAATTTAGGAGTTACAATACTCAATATAATTGTTGTTGTGTTAGAGACCTAAAAACAGATAGAGACAAAAAAAATGAATTTTGGGCAATGGAAAGAGAAAAATATGACAGTAACTCAGCTTGAGTTACTTCAAGAATAGAGATATTAATGACAAACAGGAAAAAAAAAGATAGGATAAGTTTGGACAAAGAATTTGATCACAGACATAGAACTTAAAGTTTTTTCAAAATATACAAAGAGTTCATACAACTCAACAACAAAAATACAACACTTGAAAAGTGGGCAGAAGACCAAAATAGAACATTTCTCCAAAGAAGACGTATAGATGGCCAATAGCCACATGAAAAAATATTCAATGTCACTAATTATTAGAGAAGTATATCAAAATGATAAAAAGTCAGAATAGCCATCATTAAAAAGTCCACAAATGATAAATGCTAGACAGAGTGTGGAGAAAAGGGAACCTTTGTACACTGTTGCTGGAAATGTAAGTTGGGATAGTCATTATGGAAAACAGTATGGGAGTTTCCTCCTAAAACTAAAAATAGAGTTGTCATGTGATCTAGCAATCCCACTGCTGGGCAAATATCCAGACCTAACTATAATTCAAAAAAAAATACATGCAATTCTGTGTTCACAGCAACACCATTCACAGCAGATAAACCATGGAAGCAACCTCAATGTCCATCAACAGATGAATGGATTAACTTAGAGATTATCATATTAAGTGAAGTAAGTCATAAAGAGAATGAGAAATACCATATGATATCACATATATGTTCAATCTAAAATATGACACAAAAGAACCTATCTGTAAAACAGAGACAGATTTACAGACATAGACAAGTGATTGCCAAGGGGAAATGGGGGGAGGGATGGAGTGGGAATTTAGGGTTACCGGATGTAAGCTAACATATATAGCATGGGTAAACAATAAGCTCCTACTATATAGCACAGGGAACTGTATTCACTATTTCATGATAAACCATAATGCAAAAGACTATATATGTGTATAACCGAATCACTTTGTTGGATGGCAGAAATTAACGGGCCACTATAAATCACTATATTTCAATTAAAGAAAGAAATATTCATCCCAGATCCAAATGAAATCATACAGTAGAAAGCAACATGAGAGGGTAAAACAAACAAACAAACAAACAAAACCTTTATAGTTTAGAGCTTACGGGCAGGAGATTATATGTGACACTGAGATATTTTTAACTGATTCACAAGAAGTAGGCATTAAGGGTGCAGGGAAAACATGCAGGATAATGCCAATGATGAAGGCGGAAGGCTACAGAGGAACACTGTACTCAGTAGAAACCACTCATAATTTGCAACCAGTGGGAAAGGAACAGGAAGGTAAGAGTGGATTCCACAAAGGCCCTGAGGAATTCTCTCTGAAAACCAGTATGCTTCTACTGGCCTACTTATCTCTTTATGTTTCATCTCACACACATCCTCCACACAAACACCCTCAAGGCATATCTCAGTTTGCATCAGTTCAGTCGCTCAGTTGTGTCCGACTCTTTGTGACCCCATTAACCTAAGCAGGCCAGGCTTCCCTGTCCATCACCAACTCCCGGGGCCTGCTCAAACTCATGTACATCGAGTTGGTGATACCATCCAACCATCTCACTCTCTGTCATCCCCCTTCTCCTCCCACTCTCTGTCATCCCCCTTCTCCTCCTGCCTTCAATCTTCCCCATAAGGGTATTTTACAATGAGTCAGTTCTTCACATCAGGTGGCCAAGGTATTGGAATTTCAGCTTCAGCATCAGTCCTTCCAATGAATACTCAGGACTGATTTCCTTTAGGTTTGACTGGTTGGATCTCTTTGTCATCCAAGGGACTCTCAAGAGTCTTCTCCAAGAACCACAGTTCAAAAACATCAATTCTTTGGCGCTCAGCTTTCTTTATAGTTCAACTCTCACATCCACACATGACTACTGGAAAAACCAAGGTTTGACTAGACGGACCTTTGTTGGCAAAATAATGTCTCTGCTTTTTAATATGCTGTCCAGGTTGGTCATAGCTTTTCTTCCAAGGAGCAAGCATCTTTTAATTTCATGCTACAGTCATCATCTGCAGTGATTTTGGAGCCCAAGAAAATAAAATCTCTGTTTTCATTGTTTATCCACCTATTTGCCATGAAGTTATGGGACCAGATGCCATTATCTTTGTTTTTTGAATGTTGAGTTTTAAGCTAGATTTTTCACTCTTCTCTTTCACTTTCATCAAGAGACTCTTAAGTTCCTCTTCACTTTCTGCCATAAGTGTGGTGTCATCTGCATATCTGAGATTATTGTTATTTCTTCCAGCAATCTTGATTCCAGCATGTGCATCCAGCCTGGGATTTCACATGATGTACTCTGCATATAAGTTAAATAAGAAGAGTGACAACCTACAGCCTTAATGTACTCCTTTCCCTATTTGGAACCAGTCTGTTGTTCCATGTTTATTTCTAGTTGTTGCTTCTTGATCTGCATACAGATTTCTCAGGAAGCAAGTCAGGTGGTCTGGTATCCCCAACACTTTAAGAATTTGCCACAGTTTGCTGTGATCCACACAGTCAAAGGCTTTGGTGTAATCAATAAAGGAGAAGTAGATCCTTTTCTGGAATTATCTTGCTTCTTCTATGACCCAGTGGATGTTGGCAATTTGATCTCTGGTTCCTCTGCCTTTTCTAAGTCCAGCTTGAACATCTGGAAGTTCATGGTTCATGTACTGTTCAAGCCTGGCTTGGAGAATTTTGAGCATTACTTTACCAGCATGTGAGATGAGTGTAATCATGCAGTAGTTTGAACATTCTTTGGCTTTGCCTTTCCTTGGGATTGGAAAGAAAACTGACCTTTTCCAGTCCTGTGGCCACTACTGAGTTTTCCAAATTTTCTGGCATATTGAGTGCAGGACTTTAACAGCATCATCCTTTAGGACTTGAAATAGCTAAGCTGGAATTCCATCACCTCCACTAGCTTTCTTCCTAATGATGCTTCCTAAGGCCCACTTGACTTCCCATTCCACGATGTCTGGCTCTAAGTGAATGATCATGAAGAAGGAATTCACAGGGCCTGGACTCCATCTTAGGCCTGTTCATGCTGATCATGCTCAGCCACCTTTCCAATGGACTCTGAACTCTGTGTTTAGTGCCTATGAAAACAACAACAGAAGGATAAGACCCCCTCAACACAGGGGAACCTTGAAGATTGTATCTAGGTTACTCATTGCCTAAGAGAAAACATACACTAATCACCCCTTCCTCCAGACAGGCCATAAATTTTTCTGTATCTATCAGAGTGTAACCTCGGGTTTATTGATTATTGGCTGATTGTTTGACTGTTTGAGCACATGAGCACATAACACATGATGATGGGGTTATTGGGATTGTATTTTCCTTGGTTTATGTAAGTCTCAAGGAATTTGGAATGGTGGGTTCAGACATGTACACATGGGGTATAAAAGATTTTCACAAATGCTGGTCGGGCTCCTTGGATAAGAGGAGACTCTGCCTTGGGCCCACCGGTGTAATAAACTGCACTCCACTATCTGCATTGTCCTTCTGAATGAGTTTGTTTCCCGGAACGTGTGGCTACAACAATCACACCATTGTTGTTATCTGGGTCATGAAGATCTTTTTTGTACAGTTCTTCTGAGTATTCTTGTGACCTCTCTTTAATATTTTCTGCTTCTGTTAGGTCCATACCATTTCTGTCCTTTATTGTGCCCATCTTGAAATGGGTCCTTGGTATGAAATGATCCCTTGGTATCCCTACTTTTCTTGAAGAGATCTTTCCCATTCTATTGTTTTCCTTTATTTCTTTGCATTGATCACTGAAGAAGGCTTTCTTATCTCTCCTTGCTATTCTTTGGAACTCTGCATTCAAATGGTATATCTTTCCTTTTCTCTTTCGTCTTTCACTTCTCTTCTTTTCTCAGCTATTTGTAAGGCTTCCTCAGACAACCCTTTGCTTTTTTGCATTTCTTTTTCTTGAGGATAGTCTTGATCACTTCCTCCTGTACAATGTCAGGATCCTCTGTCCATAGATTTTCAGGCACTGTGTCTTTCAGATCTAATCCATTGAATCTATTTGTCATTTCCACTTCAGTTTGCATGGGCTGCTATAAATAAGAATACCATCGAGTGAGTTGCTTAAACAACATTTATTCTCATCGTTATGGATGAGAGATCAAGGACAATCACAATAGGTTTTGTTCTGAGGCCTCCTCTTGGCTTATAGTTCAGTTCAGTTCAGTTCAGTTCAGTTGCTCAGTCACGTCCGACTGTTTGCGACCCCATGAATCGCAGCACACCAGGCCTCCCTGCCCATCACCAACTCCCGGAGTTCACTGAGACTCACGTCCATCGCGTCAGTGACGCCATCCAGCCATCTCATCCTGTTGTCCCCTTCTCCTCTTGCCCCCAATCCCTCCCAGCATCAGAGTCTTCTCCAATGAGTCAACTCTTCGCATGAGGTGGCCGAAGTACTGGAGTTTCAGCTTTAGCATCAGTCCTTCCAAAGAAATCCCAGGGCTGATCTCCTTCAGAATGGACTGGTTGGATCTCCTTGCAGTCCAAGGGACTCTCAAGAGTCCTCTCCAACACCACAGTTGAAAAGCATCAATTCTTCTGCGTTCAGCTTTCTTCACAGTCCAACTCTCACATCCATACATGGCTTATAGGTTGCCACCAATTCAGCCTATGCTTATAAAATCTCTTTATGTCCTTGTGTAGAGAGGGAGAGAGAAAGAGAAAGGGAGAGGGAACTAGGGAGAGAGCCAGGGAGGGAAGAAGGGAGAGTCAGGAGTTATCTCATATATTAGAAATAAAAGTATATATTCTTAATATGCTACATTAAAAATGTGAAGATTTATAATAGGGATGTAATGATATACTGTAGGAAATGAAAAAAATGATGTTGAAAAGTGAATATATTTTTTGATAATTTGTCTCTTATCATAAAAATTGACCTTTGTCATGTCCATTACTATTTTTTCACTTCATTCTTTTAATTATTAAACCAATATACCATTGCCTATTTTTTATAATAATTTTAAAACCACCACTTCGACATTAATTTTGCTCACTGGCAC
This sequence comes from Tragelaphus eurycerus, assembly GCA_935064755.1. NCBI lineage: Eukaryota > Metazoa > Chordata > Mammalia > Artiodactyla > Bovidae > Tragelaphus > Tragelaphus eurycerus. Next base: position 42,838,522 of record CAKXYN010000001.1, read on the forward strand.
ACTATACTGCTAATTATTTCATTCAATGCATAATATTTTACCACTGTTCTAGAAAGATCAAATTGAATTACAGATATGTAATTGCTATCCTGTATTGATATGTAAATGCTATCCTGTATTGCTCATTTATCATATATTTTATTATTCTACTAATTACAGCACCAGCACTGATCATGTCCAGGGTAAAGGTGAGGGTTACTAAGGTGTCAATATTAGTTTCTAGGAACTTTAAATTTAAGTGATTCACTCTTTTCCCTAAAGCAATCTCATCGTTTCTCCATCAGACTCAAATTACATCTTATAGTTTTATTCAGTGACTAATTAATGCCATTTTCCAGAACAAATCTCTGACAGGGTTGAGAATAAAAGCCTAATTTACAATACAAAAACAATGGACCATGTGGTCATGGTCAGTGACTTTTACTCAAAAGTCAATGCCATCTAATTACAATGCTTGGAAAGTTGCACAAGGGATCAATGCCAACTTATTCTGTTCAAGTTCTCCCCATTAACAAACCAAATGTCCAAGAGTAGGACTGTCATCCTCCTAAGAAAGAACTCAGAAGGCAACAACATGAAAGCAATAATGACCATAGGGCTTACCACAGAGTTGGGCACAAAGTAATTGTTCAATAAATGCTAGCAAATAACACTAAGAGTGCTATACTACCAGATTTAGTAATGTTCTTGGTTAAAGTTCAAAGAATAAACAACATAAAAGATTAAAAGGGCTCCAACATATAAAGTATTTGATATGTAAATTTCTATATGTCACAAAAACATCCTTAGCTTATTTCCTGGAAAACAGTATGCATCTCATTCATTTCCTGAATGAGGGTATGAATCAATGCTCTTCAGAACAAACTGTATATGTGAGCAAAGGAGGAGGCAAGAGAAATTACTGCAAGAGTTGCCCTTTCATAGTCCTTTATAATGACCATGCTAGCAACTCTAACTTGGGTAAGTTAAACCCCAATAACTGTCACAGGAATCAAACAAATCTGGAACTTGCCAGTTTTGCATGTCTGACAGAATCAGGGCAGCTCCTTAAGAGTCAAAACATAATAATCATTAAATAAAAATGTGGAAAAATGCCAAAATAGGACTTACTTTTACTCTGTCTTTCCCTATAGGATATATTAAGCCAAAATTGCTTGCAGGGGAATGTGGTATTTTTTATGATAAGTCCTGAGATTCTTTATTAAATGCCCATAACACAATAAATACCATTCTTAGTTTGAAAAATATTTAAACTCCATAGATTATTATTAGTCTTTCTTGGCAGCATCATAATTAGAGGGAAAACACATTTTAAAAAAATTACATCTCTATAAGATTATTTTCTTGTCATCCCTTCACTAGATTTGCTCTGACTAAAGTTTCATCTGTATATAACTTTTTGTGTGTGGGGGGGGGCACACCTCATGGCATACAGAATCTTAGGTCCCCCATCAGGGATCAAACCCATACCCTCTGCAGTAGAAGCACAGTCTTAACCACTGGACCACCAGGGAAATCAATAACCATTTTAACTTTCCATTTTCCAAGCATCCTTAAAAGTGTACTTCTGCAATGTCCTAGAGGAAATGCTATTCTAATTGCATTTTTAAATTATTACACATGTGTGTGCTGAGTAGGACTTTCAGTTAATGTCTCTGCCTATTAGGTAATTTTACCTTGAAGTTTGAAATAATTTGTTATTAAACATTGTTTAAATAATCCCAAGACAACAATGTAGCCATTAATATGTCTAGCAATGATTATTTATTCATGCATAATGTCTCTCATGTATGAGTTAATGTTACAATAAACCAGGCACTAACTCAATGTTAAATCCGAGATCTAATTCTGCTGCTGTTGACCACCTTTAAAAGCAATTTTGAAATTTTTAATTCGGCATTATGTGGCTAAAACAAAATTGAGATTATATATAGAATTATGTTAACTCTAATGGGAATTACAGGCTTTCGGTCTTGATATATGTTATTAAGCTGCAAGTATGAAACTTCACAGGTACCAAAACCTATAATTTTCTACTCTTTAGCCACAGAGCCATCCCTTCCCCCTATTTTAAAAAAATATAATGTGGTAGGGGAGGGACGGAATGGGAGATTGGGGTTAGCAGATGCAAGCTATTATATATAGAACTGATAAACAAGGTCCTACTATGTAGCAAAAGAAACTATATTTGATATCCTGTGATAAGCAACACTGTAAAAGAATATGAAAAAATGTGTATATATGTGTATGTATAACTGAATCACTTGTCTGAATAGCAGAAATTAAAATAACACTGTAAATCAATTATTTCAATTCAGTTCAGCTCAGTTGCCCAGTCATGTTCGACTCTTTGCAACCCCATGGACAGCACCCCAGGCATCCCTGTCCATCACCAATTCCGAGAGTACTCAAACTCAGGTCCATTGAGTCGGTGACGCCATCCAACCATCTCATCCTCTGCAATCCCCTTCTCCTCCCACCTTCAATATTTCCCTGTTGTTCCATGTCCTATTCTAACTGTTGCTTCTTGACCTGCATACAGATTTCTCAGGAGGCAGATCAGGTGGTCTGGTATTCCCATCTCTTAAAGGATTTTCAAAGTTTGTTGTGATCCACACAGTCAAAGGCTTTAGCTTTCATGCCTTCTGTTCCAGAATACAATTGAATTAATAAGAAATCATAATGATTATAGTATATCCATGCAATACTAATTTATATCAATTTAATTGCTCATTCAAACATCTCATCACTGTAATCTATGACACTTTTGAAGTCTTTTTGAAAATCAAATATTATATGTATGTGTGTATATATATTAGATATATAGTAGATACATATATATTTTTTTCCCTATTCCTTAGCAGCCCTCAGCTTTTAAAAATAATGTGACATTTGGCCTAGGAAGAAGTAAAGGCAGGGACTGTTTTATTTTGTGATCAGTTTCTTTGTCAGGAATTTCTTTATTCCCTTCTGCTTCCCTCCTCACCCCTCCCCTCCCTCTCTCTCTGCCCCCTTCTCCCTTACTCTGGAAGAGGCACTGAAATTAGAGGGACTGTGCATCTAACTATATGCCACAGACACCTTAAATTTTTTCAAGAGTTTCTCTCTATGTACCTGTGCAGTAAGACACACCAGCCCAAAACCTTTCTCACTTCTGTACATATAATATTTTATATATCCTGGAAGTTGATTAGCAATTCAATTTTAAGATTTTGAATGTTTTCCATGAAAGCTCTTATTACATACATTCATCTTTTTCCTAAGGAAACTCAACTTCTACAAATTCTTTTTCCTTCTGTTTCAAATTAGCACAGACCAAAGCTTTCTTAACACAGTATCTTATATCCAGGTCAGTGATTCTAAAACTAAAACTATCTGAGATAAATCTGGCATAAAATATATTTAACTTTGTTTAACAGTTTTGCTAAAATGTCTTTTTCATTGCATTCAACCTTTGTCAAAAATAAAAAATGAGTATATGTGCATGAATTTATTTCTGATATCTCTATTCTTTTCCATTAATTTCTGCATCTATCCTTTTAACACCACGATGCAATTATTGAGAGAGTTAACTTTCAGGTAGATTGATAAGAAGTACAGGGTCCCCAAGGGAGAGGAGGAAGAGGAGGAGGAGAAGGAAGGGATCTGAGACTCTCAAGGAGGAGAAAAGGAAAAACATTTTTTTTTTCTCTCCACTCCTGCGTCTTAGTCACATAAAACTTTTTTTTTCTTTAAGCCAAGAGGAAATGATTATACAACAAAACAACTCATCTTGCTCAAGGGTATGTTTTTCCTTAAACTCTGTACCAATGATTATATATCAACAAATGTATCCTGCTCAGGACAGAGGACATGTTTGTCCTTCTTGAGAACCTTCTGACTAATTCTGTCATCTTACAGTATGTGCTGTGGGAGGTCTGGTAAGATCTTTCTATTGCTAGTTCTAATCTTGTTATCTTAAAATGTGTATTGTGGGAGTGGGTCTGGTAAGACCTTTACAACCTTGAGACATTCTTTTGATTTCTTGTTAATAAGTAGTTGAAGAATATATAGCTCCCTTGCTAAGACTAGCCACCCCCCACCCCCCGTTCTGATGTCTATGTCAGAAGCGTTCTCTGTTCTTTTTCATTGTTATAAAACTTCTGCCACAGTAAGTTCTGAGTTAAAGTGGTTCTGAAGTTCACAGTGGTTCTGAGTTCACTTCTGAGTTAAACTGGTTCTGAGTTCACAGTGGTTCTGAAATTAAATCTTCCTTTTTGGAAATCACAAATCCAGCATCGTTCACAGTAAGCTATCAGTATGATTACCGCAGTTCTCACTCCAGTACTCTTGCCTGGAAAATCCCATGGACGGAGGAGCCTGGTAGGCTGCAGTCCATGGGGCCTCTAAGAGTCGGGCACGGCTGAGAGACTTCACTTTCTCTTTTCACTTTCATGCATTGGAGAAGGAAATGGCAACCCACTCCAGTGTTCTTGCCTGGAGAATCCCAGGGACGGGGGAGCCTGGTAGGCGACCGTCTGTGGGGTCACACAGAGTCGGACACGACTGAAGTGACTTAGCATAGCATAGCATAAATTATGAAAATTGGCTGTTACAACATACATCATGGCTGAATGCCCACAAACTTCCATCACAGTTAAAATAGTTCTATGCATTTCTGAAAAAATAAGCCATGCTTGGTCTTGCATAACTTTTGAAATCATTTTGGCTATACTAGTCTTTTTGTTTTTCCATAGAATTGACTTTGAAATATCTACCAACAGCAAAAAAAAAATAGTCTGTTAGGATTTTGATTGAGGTTGTATTGAATCTATAGATCAAATTAGGCAGAACTGACATCTTAATGATACTGAGTCCTCCAATTCATGAACATGGTTGAAACCTGAATTTATCTAACTCTTTTAAAAAATATTTAATAAATGTTTGTGGCTTTAATACAGACTACATATTCTATTAGATGTATTTCATTTTCTGGTGCTTTAAGAAATATATTGACTTTCAAATTTCCTATTTTTGGAGCTCATTGCTATTATACAGAAGCATGCATTTTTGTTACCCAAAAGATGATAAAACTCACTCACTCTGAGATTTTTTTTTTAAAGATCTTTGTTATGTTTGACATAGATAATCATGTCAACTGCAAATAGAAATGATTTTATTTATCCTTTCTCAAACTGTATGTCTGTTTTTTCTTTGTTTTATAATGCCTAAAACTTTATTTGAAGTGATTTTGAATAGGAATGATGAAACAAGATATTGTTGAGTTTTGTCTGATCTTAAAGGGAAAAGAATTCAGTCTTTCATCACTGAGTATGAGATTACCTTAGGTTTTCTGGTGCAAAAAGTTTCAACTGAATATTTGATGGAGTTATCTTCTATTCATAGTGAGCTGAAATTTTTCATTTTGTTGAATTTATTATAAAAAATTACATGGATTGATTTTCTAATGTTAAGCCAGGTTTATAGGCCCTAGATAAATTTCCCTGGGGCAAGATATAGTATGATTTTAATATACTGATAGATTCTATTTTCAAATATTTGGTAGACAATTTCTGTAGCTACATTCATGTGAGATATTGATATGTAGGTTTTCTTTTCTAGCAATCTATTAGTCACATAACTGGTAGTGATTTTGGTATTACTTAAATGCTAGTGTCATGAGATAAAATAGGGAAATTTTTCTTTTCTCTTCCATTTTTGAAATAAATAATGTAGAGCTGATATTATGTATTCCTGAACTATTTGGTAGAATTCAGCATTAAAAACATCTGGGCCTATTTTCCTTTTTTTCAGATTTATAATTAAGAATCCAATTTCATTTATAGGTATCAGGTAAGTTCAGTCGCTCAGTCATGTCCAACTCTTTGCGACCCCATGGACTGCAGCCTGCCAGGCCTCTCTGTCCATCACCAACTCCCGGAGTTTACTCAAATTCATGTTCATTGAGTCAGTGATGCCATTCAACCATCTGGTCCTCTGTCCCCTACTTCCCCTCCTGCCTTCAATCTTTCCCAGCATCAGAGTCTTTTCCAATGATTCAGTTCTTCGCATCAGGTGGCCAAAGTATTAGAGTTTCAGCTTCAGCATCAGTCCTTCCAATGAATATTCAGGACTGATTTCCTTCAAGATGGATTGGTTGGTTCTCCTTGAAGTCCAAGGGACTCTCAAGAGTCTTCTCCAACACAATTCAAAAGCATCGATTCCTTGCTGCTCAGCTTTCTTAATAGTCCAACTCTCACATCCATATGGAGAAGTCAATGGCAATGGTATTAGAGTTTCAGCTTCAGCATCAGTCCTTCCAATGAATATTCAGGACTGATTTCCTTCAAGATGGATTGGTTGGTTCTCCTTGAAGTCCAAGGGACTCCATATGGAGAAGTCAATGGCAACCCACTACAGTACTCTTGCAGTCCACAGGGTGGCTAGGAGTCAGAATGTCTGAGCGACTTCACTTTCACTTTTCACTTTCATGCATCGGAGAAGGAAATGGCAATCCACTCCAGTATTCTTGCCAGGAGAATCCCAGGGACAGGGGAGCCTGGTGGGCTGCTGTCTACGGGGTCACACAGAGTAGGACATGACTGAAGTGACTTAGCAGCAGCAGCAGCACATAAATAGATGACTACTGGAAAACCCATAGCTTTGACTAGATGGACCTTTATTGGCAAAGAAATGTCTCTGCTTTTTAATACACTAAGTTGGTCAGAACTTTTCTTCGAAGGAGCAAATGTCTTTTAATTTCATGGCTGAAGCCAACATCTGCAGTGATTTTGAAGCCCCCAAAATAAAGTCAGCCATTGTTTCCACTGTTTCCCCATCAACTTGCAATGAAGTGAGCAGACCAGATGCCATGATCTTCATTTTCTGAACGTTGAGTTTTAAGCCAACTTTTTCACTCTCCTCTTTCACTTTCATCAAGACGCTCTTTAGTTCTTCACTTTCTGCCATAAGTGTGGTGTCATCTGCATATCTGAGGTTACTGATATTTCTCCCGGCAATCTTGATTCCAGCTTGTGCTTCATCTAGCCCAGAGTTTCTCATGATGTACTCTGCATATAAGTTAAATAAGCAGGGTGACAATATACAGCCTCGATGTACTCCTTTCCCAATTTGGAACCAGTCTGTTGTTACATATGCTGTTCTAACTGCTGCTTGTTGATATGCATACAGATTTCTCAGGAGATGGGTCAGGTGGTCTGGTATTCCCAACACTTTAAGAATCTTCAAGAGTTTATTGTGATATACACAGTCAAAGGTTTTGGCGTAGTCAATAAAGCAGAAGTAGCTGTTTTTCTGGAACTCTCTTGCTTTTTCAATGATCCAACAGATGTTGGCAATTTGATATTTGGTTCCTCTGCCTTTTCTAAATCCAGCTTGAACATCTGGAAGTTCTTGGTTCATGTACTGGTGAAGCCTGATTGGAGAATTTTGAGCATTACTTTGCTAGCATGTGAGATGAGTGCAATTGTGCGGTAGTTTGAACATGCTTAGGCATTGCCTCGGAGAAGGCAATGGCACCCCACTCCAGTACTCTTGCCTGGAAAATCCCATGGACCCAGGAGCCTGGTAGGCTGAAGTCCATGAGGTCACTAAGAGTCAGACACGACTGAGCGACTTCACTTTCACTTTTCACTTTCATGCATTGGAGAAGGAAATGGCAACCCACTCCAGCGTTCTAGCCTGGAGAATCCCAGAGACAGAGGAGCCTGGTAGGAGGCCGTCTATGGGGTCGCACAGAGTCGGACATGACTGACGTGACTTAGCAGCAATAGCAGCAGGCATTGCCTTTCTTTGGGATTGGAATGAAAACTGACCTTTTCCAGTCCTGTGGCCACTACTGAGTTTTCCAAATTTGCTGGCATATTGAGTGCAGTGTTTTCACAGCATCATCTTTTAGGATTTGAAATAGTTCAATTGGAATTCCATCACCTCAATGCCCTAATCAACAGACAAAGACTGGCTGAATCGATATAAAAACAAGAGCCCTACATACCTTGTCTACAAGAGATAACCAAAAGATTAAAACGGGTCGAATGGATACAAAAACTAGACCTCTATATATGTTGTCTACAAGAGAACCACCTTAAAATAGGGGATATATACTGACTGAAAATGAAGGGCTGGAAAAAGATTTTCTATGCAAATACAGACCAAAAGAAAACAGGAGTAGAAATACTCATATCAGATAAAATTGACTTTAAAATAAAGGTCCTGAAAAGGAGACAATGAAGGTTACACATAACGACTTAAAGGAACAATCCAAAAAGAAGTTATAACAATTATAAATATATATGCACCCAACATTGGAGCATTGATATATCTAAGACAAACACTAATTAGTATGACAGAAGAAATATACAACAACACAATAATAGTGGGAGACTTTAATACCCCACTCATACTTATATAATCTGGCTGTAATAGACAAAGTAAAGAGGAAAACACATTCACTTATGAGCCTCAAAGAATTCAGTTCACTCAGGAGAGTTTTAAAAAAAAATTTAAAAAAAATAGACTTATTTGTTCATTCTGTAAATGTTTATTGACTATTTTATGGGTCTGGTACCACTTTGGATATTAGGGAGGAAGAAGTGACAAATGTGATCCTGTCCTAAATAATACATTGTTGTAAAGACCTACCAATACAAAATACCTAGATGTGCCTAAGAGGAAGACACCCAAACTGGACTTTCAGTTTCCTGAACTTTTCATTTCCAGATCAAACCTCCTAATATAAGATGAATTTAATATGATTTTTTTAAAATGTTCTTTGTGATTAAAAACAGAAAGCCATTAGTTAAGAAATTACATATACTACTCCCCACCATCACTCCCCTTCTTCCTTCCCATTTCCCTCCCCCTCCCCCCCAAAAAATAAATAAAGTGATAGGCTATGTATATTGTTGAACAGCATAATGTTATTCACATGTTAAAAAAAAAAAAAAAAGGAATTCCATCACCTCCAGTAGCTTTGTTCATAGTGTTTCTTCCTAAGGCCCACTCATTCCAGAATGTCTGTCTCTAGGTGAGTGATCACAACATCTTGGTTATCTGGATCATGAAGATCTTTTTTGTATCTTCTGTTTGTTCTTGCCTCCTCTTCTTAATATCTTCTGCTTCTGTTAGGTCCCTACCATTTCTGTCCTTTATTGTGTCCATCTTTGCATGAAAAGTTCTCTTGGTATCTTTAATTTTCTTGAAGAGATCTCTAGTCTTTCCCATTCTATTTTTTTCCTCTATTGCTTAGCACTGATCACTGAGGAAGGCTTTCTTATCTCTTTGCTATTCTTCAGAACTCTGCATTCAAATAGGTATATCTTTCCTTTTCTCCTTTGCCTTTCACGTCTCTTCTTTTCTCAGCTATTTGTAAGGCTTCCTCAGACAATCCTTTTGCTTTTTCTCATTTTTTTTTCTTGGGAATGGTCTTGATCCCTGCCTCCTGTACAATGTCATGGACCTCCATCCATATTTATTCAGGCACTCTATCAGATCTAATCCCTTGAATCTATTTCTCACTTCCACTGTATAATCATAAAGGATTTAAGTCATACCTGAATGGTCTAGTGGTTTTCCCTACTTTCTTCAATTTTAAGTCTGAATTTCACAAAAAGGAGTTCATGATCTGAGCCATAGTAAGCTCCTGGTCTTTTTTTTTTTTTTTTTTGCTGACTGTATGGAGCTTCTCCATCTTTGGCTGCAAAGAATACAATCAATCTGATTTCGGTGTTGACCTTCTGCTGATGTCGATGTGTAGAATCTTTTGTGTTGTTGGAAGAGAGTATTTGCTATAACCAGTGTATTCTCTTGGCAAAACTCTATTAGCCTGGCCTTCCTTCATTCTGTACTCCAAGGCCAAATTTGCCTATTACTCTAGGTATTTCTTGACTTCCTACTTTTGCACTCCAGTCCTCTATAATGAAAAGGACATCTTTTTGGTGCATTAGTCCTAGAAGTTCTTATAGGTCTTCATACAACCATTCAACTTGAGCTTCAGTATTACTTGTCAGGGCATAGGCTTGGATTACTGTGATATTGAAAAATTTATCTTGGAAATAAACAGAGATCATTCTGTCGTTTTTGAGATTGCATCCAACTACTGCATTTCGGACTCTTCTGTTGACTATGATGGCTACTCCATTTCTTCTAAAGGAATCTAGCCCACAATAATAGGTATAATGGTGATCTGAGTTAAATTCACCCATTCTTGTCCATTTTAGTTCACTGATTCCTAAAATGTTGATGTTCACTCTTGCCATCTCCTGTTTCACCACTTCCAATTTGCCTTGATTCATGGACCTAACATTCCAAGTTCCTATGCAATATTTCTCTTTACATCATCGGACTTTACTTCCATCACCAGTCCTATCCACAACTGGGTGTTATTTTGCTTTGGCTTCAATTCTTCATTCTTTCTCGAGTTATTTCTCCACTGTTCTCCAGTAGCATATTGAGCACCTAGCAACCTGGGGAGTTCATCTTTCAGTGTCCTTTCTTTTTGCCTTTTCATACTGTTCATGGGGTTCTCAAGGCAAGGGTACTGAAGTGGTTTGCCATTCTGTTCTCCAGTGGAGCATGTTTTGTCAGAACTCTCCACCATGACACGTCCATCTTGGGTGGCCTTACATGGCATGGCTTATAGTTTCATTGAGTTAGACAAGGCTGTGGTCCATGTGATCACATGGTATAAGACCACTTACAGGTATAAGACCATTCATATAGTCTTTTCTCCTAGATTGTGTTTTAAAAGTGTTTCTTTTTTTGTTTCCAAAGAATGTGTTCATTTCATCCATATTTTCACACTTAGGGACATGGAGTTGTTCAGTATTCTTTTATTATCTTTTGATTTTTGTGAGGTTATGGTGATGCAACAGTTGTCTTTCATGACATCGGTAATTTGTGTTACCCTGTTTCATCTTGATCAGTCTGACTAGATGTTCATCGATTATATTCACACTCATAAAGAACTCATTTTGGTTTCATTAAATTTCTTGATCATTTTCCTATCTTCTGATGGCTTTGAGTTTAGTATTCTTTCTTTTCTAATTTCTTACAAGTGAAACATAGATAAGTGGTTTGAGATTTGTTTAAATATAAATTTATTTATTTTAATTGGAGGTTAATTACTTTACAATATTGTATTGGTTTTGCCATACATCAACATGAATCTGCCACAGGTATACACGTGTTCCCCATCCTGAACCCTCATCCCTCCTCCCTCCCTGTACCATCCCTCTGGGTCGTCTCAGTGAGATTTTTATTATTTTCTAAGTTAAGGTTTCAATGATACAAATGTCCCTCTAGGCACTGCTTTAGTTATATCCCACACATTTTGATTTGTTGTTTTTAAATTTCTGTTTCATCTCAAAATATTTTAAAATTTCTCTTTAGACTCTCTCAGTTGGTAAAGAATCCTCCTGCAATGCAGGAGACCCTGGTTCTGTTCCTGTGTTGGGAAGATCCCTTGGAGAAGGGATAGGCTACCCACTCCAGTGTTCTTGGGCTTCCCTTGTGGCTCAGTTGATAAAGAATCTGCCTGCAATGCAGGAGACCTGGGTTCGATACCCCCTGGAGAAGGGCAAAGCTACCCACTTCAGTATTCTGGCCCGGAGACTTCCAAGGACTGTATAGTCCATGGGGTTGCAAAAGTCAGATACAACTGAGTGACTTTCACTTAGACCTTCTCTTTGAAGTGTGTTAAATTTCCACATAGCTGTGAATTTTTCTGATATCTTTTTCTTACTTATTTCTGAGTTCCAATTAGAATGGTCTAAGAACATTTTTGTTATGGTTTCTATTCTTTAAAGTTGGCTGTGATTTATTATTATTATCATTTTGGTCCAGATTATGGCCTATGTTGGTGAATTTTTCTATTTAATCATCTATTTAAGAGAACAATATATTCTGTTTAATCTCCCAGGTCTACCTCACAATGAAGTCTGAAGGCTCTTTCCAGTCTTTTTGTGTGTGAGCCTGGAGAAGACTATGAAGAAAAATCTTGAAAGCAAAGAAGATACAAATTCAACCAATATCTATAGCCCACAAGTGTCTCCCACTGTCCTTTCACAAGAACTTCCCATACTTTGCCTTCATTAATTTCTCATCTTCTCTTCCTGAAATCTTCTAACCAATTTGGTTGTGTCTGCTTGGATGAACAAGTGCTCAATTTCCTTTCTGTACTCACTTCTCCCTCCTTAGACTTTCGCTTAGTTAGGTGTTAGGCCAGTTGGTTCAAAGAAATCATAAATTTAATCTACTTTGCTTTTAATTTTAAGAGTGAGAATGATGTTCCTTCCAATTCCCTACATATTAGGACAGAAATTTATTTACTGCTACTGTCTAAAATGGGCACTTTTCATTTTACTTTAAAAGGAAGTTTACTGCCCATCATGTAAGATAATTAGCTACTGAATATCTTCTATAAAATAAAATCTATATTATTTCTAATGATTATGAACCCTTGAAACATAACCAACTTGTGTATACTGAAAACTTTATATTTGTTTATAGTTCCTATAAGACACAATTATAATCATAAGAGAAGCAACAAGAATACACTAAAAAAACTGCATACCTCATTTATAATTAAAGCCAATCTATGGTTTGTTATACTTTACTTTTAAATGCATCACCAAAATTCCATAAACCTCATGAAAGAAATTATAAAATTAATGAAAACATCCTGAAATGAAATGCAATTGCATAATCACGAAGAAATAAAGCTATGGATGCTTCATCTAAATAGAAAACAGAACAAAGAATTGTCTGCTTTCAGTTATCATTTTTCAACTAGGGGTAGAAAGCCTCAGTGAGATTCTCACATCACAGTTTAATAGCAGTAACCCTTGATGTTGGGCTTCACAGTTCATAAATAAAACTATAAAGGCATTATAATCTGGAGATAAGAGAACAGATTTTGGAATCAGACAGATTTGGTCCTAATCTTAAATTCAACCCCATCAGTTAACCACAGGTTATTTCAGGAATAATGAAAGAGACTTCTCAATAAAAGACTTATGTTAAAATATTTCAAGATTATTTCCAAATACCATGGAAATTAGTGGCCTAATGAGTTTTACCTGTCAATGGATACCCAGAGAACCATGCACTCTGATCATGTGCTTGTAGTTATTTTGGTGAAATTTTGAAGTCATTTAGCATATTCTTTGGCATAACACCCTTGCTTAGAGAACAGAATGCACTGACTTTTTTTCCTTAACAACAATTGGGATCTAATTCCAGTCATGCCTTTATTCAGAGAGCAAACTTTTGTAAATCACTAAATTGATATGATCTACTGTATTTTCACCTAAAAATGAGAATTAAAAATATCTTTAACTGAGGACTGTAATAAACAATGCATGCAAAATGCCTAAATCTCTGTTACTTCTATCATCATTATCATCACCATTACCATCACCATCTTCACTTTTAATATCACGGAGCTTGAGAAAACCAAGTTCAAGAGTCAGTGTCAAATCTAGCTGCAAATTCTTGTCACAGCCAAGATAAGAAGGCTTAACCACCTTGCAACATATTTCTGTGCTTATACTTAACAATTGTGCTTGCCAGGTGGTGCTACTTGCCACTTGCCAATGCAGCACGTAGGAGATGCAGGTTTGATCCCTGATCCCCTGGAGGAGGGCTTGCAACCCACTCTAGTATTCCTGCCTGAAGAATCCCATACACAGAGGAGCCTGGTGGGCTACAGTCCATAGGGTTGCAAAGAGTTGGACATGACTGACGTGACTCATCACCCACCACCACCATACCTAACAATTAAGATAAAGAATGCATGAAATAAAAGCTTTACAATTGTGATAAAAACAATAGTGCCCTGAAGTTTCAAAAAAAAAAAAAAAAAAAACACTTTTAAACTCAATTTAATTTCAATTCAACTTTTTAAAATAATTAAGTGACCAGAAATGAGTTAGATTTCTGATATATAAATGTTGTTATTATCAAATATCAAATTAAACAATGACATAGCAGACTGGATGTCATATGATATTCCATATTTAGAGATGTTCTTAGATCTTTATACTATTTTAAACCTTTGTTGTTTTTAATGATTCATTATCTAATGCTATCTTATTGATTTGCTTTATAGTGACCCTGTGAAAAGCTTAAGAACTTCTCTAAATTTTGTTGTTCAGTCACTAAGTTGTGTCCAACTCTTTGTGACCCCCATGGACTGCAGCGCAGCCCACCAGGCTTCCTGATCCTTTGCTGTGTCTTGGAGTTTTCTCAAACTCATATCCATTGAGTTGGTGATGCTATCTAACCATATCTATGAGAAGTTATAGTTTAAGAAAACATACTGTTATTAGTGTAAGCCAAACCCTCAATTCTGATTCTAATTCTAGTAACTACTTTAGCCAAGACACTGTTCATCCACATATTTTATTACATGACTTGGGTCATAAGATTTCTTCCCATCTCTCCAGAAAGCAGGAATAGAAGGAACATACCTCAACATAATAAAAGCTATATATGACAAACCCACAGCAAACATTATCCTCAATGGTGAAAAATTGAAAACATTTCCTCTAAAGTCAGGAACAAGACAAGGATGCCCACTTTCACCATTACTATTCAATATATTTTTGGAAGTTTTGGCCACAGCAATCAGAGCAGAAAAATAAATGAAAGGAATCCAAATTGGAAAATAAGAAGTAAAACTCTCACTGTTTGCAGATGACATGATCCTAATTACTAGAACTAATCAATGAATATAGTAAAGTTGCAGGATATAAAATTAACACACAGAAATCCCTTGCATTCCTATACACTTACAATGAGAAAATAAAGAAATTAAGGAAACAATTCCATTCACCATTGCAATGAAAAGAATAAAATACTTAGGAATATATTTCCCTAAAGAAACTAAAGACCTATATATAGAAAACTATAAAACACTGGTGAAAGAAATCAAAGAGAACACTAATAGATGGAGAAATATACCGTGTTCATGGATTGGAAGAACTAATATAGTGAAAATGAGTATACTACCCAAAGCAATTTATAGATTCAATGCAATCCCCATCAAGCTACCAACGGTATTCTTCACAGAGCTAGAACAAACAATTTCACAATTTGTATGGAAATACAAAAAACCTCGAACAGCCAAAGCTATCTTGAGAAAGAAGAATGGAACTGGAGGAATCAACCTGCCTGACTTCAGGCTCTACTACAAAGCCATAGTCATCAAGACAGTATGGTACTGGCACAAAGACAGAAATATAGATCAATGGAACAAAATAGAAAGCTCAGAGATAAATCCACGCACATATGGACACCTTATCTTTGACAAAGGAGGCAAGAATATACAATGGATTAAAGATAATCTCTTTAACAAGTGGTGCTGGGAAAACTGG
This sequence comes from Tragelaphus eurycerus, assembly GCA_935064755.1. Lineage (NCBI taxonomy): Eukaryota > Metazoa > Chordata > Mammalia > Artiodactyla > Bovidae > Tragelaphus > Tragelaphus eurycerus. Next base: position 42,853,896 of record CAKXYN010000001.1, read on the forward strand.
TCAAACACTTGTAAAAGAATGAAACTAGAACACTTTCTAACACCATACACAAAAATAAACTCAAAATGGATTAAAGATCTAAATGTAAGACCAGAAACCATAAAACTCCTAGAGGAAAACATAGGCAAAACACTCTCCGACATACATCACAGCAAGATCCTCTATGACCCACCTCCCAGAATATTGGAAATAAAATCAAAAATAAACAAATGGGACCTAATTAAACTTAAAAGCTTCTGCACAACAAAGGAAACTATAAGCAAGGTGAAAAGACAGCCTTCAGAATGGGAGAAAATAATAACAAATGAAGCAACAGACAAACAACTAATCTCAAAAATATACAAGCAACTCCTACAGCTCAATTCCAGAAAAATAAATGACCCAATCAAAAAATGGGCCAAAGAGCTAGACATTTCTCCAAAGAAGACATACAGATGGCTAACAAACACATGAAAAGATGCTCAACATCACTCAGTATCAGAGAAATGCAAATCAAAACCACTATGAGGTACCATTTCACGCCAGTCAGAATGGCTGTGATCCAAAGTCCACAAGCAATAAATGCTGGAGAGGGTGTGGAAAAAAGGGAACCCTCTTACACTGTTGGTGAGAATGCAAACTAGTACAGCCACTATGGAGAACAGTATGGAGATTCCTCAAAAAACTGGGAATAGAACTGCCTTATGATCCAGCAATCCCACTGCTGGGCATACACACTGAGAAAACCAGAATTGAAAGAGACACGTGTACCCCAATGTTCAGAGCAGCACTGTTTACAATAGCCAGGACTTGGAAGCAACCTAGATGTCCACCCACAGATGAATGGATAAGCAAGCTTTGGTACATATACACAATGGAGTATTACTCAGCCATTAAAAAGAATACATTTGAATCAGTTCTAATGAGGTGGATGGAACTGGAGCCTATTATACAGAGTGAAGTAAGCCAGAGAGAAAAACACAAATACAGTATACTAACGCATATATATGGAATTTAGAAAGATGGTAACAATAACCCTGTTTATGAGACAGCAAAAGAGACACTGATGTACAGAACAGACTTTTGGACTCTGGGAATGGGAGAGGGTGGGATGATTTGGGAGAATAGCATTGAAATATGTATAATATCATATCTGAAACGAGTCGCCAGTCCAGGTATGATGCCTGATAACGGATGCCTGGGGCTGGTGCACTGGGACGACCCAGGCGGATGGTGTGGGGAGGGAGGAGGGAGGAGGGTTCAGGATGGGGAACACATGTATACTTGTGGCGGATTCATCTTAATGTATGACAATAGCAATCAGATCAGATCAGTCGCTCAGTCGTGTCCAACTCTTTGCGACCCCATGAACTGCAGCACGCCAGGCCTCCCTGTCCATCACCAACTCCCGGAGGTCATTCAGACTAACATCCATAGAGTCAGTGATGCCATCCAGCCATCTCATCCTCTGTCGTCCCCTTCTCCTCCTGCCCCCAATCCCTCCCAGCATCAGAGTCTTCTCCAACGAGTCAACTCTTTGCATGAGGTGGCCAAAATACTGGAGTTTTAGCTTTAGCATCATTACTTCCAAAGAAATCCCAGGGCTGATCTCCTTCAGAATGGACTGGTTGGATCTCCTTGCAGTCCAAGGGACTCTCAAGAGTCTTCTCCAACACCACAGTTCAAAAGCATCAATTCTTCGGCACTCAGCCTTCTTCACAGCCCAGCTCTCACATCCATACATGACCACAGGAAAGACCATAGCCTTGACTAGGCGAACCTTTGTTGGCAAAGTAATGTCTCTGCTTTTGAATATGCTATCTAGGTTGGTCATAACTTTCCTTCCAAGGAGTAAGCGTCTTTTAATTTCATGGCTGCAGTCACCATCTGCAGTGATTCTGGAGCCCAGAAAAATAAAGTCTGACACTGTTTCCACTGTTTCTCCATCTATTTCCCATGTAGTGATGGGACCAGATGCCATGATCTTCGTTTTCTGAATGTTGAGCTTTAAGCCAACCTTTTCACTCTCCACTTTCACTTTCATCAAGAGGCTTTTGAATTCCTCTTCACTTTCTGCCATAAGGGTGGTGTCATCTGCATATCTGAGGTTATTGATATTTCTCCCGGCAATCTTGATTCCAGCTTGTGTTTCCTCCAGTCCAGCATTTCTCATGATGTACTCTGCATATAAGTTAAATAAACATGGTGACAATATACAGCCTTAACGTACTCCTTTTCCTATTTGGAACCAGTCTGTTGTTCCATACAATATTGTAAAGTTAAGCAATAAAATTTAATTAAAAAAAAAAAAAGATTTCTTCCCATGCTATTTATTTAATAACCTTAGAGCAATAACAAAGTTAGGTGTTTTCAGGTCAACACACTTTTTGCAAAGATACATAAAAATAAATATTTCATGGAATACTTATGCAAATCATGATATTAAAAAGGATCTCATTTGACCCTTGGTTGAACTACAAGTAGGAAATCAAGAAAACATCACAAAGAAAGAACAAAGGGTCAGGTGAAACTCAGAATGATAAACCATAATATTAAATGATTATAAATAATTTTTCCAATAAAAGTATCCCTCATCTGCCATTTTGATAGTTTTATGTGTCATTCCTCCTAACATTTCCTAACTAGCTAATTACAATCACTGATTGCTTCATCCAGATAACTGACAATGTATTCATCCCTCCACCCTCCATTCATCAATCCACCCTTTCATCTTTACTGATTAACTACTTACATAAGCCCCCATGTTAATGCTGAGGGTGACTCCAACATGGCTAGTATAGAACTGATTGCTTGCCAGCCAGTTTAGTAAAAGGATATACCTTACTGCTTAAGTGTAAAGACTTTGAATCACAAAGATGCATATTCAAATCCCATCTCTGCTAACTATTAGCTATGGGTTACATGCACTTTGCTTAATCTCCCCTTGTCAAAATTTACTTATTTGTAAAAGAGAGGTTATAATATCTATATTTGATGGTAGTAGGATGTTTAAATGAGATTATCATACAATCTACTTGTTGACCTCAGTAATGGTAACTATCATTAATATTCAACAGATTGGGGAAAAAAAAAACACAAATAAGAACTAAGACTCATCAAATATTACTGATGGAAAGGAGCATTCAGAAACATCAGCAGAGTACAACAACTTAAAAGGAAAGCAAAGAAAGACATTTACATTTTATGTAAAGGTAGTACTCTTGTCTGGAAAATCCCATGGATGGAGGAGCCTGGTGGGCTGCAGTCCATGGGTTCGTGAAGAGTCAGACATGACTGAGCGACTTCACTTTCACTTTTCACTTTCATGCATTGGAGAAGGAAATGGCAACCCACTACTGATGGACTGCCGTCTATGGGGTCGCACAGAGTCGGACACAACTAAAGCGACTTAGCAGCAGCAGCAGCAGTGTCAAATGATAGGGAAAAACTGAGGAAAATCAGTATTTTGATCTATTGGTTCTTCCTGGAAATATGTACAAAAGTATGACTGTGGCTCAGATCATGGACTCCTTATTGCCAAATTCAGACTTAAATGGAAGAAAGTAGGGAAAACCACTAGGACATTCAGGTACGACCTAAATCAAATCCTTTATGATTATATGATTATATTCAGCTTCCCGTATAGCTCAGTTGGTAAAGAATCCACCTGAAATGCAGGAAACCCCAGTTTGATTCCTGGGTCAGGGAGATCCACTGGAGAAGGGATAGGCTACCCACTCCAGGATTCTTGGCTTCCCTTCTGACTCAGCTGCTAAAGAATCTGCCTGCAATGAGGGAGACCTGGGTTCGATCCCTGGGTTGCGAAGATCCCCTGGAAAAGGTAAGGGCTACCCACTCCAGTATTCTCGCCTGGAGGATTCCATGGACTATATAGTCTCTGGGATCACAGCAAGGAGTCAACATGACTGAGTGACTTTCACTTTATACAGTGGAAGTGACAAATAGACTCAAGAGATTAGATCTGATAGAATGCCAGAGGAACAGTGGATGGAGGTTTGTGACATTAACAGGAGGCAGTGATCAAGACCATTCCTAAGGAAAAGAAACACAAAAAGGCAAAATGGTTGTCTGGGGAGGCCTTACAAATAGCTGAGAAAAGAACAGAAGCAAAAGGCAAAGGAGAAAAGGAAAGATATACCCATTTGAATGCAAAATTACAAATAACAGTACGGACAGATAATAAAGCCTTCCTCCGTGATCAATGCAAAGAAAGAGAAAAACAATAGAATGGGAAAGACTAGAGATCTCTTCAAGAAAAGTAGAGATACCAAGGGATCATTTTATGCAAAGATGGGCACAATAAAAGACAGAAATGGTATGGACTAACAGAAGCAGAAGATATTAAGAAGATGTGGCAAGAATACACAGAAGAATTATCCAAAAAAGATCTTCATGATCCAGATAACCACGATGGTGTGATCACTCACCTAGAGACAGACATCCTGGAAAGGGAAGTCAAGTGGGCCTTAGGAATTATCACAATGAACAAAGTTACTGGCAGTGATGGAATTCCAGTTGAGCTATTTCAAATCCTGAAAGATGATGCTGTAAAAGTGCTACACTCAATATGCCAGAAAATTTGGAAAACTCAGCAGTGGCCACGGGACTGGAAAAGGTTAAGTTTTCATTCCAATCCCAAAGAAAAGCAATGCCTTTAGTAAAAGGCAAAAGATTTATACGGTCTGAGGAGAAACCAGAGTATTATCCACAGATGAATGGCTAAGAAAGCTGTGGTACATATACACAATGGAGTATTACTCAGCCATTAAAAAGAATACATTTGAATCAGTCCTAATGAGGTGGATGGAACTGGAGCCTATTATACAGAGTGAAGTAAGCCAGAAAGAAAAACACAAATACAGTATACTAACGCATATATACCCCAGTACTTTTGCCTGGAAAATCCCATGGATGGAGGAGCCTGGTAGGCTGCAGTCCATGGGGTCGCTAAGAGTCGGACATGACTGAGCAACTTCACTTTCACTTTTCACTTTCATGCACTGGAGAAGGAAATGGCAACCCACTCCAGTGTTCTTGCCTAGAGAATCCCAGGGACGGGGGAGCCTGGTGGGCTGCCGTCTATGGGGTCGCACAGAGTCGGACACGACTGAAGCGACTTAGCAGCAGCAGCAGCAGCAACGCATATATATGGAATTTAGAAAGATGATAACAATAACCCTGTTTACAAGACAGCAAAAGAGACACTGATGTATAGAACAAACTTTTGGACTCTGGGAACAGGAGAGGGTGGGATGATTTGGGAGAATAGCATTGAAATATGTATAATATCATATCTGAAATGAGTCGCCAGTCCAGGTACGATGCCTGATAACAGATGCCTGGGGCTGGTGCCCTGGGACGACCCAGAGGGATGGTATGGGGAGGGAGGAGGGAGGAGGGTTCAGGATGGGGAACACATGTATACTTGTGGCGGATCCATCTTGATGTATGGCAAAAGCAATACAATATTGTAAAGTTAAGCAAAATAAAATTTAATTAAAAAAAAAGAAAGAAAAGCAATGCCTAAGAAAGGCAATGCCTAAGAATGTTCAAACTACTGTGCGATTGCACTTATCTCACATGCTAGCAAAGTAATGCTCAAAAGTCTCCAAGTCAGGCTTCAACAGTACATGAACCAAGAACTTCCAGATGTTCATGCTGGATTTAGAAAAGGCAGAGGAACCAGAAATTTATTGCGAACATCCACTGGACCATCGAAAAAGCAAGAGAAACCATAAAAACATCTACTTCTACTTTATTGACGATGCCAAAACCTTTGACTGTGTGGATCACAACGAACTGCAGAAAATTCTTCAACAGATGAGAATACCAGACTACCTTACGTGCCTCCTGAGAAATCTTTATGCAGGTCAAGCAACAGTTAGAACCGGACATGGGACAACAGACTGGTTCCAAATCAGGAAAGGTGTATGTCAAGGCTGTATATTGTCACTGAGTTTATTTAACTTATATACAGAATATATTATGCGAAATGCCAGGTTGCATGAAGCACAAGCTGGAACCAAGATTGCCAGGAAAAATATCAATAACCTCAGATACAGAGATGGCACCACACTTATGGCAGAAAGTGAAGAACTAAAGAGCCTCTGGATGAAAGTGAAAGAGGAGAGTGAAAAAGCTGGCTTAAAACTCAGCATTCAAAAAACTAAGATTACGGTGTCCGGTCCCATCACTTCATGCAAATAGATGGGAAAACAATGGAAACTGAGAGATTTTATTTTCTTGGGCTCAAAAATCACTGCAGATTGTGGCTGCAGCCATGAAATTAAAGGATGCTTGCTCCTTGGAAGAAAAGCTATGACCAACCTAGACAGCATATTAAAAAGCAGAGACATTACTTTATCAACAAAGGTCTGTATCATCAAAATTATGGTTTTTCCAATAGTCATGTATGAATGTGAGAATTGGATTATAAAGAAAGCTGAGCACCGAAGAATGGATGTTTTTGAACTGTGGTGTTGGAGAAGATTCTTGAGAGTCCCTTGGACTGAAAGGAGATCAAACCAGTCAATCCTAAAGGAAATCCACCTTGAATATTCATGGGAAGGACTGATGCTGAAGCTGAAACTCCAATACTCTGGTCAGCTGGTGCCAAGAGCTGACTCATTAGAAAAGACCCTGATACTGGAAAACATTGAAGGCAGGAGAAGAAGGGGATGACAGCAGATTAGATGGCTGGATGGCATCACTGTCGATGGACAAGAGTTTGAGCAAGCTCTGGGAGTTGGTGATAGACAAGGGAGGCCAGGCATGCTGCAGTCCGCGGGGTGGCAAATAGTCAGACATGTCTGAGCTGAACTGAACGATTGGGTTAACCTATATGTGCTGCACTCAATATGCCAGCAAATTTGGAAAACTCAGCAGTGGCCACAAGATTGGAAAAGGTCAGTTTTCATCCCAATCCCAAAGAAAGGCAATGCCAAAGAATGCTCAAACTACTGCACAATTGCACTCATCTCACACACTAGTAAAGTAATGCTCAAAATTCTCCAAGCCAGGCTTCAGCAATAAGTGAACCGTGAACTTCCTGATGTTCAAGCTGGTTTTAGAAAAGGCAGAGGAACCAGAGATCAAATTGCCAACATCTGCTGGATCATGGAAAAAGCAAGAGAGTTCAGGAAAAACATCTATTTCTGCTTTATTGACTATGCCAAAGCCTTTGACTATGTAGATCACAATAAACTGTGGAAAATTCTGAAAGAGATGGGAATACCAGACCACCTGATCTGCCTCTTGAGAAATTTGTATGCAGGTCAGGAAGCAACAGTTAGAACTGGACATGGAACAACAGACTGGTTCCAAATAGGAAAAGGAGTACGTTAAGGCTGTATATTGCCACCCTGTTTATTTAACTTATATGCAGAGTACATCATGAGAATTGCTGGACTGGAAGAAACACAAGTTGGAATCAAGATTGCTGGGAAAAATATCAATAACCTCAGATATGCAGATGACACCACCCTTATGGCAGAAAGTGAAGAGGAACTAAAAAGCCTCTTGATGAAAGTGAAAGTGGAGAGTGAAAAGGTTGGCTTAAAGCTCAACATTCAGAAAACGAAGATCATGGCATCTGGCCCCATCACTACATGGGAAATAGATGGAGAAACAGTGGAAACAGTGTTAGACTTTATTTTTCTGGGCTCCAAAATCACTGCAGATGGTGACTGCAGCCATGAAGTTAAAAGACGCTTACTCCTTGGAAGGAAAGTTATGACCAACCTAGATAGCATATTCAAAAGCAGAGACATCACTTTGCCAACAAAGGTTCGCCTAGTCAAGGCTATGGTCTTTCCTGTGGTCATGTATGGATGTGAGAGCTGGGCTGTGAAGAAGGCTGAGTGCCGAAGAATTGATGCTTTTGAACTGTGGTGTTGGAGAAGACTCTTGAGAGTCCCTTGGACTGCAAGGAGATCCAACCAGTCCATTCTGAAGGAGATCAGCCCTGGGATTTCTTTGGAAGTAATGATGCTAAAGCTGAAACTCCAGTATTTTGGCCACCTCATGTGAAGGGTTGACTCATTGGAGAAGACTCTGATCCTGGGAGGGATTAGGGGCTGGAGGAGAAGGGGATCACAGAAGATGAGATGGCTGGATGGCATCACTGACTCTATGGATGTTAGTCTGAATGACCTCTGGGAGTTGGTGATGGACAGGGAGGCCTGGCATGCTGCGATTCATGGGGTCGCAAAGATTTGGACACGACTGAGCGACTGATCTGATCTGATTTTTATTTAATGGCACTCATACCTGGAAGCAAGGGCATTGCATAAATAAGCAAAGAAAGGTATATATGTATAGACACAGATATGTTTGTCTATGTATACAGATATCTATACATGCACATACATACTCACTATTGCAGCATACCTCCCCCCACAAAATTTTGTTTTAAAAGCTTATGATATACTTGAAATATACTTTATTTTTTTTTGAAATATACTTTAGAAATAACTGAATATAGACAAGCTTCAAGTGAGGAACTGTTGTAAAACATTTGCTGGTGTTCTTATTTCTGACAAAAATAAAATGTACAATTTCTCTTCTGTTTTTACTTTCTTGGTATTGAATTATATTACTTATTTCTCTAGATTCCTCATTTTGTATATGAGAGAACAAGAAAATGAAATAAGAACAGAAATATAAAGGAAACAGAGCAATTAGCTGTGATGCCACCTTAGAGGGCAAGCATAAGTGGCCTAATTAGTGGAAGCTACATGCTACACTGCATAAGCTTCAGTGAAGATATAGCCTTAGAGTTTATTATATAATTTACTTAAGCCCTTATTTAGGAGTGGAAAATGCAACAATGAAGAAGCCGTTTGCTTCAGGTGGTCTTTACTGATAATGGAGAGAATGTAGAATTTATAGTCAGGGAAATATGGAAATTCAAATTATAGCTGACCTGAGTTCTCATGGATAAATCACTTCATCACTTTCAATCTGTGAGAGGCAATACTGCATGTCTGATAAAAGCATAGGTTTACTGGATTCGTACCTGACTCTACTGTTTATTAGGTGAATGGCCCTGGATATGTAATTTAATCTTTCTCAGTGACAGTTTCCTAATGAAATGTGAATAACAGTACTAGACTCATCAGCATGATGCTAGAAGGTGTAACAAATAAACCTCAGTATCTCAACATCTTAATGCAACAGAAGTTTATTTTGCTCTTATATTACAGTCTAGGCAGGTGCTCCTAGAGGGCAGGCAGCTTTCCTACATTGTGGCCATACATGTATCCAGGCTCCTTAGGTCCTGTGGTTCCACTAACACCAGGGGTCTTTGCAGTCAGTCAATGGGAGGGGAAAGAAATCCCAAAGAAGGCACACTCAATTCTTACAGGCTTTGGTGCAGAGTGGCATATACCATTTCCACTCAGGTTCTGTTTATAACGCAGTGCCATGTGGTCACACCTAGGAGCAAGGAAACCTGAGAAAGATGGTCCTTGCCTGGGAACTCACTTTGTAGCCATGACCCTATGATGGACTCGAGCACATGAACAGTGGCAGACAACTAGCCATCTCCCAGTCCATATCTTTTATGGCTGATGAGAGGTTCAGAGATGACATATGCAAAGCACCAACCAAACATATGCTAAACAGTGAGCAATCAATAAATGATAACTGCTAATTACTAACTCCTCCAAGGTTGTCTGAGATTTTCCTGGCTGTAGCACTGAGGACCCTGTGTTCCAGGAACCCTTAGCAACCTGGGATAGTTTGCCTAGAACTGTCCTGGTTTTAAAATTTAAAATTCCACATCACAAAAACCCCCTCAGTTATATGCAAAGCAGGACAGTTGGTTACCCTACTACTAATGTTATTATTATGATTGCCTTGAATAAAAGAAAATACTTTTTATTTGTGTGCTGAGTATGTGTGTGTGTGTGTATACTGATAATTGCTTTGTTGATATGAATACAATGTAATAAATAAAAGATGTATGTTAAGTTGCTTCAATCACGTCCGACTCTTTGAGACCCTTTGGACTGTAGCACACCAGACTCCTTTGTCCATGGGATTCTCCAGGCAAAAATACTAAAGTGGGTTGCCATGCCCTCCTGCAGCAGATCTTCCTGACTCAGACATGGAACTCATGTTTCTTACATCTCCTGCATTGGCAGGCAGGTTGCTTACAACTACTGCCAACTGGGAAGCCCAAATAAAAGACGTTGTTACATAAATTCCTATTCTGAAAATGATTTGCTGGGAATGATGCAAAGATACATTTGAAATGTTTGCAAGAGTGAAAGCTGTCTTCAAACAAATAGATATAAGCATGTTTAAATGTTAAGATGTACTTTGAGTGGTTTCAGAAGCTGGAAGATATGAAAGGTAAATGATAGCTTAATATAAATAAATTTTAAAAAGAACTGTTCAATTAGGAAACAGACTAATGTAGTGGCTCCCAAGGCAGAACTGAAAAGCTAAACACGCATTGTCGCTACATCCCAAAAGGATTACATTATCACTTAATACACTTTAAATGCAATATCATCCTCGTCCCTCTGCATATAGGAGTCAGCCTTTTAAAACTGATCTTTGTTCTTAGACCAATAGATAATGAGTACACATTTTAGCAATAAATGTAGAAGAGGAACGCATTTTTCCCTTACTTCTCCAATCTTTATAAATCTATCATTAAGCTTAATTTTCTATAATCACCTATATTTTCTGTTTCTAATGTCAAAGTTACACTCTGGGAGCAGAGCCAATTCAGAATTAACTGTGGTTTAAGCCAGTCAATGGAGGCTGTTGTTCAGTTGCTCAGGCGTGTCTGACTCTTTGGACCTGCAGAACGCCATGCTTCCCTGTCCTTCACCATCTCCTGGAGTTTGTTCAAACTCTTGTCCATTGAGTCGGTGATGTCATCATCCAACCATCTGGTCCTCTGTCGTCCCCTTTTTCTCCCGCCTTCAACCTTTCCTAGCATCAGGAACTTTTCTAATGAGTCAGCTCTTTGCATCAGGTAGCCAAAGTATTGGAGCTTCAGCATCAGTCCTTCCAATGAATATTCAAGGTGGATTTCCTTTAGGATGGACTGATTAGATCTCCTTGCTGTCCAAAGGACTCTCAAGAGTCTTCTCCAACACCACAGTTCAAAAGCCTCAATTCTTCCACGCAATCAATGAGGGTGCTTTTCCCATTTTTCTCTATATCTATCTCTATGAGTCAGAGCAATGATAGAATTGTATACTTGAGCTAAAAAAAAAAAAAAATACTGGCCAGAGCCCTTGTAGATGATGATCTTCAAGTTCTATAGATCTGTAGTACTGGCCACCCCAAAAGAAGCTGGTTGCAGGATCCCCTTACCAACACCATCTTTGAGTTTCCCTTCCTGACAACATTTTACTGGATGCCAGCATACCCTATGATGACAAGTAAAGAGGAGGTTCTCTGTGAGATCCCCAAACTCATTGAAGCTGGAACCTTGTTTTTCTTTGATAGGACCGGCATATTTGATTAACAAATACCATCTTTCCTTTTAAGTGACCAGTGATTAGATTTGGTTTTTGTTTTCCTTTTGGCAAATCCAAAGAGGAAGGGAAGACCACAAGATCTGGAAAGGAGGAAATGAGTCAAATGCAAAGACATTTGTGTAGTCATTAAGTTGTGTCCAACTCATTGTGACCCCATGGACTGTAGCCCCCCAGGCTCCTCTATCCATGGGATTTCCCAGGCAAGAATATACCAGGGTGGGTTGTCATTTCCTTCTCCAGGGGTTCCTCCTGATCCAGGGATCAAATTCACATCTCCTGCATTGCATATGTATTCTTTACCACTTAACCACATGGACCCTGTGCAATTGTGATGTAGGGGCTGGTGCTTTTTGAAACAAGGCCTCCTTTTAGGGACTAGCAAGAAACATATGAGCCTTGTGAAGTGGCAAATTTCTATCATTTATATATGGGGCATCTACTATTTAACAGGGCTTCTCTGGTAGCTCAGGCAGTAAAGAATCTGCCTGCAATGCAGTAGACCTGGGTTTGATCCCTGGGTTGGGAAGATTTCCTGGAGGAGAGTATGGCAACCTACTCCAGTATTCTTGCCTGGAGAATCCCCATGGATAGAGGAGCCTGGCGGGCTACAGTCGTAGTGTCTTAAAGAGTCAGATGTGACTGAGCGACTAAGCACAGCACACCACAGCACTATCTGACAAGGCAACGTGCTTTGGCTTACTCATACAGAAATCAAGGAGGACTGTCAGAAAACAGTCCAGTAAGGCTTTCCGTGGGACAAGATACTCTCCCAAGTCTAAGGTCTTAAGATTTTCTATATAAATGTGAGTTCTTTTCTCTTGCTATTGGTATCCCAATGAAGTAAATATTATCCTGACATTTTTAATGGCATTCCCACAGTTCCCCAGGAGAAAGTAAGCAATGCACTTTTTGATGAACAAAGGAATGCTGGCTGGATGAATGATATGACTTCTAGAGAAGAAAGATAAAGAAATAGCAACCAAGACTTCCCTGGTCATTCAGTGGTTAAGAATCTGCCTCCCAATACAGGGAATATGAGTTCGATCCCTGGTAGGGGAGGATCCCATACGCTACAGGACATCTAAGCCCATGTGCCACAACAACTGAGAACGCTGTGCTGTGTGCTGCAGCTATCGGAGTCCACGCACCCTAGAGCCCACAACCTGCTCCACAACAAGAGCAGCAACAAAGACCCCGTACAGCAATAAATGAAGATTTTTTTAAAAAATGAATTACCACCAAATAGACAAAATTTGGGTAATCATGCAAATCACTTTCAATAATTGAGTGAGTCATTGAATTCTACTTGGCTTACAAATCTTAATTCAATTTAGGAGACCAGAATTTACACTTCCTAATTATCACTTCAACCTTTATACTGTCCCGTATGACCTTTCAGAGCACAAAGACAGCACTATATTATTCCTCTGGGCTTTTCAATTTGGGCCTCAGTGAAAATTGGAAGAAAAAGGACTATTTTTAGAAGGACAGAATGACCTCTTGCCAATAAACGAAATCCCATTTTATTGGGAAAGTAGGGTAGATCCATGAAATGATGTGAAGCTCTAGTTCTTGCCATAGCAACTTAAACTCCCTGGGTCTCAGAATTTTAAATGATAAACTGGAGTGACAGTGAGCCCCAGGTTCTTCACATCCATTTATATTAGAGTCTTTTATTTGTATGTTTCCCCCCACCAGACTATGAACTTCAGAGGCATGTCTTATTCATCTATTCATAATCATAATGCTAAAATTAAAAAGAGAATATTTTGGTATAGAATGCAAAGTCTGGAGAAGCAATAGCTTCAGGCACTGCTGCATCCAGAAGCTCAAACAATGTTCCAACCTTGTATCTCTTTCTCTTGACTCAATTTTTGGCTTTACTTTTTGGGTACCTTTCTTCATATATTGACTTCTGACAGCTTTAGCCTTGTCCTATCTTTTCAGTTAACAATTCTACTGAACAGAACACTTTTCTTTAATTAGGACCACCAAAACTCCTAGAATGTTTCATTTCCTTGGTTTGGGTTATAGGTACATGTCTTAAATATACTGTTTCTATGACTCCTGAAGCTAAATATGTTAACTGGCCAGACATTTTTATTTACTCACCCTAAGGATTAAAAATCAGGGCAGGGTAAGATTAGCCTCATCTAAACTGGTCAGAACCATTCAGACTAAGGGTGGAACAGGAATATTTCCCTAAAAATAAACAGAGAAGAACTAATGGATCCCAGGAAGATATTCACATTCTTGCCCACAATCCCTTCCCTTCCTCTGTCTCCCTGTCTTTGCCTTTGTCTCTTGCTCTCTTTCACAAACACACAAGGTATGTACTCTGCATGTTTGAGAGTAACTATATTTTAGAAGCAGTTTCCAAGATTAACAAAATAACATCGGTTATTACAGGTCCAAGAGTTTGGTTTTTAAACAACCATTAGTAGCATCATAGTAAGAGTACTTGTCAGAAAACATTTAGACTACACAAATACAACTAGATGAATTTAAGAAAATGAAAACAGTGATATCCAACTTCCTATATATTTCTCCTACTGAATTTCACATGTTTAATGTAATACATTTTTAGCCCAAGAGTCTATGTATTTTCTCCCTTCAATTAAGAAGCCCTAAAAATACTAGTTTTCTGCTAAATTATAAATTCTATTAAATTATAGCTCAAACTAAACAGGTTTTATCAAATCTAAAAATGATATATTTTTAATTTCTTGAAAATTATGCTAAATATCATTAAAAATACAAGAGTACAAAACAATTAATTACTCTGTAAAAATTAAAATATGGATGGAAGTGTTTTGTAATTCTCTATCTGGGGTCCCCCTTGTTAACACATTTCCCTTATAATTAAATGACATTTAACAATGTTATTTCAAATAATAATTACTTTTAAGAGATCCATACATTAGTTTGAAACATGAAATTTCTATCATTGTAGGCAAAATGCCACCAAATAATAAATATTTCAAATGAAACTATAGTTTGGTAAAAAACAATTACCATTTTAGAATCATATCAGTGATATGGAAACATTCAGAGGACAGTTCTACACATTAAATTCAACATTAATTTTTAAGGATATTTTGTGCAGCCTAAACATCACTTTGAGAAAGGGTATTTACTGCTACATCGTTTCTTGAAGTGCTTAATGTCAGTCAATAATACTAACAGAAATTTTACTAATTAGTTTTTTCTTTAGGGTATTGTGCCGGGAAAAGATTAGGAGCAGACATTAAATTATGGGTATTTTGCCTATTTCATTGTATTGTCATTTCTCGCCTATGTTAATCTCATCTTATTTGAAGAACTGAGACAAGTCTTCATTCATAATTGCCAGTATTCATTCATAATTCAAGAAAGACTTTTCTTCTACTACCCTTTCTAGCTCTTTTATTCTACTTTGTACCTTATGGCAAAATTTATATATCTCTGAGATCATAGTACTTTGACTGCTTTATGTATACTCTTGTCAGTGTTACCATCACAACATAATGACTGTACAGCCTGGAGAACAGGAATGGCCTTATTTTTCATCTTTGTATACAGTATCAGAAACATACATATTAAATTATATACCTTAAAGCAAACTGGAAGACAAAGGTGACATCAAAATACTGCTAAGTGTTTTAAAACGTATTAAATTCTATCACAAACGGAAATTTTTGACTGCCTATGTTTCTGGTAGCAGAAACATTTTTATAAGAATATAACTATTTTTACATACAAATAAAGGAAAATTGTATAAAATATCACTCACTAAAATTAATTTGTAGTGAATCATCTTTCAGATACATTCAGTAAGAATTTAAATTTCTTTTGGTTTGAAACATATGAAAAAGAGATTTATTTCTAACAAAGCTATGAATCCATAGGGCTAAAAATTTCCAACACTGCAGAAGAACTTATAATGAAAACAGTCTCCTGCTATATTTCTCCCACTGTACAACCTTCTTCACTAGAATGAAATTCCTAACTTTATTCTTTTTGGTTTCAAATTCTTCCTATAGTTGCCTACAGAAGTCTTATATGACTATAGAAGATTTATAAGGTATCATTTATAGTCTTTCTGCTGTGATAGTTGAAAGTTAGTTCAAATATTTCAACACAATCTCCACCTTACCTCTCAATATATTTACACATCACTTTTTAGTTCTAACCTGGAACTTTAAACAAAAATACTATAACCTCAATTTTTCATTGCAGTAACTTACACAGAGTATTCTTTGGCTCCACTGCTTTACAACATGAGGATATGCGCAATCTTACCCTAGCCTAATGATCACCACCTCTGCCTACAAACTCTGATTTCTCAGTTTCATCTGTATTTTTAGTTTTATGTTTTCTGAATTTAACTTTCATATTTTCTGAAACTGTAGCCACATGTTCTCTGTTTAGCCATAACCATTGATTCTAGAAGACATAAACTATTAAAACTGCTTACACCACTGTGAGTAGGAACATAACATAGTTAGGATGCTTGGAATACATTTCTTCCTTCTTATTATAATGTCCTAATTTTTAAATTACTTAATAGAGTGCAGTTCAAATGTATGCAGTGTCTTTACACTCCATCAATCACCTCAGGAATTTTTAAGTTCTCCGTAACACCACCAATTCTTTTGCTTCTCGTGGGGGTCGCTGTCTTGGATGTCTTTGTGGTTCTTGACTGTTTCTACACAGTAATAATAGGTTTCTTCATGCAAAATCTTTTTGGCTGCCTTTCTGTGCTTTCTCAATTCCAAAGTTTCCTGACTCTTTGCATTTCTGAAATGCTTTTTTTTTCTGTCCTCACATTTGAATGACAAGTTTGTCTAGGTATAGAGTTCAAGTTTGAAAATATTCCTTCAACATTTTGAAGGAGTGTGTCTGCATATAGTAATGTTGGTGAATCTCATGATATTATTCATTGTTTTTATTGTGGTCTCTTCTTTTTCTCTTGAAGCTTTAAATAGCTCTCTCTCTCTCTCTTCATTTTTAGTTCCTGAAATTCCTGCTGCCTTGTCATTTAAAGGTCTTTATTCATTGTGACTAGGCACTTTGTGGGCCATTTTAACATAAAATCTGATTTTAAAATTTCTAATTAGGACGTGCTAATTCTATATAAATCTGTTTTCCCTTGGGAAATCCAAGTAATCAGATGTGGTATTGTATTTTCTGGTTCCATTCTCTAGTTTTTGTTTTTATTTATTTATTCTTTTCTTCTAATTCTTAGTGTTTTATTTAATTTTATATTTCAATCCACGTTAAGATTTTTTTGGACTCATATTTTTTTTTTAAGTTCCAAGAGCTGTTTTTTCCTATTATTTCTATTTCATTCTGTTTGGCTTTTTTTTTTTTTTTTAATTTTAATTGGAGGTTAATCACTTTACAATATATCTCTGAATCTATCTGGTAATAACAGCAGGAGTGGTTTTGGACTTTTGTTTATATTTATTTAATTATGTCTCTTAATTATCTCTGTGTAATCCCTGGGTATATTTTTTTCATTTTAGTTCTTAGATTCTTATTATTTTTTGTTATTTAGATTCTTTACTGCTATTCTATGTATTTGTTTTTGTGTTCATACATAAGAATGAAAGCATATATAAGAATGAAAGCAAAAAAAGCAAAAAGAGAGACAAACTTGAAAGAATTAGCATTTAGTTAATAAATAACCATGGAGGCAACAGAGAGACCATGTTGGGAAGTTGTACCACCTAGTAATGGAGACTATAAGCTCTAGAATCAGAATGCTAAAGATCTAATAGGAGCTCCAAATTTAACAGTTGTGGGATATTGGACAATTTGTTTTCCCTCTCTGAGACTTGGTTTCCTAATATATAAAATATGCACAATAATGATAACTTTTACTTTTAGGATTTTTGTGAGCATTAACTTATACATGTTACACAATAAGATAATGTAATTGCTTTGAGCATCTGGCACTGTGAGAAAACACTCTGAATAGAATCTGAAGCTGTCCATAGTCATTTCTAGATCTAAAACAATTAATTACTACCACAAAAAGTGACATTGATTTTCTATAGACAGATTTTTATAATATAATACTTCTATCAGATCAGATCAGATCAGTCGCTCAGTCGTGTCCGACTCTTTGCGACCCCATGAACCGCAGCACGCCAGGCCTCCCTGTCCATCACCAGCTCCCGGAGGTCACTCAGACTCGCATCCATCGAGTCAGTGATGCCATCCAGCCATCTCATCCTCTGTCGTCCCCTTCTCCTCCTGCCCTCAATCCCTCCCAGCATCAGAGTCTTCTCCAATGAGTCAACTCTTCGCATGAGGTGGCCAAAATACTGGAGTTTCAGCTTTAGCATCTTTCCTTCTAAAGAAATTCCAGGATTGATCTCCTTCAGAATGGACTGGTTGGATCTTCTTGCAGTCCAAGGGACTCTCAAGAGTCTTCTCCAACACCACAGTTCAAAAGCATCAATTCTTCGGCGCTCAGCCTTCTTCACAGTCCAGCTCTCACATCCATACATGACCACAGGAAAGACCATAGCCTTGACTAGGCGAACCTTTGTTGGTAAAGTAATGTCTCTGCTTTTGAATATGCTATCTAGGTTGGTCATAACTTTCCTTCCAAGGAGTAAGCGTCTTTTAATTTCATGGCTGCAGTCACCATCTGCAGTGATTTTGGAGCCCAGAAAAACAAAGTCTGACACTGTTTCCACTGTTTCCCCATCTATTTCCCATGCAGTGATGGGACCAGATGCCATGATCTTCGTTTTCTGAATGTTGAGCTTTAAGCCAACCTTTTCACTCTCCACTTTCACTTTCATCAAGAGGCTTTTTAGCCCCTCTTCACTTTCTGCCATAAGGGTGGTGTCATCTGCATATCTGAGGTTATTGATATTTCTCCCAGCAATCTTGATTCCAACTTCTGTTTCTTCCAGTCCAGCATTTCTCATGATGTACTCTATATGAAGTATTAAATAAGAAGACATGAATGTTATGGGTCTAAGTTATTAAATATATGCAATTGACCTTTCTCAAGTAGACCTTAATATTGTACCTGTTCACTGAAACGCCCCCTTATTTCCTTTGTTTTTGTATGAATTTTTAAAGAGGTTGTATTTTCAAAATATTTGGATACATTACACTTTTCAAAAATGTAAGTCAGAAATAAACCAACATTACAAGTACTTAGAGTGAGTACCATATAGGGGAAAAAAGAAATAAGTAAATAAATAAAGCCTTGGGAAGACATGGATGGTGTGATGGAAAGAAGCCAGGAGCGTATACTTAGACAACCTAGATCTGATTCCCCTCTTCCTTCTTTGCTCCAAGGCACCCAAGTCACACTCACAACCTGAGCATCACCTCCTCATTTGCCAACTGTTCAAATGCCCATACAAATTAAAGATTCTACCATCATTTATCCATAAGTTAAAAACTCCCTCTTGTATCATCTTGGATAAGATATGCAAATCAGAAATCTATTTTGATATCTTAGAAACCTCATCCAGTGTGATTCTAAGTGAGATTTCTTAATATAACATTATATATATATATATATATATATATCCTATCTAGTACTTTCTCTTTAGTAGTTTCTCTATCTAGTACTTTCTTTTATTACTTTCTATATTTAGTACCTTCTTCTTTATCAAGTTGTCTAAGATAAACTTCTGAAACCAGCTATAGCTAGGAGTAATAAATACCTTCCTACATGTGCCTCTAGGAAGGATTGTAAACTTGCTCCTGTAGTTTTTCTAATACACATAGAAATGGTTTTAAAAGTCAAACACAATATAGAGTTAAGTTTAAGAGTATCTATCATGCTTTCCAAAAAGTACCTTCCAGAGTTCTGTTCAATTCAGCTTCACTAGAGTTAAATCTGCTTTAAGGAATATTAACTATGATGATATTCAAGTTAATCATGAATAACTAAAAAGATTTATCTTGCTGTCAGTCTCAGCCCAGTTGAATAACTGAGCATGTGAAATGTAAGGAGTTTAAAAATAGTAAACTGTGCTAATTAGAAAAGTCATTTTAGGTGTCAAACACCTTCAAACTCCTGTGGGTGTTTATATGTGGATATAAATTTTCCATTTTACATGATATTATTGAAAAGGGCAATAGTGCCATGTTATTGATGATCAAAGTGAAGTTTAAATAAATGAAGTTTTGCAGTTTATTCAGGGATTGATTAGTTCAATGGATTGTGCTATTTCCTATAATCAGATGTGAACTTTGGTTTAATATTCAAGAAAGTCTACTGTTCTGGTTCTATTGTCAGTTACTTTCTGTCCTTAGCTTCACTGTCACTTTCTCAGGTGGTCTTCCTCGACCACTCTGTCTTATTATCATTTTGCCCTTTTAATTTCCTTCAAAGCATTTTAGTAACCAATGATTATGCTGTTTCTTTCTTCTTTCCTGTCTCTCTCCCACAACAAAGTGTCAGTTCCACATATTAGGAGATTTTATCTGCATTTATTTTCCATTATTTATCTGTATTATCTGAATCTATATATATATCTGTATTATTTTCTGTTATTTTCTATCTCCAGCCTTTAGCACAATGCCTAGTGCAAAGTATAAGCTTAACACATATTTTAAATATGTAAAAGAAGACCAGGTCATGCATTTAAACTGTTTAGGAGCTTTTTTCTTACTATTCTCTGACTTAAAATATAGAAATTTCTATCAATTTTTGTATATAATTCTAACATTACATTAAGGGAATATTATCTCAGAATCTGAGGATTCTTCCTGTGACTCAACCATCTTTAATACTCGCCTTCCAACATCATCCCCAGAAGAGGAAAGAGCAAGAAAAACGGTACATGACAGACGTACAGCATGGTAGATCCACAGCTTGGCTGGTAACCTTTCATTGGCCAGAATTCTGTCAGATAGCTACCTGCAACCATATGGTGGCAATAATAGGGAAATGAAGTCTATATGTGGCCCCAGGACAAAATGAAAATTAATTGGGTGGACACATTGCAAGGCTTTGCCACATGGATTAAATTACTATATATCTAGCATCATTTTTTAAAAACATGGGCTTTACTCATATATTGTATATCTAATGCAGTGACTGAAACATACTTAGCCTGTAATTAATACTTATTAAATAAATTATGTTGAGGTAGATACATTGGATTTATATTTTAATATATTTTATATTTTATACATTGGATTTTATATTTTAAATTATATTATAATTTATATTATAAACTCATAATTGTATGCCAAACACATAGCGCTTCAGTTCTTTTTGTCTTATAGCATCAAGTTTACACATAATATTTTCTTTTGAATTAAGGAAGATAAAAACTTAGGTGAGATTCACTGATATTGATCATTCATCAATTCCACATATACTTTAATCTCCTTTGAAGGTCATTTGGTTACCAATATTTGACAAAATTGGATCTGGCTTAAGTGCTCTACTTTTCCATGCTTGCGCAGATTTTATAATTTATTGACTCCACAAGATTTTCCTTAATCACTTCTGACAGATAAGGAAGTTAATAACAAAATCATGTAAGAAAAAATCTTCCTTTTCAGTCTCAAAACTTTAGTCATCAGTTTTCACTGTCCCACTGTGCTGCTTTTCAAAGCTGGTTTTACAAAGTCAGGTAACCAATTGAGTAAATCTAAATGCGTGCAGACCTTGTTGTCAGAGTGTTAGCACTGAAATCTCAGCTATGTAACACACAAAAAATTATGTAACTTGTCTGAGTTTCAGTTTTCTTACCTGAGAAATGGTGATCATACAACCTGTTCAGAGAAGCCAGCTTGTGCGAAAACACTGTGGAAATACAAAGCATTGTACTGAAGTCAGCTATTATTATTCTTTGTGTGCTTATTGATGCTTCACTTCTTTTTTTTCATATCAATACTTTCTCAATAAAGTTGGAGGGAAGAATCTTTAATCAGCTAAATTTCACTGTTCATACATATAATGCAGATTATCAAGGAGATCATATTTTCTGAGTTTCAGAAACAGGATCTTTCATTGGGCTTATTTGCATAACAACTCCAAAATTTCACGAAGTGAAAGTAAAAATTCCTACAGATGAAAATGTGAAAATTAAAAAAAAAAAACAGTAATATTACAGAATCATAGATATAAAAGGTCTTATGATAAGAGTTTCAAGATGCAACAGAGATTGAAGTCAAATTAAAATCAAGATGAATATAATTCACTGTAAAATCAGAGTGATTTTTATGTTTATCATGGCATTTGTAACAAGAAACAAACAATAAAGATTGTGCTGTCGTGTCCAACTCTTGCAACACTATGGACTATAGCCTGCCAGCCCCCTCTGTCCTTGGTATTTTCCAAGCAAGAATACTGGAGTGGGTTGCTATTTCTTTCTCCAGGGGATCTTTCCAACCCAGGAATCAAACCCAGGTCTCCAGAATTGCAGGCAGATTCAAACAGACAATGGGAATTTCTAAACAGGGCAGCTTTTAAGATTAGATCATTCTGAGTCTGAATCTCTGCTCTCCTACTTGTTACCTAGTCTATCGAGACTTCAACCTTCTCATCCCCCAAAATTGATTAATAACTGTAACATATGGCTCTACTGCTAGAAAAGATGGTGTATTTACAGTGCCTAGCACAGTGCCCCAATAGATGGATCTCAAAAATAGCAACACTGACAGATGGCATCAGGAAGATAAATCCCCCAATCTCTCTCTACACTCACCACATAGTCTTTCCATTTTTTCCTGTTACTTTTTTTAGCCTATCTATCTCTGGACATCCAGTGATCAAGGCTGTCTTGGAGAATTTAACACTCAATTTTAACATTATCACTATCTTGCCAATTTTAAATTCTAGATAATCACTGTTACTGAATTAACCAGTCTCATCACAGAAATTGTTGCCTGAGAATATCACATCCATTCTCAAACCTACCAAAATTAGTGCTTTCACTAATAGTCAAAATAATCTCTTTCCAACCTTAACATACACACAGTTGCTGTTGGTTTTAGTTTTACCTGAGAGTTTTGTGATTTCTCAACAATGTTTATTTTTTTCCAGACCTAAACTGTATTCTTCCTAGTCTCTAAGCAAATCTTCTAGACTAACAAAGACACTGCCTCACTTTTCCTGATTCCCTCAGAGTGAAATAATCTCAATCGCTCCCTTTTTGTTTGTCTTCTATTGTGTGTGTGCATGAATGCATGCACATATGGTTGATGTTGATATTCATATTATGTTTTTGTGTATTTATGTTAGTGGGTATATATTTGCCTAAAAGCTTGTGTGGTACTTTTTCTGTATGTTCTTATGTGAGTGTATGCTTGTGTGTGTGTTCTTATATATCCCCTACCATTTAACCAGTCTCTAAAAAAAGAGTCCTTGCTTTCTTATTCTTTCTATGTAACCCCATTGTAATACAAATTTTATGGATATTCAGTAAATATTTGGATAAATAATGAAAATTTCTATCCATTAAGCATAACTATATTTTTCTTTATCACATAAATCCCAATACCTAAACACAATGGCAGAAAACATGATTATGCTGGATTGAATATTTTAATATGCTGTTCTTTAGATAGAATAATAGAGTCTGGAATTCAGTGTGTCGTTTACATATTTTTGAACCTCATTAATCCAGGCCAGAAATACTGAGACAGTATTTTTTCCTTAACTTGTGAATTAGAGCATGAATACAAAAATTCACATGTATTTTTCATAATAATGAAATTGTTCATGATACAATTTCTGGTTTATCAAATATAATAATACTTCATTCTTTATATATATAAGGGCTTTATCATAATTTCTAAAACGAAATACCTTTTTCTATTAGCAATACCACTTTCCAAAAGCAAGAGTAAACAAAAGTATGCCAACATCTTTTGGAGGGAACAGAAATATCTGTAAATTGATCAAGTGATAATTACTCGAATTCTATTTCTTAGGGACAGTTGACAATTTTTAAAAAAAATTTTATTTAAAACCTGCTTTAAAAAGTTAATGGCTTTGTAGAGGTATAAATCAGATATCACATAATTCTTCCATTTTAAGTATACAATTCATTGTTCTTACCATATTCAAAGAGATTTGCAGCCATCACCACAGCTCATTTTAAATGTCTTCATTACTCCCTAAAGAAACACTGTACCCATGACCCCCAAAGGAAACCCCATACCTATGTCTTCCCACTTCTACCATCCAGCCCTACAAAAACCACATATTCTACCTTTTGTCTTTTCAGGATTGCTCTGTTTCTGGAACTGGTAGCCTGATCCCTGAGCAACTGAACAACAACCCGTGTTAGTATAGTGTCACCTTCATCACTACCTCCCATAACCCAGTCAGAAGACCCCGCGGTGAAGATGGTGGTTAAGAGAGGAATAAAAATGCATGTATTTCATTATTCTCTAAAATTTAAGAACTTCAGGGAAATATGCAATTACCAGGCCCAGTCATGAAATAGCAGAAGCAACAGAGACCAAAATAACTCTGGCAGTCAGACTCTGTCCTCAGATTCCAGTAAACACCCTAAAAGTTGAAGGAAGTTGGAAAGTTTCAATACAACACCATTACTTTTCTCCTTTTCTAAATATTCACAGTAGAATGGCCTCATTTCATTAGCTTCTAGAGCTTTTATTTTTAGTCTACTCTACTTTATACTGTCTCTTCATTGGGTACAGGAATAGATGCTGGCATTCAAGGGCAAACAGGGTCATAGCAAGAGGACAGATTCAGAACCGTCAAGCTAATCTATAACCAACGAGGGTAATAGAGCACAAGATTATTTCTTATTCAATCACCGTATAACATGAGATTTTTACATTTGGAGTCAGCTTATTAGTAACAATATATTTTCTCAAATTTCACAGTTGAGCAGATGACACAAAACACCAAGAAGAAACGGATAAAATATCTAGACAAAAAAAAAAGGAGGATGTGCTTGATGTCTTTTGTATGATAGACACATGTCATTTCCTGTCTAATAAAAGAAGTAGATGGTTATAAGAAGAGGCTGAAAATAGTTGTACTTATGCACCCCTTATATTAACTGAAGAAAAATCATCAGACAGAGGTTAGCTTCTGATCAGTGTGAATAGTCAACCTTCACACACAGGGAATAATATTTATATTTGACATCTTCCCTGAAGGACTTCAATTCTAGCTCAGAGGAACCACAGCCGAGGCAGGTCACCCTGAGGGTGAGCAGTAATATAAGTTCACAATGGAAAACAGAGGGTCAACACAGTTTACCCAGTCCTATAACACGGGCGAGTCTGAATAGTAGAAGGAAAACAGGAACATATCAATTATCAAAGAAATGTTTAAACTGTCCTTATAATTTGGCTTTAAATTGGTATCTCAACTACACTAACTTTTTAAAAAGAAATCACAAATTTATTTGATTTATTGATGATTTATACAGAGTTTAATTGAAGATTGGTTTCTTGTCAAAAAAAAAAATGTTGATTATCAATAGTGCTAAAACTAAATAGGTAGTAATTATGCATGTGTATGTGCTAAGTCACTTCAGTCATGTCTGACTCTGTGTCACCCTGTGGACTGCAGCCCACCAGGCTCCTCTGTCCATGGAATTCTCCATGCAGGAATACTGAAGTGAGTCGCCATGCCCTGCTCCACGGGACCTTGGCAACCCAGGGACTGAACCTGCATCTCCTGCATTGCAGGCAGATTCTTTTACCACTGAGCCACTGGGGAAGCCTGGTAGTAATTATACCAGCTGAAAACTTTCATATACTAGAAGTGCACCAAATGTATTTGTTGGCCGAATTATTTACAGTCAAACTTTTAAATCAACATTCAGAGCAAGTCAAAGCCAAATTGAATAAAGCTGTCGTAGAATAACCTTCTAAAATAAATATGACTTTAAAAAAAAAATCAGCTACTATTTAATCATTTACTACTACTATTTTGTTATTTAATTTTATTTAAACTTTTATAAAGTTGGCCTTTTTTTGGAGGAGCCCCTTCTCATCCTTATTTGATCTAGATTGCTCCTATAGTTACCACAATGTGCTACTGCAATATGAACTACTTGCTTGTTTGAAACCTAGGACTGTGCAGGAATGAGGTTATTTCTGTCCAGCTCTGCCAGTAAGGGATATTAATAATGCACTGATAGTGTTTTTCTTCACTTAATAATAGTAACTGACTAAAGGTAGAGCCATTTTTACTTCATTTTCTGAACTGCAGTATCATTGGGGCAGATGCAGTTTTTCTGAAGCAACTTACAAACTTAACTCTCACGTGCTTCCTCCAGAAGATATTTCACTCACTTTTTAAAAAATTTCTAATATTTTTGTAAATGCTTTCTGATTCACACAATCTCTTGGGGGAGAAAACATGCCTAAACCTTGAAACTGGAAATACGGCCCTAGGACAATGTGGCTAGCTTTATAGACATGCAAATTGTTTCTAAGTTTTCATTGGCATCTAAGATTTCATGAGCTCAGTCACTCAGTCGTGTCCAATTCTTTGTGACCCTATGAACTGTAGCCCACCAAGGTTCTCTGTTGATGGGATTCTCCAGGCAAGAATACTGGAGTGGGTTGTCATTTCCTCCTCCAGAGGATCTTCCCAACCCAGGTATTGAACTGGTGTCTCCTGCATCTCTTGCATTGGCAGGCAGATTCTTTTATTACTGAACTATGTGGGAGGCCCTAAGATTTCGTATCATCTGTACTAATTTCAGAATCTTCTCTGGAGAAGAATGTTCTAAGGTTTTTGATTAGTGAAGACTATCCCCACCCCAAAATACCTATACTTTCTAATCACATGAATTTGATTCTAGCAAATAAACTAATATATATATTTTCTCTATATTAACCTGATTGGACAGAACTTGGCCCATCTCTATAACATTTAAAATATTATGGTGACAATTAAGTTTTAAACCTTTAGAACAGGTGATCTAAAAGCCTTTCAGGATTTGAGTGTTCTTTTGAATATAGAAAAGCTACAATTCATATTTACTTGTGTTTTTACTATTATTCACAGAGAAAAAAAATCTACATGCAGACCAACCACTAACTTGTTTACCAGAGACTCACTGGAAGATCCAGAGTTTTCCACCACTGCTGTGGAAGACTTAATTTGAAACATCTTTACCTAAAATTATTAACTGAGCACATACTGTGTTCCAGACACTGTTCTAGAGACTGAGGATATTCCAAGAAATTTTAAAAAAAATGTCTACCCTCAGGGGCTTATATTTTAACAAGGAGAGAGAAAATAAAAATCATTAAGTGCTTTGAGAATTATATAGTGATGAAGATGAACAGAAGGTACTGACAAGAAAGTTCTAAAATCAAATAAATAATCATCATTTCTCTATGTTTCTGGGAGACTTTCTTTAGAAAGTTTCTTTTCTAAACTGTGATTTTGTTTGTACTACTATTCAAAGTGCTAAGTAGATCTATTTTGGTCATTTTCTTGCTGTAAAAATTGTGCTGAACAAATCAAATATTATAATGTTGTAATGCTTGAGCCAATATTTTCTTTTGAAAACATTATAGCCTGTGATAAGGACAATCTGTTTTAGCATTAGATGGTATGTTAAGAAAACTATATGAAATGACTTTGGGAACATTCATTCAAATTCATCGTACTTTTGAATAACACTAATAATGTTTCATAAGAATATTAAAGTATTCAAAAGTACTTTACATGTAACCTATCTTTTATGACATGGTAATTTAAATGAAAAATCAATATTTATGTCACTAAATTAAATATGTTACAACATATGTTGAAAATCAAGAAAAAGAAACCTTAGGAATTTTATCAAAGTATAGATGCCAATAGTAACAAATTTCCAAACAATCAAAGTGAGTTTTAGTTTCATTTTTCTATCAGTTTGTATCAAGGTCAAAATATCATTCTAACTTCAGTTAACTTACTGTATGATGTAAACTTCCCCAGGACTCACTGATATATTGAGATATATAATATTAATATATATATTATATAGCTCACTGATATATTGAATATATATAAATATACCATTTAAATCCACTTTAGCCAATTAAGATCTTCATTTATTTAAAAAATAGCTATTGTATCTTTCAAATCCCTTTAATATCATAGATCAAAATATTTCACTTTTATTTAGATGGAATTTCCATTTCTCCTGCTGAAATATTTCACTTGTTCAATTTTAAGTTTGAAAATACGGTAAGTAATCTAAAGACTGTGTTTTGCTTTTAAATATTACTTTGAGCTCCTCTATTTTGAATCAGAACTATTATTTTAAAATTCTAGGGCTATTAGAAATGAATTATGAAATGTCATATTTTAAAGTGGTACCTGAAAAGAACCTCAAATGAAATCATAATTCTAAAATCATATCTAAAAGCAGATGGTCTGGAATATGATTTTTCTCAACTCCATCTTTGGCTAAATTCAATTTTGCTTTGCCACACCAAGTCTTAAAGAAGGAGAATCTTAAAATATAATGAGAAACCTGAACAGTAGACAGATGGAAATCACTATGATTTAAAGCAGCTTCAGGTGAAATTCACATCCACATACAGCATGAAAGGTAGCGTGAATACTCAGGTTTTTACTACAAAAGCTTGTTTACAAGCATCATTATAACTGTTGAAAAGCTTGCTATTTTGTTCATACATTATGTGTCTCGGTTGCAAATATATCAATGAAAACTAATATGCATATGCTGAGAGCATAATGACCTTTAGAGCAAGAATTGGGCTAGTCATGAATGAGTTATTATGCAAACCAGGATCTAATTGATTGGGTTTATTACAATGATTATAATGATAATTATCATAAAAAGAGCAATTGCTGTTCACTGAGTACTAAGTCTGGATTAATGGCTTTCCTAAGCACTTTGGGTGCATTATCTCATGGCCTAAAGCTCAAATAATAATAAAGCAGTGGGCAGTAATTCAATTAATTCTCATAGTTTTATCAAGTAGGTACTGTTATCCTCACTTTACAGATGAAGAAATTGAGGCTTAGAAATATAAATAACTTTCAAAAGTCATGAACTTTGGATTTGATAAAAAGCAAAGCAGGGATCAAATCCAAGTTATTTGAAGTGAAAATCTGCATTCCCATCTACTTTGTTTACTGTTTCCTAATAATCATTTTCCTCTTTGCTGTGACTTCTAAGTGAAACTTGTACCAACTCAGATCTTGATTTCTATCTTGTATCTGAAACAGAATCATGAGTTACTTTCTTTGCTTGCCAATTTGATTTTTGTATTTGATTCTGCACTCACCCAGTTTTGATGTGCCATAATCAAACAGTTGGTTAAGATGGTTGGCCATCTCTCTTCTTGAATACTTGTTCCCATGATATTTTAGGCATAAAACTATTCTCTGAAACTATATGACTATTCAGCCTTTCAAAAGGATGCATTATATCAGCTCTCATACTGAGTTTTGGGCATTTTCATAATTTTTTAAGTAGTTGGTTGGAAATCATTGTATTCATGTTTTTAAAATGAAAAATAGTATAAAAGCCATGAAACGACCTTCATTTTTCATTTTCACTTAAATAGATTCTGAAATCTGAAGATCAATGCTTTTAAATAGGTTGATATAAATCAATTAATACATACTGAGACTCTTGTTCTCCTTCAAGGTGACAAAGTCAAAGCCATCTTCCATTTAGGTATTTCCTTTGCATTTACAATTGTATTGCATTTCAACTTGGAAAGGAAAAACCAATGATTTTTCTAAGAGAGATTTCTTGCCAAGACAAAGAAGTTGGATCCATTTCTCTGGTATACAATCACACTTCTTCACCAGTATCTGAGAGTATCGGTCAGGAATGTCGGTTACAAGTGACAGAAATCCAAATTAGATTGGATTAAGCACAAGTAGGGAATCTTGGCTTAAACATGGGTGCTAAGTTGCGTCAGTCGTGTCTGACTCTTTGCAACCCTATGGACTGCAGCCCACCAGGCTCTTTTGTCCATGGGATTCTCCAGGCAATAATACTGGAGTGGGTTGCCATGCCCTCCTCCAAGGGATCTTACTGACCCAGGGATCGAACCTGAGTCTCTTCTGTCTCCTGCCTTGGCAGGTGGGTTCTTTACCACAACTGCCACTCTGGGAAGCCCCTTGGATTGTACAGTTGGAAAATGATAAGTGATATTTTATTCTGGGTATTACTCAATTCAGGGGCTTAAATAATGTCAACCTATCTCAGTTTCTCTCTTTCCTTTCTTGTCTCTCTCCTCCCTTAATCCTAGATCCTACAAGGCAATTGCCAGCATGTTCAAACTTGTTTATAGCAATAACAGACTATACCATTTTCTTAAAGTCTTCTTTTTCTCAGAAGTTTTCTCTGATTCTCCAAACTGGGGCTCATTTACATGGTTTGGGTCACATGACTATGTCTAAACTAATCATGTGGTCAAGAGAGGGACTACATTTACTGTCCACAAGCCTGGATCACATCTTAATCTGGACTAATTTGTGTTCCGCTCACCACACTGATCAATGTGACTGTACATTAGAGTCTTTAGGAGGTAATTAAGGTTCAGATCAGATCAGATCAGTCGCTCAGTCGTGTCCGACTCTTTGCGACCCCATGAACCGCAGCACGCCAGGCCTCCCTGTCCATCACCAGCTCCCGGAGGTCACTCAGACTCGCATCCATCGAGTCAGTGATGCCATCCAGCCATCTCATCCTCTGTCGTCCCCTTCTCCTCCTGCCCTCAATCCCTCCCAGCATCAGAGTCTTCTCCAATGAGTCAACTCTTCGCATGAGGTGGCCAAAATACTGGAGTTTCAGCTTTAGCATCATTCCTTCTAAAGAAATTCCAGGATTGATCTCCTTCAAAATGGACTGGTTGGATCTTCTTGCAGTCCAAGGGACTCTCAAGAGTCTTCTCCAACACCACAGTTCAAAAGCATCAATTCTTCGGCGCTCAGCCTTCTTCACAGTCCAGCTCTCACATCCATACATGACCACAGGAAAGACCATAGCCTTGACTAGGCGAACCTTTGTTGGTAAAGTAATGTCTCTGCTTTTGAATATGCTATCTAGGTTGGTCATAACTTTCCTTCCAAGGAGTAAGCGTCTTTTAATTTCATGGCTGCAGTCACCATCTGCAGTGATTTTGGAGCCCAGAAAAACAAAGTCTGACACTGTTTCCACTGTTTCCCCATCTATTTCCCATGCAGTGATGGGACCAGATGCCATGATCTTCGTTTTCTGAATGTTGAGCTTTAAGCCAACCCTTTCACTCTCCACTTTCACTTTCATCAAGAGGCTTTTTAGCCCCTCTTCACTTTCTGCCATAAGAGTCGTGTCATCTGCATATCTGAGGTTATTGATATTTCTCCCGGCAATCTTGATTCCAACTTGTGTTTCTTCCAGTCCAGCATTTCTCATGATGTACTCTGCATATAAGTTAAATAAACATGGTGACAATATACAGCCTTGACGTACTCCTTTTCCTATTTGGAACCAGTCTGTTGTTCCATGACCAGTTCTAACTGTTGCTTCCTGACCTGCATACAGATTTCTTAAGAGGCAGATCAGGTGGTCTGGTATTCCCATCTCTTTCAGAATTTTCCATAGTTTATTGTGATCCACACAGTCAAAGGCTTTGGCATAGTCCATAAAGCAGAAATAGATGTTTTTCTGGAACTCTCTTGCTTTTTCCATGATCCAGCAGATGTTGGCAATTTGATCTCTGGTTCCTCTGCCTTTTCTAAAACCAGCTTGAACATCAGGAAGTTCACAGTTCACATATTGCTGAAGCCTGGCTTGGAGAATTTTGAGCATTACTTTACTAGCGTGGGAGATGAGTGCAATTGTTCAGTAGTTTGAGCACTCCTTGGCATTGCCTTTCTTTGGGATTGGGATGAAAACTGACCTTTTCCAATCTTGTGGCCACTGCTGAGTTTTCCAAATTTGCTGGCATATTGAGTGCAGCACTTTCACAGCATCACCTTTCAGGACTTGGAATAGCTCCACTGGAATTCCATCACCTCCACTAGCTTTGTTCGTAGTGATGCTTTCTAAGGCCCATTTGACTTCACATTCCAAGATGTCTGGCTCTAGGTCAGTGATCACATCATCATGATTATCTAGGTCTTGAAGCTCTTTTTTGTACAGTTCTTCTGTGTATTCTTGCCACCTCTTCTTAATATCTTCTGCTTCTGTTAGGTCCACACCATCTCTGTCCTTTATTGTGCCCATCTTTGCATGAAATGTTCCTTTGGTATCTCTGATTTTCTTGAAGAGATCCCTAGTCTTTCCCATTCTGTTGTTTTCCTCTATTTCTTTGCATTGATCACTGAAGAAGGCTTTCTTATCTCTTCTTGCTATTCTTTGGAACTCTGCATTGAGATGTTTATATCTTTCCTTTTCTCCTTTGCTTTTCGCTTCTCTTCTTTTCACAGCTATTTGTAAGGCCTCCCCAGACAGCCATTTTGCTTTTTTGCATTTCTTTTCCATGGGGATGGTTTTGATCCCTGTCTCCTGTACAATGTCACGAACCTCATTCCATAGTTCATCAGGCACTCTATCTATCAGATCTAGGGCCTTAAATCGATTTCTCACTTCCACTGTATAATCAGAAGGGATTTGATTTAGGTCATACCTGAATGGTCTAGTAGTTTTCCCTACTTTCTTCAATTTCAGTCTGAATTTGGCAATAAGGAGTTCATGGTCCGAGCCACAGTCAGCTCCTGGTCTTGTTTTTGCTGATTGGATAGAGCTTCTCCATCTTTGGCTGCAAAGAATATAATCAATCTGATTTCGGTGTTGACCATCTGGTGATGTCCATGTATAGAGTCTTTTCTTGTGTTGTTGGAAGAGGGTGTTTGCTATGACCAGTGCATTTTCTTGGCAAAACTCTATTAGTCTTTGCCCTGCTTCATTCCGTATTCCAAGGCCAAATTTGCCTGTTACTCCAGGTGTTTCTTGACTTCCTACTTTTGCATTCCAGTCCCCTATAATGAAAAGGACATCTTTTTTGGGTGTTAGTTCTAAAAGGTCTTGTAGGTCTTCATAGAACCTTTCAACTTCAGCTTCTTCGGCGTTACTGTTTGGGGCATAGATTTGGATTACTGTGACACTGAATGGTTAAATGAGGTCATATGGGTAATCCATTAAAATTTATGTCCTTAATAGAAAAGACATCAGAGACACCCCCCCAACCCCTTTTTCTGTCATGCAAGGACACAGCAAGACAGCCATCTGCAAGTCAAGAAAAGAGGCCTCAGGAACAGAACCCGCCAGCAACTTTATTTTGGACTTTCCAGCCTCTAGAAGTGTGAGAAATAAATTTTTGTTGTTTAACCAATCAAGGCTATGGTGTTTTGTTATAGTAGTTTGAGCAAACTAATACACCAGCCATAAAGAGCAAGAGAGTGAATTAGTTTTTCCTAAAGCTTACAGACTAAAGGGAGAAGGCAATGGCACCCCACTCCAGTACTCTTGCCTGGAAAATCCCATGGACCAAGGGGCCTGGTGGTCTGCAGTCCATGGGGTCCCTAAGAGTTGGACACGACTAAGCGACTTCACTTTCACTTATCACTTTCATGCACTGGAGAAGGAAATGGCAACCCACTCCAGTGTTCTTGCCTGGAGAATCCCAGGGACAGGGGAGCCTGGTGGGTTTCCGTCTATGGGATTGCACAGAGTCGGACACAACTGAAGCGACTTAGCAGCAGCAGCAACAGACTAAAGAGTGGAAAAGAAGGCATTCTGCAGAAGACAACTCAGAAGCTATTTCCAAAAAAGGTAAAGTAGATATTGGTAAGCTTAGTTATCAACTCAGTTTTAGCTAAGCTAGAGTCACTGGGTCCCATGACTAGACATCTGCTAAAATGGAATTATGTGCGAAGTTTTGTGTCATTTATATCTGTGTTTGTACTTGAGGAGCTGATTCATAGAATTCATTGGATCCTCAATTGTTATATTACTCCTCAAAACTGTATGGATCTGAGTTCATTAGGTCCCACAGAAGATCAAGGTAGATATGGAACCAAGGAGGAAAAGGCTTAAGAATGGACTCTGGATGTATTTTATTTAAAAGAACTGTTTCACTTTGTTTAGCATAATCATCCTGGGGAACAGATTCACTCTAAGAGTTGTAGCATCAAGTGTTAAGTTTACTTTCACCTTGTGAGTTACTTTCTTTACCTCATATATCTTTCCTGTATTTTTAAAGTCACCTATTATTAATAATAGATACCTATTATCTACTAACAGGCAATAATATTACCTATTATTAATAATAGGTAACTTTAAAAATACAGGAAAGATTCTAAGGTATAGCACAGGGGATTATATTCAATATCCTGTGATAAACCATAATGAAAAAGAATATAAAAAAGAATGTATATATGTGTATAATTGAGTCACTTTTCTGTATAGCAGAGATAGGCACAACATGGTAAATAAATTATACTTCAGTAAGAAAAAATACAGAAATGGAACAATTCATTTCTTCCCTAGGATACCTGTCTTTTCCTTTCCTATGCAATCTATACCCACTCTACTTCTCTCATCTGCCTTTATCCCCAACTCTAATTTATTGGGGCAGAGAAAATGTCCCTCCTTAAGCATAAGTGGCTAGGTTCTCACGGAAAAAAAATTTCAAAGTATTTTCACAACAAAAGAAATATTTATTGATAATAAATAGGAAATATTTTAAAGTTATATCTGTGTTATCATATGAGCTAAAGAAAAGGCTTGTATCAGAAAAGAAAAAAGAAGATACCAGAGTTTAAGTGGTTGTCATAATGTGGTGAGCCATCAATCACTCATATTTTTTTCTTTTGTGCTACACTCTGCATAAACTATAACTGAAAAACTAACCTTCTTTATTAGAATCAATACGGACACAGACCATCCTTCAGTGTTTTCCACTTATTTCTCATTGGTCCCTCAAATAGCTACTAGGCATAGATATACAGTTCTGGTTTTATTCCCCATTCACATTTATTGAAAGTCTCATCCACTGCAGCTAGATTTCTTTTCAATCATATATTTCTGAGTCATACACTTATTGCTATCATCAGATCCCAATGGCAATCAGACTGCAAATGTTGTTGTCATTGGTCTTCATCCTTGATACCTGGTTCTATTTCAGATGTCTGGCCAGTTTCATTGGCCAGTCTCACTGGGAGGGCAAGTTTTCTCATCACTTTATGAGCCTTTTCTGCTACCAAGTATAATCATTGCAGGGAGGGAAGTGGTAGTCACTGTTACCAAAGGTCTCTAGAGCATTTGCTGTTTTATTGTTTAATTATATTTATAATATTCGTTACTGGTGGCAAGTGCTTTGTAAAAAAGAATAAAAAATGAAATAAAACCATCTAAAAGGTGTCAGTTAATTGATATCATGGGCATTTGAGACTGTGGTAAATTTAATATAAATTTGGAAATTTCTTTCCTCTTTGGTAGCTCATTTCTTGGGCAAGTTTTCCCCACTAGATCATAAGGTAATGGGATCATGTCTTTATAAGCTCTGATGTGTAGCCTGCAAGTTGATTTATTTGCATATACTTTTAAATCAACTTGGATATAAGATTGTGATAGTCTAGAACTAATAGCATCATCTTAGAAATAAATTGGTAAAAATTCTACTTTTGTATTATGGAAATGAGATACTGATTTTATGACAAATAAAGTGTTAGAATAAAAGCAGATTTTTATTCTCTGCTTAGAAACAATAATAAGTTGTTATATTTTTAATCACTTTCATTCAGGTGAATTGGGTGTCAATTGAATTTTGGATGATTCTGATTTATGTACACAATGGCATGTTTAAAATATTTTAATGATTGGAAATTACATAATGAAATGCATTATTTTATGCAGTTGCAAATTCTGTAGCGTCAATAATCTTTGCTAATTTTGTGAGATATATGTTCATAAAATAACAATGTGACCCAATGATTATTATTCCAAAGTTATTTTCTTCTTCATTTTTTTCTTGCTTCCTCACTAATATGAATAGATAATGATTAAGATTATTCAGATTTCAATAAACAAATAGAAGAAAGGCAACATTTTCACCTAACACAAACCAGCTCTGTCAATCAGCACTTGCATTGCAAAGTAACCATTTTGACAGCCATTTTTATTTAAGAGCATATTGTTCTGGATTTTTTTTGCTTTCCTTCTCTTTGTAGCAGTGGCTGTGGGTGAAGAAATGCCTGTTTAACATGCATGCTCTTAGAGAGACTGTCATTTGAACTAAATTTTCAAACTTATCACTATGCCCAATTTTTAAGGTGACTTAGTATTAATGAGCTTCCCTGATAGCTCAACAGGTAAAGAATCCACCTGCAATGCAGGAGACCCTAGTTGGATTCCTGGATTGGGAAGATCCACTGGAGAAGGGATAGGCTATCCCCTCCAGTATTCTTGGGCTTCCCTTGTGGCTCAGCTGGTTAAGAATCTGTCTGCCATGCAGGAGTCCTGAGTTTGATCTCTGGGTTGGGAAGATCCCCTGGAGAAGGGAAAGGCTACCCACTCCAGTATTCTGGCCTGGAGAATTCCACAGACCATATAGTCCATGGGGTCGCAAAGAGTCAAACATGACTTTCACTTTCAGTAGAGTGGGAATTTTAGGAATTTCTCTAAGATACTGAGAGATGTAAAATTTGGGAGCTCTGGCTTCAAGAAAGTTCCCATTAAGATATGCATTTTCTTTTTTTCTTTCATACACTGACACAATACCCAAAGTCCATAGTTTACATTAGGATTTGCATTTTGTGTTGTATATGCTATGCTATGCTATGCTATGCTAAGTCACTTCAGTCGTGTCGGACTCTGTGTGACCCCATAGATGGCAGCCCACCAGGCTTCCCCGTCCCTGGGACTCTCCAGGCAAGAACACTGGAGTGGGTTGCCATTTCCTTCTCCAATGCATGAAAGTGAAAGAGAAAGTGAAGTCGCTCAGTCATGTCC
Organism: Tragelaphus eurycerus; assembly: GCA_935064755.1. Lineage (NCBI taxonomy): Eukaryota > Metazoa > Chordata > Mammalia > Artiodactyla > Bovidae > Tragelaphus > Tragelaphus eurycerus. The sequence continues at coordinate 42,890,290 of CAKXYN010000001.1, forward strand.
AACTCTTAGCGACCCCATGGACTGCAGCCCACCAGGCTCCTCCGTCCATGGGATCCTCCAGGCAAGAGTACTGGAGTGGGGTGCCATTGCCTTCTCCGTGTATATGCTATAGGTTTTGACAAATATGTAATGACACATATCCATGATTATAGTATTATATAGGTTTTGATAAATATGTAATGACATATATCCATTATATTGGTATTATATAGAGTGGCTCCATTACCATTAAAATCCCTTGTTCTGTCTATTCATCCCCTACCCCGCCTTAAATCCAGGGCAACCCACTGATCCTTTTAGTGTCTCCATAGTTTGGTGTTTTCTAGAATGTCATATAGTGGGAATCGTACAGTGATTCAGTATTCAATACTGAATACAGTATTCAAACTTCCCTTTTCCACTTAATAATATACATTTAAGATTCCTCCATGTCATTTCACTTGATCATTTCTTTTCAGCACTGAATGAGATTTTGTTGTCTGGATGTACACAGTTTATTTATATATTCACTTACTGAAGTACATTTTGGTTGCTTGTAAGTCTTGGTAACTATGATTAAAGCTGCCATAAACATCCTTAAGCAGATTTTTTTTATGTAGACAAAAAGATTTCAACTCATTGATAAATGGATAAATGTTGAATAACAAGGATTAAAATTGCTGGATTATAAAGTAAGAGTATATATAGTTTTTTATAAAGGAGACACAGGCTCTGTCTCTGGGTTTGAAAGATCCTCTGGAGAAGAAAATGGCAACCCACTCCAGTATTCTTGCCTGGGAAATCCCATGGACAGAAGAGCCTGGCAGGCTACAGTCTAAGGGGTCATAAGAATCAGACATGACTTACCGACTAAAGAACAACTAGTATTATTTTGGTGTGAATTTTGAATTAACATTCTTTTCTTCTCTAGTTAGTGTTAGTCACTCAGGCCCTTTACTCTCATGCTTTAATTGGTACATATTCTAATAAAATCTGTTTTTCGATTTTTTTTAAGGAAAAAAATACAAGTGTCATTGGAGGTCCAAATGCAACTGAGTGAATTTAAGTAGAACATAATCTTATTTCATAGACTCCCCCAATGTGATACATCCATCAATCTCGTCAATGTACCTATACACATTATCATATTCTTAGATAAAATTGCTGGGAATCATAGCTTCATATTTTGGCTGCGATTCATGTTTAATTATATTAAGACAAAGCTTATAACCGGTCTTCTCTGATAATATTGTATCATGCCTTCAAACTACTTATTGAGATTTAATTACATATGTAATTGTTTAGGATTAATGTCTGTGTTCTCAGCCTCCTCCTCCTGCTTTTTTAAATCATTTGAACACAGTACTTGATACACGGTAGATTTGCAGATGTTATATATAGACTTCAATGACTCTTATAAACATGTATGATACATACCTTTCCTAATCATGTATACTTTTTCCTAATCAAAATGTTGAACACAGCTTCAACCCCAGAAAGTCTCATCCAGCTTCTTTGTAGTCAATCCTCGTGAGCAAACTGGGAGTTCCATAGGTAGCAATATTTATATAAGACTTTCGTTTACATAGACAAAAGCCAATCAACACAATAGTACTGAACCCTTTCTGCAATGTTTCAGCCAAAGCTAATTTAAAGTCATTATTCTCTTTTGAATCCACATTTTCAAGGAAAGATAATCATTGGAAATCGGTATACAACTGAGCACATTTTTGTGGAATTTAATATAAAATGAAACTGGCTTCAAAACTTTCCTTTTTTGTTGGGAATGAGAGTAGGTAAGAGGACAGTGGGAGCTCAGAAAACATTCATTATTGTTCAATATGCAGAGCAGCAGGAGAGGGAAATTAAAGTAGAGGAGTGGAGAGGAACAGCAGCAATATCCTGCAAATCAACAACCCTCCTTCGTGGGAGTGGAAATACCCAAGGGGAATAGAATCTAAGAGTGTCCCATCTTCCTGATCTTGCTGCACTCTGTGAGTAAATATAAAATGGCAAAGCAAATATGCTGCTAGAAATGGAGGAAAAATAGGTAAATAACTGACTGAAATAGAGCCAACCTGCTGCACTGATAAAGGGGGCTGTTCTCAGCTTTACTGGGGCTTGAAGCCTATTTGAGGTATTAGCTTCCTCATATATCATGATAAATATCCTTAGTTGAAAGACAGAGATTTTCCGAAAAAGGGTCAAATAGTTTATTAGGCAAAAAATGAACAGAAATTGAGTGAAAGGTGCAGCAGTTGCTTGTCAGTGAATACTAGGTAGGCATGGCACAAAAGCCCACTTCTTTAGCTATGAATATTTAAACGTGGCAACCACATTACAAGAAAATAATGAAGCAATCTGACAATTCAGCAAGCTCCCCCACCTAAAGATTTATCAAAACAGAGAATAAGTAGAACATGACATGTGGCAATTGCTCTTTCTGAACTGAACTGCTATTATTTCCAAAGCAAGTAATTACTCGGAAAGCAAAGTAGAGACAGCAAGCAAACAATCGAAATGCCACTGTGTTGAACCTGTATACATAAGCTGGTTTTTGAACTGAAATATAGGGACTATCCTGCGTGATGGAAGAAAAATTTGGACCGAATAATATGAGACCCAAGTCAAGCCATTATTCCAAGTCACTCTGAAATAAACGTAAAAGTTCATTATTCATGTTTGAACAAACTTCGAGTTCTTACTTCCAAACTTGGACCAAAAGTTGAGGAGCCAAATCAGAGAACCAAAAGAAATGAGGACTTTGTGATATGCACACCTCATTTGGAAGTGTGAAACAGGAATGTTTTTATGAAAGTAAAATTAGTAATCATTTCGATTTAAGAAATGTAATGCTGCTAACCACCTGACCTGCCTCTTGAGAAACCTATATGCAGGTCAGGAAGCAACAGTTAGAACTGGACATGGAACAACAGACTGGTTGCAAATAGGAAAAGGAGTCCATCAAGGCTGTATATTGTCACTCGGCTTATTTAACTTATATGCAGAGTGCATCATGAGAAACGCTGGGCTGGAAGAAGCACAAGCTGGAATCAAGACTGCCGGGAGAAATATCAATAACCTCACATATGCAGATGACACCACCTTTATGGCAGAAAGTGAAGAGGAACTAGAAAGCCTCTTGGTGAAAGTGAAAGAGGAGAATGAAAAAGTTGGCTTAAAGCTCAACATTCAGAAAACTAAGATCATGGCATCTGGTCCCATCACTTCATGGGAAATAGATGGGGAAATAGTGGAAACAGTGTCAGACTTTATTTTGGGGGGCTCCATAATCACTGCAGATGGTGACTGCAGTCACGAAATTAAAAGATGCTTACTTCTTGGAAGGAAAGTTATGACCAACCTAGGTAGCATATTGAAAAGCAGAGACATTACTTTGCCAACAAAGGTCCATCTAGTCAAGGCTATGGTTTTTCCTGTGGTCATGTATGGATGTGAGAGTTGGACTGTGAAGAAAGCTGAACGCCAAAGAATTGATGCTTTTGAACTGTGTTGTTAGAAAAGACTCTTGAGAGTCCCTTGGACTGCAAGGAGATCCAACCAGTCCATTCTAAAGGAGATCAGTCCTGGGTGTTCTTAGGAAGGACTGATGCTAAAGTTGAAATGCCAATACTTTGACCACCTCATGTGAAGAGTTGACTCACTGGAAAAGACTTTGATGCTGGGAGGGATTGGGGGCAGGAGGAGAAGGGGATGACAGAGGATGAGATGGCTGGATGGCATCACGGACTCCAAGGACATGAGTTTGAGTGAACTCCAGGAGTTGGTGATGGACAGGCAGGCCTGGCATGCTGCAATTCATGGAGTCGCAAAGAGTTGGACACGACTGAGCGACTGAACTGAACTGAACCTAATGCTGCTAATTAGAAAGTAAAAAATACTATCATATGTCTAATAAACCAAAGTCAACACCAAAATCAATTATATATTATTCTATACAAGCCAAGCATGACTCCAAGAAGTAACATAGCCCTTCTGTCTAACATAACTGTGTAGTTTTCTCTTGAGTCATTATATACCTAACGTCTAGCACCGAGTCCTATATATATCAGGTCATCAACAAGCACTTAGTGAATAAATTGTTATTACATAAATGTATTTCACCATACTATGTTCAAACCAAGTCTTAATGATTCCTTAGAATTTTATATAGAAAATACATCAAAGTAAACCTGGCCTCTCAGGTGGCTCAGTGCTAAAAAATTTGCCCGCCAATGCAGGAAACATGGGTTTGATTCTTGGGAAGGGAAGATTGCCTGGAGGCGGAAAAGGCAACCCACTCCAGCATTCTTGCCTGTAAAATCCCTAGGACAGAGGAGCCTGCTGGGCTCAAAAAGTCAGATATGACTTAGGGACTAAACAAAAACATGACTTGGGTGCGTGTATGTGTGTGTGTGTGTGTGTGTGTGTGTGTGTATTTTTTCATTTGAAATAGGTGAAAAACAGCAGAAATTAAAAAAAAAAAAAAAAACTTTTTTGAATATCAGATGTCCAAAACCATTCTAGTTTTGAAACTGAATCATGAAAGAGACTTTGTAAACTTAGAGATACAACTTATTTCTAAAATAACATCTAGGGTAATGAAGACTGCAATAAGTCCAAATTAGTTACAATAAAGATATTCCTGTAGAGAAGACACACTCGAGTTTTGTATACCAAAGTAACATTGAAATGGTCCAAAGTTATGAATATATTCAACACAAAGAAAAACAGAGTATAAACCAAAAATTGAGTTAAGAGATTATTACTCATTTGATTTTCTAGGGATAGCACCAATCTGTATTTAGGCATTTAGAATTTTTTCATCTTGCTCCAAATTAAGTATTCTTTTAAGTTTAATAAGCAAATTTCGATGTTTACTAAGATTTATGTACATATATGCTCTATTTTGAGTATGTTAATATGTCTTCTGTCAAAAGTTTTTAAAATATAGGGAATTTTTTTCAATTTAAAAATGAATTTAAGCATGCAATAATTTTCTCTTTGTTTATATGTCTCAGACCAGAGCTTTATTAGCCACCACTCCATTATTTCTGAATTGGTTTCTCACAATCATCCTCAATTAAAAAATACATGTTTTGACAGTGTTAAGAAATTCTATTAGGAAAAAACTTTTTAACAAGTCTTTAAAAATTATTGGAACAATCTGTTTTACAAACTTTATGTAAATAAGATGTATTCCAAAGCACTTTCTCATATGAATATGGATAATCTATTAGTTTATTCCTACTGAGGGATACTTAGGTTGTTTTTTTTTTTAATATAATAATTATTATTAGCAATGCTGTAATGAATTAATAACTTTGTACCAAGAATGATATTCAAAATATTTAATAGTATAATTGATGTACTATCTCAGAAGAACACATACTTTGCAACTCAGAACTATCCATCTATAAAATAAAATAAGGTATTATAACAGAGTATACTGGCTCAATATTAGTCCTACCTTATGGATCATGGATAGATATTTTTCTAGAATAGATCTCTAGAAGTTAAACTGCATAATCAAAATATCTACAAAATTCTAATTTTTACATACTGCCAAACTGGGAAATAGATGGGGAAACAGTGGAAACAGTGTCAGACTTTATTTTTTTGGAAGACGCTTACTCCTTGGAAGGAAAGTTATGACCAACCTAGACAGCATCTTAAAAAGCAGAGACATTCTTTTGCCAACAAAGGTCCATCTAGTCAAGGCTATGGTTTTTCCAGTGGTCACGTATGGATGTGAGAGTTGGGACTGTGAAGAAAGCTGAGCACCGAAGAATTGACGCTTTTGAACTGTGGTGTTAGAGAAGACTCTTGAGAGTCCCTTGGACTGCAAGGAGATCCAGCTAGTCCATTCTAAAGGAGATCAGTCCTGGGTGTTCATTGGAAGGACTGATGCTGAATTCAGCTGAAGCTCCAATACTTTGGCCACCTATGTGAAGAGTTGACTCATTGGAAAAGACCCTGATGCTGGGAGGGATTGGGGGCAGGAGGAGAAGGGGACGACAGAGGATGAAAAGGCTGGATGGCATCACTGACTCGATGGACATGAGTTTGAGTGAACTCCGGGTGTTGGTGATGGACAGGGAGGCCTGGTGTGCTGTGATTCATGGGCTTGAAAAGAGTCAGAAATGACTGAGCAACTGAATTGAAACTGCTATTTTAATTTCCATGTCCATGGTAATAAGATTAAACATTATAATATGCTTTTATCCAATAAGTATATATTTCTTCCTCAAACAGCTTACTCATAAGCTTTATTCATTTTTTTTTTCTTTATTGGCATATCTCTCTTGATTAGTAAGAGTTCTTCATATTTTCTTACTGTGTTTTACAGATATTTTCTCCCAGGCCCTTATATTTCCTTAAACATTGTCATTATGTTTTTTTCTATAGAGATTGCACTACAGCTACCTTCATTTTTTAATTAAAATGAAATATTGGTTTTTCTTGTATAATTTTTCTTCATTATACAAGTGAAGAACATTATACAGGCCTTCTCCTAAGACATATACTTAATTTTTAATACATTGTATAAACAAATTTTTGTCTTAAAAAGTTCATTTCAAACTTCTCTTAAATCTGTTTATTTAAGTTTATAACATCATATTTTTGTTCACACTGTCAAATAGTTTTCCTTCTCCCAATTTTGGGCTGGATTTTCTTAAGTACTTTCCAGTTTACTCTTACCTACTTTCTCTCCCTAACAAGTTCCTCATAATTTCTAGTCTTAGTGTCTTTCAGAATCATAGTGGATATATTTTATCTATGTTCCTTGAATACAAAGGATCATAAGAGACTACTATCAGCAATGATATGGCAATAAAATGGACAACGTGGAAGAAATGGACACATTCTTAGAAAAGTACAACTTTCCAAAACTGGACCAGGAAGAAATAGAAAATCTTAACAGACCCATTACAAGCACAGAAATTGAAACTGTAATCAGAAATCTTCCAGCAAACTAAAGTCCAGGTCCAGATGGCTTCACAGCTGAATTCTATCAAAAATTTAGAGTAGAGCTAACACCTATCCTACTCAAACTGTTCCAGAAAATTGCAGAGGAAGGTAAACTTCCAAACTCATTCTATGAGGCCATCATCACCCTAATACCAAAACCTGACAAAGATGCCACAAAAAATGAAAACTACAGGCCAATATCACTGATGAACATAGATGCAAAAATCCTTCACAAAATTCTAGCAATCAGAATCCAACAACACATTAAAAAGATCATACACCATGACCAAGTGGACTTAATCCCAGGGATGCAAGGATTCTTCAATATCCGCAAATCAATCAATGTAATACACCACAGTAACAAATTGAAAAATAAAAGCCATATGATTATCTCAATAAATGCAGAGAAAGCCTTTGACAAAATTCAACATCCATTTATGATAAAAACTCTCCAGAAAGCAGGAATAAAAGGAACATACCTCAACATAATAAAAGCTATAAATGACAAACCGACAGCAAACAGTATCCTCAATGGTGAAAAATTGAAAGCATTTCCTCTAACATCAGGAACAAGACAAGGGTGTCCACTTTCACCAGTACTATTCAATATATTTTTGAAAGTTTTGGCCACAGCAATCAGAGCAGAAAAAGAAATAAAAGGAATCCAAATTGGAAAAGAAGAAGTAAAACTCTCACTGCAGATGACATGATCCTCTACATAGAAAACCCTAAAGACTCCACCAGAAAATTACTAGAACTAATCAATGAATATAGTAAAGTTTCAGGATATAAAATCAACACACAGAAATCTCTTGCATTCCTATACACTAATAATGAGAAAATAGAAAGAGAAATTAAGGAAACAATTCCATTCACCATTGCAACGAAAATAATAAAATACTTAGGAATATATCTACCTAAAGAAACTAAAGACCTATATATAGAAAACTATAAAACACTGGTGAAAGAAATCAAAGAGGATACTAATAGATGGAGAAATATACCATGTTCATGGATTGGAAGAATCAATATAGTGAAAATGAGTATACTACCCAAAGCAATTTATAGATTCAATGCAATCCCCATCAAGCTACCAATGGTATTCTTCACAGAGCTGCTGCTGCTGCTGCTGCTGCTAAGTCGCTTCAGTCGTGTCCGACTCTGTGCGACCCCATAGACGGAAGCTCACCAGGCTCCCCTGTCCCTGGGATTCTCCAGGCAAGAACACTACACTGGAGTGGGTTGCCATTTCCTTCTCCAATGCATGAAAGTGGAAAGTCAAAGTGAAGTCGCTCAGTCGTGTCCGACTCTTAGCGACCCCACGGACTGGAGCCTACCAGGCTCCTCCGTCCATGGGATTTTCCAGGCAAAAGTACTGGGGTGGGGTGCCATTGCCTTCCCCGTTCACAGAGCTAGAACAAATAATTTCTCAATTTGTATGGAAATACAAAAAAAACCTCGAATAGCCAAAGCTATCTTGAGAAAGAAGAATGGAACTGGAGGAATCAACCTGCCTGACTTCAGGCTCTCCTACAAAGCCACAGTCATCAAGACAGTATGGTACTGGCACAAAGACAGAAATATAGACCAATGGAACAAAATAGAAAGCCCAGAGATAAATCCATGCACATATGGACACCTTATCTTTGACAAAGGAGGCAAGAATATACAATGGATTAAAGATAATCTCTTTAACAAGTGGTGCTGGGAAAACTGGTCAACCACTTGTGAAAGAATGAAACTAGCACACTTTCTAACACCAAACACAAAAATAAACTCAAAATGGGTTAAAGATCTAAACGTAAGACCAGAAACCATAAAACTCCTAGAGGAGAACATAGGCAAAACACTCTCCGACACACATCACAGCAAGATCCTCTATGACCCACCTCCCAGAATATTGGAAATAAAAGCAAAAATAAACAAATGGGACCTAATTAAACTTAAAAAGCTTCTGCACAACAAAGGAAACTATAAGCAAGGTGAAAAGACGGCCTTCAGAATGGGAGAAAATAATAGCAAATGAAACTACAGACAAACAACTAATCTCAAAAATATACAATCAACTCCTATAGCTCAATTCCAGAAAAATAAATTACCCAATCAACAAATGGGCCAAAGAACTAAATAGACATTTCTCCAAAGAAGACATACAGATGGCTAACAAACATATGAAAAGATGCTCAACATCACTCATTATCAGAGAAATGCAAATCAAAACCACTATGAGGTACTGGCATTTCACGTCAGTCAGAATGGCTGCGATCCAAAAGTCTACAAGCAATAAATGGTAGAGAGGGTGTGGAGAAAAGGGAACAGTCTTACACTGTTGGTGGGAATACAAACTAGTGCAGCCACTATCAAGAAAAGTGTGGAGATTCCTTATAAAACTGGAAATAGAACTGCCTTATGATCTAGCACTCCCACTGCTGGGCATACACACCGAGGAAACCAGAATTGAAAGAGACACGTGTACCCCAATGTTCATCGCAGCACTGTTTGTAATAGCCAGGACATGGAAGCAACCTAGATGTCCATCAGCAGATGAATGGATAAGAAAGCGGTGGTACATGTGCACAATGGAGTATTACTCAGCCATTAAAAAGAATACATTTGAATCAGTTCTAATGAGGTGGATGAAACTGGAGCCTATTATACAGAGTGAAGTAAGCCAGAAAGAAAAACACCAATACAGTATACTAATGCATATATATGGAATTTAGAAAGATGGTAAGAATAACCCTGTATACGAGACAGCAAAAGAGACACTGATGTATAAAACAGTCTTTTGGACTCTGGGAGAGGGAGAGGGTGGGAGGATTTGGGAGAATGGCATTGAAACATGTTTAACATCATATATGAAATGAGTCGCCAGTCCAGGTTTGATCTAAGATACTGGATGCTTAGGGCTGGTGCACTGGGATGACCCAGAGGAATGCTATGGGGAGGGAGGAGGGAGGAGGACTCAGGATGGGGAACACATGTATACCTGTGGCAGATTCATTTTGATATATGGCAAAACCAATACAATATTGTAAAGTTAAATAAAATAAAATTTTAAAAAATAAATAAAAATAAATTTTTTGGCTAGAGTTAAGTAGCTCTCTGCTCAGTCCATTATCTTGATCTAATCTCTCTTAGGTTTGCAAAAATATCTTTGAATACAAAAAGTAAACACCAATTGGTAAGAATAACCACATCTAAATGAAACACTACAAGGTGTAGAATTACAAAGTGTGATTTCTCCATGAGGCAGATTAAACATGGGAAGAGTAAGGGCAGCACTAAAGAGAGAAAATGGAGAGGAAAAGCCTGGAGGAGCCAACAATCTGTGAAGCAAGGATGACCTTGAATAAGAAAGAAGGAAGATTAAATAAAAGAATCCTTAACTGTGCGCCATTTCAAAGAAATCTTGGCAAGGCTTTTGGGGAGTCCTGGAGCTATCAGAGGATCCCTGTATCTCCTAAGAATGGATATGCTTTGGTACCCCTGTGTGCTCACTCACTCACTGGCTGTAGCCCATGTGGCACAAAGCTTTATTACAAACTTGGATTTGGGAGATACTTCAGTCAATAGACTAAAATCTTTGTAACTGGAGGTCTGATAGGCACATTCTCATAGCCATCAAGGTGATATGTACTTTTTCCATGCTATTGAGAGTTACCTTGTTTGAACTTTACTAATTTTTATTGTAAATATATTTTTACTTATTTGTGGTGGTGGTTTAGTCGGTAAGTCATGTCCTACTGTTGTGACTCTATGGACTTGTAGCCTGCCAGGCTCCTCTGACCATGGGATTCTCCAGACAAGAATAGTGGAGTGGGTTGCCATTTCCTTCTCAGGGGATCTTCCCTACCCAGGAATCTGCCTGCAATGCAGGCAGATTCTTTACCGACTGAGCTATGAGCATATAACTTTCAGAATGTCAGGCATTGACAATATATTTTTAACAATACCTACAGGCTCTTGGCCATTCATTTTATTGTAAAAATACATTATTATTACAAATTTAAAATAATAATAATAATCTTATTCTTATCAGTTTATTTGATGGAAATGTTGATAGGATAGTAGAAAACCCTCAATTGTATGTTATTTCTAAATACTGAGAGAACAAAAAGGCATCTTTAATTTTTGCCATTAATATGCTACATGAATATAAGCTTTTCAATTCATTCAGTAAATATATGAAAGATGAATAAACAAACAAAGTACACATATAAAACAACATACAGGCCAATAACACTCAGGATTACTAGCTTTTTTAAAATTTCCAAACACTAATTTTATAATTGTCACAGAATGTTTGTAAACATTTCCATCAGGTTTTTCTGTTTTCATAATTTTCTATTCATCATAAGTTGTTCTTTGCTCTTATGAGTAAAATTAAATTATTACTAATTTATTTAGGCATACTTAATTAGTTTTTAATTTTTAGTTAAGGCTTCATTTCCTCTCATACTCATATTATTTTCTAAAACTTCTATAAATTCTGGGTTTTATTATTATGCTTTTATGAGATACATATAATATTCTAGGTACAGTCTGTTCAACAGTGGAGACAGGCAGACAATTGCCTCTCCTTTTTGTTCATGACACAATGCCTTTTCAACCCTAAATCACACAGAAATTTTTAACTGACAGTACAGACTTCAAATTCACATTTAATTTGCTATCTACAATCACTTTTCTCTTCACTTCTATCTCCTTTGGATGGTTAGACATTGTAGGAAAATCTAACATACTTTCATTATTCCACATTGAGCTTATCCTGCTTAACAAATGCCAGTCTATACAGTTAGCAACATGTTTATGGAATCTGAATTTGCATTCTCTATCTTAACTCTTGCTTGTAATTTAAAGCAGTATTAATATATTTATGAAAATAATATAGTTAAGTATATAGCTGGTTTTGATATCAGTAAATAAATGCATGTGGAATTAATATGATTAACACAGGGATTTTTTTCTCAACCTTTAATAAAAATGTGATATTACATGTTATGTGGCATAACTTATACTGATAACTTACTTAAGTATATCTTATACTGAATGCCGCTGCTGCTGCTGCTAAGTCGCTTCAGTCGTGTCCAACTCTGTGCGACCCCATAAATGGTAGCCCACCAGGCTACACCATCCCTGGGATTCTCCAGCCAAGAACACTGGAATGGGGTGCCATTGCCTTCTCCTCTTATACTGAATAGTAATTCTTAATTTTTAAAAGTAACATTCACTCATTAAACAAACCAGAATATATAAAAATCACACACAAACATACACATAAAACAAAAATGAAAATAACTAGATCCAAAAATATTTACATACATATGTCTGTATGTGTGCCTATATATATGTACGGAAGAACTATACAAAAAAGATCTTCATGATCCAGATAACCATGATGGTGTGATCACTCACCTAGAGCCAGATGTCCTGGAATGGGAAGTCATGTGGGCCTTAGGAAGCATCGCTACAAACAAAGCTAGTGGAGGTGATAGAATTCCAATTGAGCTATTTCAAATCCTAAAAGATGATGATGTGAAAGTGCTGCACTCAATATACCAGCAAATTTGGAAAACTCAGCAGTGGCCGCAGGACTGGAAAAGTCAGTTTTCATTCCTTCACAAAGAAAGGTAATGCAAAGAATGCTCAAACTACTGTACAATTACACTCATCTCACATGCTAGTAAAGTCAAAGTGAAAGTCGTTCAGTCACGTCCAACTCTTTGTGACCTCGTGGACTTTACAGTCCATGGAATTCTCCAGGCTGGAATACTGGAGTGGGTAGCCTTTCCCTCCTCCAGGGATCTTCCCAACCCAAGGACTGAACCTAGGTCTCCCACACTGCAGGCAGGTTCTGTACCAGCTGAGCCACAAGGGAAGCCCCACACTAGTAAAGTAATGTTCAAAGTTCTTCAAGCCAGGCTTCAACAATATGTGAACCGTGAACTTCCAGATGTTCCAGATGGGTTTAGAAAAGGCAGAGGAACCAGAGATCAAATTTTCAACATCTACTGGATCATCCAAAAAATAATAGAGTTCCAGAAAAACATCTATTTCTGCTTTATTGAATACGCCAGCGCCTTTGACTGTATGGATCACAATAAGCTGTGGAAAATTCTTAAAGAGACGAGAATACCAGACCACATGACCTGCCTCTTGAGAAATCTGTATGCGGGTGAGGAAGCAACAGTTAGAACTGGACATGGAACAACAGACTGGTTCCAAATCAGGAAAGGAGTATAACAAGGCTGTATACTATAACCCTGCTAATTTAACTTACATGCAGAGTTCAGTTCAGTTCAGTTCAGTTGCTCAGTCGTGTCTGACTCTTTGCGACCCCATGAATTGCAGCACACCAGGCCTCCCTGTCCATCACCAACTCCCGGAGTTCACTCAAACTCATGTCCATCGAGTTGGTGATGCCATCCAGCCATCTCATCCTCTGTCGACCCCTTCTCCTCCTGCCCCCAATCCCTCCCAGCAACAGAGTCTGTTCCAATGAGTCAACTCTTCGCATGAGGTGGTCAAATTATTGGCATTTTAGCTTTACCATCATTCCTTGCAAAGAACACCTAGGACTGATCTCCTTTAGAATGGACTGGTTGGACCTCCTTGCAGTCCAAGGGACTCTCAAGAGTCTTCTCCATCACCACAGTTCAAAAGCCTCAATTCTTCAGTGCTCAGCTTTCTTCACAGTCCAACTCTCACATCCATACATGACCACAGGAAAGATCATAGCCTTGACTAGATGGACCTTTGTTGGTAAAGTAATGTCTCTGCTTTTCAATATGCTATCTAGGTTGGTCATAACTTTCCTTCCAAGGAGTGTCTTTTAATTTCATGGCTGCAATCACCATTTGCAGTGATTTTGGAGCCCAAAACAATAAAGTCTGACACTGCTTCCATTGTTTCCCCATCCATTTCCCATGAAGTGATGGGACCAGATGCCATGATCTTCATTTTCTGAATGTTGAGCTTTAAGCCAACTTTTTCACTCTCCACTTCCACTTTCATCAAGAGGATTTTTTAGTTCCTCTTCACTTTCTGCCATAAGGGTGGTGTCATCTGCATATTTGACATTATTGATATTTCTCCCGGCAATCTTGATTCCAGCTTGTGCTTCTTCCAGCCCAGCTTTTCTCATGATGTACTCTGCAAAGAAGTTAAATAAGCAGGGTGACAATATACAGCCTTGACGGACTCTTTTTCCTATTTGGAACCAGTCTGTTGTTCCATGTCCAGTTCTAACTGTTGTTTCCTGCATACAGGTTTCTCAAGAGGCAGGTCAGGTGGTCTGGTATTCCCATCTCTTTTAGAATTTTCCACAGTTCATTGTGATCCACACAGTCAAAGGCTTTGGTATAGTCAATAAAGCGGAAATAGATGTTTTTCTGGAACTCTCTTCCTTTTTCCATGATCCAGCGGATGTTGGCAATTTGATCTCTGGTTCTTCTGCCTTTTCTAAAACCGAGTACATCATGAGAAACACTGGGCTGGATGAAGCACAGCTGGAATCAAGCTTGCCGGGAGAAATATCAGTAATCTCAGATATGCAGATGACACCACCCTTATGGCAGAAAGCAAAGAACTAAAGGGCCTCTTGATAAAAGTGAAAGAGTGGAAATTTTGGCTTAAATCTCAGCATTTAGAAAACTAAGATCATGGCATCTGGTCCCATCACTTCATGGCAAATAGATGGGGAAACAATGGAAACTGTGAGAGATTTTATTTTGGGGGGGGGGGCCTCCAAAATCACTGCAGATGGTGACTACAGCCGTGAAATTAAAAGACGTTCGCTCCTTGGAAGAAAAGTTCTGACCAACCTAGACAGCATATTAAAAAGCAGGGACATTACTTTGCCAACAAAGGTCTATCTAGTCAAAGCTATGTTTTTTTCAGTAGTCATGTTTGGATGTGAGAGTTGGACTATAAGGAAAGCTGAGCGCCAAGATGCTTTTGAACTGTGGTATTAGAGAAGACTCTTGAGAACCCTTGGACTGCAAGGAGGTCCAACCAGTCCATCCTAAAGTAAGTCCTAAATATTCATTGGAAGAACTGATGCTGAAGCTGAAACTAGAATACTTTGGCCACCCAGTGTGAAGAACTGATTCATTTGAAAAGACCCTGATGCTGGGAAAGATTGAAGGCAGGAGGATAAGGGGACAACAGAAGATGAGATGGTTGGATGGCATCACCAACTCAATGGACATGAATTTGTGTAAACTCTGGAAGTTGGTGATGGACAAGGATGGCTGGCATGCTGCAGTCCATGGGGTAGCAAAGAGTTGGACTCGACTGAGTGACTGAACTGAACTGAGCCACATGTTTAAATGTTATACACACACACACACACACACATATAAATCCTGTGAGCTGAACTACTGAGCCCATGTGCTGCAAGCACTGAAACCTTTGTGCACTGAAACCATGCTTTGCAATAAGAGAAGCCATACAATGAAAAGCTCACACACTGCAACAAAGACCCAGTGCAGCAAAAATTTAGAAAAAAAAAAACTGTATCACATAACTGGTAATGGAGTAGAGAGAGTAATCCAAGCTTCTCACTCCAAACTCTCTTCTTTCACTCGAGGTTACACAGTGCACCTTCTATTTCACTTGCAGACGGGTTTTTTTCACTGGTGGTATTTCCTAACAAATTGAATTATATGATAAGATTTAGATATTTAAAAATGAAAATCTTGGAAAAAATGAGAAAATCTAGCAAGTGTGGATCCAAGTTTCCTAAAACATCTCTGATTTAAGTAGCCCCTACCAACTTTGGGAGAGATACCCCTTCCTGAGTACATGGCTGTCCCCGTCAGTCTTATTTGATTCAATTGTGTCACATCTCTAGCCACGGCAGACATTTGAGTGTTTAACTTGTGTACTGTTCCAGGTGGCTTCCCCGCTATATTAAACTGGAGATCAACTTAAGAAGGATACATAACTTTATAACATGATTCAGACCATCAACTCACTTTCCAACTGGTTTCATTGGTAGGATTTTTGTAATGGTCCTGCTTCTAAAGTGCTTCAGGACTGAATCAATACAGTGTCTGTTGACTGTTCACTAAATACATTTATTCTGTGAGTGAAATCTAAACTACTCTTACTAGATAGAGTACCTTTTATGCTATACTAAATGAAGTTTAAAATCACTGTTATCCCAAAGCAAAAACACAAGAATTTTCCAGTTCTGCCCCTATGGATATTCAATCGCTCTTCTCTTGGTTCCTATTTTTTTCTCTTGTTTTTTCTTTACAATTAAGTATGATTACAGCATCTATGCACCTGATCTTTTGTCGTTACACACGTGTATTGCTTAAACTATTAGTTTCTCAACATCCTTGTTGCATAGGAGAGATCACGCTCTCACCAGGAGTGAGTAAGGAGAAGCTAAGTGAATCACAGAACTTAATGTCTTCTTTGCTGAATGCTCCAATGGTGACCCTATGATTCATTTCTCAGACTCTCCCCTCTTCAGAGTCTTTGAGGATTGACTTCCCAGAAGTTATTCATATCCTCTTCAGTTTTCACCCATAATAGAGGCAAAAATGTTAATTCCTTGCAGCTAGGATTGTTTTATGACATAATTCTAGGTAATGATTTGTAAACAGTATTTTCTAGATGAAGTTTCTAATAAATGTACCTTATAACAGTTATAATGTCTAAAATTTAAGAAGTGGATCATAACAAGTGTTGTCAAGGATGTGGAGCTATGGAACTCAGAGAGTCAGTGGAAGTATAAATTAGTAAAACTTCCTAGAAAAAAACTCTTAGGTAGCATATACTAACATTTAGCACTAAGTATGAATTAGACCTTCCACTCCTAGGTATACCCCCAACAGAAATGCATATGTCTAAAACAATAAACTGTGGAAAATTCTGAAAGAGATGGGAATACCAGACCACCTGATCTGCCTCTTGAGAAATCTGTATGCAGGTCAGGAAGCAACAGTTAGAACTGGTCATGGAACAACAGACTGGTTCCAAATAGGAAAAGGAGTACGTCAAGGGTGTATGTTGTCACCATGTTTATTTAACTTATATGCAGAGTACATCATGAGAAATGCTGGACTGGAAGAAACACAAGTTGGAATCAAGATTGCTGGGAGAAATATCAATAACCTCAGATATGCGGATGACACCACCCTTATGGCAGAAAGTGAAGAGGGGCTAAAAAGCCTCTTGATGAAAGTGAAAGTGGAGAGTGAAAAGGTTGGCTTAAAGCTCAACATTCAGAAAACGAAGATCATGGCATCTTGTCCCATCACTACATGGGAAATAGATGGGGAAACAGTGGAAACAGTGTCAGACTTTATTCTGGGGGGCTCCAAAATCACTGCAGATGGTGACTGCAGCCATGAAATTAAAAGACACTTACTCCTTGGAAGCAAAGTTATGACCAACCTAGATAGCATATTCAAAAGCAGAGACATCACTTTGCCAACAAAGGTTCGTCTAGTCAAGGCTATGGTCTTTCCTGTGGTCATGTATGGATGTGAGAGCTGGACTGTGAAGAAGGCTGAGCACCGAAGAATTGATGCTTTTGAACTGTGGTGTTGGAGAAGACCCTTGAGAGTCCCTTGGACTGCAAGGAGATCCAACCAGTCCATTCTGAAGGAGATCAGCCCTGGGATTTCTTTGGAAGGAATGATGCTAAAGCTGAAACTCCAGTATTTTGGCCACCTCATGCAACGAGTTGACTCACTGGAGAAGACTCTGATGCTGGGAGGGATTGGGGGCAGGAGGAGAAGGGGACGACAGAGGATGAGATGGCTGGATGGCATCACGGACTCGATGAATATGAGTCTGAGTGACCTCCGGGAGTTGGTGATGGACAGGGAGGCCTGGCGTGCTGCAGTTCATGGGGTTGCAAAGAGTCGGACACGACTGAGCGACTGATCTGATCTGATCTGAATTATCAAAAACAAAAATGCACAAGACTATTTATAGCACAATTCATAGTAGTCCAATATAGAAAACATCCCAAATGAGCATTACCAGTGAAATAGATAAATAATGAATAATTATAAAATAGAATACTGTATTACAGTGAGAATGAACAAACTACAACTATACCCAACACTGAGGATGCATATTACAACCATAACATTTAGCAAAATATATCAGCCATAAAAGAGTATAACTGTATAATTCCATTTACATAAAGTTCAAAACTATGAAAACCTATGCTATGCAGTTAGAAGTCAAGACAGTGACCATCATTGTCGACAATGGAAATGGGGATCTTTGTAGGGGCTGGTAATGCTTTAACTATTAACCTGGAGGTTTGTTTACACAGGTGCAATCAATTTATGAACATTCAACTGCCAGTACTAAAATCTAAAACATACTAGCTTGGCCAAAATATTATTTCAAGTTTTTCATATCATAGGAAAACTCGAACAAACTTTTTGGCCAACCAAATACATTCTACTTGAAGTTTACTGAAACAGAGAAAGAGGAGGAAAAAGAGAGGAAGCCAGAGAGAGCTGTGAGGGAGAAGGGGACCTTGGCTGGCAGAGTCCTTTTTTCCCTCTGGTCCTATTAGCCTATTTCCAGTTGAAATACAAATGTGAGTTATGGATGTGTAACAGTCATAAAGAGACCATGAGGGTGAAACCTGTAAACCAAAGAGACCATATGCAAAGACAGATAAAGTGCCCAGGGTCTCTGATCTCTGATGATAACACTGAACAACTGTGCCAACTCTGGACACTGATATCCAGACTTCCTGTTGCCTGAGACAAATTAAGTCTACCCTTTTTGATGTTATCTGTCAGACATTTTTCTTGGCTACTTTTACATCCAGTTCCTATCACTATTACAAAGTTTTCTTCTAATTTTTAGCAATCTTCATGTTAACAGTCTGATCACATGTAAATTTAACCCAGACTACTGAACTCTATTTTAGAGTCTCATAGTCTAAGAGAGACTCTAATGGTGGAAAATGCTTACACTTAAATTCAAAATAAGGTGCAAAGACAAACTGGTTTTGGTTCAAGACAGCAACAGAGAAGGATCTGGGGCTCACATCCCTCCATAGACACACTGAATCTGTAGCAATGTATGGAACAGCTTCCTCTGGGAAAAAACCTAAAAACCAAGCAACTCCCCTGTCTCTAGCAAACAAGAGAAGACCCACATCAGAGCGAGTAGAAGAGGCTGGGACACAGCTGCCACCATAAACTCCATCTGCTGCACAGTGACTCAGATAGGAGGGCACTCAAAACCCGAGCTTCTCCCTGATAAAGAAGCAGCTTGAACCCCACAGTAGCAACCCAACTTTTAAGACCTGCACCTGAGAGATGAGCCTTCCAAAACTGAAAACTAACCAGGCTCAGGTACATAAGACCCACAAGGCTATGACCATCAGAGAAAGGCTCTCAAAGGGCTGGCATGATGGGATTCACCTGCCTTCGGGCCCAGAAAGAGGTTGTACATCCAGAGGCGGCAAACTTGCTGCGAAGGAAGCTCATCCACTCTTAAAGCCCAGCCCGAGGCTCAGGCCTCCCAGGAGTCCACAGCCAACCTGCTGCTGGTGGCCACCATCTTCATATCTCCCTCTGTCCGCGGGCACCATCTTCTATTTTTTTTTTTTCGTCTGGGCACACACCCACTTTCTGCTTCCTTCCAGTCAGCAGAGGCCGTCTTTGTGCTCTGGCTGGCAGGCACCATCTTCCTTTTTTCTTCCTTTTTCCTTTTCTTTTCCAGGCAGCTGCTGTCTGTCCAGCCCCTGGGTGCCGTCTTCCACTCTCCTCTGACTGCGCACTAGTGTCTGGTTTTAGCGCTCGCCACCCAGGCGACGCTCTTTGAACCCCAGGGCCCTGGAGGCTGAGGGGACTCATGTTCCCAAGTCTCGCGGGACTGTAACAACCCGAGACACGGTTCTGGGCAGGCTGACCCCGTGGAGTGCCGTGAAGACAGCGGACTGAGACCCCCCTCGTCTTTCTGTGAAAGAGGCTTGTTTGTTTATCCTCAAAGCTGCAGTCTGAAGGGAGTCTTCTGATTAAACAGGTGTTAAGGATGACTGATCCTTTCCAGAGACCTCAGAGGCTATCTTTGGCTCGGCCACACCTGCGCACTGGAGCACCTCTGTCTTTTCCGGAAGCGTGTGTTCCCGGGTCCCAGGGGACAGTAACCAACGGACAGTTTTCATTAGGCTCCCGCATTCCAGGGCTTGGCCACATAAAGCTGAATAAATAGAAGTTGCCCCGTCTTTCTGAGAAAGAGGCCTGTTTGGCTTGTGAGGTGCTCCACCCTGAAGAGCAGCTCACGCTCGGTCCCCGTGCAGAGGCTGTACACAGACACCCCTCAGGGAACTGTGTCAACATCTTGGTGCCAACCAGCCCCCACACGGGAGCTTCTAAGTTCGTCTGGAGCCCCAAGATTTGCTGCTACCGCACAGGAAACACCTCCAGATGGTCTGGCTCTGGCAGCCTCTGTACCCGGCCAGCCCCACAGGACCATGTCTATGTGCTTCTAGAAGGGCAGCCAACTGAAGCCGGGCTTCCTGTCAGCCCCAGTCAGGTGCCCACCGAGATCCCGCTTCAGGACGCTGACAGGTCTGGTCTCAGCCTCACCCACTGGGAGCCGGGAAGAAAAAATAGACTGTGGACCAGTCACAAAGGCTGAGAGACGGACCAAGAGATGGCGTTGGACTGCAGGATAAGGTCCATCTGCCTGAGGCTCTCCTTCCAGAGCGGGAAGGTGGCTACTTCATCCAATGCATCAATGCATGGAAACCAACCCTGAGAGTCAAATAACATGAAGAAATAGAGGAATGTGTTCCAAAGGAAAGAACAAGATAAAACCTGAAGAGAAAAAGCTTCATAAAAAGGTATAGTTTATTTTTTGTTCTTGTTATTCATGCTTTAATAATTGGCAAAGATGTCTGATATTTTTGGTAAAAACACAATATGCTCATGTTTGCTGACAGACTAGATTCTGTTTTGCGTTCTCCTCCCAGCTTTGATGTGCCTTTTCGACTCTTTTCCACTTACCTGAAATATCATGCGTTATGATCAGTTGTTTCAATCTAGTTCCTAAGGTCTTTGAACATAAGCACCTAGTTTTAATCCTAGTACTTAGCACAGTTTTACAAAGAAAAGATATATAACATATATATTTGCTGCATGTTCCATGACTGTATTAGGAGTTTATTTTATAAACATTTTTCTTTAATATTTATTTGTTTTAATTTTGGCTGCATCAGGTCTTGACTTCTGGTGTGCAGACTTCTCTGTGGTTGTGTTGTGCATGCTCCAAGGCACTGTAGTTTCCCTAAGGAAACTTATTTCCCCAACCAGGAATCGAACCTATGTCCCCTGCATTGGAAAGTTGTTTCTTTTTTAAAAAATTAATTAATTGTTGGGGCTGCACCAGTCTTCATTGTTGCATGGGCTTTCTCTCTAGTTGCTGTGAGGAAGGGCTACCTCTAGTTGTGGTGTGTGGGTTTCTCTTTATGGCCACTTCTCTTGTTACAGAGCACAGGCTCAAGGCTAGTGGGCTTCAGTAGCTGTAGTGCACGGTCTCTGTTGCTCTGCGGCCTATGGGGTCTTCCTGGAATAGGGATCGGACCCGCAGCCCCTGAATTGGCAGATTCTTTACCACTGAGCCACCTGGGAAGTCCCAGGTGCAAAGTTTACAGCTGCATCATATATGGCGTGTGTAATGGCTCTTTCTCATTTTTTGGTACTGATTATTAATTCCCTTTTTTTCTTTCACAAGAATCTGTGAAGTTTTTTTTATGAAAAGCAAGTTAGTACATATTTTCAGCTTTGCAGGCCAGGTGGTTTAGGCCCTAACTATCAACTTTACCCTTGGAGCAAAAGAGCAGCTATAGATATTTCATACACAAACAGGGATAGTTATGCTCTAATAAAATTTAAATACAAGAATTCCGGTGGTTCAGTGGTTAAGGCTTTTTGTTTTCACTACTGAGGTCCTGTGTTCAATCCCAGGTCAGGGAACCAAGATCCCCTCAAGCCACCTGGCCTGCCCGCCCCAAAAAAATATTTACAAAAAAAAAAAAAGGCAACAATCTGGATTGGCTTGGGTCACATGGGTCCCAGTTTACCAAACCTTGTGTTTGAATGAACTTGTAAATAAAACTTTAGCTGCTTATTCTTACTAATGAAGCGAAAGAGATCAGAAACTTTTTTTTACTCCATTTTCTAAGATAAATGGAAAAGGTTGAGATTATAGAATTGTTGCCAGAGTTCATCTAGACTTTGAATCTGGAGCAAGTAATGCAAGGGATTAAAGAAAGTGGGAAGCCCTTCAATGTAACAGTGGGGTGTAATTATCAGATTTTTCCAGCCTTAACAACATTATGGTGTTCTGGGCTTCTCATGTTTATAAAGCTTTGATCATTTTTTATTTTATTTTTATCTTTTGGCTGTGTAGCATGTGAGATCTTTGTTACTGAACGAGGGATTAAATCTGCACCCTCTGCATTGGAAGGTGGAGTCTTAACAAGTGGACCTCTAGTGAATTCTTTCTAATCCTTTCTTCCTGGTACATGCAGGCTTTCTCTAGTTGTGATACTCAGGCTTCTTAATGTGGTGGCAGTGAGGTGGTGTCTCTTGTTGCCGAGCATGGGCTTTAGAATGTGTGGGCTTCAGTAGTTGTGGTACAAGGGCTTACTTTGTTCCGTGGCATGTGCGATCCTTCCACACTAGGGATCAAATTAGTGTTCCCTGCATTGGCAGGCAGATTCTTAACCATTGGACTACCAGGGAAGTTCCTCTGGTCCCTTTTAAATGACGTTGTCATCTTTAGAATACAGATTTTGTATAAAATCTAAATTCTCAGAGTCTCTTGAAAAATTAAGAAAATCATAAGACCCTTACTACTGGCTGATCCATTTAGACTAAGCATGAGTTTCCATTCCCAATCACACCATACCACCTTCCCCATTATGACACTTAGTATCACTTGCCATTCTGCATCAAGTATATGCTATTATTTTTCTTAACCTGGAGTTCTTTGCTTATTTATGTTCCTTGCCTAGTATGTGTATAAATCTGCAAGTTCATCTGTTGAAATAGGTCATAACAGTATACATTGTTTTAAAGATAATGCCATGTTTAAAACTGGGTTTCCCTGGTGGCTCAGTTGGTAAAGAATCTGCCTGCAATGTGGGAGATCTGGGTTCAGTCCCTGGTTTGGGAAGATCCCCTGGAGGAGGGCATGGCAACCCACTCTAGTATCCTTGCCTGGAGAATCCCCATGGACAGAGGAGCCTTGGGAACTACAGTCCCTGGGGTCACAAGGAGTCAGATAGGACTGAGCAATTTTCACTTTCACTTTTATTTCATGTTTAAAACATTCTTGTCTGAATATGATTCAATAAGTAGTCTTCTTAATCCAAGTTAAACACAGAAGTCCAGAAATTAAGGTAAATCATACTATATACACTCTGAACATGTGAATTATCTCATCCCATACACTCTGAGTAGGGGCATAATGGCTTTTCCTTTAACCGTAACCATAAAACAATGGACTTTAATAGTTTCCCTGGTAGCTCAGCTGATAAAGAATCTGCCTGCAATGCAGGAGACCCTGGTTCAATTCCTGGGGAGGGAAGATCTGCTGGAGAAGCAATAGGCTACCCACTCCAGTATTCTGGCATGGAGAATTCCATGGACTGTCCATGGGATCGCAAAGAGCAGGGCAGGACTGAGCAACTTTTACTTCGCTTTAATAGTTTAGGGAGAAATAGCTCCACTCCTTTGTCTCCCCTACCCATTTCTCCCAACTTCCTCAGAAATTATGGTTAACCATCACATTGCTTAGTTTTTAATTTGAATCTTATGTTTCTGGATACAAATTCAATAATCTTGATTCCACCTGAAGTAACAAAATACTGTTAGAGCACATTATTAGGCAAACATTTTCTTCTCTATTCTCTATGTTTTCCTCTTGAGGAGGAGCTCCCTTCATGTAACAAAATTGGCCCTTCCCTTCCCTTTCCTTCTCTTTGTCCTAGAGGAGGACAAATAAATTTTAATTTTCTGTTTTGAGGGTTGTGAAGAAGAATGTGGGAACATGCATACCAGTCCCACCCTTCCTGGGAGTAGGACTATCCTCAGAAAATTTTTGGTCTTTCCTACTCTGCTATTCTGCGAGTTTACAAGGGACAGCTTGGGATGGTCAACTCCTGTTTCTGGGAGGAAAGTCAGCCTAAGCCAAGGGTTCTGTATTAGAAATCTCATTTTCCTACAAACTTAAAACACACTTTCCAATATCAATTAGCCATTTAAGAAAGGAGATATTTTGACCCCCGTCTCCATAACACCTTTGTCTTATCTTAAAATACATTCAGAAGCCAGGCAAAAAGGGTGGGTCGTGTCACTGGGCACCCTTAGGATTACCATCGCTTGTGAGTAACAAATTGTTATCAAAGGTGTTATTTGGAGGGCATATCCCTTTACATTTTTCAATATTAATCACTGTGGTCAACAGGATTCGATTAAATCCTGACCCAAGGGATGAATGCAAATGTGTCTGTTGTAAAGATTGCCTCCATGAATCAAAATACTGCTGATAAGACCAGTTTAAGAAGTTCTTCTGTATTTTGGAACTCATCGGGCTGAGTATCAGCAGGCAGAGGAGAATCCAGGCCAGCC
The DNA here is from genome assembly GCA_935064755.1 of Tragelaphus eurycerus. Classification (NCBI taxonomy): domain Eukaryota; kingdom Metazoa; phylum Chordata; class Mammalia; order Artiodactyla; family Bovidae; genus Tragelaphus; species Tragelaphus eurycerus. Next base: position 42,914,880 of record CAKXYN010000001.1, read on the forward strand.
TATAAGAGGGAAGTCATTAGAGAAAGGGGGATTTGCTGCACTTTAGACTTCGCCCTGGACAGGCTTCCCAGGGGCCCTGTCAGCACTGTTTAGAACTCAACCAAACAAACATATTCACTGTTCAGCCTTGCTTTTCTGATTTCAGCAGTCCCTCTTGTAGGAACTTACCATGAGTGCAAAGATTATGTACAGCTATGTTCCCTTCATTGTTTATAATAACTCTTCCAGGCCCACCAAAAAGAAAAGTCTGGAAACCAGTCAGTGGAGGGTAGGTTAAAATAAAGTATTTGTTGTTGTTTAGTCCCTAAGTTGTGTCCAACTCTTCATGATCCCATGGACTGCAGCACGCCAGGTTAAGTATGGTGTTTCCATATGATGAATCATTACATAATCATTAAAGAGAATCATAGCAGTCTATATTCATTGATAAGAATTCCATGACATATAGCTAAACAAAAACTTAAGAAGAGGGTGTGAAACAGCAACTACAGAGCAACCTCACCTGCATATATTTATTTATATGTACATGTGTAAATAAAGTTTTTGGAAGGATTGTCATCAGAATGCTAATGGTTGGTTTCTGGGTATTGGGATTTGAAGTGATTTTATCAAACTTTTTCTATATTGCTTTAAAATAAACGGGGTTGCTTCCATGAGAATCCATTGCTCTGAATTGATATTGTCAGCTCTCTGATGATAACTATTTAGGGGCATCAGTTTTCTGGTTACAAGATCATTAGTCTTTTCAGAAAACAGCATAATTGAACTACATTTTGTTTTATTCCTAAGTACCATGGCATTTAGTTTTTAAGGAGCTACATGTGATTTCTGGTCACTAGAGCAGTTATTTAAGGCTCTCAGTTTGAAAATAGCATGAGTATATCACAATGCCTCTTTCATTAAAACAGGCAAAAGGGACAATTTGGTTACACATATCCTCAAAGCCATCTTGTATCTAACGTACTTTAGAGTGCTCTGGGAGCTATCATCAGAAATTCATCTCTTTCCAGATAATAGCCCTTTCATACTGCTTTTCTTGCCAACGAACAGATTCTTTTCTCATTCCCATATTACATTTTTTAAATTGATTTTTCACACTTTGCCCTCTGGAAGTAGATTTTGGTGATTTATATGGATACTAAAAATTAGCAGTCAGCATGCATTACATTCATGGTCCTTAAAAATCATAATTATTTAATGCATGATATAGAATACATATCACCAACTGCCAGGCTATTAATAAGAGGAATGGGTTGTTGCAAATTACAGAATAATTTTATCATACGTTTTGAAGTGCAAGTTTATGTTTTAAATATTTAAAAAAATGGAAGGCAAAATAACATTATTTAACAGAAAAAAAGAGAGGAATGAATTTTTTATTGTTTGGAAGAGATTATTGAGTAAGTTTTCAAGTAACATATACTCTGAAAAAATATATATAACAAAATAGACTATTCCAGAAGGGAGGAGAAATGTGTAGTTTCATGTGACATTCTAAAATAATAACATCTTTTGTATTTTATATTCCAATTATATAATCAAAATGTGAAAAATAATATAAATAAGCTAATTTTAGGGATTCTAGGTATATTATTAATTTAAAAATCTGATTCAAAATAACATTCTTATATTTTTTCCAGGATTCTTTAAAATATGTGATTATTTTCTGTTTCTAAACTTGATGTTAGGGTAAAAATGTAGTGCCCCCTCCACTGTTATTGATTCCTGTCATTTTCATTTTTTAAAAATAGCTCAGGAATTCTTAAAATCTTATTTTTCCTAAGCCACAGTAAATTTGTCATGCATATTTTATCTTATTTCAGAGGGGTAAATGCAAAACTCTAATGATTCACGAAAATTGTTTGAAAGCATAAACCCAAAGCATGACACAGGTGTAGATTCTTAATAAGACTATTAGAAGACTAATAGAAATCTTTGCCACAGGTCTCTCAACAAATACTCTTTGTTGATTCATAAAATTTTTCAGAATTCCTTGCATGCATATTATTAACAACTTAACAGATAGCTTTGTGCAAGGGGTTGGTGGAGGGGAATGACTGCCTTGGAACTGCTACCCATAGTACATATTTACAAACCTGCCAACTTGGCATTGATTTTTATAGACTGAATACAAACAAGAAATCCAAAGCCTATCTTCTTCCTCTGCAGGCAAATATTTTCAATTGAAAAGTTGGCCAGTATATCCAAGTAAAATGAGATGTATGCAGTGTTTTACTGCATTATATGGTAATCCTTTCACAACAATAAAAAGATCTACAATAGAAGAAATCACAGATTTTGAAAATTTTCTTTAATTATATACCTTATGTCATTTTTATGTACACCACATTATAAACCAGTCTATATATTACAGAAATTGTATACTTCAAACTTATGAGTAAACATACTTAGTTCTACAAATTCCATTTTACAGTAGTAATAAATGCCTACATAATTTACTGAGTGTATATGAAGTAAGTAAACACCAAAGAAGTCACTTAAAATCCTCCATTCAAATCTATAATTTTAAAAGACTGCAGTTGCCTATTAATATTCTTATCTTAATTCAATTTTTGCTCTAGGAAATTGAATGAGAGAGTAGATGGTCTTATGAGCTTTTTCTCCTTGGCCAGAACCATCATATACAACACACATACAAAAATCAACTCCCAGTACCATCTGTAAGAAAACAGCTTAGGGAGAGCTAAAAAGTTTTAATTTCCCACTGCCACTATCAAGCTGCAGCTGTAGGAGCAACCCTGAGCCTTTGTGAAACTACTCAGCTTGCTTTTGTTTCCAGGCATTGGCAGAGCCTACTCTTCAAGGGAGGTGAATCTAATATCATAAATGTGAAGTGCTGTTTTATGGATCTCTCCTGCCTCTAAGCAAGATTAGGAATCAACAAGCATTCATATATGCTAAGAAATATAAAAGACTGGAGTTGCTACATGGTGCATAGCCACAGATTTTACATACCTACTCTAAGAATTTATCAACCAAACAATATGTGGGAATTTGCTTTATAATTTAATTCTAAAGGATATTTAACAGAGGGTTTGCTGCTGCTTCTCCCTTATGCCTAGCATACAATCTGTTGGCAAGTCTGGTAGGTTTTACCTCTAAAATACCTTCTCCCTGCTTTCACTACTACAGTATTAGAAATTTTGAAATCATTCCCTGTATTAGTTTGCTAGGGCCACTGTAAAAAAGTACCACAGATGGGTGGCTTAAAATACAGAAATTAACTTTCTCACAGTTGATGAGGTCAGAAATCCAAAATCAGGGTGTTAGGAGGCTTAGTTCCTTCCTCTCTCTTTGGCTTGCAGATAGACACCTTCTTACTATGTCCTCTGGAGAAGGCGATGGCACCCCACTCCAGTACTCTTGCCTGGAAAATCCCATAGACGGAGGAGCCTGATGGGCTGCAGCCCATGGGGTTGTGAAGAGTCGGACATGATTGAGTGACTACACTCTCACTTTTCACTTTCATGCATTGGAGAAGGAAATGGCAATCCACTCCAGTGTTCTTGCCTGGAGAATCCCAGGGACGGGGGAGCCTGGTGGGCTGCCACCTATGGGGTCGCACAGAGTCGGACACGACTGAAGCGACTTAGCAGCAGCAGCAGCAGCAGCAGCAGTAGCAGCAGCACTGTGTCCTCACATGTCCTTCCTCTGTGCACATAGGCCTCTGATGTACCTTTTTACCTGTTCAAAATTCCTCTTCATAAAAAACACCTGTCAGATTGGATTGAGAGGCACCTTAACAGCCTTTTGACATAAGCATCTCTTGAAAGGCTCTTATCATTAAATACAGTCACATTGTAAGGACATAGGGTTACACTTCAATATTCAAATTTTGAGGAAATAAAATTCTGCCCCAAACACTTCTCAATATTCTCCTTAATCTAAACTCCTCTTACAAACATACTCTCCTTCTGTCAAATACATTCCTGACCACATCATTATCTTACCAATTATCTTTCAATGAATTCCACTCTTTCCAAAGAAAAGTGTCAGTCGCTCAGTCATATCCAACCCTTTGCAACCCTATGGACTGTAGCCCTCCAGGCTCCTCTGTCCATGGGATTCTCCAGACAAGAATGCTGGAGTGGGTTGCTATTTCCTCCCCCAGGGATCTTCCCAACCTAGGGATCACACCTGGGTCTCCTGCATTGAAGGCAGATTCTTTACCACCTGAGCCACAAAGAAAGCCTACTATTTCCAAAGAGAGGTTCAAATGTATAGCTTAACACCTCGTGTCCATTTCCAGCCTACCTTTGCAACCATAATATCTTTACATCTAATCTGCCAAACAACTACAAGAATTGGTCTAATTTCTACCCTGGCAGAAACATCTACTCTCATGATTTTGCTTATCACTGCTCCCTACTCAAATGCTAACTCTTCGACCAAATATGTCTTAGCCTTTCTTTATAGGAGATATCCTCAGAGAACATCTCTACCCCTGTTGTTTGGGAACAGTCTCCAGTATCTGTAATATCACTCAAAATCCCACAAGTATTTGTGGAATGGCTGTTCCCTAGCTCCTGATATATGCAGTTAGGGTGGGCTGACCATAGACCTTATCACCTCACATATTGGCACATGACTGAAGTCTTGCCAATGATTGTATTCCAACTCTCAGGCTGTAGGTATTATTCAAAAAAAACACATTTATCTAATGAGCACTAAACCTAGGACTTCTGCTAGGACACTAGAGAACAAGGAACTCTTTTCATTGAAGTTGTAAAATTAGCAAAAATAAACTTGGGCTCTTGCCACTTTGTCACTCAAGTGGGATAAATAAAAATAATTTAAACCCTGAAAATAGTTCAGTTGAACCTCAGAGCATCAGTAATTCAGAGAAATTTTAAATGCTACTAGAGGGAATATATTATTTAGAAAGGTATGACAATTAGACTAACAGCAGACTTCTCATCAGAACAATAGAGATAGGGGACTTATATCATCAAACAAAAGAAAAAAAAAACAATAAGTGTCTAGAACTTTTTTTACCAGCTAAAGCAGGAGTAGAGAATAAAGTTAAGAACTTGTCATGTACATAATAGTTCTTAAAGTTAAGAACTTGTCATGCAACCACAGACCTAAAAGAAATAACTACTGAAGGATGTACTTTATTCAGAGGAAGTGATCCATAAGTTAAAGGAAAGAATGAGAAATAAAATAGTAACAAAAAATAATTTAGTAATATATGTTCATAAGTCTACTTAATGTGCAACTTAAGCTTCCTCTGTGGCTCAGACTGTAAAGAATCTTCCTGCAAATGGGGGAGACCCTGGTTCTATCCCTAGGTTGGGAAGATCCCCTGGAGAAGGGAATTGCTACCTATTCCAGTATTCTTGTCTGGAGAATTCAGTAAAGTATGTTTGCTGCTGCTGCTGCTAAGTCACTTCAGTCGTGTCCGACTCTGTGCGACCCCAGAGACGGCAGCCCACCAGGCTCCCCCGTCCCTGGGATTCTCCAGGCAAGAACACTGGAGTGGGTTGCCATTTCCTTCTCCAATGCATGAAAGTGAAAAGTGAAAGTGAAGTTGCTGAGTCTTGTCTGACTCTTAGCAACCCCATGGACTGTGGCCTACCAGGCTCCTCCGTCCATGGGATTTTCCAGGCAAGAGTGCTGGAGTGGGGTGCCATTGCCTTCTCCGAAAGTATGTTTAGTCAAGTATGAATATATGGGAGTTAAGTGAAGTATAAAGTATGTTCTGTAAAGTATGAATATAAAGTATGTTCTGTAAGGTAATTCAGTGATATATGTTCATAAGTCTAATTACTGTGGAACTAAAGTTACATGTATTGATACCAGGGATGGTAATCATGGGAAGATCACTTTGAATTAATGCTTGCTAAGATATGATATTTCCAATGACTCATTGGGAAAAAACCTGATGCTGTGAAAGACTGAAGGCAGTAGGAGAAGGGGATAACAGAGGATGAGATGGTTGGATAGCATCACGGACTCAATGGACATCAGTTTGAGCCAGCTCCAGGAGTTGGTGATGGACAGGGAAGCCTGGCATGCTGCAGTCCATAGGCTTGCAAAGAGTCGGACATGACTGAGTGAGTGAACTGAACTGAAGGTATAATGTTATGCCCCCAAATGAACTAGGCAATTAATAATAATCATGTTTCTGAATATGAATTGTTAACAATGAAATTTTCATTTATTGCTGATGTGTTAACTGATATTTACAGCCACTTGAGAAAACTGCCAATATTCTACTAAGTCTATACATACTCTATGATCTAGCAATTTCTATCTAACATAAATTGACACATCTTTTTAAAATATAAAAGAACAATAATGTCTGGAGAAACACTATTTTTTATGTATTTATTTTTAATTGGAGTGCAATGGCTTTAAAATATTGTGTTGTTTTCTGTTGTACAATGTGAATTGGCTATAGGTATACGTATATGTCCTCCCTCCTAAAGTGTCAGACTTTATTTTTCTGGGCTCCAAAATCACTACAGATGGTGACTGCAGCCATGAAATTAAAAGACGCTTGCTCCTTGGAAGGAAAGTTATGACCAACCTAGATAGCATATTCAAAAGCAGAGACATTACTTTGCCAACAAAGGTCCGTCTAGTCAAGGCTATGGTTTTTCCAGTGGTCATGTATGGATGTGAGAGCTGGACTGTGAAGAAGGCTGAGCGCCATCCTCCCCAGGTCATCACAGAGCACTGAGCTGAGCTCCCTGTGCTAAACAGCAGGTTCCCACCATTCCCACTACCTAGCTATTTATAGGTATTTATTTATAGCTATTTATATGCACTACTGGGGAAGGCAATGGCACCCCACCCCAGTACTCTTGCCTGAAAAACCCCATAGAAGGAGGAGCCTGGTAGGCTCCAGTCCATGGGGTCGCTAAGAGTCAGACACGACTGAGCAACTTCACTTTCACTTTTCACTTTCATGCATTGGAGAAGCAAATGGCAACCCACTCCAGTGCTCTTGCCTGGAGAATCCCAGGGACGGCAGAGTCTGGTGGGCTGCCGTCTCTGGGGTCGCACAGAGTCAGACACGACTGAAGCGACTTAGCAGCAGCAGCAGCATATGCACTACACATGCCAGTGCATATATGTCGATGCTACTCTCTCAATCTGTTCCACCCTCTCCTTCCCCTACTATGTCCACAAGTCCATTCTGCATGTCTGCAAGTCTATTCCTGCCCTGCAGATAGATTCATCAGTGCCATTTTTCTAGATTCCATATGTATGCATTAGTATATGACATTTGTTTTCTCTTTCTGACTTACTTCACTCTGTCTGACAGATTCTAGGTTCATCTTCATCACTACAAATGACCTGGTTTCAGTCCATTTTATAGTTGAGGAATATTCCTCTGTAAATATATACCACATCTTCTTTATCCATTCATCTGTCAATGGCATTTAGGTTGCTTCCATGTCCTGGCTATTGTAAAATATTGCTGCAATAAACATTGGGGTACATGTGTATATATATATGGAGCACATAATTTTGAATTATGGCTTTCTCAGAGTATATGCCCAGTAGTGGTATTGCTGGGTCATATGGCAGTTTTAGTTTTAGCTTTTTGAGGAACTTCCGTACTGTTTTCCACAGTGGTTGTGTCAATTTGCATTCTCACCCACAGTGCAAGAGGGATCCCTTTTCTCCCCACCCTCTCTAGCATTTATTGTTTGTAGTTTTTTTTGTTGTTGTTGTTGTTGATGGCCACTCTGACCCGTGTGAGGCGACACATCATTGTAGTTTTGATTTGCATTTCTCTAATAATAAGCAACTTTCCCTGGTGGCTCAGTGGTAAAGAATCTGCCTGCCAATGCAGGAGACATTGGTCTGGGAAGATCCTATGGAGAACAAAAAGACAACCCACTCTGGTATTCATGCCTGAAAAATCTCCATGGACAGAGGAACCTGGAGGGGTACAGTCCAAGGAGTCACAAAGAGTTGGACACAACTTGAGCGCCTGAGTAACACAACAACAATAATAAGCAATGTTGAGCATCTGTAGTATGGTTGTTGGTCATCTGTATGTTTTCTATGGAGCAATGTCTGTTTAGGTCTTCCATCCATTTCTTATTGGGTTGTTTGTTTTATTTTTTATATTAAGCTGCATGAGATGCTTTTATATTTTGGAGATTAATCCTATGTCAGTTGCTTCATTTGCAAATGTTTTCTCCCATTTTGGAAGTGCCTTTTCATCTTGTTTATTGTTTCCTTTGCTTTGCTAAAGCTCTTAGGTTTATTTAACTCCCATTTGTTTATTTTTGTTTTTATTTTTGTTACTGTAGGAGGAGGGTCAAAAAGGATGTTGCTGCAGTTTTTGTCATAAAGTGTTCTGCCTATGTTTTCCTCTAAGAAAAACACTATTTGTTTTTAAAAAATCAAAGTAAACCTAAGTCCATCCATAGGTAAATGAATAAATTGTGCTATATTTGTATAATTATTACACATGTATGAGAATAAATGAATTAATAATGAACGTAATGGTGTGGATGAATCTCATAGATACTACGTTAAATGACAGAAGTCAAACAGTAAAGAGCACACACTAGAAGACTGTATTTGTACAGATTTTAAGGATAGTTAAAACTAATTACGTCCCAACCATATGAACTTTAAGGGGCAGGTAGAAACTGGAAGGGAGCACAAAGCAGCTTCTACTGTTCTGTGTGCTAAGTCGCTTCAATGGTGTCTGACTCTTTGCAACCCTATGGACTGTGGCCTGCTAGGCTCCTCCGTCCATGGGGATTCTCCAGGCAAGAATACTGGAGTGGATTGCCATGTCCTTCTCCAGGGCAGTCTTCCTACCCCAGGGATCAAACCCGTGTCTCTTAGATCTCCTGCATTGACAGGCAGATTCTTCACCATTAGTGCCACATAGATCATAGTATTCTAGGAATGTTCTATTTCTTCATCCACATGCTGGTTATGCATGTGTTCACTTCATGACATTTAATGAGATGTTTCACGTACTTTGTAGGTACAAGTTGAGCTTCTCTGATGATTCAGTGGGTCAAGAATCCACCTATAAAGCAGGAGATAGATGAGACACAGGTTTGATCCCTGGGCTGGGAAAATTCCCTGGAGGAGGAAAATGGCAACTCATTCCAGTATTCTTGCCTGGGCAGTCCCATGGACAGAGGAGCCTGGTGGGCTACAGTCCATGGGGTCACAAAGAGTCAGACAAGACTGAGCTACTAAGAGTCAGACATGATTGAGCAACTAAGCACTCACATATGTGCAAGTCAATGTGTTTTATGTTCAAATAACAAAAATATAGAAATAACCATTTAAAATATAATTAAATCTGAAACTACCAAGCCTAAAGGGAATAAAGGAAGTTTATAAAACTATCTATTCAATAGAAAGCAAGTATATAAGCATACCAATATTTTGTAAGAGACTGTATGATTTATTCACTTATATGACACATATTTACAGAGCAACTACCAGGTTCCAGGAACTGTTATAAATATGGAGGATTCACATCAGGGAATGGAAATATAAAGTGCCAGAGGGAGAGAGTATCTATAGTAAGGTGGCCAGGGAAAGATTCAATAAATGGATGACATTATAAAAAGACTCTAGCGATGAAGTTTCAAATCCAAAATAAGATAGTACTGAAAAGAAAAAATGGCAACTGTGAAAGTTCTGCTAGAGTTAGCTACACAAATCCAAAGGACAGAGGCAGATAAGTGTGACCAAGCAGAGTGAGGATGAGAATATTGAAGCAGAGTGAGAATAAAAGCCAAATTATACAGGGCTCTGGAAGGAGTTGTTGAGAGAATGCATGTGGGGAATAAGAGGAAAGGAAACTGGCTCTAAGGTTGTCAGCCTATTATACAGAGTGAAGTATGCCAGAAAGAAAAACACCAATACAGTATACTAACGCATATATATGTAATTTAGAAAGATGGTAACAATAACCCTGTATATGAGACAGCAAAAGAGACACTGATGTATAGAACAGTCTTTTGGACTCTGGGAGAGGGAGAGGGTGGGAGGATTTGGGAGAATAGCATGGAAATATGTATAATATCATATATGAAACAAGTCGCCAGTCCAGGTTCGATGCAGGATACTGGATGCTTGGGGCTGGTGCACTGGGATGACCCAGAGGGATGGTATGGGGAGGGAGGAGGGAGGAGGGTTCAGGATGGGGAACACATGTATACCTGTGGCAGATTCATTTTGATATATGGCAAAACCAATACAATATTGTAAAGTTAAATAAAATTAAAAAATAATAAATAAATAAATAAAAAATAAATAAATACTACAGTACTGCAAAAAAAAAAATAATAAATTTCATTTTATGGAAAAAAAAAAAAAAGGAAATGGAAAATAGAGTTACCATTTACTGGCATAAGACATACTATGGAAGAAGCAAATATGTCAATAAGAACAATAAATATAAATGGATTAAACTCTATTGTTAAAAGAAAGAGTTAATGGATTTATTCATTTGATTTGTATGATATTCTTGCCTATATGAATGGGTATATATTTCTGAGATAATATATGTAAATGTACTTCTCTCCTTTAAATGTCAAGTTTCTTGCAATTTTCTAGGAGAGTCTCTTGAGGCAAAGAGACATTTTGTAACACTGTAATATATGCAAACAATGCAGGGTATCTAATTAGATAACAAGAGCAGTTTAAAGAAACTTTTGAGAGTAAGTTTATCTTTGAACCCCTTTTGTTATGGTTTTTATAAGCTCCTGCTGCTACTGCTGCTGCTAAGTCACTTCAGTCATATTCGACTCTGTGTGACCCCATAGATGGCAGCCCACCAGGCTCCCCCGTCCCTGGGATTCTCCAGGCAAGAACACTAGAGTGGGTTGCCATTTCCTTCTCCAATGCATGAAAGTGAAAAGTGAAAGTGACGTCGCTCAGTTGTGTCTGACTCTTAGCGACCCCATGGACTGCAGCCCACCAGGCTCCTTGGTCCATGGAATTTTCCAGGCAAGAGTCCTGGAGTGGGGTGCCATTGCCTTCTCCGTTAGCTCGTAATGCAATGTAATTCAGAACCGTAAAGTTAGTAAATCCACATGCTTGATAATAGTAATATTATTGTTGTGGTTTATTATTGTTCATTCTCCTTATACACACTAAAATCACAAGTTTCTGCCCTTATGATTATACTGAAACCTAGCAGTAAGAATGAAATAACCACCGTCAGCTACTTTGTATAGCAAGGGTAGATGTAAATACTTTTGATCTACTTAGGTAAACAGTGTAGAAAAGAGATTTTGAAACAATGGAACTAAAATTTTTAGTATTTTTTTCCTTCGGGGTTTAAGAGAGGATGGTTGTATTCATTATATTTCTCAGTTTGTTTCACAATATCAAGCTTAAGAACAATTTCTTTTATTCTCGTTCCCCACTCGAATTCCCCTTTCTGTTCCCTGGTAACCATTTTATTTCAGATTTGTTCCCATATTTATATGTGTTCTTAAGAAGTTTATATTAATGTTTTTTCCCTCGGCAGGTATACTCAATTTACATTAATGGAATTGTGCTATAGATCATATTGTTTTGTATTTTCTCACTCATAACTCTTTTCAAGGTCTTTCTATGTTACTCTAGGTATGTACTTAGCTACTGCTTAGAATTTATTGCAGACACAGTGCCCTACTCATGTCCTCTATTCTTATTCTATCAATGTACATCTGTGAACTTCCGGATATCTGCACTGCTCCTGTATTCCACTACCTATGGGCTTTCTCTGGCCATCAGAGACCATACTGCTGCCCACTGTATGCCTGAAGAGTTAAGGACATTATGCTTCTTGAAAACAACTCTCAATCAATGACCAGAGTTGGTGTATAAATTCTCCATCAACCTCTTCTCTTGCTAATGCTAAGTCACTTCAGTCGTGTCCGACTCTGCGCGACCCCATAGACAGCAGCCCACCAGGCTCCCCTGTTCCTGGGATTCTCCAGGCAAGAACACTGGAGTTGGTTGCCATTTCCTTCTCCAATGCATGAAAGTGAAAAGTGAAAGTGAAGTCGCTCAGTCGTATCCGACTCTTAGAGACCCCATGGACTGCAGCCTACCAGGCTCCTCCATCCATGGGATTTTCCAGGCAAGAGTACTGGAGTGAGGTGCCATTGCCTTCTGCACCTCTTCTCTTAGTTGTATGGTATTCTAGGCCAACCTCCAGGGTTTCCCTAAATGGTTAAGCTTCAGTGGCTAGTTCTTAAATTAATGATTCATTCTCTTTATTGGCTGCTGTCTTCCCATTCATTTGGCACTTCTCTGCTCTCCTACTTGTTTCTTACACATCCCCAGAAAGTGTCTCCATCCCATGGTCTGCATCTAGGTGACCCCAAACTAAGAGAGTATTTCATTCACTTCATTATATTGTACTATCACCCTAGTGATGGACTTTAGTTATGAACTTCAGATAACTTCCTACTCAACACAATATAATAAGTGTTTTCAGAGAAGTCCCTTACTGACATATGAGATAATTTCTCCTGGAAACATATGTGTTATTTGTTGGGTAGTGCGGCTCCTATATAAATAGACTAGGAACTTCTAGATTTCTCTCCAAAATGATGCACGTGATTTTCTAGATAGCCTTATGTTGGGCAGCCCTACTTTGCACAATTGATAAGTGTTTGAAACTTACTGATAGTTTAGTTTGAATTTTTCTAATACTAAGCTGGTTCATAAGCTTTACATCTCCTGTGAATTATCTGATTAAATCCTTTTCTTATTTTTCTAATTCCATTCAGGACTTTCTTACATTCTTCAAATCAATTATCAAATTGAGAAATTATAGATATCATCCCCTAGTCTATCATTTGTTAACTTTTTGGATAGTATCAAGTTTTGAATAGAAATCCTTAATATTGGCCAATTATTACATTAATCTATCATTTTATTACATTAATCTATCATTTTCTCTGCAATAAGGCTTTGTTGATGTTGTTTAAGTAGCCCCTTCTCACTCCTAGGTCATAAAGATACTCTCTTAAATTATCATCTATTACCTTTAGAGTATATTTCACATGTATATGTTTAGTTCTTTGAGTCATCCTTGTTTATGGCTTAAAAATTCCTAAATATTTTAATATTGCTATACAGATTAACTGCACATTATTAAAGAAAAATGCAAAATAAATGAGAATCAACAGGAGCAAAAATTGTTCTCAATGCTTCCATGAGCACAACATTTGAATCACTCTTGTTCCTCTCTGAAGGCCACAGTGCTAAGCTTAAGTTATCCAAACTGCTAGAGGACATTTTTGTTTCCCTAGTTCTGATCCCTGCTGCTAGGTGAATCTCTCTTACAAAGGACACTTTTTTCTTTCTCAAATTTGGAGATACTGCATTACACATTTTGACTATTTTTTCCTCTGTTGCCTCAAATGGAGCAACTGGCTGTCTTTCTGATATTCCTCTGAAGTGCAAACTGTTTCCAAACAAAGAAAATGAGCTTTGTCTGCTTTGCACTCTTTGGGTGAGCCCATCAGACAAGGGTGGCTCTGGGGGAGGCCCACAGAGCACAGGATTCCCGCCTATGCCTACCCTGCTGATTCTGTGGGACCATTAAATCTCCTCCATTTCCAAATCTATACTTACAGCTGTAGAGGGGAAAAAAAAAAGATATAGCCTCCCGAGCAATCTGTTCTCTTTGCTTTCACAGAGTTTACCTCAGCCTGTTTCTTTCTGTTAAGAGAAATAAATACTTTGCAGAGCTTGATTATAAAGAGCTATAATCTTTTTTCAAACATCCTACTAGATCCAAGATAGACCAGCCAGGGTACAACAATAAATAGTGCACAATACCATTGTACAAGCTAGAAATTGTAGGGTAGCCTAGGTTGTTTAATATGGATATTTTTATTCTTTAATAACACAATATATATAAAACAAAACAGCAGATGGTTGGAAAATTAGAATTCAGAATTACACTTAAGTACTGGATGGGAGCGCTTCACTGGTAGCTCAGCTGATAAAGAATCTACCTGCAGTGCAGGAGACCCCGGTTCAGTTCCTAGGTTGGGAAGATCCCTGCAATAGGGATAGGCTACCCACTCCAGTATTCTTGGGCTTCCCTGGTGGCTCAGTCAGTAAAGAATCTGCATACAATTCAGGAGACCTGGGTTTGATCCCTGGGCTGGGAAGATCTTCTGGAGGAGGGCATGACAACCCACTCCAGTATTCTTGCCTGGAGAATCCCCATGGACAGAGGAGCCTGTCAGGCTACAGTCCATGGGGTTGCAAAGGGTCGAACAGGACTAAGTAAAGCATGGTACTGCACTGAATGGGAATGTAATTCTCACCTACTTAAATCCATCAAATTGGGGTTATAGTGAGAATCACTGTGCGTGCTAAGTTGCTTATGTCCAAATCTTTGCGACTCTGTGGACTGTAGCCCACCAGACTCCTCTGTACTTGGGGTTCTGCAGGCAAGAATACTGGAGTGGGTTGCCATGTCCTCCAACAGTATATCTTCCCAACCCAGGTATTGAACCCACATCTCTTTTGTCTTTTGCATTGGCAGGCAGGTTCTTTACCACTAGCACCGCGTGGGAAGCCTGAGAATCACTGTGGGTATGATTAAATATTTTTTTAAAAATTAGTATATGTTTATTTATTAATAAATATTTAATAAATTAGTATTTATTAAAATACATATTTTGACCACAAGTACTACAGATTCTGATTCAGTCGGGAATTTTGTTGGAGACTAGCCAGTGCAAACCACCCATGTTATAAATGAGAAAACACCAGTTAAGAAAATATACCCTATAGCAGCACTGATAACTGCCTATTCAACACACTTTCTAGCTTTCTTCCTCACTTGCAGTCACAACACTTTTATTTCTCAGTCTCTCACATGTAAGGGTCGTGATGTGACCCAGTCCTAGTCAATGAGAAATAACAGAAACTTCTGATACAGTGTCTGAGAAAAAAAAAACAACTTGAAATATGACAAATTTTGGCTTGTTAATCTGATTTTCTTTTCCCTTATTTCATTTTTTATCCTTTTTACCATGGACCCTTCTCTCTTTTCTTGCTTGGAACATAATTGTGATGGTGACAGATCCAGCATCCATTAAATGAGGATGGGAATAAACTCTAAACTGTAAGCTAAACAGAAAGACAGGTGTATTGATGCCTGATGACTAATGATGCTAACAACCACGGACAGACTGCTCCTCAAATTCTTGTTGTATCAGAGTCACAGGTGAATGCAGTTTCTCTTAGTTATAGACATTTATTTCCTTTGTGAAATTATACATGTGCCTGTCTAGGCATTTGTGCATATATTGTGTATGGACACATAGGTTGACATGTAAATAATGCAATAAGTGGACCAGAGCTGAAATCAGCTGTACCAAAAGAAACCAAAACATAAATGTCTATAAAGACTCAGGGACTGTCAGACAAAGGTGAATGAGGGACACTATATTAGTGAAACTTTTGGTAGTTGCAAATAATAGAAAGGCAATTAAAATTTGCCTTTCAAGAATGAGCTTGTTTAAACCATGTTTGGATTCAAGATCTTATATAATGTTACTGTATAAAGTTATTGTCTTTCCCTCTCACTTTTTCAGCCTGCTTTCCTCTATACTTTGGCATACAACCTTTCAAAGGATCAAAGTTAAAAATTTAAGGAAAATAGAACATACCTCTGTTTTTCCTTATCAGTTCAGTTCAGTTGCTCAGTCGTGTCCAACTCTTTGCGACCCCATGTATCACAGCATGCCAGGCCTCCCTATCCATCACCAACTCCTGGAGTTCACTCAGACTCATGTACATAGAGTCAGTGATGCCATCCAGCCATCTCATCCTCTGTCATCCCCTTCTCCTCTTGCCCCCAATCCCTCCCAGCATCAGAGTCTTCTCCAATGAGTCAACTCTTTGCATCAGGTGGTCAAAGTACTGGAGTTTCAGCTTTAGCATCATTACTTCCAAAGAAATCCCAGGGCTGATCTCCTTCAGAATGGACTGGTTGGATCTCCTTGTGGTCCAAGGGACTCTCAAGAGTCGTCTCCAACACCACAGTTCAAAAGCATCAATTCTTCAGTGCTCAGCCTTCTTCACAGTCCAACTCTCACATCCATACATGACCCCTGGAAAAACCATAGCCTTGACTAGACGGACCTTTGTTGGCAAAGTAACGTCTCTGCTTTTCAATATGCTATCTAGGTTGGTCATAACTTTCCATCCAAGGAGTAAGTTTCTTTTAATTTCATGGCTGCAGTTACCATCTGCAGTGATTTTGGAGCCCCAAAAATAAAGTCTGACACTGTTTCCACTGTTTCCCCATCTATTTCCCATGAAGTGATGGGACCAGATACCATGATTTTCGTTTTCTGATTGTTGAGCTTTAAGCCAACCTTTTCACTCTCCACTTTCACTTTCATCAAGAGGCTTTTTAGTTCCTCTTCACTTTCTGCCATAAGGGTGGTGTCATCTGCATATCTGAGGTGATTGATATTTCTCCTGGCAATCTTGATGCCAGCTTATGTTTCTTCCAGTCCAACGTTTCTCATGATGTACTCTGCATATAAGTTAAATGCAAATGCTTGTTACTAAGCTATATCATGACTAAGCTCAATAAGGTCATGTTCACATGTCTGAACAAATAACCATAGCCATCATAATAAGGTAATCTGACTGGGTAGGTATGGAATCAACTGACCTTACCCAGGCAAAATGGGTACCCTCAGTATACCCTTCTATACTGAGAGTATAGAAGGAGTTGTATAAAAAGAAAAGTACAGTATTGTTATCATGAAGAGTTGTGAGGCAAAATGGGGTGGAGATTGACACTGGGCATATTTTTTTTTTTTTAAAAAAAGGCAGATGTCTACCACATCACATGATCATTCTGTCATAAGCCCGAGGTAAATAAGAAGGCCATGGACAATTTAGTCCACCAAGGTTCCACCCAGTACCTTTCTCAAATGGTACTAGTTTTTATAATTCTGGAATTCTAGTTGTAGTTTTGGAGAAGGCAATGGTACCTCACTCCAGTGTTCTTGCATGGAAAAATCCCATGGACAACAGAGCCTAGTAGGCTGCAGTCCATGGAGTCGTTAAGAGTCGGGCACAACTGAGTGACTTCACTTTCACTTTTCACTTTCATGCATTGGAGAAGGAAATGGCAACCCACTCCAGTGTTCTTGCCTGGAGAATCCCAGGGACAGAGGAGCCTAGTGGGCTGCCATCTATGGCGTCGCGCAGAGTCAGACATGACTGAAGTGACTTAGCAGCAGCAGCAGTTGTAGTTTACCATTGTAAAATATGAATTTCCAACCTTTGAGGATAATCATTGGAAGATGCATCAGAAATACCAGACCTTAGATAAGCTCTACAAGGGAAATGCTCCAACTTATCTTTCTTAATATATTTTTTAACATGATCTTATTGACTTCCAAGATGGTGCAGGATAAAAGAAAAGAATGTAAATACAAGGCTAAAATTACTAATGTATCTGTGTGTGTCCAAATAAAATAAAACTATGCTAATGGATATATATGTATATATAATCTGTGAGCATAAAATATCATAATTTATCTACCACACTATCTCTAGCAACTACCACAGAGCCTGAAAAACAGTAAAAACTGAATAAATATGTGATGGGTGAATGAACAAGTCCATGAAAGAAACTGAGGCTGTTTGTCTTTATCTGATCTCTCCAGCTTATGTAGGTGATACAAGCATGCAGGAAAACAACTTATAAAGTTTACTTTGGCAAGTGAGAGCTCTGATTCCTCACTCAAACCCTGACTCAGCTGACAAGATACTGTAAATAAATCAAGTTAAAGGTTTTGCCTTTTTTAAACTTGAGGGATACAGGGGTAAACAAAATCACTTATCGAATACAAAGTTATAAATATCTAGGTAGCTATATTTTACATTAATGACTGAGTCCAACCTTATCATTATAATACTTGAATAAGTTCAATAGGAACATGGAATCTATAAAAAGGCAGAAAAGAAATAGCAAACAAGATATTGTAAATATAAGTGGATAGTACAGGCTTTAATAATTATATTTCTCACCAGGGTCACATGAAAGACATTAATATATACAGGAAATATACACTTATCTAACATTCCAAAGGACAATGCATTACCATCACTTCCAATTCATCCTTCCAAGTAAGAATTACAGTTGTACACATAACTGCTCTGCTTCCTCTGGAATGCTTAGTTGCATAATTTTAATATTATTTTCTGTGAATTACTATTTATTTTCCTTGTTTTTTATAGATTAATTTCTATTTTCCATTAATTTAAATTTAGAGTTAATTAGGTAGACTTAGGGCTTCCCTGGATGGCTCAGTGATAAACAGTCCACCAGCAATGCAGAAGATGCAGGAGATGCGGGTTCAATCCCTGGGTCAGAAAGATCTCTTGGAGGAGGGCATGGCAACCCCCTCCAGTATTCTTGCCTGAAGAATCACATAGACAGAGGGATCCTGGCAGGCTACTGTCCATAGGGTCGCAAAGAGTTGGACCTGACTGACCATGCGTACACGCATGCAGGTAGATCTAAGTATTAATATGGTAGTTTAGTAACATAAGGAAATCTCATTCTTTTCTCTCTCTATCATCACATTGTGATAATTAAGTCAGATTTTTATTGCCAGTTATTTAATTTACTAAACCATTGCCTCATGTAAAATGTTTTAAGCATGGAGATTTAGAGAATGATGAAATCCAAAAGAATAGAATACTCTTTAAAAAATAAATATATATATACATACATATCAACAAGGCAAAATTCCAAATGTATTAAAAAGAGAAGAAAATAAATGTTCGTTTGTATATGCATGTAAGAAAGATAAAAAGAAACAGTCCAAATATGTTTTATAGACAAAAGAAAGATGATCACCTCTAGGTGATGAAATTATGACTAAGAAGCATATACTTTTTCTATTAAGCTTTTTTGTTTTCCTCCCTTTTTTGGTAAAAAGTAAAATGTTTACCATGAAATGAGACAATATTAATACTGTTGTGAATATTATATAATATGGTGAACTGAAAGTTGCTCACTTGTGTCCAACTCTTTGCAGTCCCATGAACTATAGCCTGCTAGACACCTTTGTCCGTGGAATTCTCCAGGCAAGGGTACTGGAGTGTTTGCTATGCCCTCTTCCAGGAGATTTTTCCCCACCCAGGGATTGAACCCAGGTCTCCTGCATTGCGGGCAGATACTTTACCATCTGAGCCACCAGGGAAGCGGCAAAGATCAAACTGAATGACATTAGAGACCAACAAACTGTGAAAAATTCTTAAAGAGATGGGAAAACCAGACCCCCATATCTGTCTCCTGAGAAATCTATCTGCGCGTGTGTCAGGAAGCAACAGAACAGACATTCAACAACTGACCGGTTCAAAATTGTGAACGGAATACAACAAGGCTATATTGTCACTTAGACAAGGTATATTGTCACTCTGCTTATTTAACTTATGTGCAGAATACATCATGCAAAATGCCAGGCTGGTTAAATTACAAGCTGGAATCAAGATTGCCAAGAGAAATATAAACGATAACACTCTAATGGCAGACAGTGAACAGAAACTAAAGAGCCTCTTTATAAGGGTCAACAAGGAGAGTGAAAAAGCCAGTTTGAGGCTTAACATTAAAAAAATGAAGATCCTGGCAACTGAACCAGTTATTTCACGGCAAATAAAAGGTGAGAAAGTAGAAACAGTAAAAGACTTTTTTATTTTCCTGGACTTTAAAATCACTGCAGATGGTGACTACAGCCATGAAATTAAAAGACATGCTCCTTGGAAGGAAAGCTATGACAAACAAAGACAGCATATTAAAAAGCAGACATTACTTTGCCAACAAAGGTCCATCTAATCAAAGCTATGATTTTTCCAGTAGTCATGTACGGATGTGAGAGCTGGACCATAAAGAAGGCAGAACACAGAAGAATTGATGCTTTTGAATTGTGGTGTTGGAGAAGACTTGGGAAGACTTTGCAAGATCAAACCAGTCAATCCTAAGGGCAGTCAACCCTGAATATTCATTGGAAGGACTGATGCTGAAGATGAAGCTCCAATATTTTGGGCACCTGATGCAAAGAGCCAACTCACTGCAAAAGACCGTTATGCTGGGAAAGATTGAGGGCAAGAGGCAAAGGGGCCACAGAGATTGATACTGTTGAATGACATCACTGAATCAATGGACAGGAGTTTAGCAAACTCCAAGAGGTAGTGAAGTACAAGAAAGCCTGATGTCCTGCAGTCCATGCAGTTGTAAAGAGGAGGACACGACTTAGTGATGAACAACCACAATAGGAAACCTATTCTGGTGCCAAAAAGGTTGGGGACTGCTGGTATAAGGGCCTCTTTGATCTCCTGAATGATGAGTAGCAATTCTAGACAGCAGATATGTGTCAAACTCTAGATACATAGGGACCAGGGGAATGACCTGAAACACCAACTTGAAGGATTATATAACATCATCATGTAAAGTGTTAACATATAATCATTTCAGCAAATCCTCCTAGGGTTCTAACCAATAATTCTAGACTTAGCGATTTTAGAGAGAAAGGAAGCGTATCATCTCTAAGCTCAATAGCCTACAGAACCAGTTACAATAAAAACCATGTACCAGGCACCACATTAGATGGTTTACATGAATTCATTATATAATGCTCACAACAACTATGAAGCTGAAGTATAATCTGTCTCATTATTTAAATGAGGAAGTCGCAGCTCAGGAGGCATGCCCCAGATCATAGAGATAGAAAGAGAGGGAATACAATTATGTCTCACTCCAAGACTAATGCTTGTAACTACCATTCTTGATGGCAGTAGATATGTTTAGAGGCCTATAGGTATCACTTTACCCTGAGTGTTGGATTACAGGAAGACTTTCCTTTGCAAAGTCCACCTCACCCTCAGGAGACATTTTACCAGGGTTGATCCCCCAAGTCTATTTCAACTCTAAGGGTTTATCAACTCAGCCTATTAACCACTGTTGGATTTTTATATTATTGTAGGAATGTTATTTCTAAGACACAATCAGTTTCTGGCTTCAAATCCAAGAAAAGGGGAAAGGTCAGTGAAACAAAGCTATAGAGTATCAGAGGAAAGAAAAGAAAAAAAAAAAATACCAGTGGAAAGACATGACCCAAAAATTGGATTTATAGAAAAAGAAATCTTAAAAGGAAACTCCATGGAGACTATGAGTCTACAACCTAGTCTGGCAGTTTTATGTTGTGCCATAATTCAACATAATGAAGAAATGCAGGGACTAAGGTGTACATATTAAACTATTCATGAATAATAAAATCATCTTAATTTTAGCTGGTTACATATTCTATTTAAATTATTTTATGTCCTTCCAAATGGTGACAGTGGCAAGGATTTGATGATGTTAATTTAAAAGCAACTGCCTAAGTTGCTTAAGATTTAAATAATTCCTGTTTTGAGAGACTGAAAAACCACTGCTGACTAAATCAAGGAAAGAAGACATTTATAAAGGCATGAAACATCACAGAAATGATTGTATTCTAGTTAATACTTCAGGTAACAATTCATATTTTAAGGGAGTTGGCTCTGTGTTTAGAGCACTATTTTGTCTATTTTATGTGGAAAGTAGTATATTTAGCTGCTAAAATACTAGTGCTGTCTAAACATCCTAGCATCCCCATCATTGAAGTACATACCCACCAATCTTCCAAAAAATATGTTTATATTAATTTGCCATTGAATAAATGATAAAGCTCTATAAAAGTCAGAACTTTCTGAGGTTTGTTTTTCAGATAGAGTAATACTGTGCCATATATTCTAGTATTATTACTTACATACAATTTTCTTTTAGCATGACAATACAAGGTGAATAATGTTTTCTTGTGAGCTGGCATCCTCACCACTGAAGATAAACCTAATACACTGTAAAATTACATGCTGCCTAATGTAATAGACTTATTTTCCTGATAGCATTATCTTTCAACTACTTATTTCTTCCATCTTTCACCCATAGGGTTTTACATTATTTTCACTTTGTATACCATGAGCCAGTCACACTTCATAACTAAACAATCTCTGCCATTGACAAATCCTTTAACCAAAAAAAGTAAGACCCTGATTTAAGCTGATCATCATTGGTTCTCTTGGATATACTGTATATGTGAGTTGTGGCTCAGGCTGTAAGGAATCTGCCTGCAATGCAGGAGACCTGGGTTCGATCCCTGGGTCAGGAAGATAGATCCCTGGAGAAGGGAATGGCAACCCACTCCAGTATTCTTACCTGGAGAATCCCATGGACAGAGGAGCCTGGCAGGCAACATAAAGAGTCAGACATGACTGAGCGAATAACATGGACAAATACATGCATCCTACCTAATTACACCTAATCTGGGTTTGTTTTACTTTGTATCTTTTGCCCACTTTGTTTTACATTCTGTTGCTTTTAGATAAAAAGAATATAAGAATCACAACTTTCAAAATTTTATACATATAAACTCTTTTCAGTTTGCCTAACTATTCTGTGAAAATATCCCCCACCCAGTATCCCCAAATACAAGTTTAAATCCTCATTTTCCCTCAATAGCTCCCTAAATTGTTCATCAAAAACTCTTCTCTTTAAATCATCCAACAACATATACTTCCAGCTATCAAAGTATATAAGTATATACATAAATACACACCTACACATATACATATTACAGTCATCAAACTCACCTCATTTCCTAATGCAACTCATTCCAAATTTATTTCCAGTTTAGATCAATAAAGCTCTTTTCCTCACCTAAAGCCAATAAAATGCAATAAATTTAAAGTTTCCTGCTTATCGTCCAAAAAATTATCCCATGAAAGATGACAAAGGAGTTTTACTTCACTAGAGAAAGAAACCAATCTTGAAAATAATGTTCTAGGAAATGGTTTCTCCCTGAGATTTTCTTCTTTATTTTTATAAAGGAAAAATAATATAAACAGAGGAGACATTTCACCAAATCAAACAGTAAGAAGTTTCATATTAGGCACACTTTTCTTTCTATTTAAAAAAGGAAAGTAGTTTTATCTTATGCTATAAATATTCCAGAATATTTTAAAAGGCATTTATTTGCCCTCATTTTTTTCTGACATTGTTAGTGTCTTTTCTAGGTTCAGTCATCACTTAAATGATGATAATAATCGTTACTACTCCCAAAGATATTGTAGTAGACATGAAAGAGAAAATATCTTTAAACTGATCTTGAAATAACTGAATCTTGAAACAAATGTTCTTGAAATGATCCTTAAAATAACTAGATTTATGTGTTTAACAGGAAATTCAAACCCCCAACAACTTCCTCTAATATTAATTACTTTATACTGGGAAGGTCAATCAATTAATCTCAACTGAAAATGCAAACATCTGCTGGAGACGATGTATCCATTGTTTGTGAATAGGTAATATAATACAGACTTTGCAGCAAATAATGATACATTTAAATCTTTTCTAAAAATATGAGAGAAATAAAGATCAGCTTTCATTCTATTATCACAAAATCCAGAAAATTTTCAGAAATATTCAAACCTTTTACTCACTGTACTAGAATGAACCTTGTTTTTAGTAACTCTCAGTTCAGTTCAGTCACTTAGTTGTGTCCAACTCCTTGCAACCCTATGAATCGCAGCACGCCAGGCCTTCCTGTCCATCACCAGCTCCTGGAGTTCACTCAGACTCACGTCCATCGAGTCAGTAATGCCATCCAGCCATCTCATCCTCTGTTGTCCCCTTCTCCTCCTGCCCCCAATCTCTCCCAGCATCAGAGTCTTTTCCAATGAGTCAACTCTTTACATGAGGTGGCCAAAGTACTGGAGTTTCCGCTTTAGCATCATTCCTTCCAAAGAAATCCCAGGGCTGATCTCCTTCACAATGGACTGGTTGGATCTCCTTGCAGTCCAAGGCACTCTCAAGAGTCTTCTCCAGCACCACAGTTCAAAAGCATCAATTCTTCGGCACTCAGCCTTCTTCACAGTCCAACTCTCACATCCATACATGACCACAGGAAAAACCATAGCCTTGACTAGGCGAACCTTTGTTGGCAAAGTAATGTCTCTGCTTTTCAATATGCTAAGTTGGTCATAACTTTCCTTCCAAGGAGTAAGCGTCTTTTAATTTCATGGCTGCAGTCACCATCTGCAGTGATTTTGGAGCCCCCAAAATAAAGTTTGACACTGTTTCCCCATCTATTTCCCATGAAGTGATGGGACCAGATGCCATGATCTTCGTTTTCTGAATGTTGAGCTTTAAGCCAACTTTTTCACTCTCCACTTTCACTTTCATCAAGAGGCTTTTAGTTCCTCTTCACTTCCTGCCCTAAGGGTGGTGTCATCTGCATATCTGAGGTTATTGATATTTCTCCCGGCAATCTTAATTCCAGCTTGTGCTTCTTCCAGTCCAGCGTTTCTCATGATGTACTCTGCATATAAGTTAAATAAGCAGGGTGACCATATACAGCCTCGTACTCCTTTTCCTATTTGGAACCAGTCTGTTGTTCCATGTCCAGTTCTAACTGTTGCTTCCTGACCTGCATATAGGTTTCTCAAGAGGCAGGTCAGGTGGTCTGGTATTCCCATCTCTCTCAGAATTTTCCACAGTTTATTGTAATCTACACAGTCAAAGGCTTTGGCATAGTCAATAAAGCAGAAATAGATGTTTTTCTGGAACTCTCTTGCTTTTTTGATGATCCAGCGGATGTTGGCAATTTGGTCTCCGTTTCCTCTACCTTTCCTAAAACCAGCTTGAACAACTGGAAGTTCACGGTTCATGTATTGCTGAAGCCTGGCTTGGAGAATTTTGAACATTACTTTACTAACGTGTGAGATGAGTACAATTGTATGGTAGTTTGAGCACTCTTTGGCATTGCCTTTCTTTGGGATTGGAATGAAAACTGACCTTTTACAGTAGTAACTCTAGTATTAACAAATTCTAGGATTTGGAGTTGAGCAATGGCACCCCAGTCCAGTAGTCTTGCCTGGAAAATCCCATGGACGGAGGAGCCTGGTGAGCTGTAGTCCATGGGGTCGCTAAGAGTCGGACAAGACTGAGTGACTTCACTTTCAGTTTTCACTTTCATACATTGGAGAAGGAAATGGCAACCCACTCCAGTGTTCTTGCCTAGAGAATCCCAGGGACGGGGGAGCCTGGTGGGCTGCCATCTATGGGATCGCACAGAGTCAGACACGACTAAAGCGACTTAGCAGCAGCAGCAGCAGCAACCTGAATTCAAGACCCAATTCTTGGCTGACTGACAAATACCAAATTATTTAATATTTTAGGCCTACCTCAGCTTCCTGTGTAAAATGGATATGATAGGGTTATATGAACAGTAATTGTTACCATACATGTAAAACACTTAACACCACCCACTCCTGGCTCCTGATGTGTGCTCAATAAATACAATTTGCTACTGTTGTACATGCTGAGGCCCTGGATCATTTGTTCTTTCTGTCAGATATACAGTGATTCTGCTGGACGTAGTCCAAAAGGTGTGTTCGCCTGATCAACCAAACCAGAGCATTAACTGCAATGACAAAAGAAACCTGGTTCTCCCATCAACCATGTTCAACCAGTGATCCTTCTTATCTTCCACATGAACTATGTAAAGAAGGTATGATTCAGCCTTATCTTAGACAAAGAAATATATGTAAACATGTTCACACAGCTTGGTAAAGGGCAGAATTTTGACTCCCATGAACTTTCCTTTGCACCATGCTACAAATACCCACATTAAGTTGAGAGGAAGGAGGAAGGAACTATCAAACCCTCCCTTTCAACTGAGTCATAGACAGACAAGAGGATGGTTTGTGTTTTATAAGGTTTCACTCCATAAAGTTTTTGATGTGAGTGGAACTTGGCAAGCCCCTCTGTCAAATTCACAGATGCCTGAATATCTTGAAGTTTCTCTTTAGCTCCTGTTAAATGTAGATACTCTTTGGAGAGAATTTATCACGTGATCCTAGAGAAAGAGTTAGTTGACTGATACCTGAGTTTGCATGGCTGACAGACTGGGAGACAGAACTGGCAAGTGGAAGGGTTGAAAGTGGGAAAAGATGGAAGAGAGGTGCAAGATAGAGTCCAACACATCAAATGAGAAGATAATCCCAAGGTACTGAGTACTTATTAGGCAGAAAGAAACATGAACTTTATAATTCATCTTTAGTTTGTCTATAGTAGCCTAATAATTAATTACTCTTATTGTTACTAAAATCATCTTATGTCGGAAAAATAGTGAACAAATTACACTGGTTTAGAGGAAAATAATTCTGCCTTTTAGTCACAGTTCTGCCATTTAGTCCATATGTTGCATGGGGCAAGTTACTACATAGCTCTGATTGATTTTCCACACTTGTAATAATTGCCTTTCCTCCTCACAGTGTTGTTATGAGAGTTAGAGCATATGCTAAAGCTCATGGGAAAAAAAATAATCTTGGTAGATACAAATTATCATCATGCAATGACTGCTTAAACAAATATATAACAGGCAAGTTTTTACTGCAAGGAACTGTTTTACTACAGAGTAACCAAAGTAAGACAAATGTTCCTCTTGGCAGGAATGTCATGTAACAAAATTATTACTAATTACCACTTATCCTTAATCCTCATATAAAAGCAAAATATAGTGCTCCTAAGATGGGATTCTAAGACTTTTATTTGAACAAAGCCACACATCAGTCAATTCCTGAGCCTAGTGCACTTATCAAGGCATGTGTGCCCCTGGTTTCCACTTCAGATCATGCTGTCATCTATGGGGGAGATTCACATTCACAGTGTTTCATCTCTAAATTGATCTCAACTTGAACTCAGGCCTCCAGTTAATGCAAACTGGGATGGATCCAGTGGGCAAGCTCAGTGCTTGTACACCCTTTAATATTCACAAAGGTTTTATCATTCCTACTTGAGTTTTAGGCTAAAAGAATAACTGAGGAGAAAATCCTATTTTTAAAATTCCAAGGAAAATATAATTAATTGCTGTCAAATTGTAACTGTTCTTGTAGTCTGCAGGGCAGATATTTTACTGAGAAAGAGTCTCAGGTGAGTCCCTTGGCTGACACCAGTATATTGCATTTATCAAGGAAGTGAATTCTTGTTCAAAATATCTTAATCATGAAATCATAAAGCAGTTCCATTCTAGTCTTCCCTCTAGGCTATTATCATGTCTTATATCAGTTATATCACCTGATATGAGGCATAACTTCATTTCTAAAGCGCTGTTATTCAATTGCCAAAAAGAAGTCTAAGTTGTAAATATTGGACCTACTTCTATTTATTTTATTCTAATAATTTATTTAATTTTAAACACCACAGTCTTTGTCCTTTGCAATCACTACATTTATTTAATCTGTCACCTTTCTTGGACTCTGCTTGCTTACTTCCATAAATGACATCGGAAAAAAAAAAAAAAGGAAAGTTGAATTTGATGTTGGGTCAGTGAGGATTTGAATCTTTTATTT
Source organism: Tragelaphus eurycerus (assembly GCA_935064755.1). NCBI lineage: Eukaryota > Metazoa > Chordata > Mammalia > Artiodactyla > Bovidae > Tragelaphus > Tragelaphus eurycerus. The sequence continues at coordinate 42,942,330 of CAKXYN010000001.1, forward strand.
ACTACCATAATCACAAAACAGAATTGCTTCCTTCAAATTGCACTCATAAATTATCAGCTATTATGCCTCAGTGTATTGGTGCAAAGGTTGATGCTGACTAAAGTTTTAGAGGAGCAAGAGAACTTGTAATTTATGTGTCACATGTGGTCACAACATAACTACTTGTCACTTGCCTGAGTAGCTACATAGAGATAGAGAAAAAGAGGGCTAATATACCCATATGGATGCCAAAACTTCCCCTTGCAAATCTTGTGATGTGTCCAAAAACCTAGCATGTGAAATCTGAGACCAATTTGCTTCTTTAGAGAGCTACTCAGATTTCAATTTTAAGCTTCAGAGAACCCAGTTATTTCACTTTAGGAAACAGAAAATAGTAGGCCAAATAATGAAGCATACTCATTTTTAGGCACAGGAGATTACTGTCCTCCTAAAGCAAATCAGCAAAACAAGCCCATAGGCATATAAACAGATCAGATCAGATCAGATCAGTCGCTCAGTCGTGTCCGACCCTTTGCGACCCCATGAATCGCAGCATGCCAGGCCTCCCTGTCAATTACCAACTCCCAGAGTTCACTCAGACTCACGTCCATCGAGTTAGTGATGCCATCTAGCCATCTCACCCTCTGTCGTCCCCTTCTCCTCTTGCCCCCAATCCCTCCCAGCATCAGAGTCTTCCGATGAGTCAACTCTTTACATGAGGTGGCCAGAGTACTGGAGTTTCAGCTTTAGCATCATTCCTTCCAAAGAAATCCCAGGGCTGATCTCCTTCAGAATAGACTGGTTGGATCTCCTTGTGGTCCAAGGGACTCTCAAGAGTCTTCTCCAACACCACAGTTCAAAAGCATCAATTCTTTGGCACTCAGCCTTCTTCACAGTCCAGCTCTCACATCCATACATGACCACAGGAAAGACCATAGCCTTGACTAGGCGAACCTTTGTTGGCAAAGAATGGCATATAAACAACCATTCATTTAATCCATAAGCGATAGCCTATTTATTCCTTTCCAGAGGAGGAAGGTGAAATTAATTTATGGAATATGGACAAGGGATTATTTAAATCTACTTTTCTCACTAAGCCCATCATTCAGGGTTTATAAAGACTCTTAGGCCATGGACTGATTATTCACCCTGGGGGTAACTGATCCTTGGGTGTGCAACTCTTTCAAAATAAGGATAACTTATTTGCATGTAAGTGAGACTATATAGCCATTTATGCTAGCCAAGTATGACCTAAATCAAATTCCTTATGATTAAACAGTGGAAGTGAGAAATAGATTTAAGGGACTAGATCTGATAGATAAAATGCCTGATGAACTATGGACAGAAGTTCATGACATTGTACAGGAGACAGGGATCAAGACCATCCCCATGGAAAAGAAATGCAAAGAAGCAAAATGGCTGTCTGGGGCGGGCTTGCAAATAGCTGTGAAAAGAAGAGAAGTGAAACGCAAAGGAGAAAAGGAAAGATATAAGCATCTGAATGCAGAGTTCCAAAGAACAGCAAGGAGAGATAAGAAAGCCTTCCTCAGGGATCAATGCAAAGAAATAGAGGAAAACAACAGAATGGGAAAGACTAGAGATCTCTTCAAGAAAATTAGAGATACCACGGGAACATTTCATGCAAAGATGGGCTCGATAAAGGACAGAAATGGTATGGACCTAATAGAAGCAGAAGATATTAAGAAAAGGTGGCAAGTATACACAGAAGAACTGTACAACAAAGATCTTCACGACCAAGATAATCACGATGGTGTGATCACTAAGCTTGAGCGAGACATCCTGGAATGTGAAGTCAAGTGGGCCTTAGAAAGCATCACTACAAACAAAGCTAGTGGAGGTGATGGAATTCCAGTGGAACTATTCCAAATCCTGAAAGATGATGCTGTGAAAGTGCTGCCCTCAATATTCCAGCAAATTTGGAAAACTCAGCAGTGGCCACAGGACTGGAAAAGGTCAGTTTTCATTCTAAGCCCAAAGGAAGGCAATGCCAAAGAATGCTCAAATTACCGCACAATTGCACTCATATCACACACTAGTAAAGTAATGCTCAAAATTCTCCAAGCCAGGCTTCAGCAATACGTGAACCATGAACTTCCAAATGTTCAAGCTGGTTTTAGAAAAGGCAGAGGAAACGGAGACCAAATTGCCAACATCCGCTGGATCATGGGGATAGCACGAGAGTTCCAGAAAAAAACATCGTTTTCTGCTTTATTGACTATGCCAAAGCCTTTGACTGTGTAGATCACAATAAACTGTGGAAAATTCTGAAAGACATCGGAATACCAGCTGAGCTAACCTGCTTCTTGAGAAACCTATATGCAGGTCAGGAAGTAACAGTTAGAACTGGACATGGAACAACAGACTGGTTCCAAATAGGAAAAGGAGTATGTCAAGGTTGTATATTGTCACCCTGCTTATTTAACTTATATGCAGAGTACATCATGGGAAACGCTGGACTGGAAGAAGCACAAGCTGGAATCAAGATTGCCGGGAGAAATATCAATAACCTCAGATATGCAGATGACACCACCTTTATGGCAGAAAGTGAAGAGAAACTAAAAAGCCTCTTGATGAAAGTGAAAAAGGAGAGTGAAAAAGTTGGCTGAAAGCTCAACATTCAGAAGACGAAGATCATGGCATCTGGTCCCATCACTTCATGGGAAATATGGGGAAACAGTGTCAAACTTTATTTTGGGGGGCTCCAAAATCACTGCAGATAGTGACTGCAGCCATGAAATTAAAAGACGCTTGTTCCTTGGAAGGAAAGTTATGACCAAACTAGATAGCAATTGAAAAGCAGAGACATTACTTTGTCAACAAAGGTCTGTCTAGTCAAGGCTATGGTTTTTCCTGTGGTCATGTATGGATGTGAGAGTTGGACTGTGAAGAAGGCTGAGCACCAAAGAATTGATGCTTTAGAACTGTGGTGTTGGAGAAGACTCTTGAGAGTGCCTTGGACTGCAAGGAGATCCAACCAGTCCATTCTGAAGGAGATCAGTCCTGTGTGTTCTTAGGAAGGACTGATGCTAAAGCTGAAACTCCAGTACTTTGGCCACCTCATGTGAAGAGTTGACTCATTGGAAAAGACTCTGATGCTGGGAGGGATTGGGGGCAGGAGGAGAAGGGGACGACAGAGGATGAGATGGCTGGATGGCATCACCGACTCGATGGACATGAGTTTGGGTGAACTCCGGGAGTTGGTGATGGACAGGGAGGCCTGGCATGCTGTGATTCATGGGGTCATAAAGAGTCAGACATGACTGAGCAACTGAACTGACAGATGCTAGCCCCAAGATTAAGTTTTTCCGTAAAAAGTTCACCAAAGTCAAGCGTAAAATGACAAGCCACAAGAGAATATAATTGTTAGTTCAGAAACAAAGAACATAAAAATAAGCCCTCTAAATAAATAGGAACATGACAGATCACCTTATAGAAAAAAATTGACAAAACAATTGAAAAGGTATTTCATAAGGGATAAAATCCAAATGGCCAATTAACTAATTAAACTCCACTCACCTCCTTAACAAATTATAAAATAAATATTGAAATTGTAATGTGCTACCAATATACACCCCTCAAATGAGCAAAAATTTAAAGTCTGAAAGCAGCAAATGTTTGTGAACACATGAAACATCTGAGAACTCTCATATATTGTGTATACAACATATTAACTCTTACAAATAAATTGTACTTTCAAAATAACATTATGTGTTAAGGTTGATGATATATGTACCCTGAGTCATGGGACTAGTTATACACTCTAGAAATAAACCTTTACATTTGTACCAGGATCTGGTAAGGTCAGTAGCAGCATTAGACATGATATTACCAAACAAGAATAACCCAAATGTCCATCACAATAGGGAGAACCTACAAATTGTAGCATACTCATACAAAAGAAAGCTATATAGCACTGAAAATAAATCAGAAACAGCTACACAAAACTGCATGGACATCATGTCCAGGAGTTATATTTCAAGTATTTATTAATAATAACTGATATGACATTAGTTTTGAACAAATAGGAAACATGCCAGATATTAGTGGCTAATACATATCTGCTAGAAGAATATCAATTAGCACTGGATAAATCTAAAGCAACATCATATTTCTCAAGAGAAAAAATAAATACTTATATAATATTTATGCTATTGTTGTTTAGTTGCTATGTCTGACTCTTTTTCAACTACATGGATTATCGCCCACCAGGCTCCTCTGTCCATGGGATTTGCCAAGCAAGAATACTGGAGTGGGTTGCCCTTTCCTTCTACAGGGGAACTTCCCCACCCAGGAATCAAACCCACGCCTCCTGTGGCTCCTACATTGGCAGACAGATTCTTTACCTCTGAGCTACCAGGGAAGCCCATATTCTATTTATACTTATTTATAAATTTGTATGTGTCTATATAAGTGTGTGCTGGGCTGTGCTGTGCTTAGCTGCTCAGTCATGTCCCACTCTTCGCAACCCCATGGACTGTAGCCTGCCACGCTCCTCTGTCCATGGGATTCTTCAGGCAAGAATACTGGAGAGGGTTGCCATGTCCTCCTCCAGGGGATCTTCCCAACCCAGGAATTGAACCCAGGTCTCCTGCATTGCATGTGGATTCTTTATCAGCTAAGCTACCAGGGAAACCCCTATGTAAGTATACTTATATAGAATATATGCATATATATTCTATAAAGTTTAGGAACAAATAAAGTTAATTTCATTCTTTAGGGCAGTATCATGATTCATAAAATTAAAAATAAAAGAAAGTAATTTCCACAGAAATCAGGGTAAGAAGGGAGAGAGCAGGTTAAAAGGTCATAAGACATAGTACTATATTATATTACATTATATTATGTTAGTACTCAGGGGCCTTTTAGGGAGCTGTTAATATTCTGTTTATTTAGGAAGTGATGGAAACCATTCACTATATATCTATTTTCATACTTGATATATACATTTTGATGCTATATATATATCAGGTATGAAAAAATATATGTGTGGTATATATATACACATATATATATATATCAGATCAGATCAGATCAGTCGCTCAGTCGTGTCTGACCCTTTGCGACCCCATGAATCACAGCATGCCAGGCCTCCCTGTCCCTCACCAACTCCTGGAGTTCACCCAAACTCATGTCCATCGAGTTGGTGATGCCATCCAGTCATCTCATCCTCTTGTCGTCCCCTTCTCCTCCTGCCCTCAATCCCTCCCAGCATCAGAGTCTTTTCCAATGAGTCAACTCTTCGCATGAGGTGGCCAAAGCACTGGAGTTTCAGCTTTAGCATCATTCCTTCCAAAGAAATCCCAGGGCTGATCTCTTTCAGAATGGACTGGTTGGATCTTCTTGCAGTCCAAGGGACTCTCAAGAGTCTTCTCCAACACCACAGTTCAAAAGCATCAATTCTTTGGCACTCAGCGCTCTTCACAGTCCAACTCTCACATCCATACATGACCACAGGAAAAACCATAGCCTTGACTAGATGAACCTTTGTTGGCAAAGTAATGTCTCTGCTTTTGAATATGCTATCTAGTTTGGTCATAACTTTCCTTCCAAGGAGTAAGCGTCTTTTAATTTTATGACTGCAATCACCATCTGTAGTGATTTTGGAGCCCAGAAAACTAAAGTCTGACACTGTTTCCACTATTTCCCCATCTATTTCCCATGAAGTGATGGGACCGGATGCCGTGATCTTCATTTTCTGAATGTTGAGCTTTCAGCCAACTTTTTCACTTTCCTCTTTCACCTTCATCAAGAGGCTTTTTAGTTCCTCTTCACTTCCTGCCATAAGGGTGGTGTCATCTGCATATCTGAGGTTATTGATATTTCTCCTGGCAATCTTGATTCCAGCTTGTGTTTCTTCCAGCCCAGCGTTTCTCATGATGTACTCTGCATAGAAGTTAAATAAGCAGGGTGACCATATACAGCCTTGACGAACTCCTTTTCCTATTTGGAACCAGTGTGTTGTCCCATGTCCAGTTCTAACTGTTGCTTCCTGACCTGCATACACATTTATCAAGAGGCAGATCAAGTGGTCTGGTATTCCCATCTCTTTCAGAATTTTCCACAGTTTATTGTGATTCACACAGTCAAAGGCTTTGGCATAGTCAATAAAGCAGAAATAGATGCTTTTCTGGAACTCTCTTGCTTTTTCCATGATCCAGCAGATATTGGCAATTTGATCTCTGGTTCCTCTGCCTTTTCTAAAACCAGCTTGAACATCAGGAAGTTCATGGTTCACATATTGCTGAAGCCTGGCTTGGAGAATTTTGAGCATTACTTTTCTAGCGTGTGAGATGAATGCAGTTATGTGGTAGTTTGAGCATTCTTTGGCATTGCCTTTCTTTGAGATTGGAATGAAAACTGACCTTTTCCAGTCCTGTGGCCACTGCTGAGTTTACATGCATATATATATAGATTGTAGAAGACAGTGGCACCCCACTCCAGTACTCTTGCCTGGAAAATCCCATGGACGGAAGAGCCTGGTGGGCTTCAGTCCATGGGGTCGCTAAGAGTCAGACTCAACTGAGCGACTTCACTTTTGCTTCTCACTTTCATGCATTGGAGAAGGAAATGGCAACCCACTCCAGTACTCTTGCCTGGAGAATCCCAGGGACGGAGGAGCCTGGTAGACTGCCTTCTAGTGGGCCACACAGAGTCGGACACGACTGAAGCAACTTAGCAGCAGCATATATAGATAGATATACATGCATATATATATGCATATATAGATATAGATATATATATGACTTCCCAGATGGCTCACTAGTAAAAATTCACCTGCCAATGTGGGAGACATAGGTTCAGTTCCTAGACTGGGAAGATTTCCTGGAGAATGAAATGGCAACCCACTCCAGTGTTCTTGACTGGAAAATCCCATGGACAGAGGAGTTCGGGCTTTACAGGATATAGTCCATGGAGTCACAAAGGAGTCAGACACGACTTAATGACTAAAAGAACAAGAACATATGTGTATGTACACACACACATGCACACTTGTAATAAACACACACACAAACAACCAAAATTGAACACAAAATCATATATATCATTTGTGGGTATTTTCTTCTAGCATTGGGTGGAAACTATTGAATCATGATGCTAAGCTATCATTCATTTTTTCAAGATTTCCAAAACTCTTACCCAATTCATACAATTATGGTTGTGTTCACAACATTCAGTGGCAACCCACTCCAGTGTTCTTGCCTGGAAAATCCCATGGACGGAGGAGCCTGGTGGGCTTCAGTCCATGGGGTCGCTAAGAGTCAGACACGACTGAGCGACTTCACCTTTACTTTCACAACATTTAGTTGTCACATCTACTTCAGAACTTAAGGATGCTGCTTATTCCCTCACCTCTTCCCAGTTCAGGCAAGAGCATCTTAGTAACTACTATACTGGCACAGACCAGGAGTAGTTCCTTCACTTCTCACAACCATACTTTCCATCTGCCCAATGAGTGATCCAGTTGCCAAATCCATTTGAAAGTTCTTCTTTCTGGGACCAATTTTGGTACCATTTATAAAGGCTGCAATTCTCCAAAACAAGTGCTGAGGCCATCTGTGGGGAGAATGATTCAGATAACAGGAGTGAGACATAGGAGGGAAGGCCTATACAAGAATCCAAAACTAAGGGTGACTAATCCTCAGTCATACAGGATGCTGGGGGATCAAAAGCATTATATGTTAGCTTGTGTCCCTCACTGATCAAGAATAACCCAAGGAGGGTTAAGTCCTTTGCATCTCTGGGTTGCACATGCTTGATAACTTAGGAGCTTATTTCAAGAATATGAAATAAGTGCATAAACTGAGGTTCTCTTAAGTTGCACCTTCATAAATGTTATTGAAGTTTGCAAGGGAACTGGTTACCACCAAAGTGACTGGAGTAATTGGTAGTGGCATACAAGTGGTATGTGTACACTGGTATAAATCTGTTTAGGGACTTTTCAGAATCTATGTACCTTCTTTTAATAATAGAATCCACATTACTTGAAGGAAATCCTCAAACTTCACTTTCAACTTCTGTGATTGCTTTACGATTGCTGCTGCTGCTGCTAAGTCGCTACAGTCGTGTTCGACTCTGTGCGACCCCATAGACGGAAGCCCACCAGGCTCCCCCGTCCCTGGGATTCTCCAGGCAAGAATACTGGAGTGGGTTGCCATTTCCTTCCCCAATGCATGAAAGTGAAAAGTGAAAGTGAAGTCGCTCAGTCGTGTCCGACTCTTAGCGACCCCATGGACTAAAGCCTACCAGGATCCTCCGTCCATGGGATTTTCCAGGCAAAAGTACTGGGGTGGGGTGCCATTGCCTTCCCCGGTTGAAGACAGAGCAAACTCTAGAAGTGAGTTTGTGAATCAGACCTGGCCATTCATTGTCAGCCTCCACTTGGGGACTTTTGTTGATAGTGTCAAGAAAAAGGAGATTTTCTGGTGTTAAAGCTAGGAACATGTATATTTGTAGCTGCTGAGGATTACCATATGAAACTGCCTATGGTAGTTTCAGCCTATTACACATAGGCTGCCTATGAGTGAAGGCAACACAAAGGAAAGGAGGGCGCAGAGAGTGAAATGGGAAAATTTCTATTAATGTCATTTGAATGTTTATATACAACTATGCAGTACTGGAGAGGATAGCCATTCCCATCTTCAAGGGACCTACCTGACCCAGGGATCGATTCAGGTCTCCTGCATTGCAGGCAGATTCTTTACTGTCTGAGCCACCAGAGAAGCCCCTGTACAACCATACCTGAAACCAATATACTATGATATTTTTAGAACACAAGCCAATAAATTCAAATTCCTCTCTTTTTCTTACCAGTTCTTAGGCACCTCAAAAAAGCTATTGTGTGTAGGATTTCTAAAAATTTATTTTCAAATAAGAATGAGATTTGAATTAACTCAAAATGGATTGAAGAGTTAAATGTAAAACTGAAATCATAAAAGTCTTGGAATAAAATAGAGGTTGCAAGCCCCTTGCCATAGCCTTGGCAATGATTTTCTGAATTTAATACCAAAAGCAGAGACAACAAAAGAAAAATAAGCAAATAAGACTACATAAAATTAAGAAGCCTTTGCAGAGCAAAAACAACAACAACAACAAAATGAAAAGGCGACCTACTGAATAGGAGAAAACATATGTAAATCACATATTTAATAAGTGGTTAATATCCACAATATATGAAGAACTTTACACCTGCATAGCTGCTGCTGCTGCTAAGTCACTTCAGTCGTGTCCGACTCTGTGTGACTCCATAGATGGCAGCTCACCAGGCTCCCCCATCCCTGGGATTCTCCAGGCAAGAACACTGGAGTGGGTTGCCGTTTCCTTCTCCAATGCATGAAAGTTAAAAGTGAAAGTGAAGTTGCTCAGTCGTGTCTGACCCTCAGCGACTCCATGGACTACAGCCTACCAGGCTCCTCCATCCATGGGATTTTCCAGGCAGAAGTACTGGAGTGGGGTGCCATTGCCTTCTCCACACCTGCATAGCAAAAAACCCCAAAAAGTCTATTAAAAACAGAGGATCAGAATAGACATTTATTCCAAATAAGACATGGCTTGATAATGGTTATTATCAAAAAGTTAAGAAATACAGAGTACTGGCAAGGATGTGGAGAGAAAGGAACACTTGCCCTTTGTTAGTGGGACTGTAAATTGGTGCAGCCACTATGAAACAGTATGGAAGTTCTTCAAAAAATTAAAACTGGAACTATCCACATGCTCTAACAATTCTGGGTAGTTCATTGCAGAAACTGAAAATGCTAACTTTAACCTCCATGTTCACTGCAACATTATTACATTAGCCAAGATATAGAAACAGCCTAAGTGTCCATGGATAGATGAATGAATAAAGAAGCCGTGATATATATACACAATGGAATAGTAGGCAGCCATAAAAAGAAGAAAATCTTGGGAATTCCCTGACAGTACAGTAGTTAGAATTTGGTGCTTTCCATGCCAGGCCAGGTTTGATGCCTGATTCGGGGACTAAGATCCTGCAAGCCATCTAGCACAGCCAACAAATAAAAACAGGATATCTTGCTATTTGAGACAAGATGGATTGATGTTGAGGGCATTATACTAAGTGAAATAAATCTGACAGAGAAAAACAAATACTGTCTGATTTCACTTTTATGTGGAATCTAAAAGTAAAACAACAAGCTCAGAGACAGATTGGTGGTTCCAGAGGCAGAAGATGGGCCTTAGGTGAAATGGGTGAAGGAACTCAAGGGTACACACTTTCAGTTATAAAGTAAATAAATCATGAGGATGTAATATACATCATGACAGCTATAATAATAATATTATAAAGTATTAGTGTTACAGAGAATAATAATAGAGAATAGATTTTAGCATTTCTCATCACACACACACAAATTCTATAACTATGTACTTGATGGATGTTAACTAGACATGCGATCATTTTGTGATACAGTTGACCCTTGAACAACATAGATTTAAACTGCACAGGTCCACTTCCACTCAGATTTTCAAGATAAACACTGTCTGAATCCATAGCTGTCTTAATCCAAGGATGTGAAACCGAGAATATAGAGGGTCAATTATAAAGCTATTTGCAGATTTTTGACCTAATGTGAGGCCACACCCCAACACCCATATTGTTCTGGGTCAACTGCATATAAAATATCAAATAATTATGTTGTATCCCTGAAAGTAATACAATGTTGTATATCAATTATACCTCAATTTTTTGAAAAAAGGAATGAGATTTGAATTTAATAGGTTGTGGATGAATTTGTGATGTTTTTACACAATTATTGTAGACACATAGTTCATATGTGTAAATACCTGGTCCTTCTTAGCAAACCTATCAGATTCATCATAGAAGAGAAACTATCTAATAGACAATTCTGTCACCTTATAAGAAGAGAAATGTAAATAACATACATTCTAAGGATTTGGATAATTGAAAGCATAACGGGGCTTCAAGGGCTCTTCATAAGTATTTCTTTGACCAGTCTTTTTAGAGTTAGTAACTGCTTTTTAAACATTCCCCCAAACTCAAGAATGCACAAGGCAAGGCAAGGACAAGTATATAATTACCACAGAGTGCTTTCTTATTTTCTTTAGAGGCACCATAATGCAGCTCAAGCACGTTCCTGTCTGTGGAACGTGGAGCTGTTAATATACCATTTAGATGCAGTAGTTCTCTCTGGCTGAAAAGACACTTTGTTTTTATTCTCTCTTAACAGTTTTGATTTTCTGAAAATTATGATGGAATTGACTGCAGGCAGGCTGTGAATTCATTATGTGGCATTAACTAACCAGAGGATATTGTAAAAATAGGTGTGGCATTACGATACCAACTAAATATTCTGGGGAGAGGGAAAAATGAATATATGGACATAGGGATAGATGTGATCTATCCACATTGATTGGAGAAGGAAATGGCAACCCACTCCAGTACTCTTGCCTGAATAATCCCTTGAACAGAGGATCCTGGTGGGCTACAGTCCATGGGGTCGCACAGTCAGACATGACTGAGTGACTGACATGCACATCCACATTGATAAATATCATATACACAAAGAAAATTTGTGTACACAAATTGCTTTTATATGATTATATCATTTAATTTTCATAATCTACTCAGGAGGTAAGAGTTTTCATCCAGTCTTCAGAGATGGTTGAGTGACTTTAACCACTGATACAGACTCAGAAATAGAGCTGAGTAAGAAAATCTGTTTCTTCTTTTTTTTTTTTTTTTTAATGTTCTTTCATCCCACTGGAATTGAGTTTTTTGTTAATAAAGGAATGGTGTTTTGATAAAAGCTTGCTAGGATTTTAGATTTGTTCAGCCTTCTGTAAATTCCTATTGTGCTTATTGTCAGTACTAATTAACTTAGCAAACAAAAAAAAAAAATTAAGGTTTTACCTTCTCAGATTTTTCTGCAAATTTCAGAGGATCTTATATGTACATTTACTAAAGCATTCAGTTCAGTTCAGTTGCTCAGTCATGTCCGACTCTTTGCAACCCCATGAATTGCAGCACGCCAGGCCTCCCTATCTATCACCAACTTCTGGAGTTCACTCAGACTCACATCCATCAAGTCAGTGATGCCATCCAGCCATCTCATCCTGTGTCGTCCCCTTTTACAATCCAGGCTACTAATCTTTGTAACTAGTGTCTAGTACAATGACAAACACAGATTGAGTACTCAAACACTGTTAGTTGAATGTATGCATGAATGAACAACTTTCAAAATAGTCGGAGAGAGAACAATAATGCTAATACTGCCACATTTTCACTGATTTCTGGCAAACAGCTATCAGAACTGTCATTGTAGAAGACTTTAAAGAGGTAGAAAGTCTGAGAATATTTGTTTCATAGAATTAATAATTTTTCAAGTGTGTGGTAATTGGTTTATTGGATTCATAAAGAAGAAGCTGAAAGTCTTTGTGTTTAAGATGTGTCATTCATTTAAAGCAGCAATTTCTGTCATGCTGTCCTTTTAGAATGGCCCTATTAATATGGGTCATCTGGTAGAACAAGGACATCACTTTGTTCTCTGGATTCTCTCTAATCTATGGGAAAGCTCCCAATATGAGACTGACATCTAGAACAGAAAATCAAATAACAAGTGAATACATATGTGGCTTTAAAAAGAAGTCCACAAATGATTGACAAGTAAATGGAATTATTTAGAAGTTTCATCCCTAAGTTGAAAGGAGAATTTAAAATAAAAAGGAATTCAATTTTCCACATGGTGAAGGGTGTTGTTTGAGCCCCCATTCTCTCTTTTCTTCCTGTGTCACTGAACATGGGCTGACTTTTCTCAGTTAAATGTTTCTTATTCCTTTGAGCTGTCAAAGCAGTTTGTCAACATTGTTGATTAGACCATCCATCATAATTTCATTTAAAATATATACAATAATAAAATGTATCTACTTGCAAGGAAAATTTTAATTTAGTTTGTTACAGTTTTTTGAATGAAAAAAACTTGTACAAAAATGTGTCTTCTATATTGTCTCCCTAATTTTGGGCTAATAATCATCTATAATTTATATATTTTCCTCCAAGTTTATATTCTTCGCATTTTTAAAATCATTATATGAAAAGCAGTGATTACTTGCCTATTTTTGATTAACATTATGTTTATTTCAGGTGTATATATAATAATTCAATCTTTGTGTACACTACAAAGTAAACAGCACAGTAAGTCTAGTTATTATCCATCACCATAAAATTAACCCCTTCACCCATTTATCCACTTTACCATTTACCCACTTTTCCCGTGGGTCAGGAAGATTCCCTGAAAGAGGACTGGCAACCCACTCTAGTATTCTTGCCTCAAGATTCCCATGGAAAGAGGAGTCTGGTGGGCTACAGTCCATAGGGCTGCAAAAAGTCAGACACGACTGAAGCAACTTAGCACACATGCACACACATGCACCTCTGATAAACGCCAATCTGTTATCTGTATCTAGAAATTTTGTTTTATTTATTTTGTTTTCGTATCCCACACATAAATGAATGTATATGGCATTTGTCTGATCTCACTTAGCATAGTGCACTTAAGGTCCATCTATGTTGTCACAAATGGCAAGATTGCATTTTTTTAATGGCAGAGTAGCAGTTCATTGTATATAGGTATATATGACATGTTTATCCATTCGCCCATCTATTGACACTCATGTTGTTCCATATCTTGGTTACTGTAAATAATGCTGCAGTAAACATAAAGGCACATATATCTTTTGGAATTACTGTTTTCTTTTTCTTCAGATGAATGCCTAGAAGCAGAAGAGATGGATTATATGGTAGTTCTATTTTTTTAGGCCTGTCTATATTGTTTTCCATAGTGGATGTGCCAATTTACATTCACACCTTTTCTCCCCATCCTCTAGAACATTTGTTATTTCTTGTCTTTTTGATAACAGTCATTCTAACAGTTGGGAGGTGATGACTCATTTGGTTTTGATTTGCATTTCTTCCATGATTAATGATCCTACTATATATATATATATATTTGGAAAAAGTGTCCATTTAGATCCTCTGCTCATTTTATACTCAGCAGTTTTTGGGGTTTTTTTGCTATTTGAGTTCTTTATTTATTTTGAGTACTAACACATTGTTTGGTATATGGCAAACATCTTCTCCCATTCAGTAGGTTATACTTTCTTAATGATTTCCTTTGCTTTTCAGAAGATTTTTTAAGTTTGAAGTAGTCCCTGATTTTATTCTTGCTTTCGTTGTCTTTGCTTTTGCGGTCACATCCATTAATTCCACACCAAATCTGATGTTAAGGAGTGTGCCACCTATGTTTTCCTCTAGGACTCTTATGGTTTCAGGTCTTACATTCAAGTCTTTAATCCATTTTGAGTTCATTTTTTTGTATAGTGTAAAATAGTGGTCTGGTCTCATTTTTTTATATGCATCTCTCCAGTTTTCTCAACATCATTTATTATAGAGACTGTATTGTCCACATTGCATATTTTGGGATGCTATTGTATAAATTAATTGACCATATATGTGTGGGTTTAATTCTTGGCTTTTCAGTTTCATTGATCTGTATATCAGTTTTTATGCTGATACCATACCATTTAGATTAGGATAGCTTTATAATATAGTTTGAATTTGAATTCATGGATCATGATAAATCATGCTTTTTCTTCTTTTTCAAAGTTTCTTTGGCTATTCAGGATCCTTTGTGATGCCAAACAAATTTTAGGCTCATTTGTTCTAGTTCTGTAAAAATACCATTTTAGATAAGGATTGCTTTGAATTTATAGATTGTCCTGTGTAGAATGCACATCTTAATATTAATTCTTACAATCCACAAGCATGGAATGTCTTTTTATTACTTTCTGTCTTCAGTTTGTTTCAACATTGTTCATATAGTTTTCAATGTACAGGGCTTTCCCCTCCTCAGATAAATTTATTCCTAGCTGTTGTATTCTTTTTGATGCAATTGTAAATATAATTGTTTCCTTAACTCCCCCTTCTGATAGTTAATTGTTAGGCTATAAAAATGCGACAGATTTTTGTATATTAATTTTGTACCCTGAAGCTTTACTGAATGACTCTATTAGTTTTTACAGTTTTCTAGTGGAGTCTTTCGGAGAAGGCAACTGCACCCCACTTCAATACTCTTGCCTGGAAAATCCAATGGACGGAGGAGCCTGGTGGGCTGCAGTCCATGGGGTCGCTAAGAGTCAGACACAACTGAGTGACTTCATTTTTACTTTTCACTTTCATGCATTGGAGAAGGAAATGGCAACCCACTCCAGTGTTCTTGCCTGGAGAATCCCAGCAACAGGGGAGCCTGGTGGGCTACCGTCTATGGGGTCACACAGAGTCGGACACGACTGAAGTGACGCAGCAGCAGCAGCAGCAGTGGAGTCTTTAGGGTTTTCTGTATATAAACTCTTGCTGTCTACAAATAGTGTCAGTTTTACTTTTCCATTCCAATTTGGATACATTTTCCTTCTTTTTCCTGCCTAACTGTTCTGATTAGGACTCCCAGTACTATATACAATGAGAGTGACTGATGTTAAGGGAAGGCTTTCAGTTTTTCTCCATTGAGTAGTATGGTAGCTGTAGGTTTGTCATGTATGCCACTAATTATGGTGAGATGTGTTCTGTCTATAGTCACTTAGTTGAGATCCTAAAAAGCTCTTTTATCTCTCTTTCAATTTTGGATGAAAACTTTGCATGTAGAGTATTCTAGGTTGAAAATTGTTGTTTTAGTTTTTGTGTTTTTTTTTTTCTTTTCATTCAGTACTTTGAATATATCATGCCATTCCATTCTGGTTTGCAAAGTTTCTGCTGAGATTTCTGCTGACAGTCTTATGGGGGTTCCCTTGTATGTAAACTGTTGTTTTTCACTTGCTGCTTTTAATATTCTCTATCTTTAACTTTTGACATTTTAATCATTGTACATCTTGTCATGGATTCCTTTGAGTTCATCTTGTTTGAACCTCTCTGGGTTTCCTGGACCTGAAAGTCTGTTTCTTTCTCAGGTTAGAGAAGTTTTCAACCATTATTTCTCCAAATACGTTTCTTGCTCACCCCCTTTCTTTTTCTGAAACATCTATAATGGAAATAGTCCTTTTGATTTTGTTCCATTGATTTGTTAAGCTATCTTCATTCATTTCCATTTCTCTCCTTTTTAACCTTCATGCTCTGTTTGGGTGAGTTTCACTGCTCTGACTTCTAGACTACTGATTCTTTCCAATGCTTTATGTAGCTTGTGGTTGAACCTTGCTCGTGTATATTTCAGTTTAGTTGTATTTTTCAGTTCTGAAACCTGTTTGATACTTTCTTAAATTTTCTATCTCTTTGTTGAAGTTTTTACTATGTTAATCCATTCTTATCCTGAGTTTGGTGAGCATCTTTACCATTACTTTGAACTCTTTTTTTTCCCCCTATTTTTGTTACCTGTTTATTCTTTGTGTTGATCCAAATTATTATATTTTTTTTACTTTATAATATTGTATTGGTTTTGCCATACATCAAAATGAATCTGTCATGGGTGTACACGTGTTTGAACTCTTTATCAAGCATATTACTTCTCTTCATTTTGTTAAGGTGCATTTTTGTTTTATAATGGGATTTTGTCTTTTTTTTTCCATTCAGAAAATTTCTCAGTTTCCTTATTTTGCTTGTCCCTCGGTGTCTAGTTTGATATACCACTGATCCTGAACAACGTGGGTTTGAACTTTATGGATCCATTTATACATGTATTCTTTCCAATAAATACATACTACACAACTAATGATCCATAGTTGGTTGACTCTGTGGATGCAGAAGTGTGGATATGGAAAGATGACTGTAAAGTTACACACGAATTTTTGACTGCATGTGGAATTGGCACTCTATCCATGTAATGTTCAAGGATCAACTGTATAAACTTAAACAGCTTCCTCTCCCAGTCTTGAAGAAATGGTCACACATAGACAATTAACCTTATTATTTAATCTTGCCATAGCTCTTAGTTGTTTCTTTCGTACTTTGCCAACAAAGGTCCATCTAGTCAAGGCTATGGTTTTTCCAGTGGTCATATATGGATGTGAGAGTTGGACTGTGAAGAAAGCTGAGTGCCGAAGAATTGATGCTTTTGAACTGTGGTGTTGGAGAAGACTCTTGAGAGTTTCTTGGACTGCAAGGAGATCCAACCAGTCCATTCTAAAGGAGATCAGTTCTGGGTGTTCTTAGGAAGGACTGATGCTAAAGCTGAAACCCCAATACTATGGCCACCTGATGTGAAGAGTTGACTCATTGGAAAAGACTCTGATGCTGGGAGGGATTGGGGGCAGGAGGAGAAGGGGATGACAGAGGATGAGATGGTTGGATGGCATCACCGACTCAATGGACATGGGTTTGGGTAGACTCCAGGAGTTGGTGATGGACAGGAAGGCCTGGCGTGCTGTGGTTCATGGGGTCTCAAAGAATCAGACACGACTGGGTGACTGAACTGAACTGAAGCAGCCTGATTTATTCTTTATGGGTCTCAGTTGTTGAGATTATCCCAAGCCAGCAACTAGTTTCAGGCTCACTGGAAGCAGCAGTTTTTAAAGTATGAAAATACATACAGTCCTAAGGGACCAGCATTGTAATTCCTGCTAGCCTTCTAGCCTGGGTGATTTGGCTATGTTCCCTTAGTGACAGTTGCAAAAAATAGTGTTCCAGATGAATGTATAAGCTCCCTGCAGGGAGATACTGCTGAGCTGTAGCAAAATCAAAAGAAAATGGAAAGATGACATCCCCTGGCCAATATTCCCTGAGAGCTCCTTTGTAGCCTCTAAATGTGTGGTTAACATGAAACATGATCTTTAGACTGAAGCTCTAGGACAAGAAAAAATGTCTTTTTATAGGAAAAATGGAGTTGTTTCAGTCTGGTATGGAGTTTCCTGGGATTGGTACTCTACTATGAACTGTCTCAGTGATTGGTTCAGCCCCAGAAACACAGGCACCCAAACCACTAGAGACAGGCACTCAAGGGGCATGGAGTGTGTGGACTGCAAGCACCTGCCAGCTTCAGCAAGTTCTTAGGCTGCAGTGGGGTGGGTTATGCCCAACTGTGCTACCAAGCTGGAAGGAGTGAAAAATGATGTTCACCTGTGCCAGTGCTAGCAAAGAGGAGTGAATCAGCAAAAATGGTGCCTGCTAGCACTTCTGTCCCTGGAGAAAATCTGAACAGACACCTGTGCCCACAGGAGATGCTTTAAGATTAGCTAATTTTGTGCTGGATCCTGGATGAGCTTCCCAGGTAGTTCAGTGGTAAAGAATTTGCCTCCCACTGCAGGAGACAGTGATACCCTGGAGTAGGAAATGTCAACCCACTCCAGTATTCTTGCCTGGGAAATCCCACGGACAGAGGAGTCTGGCAGGCTGCAGTTCACAGGGTTGTAAAAGAGTCAGACATGACTTAGGAGCTAAACAACAGTTTAGTATTGGATCCTGGGGTGAGTGAGTCTGCAAATAAGTCCTTTAAAAGCTAACTATTACCTAGTCTTTTGGGTGTCCTGAAAGTAAGCCACTTTTGTTTTCAAATCTGGACATTTTGGGGGCTCATCTCTCTGGAGCAGCTTCTAAAGGTTGGGGTGCCTGATGTGTGGTACAAACACCTTGCTCCTCAGGGAGTAGGTTCATATTTGTGAGATCCCTCCATCTTGGGGTTGCCTCACGGGGGGTGGTGTTTTTGCCAAGACTGGGTCTCTGTCTCTTTTATCTACCTCTATGTAGTCATTTTATCCTTTGTTCTCAAGATGTTTGGCTAACCTTCAGGTCTGCTTCAAATTTAATTGGTACATGCATACTGTAGATTTGGTGTGTACGTGAGAGGAGGTGAGTTCAGGATCTTCCTACACTGCTATATTGAACCACTTCCAAGATGTACTTACCCTTCTTCTGATTTTTACTTCCTACAGGATTATGACACACACTCTTTCTAATATATGACACTTACTACTCTCTATAAATCTTTTGTCATTCCTTTCCCAACAACAGATGCCCTCCATACCAGTCCATTAGTCTAGATATCCCCAACTCAGTGAAAAACGCCCCTTTTAAAACTATTTTTTTCTGATTCTTATCATCAAATGTGATAGATGCTAGGTTAGGTGGTATGGTGGGAGGGGAGGGGCACAAAGGTGAGCTAAGAAAAAGAAATATCTCTTTCATGGAGATTACACTTGGAAGATGGAGACAATCATTAAATAATGACTCACACAAATGAATGAAAGTTATAACTGTGAGTAATGCTAAAAAATAGGAATTCCCTCGTGGCTCAGATAATAAAGAATCCACCTGTGATGCAGGAGACCCAGCTTCAGATTTGTAAAGGGAGAACTTAACCATGTCTGCAAGGCTGAGAAAAACTTCCTTAAAGAAAAAAGAATTACAGTAGGAAATGCAGAAATGATAGATATCAAACAGGTAAGGGGTCAGTGAAGTTGTGGCAAAAGAGAAAGCACCAGGTCAAAGATCAGATTTTGAAAAATCTCTAAGGTCAAATGGAAATGGACCTATTCAAGGAAAAGAAGAAAACCAAAGAGGCTGAAGATCAGTGACTATTATGGGGACAAGGACTGAGAATTTTGAATTGGTATGATATGATGGTAGAAAATTGAGCAGATGCCAAACAAATCTGAGTTTTACAAGCTATGTTAAGGATTTGATCTTTATCCAAAGAATAATAAAAAAAAAACTAATGGAGTATTTTAAGCATGATCAACTTTGCATTTAAGAAAGTCCTCCAACTTCAGAGTGAAAAAATTGTTAGAGAAAGGCCAAAATGGGCGCTGGTGTTCCAACGATGAAGCTGTGGCAGGAGTCCAACAATGATGATGATTGTTTGGGTTAGGGTCATAGAAATACGGGTATGCAGCATATATGCTTGAACAAATGTTTAAGATATAGAATTATCAAGATTTTCATGAAATGCCAGGGCAGGGAGGAGAGTGAGGGATAAGAAGGTGTCAGTGACTGCTTCCCTTCTGTGTTCTCACCAGAATGGGTGGTGGTGCTATTCATGTAGAAAGCACTGGCAGAGTGTAGTATTTGGTGGGAGCTGGACTTGGGTTGATGGATTTTGGGTATGTTAACTTTGAGATGCCTTTGAGATATACAAACAAATATATCCAACGGGTGATTGGGTATACAGTTATGTAATTCAGAAGAGAGAACTGAACAGTAGATGTAAATGTGTGGACAACCTGAAAACTCAGTTATAATTTGATAGATTCTAATCTGTTCTTACATGTCAATCCCATTTGAAGAGGTTTAAAAATCAAATGCAGAGTATATCATGAGAAACGCTGAGGTGGAAGAAGCACAAGCTGGAATCAAGATTGCCATGAGAAATATCAATAACCTCAGATATGCAGATGACACCACCCTTATGGCAGAAAGTGAAGAGGAACTCAAAAGCCTCTTGATGAAAGTGAAAGTGGAGAGTGAAAAAGTTGGCTTAAAGCTCAACATTCAGAAAACGAAGATCATGGTATCTGGTCCCATCACTTCATGGGAAATAGATGGATAAACAGTGGAAACAGTGTCAGACTTTATTTTGAGGGGCTCCAAAATCACTGCAGATGGTGATTGCAGCCATGAAATTAAAAGATGCTTACTCCTTGGAAGGAAAGGTATGACCAACCTAGATAGCATATTCAAAAGCAGAGACATTACTTTGCCAACAAAGGTCCGTCTAGTCAAGGCTATGGTTTTTCCAGTGGTCATGTATGGATGTGAGAGTTGGACTGTGAAGAAAGCTGAGCACCGAAGAATTGATGCTTTTGAAGTGTGGTGTTGGAGAAGACTCTTGAGAGTCCCTTGGACTGCAAGGAGATCCAACCAGTCCATCCTAAAGGAAATCAGTTCCGAGTGTTCATTGGAAGGACTGATGCTGAAGCTGAAACTCCAATACTTTGGCCACCTCATGCGAAGAGTTGACTCATTGGAAACGACCCTGATGCTGGGAGGGATTGGGGGCAGGAGGAGAATGGGATGACAGAGGATGAGATGGCTGGATGGCATCACTGACTCGATGGATGTAAGTCTGGGTGAACTCCAGGAGTTGGTGATGGACAGGGAGGCCTTGCGTGCTGCGATTCATGGAGTTGCAAAGAGTCGGACATGACTGAGCAACTGAACTGAACTAAACTGAACTGAAAAATCAAAATGATCTTCAGAGGTCTAGGTTGAAACTTAACAGGGAGATGCATAAGAGGTAAGGTAGTACGATGGAAAAATGGCAGCAATTTGTGTTAGAAGACCTGGGTTCAAATCCCAGGATGCTTTTTATGTCATTTTATCATCTTCAGCAAATCATCTTCTCAATCAGAAATTCAGTTTCCTTTTCTGGTTTATAACAATAATGATACCTCCTTCTGATTGCTGTTTTAAGGAATAATGTGATGGTGTTCACGATGAAGCTATATGAAAGTGCTTTGTCGGTGGCTACAAACACCAGTCTTATTTTATTGTGCAAATCCTACTTATGAGTATGTATGTATAGTCTACTCAATGCTTAACCCATAGCATGAAATAAGCACCAGCCTTTGAAGAGTCTCAGACCAAGCTGGCATGCTAGAGTATTGGTTCACTGGTTTTCTGAGGGTTATGTTAAAAAAATTTTAAAAATCCAACCTCAGTTCCCTTTAATCACCTAGACTTTTACATCATGATACAATGTTCTCTCATTAATCATTATTAAGGATACAGAAAAGACTGTGCCAACATAGGAATTTAGTGCCTATAACAATGTGTCTTTCAATTCCAATTAATTTCTTCACATCTTGAAAGGCCAAAGACTTCTACTTCTCCTTCTTCTACTTAGGTGAATTTCTGTCTTACTCTCTTCCTGTCTGGATGTGAATAGGTACAAACTTCCTGGAATGCAAGGAGATCCAACCGGTCCATTCTGAAGGAGATAAGCCCTGGAATTTCTTTGGAAGGAATGATGCTAAAGCTGAAACTCCAGTATTTTGGCCACCTCATGCGAAGAGTTGACTCATTGGAGAAGACTCTGATGCTGGGAGGGATTGGGGGCAGGAGGAGAAGGGGACGACAGAGGATGAGATGGCTGGATGGCATCACTGACTCGATAGATGTGAGTCTGAGTGACCTCCGAGAGCTGGTGATGGATAGGGAGGCCTGGCGTGCTGCAGTTCATGGGGTCGCAAATAGTCGGACACGACTGAGCGACTGATCTGATCTGATCCCTGGTAGTTCAGATGGTAAAGCGTCTGCATACAATCTGGGAGACCCAGGTTCGATCCCTCGGTTGGGAATATCCCCTGGAGAAGGAAATGGCAACCTGCTCCAGTACTCTTGCCTGGAAAATCCCATGGACGGAGGAGCCTGGTGGGCTACAGTCCATGGGGTTGCAAAGAGCCAGACATGACTGAGTAACTTTCTTTCTTTTCTTTCCTAGTGCAGGATGAAGACATACAACCCCTGGGGGAACTAGACATAGCCCTAACAAGTCTATGAAACAGTCACAAATTAAAACTATAGAAAACAATTTCAGAGTGTACCATGTCAATGTTCTAGAAAAATTTCTGAGGGTCTGTTGTATGACTTGGAGGAAAATCATTAGAGATGCTCGGAGGATAAAAGAAAATGAAGAAAATGACACTTAACAGATTAATGACATCTAAAAAAAGTATTGGTCATAAGTGGTATGTCTTAGAAAAGATACCCTGGCTCAGAAAACACCTTAGTAAGTAGCATCATAGCAAGTTTATGAACAATTATTACTCATTTGCCCCTGAAATTTTAGAGAATTTTGTTTTATTGTTTTAAAATGCATGTAACATAAAATATATCCTTGTGCCTATTTTAACATGTGCAATTTCACTAAGTACATTCCCAGAGCTGTGCAGTCATCACGCAAGGGTACTCAGTGGAATTGCGGGCTCATATGGTAGTTGTTTTTGTTTTGTTTTGATTTTACTTTTTAAGGAACCTCCAGTGTTTTCCATAGTAGCTACACCAATTTACATTCCTACCAACAGTGTATGAGGATTCCCTTTTCTTCACATCCTCACCAACATTCTCACAAACATTTATTTGTGTTCTTTTTGACAATAACCATGTTGAGAGTTGTGAGGTAATAATTCATTATGGTTTTGATTAGCACTTCTCTAGTAATTATCAGTGTTGAGCCTCTTTTTATGTTCTTTTTAGCTACCTGTATGTCTTCTTTGAGAAAATGTCTATTCCAGTCTTCAGCCAGTTTTTTGTTTTATTGAATTTGTTGTTGTTGTTGTTGTTGTTTGGCGGGGGGATGTTGAGCTATATGAACTGTTTGTATATTTTGACTATAAACCCCTTATCGGTCACATTATTTGCAAATATTTTTCCGATTCTGTAAGTTGTCTTTGTTTTGCTGATGATTTCCTTTGCTGTGCAAAATCTGTCATATTTAATTAGGTCCCATTTTTTTTGTTTAATTTTGGCTTTTATATATTTTGCCTTGGAGACTGATCCAAGAAAGCATTGCTACAATTTATATCAAAGAGTGTTTCACATATGTTGTCTTCTAGGAGTTTTATGGTTTCATGTCTTACATTTAGGTCATCACACCAAACAGCTACCCTAATATACTTTGATCAGATCAGAGCATTTAGTCCACTGACATTTAAAATTACTGATGTGTACTTATTGCCATTTTATTCCTATTTTCCAATTGTTTTTGTAGTTTTTCTTTGTTAAGTTCTTCTTCTTGTTTTTCCATTTGTAGTTTGATGATTTTCTTTTGAAGTATGCTTGAGTTCCTTTCTTCAATCTTCATTATACATTTGCCTTTCCTGTTAGGATTTTTCCCTTTCCTATGAATTCTTACCTCATTTTCATTTAGATAGGACCCTCAACATTCCTTTTAAGATAGGTTTAGGATTGCTTCTTGTACCTGGATATCTGTTTACAACTTTGATTTGGGAAATTTTTAGTCGTAATTTCTTCATAAATATTTTGATCCCTTTCTCTGTCTCTTCTCCCTCTGTAACCCTTATTACTCATATGTTTGCACAGTTTAGATTATCCTATAGATCTTATATGTTGCTTCAGGTTTGTTTCTTTTTGTCTAATCTGATTGTGTGATGTCCATTATTCTATCCTTCAGATCAGCCATATGTTCTGTCTTGCTTAGTTAGCTTACTTATTTGCTCAGTTGAGTCTGACTCTTTGAAACTCCAGGGACTATAGCCCATCAGGCTCCTCTGTGCATGGGATTTTTCAGGCAAGAGTACTGGAGTGGGTTGCCATTTCCTTTCTCCAGGGGATCTTTCTGACCCAAAGACTGAACCCATGTCTCTGTGTCTCCTGCATTGCAGACAGATTCTCACTGCTTTTAGATTGCCTTTTATGTTAGAAATTGAATTATCTAATTTTTGATTAGGCCATCTTCATAGTTTACAGTTACTTGTTAAAATGATCTGTGTTTATATCAATGCTCTTGCCTAATTCAGTTAACATTCTTATTATCATTTTCTAAAAATTAAATATCTGGTAGACTAATTATCTCTGTTTCATTATTTCTTTTTTTCCAGATTAACTCTTGCTCTTTCAATTGGGAGTAGTTCCTCTGCATTTTTGTAAACTTTCTCTGTCTCTATCAATTTAGGTAAAACAGTTACTATTTTGGTTTGAAGAGGTTTTTTATGTTTTATCGGGACCATCTCAAGGTAGACTGCATGTGCCAGTATCTTTGGTTCAAGGGCTGGATTTGACGTGGATGCAGCCATGTCTTTCCACTATCATCTTGAGAGGGAGTATGGTTTGTGTTGGAGTAGATAAAGCCTGCTCAGGGTGTGAGGCAGGACTTCCTCTCTACCCCATGGCTCTCTCCACCCTGTCAAAGGAAGATCTGATCCCCAGTTGCTGGAGCAGAAGCCCTGAGGAGCAGACTTGCAAAGGTTCTGTCCCATGTAAGTGTGTGTTTTTCTTTCCCTTCACACTGGGGCCTTTGCAGGGGAGGGCTAAAGGAAGTGAGGCTCACCTGCTTACAGAATAGTGTCTGTGTAGGCATCTGGGCTCCACTTAGGTGCAGAGCAATGTTGTGTCCTTTCCCAGTTGTTTGTCATCCCAGATTTAGTGCACGGGCAGGGGTAGAGTGTTTGCCGGGCTTGAGTGAGGATTGTGGCTTATTGGTCACAGGGGCTTAAGTAACTGTGCTGCCACTTGGGATTTGAGCTGCCTCTGTGGTGCTGTTTGAGTATGTGCCAGTAATGGCTGCTGCTTCCCACCAAGACCATACTCAGGTCCCCTTTCAGCCTCTGTGTTTGCTAGATGAAGTCTTTTCCCAGGATCTGGGTATCCTTAGATCCCACACTGAACCCTGATGTGCAGTGAGTGAGACCAGGGTGTTCACCCAGTTCAGACTGGGGAGTGTGGAAAGGCAGCAGCCACTTGGGCAGATACTCTCCACTCTGTCTGTTGGTAGGTTAGTGCCTGAACACTCTTGGCAAGTGGAGGCTAGACTTCTCCAGCCCTTTCATCTGTTCCAGTAGTTCTCCCAGTACCCTGTATCCTAGTATCTCCTCTGTGTAGAACCCTAGATTTGGGATGCCCAGTCTGTGGCTTGACCTACTCACTCCCCGAAGTGAATAGGTCTACTCATACCTTCTTCCTTGTTCCTCTTAGATGCCTCCCAGGGGCACAGTCTAGAAACAGTGCTTTTTTTCCTCCCCATCCTACAAGTTATGTGGGAATCTTTCTTGCAGACATGGTTGTTATAGGAATTCTTCCAGTTCCCAATTAGTTGTCCATGAGAATTGTTCCACATGAACAATTGATGTATTCGTGGTGGGAGGTGAGCTCACATCCTCTTATTCCACCATCTCGATCCCCCTTTTGAGAAATCCTTTACTCTTGACCTTAACAAATTTAGTGAAACTCTATCCTAGGATAGAATTCACCCCCACTCCACTGCCAATCACATTTTATCTTGTTGGGGCCCTGCATATACTCCATTTACTCAGTATTAAAGTGAAGGGAGGGTAGAATGAACTGTCATCCTCAGAGGTTGGGACCACATAGGTCTTATTTCATAATTCTATTATGAACTGAGGTATCAGTGTGAAAAGAACTGAGTTTAAGAAAATCATAATAGATAGAAGCAAGAAAAGAGGACTGGCAGATGCCACCTCCACCCAGTGCAGGTACAGTGACTCCGGGAATTCTGCCTTATGGTGGGAGAATATTCATTCTCCATTCTCTCTGCTGAATTTTCTTTCCTTCCTTCCACAACCATGTATCTCTATCACTTACCATTTCAGAACATTCTGAGTAGCGTCTTATGTAATGAAATAGCATACTATAAAAACCAAGGCATCTCTGGCATAACGGCATTCTCAGATAACCTCGTATTTCCATATGGCTACTTTCAGGATGTTCTACTATCAAGCAACTACAAGATTAAATACCTACCATCCTATGTCCCCTTCTGAAGCACTAAAGTATAATCTAGATTTTATGGAAGGTGTTAGTAGAAGACTAGGAGGAAAGTAACCTGAACTCACAGTACCAAAATTCATTGTCTTTCTAAATCAACTTGCCTCCCAATATTCCTCCTCCAATCACATCCTCACTTCTCATCCTTTCTCCCTTGCAATCACTCTTTGCCGTGACACCCTACACAGCTCCACTCACCAAAGTTCCTTTGCATTATTCAAATATACTCCCTAATAGAACAAACCCAGACCACCTTATTGTTCCCCAATATTTCTGTGCCCCCCAGAGGCCTTCATTCATCTCAACATTGATTTTTAATGATTAGATCCAATATCATAATTTGCTTTATTTTTTTAAATTAAATTTTATTTTGCTTAACTTTACAATATTGTATTGCTTTTGCCATACATCAAGATAGCATGAGGGAATCTATTTTTTAAGACTGCTTCTCATTTATGATGATATTAAAAAAAAAAAAAAAGTGGTGATGCTTTCTGCATCTGTAAACTAAGAATGTAAAGTCTGGTACCTTTCAGTGGCTCCACAGATTTCACTAGCTAAACATTCTGTGTACCCAAGGCTGGAGTTTCCCCTGGAGGTAAATAGAATATACAAAATGACAGTTGATGATCCAGATTAAAACTCTAGATGGTTTTAACCCTTTGTGGTACATTTTGCAAAAATCACATGCCTTCTGTTTCCTAGATTTATATGAAAACATATTTCACAACACTGAGAGTTCTGGCTTCTTTTTTAAAACCAAAAAGGCAGTGGTACATATTCCATACACCAACAATCACCAGGGTTTGAGAAGGCATTGCCATATTTCTTGTGTGTGTCTGATCTCTCAACCTCACTCCTCTTTACTGTTTTACACCTGGTCCCTTTGATAGCTTACTGTGAACAGTGTCAGCTTCATGATCTCCAAAGAAGATTTAGCTTCAGAACCAGAGACCAGGCTTGGGCATTCAAGAGCCTTTTATAGCATACTTTTATGAAAAAGTATGAAAGGGACAGAGAAAGCTGACATAGACATCAGAAGGGAGACAGAGAGTGCCCCCCTCACTAGTGTTAGCAAGGGAGTTATATACTTTAATATTATTAAAATAAATCAAAAAAGGTCTCAAGGTTGTAAAGATCTTACTAGACCCACTCTCATAATTTACATTTTAAGATAACAGGATTAGACAGCAGGTTTTCAGGAAGGAGAAACTGTCCTCAGGCAGGATCAGATCAGATCAGAACAGATCAGTCGCTCAGTCATGTCCTATTCTTTGCGACACCATGAACCGCTGCACGCCAGGCCTCCCTGTCCATCACCAGCTCCCGGAGGTCACTCAGACTCAGACCCATCAAGTCAGTGATGCCATCCAGCCATCTCATCCTCTGTAGTCCCCTTCTCCTCCTGCCCCCAATCCCTTCCAGCATCAGAGTCTTCTCCAATGAGTCAACTCTTCGCATGAGGTGGCCAAAATACTGGAGTTTCAGCTTTAGCATGATTCCTTCCAAAGAAATTCCAGGATTGATCTCCTTCAGAATGGACTGGTTGGATATCCTTGCAGTCCAAGGGACTCTCAAGAGTCTTCTCCAACACCACAGTTCAAAAGCATCAATTCTTCAGTGCTCAGCCTTCTTCACAGTCCAACTCTCACATCCATACATGACCACAGGAAACACCATAGCCTTGACTAGGCGAACCTTTGTTGGTAAAGTAGTCTCTGCTTTTGAATATGCTATCTAGGTTGGTCATAACTTTCCTTCCAAGGAGTAAGCGTCTTTTAATCTCATGGCTGCAGTCACCATCTGCAGTGATTTTGAAGCCCAGAAAAATAAAGTCTGACACTGTTTCCACTGTTTCTCCATCTATTTCCCATGTAGTGATGGGACCAGATGCCATGATCTTCGTTTTCTGAATGTTGAGCTTTAAGCCAACCTTTTCACTCTCCACTTTCACTTTCATCAAGAGGCTTTTTAGCCCCTCTTCACCTTCTGCCATAAGGGTGATGTCATACGCATATGTGAGGTTATTGATATTTCTCCCAGAAATCTTGATTCCAACTTGTGTTTCTTCCAGCCCAGCATTTCTCATGATGTAGTCTGCATATAAGTTAAATAAACATGGTGACAATATACAGCCTTGACGTACTCCTTTTCTTATCTGGAACCACTCTGTTGTTCCATGACCAGTTCTAACTGTTGCTTCCTGACCTGCATACAGATTTCTCAAGAGGCAGGTCAGGTGGTCTGGTATTCCCATCTCTTTCAGAATTGTCCACAGTTTATTGTGATCTACACAGTCAAAGGCTTTGGCATAGTCAATAAAGCAGAAATAGATGTTTTTCTGGAATTCTCTTGCTTTTTCCATGATCCAGCGGATGTTGGCAATTTGATCTCTGGTTCCTCTGCCTTTTCTAAAACCAGCTTGAACATCAGGAAGTTCACGGTTCACATATTGCTGAAGCCTGGCTTGGAGAATTTTGAGCATTACTTTACTAGCGTGTGAGATGAGTGCAATTGTTCAGTAGTTCGAGCATTTTTTGGCATTGCCTTTCTTTGGGATTAGGATGAAAACTGACCTTTTCCAATCTTGTGGCCAGTGCTGAGTTTTCCAGATTTGCTGGCATATTGAGACCAGCACCTTCACAGCATCATCTTTCAGGATTTGGAATAGCTCCACTGGAATTCCATCACCTCCACTAGCTTTGATTGTAGTCATGCCCTCTAAGGCCCACTTGACTTCACATTCCAGGATGTCTGGCTCTAGGTCAGTGATCACACCATCATGATTATCTGGGTCGTGAATCCTTAGTACAGAGTTTAAACTGAGTTGTTTGTTGTGTAACAATCAGTTCAGGGTTCAGATCAGATCAGTCGCTCAGTCCTGTCCAACTCTTGGCGACCCCATGAATCGCAGCACTCCAGGCCTCCCTGTCCATCACCAGCTCTCGGAGGTCACTCAGACTCACATCCATCGAGTCAGTGATGCCATCCAGCCATCTCATCCTCTGTCGTCCCCTTCTCCTCCTTCCCCGAATCTCTCCCAGCATCAGAGTCTTCTCCAATGAGTTAACTCTTCTCATGAGGTGGCCAAAATACTGGAGTTTCAGCTTTAGCATCATTCCTTCCAAAGAAATCCCAGGGCTGATCTCCAGAAAAGACTGGTTGGATCTCCTTGCAGTCCAAGGGACTCTCAAGAGTCTTCTCCAACACCACAGTTCAAAAGCATCAATTCTTCAGTGCTCAGCCTTCTTCACAGTCCAGCTCTCACATCCATACATGACCACAGGAAAGACCATAGCCTTGACTAGGCGAACCTTTGTTGGCAAAGTAATGTCTCTGCTTTTGAGTACGCTATCTAGGTTGGTGATAACTTTCCTTCCAAGGAGTAAGCGTCTTTTAATTTCATGGCTGCAGTCACCATCTGCAGTGATTTTGGAGCCCAGAAAAAGAAAGTCTGACACTGCTTCCACTGTTTCCCCATTTATTTCCCATGTAGTGATGGGACCAGATGCCATGATCTTCGTTTTCTGAATGTTGAGCTTTAAGCCAACCTTTTCACTCTCCACTTCTACTTTCATCAAGAGGCTTTTTAGTTCCTCTTCACTTTCTGCCATAAGGGTCATGTCATCTGCATATCTGAGGTTATTGATATTTCTCCCAGCAATCTTGATCCCAGCTTTTGTTTCTTCCAGTCCAGCGTTTCTCATGATGTACTCTGCATATAAGTTAAATAAACAGGGTGACAGTATACAGCCTTGACGTACTCCTTTTCTTATCTGGAACCAGTCTGTTGTTCCATGACCAGTTCTAACTGTTGCTTCCTGACCTGCATACAGATTTCTCAAGAGGCAGATCAGGTGGTCTGGTATTCCCATCTCTTTCAGAATTGTCCACAGTTTATTGTGATCTACACAGTCAAAGGCTTTGGCATAGTCAATAAAGCAGAAATAGATGTTTTTCTGGAACTCTCTTGCTTTTTCCATGATCCAGTGGATGTTGACAATTTGATCTCTGGTTCCTCTGCCTTTTCTAAAACCAGCTTGAACATCAGGAAGTTCACGGTTCACATATTGCTGAAGCCTGGCTTGGAGAATTTTGAGCATTACTTTACTAGCGTGTGAGATGAGTGCAATTGTTCAGTAGTTTGAGCATTCTTTGGCATTGCCTTTCTTTGGGATTGGGATGAAAACTGACCTTTTCCAATCTTGTGGCCAGTGCTGAGTTTTCCAGATTTGCTGGCATATTGAGTGCAGCACTTTCACAACATCATCTTTCAGGATGTGGAATAGCTCAACTGGAATTCCATCACCTCCACTAGCTTTGTTCCTAGTGATGCTTTCTAAGGCCCACTTGACTTCACATTCCAGGATGTCTGGCTCTAGGTCAGTGATCACACCATCATGATTATCTGGGTTGTGAAGCTCTTTTTTGTACAGTTCTGTGTATTCTTGCCACCTCTTCTTAATATCTTCTGCTTCTGTTAGGTCCATACCATTTCTGTCCTTTATCGAGCCCATCTTTGCATGAAATGTTCCTTTGGTATCTCTGATTTTCTTAAAGAGATCCCTAGTCTTTCCCATTCTGTTGTTTTCCTCTATTTCTTTGCATTGATCACTGAAGAAGGCTTTCTTATCTCTTCTTGCTATTCTTTGGAACTCTGCATTCAGATATTTATATCTTTCCTTTTCTCCTTTGCTTTTTGCTTCTCTTCTTTTCACAGCTATTTGTAAGGCCTCCCCAGACAGCCATTTTGCTTTTTTGCATTTCTTTTCCATGGAGATGGTCTTGATCCCTGTCTCCTGTACAATGTCACGAACCTCATTCCATAGTTCATCAGGCACTCTATCTATCAGATCTAGGCCCTTAAATCTATTTCTCACTTCCACTGTATAATCATAAGGGATTTGATTTAGGTCATACCTGAATGGTCTAGTGGTTTTCCCTACTTTCTTCAATTTAAGTCTGAATCTGGCAATAAGGAGTTCATGGTCTGAGCCACAGTCAGCTCCTGGTCTTGTTTTTGCTGATTGTGTAGAACTTCTCCATCTTTGGCTGCAAAGAATATAATCGATCTGATTTCGGTGTTGACCATCTAGTGATGTCCTTCTATAGAGTCTTCTCTTGTGTTGTTGGAAGAGGGTATTTGCTATGACCAGTGCATTTTCTTGGCAAAACTCTGTTAGTCTTTGCCCTGCTTCATTCCGTATTCCAAGGCCAAATTTGCCTGTTACTCCAGGTGTTTCTTGACTTCCTACTTTTGCATTCCAGTCCCCTATAATGAAAAGGACATCTTTTTTGAGTGTTAGTTCTAAAAGGTCTTACACGTCTTCATACAACCGTTCAACTTCAGCTTCTTCAGCGTTACTGGTTGGGGCATAGACTTGGATTACTGTGACACTGAATGGTTTGCCTTGGAAATGAATAGAGATCATTCTGTCGTTTTTGAGATTGCATCCAAGTACTGCATTTCAGACTCTTTTGTTGACCATGATGGCCACTCCATTTCTTCTGAGGGATTCCTACCCGCAGTAGTAGATATAATGGTCCTCTGATTTAAATTCACCCATTCCAGTCCATTTTAGTTCACTAATTCTTAGAACATTGACATTCACTCTTGCCCTCTCTTGTTTGACCACTTCCAATTTGCCTTGATTCATGGACCTGACATTCCAGGTTCCTATGCAATATTGCTCTTTACCACATCAGACTTTGCTTCTATCACCAGACACATCCACAGCTGGGTATTCTTTTTGCTTTGGCTCCATCCCTTCATTCTTTCTGGAGTTATTTCTCCACTGATCTCCAGTAGCATATTGGGCCCCTGCTGACCTGTGGAGTTTCTCTTTCAGTATCCTATCATTTTGCCTTTTCATGCTGTTCTTGGGGTTCTCAAGGCAAGAATACTGAAGTGGTTTGCCATTCCCTTCTCCAGCGAACCACACCCTGTCAGATCTCTCCACCATGACCCGCCCATCTTGGGTTGCCCAACGGGCATGGCTTAGTTTCATTGAGTTAGACAAGGCTGTGGTCCTAGTGTGATTAGATTGACTTGTTTTCTATGAGTATGGTTTCAGCATGTCTGCCCTCTTATGCCCTCTTGCAACACCTACCATCTTACTTGGGTTTCTCTTACGTTTGTCGTGGGGTATCTCTTCACAGCTGCTCCAGCAAAGTGCAGCCGCTGCGCCTTACCTTGGAGGAGGGGTATCTCCTCACCGCCGCCCCTCCTGACCTTCAATGTGAGATAGCTCCTCTAGGTCCTCCTGCGCTCGTGCCAGTTTAGGGCTAAAAGAAAAAAATATTTTATGTGACTAAGACTAAGGAATGTAAAGGAAAAAAAGACGTTTGTCCCTTCCCTTTCCTTGAGAATTCCAGACCCCTATCTCCTCCTTGAGAGCCCCAGACCCCTTTTCTTATCAACCTGCCTAGGAATTGACTGTCTCACCTTTCACTTGCTTTCATTGTTGGACTTGCTCCTACAGCCTTTTATATTTACAACCCTGGCTTAGAAATAGAGGTTAATATCAGATTAGCAAAAAACATTAGCAGGGATCTCTGCTCAATGTTATGTGACAGCCTGGATGGGAGGAGAGTTTGGGGGAGAATGGATACATGTATATATATGGTTGAGTCACTCTGCTGCATGCCTAAAACTATTAATAGCACAACTTTGTTAATCAGCTATATTCCAATATAAAATAAAAAGTTAAAAAAAAATTAGAGAACCACTTACCATTAGATTGCTGACAAAGATTCATCTAGTCGAAGCTATGGTTTTTCTGGTAGTAATGTATGGATGTGAGAGTTGATCTATAAAGAAAGCTGAGTGCTGAAGAATTGATGCTTTTGAACTGTGGTGTTGGAGAAAACTCTTGAGAGTCTCTTGGACTGCAAGGAGATCCAACCAGTCCATCCTAAAGGAAATCAGTCCTGAATATTAATTGGAAGGACTGATGTTGAAGCTGAAACCAATATTTTGGCCACCTGATGCAAAGAACTGAATCATTGGAGAAGACCCCGATGCTGGGAAAGATTGAAGGCAGGAGGAGAAGGGGACAACAGAGGATGAGATGGTTGGAAGGCATCACCAACTCAATGGATATGAGTTTGAGCAAGCTCCAGGAGTTGGTGATGGACAGGGAAGCCTGGCATGCTGCAGTCCATGGGGTCAAAATGGTTAGACACGACTGAGCGACTGAACGAAACTACCATTAGATTATGAAAACTCCATAAAGGGGTATTTATGAGGGAATGCCATATAGTAGGTTGTCTAGTCTTATGTTAGTCAATCAATCCTGTTTTACTCTTTGATATCCGATAGACTGTAGTCTGCCAAGCTCCTCTGTCCATAGAATTCCCCAGGCAAGAATACTGGGTATTCATTCCCTTCTCCAGGGGCTCTTCCCAACCTAGACATCAAACTCGGTCTCCTGCATTGCAATACAGTGGTACAAAAGTAATTTCAGTTTCAGACCCTGAATTTTAAATCATTATAACTAGACTCAAGCATATCTTTACTAATTAAAACAGGAGCCATTACAATCAACACATTTTGTCAACAAGAAATAAATTTGTTTATTCCTATAACATAAAAATGCTTTCCTCCAGATTCCACAATCTCTTGGAAAGCATTTTCTGCTTCCTGCTGGTGGTGGAAGTGTTTTCCCAATGCTTGAAGTGGTAGTCAGTTGGCTAGAGGTCAGGTGAACATGGTGGAAGAGGTAAAACTTCATAGCCCAAATTTGTTCAACTTTTGAAGCACTGGTTGTGAGACGTATGGTTGGGCATTGTCACCAAAGAGTTGCGCCCATTCTGTTGACCAGTGCTGGCTGCAGATATTGCAGTTTTCAGGGCATTTCATTGATTTGCTGAGTATACTTCTCAGATGTAATGGTTTTGCTGGGATTCAGAAAGCTGTAGTGATCAGACGGACAGCAGACCACCAAACAGTGCCCATGACCCTTTTTAGGTGCAAGTTTGGCTTTGGGAAGTGTTTTGGAGTTTCTTCTTGGTCCAAGCACTGAGCTGGTAGTCACCAGTTGTCATATAAAATCCACTTCTTACTGCACATCACAATCTGATCAAGAAATGGTTCATTGTTGTTGCATAGAATAAGAGATGACCCTTCAAAATGAAGGACTTCCCTGGTGGCTCAGACAGTAAAGTGTCTGCCTACAATGTGGGAGACCCAGGTTCGATGCCTGGGTTGGGAAGATCCTCTGGAGAAGGAAATGTCAACCCACTCCAGTACTTTTGCCTGGAAAATCCCATGGATGGAGGAGCCTGATAGGCTACAGTCCATGGGGTTGCAAAGAGTCAGACATGACTGAGCAACTAAACTTTTCTTCAATTTTTGGTCAGCTCGTGAGGCACCCACTTATCAAGATTTTTACCTTTCCAGTTTGCTTCAAATCCCAAATTACCATACAATGGTAAACCTTGAGTTCTTTGGCAACTTCTCGGGTAGTTGTAAGAGGTTCAGATTTGATGATTGCTCTCAACTGCTAAGTGTCAAATTCTGATGGCTGCCACTATGCTCCTCACCTTCAAGAATCTTGTCTCCTTTGCAAAACTTCTTGAATCACCACTGCACTGTATGGTTATAACCATTCCTGGGCCAAATGCATTGTTGATGTTGTGAATTGTCTCCACAGATTTACAACCTATTTTGAACTTAAGAAAATTACTCAGATTTGCATTTTGTTTAACATCATTTCCAGAGTCTAAAAAATATATATAAAATAAACAAGTAATAAGTCATTAGCAAAAAGCGTAAAGCTTGCACATTAAAATGATGTGTAACATAATCACATTTATTTAAGAATGTATTCCAATATCAAATGGCAAATTTCAGCAATGTAAACTGCAATTACTTTTGCACCAAACTAATATTTACACAGAAATAGACACGTGTTCCCAAGAAAATTTAAGGCAAATGATACATGGTGTATAAAAATATGTTAATATATTTTAAAGCAATGGTACATTTTCATGTTAAATTGAATGTTATTTTACTTTAAATAAAAACATTATACAAAATAATAAATGACTCACAAATTTAAAATTTGTTTGGGTAAAACATTAATGAACTCCATAAAATGTAAAGTAATACACAGGACTCTGAGTATTTTAAAAGTTTTATTTAACCAAAGATACACTTATTTTTCCTCAAGTTCAAAGTATTTCTACTAATATACATTTTTAATCAAAAAGGATTATTTAGAGGGTTGCTGCTGCTGCTGCTGCTGTCGCTTCAGTCATGTCTGACGGCAGCCCACCAGGCTCCCCGCCCCTGGGTTCTTCAGGCAAGAACACTGGAGTGGGTTGCCATTTCCTTCTCCAATGCATCAAAGTGAAAAGTGACAGTGAAGTCACTCAGTTGTGTCCGACTCTTCGCGACCCCATGGACTGCAGCCTACCAGGCTCCTCCGTCCATGGGAGTTTCCAGGCAGGAGTACTGGAGTGGGTTGCCATTGCCTTCTCCGATTTAGAGGGTTACAATATAAACACTAAATTATTAGGCCTACAGATCTCTGTTGCTGCATTTCATGGATGTTCTCATAATAAAATGCTTTAAAAGATAAATTAATTGTATGCTTCCCCTTCAAGAGATAGACATGTGTGCATTGCTATAGCAACTACATACAATCCCAAATTTCTTATTATAGAAAAAAAATCAACAATGACTTAGGTTATTTAAGATAATATATGGCTATTTATTTAGTCAATATTATTATAAAAACTGCTTTACTATAAAAGATCAAAGGCAAATACCTTTTTAAAAAATGAGTATGCAAGAAGTGAAGAAAGTGCTAGTAAAATCAGCTAGACTGCCCTCTTCAGTGGCTTCAACATGTGTCTAGACTAATTATCTGTAAAATATAACCCACTCTGGCCAGTCATGCCTGCTGTAATTGTGCATGTTATGCTCCTAAAAAAATAACACTAACCTTTGCAATTTCCTTTAAAATTAAAACAGCAGTTAACTTTCTTTCAGTTCAACTAAAGGTTTATGTCCTGGATTTTTCAGAACTGGTTCTGAATACTAAAATGTAAATCAATGATGGCTTTTTCCAAGAAAAACTGTCCAGTGAAATGTTATTTATCATTTGGGATTTATCTAAACAAGTGCCTCATCCACATTACAACCAGAAGCACATGTGACTCTGTGGCTTTCTGTTTTGCCTCTTTAATTTTTGTTTCACGGATTCAAATGCTTTGTTTTACAACTGAGCAAACAGAGTATTAGGGGTAGATAGAAGGAAGAAGCAGGAAGCACAAATCTAGGTCTAGGCAATAACAACATTCTCCTCTCTTCAAATTAATTTTTGTCTATTCAGTTCTAATAGCTTCTGATTATGTAGGCTGAGATCTCACTGTCTCACATAGGGCTGTATTGGTTTTGAAAGAAAATCGTGTGATTGAAAAACGCTTTCCATTTTGTATTCCACCCTGACTCACTTTATTATCCAGAATATGAAGCAGTCTTTTTCATAGGAAAACAAAAAACTCAGTCCAAATACTGCTTCTAATACCCTCATCTCCTTTTTCCCTTCGAGCACGGAATCAACAAAGAAATAAAATTATTTGGCTTTTTGTTTGTTTGTTTGTAGCCAAAGGACTGAAATAAAAATGAAGCTGCATGATATTTGCTCACCAAAAGAGTTGGTTTTATATTTCACATTGAAAATTGGTCTCATGTTTTAGATATAAAAAGAATGTGCTATATTTTATCTCAGTTCTCTTGTTCCACTCACTGAACAATGACATCAAAAGTTTGCCTCAATGTGTCAAAAAATTACTTTTATTTTAGTTTAAAACTAATAAATTGTAAGACATAATGTTTCATAATTCTCTGAATTTTGAGATCTGAAAAAGCCATGACTATTTGTATTATTTTTTTCATGTAGCTGAGGTAAGATACTGAAGGAAATCAGAATGTGTCACCCCAAAATATGCTACTTTGGTACATTGATTATTTTGAATTAAAGGCACTTATGAAACAGCAGGTTCAGGAAGTTCACTCTGACCCTCATTTTTCTTCCTAAAATCAATCAGGAAATAATATTCCCATGTGAAATGCACACTCCCTGCATCAGGAGAAAAGGAGACATTCTTAGTAGCCCAGAGGGAACACCAGAGGAAACAGCAGACACATGTTACTCCGTTAGTTTCTTCTCATATTTTTATCCAAAGGTTGCCACCCTTGGAAGCCTAAAACTGCTTTCATTTATCTTATCATTTTTTTTTTTTTTTTTTACAAATTGTTTTTTGTTGAAGTTTCTATATAAACTGCAATTATAAGTGTCATTTTGAGTTAATCTCGATTTCAGTTTCTCTCATGGGATGTGTGCCTCTGGGATTAATGACTTTCTTGTTTGTTTTTGCTGTTGTTGTTAATTTTTCTTTTTGTTACAGGAACCTCAGAATGGTAGGAGGAAAATTTCTTTTTCTCCCCTAATGTATTGAAATAGTTCTGTTGGATCCTATTTTAGCCAATTTGTTAGATAATCCCATTCATTCTGATGCATCTGGATTCCCTTTAAATAGAAACATTGTTAGAGATGGAAGAGGCTGACCTAAATACTCCTATAGTGATTGAAGAAACTGACTAATTCCAAACATATTGCAGTTTCTCCATTCAACTCCATTCTCTTTGTGATCCTTTCAATTTCCACCCTGCTCCAACCCCCCAATCTCCTATTTATTCATCATCTGTTCTCTCATTGAATAAAATATTCTCATCAAATAAAGAAATTCAAAATAATTCTTAGCAACCAATCTGAACACATTTCAATGGCTTCTGCCACATGAAATATAGTCCCACAGCTGAGAAACTCCACAATAACCACATTTAATTTGGAAATTAGGTAGGAATGGACAAATAATGTGTTCACATCTCCATACTGGATTTTTCACTTTATTGAATATGTCCTCACACGGTCAGTCAAGCAGTGTTAGCTGGACCTTTGTCTCATATACAAGCCTGATCCACTAAGGGAGGCTACTAATGAATGCTATGCTATGCTATGCTATGCTATGCTATGCTAAGTCACTTCAGTCGTGTCCGAATAATGAATAGTAATACTCAAAACAGCAACATCCTTTCATCCTTTTTCACAATGTTCAAGCCATTTCTTTAAATATAGTTAGTATCTCCCTGTTTTCCAATAGATATTGAATGTTTCAGTTCACTCAGTTGTGTCCGACTCTTTGTGACCCCATGGACTGCAGCACACCAGGCCTCCGTGCCCATCACCGACTCCCAGAGAATCTCAATCTCATCTCCATTGAGTTCGTGATGCCATCCAACCATCTCATCCTTTGTCATCCCCTTCTCCTCCCACTTTCAACTTTCCCAGCATCAGGGTCTTTTCTAATGGGTCAGCTCTTCGCATCAGGTGGCCAAAGTATTGGAGTTTCAGCATCAGTCCTTCCAGTGAACATTCAGGACTGATTTCCTTTAGGATGAACTGGTTTGGTCTTCTTGCAGTCCAAGGGACTCTTAAGAGTCTTCTGCAATACCACAGTTCAAAACAAGTGTGTAATTGATTTTGTAGGCAGCAAATATTACTGAGTGCATGACTGTTTTAATGTCATACCTTCTTGTACCTATTTTACCAAGGGCTGACAAAAGCACTGAGTAGTAGAGAATATGATCATGTTTGTTAACAAGGTAACCTAATGTCAGATTTTGGTTAGCATATCATTTTTCAGGTCGTAATATTCTTTCTCTGAATGGTTGGTTGATTTGCTATAGGTGTAACTATTTTGATACAAAGCTCACCCTTGATCTAGCAGATTTTCCCCTTGAAAGACTAGAATTCCTACCTTTCACTTGAAGACTATGATTTTTAAAAAGGGGCAAATATTTACATTTGTTCAGTTAACCTGTTTTAGATAGAGCTATATGGATTTCCAAAGCCTTCAAGAGTTGAAAAATTGTATTACTCTGTGCCCCAAATCTATGAGCTGACTTCATGTAGAGCCATATGAATCATATTAAGTATATTTTTGCTTGAATTTTTAAAATTGTTATTGTGTGTTTCAAAAATTCCATGCTGTGTTTCATTCAACTGTACATCCTCAAGTTAGATATGGTCACGCCCAAAGCAATCGCCTTGCATTACTATTTGTCTGAAACTATTAACATGGTCATCATCTTCCTGGTTTTGGGTGGATTGGAGAAAAGCATGCCCAAAGAATCTGGGACACATATCCATTTTTTCAGGGTAAAGCAAAAACAGAAAATGAAATATTTACTTTATTTTTGGTCAGAGAAAACGCTAGTTTTTATTTCACTTCTGTATCAAAGTTTCAGAAATTCATTTTTCAGTGTTAAATATTTTTATTCTAATTAATGAAAAATAAATTACAATAAAATGTGTATATGAGATAGCTATTCATCTAAATTACAAAGATTT
Organism: Tragelaphus eurycerus; assembly: GCA_935064755.1. Classification (NCBI taxonomy): domain Eukaryota; kingdom Metazoa; phylum Chordata; class Mammalia; order Artiodactyla; family Bovidae; genus Tragelaphus; species Tragelaphus eurycerus. Next base: position 42,982,167 of record CAKXYN010000001.1, read on the forward strand.
TTTAAACTGTTTTCATTTATGATCTTCAATTAGTAAATAGGACCTGATTTGATAGTATTCATTTATAATTCCTGAATGATATTTGATACACAATTGCTTCACTGATTCATATACAGGAAAAAATGTCTTCCACTGAGAAAAATTTTATTAAGATTTTTTTACAGAAATATATTTCCTAAAATCTTTGTGCCTAATCAGAAAGTTCAAGCCACATCTCTCATTCATCACCTCTCCCTTCCCCTCCCCTCTCTCTTGCTCATGTACTCCTATTACTTCACCGTAGTCTTTAGAAAAGCTATAATGTGAAACACTGTTCCTTATTGAGGGAGCACAAATAATCTATGGTTTTAAATACAGTGGTGGTCTTATGACTATATCTTTATAACAAGAAGTTGATTAAATCAAGTACTGTGACAGACTGACCTTCTCTTTCAATCTGCAACCCAACGTTATTAAGAAGGTTTTTTCCTAATAATTATTGCAAATGGAGTCACTTGTAGTAGTTAATTAACAGGTGTGTAAAAGGCTGTGTGATGTTAAAAAAAAATACTAAACTGAATTTTAAATCTTCAAATACTAATGTCAGATTTCTGATAAATAGGATTAAAATCGGTTCAATCTAAAGTCATCTAAGGGAGAAGGCAATGGCACCCCACTCCAATACTCTTTCTTGCCTGGAAAATCCCATAGATGGAGGAGCCTGGTAGACTGCAGTCCATGGGGTCACTAAGAGTCGGACAGGACTGAGCAACTTCACTTTCACTTCTCCCTTTCATGCACTGGAGAAGGAAATGGCAACCCACTCCAGCGTTCTTGCCTGGAGAATCCCAGGGACGGGGGAGCCTGGTGGGCTGCCGTCTATGGGGTTGCACAGAGTCGAACATGACAGAAGTGACTTAGCAGCTTAGCAAAGTCATCTAGATTACTAAGACTGATAACAGATGTATGGATATTTGAAAATAATACACTCTGAAGTTTAAAAACAGAAGTGATTTGCTTACTTTTTTTTTTTGAGAAATTACTATTATAGAGGGTGTGTTTAAATTCAACTCTTTTTCCCATGCCTAATTTTTCTTTTTTTTAACATCAATAACTCACAAATTAATTTACTTATTTCAAACTTTGTATTTATAAAAGAAACCCTTGATTTTATGCAGTAATTCTTCTCTTTATTGTACTTTTATCATGGCTAATTTTTTGCATCAATTGGTTTGAACATTTTCATTAACATTCAGTGTTTCAAAAGATTACAATGGAAAAAAAAAAGTCTTTAAATGGTAACAATATGGACAGATAAGAAAACCTGCAGACAGTTATCCAAATATACCACTTTGCAGCTGTACAATGACAATGTAATCTTCTGACAAAAAGTTCGGTATTTTTATAGAAACAATGTGGTGATCACCTTCTTTATAGAAGATCTTATAAGACACTTTGCTGCACATAGACAGTTACATAAAACATTGACCTCAAGTGTAACTTAAACACACCTAACTAGCAGCTGGTTGTTTTTCCTTAAAGGAAAACAAGATAACGACAGGAAATCTAAAACTTTCAAAAGTAAGTATTAACACATTAACTGCATTTTTTCATCCTTCATAAAATTTTATCCATTGAAAACTGAACATTTACTTTTGAAAACATTTATTTTAAGGAATTCAAAGACTTAATGGAAGTTTATCTAGGAATAGTCCAATTCATAGGGTAAGAAAAAATACCACAGAATGCATGTGATTACTATTTCTGAGGCAGATAAATGTCTACAATTTCAGAATATTAACAATCCCTGAACTTGAACCTCAGGTAATTCCAGAAAGGATAAGTGTGTAGTGTTGGGAGTGTATCTTCCTTAGACCCTTTTGAGTAGACCTCCGTTTCTCAGCCTTATCCCTGCTAATATTTGGAACCTTCCTGGGCACTATAGGATGTTTAGTAGCATCCCTGCCATCTGTCCAGTGGCACCTGCCATCCATATGTGTGACAACCAGCAGTGTCTCCAGATATTGTCAATGTCCTCTGGTAGAGAAGGACAAATCTGCCCCAGTTGAGAACCACTGAGCTAAAAGGGGGAAAAGTAACAGCCATTAAAAAATAAAACATAAAAACCTAGAAATTTTCATGATAATATTGCCTGAGTTTAGGTTCTTTTCAAAGGCAACTCTGATATAAGGATTTGATAACACGCAAATCCTTCCCCATGTTTTGGGGAAGTAGTCCCAGAAAGTACCAAAAGAGGAAGAAAGAAAGTGAGACAGTGAAGGTAAGAAGGAGTAGAGGTTAATGAACAGATTACTGCTGTATGCCACTGGGGCTTAATCCTGCCAGAACCCCTGAGACATGGGGAAGAACAGGCCTCAGTTTTGTTCCCTTGAAAGTGAGGGACATGAGGGTTAGAGTCACCAACTTCCCTACCTAGTTGCTTAAAACCACTCCTGAGGTTGTTGATTCTCTGGCATTTAATGCCTGCCTTGTGGGAGAAGTTGGGCATTACATGTGGCCAAAGAAAGCCCCCAGGGAGAATGACAGGTGTTTATAGCAGGAAGCTTTTGGTATTTATAGCGTTGGTTCTCAAAGTATGGTCCCTGCACCACGAATATCATAATTATCTGAGAACTTATTGTGTGAATGTGTGTTAAGTTGCTTCAGCCGTGTTTGACTCTTGGCTGTAGCCTACTAGGCTCCTCTGTCCATGGGATTCTCTATGCAAGTGGGTCGCCATGTCCTCCTCCATGGATCTTCCTGACTTAGGGATGGAATTGCATCTCGTACATCTCCTGCATTGGCAAGTGGGTTCTTTACCACTAGCACCACCTGGCATGCAGATTCTCAAGCAGCACCCAAGACCTAGAGCAAGAATGCTAGGGTTGTGGTCCAGCATTTTGTATTTTACCAAGTACTCCAGATAATTCCAATACCACTCAATGTGTTAGACCCTGGTCTAGGGATAAGTTCTCAACCAAGGGAAATTTTATTCACCAGGGGTCATTTGTCAATGTCTGCAGACACTGCTGGTTGTCATAACTTGGAGAGGGAGGGTAGTACTAACTAAGGGATAAGGTCTGGAATTCTGTGAAACACTCTACAATGAAGAAGACAGCTCCACAATAAAGATTAAATTGCATAAAATGTCAAATAGCTCCAAGGCTTTGAAAACTTGGTTTAGGTGAACTAGGAATGATGAAAAAATAAGGGCAGGGCATCAACAGTAGCTCCCATATTATGAGCATCGCTTTTTTGTGTGTTTGTCTAATTCTCTTCCAAGTGCTGTTGTATTTTCAACACTGCCAACATCAGAAACAACAAGTTAATCCATCCAGATTACATGCATATACTGTTGTTTGCTTTATGTCTTTTCACTCTGATAAGACAGTTGCACTCAGTAAGCTTCCTTTTCACTTCTCTTAGACTACTCTCCTTGGAATGTCCTTTTCTTTTAAGGGAGACAACATGCTCTTGCAGAAATCCCTTATCTTTCTTTGCTGTATATAGCTAAAATTGCTGTCACCATCCTGGTGCCTCCTGTCATGTTTTATCTAGTGATTTCTAACCTAAGGGCTCCCTTCAGGAACACAAGTCCCATTCCCTGTGAGCAGAATGCTGTCTAATCATCAGTCCTCAGTTTCCAGCTCTTCTAAAAACCTCAGAAAAGGTATAAACATTAACACTTCCTCTCTGATTTTAGTTCCTCATTTTCAGGCAAATGAAGCTGCTACTGAGATACTCTGATATCGTCCAACTTTATAACAAGTCACCTTAAATACAATCATAGTTTCTAATGTCCCTTGGAAGTTACTTCAGGGTAGCATGTTTGTTTAGAATGCATGGATTCCCACATGGTAATGTAGCGTCCTCACTGTTGCTGTAAATACCAGTAGTCAACATTCATTCTGTTTCAAGCAGGGCGTATTAAGTATGTTACAAACTGTAGTAGACAGATTTTTAGCCCCTACAACTTTGCCCCTGGTGTTACGTCCGTGAATGTATACATGGCACGGTATAGTTGGGAGATGTGATGAACGCTACTAATCAGTTGACCTTAAAACAGCTATGGTAGCCTGAATTATCCAGAGAACACCAATATAATCACATGAGCATTAACTAATAGAACTGAAAGAGGAAGTCAGGGAGAGTCTACAGAAGGGAAGTCAGAGAGATGTTAAGCACAGGAAAGGTTCCATGTGCTGCTTCTAGCTTTTAAGATAAATGGGGCACAGTCCAGGGAATGAAGGTGTCGTTGCTCCTGTTAAAAAATTCATTTCACTTAGTACAAGATAACAGTATTGGTACAATAGTAGGTTTTATGGATATGGGTCTTCTTTCATTCTTTCTCTAGATTCTTTCACATAGAACACTAGATTAATTCTTTTGAAGCAACTGATTCTCTCAAGTCAACATTAAAGACCTCCCCACAAAGATACTTTAAAAAGTGAAGCATTTGCCCTGATGTTATGCAATGTTGAAGGATCTTTTTCTTCATTTCTCAGGTTCTTATTTAAATTGTCAATTTGCACAGTGGATATCCTAAGGCCTTTTGTATAAATACAAGTGTACTTAATTCAGCAGGAGAAATGTGAGAGTGAACACATTAAGTGCTACACGTTTTTATTTCACATGTAATGCCTAGAGAAAAGAAAAGGCTACCAAAAGAGGTTGAAAAATGAAGATGAATAAAGAAAATATGTTCAAGACAGAATAAGAGTCTGGGACCAGCTGTTGCTGAACAGACATTTATTGTTTCCATCCATCTGAGGTTTTGTAGAAAACAGAAAGACACCAAACAGGAAGTGCATATCTGATAATTAAATATGCAAAGCTTCTGACTCCTGAGGATAATTCTTTCCCAGGGAAACACTTGAACCTATTTAAGTAACATAAATAACTCAAAGCTTATATTGGGATAAAAGGAACTGAGCTCAGATCTCTACGCAAGCAGACCAAGAAATAAACTCCATGTTATTTTGGCAAGGACACCACTAGGAACCACAGGACTTTTCTAGTTTGTCTTAAGCTTGAGGGTTTGAATTATTTTGCTGGTAAGTTGAGTGGTTTGGAGATCTGACCCTTTTTAAGAGTCTATCCTGCCACCTCCTTGACCTACGCCACCTTCATCTCCCACCTGGATCACTTCAGAGCCTGCACATATACCTCCTCCTTCCACACTTGACTCTGTAAACTGGCTGCAACATACTAGCCAAACAATCCATTTAAAATGAAAGCATATTGGGCCATTCCTCTCACCCACTGGATCCCCATTTCATTGAAAAGCAATGTCTAGGTCTTCAAACACACCAGTCTGCCCCACCTCCTACACCCGTTGCCTCCTTGACCTCAGTCCTTACTGTTCTCTCTTCAGTCTCACTCTACTCCAGACCCCTCCATCTCTTAGTTGTTCTTCAAACAAGTCAGGGAAGCTTCTACTTAAGATTTTCTTACTTCCTGTGCAACTCTTCCTCTACCTGCCTGATTCTTTGTTCAAATGTTCAAATTCCTTAAAGAACCTGACCTCACACTCACACTGACAAACACAACCTACCATATTACACCTGATTCCTCTTATGCTGCTTTAGTTCTTATTTTGCCTCATACTATTCATCAACTTCTACCATACCATATAATTCACTTAGATTTTTTGTTAGTTGTCTCATTTCTTCCTCTAAAGTTGAAAGTCTAAGAGAAGAAGGTCTTTGCAAATACATAGAACAGTGCTCTCCAATATAAATACGGGAGCCACATATGTAATTTAAAGTTTTCTGGAAGCTTCATTGAAAAAGTAGAAGGGAACAGGTAAACTAAATGTAAAATATATTTATTATGTGTAAAAACATAATGTAGCTCTCAAATATGATTTCCACATGTGGCACTGGCCACATTTCAAGTGCTCAACAGCTGCACATGGCTATTGACAAGGGAACTGGATAGTCCGAATTGGGAACAATCCTGACACATACTTACTTCTGAATATGTTGATTCAATCTGTTGGGGTGTGGGGGGCGGGGGGAATGAATATATGAGATTCTGAGTGTCCTGTGTGAAGTTATCTGTACTGTGACAATTGACCCCTGTTCTGTCCTTGTCTTGGTCCACCTCTCAGAATGACAGACTCTGTACTCTCTTCTGTAGTCCATCACTGGTCACACTGTGCTTGTAAGTTACTGCAAGAGGTTTCCCTTCTAAGTCCCCCCAAATTACTAAATTTTCTAACTTTATTTTCCAAGATATATCAGCAACAGTTGCTCCATCTGTGCCCTACCCATATTCTTGACCCTTAGTACCTATAAGAACCTATTTTCTCCTAACTGTAAAATCCTACATTTCTTTCCCTGAGGATACTTTCTTTCCACTGGAGGGCATCTTGCTACAATAAACCATATGCTGAAAGTGTTGCAAATCTGATCCCCCACTGAAAGCATCTTCAACCAATGACTCATGAGAGGTGGTGTACATACTTAAGAGTATTTGTGGATAAATCCTTGCCCACTTGGAGGTATAACTTTAGCTGTGTGTTTCATCCTGTCTCAGAATTTCTACAGAAGTGTCAAGTTCCAATTACTCATGTGATAAATGATTTGAAATGCAACCTTTATTGGTTGTCTTTCCTTCCCTTTTATACTTCTCCACTCTTTCAGCAGTTTCTAAAATCATCTCCCAGGAGTTCAAATCCTTGTCTTGCATTCAAATCTTTGTCTTACAATCTGCTATGAAGGAATCCTATCTAAGATATATCCTCTGAAAAAGGATTCCATGAAACAGTGATACAAATGAAAATTATTCTAGTGCCTTAGAAATAAACATTGAATTCAAGGAATAAACTTAAGAATGGGGTAAAATCTATGTTTGATACACTGATCATGTCTTCTGATTAAGAATAGCAAGTACAAGTGGGAGAACAAGATGGCGGAGGAGTAGGTGGACATGGAGTACATCTCTCTCCATGGATACGTCAGGAATACACCTTGAGACACAGAAGTGCATGCAGAACACCAGACTGAGCGTGGACAGGAGGACCTGACTAATGGAAAATAATATATAGAACCATGCAAAACTTGGAAGGACGAAGGAACTAGAGGGAAAAACAGGAGTATTAGTAGGACTGGACCTACCCTTGGCAGGTGAGGGAAATTAAGCAGGGGTCTGATCCCCACAGCGGGGCAATTGTCTGAATCAGAGGAGGAGCGTTTAAGGTTGAGAGTGAAACAGTTGATCTGTGGCAGCTTAAATGGAATGAGAATCAGACAGTCCTTGCAGCAGCCATACATATGCTGGACAGGAACACTGGTCTCCTGCAAGGGGCAGTAGCTGGGAGCTGGAGTTTAGGGGTTGTGGAGCAATCCCAGTGCAAGGACTGCTGTTGACTGCGGAGAGATGGATTGAGGGGATGTGAGGGAGGAGATCATGGTGGCAAATGCCTATGGAGGAAAATCAAGCAGCTGTGGAAGCAAGGCGATAGTGCTGAGTCACATGTAGCGGGTGGAGCCATCACCATAGACTCACTCTCTCCACAAGCCAGCATTGGTAGCTGAACAATAGAGAGGCTGGCCCATCAAATGCCTGACACACTGAACCTCAGAGTAGGACCCCACCCAGGGGTCCTACTGAGTGGCACTTAAAGGTGCCCCTTTAAGTACGTGATACACCAATCTGCAGAGTAGGACCCTAGGCAAGTGATCCCTCTGAGTGCCTGAACAGGCAGAGCTACAGAGAAAGACTGGCCAGAAGCCTTCTGATCGCCAGCTAGGGGAGGCCAAAAAAAGACTCTGATAGGGCCATAACTCCTGCCGTGGAGGCAGTTTGTGTCCCTGAACACTTGGTGCCACCAGGGTCCCTGCAAGCCAAGCAGCTGCATCACTTTCATGCTCAACTCTCACTGGGGCAGAGCTGCCACAGGCAAAAAAAAAAAAAGCGGAGGGGGGGCAAAAAAAGTCTTGTGTTTATACACACAGGGTCGCTTCGGTCCTGTCTTTGCCACCCTGTAGACTGTGGCCTGCCAGGCTTCTCTGTCAGAGAAGGGGTTCTCCAGGCAAGAATACTGGGGTGTATTGGCCAATACTGGTTGCCATACCCTTCTGGAGCACTATATTTCCTGCTGCCCTAGCCGCTAACTGCCCTGAGTACTTGGTGCTGCCAGAACCCCTGCAACCCAAGCAGCTGCACCACCTCCACACCTGGCCCTCAAAGGGTCAAATCCAAGCCCTCCAGGGCAGCCTCAGGAGCTAAACTCCATTGGAAGACCCACATGTTGAGGTGGAAATAAAACCACAATTGAAACCCACGGGCAGTGTGGCTAAGGAAGAAGACCCCAAACCTTCCCACCAGCTTTACAACCTGCAGATTAAATCCACACGATCAATGAAGCAGACTCTGTCTCTATGGAGTATATAAAAGGCCATTGAGAGCTCCCACAAAAGAAAACACACTAGTTCTGATAGTTGTGGACATTGGAGGCAAGAACACGCAGGAGTAGGACCAGATTAGAATCTGAGCTGCCCCCACAGCAGGTCCAGAGATCAGCACAGTGTTGGAGGACATCCTAGGTAGATACGGTGGACTGTGATTCTCAGCACAGGAAAGGACTCTGACAACAGTGACTCAATAAAAACTTCTATTATTCTTATTTTTTGACTTGTTCTGTAGATTCTTTTGGATTTTTCTTTTTCTTTTTTTCCTTTTTTCCCCCTCTCTGTTGTAGTTGTTGATTTTATTGGAACTAAGAAATCCAATTAAACTTGGAGCTTTTTTTTTTTTTTTTTTTTTTTGCTCAGTCACATTTCTTATTGTTGTCATAAACCTCTGTCTCTACATTGGGCCATTGGGCTTCTGCAGTTCTGTGGAGTTTTCCTTTTCCTTTTTTTTTTTTTCCTTTTCTCTTTTTTTAAATTTTAATTTGTAACCCTATTATTATTTTTCTACATTTATTCCTTTGCTTGCTTTTGCTACTGTTCTTTTCCCCTTGCAGTTAATTTTTAACATATATAAATCTTCTTTATCTACCTCTTTTTAACTTTGCATATCTATTCTTTCTTTCTTTTCTTTCTCTCCTTTCCTCTCAACATATTTGTTAGTTTTATTTTCATTGCTTTATTCCCCACTTGGCACCTTGCTTAAGTTTTGTTTTCCAGTTTGTGCTTCACTTAGTTTTGTTCTTAACTGGTAAATAAATTTTTGATTTCCTTTGTTCGCCAGATCAATCTACTATACTTTATTTTTGTTGGACTTTTTTAACTTTGCTCATGGGTGTAAATGTATATGTGTATATTCCATTATTTTTATTATTATTTGCCTAATTTTGTAACTGCCATTTGTCTGGGATTTGTCTTTGGTTTCTCGTTTTGGGATCTTTGTTTTACTCTCCCTTAATGTTATAATAAACCACTTGTGGAATCTTTGTTCCTGACCAGAGATCAAACCCTGAGCCTTTGGAGTGGGAGCACTGACTCCAAGACCCTATACCACTAGAGAACAAACCCTAGGGAGTATCAAATAGTGAGAACTCACACAAAGGAAACTTGAATACAAGACCGGGCATCACCCAACCAACAGTAGCACCCTGTGCAGGATGCCTCATCTAAACAACAAACAAAACAAAAATACAAACCCAATCATCAGCAAACAGGAGTACCACCTCTCCCAGCATTGCTTATCAGAGGAAAAACAAACAAACAAAAACTCAGCCCAATTCTCATGCTATATAAAGCTCACAAAAACCACTGGACCAACTTTAGGAGGGTAAAAATGACAACAAAGAAATAATTCCACGTTCGTCAAAGAAAGAATTCAGTTTTCCTTGAAGCTTGGGAAAAGGAGACCTCAAACACAATAACTTAAAAAAAAAAAAAAAGGAAAGACAGAGAAATATTGCACAAATGAAGGAACAAACTAGAAGTCCAAATAAATTAAGAGGAAATAGGAAAATTAAATGAAAAAGAATTCAGAATAATGATAGTAAAGATGATCAAAACCTTGAAAACAAAATAGAGGAAAAGCAAGAATCAATTAACAAAGACCTAGAAGAATGAAAGAACAAGCGTACAGAGACAAACAATACAATTACTGAAATTAAAAATACTCTAGCAGGAATCAACAGCAGAATATCTGAGCAGAAGAACAAATCAGTGAACTGGAAGATAAAATGGTGGAAATAATTTCTGAAGAGCAGAATAAAGTAAAAACGAAAAGATCTGAGAAGTCTGAGAGACCTCTGGGACCATATCAAATGCACCAACATTCAAATTATAAGGGTCCCAGAAGAAGAGAAAAAAAAAAAGGGTATAAGAACATTTTTGAAGAGATTATAGTTGAGAATTTCCCCACCATGGAAAAGGAAATAGGCAATCAAGTCTAAGGGGCACAAAGAATCCCATAAAGGATAAACCCAAGGAGAAACATGCCAAGACACATACTAATCAAACCAACAAAGACTAAACACAAAGAAAGAATATTAAAAGCAGCAAGGGAGAAGCAACCAGTAACATACAACGGAAACACCATGTGCTTAACACTGATCTTTCACAGAAACTCTACTGGCCAGAAGAAAATGGCAGGACACATTTAAAGTACTGAAAGGGGAAAACCTACAACCAAGATTGGTGTACACAGCAAGGATCACATTCAAAATTGATGGAGAAATAAAAAGATTTCTGACAAGCAAAAGTTAAGAGAATTCAGTACTACCAAACCAGTTCAGTTCAGTTCAGTCGCTCAGTCGTGTCCGACTCTTTGCGACCCCATGAATCACAGCATGCCAGGCTTCCCTGTCCATCACCAACTCCCAGAGTTTACCCAAATCCATGTCCATCAAGTCGGTGATGCCATCCAGCCATCTCATCCTCTGTCATCCCCTTCTCCTCTTGCCCCCAATCCTTCCCAGTATAGGGTCTTTTCCAATGAGTCAACTTTCCATGAGGTGGCCAAAGTATTGGAGTTTCAGCTTCAGCATCAGTCCTTCCAATGAACAACCAGGACTGATCTCCTTTAGGATGGACTGGTTGGATCTTCTTGCAGTCCAAGGGACTCTCAAGAGTCTTCTCCAACACCACAGTTCAAAAGCATCAATTCTTTGGCACTCAGCTTTCTTTACAGTCCAACTCTCACATCCATACATGACCACTGGAAAAACCATAGCCTTGATTAGACAGACCTTTGTTGGCAAAGTAATGTCTGTTTTTGAATATACTATCTAGGTTGGTCATAACTTTCCTTCCAAGGAGTAGGTGTCTTTTAATTTAATGGCTAAAATCACCATCTGCAGTGATTTTGGAGCCCCCAAAATAAAGTCTGACACTGTTTCCCCATCTATTTCCCATGAAGTGATGGGACCAGATGCCATGATCTTCATTTTCTGAATGTTGAGCTTTAAGCCAACATTTTCACTCTCCTCTTTCACTTTCATCAAGAGGCTTTTTAGTTCCTCTTCACTTTCTGCCATAAGGGTGGTGTCATCTGCATATCTGAGGTTATTGATATTTCTCCCAGCAATCTTGATTCCAGCTTGTGCTTCTTCCAGCCCAGCGTTTCTCATGATGTACTCTGCATAGAAGTTAAATAAGCAGGGTGACAATATACAGCCTTGACGTACTGCTTTTCCTATTTGGAACCAGTCTGTTGTCCCATGTCCAGTTCTAACTGTTGCTTCCTGACCTGCATATAGGTTTCTCAAAGGCAGGTCAGGTGGTCTGGTATTCCCATGTCTTTCAGAATTTTCCACAGTTTATTGTGATCCACACAGTCAAAGGCTTTGGCATAGTCAATAAAGCAGAAATAGATGTTTTTCTAGAATTCTCTTGCTTTTTCAATGATCCAGCAGATGTTGTCAATTTAGTCTCTGGTTCCTCTGCCTTTTCTAAATCCAGTTTGAACATCTGGAAGTTCATGGTTCACATATTGCTGAGGCCTGGGTTGGGGAATTTTGAGCATTACTTTACTAGCTTGTGAGATGAGTGTGATTGTGCGGTAGTTTGAGCATTCTTTGGCATTGCCTTTCATTGGGATTGGAATGAAAACTGACCTTTTCCAGTCCTGTGGCCACTGCTGAGTTTTCCAAATTTGCTGGCATATTGAAGGCAGCACTTTCACAGCATCATCTTTCAGGATTTGAAATAGCTCAACTGGAATTCCATTACCTCCACTAGCTTTGTTCGTAGTGATGCTTTCTAAGGCCCACTTGGCTTCACACTCCAGGATGTCTGGCTCTAGGTGAGTGATCACACCATCGTGATTATCTGGGCTGTGAAGATCTTTTTTGTACAGTTCTTCTGTGTATTCTTGCCATCTCTTCTTAATACCTTCTGCTTCTGTTAGGTCCATACCATCTGTACTTTGAGCCCATCTTTGCCTGAAATGTTCCCTTAGTATCTCTAATTTTCTAGAAGAGATGTCTATTCTTTCCCATTCTGTTGTTTTCCTCTATTTCTTTCCCTGAGGAAGGCTTTTTTATCTCTCCTTGCTATTCTTTGGAACTCCACATTCAAGTGGGAATATCTTTCCTTTTCTCCTTTGCTTTTCACTTCTTTTCTTTTCACAGCTATTTGTAAGGCCTCCTCAGACAGCCATTTTGCTTTTTTGCATTTCTTTTCCATGGGGATGGTCTTAATCCCTGTCTCCTGTACAATGTCATGAACCTCCATCCATAGTTCATCAGGAACTCTGTCTATCAGATCTAGTCCCTTAAATCTATTTCTCACTTCTACTGTATAATCATAAGGGATTTGATTTAGCTTATACCTGAATGGTCTAGTGGTTTCCCCTACTTTCTTCAGTCTCAGTCTGAATTTGGCAATAAGGAATTCATGGTCTGAGCCACAGTCAGCTCCCGGTCTTGTTTTTGCTGACTGTATAGAGCTTCTCCATCTTTGGCTGCAAAGAATATAATCAATCTGATTTTGGTATTGTCCATCTGGTGATGTCCATGTGTAGAGTCTTCTCTGGTGTTGTTGGAAGAGGCTATTTGCTATGACCAGTGTGTTCTTTTGACAAAACTCTATTAGCCTTTGCCCTGCTCCAGTCTGTACTCCAAGGCCAAATTTGCCTATTGCTCCAGGTGTTTCCTGACTACGAACTTTTGCATTCTAGTCCCCTATAATGAAAAGGACATCTTTTTGGGGTGTTAGTCTAAAAGGTCTTGTAGGTCTTCATAGAGCCGTTCAATTTCAGCTTCTTCAGCATTACTGGTTGGGGCATAGGCTTCGATTACTGTGATATTGAATGGTTTGCCTTGGAAATGAACAGAGATCATTCTGTCGTTTTTGAGATTGCATCCAAGTACTGCATTTCGGATTCTTTTGTTTACCATGATGGCTACTCCATTTTTTTAAGGGATTCCTGCCCATGGTAGTAGATATAATGGTCATCTAAGTTAAATTCACCCATTCCAGTCCATTTTAGTTTGCTGATTCCTACAATGTCGTCATTCACTCTTGCCATCTCCTTTTTGACCACTTCCATTTGCCTTGATTCATGGACCTAACATTCCAGGTTACTATGCAATATTCCTCTTTATAGCATCGGACCTTTCTTCTATCACCAGTCACATCCACAACTGGGTACTGGTTTTTCTTTGGCTCCATCCCTTCATTCATTCTGTAGTTATTTTCTCCACTGATCTCCAGTAGCATATTGGGCATGTACCGACCTGGGGAGTTCATCACCAAACCAGCTTTACAACAAATGTTAAATGGACCTACACAGTCAAGAAATACAACAGAAGAAAAAAGATCTACAAAATCAACACCAAACAATTAGAAAATGGCAATAGGAACATATATATCAATAATTACTTTAAATGCAAGTGGATTAAATGCTCCCATCAAAAGACACAGACTGGCTGAACAGATACAAAAACAAGACCCATATATATGCTCTCTACAAGAAACCCACTTCAGACCTCAGGTTACATGTAGCCTGAAAGTGAGAGGACAGAAAAATATATTCCATGCAAATTGGAAGCAATAGAGTTTGAAAAAGTAAAGCAAAAACAAAAAATTGTTACTGGAGTAACAATCCTCATATCAGACAAAATAGACCTTAAAATAAAGAAGATTACAAGAGATAAGGAAGGACATTACATAATGATCAAGGGATCAATCCAAGGGGAAGACATAACAATTGTAAATATCTATGCACCTAACATAGAAGCACCTTAATACATAAGACAAACACTAACAGACATTAAAGAAGAAACTGACAGTAACACAATAATAGTAGGAGACTTTAACACCCAACTCACACCAATGGACAGATCATCAAAACAGAAAATTAATAAGGGAATACAAGTCTTAAATGATACATTAGATGAGATGGATCTCACTGATATCTTTAGGACATTCCATCGAAATGCAGAAAAATACACCTTCTTCTCAAGTGCACCTGGAACATTCTCCAGGATAGACCACATCTTGGGTCACAAATCAAACCTCAGTAAAGCTAAGAAAATCAAATTTGTATCAAGCATCTTCTTTGACCACAATGCTATGAGACTAGATATCAATTATTACAAGAAAAAAATGTGAGAAACACAAACGCATGGAGATTAAAAAACACATTTCTAAATAACCAACAGTTTACTAAAGAAATCAAAAGGGAAATCAAAAAATTTCTAGAAACAAATGACAATGAAAACATGACAACTCAAAACCAATGAGATGCAGCAAAAACAGTTCTAAAAGGGAAGTTTATAGCAATACAATGCTACCTCAAGACACAAGAAAAACATCGAATAAACAACCTAACTTTACACCTAAAACAACTGGAAAAAGAAGAAGAAAAAAAACCGCAAAATTAGTAGGAGGAAAGAAATCATAAAAATATGAGCATAAATAAATGAAAAAGAAATGAAAGAAACAATAGTAAAGATTAGTAAAACTAAAAGCTGGTTCTGTGATAAGATAAACAAAATTGACAAACCCTTAGCCAGACTCATGAAGAAAAAAAGAAGAATCAAATCAACAAAATTAGAAATGAAAAAGGAGAGGTTACAACAGACAATGCAGAAATACAAAGAATTATAAGAGATTATTATGAACAACTATATGGCCATAAAATAGATAACCTGGAAGAAATGGACAGATTCTTAGAAAAGTTCAATCTTCCAAGACTGAACCAGGAAGAAATAGAAATTATGAACAACCTAATTACAAGCACTGAAATTGAAGCTGTGATAAAAAATCTCCCAAAAAAACAACAGCCCAGGACCATATGGCTTCACAGGAGAATTCTATCATTTAGAGAAGAGCTAATGCCTATCCTTCTAAAACTCTTTCAAAAAATTGAAGAAGAAGGAACACTTCCAAACTCATTCTATGAGGCCACCATCACCCTGATACCCAAACCAGACAAAGACAACACACAAAAAGAAAAGTACAGGCCAATATCACTGATGAACATAGATGCAAAAATCTGCAACAAAATTTTAGCAAACGGAATTCAGCAACACATCAAAAAGCTCATACACCATGATCAAGTTGGGTTTATTCCAGGGATGCAAGGATTCTTCAGTATACCGAAATCAATCAATGTGATATACCATATTTACAAACTGAAAGATAAAAACCATATGATCATCTCATTCGATGCAGAAAAAGCCTTTGACAAATTGTAGCACCTATTTATGATTAAGACTCTTCAAAAAATTGGCATAGAAGGAACCTACCTGAACATAGTGAGGGACATATATGATAAGTACAGCAAACATTATTCTCAATGATGAAAAACTGAAAGCATTCCCCCTAAGATCAGGAACAAGACAAAGGTGTCCACTTTCACCACTGTGCAACATAATTCTCGAAGTCCTAGCTTCAGCAATCAGAGAAGAAAAAGAAAAGGAATCCAGATTGGAAAAGAAGTAGTAAAGCTCTCCACAGTTTGCAGATGACATGAAACTGTACATAGAAAACCCTAAAGATAGTATCAGAAAGTTACTAGGGCTAATCAGTGAATTTAGCAAAGTTGTAGGATACAAAATCAATACACAGAAATCACTTGCATTTCTATATACTAACAATAAAAAATCAGAAATAGAAATTAAGGAATAAATCCCATTCACCATTGCCACAAAAAGAATTAAATATCTAGGAATAAACTTACCTAAGGAGACAAAAGAACTGTATACAGAAAATTATAAGACACTAATGAAAGAAATCAAAGATGACATAAACAGATGGAGATAGTCCATGTTCCTGGGTAGGAAGAATTGATATTGTGAAAATGAGTATACCGCCAAATGTAATCTACAAATTTAATGCAATCCCTATCAAATTACCAGTGGCATTTTTCACAGAACTAGAAAATTTCACAGAACTAAAAAATTTCACAATTCATATGGAAACACAAAAGAACTCAAATAGCCAAAACTGTCCTGAGAAAGAAGAATGGAGCTGGAAGAATCAAGCTTCTTGACTTCAGGTTATACTACAAAGGTACAGTCATCAAGACAGTATGGTACTGGCACAAAAACAAAAATATAAACCAAAGGAACAAGATAGAAAGCCCAGAAATAAACCCATGCACCTATGGGTACCTTACTTTTGACAAAGGAGGCAAGAATATACAGTGGGGCAAAGACAGCCTCTTCAATAAATAGTGCTGAGAAAACTGGACAGCTAAATGTAAAAGAATGAAATTAGAATACTTCCTAACAACATACACAAAGATAAACTCAAAATGGATTAAAGACCTAAATGTAAGACCAGGACCTATAAAACTCTTGGAGGAAAACATAGGCAGAACACTCAATGACATAAATCAAAGCAAGATCCTCTATGGCCCACCTCCGAGAGTAATGGAAATAAAAACAAAACTAAACAAGTGGGGCCTGATTAAACTTAAAAGCTTTTGCACAGCAAAGGAAACTATACCCAAGGTGAAAAGACAACTCTCAGAATGGGATAAAATAATAGCAAATGAAACAACTGACATAGGATTAATTTCCAAAATATACAAGCAGCTCATACAACTCAATGCCAGAAAAATGAACAACCCAATCTAAAAGTGGGAAAAAGACCTAAACAGACATTTTTCCAAAGAAGACATACAGATGGCTAACAAGCACATGGAAAGATGCTCAAGATCACTCATTATTAGAGAAATGCAAATCAAAACTACAATGAGATATCACTTCACACCAGTCAGAATGGCCCTCATCAAAAAGTCTACAAACAATAAATACTGGAAAGGGTGTGGAGAAAAGGGAATGCTCTTGCACTGTTGGTGGGAATGTAAATTGATACAGCCACTATGGAAAATGGTATGGAGATTCCTTTAAAAACTACGAATAAAACCACCATATGACCCAGCAATCCCACTCTTAGGCATATACCCTGAAGAAAACAAAATTGAAACAGATACGTGTATCCCATTGCTCATTGAAACACTATTTACAATAGCTAGAACATGGAAGGAACCTAGATATCCATTGACAGGTGAATGGATAGACAAGTTGTGGTATATTTACACAATGGAATATTACTCAGCCATAAAAAGAAATGCATTTGAGACAGTTCTAATGAGGTGGATGAACCTAGAACCTGTTTTATAGAGTGAAATGAGTCAGAAAGAGAAAGATAAATACCATATTCCAGCACATATATACAGAATCTAGAAAAATTGTACTGAAGAATTTATTTACAGGGCAACAATGGAAAACCAGACATAGAGAATAGACTTATGGAGATGGGAAGAGGGGGAGGAGAGGGTGAGATGTATGTAAAGAGTAACATGGAAACTTACATTACCATATGTAAAATAGCCAATAGGAATTTGCTGTATTGACTCAGGAAACTCAAACAGGGGCTCTGTATCAACCTAGAGGGCTGGGATGGGGAGAGAGATGAGAGGGAGTTCCAAAAGGGAGGTGATGTAAGTACAACCTATGGCTGATTCATGCTGAGGTTTGACAGAAAACAGCAAAATTCTGTAAAGCAATTATCCTTCAGTAAAAAATAAATTAATTTTTAAAAAAAGAATAGCAAGTACAATAGAAGAAATTATTATAAGGTACTTGTAGATAGAGAAATTGGAACTCCATTCAATGAATGTATATAAAAAATTCATTGTCAATGTCAGTTAAAATAAGCAAAGATGGCAAATCATTGGTACAGCACTATGCAATTTCCTCAAAAAATTAAAAATAGAGCTACCATAAAGTAATCCCACTTCTAGGAATATATATCCAAAGGAAACAAAAATAATAATTGAAAAACATCTGACCCCCATGGCTGAGCAGTATTATTTATAATAGCAAAGACATGGAAATAACCTAAGTGTCCACCAATGAATGGGTGGATAAAGAACCTATGGGGTGTGTGTGTGTGTGTGTGTGTGTGTGTGTGTCTGTGTGTGTGTGTAATTCAACCATAGAAAAATGAGGAAATCCTACCACTTTCAACAACGTGAATGGATGGTCCTTAAATATATTATGATAAGCCGAATAAGTCAGAAAGAGAAAGGCAAATGTTGTATGATTTTACTTATATGTGTAATCTAAAAAACCTTAAAAACAAAAAACCCACCAATATCAGAAAAAAAAAAGACAACATTTTTGGTTACCAGAAGTAATGTGTGAGGTGAGGGGAAACTGGAGAAAGTTTGTCAAAAGGTACAGACACCAAATTTTCAGATAAATAAGTAATCATGATGACTATAATTAACACTACTTTATGATATTTAGGGAAGTTGTTAAGAGAGTAGATTCTAAGATTTCTCATCACAAGCAAAATGTTTTGTATCTATATGAGAAGATATATCAGGGAAGGCAATGGCACCCCACCCCAGTACTTTTGCCTGGAAAATCCCATGGACGGAGGAGCCTGGTAGGCTCCAGTCCATGGGGTTGCTAAGAGTCGGACACGACTGAGCGACTTCACTTTCACTTTTCACTTTCATGCATTGGAGAAGGAAATGGCAACCCACTCCAGTATTCTTGCCTGGAGAATCCCAGGGACAGGGGAGCCTGGTGAGCTTCCGTCTCTGGGGTCGCACAGAGTCGGACACGACTGAAGCGACTTAGCAGCAGCAGCAGAGAAGATATATAAAACTACTTTGGTAATCATTTCCCAATAAATGTAAATCAAGACATCATGCTGTGCACCTTAATCTTATAAAGATGTATATCAATTATTTCTCAATAAAAATGGAAAAAACAAAAAGAAACAAAGACGGAAAATTTGCAATTTAACAGTACCTACTCAGTATAGATTATGGGCACAGCACAAGCATAACTGAGGAAATGTAAACTATTAAGTGTGCTACTTGATTTAATTATGGTTATAACCATTGTTATAAAAATAAAAGCAGATAACATTTGTTCAGCTCCTAAAATATATAAAACATTTTACATATTTTATCTCATTTCAGCTTTTTAGTAAACATATGGACAGATAATTCCATCTCCAGTTATTTAAAAAGGACACTGAGACTCAGAAGTATTAACACATCCAAATTTAGAAAACAGATATGTAGTAGAGTCAGGAAATATATCCAGATATATTTGACTTTACTGTATTATGGTAACTTAGCATCCAGTCTGCCTTCTGCTCAGTCACTTGGCAATCCGCCTCTCCTGCATTTATCATCTGTGTAGTAGATGTTAGCTCTTCATGGGGAGAGCCTGTGATACAGTCTCAGTGTATGAGACTGGTTCATGATCGACTGGCGTCAATAAGGTGCCATGACGGCACATATGCTAGGACACCTGGAAAGAGAATTCACATCTTTCCTTGAAGGATTTAAATCTAAGTTAAAAATAAGTTTTGCACATACCAGCATCATATGCAAACACAACAGGAACTAGATACAGATGCGATGGATGAAGAAACTGGGTCTTGTGGGAATATCACTCAAGCCATTCCTATACCCCTAGGAAAACAGTTCCATGAGACAATTAATTCCATTATTGGTTAATCCAGTTTTTGTTTGGCTTTTCTTTCTTACAATTGAACAGAAAACAACTAATACAGAGGCCTAAATTCTCTTTCTCAGGCTTTGTTTTCTAGAACTGCATGACTTCTTTTAAACATGCAGAGTACAACATTCTGTGGTCATTTTGTAAAAATGTTATTATATTTACTTTTCTTTCTTTTAACATTAAACATAAATTTCCCTAAATGGAAATCTATACATTCATGATTTTTCATTCTATATATTCATAGATCTTTTAACAGGCAATGAAAATTTGTTTTCTATCCTACCAGAGTAGTTTCGGAGAAGGCACTGGCGACCCACTCCAGTACTCTTGCCTGGAAACTCCCATGGCTGACGGAGCCTGGTGGGCTACAGTCCATGGGGTTGCGAAGAGTCAGACGTGACTGAGCGACTTCCCTTTCACTTTTCACTTTCATGCATTGGAGAAGGAAATGGCAACCCACTACAGTGTTCTTGCCTGGAGAATCTCAGGGATGGGGAAGCTTGGTGGGCTGCTGTCTATGGGGTTACACAGAGTCGGACACGACTGACATGACCAGCAGCAGCAGCAGCAGAGTAGTTTTATATACTCTTCCAATTGTTATAGCTTCCACCCTTGCCTGTACAGCCTGTTCTCAACATAACAGCCAGACTGATTTTGTTTTGGAAAAATAGCAACAAAACAATTCCACTTCATACCCACTATGATGGCTATAAAAAGTAGATAGTAACACGTGTTGGTGAGGATGTGGAGAAATTAAACATAGTAATGGTGGGGATATAAAATGATGCAGGTGTAGTGTAAGAGTTCTTCAAAAAGTTAAATATGGAGTTCCTGCATGATCTAGCAATTCTACTCCATGTATACTCAAAAGAATTGAAGAAAGGTACTCAAGCAAATACTTGTACATGAAGGTAGAAACAATTGATGAATGGATCAATTGATGACTGGATAGACAAAATGCAGTCTAAACATATTCTGGAATATCATTCAGCCATGAAAGGAATGAAGCACTGACATACACTACAAAGTGGATGAAACTTGTAAACATTATGCTGTGTGAAAGAAGCCAGACACAAAAGGCCATATACTGTATGATTCTACTGATATAAAATCTGTAAAACAGGTAAATCCATAGAGACAGAAAGCAGACTGGGGTTTTTCAGGTCCTGGAGGGATGGGAGATGCCTGCTGAATAGAGTAGGGTTTTCTTTTGGGATGACAAAATATTTTGGACCTAGATAGAGGTGGCGGTGAAGGCAATGGCACCCTACTCTGGTACTCTTGCCTGGAAAATCCCATGGATGGAGGAGCCTGGTGGGCTGCAGTCCATGGGGTCGCCAAGAGTCGGACACGACTGAGCGACTTCACTTCCAATTTTCAGTTCCATGCATTGGAGAAGGAAATGGCAACCCACTCCAGTGTTCTTGCCTGGAGAATCCCAGGGAATGAGGAGCCTGGTGGGCTGCTGTCTATGGGGTTGCAGAGTCGGACACGACTGAAGTGACTTAGCAGCAGCAGCAGCAGATAAAGATGGTGGTTGTATAGCACTGTGAATGTAGTAAATGCCACTGAATTCTGGACTTTGAGATGGTTATTTTATATTATTTTGATTTTACTATTTTTTAAATGGGAAAAATGGCAATTCAAATCACTCATCTGGTCAAACCCTCTGATGATTTCTCAACCCAGTTATGGTAAAAGAAAAAGTCATTATGATGCCCTGCAAAGAACCCACATTCTGCTCCTCTGTCATTTCTCTCTGGCCCTTGTGTTCTACTGTCATCCTTTTTTCATTTCATACCGGTCTCCTTGCCATTCCTTAAACACTCAGGTATGCTCCCCACCAGGGTTTTGAACTTATGGTTCCCTCTTCCTGGAATGTTCTTCCTCCAGATATTTGAATGATTCACTTCTTCTCTCCTTTGAAACTCTGCTCAGCTGTTACTTTTAAAGTGAGTTTTTTGTTCGTTTTTTCTTCTAATCAGAGTTCAATTACATACCCTCACTCAAAGCACTGCCTGCTCATTGCTTTCTTCCTTTATTTTTCTGCAGGATTTATTCTCATCCAGTACATCATATATTTTATTTTATTCCATTCCAGAATGTAAAATCCATGAGTACAGGACCTAAGCCAGTGGCTGGCACATTGTAGGCACTGTAATTATTTTACAAATACTGATTTCCACCTATTTCTGTGCTCCATGAATCAGATGCCATAGTAGAGACTGATTAAAGTTAGGTGGAGAAAAAAGCAGCTGTGTACAAGTGTGACTCACCACTTGTGGTGTGTGGTTTTGGAGTTGGCAATAAGGGAGCACCTTCCTGGTCAGAGCTCAGGCAACAGCTGCTTTAGGGGCCCAATGCTATAATGAGTTTTGAGAATCATTCCTGGAAGCTAAGAACAGAGTTTGTTTCTTCACTCTTCACAAACATGCTGTCAGCAACTGAAGCGCCTTATGGTGTGCTGCGATTCATGGGGTCGCAAAGAGCCGGACATGACTGAGCGACTGAACTGAACTGAAGGAGTCCCTTGGTGTTTAATCTAATAAGAATGTATAGATTCTCATTCTTCAAATGAGAACCTTGACTGATATAGTATAATTAGGTAAAGAAAATCCTGAAATTAGGCTGCATTCACTTTAATAAGCTGCCCTATTGTGCAATGAGGCAAATATCTAATATCTCAAGAATGCTTGCTCCTAAATATATATATATGTGCTCAATCACTCAGTCATGTCTTTGTAACCCCAAAGACTGTAGCTTGGTTGGTTCCTCTGTCCATGGGGATCCTCCAGGCAAGGATACCAGAGTGGGTTGCCATGCCCTTCTCCAGGGGATCTTCCCAACCCAGGGATTGAACCCATGTCTCCCACATTGTAGGCAGATTCTTTACTGTCTGAGTCACCAGGGAAGCCAAATTATATTTAGATACATATTAATATAAACAAATATATTTCTATACAATATATATTTTATATATAATATATACTAATAAGTAATAACAATAAATAATACAGATATATATCTTATATATAAAATTTGATGAAGAGAATTTCTGCTCCCAGAACCTCTAGGTACATTTTTAAAAAGTGTGCTAAATTTTTAAAATATCTACTTGTTTTTGTTAGGTACCAGAACTGATATCCATCAACAGCACTATTTAGTTAGTTCCAAATATCCTTTTCTTTCATTTTTGTACCAATCAACCTTTGTAGCTTAACCAAGAAGCATGGAGTCCTGTTGGTGACAATAAACAATTATTTATCCCACTGGTCAGCTGGCTCGTGGCTGACACATCTAGAGAGATAACTGAGTGTAGCCTGAGTGACTCCAAGTTAGGTCTGACTGAGTTTGACTCCTCGCTTAGGACTGCTCCCCATAAAGAAAGGCAAGCATTTCCTAAAGAAAGATCTTTTCATCTAATTGCAAAAGAGCCAATGCAAATAGACAAGTGTTAAAGCTTAGGTTCACAGCTGGCCACGATAAAGCAAGTCTCAGGTAATATACAGAGGCCATGAGGTTGAAAGCCCATTCCACCTGTTTTTGGAAGAATTGCAAAGTTTTATGGCAAAGAGCAAGGATTTGGGAAGAGATGAAAAAAATTGAGCCCAAAGCCTCCATCTATCATACTGTCTCTAGATTTCATATGTGGAGGTTCACAGCAATCAGAAATCAAGTTCTAATTTTATTATTAGTCCTATTAATGTACTTTTGCATAATTGGGGAGATAAATTTGATAACTTTTGTTTTAAAAATTAGCAATCAAAATACACTTAATAATGCATGAGTTTAGTGTTTATAAATCATTTACAAGTACATTATAAAGAAAGTTTATAAAAACTCCTGAATACTATCAGGGAGAACATTTCCCTTGCTTAACGAAGGAATACCTTTACCTAGCATGTAGGTTGAGTCGAATTCCGAGTCTTTCAATTTCAGGAAGGCGCAGAAGATGACCATAAATTTATAAAATGTGACATTTTAATCAAGCCCCAAGCTGTTGGCTAATTACATTCCACTGCACTTAAAGGAAAAACAGGAGATGTTAGGTTGGTGTAGAGATGAGCACAAAATTGTCCTTAGTACTTCACTGATCATTATGAATACCACAGTATCAAATTACCCAGAAAAGAGAGAGCAGTAAATCCTTCTAAAAGTCATATTTCCAATATTCTTTTCAATTTCATTTTGAAGTAAATTTGGATACAGGTTTATTCAAAAGCTGACATTTTCTTTCAACACATCTTTTCTGTACAAAGATATGTATAATGGATCTACTAGTAGCACTGGAGACCATTAAGCTATGGAAGCATGAAATCAACTAGAAATTATTATTTTAATTCTATGCACTTGTGCATAACAGGGTGAACACTATGCCAAATAAACCTTCATTAGGACTCTACCTAGTATTGTACATGCTAATGGGGCTTGAAGTTTAGAATATAGATGTGTGAGGACGCGGCCAGAGAGATACACTCACAAGAGATCAGTTGTCGTTCCCCAGAGAATAATCAGCTACTGAACTAAGAACTGAGGCAAAACATATGACACTCCGCTCTGGTCACTGGCTTTTCTCCTTTGTGCTGTAATTGATCTAAGCTGACCTGGTTTTCTAAGGACATAATATATGAAGCACTCAAAATCTACTGATGTTCTACTGAAATATTTTTCCCTCACAAAAATGCTAGATATACTTACTATATCTAAACACGCAGAGGTAACTGACCAAAGGTACTAGCCATTCTTTCAGCTCAAGGAAGCAATAACTAAGGTTTTTTTTTTTTTTTTTTACATCATTCTGTTTTACATTTTTTTTCCCACAAGGTAATCTCACTTTCCAATGAGCTATTTGCTGATATAAGTAACAATTTAAAGGGAGAGGATGGTGAAGAGAAGCAAAGTTATTATGTATTTTATTACTTTTTTGCCTCCTGGAAAGAGGAGGGTCAGTGTGGAAAGCAAGGAGAATTGACAGTAAATTAAAATCACTGAGGCACTTACCACAAAGCACCTGTTAAAAGCAGGGCATGTTTATCTTCTTTAGACTTGTACTATGTTTGAAAATGAAAAATATCACAGGACTAGAAAAGGCTTCAGGAGATACCATGTCTATTCTTTTATTCTCAGACTAGACCACAAAGAACAAGCAAGGGAGTGATTGTGATTTGAATCGCAGTTCTGTATTTTTTCCTTCCTACATTCTAGAAAGCCGTTTAAAGAAATCAAATTCTGATGTTTTGTATCACTGAACATCTCAAAAAAATCTGCATTTCTGATATCATCAGCTTGATATCTAAAATCTGATCACAAAGAAGATGAATTAAGCATATAAGATTATGAGATAATTATTTTATCCCCTCCCCCACCCCGCTTTTTTTTTTTTTCTTTTTAAGATGGGGACTTCACTTAACTCCTTAAGGATATTAGAAGATAGAAAGTTAGATGGGAAGAAAAAACTTCCTCTTAAAATACTGTAATCAACAATTTTGAAAAAAATCCTTGTTCTTTCCTTAACTGATGATAGTTCTTAGGATAGGCAATATATGTTCCAAAAAAGGAACTAACCTGAGAAAAATACATTGCCCATCTGAAGGAGTTGTGTGAATTTTTCCAAAGATATGCATCTTGCTAAGACTTTTAATGAATGATTTTATCTAGCAAAATAAGAGACAGCAGTGGTATGATTTTAGGTCGTCTAGAAAGGATGTTTAATGAACTTCTGCCTCATATTCCAGCATTTCAAGTATCAATTCTCAGCAATATAATAAATTAATATTAGAATCTTGTCAATTTTGCAAAGTAACAACAAAAGGAGGTGTGACCATCCTGTTGATCATAGCATGCTTTACTAAGTTACCATTAGAAGTGAACTGAGTTCTATGAAATGTGCTACAGTGAATTATGCTGAAGATTCTAAACCATAAATTTTTCCAAAGTTGTAATACACAGGACTGGGAAAGTGAATCTCCTAAGCTAAAATTTGGGGAATTAAATCACATAGTTGCAGAATATCATTACAAATGTAATAGTAAAATAGGGTTTTACTTTTCATGTTCTTGAATTTGCTGATAAAACTTACTCATTCTTTTTTATGGAATATAATGTCAGTTGTGTAGTTTTGTGTGTCTTAAAGTATGTCAAGCAAGTAGTTGTTAACTTCTTTCAGTTACAGATTCCTGTCAAATTGTTCAAGAAAAATTGTGCCTGTATTTTTTGCATAAGCATGCAAATTTATTTATATTACCATTCATTATGTACTAGAAGCTATTGAAATCATGCTTAAGATTTTCAAATGCCTGATCTAAAATGGAAATTGCATTTAGAGACACAAGAGAGAACTACTGTTTTTCTGTTTGTTTGTTTGTTTTTCAATAATTTACTAAGCTAAGAAAATGCAGTGACAAAAATCCTTGGAGACATCCTGTAAACTCAGTGTGTCAAATATCAGGGTAGTTTTCTATTTCCATTTGCAAATAAACAATGTGGATCACAGTTAATCCTTGCTGTAATGGCATTCTTGACTTCATGTGTTATTAAAAAGCTAGAGAGACAACCAAAGGCAGCATTGAAAGAGGCTGAAATTATTTGGAAGAGATCTTCCATGCTATAGTTTGAGGATAAAGACTGAATTATAAATGAACCCGTGAAACTTTGCAAGGTACTAGTTTTAAGTTCCATGCTGCACAGTATGCCTGTGCAAAGGAAAATCCCCTTTGAAGAGATTAGCAGAGGTTGTTTGTATGTGATCACAGTGGTTGAGATGATGTGCGACTCTTCCCTAGCTTAAAGTGGATTAGCAAGACTTAAAAGATGGAAAATTGTTTTGGGTGAAGCTCACCATGCTTTTGAAAACATAAATGAAATCGCAGTCTTTGGAACTTAAATCTGATATCTATTAGTTCAATATGGTAAAAATCCCCTTCTAAAAGTTTAAACAAAAACGGGATTGTGGCTTGTCAATATTCTCAATGGCTAATGATTGTTACACATTTGAAAATCATTTCTTAGGATGTTTTTAAGGTTTTGCATTCATCCACGTGAATATATATCTTCTGGGACATAGTTCTGTGAACTAGAACATTGTATAAGAAATAAATAATCAAACTTGGCTCCCAGTTAACCTTGTCTGTCTGGGTGACCTTGGATAAAACACCTAGCCTTTCTCTTTTTAAAATTTATTTTTCGGGGAGGAACCAAGATGGTGGAGGAATAGGACGGGGAGAACACTTTCTCCCCCACGAATTCATCAAAAGAATATTTAAACGCCAAGTAAATTCCACAAAACAACTTCTGAATGCCAGCAGAGGACATCAGGCACCCAGAAAAGCAACCCATTGTCTTCTAAAGGAGGTAGGAAAAAATATAAAAGACACAAAAGAGACAAAAGAGGGAGGGAAGGAGTTCCGTCCCGGGGAGGGAGTCTTAAAAAGAGAGAAGTTTCCAAACACCAGGAAACATTCTCCCTGCCGAGTCTGTGCCGAGCCTTGGAAGCACAGAGGGCAACATAACAGGGAGGAAAAATAAACAATTAAAACTCACAGATTACGAGCCCTAAAGTAACTCCCCCAGCAGAGAAGCAGCGCAGACACCTGCATCCGCTACTAGCAAGTGGGGTCTGGGCAGGGAGGCATGGCGTGGGCTGCATCGCTTAGAGTAAGGATCTGGCCTGAATACCCCGAGCGCTGCCTGAGCGAAATAATTTGGGCTAGCAAACCAGACTGTGGGATATCTACCACGTGAAAAGCCAGCCCTAACTTAAGACATCACCAGGCCCGCGCACTGAACAAAGAACTAAACAGGGATAGCTGGCTCCAGACCGTCCCCCTCCAGTAACAGGCTGCCAGAGCTGGAAGGGAGCAATCGCAGCCCCAGAGAGACATTATCTACAAAACTGTAAGCAGGCTTCTTTGCTAACTAAAACTTCTTGGGGTTCTGGACAGTCAACATCCGCCTGAGAAGGTGTGCCAGTTGTACACCCAGATAACCAAGCGGCGGGGAGGCGATAAATCGCAGCAACCACGCTCGTCAAACACCTCATCACCTGAGCTGCTCTGACCTGGGAAGGGCACAAACGCAGGCCCAACAGAGTCTGTGCCTCTGAGGACTACCTGAGTGCCTGAACCTGAGTGGCTTAGACCTGGGAGGTGCAAGCAGCCCAGGGCCGGCCGTGGATGGTTCCTGGCGGAGCAACCTAGAGCCTGAGTGGTTTGGGCAGGGAGGCTACATGCACCGTGAGTAGGGGCAGGCCCAGTGCGGCTGAGGCACTGCAAGCACACGCCAGTGTTATTTGTTTGCAGCATCCCTCCCTCCCCACAGTGCGACTGAACAAGTGAGCCTAAAAAAAAAAAAAAAAGTGTCCACTACCGCCTCCTTTGTATCAGGGCGGAAATCAGACACTGAAGAGACCAGCAAACAGAAGAAGCTATAACAGAGGGAACCGCCTTGTAAGCGACAGGCAATAGATTAAAACCCCGTGGTTAGTACCAACTACATAGGAAGGGGCCTATAGATCTTGAGAAATATAAGCCAGAACAAGGAACTAGCCAAAAATGAACTGACCCCACAATACCCACAATAACACCAGAGAAAGTCCTAGATATATTTTTACTATTTTTACGATCATTCTCTTTCTTTCTTTCTTTCTTTTTTTTTTTTTTAATTTTCACTTTTCTAACCTACTATTACTTGGCAAAAAAAAAAAAAAAGCAAACTTCATGTATATATTTTTTATAACTTTTGTGACCTTTTTTTTTTCTTCTTCTTTTCTTTAACATTGTATTTTTGAAATTCCAAATTCTGCTCTAGATTTTTAATTTTAGCTTTTTGGTATTTGTTTTCAATTTTGTACCTATATTATTTTTTTTATAACTTTTGTGACTTTTTTTTTCTCTCTTTCTTTCTCTTCATCTTTTCTTTAACATTGTATTTTTGAAATTCCAAACTCTACTCTAGATTTTTAATTTATGCTATTTGGTATTTGTTATCAATTTTATACCTATATCTTCTTTATAATTTTTGTGACTTTGTTTTTGTTTTTTCTCTTTCTTTTTCTTCTTCTTTTCTTTAACTTTGTATTTTTGAAATTCAAACTCTACTCTAGATTTTTAACTTTTGCTTTTTGGTATTTGTTATCAATTTTATACCTATATTTTCTTTATAATTTTTGTGACTTTGTTTTTTTTTTCTTTTTCTCTCTTTCTTTTCCTTCTTCTTTTCTTTAACATTGTATTTTTGAAATTCCAAACTCTAATCTAGATTTTTAATTTTTGCTTTTATGTATTTGTTGCCAATTTTGTACCTTTAAGAATTCAATCTTCAGTGCCCATTTTTTACTAGGGAGCGAGATTACTGGCTTGACTGCTCTCCCCCTTTGGACTCTCCTTCTCCACCAGGTCGCCTGTGTCTCCTCCCTAACCCCTCTCTACTCTACTCAACTCTGTGAATTTCTGTGTGTTCCAGATGGTGGAGAACACTTAGGGACCTGATTACTGGCTGGATCTGTCTCTCTCCTTTTTGTTCCCCGCTTTTATCCTCCTGGCCACCTCTGTCTCCTTCCTCCCTCTTCTCTTCTCTGTATAACTCCGTGAACATCTCTGAGCGGTCCAGTTGTGGAGTGTACATAAGGAAGTGATTACTGGTTAGCCCGCTCTCTCCTCTATTGATTCCATCTCATCTCATTCGGGTCACCTCTAACACGCTCCTCCCTCTTTTCTTCTCCATGTAACGCTGTGAACCTTTCTGGGTGACCCGCACGGTGGAGAAACTTTTCACCTTTAACCTAGATGTTTTATCAATGGTGCTGTATAGAAGGAGAAGTTTTGAGACTACTGTAAAAATAAGACTGATAACTGGAAGCAGGAGGCTTAAGTCCAAACCCTGACTCCAGGGAACTCCTGACTCCAGGGGACATTAGTTGAAAGGAGCTCATCAAATGCCTCCATACCTACACTGAAACCAAGCACCACACAAGAGCCAGCAAGTTCCAGGGCAAGACATACCAAGCAAATTCTCCAGCAACACAGGAACACAGCCCTGAGCTCCAATATACAGGCTTCCCAAAGTCACCCCAAAACCATAGACATTTCATAACCCATTAATGGACACTTCATTGCACTCCAGAGAGAAGAAATCCAGCTCCACCCACCAGAACACCGACACAAGCTTCCCTAACCAAGAAACCTTGACAAGCCACCTGTACAAACCCACACATAGCAAGGAAAAGCCACAATAAAGAGAACTCCACAAACTGACAGAATACAGAAAGGACACCTCAAATTCAGCAATTTAAACAAGATGAAGAGACAGAGGAATACCCAGCAGGTAAAGGAATAGGATAAATGCCCACCAAACCAAACAAAAGAGGAAGAGATAGGGAATCTACCTGATAAAGAATTCGGAATAATGATAGTGAAATTGATCCAAAATCTTGAAATCAAAATGGAATCACAGATAAATAGCCTGGAGACAAGGATTGAAAAGATACAAGAAAGGTTTAACAAGGACCTAGAAGAAATAAAAAAGAGTCAATATATAATGAATAATGCAATAAATGAGATCCAAAACACTCTGGAGGCAACGAATAGTAGAATAACAGAGGCAGAAGATAGGATTAGTGAATTAGAAGATAGAATGGTAGAAATAAAAGAATCAGAAAGGAAAAAAGAAAAACAAATTAAAAGAAATGAGGATAATCTCAGAGACCTCCAGGACAATATTGAATGCTACAACATTCGAATCATAGGAGTCCCAGAAGAAGAAGACAAAAAGAAAGACCATGAGAAAATACTTGAGGAGATAATAGTTGAAAACTTCCCTAAAATGGGGAAGGAAATAATCACTCAAGTCCAAGAAACCCAGAGAGTCCCAAACAGGATAAACCCAAGTAAAACACCCCAAGACACATAGTAATCAAATTAACAAAGATCAAACACGAAGAACAAATATTAAAAGCAGGAAGGGAAAAACAACAAATAACACACAAGAGAATTCCCATAAGGATAACAGCTGATCTTTCAACAGAAACTCTACAGGCCAGAAGGGAATGGCAAGACATACTTAAAGCGATGAAAGAAAATAACCTAGAGCCCAGATTATTGTACCCAGCAAGGATCTCATTCAAATATGAAGGAGAAATCAAAAGCTTTACAGACAAGCAAAAGCTGAGAGAATTCAGCACCACCAAACCAGCTCTCCAACAAATACTAAAGGACATTCTCTAGACAGGAAACACAAAAAGGGTGTATAAATTTGAACCCAAAACAATAAAGTAAATGGCAACAGTATCATACTTATCAATAATTACCTTAAAGGTAAATGGGTTGAATGCCCCAACCAAAAGACAGAGACTGGCCGAATGGATACAAAAACAAGACCCCTACATATGTTGTCTATAAGAGACCCACCTCAAAACAGGGGACACATACAGACTGAAAGTGAAGGGCTGGAAAAAGATTTTCCATGCAAATAGGGACCAAAAGAAAGCAGGAGTAGCAATACTCATATCAGATAAAATAGACTTTAAAACAAAGGCTGTGAAAAGAGACAAAGAAGGTCACTACATAATGATCAAAGGATCAATCCAAGAAGAAGATATAACAATTATAAATATATATGCACCCAACATAGGAGCACCACAGTATGTAAGACAAATGCTAACAAGTATGAAAGGAGAAATTAACAATAACACAATAATAGTGGGAGACTTTAATACCCCACTCACACCAATGGATAGATCAACTAAACAGAAAATTAACAAGGGAACACAAACTTTAAATGATACAATAGACCAGTTAGACCTAATTGATATCTATAGGACATTTCATCCCCAAACAATGAATTTCACCTTTTTCTCAAGTGCACACAGAACCTTCTCCACTATAGACCACATCCTGGGCCATAAATCTAGCCTTGGTAAATTCAAAAAAATTGAAATCATTCCAAGCATCTTTTCTGACCACAATGCAGTAAGGTTAGATCTCAATTACAGGAGAAAAACTATTAAAAATTCCAACATATGGAGGCTGAACAACACACTGCTGAATAACCAACAAATCACAGAAGAAATCAAAAAAGAAATCAAAATTTGCATAGAAACGAATGAAAATGAAAACACAACAACCCAAAACCCGTGGGACACTGTAAAAGCAGTCCTAAGGTGAAAGTTCATAGCAATACAGGCATACCTCAAGAAACAAGAAAAAAGTCAAATAAATAATCTAACTTTACACCTAAAGCAACTAGAAAAGGAAGAAATGAAGAACCCCAGGGTTAGTAGAAGGAAAGAAATCATAAAAATTAGGGCAGAAATAAATGCAAAAGAAACAAAAGAGACCAGAGCAAAAATCAACAAAGCCAAAAGCTGGTTCTTTGAAAGGGTAAATAAAATTGACAAACCATTAGCCAGACTCATCAAGAAACAAAGGGAGAAAAATCAAATCCACAAAATTAGAAATGAAAATGGAGAGATCACAACAGACAACACAGAAATACAAAGGATCATAAGAGACTACTATCAGCACTTATATGCCAATAAAATGGACAACGTGGAAGAAATGGACAAATTCTTAGAAAAGTACAACTTTCCAAAACTGGACCAGGAAGAAATAGAAAATCTTAACAGACCCATCACAAGCATGGAAATTGAAACTGTAATCAGAAATCTTCCAGCAAACAAAAGCCCAGGCCCAGACAGCTTCACAGCTGAATTCTACCAAAAATTTAGAGAAGAGCTAACACCTATCCTACTCAAACTCTTCCAGAAAATTGCAGAGGAAGGTAAACTTCCAAACTCATTCTATGAGGCCACCATCACCCGAATACCAAAACCTGACAAAGATGCCACAAAAAAAGAAAACTACAGGCCAATATCACTGATGAACATAGATGCAAAAATCCTTCACAAAATTCTAGCAATCAGAATCCAACAACACATTAAAAAGATCATACACCATGACCAAGTGGGCTTTATCCCAGGGATGCAAGAATTCTTCAATATCTACAAATCAATCAATGTAATATACCACATTAACAAATTGAAAAATAAAAACCATATGATTATCTCAATAGATGCAGAGAAAGCCTTTGACAAAATTCAACATCCATTTATGATAAAAACTCTCCAGAAAGCAGGAATAGAAGGGACATACTTCAACATAATAAAAGCTATATATGACAAACCCACAGCAAACATTAGCCTCAATGGTGAAAAATTGAAAGCATTTCCTCTAAAGTCAGGAACAAGACAAGGGTGCCCACTTTCACCATTACTATTCAACATAGTTTTGGAAGTTTTGGCCACAGCAATCAGAGCAGAAAAAGAAATAAAAGGAATCCAAATTGGAAAAGAAGAAGTAAAACTCTCACTGTTTGCAGATGACATGATCCTCTACATAGAAAACCCTAAAGACTCCACGAGAAAATTACTAGAACTAATCAATGAATATAGTAAAGTTTCAGGATATAAAATCAACACACAGAAATCCCTTGCATTCCTATACACTAATACTGAGAAAATAGAAAGAGAAATTAAGGAAACAATTCCATTCACCATTGCAACGAAAAGAATAAAATACTTAGGAATATATCTACCTAAAGAAACTAAAGACCTATATATATTAAACTATAAAACACTGGTGAAAGAAATCAAAGAGGACACTAATAGATGGAGAAATATACCATGTTCATGGATTGGAAGAATCAATATAGTGAAAATGAGTATACTACCCAAAGCAATGTATAGATTCAATGCAATCCCTATCAAGCTACCAATGGTATTCTTCACAGAGCTAGAACAAATAATTTCACAATTTGTATGGAAATACAAAAAACCTCGAATAGCCAAAGCTATCTTGAGAAAGAAGAATGGAACTAGAGGAATCAACCTGCCTGACTTCAGGCTCTACTACAAAGCCACAGTCATCAAGACAGTATGGTACTGGCACAAAGACAGAAATATAGATCCATGGAACAAAATAGAAAGCCCAGAGATAAATCCACGCACATATGGACACCTTATCTTTGACAAAGGAGGCAAGAATATACAATGGATCAAAGACAATCTCTTTAACAAGTGGTGCTGGGAAAACTGGTCAACCACTTGTAAAAGAATGAAACTAGAACACTTTCTAACACTATACACAAAAATAAACTCAAAATGGATTAAAGATCTAAACGTAAGACCAGAAACTATAAAATTCCTAGAGGAGAACAGGCAAAACACTCCGACATACATCACAGCAGGATCCTCTATGACCCACCTCCCAGAATATTGGAAATGAAAGCAAAAATAAAAAAATGGAACCTAATTAAACTTAAAAGCTTCTGCACAACAAAGGAAACTATAAGCAAGATGAAAAGACAGCCTTCAGAATGGGAGAAAATAATAGCAAATGAAGCAACAGACAAACAACTAATCTCAAAAATATACAAGCAACTCCTACAGCTCAATTCCAGAAAAGTAAATGACCCAATAAACAAATGGGGCAAAGAACTAAAGAGACATTTCTCCAAAGAAGACATACAGATGGCTAACAAACACATGAAAAGATGCTCAACATCACTCCTTATCAGAGAAATGCAAATCAAAACCACTATGAGGTACCATTTCACGCCAATCAGAATGGCTGCGATCCGAAAGTCTACAAGCAATAAATGCTGGAGAGGGTGTGGAAAAAGGGAACCCTCTTACACTGTTGGTGGGAATGCAAACTAGTACAGCCACTATTGAGAACAGTGTGGAGATTCCTTTAAAAACTGGAAATAGAACTGCCTTATGATCCAGCAATCCCACTGCTGGGCATATACCCCGAGGAAACCAGAATTGAAAGAGACACGTGTACCCTATTGTTCATAGCAGCACTGTTTGTAATAGCCAGGACATGGAAGCAACCTAGATGTCCACCAGCAGATGAATGGATAAGAAAGCTGTGGTACATATACACAATGGAGTATTACTCAGCCATTAAAAAGAATACATTTGAATCAGTTCTAATGAGGTGGATGAAACTGGAGCCTATTATACAGGGTGAAGTAAGCCAGAAAGAAAAACACCAATACAGTATACTAATGCATATATATGGAATTTAACAATATGGTAACAATAACCCTGTATACAAGACAGCAAAAGAGACACTGATGTATAGAACAGTCTTTTGGACTCTGTGGGAGAGGGAAAGGGTGGGATGATTTGGGAGAATGACATTGAAATATGTATAATATCACATATGAAACGAGTCACCAGCCTAGGTTCGATGCAAGATACTGGATGCTTGGGGCTGATGCATGAGGACGACCCAGAGGGATGGTATGGGGAGGGAGGAGGATTCAGGATGGGGAACACATGTATACCTATGGCACATTCATTTTGATATATGGCAAAACCAATACAATATTGTAAAGTCAAATAAAATAAATTAAAAATAAATAAATAAATAAAGAGAAGGGAAGGGAAGTTGCTCAGTAGTGTCCGACCCTCAGCGACCCCATGGACTACAACCTTCCAGGCTCCTCCATCCATGGGATTTTCCAGGCAAGAGTATTGGAGTGGGGTGCCATTGCCTTTTCTGAAATACATAAAAAGAGATTGCAAAAAATAAAAAATAAAATTTATTTTCAATTGGAGGAAAATTGCTTTAAAATGTGTTGGTTTCTGCCATAAAATAAAGCATGTCACTCATAATTATATATATGTTCCCTCCCTCTTGAGTCTCCCCTACTCCCCCAAACCCAACTCTCTAGGTCATCACACAATGCCAAGTTGGTCTCCTGTGTAATGTAGCAACTTCTCAGCAACTATTTATTTTATACATGAAGGTATAAGTATGTCAATGCTACTTTCTCAATCATCTCACCCTCTCCTTCCCTCAAGTCCCTTCTCTACATCTATGTCTCCATTTCTTCCCTGCAAACAGGTTCATGAGTACTATTTTTCTAGATTCCATATATACTTGTTAATGTACAGTATTTTTCTCTTTCTGACTTACCTCACTCTGTATAACAGGCTCTAGATTTATACACCTCACTACAGCTGACACCTTTCTTAGCTTTTGCACTCTTATCTGTAAAATGGGAAGATATATACCACATAGCCCTTACAATTTTTCATGGTGTATTAAATATACTGTGCATCTGAAAGTCTTTATTCATATCTTTTCTTATAACTGTTGCTAACTTCTATTATGATCACATAGTAAACCAATGAATGAAGGTATTATTTCTCTGAAAATCCTCTGATTTCATACTAAAAAGATGAAGACTGAAGATAAATTATATAGGACAAAACAGATCATTAGAATATTGTTTTACATTCCTTCTATCAGCAAAATTTATCATTCCATCTCACTGGATAATTTAGGTTGCCTGTACGCTATCTGCTCTCACAAATGTAAGAAAATAAAAGTAAAAGCACATGTTTAGTAGTGACCCATGGACTATATATCTTTTCCTAAGAACCAGTGTCACAAAATGGCAGGAGGGCCCAGAAAGGGCATCTGTCTTTCTTTATTTTTATTTGGCATCCAGATGTCTAGCATTTGCTGTTCTCTTTTTTCTTAGTCTTCACCACGAGCAAGATACTTTTCAGCAAACTATTCAAGTCATTAAGATTATAAATATGAGTCAGCCATCTGTTTTTATATCCTCTTTTTCTTCATTGACTTTAGACAGGTGCTTAGAGAAAGAAATATTTCACAGCCTAGACATTAAAAATAAATAAATAAATAAAGAGGCCTATTGACCAAGTACTAAAGCAATCTGGTAAAGGTTAATCTCAGATTTAAGAATTTGGAGAGTCCAATATAATAGCACCTGGTCTGTTTTGTACAAGCCACAGTGTTTCAGTATAGAAGGAGAATTCTCAATTAAAAAGAAAATAAAATAAAAAACAAAACAGAGTAAACTGCAAAGACAGATGAGAGCAAATAACAGCAAAAATAACCCATCACTCAACCACCAACATTCCTCTAAAATTAAACTTTTTGATAGGATTCAGATTTGTACCTTAGATAACTATAATGATTACAAAGTTGAAACTGTGGAGAATTCATGTATTTGAAGAAATGGTCTTTGTTCCCAATGACCATTTGTGTATGGTATAAAATTAAAGCCAGAAAATAATACATACCATATTGATCCTTTTCATTCACTATCTCAATTAGTTATTTCATCCCAATTAATGTTGTGACCATTTTTCTGATGACAGACATTTAGGAGATTAAGTAACTAATCTGAAATTTGACTCCCAAAAGTCTGATTCCAGAGATTATTCAGACTTCCATAAAACACATCATGATGAAACAAAACAGTCGACCATCTGTATAAGCCAAAAAATAACTTACAATTGTCATTAATATTATAAACACATATATGACATATTAAGGGCTTCACTGGTGGCTCAGACAGTAAAAAATTGGCCTTCAGTGCAGGAGACCTGGGTTCAATCCCTGAGTCAGGAAGACTCCCTGGAGAAGGGAATGGCTACCCACTCCAGTATTTTTTCCTGGAGAATTCCATGGACAGAGGAGTCTGGCGGGCTATAGTCCATGGAGTTGCAAAGAGTTGGCCACAACTGAATGACTGACACTTTCACTTTTCATGAAACATTAAATGTAAAAAATAAGACCTAATGAAAAATAAGAATATTATGATGTGTATATGTTTTTCTTCAAATATTATAGTTCAGTACATTATAATATACTGTATTTATAGTATACTATTCATACTGTTCATGGGGTTCTCAAGGCAAGAATACTGAAGTGGTTTGCCATTCCCTTCTCCAGCGGACCACACCCTGTCATATCTCTCCACCATGACCCGCCCATCCCAGGTTGCCCCTCGGGTATGGCTTAATCTCATTGAGTTAGACAAGGGTGTGGTCCTTGTGTGATTAGATTGACTAGTTATCTGTGAGAATGGTTTTAGTGTATTTGCCCTCTGATGCCCTCTTTCAAGACCTACTGTCTTACTTGGGTTTCTCTTACCTTGGGCATGTGGTATCTCATCCCGGCTGCTCCTGGCTGCTCCCGGCCAGCGAAGCACAGCCATCGCACCTTACCTTGGACGAGGGGTCTCTCCTCACCGCCGCCCTTCCTGACCTCGGTCGTGGGGTAGCTCTTCTCGGCCGTGCTTAGTGCGTTGGCCCTCACCGCCGTCCTTCCTCAGTCATGGGGTAGCTCCTCTCAGCCGCGCTCTTAGTGCGCGACGCAGCCGGCGGGGCGCTCTTAGTGCGCGACGCAGCCGGCGGGGCGCTCTTAGTGCGCGACGCAGCCGGCGGGGCGCTCTTAGTGCGCGACGCAGCCGGCGGGGCGCTCTTAGTGCGCGACGCAGCCGGCGGGGCGCTCTTAGTGCGCGACGCAGCCGGCGGGGCGCTCTTAAATGGCGCGCCGGTCGCGGGCAGGCGAGGTCGCTCTTAAATGGCGCGCCGGTCGCGGGCAGGCGAGGTCGCTCTTAAATGGCGCGCCGGTCGCGGGCAGGCGAGGTCGCTCTTAAATGGCGCGCCGGTCGCGGGCAGGCGAGGTCGCTCTTAAATGGCGCGCCGGTCGCGGGCAGGCGAGGTCGCTCTTAAATGGCGCGCCGGTCGCGGGCAGGCGAGGTCGCTCTTAAATGGCGCGCCGGTCGCGGGCAGGCGAGGTCGCTCTTAAATGGCGCGCCGGTCGCGGGCAGGCGAGGTCGCTCTTAAATGGCGCGCCGGTCGCGGGCAGGCGAGGTCGCTCTTAAATGGCGCGCCGGTCGCGGGCAGGCGATCAGATCAGATCAGATCAGATCAGTCGCTCAGTCGTGTCCGACTCTTTGCGACCCCATGAACCGCAGCACGCCAGGCCTCCCTGTCCATCACCAGCTCCCGGAGGTCACCCAGACTCGCATCCATCGAGTCAGTGATGCCATCCAGCCATCTCATCCTCTGTCGTCCCCTTCTCCTCCTGCCTTCAATCCCTCCCAGCATCAGAGTCTTCTCCAATGAGTCAACTCTTCGCATGAGATGGCCAAAATACTGGAGTTTCAGCTTTAGCATCAGGCGAGGTCGCTCTTTACAAATAGCTGTGAAAAGAAGAGAAGCGAAAAGCAAAGGAGAAAAGGAAAGATATAAACATCTGAATGCAGAGTTCCAAAGAATAGCAAGAAGAGATAAGAAAGCCTTCTTCAGTGATCAATGCAAAGAAATAGAGGAAAACAACAGAATGGGAAAGACTAGGGATCTCTTCAAGAAAATCAGAGATACCAAAGGAACATTTCATGCAAAGATGGGCACAATAAAGGACAGAGATGGTGTGGACCTAACAGAAGCAGAAGATATTAAGAAGAGGTGGCAAGAATACACAGAAGAACTGTACAAAAAAGAGCTTCAAGACCCAGATAATCATGATGATGTGATCACTGACCTAGAGCCAGACATCTTGGAATGTGAAGTCAAATGGGCCTTAGAAAGCATCACTACGAACAAAGCTAGTGGAGGTGATGGAATTCCAGTGGAGCTATTCCAAGTCCTGAATGATGATGCTGTGAAAGTACTACACTCAATATGCCAGCAAATTTGGAAAACTAAGCAGTGGCCACAAGATTGGAAAAGGTCAGTTTTCATCCCAATCCCAAAGAAAGGCAATGCCAAGGAGTGCTCAAACTACCGAACAATTGCACTCATCTCACACGCTAGTAAAGTAATGCTCAAAATTCTCCAAGCCAGGCTTCAGCAATATGTGAACCGTGAACTTCCTGATGTTCAAGCTGGTTTTAGAAAAGGCAGAGGAACCAGAGATCAAATTGCCAACATCCGCTGGATCATGGAAAAAGCAAGAGAATTCCAGAAAAACATCTATTTCTGCTTTATTGACTATGCCAAAGCCTTTGACTGTGTGGATCACAATAAACTATGGAAAATTCTGAAAGAGATGGGAATACCAGACCACCTGATCTGCCTCTTGAGAAATCTGTATGCAGGTCAGGAAGCAACAGTTAGAACTGGTCATGGAACAACAGACTGGTTCCAAATAGGAAAAGGAGTACGTCAAGGCTACATATTGTCACCATGTTTATTTAACTTATATGCAGAGTACATCATGAGAAATGCTGGACTGGAAGAAACACAAGTTGGAATCAAGATTGCCGGGAGAAATATCAATAACCTCAGATATGCAGATGACACGACTCTTATGGCAGAAAGTGAAGAGGGGCTAAAAAGCCTCTTGATGAAAGTGAAAGTGGAGAGTGAAAAGGTTGGCTTAAAGCTCAACATTCAGAAAACGAAGATCATGGCATCTGGTCCCATCACTGCATGGGAAATAGATGGGGAAACAGTGGAAACAGTGTCAGACTTTGTTTTTCTGGGCTCCAAAATCACTGCAGATGGTGACTGCAGCCATGAAATTAAAAGACGCTTGCTCCTTGGAAGGAAAGTTATGACCAACCTAGATAGCATATTCAAAAGCAGAGACATCACTTTGCCAACAAAGGTTCGCCTAGTCAAGGCTATGGTGTTTCCTGTGGTCATCTATGGATGTGAGAGCTGGACTGTGAAGAAGGCTGAGCGCCGAAGAATTGATGCTTTTGAACTGTGGTGTTGGAGAAGACTCTTGAGAGTCCCTTGGACTGCGAGAAGATCCAACCAGTCCATTTTGAAGGAGATCAATCCTGGAATTTCTTTAGAAGGAATGATGCTAAAGCTGAAACTCCAGTATTTTGGCCACCTCATGCGAAGAGTTGACTCATTGGAGAAGACTCTGATGCTGGGAGGGATTGAGGGCAGGAGGAGAAGGGGACGACGGAGGATGAGATGGCTGGATGGCATCACTGACTCGATGGATGCGAGTCTGAGTGACCTCCGGGAGCTGGTGATGGACAGGGAGGCCTGGCGTGCTGCGGTTCATGGGGTCGCAAAGAGTTGGACACGACTGAGCAACTGATCTGATCTGATCTGATCTGATAGTATACTATAGTATAATCAAGCCTTTCCTGATACTGCTTCCATCTACTTGTAGATTTAAAGCCTATCTAGAATTATTGGATAACTCTGGAAATCCTACTTCTTCAATGAGAAAATTTGTGTCAATGAGAAAAGAAAC
The DNA here is from genome assembly GCA_935064755.1 of Tragelaphus eurycerus. Lineage (NCBI taxonomy): Eukaryota > Metazoa > Chordata > Mammalia > Artiodactyla > Bovidae > Tragelaphus > Tragelaphus eurycerus. Next base: position 43,023,108 of record CAKXYN010000001.1, read on the forward strand.
AATCTGAAAAATAAAGCTTTCGTTAGTGGATATTTGAACAAGGTCCTGCAATTCAAATATGATACCTATTACTAGACATATCACCCACTGCTGCTAAGTCGCTTCAGTCATGTCTGACTCTGTGTGACCCCATAGACGGCAGCCATCAGGCTCCACCGTCCCTGGGATTCTCCAGGCAAGAACACTGGAGTGGGTTGCCATTTCCTTCTCCCATGCATGAAAGTGAAAAGTAAAAGTGAAGTCGCTCAGTCGTGTCCAACTCAGTGATCCCATGGACTTCAGCCTACCAGGCTCCTCCATCCATGGGATTCTCCAGGTAAGAACACTGGAGTGGGTTGCCATTTCCTTTTCCCATGCATGAAAGTGACAAGTGAAAGTGAAGTCACTCAGTCGTGTCCGACTCTTAGTGATCCCATGGACTGCAGCCTACCAGGCTCCTCCATCCATGAGATTTTCCAGGCAAGAGTACTGGAGTGGGGTGCCATTGCCTTCTCCGATCACCCACTAGACCAATATAAGTCAGACCCAATGCCTCTGTTCAAACTTGTGAGAATGCAGCAATCTTTATCAACAGATTTGCACATGAAAGGATGGAAGCCTGCTTTGGATGACCATTTGACTGATAATGATTTAACAGATTTGAAAAATAAGAAAGAAACCACATAACTGTGGTTTCCGTGGTTTCTTTAGAGCACCTGATTCCAACCATACCTGAAGACAGGAAATCTATTTCTAGGTTTATTCATTAGATGCATCAAATAAATTAACTTTGACATTTAAGATAGTCTGAAGTACCAAAGGATCCTTAAGTCCTTTAAAACATTAAGAATTTCTCACTAATAAGAACTGTTTAACAATGGAAAATGTAATAAACTGCTTTTGTGAATGCCATGAAAATTGAATTTGGTCTTGGGAGAAAGACATAGATGATTTAAGAACAAACAACGTAAGCTGGCAGGAAGAGCTGAAATATAATATATCATCATGAGAATAGAAACAAAAGAAAATGCAAAAATATTTTTGAAAGAAAAGCAATGGGTGACAGAAAGAAATAGATCAATAATGATTAAAAATTTCCACATTTAGGATTAAAAACATTATCTTTGTAGCTGAATAGAATTGAACTAAAAGGAAAAATACAAAGAGCAAACATGATAGCTGCCAAATTAAAACCTGTTAAAATGATGTATGTCATTCTAATGTTATGTAAAAAATATTCAAATATAATCAACCTTTAGGCTAGTTCCAGATGGAGAGAACAGAACTGAATACACTGTACAATGTTTTCTACTTTTCTCCTAAGCCCCTTGCTGAGTAGTTGTGGGTTTTCAGAATAATATCATTGAGGATGCACTGTTGACCAGCCAATATTAGACTGAAGTTATCAGATGTGGATTTTATCCCATGCCATTGTGACCCAGACAAATTGCAAACAAAATCAAAATCTGACTCCAAACTCCACCCTCCAAAACAAGTTTTTCACAAAGATTACTAAGCCACAAGTTTAGCACTTCTTAAATGTTCTCACCTTAGATTATATGTATCTTATATTGCCAAATTCATTCACAGCTTGCAATTTGAACTTTCACGTTTGTCTTCTACATTTTACCTTGTTATTTTCTGTTCACTGATGCCGTATGGCAAACCTCAGAAACCCAAAATTCTTGATAGTTGTATACTAGGAGGAAAGGAAACAGTTATTCTTCACTCTTCTCACTCAGTTACAACTATTATTTACGAAGAGCTAAAAACTAAAGATCTCAAATTAAGTTCACTAAATGGGGGATGGGGAAAGAAGCAATCAATTAGTTGGGGGAAAAGAAAAATAATTTTAAGCAAAAGAAACGTCTTACCCAGATAGACATTCAAAAGATATCCTGCTTCAAGATAAAAAATGTTTCTTCTCTTGGAAATAACTTAATGAGATTTATTATCATTACCATATCATGATCATAATAGCTTCATACAGAGTTCTGATTACTACTGGGCACTGCTTTGAGCATTTTACATGTGGTAACTTGTTAAATGTTCACAACAACTCTATGGGGAAGTATTATTATTATTTCCAGTTTATAAAAGAGGAAACTGAATTATAAACAGGTTCTATAACTTACTAATGGTCACACAGCTACACTCCTGGTTCTATAGCTAAACAGTTCTACCATTATTCTCAAGGACCAAAAAATACTCATACCATAGGTCTCTGGGCTCTGTGAACAGAATCCATGTGTTGTATCCAGGTAATTCCATATTGCCTATACCCAGTGGCTTGATGGGAGAAGGCGATGGCATCCCACTCCAGTACTCTTGCCTGGAAAATCCCATGGACAAAGGAGCCTGGTAGGCTGCAGTCCAGGGGTCGCCAAGAGTCGGACACGACTGAACGACTTCACTTTCACTTTTCACTTTCATGCATTGGAAGAGGAAATGGCAACCCACTCCAGTGTTCTTGCCTGGAGAATCCCAGGGATGGCGGGGCCTGGCGGCGGCTGCCGTCTATGAGGTCTCACAAAGTCGGACATGACTGAAGTGACTTAGCAGCAGCAGCAGTGGCCTTGATGGTACTAATTTGAATATATAATTTGGGCTTAGAATTGTTAAAAAAAAATGAAAGTTAGAGGCCAGTGTACCATATATTAAATCACATCAAGTTAATTAAAATTAATATCTGAAACATTTATATGCAAAGGTTTTTGTTTACATTTTTTTCCTCTCATTAGCATCAGCCCCACTGAGCTTCTGAATACATCTCATTGTTTTTGCAAATTACAGCCCTTGTCTATTTATGAAATCACTCACTGTGTCAAAAGAAAAAGATGCATTCTCCCAAAAAGTTCATACTCAAAGTGGTTTGAGTATGTAGGTTATGGGCAACTAAAATCACATGCCTGACAACTTATCCAGAATACAAAACTTGATGATGTTTTGAGCTGCCTTTAATTCTATTGATTATATATCATTATTTATAGAGACATATAAATATATGTATTAAATTTAAGCAAAAAAAATTTGAGCTCCAAATAAAAGATACAGGTCTTTGAATGATATTTAGCAGTAAGCTAATAAATTAGTCATAAACATCACCTAAATTTTAGTGTTTTATGATTGAAATTGAACTGTTCCTTTTCTAAAAGCAGGTAGACAAAACTCATGCCTGCAGAAACTTATCTGTTATAATGCAGGTACTGAATTAACAACTAATTGCATGTATAATTAGTGAATATGACTTTTTATTTAAGAATCTATGCCTGGTGCTTGAAAAATGCTTTATCTCTTTAATTCATTCGGTATTTATTGAGTGCCTACTGTGTGCCTGGTACTCAGTCTAGGAGCTAATGATACAACTTGTGAACACAGCAGACACAGCCAAGATACAAACAGGAAACAATTAAATGGGAGACTAATTCCCCAAAGCAGAGATTATGTTAAATGTTAAGAAGACATAGTGGGGCTTCCCCGGTGGCTCAGTGGTTGAAGAATTCACCTGCCAATGCAGGAGACATGGTTCAATCCCGATCCAGGAATATCCCACATGCCATGGAGTAACTAAGCCCATGCGCTACAGATATTGAGCCTGTGCTCTGGAGTCCAGGAGCTGCAACTACTGAACCCACATGCCGTAACTACTGAAGCCCGTGCTCTACAACAAGAGAAGCCACCACAATGAGAAGCCCACTCACCGCAATTACAGAGTAGCCCCTGTAACAACTAGAGAAAAGTTCATGCAGCAATGAAGACCCAGCACAACCAAAAATAAATGAATAATTTTTTTTAAGAAGATTTACTAGGCTGAAAAGTGTCCCTGCCAAATGCATGTTGGCTGAGTACCTAGAAATGTTACCTTACTTGGAAATTGGGTCTCTGTAGCTAGTAATGCTGCACCTAATTGATTCAAAGTGAAAGTGAAGTCGCTCAGTCGTTTCCGATGACACCATGGACACCCCATGGACACCGGGATCCCTCATCCATGGGATTTTCTAGGCAAGAGTACTGGAGTGGGTTGCCATTTCCTTCTCCAGGGAACTTCCTGACCCAGGGATCAAACCCAGGTCTCCCACATTGTAGACAGACGCTTTACCGTCTGAGCCACCAGAGAAGTCCTAATTGATTCAAAGTAGACTCCAAATCCAATATTACTGTTGATTTTATAAAATGAGGGAAATTTGGATAGAGACATGGACACACAGGGATGAGACCATGGGAAGACAGAAATTGGAATGATGTACTCGCTTGCCAAGGAAAATCAAGGAAGACCAACCAGCATCAGAAGCTAGCAAGAGGCAAGGAAGGATCCTCTCCTGAGCCTTCAAAGAGAGCTTGGCCCTGCCATCACTTGATTTGAGAATCAAAGCTATGAGAGTACAAAGTTTCGCTGTTTTAAGCTACCAGTTTATGGTATTTTTGAAGGCAGCCATGGGAAACTAAAACAGTAGGCATGAAGGAAATAAGCAGATGAATATAATAGAAAACAATTCCTCCGGAGCTGTTCAGACAGGGTGGTCAGGGAAACTGCATCTGCCAGAGGGTGACTTTTAAGGGGAGATGAGAAGTATAAATTAGCTTGTCAAAATGACAGGGGAACAGCATACCAGCCACAGGGAATAGCAAGAACAAAGGTCAAGAATTAGAAAGAGCTGCAGGAACTAAAAGGAGGGCAGTGGGGACTGAAGGAAAGATCGGCAAAAAGAGACCAACAGACTGAGGTGCATCCTTACTGAGTCCAAGCTCTTACTGCTCGCCACATGACAGGGCAAGCCAAGAAGACGGTGAGATTGTGCCCCAAAAAACCATTGGGCATGAACTGGAATTCAGGTGTCTTTTATAGTAAAAGGGAAGAGCATGAAGTCGGCCACTTCCTGGTTCCCACCAGCCTCTGGAGGGGTTGTGTTAATTTCTTGTTCCCTGCAGTCATTCACAAGTGGGCCTCCTCAGGATGTTTCCTCTGAGCTGAACAAAGGTATTTTAGCTTAATGCTCTTTACCTAGGAGGCAGGATTCTCAGAGATGGTCCATTATGGATAATTTAAGCTTTTAGGCAACATCCATTTAGTGATTAACTTGTAACAGAGTACAAAAGCACTTTCCTATTACAGGATGAAAAGAAGTACTAATAGAAGAGGCCACTGTGGCACAGATGTTACCATTTCCTCAAGGAGCACCTAGTCTAGTGAGGAGCAAACCCACGTTACTGATATCTCTGATGAATGATAAGAAATAATAAAATTTCTAAGGAATGTACAGTATTCCCAGAAAGAAATTTCTTTCCTTTTCTGAGATTAGTAGAAAGGTTTCAATGTAAGGACCAGAGCACAGCCATGACAGGCTCCGAATACCGGGCCTAGGTATCCATATACTTAGGTTTCGCTTTCTTGAAAAAGCCCAGCCCCAGTTCCAGGAAACCGCCCTAGAAAACCCTGCGAAAATACCCGAGCGCACTTATGCAGATGTTTGTGTCTGAAATTAGCTGTTACCGCGTGCACCAAAACAAACAGCCAATCCCCAGTAAACACCTAATCTGCAAGCAGAAACTCGTAGGGTAACAACGGTCTTGCCCTATATAAGACATGTAACCCAGAGATCGGGGCTCTTGTGGAGACTCTACTGCGATGGATGAGACTTGAGCCCTAGCTCGAGCTAGAAATAAACTCCTTCGTGCTTTTTGCAGTGCTGTGAGCGACTCACTCTCTTGGTCTTGGGATCAGGACTCGGAACACGACATCAGGACAACGTGCTTTTTGTACTGGGTCTAAACATACAAATACAATTTACATATGCTCTTAGGTCAGATACCCTAAAAAGAAAGCCTGAGGTGGGGATTCTTATCCTAGAAATTCATTAATGGTGTGCTCTCTGAAGAAAGGGAGAAGCTAAATAAGGATGTGGTTTCTGGTGATGTCTGCTACAGCTAAGTCGCTTCTGGTGATGTCTAGCCACATCTGATCCCACAGGGGAGTTCAATTTGCATAGGAAATCTCTTTTGCCTAGAGGCAAATAGCGGAGCATTTGTGTCTCCTGCCCAAGCAGTCATTGGCCTTGGGTGAATTGTGGGGCTTCTTTCATTCTCAAGCCCCTCCCTAGGATCAGCTTCTGTGTCTAGTAGCAATTCTGTGAAGAAGGATGTAAATGAGTCCTTAGGTGGAAATATGAGAAAAGGGGATCAGCTAGAGATGTACAGATATGCTGCTGCTAAGTCCCTTCAGTCGTGTCTGACTCTGTGCAACCCCATAGATGGCAGCCCACCAGGCTCCCTGTTCCTGGGATTCTCCAGGCAAGAACACTGCAGTGGGTTGGCATTTCCTTCTCCACTGCATGAAAGTGAAAAGTGAAAGTAAAGTCGCTCAGTCGATTCCGACTCTTCGCAACCCCATGGACTGCAGCCTACCAGGCTCCTCGGTCCGTGGGATTTTCCAGGCAAGAGTACTGGAGTGGGTTACCATTGCCTTCTCCATGTACAGATATGAGCTGGTCACAAAGAGTTTGAGTTATTGGAGGAGGGAGGATTATAAGGGCCAACACCCTTCTATTCAAATCAACCCTAGCTGACTGACCTCATATAATGAATGAGGAAGGAACTGGCCAGACCCAGTCTCATCTAACTTTCCTCATCTATGCATCACCATTGCTTCATTCTGCTTCTATTAAAGGGTAATAGGAAAAGGAAAGAGAAGAAAAACTTCACTCCTCCCTGCAATGGCTCAGAATGAGGAAATCAATGATAAAACTTTAAAGGTTTAAAGTTGACAGCAGATGCTGGATCAAATAACATAATGGCTATTTCCAGACAGAACTACCATCAAGAAGAAAAAGAGAAAGCAGGACACGCTGCGCCTTTGTTTCGTCTCTGTCCCAAGAGACAGATGAATGATTAGTGGTCCCATCTTTAGGGATGGCAACACTTGTCCCAATTTCCCTTCAATGAATCCTTGAAACATCAATTTTGTCCACTTAACTCATAGTCACTGAAATTTATTTACTATCTAGCAGACATCATCAATCCTAGGGAAGTGAGTTGCAGGAAAGTAAAGATTATTTCATTGAAGTGTTTTGCCAGGGTAAGGATCCTAATAACATTAGTCCTGATATGAAACCAAGCCTGTAATATAATAAAATAAAAATAGTGCCATTTTGTTTGATGTTTTTAACTTCCTGATTTATCATTGTAGTAAAGGAAATATTGAAATAATTCTTCAGTATAATATATATGTGTATGTATGTGTATATACACACACACATATATATATATATGACTTCAGCCATGAAATTAAAAGACACTTAACTCCTTGGAAGGAAAGTTATGACCAACCTAGATAGCATATTCAAAAGCAGAGACATTACTTTGCCAACAAAGGTTCGCCTAGTCAAGGCTATGGTCTTTCCTGTGGTCATGTATGGATGTGAGAGCTGGACTGTGAAGAAAGCTGAGAATTGATGCTTTTGAACTGTGGAGTTGGAGAAGACTCTTGAGAGTCCCTTGGACTGCAAGGAGATCCAACCAGTCCATTCTGAAGGAGATCAGCCCTGGGATTTCTTTGGAAGGAATGATGCTAAAGCTGAAACTCCAGTATTTTGGCCACCTCATGCAAAGAGTTAACTCATTGGAAAAGACTCTGATGCTGGGAGGGATTGAGGGCAGGAGGAGAAGGGGACGACAGAGGATGAGATGGCTGGATGGCATCACTGACTCGATGGATGTGAGTCTGAGTGACCTCCGGGAGTTGGTGATGGACAGGGAGGCCTGGCGTGCTGCGATTCATGGGGTCGCAAAGAGTCAGACATGACTGAGCGACTGATCTGATACATACACACACATACATATACATATGTATACACACATACATATAGCAATGATAGGACAATAAGGCTAGTTCACTTCTTAGAGATAGTGATGGAAATATGTTGATTATCAGCATGAATACTGGTAGTTCATCAAGTCCAGGGGAACTTCTGGACCAACAGCAGATCAGAATTAGGAGACTTGTTTCCTCTCTGTTTTTGGGCTGCACCTCACAGCCTGTGGGATCTCAGTTCCCCCACCAGCGACACCCTTGGCAGGAAAGCCTGGAGTACTAACAGCAAGACCCAGGCCATGGAATTCCCAAGTTTGTTTCTTAAAGTCACATTATCTGTTATTGTCTTCAATGCCTTCAGGGCACTGTCTGTAACTGTTTTAGCTTGTGTTGGTTTCTCCCTGCCATTTAATAGGAGGAAATATTCAGTGGAATAGCCAGCTACTATTATTTTTGCATTAATATCAACAATGAGCACTGTGCTATTACTGTTGGCAGTTTTCTCCTTCTAATAAATAATTTATAGTTATTTTTATACAAGCAATTATAAATAACTTCTTACACTTAAAAAGTTAATGAATTATTTTAGTTCATTTTGGAATGTCCTCTAGGATGACAAATGTGATTGATTGTAACATTAGAGCTAACAAATCTTTTGTGAATGCATCCAATTTCATTGGCTCTGTCTTTTAATACACCTAATCACTTGTAGATTACTTGAAGATTTTAAATAGTTTGCTTCAGTTGCAAAAGTTGGTGAAGAGTACTAACTATATTTCATATGTTTCAGATGTATCTTTATAGAAATTATTTGTTGAGAGTACACCAAAATTTATATAATGAGCACATTTATAGACATAAAATACTTGCTCTGAAAACTAGGCAATTAAGTCTGTAACAGGCTACTAAAATATCGAAATTTGGTGAGTGAAAGTCCTTCAGTCGTGTCTGACTCTGTGCCCTCATGATTTGTAGCCTGCCACGCTCCTCTGTCCATGGGATTCTCCAGGCAAGAATACTGGAGTGCTTTACCATTCCCTTCTCCAGGGGATCTTCCCATCCCAGGGTTCAAATCCGGATCTCCTGCATTGCAGGCAGACTCTTTACCCACTGAGCCATTTGGTAAATTACACTTAATCATCATTCAAATATGTAATTTAATTTTTATTCTGTTCATAAAATATAGCACTGGTCAGTTAAAGATTATTTTTTGTGTTTAGAGAAATATTGGGATTATTTTTAACTCTTAAACATTTTTACTGAAGTGTTGATTTACTAAGTTTCAGGAGTACAGCAAAGTGATTGAGTTATATATGTATGTATGTATGTATGACTCTTTTACATACATACATATATATTCCTTTACATACATATATAGTTTTTTACAGATTCTTTTCCATTATAGGTTATTACAAAATGCTACATATAGTTCCTTATGCTATACAATAGGACCTTGTACTATTCATTTTATATGTAATAATGTGTATCTGTTCACCGTGTTCAATAGCTCAGTCGTTTCTGACTCTAGGCGACCCCATGGACTGTAGCCTGCCAGGTTCCTCTGTTCATGGGATTCTTCAGGCAACACTGGAGTGACTTGCCATTCCCTTCTCCAGAGGATCTTCCCAACCCAGAGAATGAAGCAAGGTCTATGGTATTGCAGGCAGATTCCTTTCTGTCCGAGCCACTAGGGAAGCCTATATCTGTGAATCCCAAAGTAAAAATTTATCCCTCCCCTCACCTTTCCCTTTTGGTAACTGTAAGGTTATTTACTATGTTTTTGAGTCTATTTCTGTTAGGTAAATAAGTTCATTTATGTCTTATTTTTGGATTTCACATACAAATGATATCATATGGTATTTGTTTTTCTCTATCTGACTTCATTTAGTATGATGATTTCTACATCCACTTGTGTTGTTGCAAATGGCCTTAATTCATTCTGTGTTCTGACTAATAGTCCTTTGTATATATGGACCACATCTTTATCTGTTCATTTGTTGATGGACATATAAGTCATATCCATGTCTTGGTTATTATAAATAGTGCTGCTGTGAACACTGGGGTGCAATGTGTCTTTTCAAGTTAGAGTTCTGTCTGGATATATGCCAAGGAGTGGCATCTGTGGATCATATGGTAATTCCATTTCTAGTTTTTTAAGGAACCTCCATACTGTTCTTCATAGTGGTTGTACCAACCCATATAAGGTGGTATTTTATGGTGGCTTTTGATTTGCATTTCTTTAATAATTAGCAATATTGAGCATCTTTCCATGTATCTGTTGACCATCGGTATGTCTTCTTTGGAGAAGTGTCTATTTAAGTTTTCTGCTGATTTATGATTGGGTTGTTTGTTTTTTGATATTAAGCTGTATGACCTGTTTGTATTCTTTAGAAATTAGTTCCTTGTTGTTTGCATCATTTGTAATATTTTCTCCCATTCCACAGGTTTCTTTGCTTTGCCCATATTCTTAAAGATTGTTAATGCCCTAGCTATTCTATTCTAGCTGAACTAAAAAATTATTAGTTTGTTGTTGTTGTTCAGTCATTCAGCCTTGTCTGACTCTGCAACCCTGTGGACTGCAGCATGCCAGGCTTCCCTGTCCTCACCATCTCCCAGAGTTTGATCAAACTCATGTCCATTGAGTCGATGATACCATCCAACCATCTTGCCCTCTGTCATCCCCTTCTCATCCTGCCTTCAATCTTTCCCAGTATTAGAGTCTTCTAATGAGTCAGCACTGAGGCTTCAGCTTCAGCATCAGTCCTTGCAATGAATATTCAAGGTTGATTTCCTTTAGGATTGACTGGTTTGATCTCCTTGTTGCCCAAGGGGCTCTCAAGAGTCTTCTCCAACACCACAGTTCAAAATCATCCATTCTTTGGCACTCAGCCTTCTTTATGGTCCAGGTCTCACATGCATACCTGACTACTGGAAAAAAAAAAACCTGGCTTTTACATTAGTTTAAATCCCTAAAATTCATATGTGTTCTAGTCATGTAAACACTTAGATTGCAAGGGTCTATCTCTTAGGCAGTATGCTGCTACTGCTGCTGCTGCTAAGTTGCTTCAGTCGTGTCCAACTCTGTGCGACCCCATAGATGGCAGCCCAACAGGCTCCTCTGTCCCTGGGATTCTCCAGGCAAGAACAGTGAAGTGGGTTGCCATTTCCTTCTCCAATGCATGAAAGTGAAAAGTGAAAGTGAAGTCGCTCAGTCGTGTCCGACTCTTAGCGATCCCATGGACTATAGCCTACTAGGCTCCTCCGTCCATGGGATTTTCCAGGCAAGAGTACTAGAGTTGGGTGCCATTACCTTCTCTGCTTAGGCAGTATAAGAAAGCCTTTAATAAATATAACTATGCCAAAAGTTTTTTTGCTGTAATTCTTATATTAAACAAATATTGATGCCTTTATTTGTGTATGTTGAGAGACAGAGTGAAAATTAAGATACTGGGGCTAGAACCCTCAATTTCAGTTCAGTTAATTGCTTTCACATTTATTTATCTTGTCACCTTCCTCAAGGTATTTATGTTCCCAGTTTCAGAATACTCATTCATAAGATGAAGACAATAATAGTGCCAAGTGTACATGGTTGTTACAGAGATTAAAAAAGATATTGTATACAAGGCATTTGGACTAATGTCTGGACTAAAATAAGGACTCACTTAATGTTGGCCATTGTTACAGATTTTAGCCAGAGTCTAAGTGCAGAACAACAAAAATATTTGTTTCAGTTAACAATTAGGAGAATGTACGTAATTTAATACCTTGAAAATGTAAATGCTCATTTTCTAGTTAATACAGTATAACAAAATAGAAATGATTCAAAATTTAAATAGCTTATTCCATCCAGAACAAAAACTTATTTATCTTTCAAATATCTTAATCTGTAAGTCTCATGTAACCTTTTCTTGAGAAAATTATTTTAATATCTTCATAAAATCCTAATACACATAGATAAAACATACTTTCTCCTATTTACCCATTATATTAGAACTTGAAATTATCTACAATCATGGAATTTATACATTAAACTTTTTAGTAAAATATAACAAACATACAGAAAATGGACATGGTGATGAGTGTTCAACTCATTAAGTTTTCTACAGAGTAAAACCCCCATGTAACTACTGTTCAGCTCAAGAAACAGAATTTTCTATTTCTTTCTAGCACCCCAGTATCTCCTACCACACCACCTCCTGGTCAGTGGCTTCTTAAAGTTAGTCACTATTCTGGCTCCTATTAGTTTTGCATATTTTTCAAACTTATAACTGTAACTGTCAGTCCACAGTATTCTTTTATTTCTAGTTTCTCTTGCTTATCATTATGCTCATGAGATTTATCCACTTCTATTATCTTTATTTTCATTGTGGATATTAATTAATTTCATGACTCCATCATGATTTATTTATTCATTTGGTACTTGCAAATTGGGGCTAATTTCTAAATTTAGCTAGTATGATAATGCTGCAATGAACATTTTTATATGTATATTTATTAGGGGAATATGAATGTACTTCTGTTGGATTTATACCTAGGAGTGGAATTCATGAGTCAGAGGGTCTTGGGAAATTTCTGAGTCAAACTGCATATATTGAGCTTAAGCAGATACTGTCACAGGGAATATATTTTAACAGAAATAAGACTTAATGATTACCCATTTTATTGGTGGGCAAACAATGACTGGTGGCTAAGAACTTGTCAATGGGCATAAGCAATACCAGTCATAAACATGGGAGTAAAAACAGATCAAATACCCACCATGTGCGAGACATGTTCCTAGCTGTTAGGGATAAAATAGCAAGAGAAAGGAGCCTTGACCTCTACTTTCATGGTGCACAAAATATAGTACAGGAGACAAATGTAACATAAAAAGTCAAACTGACAAGTTTATGATATTAAACAAGTTGAGTTCTTTGAATAAGAGAAACATGACCTTAGGACATAATATAACACATAATATCATTTATTCTAAATTAGGAGTTCACAGAGGTCTTCCCTTAGGAAGCATGTTGAAGCTAATTTTCACAGACTAGATAATAGTCAAGTAGGAAAAGAGGAGGCAGAAGGATCTTCCAGATATAAGATACAGTGTGTACACAGAACTGATGAGCATGTAAAGAATGGTTTTAATGACAAGACCTGGGGAGGGACCAGTGAGCAAGGAGTTTGCAGAGATGGGCAGTGACAAGAACACACTTGGCCTTTAGCCATGGTTAAAGATTTGGAGTTGTTTCCTAAGAATAAGAGGTCATGGAAAGGTGTGTTTTTTTTTTTTTTTTTTAACTTTTAATTGTATATTGGAGTATAGCCGGTTAACAGTGTTGTGATTGTTTCAGGTGGACACCAAAGGGACTCAGCCATACATCCACATGTATCCATTCTCCCCAACTCCTCTCCCACCCAGGCTGCCAGAGCAGACAGAGTTCCCTGTGCTATACAGTAGGTCCTTGTTGGTTATTCATTTTAAATAGAGCATGTATATATCGATCCCCAAATCCCTAACTATCTCTCCCACCCCTGGAAACTGTAAGAATGGAAAGATTTAAATATGGGAACAGAGAGATGTACAGAAAAGATCATGATGGCTGTTATATCAGGAATAGACAAGACAAGGGCCAGCAAGAATGCAGGGTACATAATCATAGAAGAGTTGATGCTATTTCAGACAAGGGTGAGGCAGTGCAGATGATGAGAAGCTGACTGATTACAGTGATATATGTAAAACCAATAGGACTCAGCAAGGGAATGGATGGGAGCTATGCAAGTAAGCAACACATTAAGAGTGAGTCCTTTGTTTCTGGTTTGCTCAGCAAGATATATAGGTAATTGGCTAATCCTGGGAATAAAATAATCCTAGCTGTTGATATCACTAAATCTAATGTAACTTTTTTTTTCTTAAATTACTTTTAAATCCTGGAATTAAACCCAAGAACAAATTGACTGACTGGTTTTTGTCACCTTTAGAAATGCTGTTTTTTCTCCTGACACAGCCCCAGATGCTGCCACCAGCTTTGCATTCCTGGCATCTGCCTCAAATCTTAAGTATTTTAAAATCTGTTGATTGTGGATTTCAGCAAGAAACATATTTCTGGAGGTGTTTAAAGATAATATCTGTTGTACATGCGTATGAAGTAGATCAATCACAATCACCCACTCACTATCTACTGATCAATTTGAATGCTACTGAGATATTGTTATGAATTTCTTCTCATTTCATCTCCTACCTTTAAACACACTCTGAATTTGTTCTGGGTTTAGTTTGTTATTATAAACCTAATGAAAACATTTCATCTACATGGAGCTGTCAAAGAGATGTCTATGAGTGTTTTGTTTCAATATAGCAGTAGGTAAGAAGTACTTAACTGGATATATCTTTCTTCATAAACAAAAATGGCTCTAAATTATACATCTGTAATTGAAATTCATTTAGTACATACCTTGTCATATTTAAGCTGTGAATGATTCATATATTGTTCTAGTCAGATTATGTTTTGGATAACTAAAGAGTGTTTTTAAAAAGCTATAATAGAAATTCTTGAGAAACGAGTTAAGCATATATTTTATTTTCCTCTCTCTGACTCCATTTTTATTTTCAAATTAATTATGCATATCACTGCCACATTAAATTTTCTGAAAATACATTTTGCATCATGTCCCTGAGTAGGGATATAAGATAATTCCGTATTACATACTTCCTGAGACCATTTCACATTTTAGGTCTTCCATAAACTTTTCTTTGCCTAAAACCACCAATTCATTTCTTTCTACTTCTCAGAAAACTGGGTCTGCCATATTCAACCACCTTCTTTATCTCCTTTATTCTCTGAAACTGAACTTTTGTGTATTGTTCCCTCCCACCCTCACCAAGTCCTGAAAAAGCTAAAATGCCAGAACCTCTCCACATATACCACCCATACCTCAAAGATAAAATTAAATATACAAAGCTACAGTCATCAAGACAGTATGGTACTGGCACAAAGACAGAAATATAGATCAGTGGAACAAAATAGAAAGCCCAGAGATAAATCCACGCACCTATGGACACCTTATCTTTGACAGTGGAGGCAAGGATATACAATGGAGAAAAGACAATCTCTTTAACAAGTGGTGCTGGGAAAACTGGTCAACCACTTGTAAAAGAATGAAACTAGAACACTTTCTAACACCATACACAAAAATAAACTCAAAATGGATTAAAAATCTAAACATAAGACCAGAAACTATAAAACTTCTAGAGGAAAAACATAGGCAAAACACTCTCTGACATAAATCACAGCAGGATCCTCTATGACCCACCTCCCAGAGTAATGGAAACAAAAGCAAAAATAAACAAATGGGACCTAATTAAATTTAAAAGCTTTTACACAATGAAGGAAACTATAAGCAAAGTGAAAAGACAGCCTTCAGAATAGGAGAAAATAATAGCAAACAAAGCAACTGACAAAGAATTAATCTCAAAAATATACAAACAGCTCATGAAGCTCAATTCCAGAAAAATAAATGACCCAATCAAAAAATGGGCCAAAGAACTAAAGAGACATTTCTCCAAAGAAGACATACAGATGGCTAACAAACACATGAAAAGATGCTCAACATCACTTATTATCAGAGAAATGCAAATCAAGACCACAATGAGGTACCATCTCACGCCAGTCAGAAAGTCTATCAAAAAGACTATAAACAGTAAATATTGGAAAAGGTGTGGAGAAAAAGGAACCCTCTTACACTGTTGGTGGGAATGCACACTAGTACAGCCACTATGGAAAACAGTGTGGAGATTCCTTAAAAAACTGGAAATAGAACTGCCTTCAGATCAGATCAGTCGCTCAGTCATGTCCAACTCTTTGAGACCCCATGAACTGCAGCACGCCAGGCCTCCCTGTCCATTACCAACTCCCAGAGGTCACTCAGACTCATATTCATCGAGTCAGTGATGCCATCCAGCCATCTCATCCTCTGTCGTCCCCTTCTCCTCCTGCCCCCAATCCCTCCCAGCATCAGAGTCTTCTCCAATGAGTTAACTCTTTGCATGAGGTGGCCAAAATACTGGAGTTTCAGCTTTAGCATCATTCCCACTGCTGGGCATACACACTGAGGGAACCAGAATTGAAAGAGACATGTGTACCCCAATGTTCATCGCAGCACTGTTTATAATAGCCAGGACATGGAAGCAACCTAGATGTCCATCAGCAGATGAATGGATAAGAAATCTGTGGTAATATGCACAATGGAGTATTACTCAGCCATTAAAAAGAATGCATTTGAATCAGTTCTAATGAGGTGAATGAACCTGGAGTCTATTCTATAGAATGAAGTAAATCAGAAAGAAAAATACCAATACAATATAGTAACGCATATATATGGAATTTAGAAAGATGGTAACGATGACCCTGTATGTGAGACAGCAAAAGAGACACAGATGTAAAGAAGAGTCTTTTGGACTTTGTGGGAGAAGGCGAAGGTGGGATGATTTGAGAGGGTAGTGTTGAAACATGTATATTATCATATGTGAAGCAGATCACTGGTCCAGGTTCGATGCATGAGACAGGGTGCTCAGGGCTGGTGCACTGGGATGACCCTGGGGGATGGGATGGGGAGGGAGGTAGGAGGGGGATTCTGGATGGGGAACACGTGTGCCCCCATGGCTGATTCATGTCGATGTTTGGCAAAAACCACTACAATATTGTAGAGTAATTAACCTCCAATTAAAATATATTAATTAAAAAATTAAATTAACTTCTATTAAGCCTTCCATTGGAGAAGAAAATGGCAACCCACTCCAGTACTCTTGCATCATTATTCCAGCTCACATCTATCATTCATTGTTTTTAGTTATCTCAATTATACACGTAATTATTACCAGTTTGCTTAAGCAATTTATTAGTTGGTTTGCAGGATGATATTTACCATGAATAGATACTATCTTCTCTAAAGCAAAGGACCTCTGTTTATATATTTCTGTGTCTATATCACAATGCTGCCCATGTAGGGTCTCAATAAAGAGATGGTAAATTGATTACTTGATTGATTGATTAGAATACCTTGAGCTATTTATTAAACAAAACTTAATCATTTTTGTACACTATTATATTATTATTTTCTATTATTTTCAAAGTTCTAAGTACCACAGATATAGAAAAGTTTACAGTTGTGTTACACAATCTTACCTGTAATTCTGTGGCAATTGGAGAAAAAGCCAAAAATGAAACCTAAAATGAGAGTAATTGAACCATTTGGAAATTCAAAGTTATTGAAAGAAAAAGCTGCAGAGATTAGTCACATTTTTATTGCAGTTCCGAAGCAGCATATGGCTGAATATTTCCTCATGAAGTTTACTCACTGAACTCTGTAACTGAATATAAGCACCCCAAATGCACATCAAGATGTCATCCAACAACTGCCATTAACGAAGTGAAAGTCGCTCAGTTGTGTCCGACTCTGCTACGGCATGGACCATATAGTCCATGGAATTCTCCAGGCCAGTATACTGGAGTGGGTAACCTTTCCTTTCTCCAGGGGATCTTCCCAACCCAGGGATCAAACTTTCAAAACTAAATAGCAATTTGGGAATGTGTAAACAGCAACATATATAAATAAATATGATGTGCGTCTTAGAATGTGTTTATATATGATTGATATTAAGATATATATGGGATAGTTATATAATATATTCATTTATTGTTCAATAATTATGTATCAGGCACTTGTCATGTAACAGGAAATATACTATCTGCTAAAGAAAAGTGATAAAAACAAAGACATGAACTGTGGTATGATAGAGTTTGTAGTATAGATGTTCAGAAAGATAAATACTAAGGAAATACATGCAAAATGGATGAATATGGATTATTTCATTTATAGAAAATAAACAACTGTCATTATAGAAAAGGACAAGCAGAACCTGAAGAAAGGCCTCTCTGGAAAAATGAAATTTAGCTTGATCTCTGAAGAATGAGAAGGAGCTAGCAGTGCAAAAAGATCAATTTATCATTTTCTTTATTAACTATGTTAGAGTTGTGAGGGTAAGACATGAAGCAAATATTGTATGTCCTGGGATCTTAGCTTGTTCTTATGGTCCCAGATCAGAGTCTGCTCAACAATTTTATGATATGGAAAACTGCTTATATTCTGTTTACCAAAGTAATTATAGTTATAATTTCAAGAAGATATAGATTTTATGATCAGATCAGATCAGTCGCTCAGTCGTGTCCGACTCTTTGCAACCCCATGAACTGCAGCACGCCAGGCCTCCCTGTCCATCACCAGCTCTCGGAGGTCACTCAGACTCACATCCATCAAGTCAGTGATGCCATCCAGCCATCTCATCCTCTGTCATCCCCTTCTCCTCCTGCCCCCAATCCCTCCCAGCATCAGAGTCTTCTCCAATGAGTCAACTCTTCGCATGAGGTGGCCAAAATACTGGAGTTTCAGCTTTAGCATCATTCCTTCCAAAGAAATCCCAGGGCTGATCTCCTTCAGAGTGGACTGGTTGGATCTCCTTGCAGTCCAAGGGACTCTCAAGAGTCTTCATGAACAAGAGTGTAAATCATTATGCTCATAATTCTCTTTTCTACTCAAATAGAAGTACTCTTCATAATCATTCTGGTATCACCTTATTTTTCTAAAAATGACCTAGTGATTAAAGAATCACACCAACATGTAATAATATTTATCAAAAATAACCAGGCTTGGAGTGAAGGTATTTGTATTCTGGTTCAGTCTTTATCATTCAATGGCTGTGGGCTCTCAAAAACCGCTTCTTGAAATAATCTGTTCCCTGATACAATGAATACCTTGATGTTCCCACCCATGTTCCTGAAGATCCTAGATTTCATAGAGTAACTCAGTGACTATCCAGCTGGGGAAGGAGTTAGAGGATAAGAGAAATATGGTAGCAGGAACAGCTTTATGTTTCTCCTACTTCAATATATATAATCAATAATGCATAAGTTGTGACATTACATATTTTACATTTTGGGATGCTGAGTGAGCTTTGACTAAAAGAATAGGTTCTGTCTCTAAAATGACACTGTAAACCATTGGATTAGTAGATTTGAAGACTCTGTCTTTAAGCAACAATTTAAGAATCAGTGTTCTTCAAATCTAAGATTAAAAATATCATTTACTTAAGACGAAACAAAAATAAACTTGTAATGATAATCTCCAGATGTTCCAGCATGACTAGTTTAAATCACTAGTTAAACTATTTTAGTTAACTCACGAGTTTAAATCACTTTTTAGTAAATAAATTTATCTGAAAAAATGGGAAATAAAGGTAGAGAAAGTTCAAGGTGCAAATGATAGCATTCGAGAACCAAGTTATGCTTCCCACAGGTCACTTGTGCAACAGGTATCATCTACTTCCATGAATCAAGTCACCACTACCTTCAGCCACCTCCTCAGAATATTGACCCTAAACAGAGGTGAAACTTAAGAATTTCACCTTTCCATTTCTATTCTCTCATTTTAAAGTCTCACTCAACTGTATGATTATTTTTATAACATTAAAAGCAGGTAGAAATTGCAGTTAAAATTTTAAAACATTGTATGTGGTCATTAATACAAAGAATGAAATCCAAAGACCAGGTTGTACACAGATTCCTTGAGAATTCCCTTTTTATCAAATATATCAGAGAAGAAAATAGCATAAATGTGTTTACCTCTGGTTGGTGACCTTCTGTCAGAAACAATGGTGACCGTATGAAAGACAACCATTTCATAGCAATGAATCATTTTCAACAATATTAAAAATACATACCTATTTCCAATAAAATCCTTGTAAAGCAAGATCTAATAGAGCTTTTGAAATAAAGCCAGTTTCATTCATGCAAAGTATCTGCTGTGAAGAGTATGTTATTGTTACATAACACTGAAAAAGAATTAAGATACATAGGAAAGAAAATAGAAACTGTTGATCTTTAAAAATTGAATTACTAAGATTGTTTTATGCCAACTTATTCTTTGGAAAATATAGAAAAGGTGCATTTTTCTCTCTACCTCAAGTGATAAAAGTTCATCTAAAAGATTGGAAATGTTTTCATATTTCACATGAGCCCTTAAGAAACATCCTTTCTGCAAGTGAATGTTTTCCCTATTGGCTTTAATTAAGTTTAGAATAGTGTACCTAGATACTACAAGATGAAAGCAAATCAAATTACCGTTTAGACCAAGTTCTAATATTTCCCCTCACAGCTGTACTTGGCTTTCGGTGTGTTCATGAAAAGTTCCTCTTAAATCAAATTTCTGATAATCAATCACACTTTAAAAGCACTAGGAGAATTTGTTATTTAAAGGACTCTCCTTTCAGAGTGAACTGCACAACCAATAATCCTTGGAGGTACCACACAATCTTTAATTGCTTAAACCACTACAAAAATCTGATTTTATGCCTAACTTATCTGCTTTAAGTGCAAAGCACTTGATGCAAATAGCTCAAATATCTCTCAGTGTTATCTAGGAAGATGGTGTCAGTTAAAATTTTGAGAGTTTTTCACTCCTGCCCTTACTACATGCACCATTACTCACCAAAACTGTCCAAGGCATCTATCTGCTACCAGTGCTTTCCAGTCAAAGCCCCTCAGTATTACAGCTGTCATTGAACAAGTTAGGTTTATTATCCATAGCAGTGATAGACCACACTTGTCATGGGAACCATGGAATGACTAAATAAGATGATGTTAGAAAGGACTTGTTACAGAACTTGGAGTTATATTAAGTGCTTTGGGGAAGAGTTTAAAGATATGGGACTTTGCTCTGGATTGGATATTCTCAGGCAGCGGGGGGTAGTTCTATGAATGGATATATTAATAAATCTTACCTAGTGGAGGAGAAGACTAAATCCTTCAGCTCTCATGGGTGAAAAAGCAATAGTCCCTTATATCATAATGAAGAATGAGGTGTTTGGTATTTCGTGGTTTAGACAGTGTTAATGTTTAGTTTGTGTTCAGGCATGATTGCACAGCAGTTTTATTTTTGTCTTGATCCATCATGCTCATGGAGTTGCCATGCCTGATGTTGATGTTCTCTGAATCAGTTTATATTCAACAGAACTCTAAGACATGACTGTGAACATCAGATGAGTCTACAGAAACATCAAGTTCTAGCTGCATATCAGGGGCTAGAATTCCTTTTCTCAGTGAAAATGTGTTCAGACTTCAGCTTGTTGTTATTTGTTGTCTCATGATCATGCTTATTTTAAAGAAATTTTTTTTCACTCCTCCAGAACCATCTTAAGTAGATGACTTTTCAAAGTGAATTCCTCTCTTATCACTCACTTTTTCCTCTTACTTAAAGTAAATCTAAGAGGCTTTTTGATTAACAAGTCCTTTTTTCCAAGTTATAAATAACTGTGGAAGCTAT
The DNA here is from genome assembly GCA_935064755.1 of Tragelaphus eurycerus. NCBI lineage: Eukaryota > Metazoa > Chordata > Mammalia > Artiodactyla > Bovidae > Tragelaphus > Tragelaphus eurycerus. The sequence goes on from CAKXYN010000001.1 coordinate 43,044,253, forward strand.
TGCCTCAAATATGCAGATAATGCCACTCTAATGGCAGAAAGTGAGGATGAAAGAAGAGAGTGGAAAAGCTGGCTTGAAACTCAACATTAATAATACTAAGATCATGGGATCTAGTTCCATCACTTCATAACAAATAGAAGAGGGAAAAGTGGAAGCAGTGACAAATTTTATTTTCTTGGGTGAAGAAAATAAGCAATGAATCATTTTCAACAATATTAAAAATACATACCTATTTCCAATAAAATCCTTGTAAAGCAAGATCTAATAGAGCTTTTGAAATAAAGCCAGTTTCATTCATGCACAGTTATCTGCATGAAGTTTATTTTCATCAGTGATTTCCAAAATCACTGAAGACAGTGACTGCAGCTATGAAATTAAAAGACACTTGCTCCTTGGAAGAAAAGCCATGGCAAACCTAGACAGAATATTAAAAAACAGAGGCATCACTTTGCTGACAAAGGTCCACACAGTCAAAGCTACGGTTTTTCCAGTTGTCATGTACAGATGTGATAGTTGGACCATAAGGAATGCTGAGCACTAAAGAACTGATGCTTTCAAATTGTGGTGCTGGAGAAGACTCTTGAGAGTCCCTTGGACTGCAAGGAGATCAAACCAGTCAATCGTTAAGGAAATCAACCCTAAATATTCTTTGGAAGGACTGATGCTGAGCTGAAGTTCCAATACTTTGGCCACCTGATGTGACGAGCCTACTCATTGGAAAAGACCCTGATGCTGGAAAAGATTGAGGGCAGGAGGAGAAGGGAGCAACAGAGTATGAGATGGTTAGATAGCATCACTGACTCAATGGACATGAATTTGAGCAAACTCTGGGACATAGTGGAGGATAGACGAGCCTGGAGTGCTACAGTCCATGGTGGTCAAAAAGAGTTGGACATGACTTTAGTGACTAAACAGCAACAACTGGAAACTTTATGGACAAACTGTTATTTTTACCTTTTACATACAAATATGTAAAGATGCATTTTTTTCCTAATCAGAGAGTCAAAGAAATTAGGAGTTTAGATGTCTTGATAGAAATTAAAATCTTCTATACTGTTTTAAATAGCGTTTTTAGTTTCTATTACCTACACTTGTAACACTGTAAAGCCATTCAACCATTCAAAGTTGATATTTCTCCATTGTGAACCATGCTAAGGTTTTTCTTAAGATTTTCTGTTTCTAGTTCAAGTTAGACTTAATTGCCTAGTGGACTCAGTAATCAGTTACCTGTATTAACTGAATCCAGCAACACTGTGTATCTAAATTTAAGCAAGGACTTTTGTCTCTCACAATCAAGCATTAAAACACTAGAGCATTATACTAGAGAACTCAAAGAGAATAAGCAGAACAGAATGTTAGTAGGTTAGTTTGAGAGAAAAACAGGAGACAATGGAGCAATGATAGTTGCTTCAAGTCAATGCAGTAGTGTTTTCATTTCTGTTGCTCCAGGGGGCAAAAACCATGCACGATATTTAGGCAATTAGGTGTAGAATTCCTGTACCGAGAATTGGATTGGTGAGCTTACATGTTTATCCATCCCAAGGCTTTGGGTTATGGTCAGGAAACATAGTGCCTGGAAACATAAACCAGATAGTGCCTGGTTAGGATAAACCATTATCCTAAGCCATTTGTGCACTCAGTTGAAACACACAGTTGCTAGGTGCCAGGCATTTAGTAGAGACAAAAATCGACCAAGTTATCTGTTCTTATGAAACCTATTTTATAACATATAGGCATAAGCTCTACAGAGGCCAGTATATAACCTAACACAGTGTAAATATAGACTGTAATAAAAGCCATGAAGGGAAGAAAGTGGTTTAAGAAGATGGGAAAATAAAGTCAATTTTAATAAAAATATTTAATGTTAACTTTGGATGGTTAGATAATAGGTTAATGAAGTAGCAGGTAAATTCTTCTATTCTTGTTTTTTTTTTTTTTCCCCTTGGCTTATGTTTTGACTTTTACCTTTGATTCCCAAATATAGATAATTATCATTGGGGTGACTGAGTAGAAAAATATAGAGAAATCAATGTAAACAAATCTGTATTACTTTAAAAAACTAGGCATCAAGTCTGTTGAAAATTTGTTAGACTTAGAGCATCAGCAACCTCTAATTCAGCACAAATATGTATCACATATTAACGACTGGTGGCTCAGACGGTAAAGTGTCTGTCTACGATGCAGGAGACCCGGGTTCGATCCCTGGTTTGGGAAGATCCCTTGGAGAAGGAAATGGCAATCCACTCCAGTACTATTGCCTGGAAAATCCCATGGACAGAGGAGCCTGGTAGGCTACAGTCCATGGGGTCGCAAAGAGTCGGACACAACTGAGCGACTTCACGTTCACTTATGTATCACAGACCTCGATATCACCTGCTCAGAGTATTTTGTTTCTTATTCAAGAATTTTTTTCAGTTTTTAGTGGAGAACTTATACTGATAATAATTGTGTTTTTTTCTGGTTTTGTAAAAAATTCCATTCCATGGAATACCAAGAAAATAGCCTACTATATCTTTATATGATCTTAAATATGATACTTACACTTAAAATATAAAAGCAAATAAGCAAATTCCATATCACAAAGTAGCATAGATAGTTGAATAAACCAGAAGCAAATGTATTGATATCATTTTCATAAGATTGAAAAATTTTTCAGTTAAATAGGAGAGGAAAATAAACACAGAAAGAAAAAAAAATGTATATATATATATTATTTCTTAGCAGCACATAGAAGCAACTGTGAAATTGATTAAATGTAAGATTTAGACCTATAAAAACAAGATTCAACAACAAAAATAGCAAGGTTCAACCAGAAAATCTCTGTTGCTTTAAATAAAAGCTAGTAGGATAAGGTGGGATTGTCCCATGAGTCAACCTAAGCCAAAATCTTTTGTTTAAATACCAACCATAAAAATACTGTTCAATTTGAAGAATTCTGCTTCTCATAATGAGCACATTACTGACATTTTCAAAAGGTCCGTAGATTTCTCTCACGTTAGCAACTTATAAAAGTTGTTTTTTGGTTTATTTTGAAATTTCACTAGACTGGGTTTGGGGAGAATAAGTAGTATTCAAAGAAACTGTTCTCTTGAATTCTCATTAATGAAGCATCTGAATAGTTATCATTTATTTACCTCCCACAACAAATCTAGATGAAAGGAATAGAATTTGAGGGCAATCTATGGATCTTAACTATATAAATTGAATATTTTCATCTCAATTTATTTTATATCCAAATATTATCACTTGTAAAATGAGTATAAAATTAATTTAAAGCATAATTTTATCTGCAAAAATATCTTTCCAGTTGAAAAATTTGCACCCAAACAGGTTCACTTTTTAATTATGTGGTTTTCTTTCTCTTCATTCTAAAGTACATTATAATTTTCCCATAAAGCTATTTTTTAAAAGTTTTCATTGCTTTATTCCAATTTATCCATCTCTATAAATTTCTTATTAACTTCTTTGCATTGCTGTGCATTAATTCACATCAGAGAATATTTCTTCCCATTTATGTGACACTAAAATTACTCAGTAATATTTGTTTGAAAAATGCTACAGAACTTACTTATTGTTAAATCCTTAGAAATCGAGTTTCAAAACTGTCCTTCTGCAAATGAAATGAGAGCTGAATTGAAGAAATTAACGTCTGAGTTACGGACATTCTTAAAGCCTCACCTTAAGCCCTCTCTGCAGTCACACAATCTCTGTGAATGGTTGTCTAGGGTCTTCATAAAACAAGACTATGACATGCTGGAGGCTGTCAAGCATTGATGAGCATCTACCTAAAACTGACCGGACAATGTGAGGTAACTGAAAATTTAATTAGAGAAAAAGAAATAAGAAACCATCACACACAGGAAAATGGCTATAATCCACAATGTATTTTCTTATTTTAAAATTTAGGATTTGATTCTTAAAAGTCTTGAAAATGTTCCATTAAGATATATTTAACTTTCTTGATATAGCTATAACTGTTTCCTAGAAAATAATTATCACCATGTCTCTTTTATTTATTAAAAATAGGGTTAAATTTTATTATCTTTCAAATTGAAGTATTCCTATATAAATTTAAAAACATATAGATAAAAATTATCTAACCTTTCTTCTTAATTTTTAATAAAAAACATTTTTTACTTCAGATCTAAAAACCACATGAATCAAAAAATATAGAAAATCTGAATTTTACCATGGTAGCTAAGAGAAAAAATTAACCTACCTGTTTGCAATCATGAAGTAAGAGCTCTCTTTAGTTGAAAGATTCACACTCATTACATTTTTTAGCTTTATGGTAAATACGTTTAATTTGTTTTGTCACAAGGAAAGAAAAAAGGAAAGGAGAGAAAGAGGGAGAGAAAAAAAGAATGGAAAGAGGCTTCAACATAGCAGGAAAAGTAGAAAGGTTTTAAGACACAAAAAATCTTTATAGGAATAAATTTACTGCAGTACTTCTCAATATGTGTTACACGTATTACTTAAGCTAAATATGAACATTTTTATTTTAATATTTGTTCATTATCAGATCAGATCAGTCGCTCAGTCATGTCCAAATCTTTGCAACCCCATGAACTGCAGCACGCCAGGCCTCCCTGTCCATCACCAGCTCCCGGAGTTCACTCAGACTCACATTCATCAAGTCAGTGATGCCATCCAGCCATCTCATCCTCTGTCGTCCCCTTCTCCTCCTGCCCCCAATCCCTCCCAGCATCAGAGTCTTCTCCAATGAGTCAACTCTTCGCATGAGGTGGCCAAAATACTGGAGTTTCAGCGTTAGCATCATTCCTTCCAAAGAAATCCCAGGGCTGATCTCCTTCAGAGTGGACTGGTTGGATCTCCTTGCAGTCCAAGGCACTCTCAAGAGTCTTCTCCAACACCACAGTTCAAAAGCATCAATTCTTCAGCGCTCAGCATTCTTCACACTCCAGCTCTCACATCCATACATGACCACAGGAAAAACCATAGCCTTGACTAGGCGAACCTTTGTTGGCAAAGTGATGTCTCTGCTTATGAATATGCTATCTAGGTTGGTCATAACTTTCCTTCCAAGGAGTAAGCGTCTTTTCATTTCATGGCTGCAGTCACCATCTGCAGTGATTTTGGAGCCCAGAAAAATAAAGTCTGACACTGTTTCCACTGTTTCCCCATCTATTTCCCATGAAGTGATGGGACCAGATGCCATGATCTTCGTTTTCTGAATGTTGAGCTTTAAGCCAACTTTTCACTCTCCACTTTCACTTTCATCAAGAGGCTTTTTAGCCCCTCTTCACTTTCTGCCATAAGGGTGGTGTCATCTGCATATCTGAGGTTGTTGATATTTCTCCCAGCAATCTTGATTCCAGCTTGTGTTTCTTCCAGTCCAGCATTTCTCATGATGTACTCTGCATATAAGTTAAATAAACATGGTGACAATATACAGCCTTGACGTACTCCTTTTCCTATTTGGAACCAGTCTGTTGTTCCATGACCAGTTCTAACTGTTGCTTCCTGAACTGCATACAGATTTCTCAAGAGGCAGATCAGGTGGTCTGGTATTCCCATCTCTTTCAGAATTTTCCACAGTTTATTGTGATCTACACAGTCAAAGGCTTTGGCATAGTCAATAAAGCAGAAATAGATGTTTTTCTGGAACTCTCTTGCTTTTTCCATGATCCAGCGGATTTTGTCAATTTGATCTCTGGTTCCTCTTCCTTTTCGAAAACCAGCTTGCACATCAGAAAGTTCACGGTTCACATATTGCTGAAGCCTGGTATGGAGAATTTTGAGCATTACATTACTAGCATGTGAGATGAGCGAGGTTTGTGACATTGTACAGGAGACAGGGATCAAGACCATCCCCATGGAAAAGAAATGCAAAAAAGCAAAATGGCTGTCTGGGGAGGCCTTACAAATAGCTGTGAAAAGAAGAGAAGCAAAAAGCAAAGGAGAAAAGGAAGGATATAAGCAGGGTGTGGTCCGCTGGAGAAGGGAATGGCAAACCACTTCAGTATTCTTGCCTTGAGAACCCCATGAACAGTATGAAAAGACAATATGATAGGATACTGAAAGAGAAACTCCCCAGGTCAGTAGGGGCCCAATATGCTACTGGAAATCAGTGGAGAAATAACTCCAGAAAGAATGAAAGGATGGAACCAAAACAAAAAGAATACCGAGCTGTGGATGTGTCTGGTGATAGAAGCAAAGTACGATGCTGTAAAGAGCAGGATTGCATAGGAACCTGGAATGTCAGGTCCATGAATCAAGGCAAATTGGAAGTGGTCAAACAAGAGATGGCAAGAGTGAATGTTGACATTCTAGGAATTAGCGAACTAAAATGGACTGGAATGGGTGAATTTAACTCGGATGACCATTATATCTACTACTGTGGGCAGGAATCCCTCAGAAGAAATGGAGTGGCCATCATGGTCAACAAAAGAGTCCGAAATGCAGTACTTGGATGCAATCTGAAAAACGATAGAATGATCTCTGTTCGTTTCCAAGGCAAACCATTCAATGTCACAGTAATCCAAGTCTATGCCCCAACCAGTAACGCCGAAGAAGCTGAAGTTGAAAGGTTCTATGAAGACCTACAAGACCTTTTAGAACTAACACCCAAAAAAGATGTCCTTTTCATTATAGGGGACTGGAATGCAAAAGTAGGAAGTCAAGAAACACCTGGAGTAACAGGCAAATTTGGCCTTGGAATACGGAATGAAGCAGGGCAAAGACTAATAGAGTTTTGCCAAGAAAATGCACTGGTCATAGCAAATACCCTCTTCCAACAACACAAGAGAAGACTCTATACATGGACATCACCAGATGGTCAACACCGAAATCAGATCGATTATATTCTTTGCAGCCAAAGATGGAGAAGCTCTATACAATCAGCAAAAACAAGACCAGGAGCTGACTGTGGCTCGGACCATGAACTCCTTATTGCCAAATTCAGACTGAAATTGAAGAAAGTAGGGAAAACTACTAGACCATTCAGGTATGACCTAAATCAAATCCCTTATGATTATACAGTGGAAGTGAGAAATAGATTTAAGGGCCTAGACCTGATAGATAGAGTGCCTGATGAACTATGGAATGAGGTTCGTGACATTGTACAGGAGACAGGGATCAAGACCATCCCCATGGAAAAGAAATGCAAAAAAGCAAAATGGCTGTCTGGGGAGGCCTTACAAATAGCTGTGAAAAGAAGAGAAGCGAAAAGCAAAGGAGAAAAGGAAAGATATAAACATCTGAATGCAGAGTTCCAAAGAATAGCAAGAAGAGATAAGAAAGCCTTCTTCAGTGATCAATGCAAAGAAATAGAGGAAAACAACAGAATGGGAAAGACTAGGGATCTCTTCAAGAAAATCAGAGATACCAAAGGAACATTTCATGCAAAGATGGGCACGATAAAGGACAGAGATGGTGTGGACCTAACAGAAGCAGAAGACATTAAGAAGAGGTGGCAAGAATACACAGAAGAACTGTACAAAAAAGAGCTTCAAGACCCAGATAATCATGATGATGTGATCACTGACCTAGAGCCAGACATCTTGGAATGTGAAGTCAAATGGGCCTTAGAAAGCATCACTACGAACAAAGCTAGTGGAGGTGATGGAATTCCAGTGGAGCTATTCCAGGTCCTGAATGATGATGCTGTGAAAGTACTACACTCAATATGCCAGCAAATTTGGAAAACTCAGCAGTGGCCACAAGATTGGAAAAGGTCAGTTTTCATCCCAATCCCAAAGAAAGGCAATGCCAAGGAGTGCTCAAACTACCGTAATTGCACTCATCTCACACGCTAGTAAAGTAATGCTCAAAATTCTCCAAGCCAGGCTTCAGCAATATGTGAACCGTGAACTTCCTGATGTTCAAGCTGGTTTTAGAAAAGGCAGAGGAACCAGAGATCAAATTGCCAACATCCTCTGGATCATGGAAAAACCAAGAGAGTTCCAGAAAAACATCTATTTCTGCTTTATTGACTATGCCAAAGCCTTTGACTGTGCGGATCACAATAAACTATGGAAAATTCTGAAAGAGATGGGAATACCAGACCACCTGATCTGCCTCTTAAGAAATCTGTATGCAGGTCAGGAAGCAACAGTTAGAACTGGTCATGGAACAACAGACTGGTTCCAAATAGGAAAAGGAGTACGTCAAGGCTGCATATTGTCACCATGTTTATTTAACTTATATGCAGAGTACATCATGAGAAATGCTGGACTGGAGGAAACACAAGTTGGAATCAAGATTGCCAGGAGAAATATCAATAACCTCAGATATGCAGATGATACCACCCTTATGGCAGAAAGTGAAGAGGGGCTAAAAAGCCTCTTGATGAAAGTGAAAGTGGAGAGTGAAAAGGTTGGCTTAAAGCTCAACATTCAGAAAACGAAGATCATGGCATCTGGTCCCATCACTGCATGGGAAATAGATGGGGAAACAGTGGAAACAGTGTCAGACTTTGTTTTTCTGGGCTCCAAAATCACTGCAGATGGTGACTGCAGCCATGAAATTAAAAGACGCTTGCTCCTTGGAAGGAAAGTTATGACCAACCTAGATAGCATATTCAAAAGCAGAGACATCACTTTGCCAACAAAGGTTGGCCTAGTCAAGGCTATGGTCTTTCCTGTGGTCATGTATGGATGTGAGAGCTGGACTGTGAAGAAGGCTGAGCGCTGAAGAATTGATGCTTTTGAAGTGTGGTGTTGGAGAAGACTCTTGAGAGTCCCTTGGACTGCAAGAAGATCCAACCAGTCCATTCTGAAGGAGATCAATCCTGGAATTTCTTTGGAAGGAATGATGCTAAAGCTGAAACTCCAGTATTTTGGCCACCTCATGCGAAGAGTTGACTCATTGGAGAAGACTCTGATGCTGGGAGGGATTGAGGGCAGGAGGAGAAGGGGACGACAGAGGATGAGATGGCTGGATGGCATCACTGACTCGATGGATGCGAGTCTGAGTGACCTCCGGGAGCTGGTGATGGACAGGGAGGCCTGGCGTGCTGCGGTTCATGGGGTCGCAAAGAGTCGGACACGACTGAGCGACTGATCTGATCTGATCTGATCTGAAGCATCTGAATGCAGAGTTCCAAAGAATAGCAAGACGAGATAAGAAAGCCTTCTTCAGCAATCAATGCACAAGAAATTGAGGAAAACAACATAATGGGAAAGACTAGGGATCTCTTCAAGAAAATAAGAGATACCAAAGGAACATTTCATGCAAAGATGGGCTCGATAAAGGACAGAAATGGTATGGACCTAACAGAAGCAGAAGATGTTAAGAAGAGGTGGCAAGAATACACAGAAGAACTGTACAAAAAAGAGCTTCACGACCCAGATAATCACAATGGTGTGATCACTGACCTAGAGCCAGACATCCTGGAATGTGAAGTCAAGTGGGCCTTAGAAAGCATCACTATGATCAAAGCTAGTGGAGATGATGGAATTCCAATTGAGCTATTCCACATCCTGAAAGATGATGCTGTGAAAGTGCTGCCCTCAATATACCAGCCAATTTGGAAAACTCAGCAGTGGCCACAGGACTGGAAAAGGTCAGTTTTCATTCCAATCCCAAAGAAAGGCAATGCCAAAGAATGCTCAAACTTCCGCACAATTGTTTATTATCAGATCAGCTCAGCTCAGATCAGTCGTTCAGTCGTGTTCGACTCTTTGCAACCCCATGAATCACAGCACGCCAGGCCTCCCTGTCCATCACCAACTCCCGGAGGTCACTCAGACTCACATCCATCGAGTCAGTGATGCCATCCAGCCATCTCATCCTCTGTCGTCCCCTTCTCCTCCTGCCCCCAATCCCTCCCAGCATCAGAGTCTTCTCCAATGAGTCAACTCTTCGCATGAGGTGGCCAAAATACTGGAGTTTCAGCGTTAGCATCATTCCTTCCAAAGAAATCCCAGGGCTGATCTCCTTCAGAGTGGACTGGTTGGATCTCCTTGCAGTCCAAGGCACTCTCAAGAGTCTTCTCCAACACCACAGTTCAAAAGCATCAATTCTTCGGCGCTCAGCCTTCTTCACAGTCCAGCTCTCACATCCATACATGACCAAAGGAAAGACCATAGCCTTGACTAGGCGAACCTTTGTTGGCAAAGTGATGTCTCTGCTTTTGAATATGCTATCTAGGTTGGTCATAACTTTCCTTCCAAGGAGTAAGCGTCTTTTCATTTCATGGCTACAGTCATCATCTGCAGTGATTTTGGAGCCCAGAAAAATAAAGTCTGTCACTGTTTCCACTGTTTCTCCATCTATTTCCCATGCAGTGATGGGACCAGATGCCATGATCTTCGTTTTCTGAATGTTGAGCTTTAAGCCAACCTTTTCACTCTTCACTTTCACTTTCATCAAGAGGCTTTTGAGTTCTTCTTCACTTTCTGCCATAAGAGTGGTGTCATCTGCATATCTGAGGTTATTGATATTTCTCCCGGCAATCTTGATTCCAGCTTGTGTTTCTTCCAGTCCAGCATTTCTCATGATGTACTCTGCATATAAGTTAAATAAACATGGTGACAATATGCAGCCTTGACGTACTCCTTTTCCTATTTGGAACCAGTCTGTTGTTCCATGACCAGTTCTAACTGTTGCTTCCTGACCTGCATACAGATTTCTCAAGAGGCAGATCAGGTGGTCTGGTATTCCCATCTCTTTCAGAATTTTCCACAGTTTATTGTGATCTACACAGTCAAAGGCTTTGGCATAGTCAATAAAGCAGAAATAGATGTTTTCTTGAACTCTCTTGCTTTTTCCATGATCCAGAGGATGTTGGCAATTTGATCTCTGGTTCCTCTGCCTTTTCTAAAACCAGCTTGAACATCAGGAAGTTCACGGTTCACATATTGCTGAAGCCTTGCTTGGAGAATTTTGAGCATTACTTTCCTAGCGTGGGAGATGAGTGCAATTGTGCTGTAGTTTGAGCATTCTTTGGCATTGCCTTTCTTTGGGATTGGCATGAAAACTGACCTTTTCCAATCTTGTGGCCACTGCTGAGTTTTCCAAATTTGCTGGCATATTGAGTGCAGCACTTTCACAGCATCATCTTTCAGGATTTGGAATAGCTCCACTGGATGCCTATTAAACGTGTTAGTCTCTCAGTTGTATCTGACTGTTTGCAACTTGCCAGGCTCCCCTGTCCGTGGAAGTCTCGAGGCAAGAATACTGAAGTGGGTAATCATTCGCTTCTCCAAGGGATCTTTCTGACCAAGGATTGAATCAGGTCTCCTGCGTTGCAAGTGGATTCTTCACCATCTAAGCCATCTGGGAAACCCGCAAGTAGAAAGTACTGAGAAATGCTGGGAGCATCTAATGCCTAATAGAAATAACATTCTAATGCCTATTAGTAAAGTATAACTAGAGGATCAAACTAATGATTTAATGTGTTTTACTCCATAGCAGGGCTTCCCAGGAAGCACTAGTGGTAAAGAATCCACCTGCCAATGCAGGTTAAATGTAAGAGATATGGGTTTGATCCCTGGAAGATCCTTTGGAGGAGGGCATGGGTAACCCTCTCCAGTATTCTTGCCTAGAGAATCCCATGGAGAGAGGAGCCTGACAAGCTGCAGTCCATAGGGCCACAAAGAGTTGGACATGACTGAAGCACCTTAGCATGCCCTCATGCCCTCCATAGAGGGAGCTGGAATTATTTAAGTAAAACAAGGAGTCACATCAAGTAAGATGCTGAATAAATCAATTTAGTTGATATGGAAGAAAATCATGAAGGTATTCCAAAAATGACTAAGGTATAAAAAACTTTCTATAAATCTGGTCTTCAGAACTGAGGATAATGTAATCATGAATAACAGAGTTTTTCAGTTTGCCCATTCTTTTTGACATATTGGCTTTTTTGGTTTTGTGTATTTTTTTGTCTTTGTTTTATTTGTCTTAGGCTTATTGCTTTATAGTTTACAAGTGCCAAGTGTTCCGATTATATTCAAAGTTGGAAAGAGAAGGGAAGTTCTCTATTTTTTTTTTTCCCTGAATCTGTGTTGTCTTGTTGTTCAGTCACTAGGTCATGTCCAGCTTTTTGTGATCCAATTGACTGCAGCAGGCCAGGCTTCCCTGTACTTCACTATCTCCCAGAGTGCTCAAACTCATGTCCATTGAGTCAGTGATGCCATCCAACCATCTTATCTTCTGTTGCCTTCTTCTCCTCCTGCTCTCAATCTTTTCCAGCATCAGTGTCTTTTCCAATGAGTTGGTTCTTCGCATCAGGTGGCCAAAGCATTGGAGCTGCAGCGTCAGTATGGGGAAATCAAAGCTTTACTTGAAGGCCACCCCCTCCCCCCGGCCCCCGGCCACCACCACCAGAAGATTTCTCCTTATATCTTATGGGCCAGAAAATCTTCACATGGCTATATATGACATTGAAAAAGTAGTACATGACAATTAGGAAAGGTGGAGATAGAGTTTCATTTGGATCAGTCATGATTTATCCCCTCATGTTGGACATGTTACTGTTCTTCAAAGAAAACAAAGCAAACATACAAACACACACATGTGCATGCACACACACACACAAACAAACAGCTATGATTCTAATAGCAAACAAGAAAGGGAGTTGTGGATAAATATTACATAAGATCTATCACATAAACCTTGCTCCATCAAAGAACTCTAAGTTCTGTCAGCAGAAGAGGATCTTTCTTTCTATTAATTTACTCAAGGCCATGAGAAAACTTCATTTTTAAGTACTGAATAATCTCATGTTTTCACCTATTATTTATATTCACATTTGGAGAATAAGCATTTTATTTTTTAGGGAAGAAGGGAATGTCAATATAAATAAAAAGAAACTAAAAGAATGGACAAAAACTTTTTACCATGAGGTTGACTTAATATTCACTACATGAAGGTGTCAAGAAAGCCATGTCTGATGGATTTCAGGCTTTCGTGACTGAATCAGAAAAGAAAACATTAAAAGAAATGGAGAAACAGAGGAAATTGCTTCAAATTTAGAAAGTTGTTTTATATATATTTAATACTTAAAACTCAGACACTTTAATTTTTGTATGTGTGTATTTGCTTTGGGTTTTAAATTAAACAAAAGTTAGAGTTTCAAATTATAAATACAAAGATTTTTTTTTAATTTATTAACACTTCAAGTTCACAACTTCTATTGAATTATGCCAGTATGCTCATAATCCTACCTAATGAAGTTTTCTGCAAAGTCAAATGTTGCATTTTTTAGTTCTGAAATTTCTAATTGATTGATTTTAGACTTTTTATTCCTCTCCTGAGAAACTCATGCCTTCACCCATTATGTCCATGTTTCCCTGTAAATTAACATACTAAAATGTTATAAAGGCTGTGTATGTCTGAGTAATCTTTGAATCTGTTTCTACTGACTCATTCTTCTCTTGAATGTGGTGACATTCTGATATATTCAAGAATATAGTAATTTTTATAATATTATTTTATTAAAAGTTATATGATTTGTAGAGATGCTAGATGCTGTTAAGCATCTTACAATTTTTCTAGCACACATTTATATTATTTACAGATCACTTTAACTTTGAGAACACTTTTATTAAGCTTTGTTAGGGCAAGACTATTTTGCTTTTGCCTTTGATCTTTGGGCATGGCCCTTACTGCAGACTATTCCTAAGGTATGTCCCTTCTAAGTTTTCCATAGACATCAAAGTTTTATCAAACCACTTCAACTTGATAGTTCTCCAACATGAAACTTTTATTCTCCAATGTGGAAAATGACAAACCTTTGCTCACATTTTAAACCTTCTATCAGTTGCTTTCTGCTGGTTTCCTTGAAGTTTTGCTCTGTGGATTTACACATAAACTGAAAAATTTATGAGTCTATCTGCAGATTTGGGGGCTTCCTTCTATATCTAACTACTTTCTACCATTTTCTTCTCAATTTTTAATCTCTCTGACAGTTTCACCCTGTGATATCCAACTCTGCAATCAAGATATCTTTCACCTTGAACCTTGGTATACCTACACAGACTGGAGAATCTCCTCAGGAAAAGTAAGTTAAATGTGGATCTCACTTGTGTGTGTTTACCCAGTTGTGTCCAACTCTTTGGGACCCCATGGCCTGCTAGGCTCCTCTGTCCATGGTATTTTCAGGAACGAATACTGGAGTGGGTTGCCATTTCCTCCTTCAGGGGATCTTCTTCACCCTAGGAATTGGACTTGCGTCTCTTGCATCTTCTGCATTGTCAGACATATTCTTTAACACTGTGCAACAGTTCTCACCTAGTTAATTTCATTTCAGGAGTTCTGTATCTACTTCTCACTGCTTCCAGTGCCTCTTTAATGCTTCAAACACTTTTAAAAAAATTTTCTTTGGCAATTTTTAATGTTTCACATGTGCAGAACTGAAAATTGTACTTAAAGGCACAGAAAGAAGGAAAAGTAGTTGTCAGAGCATAAATCCACATGTAGGGGTGTGTGTGTGTGTGTGTGTGTGTGTGTGTGTGTGTGTGTGTGTGTGTGTGTGTCTGTGTGTGAGATCAGTCATGTCCAGCTCTTTGCGACGCTATGGACTGTAGCCCATCCCTCTCTCCATGGGATTTTCCAAGCAGGAATACTGGCTCAGGTTGCCATTTTCTTCCCCAGGGAAGCTTCCTAACCCAGGGATTGAATCTGTATCTCTTGAATTGCAGGCAAGACACTGGACAATATCATAGGGCTATTCCTCTTTAGCTTTAGGAAAATAAATAATGTGGCATTAAATTATGTACTTATTTTTTATTATATTTTCACGTAAATACAACACCCAAGTATCAGCTGAGCCAAAAACTTTCTGGTCAGATACCAAGGGTGTATAGTTGATCTTAAGTTCAGTTCAGTTCAGTTGCTCAGTTGTGTCCGACTCTTTGCAACCCCATGAATTGCAGCACGATAGGCCTTCCTGTCCATCACCATCTCCCAGAGTTCACTGAAACTCACGTCCATCGAGTCAGTGATGCCATCCAGCCATCTCATCCTCTGTCGTCCCCTTCTCCTCCTGCCCCTAATCCTTCCCAGCATCAGAATCTTTTCCAATGAGTCAACTCTTTGCATGAGGTGGCCAAAGTACTGGAGTTTCAGCTTTAGCATCATTCCTTCCAAAGAAATCCCAGGGCTGATCTCCTTCAGAATGGACTGGTTGGATCTCCTTGCAGTCCAAGGGACTCTCAAGACTCTTCTCCAACACCACAGTTCAAAAGCATCAATTCTTTGGCGCTCAGCTTTCTTCATAGTCCAACTCTTGCATTCATACATGACCACAGGAAAAACCATAGCCTTGACTAGACAACCTCGCCTCCCCACCACCGGCGCGCCATTTAAGAGCAACCCCGCCTCCCCGCGACCGGCGCACAATTAAGAGCGCCCCGCCGGCTGCGTCGCGCGCGAAGAGCGCGGCCGAGAGGAGCTACCCCACGACCGAGGAAGGACGGCGGTGAGGGCCAGCGCACTAAGCAGGGCAGAGAAGAGCTACCCCACGACCGAGGTCAGGAAGGGCGGCGGTGAGGAGAGACCCCTCGTCCAAGGTAAGGTGCGATGGCTGTGCTTCCCTGGCCGGGAGCAGCCAGGAGCAGCCGGGATGAGATACACCACGCCGGAGGTAAGAGAAACCCAAGTAAGACAGTAGGTCTTGAAAGAGGGCATCAGAGGGCAAATACACTAAAACCATTCTCACAGAAAACTAGTCAATCTAATCACACAAGGACCACACCCTTGTCTAACTCAATGAAATTAAGCCATGCCCGAGGGGCAACCTGGGATGGGCGGGTCATGGTGGAGAGATATGACAGGGTGTGGTCCGCTGGAGAAGGGAATGGCAAACCACTTCAGTATTCTTGCCTTGAGAACCCCATGAACAGTATGAAAAGACAAAATGATAGGATACTGAAAGAAACTCCCCAGGTCAGTAAGGGCCCAATATGCTACTGGAGATCAGTGGAGAAATAATTCCAGAAAGAATGAAGGGATGGAGCCAAAGCAGAAAGAATACCCAGCTGTGGATGTGTCTGGTGATAGAAGCAAAGTCCGATGCTGTAAAGAGCAATATTGCATAGGAACCTGGAATGTCAGGTCCATGAATCAAGGCAAATTGGAAGTGGTCAAACAAGAGATGGCAAGAGTGAATGTCCACATTCTAGGAATTAGCGAACTAAAATGGACTGGAATGGGTGAATTTAACTCGGATGACCATTATATCTACTACTGTGGGCAGGAATCCCTCAGAAGAAATGGAGTGGCCATCATGGTCATCAAAAGAGTCCGAAATGCAGTACTTGGATGCAATCTCAAAAATGACAGAATGATCTCTGTTCGTATCCAAGGCAAACCATTCAATGTCACAGTAATCCAAGTCTATGCCCCAACCAGTAACGCCGAAGAAGCTGAAGTTGAAAGGTTCTATGAAGACCTACAAGACCTTTTAGAACTAACACCCAAAAAAGATGTCCTTTTCATTATAGGGGACTGGAATGCAAAAGTAGGAAGTCAAGAAACACCTGGAGTAACAGGCAAATTTGGCCTTGGAATACGGAATGAAGCAGGGCAAAGACTAATAGAGTTTTGCCAAGAAAATGCACTGGTCATAGCAAATACCCTCTTCCAACAACACAAGAGAAGACTCTATACATGGACATCACCAGATGGTCAACACCGAAATCAGATCGATTATATTCTTTGCAGCCAAAGATGGAGAAGCTCTATACAATCAGCAAAAACAAGACCAGGAGCTGACTG
Source organism: Tragelaphus eurycerus (assembly GCA_935064755.1). Taxonomy (NCBI): domain Eukaryota; kingdom Metazoa; phylum Chordata; class Mammalia; order Artiodactyla; family Bovidae; genus Tragelaphus; species Tragelaphus eurycerus. The sequence goes on from CAKXYN010000001.1 coordinate 43,060,936, forward strand.
TGGCTCGGACCATGAACTCCTTATTGCCAAATTCAGACTGAAATTGAAGAAAGTAGGGAAAACTACTAGACCATTCAGGTATGACCTAAATCAAATCCCTTATGATTATACAGTGGAAGTGAGAAATAGATTTAAGGGCCTAGACCTGATAGATAGAGTGCCTGATGAACTATGGAATGAGGTTCGTGACATTGTACAGGAGACAGGGATCAAGACCATCCCCATGGAAAAGAAATGCAAAAAAGCAAAATGGCTGTCTGGGGAGGCCTTACAAATAGCTGTGAAAAGAAGAGAAGCGAAAAGCAAAGGAGAAAAGGAAAGATATAAACATCTAAATGCAGAGTTCCAAAGAATAGCAAGAAGAGATAAGAAAGCCTTCTTCAGTGATCAATGCAAAGAAATAGAGGAAAACAACAGAATGGGAAAGACTAGGGATCTCTTCAAGAAAATCAGAGATACCAAAGGAACATTTCATGCAAAGATGGGCACGATAAAGGACAGAGATGGTGTGGACCTAACAGAAGCAGAAGACATTAAGAAGAGGTGGCAAGAATACACAGAAGAACTGTACAAAAAAGAGCTTCAAGACCTAGACAATCATGATGATGTGATCACTGACCTAGAGCCAGACATCTTGGAATGTGAAGTCAAATGGGCCTTAGAAAGCATCACTACGAACAAAGCTAGTAGAGGTGATGAAATTCCAGTGGAACTACTCCAGGTCCTGAATGATGATGCTGTGAAAGTGCTGCACTCAATATGCCAGCAAATTTGGAAAACTCAGCAGTGGCCACAGGACTGGAAAAGGTCAGTTTTCATCCCAATCCCTAAGAAAGGCAATGCCAAGGAGTGCTCAAACTACCGAACAATTGCACTCATCTCACACGCTAGTAAAGTAATGCTCAAAATTCTCCAAGCCAGGCTTCAGCAATATGTGAACCGTGAACTTCCTGATGTTCAAGCTGGTTTTAGAAAAGGCAGAGGAACCAGAGATCAAATTGCCAACATCCGCTGGATCATGGAAAAAGCAAGAGAGTTCCAGAAAAACATCGTTTTCTGCTTTATTGACTATGCCAAAGCCTTTGACTGTGCGGATCACAATAAACTATGGAAAATTCTGAAAGAGATGGGAATACCAGACCACCTGATCTGCCTCTTAAGAAATCTGTATGCAGGTCAGGAAGCAACAGTTAGAACTGGTCATGGAACAACAGACTGGTTCCAAATAGGAAAAGGAGTACGTCAAGGCTGCATATTGTCACCATGTTTATTTAACTTATATGCAGAGTACATCATGAGAAATGCTGGACTGGAAGAAACACAAGCTGGAATCAAGATTGCCGGGAGAAATATCAATAACCTCAGATATGCAGATGACACGACTCTTATGGCAGAAAGTGAAGAGGGGCTAAAAAGTCTCTTGATGAAAGTGAAAGTGGAGAGTGAAAAGGTTGGCTTAAAGCTCAACATTCAGAAAACAAAGATCATGGCATCTGGTCCCATCACTGCATGGGAAATAGATGGGGAAACAGTGGAAACAGTGTCAGACTTTGTTTTTCTGGGCTCCAAGATCACTGCAGATGGTGACTGCAGCCATGAAATTAAAAGACGCTTACTCCTTGGAAGCAAAGTTATGACCAACCTAGATAGCATATTCAAAAGCAGAGACATTATTTTACCAACAAAGGTTCGCCTAGTCAAGGCTATGGTCTTTCCTGTGGTCATGTATGGATGTGAGAGCTGGACTGTGAAGAAGGCTGAGCGCCAAAGAATTGATGCTTTTGAACTGTGGTGTTGGAGAAGACTCTTGAGAGTCCCTTGGACTGCAAGAAGATCCAACCAGTCCATTCTGAAGGAGATCAATCCTGGAATTTCTTTTGAAGGAATGATGCTAAAGCTGAAACTCCAGTATTTTGGCCACCTCATGCGAAGAATTGACTCATTGGAGAAGACTCTGATGCTGGGAGGGATTGAGGGCAGGAGGAGAAGGGGACGACAGAGGATGAGATGGCTGGATGGCATCACTGACTCGATGGATGCGAGTCTGAGTGACCTCCAGGAGCTGGTGATGGACAGAGAGGCCTGGCGTGCTGCGGTTCATGGGGTCGCAAAGAGTCGGACACGACTGAGCGACTGATCTGACTAGACAAACCTTTGTTGGCAAAGTAATGTCTCTGCTTTTGAATATGCTATCTAGGTTGGTCATATCTTTCCTTCCAAGGAGTAAGCGTCTTCTAATTTCATGGCTGCAGTCACCATTTGCAGTGATTTTGGAGTCCCCAAAAATAAAGTCTGACACTGTTTCCACTGTTTCCCCATCTATTTCCCATGAAGTGATGGGACCAGATGCCGTGATCTTAGTTTTCTGAATGTTAAGCTTTAACCTTACTCTGGAATAAATCCCTAGAAGGTAAATACTATCAGTGTGTGGGGGCTCTAGGGCCAATGTCAGAGAGTAGACAGAGATTTAAAGCAGTTAAACAGAGAACTTTGAAAACTGGAAAATAAAATTTTATGACATCCGTTTTGAAAATAAAAATTATCTACATACCAATAGCTATAATTTTCAAAAATAGAATCAGGCCTGAGCAAACATTACTTATGACTTACTTATAAGATTATAAAACTAAAACTCTTCTCTCTTTGAAAGAGATAGAAAACTATATTTTTTTCTTGTAATATTATAGGAGACCCACCAGTGTTTCACCCTCTGTCTCTTAAATGTCGTTTCTTCTTCTATCCACATTCTGTCCCTTTAGAAACAGTAAAAGCTGCTAATTATGGCAACTGTCATGTCCGACTCTGTGCAACCCCACAGACAGAAGCCCACCAGGATCCCCTGTCCCTGGGATTCTCCAGGCAAGAATACTGGAGTGGGTTGCCATTTCCTTCTCCAACGTATGAAAGTGAAAAGCGAAAGTGAAGTCGCTCAGTGTCCGACTCTTAGCGACCCCATGGACTGGAGCCTACCAGGCTCCTCCGTCCATGGGATTTTCCAGGCAAAAGTACTGGGGTGGGGTGCCATTGCCTTCCCCGATCTGCTAAGTGAAAAGATCCACTATTTATTGACTAAAGGATTACAAATGAGCAAAAACTTGAATATATTAAAACAAAATACTAATTTGCCCATAATGAAATACTAATTTGCCCAGTAAGTAAAAAAGAAAAATAAAGACTGGGATTTTCTTAAAAACAAAAATGAAGCTTCAGTGATTTAAAAATTCTATACATAATTCATAATTTCAAAGCAAGCACCATTAGAAACTCCTGATCTGTGTGTAGCAAGAGAGGGAACAGAGAAATTTGGTAAATGTTAGAGCATATTTCTAACTATTTTCATTTAAATAACTGCCTTACCAATTGTTAACTCTCATTTTCATTCAAAACACTGACTGAAAGTTTAAAAAATAATAGCATGAAAGTAAAAAGAAGTCTCAACAGAGGTATAAGCACAATGATTTGGGGCCTTATCTCTGCCTTACAGAGAGCACTAAGAGGTGATTTTCCTTCTTTTAAACATATGCTCACAACTTACATGATTACATGTAAGTGTGTAAGTAAAAGAAATTCTGTGTTTTCTCAAATAATTTTACAAGTTGATAATAAATTATATTTTAAAGATCAAGCTATTCATTTAAAACTTAAACATCAGACATGCCACCATAAACATTCCTAGAAAGTATCATAAGCAAAACATTCTCTGATATAAATCATACCTATATGTTACAACGTTAGTCTGCCAAGGCAAAATAAAAATAAAAATAAATGAGACTTAATCAAACTTTCAAGCCTTTGCATGGCAAAATAAACCATAAACAAAATGAAAAGACAACCTAAAGAGTGGGAGAAAATATTTGCAAACAATGCTACCAAGGGTTTAATTCCCAAAATATACAAATAGCCCCAAACTCAACAGTAAAAAAAAAAAAGGCCAGAGGACCTAAATAGATATTTCTCCAAAGAGGAAATATAGACACATTAAAAGATATTCCATCGCTAATTATTGGAGAAATACAATTCAAAACAACAATGAGGTGCCACATCACACTGCTCAGAATCAGTTCAGTTCAGTTGCACAGTCATGTCTGACTCTTTGCAATCCCATGGACTGCAGTATGCCAGGCTTCCCTGTCCATCACCAACTCCCAGAGCTTGCTCAAACTCCTGTCCATACAGTCAGTGATGCCATCCAACCATCTCATTCTTTGTCATCCCCTTCTCCTGCCTTTAATCTTTCCCAGCATCAGGGTCTTTTCCAATGAGTCAGTTCGTCACATCAGGTGGCCAAAGTATTGGAGTTTCAGCTTCAGCATCAGTCCTTCCAATGAATATTCAGGGCTGATTTCTTTAGAATGGACTGGTTGGATCTCCTTGCTGTCAAAAGGACTCTCAAGAGTCTTCTCCAACACCATGATCAAAAGCATCAATTCTTTGGTGCTCTATTGTTTTACAATCCTATTTACAATGCTAATTACCATTGTTTTAAAATCCTAAAATGCTATGAAACAGCATGGAGGTTCCTCATAAAACTAAAAATAGAATTGCCATATGATCCAGCAATCCCACTCTTGGGCATAATACCAAACAAAAATATAATTCAAAAAGATACATTCACCTGTATATTTAAAGCAGCACTATTCACAATAGGTGAAGACATGGAGACAGCCTAAATATCCATTGACAGATGAATGGATAAAGAGGATGTGGTACATATATACAATGCAATATTACTCAACCATAAGAAAAGAACAAAATAATGCCATTTGCAGCAACATGGATGGACCTAGAGATTATCATAATAAGTGAAGTAAGTGAGAAAGAGAAAAACAAGTACTGTATGATATCACTTATGTATGGAATCTAAAATATGACATAAATGAACCTATCTATAAAACAGAAAGAGACTCACACACATAGAGAACAAACTTGTCGTTGCCAAAGTGAAAAGAGGAAGGGGAAGTAATGCAGTGGGAGTTTGGAATTAGGAGATGTAAGCTATTATATGACTAGTGCATTTTCTTGGCAAAACTCTATTAGTCTTTGCCCTGCTTCATTCTGTATTTCAAGGCCAAATTTGCCTGTTACTCCAGGTGTTTCTTGACTTCCTACTTTTGCATTCCAGTCCCCTATAATGAAAAGGACATCTTTTTTGGGTGTTAGTTCTAAAAGGTCTCGTAGGTCTTCATAGAACCGTTCAACTTCAGCATCTTCAGCATTACTGGTTGGGGCATAGACTTGGAGTACTGTGACATTGAATGGTTTGCCTTGGAAACGAACAGAGATGATTCTGTCGTTTTTGAGATTGCATCCAAGTACTGGTCAACACTGAAATCAGATCGATTATATTCTTTGCAGCCAAAGATAGAGAAGCTCTCTACAGTCAGCAAAAACAAGACCAGGAGCTGACTGTGGCTCAGACCATGAACTCCTTATTGCCAAATTCAGACTGAAATTGAAGAAAGCAGAGAAAACCACTAGACCATTCACATATGACCTAAATCAAATCCCTTATGATTAAACAGTAGAAGTGAGAAATAGATTTAAGGGCCAAGATCTGATAGATAGAGTGCCTGATGAACTATGGAATGAGGTTTGTGACATTGTACAGGAGACAGGGACTAAGACCATGCCCATGGAAAAGAAATGCAAAAACGCAAAATGGCTGTCTGGGGCTGTGAAAAGAAGAGAAGCAAAAAGCAAAGGAGAAAAGGAAAGATATAAACATCTGAATGCAGAGTTCCAAAGAATAGCAAGAGGAGATAAGAAAGCCTTCTTCAGCAATCAATGCAAAGAAATAGAGGAAAACAACAGAATGGGAAAGACTAGGGATCTCTTCAAGAAAATCAGAGATACCAAAGGAACATTTCATGCAAAGATGGGCTCGATAAAGGACAGAAATGGTATGGACCTAACAGAAGCAGAAGATATTAAGAAGAGGTGGCAAGAATACACAGAAGAACTGTACAAAAAAGAGCTTCATGACCCAGATAATGACGATGGTGTGATCACTTACCTAGAGCCAGACATCCTGGAATGTGAAGTCAAGTGGGCCTTAGAAAGCATCACTAGGAACAAAGCTAGTGGAGGTGATGGAATTCCAGTGGAGCTATTCCACATCCTGAAAGATGATACTGTGAAAGTGCTGCCCTCAATCTGCCAGCAAATTTGGAAAACTCAGCAGTGGCCACAAGATTGGAAAAGGTCAGTTTTCATTCCAATCCCAAAGAAAGGCAATGCCAAAGAATGCTCAAACTATCGTACAATTGCACTCATCTCCCACGCTAGGAAAGTAATGCTCAAAATTCTCCAAGCCAGACTTCAGCAATATGTGAACCGTGAACTTCCTGATGTTCAAGCTGGTTTTAGAAAAGGCAGAGGAACCAGAGATCAAATTGCCAACATCCGCTGGATCATGGAAAAAGCAAGAGAGTTCCAGAAAAACATCTATTTCTGCTTTATTGACTATGCCAAAGCCTTTGACTGTGTAGATCACAATAAACTGTGGACAATTCTGAAAGAGATGGGAATACCAGACCACCTGATCTGCCTCTTGAGAAATTTGTATGCAGGCCAGGAAGCAACAGTTAGAACTGGACATGGAACAACAGACTGGTTCCAAATAGGAAAAGGAGTACGTCAAGGCTGCATATTGTCACCATGTTTATTTAACTTATATGCAGAGTACATCATGAGAAACGCTGGACTGGAAGAAGCACAAGTTGGAATTAAGATTTCTGGGAGAAATATCAATAACCTCAGATATGCAGATGACACCACCCTTATGGCAGAAAGTGAAGAGGAACTAAAAAGCCTCTTGATGAAAGTGAAAGTGGAGAGTGAAAAAGTTGGCTTAAAGCTCAACATTCAGAAAACGAAGATCATGGCATCTGGTCCCATCACTTCACGGAAAATAGATGGGGAAACAGTGGAAACAGTGTCAGACTTTATTTTTCTGGGCTCCAAAGTCACTGCAGATGGTGACTGCAGCCATGAAATTAAAAGACGCTTACTCCTTGGAAGGAAAGTTATGACCAACCTAGATCACATATGGAAAAGAAGAGACATTACTTTGCCAACAAAGGTTCGCCTAGTCAAGGCTATGGTTTTTCCTGTGGTCATGTATGGATGTGAGAGCTGGACTGTGAAGAAGGCTGAGCGCCAAAGAATTGATGCTTTTGAACTGTGGTGTTGGAGAAGACTCTTGAGAGTCCCTTGGACTGCAAGGAGATCCAACCAGTCCACTCTGAAGGAGATCAGCCCTGGGATTTCTTTGGAAGGAATGATGCTCAAGCTGAAACTCCAGTATTTTGGCCACCTCATGCAAAGAGTTGACTCATTGGAAAAGACTCTGATGCTAGGAGGGAGTGGGGGCAGGGGGAGAAGGGGACGACAGAGGATGAGATAGCTGGATGGCATCACTGACTCGATGGATGTGAGTCTCAGTGAACTCTGGGAGTTGATGATGGACAGGGAGGCCTGGTGTGCTGCGATTCATGGGGTCGCAAAGATTCAGACACGACTGAGCGACTGATCTGATCTGAAGCTATTATATATAGAGAATAGATAAACTATAAGGTCCCTTGGTATAGTACAGGGTACTATATCCAATATACTGTGATAAATCATAATGGAAAAGAATATACAAATGTATACTGATGTGAGAGTTGGATGATAAGAAGGCTGAGCACCAAAGAATTGATGCTTTTGAACTGTGATCCTGGAGAAGACTCTTGAGAGTCCTTTTGACAGCAAGGAGATCAAAGTAGTCAATCCTAAAGGAAATCAACCCTGAATATTCATTGGAAGGATTGATGATGAAGCTGAAGCTCCAGTTCTTTGACTACCTGATATAAAGAGCTGACTCTTCCATCACAAAAGACCCTGATGCTGGGCAAAACTGAGGGCAAGAGGAGAAGGGAGCAACAGAGGATAAGATGGTTGGATGGCATCACTGACTCAATGGACATGAGTCTCTGTGCAAACTTAAGCAGATAGTGAAGGATATCGGAGCCTGGTATGCTACAGTGCATGGGGTTGCACAGAGTCAGACACAACTTAGCAACTGAATAACAACAAATATATATGTATAACTGAATCACTTTGCTATACAGCAGAAATAACACAACATTGTAAGTAAATTATACTTTAAAAAAGACTGTGCTTTTAAAAACTTAAGCCTATAAATTTCATCTATTTTCTTTAAGAAACGGATTATTAAAATAATTTTTGAAATGAGATATTAAATATACTTAAAATGGATTTTATGTACTTAATAAATTTTCTTAAAGAAAAGTTTAAAAACATCTAGAGATGGAACATATTAGCAGGAAACAACTAATCAGAAGTGTCTTCATTCACAGACCCTGGGCAACTCAGTCTTGGTGGAATTTTCCAAAGTTTGAAATCTCCCTGGTAGCAGAGGATGAAAATAATGTGACATTGAAACTAGTTACTTAAACACAAGGGACTCAAAGTTGCTTTTATTTAGTTTGGTTAAAGCAGAATATGTCTTTAGCCTTTCCAAGCATCTTAGGAAATGCATCAGCTTGAAAGTCACATCTGTGGCTTAGGGCCAGTAAGCAAAAAGAAAGACCTCATAATAAAGGAGGAAAATAAACTGGAAGATGATCAATAGTCCAATCTGAGCATAATGGCTGTCATAAAAACCAAGCATAACAAAAAGCTCCTTTTCAATCAATTAATATAGCAAGCAAGAAAAAACACAGGAAATAATTCATCTGGCTAAGAATGATATTTTTGACTGTGTGTCCCAAATTCCAGTGCCCCAGTTCATGGTTTAGTACAGCTAACACCTCCTCATTATTACATCCTTGTTTCCTGTCTGTAGTGCCCAAATTGAAATCCCAATCAGCAGCTTCACACCTGCAGATCAAGTCATGGGCATCCCCTAGTCAGGGAACTCTACGGGGTGAAGATTCTACATATTTGAATCCCTAAATGAAGACTTTTGCTGACTCTAGAGTCTGGACTTTTGCTGACTCAGGAGTCCAGGCAAGCTCCTGAGTCCCACTTTAATATGACATTGTATCCACCAGCAAAAATGATTGTTCTTTAATACTCTAAACAATTTGAAATAAGCTTACTTCAGATACTTTAAACATTGTCATGAAATTTATACTACATTTTGGTGTGGTGTGTTTGTTTTTTTTTTTTTTTTTTTTTTTTTTTTTTGCCTCTTCAGGATCTTGCATATTGTCAGAAAGAATTAAATGAATGATTATAAATTGATAGTTTGAGGAAAAATAAGCTTTGTTCATTCCCCCATGTTAAAAAAAGAACACTAGGAAATAGGTTTCCAAGTTCAAAAAGGAAAATAAAAGCAGGCTTGGCACAGCAAAATCTAAAATAGTAATTAAAGAAGATAGAAAAATGTCCAAGGAATAAATAGTTGAGTCAAAATATGTGGTTGTCAGCTTGAAGTTAAAATAGACTGGCAGATTATTTTTTTTAATGAGAAAATATTTATTTCCCTTAGCATTCTTTATTTGCAAAAAGCAGAACTTTATTTGAAATAAGAAGGCATTTAGGGGGAGAACATGCAATAACTTACAATTCTGAAGGAAAGCTAGCACAACCTGAGCTCAGAAAGTCCAGTAACTACATCAGGACCTAGAGAATGAGAGCTGATAGACTTTCTCAGATCAAGCTAGAGTACCTGGATTATCAGTTCCTCTAAGACTGCAAGAAATGAGGAGAAACATTTCTCTAAAGGAAAACAGAGTTGTAACAACTGGAAGAAAGTAAACTGGACACAGGTAGGAAATACCATTAGGTACCAACATCCAAGACAGCAGGAAATCATTGCGAAGCCTGCATTAAGAATAAAAAAAAGGCAATAATATTGTTTTGCTTTAAAAAACTCCAGCAGTAGTTAAAGCAAAATGTTCACCTGCATACTCATAATATCGACAGGTAGGAAATGTTTAAACATCAGCTGGTAGAATTAGACTTTTTCTTTCATTGCACCTGCAGTAACTGGTTAAATTACTCAATATGGTAATATAAAGCAGAAAATAAGGTGACTCAGATGAAAAACAAAGAAAGATTCTACTTACCTATGTAGCTATGAGAAGACTATTTTGAGTTTGTGCACCTCTGAATTACAAATTGAGATTTATCCTTCCTTTAAATTCTCAGAACCATTTTTCCTTGATAGAATCCAAAATAAAGGCCAACCAAAACTTCCATTTCATTTTTGGTGAGGCAATTGACCATGAAAGAAATAAACCCCACAGATGTGTTCATTATAACTTTAATTAAATATTCTAGAAATCAACTTGAGATACCTTATAGAAATGTAATGGGAATTTGTTATGAAGATGCAAAGTGTTTTGCATTTTCCAAGGGCGAGGATGTATACCAAGGCCAAAAAGCAGGATGGTAATTAGGAATAGAATGTTATCTGGAACCCAGAAATTATTTTACCTATTTTTATGAAAAACTACCCATTCTTTCTTTTGCTTCTGATTAACAAGGACTATATCATAGCACTTTTGGAAAAAGAATATGAATGTGAAGTCAAATGGGCCTTAGAAAGCATCACTACGAACAAAGCTAGTGGAGGTGATGGAATTCCAGTGGAGCTATTCCAAATCCTGAATGATGATGCTGTGAAAGTGCTGCACTCAATATGCCAGCAAATTTGGAAAACTCAGCAGTGGCCACAAGATTGGAAAAGGTCAGTTTTCATCCCAATCCCAAAGAAAGGCAATGCCAAGGAGTGCTCAAACTACCGAACAATTGCACTCATCTCACACGCTAGTAAAGTAATGCTCAAAATTCTCCAAGCCAGGCTTCAGCAATATGTGAACCGTGAACTTCCTGATGTTCAAGCTGGTTTTAGAAAAGGCAGAGGAACCAGAGATCAAATTTCCAACATCCGCTGGATCATGGAAAAAGCAAGAGAGTTCCAGAAAAACATCTATTTCTGCTTTATTGACTATGCCAAAGCCTTTGACTGTGTGGATCACAATAAACTATGGAAAATTCTGAAAGAGATGGGAATACCAGACCACCTGATCTGCCTCTTGAGAAATCTGTATGCAGGTCAGGAAGCAACAGTTAGAACTGGTCATGGAACAACAGACTGGTTCCAAATAGGAAAAGGAGTACGTCAAGGCTGCATATTGTCACCATGTTTATTTAACTTATATGCAGAGTACATCATGAGAAATGCTGGACTGGAAGAAACACAAGTTGGAATCAAGATTGCCGGGAGAAATATCAATAACCTCAGATATGCAGATGACACCACCCTTATGGCAGAAAGTGAAGAGGGGCTAAAAAGCCTCTTGATGAAAGTGAAAGTGGAGAGTGAAAAGGTTGGCTTAAAGCTCAACATTCAGAAAACGAAGATCATGGCATCTGGTCCCATCACTGCATGGGAAATAGATGGGGAAACAGTGGAAACAGTGTCAGACTTTGTTTTTCTGGGCTCCAAAATCACTGCAGATGGTGACTGCAGCCATGAAATTAAAAGACGCTTGCTCCTTGGAAGGCAAGTTATGACCAACCTAGATAGCATATTCAAAAGCAGAGACATCACTTTACCAACAAAGGTTCGCCTAGTCAAGGCTATGGTCTTTCCTGTGGTCATGTATGGATGTGAGAGCTGGACTGTGAAGAAGGCTGAGCGCCGAAGAATTGATGCTTTTGAACTGTGGTGTTGGAGAAGACTCTTGAGAGTCCCTTGGACTGCAAGAAGATCCAACCAGTCCATTCGGAAGGAGATCAATCCTGGAATTTCTTTAGAAGGAATGATGCTAAAGCTGAAACTCCAGTATTTTGGCCACCTCATGCGAAGAGTTGACTCATTGGAGAAGACTCTGATGCTGGGAGGGATTGAGGGCAGGAGGAGAAGGGGACGACAGAGGATGAGATGGCTGGATGGCATCACTGACTCGATGGATGCGAGTCTGAGTGACCTCCGGGAGTTGGTGATGGACAGGGAGGCCTGGCGTGCTGCGGTTCATGGGGTCGCAAAGAGTCGGACACGACTGAGCGACTGATCTGATCTGATCTGACCCGTTTAAGCCAGTCACCTTCTCATAATCAAACCTTCACATCAAATGTGTCCAGCATAATAGTTTTTTTATTTCAAAATTTACTGTAACATCCCATTCCTATAGCTATAAGTATTGATGAATGGATTATACGGAGTCTGAAAGGCACTGCAAAGGTTATCTTGTTCAGTGGATATAAGCTGTGTAAACTTAAGCTAATTTTATCAGCCTATGGGTATTTTTCATTTCCTTTTTTTCAAAAATGGAAACTGGGTTTGAATTTAGAAAAATGTGAAGATAAAAATGTTATATAAGTAAAGACAAATATGTGATATGAATCACAAATTGAAAATAGTGATAAGGAATAAGTAATAGTAATAAGGAATCAAAAGGCTGGTTGAGGGAATTACCAAAAGAGAATTACTGTTAAGAACAGTGTGGCCAGAATGGCCTTGTAGCCAAGAACAAGAAGGTTGGTCGTTATGGATGATGCTCAAAGACAATCACAGCTGCCTTCAGGATGGCTCTATAATACCAGCAATTACTGAGGTGGGACTCAGTGATCAGGCCTGAGCTAAGAGACCAGACCCCAAGGTCACTAGCCATAGACTACAATAGCATAAAAAGCTGGCTGCCCAGGAATAAAGCTCAACCAACTCCACCTCAGCAGACACCACAAGTGAATATGTAAATCCCAGGTCCATTACCCTGCACTGAATTCCAATAGTAGGTAAAATTCCAGACATTCACTACGTTTTCCTTCATAAACCATTCACTATGTTTTCCTCTGAATACCAGACCACCTGATCTGCCTCTTAAGAAATCTGTATGCAGGTCAGGAAGCAACAGTTAGAACTGGTCATGGACCAACAGACTGGTTCCAAATAGGAAAAGGAGTACGTCAAGGCTGCATATTGTCACCATGTTTATTTAACTTATATGCAGAGTACATCATGAGAAATGCTGGACTGGAAGAAACACAAGTTGGAATCAAGATTGCCGGGAGAAATATCAATAACCTCAGATATGCAGATGACACCACCCTTATGGCAGAAAGTGAAGAGGGGCTAAAAAGCCTCTTGATGAAAGTGAAAGTGGAGAGTGAAAAGGTTGGCTTAAAGCTCAACATTCAGAAAACGAAGATCATGGCATCTGGTCCCATCACTTCATGGGAAATAGATGGGGAAACAGTGGAAACAGTGTCAGACTTTGTTTTTCTGGGCTCCAAAATCACTGCAGATGGTGACTGCAGCCATGAAATTAAAAGACGCTTGCTCCTTGGAAGGAAAGTTATGACCAACCTAGATAGCATATTCAAAAGCAGAGACATCACTTTACCAACAAAGGTTCGCCTAGTCAAGGCTATGGTCTTTCCTGTGGTCATGTATGGATGTGAGAGCTGGACTGTGAAGAAGGCTGAGCGCCGAAGAATTGATGCTTTTGAACTGTGGTGTTGGAGAAGACTCTTGAGAGTCCCTTGGACTGCAAGAAGATCCAACCAGTCCATTCTGAAGGAGATCAATCCTGGTATTTCTTTAGAAGGAATGATGCTAAAGCTGAAACTCCAGTATTTTGGCCACCTCATGCGAAGAGTTGACTCATTGGAGAAGACTCTGATGCTGGCAGGGATTGAGGGCAGGAGGAGAAGGGGACGACAGAGGATGAGATGGCTGGATGGCATCACTGACTCGATGGATGCGAGTCTGAGTGACCTCCGGGAGCTGGTGATGGACAGGGAGGCCTGGCGTGCTGCGGTTCATGGGGTCGCAAAGAGTCGGACATGACTGAGCGACTGATCTGATCTGATGTTTTCCTCTATAAAACATAGTGAAGCCCTGACACTTATGTCCAGATGCCAACTGAGGGAAGTCTGAACGGGAAAGGTGAGGTAGGTAGCCCTTGTGGTGACCCAAGGACAAAAGAGCAGATAAAACCAAGGAGTGTCTTGGAATGCGGGAACAGAAAAACCAGACCCTTATCGTCCTTCCCTCCCCCATGTTGTAACTATTAATGAATTTCAGGTCCTCCTGACCAGTATAACCTGTCTCCCCTCCTACCCCACAGGGAGAAGGCATTTGGCTTACTCTTCCCCCACCTGGTATACATGCCTCATCCAATCAGCACATTACCCATAAGACCCCTATCCCACTACTTGTACCCTGGGTATAAAAGTGGACTAAAGACCCCTGTTCAACTGGATATATATACTGGATTCCAGATTGATGGATCTGCTGCTGCTGCTGCTGCTAGGTTTGCTTCAGTCGTGTCCGACTCTGTGCCACCCCATAGACGGCAGCCCCCCAGGGTCCCTTGTCCCTGGGATTCTCCAGGCAAGAACACTGGAGTGGGTTGCCATTTCCTTCTCCAATGCATAAAAGTGAAAAGTGAGAGGGAAGTCACTCAATTGTGCCCGACTCTTCGAGACCCCATGGACTGCAGCCCACCAGGCTCCTCCGCCCATGGGATTTTCCAGGCAAGAGCACTGGAGTGGGATGCCTAGATATATATTATATATACACATCAGACACACTGATACATACTCATATATTTTTACTACACTGCTCCCAAACTCAGTAAAGTGTTATAAACAGTGATTTTATGGTGGTATGGTTTTTGTTCCTGATGTTGGCTGGATTGGACTCAATGTTGCTTTATGTTTAAAACAATTTGTTTTCCAGCTTTGGAGTTATTCAAAACTTTCTAAACCTGTTGAACTTTGAAGTAAAATATACTGACCTCAAATTACAGAGATTTGAAAAATTAAAATGAGTCAGTGAAAGTCGTTCAGTCATGTCCGACTCTTTGTGATGCCATGGATTATACAGCCCCTGGATTTCTGCAGGCCAGAATACTGGAGTGGGTAGCCTTTCCCTACTCCAGTGGATCTTCCCAACCCAGGAATCCAGCCCAGGTCTTCCGCATTGCAGGCAGATTCTTTACCAGCTAAGCCACAAGGGAAGGCCACACTTAATTAAATGTCTACAAAACATATGAACTCAACTTTTGTAACTGTAACTGTAGTATTTGTAATAGATTTTCATAATTGAAAATTTTGTAATACATTTTCTCTTTGCAACAATTCATGAATATGCATTATCAAAAAAAGAGAGAAAATTTAAAATTTAATTGGTTGTAGCCTCACCTTATCCTAAAGGAAAAAAATGCTAATTGCCTCATTTAAAACAAGTCACAAGATGTTTAGTATGGAAATTGAGTGCTTTAGAATGTGTTAGATAATCTGTGGGATAAGGATTCTGATTCTGGAATCCTAGGACTTTGTAAAGTAGCCTTGGTTGCCCTTATTGAGAGTTAAAACAGTAATACCACAGTTGCCTTCCCAAGGACTTTAAGGAGTAAATTTGACTACAAATCGTTTTCATCTCACCTGATTATTTAAGATATGACTTAGCTCTGTCTCTCTTTATCTCATTTTATAGATACTTATAGAGCTTCTCCGGAGAAGGCAATGGCACCCCACTCCAGTACTCTTGCCTGGAAAATCCCATGGATGGAGGAGCCTGATAGGCTGTAGTCCATGGGTTCGCTAAGAGTCAGACACGACTGAGTGACTTCCCTTTCACTTTTCACTTTCATGCATTGGAGAAGGAAATGGCAATCCACTCCAGAGTTCTTGCCTGGAGAATCCCAGGGACGGGGGAGCCTGGTGGGCTTCCATCAATGGGGTCGCACAGAGTTGGACACAACTGAAGCGACTTAGCAGCAGCAGCAGCAGCAGCAGAGAGGTTCCCTGGTGGCTCAGAGGGTAAAGCATCTGCCTGTAATGAAGGAGACCTGGATTCGACCTCTGGGTGGGGAATATCCCCTGGAGAAGGAAATGGCAACCCACTCCAGTATTCTTGCCTGGAAAACCCCATGGATGGAGAAGCCTGGTGGGCTACAGTCCATGGAGTTGCAAAGAGTTGGACGCGACTGAGCAACTTCACATTCACTTTTCACTTATACTTATTTTTGCTATGACATGTTTATTGTCCTTCCCTGTTCCTTTTATTAATTCTTCCTCTTTGAAATTATGTTTACTTTCTGTACTGTAGATTGAAATTACTAGGCTTTTTCCAATATAACTTGATTGTCAAAATGTACATATAGTCAGATGTGCATGAAAATTATAGCTTAATTATTTTATGCAACTGACCTAAACATTTCACAGACTGATCCTTCTAGGCAGTGAGGAAATACATTTTGTTTATCAACAATATTTCAACATCTTCCAATTTTAACAGCACCATCTAGTTCTAAGTAGACTCTCTCCGTTAATTATTTAGTCAAGTTAGAAGGCAAGGTTCTGTCAGGGCTGTGGTAACCCAAGGACAAAAGAGCAGATAAAACCAAGGAGGGTCTTGGAATGCACGAACTAAAAAAAACCAGACCCTTATCATCTTTCCCTCCCCAATGTTGTAACTATTAATGGAACAGTATAACCTGTCTCCCCTCCTACCCCATAGGAAGAAGGTATTTGCCCTACTCTCCCCCCACCCAGTATACATGTCTCATCCAATCAACACATTACCCACAAGACCCCATCCCACTCCTTGTACCCTGGGTATAAAAGTGGGCTAAGGACCCCTGTTCAACGTCGATTCTTCCTTGAGCTGGCCTGCTGTTCTAACAGCGTCTCCCACTCTCATAAATTTTATTTCCTTCTCACTCTGTCTCATGTCTGGAAATTCCTTTCCAACCCACCCCTGGACCACAACAACTTTAGCTGGTTTTTCTTCAGCTTCTCTGTCATTTCTTTCTTTCCATCTCTCCTACGTGTCTCCCTGTTGTATGCAATATAGTTTATACTTGGACTCTAAGGTACAATCTGAATGGCTGCAAGAAAGGCAGGGGAGAGCACACACTCAAGTGGGAAGCATCAAGGTCAGTTTGTGAAGAAGCCACCTCTTGATATTGGCATGAAAGGAAAAATAAAATTTTAGTGCTGTTGGTTTTTTTCCTGAGAGGGTTGGCATTCTCGGTGACAGAAGCACATAAACAATGGAATAAAGGCAGCGAAGGTTGAGATGTTTGAAGAACTGCAGAGATCACAGTGTGTTCAGAAAAACATCAGGAGATAAGGTAAGAAAAAAAAGGGATAGGAACATAACATGGAGAGTTTTTCCTAGTGTTGCTGCTGCTGCTAAGTCGCTTCAGTCGTGTCTGACTCTGTGCAACCCCATAGACGGCAGCCCACTAGGCTCCCCCGTCCCTGGGATTCTCCAGGCAAGAACACTGGAGAGGGTTGCCATTTCCTTCTCCAATGCATGAAAGTGAAAAGTGAAAGTGAAGTCGCTCAGTCATGTCCGAGTCTTCGAGACCCCATGGACTGCAGCCTTCCAGGCTCCTCTGTCCATGGGATTTTCCAGGCAAAAGAGTACTTGAGTGGATTGCCGTTGTCTTCTCCTTTCCTAGTGTTATTCCATACTATTTATAGAAGTGTTAAGAGAAAGAGTCCTCCATTGCCTCTCCTGCTGTCTTTAAACTACCTCTGAGTTTCTAACTTAAAGTTTGGTGATTTTATCAAGGTCAGTAATTAGTACTTTCTACATTTCACATTCTGTGATGTCTTTCCTTCAAAGTTGCCTAATTAGTACCAAGTCTCATTTCCAATGCCTTGCTGTACTCATTTAATGGTATTTGCTGTAGGGCTCCTTGCAACTTGTAACAATGATACTGGAAGTGGTAGAAAAGAAGAAAAGAAGCTGTCATTCATGCTAGATGATTTAAAAAATAAAATCTGATGATCTTGTGCATAGTATCATCTGTAAATACCCTTCAATAATACCAAACCAAAAGAGTTTGCCCTCACCCTTTCTGTATAACCTTTCATACTTTCTGCCAAGATAACATATTATTTTGTTTAGAAGGAAAGGGCTCTTCTTTTTCAGAAAGTATATGTTGCTCACATTGAGTAAAATATCAATTGTTCTTGTATTTTTCTATCAAACTATGTCTGCTCTATTATTGAAGAAGCTGCAAAGGATCCCTTCTTACTTGACCTTTGACATCTACAAGAACAAATGAGTGCAACCTAACTTTTATTGGCTAGTTGTCTGTGATTGTGGTTTCAGTCTGTCTGCCCTCTGATGCCCTCTCTCAGTGCCTACCATCTTACTTGGGTTTCTCTTACCTTGGATGTGGGGTCCAACAAAGGTCCGTCTAGTCAAGGCTATGGTTTTTCCAGTAGTCATGTATGGATGTGAGAGTTGGACTGTGAAGAAAGCTGAGCGCTGAAGAATTGATGCTTTTGAAATGTGGTGTTGGAGAAGACTCTTGAGAGTCCCTTGGACTGCAAGGAGATCCAACCAGTCCATTCTGAAGGAGATCAGTCCTGGGTGTTCATTGGAAGGACTGATGTTGAAGCTGAAACTCCAATACTTTGGCCACCTGATGTGAAGAGCTGACTCATTTGAAAAGACCCTGATGCTGGGAAAGATTGAAGGCGGGAGGAGAAGGGGACGACAGAGGAAGAAATGGTTGGATGGCATCACTGACTCAATGGACGTGAGTTTGGGTAATCTCCGGGAGTTGGTGATGGACAGGGAGGCCTGGTGTGCTGCAGTTCATGGGGTTGCAGAGTCGGACATGACTGAGTGACTGAACTGAACTGAAATGAACTTTTATGGAGTCCTTACTATGAGCCAGTTGCCATGTTAGGGATTTGTATGTTTAATATTTTATTTACTACTCATACCAACTTTATTAATTATTATCCCCATTTTATAAAGCAAGGATAGAAGTTGAGTAACTTGCCAAATGTCACACAGGTAATAAACATTAGAACTGTCATAAAACCCATGATTTACAATTCCTAAACTATTGTTTATAAAACATTCCATTCATACCAGTAACAGGTGGTCTATTTATTTTCAATAACACATACATACAGTCCCATAGTTTTGCAGAAGCTCTGTGTAGAATTTGTAGTGCACCTGGTATCCTGAGTAACAAATGCATACTATACCTTATGCACATTTCCTAGGAGAGGACTTGAGCCATGAGTTTTCCCGTCGTTTTGGAATTCTGAGTTTTGTATGCACTTGTCTAACAGGTTGTCAGATAAGTTACACTATGACAACTCCACAACTCCTTAAAATATCCTGTGATATACTCCTGATTAAAGCTCAAAGTCCAGTCATAATATTAGTTCTCGGGAAACTGTGTTCTACTCCATGTTCATGTCTACAAAGCATTCCACAGTGAAAAATGTGGAATACATACAGAGGTGTGCCAAAGGCATCTGGAACTATACATTCATTTAACTTGGACCAAAATTGCACTTCTGTTAAATTCTCTGAGGATATATAATAGGTACATGTTATGTAAATTAAAATAAGATGATAAAATTTTAAAAATGGAGACTGTAGAACCAAGCTGTCTGAGTTCAAAGCTAAGTTTCACTATCACTGTGTCACTTTGTATAGATCACTTTAACCCCCCAAAGGTGGGTTTGCCTGACCTACTGAACAATGATCACTATAATGCCTGCCTCACAGATCATATTATTGACAAGACCTGAAATAATCATAATATATGAAGTATTTTTCAAATCTTGTTAAAGTTTTTAATCTTAATTTTTAAAATAAGGATGATGAATTATCAGCTCATCATAACTTTCTAAATCTGTTATTTTGACTAGTCATTTGCTAAAAAAAATACAATTAGGATATACAGTTACTCATAAATACGCCAGTTATTTCAGTGAGATTTCTGTCACATGTTTCAACAGAGTCTTTCCCTTCAAAGGACTCCCAAAGAAAACGTCTTGAATAACTAAGTGTTTTCTATTTATATTCAGAGAACTTTTTATTCAATATAAACATTTTTGCAAGTGGATAAAGCATATTTTGTTCCACTGCTTCATGATCTACATTGTGATTCATCAAAAGCATTGTGGAGCATACTTTTTATTTTTAGAAAACACTGCCCCAGTGACATCCCAAAACGTGTGCATTTAACTTTTAAGGAACTTATCACAATTGTTCTCTTTAACTGTCATTTGATTTAGCTACTGTAGACATCTGCTACAGAGCTCTTTCAACTTTCCATTAAGGCAAATTACTGGAAACCAGGGTTACTGTGGCAGTAAGGGGTGGCCCTCGTTGTTTTTTCATGTCGTTCATCCCAGCAGCGTTAGTCTGGTGGTAAGTGCTACCAGTAGGGGAGTTAAGACCAGCATACCTTTGCGAAGCTTTAGATTGTGAATCCTGGGATGAAACTGCTCAGATGGAAAGGCCTGTTTCCGTGGCAACAGGAGCAGCTCCTATTGTTTCAGTTTGTCACTCATCACAGCAATGTTTGCCTTGGGAGACTGCACTCGCTAAGCGTTTCTAGCTGCATTTTGCTGTGGATTCAAGAGATTGGATGGCAATGCTGCTATGGTAACCAAGAGTTTTGTCTTAGGGGAGATCCTAGAATAAAGTAATCTCTCTGGTTCCAACAGAAATTTTAAATAACTAGCAGTGGAATGAAAAGAAAAGAAGTTGTGATAATTCCCTTCTGGAATGATGATGGCAAAGTCTGACAAGTCTGACTTCCCTTTCTCTCTTTCTCCTTTTTTTTTTTTTTTTTTTGATGCTTATGGTAATGGGGTGGTTTGAAATGAGAAAATGAGAATTGGGAAAGTTTAAGCAAAATTAGAACAAGAAGTAACATAAAATGATTGTTTACCATTTCTTTTAAAAATAAAAATAGAAAAGAGAAGGGCTCAAAGAAAAACATATGGTAAATATTCATGTATTGAAGGAATTTCTTTTATCAGTCTCTATATAACATAATTTAATTGAATGTCTCCTAACACTTATAAAGTAATTCACTTTCCTAGTCAGATCATGCTTTGCCTAGCACTTATCACTTAGGGTATTGAAGAGACACACAGAAAAAGAAAAGCCTTCAAGCTAACATTTTTAAAGCTTTTATTTATTTCTTAATCCCATTCTTCATGGGTCCCCAGACTGATGCAAGGAACGAGATACCCACTGAAAATTATAGAAAAGTCTATAAGCAATATTGTCATCTTTTCTCAGATTATATGATTAGTATTATATCCCTAGAGAAATCAGAACACTGCAAACCTAACAACCATTAACACAAATTTATTTTATAGAATACTATTTAAAGCAAAGGAAACTGTGATATTAGACATGAACACTAATTGTATTATATTTTAACTTCATAATTTCATTTTAATATTTCTCTTATATGAGTCTACAATGTGATAATTATTGAATGAAATGCATTATCTTTTCTTCACTTAAATGCCACTAAATTTTTTTAGAAAATTATCATTATTTCTATCTTCAGAAGTTGCAGAAGTGCTATGGATAGGGTTGTTGCTGTTCAGTTCCTAAGTCATGTCTGACTCTATGTGACCCAGGCACTGCAGCATGCAGGCTTCCCTGTTCTTCACTATGTCCCTGAGTTTACTCAAACTCATGTCCATTGAGTCAGTGATGCCATCCAACCATCTCATTCTCTGTCACCCTCTTCTACTCCTGACCTCAATCTTTCCCAGCATCAGGGTCTTTCCTCATGAGTCGGCTCTTTGCATCAGGTGACCAAAGTACTGGAGCTTCAGTTTCATCATCAGTCCTTCCAGTGAATATTCAAGGTTGATTTCGTTTAGAATTTACTGGTTGGATCTCCTTGCAGTCCAAGGGACTCTCAAGAGTCTTCTCCAACACCGCAGCTCAAAAGCATCAATTCTTCTGCATTCAGCCTTCTTTATGATCCAACTCTCACATCTGTACTTGACTACTGGAAAAGCTATAGCTTTGACTGTACAGACCTTTGTCGACAAAGTGATATCTCTGCCTTGTAATACATAGTCTAGGTTTGTCATAGCTGTCCTTCCCAGAAGCCAGCATCTTTTAATTTTGTGGCTGCAGTCACTGTCCACAGTGATTTTGGAGCCCAAGAAAATAGTCTGTCACTGTTTCCACTTTTTCCCCATCTATTTGCTATGTGTCCATACTCCGTGTACTCCTTTATCATTTCCTGAACATAAGTAACCTGTGAATTATCAAGAAGTTGTCAACAGCCAGACATTATTTTAAATGTCTATAAAGAGAGTGATAATTTCCCACTTCATTCCTGGACTTTGACAAGTCTTTTACGTTTATAGAGTTATAATGCATTCTTTTGATCTCAGCAAATATTTAATGAGCAACCAGCTAGTCTATGGTGAACTCTTTAATAGATTATGGATATATATGATCTGGATTGTTTTCTTAGGACACTCTTTTGGGAAATTCAGCATGAGATACTTGAGCTATATTTAATATTTTTAGCCTAGAAATGGAATGGATGCAGCCATAGTTGATAGGACACAAAATCTCTAGGTGACACCCGGAAAGAAACTGTCCTTCCCATATGTCAGAGACTCACTGTTCACCCCCACTGAAATGAGAAGTCAACGCTAACTCCCTGGGCACCTGTTTAATGGTGTTTGTTCTCCACAAGTTATATCTCTTTATCCAATTCTGAGAATAAATTGAAGGCAGTAAGAAAATCCAGCTTTCCTCTTTTTCTTTTCTTTTCCTGGATGTTGGTCACATTGCAGTAAGTATTTGGTAAATGCTATTTTCTCCCATAAACAGTGACAGACTATTTTCTTGGGCTCCAAAATCACTGTGGACAGTGACTGCAGCCACAAAATTAAAAGATGCTGGCTTCTTTGGAGGGAATGATGCTCAAGCTGAAACTCCAGTATTTTGGCCACATCATGCAAAGAGTTGACTCATTGGAGAAGACTCTGATGCTGGGAGGGATTGAGGGCAGGAGGAGAAGGGGACGACAGAGGATGAGATGGCTGGATGGCATCACTGACTCGATGAATGTGAGTCTGAGTGACCTCCGAGAGCTGGTGATGGATAGGGAGGCCTGGCGTGCTGCGGTTCATGGGGTCGCAAAGAGTCGGACACGACTGAGCGACTGATCTGATCTGATCTGATCTGATTTTCTCCCATGAACTTTAAAAAAAATTAATTAATTTTCACTGGAGGCTAATTACTTTACAGTATTATAGTGGTTTTGCCATCCAGTGGAGCTATTACAAATCCTGAAAGATCATGCGGTGAAAGTGCTGCACTCAATATGCCAGCAAATTTGGAAAACTCAGCAGTGGCCACAAGATTGGAAAAGGTCAGTTTTCATCCCAATCCCAAAGAAAGGCAATGCCAAAGAGTGCTCAAACTACCGCACAATTGCACTCATCTCACACGTGAGTAAAGTAATGCTCAAAATTCTCCAAGCCAGGCTTCAGCAATATGTGAACCATGAACTTCCTGATGTGCAAGCTGGTTTTAGAAAAGGCAGAGGAACTAGAGATCAAATTGCCAACATCCACTGGATCATGGAAAAAGCAAGAGAGTTCCAGAAAAACATCTATTTCTGCTTTATTGACTATGCCAAAGCCTTTGACTGTGTAGATCACAATAAACTGTGGAAAATTCTGAAAGAGATGGGAATACCAGACCACCTGATCTGCCTCTTGAGAAATCTGTATGCAGGTCAGGAGGCAACAGTTAGAACTGGTCATGGAACAACAGACTGGTCCAAATAGGAAAAGGAGTACGTCAAGGCTGTATATTGTCACCATGTTTATTTAACTTATATGCAGAGTATATAAGAACAGGAAGAAACACAAGTTGAAATCAAGATTTCTGGGAAAAATATCAATAACCTCAGATATGCAGATGACACCATCCTTATGGCAGAAAGTGAAGAGGAACTCAAAAGCCTCTTGATGAAAGTGAAAGTGGAGAGTGAAAAGGTTGGCTTAAAGCTCAACATTCAGAAAACAAAGATCATGGCATCTGGTCCCATCACTACATGGGAAATAGATGGAGAAACAGTGGAAACAGTGTCAGACTTTCTTTTTCTGGGCTCCAAAATCACTGCAAATGGTGACTGCAGCCATGAAATTAAAAGACGCTTACTCCTTGGAAGGAAAGTTATGACCAACCTAGATAGCATATTCAAAAGCAGAGACATCACTTTGCCAACAAAGGTTCACCTAGTCAAGGCTATGGTGTTTCCTGTGGTCATGTATGGATGTGAGAGCTGGACTGTGAAGAAGGCTGAGCGCCGAAGAATTGATGCTTTTGAACTGTGGTGTTGGAGAAGACTCTTGAGAGTGCCTTGGACTGCAAGGAGATCCAACCAGTCCATTCTGAAGGAGATCAGCCCTGGGATTTCTTTGGAAGGAATGATGCTAAAGCTGAAACTCCAGTATTTTGGCCACCTCATGTGAAGAGTTGACTCATTGAAGACTCTGATGCTGGGAGGGAGTGGGGGTGTGAGGAGAAGGAGACGACAGAGGATGAGATGGCTGGATGGCATCACTGACTCGATGGATGTGAGTCTGAGTGACCTCCGGGAGTTGGTGATGGACAGGGAGGCCTGGCATGTTGCAGTTCATGGGGTTGCAAAGAGTCGGACACGACTGAGCGACTGATCTGATCTGATGTGACATGAATCAGCCATGGGTGTACATGTGTCCCCCATCCTGAAACCCTCCTAACTCCCTTGCCATCCCATCCCTCAGGGCTGTCCCAGTGCACCAGCCCTGAGTGCCTGTCTCATGCATTGAACCTATACTAGCGATCTATTTCACATATGATGATAAACACCAGTTCAATTCAGTTGCTCAGTCATGTCCAACTCTTTGTGGCTCCATGGACTGCAGCATACCAGGACTCCTGGACCATCATCAACTCCCAGAGTTTCCTAAAATTCACGTCCATTGAGTTGGTGATGCCTTCCAACCACCTCATCCTCTGTCATCCCCATGTCCTCCTACCTTCAATCTTTCCCAGCCTCGGGGTCTTTCAAACGAGTCAGCTCTTCACATCAGGTGGCCAAAGTGTTGGAGTTTCAGCTTCAACAACCGTCCTGCCAATAAGTATTCAGGACTGATTTCCTTTAGGATGGACGAGTTGGATCTTGTTGCGCTCCAAGGAACTCTCCAAGAGTCTCCTCCAACACCACAGTTCAAAAGCATTAATTCTTCAGTGCTCAGCTTTCTTTATAGTCCAACTCTAACATCCATACATGACTACTGGAAAAACCATAGACTTGACTAGAAAGACCTTTGTTGGCAAAGTAATGTCTCTGCTTTTTAATATGCTATATAGGTTGGTCATGACTATCCTTCCAAGGAGTAAATGTCTTTTAACTTCATGGCTGCAGTCACCATCTGCAGTGATTTTGGAGCTCAAAAAAATAAAGTCAGCCACTGTTTCCACTGTTTTCCCATCTATTTGCCATGAAGTTATGGAAAAGGATGCCATGATCTTAGTTTTCTGAATGCTGAGCTTTAAGCCAGGTTTTTCCCCTCTCCTCTTTCAGTTTCATCAAGAGACTCTTTAGTTCTTCTTCTCTTTCTGCCATAAGGGTGGTGTCATCTGCATATCTGAGGTTATTGATATTTCTCCTGGCAGTCTTGATCCCAGCTCGTGCTTCTTCCAGGCCAGTGTTTCTCATGATGTACTCTACATATAAGTTAAATTAACAGGGTGACAATATACAGCCTTGACGAATTCCTTTTCCTATTTGGAACCAGTCTGTTGTTCCATGTCCAGTTCTAACTGTTGCTTCCTGACCTGCATACAGGTTTCTCAAGAGGCATGTCAGGTGTTCTGGTATCCCCATCTCTTTCAGAATTTTCCACAGCTTTTTGTGATCCACACAGTTAAAGGCTTTGGTTTCGTCAGTAAAGCAGAAATAGATGTTTTTCTGGAACTCTCTTGCTTTTTCAATGACCCAACGTATGTTGGGAATTAGATCTCTGGTTCCTCTGCCTTTTCTAAAACCAACTTGAAAATCTGGAGGTTCACAGTTCAAGTATTGTTAAAGCCTGGCTTGGAGAATTTTGAGCATTACTATCCTAGCATGTGAGATGAGTGCAATTGTGTGGTAGTTTGAGCATTCTTTGGCATTGCCTTTCTTTGGGAGGTAATATACTTGTTTCATT
Organism: Tragelaphus eurycerus; assembly: GCA_935064755.1. Lineage (NCBI taxonomy): Eukaryota > Metazoa > Chordata > Mammalia > Artiodactyla > Bovidae > Tragelaphus > Tragelaphus eurycerus. The sequence continues at coordinate 43,086,934 of CAKXYN010000001.1, forward strand.
GCTATTCTCTCATATCATCCCATCCTCGCCTTCTCCCACAGAGTCCAAAAGTCTGTTATTTGTCTCTGTTTCTCTTTTGCTGCCTTGCATATAGGATCATCGTTACCATCTTTCTACACTCCATCAGATCAGTTGCTCAGTTATGTCCAGCTCTTTGAGACCCCATGGATCACAGCATGCCAGGCCTCCCTGTCCATGACCAATTCCCGGAGTTCACCCAGACTCATGTCCATCGAGTCAGTGATGCCACCCAGCCATCTCAACCTCTGTCGTCCCCTTCTCCTCTTGCCCACAATCCCTCTGAGCATCAGAGTCTTTTCCAGTGAGTCAACTCTTCACATGAGGTGGCCAAAGTACTGGAGTTTCAGCCTTAGCATCGTTCCTTCCAAAGAAATCCTAGGGCTGATCTCCTTTAGAATGGACTGGCTGGATCTCCTTGCAGTCCAAGAGACTCTCAAGAGTCTTCTCCAACACCACAGTTCTAAAGCATCAATTCTTCGGTGCTCAGCCTTCTTCACAGTCCAGCTCTCACATCCATACATGACCACAGGAAAAACCTTAGCCTTGACTAGACGGACCTTTGTTGGCAAAGTAATGTCTCTGCTTTTGAATATGCTATCTAGGTTGGTCATAACTTTCCTTCCAAGGAGTAAGCGTCTTTTCATTTCATGGCTGCAGTCACCAACTGCAGTGATTTTGGAGCCCCCCAAAATAAAGTCTGACACTGTTTCCACTGTTTTCCCATCTATTTCCCATGAAGTGATGGGACCAGATGCCATGAACTTTGTTTTCTGAATGTTGAGCTTTAAGCCAACTTTTTACTGTCCACTTTCACTTTCATCAAGAGGCTTTTGAGTTCCTCTTCACTTTGTGCCATAAGGGTGGTGTCATCTGCATATCTAAGGTGATTGATATTTCTCCCAGCAATCTTGATTCCAGTTTGTGTCTTCCAGTCCAGCATTTCTCATGATGTACTCTGCATATAAGTTAAATTAACAGGGTGACAATATACAGCCTTGACATATTCCTTTTCCTATTTGGAACCAGTCTGTTGTTCAATGTCCAGTTCTAGCTGTTGCTTCCTGACCTGCATACAAATTTCTCAAGAGGCAGATCAGGTGGTCTGGTATTCCCATCTCTTTCAGAATTTTCCACAGTTTATTGTGATCCACACAGTCAAAGGCTTTGGCATAGTCAATAAAGCAGAAATAGATGTTTTTCTGGAACTCTCTTGCTCTTTCGATGATCCAGCAGATGTTGGCAATTTGATCTCTAGTTCTTCTGTCTTTTCTAAAACCAGCTTGAATATCTGGAAGTTCATGGTTCACATATTGCTGAAGCCTGGCTTGGAGAATTTTGAGCATTACTTTATTAGCATGTGAGATGAGTGCAGTTGTGCAGTAGTTTGAGCATTCTTTGGCATTGCCTTTCTTAGGGATTGGAATTAAAACTGACCTTTTCGAGTCCTGTGGCCACTGCTGAGTTTTCCAATTTTGCTGGCATATTGAGTGCAGCAACATCACAACACTTCGGTGCAGGCTGAGCACCGAAGATTGATGCTTTCACAACATCATCTTTCAGGATTTGAAATAGCTCAACTGGAATTCCATCACCTCCACTAGCTTTGTTCATAGTGATGCTTTCTAAGGCCCACTTGACTTCACTTTCCAGGATGTCTGGCTCTAGGTCAGTGATCACACCCTCGTGATTATCTGGATCATGAAGATCTTTTTTGTACAGTTCTTCTGTGTATTCTTGCCATCTCTTCTTAGTATCTTCTGCTTCTGTTAGGTCCATACCATTTCTATGCATTAATATACTGTATTGGTGTTTTTCTTTCTGACTTACTTCACTCTATATAAACAGGCTCCTGGTTCATCCACCTCATTAGAACTGATTCAAATGCATTCTTTTTAATAGTTGAGTTATATTCTGCTGTGTATACGTACCACAACTTTCTTATCCATTCATCTGTCGATGGACATCTAGGTTGCTTCTGCGTCCTAGCTACTGTAAACTGTGTTGTGATGAACATTGGGGAATATGTGTCTCTTTCAATTCTGATTTCCTCAGTGTGTATTCCCAGCAATGGGATTGCTGGGTCATATGGCAGTTCTATTTCCAGTTTTTAAAGGAATCTCCACACTCTTCTCCATAGTGGCTGGACTAGTTTGGTTTCCCACCAACAGTGTAAAAGGGATCCCTTTTCTCTGCACCCTTCCAGCATTTATTGTTTGTAGACTTTTTGATAGCAGCCATTCTGACCGGCATGAGATGGTACCTCATTGTGGTTTTGATTTGCGTTTCTCTGATAATGAGTGATGTTGAGCATCTTTTCATGTGCTTGTTAACCATCTGTATGTCTTCTCTGGAGAAATGTCTGTTTAATTCTTTGGCCCATTTTTTGACTGGTCATTTGTTTTTCTGGTATTGAGGTGCATGAGCTGCTTGTATATTTTTGAGGATAATTCTTTGTCAATTGCTTCATTTTCTATTATTTCTCCCATTCTGGAGGCTGTCTTTTCACTTTCCTTATAGTTTCCTTCATTGTGCAAAAGCTTTTAAGTTTAATTAGGTCCCATTTATTTATTTTTGCTTTTATTTCCATTACTCTGAGAGGTTTCTCCCATAAACTTTATTCCCATCAAAAATAACTTGTGTAAAGCATGAATTAAAAAGCTATTGCAAGATGTAGTCAAGAAATATTCAGTACAGGAGAGATGGTAATTGTAGGTGTTCAGAAACAATTTTATCCTAAATAGCCAGCTTTTTTTGTTAAAGAAACTGAATGCAGGTATATGCATACATATGTGTATTTGTGTGTAAATATATACATAGCTAATACCAAGGTTTCAGGATTTAATAAGAAACATAATGAGAGCCTAAAGTAGTGCATTTGAATAAATTGTATTCTATAGACATTTTTGGAATGCATGCATGAATGAACATCAAGAGAAAAAGATGAATATCTCTTGAATGCCTTAGTTAAAATGGAAGTGTGTTTTTATGTCTCAACTCAGAGATTAGAATTTTATAAATCATTTTTCTTTATTGTACTTCCCATTTGCTTAACATTCTAGTTGCCTTTTGCATCTTATGATTATTTTGTTATCAGAAAGTGGCACCAATATCTATTTTATGCCTTGCATACATCTATTCTTGAGTTTGGCACATTGTTTTCTCTTTGCCTTCTATCTGTTGCCACTTCCTTGCAACATTCAGAATGTTTCTCTCATTCAAAATTGTTTATCAAGATCTTCTCCGTGTACTTTATTGGATATTGATGGAGGGGATATTAATTAGCCGTACATACATCTGTGAAAGTTCTCCAAGAGTATTGTGATTAAAGATCACTATATTTTCAGTTCAATTCAGTTCAGGGGCTCAGTCGTGTCTGACTATTTGCAACCTCATGAATTGCAGCACGCCAGGCCTCCTATCCATCCCAACTCCCAGAGTTCACTCAAACTCAGGTCCATCGAGTCAGTGATGCCATCCAGCCATCTCATCCTCTGTTATCCCCTTCTCGTCCTGTGCCCAATCCCTCCCAGCATCAGAGTCTTTTCCAGTGAATCAACTCTTCGCATGAGGTGGCCAAAGTACTGGAGTTTCAGCTTCAGCATCATTCCTTTCAAAGAAATCCCAGGGCTGATCTCCTTCAGAATGGACTGGTTGGATTTCCTTGCAGTCCAAGGGACTCTCAAGAGTCTTCTCCAACACCACAGTTCTAAAGCATCAATTCTTTGGTGCTCAGCTTTCTTCACAGTCCAACTCTCACATCCATACATGACCACTGGAAACACCATAGCCTTGACTAGATGAACCTTTGTTGGCAAAGTAATGTCTCTGCTTTTGAATATGCTATCTAGGTTGGTCATACCTTTTCTTCCAAGGAGTAAATGTCTTTTAATTTCATGGCTGCAATCACCATCTGCAGTGATTTTGGAGCCCCCCAAAATAAAGTCTGACACTGTTTCCACTGTTTTCCCATCTATTTCCCATGAAGTGATGGGACTAGATGCCATGATCTTCGTTTTCTGAATGTTGATCTTTAAGCCAACTTCTTCCGTCTCCTCTTTCACTTTCATCAAGAGGCTTTTGAGTTCCTCTTCACTTTCTGCCATAAGGGTGGTGTCATCTGCATATCTGAGGTGATTGATATTTCTCCCAGAAATCTTGATTCCAGCTTGTGCTTCTTCCAGCCCAGCATTTCTCATGATGTACTCTGCATATAAGTTAAATTAACAGGGTGACAATATACAGCCTTGACGAACTCCTTTTCCTATTTGGAAGCAGTCTGTTGTTCAATGTCCAGTTCTAACTGTTGCTTCCTGACCTGCATATAGGTTTCTCAAGAAGCAGGGCAGGTGGTCTGGTATCCCCATCTCTTTCAGAATTTTCCACAGTTTGTTGTGATCCACACAGTCAAAGGCTTTGGCATAGTCAATAAAGCAGAAATACGTGTTTTTCTGGAACTCTCTTGCTCTTTCGATGATCCAGCAGATGTTGGCAATTTGATCTCTGGTTCCTCTGCCTTTTCTAAAACCAGCTTGAATATCTAGAAGTTCACAGTTCACATATCGCTGAAGGCTGGCTTGGAGAACTGTGAGCATTACTTTACTAGCGTGTGAGATGAGTGCAGTTGTGCAGTAGTTTGAGCATTCTTTGGCATTGCCTTTCTTAGGGATTAGAATTAAAACTGACCTTTTCTAGTCCTGTGGCCACTGCTGAGTTTTCCAATTTTGCTGGCATATTGAGGGCAGCACTTTCACAGCATTATCTTTCAGGATTTGAAATTATCTTAATTGATTAATATAGTAATATCAATCAAAAGTAAATGCCTACTTTAAAAAAATTAGTCTATCGTAATTTTAAAGAATAAAGTTGTACAGTTTGAATACCCACAAACATTTTCAGTCAGTTCAGTTCAGTCACTCAGTCATGTCCGACTCTTTGTGACCCCATGAATTGCAGCATGCCATGCTTCCCTGTCCATCACCAACTCCCGGAGTTCACTCAGACGCACATCTATCGAGTCGGTGATGCCATCCAGCCACCTCATCCTCTGTCATCCCCTTCTCCTCCTGCCCCCGACCCCTCCCAGCATCAGAGTCTTCTCCAATGAGTCAACTCTTTGCATGAGGTGGCCAAAGTACTAGAGTTTCAGCTTTAGCATCATTCCTTCCGAAGAACACCCAGGGCTGATCTCCTTTCGAATGGACAGGTTGGATCTCCTTACTAAGCATCAATTATCTAAGTGAAACCTTACTGCAGAAAATAGACATGAATCTCAGAATATCTTCTAGAATATTAACTGTACCACAAAGTGTCCAGTACCCCACAGTCTGGAATTCTAACATTCTATCAGCTTAGCAGAAACTTCCTCCCCTTGTCCTCTGTGCCAAGACCCAACTGAAAAATCACTTTCCCCTGATGCCTTCCCTGGAAGTTTGGTCTCCAAGAGTAGGTAGAGTATCCTTTCTGTGCATTTTCATACCAACCCAACCATAACTCTATCATGGAACAGACTACATTGATATTTTATTGAATTTTAATTTCTAAATAATTTAAAATATGCATGCATTTGTAAGAAATAATGTGGAGAGACCCCATGCACACTCTACTCAGTTTCTTTCCATGAAAATATTTTTCTGTACTACTATATCACAACCAGAATGTTGGCATTTATATAGTCTAGATACAGAACATTTCCATCAACAAAAAATCTCTCTTTTATTCAGCCACATCAGTATTCCTCCCACTTTTCCACTCTGCACCCCACCCCATCTTTAACCACTGGCAAACAAACACTAATCTTTTTCCCCATTGCTGTAATTTTGTCATTTCAATAATGCTATATAAATGGGTCATAACGTTTGTAATCTTTGGGGATTGCTTTTTAACTAAGTATAATTCCGTGGAAATTCATTCAGGTTTTCGTGCATGGCAATAATATGGGTGTACCATGGTTTGTTTAATCATTCACCATTAATCTTTCATCATTCAGATGTCAGAAGGACATCTGGGCTGTTTCTAGTTTTTGACAACTAGGAATAAAAGTGCTATAAACATTCATGTACAGGTCTTTGTGTGAACATAAATTTTCATTTCTCTGGAATAAATGCCCATGAGTGCAATTGCTGGGTCATACGGTAGTTATATTTATGTTTAGATATTCAAGAACCTGCCAAGTTATTTTCTAGAATGGCTGTGCCATTTTGCATCCCCACTAGCAAGGCATATTATCTTGCCATTCTTCCCAGCCTTTGGCATTGGTACTGTTGTTTCTTTTACTTCTAGTCATTCTGACTTTAAAAAAGTAAATAGATTGCTGCAATACAATATGAGAAATGCTCAAATAAATCATGTATAAAAAGCTCCAATCCAGTCTTGGTGGGGATTTAAAGAAATCCACTGAGAGCAGAAGCTAATTAATGTGGAGTATAAAAAATATTTTTTCCTCCATTCAGGAAAAAAAAAAAAAAGATTAAAAAAATCTTGTGAGAGGAAGAAGTCATCTGTGCTGAGCTGAGGGCTAAGGGGCAGCACCAGGAAATTGAGAAAATGCAAATAGCTTGGAAGGGTAACAGGTAATAAGGCATTTAAGGACAAGAGGATGCAAAGATGAGCAGAAATTAAATGGAGAACCTTGTCTGCCTCCCTTTGACTTGGCCTTCACATAGAAGATAAACACTTGAGAGAAAACTGATGGTCTCATTTTGATTGACATCTGCTTCCACCTCCCAATCAAATTATCTTTCAGTTCAGTTCAGTTCGTTTCAGTCGCTCAGTCATTTCCAACTCTTTGAGACCCCATGGACTGCAGCATGCCAGGCCTTTCTGTTCATCACCAACTCCTGGAGTTTAGTCAAACTCATGTCCACTGAGTTGTTGATGCCAACCACCTATCTCATCCTCTGTCGTCCCCTTTTCCTCCTGCCTTCAATCTTTCCCAGCATCAGAGTCTTTTCCAATGAGTCAGTTCTTTGCATCAGGTAGCCAAATATTGGAGTTTCAGCAAAAGTATCAGTCCTTCCAATGAATATTCAGGACTAATTTTCTTTAGGATGGACTGATTGGCCCTCCTTGCAGTCCAAGGAACTCTCAAGTCTTTTCCAACACCATAGTTCAAAAGCATCAATTCTACGGTGCTCTTTCTTTATAGTCCAACTCTCATATCCAAACATGACTATTGGAAAAACCATAGCTTTGACTAGATGGTACTTTTTTTGGTAAAGTAATGTCTCTTCTTTTTAATATGCTGTCTAGGTTAGTCATAACTTTCCTTCCACGGAGTAAGTATCTTTTAATTTCATGGCTGCAATCACCATCTGCAGTGATTTTGGAGCTCAAAAAAATAAAGCCTGCTACTGTTTCCACTGTTTTCCCATCTATTTGCCATGAAGTGATGGGACCAGATGCCATGATCTTAGTTTTCTAAATGTTGAGCTTTAAGCCAACTTTTTCACTCTCGTCTTTCACTTTCATCAAGAGGCTCTTTAGTTCTTCTTCCATTTCTGCCATAAGGGTGGTGTTATCTGAATATCTGAGATTATTGATCCAGCTTGATTCCAATCTTGATTCCAGCTTGTGTTTCCTCCAGCCCAGCATTTCTCATGATGTACTCTGTATATAAGTTAAATAAGCAGAGTGGCAATATACAGCCCTGATGTACTCCTTTTTCTATTGGAACCAGTTGGTTGTTCCATGTCCAGTTTTAACTGTTGCTTCCTGACCTGCACACAGGTTTCTCAAGAGGCAGGTCAGGTGGTCTGGTATTCCCATCTCTTTCAGAATTTTCCACAGTTTGTTGTGATCCACACAGTCAAAGGCTTTGGCATAGTCAATAAAACAGAAGCAGATATTTTTCTGGAGCTTTCTTGCTTTTTTGATCATCCAGCAGATGTTGGCAGTTTGATCTGATTTCTCTGCCTTTTCTAAATTCAGCTTAAACATCTGGAAGTTTGTAGTTCACATACTGTTGAAGCTTGGCTTGGAGAATTTTGAGCATTACTAGCATGTGAGATGAGTGCAATTGTGCAGTACTTTGAGCATTCTTTGGCATTGCCTTGCTGTGGGATTGGAATGAAAACTAACCTTTTCCAGTCCTGTGGCCACTGCTGAGTTTTCCAAATTGGCTGGCATATTGAGTGTGGCACTTTCACAGCATCAACTTTTAGGATTTGAAATAGCTCAACTGGAATTCCATCCCCTTTGCCTTCCATCATCTCCTTTGCCTTTTGCTTCTCTTCTTTTCACAGCTATTTGTAAGGCCTCCTCAGACAACCATTTTGCCTTTTTGCATTTCTTTCTTTGGGATGATCTTGATCCAAGCCTCCCGTACAATGTCACGAACCTCCATCCATAGTTCTTCAGGCACTCTATCAGATTTAATCCCATGAATCTATTTGTCATTTCCACTGTATAATTGTAAGGGATTTGACTTCAGTCATTCCTGAATGGTCTAGTGGTTTTCCCTACTTTCTTCAGTTTAAGTCTGAATTTGGCAGTAATTCACATCTGCTTCTCCTCCCAATCAAATTGTCTTAGGCAATTAATATGTGAATGGAAAAGAAATCTCAGTGAAGGAGTAGAGGAGAAGTGATCAGTGACAAGACATGAATTCGTTCAAGTCAAAAACTAAAGGATATGAAGTGAAATGAGAAACCAATATTGAGCTTGGAGTAGGGATCATCAAACTACACATATGGGCTCAATCCCCTTCTCCACCTGCTATTTAAATGAAGTATGATTGGAATACAGCTGCATGCATTCATTAACATATTGTCTGTGGCCATTTTTACGTATGATGGCAGAATTGAATAACTGAGAAAGACACTGTCTATCTCAAGAAATCAAAAATATTTACTATCTGGCTCTTTAAAGAAAATGTTTGCCAGTGATGATTTTATTTTATTTTTTTAAACAAAAGGAGCAGCTGACCAAAAAAAAAAAAAAAAAAAGCCTAACAAGAGCCCTTTGGATTTATCAGCAGAGTAGGTTTTCGGAGACTCTGTGAGAGCATTTTTCAGGAAAATAGATGATATTAAGTATAAAGAAGAAGGTAAAAGAAACTGGAAAATGTAAATGCAGTCACATCCACACAATCAACCCACCCCTCCCCCAGTCTCAACAATAAAAGGTATTGTCTTTATTTACTGATGAGGAAACAATTTCAGAGATTTTTGAGTAACTTAGCCAAAGTTGTACAGCAAATACTTAGGGATCAGAACTGGAATTCATTTCTGTTTAATCAAAACTCATGTTCTTTCTGCTAGATTGGATATTTCCCTAGAATTTGAGAGCCCAGAATTCAAGCCTCATGAAATTGTTTTAGATTCAAAAATTGTGAACTTAGAAGGCAAAGTATTCTTACAGAAAAATAAGATGTTGAAACTTTATCTATTATCCTTAACAACAGACACACTAAAGGAGTGAGACCATTTAATAACTATGTGCAGTTAACCCCAAACCATGTCCTCTCCAAATGTAAAAAAAAAAAATCTTATTCCCCAGACACTTCTAATTTACAGGAACCACCTACTCAGAGTAAGTTTTCACAGACATAATGGATTTCACTTTCAACATCTATTCTAAAATATTTTGGATAGCAAAGAAAAAAATAAATGCAATCTTTTAAATTAATGGCCATTAAGGGAAAAAATAATAACAGCAATAACAGTGAGGAGAGGCACATCTAATGAAAGGAAATAGAAACCTGGTAGATCAGAATCTTACTCTCCTATGAAGATCTATATGAAAAACCTGAGTAAAACAATATAAATATTTTTCTAATATATAATTCACTATTATCCAAAGTCATAGGATTATGTTAAATGAGACATATTAGCCTCATTTTTCATCACTCCTTTATCAACTTTCAGGCCAACAGTTTTAAGTATGATAGGCAGATGTGAGGAAGGGGTTGCTATAATATATATCATTATTAATTAGAAAGTATTTTAAAGCAGTAGTACTCAGTGGAGGCAATTTGGCCCCTCTGGGTACATGTACAAATGTCTGGAGACATTCTGGGTTTAAACAACCTGAGGTAGAGGAAAGTACTACTGACATCTCATGGGCAGAGGCCAGGGATGCTGTTAAACATCCCACAATGCACAGGACAGCCTCCCACAATAAATAATTTGCTGGCCCAGATTATCAGTCGTGCCCAGGGTAAGATATCCCGCTTTAAGGAGCACCACTGTAGCACAGTGACACTGCAGTCAATGACATGGTCTCCAGCATTTCAAACATACTAATTATGCATAGGCAAATGTTATTTGCAAAGCCATGAAATACAATCTTTAGACTCTCAAAGTTGGAAAGGACAGCCTGAAAGGAAGAATCATGGAGGGATAATTGAAATATTAAAAATATTGTATTATATAAAAATAATGACATATTAATGTTAACAGGTATGAATTTTAATAAAAATTTGTCCTCTTCTTCAAAGATGGTTTTACCTTCAAAGGTAGTATTACCATCTGACTGTATGCATATACCCTTTGGACCAGTGGACTATAGTTACCTAAAAACAGTACATTAAAAACCTGTATGAGGCATGTTGCCAATTCATCCACAAAGAGAGAGATAAATGTGTGACTAGAAAAGTACTTGTTGTACACAAGCTGCAGCTGGGTATAGCTGATACCTAATTACTCAGCTAGAACGTATTATCCATCAGGCAGAACAAATTTGCCTGATTATCTACTGAGATAATTTGCTATTATCTACTGAGATGATTTACCAAATTGCTGCATAAAAATACACTTAGCTCATATTAAAGTTATGACATTAACCAATCAAACACGAGCATGTTCAGAATTAATGGTGATTTGACCTAACTATCCTTTGTGGGATTTAGAAAATACACCCCATAGTAATAAACTAAAGATAGTAAAAACATCTTAGTTGGAAACCTGAAATTGACATCAGAATTCTTCAAGAACAACTATAAAGATTTCAATAAAGTTTGATAGTCAAAAGTTATAATATGGGAAAATGTCAGTAATAACTTGAAAATAAAATACATTTGTTACTGCTTTGGTTATTTATCTGTTATAAAACAAACTATATACAGATATTAATGTATAATGAAATTTGAACAGAAATGTAATGGTGATGAATACTACCCTCTTCTATCTTAATAATAAACTTACAGAGACTTGAAGTGGAGAAAAATCTTCTGATAGCTGACTTTGTCATCAAGTAAACACTAGAAACTTCTCTGGTAAATTGGTTCATTACTCTCAATTCTTCACTCCTGTCCTGTACTAGAATTACAGACTCCATGCCCTTTGTCACATAATTTTGCGTTACCTCCTACTAATGTGTATAGTATGTTTCCTCATTCAGTTGTTGTTGAGTTCAGTTACATGACTTGTTTGTCCTGTGATAGCATGTGGACTAAAGTGATGGTCCTTAGACACAAGCTGAAGCCTGTAAAGGCATTTCATAACTCTGCTCACCTTTTTGGCTTTCACACCATTTGCCATAAGAGAAACATGCCTCACACAACTGTTAACAAATTAGAGAAATATAGAGCTGACCCATGACTTGAAAGCAAAGAAAATATTTGCCATTGTAAGCCATTGAGATATTTGAGGCTGTGTGTTAAACAGGGAAAACGACTATTTTTCTTTAAAAAAGCTTTTCTAGAAATGTTTATACTATGGATGTTTGATGTTTACCTGCCCAGCATTTGTTTCCCTGATTTTCAATCAAAAATACACCTTTATCCCCCTTCTTTAGGAAGGAGTTGCTGTGGTAAACCAAGTCTTGGCATTTTCCTAGTCACTGTAATTTGACTCATTTATGAGCATAAAAATTTAGCTGGACCAAGCACAATAAATTTCAAGACTTCATGAAAAACTACCAGAAAAGAAGTCCACTGTTTCCTTCTAGGATTTTAAGAAAAATGGGACATGTAAGAAGCAGAGCTAAAGAGCCTCTTGATGAGGGTGAAAGAGGAGAGTGAAAAAATTTGCTTAAAATTCAGTATTTAAAAAACTTAAGATCATGGCACATCCCACCACTTCATGGCAAATAGATGGGGAAAAAAGTGGAAACAGTGGCAGATTTTATTTTCTTGGCCTCAAAATCATGACAGACATTGACTGCAACCATGAAATTAAAAGACGCTTGCTCCTTGAAAGGAAAGCTATGACAAAGCTAAACAGCATATTAAAAAGCAGAGACATCATTTTGCTGACAAAGTCCCTATAGTCAAAGCTCTGGTTTTTCCAGTAGTCATGTACGGACGTGAGAGTTGGATCATAAAGAAGACTTAGCACTGAAGAAACATTGCTTTCAAACTGTGGTGTTGGAGAAGACTCCTGATAGTCCCTTGGACTGCAAGGAGATCAAACCAGTCAATCCTACAGGAAATCGGTCCTGAACATTAATTGGAAGGACTGATACTGAAGCTGAAACTCCAGTACTTTGGCCACCTGATATGAAAAGCTGACTCATTGGAAAAGAAGAGACACTGATGCCGGCAAAGGCTGAGGGCAAGAAGAGAAGGGGGTGACAGATGGAATGGTCGAATGGCATCATCAACACAATGGACATAAGTTTGAGCAAAATCTGAGAGATAGTGGAGGACAGGATAGCCTGGCATGCTGCAGTCCATGGGGTCACAAAGAGTCAGACATGACTTAGCAACTGAACAACTACAACAGACATCTTCCTAAGGAGAAATCTAGTGCTATGGAGACAAAAGTCAACAAAATTGAAAGTTGAGTCATGAAACAAATCCTGATGATGAGACTGCCCAGTCTCTGAACTCAACTGTATTGGAAAGTTAATTTAGCTATGGATCTTTATATGTGTTGATAATTTCCTTTTATTCCTTAATCCAATTTTATGGAGTTATTTGTCACTGACCACAAAGAGATTCATAATGGATACAGTATCTATTGTGTTGATTTAAAGCATAGGAAATAGAGAAAATATTTTTTAATTTGTCCTTTTTAAAATTAATTAAATTGTTTTTATTGCAGTAATGTTGATTTATAGCATTATATGAATTTCATGTACACAGAATTATACTTCTACTTCTGTATACCCTACAAGGTGCCCACAAGGAAAGAAATGTGTTGGCTTAAGGATGAGGTCGGTAGGAACATAAACTGGTGTAGCCACTATGAAAGTCAGTATGGAAGTTCTCAAAAAACTTTAGAACTACCATATGATCCAACTGTCCCATTGCTGGGCATTTATCCAGAGAAAATATTCTTCTTAAACACAGTTTTCCTTTATTTGAGCTGAAACACTCAGTTATTCTGTAATGTGTATAAAAAGAAGAATTTACTGCAGAAAGAGAATAATTATAAAAGCATATGCAAAATACATGCCTAAATCTCCTTCTATTCATATAATTTTCTTGTAAAAGTGAGTATCATTATAACATAATTATAGTTTATCCAAATTCCAATGTAAAATTAACATTTCAAAGATAAAATGGAATTATAATATTTTTCCTACAGGTCAAAATATTTTATCAATTCAACCTAAATTTATAAAGTCTTCCGAACTTCCCAAGGAAGTAAAAGAGACTATCTAAAACTCTACTAAATTTTAAATGAACAAGTTTAATCCCAGGTTTATGAATACGACACAGAATACCTCTGATGACAGAGAAAATAAATTGTATCTATCCTGAGTCAAGTCTGCATGAATCTATTTTTCTAGATAATACAGGTTAAAGTGTATTTTCTTTAATTTATTAAAGGAAACTTAATCAGATTACCTGAACTCAGAGTAAAGTTTTCTTTAGCAACCAAGTAGAGTGGCCAAGTATCTGGTAATTACATTATCAGATGTTAATATTTCACTTCTGTTTGTTTAGAAAATAATATATTATTTCTCTGAAATAAAAGTGATACATACAATTTTGTATTATTTGGAAAATACTGAAAGTTATTAAGGAAATAATAGCCTGCCATGTTTCAAACACAAAATAATTATTACTGTTAATAATATATGCCTTTATCTTCAGAATTTTCTAGAATTATATTTTTTTAAATTGCACCTTGATTTTTTTATATACACTTACTATATTTGAGTATTTTCCTATAACAAGCATGTGTTAAAAAAATCTTTCAATAAATACACATCTTACTTTAAGTAAGAGCCAAAGTCTTACAATGGTATCTAAGAATTGTATCCTCTCATTATCTGTTGATGCCAACTACCTCCCCCTCCTTAATTTGATTCTGGTCACAACAAATCCACTGCATTTCCTCCAACATGCCATGATAGACCGAAGTTACTGCCTTTGTAGTAACTATCCACTGGTTTGGAATCTCTCCACTCCTGATATGCAAGGCTCATTCCACAACCTTCTCCAAGTGGCAAATCTCTGTGACATGCACCACGATCTATCCAGTGACTGTGGTAATGGTTCCCAGAGTCATGAGGCTGGGATTCCAATCAAGGTCCACCTAGATCTTAGCTACTGTCGTTGTTATTCAGTTGCTCAGTCATGTCTGACTCCTTGAAACCCTGTGGACTGTAGCTCAGCAGACTTCTCTGTTTCTGGCATTCTTCAGACAAGAACACTGGAGGGTATTTGTCATTTCCTTCTCCAAGGGATCTTCCCAACCCAATGATTGAATATTCTGCATTAGTAGACAGATGTTTTACCCCTGAGCCAAACTACTTGGGAAATTCAGTTCCCTTCAGTTCAGTCACTCAGTGGTGTCTGACTCTTTGCAACCCCATGGACTGCAGCACACCAAGCTTCCAGGTGAATCACCAACTCCTAGAGCTTGTTCAAACTCATGTCCATTGAGTTGGTGATGCCATCCAACCATCTCATCCTCTGTCATCCCCTTCTCCTCCTGTCTTCAATCATTCCCAGCATCAGAGTCTTTTCCAGTGACTCAGTTCTTCACATCAGATGGCCAAAGTATTGGAGTTTCAGCTTCAGCATCAGTTCTTCTAATGAATATTCAGGATTGATTTCTTTTATGATTGACTGGTTGGATCTCCTTGCAGTCCAAGGGACTCTTAAGTAGGGAACTAGATGGGATATAAATGGTGGTTATACTGCCTCCCTAAATGGATCTAAATGCACTCAATATGCAGCAAATTTGGAAAACTCAGCAGTGGCCACAGGACTGGAAAAGGTCAGAATTTTCATTACAATCCCAAAGAAAAGCAATGCTAAAGGAAGTTCAAACCACCGCACAGTTGCACTCATCTCACATGCCAGTAAAGTAATGCTCAAAATTCTCCAAGTCAGGCTTCAACAGTATGTAAACCAAGAACTTCCAGATGTTCAAGCTGGATTAGAAAAGGCAGAGGAACCAGAGATCAAATTGCCAGCATCCGTTGGATCACAGAAAAAACAAGAAAGTTCCA
The DNA here is from genome assembly GCA_935064755.1 of Tragelaphus eurycerus. Lineage (NCBI taxonomy): Eukaryota > Metazoa > Chordata > Mammalia > Artiodactyla > Bovidae > Tragelaphus > Tragelaphus eurycerus. Next base: position 43,102,303 of record CAKXYN010000001.1, read on the forward strand.
GAAAAACATCTACTTCTGCTTTATTGACTACACCAAAGCCTTTGACTGTGTGGATCACAGCAAACTGTGGAAAATTCTTCAAGAGATGGAAACACCAGACCACCTTACCTGCCTCCTGAAAAATCTGTATGCAGGTAAAGAAGCAACAGTTAGACCTGGAGATGGAGCAACAGACTGATTCCAAATTGGGAAAGGAGTACGTCAATGTTGTATATTGTCACCCTGCTTATTTAACATATACAGAGTTCATCATGTGAAATGCCGGGCTGGATGAAGCACAAGTTGGAATCAAGATGGCCAGAAAAATATAAATAACCTCATATACGCAAGTGACACCACGCTTATTGCAGAAATGAAGAGGAACTGAATAGCCTCTTGATGAAAGTGAAAGAGGATACTGAAAAATTTGGCTTAAAACTCAACATTCAAGAAACTAAGATCATGGCATCTGGTCCCATCACTTCATGGCAAATAGATAGGGAAACAATGGAAACAGTGAGAGACTTTATTTTCTCCGACTCCAAAACCACTGCAGATGGTGACTGCAGCCATGAAATTAAAAGATGCTTTCTCCTTGGAAGAAAAGCTGTGATCAACCTAGACAGCATATTAAAAATTAGAGACATTACTTTGCCAACAAAGGTCCATCTAGTCAAAGCTATGCTTTCTCCAGTAGTCATGTAAGGATGTGAGAGGTGGACTATAAAGAAAGCTGAGTGTCAAAGAATTGATGCTTTCAAACTGTGGTGTTGGAGAACACTTTGAGAGTCCCTTGGCCTGCAAAGAGATCAAACCAGTCAATGCTGAAGGAAATCAGTCCTGAATATTCACTGGAAGGACTAACGCTGAAGTTCCAATACCTTGACCATCTGATGCAAAGAACTGACTCATTTGAAAAGACCCTGATGCTGGAAAAGATTGAAAGCAGGAGGAGAAGGGGATGATAGAGGATGAGATGGTTGGATGGCATCACTGACTCAATGGACATGAGTTTGAGCAAGCTTTGGGAGTTGGTGATGGACAGGGAACCCTGGCATCCTGTAGCATGTGGGGTTGCAAAGAGAGGATATGACTGAGTGACTGAACTGAACCGCTGCTGTGCTCATATTGAATATACATTGATTAAAAGAACTGAACAAAGCACAAAAGGAACCATTGTCATAACAACAGGATTGTTTTTTTTTTTTTTTTTTTAATATTCCTGACCTCCTTCTGAAAAAAGAAGTGAGTTCTAATTCCTCTAAAATTATATTTTTTTTTTTTTCAGCAGAGGAATGTAGGCAAGAAGATAGAATAGTGACACTTTCATTTCTCACCCTACCTTCAGCGTGAGATGGGTCCCCTTCCTTTTGACCAACTATCCAAATATATTGGATTTTCCTTTATTATTTACCATCTTCACTCAGCTTTCACCTCCACACTAATGATTTGCAATCATAAAGCAAATAATCTTTGCTAGTTAGGTGTGTTTTTTCCCTTTTTCTTGGGAGTGTTACTTTTTTTTTTTTCAATTTTAAATATAGCACAACTTGTTAGTATAATATTAGTAGCAGCAGTTTTCAAACAACTACATCATAATTTTATTCAATTCTCTGGAATACTGTGTTCTTTTTGGACTCAGTAGGTATTGTCCTTTAATATCATTTACTTTATTTGGATACAGGCTGCTCCCTGGATGCATTATGAAACTCCACACGACTGTATTATGAGAACAATACTTCCCAGCTGTGCTCAGCTCTGCTCTGGCTTTGCTTAAGTATGCCATGTGAGGGAGGAGGGTCCTCTAATTCGTGAAAAAAGATGAAACTACTGTTCACTGCTCTTCTCACTAAAAGAAAACAAAAATATACTTAAACTTAGATGTCCTCTAGGACTATCCAGAGTATAATTTCTCAAAATAGAACCCACAAACAACTGCGTTAGAGGCAGCTTGAGTGCTTTCTGAAAAATGAGAACCACTATGTCTTATCCTAAACCTTTTAGTGAACTCAAATTTGAGGAGGCAGGACAGAAAAATTTCCATTGTGAACAAGTACTCCCAAGTAATTGTGTGTATGGTATATAAATTAAATATTATTCAACAAATAAATGCTCAGCATCTACTATGTGTCATTTTGTATTCTGATTTCTGGGACTACAATAATAAACAGAGACATATGCTATGCTATGCTAAGTCACTTCAGTCGTGTCCGAGTCTGTGACCCCACAGACGGCAGTCCACCAGGCTCCACCGTCCCTGGGATTCTCCAGGCAAGAACACCGGAGTGGGTTGCCATTTCCTTCTCCAATGCATGAAAGTGAAAAGCGAAAATGAAGTCGCTCAGCCGTGTCCGACTCCCAGCGACCCCATGGATTGCAGCCTCCATGGATTGCAGCCTAACAAACTCGTCCATCCATGAGATTCTCCAAGCAAGAGTACTGGAGTGGGGTGCAGAGACATAATCCACGTCCAGTTAAAATTTCAGCTGAGTGAGGAGCTGGATATTTGTATATAAGCAACACACAGCCAAGCACCAACTCTTTTTTTTTTTTCTGTTTTTATTTATTTTATTTCGTTTATTTATTTATTTATTTATTTTATTTACAAGCACCGACTCTCAACTAGGACACAGGCTATGAAGGAGAGAAATTCAGAAATATGGATATTTGGCCAGAAATTTCAAGGAAAACGTCTCTAAACTGAAACCCAAAGCTGAGTATAAATGAACTCAAGAAGAAGGGGAAAGGTGGTTGTGTTCCAGGCAATGGGAAAAAAAATATCAAAAATGATGTGAGATAAAGAAGCTTGGAGAGAAAAGGACGAACGCACAAAGCTCAGGGTGTGGTAACAACAGGGCAGAGGGAGCAGATTGTGAGAAGAAGGTACTGAGTCTTGTGGACCAGCTCCGCCTTTATTCTGTAAATGCAAGGGGAACCTCTTTAGGGTTTAATGGTAGACAGGACACTGGCAGGGTTATACTTGAGATTAGTTTTGTTGATCCTAGAGCTGCACTTTTCTCCTTCACTTTTTGCTTCTCTTCTTTTCACAGCTATCTATAAGACCTCCTCAGACAGCCATTTTGCTTTTTTGCATTTCTTTACTTGGGGATGGTCTTGATCCCTGTCTCCTGTATAACGTCACGAACCTCCAGCCATAGTTCATCAGGCACTCTGTCTATGAGATCTAGTCCTTTAAATCTATTCGTCACTTCCACTGTATAATCATAAGGGATTTGATTTAGGTCATACCTGAATGGTCTAGTGGTTTTTCCTACTTTCTTCAATTAAAGTCCAAATTTGGCAATAAGGAGTTCATGATCTGAGCCACAATCCGCTCCCAGTCTTGTTTTTGCTGACTCTCTATCTTTGGCTGCACAGAATATCATCAATCTGATTTTGGTGTTGACCATCTAGTGAAGTCCATGTGTAGAGTCCTCTCTTGTGTTGTTGGAAGATGGTGTTTGCTATGAGCAGTGTGTTCTCCTGGCAAAACTCTATTAGCCTTTGTCCTGCTTCATTCTGTATTCCAAGGCCAAATTTGCCTGTTAATCTAGGTGTTTCTTGACTTCCTACTTTTGCATTTTAGTCCCCCATAATGAAAAGACATATTTTTGGGTGTTAGTTCTAAAAGGTCTTGTAGGCTTAGCAGCAGCAGCAGCAGGTCTTCATAGAACCGTTCAACTTCAGCTTCTTCAGCATTATGCTCAGGGCATAGGCTTGGATTACCCTGATATTGAATGGTTTACCTTGGAAATGAACAGAGATAGAATAACAAAACAAAAGAATAGCAAGGAGAGATAAGAAAACCTTCCTCAGTGACCAGTGCAAAGAAATAGAGGAAAACATTAAAATAGGAAAGACTAGTGATCTCTTCAAGAAAATTTGAAATACCAAGAAAAAATTTCATTCAAAGAGGCTCAATAGAGGACAGAAATAGTATGGACCTAATAGAAGCAGAAGATATTAAGAAGAGCTGGCAAAAATACACAGAACTGTACAAAAAAGATCTTCATGACCCAGATAATCATGATGCTGTGATGACTCACCTAGAGCCTGACATCCTGGAATATGAACTCAAGGGGGCCTTAGGAAGCATCGCTATGAACAAAGCTAGTGGAGGTGATGTAATTCCAGTTGAGCTATTTCAAATCCTAAAAGATGATGCTGTGAAAGTGCTGCACTCAATATGCCAACAAATGTGGAACACTCAGCAGTGGCTACAGGACTGGAAAAGGTCAGTTTTCATTGCTATCCCAAAGAAAGACAATGCTAAAGAATGCTCAAATGCACAATTGTACTCATCTCACATGCTAGTAAAGTAATGCTCACAATTCTCCAAGCCAAGCTTCAACAGTATGTGAACTGTGAACTCTCAGATGTTTAAGCTGGTTTTAGAAAAGGCAGAGGAACCAGAGATCAAATTGCCAACATCCACTGGATTATGGAAAAAGCAAGAGAGTTCCAGAAAAACATCTATTTCTGCTTTATTGACTATGCCAAAGCCTTTGACTATGTGGATCACAACAAACTGTGGAAAATTCTGAAAGAGATGGGAATACCAGACCACCTGACCTGCCTCTTGAGAAACCTGGGTGTAGGTCAGGAAGCAACAGTTAGAACTGGACATGAAACAGCAGACTGGTTCCAAACAGGAAAAGGAGTACATCAAGGCTGTATATTGTCACCCAAAGTACATCATGTGAAATGTTGGGCTGGAAGAAGGCCAAGCTGGAATCAAGAGTTCCAGGAGAAATATCAATAACTTTAGATATATAGATGATACCCCGTTATGGCAGAAAGTGAGAAAAACTAAAGAGCCTCTTGATGAAAGTGAAAGAGGAGAGTGAAAAAGTTGGCTGAAAGCTCAGCATTCGAAAAACTATAATCATGGCATCTGGTCCCATCACTTCATGGCAAATAAATGGGGAAACAATGGAAACAGTGAGAGACTTTATTTTCTTAGGCTCCAAAATCACTGCAGATGGTGATTGCAGCCATAGAATTAAAAGATGCTTACTCCTTGGAAGGATAGTTATGACCACCCTAGAGAGCATACTAAAAAGCAGAGACATTACTTTACCATCAAAAGTCCATCAAAAAGTCAAATCTATGGTTTTCCCAGTAGTCATGTATGGATGTGAGAGTTGGACTACTAAAAAAGCTGAGCGCCAAAGAATTGATGCTTTTGAACTAAGGTGTTGGAGAAGACTTTTAAGAGTCTCTTGGACTGCAAGGACTCCAATCCAACCAGTCAATCCTAAAGGAGATCATTCCTGAGTGTTCATTGGAAAGACTGATGTTGAAGCTGAAACTCCAATACTTTGGCCATCTGATGCGAAGAGCTGAGTCATTTGAAAGACCCTGGTTCTGGGAAAGATTGAAGACAGGAGGAGAAGGGGATGACAGAGGATGAAATGGTTGGATGGCATCACCAACTCAATGGACATAAGTTTGAGTAAAGTCTGGGAGTTGATGATGGATAGGGAGGCCTGGCATGCTGCAGTCCATGGAGTCACAAAGAGTTGGATATGACTGAGTGACTGAACTGAAAAGCTGCACTGCCCAACAAGTAGCCACATATGTCTGCTGCTGCTGCTGCTGCTGCTGCTAAGTCACTTCAGTCATGTCCAACTCTGTGTGACCCCATAGGTGGCAGCCCACCAGGCTCCCCCGTCCCTGGGATTCTCCAGGCAAGAACACTGGAGTGGGTTGCCATTTCCTTCTCCAATGCGTGAAAGTGAAAAGTGAAAGTGAAGTCGCTCAGCCGAGTCTGACTCCTAGCGACCCCATGGACTGTAGCCCACCAGGCTCCTCCATCAATGGGATTCTCCAGGCAAGAGTACTGGAGTGGGTTGCCATTGCCTTCTCTGCCACATATGTCTATTGACATTTAAATGTAAAGAAATAGAAATTTAATTCCTCAACCACACTATCTACATGTCAAGTGCTTAAGAGCCTCCTTTGACTGGTAGCTACCTCTCAGACAGCATAGATACAGAATATTCATTATCACAAGGAGTTCCATTGGCGGAGCCACTCAAAGTGTGGTCTGCAGACCCCTGCATATCAAGCATCCCCAGCGAGCTAGTTAGGAATACATAATGTCAAGTCCCATGTTGTATCTGAAGATAACTCTTAGCTGACCTGTATGCATATTAAGGTTTGAGAACCATAATCTAAAAGGTAACCAGCCTTTTAAAGGTATCCTTTTAATAACTTGCTACTTTGAATGGAGTGAAAAGTACAGAGAAAATTCCAATATAGGGAATGACAGAAGAGATAAGGATGTTGCCAAGTACCAATCTGGGCCTCAGTTTCATGAGATCTCAAGTCCCTTTAGGAACTCAGTGAAAGATACACATCACTTGGTTCCAATCAAATGCTTTACATTAGGGGGAAAAAATATTGTCTTACAGTTCTTTCCAAGCATGATTTCTAGGTATTGCCCTGCTGTCTTCCCTTCCCATCCATTTCCCTGGACTATTCTTCTATAATATCTTGCTGTTGTAAATAGGATTGCTACATATCATACCAATAGAATACAGGCTGTGACACAAAAAGCTTAATTTTCTTCTTTAGGGTTCCCAATGGAAAGCTATAATGTGTGAAATGTTATTTGTTAGATTGTTATAAGAAACTAATGAACTAACTGGCTTCCTGAAACTGTAGTTCTATTTTTCAGGAGTATGCTTGCCTATTTTTTTTTTTTTAACTGTGCAATTATTAAACAAATAGATCAACTTGTAATTGTTACCCATTTCAGACATGCACTCCACTCCACTTTTATTACACAGTCTGTTAGATGACAAAATACCTGAGGAAGCTCACCAAAATCCCAGACTTTGAAACAAAGCATGATAACATATGGGAGGATGGGAAAAAAATCCAAACAACTAACCTAGGCTAAGGTTTAATTTTAAAACTAAAGAAAGAATACAATAACAAAAGGATAGTAATCTTAAAAAATGAACACTAATCTATAATGAACACTTACTAATCATTAAGGACTGAAAGCTTGTATCCTCTCAAAATTTATATATTGAATCCCTAACCCTCAATGTGTTGGCATTTAGAGACAGGGCCTTTGGGAGGAATGAGGGTTAGCAGAGGTCATGAGATCTGACAAATTGCCTCTCCTTGAGGCTTTGTACAATTTCAGCAAGAATCCTGCTAAATCAGGTTAGCCATAATTTCCCATCCTCAATATCTTATCACTTTCAATCACAAATTGGATTCCTCATCCCCACTCCCTCCAGGTGACATCTGATCTCCCTGGCCCCTTGAGCAAGAATCCTTTTAGGTTCATTTAGCTACAATCCTGTCTTACCCCTGATGTTAATTCTTGGCAATTGTCCATCTACTGATGTCACTCTGATTTTTGACTAAAAATTCCCACCATCCCTTCCTTTATTGAGAGTTGAACCCTTACTCTCTTACTTCAAAAAAAAAAAAAAAAAAAAACAACACCATTGCAGTAGCCTCCATACCCCCAAGTGCTTGAAAAGTTTTGACAACTATGTATGTTAAGCTATTGCTGCTGCTGCTGCTGCTATTACTTGCTTTTAAATGATGCTATTATTTTTACAGGTATATTTAGACTGTATGTATAAAACAAATACATTTTTGTATTTTTATCCAAGAAATCTTATTCATTTGAATCCATGTAGCACAGACAAGATGGCTTGCTAAACATATAAATGTATGGATCAGATCAGATCAGATCAGTCGCTCAGTCGTGTCTGACTCTTTGCGACCCCATGAACCGCAGCACGCCAGGCCTCCCTGTCCATCACCAGCTCCCGGAGGTCACCCAGACTCATACCCATCGAGTCAGTGATGCCATCCAGCCATCTCATCCTCTGTCGTCCCCTTCTCCTCCTGCCCTCAATCCCTCCCAGCATCAGAGTCTTCTCCAATGAGTCAACTCTTCGCATGAGGTGGCCAAAATACTGGAGTTTCAGCTTTAGCATCATTCCTTCTAAAGAAATTCCAGGATTGATCTCCTTCAGAATGGACCGGTTGGATCTTCTTGCAGTCCAAGGGACTCTCAAGAGTCTTCTCCAACACCACAGTTCAAAAGCATCAATTCTTCGGTGCTCAGCCTTCTTCACAGTCCAGCTCTCACATCCATACATGACCACAGGAAAGACCATAGCCTTGACTAGGCGAACCTTTGTTGGTAAAGTAATGTCTCTGCTTTTGAATATGCTATCTAGGTTGGTCATAACTTTCCTTCCAAGGAGTAAGCGTCTTTTAATTTCATGACTGCAGTCACCATCTGCAGTGATTTTGGAGCCCAGAAAAACAAAGTCTGACACTGTTTCCACTGTTTCCCCATCTATTTCCCATGCAGTGATGGGACCAGATGCCATGATCTTCGTTTTCTGAATGTTGAGCTTTAAGCCAACCTTTTCACTCTCCACTTTCACTTTCATCAAGAGGCTTTTTAGCCCCTCTTCACTTTCTGCCATAAGAGTCGTGTCATCTGCATATCTGAGGTTATTGATATTTCTCCCAGCAATCTTGATTCCAACTTGTGTTTCTTCCAGTCCAGCATTTCTCATGATGTACTCTGCATATAAGTTAAATAAACATGGTGACAATATGCAGCCTTGACGTACTCCTTTTCCTATTTGGAACCAGTCTGTTGATCCATGACCAGTTCTAACTGTTGCTTCCTGACCTGCATACAGATTTCTTAAGAGGCAGATCAGGTGGTCTGGTATTCCCATCTCTTTCAGAATTTTCCATAGTTTATTGTGATCTACACAGTCAAAGGCTTTGGCATAGTCAATAAAGCAGAAATAGATGTTTTTCTGGAACTCTCTTGCTTTTTTCCATGGTCCAGCGGATGTTGGCAATTTAATCTCTGGTTCCTCTGCCTTTTCTAAATCCAGCTTGAACATCAGGAAGTTCACGGTTCACATATTGCTGAAGCCTGGCTTGGAGAATTTTGAGCATTACTTTACTAGCGTGTGAGATGAGTGCAATTGTGCGGTAGTTTGAGCATTCTTTGGCATTGCCTTTCTTTGGGATTGGGATGAAAACTGACCTTTTCCAATCTTGTGGCCCCTGCTGAGTTTTCCAAATTTGCTGGAATATTGAGTGCAGCACTTTCACAGCATCATCTTTCAGGACTTGGAATAGCTCCACTGGAATTCCATCACTTCTACTAGCTTTGTTCGTAGTGATGCTTTCTAAGGCCCATTTGACTTCACATTCCAAGATGTCTGGCTCTAGGTCAGTGATCACATCATCATGATTATCTGGGTCTTGAAGTTCTTTTTTGTACAGTTCTTCTGTGTATTCTTGCCACCTCTTCTTAATATCTTCTGCTTCTGTTAGGTCCACACCATCTCTGTCCTTTATCGTGCCCATCTTTGCATGAAATGTTCCTTTGGTATCTCTGATTTTCTTGAAGAGATCCCTAGTCTTTCCCGTTCTGTTGTTTTCCTCTATTTCTTTGCATTGATCACTGAAGAAGTCTTTCTTATCTCTTCTTGCTATTCTTTGGAACTCTGCATTTAGATGTTTATATCTTTCCTTTTCTCCTTTGCTTTTCGCAAAAATGTATGGATAGGAAACCTGAATTTAATCCTATTTTGTAACTAATTGTGGGACCTGGGCAGGTCAATCTAGGACAAACCTCGTAGGGCAAAGTGCTCCCCTGTGGGGAAAAAAAGGGAGCTGTTGCTCAGTAACTTTCCCTGTCCCAGAGGTAATACTGTTTGATTTTTGCTCTTAAAGTCTTATTAAATACTCTATTATCTCTGCTGGAAAAATAAAATGTTTGATCTTTATAACAAGTTTAGGTTCTGCCATTTGGTTAGTTTGAAATTTGGTCCCCAGGTTCAAAAATGAAAGGAATGTAGGAAGGAAGGGAAGGAGAGAGGGAGGGAGGGAGGGAGGAAGGTCAATCACACGTGCTATTCTAAAAAAAAAAAAAAACAAAAAACTTTAAAAAGTCCAGATGTTGATTAGCTGATAGAAACTGTCCTGTTAGCAAACATAAAATAATTAGCTGTATTGGTTAGAACCAGTTATAAGTGACAGAAATCCACATCAAAAAACAAAGCAAAAAAAAAAAAATAAATAACCCAACAACAACATATTTAGTGATTCACACAAATGAAAAGTTTGTGGGTGGTATGGCTTCAAGAAAATATCTTTACCAGCATCTCTAGGCTCACATATTCTCATCATCTCTTTCTAAAAAAAAAAATCCCAGAATCAAATCTCATTAACCAGAAAGGATGATGTGCCACATTTCAGTCCTATAGCCAGTAGGCTATATACCTATGCTTTGAACCAGGTATGAAGATAGCCTCACTTTTAAGCACCTCGAAACCACAAGGAAAATCCAGTAAAATTACTGTAAGAATTTAGAATGAATATTTGGCAAGCAAAAATCAGTAATCATCCACTTTATCAAGAAAAATATTAACAGTTACAATATCATGGTAAGTGACTGAGAGGTTATCCCATCTTACTAAAGATAATATAATAATAGCTGCAAATTAACAAGCATTTCCTATATGCCCAGGATCTTGCTACATGCTTGACATACATTATCTAATTTATCTTACATACAGATGAAAAAGAGAGGCTCTAATAAGTGATGTCACTTGCACAGAATCCCAAAAGCTAATAAAAAACAGAACTAAAACACAATATGGATTTATCTGATTTCCCAGTTCATGTTCTTAAGAGTCTTAACCACTATGTTGCTTCCATAAGAACTAACTTGATATCTTATTCTCAGTACAAGACAACAGCAGCTGCAAAGTAAAATAACTTCATTATGCAGCTTCAAAAAACAATGATTGTTTATAACAGAAAAGTGCAATTGAATATAGTTTACTAATAATGTCCAGAAGGGGTCTGTGACAAAATCAGTAGCTGTAGTGTATTAAATAATTCAGTTACCTTATCTCCAAAATACTACAGTGTTACAAAAAAAAAAAAGCAAAGACATTACTTTGCCAACAAAGGTCCGTCCAGTCAAAGCAGTAGTCATATATGGCTATGAAAGTTGGACTATAAAGAAAGCAGAGTGCCGAAGAATTGATGCTTTTGAACTGCATTGTTGGAGAAAACTCTTGAGAGTTCCTTGAACTGCAAGGAGATCCAACCAGTCCATCCTAAGGAAAATCAGTCCTGAATATTCATTGGAAGGACTGATGTTGAAGCTGAAACTCCAATACTTTGGCCACTTGATGCAAAGAACTGACTCATTTGAAAAGACCCTCATGCTGGGAAGATTGAAGGCGGGAGGAGAAGGGGACAGCAGAGGATGAGATAGTTGGATGGCATCACCCACTCAATGGACATGAGTTTGAGTCAACTCTGGAAGTTGGTGATAGACAGGGAGACCTCGCGTGTTGCAGTCCATGGGGTTGCATAGAGTTGCACATGACTGAGCAACTGAACTGAACTGACAGTGTTACAAAAAGTTATTTTCATAAAATATATACATGTATAGATATGTATGTACACACAAATTAGAATGCAGTGTTTCCAAAAGAGTTATTAACAGTCAGATCCCTGAGAACCGTCCACAGCCCTCAGATTTATAAGTTTTATCAGTTACTAGTGATACAGAATTAGCCCAAATCATACTGGGACATCACTAACTAGATATTTGAAACTTAGCTATTCATATTCCTACAACCCACCAACCTCTACAGCCAGTCATTGTTACCATTAATGTAAATAATATCCTATAGTAAGGTTTAGCAAATAATGGTCTATGGTTCAAATTCAACCTGCTGCCTGTTTTGTCAGTAAAGTTGTATTAGAACATAGTCATGAACATTAATTTACACATTGCTTATTGCTGCTTTTGCACTACAGTGGTAGAGTCAAACAGTTGCTACAGGGAGCGTCTATCCCCAGAAATGAAAATATTTACTATGTAGTCCTCTATAGAAAAATGTTGCCATGTTCTACAATATAGTATGCACAGTTCAAGAAGAATTTGATAAATTTCAACAGGCTAGAAATTGTCCTCCTATTTCATAAGTTGCTGGGAGGGCACTATTGAATCCATATTGAATTTCTCATGCTGTAAAAAAAGAATGTCATGTCACACCTCACACTGACCTTTGAAAATGCTGTAATGAAGTGTTTACCAGGCAAGCTGATCTGGAACATCTGAGAGTTCATCCCATGCCAGGACTGTCCTCACCTTCTTTATGGTATCTTTACATTGTTTCTATTTAGACCTTTAAAAAAGGAGTTAATGAGCTTAAATCTCTTCGTTTATTCTCTTTGGGGCAACTGTCAATTGAAGGCTATGACATTTTCTCTTTCCTTGAAAATGTTCCTTAAAATATTTTAAACCTTAAAACTTTCCTTAACAGCTTCCCTTGCATTGGTTTCTACAAACTGTACCTTGTTCTCTTTCCACTAAATCATGTTGACCCTGGAGTCATATATAAATTAGACACGTTCAACTCTTAACAGCATTCATGGCTACTGAGGGACTTGTCCTTTGAAAGATTAACTGAGCACTTGGCCTTTATTGGTCCGTTCTTGGAATTACTGTATTTCATCTGTTTTCCTCAAGCAACTGGGTCTCTGGATGGCCCACTTCCAACAAAGCAGGCTGTTTGCTTAACAGAAAAGCATACTGTATTTTCCCTGATTCTGAATTAAACTCTAGGGATAGTTTTTCCATTTTATACACGCAGACTGATAATGCCAACCTTACCCAATTGGGTGGAAAGATGATATTTTAGATGTGAAATTTAAGTCCTGCTCTTTTATCCTCAACTCTAGACTGCACAGGGAATCCCTGATCAAATTTCCAGCAGTTACATGCAACATATTAGGCATTAGGGTATACCGCAGAGAAATATGTCTAATGGTGTGCAAGTTGCTGAAGACATTTCACTTGTGCTGTTTAAATAAACTAGTCATGTTTCATCATGCACCATAATGTTTCACTGTTAGCTATATAAACCTTAAGAAGTTTCATATTTTCAGCAAGGACATGAATTTGAAAATGCACAAGTGTTCACTCCAAGCCAGAGCAGAATAAAATCCCCCTCAAAGGAGGAATGCATTTTTGGTTGTAATGAGGCCGTATGGTTACCAGAAAAGCAAAACAAGCTACAGTCCCTAGAATATTCTGAAACGCATGCAACAAAACTCTTAACAAGGAAAACAGGATTGTAACATGGATGAGAGAATCCTATTTCTCAGTTAAGATCCTACTAAGGCAAGTTGTTCATTTCTAAATGTTGTTCCACTTATTGAAAGAAGTTGTGCCCTTAACTCCAGTTCCAAATACTCCAAAAGAACATTTGCATCAGCCCTTATATCTGCAAATGACATCCCAGGAATGTCAGTTTTCTAGTGCTGAAACTGCTAAAATGCAAATAGGAATGTCTTCACTAATCCTGTGGTTACATATGTCTTGACAAGACTGTTAAGACTTATTTTAAAATACACTGTGTTCGATATGTTTTTTTCCATGACCAACCATCCATGCAAGAAGACTGTGTCACCATGAGGTGGTGATCTGTTGCAGCAATCAGGATGGGACCAAGTAACCAATTGGAGACAGTTCTTTCTTTAGAAGAAATACATTCTCTTAGAAGAAACGCATTCTCTGTCCACTGAGGATGTCCAGCGGCTCATGGGTAACCCTGGAGGTTAATGTATATTTGCTCCAAAAAGGCAGTCCATCTGAGGGTATAGGTAGCACAACAAGCAGTTAGGAGACTTGGAAAGACAAATCCCACTATTTAAGGCCAAGAGCTAAGTGCTACCTAATGGAAGAACCACCATAATGTTTCAGTTAATTGAAGTTAATTAATTCACTTTTTGTTTAAGCTCATTATAGATAGGTTACTGTCACTTGCAAGAGGATACTTTTAAAAATGCTCGAAACACAATGAAAGCTCTATTATGATATGTTCATTAGATGTCAAAATGTTGAAGATATGTGACACCTAACAGGAATATTTTGATATGTGAGGAAGAAGGAGGAAGAATCTAGAACGGTAAGCACAATCCATGAGCTCTGAATGGAAGCAGAATAACGAGGTACCCAGAAAGGAGAGGTGGAAGAATGGTGATGGGAGGGGCATTAAAAGGGAAATGCCTGGAGGTGAAAGACAGGCTTTCATGTACTTGACCCCAGTGTTTGGAGTTCCGAATCATTTGGCAAGCAATACTATTTCTCCACTGCTATGAGCAAGAGTGTCCATCAAATTAATATTTATTTCATGTTTTTTACCTTATTAACAAATACCTCTACCGCATATCAGATGAGAACTTTAAAACCACTACACCAAGCTACTACTGATGGCCTGTCTCTCTATGGATGAGCAGGTGGGGCCTGGAGTGATCAAATCCTTGAGCAAGTCATTGTCAACCATGAACATCATGAATAGCAAAAGTGAGAGTCATTAGAGTCTCATGTTTTGTTCAAGTCGTTTTGCTTCCCTAAGACTTAGTTTCCTCATTTGTAAAAAGGAATAGAACATGGAGATGATATACTATAGCAATTTACAGTGAAAATTACACTTAGTATAAAACAATATATGAAAATAGTCTATGTGGCACCATAATACAGTAGGTATTAATTAAATTATGGCTGCTGTATTTTCTATAAACACATTTTACGTGTTTGCCAATTACATTTACACTTGTCTGTAAATGCACATATTTAAGACAAATTACTTTTCTCAGACAGAATGTATACACGAAAGGATTTGTAAAAGGAAAAATATTGATTTTTCAGAATCCTATATTGCTGTCATGGTTTAAATACTGGAGTTTTAGAAGAAAAATTCTTCAAATCATGTAAATATCTAATTAACCCATCCTCCTAATTAAGTAATTTATTCATTATAAAGCAAGTATTGACACTGAAATTATCAAATGACACAGCAGAACAAAATTGGATTTGAGGCAATTATGTTTTTATGAGTAAATAATACTCATAAGTGAAACAGATTAATAGTCTAATTAAATTATGACTTCTTTTAGAGCCTGTTTATGTCCTAATTTCAGAAATGTATATGTCAATCATACTGTTTAACAGTGCAGTCACAAAGGTCAGTGTACTTTACAAAAGCTAACAGAGGTCTGACAGACTTGAGAAAGGTATTAGTCTTAGCAGAAAGCTAGCATTTGGAAGTTAATGAAAAATTGGCAAAGTTGTGAAAGCAAATACCGAAGGAAGTGTCTACGCATAAAATATTCAACAAGATAATAAGGTAATATGGCACTGGTGAACTTATTTTTTTATTGAAGTAAAATTGATTCAAAATATTGTGTTAATTGCTGCTGTACAGCAAAATGATTCAGCTATACATACATATATACACTTAAAAAAATATTCTTTACTATTATGTTTATCATAGGATACTGAATGTAGTTCTCTGGGCTATACAGTAAGATCTTGTTGTTTATCCATTCTTTAATATAAAAGCTTATATCGGGGGCTTACCGGGTTGTCCAGTGGTTAAGACTTCATCTTCCAATGCAAGGGGTGCTAGTCTAGTTCAATCCCTGAACAGGATCACATATACCGCATAGCAAAAAATGAATAAATAAATAAAGCAGAAACAATATTATAACAAACTCAGTGAAGACTTTTAAAATGGTCCACATAAAAATTCTTTTTTAAAAAAATAAAAGCTTACATCTGCTAAGCCCAACCTCCCACTCCAACCCTGCATCCTCTTCCTGTTTGCAACCACTAGTCTGTTCTCTATGTCTATGATTCTGTTTCTTTTTCATAGATAAGTTTGTTCGTGTCATAGTTCAGAGTCTACATATAAGTGATATCATGTGGTATTTATCTTTATCTTTCTGAGTTACTTCACTTAATAGGATGATCTGTAGTTACTGCAAACAGCATTATTCTGTTCTTTTTTATGGCTAAGTAGTATTCCATTTTATGTACGTACTACTTCTTTATCCATTCATCTGTTGCTAGACATTTAGGTCTTTTCCATGTCTTGGCTATTGTGAATAGTTCACATGCTATGAACATAGGGGTGCATGTATCTTTTTGAATTATAGTTTGCTCTAGATATAAGTCCAGGAATGGGACTGTTGGATCATATGATAATTCTATGTTTAGTTTTCTGGGAGAACTCTAAGTGCTTTCTGCAGTAGCTGCACAAAACTTACATTCCCATGACATTGGTGAACTTTAACAAGTATAATGCAGAGTGCATATGGAAGAGAAAAAAATAATTTAATGGCTATGGATTTGGTGACTTTATCCTGGCAAGAATACAGTAAAAACAAATAAAAAAATTAAACAAATGTATAAAAGAGATACTATGCTTTTCTGATAATAGAAATGTGGATTAAATATAAAGTCCTTGCTTCCTGTCCAAGTTTCCTGTTCCTCTTTACCCCAGATCATCCCTTCTCTTTTTTATAATGCACTTTCTGAAGTTGAAATAAAACATATAAACAGAAAAATGCATATAGAAATTTATAATCATTTTTGAGGCTTATTGGAGAAGGAAATGGCAACCAACTCCAGTATTCTTGCCTGGAGAATCCCATGGACCAAGGAGCCTGGTGGGCTGCTGACCGTGGGGTCACACAGAGTCAGACATGACTGAAGCGACTTAGCATGCACTGAGGCTTATATAAATGGACTCACACAATATATATTCTTTCTATTGAGGTTTCTTTCATAAAATACTATGGTTGTAAGATTTTTTTCCATGTTGTTACATGTACTGGTTATTTTCATTGCTCTAACATATATAACAAGTTTTGCCATTACAATATCTTTGGTATAAATAGCCTGTACCAGCCTTTTATACTTACATATTTTGGGAATTATACCTAGTAGTGAAACTGCTAGGTCAAAGCTTTGTGGCTTTCATGCTTTAGATTTCCAAACTGATAGTGTTAACTTAGGCTATTGAAAGCACTGCTTGGACGTGTCAATGGGTCTATAAAGCCCTCAGTGCTCAGCATTACCGTGTTTACTTTGTTTTTAATTTTAGCCATTTTTATATGTAGTGTCATTTCATTGGATTCCTGTTTTCTTTATATGTGCACAACAAAATGCACATATCTTAAGTGTCCATGGATATCACAAATTTATTAATCCATGTAAACATTCTGTTATTATTCTGTCTCTAAGTCATGGCTGACTCTGACCCTTTGTGACCCCATGGACTGGAATGCATCAGGCTCCTCTGTTCTCCACTCTAGAAAAGGTCACTTTTCTTTCCAACAAAGAAGGGCAATGCCAAAGAATGTTCAAACTACAGAACAATGGTGCTCATTTCCATGCTAGCAATATTATGCTCAAAATTCTTCAAGTTAGTTTTAGCTGTGAACTGAGAACTTCCAGAGGTACAAGCTGGATTTAGAAAAGGCAGAGGAACCAGAGATCAAATTAACCAACAGTCATTGGATCATAGTGAAAGCAAGAGAATTCAAGAAAAACATCTGCTTCATTGACTATGCTAAATTCTTTCATTTTGCACAATAATTGTGGAAAATTCTTGGAGAAACAAGAGTACCAGATTGCTTTACTTGTCTCATGAGAAATCTGTATGCAGATCAAGAAAAAAACAGTTAGACCTGGACATGGAACAACTGGTTCAAAACTGGGAAAGAAGTACAATAAGGTTGTATATTGTCAACCTGCTTATTTAACTACTGTGCAGAGTACATCATGTGAAATTCCAGGCTGGATGAATCACACACTGGAATCAAGATTGGTAGGAGAAACATCAACAATCTCAGATAGGCAGTTGACACCACTCTAATAGCAGAAAGTGAAGAGGAACTGAAGAACCTCTTAATTAAAGTGAAAGAGGAGAGTGAAAAAGTTCGCATGAAACACAACATTTGAAAACCTAAGATCATGGCATCCAGCCCTATCACTTCATGGCAAATGGAAGGGAAAAAAACAGAAGCAGTGATAAATATTTTTTTCTTGGGCCCCAAAATCACTTCGGACATTGACTGCAGCCATGAGATGAAAACACACTTGCTCCTTGGAAGGAAAGCTCTGACAAACATAGATGGCATACTAAAAAGCAGAGACATCACTTTGCTGACAAAGGTCTACCTAGTCAAAGCTATGGTTTTTCCAGTAATCATGTACAGATGTGAGAGTTGGACCATAAAGAAGGCTGAGTGCCAAAAAATTGATGCTTTTGAACTGTGGTGCTGGAAAAGACTCTAGAGAGTCCCTTGGACTGCAAGGAGACCAAGCCAGTAAATCCTAAAGGAAAGCAACCCTGAATGTTCATTGGATGGACTGATGTTGAAGCCCCAATACTTTGGCCACCTGATGCAAAGAACTGACTCATTGGAAAGAAACTGATGCTGGTAAAGACTGAAGACAAAAGGAGAAGGGAGGAGCAGAGGATGTGATATAACTTCTATTCAAAGCAAAATATAGTGTAGAACATTTCCATCATCCCCAAAAGTATTGTCTTTCCTTTTTTCATTCAATTTCATGCTCCCACCTGAAGAATTACTGTCCTGATTTCTATCATTATAGATAGTTCTCTTCTTGGACTTAAAAATAAGTAAAATCCTACAGCATATAATCACTTATGTCTGGCATCTTTTGCTCAATATTTTGTGTTTGATATCGTAATTTATTACAGTATTCATTATGACATATGCCAATATTACTCATTTTCTTTTAATTGCCAAACAGTATTCCATTGTATAAATATACCACAGATTATTCCATTCTCCTGGTGATGACAATTTGAGTTCCTTCAAATTGGGTTATGATGAACATTTTTACAAATCTTTCTGTGAATTTTTGTTAGTTTTTTTTGTTTTTGTTTTTATCTTGGGTAAATACCTAGATTGAAATTCTAGGGGTAAGAAGAGAATGTATATTTAATTTTATAAGAAACTTCTAACTAGGCATGCATGATATCTGTACAATGTAATCTTCCTACAAGCATTTATTGGGACTCCCCTGGTGGCTCAGATGGTAAAGAATCTGCCTGCAATGCAGGAGATCTGGCTTCGATTCCTGGATCAGGAAGATCCACTAGAAAAAGGAATGGTTACCCACTCCAGTTTTCTTGCCTGGAGAATTCCATGGACAGAGGAGCCTGGCAGGCTACAGTCTGTGGGGTTGCATAGAGTCAGACACGAGTGAGCAATTAACACTTTCACTTGTCACAAGCATTTATTAAAGTTATATTAGTTCCACATCTTTGCAAGCAATTAACATTGTCACACTCAATTTTATTCATTGTAGTAGTGTAAAATGATATATGATTTCAGTTTTACTTTGCACTTTTCTGGTAATTAATGATGTCAAGCATTTTTTTCATGTTTGTGTTTATTGATCATTCTTAAATCTCCTTTAGTAAAGTATTTCTTCAAAAGTTTTACCCTTTTTCTTGAATTATCTGTCCTTATAACATTAATAACTACATATTCTTTATATATTCTGGGTAAAAGTCTTTTTTTCATATTTCTGAACTGTAAATATTTTGTTTAAGTCTGTGACTTGCCTGTTCATTTTCGTAATTTTTTTGATACATAGTAGTTTTATCTTTAATGTTGACAAAATACATGTTATCAATTTTTGTAATGGCTAGTGCTTTTTTTGTATGTTTTGCCTAATAAATCTTTGCCTACTCAAGGTGATAAAGACATTTTCCTATAGAAGATTTCTGGTTGTAGATTTTATATGTAGGCGTTTGATCTATCTTGAGTTAATTTTATTTTAGACTGATATACAGAACTGATTCAGCATTATTTGTTTAAAAAGACATTCCTACCCCATGAATTTAACACCTTGGTTTAAAATAGCAGGCCGTATCAGTAGATAGATATAGGTCTATATCTCAACTCCATTTGGTTCTACTGATATATTTGTCATTCCTTACACTGATACTATCTCAATTAATGTAGCTTTATAGTGGTTCTCAAAAGCATGTAATATATGTCTTTCAACTTTGTGCATTAAGAAAAAAAGTATGCTTTTATACAAACATATCTTATATAAATATATACACATATTCTTTGCAGTTGCATTTTAATTTTAGAATAAGTTCATTAATTTCTTTAAAAAAAATACTGCTACAGTTTTGATCAGGACTAAGCTGAATCTATAGCTTTCTGACTGCTTTTGTAATTTATTATTTATCTTTAATTTTCAGCAATATGAGATATCTCAGTATATTTTTCTTTGTATCTGTGTTTCTTGGGTTTTACAGTACTTATTGAATCTCTGCCTTGGGCACTGATTAGTTTTTTAACATTCTTAGTCCCAATATTCTCAACTATTGCTTCTGCCCTATTCACTCTTTTGTCTACTTCTAAGACGCCAATCACATATATGTTAGACATTTGTACTATATTCTAAACATCCATTTGTTCCTGTCTATATTCTCTATCCTTTTGGAGCTCCTCGATTCAGTTTGACTATTTTGTTTTGACCTATTTTCCAACTTCTTATTTCTTCAGCTGTGGTTAGTCTGATGATGAATCCAACCACTTGGTTTAACAAAATCTCTGCCATTGAGATCTTAACCACTCATTTTATTATTTAAGTTCTAGCATTTCCATCTTTGAAAATTCCCAATTCTTTGCTAAACTTTGCCATCTTGTCACAATTTCTGAACATACTAATAAAAGCTATGTTTTATAGCTCTAATATATGCTTATTTTCTTGGTCAATCTCAGTTGCTTTTTTCCTTGTTTTGGGCTGGTTCTTGACATTTTGCACCCTATTGCTTTTTACTCTGAATTATAGTTGATTTAAAGTGTTATATTCATTTCAGATATACAGCCTAGTGTTTTGATATTTTATAGATTATACTCCATTTATAGTTACTATAAAATATTGATTATATTCCCTGTTCATTACATTGTTGTATCATATTTATTTTCTAAGTGCCTGGTTAATTTTTATTGTTTACCACATTGCATACCATTGTATAAAAGATTAGCAT
The DNA here is from genome assembly GCA_935064755.1 of Tragelaphus eurycerus. Taxonomy (NCBI): domain Eukaryota; kingdom Metazoa; phylum Chordata; class Mammalia; order Artiodactyla; family Bovidae; genus Tragelaphus; species Tragelaphus eurycerus. Next base: position 43,123,218 of record CAKXYN010000001.1, read on the forward strand.
CAATCATTTGAAGCATTAGCTAATGTCATCCTTCTCCATAGAGGAATTATTTGTGTTATCATAAAGTAGGTGGGTGTGTCTCTATAATCCAAATGGAAGCTGAAACAATTTTAAGCTGGGCATTAGTTATTATGAATACTTATCTATTTCTCATTCAATATCACATGTAGAATGCAAGACCTTTAGATACCAGCTGAAAGATTGGGGTGTTTACCCAGTGCCCTTGACTCCATACTTTTCCCTCAGCAACATGAGACAGCCAATATTCTGCTGAGTTGCTTATCCTCTCAACCACTGCTTTAGTATTTGGTATTAATTTTACTGGGAGAAGTGGCTCCAGGCATTGCAATAACTTCCTTTGGTATTCCTCATGCTTTGTCTTTTTTTTTAAGTTCTCAATCCATTGGTATCTTTTTAATGTCTTAAAACAGATAGTATTCTAAGTATTTTTCTAACTTATTTCATTGTTCTCAGCAAAAAGGCTGTTCTGAAACCTCCTAATTAGTCATTACTAGACGCTGAATTTTTTTTTTCTCTTAAAAGATAGATATTTGTAGAAGTTAATGGACTAGCTTTCAAAAAATACTAAAATATCATCCTCTCTGATAAATCTAAAAGAGACAAGGTTCCCCTAATGTAAATTCAGTTCAATGACATTCAGAAAATTTAACTGATATATGTCAATCTGTAATTGGCAATATATGATGTTGCTTGATGGTAATGAGAAATGCAACTTATGAGTGTGACTTACTGAAAATAAAGCAAGATGCTCTGATTAAACACTGTTCAGATGCACCTCTAAAATGTGTATCACAAAATACAACCAAGCCAGCATAGCAAAATCTAAAAGAACTGAACTGAAATTTAAACAACCATCCACAAGAGACAAGAGAGATCTTACAGTCCAGATGTATCCACAGTGGTTGCCTCCCAAAACAAAATTATTCACATTCCCGAGAGGACTGTAATAGAAACCAGAATGTATACAATATACCAGTAACAATGAGCAATATATGACCCAAAAATTGACATGGAAAGACCTAGGAAAACGTGACCCATTTTTAACTGAGACAACCAACACATGTCAAGCTCAAAGTGACCTGGATTTTTTAAATGATCAGACAAGGATTTTCCAGCAGCTATTGTAAATATTACTATTTGTTATAATTTATACTGAAATGAATATAAAGATGGGAAATATCAGTAGAAAAATAAGACTATCAGATCAGATCAGTCGTTCAGTCGTGTCCGACTCTTTGCAACCCCATGAATTGCAGCACACCAGGCCTCCCTGTCCATCACCAAATCCCAGAGGTCACTGAGAGTCACATCCATCGAGTCAGTGATGCCATCCAGCCATCTCATCCTCTGTCGTCCCCTTCTCCTCCTGCCCCCAATCCCTCCCAGCATCAGAGTCTTCTCCAATGAGTCAACTCTTCACATGAGGTGGCCAAAATACTGGAGTTTCAGCTTTAGCATCATTCCTTCCAAAGAAATCCCAGGGCTTATCTCCTTCAGAATGGACTGGTTGGATCTCCTTGCAGTCCAAGGCACTCTCAAGAGTTTTCTCCAACACCACAGTTCTAAAGCATCAATTCTTTGGCACTCAGCCTTCTTCACAGTCCAACTCTCACATCCATACATGACCACAGGAAAAACCATAGCCTTGACTAGACGAACCTTTGTTGGCAAAGTAATGTCTCTTCTTTTCCATATGTGATCTAGGTTGGTCATAACTTTCCTTCCAAGGAGTAAGCGTCTTTTAATTTCATGGCTGCAGTCACCATCTGCAGTGATTTTGGAGCCCAGAAAAATAAAGTCTGACACTGTTTCCACTGTTTCCCCATCTATTTCCCATGAAGTGATGGGACCGGATGCCATGATCTTCATTTTCTGAATGTTGAGCTTTAAGCCAACTTTTTCACTCTTCACTTTCACCTTCATCAAGAGGCTTTTGAGTTCTTCTTCACTTTCTGCCATAAGGGTGGTGTCATCTGCATATCTGAGGTGATTGATATTTCTCCCAGCAAACTTGATTCCAACTTGTGTTTCTTCCAGTCCAGCATTTCTCATGATGTACTCTGCATATAAGTTAAATAAACATGGTGACAATATGCAGCCTTGACGTACTCCTTTTCCTATTTGGAACCAGTCTGTTGTTCCATGACCAGTTCTGACTGTTGCTTCCTGACCTGCATACAAATTTCTCAAGAGGCAGATCAGGTGGTCTGGTATTCCCATCTCTTTCAGAATTTTCCACAGTTTATTGTGATCCACACAGTCAAAGGCTTTGGCATAGTCAATAAAGCAGAAATAGATGTTTTTCTGGAACTCTCTTGCTTTTTCCATGATCAAGTGGATGTTGGCAATTTGATCTCTGGTTCCTCTGCCTTTAATAACTAAAAAAATATTTTTAAGGTGAAAAAAGCAATATCACATAAAAAGTTCACTGTTTTGGCTCAATAACAGAATATATATATATATATATATATATATATATACACACATACATATGTGTGTGTATATATATACACATACATATGTGTGTGTATATATATACACACACATATATACACACACATATATATATGTAACAGAGGAAAGTTTCAGTAATCTTGAATATGAGTTAATAGAAATTGCTCAAAGATAGAAAAGAAAAAAGACTGACAAAAATTGAATAAGACTAGGGACCTGTGGAATGATAGTAAAAGATCTAAAGTAAGTTGCCTTTCCTACCCAGAAGAGAGGATAAAGATATTAGGGCAGAAACATATTTGAAGAAATAACATTTGAAAATATGCCAAATTTTGTAGGATATATACATTTTTAGAATATAGAAGCTCAGTAAATTCCAAATAGGATAAACCCTAAGATAGACATTTTGCTGGCTAGATACAAGTATCAAAGCCTTATATTAGATATTTGCCTTTAATTATTGAGACTATTCAATTGTTATTTTAATCTAAATTCTAAATTTCACCATCAATTCACTAGATATATGTAGTAGAAGATGTGTTATACTACCTAGATGCTTCCTTTTAGCACAAAAATTCTCATTCTCTCGTTGCCAGAACTTGTTGACTACTAAACACTCACAGAAGAGACCTGCTAAGAATTGCCCTCATTCACAGGGTGCTCCCTCACCTACATTGCACCTCTTTCCCAGGGTGGCCTGCACATTCAGTAACTGAACTATGTTGGGTACAAAAGTCCTCTTCTGCATTCAGGTCAAGTCTAGTGGGTCACTGAAGCTCCTCAGCTCCCCACAGAATCAGTCTTTGTTCTCACCACATCATAGTGCAGCTTTTCTCTCTGCATGATCATATTTCATCTCTGCTAGGTAGGTGTTGCTTGAAAGGCATCCCCCCCAAAATCTTGTGCATGCAAATCTCTGTCCCCTAGTCTGTTTCCTGGGGAACCTGACCTGAGAGAGTTTATCATACACAGAACCCTTCTAAAGCTGAGTCCTTTGAAAAAACTGTGAAAGATGCGGGGGGCGGGGCGGGGGGGGGGTGAGAAATGAACAAGCATCACAGTAACTTTCAGTTGAAAATAAATACCTAGATTGTTTCTCTCAGTATGGTGCACTAAAGAAAGCACAGTGGCTGCTGCTGAATTCTACCAACTTCAGAGTCATACACGCATTCCATCTACCACTGGTCTACAGTGCCAAAGACAAAAGAGTAGAATGCAACTGGAAGTATATAAAAAACGAGAAAATACTCTCTTAAGCCATACAGTGTGTAGGGAAAGAGTTGCTGAGTTATTATAAGGAGCCACAGTTATTCACTAGCATTTACAGCAAATAGACCAAATTTCCCTTAAGAAGCAATGACAGAGTTATGCTATAAAAACCATTTCAAATTCTTTTTTTAGGTAAAGTACATTTTTTTAAAATTACATAAACATTCTCAGTAAGTATAAAATGCTGGGGATTAAAGGTGTTTTGGTTGAGGTTTTTGCTTATCCTATTTATTCTATTTGGAAAAAAAAAATCCAGTCGTCTTAATAATCCCTCTCATTATATAGCTCCCTAGAGTTTAGAGCACACTATTGTATACAGTATCTCATTTATATTTTTGTTACTGTCCACACAGCATATAATTATTGTACAATTAGTGAAAAATACAGAGGAGTAAAAAGCAGATAACAGATTATAGGTAATCCTAGTAACAAGAGAAATATTTCAGGAGGCATATTTTATTTCACCTTCTTAGTATTCCATCCTCCTGAAGAGCCCATTGTTTTTTCTCTAGAAAATTCAATCTCGCTCTTCATTCAATCCATGTGAGTATGACTTACCCTATGTCTCACTCAAAAAAGTATGTTTGTCTTAGCCTAACTAATCAAATCTCAAAATGATTGATTAAGAGAACTATACATGAGGCAAGACAGGTCAATGAATACTGGGACACTTGAGGCCAGCAGTTGAAGAAGATTTGTTTTTTCCAGTTGGTGATGCTAACCTAGTAGGCAATGGATTTACATGTGACCATCTTGGCCAACATACATGGTGATCCTACCAGAAGCTAAAGCTAACACAAAGGAGGCAGCGCACAGGTAAAGACTTTGAGTTCACTTAAGCCTTTGAATCCAGTTGTGCTCAAAGCTCTTTTGAACTTTTCAGTTTGGATGAGCTAATATAGTCTCTTTTTTCTTAAGCCTGTTTAAATTTCACTTTCATTACTTACAACTGAAAGAGCTCTAATAATACATAACTGTTCATGACTTGCTTATTATTTTTCCTGATTATATTTAGATAGATATACTCAGTTTAATAAACAACAGAAAAACAACAAAATTTGGAAGTATTTTGTCTTTATGCATAAAACCATCCAGCACAGCAGGCAAGGCAAATATTATTAATTCAATTTTACATATGAACAAACAAAGAACAAAGGACAAAGTTAATAGGTCTGATTTGGACTGGAATCTATGACTTTTTAATATCTGATATTTTTAATATTATATGACGTTGCCCTTCCAAATGTCTCATAAGTCTAAGAATTTATTTCCTGAATGTTAATAAAGATTACCTCCCATCTGAGAGTAAAAGTGAAGGAAGAAATTGTGAGTTCATAAAGAACCTTATCAGTCCTCAAAATGAGATCTAGAATATAATGAGAGCTAGGACCTTCCCCTCCACTGAAGAAGGGAATGGCAAACCACTTCAGTATTCTTGCCTTGAGAACCCCATGAACAGTATGAAAAGGCAAAATGATAGGATACTGAAAGAGGAACTCCCCAGTTCAGTAGGTGTCCAAATTGCTACTGGAGATCAGTGGAGAAATAACTCCAGAAAGAATGAAGGGATGGAACCAAAGCAAAATCAATACCAAGTTGTGCATGTCACTGGTGATAGAAGCACAGTCTGATGCTATAAAGAGCAATATTGCATAGGAACCTGGAATGTTAGGTCCATGAATCAAGGCAAATAGGAAGTAGTCAAACATGAGATGGCAAGAGTGAACATCAATATTCTAGGAATCAGCGAACTAAAATGGACTGGATGGGTGAATTTAACTCAGAGGACCATTATATCTACTACTACAGACAGGAATCCCTTAGAAGAAATGGAGTAGCCATTGTGGTCAACAAAAGAGTCTGAAATGCAGTACTTGGATGCAATCTCAAAAACAACAGAATGATCTCTGTTTGTTTCCAAGGCAAACCATTCAATATCACAGTAATCCAAGTCTATGCCCCAACCAGTAATGCTGAAGAAGCTGAAGTTGAATGGTTCTATGAAGACCTACAAGACCTTTTAGAACTAACACCCAAAAAAGATGTCCTTTTCATTATAGGGTACTGGAATGCAAAAGTAAGAAGTCAAGAAACACCTGGAGTAACAGGTGAATTTGGCCTTGGAATATGGAATGAAACAGGGCAAAGGCTAATAGAGTTCTGCCAAAAGAACACACTGGGCATAGCAAACAACCTCTTCCAACAACATAAGAGAAGACTCTACACATGAACATCACCAGATGGTCAACACCGAAATCAAATTGATTATATTCTTTGCAGCCAAAGATGGATAAGCTCTATACAGTCAGCAAAAATAAGACCAGGAGCTGACTGTGGCTCAGATCATGAACTCCTTATTGCCAAATTCAGACTTAAATTGAAGAAAGTAGGGAAAACCTTTAGACCATTCAGGTATGACCTAAATCAAATCCTTATGATTATACAGTGGAAGTGAGAAATAGATTTAAGGGACTAGATCTGATAGATAGAGTGCCTGATGAACTATGGCCGGAGGTTCGTGACGTTATACAGGAGACAGGGATCAAGACCATCCCCATGGAAAAGAAATGCAAAAAAGCAAAATGGCTGTCTGGGGAGGCCTTACAAATAGCTGTGAAAAGAAGAGAAGCGAAAAGCAAAGGAGAAAAGGAAAGACATAAGCATCTGAATGCAGAGTTCCAAAGAATAGCAAGGAGAGATAAGAAACCCTTCCTCAGTGATCAATAGAAAGAAATAGAGGAAAACAACAGAATGGGAAAGACTAGAGATCTCTTCAAGAAAATTAGAGATACCAAGGGAATATTTCATTCAAAGATGGGCTCGATAAAGGATAGAAATGGTATGGACCTAACAGAAGCAGAAGATATTAAGAAGAGGTGGCAAGAATACACAGACGAACTGTACAAAAAAGATCTTCATGACCCAGATAATCACGATGGTGTGATCACTCACCTAGAGCCAGACATCCTTGAATGTGAAGTCAAATGGCCCTTAGAAAGCATCCCTACAAACAAAGCTAGTAGAGGTGATGGAATTCCAGTTGAGTTATTTCAAATCCTGGAAGATCATGTTGTGAAAGTGCTGCACTCAATGTGCCAGCAAATATGGAAAACTCAGCAGTGGCCACAGGACTGGAAAAGGTCAGTTTTCATTCCAATCCCAAAGGAAAGGCAATGCCAAAGAATGCTCAAACTACCACATAATTGCACTCATCTTACACGCTAGTAAGGAGAAGGCAATGGCGCCCCCACTCCAGTACTCTTGCCTGGAAAATCCCATGGATGGAGGAGCCTGGTAGGCTGCAGTCCATGGGGTCGCTGGGAGTCAGACATGACTGAGCGACTTCATTTTCTCTTTTCACTTTCATGCATTGGAGAAGGAAATGGCAGCCCACTCCTGTGTTCTTGCCTGGAGAATCCCAGGGACTGTGGAGCCTGGTGGGCTGCCGTCTATGGGGTCACACAGAATCGGACACGACTGAAGTAACTTAGCATAGCATAGCACACGCTAGTAAAGTATGCTCAAAATTCTCCAAGCCAGGCTTCAGCAAGGCTGAAGACCTACAAGACTGTGAACTTCCAGATGTTCAAGCTAGTTTTAGAAAAGGCAGAGGAACCAGAGACCAAACTGCCAATATCCGCTGGATCATCGAAAAAGTAAGAGTTCCAAAAAAACATCTGTTTCTGCTTTATTGACTATGCCAAAGCCTTTGACTGTGTGGATCACAATAAACTGTGGGAAATTCTGAAAGAGATGGGAATACCAGACCACCGGACCTGCGTCTTGAGAAACCTATACGCAGGTCAGGAAGCAACAGTTAGAACTGGACATGGAACAACAGACTGGTTCCAAAAAGGAAAAAGAATACTTCAAGGCTGTATATTGTCACCCTGCTTATTTAACTCATATGCAGAGTACATCATGAGAAACGCTGGGCTGGAAGAAACACAAGCTGGAACCAAGATTGCCGGGAGAAATATCAATAACCTCAGATGTGCAGATGATACCACTTTATGGCAGAAAGTGAAAGGAACTAAAAAGCCTCTTGATGAAGGTGAAAGTGGAGAGTGAAAAAGTTGGCTGAACACTCAACATTCAGAAAATGAAGATCATGGCATCTGGTCCCATCACTTCATGGAAAATAGATGGGGAAGCAGAGGAAACAGTGTCAGACTTTATTTTTTGGGCCTCCAAAATCACTGCAGATGGTGACTGTAGCCACGAAATTAAAAGATGCTTACTCTTCGGATGGAAAGTTATGACCAACCTAGATAGCATATTTAAAAGCAGAGACAGTACTTTGTCAACAAAGATCCATCTAATCAAGGCTATGGTTTTTCCATTGGTTATGTATGGATGTGAGATTTGGACGGTGAAGAAAGCTGAGTGCTGAAGAACTGATACTTTTGAAGTGTGGTGTTGGAGAAGACTCTTGAGAGTCCCTTGGACTGCAAGGAGATCCAAGCAGTCCATTCTAAAGGAGATCAGTCCTGGGTGTTCATTGGAAGGACTGATGCTAAGGTGAAACTCCAATACTTTGGCCACCTCATGCGAAGAGTTGACTCATTGGAAAAGACTCTGATGCTGGGAGTGATTGGGGGCAGGAGGAGAAGGGGACGATAGAGGATGAGATGGCTGAATCGCATCACCAACTCGATGGACATGTGTTTGGGTGAACTCCGGGAGTTGGTGATGGACAGGGAGTCCTGGCGTGCTGATATTCATGGTGTCACAAAGAGTCGGACATGACTGAGCAACTGAACTGAACTGAGGACCTCCAAAGTGATTTAAAACCTCCATAAGTTTAAATCTCCATAGAGTTTTTAAAATATCCATTCCTTCATTCAACATCTACCTGTTTTGTGCCTTCTTTGTATCACAGTCTGTCTCAAAACTTTGGGAATGCAACTAAGATCAAATCCTAATTGGTCCCTGCCCTCATAGAGTCAGCCAACAAGAGACAGAACTCGTCCAAATATGTACATAAATGACATGAAAATTCCAGTCCGACATCCACTTTGTAGAGGCAATATTTCGCTGCTAGTAGAGTTCATAATAGAGCAGTTTGGTGTAATGAGGAGAGTTATGCAATGTCCAAGGGAGACATAATGCTTAAACTGAGATCTTCAGGGTTGGCAGACTTAAAAGATCTTTAGGATGAGCAGACTTAAAAGGTGATGGAAAAGTATTTGAAATGGACACAAGGAAATGTGTGGGGGAAGGAGAGGGTGGTACAAATGGAGCAAGCAGCACTGACATAGATGTACTACAAGATGTAAAATAGATAGCTAGTGGGAAGTTGCTGTGTAACACAGGGAGCCCAGCCTGACACTCTGTGAAGACCGAGATGGGTGGGATGGAGGCTCAAGAGGGAGGGGATTATTGCTTATACCTATGGCTCATCTGTGCTGTTTTACAACAGAAACAATCACAACATTGAAAAACAAGCATCCTCCAAGTAAAAAAAAATCCTGTGAAGGTGGGATGGTTAATGAAAATATATAGGAACTTATCCTGGTCTGTGTGTCTGGATTAGTTAGGTTAAATGATTGAAGCTGTGGCTAGTTTCCATTTGTTCAGAACCTAAGTTTGTGAGATTAGGTATCAATTTTTTAAATGGCCTCAGTCCACTCTATCCTGACATATGCATAGACATTTTCCCCACACAGATTCACTTTAGTCTCTCAGACATGTCTGACTCCGTGACCCCAAGGACTGCAGCACACCAGGCTTCCCTGTCCATCACCAACTCCAGGCGCTTCTTCAAACTCATGTCCATTGAGTCAATGATGCTCTCCAACCATCTCATCCTCTGTCGTCCCCTTCTCCTGCCACCTTCAATCTTTCCCAGCATCAGGGTCTTTTCCAATGAGTCAGTTCTTCGCATCAGATGGCCAAAGTATTGAAATTTAAGCATTAGTCCTTCCAATGATATTCAGGACTGATTTCCTTTATTAGGATAGCCAGGAGAAATATCAATAACCTCAGATATGCAGATGACACCATCCTTATGGCAGAAAGTGAAGAAGCACTAAAGAGCCTCTAGATGAAAGTGAAAGAGGAGAGTGAAAAAATTGGCTTAAAACTCAACATTCAAAAAACTAAGATCATGGCATCCGGTCCCATTACTTCATGGCAAATAGATAGGGAAACAATGGAAGAGACTTTATTTGGTGGTGGGGGGGAGGGGGCGGGGGGGGGGGGCTCCAAAATCACTGCAGGTGGTGAGTGCAGCCATGAAATTAAAAGACCCTTGCTCCTTGGAAGAAAAGTTCTGACCAACCTAGACAGCATATTAAAAAGCAGAGACATTACTTTGCCAACAAAGGTCCATCTAGTCAAACTATGGTTTTTCCAGCAGTCATGTATGGATGTGAGAATTGGACTATAAGAAAGCTGAGTGCCGAAGAATTGATGCTTTAGAACTGTGGTGCTGGAGAAGACTCTTGAGAGTCCATTGGACTGCAAGGAGATCCAACCAGTCCATTTTAAAGGAAATTAGTCTTGAATATTCATTGAAAGGACTGATACTCAAGCTGAAACTCCAATACTCAGGCCACCTGATGCAAAGAACTGATTCATTGGAAAAGACCCTGATGCTGGGAAAGATTGAAGGTGGCAGGAGAAGGGGATGATGGAGGATGAGATGATTGGATGGCATCACCAACTCAATGTACATGAGTTTGAGGAAGCTCCAGGAGTTGGTGATGGACAGGGAATCCTGGCGTGCTGCAGTCCATTGGGTCACACAGAGTCGGACACGACTGAGCAGCTGAACTAAACTGTGGGGAAGAATCCCTTAGATGAAATGGAGTAGCTCTCATAGCCCAAAAAAGATTCCAAAATGCAGTACTTGTGTGCAGTCTCAAAAACACCAGAATTATTTCTGTTCGTTTCCAAGGCAATCCATTCAGTATCACAGTAATCCAAGTCTATACCCCAATCAGTAATGCTAAAGAAGCTGAATTTCAATGGTTCTATGAAGACCTATAAGACCTTCTAGAATGAACAGCCAAAAAAGATGTCCTTTTCATGATAGGGGACTGGAATGCAAAAGTAGTAAGTCAAGAGATACCTGGAATAACAGGAAAATTTGGCCTTGGAATACAAAATGAAGCAGGGCAAAGGCTAATAGAGTTTTTTCCAAGAGAATGCACTGGTCATAGCAAACATCCACACAGATTAGCTTCCTATTGTTATAAAAATCCCATAAAGAAATTCTTTTGAAAAAATGTAACTGGGTTGACTCTTGTTTTTCTTTGAAATTTGTAGCCTTATCTTTTTCTTGCTTCAGTTTAAAATATTTTAAGACAATACCTTTTCTGTGCTAATGCTTTGTAGAATTACGCAATTTAGATATGAAAGAGATCTTTAAGATATTCTAAAATAATCCTTTAATTTTAAGGATGGAGAAATTAACACTACACCACTCCCTCAATGTGACTGAAACAGTCACCCTGTTAAAATGGCACAAATGACTAGTTATTTCTCCAAAAATAATTTTTGCCAAGCTAAACCTCTGTTTCTATATCCAACTATTATCTTGTCAAGTCTTTAATCCTTTTCATTGACTCTGGTTTTCCCATATCTTTTGTTAAGCTCTAGAGCTCAAAGCATGTCACATGGTACCTAATGATAGCCAGGGTACCAAAATGAAATGCAGTAGGTTAGATGCCTGCAGAGTTTTTCACATTATATTCCTAAGAAATTTGTGACTAAATGTACAAATGTGTTTGATATCACTATTTGAATAAGACTGTAACTCTCATTACAAATATGTAAAAAGCTCTGTCATAATACAACAATTGACTTTGTAAACTCATATATAGGAGGCATAGGTTACTCAAATAATCAATTTTTAATAAGAAATTGTCTAAACAGTACATTTGAAAAGAGATCATAGATAAGAGAGCAAGAAAGAGATGAGATTTGTAACTAGAGAGTGAAAAACCATGTTATAAAAGTAATTGTTTAAATTTTCCTTTTCTTTGATCTAAGTTAAATATTTCACAATGACTTATTAGCAGCCTAGAAATTCACATTTGTTGTAAATTTTTCAACCATTTACCTTTGCCCTTGCATCTTTTTCTCAGAATCAATCTTGGAGTTTGTCTGCCTTGGTTTTTACCTATAACCCTTCATTAATTTTTTTTTAATAATTCTTCATCTATCATGAGATAATTGTGCCTAGAAAAATGTTGCTTTTGAATAAAGTAACATAAGAGATAAAGTAACATAAGAAGTAAGCAATTGCTCCTCCATATTGTATATAAATTAATGTATTTATTGTAATACAGAAAAATAATAAAAATTAAAGAGTACATAAAAATTGTAATGAAAAGCAATCATCCTCCCAATTGCACTCTTATATCATTTTTTTAACTTTGAATAACATTTTTATAGCTCTATTTCTTGTGTCATTAACCTCAGTCAGTATAATAGTTTTGTCAAGGTAAGATGGACGTATCATCACCCATGCCCTTTCGTCCCATCTTCTCTTACTACTTTTCACCTTCTGCCTTTTCTCAAATTTATCTTTTGCATGTTTTTAAGATTAAAATTAACATTATATTCTATACTCATAGTTACATTTGAGCTTTTTAACAGATTTATTAATAAAGTTGAAACACAATAGGCTGTACCAATATTGTTATGAGTGTCTTAACTTCATATAAGTCTTTGCCAGATTGAACATTCTACTTTATTGTAGCTTATTTTGATTCCAGAGTAGCTCTGAAGAATAAGTCAAATAAAATTACTTTTCTTACACTTCTCTATTTCAAACCATTCCATATATTAGTCTGTTTCATATTTGGATCATCCTGAACAGTCTAATCACATTTCATTTTTCTTCTTGACTGAAAGCCAAAGCAAAAAGCTTCACTATAGCTTCAATTTATCACACATCCATTGACAAAGAAAAAATCACATATTATATAAAATCTTTTCCCCAAAATATAAAAATCCCAAAATATTCCAATCTTCTCCTAGAGTCATGTGATCAAAAGCTATTAACTTAGAACTTCTCCACTTTCCAAGGTAGTATCTATATTTTCTTGGATGTCATAAGCTTTTTATTTTTGGTTTTCTTCCTACTTTTGCTAGAATACATCAGGAAAATGCTAAGAAAAGATACACAAATGGTAACTGTTAACATTTTGGACATTTTAAGTATTTGAACTGATTAATATTTTGAATTGATATTTAGAATATAGAATTCTAGATTTAGTAGTGTTTTTCTCAAAAAGTTAAACATTAACTTCATTAACTTTTATCATTCTATATTACTGATACCTGCCTGCCTTTCTTTACTTTGTCCTATCTTATGTTTAAATCTTTTTCAACTTAGTTTCAGAGACTTCTCATCATTCAGATCACATAAATGTGACAAGGTACAGCAATTTTCATGTTCATCAATGAACCCTTTCATATTAAAGACATGTAGTTCACCTCCAGTGTGAGAGATTTTCTTGTATAATTTCTTGGATTGTTTTTCTCTTCTCTGTTTTCTTAACTCTATCCAGGGCTCTAATTCTGATGATGAATATACTGTACTATTTATTTCTCAAGTTTTTTTTTGTTTGTTTTTTTCCAGATTTTTCTGTGCCTAATGTTTTAATTCTTCATTCTGGGATATTTTATTTAGATTAATTTCCAACTTTTCAACTGATTAAAAATTTTTGCAATCACATACTTAATTTATTACAGGTATTTATACACTCTGTAATACTTTATATTACATAGCTTACTCTTCATGTTTTATTACAATCATTTACATTCAGGAAAATTAAAATTAGTTTTTCAAGTTTTGTTTTACTCTATTTTGAGACTATGTCTGTTTTATTTTTAAGAGATAGGTTTAAAGAATTATTTCTTAAGGGAATCAGTTTTCCTTCAATTTTTATCTGTCTTTTACATACCGCTAACTTTATTCATAGTTCAGGTGATCGTCAACTACCATTTCTTATTTAAGAATAAAGAATTGAGAGGACTATTTTAGGTAGCTAATATTAGTTTCCTTTGATTTTTAATAAATTTGTCTTTTTTCTAATAGATCTTTTCTCAGAGTGGCATGCCAGATTAGGAAGTCTGGTGTTAACAATAAGACTTCAATTTAGGGTGGTCATTCAAGAAAATGTTATCAGGCCAAGCATGGTTCTATTACAGACAGAATTAAAAAGAGTTTTGTTCCAAGTTGTCACCACCATAAATCATATGTATTAGTTTTCCAGAGAGACTGTGTCTAATTTCTTTATAGAAGACCCTCCTGGCTTGGTAGTGACTGTTTATACTGGATTAATTATTTCCTGATTTACAGATCATCAGTCAATCCCCCAATTCATACATTCGTTCTCATTATTTCTCTCTTTCCTTTCTTCCAGTTTCAATTTGAGCACCTTTATGCAGTTTTGTTCTGCAGACCAAATGTTATCTCCACAAGAGTTCTCTAGGGTCATATGTCAGGTTACTGCTTCCAAGAACCTAAAATACATTGCTAGTTCAAACAACAGACTTTCTAGCTTACAGAAACATCTTGAGATCTCACGTGTGTTAATTCTCTTTGTCATTCTAGTATTATTATTACTTGCACTTCAATGCCATGATCATAATGGGATCTTTGAGGAAGGAGAGGTAAATTTTGGAAGCTAAAATTGAGCTAGAAGCTAAAATTGTTAATATATTCAGTGAATTTTCATCCCTTTTGTAATGCTATAGCTGAATTTCATTATTGTGTGTCATTTGTTGTGATTTTCTGAAATGTGTTTTATAATATAGTTGTTGCATATTACTCTTGAGTGGTTTGTTATAACCTTTGTGTCACTTGAGGGAAATAAAAGCACACATTAAGCCAAATACTTGAATAGAATTGGTAAACCATTATGATTTATAAATTAGTAGTTTTTTTAGAATGTACTGGGATCTACCATAAATTACATGGGCATTAAAGAATTTTATTCTTTCCTGAGCGATGGTATAATTCCATGTTTTAACATATAATTTTAAAACAACTTATTTTCCCTTTGCCTACCATTGTGCCATACTACCACTGTATGTGACCGCAAATTAGTGGAAAATTAATCTATCTGTAATACATGTTGTCAGGGCCCTCCCCATTTCCGTATTTCTAATTCAGTTTTCACTGGCTCATCTTCAACCTCTGCAACCTACACTGTTTTGCCTGAGGGTTTTCTCTGGAAGGATGAAACCTGCTTTTCTGACTGTACAACAGATTAAAAGTGCTGAGGATTAACAACCTCAGGGTCAACACTCAACCAGTGAATGACTGCCAGATGTTTGGGGCGTTAATACAACAGCTCTATTCTTTCTCAGGAGCAATAATTCTGAAGAGTGGCTTCCAGAGTTTCTCCAGTTATTTATGTGACTATCTGGCTTGAAAAGGAACCATTGATAATGTCTTTCTCTGCTCAATTCTCCTCTTCTATGCCTGGAGATACCTCCAAATAAACTATGTGCAGTCAAATCTTGTTGCTGGGGGAAGTTTTCTGGAGGAACCCAAATTAAGATACCAAGTGACACAGAAACAAATTTTAATTGTTTCATATATTAAGATTATTTAGCAAGTAATAGTAGCTACAGAAGATAAAGCACTTGATTAACACTGATTTCACTTTCTAGAAGCTTTACTAATGAGTTAACACATCCCATTACTACTCACTACTAATGCCCCCAAACCCCAGAATAAAGCAACAGAGTGGGCATCTACTTTTATTTTTCCTTTTCATATTCAGCATCAATAATTGGCTGAACTAAATCCTAATCAAAACGCTAACAAGATTTTTAGAGAAATTGAGAGGTTCTAAAATTTATAATGAAATTCTAACAGTCTACTATACCATAGCAGTCTTGAAAGAGAATGAAGTTGTAAGACTTTCACTACAAAACTTCAACACTGCATATGAAGCTACAGTAAGGAAGATAGTGTTATCTTAGTTTGAAGTGTAGGTAAATAAATAAATGAAACAGAATAGAGAATATGGAGGTATCCACAAATAACTCCAAGTTTGTTTTTTTTTTGGTTAGCAAAGAACCTTTTAAAGAATATTGTTGGAAAAAATGAGCATCTGAGTATCAGTTTTCATCTATTTAAGGTTTTTAAATATTTAAGAAGAAAATCACCATGCAAACGAAAAAATTTTAAAGTAGTTACCTCAAGGATGGGATACATATCGCCGTTGTTCAGTCACTCAGTCATGTCCAACTCTTTGTGACCGCATGGACTGGAGCACACCAAGCTTCCTTGTTCTTGCCCATCACTTGGAGCTTGCTCAAACTCATGTCCATCGAGTCGATGATGCCATCAAACCATCTCATCCTCTGTCATCCCCTTCTCCTCTGCCCTTCAGTCTTTTCCAGCATCAGGGTCTTTTCTAATGAGTCAGTTTTTCACATTAGGTGGGAAAGTATTGGAGTTTCAGCTTCAGCATCAGTTCTTCCAATGAATATTCAGAGTTGATTTCCTTTAGGATTGACTGGTTTGATCTCTTTGCAGTCCAAGGGACTCTCAAAAGTCTTCTCCAACACCACAGTTCAAAAGCATCCATTCTTCAGTGCTCAGCCTTCTTTATGGTCCAACTCTCACATCCATACATGACCACTGGGAAAACGAAAGCTTTGACTAGACAGACCTTTGTTGGAAAAGTAATGTCTCTGCTTTTTAAAATGCTGCCCAGGTGTGTCATAGCTTTTATTTCAAGGAGCAAGTGTCTTTTAATTTCATGGCTGGAGTCACCATTGTATATAATTTTAAAAATTTTATTGGCATATAGTTGATTTATAACATTGTGTCAGTTTCTTCTGTACAGCAAAGTGAATCAGTTATCATTTCAGTTCAATTCAGTCGCTCAGTCATGTCCGACTCTTTGTGACCCCATGTACCACAGCATGCCAGGCTGCCCTGTCCATCACCAACTCCCAGGGTCCACCCAAACTCATGTCCATTGAGTCGGTGATGCCATCCAACCATCTCATCCTCTGTCGTCCCCTTCTCCTTCTGCCCTCAATCCCTCCCAGCATCAGGATCTTTTCCAATGAGTCAGCTCTTTGCATCAGGTGGCCAAAGTATTAGAGTTTCAGCTTCAGCATCAGTCCTTCCAATGAACACCCAGGACTGATCTCCTTTAGAATGGACTGGTTGGATCTCCTTGCAGTCCAAGAGACTCTCAAGAGTCTTCTCCAACACCACAGTTCAAAAGCATCATTCTTCGGTGCTCAGCTTTCTTTATAGTTCAAGTCTCAGTTATACATATACATATATTTACTCTTTTTTAGAATTCTTTTCCCACATAGGTTATTATAGAGTGTTGAGTAGAGTTACCTGTGCTATGGAGTAGGTCTATATTAGTTATCTATTTTATATATAATAGTGTGTAAATGTCAATCCGTCTCCCAATTTATCTCCCTTCCTTCCTGGTAACCTTAAGTTGGGCTCCCCGTTAGCTCAGTGGTGAAGACTCTGCTTGCCAATGCAGAAGACTCAAGTTTGAACCCTGGGTCAGGAAGATCCCTTGGAGAAAAATGCCAACCCCCTCCAGTATACTTGCCTGGGAAATTCCATGGATGAGAAGCCTAGTGGGCTACAGACCATGAGATTGCAAAAAAGTTAGATGTGACTTAGAGTCTAAACAACAGTCATAAGTTAATTTTCTACATCTGTGATTCTATTTTGTAAGTAATTTCATTTGTACCATTTTTTTGATTCCACATATATGGGATATGATACGATATTTGTTTTTTTCTGTCTGACATTTCACTCATTATGATAATCTCTAGGTCCATCCATGTTATTCCAAGTTGCATTACATCATTCTTTTTTATGGATGAGTAACATCCCATCGTATATATGTGAGTTTGTGTGTGTGTGTGTTAGTCACATTCGTGTCTGACTCTATGCAACCCCATGGACTATAGCCTGCCAAGCTCCTCTGTCCATGGAATTCTCCAGACAAGAATGCTGGAGTGGGTTGCCATTCCCTTCTCCAGATCTTCTTAACCCAGGGGTGAAACCTAGGTCTCTCACATTATAATCAAATTCTTTACCATGTGAGCTATCAGGGAATTGTATATATGTACCACATTTTCTTCACCCATTTCTCTATGGATTGACATTTAGCTTGCATCCATGTCCTGGATACTGTAAATAGTGCTACAATGAGCATTGGGTTGCATGTATCTTTTTGAAATGATTTTCTCTGGATATATGCCCATGAGTAGAATTGCTGGATCATATGGTAGCTCATTTTTTAGTTTTTTGAAGAACTTCTGTACTGTTCTCCATAGTAGCTGTACCAGTTTACATTCCCACCAGCAGTGTAGGAGACTAGCATTTATTGTTCATAGACTTTTTTTTTTTTTTTATAATGGCCATTCTGACCAGTGTGAAGTGATACCTTAGTGTAGTTTTGACTTGCATTTCTCTAATAAGTAGTGATGTTGGGCATCTTTCCATGTGCCTTTTGACCATCTGTATGTCTTCTTTGGAGATATGTCTGTTTAGGTTTCCCACCCAGTCTTTAATTGTGTTTTGTTGTTGTTGTTTGTTTGTTTTCTTTGTGTTGAGCTGCATAAGCAGCAATTTGTATATTTTGGAGATTAATCTCTTGTCAATCCCTTTGTTTGCAAATATTTTCTCTTATTCTCTGAACTGTCTTTTCACTTTGTTTGTGGTATCCTTTGCTATGTGAAGGTTTTTAGGTCCCACTGATTTATTTTGTTTTTATTTTCATTACTCTAGAAGATGGGTCTAAAAGATCATGCTGCAGTTTATGTCAGAGAATATTCCACCTTGTCATCTTTTAAGAGTTTTATAGCATATGTCCTTTCTTGGGTCTTTAATCCATTTTCAGGTTTTTGCGTGTGTGAGCATGGTGTTAGAGAATGTTGTAATTTCATTATTTTATGTGTAACTGTCCAGTTTTCCCAGCAGCACTTATTGAAGAGACTGTCTTTTCTCCACTGTACATTTTTGCCTACTTGATCATGGATTAGGTGACTACAGGTGTGTTGCTTTATTTGTGAACTTTCTATCCTGTTCCATTAATCTGTATTTCATTTTTGTGCCAGTGCCATACTGTTTTAAGCACTCTAGCTTTTTAGTATAGTTTGAAGTCAGGGAGCTTAATTCCTCTAGTTCCATTAATTACATATCTGAATATACTTTGTTTATTATATGCAAGTTTCATTTTTGTAATTTTAAAATTCATATGTAATATTTATAAATAGATCCTAAATATCAATGTTTTCCATGAATGAGAAATTCACATTCATCTCAGAGTTGTCCTCACCGCCCAGGTTGACATTAACAGTTACAACTGTACTATATCCACTTTTCCTGTGGACATGGTTAATTGGTAAATGACTGAACAATTGACACCAACCTAGGCCAAATTCTGTATTTCATTGACTTTTAAAGTTATTCTTAATTGGGGAAAAGTGCTTTGCAGTGTTGTGTTGATTTCTTCCATAAACAATGCAAATCAGCCATAATTATACATATATCACCTCCCTCTTGAGCCTCCCTCTCCTCCATTCATCCCTCCCTTCTTTGTGTGTATGTGTTAGTCGCTCTGTCATGTCCAACTCTTTGCAATCCATGGATTATAGCCCACCAGACTCCTCTGTCCATGAGATTTTTCAGGCAAGAATAGTGGAATGGGTAGCCATTCCATTATTCATGGGATCTTCCCAACCCAGGGATTGAACCTATGTCTCCTCACCCCTCTATCCACTGTTTTTTAACAAAGACACTGATCATCTTGTTTGCTAATGAAAGTGAAAGTGAAGTCGCTCAGTCGTGTCCTACTCTTTGGGACCCCGTGGACCGTAGCCCACCAGGCTCCTCCATCCACGGGATTCTCCAGGCAAGATATACTGGAGTGGGTTGCCATTTCCTTCTCCAGGGGATCTTCCCGACCCAGGGATCGAACCCAGGTCTCCTGCATTGCAGGCAGACGCTTTAACCTCTGAGCCACCAGGGAAGCCGTATGTTTGCTAATACATACATGAAATTGATGTGTATCCTAATAGCTTTTTAGTTCCTGATTCTAGCCAGTCCCTAGGAAGTCACTTCACACTCCTTCCCCCTGTGTTGTATAAGACATGTGTACATCCAGGTGATAAGGTATCCACTTTTGCTTATGAAAAGATGAATTATCAGACATAATACAAGTTTATTTGTCCAATAAGCAAGCAGAGTCAAGAGGAAGGCTGCTGCTGCTAAGTCGCTTCAGTCGTGTCCGACTCTATGCGACCCCATAGATGGCAGTCCACCAGGCTCCCCCATCCCTGGGCTTCTCCAGGCAAGAACACTGGAGTGGGTTGCCATTTTCTTCTCCAGTGTGTGAAAGTGAAAAGTGAAAGTAAAGTCGCTCAGTCATGTCTGACTCTTAGCAAAGCCCTCATATATTTTGATGGAAACATCAGTGGAGTTCAGGAAAATTTCCTAAGAGCAGATTCTGTTTGGAGACAACTCTATGAAAAAAAGGAGCAAGATTTGACATAGGATTTATGAACCTTGATAGAAGAGGAGATTTACCTTAAGATTCATAATCAATAGGGTTAATGACCTAGGGTGGGTGAATTGGATTGTCAAAGTCAAGAAAAAATGAACTAACCTAATGTAGATAATTTGGGGGAGTCCCTTACCTTAAGGTTGTCTTCCAAATATTTCACATGAATTTACTCCCTCTAAGAGTAGGTTTATTCCAACATGTAAGAAAGAAACAAATGTGTAAATGATCAGAGAAAGATGGACTAAATGACTTAGAGCAGTGGTTCTCAAAGTGTGTACCAAGGACCAGCAGTATCAGTACTTTTTGAAAACTTACTAGAAATATATTCTGCTTACCTCCTCTAGGTCTCAGGCATCAAGCCTCTATCCTTTCTCATACATTTGGAAGCAAATTTGGGGATATAGATTCACAAACCTCCCTGAAATTTTAGCACCCATTTACCAAATTCTCCTGCTTAACTATCTCAGTAAAATAGTATCTTTTTCTTTAAAAATACCTCTAATAACACAATTTATTTTATTATTATTATCCTATTTAGTTATGGGCAATAATTACAGTCATAATTTACTGAGCAGTAGCTATGTACCACATTCTCTTCTAATTTAGTATTGTCTCAGGTTTAAACTAAGTACAATTGTATGTGTATCATTGAAGCTATACAAATATTTCTTATATCAATATGTATGCATTAATTTTCATTTGAATTAAAAAATACTACTTCCACTTATGGTTTTCTTTTTAAATACAAAAGTCAAAATATGGGTGCAGTTAGAGAAACGTTAAGTAAATTATAGGTGATATGTAAATATGACAGTAATTATAAATGTATTCATAGGAAAGTATTTGAGAGAATTTACCTTTTACCGTTAAATCATCAAAACAATGCCATATAAACAGCTATTCTGTCTAAGGATCAGAGTTTCTGTAATTCCCCCAGAACCTGTAAAGCTTATAAGTCCAGAGTTATCTTTTATACCCAGAGCTGATACCCAAATGCACATCCTTAATCTTATGTTATAATCTCATTTGTATTTCTAGTTTTATAGTTCCCCAAAATAAATGCATTTGACCCTTGAACAGCACAGGTTTGAACTGCACTGGTTCACTTTTATACTGCTTTGGTTCACTTTTTTTCAATAGTAAATACTACAGTAGATAAGATCTGAGTTTGGTTAAATCTATGGGTATGATGAATACATATACAGAAAGCCAGCTGTAAGTTATACATTAATTTTAGACTTCATGAAGAGTTGACATCCCTAACCCCCACATTGTGCTAAAACATATATAAATGAAATATATATAATTATATGTATGTTATAATATAATATATAATATTATATGATAATATTAACATGATACTTTTTCATCTTTCCCCAAATTTAATTCATTTCAATCACACTATTCTGTACTGTATGAATATTATGTTAAATATTCTCTCTGTTGTTATGTCTAGGTTCAGTTCATTTCAGTTTAGTTACTCAGTCATGTCTGACTCTTTGCAACCCCATGGACTGCAGCATGCCAGGCTTCCCTGTCCATCACCAGCTCTGGGAGTTTACTCAAATTCACGTGCATTGAGTCGGTGATACCATCCAACCATCTCATCCTCTGTCATCCCCTTCTCCTGCTGCCATCAATCTTTCCCAGCATCAGGGCCTTTTCCAGTGAGTCAATTCTTCTCATCAGGTGACCAAAGTATTAGAGTTTCAGCTTCAGCATCAGTCCTTCCAATGATTATTCCAGACTGATCTCCTTTAGGATGGACTGGTTTGATCTCCTTGCAGTCCAAGGGACTCTCAAGAGCCTTCTCCAACACCATAGTTCAAAAGCATCAATTCTTCTGCTCTCAGCTTTCTTGATAGTCCAACTCTCACATCCATACATGACTGCTGAAAGAAAACATAGCTTTTACTAGATGGACCAACACTGTTGGCAATGTAATATCTCGGCTTTTTAATATGCTGTCTAGGTTGGTCATAGCTCTTCTTCCTAGGAGCAAAGGTCTTTTAATTTCATGGCTGCAGTCACCACCTGCAGTGATTTTGGAGCCCCTTGTCAATGTTTCCACTGTTTCCCCACCTATTTACCATGAAGTGATGGGACCAGATGCCATGATCTTAGTTTTCTGAATGTTGAGTTTTAAGCCAACTTTTTCACTCTTTTTCACTTTCATCAAGAGGCTCTTTAGTTCTTCACTTTCTAACATGAGTGTGGTGTCATCTGCATGTCTGAGGTTATTGATATTTCTCCTGGCAATCTTGATTCCAGCTTGTGCTCATCCAGTCCAGCATTTCTCATGATGTACTCTGCATATAAGTTAAATAAGCAGGGTGACAAAATACAGCCTTGACGTACTCCTTTCCCAATTTAGAACCAGTCTGTTGTTCCACCCAGTTCTAACTGTTCATTTAAAAAAAAAAAAAAAGAAAATGTCTAGGTTAAACTTTTTAAAATTCTCCTCATATTATAATATATATTTCTATAAATTAGAGTTGTGTCTGCTTACTTACATCATGAAATAAAATGAGTACATTATAAAATGCTATGTGAAGACAGTATTTGGTTGTATGTGTGTGTGTGTATATATATATATATAATACAGATAATATATGTATATAATCCTTAAATATGACCAAATTTGGTCGCATATGGCGCTCTGCTAAGCAGCCAAACATAAATCAGAGAGCATTTTCCTTGGTAGCGGACAGTCTTTGGTGGATACACCCGCTCCATTTATTGCAAAATGTTTCCTGTCAATCAGGTGTATTTCATTAGTGAAAGAGTGAATGAAACTTGTAACAATTAACAGTAAACTGTGTTAGTAAATGTATACTGTCTGTGTATTGTATGTATATT
The DNA here is from genome assembly GCA_935064755.1 of Tragelaphus eurycerus. NCBI lineage: Eukaryota > Metazoa > Chordata > Mammalia > Artiodactyla > Bovidae > Tragelaphus > Tragelaphus eurycerus. Next base: position 43,146,350 of record CAKXYN010000001.1, read on the forward strand.
TACATTTACAATTTAGAGAGGTGAGTGTAAAAAGAAGGGAGGAAAAAGTGAATAAAGTGATAGAATTTAGATTCTCTACAGAAGAGCAATAACTTGTTCACACTGTAAGTAATTTAGAGATGTGGAATTCTGTGGTGAGCAAAAAGAGTAAGTAATTGGCATAGGGAATTTGGAGAGCAGACATGGGACTTCAGACTTTCATTACTTATTCATTGCATTTACTCATTTATTCAACAAATGCATAATGAATAACACTACAGTATGTGCAAAGTGCATTGAGAGGTGCTAGAATATAAATAAATCCATGTCTAGAGTAAAACAGGACAGATTGTAATGGCATAAAGATCTTTGGAGTAATACAAATGGTGGTGATCTTGATTACAACTAAATATTGATAAAGGAATTAGAAATGGGGAAAATATTTGTCCCCACAAATAATGATGTCAATAACTATAAAAGTGAAAGTAAATAAAAGACTGTGAAATAAACTTTATGTTTCTAATAAGAGCCTTTGAAATCCCAAATGGTCACTGCAAGTAATTTTAACAGAAGAGTGTTTTTCACATTCCCAAATCAGCCTCTGGCTTTAGTTTTAAAGGTTATTCTTTCAGGAATATCCTAAAACACACACATTAAATTCACATGGGTTTTGTTTTTTTAAAGAGAAAATATTTGTACTTTTCTGAGAGAAACCTAAGTTCATATTCTAGAAAGTATAATATTTCTAAGCATTTACTTTCTTATGTAACATGGGTATGATAATATTATCTACCTTATCTGCTTTCTCATCAATATATCAGCACAATAACAACTGATGATTTCCAATAAAATAAACTATATAAATAATCTAGCTCAGCAGCTGGCACATAGTTAAGGCTCCATAAATATTAGTTAATGTTGTTATTAACAAAGAGTCGAACATAACTGAGCGACTTCACTTCACTTCAATGTTGTTATTATTACCCCAGTTAACCTCAATCTAGTTTTACTAATTTTGAATGTATGCTGGGAAGCTTTGGGGAAAGAAATAGATCCATTGAAAAGTAATCAAAGAATTTAAAATAATATTACCATGTTAATGTTCAACTAAGTCATTAGTTTTACAAACACAATTGGCGTAGAATAGGAAACTAAAATTCTTTACAACTTATCCAATAAATCTCTATAAAGTCAAAGTTATTTTGTGATCCCAGAGTTTGCAATAATTTATGGTTGTTTATATAATGGAAATTCAAGACATGGAAGTATAATTCAGAACTTTTACGTTTGGCTATGAAAGAGTGACAGGTAGGAAACCTGCCTTTCTGAAATAAAAGTTAAAAACTTGACTGAATATAGGAAGCAACTGTTTTCAAACACTTGAACAGGAAGTGTAGAACTGTGATCCCTGAGGGAAGAGAAAAAAGTAAGTCACAGCTTACTACCTGGAGCTGATTTCAGAACATGGGCAATAGGAAGGAGGAACCTAAGCAGAGAATGGAGATCTTGATAGAATGAAGAGACACTGATAGGCTTTTAGGGAAGCAAAATCAGCTGTAATTTGTGGACTGGAGTACTGAATGAGAGGGAGCTATCTGGGGGAAAAAGGTACCAGTAGTCTGCACAGGGCTTCCTGATGGCTCAGACAGTAAAGAATCTGGCTGCAATGCAGCAGACCTGGGTCCCTTCCCTTGGTCAGGAAGATCCCTTGGAGAAGGGAATGGCTACCTGCTACACTATTGTTGCCTGGACAGTCCCATGGACAGAGGAGCCTGGAGGACTACAATCTATGAGGTCACAAAGAGTAGGACATGAAAGAGTAACTAACACACACACAGTCTGCACAGGGGGTTCACTGAGTTTTCACTAAATACTAATCATAATTTTCAAAAGGAAAGATTCCATCAGCTGAAGCAAAAGAAAACAAGAACAGCTGGAGATCTATAAGCAAAACCTTCTGGTCAATGGAAGTAGTGAGACCTTGTTGAACACTGAGGCAATCAGCAGAGCTACCAGAGATCATACCTAAATATTAAGACTAAACTAAATTGGCTTTAGTGTAAAAAGTACTTTAAATGTGCTGTGGTGGTAGTTTAGTCGTTAAGATGTGTCCGACCCTTGCGACCCCATGGACTGTAGCCTTCCAGGCTTCCCTGTCCATGGGATTCTCCAGGCAAGAATACTGGAGTGGGTTGCCATTTCCTTCTCCAGGGGATCTTCCCAGCCCAGGGACTGAACCTGGGTCTCCTGCATTGCAGGCAGATTCTTTACTGACTCAGCTACAAGGGAAGCCTAAATATGCTTTAACAAAGCTTTAAAAGATGGCTTTTGGGAGAAGTAAAAGGAAAAGATAAACTGATCAATAAATAATTGAGCTGTATGTCTAAAGAAACTTCTACTGTAAATGTACAAAAAAGTAGCATACATTATAACCCATAATCCCAAGTAAAATCCAACAAAAATAAGCCAGAAAAGCTTATACAGATCATGGAGTAGAATTAATGATATAAATCACCAATTTCAGGAATAAAAATAACAGATATCTGTGCAGATCCTACATACATTAAAAGAAAAGGATAAGAAAATATTAGAGAAAAGTATTTGCCAATAAATATGAAAGGTTAGATGAAATTAACAAATTACAATAAACATTTTTACTAACACTAATACAAAAGGAAAAATTTGAAATAGTCCATATTTGTTAAACAAAATAAAAATGCTGCTAACTTTTCAGCAAAGAAAGGAATCAAATCAAGATCACTTTACTGATAAATTGTTTCAAAGATAAGATAAAAATATTAGACAATGTATTTCAGAAAATAAATGGAGAAGCAATTATTTTTTTATCTTATTAGGCCAGAATATTTGAGATTCTAAACTAAGTCAAAGGTAATCCAAGGAAAGAAAATTAATGTCCATATGAATATAGGTACAAAAATATTTATCAGGCTTCCCTAGTGGTCCACTGATTAAGAATCCACCTGCCAATGTAGGTGGCATGGGTTCAATCTTTTGTTCAGGAAGATCCCACATCATGAGCCAACTAAGCCCAAGTGCCACAACTACTGAGCCCACATGTTCTAGACCCCACACTCTGCAATGAAAGGAGCCACCCCAGAGAGAAGCCTGTGCACTGCAGCTAGAGAGTAGACCCCCATGGCAGCAACAAAGACAGTACAGTCAAAAATAGATAATAAAATAAATAACATTTAAAAAATATATTTACTAAAAATAAGTAAATGAAATCCAGTACATGTAAACTGTATAATACGAACTAGAATTTGTCCTAGGAATCAAAGACTGCATTTACATTAAGATTTTAATAAATACACTTCACAATATGTTCACAATAGAAAAGACATACTATATGATTATTTTAAGATACAGTAAAAGCATTTGATACATTTCAACGCATATTTATAAGAACTTTCAGAAAACTAGATATTAAGAGGATTTTGTCAAAGAGATAATGAGTATCTATGAAAAACATAATAATATGCTTAATGGTGTACAAGTGAATCTTTTTTCTTTGAGTTTGGGAACAATGCAGAAATATCTACTATCTCCACTTTTGGTCAGCATTGTAATGTGCTGAGAGCACAAAGGAAAATGTCTATAGAATAGAAATGTCAAAAATGGAAGAAGTAAAAATGCCATTATTCCTGGAAGCTATGATGGTGTACAGAGAAAAATCTAAAATAATATATGCAAAAAATCATACTACTAGAAATAATAAGTGGATTTGGTATGGATGCAAGATATAAGATCGGTATACGGAAAAATAAATGGCACTTTAATACCTTATCAAGGAACATACAAAGTAAATTTTTGGATATCATTTATATCTGCATTTAAAAAATCAATATCCTAGGAATGAGTACAATAGAAATTGATCAATATTACTATAATGAAAACTACAGCATTCAAAGTCATTAAAGAAGACCTAAATAAATATAGAGATAAATACTGTTCATATTTTAGAAGACTTAGTAGTATTTGGGTTTCATTTTTTTCCAAATTGATGTGTAGTTTCAATGAAATCGTTATCAAATTTTTCCCATCTTTTTTCACATGAACTATTCTTACAATTTATATGGAAATAATATAGATCAGGAATAGCCAAACACATTTGAAAAAGAAAATGAAGTCAAGTTCAAAAGAATAAAAAAAAAATCACACCTGATTGCAATATAGCTATAGCTCTAGGTATATATAGCTATATATTATAGCCATAAAGCTATAGTAATACAGACAATGCAGTTTTTTCACATGAACTATTCTTAAAATTTATATGGAAATAATAAAGATCAGGAATAGTCAAACACATTTGAAAAAGAAAATGAAGTCAAGTTCAAAAGAATAAAAAAACTCCTAGAGGAGAACATAGGCAAAACATTCTCTGACATACATCATAGCAGGATCTTCTATGACCCACCTCCCAGAATATTGGAAATAAAAGAAAAAATAAACAAATGGGACCTAATTAAACTTTAAAGCTTCTGCACAACAAAGGAAACTATAAGCAAGGTGAAAAGACAGCCTTCAGAATGGGAGAAAATAATAGCAAATGAAGCAACAGACAAACAACTAATCTCAAAAATATACAAGCAACTCCTACAGCTCAATTCCAGAAAAATAAATGACCCAACCAACAAATGGGCCAAAGAACTAAATAGACATTTCTCCAAAGAAGACATACAGATGGCTAACAAACACATGAAAAGATGCTCAACATCACTCCTTATCAGAGAAATGCAAATCAAAACCACTATGCGGTACCATTTCACGCCTGTCAGAATGGCTGCGATCCAAAAGTCCACAAGCAATAAATGCTGGAGAGGGTGTGGAGAAAAGAGAACTCTCTTACACTGTTGGTGGGAATGCAAACTAGTACAGCCACTGTGGAGAACAGTATGAAGATTCCTGAAAAAACTGGGAATAGAACTGCCTTATGATCCAGCAATCCCACTGCTGGGCATACACACTGAGAAAACCAGAATTGAAAGAGACACGTGTACCCCAGTGTTCATAGAGGCACTGTTTACAATAGCCAGGACTTGGAAACAACCTAGATGTCCATCCACAGATGAATGGATAAGAAAGCTGTGGTACATATACACCATGGAGTATTACTCAGCCATTAAAAAGAATACATTTGAATCAGTTCTAATGAGGTGGATGAAACTGGAGCCTATTATACAGAGTGAAGTAAGCCAGAAAGAAAAACACACAATACAGTATACTAACGCATATATATGGAATTTAGAAAGATGGTAACAATAACCCTGTATATGAGACAGCAAAAGAGACACTGATGTATAGAACAGTCTTTTGGACTCTGGGAGAGGGAGAGGGTGGGATGATTTTGGAAAAGGCATTGAAATAAGTATAATATCATATATGAAACAAGTCATCAGTCCAGGTTTGATGCACGATACTGGATGCCTGGGGCTGGTGCACTGGGACGACCCAGAGGGATGGTATGGGGAGGGAGGAGGGAGGAGGGTTCAGGATGGGGAACACATGTATACCTGTGGCAGATTCATTTTGATATATGGCGAAACCAATACAATATTGTAAAGTTAAATAAAATTAAATTAAAAACAAAAAAAAAATTTAAAAAATCACACCTGATTGCAATATAGCTACAGCTCTAGGTATATAGCTATATGCTACTGTTGCTGCTGCTGCTAAGTCGCTTCAGTCGTGTCCGACTCTGTGCGACCCCATAGACAGCAGCCTACCAGGCTCCCCCGTCCCTGGGATTTTCCAGGCAAGAACACTGGAGTGGGTTGCCATTTCCTTCTCCAGTGCATGAAAGTGAAAAGTGAAAGGGAAGTTGCTCAGTCGTGTCTGACTTGTAGCGACCTCATGAACTGCAGCCTACCAGGCTCCTCCGTACATGGGATATTCCAGGCAAGAGTACTGGAGTGGGGTGCCATTGCCTTCTCCAATATAGGTATATATTATAGCCATAAAGCTATAGTAATATAGACAATGCAGTTTTGGTATGAGGGCAGACTATTTGATTGAAGGAACCGAATACAGAATTCTGAAATAGACCCATAGTATGCAGCCAATTGAAATTTTCACAAAGGTTCTAATCTAGTTTAATGTGGAAAGGGAAAAACTTTTAAACAAATGGTGTTGAAATAACTAATATCCATATGGGGAAAATCAACATATTTTACTTCATATCCTTTCTATATAAAAATAATTTTATTATAGCTCTTCAATTCAGTTCAGTCACTCAATTGTGTCCGACTCTTTGCGACCCCATGAATCACAGCTCTCCAGGCCTCCCTGTCCATCACCAACTCCCGGAGTTCACTCAGACTCAAGTCCATCGAGTTGGTGATGCCATCCAGCCATCTCATCCTCTGTAGTCCCCTTCTCCTCCTGCCCCCAATCCCTCCCAGCATTAGGGTCTTTTCCAATGAGTCAGCTCTTCTCATCAGGTGGCCAAATTATTGGAGTTTCAGCCTCAGCATCAGTCCTTCCAGTGAACACCCAGGACTGGTTGGATCTCCTTGCAGTCCAAGGGACTCTCAAGAGTCTTCTCCAACACCACAGTCCAAAAGCATCAATTCTTCAGCGCTCAGCTTTCTTCACAGTCCAACTCCCACATCCATACATGACTACCGGAAAAACCATAGCCTTGACTAGACAGACCTTTGTTGGCAAAGTAATGTCTCTGCTTTTCAATATGCTGTCTAGGTTGGTCATAACTTTCCTCCCAAGGAGTAAGCGTCTTTTAATTTCATGGCTGCACTCACCATCTGCAGTGATTTTGGAGCCCCCCAATAAGTGAAGTCTGACACTGTTTCCACTGTTTCCCCATCTATTTCCCATGAAGTGATGGGACCAGATGCCATAATCTTCGTTTTCTGAATGTTGAGCCTTAAGCCAACTTTTACACTCTCCTCTTTCACTTTCATCAAGAGGCTCTTTAGTTCCTCTTCACTTTCTGCCATTAGGGTGGTGTCATCTGCATATCTGAGATTACTGATATTTCTTCCGGCAATCTTGATTCCAGCTTGTGCTTCTTCCAGCCCAGCATTTCTCATGATGTACTCTGGATATAAGTTAAATAAGCGGGGTGACAATATACAGCCTTGATGTACTCCTTTTCCTATTTAGATCAAGTCTGTTGTTCCATGTCCAGTTCTAACTGTTGCTTCCTGACCTGCATATAGGTTTCTCAAGAGGCAGATCAGGCTCTTAGATCATATTTAAAAAAAAAAACTGAATTTGGCAAAATTTCAAAAATATTATAGAGCACTAAATAAGCCAGATGCAAGAGTACAGACTATGAATTATATTTACATGAAGTTGTAGAAGAGGCAATACTGTTATGTCAGAATGTAAAAGAAGTGGTTGTCAGGAGGTGGAAATGATAGGAAGTGGCTACAAATGAGTGCCAGAAAGCTTTGTTAAGTGACGGAGATGATTTATACCTGATTCTTGGTTGATGAATGACAGTACATGTTTGACAAAACTCATTAAGCTATACAATTAAGTAGGTTAATATTATTGAATATTAATAGTACCTCAATAAAGTCATTTAAAACATCATTCAATGTCTAAAGTTACAATAAAGTTAATAAACAAAATGTGTTTCAATCATGAGCTATTATAGGACACACAACATATCCACTAATTAAGTCAGAGAAAGTTTCCAGATATGGAAGAAAATTTCATATGAATTTGTCTATTCGATGCCTGAAAAATTGCCTTGGTATTCTCAGATGACCTACAGAAGTTCAATGTGAAAGACAAGAGCACTTTCCAGTAATTTGACATGTTCAAACTTGCATTGCAGATATGCATTGAAAGAGTTCATACAGTATTTCAGTGAGTCTTCCTCACCATAATCCAATTTATGAATATTAATGCTGAAATTCACATATGAGCTAGGATTAAAAGAGACGGGGGAAAGTGAGACAGAGAGAAAGGACACTTTAAGAAGTACCTGAAATTAGACATTAATAGTGAATGTTCATTTTTAATCTCTGTCAAACTCTAGATGAATGTAGCATTCTCTGCAGTGATTTTTCATGTGATGTCTACCCTAAGTCTCAGTAATAGATTAAAGGAAATTAGCATACTCAAAAGAAGTTTTGAAGGAAAGAAGCTAATATTAGTGAGATTTTAAAAATCCCCAAGTGTATTTACCTCATTCATTTAATAATGTCAATGGTTAGTGCTGGGGTCTGGCACATGGAAAGTGCTTAATTAATGTTAGCTCTCATAGTGATGATAAAGATGGTAATATATGGCATGGTACTTTTTATACTTCTCATAGAGTGAAAAATATAAATAAACAAAACACATCAACTTTTGTTTAACTTACCTTCTTATTTAATTTATTTATTTCTATTTGGAGAATACTTCTTTATAATATTGTGCTGGCTTCTGCCATATATCAACGTGAGTCAGCCATAGGTATACACATGTCCCCTCCCTCTTAAACCTTCCTCCCACCTCCCACTACATTCCACCCCTCTAGGTTGTCACAAAGCACCAGACTTCAGCTCCCTGTGTCATACAGCAAATTTCCACTGGCTATCTAATTTTTCATATGGTAATGCATATGTTTCAATGCTACTCTCTCAATTTGTCCCACCTTCTCCCTCCCACCCTATGTCCACAAGTCTGTTATCTAGGTCTGTGTCCATGAAGAGCAATATTCAAATTCCTTAAAAAACTAGGAGGAATAAAACTACTATATGACTTAGCAACCCCAGCAATCCCATTGCTGGGCATATACCCGGAGAAAACCATAACTGAAAAAAGACACATGTTCCCCAATGTTCATTGTAACTTACTTTCTAATAGTACAAAACATGATGACAAAATTGTCATCAAAACAATTTCCATGAAAACAAAAAATTGTCCTGTTTTTGAAGGACAGTTAGACTTTACTTGAAAGTTTGTTGTTTCCAGGCAAACTGTTTCCAGTTTGGAGAGACTCAGATAAAGTGGTGGCCGTTGAATTGGGAACTACTATGAGGGTCTAGAATTATGGCTGAAGGAAGAGAGCCCTGCCCTGATGGTAGGAACAGTATGGATAAAGGCACTGCAGAGAGACAACAGGCTACCTTTAGGAAACAATCAGTACCCCACTTTGTCTATGGCATGGGGTGAAGGAAAGAGACTCCTCCTACTACAATATCCGATAGCTACAAATTCCTGCCATCCTTTAAGTGTCTCATCTGTATCACTTTATGTAGTTTTTACACCCCCCGCCCCATTCATCCCCGTCTCTCTTAACTAACCTGCCCAAATCCTAAAGACAGTAAGGGGTAGAGTTATACAACCCCCAAACCCCCACTGGAAAACTTCAAAGTTGTAAAGAAATGTCAGAGTTGGTGGGAAAATGTTTAGGGACAAAACTGAGGATATGTGTTTATTTCTGTGCTGGGTAAGGCACTTTACAATTAAGTCGGTGGGAGATGGTGCCTTGTATCAGCTTTTAAAAAGGAAACCCCTGGAAATTAGGTTCTGTTTTAAGCAACTACTAATTTATACAATATTTCAAAATATGTCATATACTGAAGCAATATGGTAGTTTTGGTATTGCCCCACAACAGCTGAAAATTCAAGGACTTTTCTTAATACACCTGACAATTAGCAGAAATTTAAACTGTTCAGTTTCTGACATTTAACTCTTGCCCTACAAAATGACCTCTTAGAGCTAAAAGTAGCTCCCTGATGGCGGTGACCAAATTGTCCATTTAGACTCATGGTTCTTTTAAAATACTGGGTACCAAAATTCCTTTGAAGTTAATAGCTTTAAAATATAGGCTATTAACCAGAACTGGCATGCACTGCTTGTAGGAGTGTAAAATGATACAACCACTCTAGAAATAAGTCTAGTGGATTCTGAAAAATTTAGCCAGACACTGAGACATAGCAATTCCATTTCTAAGCATTCACCTCCAAAGAAATAAGGCATTTAAGCATAAAAATGACTCATATAAAAATGGTCTTAAGCACTTATTCATACCCATCAAAGGAAAATGGATAAACAAACGATAGTATATCCCTACAACCAAATATTAGTCAACACTAAAAAGGAATGCTGCTGCTGCTGCTAAGTCACTTCAGTCATGTCTGACTCTGTGAGACCCCATAGATTGCAGCCCACCAGGCTCCCCCGTCACTGGGATTCTCCAGGCAAGAACACTGGAGTGGGTTGCCATTTCCTTCTCCAGTGCATGAAAGTGAAAAGTGAAAGTGAAGTCTCTCAGTCCTGTCTGACTCCTAGTGACCCCATGGACTGCAGCCTACCAGGCTCCTCCGTCTATGGGATTTTCCAGGCAAGAGTCCTGGAGTGGGTTGCCATTGCCTTCTCCAAAAAAGGAATAGGTAACTTATATATGTAGAAGCTCAAAAATATGTTGGTAGACCAAAGAGACTAGAGACAGTATGCAAACAGTTTGATTCTATGTATATGAAGTCCTAGAAGAGACAAAACTTATTTATGGTAAAAGACTTAAGAACAAATGCCACAGATACTGCTTGAGTAAGGATGTGAAAGAAATTTCTGGGAAGTTGAGAAAATTATATGTCTAGATAGAGTTGTGGATTACACATGTTTGCATTTGTCAAGATTAAATTTAAGGTATATGCTTTGTAATTTACATATAAGTTTAAAATATTTGTTCTAATAGCCACTTGAAATCAATGACTTTAAATTGTTAACTACAGTAAAGTGTTAGTCACTCAATCATTTCCAACTTTCTGCAACCCCATACACTGTACCCCTTCAGGCTCCTCTGTCCATGGGATTCTTCAGGAAAGAATACTGAAGTGGATTTCTATTTACTGTAAAATCCATTTGCAATAAACTTCGGAGGAAGCCTATGCTTTAAAATTGGTCAACTGAATTTGCATCTGGACATAGCAGCCAACTCCAGTATTCTTGCCTGGAGAAATCCATGGACAGAGGAGCCTGGAGGGCCACAGTCCTTGGGGTCACAAGTAGTCGGACATGACTGAGCAACTTCACACACACACACACACACACGAGTCCTACTTAGTAAGGTTTGAAATATTTTTAAATACTTAAGCGAAGATAAAGTTGTAGAATTAGTATGTGTATCTACTTTGTAAATCCATTCATTCATACCCAAAATATTCAATGAATGAATAAATAAAATCTGAAATAACACACAGCAAAGTACAAGTGCGAGTTTCCAGTTGTGATGTCTCAGGTGAGCAGTGAGCACTAGGAAGCAAGGGGGAAATGGAGTATGTCATACAGCTCAAATATTTCAAAGAGAATGTGAATGTACTAATTTATACCAATATTACATTTTTTAAGAGGAGAAAATGTTCAATGTTCATAGCAAACAAATTATACATTTTTAGATTAGCTATGGGATAATTATTTCTTCATTCACACATATACCCACACACTCAAACATACTCATAGAGATTTAATGACCTGGAAACATTTTTCAATGATGTTGTCGTATTTTATTTTTAGTTAAATTCAGTTCTTCAAGAATAAATTCTCAACATGACTTCTTCCTTTGTTTTCAAATATACAGATATACCACTGTTTCTTCAGAACACAAAACATTTTTCTATTTTGGGTACAGAAATATTACTTTTGGATATAAGTAGCTAGTATTTCAAAATCACTTTTTATCAAAATACAATTTACATATACTAAAATGCTCTTATAATGTGCTGTGTTCACTTGCTTCAGTAGCGTCCGAATCTGCAATCCCATGGACTGTAGCCTGCCAGGCTTTTCTGTCCACAGGATTCTCCAAGCAAGAATATTGGAGTGGTTTGCCATGCCCTCCTCCAGGTGATCTTTCCAACCCAGGCATGAAACCTGCATCTCCCGCTTTGCAGGCAGATTCTTTACAACTGAGCCACTGGGGAATGAGTTTTGGCAAAACTCAGCCCTATTCCACAACTCTTGTTTTTCATCAGTACAGATCAGGGAGCTGAGTTTGCAATGTCCATAAATCATTAGGTATCTCTGGTCTCCATTTTAATCAAGATACATGGTTTCAACTGATAAGAGGTAAGAATCTGTAATTCAAAAAAGACTTTTCTTCTGCTTTACCTTTCCAAGACAGTGGTCCATCTGCGTGTCCCTCCTGCTATGCAGAAATGTGGCAAAGGAGAATGATGGCAGTTGAATCTCCACACAACATATGTTAGTACATGTGAGCACTCTGTTCACAGTTCTTCACACTATGATATTGCATCTAAATGTACTATATACTTTATACTTATATACATTTATCCATATATACAAATAAAATAATCTTTTTTGGTTTCAGTTATTAGAAATGTTCTTAATCCTGAGGGTGGCTGATAAATAGAGAGGAGGTAAGAGAGATATTAAACTAATTGAATTGTTACATATTGTGTAGACAGATTTGCTTGCAACTTCACTGAAGATCTTCCAGCAATCCAAACACACAAAAACATAAACTTCACCAATTCAGTTCTCAAAAGCATCTGAAATAGAACCTAGGCAAATGACAGAAACTGAAAATAAAATATTTTCTTACCCCTTCAAAGAATTATCTGTCAGAATCCTGCCTATAGGATATATAAGCAACTGATAGGTCCAGATGTTCAAGCTAGTTTTAGAAAAGGCAGAGGAAACAGAGATCAAATTGCCAACATCCGCTGGATCATCAAAAAAGCAAGAGAGTTCCAGAAAAACATCTATTTCTGCTTTATTGACTATGCCAAAGCCTTTGACTGTGTGGAACACAATAAACTGTGGACAATTCTGAAAGAGATGGAAATAGAAGACCACCTGACCTGCCTCTTGAGAAACCTATATGCAGGTCAGGAAGCAACAGTTAGAACTGGACATGGAACAACAGACTGGTTCCAAATAGGAAAAGGAGTTCTTCAAGGCTGTATATTGTCACCCTGCTTATTTATCTTATATGCAGAGTACATCATGAGAAATGCTGGGCTGGAAGAAGCACAAGCTGGAACCAAGATTTCCAGGAGAAATATCAATAACCTCAGATACGCAGATGACACCACTCTTATGGCAAAAAGTGAAGAGGATCTAAAAGCCTCTTGATGAAAGTGGAAGAGGAGAGTGAAAAAGTTGGCTTAAAGCTCAACATTCAGAAAATGAAGATCATGGCATCTGGTCCCATTACTTCATGGCAAATAGATGGGGAAGCAGTGGAAACAGTGTCAGACTTTACTTTTCTGGGCTCCAAAATCACTGCAGATGGTGATTGTAGCCATGAAATTAAAGGACGCTTACTCCTTGGAAGGAAAGTTATGACCAACCTAGATAGCATATTCAAAAGCAGAGACATTACTTTGCCAAGAAAGGTCCATCTAGTCAAGGCTACGGTTTTTCCAGTAGTCATGTATGGATGTGAGAGTTGGACTGTGAAGAAGGCTGAGTGCAGAAGAATTAATGCTTTTGAACTGTGGTGTTGGAGAAGACCCTTGAGAGTCCCTTGGACTGCAAGGAGATCCAATCAGTCCATTCTAAAGGAGATCAGTCCTGGGTGTTCATTGGAAGAACAGATACTAAAGCTAAGCTCCAATACTTTGGCCACCTAATGCGAAGAGTTGACTCATTGGAAAAGACTCTGATGCTGGGAGGGATTAGGGGGCAGGAGGAGAAGGGGATGACAGAGGATGAGATGGCTGGATGGCATCACTGACTCGATGGACTTGAGTCTGAGTGAACTCTGGGAGTTGGTGATGGACAGGGAGGCCTGGCGTGCTGCGATTCATGGGGTCACAAAGAGTCGGACACGACTGAGCGACTGAACTGAACTGAACTGGACTGATAGTTCACATTCAACATCACCATTACTGGCACTGATATAGTCATTCCTGCTTTGAAAAGCCTACCTGTTTTCTTTGTACTAAATCTACACTTTGCTCTGGAGATTCCTTTCTATTATCTATCAAATATTTGTAGTGAAAAAAAAATTTTTTTTCTTGGTTAAACAGGCATTGATAGGCATTAGAGTTGTGCGGTGTACAACTTGAACAACCACATGTGAATATGTGCGTGTCCTCAGCATTTTACAATAGAAAATGATCTGCTAATGACTGCCAGGTCTCTATTCATTTTATCGGAGCCACTATGCTATGCACTGCTTTCACATTCCCCTTGGCAATACTATAAGTTTATGCAGAAACTGTATCAGATCAGATCAGATCAGATCAGTCGCTCAGTCATGTCCAACTCTTTGCGACTCCATGAACCGCAGCACGCCAGGCCTCCCTGTCCATCACCAGCTCCCGGAGGTCACTCAGACTCGCATCCATCGAGTCAGTGATGCCATCCAGCCATCTCATCCTCTGTCGTCCCCTTCTCCTCCTGCCCTCAATCCCTCCCAGCATCAGAGTCTTCTCCAATGAGTCAACTCTTCGCATGAGGTGGCCAAAATACTGGAGTTTCAGCTTTAGCATCATTCCTTCTAAAGAAATTCCAGGATTGATCTCCTTCCGAATGGACTGGTTGGATCTCCTTGCAGTCCAAGGGACTCTCAAGAGTCTTCTCCAACACCACAGTTCAAAAGCATCAATTCTTCGGCGCTCAGCCTTCTTCACAGTCCAGCTCTCACATCCATACATGACCACAGGAAAGACCATAGCCTTGACTAGGCGAACCTTTGTTGGTAAAGTAATGTCTCTGCTTTTGAATATGCTATCTAGGTTGGTCATAACTTTCCTTCCAAGGAGTAAGCATCTTTTAATTTCATGGCTGCAGTCACCATCTGCAGTGATTTTGGAGCCCAGAAAAACAAAGTCTGACACTGTTTCCACTGTTTCCCCATCTATTTCCCATGCAGTGATGGGACCAGATGCCATGATCTTCGTTTTCTGAATGTTGAGCTTTAAGCCAACCTTTTCACTCTCCACTTTCACTTTCATCAAGAGGCTTTTTAGCCCCTCTTCACTTTCTGCCATAAGAGTGGTGTCATCTGCATATCTGAGGTTATTGATATTTCTCCCGGCAATCTTGATTCCAACTTGTGTTTCTTCCAGTCCAGCATTTCTCATGACGTACTCTGCATATAAGTTAAATAAACATGGTGACAATATGCAGCCTTGACGTACTCCTTTTCCTATTTGGAACCAGTCTGTTGTTCCATGTCCAGTTCTAACTGTTGCTTCCTGACCTGCATACAGATTTCTTAAGAGGCAGATCAGGTGGTCTGGTATTCCCATCTCTTTCAGAATTTTCCATAGTTTATTGTGATCTACACAGTCAAAGGCTTTGGCATAGTCAATAAAACAGAAATAGATGTTTTTCTGGAACTCTCTTGCTTTTTCCATGATCCAGCGGATGTTGGAAATTTGATCTCTGGTTCCTCTGCCTTTTCTAAAACCAGCTTGAACATCAGGAAGTTCACGGTTCACATATTGCTGAAGCCTGGCTTGGAGAATTTTGAGCATTACTTTACTAGCGTGTGAGATGAGTGCAATTGTGAGGTAGTTTGAGCACTCCTTGGCATTGCCTTTCTTTGGGATTGGGATGAAAACTGACCTTTTCCAATCTTGTGGCCACTGCTGAGTTTTCCAAATTCACTGGCATATTGAGTGCAGCACTTTCACAGCATCATCATTCAGGACTTGGAATAGCTCCACTGGAATTCCATCACCTCCACTAGCTTTGTTCATAGTGATGCTTTCTAAGGCCCATTTGACTTCACATTCCAAGATGTCTGGCTCTAGGTGACCGATCACACCATCGTGATTATCTAGGTCTTGAAGCTCTTTTTTGTACAGTTCTTCTGTGTATTCTTGCCACCTCTTCTTAATATCTTCTGCTTCTGTTAGGTCCACACCATCTCTGTCCTTTATCGTGCCCATCTTTGCATGAAATGTTCCTTTGGTATCTCTGATTTTCTTGAAGAGATCCCTAGTCTTTCCCATTCTGTTGTTTTCCTCTATTTCTTTGCATTGATCACTGAAGAAGGCTTTCTTATCTCTTCTTGCTATTCTTTGGAACTCTGCATTTAGATGTTTATATCTTTCCTTTTCTCCTTTGCTTTTCACTTCTCTTCTTTTCACAGCTATTTGTAAGGCCTCCCCAGACAGCCATTTTGCTTTTTTGCATTTCTTTTCCATGGGGATGGTCTTGATCCCTGTCTCCTGTACAATGTCACAAACCTCATTCCATAGTTCATCAGGCACTGTATCTATCAGATCTAGGCCCTTAAATCTATTTCTCACTTCCACTGTATAATCATAAGGAATTTGATTTAGGTCATACCTGAATGGTCTAGTAGTTTTCCCTACTTTCTTCAATTTCAGTCTGAATTTGGCAATAAGGAGTTCATGGTCTGAGCACAGTCAGCTCCTGGTCTTGTTTTTGCTGATTGAATAGAGCTTCTCCATCTTTGGCTGCAAAGAATATAATCGATCTGATTTCGGTGTTGACCATCTGGTGATGTCCATGTATAGAGTCTTGTCTTGTGTTGTTGGAAGAGGGTATTTGCTATGACCAGTGCATTTTCTTGGCAAAACTCTATTAGTCTTTGCCCTGCTTCATTCCGTATTCCAAGGCCAAATTTGCCTGTTACTCCAGGTGTTTCTTGACTTCCTACTTTTGCATTCCAGTCCCCTATAATGAAAAGGACATCTTTTTTGGGTGTTACTTCTAAAAAGTCTTGTAGGTCTTCATAGAACCTTTCAACTTCAGCTTCTTCGGCGTTACTGGTTGGGGCATAGATTTGGATTACTGTGACATTGAATGGTTTGCCTTGGAAACGAACAGAGATCATTCTGTCATTTTTGAGATTGCATCCAAGTACTGCATTTCAGACTCTTTTGTTGACCATGATGGCCACTCCATTTCTTCTGAGGGATTCCTGCCCACAGTAGTAGATATAATGGTCATCCGAGTTAAATTCACCCATTCCTAGAATATGAAAATGTTGTATTATCCCATAAGATCTTCTGAAATTGCGTATTAACATATTCGTTGTTGAGCAACCTCTAGCCAGGGCTGATGATAATCATGAGTAGCACCTACATGACCTGGTCTGGATGGTGGAGTGAAAAAACTTCAACTGTTAAGCTCGTTTCTGTAGCTCTTTTGATGATGCTTTGCTGCTTTGTGAAATGGCGTGACTTACATGAAATGCTGACAGCACCACAGATTTAACTGTTATTTTAGAGCTTTTGAAAAATATCCTGTGTACTCTGAGGTACATTTAATGATTTGTCTACATGTTATATACATAACATATATATACATAATAGTTATATACATAACTATTGTCTTCCCCCTTAAAATTTAAACACATAGAAAATATTTAATATCCTTTTCAGCATTAACTTGTAAATAAAATTTTGGATAACTGATTAATTGAAACATGGATGAAAGTACATGTTTTAGTATAGCATTGATTAAGTGGGTCATTATCTTGTTATAGTAGAATACATTTCTACAAAATGAATTATTAAATATCATTCAAATCAAACTCACAAAATACTTTAATTCACATGTAAAGGATAGAGAAATTTTGAAACACGTGAAAATAATTTTCTTTTAAACTCTAGATTTGACAACTGAATTATTAATAATTTAAAACAATCATTTCTGGAAACCAAGCATTAAACCTATGCTGCTTTTTATTTTTCTGTATAAAAATACCAACAGACATTATAATTATTTTCTTATTAAATTTTAGCTCTCAAAATGTCCTCAATATTATCTTTGATATTAGACACCACACATCAGGGCTGGTATCAGATTTTTAAATATTATGTTAAAATTAGAGTTGGTGGTGTATATAGTAATCAGAGGCAATGGAGGTTACCCTGCAACCAGCTGAGTTCCATTTTATGTGTTACAAATTCTAAAAGGTCAACTTCCATTTATATAAATTCATTTTAGACAGTAAGTTTCTAAGTATTAAAAACCCAAATCCACTTTATATCATTCCCTGTTTTCTCTCCAGCATAGTGACAATATTCAGAGAAACAAAACCTTATTCTTCTGGCTACACGTTAAAGGTTGTTCTAAGTTAAATTGCATAGTGTGGAAGATGAATTGTTCATTGAAATATATGTATATATATAAGGAAAGATCACACCGTCCTTTTACTTGTGACTCTTAATATGTAATCATGGCTTCTTCAAAATACACCTGCAAATTCTTGTTCATTCTTACACATTTCATGTCTAAATAGAAAATAGCTACTCAGAAAATACATGTATAATATCTAACATTTGTCAAGTGTTTCCTATAGGTCAGGTAATTTAAGTGCTTTAAATGTGCTTTGTCATTTAATTCTTTCCTAACCTATATAACAAATGCACTCATAGTATTCCCCAGCCCCTCTCATTTTACAGATGAGGAAAGTGAAATCCAGGAATTAAAAGTTTGGCTTGCCCGATATCCCAAAATTAAAGATAATGGCACTGAGGCTTGACCTAGGTTAGTGTAACTCCAGAGTCAGCCTCTTGCCTTCATGTTATACTATCATTTGAAGGAACTCACATATCCCATAAGCTGGAATCAAGATTGCCGGGAGAAATATCAATAATCTCAGATATGCAGATCACACCACTATTTCAGCAGGAAGTGAAGAAGAACTAAAGAGCCTCTTGATGAAAGTGCAAGAGGAGAGTGAAAAAGTTGGCTTAAATCTCAACATTCAGAAAACTAAGATCATGGCATCTGGTCCCTCACTTCATGGCAAGTAGATGGGGAAACAATGGAAACAGAGACTTTATTTTCTTGGGCTCCAAAATCACTGCAGATGATGACTGTAGCCATGAAATTAAAAGATGCTTGCTCCTTGGAAGAAAGGCTGTGATCAACATAGACAGCATATTAAAAATTAGAGACATTACTTTGCCAACAAAGGTCCATCTAGTCAAAGCTATGGTTTTTCCCGTAGCCATGTATGGACGTGAGAGTTCGACTATAAAGAAAGCTGAGCACTGAATAATTGATGCTTTTGAACTGTGGTGTTGGAGAAGACTCTTGAGACTCCCTTGGACTGCAAGGAGATCCAACCAGTCAGTCCTAAAGGAAATCCATCCTGAATATTCATTGGAAGGACTGATGTTGAAGCTGAAACTCCAATACTTGGGCCACCTAATGCGAAGAACTGACTCATTGGAAAAGACTCTGATGCTGGGAAAGATTGGAGGTGGGAGTAGAAGGGGATGACAGAGGATGAGACAGTGGAAGGCATCACAAAGTCAATGGACGTGAGTTTGAGTAAACGCCGGGAATTTATGATGGACAGGGACGCCTGGCATGCTGCAGTGTGCAAAGAATTAGACACAACTGAGTGACTGAACTGAACTGAACTGATATATCCCATAACATTGTCTCTTGCTTAAAAATATGAGCGCTTTAGAATTGAGTAAGAGTTGTGAAGCCATAGACAAAGAGACATAGGTCTGATTCACAAAAATTTTTAATATATTTTCCCATGTATAAATTGGGAGGAACATGCAGAAATTATATGTTTTAACTTAGAAATATATATAACTAGGAACGAAGGCTAACATTAGCAATTGTATGGAGAAGGCAACAGCACTCTACTCCAGTACTCTTGCCTGGAAAATCCCATGGGCAGAGGAGCCTGGTAGGCTGCAGCCCACGGGGTCGCTAAGAGTCAGACATGACTGAGCGACTTCACTTTCACTTTACACTTTCATGCACTGGAGAAGGAAATGGCAACCCACTCCAGTGTTTTTTCCTGGAAAATCCCAGGGACAGGGGAGCCTGGTGGGCTGCCGTCTATGGGGTCGCACAGAGTCGGACACAACTGAAGCGACTTAGCAGCAGCAGCAATTGTATAATAGATAAGACCTAAATATAAGATGTATGGGCCTGGTTACATTATTTGTCCAGAATATACTTCATTATGAAATGTGGGTCCTTGTTGTATTAGATACTAAGGACAAAAACTCTAATTTATGGGCTTTCTGATTATTTTGGTGATTTCATTCAAATAGATTGGGATGGTATAGAGATATATCATTACACAGGAGATACTTTTCAAAAATTTTAAAAAATATTTTCAATGCCAACTTCTTATTTCATGAAATAATGTAAATGATAATTGATGGTGACTAGACACTTTCGTTTCAATGAGTATCAGATTTTATATTTTTAATCTACTCATTAGCCATATTGTTGGCACAGCAGTCACAGACATTAGATCAGACACAAACTCTGGCAACAATATGTACTGTCCTTCATAAAATATTGTTATGCATCCAAATGCCTTGTATATAAAATTGGCATAGAGAATTCACAATTTGGTATGCTAATAAAATTGATATCCAAAGTCTCTCATTTTTATCATAAGAATGCAGTGTATATCCAGCACTTAGACAGTGGGCATGGCCAATGTGCTGAAACAGTTCTGACAGGAGAAGGAATAGAAAACTCCACCAGTAAATCTAGCCAAGAAGAACTAAAGAAGGGATCTTAATCCAACCAAGAATTTGCTTTTGTTGTCTAGTGATAATTATGAGCCAAATCTGAATGTATGAAAGCCAAAAAGTCTGAAAAAAAATTGTGACAAGATAAAAGAAAAGAAGATGGAGGAAAGGAAGAAAATAGAACAAAGTAGGAAGAAAACAGAGGATGTAAACAGCTGACAGTTATGGCCAGTGGAGATGTAAAGAGGCCAGTAAAAATTACTTGAATATAAAGCATATGAAAGCAATGGTCATAAGTGGAACAACACACCATTCATAGAAGTATTTTCATGTGCTAATTAACTGCTCCTTAAAAGCTCCCCCGGAGAAGGCAATGGCACCCCACTCCAGTACTTTTGCCTGGAAAATCCCACGGATGGTGGAGCCTGGTAGGCTGAAGTCCATGGGGTCGCTAAGAGTTGGACACGACCAAGCGACTTCACTTTCACTTTTCACTTTCATGCATTGGAGAAGGAAATGGCAACCCACTCCAGTGTTCTTGCCTGGAGAATCCCTGGGACGGGGGAGCCTGGTAGGCTGCCGTCTATGGGATCACACAGAGTCGGACACGACTGAAGTGACTTAGCATTAAAAGCTCCCCCACAAAAATTCATTTATTTTATAATTGCCACCCAGTAATCAATGCTATTCCCCTTCATTGATCACAACCTTGTCATGGTGAAGAGGCTTGCATAATTCAATGGAGCTATGAGCCAAGCTATTCAGGCCCACCCAAGATGGACAGGTTTTACTGAAGAGTTCTGACAAAATGTGATCCACTGGGGAAGGAAATGAAACCCACTCCAGCATAATTGCCTGGAGAAACTCATGGACAGTAGGAAAAGGCAAAATGATATGATGCCCGAAGATGAGTCCACAAGATCGGGAGATGTCCAGTATGTTACTGGGAAAGAGCAGAGGGCAATTACTAATAGCTCCAGAAAGAATTTAGTAGCTGGGCCAAAGGGGAAATGATGCTCAGTTGTAGATGTGTCTGGTAGTGAAAGTAAAGTCCGATGCTGCAAAAAACAATATTGCATAGGAACCTGGAATGTTAGGTCCATGAATCAAGGTAAATTGGATGGGTCAAGCAGGAGATGGAGAAAGTGAACATCAACATCTAATGAATTAGTGAACTAAAATGGACAGGGATGGGCAAATTTAGTTAACATGATGGTTATATCTACTACTTATGGGCAAGAATCCCTTAGAAAATATGAAATAGCCCTTAAAGTAGACACGAGAGTCTGAAATGCAGTTCTTGGGTGCAATCTCATAAACGACACAGTAATGTCAGTTTGTTTCCAAAGCAAACCATTCAACATTACAGTAATCCAAGTTCTATGACCCAACCACTGATACCAGAGAAGCTGAAGTTAATCAGTTCTCCGAAGACCTACATGACTTTATAGAACACCAAAACAGTCATTTTCATCATAGGGGATTATAATGCAAAAGTTGGAAATCAAAAGATACTGGAGTAAAAGGCAAGTTTGACCTTGGAGTACAAAATGAAGCAGAGCAAAGGCTAAGAGTTTTGCCAAGAACACACTGGTAATAGCAAACACCCTTTTCCAGCAATGCAAGAGACAACTCTACACATGGACATTATCAGATGGTCAATACCAAAATCAGATTTTGTTCTTCGCAGCCAAAGATGGAGAAACTCTATACAGTCAGCAAAAACAAGACCTGGAACTGACTGTAGCTCAAAACATGAACTCCTTATTACAAAATTCAGGCTTAAACTGAAGTAGGGAAAACCACTAGGCCATTCAGGAATGACCTAAATCAAATACCTTATGATTATACAGTGGAAGTGACAAATAGATTCAAGGGAATAGATCTGGTAGACATATCAAATACATAATGTCTATGTCTCTTTAGACACATAGTGTCTATAGAACTATGGATGGAGTTCAGAGGAGGCAATGACCAAAACCATCCCAAAGAAAAAGAAATTTAAGAAGGCAAATAGGATATCTGAGAAGGCTTTACAAATAGCTGAGGAAAGAAAAGAAGCAAAGGACAAGGGAGAAAGGCAAAGATACACCAAACTGAAGGATGAGTTCCAGAGAATACCAAGGAAAACTAAGAAAACTTCAATTAACAATGCAAAACAATAGAGGAAAACAATAGAATGGGAAAGACTAGAGGTTTCTTTAAGAAAATTGGAGATATCAAGGGAATATTTCATGCAAGGATGGGCATGATAAAGGACAGAAACAATAAAGAATTAACAGAAAAAAAAAAGAGATAAGAAGAGGTGGCAGGAATACACAGAAGAACTATACAGAAATGCTCTTAAAGACCTGGATAACCTCGATAGTGTAGACAGTCACCTAGAGCCAGACACCCTGGAGTATGAAGTCAAGTGGGCCTTAGGAAGCATTACTTGGAACAGAGCTAGTGGAGGTGATAGAATTCCAGCTGAGCTATTTAAAATCCTAAAAGATGATGCTGTAAATGCTACACTCAATATGTCAGCAAATTTGGAAAACTCAACAGTGGCCACAGAACTGGACAAAGTGTCTTCATTCCAACCTTGAAGAAGGGCAATGCCAAAAATGTTCATGATACAATTGTGCTCATTTCACATGCTATTAAGTTAATGCTCAAAATCCTTCAAGCTAGGTTTTAGCAGTCTGTAAACAGAAATTCCAGATGTTTAAGCTAGGTTTCAAAGAGGCAGAGGAATCAAATATCAAATTGCCAACATTCACTGAATCATGAAGAAAGCAAGGGAATTCCATAAAAACATCCACTTCTGCTTCATTGACTACACTAAATCCTTTGTGTGGATCACACCAAAAATAAAGTGAAGGGAGTACCAGACCACCTTACCTGTCTCCTGAGAAACCTGTACGTGGATCAAGAAGCAATAGTTAGAACTGAACATAGGACAACTGATAGTTCAGCACTGGGAAAGGAGTACATCAAGGATATATATTGTAATTCTGCTCGTTTAGCTTATATGTAGAATGCATCATATGAATTGCTGGGGTAGATGAATCACAAGCTGGAATTAGGATTGCTGGGAGAAATATAAATAACCTCAGATACGCAGATGATAGATACCACTCTAATGGCAGAAAATGAAGATGAACTAAAGAGCCTTTTGATGAGCATGAAAGAGAATGCAAAAGCTGGCTTAAAACTCAACATTCAAATAACTAAGATCATAGCATTTCGTCCCAACACTTCATGGCAAATAGAAGAGGAAAAAGTGGAGGCAGTGACATATTTTCTTTTCTTGGGCTCCAAAATCACTGCAGACAATGCTGCAGCCGTGAAATTAGAAGATGCTTGCTTCTTGGAAAGAAAGCTATAACAAATCTAGAAAGCATACTCACAAGCAGAGACATTACTTTGCCAATAAAGGGCTTACAGTCAAAGCTATGATTTTTCCAGTAGTCAAGTATGGATATGAGAGTTTGACTATAAAGTAGGCTCAATACCAAAGAGTTAATGCTTTTGAATACTTGTGCTGAAGAATATTCTTGTGAATCCTTTGGACTGCAAGGAGATCAAACCAGTCAATTCTAAAGGAAATCAACCCTGAATATTAACTAGAAGGACTGATGCTGAAGCTGAAGTTCTGATACTTTGACTACCTGATGCTAAGAGCTGAATCACTGGAAGAGACCCTGATACTGGGAAAGACCGAGGGCAGGAGGAGAAGGGGTGACAGAGGATGAGATGGTTGGATGGCATCACTGACTCAGTGGACATGAGTTTGAGCAAACTCCAGGAGATGGTGAAGGACAGGGAAGTCTGGCATCTGGAGTCCATGGAGTAACAAAGAGTTGGAGACAACTTAGCAACTGAACAACAAATAAAACAAAATCAATGTTAAAGATGACCTTTATTGGGGACCAAATAAAGTCAAGTGTTTTCTACATCTTAAGGAAGAACAAAGTACATTTAAAGAAAAAAATTGCCTCTGAGTGGATGAAATTTAAAGTTATGCCAATTAAAAAGAAAATGCCCATTTATCCAAACTTTAATTATTCTCCAGTGCCTAGTAAGTTTGGCACACCATAAAATTAATATGTCACAGTAAAACCCTATTGCTGAGATATGGGTCTCATAATGCATCATTTAGATTTTCTATAATTTCACCAATATCCTCAATGACAAAAGGAAATTGTGTAACCTAAAATGAGAAATGTCTGCCAATAACTTCAGAAAGAAATTTTAATGGAAAGTTAGTCTGTAAAAAAAATTACTTATGTTGTATAGACCATTCATTTTATAAATGATATTATCAACATAGTAACAGAGGTGAGTAATTGACTATCACACATTTTTTAAAATGACATTGGCTCAACAAAGCAAAAAGTACTACATTCTTAAATCAAAAACAGTAATGGAAAGTCCACATTTTATCTAATTTTTGAAATAGCATATCATTTATTAGGGGGACTTCCCCAGTGGCTCAGCGGTAAAGAAGCTGGCTGCAATGCAGGAGCCATAGGACAGGTTCAGTCCCTGAGTCAGGAAGATCCCCTGGTGGGGGACATGGCAACGTACTCCAGTATTCTTGCCTGAAGAATCCCCATGGACAGAGGAGCCTGGTGAGTTACAGTCCCTAGGGTCGCATGGAGTCGGGACACAACTGAAGTGACTTAGTGGGCAGGCACACATCATGCATTAGAAGGTATACTTTCTATTTCACCAGAATTGATCAAAAACTTGAAAGATAGTATTCACTGGGCATTATTTGAGGAGGATCAGAAAGAATCCTTCCCTTCCACAACACACTGAAAGATGGACCAAAAAATGTCTGTTCCCTACGTTTGTTTGTTTTTTTAATAAACAATATTACTTACTGTGTCTGCATGATTTGGCATGGGACAAAAGGAAGAAGTGGTGTTATAAACAATGACCAGGAACCTGAAAGATTGAAGACAGACTGAAATCCTGAAATCCGTGATATGTACCAAACAGAAATTGAGTCATACGCTCAATTCTTTACCACCATGCCATTATCTCCAAATAAGCTGTTAAACGATCGATTGTCATAATAGTGGTGGTTGAAAATTTTAAGTCTACCTGCTAGGTATGCACAAAAGAGCAATAGCTTTGCAAACATAATTGAATTTACAAAGAAAACTGTTATCAATCAACTTGAATACATTTTTTAAAAAATCAGAGTTATGGAGATGAACAATTCTAAACCATGCAACAATGTATCTTTTTAAAAATATCATGGCTTTCAAAAACCTGACTGAATATTCTGAATGACAAAAAGAACTAAAGCAGTGGCTTTTCATTTTCCTGCAAAGAGCTTATAGAAATTATTCAGGCATTTGAATGAAAGCTTCCACGTTTAATTCCAACAGAGGGTCTCAGTCTTTTTTACCTGTTGATCATGGAATGTTCATGTGTAAACATCAAAAGAGATAATCTTTTCTATGATAGTTTTCAAATATAAGGATTTTTTTCCCCCTCATTTGGGAGTAATTTTTTCCCTAAATAAAAGTGAAAATCCAGCTATCACTTATACAATATTGCATTTGCTAAAACTTAAAGCATCATTAATTATAAAACAAACCATTCATTTATGTTCCATTTAAAATGAGAAAAAAGCAGCCAATTTGATGGATTATACATTCATATTACCTGAAACTTTCATTTAAAAATATTGCAGAGGCATTTTAGACTTAGCTAACATCTTTAACATCACTTTGTGTACACCGAAAAATGAAAATATAAACCAAATAATTTGGGTATTTTCAAAATGTTTTCACATTCAGAGTGCAATTCTCCTGAATCCCTTTTTACTTAGAGTCATGTATATCCATGTTCCGTCTTATTCCCGCAGTACTGTCCCCTGTGCCATCGACAGCACTGGTGATACAGCATTTCTCAAGAGTGCTGCCCTGTTGGCTCCAGTTTTTCCCAAGAGCTGCTGCCACACTTGTGGTAAGTTTTTATTCAGTGCTTTTTTGACCTTACATAGGGAATTAATCGGAGGTTTCAGACCACAACCAGGACTCATATTCTTTCTTTAATGTGTTCATACATGGTGTATTAACTTAAAGGCCATGGGGTAGTTGTTTTCCCATTGTGCCATCATGAATTAAATCCAAGTTGGTGCATGCACAGTAGGTGACCACACAATTGCTACCATGCTGACAATGAAGTTACATCCTATTGATTAAATGACACATTCTACTTCCAGAGTCACTAAATATGTATTAGCAGCAATAAAATATGAAATTTTGTGACGTTACCTAGAATTTATTTCATATTTTTCCAATACATTTGAAATTCAACATGAATAATTTGAGTTAAATAAGTTTTTAATTGCCCCAAATATGTTCCTTTACCAGGACATAAGTTTATTTCCTTCAAAGGGGGAAAACGGTTAATCGAATATTGCATCTCATTAATATAGAATTTACTTATATATGGTACTTATAACATTTTCCATCTCCCCCCACTAGCATGTTAGCCTCACTAGAAGAGGGATTTTGTCTGTTTAGTTCACTAATATATCCCTATTAAGTACTTGATGAATATTTGTTGAGAAAATGGGTCACAAGAATTTTGATAATTTATTTCTTACTAGAATACGTATTAGTTCCATTATTCTTTCTTCATATAATTCCTTCAACATGATTCTTGCCATAGCAAAAATTGTGACTATTTGCCTAAATCTTGAGGTTCTGAGGTCAGGAAGGGTATCTTACTGATATCTTTTATAGGTACTTAGAAGGCAATGGCAAGCCACTCCAGTACTCTTGCCTGGAAAATCCCATGGACGGAGGAGCCTGGTAGGCTGCAGTCTATGGGGTCGCTAAGAGTCAGACACGACTGAGCAACTTCACTTTCACTTTTCACTTTCATGCATTGGAGAAGGAAATGGCAACCAACTCCAGTGTTCTTGCCTGGAGAATCCCAGGGACGGGGGAGCCTGGTGGGCTGCAGTCCATGGGGTTGTGAAGAGTCGGACATGACTGAGCAACTTCACTTTCACTTTACACTTTCATGCATTGGAGAAGGAAATGGCAGCCCACTCCAGTGTCCTTACCTGGAGAATCCCAGGGATGGGGGAGCCTATTGGGCTGCCATCTATGGGGTCACACAGAGTCGGACACGACTGAAGCGATGCAGCAGCAGCATGGTAGCTGCATATTGAAATAGTTGTGCCATTACAACTTTTCTGTTTTATTCCTTCATCATGATTCTTGCCATATCATAGATTGTGATGATTTGAATAAATCCTGAAGTTCTGAGGCCAGGAATGGTGTCTTACTGGTATGGTATCTTTTATGAGTAAGGCACTTACTGCATATCATGGGATAAGGCATAACTGTAACTGTGTTAGTCACTCTGTAGTGTCCACCTCTTTGTGATCCCAGGGACAGTAGCCTGCCAGACTCTTCTGTCCATGGAATTTTCCAGGTAAGAATACTGGAGTGGCTAGCCATTCCTTTCTCCAGGGGATATTTCCAAGCCAGGGATCGACCCTGAGTCCTGCATTTTAGGCAGATTCTTTACCATCTGAGCCACAGGAAAGCATACAGTAATATAATGCAACACATTGTTGCAGGAGTTCAACAATAAAACTAAAAACGATAACCATAGCAACAGTTCCATGAGTGGATTCAGTCTGGCCAGGACATTATTTTTTCAATATTAGATGTTTGTGCTGTGTGTGCTTAGTCGTTCAGTCTTGTCTGACTCTTTAAGAGACCTCATGAACGGTACCCCCACCAGGCTCTTCTGTCCATGGAATTCTCCAGGCAAGTATACTGGTATGGATAGCCATTCCCTTCTCCAGGGGATTCTCCTGATCCAGGAACTGAACCCAAGTCTCCCTCATTGCAGGTGGATTCTATACCATCTGAACCACCAGAGAAGCCTGGTATAAGGCATACAGTAATACAGGCAACATTACTCATGGAAATGTATAAGCTATTACATTATAACTCTAAACAGTCTTAAAGCATGTAAGACTCCTTTGTAAAATGTTGCAATAAGTCATTACACAATTTTCTCCATTGCCTAGTAAAGATTCCCAAGATTCCCCATCTTCTTCATAGCCACTTAGAAAGTAATGTTGATCAATTTCACTCATATTCTCTATCTTGATTTGCAAAGAATCATTACTATATGATGCAAACAGTATGTTATTACAGAATGAAAGGAGGAAGTTACAATAGAAAACACTATCTATGCTTGAGACTTTCTTTCAGAGACATATTCACACAGTATATAAGGGGGAGAAAGATAGTACACTTGAGTGTGTATGTTTTAAATTGGCCACTTAAAAGAACCAATGTGTGGTGAAGGTTGGCATATGGTTTGTCTATAGGGCTTGATCTTCAGGCATAGTTATTATTAACAGCGGAAAGAAATGCATTCAGATTATAAATCTCCAAACTGAAGGTAGACTAAATATATATATTTTGAACTTCATAATGTCAGCTTCAATTGAATTGCATGTTTAAAAATAAAGCTACCTCTTTCAGAATACTTAATTGTTTATCGGAATGTAGCCTACATTCAGAAATGGTACTATTAGTTCATATTAAATAATAATGTTTAAGAGCCATAGCTCCCATAAAGAAAACTAAAAATTGACAAGTGAATGTTCCATTAGAACGTGTCAAAAAGCTGCAATTGACTAAACATAGCTGGAAATGTGGTGTATAGGATAGATGATCAGGCTTCAAAATGTAGAGGTTAAGATACACAAAATAAGAGTTCCTGCAGTAAATATTTCTCTTTATGATACAGCTAAGCTGCACTTTGAAACTCATCAGAGATGCCTCAAAGGGTGAAACAGTCTGGATTGACTTTCATGGATGATACGTTTAGAAGGTTAATTGAAATGTATAAATAGTAAAGGTTCTTTGTCACCTTCTAACATTATTATACGGAGAAGGCAATGGCACCCCACTCCAGTACTTTTGCCTGGAAAATCCCGTGGACGGAGGAGCCTGGTAGGCTGCAGTCCACGGGGTCTCGAAGAGTCGGACACGACTGAGCGACTTCACTTTCACTTTTCACTTTCATGCATTGGAGAAGGAAATGGCAACCTACTCCAGTGTTCTTGCCTGGAGAATCCCAGGGACGGGGGAGCCTGGTGGGCTGCCGTCTCTGGGGTCGCACAGAGTCAGACACAACTGAAGCGACTTAGCAGCAGCAGCAGCAGCAACATTATTATAACGTTTCTCATTGTGAGGCAGAGAAAGTGAGGGAAAGAATCAAATCGTGAACACATATGTTAAAGAAGCAGTGGTCATATTTGGTAGGGTATCAAGCCAATGGAAAAGGAAGTATAACTATAATTTAGGTAAATCTTTGTGGGAGAATGCAAATCATCAGTGACTAGTTCAATCAGGGATAATTGAAAGAAAACATAATCATTTTTTGCACTGAGTAGCTCTCATATGAAGAAAATGGCAACCCACTCCAGTGTTCTTGCCTGGAGAATCCCAGGGATGGGGGAGCCTGGTGGGCTGCTGTCTATGGGGTCGCACAGAGTCGGACACGACTGAAGTGACTTAGCAACAGCAGTAGCAGCAGCAGCTCTCATATAATCTATGACTTCCAAGTTTTGCTGCCCTCCTTTCTCCCCACACAAAATGGTTAGCCTCTGTATTCTGTCCACAGATAAACTACAAGTTTCCTGGGCTGACTAGAACCTGTAGACAAAAATAAAAGTCTTATGTTCTTGAAGGCTTTGGTTAAGCCCAGGTTCATTCCCTGAAAATAAATTCATCCAACCTGATGTGCCTCTCACATGCTGTGTATTGCCATAAATGTCTTAAATCCATTTTTGACACTGCGAAGCAGCATATTTTATGAAATATGTGATAAATTCACACATTTGAGATTAGAATTTGGCTGATTGTCCTTTCAGAGGCTAAATAAAAACCAGGTTGATTGCTACAGCACTTTGTCAAAGATATCAAATGAAATTCATGCATCAAAATGGAACTAGGACAAATTCACTCCAGATTCACTGTAAATATTATATCATTTCTTCAAGAACTATCTTTCAGTAAACCATAAGTATAACCAATGTCTTTCATAGTGTTAGAATCCCTTCTAAAACATAATTTTCGTAAAGGACTTGAAGAATAGTTTCAGTGTCATGATCTAAAGTGATTTAAATAGCATTTTCTATGTGTTTAATGGAAGCAAACTTTTCCTCCTAGGTCAAGCTTCTGTAAAATATTTATAGAATAGTGTCTAAAATGCTGTCTTTAGGGTTCTTGCCCTTTGTTAACTCTCTACAGAGTGATAGAGCTAATAGCAGTGAATAAAATGTGAGGTAAGTGTGTCTGCACAAAAATGATACTGCATCCAATCAGAACTCGAAGAAAAAAATATATAACTTAGAAAGCATGTGTTATGAAATATGTGATGCTGCTGCTGCTGCTGGTAAGTCACTTCAGTCATGTCTGACTCTGTGCGACCCCATAGACGGCAGCCCACCAGGCTCCCCCGTCCCTGGGATTCTCCAGGCAAGAACACTGGAGTGGGTTGGCATTTCCTTCTCCAATGCATGAAAGTGAAAAGTGAAAGTGAAGTCGCTCAGTCGTGTCCG
This sequence comes from Tragelaphus eurycerus, assembly GCA_935064755.1. NCBI lineage: Eukaryota > Metazoa > Chordata > Mammalia > Artiodactyla > Bovidae > Tragelaphus > Tragelaphus eurycerus. The sequence goes on from CAKXYN010000001.1 coordinate 43,177,329, forward strand.
ACTCTTCGAGACCCCGTGGACTGCAGCCTACCAGGCTCCTCCATCCATGGGATTTTCCAGGCAAGAGTACTGGAGTGGGGTGCCATTGCCTTCTCCGAAATATGTGATAAGTTCACATTATTTACGGCATGGCAGTAATTGTTGTAGCTGTCATACAATCATCCACATCAATAATCTTTCCTTGAATTAAAGTTAAATAGAATAGCTTTCTTGGTAACAAGGTTTTGTATGTGTGTGGAACTGTTTATGAGAAGTTGATGTAAATAGTTCATTTTTGTGTTTTGAGACTTAAAAAAAAACAACCTATAAAAACTCAAAAATGGATTCATGTTGAAAATCCCAAAAGCCAAGCTTGTCCTGTTCAAGATTTGTCAAACCAAAGAATATCACCACTGTACCTGATATACCTTTCTAGAAAAGTATGACTTATCAGCGGTTATTCAAATAGGGTTGAAAGTGGTCTTTACCTGATTGGATAATATAAATCTTTGGATGATAGTAGAAAAACGACTGGGGAGGAGAAATAAATCTTTAAGTGATCCCATAAATCATATAAAAGAGCCCTCAGCCCGTATGCATCAGGGTTAAATTTACACATTTTAGCACACTTTAATATAATGTGTGGACAGAGATGAATATTGCATAGGGTGTTGATTAATACTAGTTTTAGAAGTTTCTATAAAACTAATTTTGTGTTTCTTTATAAATTAATATCACACACCTATTGGAATGAGTATTTAATGGAAAGCTTTCATTAATATTTAAACTACAAATGTGCACAAAATACAGAGACCTTCAAACAGTCACCATTTTCTACACAAAATTTGGCCAATTCTTTTGAGTTTAATATCTTTCTCCAAGAATAAATCAAGTATTAATGACAAGGCATTTCTAGGAGCGATAGATCTAGATGGCAAGGGCAGTCTGACATTAATTAATCCATAATGAAAAGTGAAAGCACAAAGAAAAACAGACAATTTCTTATTCATTATCAATTTAATCAATCAAATAGACAGTAGTGGGACATGAATGCTGAAACAGAAGCAAGTTATCAGTTTGTCCAAGTCATAGAGAAGATAGGGTTAGATACACTGAAAGGCTTCATGATTCTAGAATTCCAAAATATCACAAGGATTATAATAAGATTAAGGATTGAAGAGTACTGAGTCTTCAAAGAGAAAAAGAAGAGTGTAGTAAAAACTCACTGTAAACTATTTTAGTCATGCAGGTTGCCTATGTGAACTCACATTTGGTCATAAACCTGACACATCATGATGGAGTAACTGCTACTAAATCAGTGAATACATGCCCCAGAGTCCCTACCCCACATTTGGGATAACTTTGAGCTGTACTCTATTCTATCTCCCAGGTTTTCCAGTACTGTTAGTTCCAGTTGCCCACAGTGGTCAATATCCTAATAATGCTACACCGTTAAGTGCTTCCTTTTTTTTTTCCCTACCTCAATTCCCCACTTCCTACTGATATGTCAGAGGTCAACTCCCAAATTACTTCTGTAGGACTCCTTGTCTCTGGGTTGGCTTTTAGGGGAATGCAAACACAGGACGGGCTTCCCAGGTAGTGCTGGTGGTAAAGAACCCGCCTGCCAATGCAGGAGACGTGAGATGTGGGTTTGATCCCTGGATTGGGACAATCCCCTGAAGGGGGGCATGGCAACCCACTCCAGTATTCTTAACTGGAGAATCCCCATGGACAGAGGAACCTGGCGGGCTACAGTCCAAAGCATCACAAAGAGTCCAATATGACTGAAGTAACTTAGCATAAACAGCGGACAGACTAATTCTAGAATGAATCAAGGAACTTTATGTGTGAGATGGATTAATGTTGGACCAAAACAAAACACAAACAAAAATACCTTGCTAGTTATTGACTAAAAGGGCATTTTATAAAGAATGAATACAATGTGTGAATGACTGGACACTGCTTGATATCACAGCTGGGTTAAAAAGCTTTGTCACTGTTGACATTTGAGATAGATAACTGTTGTGGAGATTGTCCTGTACACTCTGAGTTGTTTAGCAGGATTCTAGATATCTACCCACTAGATATCTATAGTCCCCTCTTCCTTTCTGACAATCAAAAATCTCTCTAGATATTGACAAATGTCCCAGGGGTGGCAGAATGCAAAAAGGCCAAATCATCTCCTATTAACCCCCTTTAAGAGCCACTGGATTATGAAGTGACTTCATTTAATATAACCAATTAAATTCACTCATCCACCTATCACATACAGAGTGAACCCTGCATACTAGACATTGTGTTAATAGATGGCAAAAACACATATAGTTCCTGATTTCACAGAGTTTATATCCTAGTCAGAGGAAAATAAGTAAAATAAATGATTACATCACACTGAGAAACTGTCCATAATTCTGAGGCATTTTCTAATGGATACCGTAGGATGAGTCATTTCTTTCCAAAATAAAACACATATTTACATATATATAAAACTATTTCAATGTGAGTGTATGGGCAGTTGCAGCAGATAACTTAATATTAAGAGGTAGGAGACTCTCAAAGTCAAGCTCTGCTAAATTTTTATAACTGATTGTTTGATCCAGATTTTTAAAATCCTTGTTGTGTATGATTTATACAGTGCTATTTTGCTGTTTTAAAATCTAGGTAAATGCAGTGGTGGGTATAATAAATTCTGTATGTTTTAATATGATTTAATAGTAAATACTCTATAATATTAACTCTGATGATGCTGAAGACTTGTCAATTTTTATAGTGCAAATTCTGCCTGGTGGAGAGAAGGATGAAATACTTGCCCTTGATTCTTGCTTCATGCCTTTTGTGCTAAAAATACTGTGGGACACTGAGCACGTTTTGCTTTCCTTCAATACTGCAATTTTATTCATTTTCTTTCCTCATCACATGTACTTTGCCTGTATTTTCTACCCACCTTCTCTGTATTAGTTTTATTAAAGAGCAGACATGCTTCTGTTGACAAAAATGTAAATGCTTATCCTAAAGCAAAACTGTAAGAAGCATTGGAAAATGATTTCTAAAATTATTTTTCAGTCTTGTTTTCTTAGACTTTCTAGGCAATTTCCCCTCCTCACCTCATAATTTTCTTTTTATGAACCATACAAAAAATCGGTCTCCCCTGATATCTTTCTGTGCTCATCAGTCCTGCGGGCGTGGAAGGCCTTATGCTATGATCACCTGACCCTCTCTAAGGGCTTCTTTTTGTCTTGTTGGGTTCTGCATGGGACAAACAAGAAGTGCAAAGTGCAGCAGCATTAATGACTCCACAGCAGCCCTCAGCCAATGATAGATTAGAGCTGGAGAGTAACTGCCCCACCTTCTGGGTTGTTTCCCACACTTTTCCAGAGTTTTCCAGAGGAATTACATCACCAGTCCTACTTATTGGCTTCCTTGCCTTCCTTGTCTCACTTCCTCCTGCCCCTGTGATGCTGTTTGGGTCACTTTACCCGTAAAGCATTCCAAAGCATCCTGCATTTGAATAATGGGCCAAAAGAAAGATCACCACTTTTTGGAGTTTACAATCTAGGGTGAATTAAGGAAATTGTTATTAATGTACAAAATGTTACAATTCTCTTAGACACTAATAACCTCTGGAGTTGAACTGAGAAACCTTCAACAGATGTATAATATATCTATGTTTTCTCCATACTGATTTTTTTCATTTTTTTCTTCTTTTTTTTTTTTTTTTTTTGGTTGGTGTAGGGAACAATACTGTTACAATAGTATTTATTAAGTTTCTTTGTTATTTTAACCTATCTTTTAATAACTTGGATATTTTTTAATGCCATAATTATCTCTTGAAAGTTAGAATTCCGATAATCACTGCTCAGGGAGGCATATAAGAAAAAGCATCATTTGTTTAGCAGGAACATAACCCTTCATATTCACACTCTGATCTGACAAAAGCTACATTAGTACAGAATATCATTACATTGAGAGTTTAAAATACAGAGAGAAGCATCTGGTGTATCTGGAGTGGCTGCCTTTTTCTTCAGAAACTCAGAGCTGACATTAAGATTAAAATCCTACATACCTGGTTCTCCAACATGTAGAATACATAAATTGGGCAGTTGCAGCAGATAACACCTTAATAATAAGAGACTCTCAAAGTCTAGATTTGCTATTTAAAATTTTACAATTGAATGTTTTATCCAAATTTTCAAAACCCCTGTTGTGTATGATTTATACTGTGCTATTTTGCTATTTTCAAGTCTATGTAAATCCAGTAGTGAGTATAATCAAATCTTAATACATAATTTTAAACCATTTTTTGCTGCACTTAGCAAAGTGTGATAAAAGATACAATGTGTATATAATTGTGTTTGTAAGAACTATGCTTTTAAGAAAAGAAACACTAACTAAAGGAATAATTTTTCAATTGGAATATAAATATTTCCAATGTATTTTGTTGCACTTAAAATAAAACATTATATGTCAACGTAGACGTGACATGTTTATTATTTTGAACTAATAAGTACTTTCTCTAGATTAAAGTACATTGTCTCAGGGCAGTAGATTTTGTCTTATTTCTTGTTTCCTTTTTCTCATACCACGATTCCTCTCAGAATAAATTTGCTAAGCACATGAACTAAAACATATAGAAATAAAAAGGGAAATGCATTATTCTGAAGTGCAGTTATCAAAATATTAATAGCATATATTTGTAGTATAGAAATATGTGCACTTATTTAATAACATATCAAATAAGACAATCTAGCAGTGAGTTTAACAACCAACATCATTCCAAACTAAAGAGCACTATTTCAAGATGTCAGAAATATGTGTCATGTGATACAAAATTATCTGTAATTTTTATTAGGTACAACAAACATTAGTGTGGTTTGTTACTTACAATCATAATTAATAGATGCTGAAAATAAAGAAGTAATATTTTATATTTCTCCACTGAAATTTGCAAGGGACTTCCCAGGTGGCACTAGTGGTAAAAAAACCTGCGTGCCAATGCAGGAGACATAAGAAACACAGGTTTGATCCCTGGGTCAGGAAAGATACCCTGGAGGAGAGCATGGCAACCCATTCCTGTATTCTTGCCTGGAGAATCCCATGGATGGAGGAGCCTGGTGGGCTACAGATCATAGGGTCCCAAACAGTTAGACATGTCTGAAGTGACTTAGCACACACACACTGAAATTCACAAACCTCTTGAGTTCTATCAAGGACCGCTGGATAAGAATTCTGATTTTGGAGTAACAATATAACATTGATAGATGTTGTTGGAATAATATTGAGGATATTCCAACCCGAAGTGGTTTTAAGAAAGAAATGACTAGGTTTTAATGTTTTCACAAAATAAAATTTCATTTTTGAACTCTTAAGAGCTGCAGTAGCAACTCAAGTATTTACAGGAAATATAAATTAATAAAATGGGCAAATAAGAACGTAGGAGTTGTGAAGAAGACACAAGGTCTTTCTGAAAGAAATTGTGTATATATGCCACATAAAATGCCTTAGGACCCAACTAGTCCAGGGCTAAAAATCTGTAATCTCTGATAAAAATGTGCAAAACCAAAGATAGTTTTTATTTTTTATTTTGGAAAGCTCTTTGTAAATAGTGTCTCCTATCTTTACCACCTACCTATATTTCTACAGGTAAATAGTACTGTCTCTGCTTCACAACCTGAAAACAAATGAGTGATCTAGGTCACATAGATAATTAGAAAATCTAAGCATAATAGCCAGGGTTCCACTTTGTTTCCTCTAAAAGAATAAGTCATTGCTGAAATCTTGTGTTGATAAGACATATTTAGGGGGGAAAAGTCAAATTTAACTTATGGTATGAGAAAACTTAACTTGCAAACAAATGCATAATAAGTCCCAGTGTGCTGAGCTGTCTAATATATGCATTGTGTTGAATTCTTGACAGGTATGTATTCTGCAAGGGAGGTTTTGGCATCAATATTAGATACTCGAACTAGTTTAGATAAAAAGGGAGTTAGTTGGGGAAACCTCAAAACTGTCCAATAGTCAAAACCTCTTCATAATTGTAGTCTAACATTTCCACTTCCACATGGGTGTAAATTGAATCTTCCAAAACCAATGCCAACATGGAAATAATTTTTTGATCAGAATGTTACTACATCAGCTTTGTTGATTCAATGGTACAGAGAATTTTTATCCTGTGTATATCTGTTGATTTTAAGGATGTCATCTAGTGTGGATCAGTTGTAATTTATAAATCTTTTTAATTGAAATTGTGAGATCAATCCTTTATGGAAGAGTGAAGAAACTTATGACAAAATTCAATTTTGGTAAACAGATTTTATTGTTTTTTCAGTCAACTAAAACTAAAATTGAAGTAGATATATCTGTATCAGTATCATTGAAATAGCTATTAAGATCTCTAATTCTCTTAATTACTACTGGAAAATTTGATGCTATTTTTATATAAACAAATTTATTTTAATGATACCATTATATTGTCATTTCAAATTCTCTCATCATAGCTTTCCAAAATTTTCCAGCTCTTAATAATTTAAATTAATGGCATATTTTATTCTTATTTAAAATCAAATTTTAATAATGTATGTTTTATTGGTGTTATAACTTCAGAAATGAAAGCAAAAAATAAAATAAGTTAATATTTATAAAGAAACCCCTGGAAAGTGTTAAATTTAAATATTAAGCATATTTATATTATTGCATGATAAAGTTTTTTCTTTTATCGTACAGCTTCTAATTTTTCACTAAAACATATCACTGTCATAGAAAAAAAATTAAATTATATTTAAAATTGGTTTCAAAAAAAAAAACATGATTTTTATTTCTTAAATGAAGAAAATTAAAGCAGGACAGTGGACCAGGGAAAGAGTAACTGAGATTTTATATAACATGGTAAAGGCCTCCTTGACATGATGACATTTGAGCAGAGACTGAATGAAACGGTAGAGCTATACAGGAAGAAGAGTGTTGGAAGAGGCATCCAGGAGAGGGCAGACAGAAGGTGCCAGAGAGGCAGCGTGCTTTCAAATAATATTTATCAGAACCTACTATGTATACATATATGTTTTTTCTATGCTATGACAACACCAAACAGCTAAAACTCATGTTTTATACCCTCAAGGAATTTTAACTTGAGCCAGGGGAGAACTCTGAGAAATAGAAAATAATTAAAAAACAATTCAAAACAATTTTTGTTACAGAAAAGAATCTATACATATTTTTTAAATCATCTTTCCCACTTAATCTAGGATATTAAAGACAGATTTTAAATTATTAGGTGATACTAAACTTGAGATATTTATTCTACTATAATTAGCATCCATTTGTTGTTTGCATTTACATCTTCAATAATGAGTCAAGATTAAAAGTCTATGCTTTGTCTATAATTTTACTTTTAAAATCTGAATTATATGTCCTCTTACAGAAACATAAAAGCAGATCCTAAAATTGTAAATTAATTCTGACAAATCTGTCAGTAGACTCTAAAATATCAAAACAATGAAGTTTCAGACTGCTCTTTAGACCTCTTTCACTTCAGTTCAGTTCAGTCGCTCAGTCGTGTCTGACTCTTTGCAACCCCGTGAATTGCAGCACGCCAGGCCTCCCTGTCCATCACCACCTCCCGGAGTTCACTCAAACTCACGTCCATCGAGTCAGTGATGCCATCCAGCCATCATATCCTCTGTCGTTCCCTTCTCCTCCTGCCCCCAATCCCTCCCAGCATCAAAATCTTTTCCAATGAGTCAGCTCTTCACATGAGGTGGCCAAAGTGCTGGAATTTCAGCTTTAGTATCTGTCCTTCCAAAGAACACCCAGGACTGATCTCCTTTAAAATGGACTGGTTGGATGTCCTTGCAGTCCATGGGACTTTCAAGAGTCTCCAACACCACAGTTGAAAAGCATCAATGCTTCGGTGCTCAGCTTTCTTCATAGTCCAACTCTCACATCCATACATGACTACTGGAAAAACCATAGCCTTGACTAGACGGACCTTTGTTGGCAAAGTAATGTCTCTGCTTTTCAATATGCTATCTAGGTTGGCCATAGCTTTCCTTCCAAGGAGTAAGTGTCTTTTAATTTCATGGCTGCAATCACCATCTGCAGTGATTTTGGAGCCCCCCCAAAATAAAGTCTGACACTGTTTCCACTGTTTCCCCATCTCTTTCCCATAAAGTGATGGGACCAGATGCCATGATCTTAATTTTCTGAATTGCTATATATATATAAAAAAATTTAATGTATTTTTCAATAAATACTGTGCTGTTTTGCTGTGCTATGACACAGCAGTTAACTTGACACTACTTCATTTGTATGCCAGCATTTTTTATTATGTGCCAAATTTATTTCTGCTACAATTGAAGAGCTTCCTTCTTATCAATACATGTGCTAGACAGAATGTTTGGTTTATCAAAATACAGGAAACCATGGAGAGTGGAATATTATAGTATTAAGCGAGCATTATATAAAACCCTTCCTGAAAAAAAGATCACACAATTATTAGATCAGAAAGAACTCTGATTTGGGATAAAGATGATAATTGTTGGCTTAATAACTAACTGGAAACAGAGAAATCAGAAGTAAAAAACTGAGTCCAATTCAGTCTCCCTTCAAGTGTATAACTGATATTCTCAGGCTTGCCTCTAACATAAGTAACAGAGAACCAATGGACAACCATATGTTAAATTCTCTCAGTAAAAAGTGTACAGTTAAATTCTATAAAGCTTCACTACTCATCCAACAAATATTTAATGTACAAGCCTAGGAAAAACAATTATAAATAAGTCAGATATCATCTCTGCCTCAACAAGGCCTCTAATTGAGTAAAGATAAAAGCAAATAAGTGGAGAAGGCAATGGCAAGCCACTCCACTACTCTTGCCTAGAAAATCCCATGGATGGAGGAGCCTGGTGGGCTGCATTCCATGGGGTCCTTACCAGTCAGTCGCGACTGAGCGATTTCACTTTCACTTTTCACTTTCACACAATGGAGAAGGAAATGGCAACCCACTCCAGTGTTCTTGTCTGGAGAATCCCAGGGATGGGGAAGCCTGGTGGGCTGCCATCTATGGGGTCGCACAGAGTCAGACACGACTGAAGCGACATAGCAGCAGCAGTAGCAAAAGCAAATAAGAGCATTATTGTAGGAATGCTCACTGGCGGCTATGCTGAAACTGGAATGATACAGAGATGAGCAAAATCCCTGAGCAGAAATGACATGTAAATTCATGAAGTGTCCTATATTTTTAAAAACACAGCTCTCAAAAATTATAGAAGTTAATATTAAAAGTGTGTGCATGTTTGCTCCAGCTTTAGGTAACCCCATGGATTATATCCCACCAGGCTTCTCTGTCCATGGAATTCTCCAGGGGTTTTTCCCAACCCAGGGATTGAATCTGGGTCTCCCACATTGTAGGCAGATTCTTTACCATCTGAGCCATCAGGGAAGCCCCCAAATATACTTAGGTCAGGTGTTTTATATATTATGAGACTTTTAATTTTTGTGTTTAGGACATATACAGATTATGTAATTATTGATATATTTGGATCTATCCACTCCAGTACTCTTGCCTGGAAAATCCCATGGACAGAGGAGCCTGGTAGCCTGCAGTCCACTAGGTCACTAGGAGTCGGTCAGTACTGAGCAACTTCACTTTCAGTTTTCACTTTCCACTTTCATGCACTGGAGAAGGAAATGGCAACCCACTCCAGTGTTCTTGCCTGGAGAGTCCCAGGGACAGGGGAGCCTGGTGGGCTGGTGTCAATGGGGTGGCACAGAGTCGGACACGACTGTAGCGACTTAGCAGCAGCAACAGCTACCAGTATTTGTTTTTGATGTCTCTGTTTCTGTCTCCCTATTTTTCCCTTTTCTGTATCTTTAGTTTTTTAAAATATATTTTGGTATCTGGTATTAAGCTGTATATTGTCACCCTGTTTATTTAACTTATATGCAGAGTACATAATGAGAAACGCTGGACTGGAAGAAACACAAGTTGGAATCAAGATTGCCGGGAGAAGTATCAATAACCTCAGATATGCAGATGACACCACCCTCATGGCAGAAAGTGAAGAGGAACTAAAAAGCCTCTTGATGAAAGTGAAAGTGGAGAGTGAAAAGGTTGGCTTAAAGCTCAATGTTCAGAAAATGAAGAACATGGCATATGGTCCCATCACTACATGGGAAATAGATGGGGAAACAGTGGAAACAGTGTCAGACTTTATTTTTCTGGGCTCCAAAATCACTGCAGATGGTGACTGCAGCCATGAAATTAAAAGACGCTTGCTCCTTGGAAGGAAAGTTATGACCAACCTAGATAGCATATTCAAAAGCAAAGACATTACTTTGCCAAGAAAGGTTCACCTAGTCAAGGCTATGGTCTTTCCTGTGGTCATGTATGGATGTGAGAGCTGGACTGTGAAGAAGGCTGAACACTGAAGAATTGATGCTTTTGAAGTGTGGTGTTGGAGAAGACTCTTGAGAGTCCCTTGGACTGCAAGGAGATCCAACCAGTCCATTCTGAAGGAGATCAGCCCTGGGATTTCTTTAGAAGGAATGATGCTAAAGCTGAAACTTCAATATTTTGGCCACCTCATGCGAAGAGTTGACTCATTGGAGAAGACTCGGATGCTGGGAGGGATTCGGGGCAGGAGGAGAAGGGGACGACAGAGGATGAGATGGCTGGATGGCATCACGGACTCGATGGATGTGAGTCTGAGTGACCTCCGGGAGTTGGTGATGGACAGGGAGGCCTGGCGTGCTGCAGTTCATGGGGTCGCAAAGAGTCGGACACGACTGAGCAACTGATCTGATCTGATCTGATTAATGTATCTTTTCTCTGTATGTGCACGTTTCTAGAATTTCTTTCTATTCTTAGAAGGACACTAGTCCTTCTGAAAGGGTTCCACTCTTATGACCTTCAGTTCAGTTCTGTCGCTCAGTCGTGTTTAATTCTTTGTGACCCCATGAATTGCAGCACGCCAGGCCTCCCTGTCCATCACCAACTCCCAGAGTTCACTCAAACTCAAGTGCATCGAGTCAGTGATGCCATCCAGCCATCTCATCCTCTGTTGTCCCCTTCTCCTCCTGCGCCCAATCCCTCCCAGCATCAGAGTCTTCTCCAATGAGTCAACTCTTCACATGAGGTGGCCAAGGTACTGGAGTTTCAGCTTTAGCATCAGTCCTTCCAATGAACACCCTGGACTGATCTCCTTTAGGATGGACTGGTTGCATCTCCTTGCAGTCCAAGGGACTCTCAAGAGTCTTCTCCAACACCACAGTTCAAAAGCATCAATTCTTCGGTGCTCAGCCTTCTTCACAGTCCAACTCTCCCATCGATATATGACCACTGGAAAAACCATAGCCTTGACTAGACAGGCCTTTGTTGGCACAGTAATGTCTCTGCATTTGAATATGCTATGTAGGTTGGTCATAACTTTCCTTCCAAGGAGTAAGTGTCTTTTTTTTTTTTTTTTCCCATTTTATTTATTTATTTATTTTAATTAAATTTTATTTTGCTTAACTTTACAATATTGTATTGTTTTTGCCATACATCAAGATGGATCCGCCACAAGTATACATGTGTTCCCCATCCTGAACCCTCCTCCCTCCTCCCTCCCCATACCATCCCTCTCCGTCGTCCCAGTGCACCAGCCCCAGGCATCCGTTATCAGGCCTTGTACCTGGACTGGTGACTCGTTTCAGATATGATATTATACATATTTCAATGCTATTCTCCCAAATCATCCCACCCTCTCCCGTTCCCAGAGTCCAAAAGTCTGTTCTATACATCAGTGTCTCTTTTGCTGTCTCGTAAATAGGGTTATTTTTACCATCTTTCTAAATTCCATATATGTGCGTTAGTATACTGTATTTGTGTTTTTCTTTCTGGCTTACTTCACTCTGTATAATTGGCTCCAGTTCCATCCACCTCATTAGAACTGATTCAAATGTATTCTTTTTAATGTCTTTTAATTTCATGGCTACAATCCCCATCTGCAGTGACTGGAGCACAAAAAATGAAGTCTGACACTGTTTCCACTGTTTCCCCATCTACTTCCCATGTAGTGATGGGACCAGATGCCATGATCTTCGTTTTCTGAATGTTGAGCTTTAAGCCAACCTTTTCACTCTCCACTTTCACTTTCATCAAGAGGCTTTTCAGTTCCTCTTCACTTTCTGCCATAAGGGTGGTGTCATCTGCATATCTGAGGTGATTGATATTTCTCCTGGCAATCTTGATTCCAGCTTGTGCTTCTTCCAGCCCAGTGTTTGTCATGATGTATTCTGCATAGAAGTTAAATAAGCAGGGTGACAATATACAGCCTTGATCTACTCCTTTTCCTATTTGGAACCAGTTTGTTGTTCCATATCCAGTTCTAACTGTTGCTTCCTGACCTACATACATATTTATCAAGAGGCAGGTCAGGTGGTCTGGTATTCCCATCTTTTTCAGCATTTTCCACACTTTGTTGTGATCCACACAGTCAAAGGCTTTGGCATGGTCAATAAAGCAGAAATAGATGTTTTTCTGAAACTCTCTTGCTTTTTCCATGATCCAGCAGATGTTGGCAATTTGATCTCTGGTTCCTCTGCCTTTTCTAAAACCAGCTTGAACATCTGGAAGTTCACAGTTCACGTATTGCTGAAGCCTGGCTTGGAGAATTTTGAGCATTACTTTAGTAGCGTGTGAGATGAGTGCAATTGTGCAGTAGTTTGAGCAATCTTTGGCATTGCCTTTCTTTGGGATTGGGATGAAAACTGATCTTTTCCAATCCTGTGGCCACTGCTGAGTTTTCCAAATTTGCTGGCATATTGACTTTATTAAACCTCAAATACATTTTATAAAGACTCTATCACCAAATACAGTCATATTTTAAGGTATAAATACCTTTACTTAAGGTGTAAACATGTGATTATAACTTCAACATGTGAATGTGGTCAGGAGACACAATTCAATCTATAATGTCATCATGCTGCTGCTACTGCTGCTGAGTCGCTTCAGTCGTGTCCGACTCTGTGCGACCCCAGAGACGGCAGCCCACCAGGCTCCCCTGTCCCTGGGATTCTCCAGGCAAGAACACTGGAGTGGGTTGCCATTTCCTTCTCCAGTGCATGAAAGTGAGAAGTAAAAGTGAAGTTGCTCAGTCGTGTCCGACCTGTAGTGACCCCATGGACTGCAGCGCACTAGGCTCCTCTGTCCATGGGATTTTCCAGGCAAGAGTACTGGAATGGGGTGCCATTGCCTTCTCTGATTTAAGGTATAAACATGTGATTATAACTTTAATCTGTGAATGTGGTCAGGAGACACAATTCAGTCTAACCAGACAGTACCTTGGGCTCAGCTGGTAAAGAACCCGCCTGCAATGCAGGAGACCTGGGTTCAATCCCTGGGTTGGGAAGATCCCCTGGAAAAGTGAAAGGCTACCCACTCCAGTATTCTGGCCTGGAGAATTCCATGGACTGTATAGTCTAAGGGGTCACAAAGAGTCGGACACGACTGGGCGAATTTCACTTTCACCATAGTATTAAGTGCATTTGAGTTGTTGTCAAATCATAGAAATCATCCACCTCTAGAACACTTTTCACCTTGCAAAACTGAAATTCTGTACCCATTTAAGAATAATTCCCCATTCTCCCCTACAGTACAGTATTAGCAATTGATATTTTAATGTGACAGTTTATGGCTTCTTTTTTTCTTTATAATTAGGTGAAAAGTGGGACAGCAAGCAACGTATGAATAAATAACAACTCAGTATGCAAAAACATAATGTTTCCACCCCCTCTACTTATTGCCTCCCATTATCCTCAAATAACATGTATTAACTGTCTATTTTATTTGAGATAATTATATATGATCATAAAAAATCGTTATGAAAAGTATATTTCTATCAAGAGAATCCCTTAACTCCCATCACCATGCTGAGGGCACTCAAAGCAACTGTAGATTTTCCTTAGGCCTTATTTAAATTTTCACAAAATAAACTCATGGCATAAATTTTCCACAGATGTTCCCTGATGATTATGAATTGGAGATTACACTCTTAGGACTGAAGAAATGATGGAGCATCTTAGTAAATGCATTCAAGTTAGTAGTGAGCAAATAGTCAATTCAATTGTAGTTCAGTTGCTAAGTCGTGGCTGACTCTTCCTGACCACATGAACTGAAGGACACCAGGCTTACTTGTCCTTCACCATCTCCTGGAGTTTTCTCAAACTTATGTCCATTGAGTCCATGATACCATCCAACCATCTCTTCCTCTATCACCCCTTTCTCTTTCTGTCCTCAATCTTTCCCAGCATCAGAGTCTTTTCCATTCAGTTGGTTCTTTGCATCAGGTGGCCAAAATATCAGAGCTTCAGCTTCAGCATCAATCTTTCCAATGAATATTCAGGGTTGATTTCCTTTAGGACTGACTGGTTTGATCTCAATCCAATTACCTAAGTCATAAGAAGTTTAAATTAAGCCTCTCCAAATGTGGGGAGGGTTTTAATTGCTAATAAGATAATTGTACCTGGTTTCAAAGTAGAGGCTATAGTTTTCTTTTTTTAAAAAACTCATTTTTGGGAAATAGAGCAATTCCCTGAGAGGAAGGATGATAAAAAAAACAATAACTGAGTTTCCCTTATGGATGGATTTACTGCTGTATTTCTAACTGACATAATAATAAGCAGATGTGTCCTTTTTCTTTTTTTACTTTCATGTGTTCCCATATTGTCTTAACAAATTATTATTGTATTTGAAATTAGTAAATGAGGAATTAGCACTGCATCTACTTATTACCATCAACCTGTTAATTTACACTGGAAATTCCATCTACACTTTGACATTCTGTGCTATTCTGTGTTCAGCCATCTGAAGTTTCAAAGAGAGCTCTTATTACCAAATTAATTCTGAAAGAAGTAAGCTTTTGCCCTTCCTGCTTTTTTCAGGAGAGGCTTACTAACAGATGTTCTTTCATGTTATACACATATCTCTGTTACCTGCTTTGGGGAGAGAGTACACGATTTTTCTTTGTATGATGCAAATGAAGTGAGAATTTGAAAAACTGGTGTCATAGGCTTCTTCATATTTACTTTCTTAACCTTTCAAATTTTAATGGAAAGTAACCTTTTCCTTATTTTATGTTTAATTAAATCTCCCCCATTTTTCAAAGAAAACCATTTTTTCTCTCCATAAAGTAAACTGGAGATTGTTATTGAACCTTTCTTCTCAGTCAATAGCTCTTTTATATTCTTTTATCAATCAGCAAATATAGTGCCTGATAAAGGTGGATTTCGGGGAAGGCAATGGCACCCCACCCCAGTACTCTTGCCTGGAGAATCCCGTGGACGGAGAACCCTGGTGGGCCGCAGTCCGTGGGTGCGCTAAGAGTCGGACACAACTGAGCGACTTCACTTTCACTTTTCACTTTTATGCATTGGAGAAGGAAATGGCAACCCACTCCAGTGTTCTTGCCTGAAGAATCCCAGGGACGGCGGAGCCTGGGGCGCTGCCGTCTTTCGGGTCGCACAGAGTCAGACACGACTGAAGCGACTTAGCAGCAGCAGCAGCAAAGGTGGATTTATCGCATGAATGCTTATTGTGTATTTACAGTGAAAATGCTTGTGTTTCAAAAGACATTACTCTAAAAACTTTGTTTATCCTCAAATCAAAAGTTGATATTATTTAGATTTTATTTGAATATAAAATAGAGTACAAATTAAAAGAGACAAAAATAGTTTCATAGCTGTAAGTTAAAAACATTTTTAATTCATTTTTTAATAGTGCTTGTAATTTGGACAAAACTCTCCAATAAGTGGAAAAAAGTTATTTTCTACTCTGGTTGAAAGAATCCCATAATTCTCTAAGGAAGCGAATCTGCCATTTATTTCAGATATGTATCATTATAAAACTTACAACATTTCTGCTTCTGCTCAGAAAATGTTTTGAGATGTACAGTTTTACTGATTCTGTTAAAATGTTAGAATATTTTATTACAAAAAATTCATTTCTCTAATAGTATTCTTCCTAAAGAATAAAGCGAGTGCTTTGAATTTTTTTTTTATTTGAGGCTAATGACAGAAACTGAACTATCACATTTATGGTAACTAACCTGTTCAGTTCAATCGCTCAGTGGTGTCCTACTCTTTGAGACCCCATGGACTGCAGCATGCAGGCTTCCCTGTCCACCACCAACTCCAGGAGCTTACTCTAACTCACGTCCATCGAGTTGGTGATGACATCCAACCATTTCATCCTCTGTCATCCCCTCCTGCTCCTGCATTCAATCTTTCCCAGCATCAGGGTCTTTTCCAGTGAGTCTGTTCTTTACATCAGGTGGCCAAAGTACAGGAGCTTCAGCTTCAGCCTCAGTTCTTCCAGTGAATATTCAGGACTGATTTCCTTTAGGATGGACTGGTTGGATCTCCTTGCAGTCCAAGGGACTCTCAAGAGTCTTCTCCAACACCACAGTTCAAAAGCATCAATTTGGTTCTCAGCTTTCTTTATAGATCAACTCTCACATCCATACATGACTACTGGAATTAACCTGTAGTTTTTGGTAAATATTTTATTCTCTTTGCTCGAATATATGGTTTATACCAGAAATTTTAAGAATAATTAAGAATATTTTTGGTATTTTTTATGAAATTGCTTTGCAATGGAGATAAATCTAACAGATCAAACAGGTCATGTAATTTATTCATTCAGCAAATATTTATTTAGCTTCTACTGTAACTCAGCACTGTTCTGGATCATTAAAACGTATCTGTGAGTCACTCAGACAAATATTCCTATTCGTATAGAGGTTATGCTATAGGATGAGAGTTAAAGGAATATATGAGAAATAAAAGAAGTAAGTTATCTAGGGTATAGGATGATGAATACCATAGATAAAAGGAAAAGTCAACTAGAGTAAGTAGGAGACAACCAAAAGTTGGGGTGAGAGCATAATTTTAAGATTCAATAAATGCTCAAGGTAAGTTTTTGAAGACAAGCTGAAGGTAGGGACGAGTTATCCATGTTAATTCTGAGTAAGACCACTGCAGGCAGGAGATAATTGAGGAAGATCCTAAGGAATGGTTTAGGAAGGAAAAATAAGTCATTTGATTTAAAGGAAAAAAAAACTGGAGGGGGAAACAGCAGGTCCTCCAGGAGGTTAAAGCACTGAGAAAGTGGCTTGATTGCAGTGCATAAACAGCAGACTCCCCTCATTTCATGAGGGTTTGGTTTTCATGATTTTAAAAACCTCAGTTAAAAAAAAAAAAAAAAAAACTTTTTTCCACA
Organism: Tragelaphus eurycerus; assembly: GCA_935064755.1. Lineage (NCBI taxonomy): Eukaryota > Metazoa > Chordata > Mammalia > Artiodactyla > Bovidae > Tragelaphus > Tragelaphus eurycerus. The sequence continues at coordinate 43,194,559 of CAKXYN010000001.1, forward strand.
AATCTTTTGTAAATAAAAGTTAGAACTGAATATTTAGATTACCCTGAATTATTCTTGATTCATCTAACAAAATAAAACTGGGTAAGATTGCATCATTATAAAGTAATGAATCAGAAATGTTCTGTTCCAATTTGAGGAAAAAAAGACATCTGCAACAGTCGCCATATTTTGATGCCAAAATCTTCTTGTGATAGGTCGCAGTCTTGGTAAAGAAGACTCTGAAACTAAATGTCTTAAGAGTTTTGTAATTGAGACAGTGTTACCAAAGTTGAATCCCAAAACTAAGCTCAAGTCCTTATATACAAATAATCATAGAAACAGAGAATTCTATTAAAAGGAAAAGAAAGAAATTATTAAAGAGGGACCAGGAAGGAAAGAGGCATGGTGAAAAATGTGTACAATGGTTGAAAAGCCAGATGCAAAGGAAAATATGGTCTAAAACTTTGACAAGTCATGTTCACCGTTTCAATATGCAAATTAGGTCTATTGGGGAAAATAACATGAAATAAACTAGAAAAACACATTTGTTTCTCCCATACTTTGACTAAATGGTCACAGCATACCAGAAACTATATGAGCATTAAGATAAAATGCCCCTGGCAGTTTTCACACAATAGAAGGTATTTTAGCTGATATTTAAAAATTACAAGATTGAACCTAGATGATTCAAACTAAAAGCTTTTATTTTCCAAAGCACAAATAACCCAGTCAGCTGTATCCACAACATCAATATACTTTATAAAGAGCTCCACTTAGTTAGTTTACTAACACTGGGCTTTGAATAACTGTTACTGCTCTTTCTTCATGCCTAAAACAAGTTTACTCATTTGATATTAATTTTTTAACCCTCCAGATTTTCACTGAAGGTTATATTATTTGAAAAGCTTCAACAGATTTAAATATAATTGAAACTGAATAATCTGAAGTCAAATAAGTGAAACCTTTATCCTAATTAAATTTTTTCCTAACTGATTTAGAAATGTGCATCAAACCAAATTAATTATTATAAACTAAAAAATGTCACTCACCATTTGGTGCTACTAACAACTGCAGTTATTAATCTGCAGTACACCCTGAGAGGAATTTCAAGGGTGAAAATCAGTAATGAGACATTCTGTGCTTGAGGAAATTAAGCAGAAAAGACTCTCAGATATATTCTTGCATCTTCTCATATTTAAGAAAGCAGTAAAATATGACCTGAGATATTTGTTCCTCAGGACTAGATAAAATCTTCCATCAAAATGTGTGGATGATTGTTTAAACCCTTTTGACAAAATCACATATATTCTGCTCACGCCCCCCTACCACTTTTTTTGAACAGTTACTCAGAGCTATCTGAGTCTGTCTCCCAAGCTATAGTCCTTAGTAAGATACAGAATAAATTCAAATTACTGCTTTTACACTGTGTGTTTTTCCCAGTAGACTCCATTTTTGTTAAGTTTAATAAAACCACATAACAGATTATCCATTATAATTCACAACAGATTATCCTTGATAACTTTGATTATCTTTTATATAAACAGGCATTTTTATTATATCAACATAATCAGCTTACTTAGGTTTAAGCCTGTCAAAGGGAAAAATCTTTAGATGTTAACTAAGCTTAAACTTTGCTTTGGCCTCCTACATAAAGATTAATTCTCCTTCAGATAACCCCAAAACACAAGTTCAAAAAAGTTTTAACTCTGAGCACTTATTCTTACAATTTAAAAAAAAAAATTACAATAAATACTATCCTTCAAGGACAATGATAATTATGAGGATGAACAGGCTCATTGCTAAGATGATTCTCCCCTGTAATTATAGCAATGCAATGTGTGTATAAATTAATACAGTTGTTTTACAGACTGCCCTCTGTTCAACAACTGGGATAATTCTTTTTCTTTTAGCTTTTGTAGTAAAGCAGTGAACTTCTTTTACAGTAAACTGTATGGCCTATAAAATCTCATCATTAGGAAAAGATGATTTCAAGTCCAGAATACACACAATCAATAGTGTTAGCATACCAGACTTGACGATTGTCCACAGTTAGCACTTCTGTAATTTCCCCACACTCTTTGTCTCAACCAAGTGAAATATGCATTTTTCCTCTTCTGAAACTCAATATAAATTGTAGACAGAACTCACTAACATGAAAACATATTCCAAGCAACTGACAATTATTATCACTCCAGAATTAGAAAGGAAGAAATTATTGCCAAAATAGCAAATATGACTTACCTCGTTTATCACAGGTCTATGGCATTTACAGTATACTCCATTCAGTCATTCCAGTTTACTTTTGCAAATTTCACTATAAATCACAGGCATTTAATGGGAACAATGAAAAAATACAAAAGAGATTTGTAGGTCTGAAAATCTGCAGGTAAATATATCTAGTGACATTCAGCACAGAGGCTGATACTTTCTCTTATCAACATCTTTTCGGCATAGATGTTTGTATACAGAAAAAAATTTCATACACATAGATATGAGTGACAAAATAAATATGTTTTATGAAGCTTACAATGTAAGGGAATTCAAGAAAATGAAAAGATAATCCAATGGTAAGAAAAGGAAGTGTCATGAAGGCAGATATTAAATATGGGGTATGCTGCTGCTGCTGCTAAGCCGTTTCAGTCGTATCCGACTCTGTGAGACCCCATAGACCGCAGGCAGCCCACCTGGCTCCTCTGTCCCTGGGATTCTCCAGGCAAGAATACTGGAGTGGGTTGCCATTTCCTTCTCCAATGCATGCTAAGTCGCCTCAGTCGTGTCCAACTCTGCAACCCTATGGACAGCAGCCCACCAGGCTTCTCCATCCACAGGATTCTCTAGGCAAGAATACTGGAGTGGGCTGCCATTTATACTAAAGAATAAAATACAGAAGACTCACCATTTAGAAATAAACAGTGTCTTATGGAACATCAAGAAACCTAACAATAAATGACTGTCCTAATGACTGTAGTACAATTGCCCACTCCACTCTCTTCTCTGGAGACATATTCTGTTCCTGACCTATCTACTTTATTTTACCCTGAAATACTCAGCTCTCCCATACTTTATCATTCCTTCCATACATTTTTCATGGGTATCACTTAGGGTGAATGTAGTGGGATATTTTTGGACACTTAACAGAAATGGGTAACTTAATTGTATTTACTTTGCAACTTCCACTTGAAATTCATATTCAAAGCACATTATCACAATATTCTGTCTTATCCATAATCCACAAAGATTGGGGCAGTGAAGCTACAGTAGCAAAGATTCAACGTTTCAGCTATTCCCTGTGATCTATGAAAGAAGCTGTGGGCTACACAATTCTCTTGTGATAGCTACGTCCCTAAATTAACTACACTGGTGTTTTACACCAGAGATTATTAATGAGGGACTAAGTTTATATGCATTTCAAGTAAGATGTATATATAAAGTTCTTGAGGTGTATTTATACACTATTAGTGGTGGTTTGCAGACCTTATAAAGTTTATCACCAAAGCCCCAAGTTATCCATGAACTTGAGGTTAAGAACCCTGACTGCAAGAAATCCTTAAGAGCATTCTCTGCCTACTTCCTCCCCCATCAATCATCACTCAGAGCAGGAGCAGTCAGCTGTGCTGAGAGTTGCTTTCCACCTTGTCTACAAGGAGATGAATTATTGACTCCAGACCCTCCAAGAAACTAGGAGGTGTTTTTGTTCTATGAGGTTTAATTTCAGTAAGTCAGTGAATAATGTTTTCTCAGTAATTTTTCTTTTTTAATGTATGAGAACTTAATGCCTATGTTCAACATTATTGGGAGAAGTCAAGAATAAAAATAGGAATTCTGAGATGTATATTTTCTCAGGGATGGACTCAAAGCATAACTGGTCATCAAAAACCCCTGTATCCTCAAAAAAGTGAATAATGTCTTTATACACCAAAATCTCAGGGCATATTTGCACTTTTATAATTGGATTTTATCACTGAAAACATGCTTTTCCTAAGCAAATATTCAGCACTGCATCAGAAATTTCAAGGATGAACCAAATAGTCATGAAACTCTTTCATTTTGACTGTATTGGCAGAGCATGTTATTTTGCTAAAATGTTTCTGATAGTGAACATTTTTCTTCCTTTGCTACATTTGTTTTGGGGATTTGAATTGTTCTTGCCTCCAAGTGTTATAAAGCACTATTATGCTCACAACAAAGTTGACACTTGTCAACTGACTGAAGAGCTGATGGCAAGAGGCATGCTTTTCATCCCAAGTTAAAAACTGCTTACTGCTGGCCCAAGCAGTCTTAAAAGTCACGACCAGCTGATGTGATGGGAAGGACACTGAATGTGGAGGTCAAGGACAAGGTTCATTTCCTGCCTTTTAGTGACTAGAGTTGTATGACCTTAGATAGTTAACCTATTTGAGGCTATTTCTCATTTTAAGGTTGGCTATAATTATACCTGTCCTATATACAATACAGGGCTATTTTGAAGCTCAAATTAAATGATGAGCTAGATCTCCTGTCCCAGATATGAGGGAAAGAAAGAGAAGAATAAAAAACATAGAAGAGCAGATAAGGTAAGTTAGAAGTCTTTTCCAAATTATTACTTTCATGTTAGCTAGAGATTACCTTTGGAAGAAATGAAGGCCAAGAAATATTAAAAGAGGTCACAAGATAGCATCATTAAAGATTTGTGCTCTCTTTTACAAACTAATTCTCCTTCTTACATCTCCAGTTTCTGATCTGCTTGACTGAGGGGAAAATTTGCTGTCTCTAAAATGCTATCAGTTCAGTTCAATTCAGTCGCTCAGACGTGTCCAGCTCTTTGCAACCCATGAATTGCAGCACACAAGGCCTCCCTGTCCATCACAAACTCCCGGAGTTCACTCAGACTCACGTCCATCGAGTCAGTGATGCCATCTAGTCATCTCATCCTCTGTCGTCTAGCCATCTCATCATCTAGCCATCTCATCCTCCTGCCCGCCATCCCTCCCAGCATCAGAGTCTTTTCCAATGAGTCAGCTCTTCACATGAGGTGGCCAAAGTACTGGAGTTTCAGCTTCAGCATCATTCCTTCCAAAGAAGTCCCAGGACTGATCTCCTTCAGAATGGACTGGTTGGATCTCCTTGCAGTCCAAGGGACTCTCAAGAGTCTTCTCCAACGCCACAGTTCAAAAGCATCAGTTCTTTGGTGCTCAGCCTTCTTCACAGTCCAACTCTCACATCCATACATGACCACAGGAAAAACCATAGCCTTGACTAGGCGAACCTTTGTTGGCAAAGTAATGTCTCTGCTTTTCAATATGCTATCTAACGTGAACGTGAAGTCGCTCAGTCATGTCCAACTCTTTGTGACCCCATGGACTGCTATCTAGGTTGGTCATAATTTTCCTTCCAAGGAGTAAGTGTCTTTTAATTTCATGGCTGCAGTCACCATCTGCAGTGATTTTGGAGCCCAGAAAAATAAAGTCTGACACTGTTTCCACTGTTTCCCCATCTATTTCCCATGAAGTGATGGGACCAGATGCCATGATCTTCATTTTCTGAATGTTGAGCTTTAAGCCAACTTTTTCACTCTCCACTTTCACTTTCATCAAGAGGCTTTTTAGTTCCTCTTCACTTTCTGCCATAAGGGTGGTGTCATCTGCATATCTGAGGTGATTGATATTTCTCCTGGCAATCTTGATTCCAGCTTGTGCTTCTTCCAGTTCAGCGTTTCTCATGATGTACTCTGCATAGACATTAAATAAGCAGGGTGACGATACACAGCCTTGACGTACTCCTTTTCCTATCTGGAACCAGTCTGTTGTTCCATGTCCAGTTCTAACTGTTGCTTCCTGACCTGCATACAGATTTATCAAGAGGCAGGTCAGGTGGTCTGGTATTCCCATCTCTTTCAGAAGACTCTGCCCCATTTATAAAAGTGCAAATAATTTCACTATATGCATGGGAAAGAATTTTAGTAGATTTTAATGCAGTAAGTTCACATTATTATAAATTCCCTTCTAGTAATTTGATAATTTTCAAAACTTACATATGTTTTTGTGTGATGTTTAGTTTTCCAAGTGATAACAGTAAGAGAATTACCATTAATATTGTCTAAATACTATGTGCCAGATACTGAGCCAAGATCGTCATGTATTTTATATTATAGAAAACCAGGAGTACCTATGATCTTGGTGTTTTTATTACTTGAAATATATACATCTATGCACTGCTCTGCTGATCAGGTAGGATCACATAAGTCACTGTGAAACAATACTTCTCCACTTAACCAAAGCTAACAAAAGATTTCAAAGGTCAACCTAGAACAAATCACTTAAGAGGTAAAGAAACTTAAAATCCATTAGCAAAGGCAGTTCAACATCTCAAGAAAACTTTTGCTATGCACAAAACTCTTTTTTGGGGGTCCACTTTCCATACAACCTCCTTATATACATGAAACAATGAAGCTTGTTCTCAAGTATTGGAACCTAGATTGAATTCACATGTGAACCCATATCTTTCTGACCACAAAGCCCATATGTATTTCTAAGCACTGCTGCTGCTGCTGCTAAGTCGCTTCAGTTGTGTCCGACTCTGTGCGACCCCATAGACAGAAGCTCACCAGGCTCCCCCGTCCCTGGGATTCTCCAGGCAAGAACAGTGGAGTGGGTTGCCATTTCCTTCTCCAATGCATGAAAGTGAAAAGTGAAAGTGAAGTTGCTCAGTCGTGTCCGACTCTTACTCATTGTATAAGGGAATAGTCATTAGAAAACAAAGTTAGGCAAGATAAAAATCTTTGTTCTTTGCTGCTAAGTCGCTTTAGTCATGTCCGACTCTGTGTGACCCAGAGACGGCAGCCCACCAGGCTCCGCTGTCCCTGGGATTCTCCAGGCAAGAACACTGGAGTGGGTTGCCATTTCCTTCTCCAATGCATAAAAGTGAAAAGTGAAAGGGAAGTCACTCAGTCGTGTCTGACTCTTGGTGATCCCATGGACTGCAGCCCACCAGAGTTCTCCATCCATGGGATTTTCCAGGCAAGAGTACTGGAGTGGGGTGCCATTGCCTTCTCCGCTTTGTTCTTTAGACGTTTACAATATAGATGAGGAAATTAAATAAATATACAAATGGTTAAACCAAGAGAAGATTCAGTTCAATTCAGTTGCTCAGTTGTGTCTTACTCTTTGTGACTCCATCAGTCACAGCACACCAGGCCTCCCTGTCCATCACCAACTTCTGGAGTCCACACAAACTCATGTCCATTGAGTCTGTGATGCCATCCATCCATCTCATCCTCTGTCGTCCCCTTCTCCTCCTGCCCCCAATCCCTCCCAGCATCAGGGTCTTTTCCAGTGAGTCAACTCTTTGCAAAGGAGAGTAATAGGAGCTAATATTTCTTTTTCCAGCTTTATTTAGATATAATTAACATATATCATTGTGCAAGTTAAAAGTGAATAATGTGATAAGTTGATATATGTATCTATTGTGAAATATTTACCACAATGAGCTTAGTTAACATATCTTTTACTTCACATAATCTCACTTTTGTTGCTTTGCTATTGTTATGGTGAGAACATTAAAGCTCTAGTCTCAGGGCAGTTTCAAGTGCACAATACAATATTGTTACCTGTAGTCATCACACTACCCATTAGATTCCCAGATCTTATTCATCTTATAGCTGAAAATTTGTACTAATTGAGTAGCATCACCTCACAGCCCCTGCAACCACCATTCTTCTCTGTTTCTGTGAGCTAAGTGCTTTCAGGTTTTACATAAAAGTGAGATCATACTGTATTTATATTTCTCTCATTTATTTCACTTAGCATGATATTCTTAAGGTTCATTGTTGTTATTACAAATGGCAGAACGTCCTTCTTTTTCTACTGCTTAATAACATATATATGTATGTGTATGTGTGTGCTTTAAGACCTAATAGTCAATGACTATTTATATGATGCCAGTCCTGTACTAGGCACTCAACATCTCCCAGCAATCCTATGAGGTCAGTGTACCTGTCGTCCCAGTTTTACAGATGGCAAGACTTAAATTTCAGACAGGTTATATAATTTGTTCTAAGTTACACATGGAGGGAATAACAGTTTTGGGAAAAGCTCAGGCACAAAGACTCCGGGGACATCTTGCTAACCAATAAGAGTAGCACAGAAGTCAGTGGAGAACAGAGAGTGTGAGTTAATAAATGTCCAATTATGGAGACAGATATATAAGAAGATTTATGGCTTAAAAATATACAAATATATATTCACTGTGATATTGTGATATAATAAGAAGTATATACTTTAGTGTACATCCTCAGCTCCTAGCCAGAGCTTCTAAATCCTTTGTAACTTCCAAAGTGGTAAAAGTGCTAAAAGCAACGTTTGTTCTAACATTTGATCTTTAACCCAGTTCCTAAATTCCTTGGAATTTGCTTGGTGGTAGGATTTTGTTCTAATGAAGAAACACTTGGTGGGCGCCTGGATAGCTTCATGATGGAAGCTGGTCCCCAGAAATGCTAAGCCTGATTAAAAGCTTAGAACTTTAAGTTTCATCCTCTATCCTCTGGGGAAGAAATGGAGATTGGTATAATTATCAATCATGCTATGTGAAGTGAAGTCACTCAGTCGTGTCTGACTCTTTGCGACCCCGTGGACTGTAGCCTACCAGGCTCCTCCGTCCATGGGATTCTCCAGGCAAGAATACTGGAGTGGGTTGCCATTTCCTTCTCCAGAAGATCTTCATGATCCAGGGAGAGTCTGAAAAGCTTGCAGGTTAGTAACATCCACATCTAGGAGGGTATTGTACCCCAACTCCATGACGATAGAGGCTCCTGTGCTTGGGGCTCTTCCAGTCCCTGTGCTGTTCAACTGTTTATCTGGCTGTCCATTTGTGTTCTTTAAAATATCCTTCATAATGTGCTATGCTGTCGTTCAGTTTTCAGTCACATCTGACTCTTTGTGGGGCTATGGCCTGTAGCTACCAGGCTCCTCTGTCCATGAGGATTCTCCAGGAAAGAATACTGGAGTGGGTTGCCATGCTTTCCTCCAGTGGATTTTCCCAATCCAGGGATTGAACCCACGTCTCCTGCATATCCTGAATTGCAGGCAGATTCTTTACTGCTGAGTCACCTGGGAAGCACACCCTTTGTAATACGTTGGACACAACTGAAGCGACTTAGCAGCAGCAGCAGCAATCAATAAGTAAACTCTGTTCTAGGTTCTGTGAGATTGCTCTAACAAATTATCAAACCTCCCATTTATAGCCATACTAGGTGAACCTCCCATTTATAGCCAAGCCAGACAGAAATTCTGAGTGACTTGGGGACTTACTACTTTTGAAGTAGGGACCAGTCTTGTGGGCCTGAACCTTAATCTGTGGGGCCTGCCTTAACTTAAGGCCATTAGTGTCAAAATTGCATGGTGTAGAAAACCCATACATCTGATGTCAGAAGTGTTTGAGAGTAAAGAAAAGAAAGAAAAGAGAAACTGTGTTTTCCCTACAGATGCACATAGATACACAATAATACATGCATATATATAGAAATAACTTGAAAATTTGACTACTTATCTAGGAATTATCTATCCAAAACTCCTGAAAAGATGTCAAAGAAATCAAATACTTTTGGCTGCAAAAATCCAAGTATGAATTTTGTAGCAGATAAACAGGAAATAGTTTAGAAAACATGACTAAAGTGTGAAACCACAGCTCACGTTACCTGATCCTTCCACAGACACCAAACCACTGTTCAGACCTCCAAGCACTGTCATGCTGTATGAAAAAGGGCTGGTTTTCTTCAGTTCAAATTGCCTCTGACTTTATATACACATCATCATGCCATGATCTCTGCTATGCTTTGAGAATAAAAGGTCAATGCCAACCAAGAAAGAAGGAAAGGGAGCTAGTCTTAATTTGAAAGAATTTCAGGGCCAAGTTTAGAATATTAAAATGTTCAGTCATGCCATATTAAAGTGAAGTTGCTGAAGTCTTACAAAAATGATACAGATAAAAGAAAATTCAGAGAAGTGTGGAAGATACGTGAACACGGACACGTGTGCTTACTGAGGCTGCAAGCAACAGATTGCAGTGTTATAGTTAGTGCTTTTTAACCACATTAGAATTAAATTTAGGTCCAACTGAAATCAAGAATACACACATTTAACATAAGCAAAATAAATGTGAAGAAATCAGCAAAACAGAGAATCATGTCTTTATAAGCCACTTGTGCCCAGTCTCCAACATGTTCCTCAAGGAAAACCTTAGCCCCAGTAACTGAACGGCATACATGCGGAGAAACAAAACAAGTTAGTGTATAGTTCTTAAATCTTGACAGCCTCGATCTAAGCCATTATTAGTGATTTAGTGCTGACTTCCTAACTTAATCCTCAGGTAAGCTACAATTCCATTATACATATATCCATATGTTCCATGATTTGAAAACTTCCACTGTAATATATCACTACTATGTATAAAAATTAGACTCTCCTTAGAGTGCTGTGTCTGGATATCAGGTCAAATGCTTTCATTAGTTATATAATTTCCATTTATGTGGAATGTATCTAAGCAACAGTGGGGTGGTTGGACTAAATAATTTAAAGTTCCTTCCAAACCTGGTTTTCCGTGATGCTAATGGGGATGATATTTATAAACCAGAATGTACCTAAAAGAGGTTACTTGACTCTCAATTTAGTTATTCATAACCTAATAGAAATGGAATCTTACAGAGACAAATTGTATATGTAGGACATTTTATTTTTATAAACTCTATTAACATACAGTTTCCTTTTATTATTACCCTATGAAATAAGTAATACATGTATTACAAGAATCTCTCCATGGAGAGCCTCTTTGCTGTTCATATAGATGACTAGTGGCAGACATGAGAGAAAACTCATGTTTCCTAAATAAAATTTTCATATTTTTCTTTTAGAATATGCTGTCATTCTTATCTATGCTACTTTCAGCAGCTTTATGATCTCAGGCATCTCTCTGTGACCCACTCAGAGGACAGAAGACCATGAGGATGGAAAATTAGGTGCAATTAGAATAAAAAAGAAACTAGGAGTTGAATTCTATGGCTGTACCCATAAGGCACAAAGTGAAATGATCAGACATTGGTCCTCTCAACATGATCATCAGAGTCCCCCAAACTCAATGCCCTCCTCTGAACATGACCTTGACCAGAGAACAGTATCTGGGTTCCAATACATTTGGAGGACCTCCAGTCATTTATGTCCTTCTACAAATCATTTCTCTCCAGACTCAGGTCAGACACTGAATGAGTTGCAATTACATATCTTTTGATTCTCACTCTATTACTGGGAGTAATAAACTGGGAGCCATTGCCCTTAATGAACACAGTGATTCTAAGTTTAAATGTGGGGTCATTTAAGTAAATGTATGAAATACATTGTGACACTTACTTTTCAGGGGCTTCCCTTAGAGCTCAGCCTGTAATGCAGGAGACCCTGGTTTGATTCCTGGGTCAGGAAGATTTGCTGGAAAAGGGATAGGCTACCCACTACAGTATTCTTGGGCTTCCCATGAGGTGGTTCAGCTGGTAAAGAATCTGCCTGCAATGTGAGAGACCTGGGTTCAATCCCTGTGTTAGGAAGATCCCCTGGAGAAGGGAAAGGCTATCCATACCAGTATTCTGGCCTGGAGGAATCCATGGACTGTATAGTCCATGGGGTCACAAAGATTTGGACATGACTGAGCAATGGTTTTTCCAGTAATCATGTATGGATGTGAGAGTTGGACTATAAAGAAAGCTGAGCACCAAAGAATTGATGCTTTTGAACTGTGGTGTTGGAGAAGACTCCTAAGAGTCCCTTGGACTGCAAGGAGATCCAACCAGTCTATTCTAAAGGAGATCATTGCTGGGTGTTCTTTGGAAGGAATGATGCTAAAGCTGAAACTCCAGTACTTTGGCCACCTCATGCGAAGAGCTGACTTATTGGAAAAGACCCTGATGCTGGGAGGGATTGGGGGCAGGAGGAAAAGGGGACGACAGAGGATGAGATGGCTGGATGGCATCACCGACTCAATGGACGTGAGTTTGAGTGAACTCTGGCAGTTGGTAATGGACAGGGAGGCCTGGCGTGCTGCAATTCATGGGGTCGCAGAGTCGGACACGACTGAGCGACTGAACTGAACTGAACTGAGCAATTTTACCTCTCAAGTGATGTTAGACCATAACTAATTCTACTTTGAACCCCTTAATTTCCACAGCTATTAAATGAGGAAAATAATAACCACTAAATATCTAAAAACCCTACATTGATTTTTCCCGCATCATGACAAGCTGAGTCTCCATAACTTCCATGGTCACACATGTTTATCATACCTCTTCCTCTTATCTAATGGGTTTTGTTCAGATGACTTGTCATAATGTCTTTGAATAGAGCTCTCTATTACCTATTTTCAGAACTTAGGGAGCTGATTTGGCTTGTTGATATTAAAATCTGAATAGTCTTCAGATTTGCACTTCTGTTTATGCACATGTTGCCAAGTTTTACCCTCACTTCACTCCAAAAAAATTAAAAATGGACTAGTTATCCCTCAGTCATCTGTTTTAATACATTCATCTTTTAAGGCATTCCAAGGATTTTATTTGAATTGTGGATTTGAGCAATGGTGATTTCAAAAGTATTGATGAAAAGCAGTTCATTTTTTAATGAATTCACTGGATTCAACAAATTGAATTGATTAAATTCATTGAATTATACCTTGTTCCTCTTCATAGACTTCAGTTTGCTTCTGAGAAATAACTGAAGATTTATTTTTAATTTGTGTCTAAATTGCAGGTATCTATGTTAATAAGATAGACTGTGATGATTATTGCTTCACTGGATATATGAGTATTCCTTATGGCAATTAGAAGGAAAAAAACACAAAATTTAAACTTATCAATGTCAAGTAACAGATTCACAAAAAGAAACATGTTAAAATAAAGCAATCTTTTTCTATCATCATCAAGGATCCAAGTTTATAATCACCCACAACTCTGTAGCCTTATTTTTATTGCCCTCAACTTAAAAAATAACAGTATTTCTTTCTTATGAGACTGAAAAAATTATAGTGATAATGCTCTTCCCACCTATCTTAATGATAATAAGTCTCTTCAGAATGTTTGTGAGAAAACTTAAAATATTCTTTCTTTATGGTACTATATCCTTCTTCATACTATTATATTTATTTCCACTTAGTAAATATGTTAATAGATTTATGCCTATAAATTACTACATGATACAGATCTGTTTAACTAGAAATTAAAATATTATTTCTGACATAAAAATAATCATTGTAAGTTAAATTTTTTATTATTTCTGATTTTTGACGTACGTTAGAGACTTTAGTCTATTTTCTCTCTTTCTCTGTTGCCCGAATCTACCATCTTCCTCTTCTCTTCTACACATCAGTCTGCTTTCTCTGATAAACATTCTCCTCTAATAAATCCTCTAGCAACTTCTCATGTGATACTGAATGTGATGTGTTATACAAGCCTGGAAATACATACTCCTGGGATTATAAGTAGAAGTAGCTGTGGCTTATGGTCACTTGTGACGTCAGCATTACAATGTACTCCACAGATCCACTTAACTGACTCCCATATCTAAACTAAGAGTTGTGTTTTATATAAAGGGAATGGTCACAGACTGAGTGTCAAGAGATGTGATCACAATCCAAGCAATGCATGGCCTTGAATAAGTCACCTCGCTTCTCTGTACTTATCTTGGTCTACCAACCAGTTAGTACTCCATTTCTTAAACTTTAGACTACTTAACAATCACCTGGGAAATGTGTTTAAAATACAAATTTGAGGCCCTAATCCCAAAATATTCTACCTCAAAATACCTGGTACAGCCTGGCAAATTACCAAGTATCTCAGGTAATTTTGACCTAGAGAGTACAGTGGATGTTTTTGTATATTTTTAAACTAATTTATACATTTATAATTGCCTGTCCTTGGCATCTTATAAATGAAATCATTCATATGTAATTTGGCAGGGGTGTCTGACTTTTTGCCCTTAACACAATGCTTTTAGTAGTAGGTCATGGTGTTATACTGGTAGTTATTTTTATTTAAGTCCTCTGTTTCATTACATTTAAAGTCTGTTTCTTATAAACAGCACATAGTGGAATCTTGCATTTTTATTCAGCCAAAGAATATCATACTTTTAATTGGAGTGTTAGAGAATTTTTAATCCAAACAAAATTTATAAGTGAGATCAAATTTTGGTAAATGCCTAAAAATATACCAAAACTATATCCAGTTGTCTGTATATTCGCCACCTTTTCTGACCATGATGACACATCAGCTTAACATTCCTGAATAATTAGCTGGTTTAAAAGACAACACTTAGTATATATATACATTCACAAATTGGGGTTGGTTTTACACTTGTTTCATAGGTTTGATTATGAAATGCAAGCACATAAAACCTTCAAAACACATATTTTTTTAAAAAAAGAGAAGAAATAGAAAATACTAAGCAACCAAGTATGCAAGTCAGATGAACAGATACAGTTGTCAAACTAAACTCCAAGGACTTTATTTTTAAAGTATTGTGTTAAAAAGAGAAAGATAAATTTTAGTGAAATAATGTAGCACAAGATAAAATACCCATATGGAGAGAGAAGAAAAAAAAATTGTTACTTCCATTAGAATTATTTCAACCAAGAGGAAACACAATAGAAATGACTTTTGGAAAGTTATGATAACAGACTCTATTTTCTTGGAGTAGTTATTAACGATCTACCAGAATTAGTGATTAATTATACATATAGGATTATGTTTAAATCCTTTGTCTAATATATTAAATCTTTAGTTTGAAAATGACAATATTCCACTCCATTTTCTTTAGGACTGTCGAATTTACTAAGTACCAGCACAAGGCTTCTATTAGCCAATATGTTCAATAATGTTTGCAAACTGTTTTTCTAAATCCTCAATATCTTTGGTTGTTATAAACAAAGAAAGCATTTGAAGGGGATTAGAAATATGTGAGTGAATTACCATTTAAATAAAGTTGATTCAGCCCAGAAGGGACAACAGAAAAGCTTTCAGTCTTGGTAAATCCACTTTAATGTCAGTAAACAAATGGCCCAAAGTTGCTTTATCTGGTTCTGGCTGTAAAGGGTGACAAGCAACAGACAAGACTGGGAAAATAGTCTTTTTCCGTATTGCAGCCAGCTAAAGAGAACAGACTTCAATTCTTTGATTGTGTGCCAGTGTGCTCTCAGCTCCTTCACTTAAATGTTATCTGTTTGTATAATCTCATAACTGAATTTATCCATCTATTTTAATTTATTTAAATGTGGTTTTCACATAGCCTCAATTTCTTCTTTAAATGGTTATGATACTGCTGCTACTGCTAAGTCACCTCAGTCGTGTCCGACTCTGTGTGACCCCATAGACGGCAGCCCACCAGGCTCCCCCGTCCCCGGGACTCTCCAGGCAAGAACACTGGAGTGGGTTGCCATTTCCTTCTCCAATGCATAAAAGTGAAAAGGGAAAGTGAAGTCGCTCAGTTGTATCCGACTCTTAGCGACCCCATGGACTGCGGCCCACCAGGGTCCTCCGTCCATGGGATTTTCCAGGCAAGAGTACTGGGGTGGGGTGCCATTGCCTTCCCCGATGGTTATGATAAACATCCTCAAACTGGAATTATAAATGACTACAGTGGAACTTTAAACAGTATCATTTACAGATCCAAAATCTATTATTCTTCTTAATGATTTAAATTCAAGTAACTGATGTTCACACTATTAAATGATTTGCACACTGGCCAGATCATTCAACATTTTTCCCATATATGTTCCAAGTATTCACCTCTGCAGAATGATGAAATGTATTTATTTTAAAAACATAAATGTTATGAGAATCAAGAAAATTAAAATTTACAGTTGATAGAATTAATGCAACGGTGATTGGTATGGTAGCTCTTGAAGCTTCCTAGGTGGTGCTAGAGATAAAGAACCTGCCTGCCAATACAAAAGACATGAGACGTGGTTTTGATCCCTGGGTAGGGAGTATTCCCTAGGGGTAGAAATGGCAACCCACTTCAGTATCCTTGCCTGAAGAATCCCATGGACGGAGAATCCTGGCAGGTTACAGTTCATGGGGTTGCAAAGAGTCCAACACAAGTGAAGCGATTTAGCACACATGCATGCAATAATACCAAACTGATGTATCTGACCCTTATAATAATGAGATAATACCTAACAAGTGGTTCATCATGTGAGTCACGGCTATGCATCAACTGTTGAATGTGCTTTGTTCCCATTACTTTTCACAACTCTATAAAATTAAGTACAATTCTTATCACCTATTGTATAGTTAAATAAATAGAGGCACAAAAATAGTTCAGTTATTTGAAGCAAATTGAAGCTTTGGATTCAGATAGTTGGTCTCTAGAGCACATACTGCATGATATAGGCAGAAGGCTATTTACTTCAAGTGCCTGACACATAGTGAGATCTCAAAAATTATTTGGTATGATCAACAGATTTTAAAAGATCTTTAAAAATTTTTCAATGAGTTTGGTTTGGTATTTCTTATCTTGGGGTATCTAGATTAAAACCAGCCAATTATAGTTAGGATTATTCCATTACATTGGTTTTGTTACTTTAAGTTAATCATTGACTTTTGGATATAAAAGTGTCTACACCAAAGCAATGGTTCTTTTTCTCTTTATTTAACAAAATTTTTTATGTTGGAATAATTTTGATTTACAGGAATGCTGCAAAGATAGTACACAGTTCACTTACACTGTTTGTCTTGCTTCCACTAATGCTCTCGCATAACTGTGGTGCACTTGTTAAAGCTGAGTAAATAACATGGATTCAGTGCTATTAACTTAATTATGTCCATTATTTGGATTTCATGGTACTTTCACTAGTATCCTCTTGGTTCACTAGGAGGCAACTCAGGATTCAGCATTGCCTTCTTCTCTGATCTGTAAGAGTTTGTCAATCTTTTCTGTCTTCCATGGCCTGGACATTTCTTAATGATACTGATCACGTATGTTGAAGAATGTCCCTCAATTTGGTTTGCCTGGTGTCTTCTCAGGATTAGACTAGGGTTATCGGTTTAAGGGAAGAATACCAGAGATGTGAAGTGCACTCTAACTCATGACATCAAATTGGGAGTACATGATATCAAAAAATTATTGTGAAAGATGTTAAGTTTAGTCAAAGTCATGATTGCCAGGGCCAGGTTTCTGTCAGATTTACATATTCATGACTAGTTATGATTGCCTTTTCTGTCTTCTTGATTTCTCTCATTGTCTTTCAGATGTAAATAGTGCATTCTTTAAAAAGGACACATATTCCTTGCAGAAGAATTTTATGTAAGGTATATAGATACTCTTCCTTTCAGGAAGGGTAATTTAATTCTCCACTTGAATGTGGATTACATTTAGTTATCTTAATTCCAAAGAATAAGGTATGGCAAGGGAAACAGGATAAATTTACAGTGGAGAAATCTGGCAATTTGGACATCTGGCCTGGCTGTTAGAGTGGCCTTTTCCATCATTTAGCCATTGAGCAGATTTTCCAGCTCTCAGTTCCCAAGAATCCAGAAAATAAAATCTATTCTCTCATGTTTCACCACATTATTTATTGCTTTCTAAGATCAATTGTACAGAAAAATCTTCTTAAAAATCTTGCATCTCTGTTATGGGTAAGATGTCTAAAAGAAGAAAGCAAGATTAGGGCAGAAGAAAAAAAAAGATAAGCAAGGGTGTGAGATATGATTTTATTTAAGTCTAACCTTGCCTGATCCACAGGGAACTCTGGAACATAGGTGAATCACTTTAAGGTAAGATAGTGGCCTTTAGGACCTCCAAATCATTGATTTACTCTGTGACTTCCTGGGTGGCATGGCTCCTATCAACCAAAGCTAACTCTTTGGAGCAGGAAGGCTAATTTTCTTGGAGTAGCAAGCCACTAGCTACTATCATTCACAAATAGCTGATGTATGGGCGTACTGAGCTGGAAAAGCAGGATATAGGTGGGAAACCAACAGCATCCATTACCTTGTACACCCCATCTCTCAATCCAAATGACCAAATAATTACAGAGAATAAATTATAGTCTGTATGCAAGTTAGTATAGTGACTATCATGCACTCGCTTTTATTTGATGTATGGCTTCAAAATTTAAGAGGAGATGTGCATGATATCCTACACATTAATAACAGCCTTCCTTTCCTTTGTCTGTTGTTGTTTTTTTTTTTAATATTGATTTTTTTAGTTTGGAAGATGGTCTGTTTTCTTCCCATGAGGAAAATATACAGATTATCTATTTCAAAAAGATATGGTCAAAATAATAAGATAACATTTTAGAAAGCAAATTAAGATTTCATGATTTCCAGGGGGAAATCCTCCAAAGCAATAGGTACATTTTCACAATCTCTAGAGCACCAACGACAATACATAATTCTTTATGTGAAAAGCAAATTCTATGCTTTTCCTGTGTAAATGGCATGAAAATACCCTTATAAATAGGGGATCTGATAGCAAAAGGAAGTCAAGTTTGCTTAAACTAAGCATTCAAGATAGATGGTTCAGCATTAAAAGAACTCAGAAAGCAAGGTCTTCAGACAACAAGTGCATGAGCAGCCACCAGTGCATATCCTGTGACTGAAGAAATGTATAAAGATATGTTATACAATCATAAATCAACCCTTTGGAGAAAACGGGAGGTGTCAGAGACTATAAACTGGGTCAGATGCAGAATATAAATTCTATCACTTCTGCGTCAGTGGTTCAAATCCAGAAAAGCTTACAACGTGGAGATGGGCAGAGGGCCTCAAAAGCCTTGCTGAGAGTAAAATATTAAAGCAGTCTAATAAAACTGGAGTGACACCATCCATCTTAAACAAGTATTCATGTTCTTCTGAGCATAGAGGAAAAAAGAAAAACAGAACTGATTTTCAAGTAAAAGGTGCTGGCATTAACTAGCATTTATTTTAAAGTTTTAAAAGCTGGAAGGATAGAAAATATACCAAAGTTTTAAAGAAGTAACTAAATTTATGCCACAATTAATAACACCTCTGATAAGTGTAGAGACCATATCTGATTAGCATTGTGGCCATATGACCTACCCAAGGACTAGAAATGTGGAATATATTCCACTATCTGTGAAGTGAATTAATGTGTGACTAAATGAATAAAAATCTACCAGGTAGCTGGAGAAGCATCATCCTTTCCTCTGCCCCATAAATGTAAACAGCCACAGAGCTCAGCAGGCTTGGCCCTCCATCCAGCCCCCATGTTTATTTAACTTATATGCAGAGTACATCATGAGAAATGCTGGACTGGAAGAAACACAAGCTGGAATCAAGATTGCTGGGAGAAATATCAATAACCTCAGATATGCAGATGATACCACCCTTATGGCAGAAAGTGAAGAGGGGCTAAAAAGCCTCTTGATGAAAGTGAAAGTGGAGAGTGAAAAGGTTGGCTTAAAGCTCAACATTCAGAAAACGAAGATCATGGCATCTGGTCCCATCACTACATGGGAAATAGATGGGGAAACAGTGGAAACAGTGTCAGACTTTGTTTTTCTGGGCTCCAAAATCACTGCAGATGGTGACTGCAGCCATGAAATTAAAAGACGCTTACTCCTTGGAAGGAAAGTTATGACCAACCTAGATAGCATATTCAAAAGCAGAGACATTACTTTGCCAACAAAGGTTCACCTAGTCAAGGCTATGGTCTTTTCTGTGGTCATGTATGGATATGAGAGCTGGACTGTGAAGAAGGCTGAGCGCCGAAGAATTGATGCTTTTGAAGTGTGGTGTTGGAGAAGACTCTTGAGAGTCCCTTGGACTGCAAGAAGATCCAACCAGTCCATTCTGAAGGAGATCAATCCTGGGATTTCTTTAGAAGGAATGATGCTAAAGCTGAAACTCCAGTATTTTGGCCACCTCATGCGAAGAGTTGCCTCATTGGAGAAGACTCTGATGCTGGGAGGGATTGAGGGCAGGAGGAGAAGGGGACGACAGAGGATGAGATGGCTGGATGGCATCACTGACTTGATAGGTGTGAGTCTGGGTGACCTCCGGGAGCTGGTGATGGACAGGGAGGCCTGGTGTGCTGCGGTTCATCGGGTCGCGAAGAGTCAGACTGAGTGACTGATCTGATCTGATAAGAAAGCCTTCTTCAGTGATCAATGCAAAGAAATAGAGGAAAACAACAGAATGGGAAAGACTAGGGATCTCTTCAAGAAAATCAGAGATACCAAACGAACATTTCATGCAAAGATGGGCACGATAAAGGACAGAAATGGTATGGACCTAACAGAAGCAGAAGATATTAAGAAGAGGTGGCAAGAATACACAGAAGAACTGTACAAAAACGAGCTTCAAGACCTAGATAATCATGATGATGTGATCACTGACCTAGAGCCAGACATCTTGGAATGTGAAGTCAAATGGGCCTTAGAAAGCATCACTACGAAAAAAGCTAGTGGAGGTGATGGAATTCCAGTGGAGCTATTCCAAGTCCTGAATGATGATGCTGTGAAAGTGCTACACTCAATATGCCAGCGAATTTGGAAAACTCAGCAGTGGCCACAAGATTGGAAAAGGTCAGTTTTCATTCCAATCCCAAAGAAAGGCAATGCCAAGGAGTGCTCAAACTACCGAACAATTGCACTCATCTCACAGGCTAGTAAAGTAATGCTCAAGGTTCTCCAAGCCAGGCTTCAGGAATATGTGAACCGTGAACTTCCTGATGTTCAAGCTGGTTTTAGAAAAGGCAGAGGAACCAGAGATCAAATTTCCAACATCCGCTGGATCATGGAAAAAGCAAGAGAGTTCCAGAAAAACATCTATTTCTGCTTTATTGACTATGCCAAAGCCTTTGACTGTGTGGATCACAATAAACTATGGAAAATTCTGAAAGAGATGGGAATACCAGACCACCTGATCTGCCTCTTGAGAAATCTGTATGCAGGTCAGGAAGCAACAGTTAGAACTGGTCATGGAACAACAGACTGGTTCCAAATAGGAAAAGGAGTACGTCAAGGCTGTATATCGTCACCCTGTTTATTTAACTTATATGCAGAGTACATCATGAGAAATGCTGGACTGGAAGAAACACAAGCTGGAATCAAGATTGCTGGGAGAAATATCAATAACCTCAGATATGCAGATGACACCACTCTTATGGCAGAAAGTGAAGAGGGGCTAAAAAGCCTCTTGATGAAAGTGAAAGTGGAGAGTGAAAAGGTTGGCTTAAAGCTCAACATTCAGAAAACGAAGATCATGGCATCTGGTCCCATCACTGCATGGGAAATAGATGGGGAAACAGTGGAAACCGTGTCAGACTTTGTTTTTCTGGGCTCCAAAATCACTGCAGATAGTGACTGCAGCCATGAAATTAAAAGACGCTTACTCCTTGGAAGGAAAGTTATGACCAACCTAGATAGCATATTCAAAAGCAGAGACATTACTTTACCAACAAAGGTTCGCCTAGTCAAGGCTATGGTCTTTCCTGTGGTCATGTATGGATGTGAGAGCTGGACTGTGAAGAAGGCTGAGCGCCGAAGAATTGATGCTTTTGAAGTGTGTTGTTAGAGAAGACTCTTGAGAGTCCCTTGGACTGCAAGAAGATCCAACCAGTCCATTCTGAAGGAGATCAATCCTGGAATTTCTTTAGAAGGAATGATGCTAAAGCTGAAACTCCAGTATTTTGGCCACCTCATGCGAAGAGTTGACTCATTGGAGAAGACTCTGATGCTGGGAGGGATTGGGGGCAGGAGGAGAAGGGGACGACAGAGGATGAGATGGCTGGATGGCATCACTGACTCGATGGATGCGAGTCTGAGTGACCTCCGGGAGCTGGTGATGGACAGGGAGGCCTGGCGTGCTGCAGTTCATGGGGTCGCAAAGAGTCCGACACGACTGAGCGACTGATCTGATCTGATCTGATCTGAAACCCATGTAGCCCTCCCAGCCCAACTGTAAGATAAGTTATTCAAAAGGAGATTAAAGGTCTTTAGCAAATCTCATTTTCTAAAGATTTTCTCTTTAACTATAGCTATTATCTTAGTGCCTAGAAGGGACACCATAAGGAAGCCATTAGGAACAGCACTGTGAAGTCATCAAGGACATGGACTTGGAATTCAGATGGAGAGACAGACATGATTTCAGCCTCATTCATGTCTCCCACCTTCTAGCCTTAGGATCTGGACTTCCCTGGTGGCTCAGAGCGGTAAAGCGTCTGTCTATGATACGGGAGACCCAGGCTACAAGCTGCTATTCCACAATTCTTTATTCATAAAATTCTGATGTGATGATTAAATAATTTAATTAATAAGTATTAAATTGGCCACCTCATGCAAAGAGTTGACTCACTGGAAAAGACCCTGATGCTGGGAGGGATTACGGGCAGGAGGAGAAGGGGACAACAGAGGATGAGATGGCTGGATGGCATCACTGACTCGATGGACGTGAGTCTGAGTGAACTCCGAGAGTTGGTGATGGACAGGGAGGCCTGGCATGCTGCGATTCATGGGGTGCAAAGAGTCAGACACGACTGAGCGACTGAACTGAACTAAACTGAATTAATAAAATAATTAGTTACAGATGTAACATAATTCCAGGCACATATTGTTACTATGGTTATGGTCAGAGTTTGAGAGAGTAAGAAGTGTTCCTCAACACCATCACCACCCTCCTTGTTTTCCTAAGATCAGATACTTTTTCCTTTTTAGCTTAGCAAACAACTGTAGTCACATGAATACAATGTTCTGAGAATACAAACAAATCATTTGGATGCTGTCCTCAAGTAGAATTGTAGAAAAGTAACAAAACCCACCAGGTTCTTGTCACCCTTCACCATTTTTCTCTTTCTTGCTCATGTACACATACACATATGCATGCGCAGAAGATTTGGTACCTTCTTGGATGGTGTGATCATTCCAGATCAAAAAATAAAAATTTTTATGTCCAACACTGTTCTCCAAAAACAAACAAACAAGAGACTGTAGAAGTCACACATATTTTACTGGAAAAAAAATGCTTTTTAAGTATTACATGGTTCTAAATTTTCTATTGTAGTAAAGGTGCGTTGGCTTGTGTAGTTGTTATTTGTGCTCATTCATCAAATATTTCCTGGTTCCTATTTCTAGTCATATAATAAGTTTATTAGTTAAGGTTCTCCAGAGGAATAGAATCCATAATATACAGAGTTTTATATATATATATTTATATATATATACACATATACATTGAATATATATATATACCAAAAAATATTTATTAAAGGTATTAATGCATGTGACTATAAAAATAGTCCCATAGTCTACTCTCTGAACACTGGAACCCCAGGAAAGCTGGTGGTGTGGTATAATGCCTAAGAGCCAGAGAGTGGATAGTGTAGATTTCAGTCCAAAACCCAGGGACTGGGGGCCAAGAAGATCAAGGGCAGCAGCAGATCAGTGTGTGACCTATAGCAGCCAGGCAGAGGGCCAATGTCACCTGCCTCTGCCTTGCTTTCTTCAGGCCCCCGGTGGATTGGACAATGTCCTCCCACACTGGGGAAATCCATACGGTTTACTCAGTCCATCAATTCAAATACTAACCCCCTCCAAAAAAACACCCTCACAAACAAACCCAGAAATGACGTTTAACTAAATATCTGGGCATCCTTTGGCTGAGTCAGACTGACATATGGAACTAACCACCAGCATAAGCTCACATTTCCTGGACTCTCCTGATGGTTGGTGGGACCATGAAATTTGATGGGGTCATTATTGTGAGCGAAAGTGATGTATGTTGCTCCTCAGTTAAAGCATTTAATTGCCAGCTCAAAACCCCATGGAGCTCTCTTTTCTTCTGCCAGTCATCAGCAATAGATCAGCACTCTCCCGTAGAATTTTCTGCAAAGATGGAAATGTTCTCTGTATTGTCCAATATATTAGCCAGTAGCCACAGTACATTGAGCTACTGAGGACTAGAAACATGGATAGTGTGACTGAGGATCTGTGTATTTTATTTTATTTTATTTCATTTCATTTTAACCAATTTAAACTTAAACAGCTACATGTGCCTAGAGGCTATTATATTGGACAGCAAATTGCTAGGTACTGACTGCTCTCTCAACCTGGGTCCTAAAGTGAGGACAGTGCAGAGCAGAGCCCCCAGGCAATCAGCAATGGAAATGTGCTGAAAGAAAGAAATAAAACGTGTATGAGTCATTGGGATTTGAGGCCTATTCCTTACCACAGATAGCTTAGCTCTTTCTGATAAATATGGGTTGTCTTTTGGCTCTTTCAGTTCCTCTAAACTAGGTAAGCTACCCACGGGCAGATTCTCGGCAGACATCTCTGCTATAGTTCACTGGTCTAAAAGTAGACAGCTCATTTAAGGTTGGCTAATTAGAAGCTGAAGTTAAATGGTTCTATGAAGACCTACAAGACCTTTTAGAACTAACACCCAAAAAAGATGTCCTTTTCATTATAGGGGACTGGAATGCAAAAGTCGGAAGTCAAGAAACACCTGAAGTAACAGGCAAATTTGGCCTTGGAATATGGAATGAAACAGGGCAAAGACTAATGGAGTTTTGCCAAGAAAATACACTGGTCATAGCAAATACCCTCTTCCAATAACACAAGAGAAGACTCTATACATGGACATCACCAGATGGTCAACACTGAAATCAGATCGATTATATTCTTTGCAGCCAAAGATGGAGAAGCTCTATACAATCAGCAAAAACAACACCAGGAGCTGACTGTGGCTCAGACCATGAACTCCTTATTGCCAAATTCAGACTGAAATTGAAGAAAGTAGGGAAAACCACTAGACCATTCAGGTATGGCCTAAATCAAATCCCTTATGATTATACACTGGAAGTGAGAAATAGATTTAAGGGCCTAGATCTGATAGATAGAGTGCCTGATGAACTATGGAATGAGGTTCGTGACATTGTACAGGAGACAGGGATCAAGACCATCCCCATGGAAAAGAAATGCAAAAAAGCAAAATGGCTGTCTGGGGAGGCCTTACAAATAGCTGTGAAAAGAAGAGAAGTGAAAAGCAAAGGAGAAAGGAAAGATATAAACATCTAAATGCAGAGTTCCAAAGACTAGCAAGAAGAGATAAGAAAGCCTTCTTCAGCACTCAATGCAAAGAAATAGAGGAAAACAACAGAATGGGAAAGACTAGGGATCTCTTCAAGAAAATCAGAGATACCAAAGGAACATTTCATGCAAAGATGGGCTCAATAAAGGACAGAAATGGTATGGACCTAACAGAAGCAGAAGATATTAAGAAGAGGTGGCAAGAATACACAGAAGAACTGTACAAAAAAGATCTTCACGACCCAGATAATCACAATGGTGTGATCACTGACCTAGAGCCAGACATCCTGGAATGTGAAGTCAAGTGGGCCTTAGAAAGCATCACTATGAACAAAGCTAGAGGAGGTGATGGAATTCCAGTGGAGCTATTCCAAATCCTGAAAGATGATGCTGTGAAAGTGCTGCACTCAATATGCCAGCGAATTTGGAAAACTCAGCAGTGGCCACAAGATTGGAAAAGGTCAGTTTTCATCCCAATCCCAAAGAAAGGCAATGCCAAAGAGTGCTCAAACTACCGCACAGTTGCACTCATCTCACATGCTAGTAAAGTAATGCTCAAAATTCACCAGGCCAGGCTTCAGCAATATGTGAACCGTGAACTTCCTGATGTTCAAGCTGGATTTAGAAAAGGCAGAGGAACCAGAGATCAAATTGCCAACATCCGCTGGATCATGGAAAAAGCAAGAGAGTTCCAGAAAAACATCTATTTCTGCTTTATTGACTATGCCAAAGCCTTTGACTGTGTAGATCCCAATAAACTGTGGAAAATTCTGAAAGAGGTGCGAATACCAGACCACCTGATCTGCCTCTTGAGAAATTTGTATGCAGGTCAGGAAGCAACAGTTAGAACTGGACATGGAACAACAGACTGGTTCCAAAAAGGAAGAGGAGTACGTCAAGGCTGTATATCGTCACCCTGTTTATTTAACTTATATGCAGAGTACATCATGAGAAACACTGGACTGGAAGAAACACAAGTTGGAATCAAGATTGCTGGGAGAAATATCAATAACCTCAGATATGCAGATGACACCACCCTTATGGCAGAAAGTGAAGAGGAACTACAAAGCCTCTTGATGAAAGTGAAAGTGGAGAGTGAAAAGGTTGGCTTAAAGCTCAACATTCAGAAAACGAAGATCATGGCATCTGGTCCCATCACTTCATGGGAAATAGATGGGAAAACAGTGGAAACAGTGTCAGACTTTATTTGGGGGGGCTCCAAAATCACTGCAGATGGTGACTGTAGCCATGAAATTAAAAGATGCTTACTCCTTGGAAGGAAAGTTATGACCAACCTAGATAGCATATTGAAAAACAGAGACATTACTTTACCAACAAAGGTTCGTCTAGTCAAGGATATGGTTTTTCCTGTGGTCATGTATGGATGTGAGAGCTGGACTGTGAAGAAGGCTGAGCGCCGAAGAATTGATGCTTTTGAAGTGTGGTGTTGGAGAAGACTCTTGAGAGTCCCTTGGACTGCAAGAAGATCCAACCAGTCCATTCTGAAGGAGATTAGCCCTGGGATTTCTTTGGAAGGAATGATGCTAAAGCTGAAACTCCAGTACTTTGGCCACCTCATGCGAAGAGTTGACTCATTGGAGAAGACTCTGATGCTGGGAGGGATTGAGGGCAGGAGGAGAAGGGGACGACAGAGGATGAGATGGCTGGATGGCATCACTGACTCGATGGATGTGAGTCTGAGTGACCTCTGGGAGTTGGTGATGGACAGGGAGGCCTGGCGTGCTGCGATTCATGGGGTTGCAAAGAGTCGGACATGACTGAGCGACTGATCTGATCTGAATTAGAGTCTCTTGAAACTTTAAAGACAGTGAGACTGGACTCTATCAGCAGCTAAACCATTATGCAGAAGCTCTTGAATTTGCTCTTAATCTTCACCTTTGTTGTCAGTTGTCCGCCCCTCCACTGCCCCTTTGGCTTCAATAAGGTAAGTCAGTATCTTCGAATAGACTCTCCTTTTTTCTACTTTGACATTAGTAATTAATACCAAGGAACACAGATTTACACGTATGTAATAAGGAAAACAAACTTGAAAATTGACAAGAAACTAGCTTAGCTAATTTTTTCAGAATGTTAAGAAAGGAGATAGAAGTTTTGTAATGGCATTGTGATTTAATACCCTTTCTGATAGATTTATTCAGCAAATATATATTTAGTGTTTACCAAGTGGTACTAGTGGTAAAGAACCCAACTGCCAATGTAGGAGACATAGGAGACTTGGGTCCCATCCCTGTGTTTGGAAAATCCCCTGGAGAAGAAAATGGCAACCCACTCCAGTATTCTTGCCTGGAGAATCCCACGGACAGAGGAGCCTGGTGGGCTACAGTCAGTAGGGTTAACAAAGAGTCAGACACAACTGAACTGATTTAGCACAACACAGCATGTATATATTTACATATATATTTAACCTGGATTCTGTGCTAGATACAAAGGATTCAGTAGAAAACAAAATAGATGTGGTCCCAGTCTCCACATCATGTATAGAATACAAAGAGGTTTGAGTGCTTCAGTGGAATCAAGTGTCTTTCATTTCCACTGTCTGTGTGTGGAGCCCGCCTCCCGCCCAGTGTGTTGGGAAGTATCCTATCATATGTGGCTGAGACAACAACAAAGGCGCTCCAGTCCTGCCGATACCCTTTTTCTGTGCTTAAATCAATTCCAGCAAATTCAGGGATTTAAATTTGGTTATAAAGTGAAAATCTACTAACATATTTTAAGCTTACTGGCTTTCCCCAGGCATTCACAGGTAACTAATTATTATTTTAAGAAATCAAAATAGTATGATTGTCTGATTACAAACTATCTCACCAGCAGGACACAAAAATAATAATAATAACAACTACGATACAGGGACAGCAACATCATTAGTCCTCCTTGATTTTTAGCCAGGCAGTACATTGAGGACTTGGATATATTTGTCATTTAATCCTTACAACCCTCCAAAGTAGCTGTTATTGTCTCCATTCTATAAATTAAGAAATTGATGTAAAGCTACAAAGAGAGGGACTCAGGATCAAAACTTGATTATATCTGATGTCAGAGCCTTTGTTTCTAATCACTGCCTCCCTCCCCAAACAAAGAAAGGCTCAACGATCAAAGAATAATGACGCCACATTGACCTCCAGCTTCTTGTATGTGTGATGGTTTAAACTTTTTGAAATAAAATGTTTCTGTTTTTTCATTCTGATTCTGTAATTGTTGTACTTTAACATATTGATGTGTTTTAGGGTTACTAAACACAAAAGTTTTTACTATAATCAGTCTTCTTTCCTGGTATTTTCGTTGAAGCCTGGGATTGATCAAGAATCAATATTTAAAAACCAAATTACTTCAGTGGTTATACTCATAGTGAAAATTTGGGGGCAGGATGGAAATAATCAACAACTACAGTCTCCAGAATATATGCATGTTTTTGTCTATTTAAAAATAACTCAAAGCCTGTGACATTCAGCTTCCTAATATGTGGCCAGTTTCAATTCAGTAAATTAATTTTAAATAGTGAAAAATAAAATTTCTGATGGTAAATACTAGATGGTAGACGGTAAATACTAGAAAATGTGACAAACAAACAAAAACACACAGAAATTCCACCCAGTAACTATAAATGGTATCAATCTTTGCCTTCTTTTATAGGTAATAAGCACAGTGTTGTATTAAACACTAGTGAAAATAATTTACAATCTCTCTGAAGACTTGCTATAAAAATCATCTATTAGAAAATAATAAATACACAATATATTGTGAAGATTACAATCTGGAAAAATTGCAATGTGGAAGAAATTACAATGTGCCACATTACTGACAAATAATCAGATCTTACTAACTAAACAAAATAAAGAATATTCTTTCTGGTAAAGTAAATATAGAAATGTTATTTGAAAAAAAATTCTTATAAGCTTTAATGGAATTCCACCAATAGTGCATGATGCCATCTTTCCAAAGATGAATTTAGAATTGAGAAATTCTTTGATTCGAAGATAATTGAAGTTTTAATGAATAAATGAATAAAATTGATCTCTGTATTATTCTAGTGATTATCTGTTTTTAGGTACATACGGAAACAGGTTTAAATTTGAAAAAATTTTTTTTCAGAAAACACTATAATTCAATAGTATTAAGTGGGATAATAGTAAATGAAACTAGTTACTTTTAAAACTATGCTATGCTATGCTATGCTAAGTCACTTCAGTCGTGTCCGACTCTGTGTGACCCCACAGACGGCAGCCCACCAGGCTTCCCCGCTCCTGGGATTCTCCAGGCAAGAACACTGGAGTGGGTTGCCATTTCCTTCTCCAATGCATGAAAGTGAAAAGAGAAAGTGAAGTCGCTCAGTCATGTCCGACTCTTAGCGACCCCATGGACTGCAGCCCACCAGGCTTCTCCGTCTATTGGATCTTCCAGGCAAGAGATACTGGAGTGTATGAGACATTATATATGATAACAAATTTTTAGTATTTAATCTGTATCTCAGTATTCATAGACATATACAAAATTCAATATATTTTATTCTATCAAATTCACTAATTTATTTGAAAGTATATATTTATATCTAGCTTCAAAAAGACTTCAAAATTGCCTATAATTATTCTAATTAGATTTTATTTTGCTTTAAGAAGATGAAGCCTAACCTTTTTAAAAACTTTTTTCTTCTAATTTTATTTTCTTTTTAAATTTTTAACACCAAAAACGTTTTGTATTGGGGTATAGCCGATTAACAATGTTGTGATAGTTTCAGGTGAACAGCCTGGATGGGAGAGGGTTTGGGGAAGAATGGATACATGCATATGTATGGCTGAGTCCATTCACTGTTTACATAAGCCTAACCTTAAACAGATGGTGACTGCTGCCATGAAATTAAAAGACACTTACTCCTTGGAAGGAAAGTTATGACCAACCTAGTTAGCATATTGAAAAGCAGAGACATTACTTTGCCAACAAAGGTCCATCTAGTCAAGGCTATGGTCTTTCCTGTGGTCATGTATGGATGTGAGAGCTGGACTGTGAAGAAGGCTGAGCGCCGAAGAATTGATGCTTTTGAACTGTGGTGTTGGAGAAGACTCCTGAGAGTCCCTTGGACTGCAAGGAGATTCCGACCAGTCCATTCTGAAGGAGATCAGCCCTGGGATTTCTTTGGAAGGAATGATGCTAAAGCTGAAACTCTAGTACTCTGGCCACCTCATGTGAAGAGTTGACTCATTGGAAAAGACTCTGATGCTGGGAGGGACTGGGGGCAGGAGGAGAAGGGGACGACAGAGGATGAGATGGCTGGATGGCATCACTGATTCGATGGATGTGAGTCTGAGTGAACTCTGGGAGTTTGTGATGGACAGGGAGGCCTGGCGTGCTGCAATTCATGGGGTCACTAAGAGTCAGACACGACTGAGCGACTGAACTGAACTGAACTGAACTGAACCTTAAACACTGTTTTCAATCCCTTCCAAGTATCTCATCTCTTATCACAGCAACATTGCAATGAAGAAGAAATACCCCCTAAAGATAGGTTGTTGTTGTTGTTTAGTGCCAAGTCATATCCAAGTCTTTGCGACCCCATTGACTGTGTGTAACCCACCAGGCTCCTCTGTCCATGGGATTTCCCAGGCAAAAATACTGGAGTAGGTTACATTTCTTTCTCCAGAGGATCTTCTCAACTCAGGGATCAAAGAGATCTAACCTGTGTCACCTGCATTGCAGGTGGATTCTTTACCACTGACTCACCAAAGAAGCTAAGATCCCTTAAAGGAGTAGGAATCTGGTTATTATTAAAATGTGATCAATCTCATTTCGGTAACATGAAGAACAATACCAGTCATGATGGGACTAACCATACTGGGTAATAGTGGGTAGCCATTCCCTTCTCCAGGGGATCTTCCTGACCCCAGGGATTGAATCCTAGTCTCCTGCATTGTAGGCAGATTTCTTTACCATCTGAGCCACCAGGGAAGCCCTGTATGGAATATACCAAATAAAATAAGCTTTATTAGAATATCAGTTCAGTTCAGTTCAGTCGCTCACTTGTGTCTGACTCTTTGTGACCCCATGAACTGCAGCACACCAGGCCTCCCTGTCCATCACCAACTCCTGGAGTTCACTCAGACTCATGCCCCTTGAGTCGGTGATACCATCCAGCCATCTCATCCTCTGTTGTCCCCTTCTCTTCCTGCCCCCAATCCCTCCCAGCATCAGAGGCTTTTCTGATGAGTCAATGCTTCTCACGAGGTGCCCAAAGTATTGGAGTTTCAGCTTTAGCATCAGTCCTTCCAAAGAACACCTATATACTTACTCACTTGTTGGGAGCCGGTTTGGATTAGCGCTCTGCCCATGACAAAGGTCATGAGGAAGGAGGCTTGGCAATAACGCAAGGGCAAGATCAAGCCTCAGGAGCCCGCTGGAGGTTCTCGAGCATCTATCCCCAAAAAGCCGGAGTCTGCCTACTTTCTGCTTTGTGTTCTCACCTCTGACTTTACAGGGGGCTGTCCCCCACTACCTTTCTCTGAAAAAAGAGCTAACTTACAGCTCCAGTTAATAATTCCTGAGTGTGACAGTGTTTCAGCCTACAAACTCCTTTTGGAAATCCTCTAGCCTGCCTGAATAGGTTTTTCCAGCCACATGTGATTGTTTAGAGCCTCCCAACTGTGAGAGGTATGAGGTGTTCTAAACTGTCTAAACACAGATTGCTTTGAGCAGTTAAAAGATTGATTAGAAATTGTATTGGTGAAGGGTTTTTCACTTGTTGGGCCAATGTTTGCTGCTAAGTCTCCATATCCCTTACCTACTGTGTCCTTGGCAGTGTATTGAAATGTAAGTAGTAGCTTTAATGTTTGTAACCTTGGACCCTTGAGTTAATTCTTTTCTTGTTACAACCCACCACACCTTTGCCCTATAGAAATGCAACTCCAATGCTTTTGGAGGGTGGCGCCTGAATTTAGAATAATCACCTTTAGAGAAAATAAGTTCCTTAAGATGTTAATAGGGCTCTGGCCAGAAGATGATGTAACTCACCTAAACTTTTGCATGTGATAGGTTTGAAAGCCTGGCTCAGGGACTGCTGTCCCTGCATGACTCCACCCCTTCCCCCATTATCCTCTATGCATAACTTAAGGGATAAAAACTCTTTTGAAAATTAAAGTGTGGGGCCTTGTTCACCGAAGCTTGGTCTCCCCATGTCGTTCTTTCTCTTACCTTCTGGCTGAATTATTCAGCCTCCTCTCTCCACAAAATGTTCTCACTGAATTTCCTTCTCACTGAGCTATCATTTCATCCGCTTTTCTTCACTGAATTTCCTCCTCACTGAGCTATCCTCATTTCTATTATTCTTTATATCTTTAATTAATATTTAATTAAGCAATTGTTTCCTGAGCATCGCCTATGCCGTCTCCCCTTCGAAATCCCTGGATCCACCGGGGCTGGACCCCGGCACTCACTTCTAAAAAGACACATTCACCATGTATAGTAGTAAGTTCAAAAAGATGATGGACTTCCAAGAATATTCTTGAAACATACCAGCAAAAAATCCTCTACGTTCAGCCATCCTAATCATGGTGACTCTACTGTCTCATTAAATCACACCGAAAATGTTCAGAAGAGAATCATCCCCAAAAGTGATGGAAAATGTGTGAAAATATGTCCAGAAAATAAAAATTCTGCAGCTAGTATATTGTACCAATAAGCAGCAATATGTTATTGGAGAGAGGAAGGTTTATGTTTTTCTTTATGGCCATTCTGTAAATCTTATTCTAAAATATTGCTTAGCAGTGAAAGCAAAAATGATTGCTCTTGTCATATATGTCCTACATAAAAAGTTTACTACCACAACAATAAGAAGTTGGCCTTTGCTACAGAACCAGCTAAGTGTGGTAAAACACAAACACTCAGAAAATGTGCCCATTCCTGCCCTTCTTTGGTGCTTAATTGTGTAGCTTGATTTTTACATTGTTTGTTTCCTTCTGCTTTTTAGCCCCTCATTGTTTTCAGGTGAGATTTGTTGTAATTCAAAACCTATTAAAAAAAAAAAAAACAATCTGGGCACAGAGAATAAAGAAAGATGACTTTTCTAGAGGAAAAGAAATTAATCATACAAAAGATGCCATCAGTCTTGATTCTGATATGAAAAACATTCACTTTTGGTGTTTCTACAAAAAAGTGTGTGTGTAAAATGTGTGTGTGTAAACAACAAAGCAAGTAAATGTAAGATGTTGAAAACTCATACGTTCAAATTGTTTCTCACTTTCCTTTTTCATTGAGCTATATCCTATCTTTCTTAAGGAATTTGACTATAGAATGAAGCAGGGCAAAGGCTAACAGAGTTTTGCCAAGAGAACACATGGTCATAGCAAACACCCTCTTCCAACAACGAAAGAGAAGACTCTACACATGAACATCAGATGGTCAATACCAAAATCAGACTGATTTTTTCTTTGCAGCCAAAGACAGAGAAGCTCTATAAAAGTAAAATCGTTCAGTCATGTCTGACTCTATGTGACCCCATGGACTGTAGCCCACCAGGTTCCTCCATCCATGGGGTTTTCCAAGCAAGACTATTGGAATGGGTTGCCATTTCTTTCTTCACGGGATCTTCCCAACCCAGGGATTGAACTCAGGTCTCCCACATTGTAGGCAGACACTTTACCATTTGACGCCACTAGGGATGGAATGAAGCTCTATCAGATCAGATCAGATCAGATCAGTCGCTCAGTCGTGTCCGACTCTTTGCGACCCCATGAACCGCAGCACGCCAGGCCTCCCTGTCCATCACCAGCTCCCGGAGGTCACTCAGACTCGCATCCATCGAGTCAGTGATGCCATCCAGCCATCTCATCCTCTGTCGTCCCCTTCTCCTCCTGCCCTCAATCCCTCCCAGCATCAGAGTCTTCTCCAATGAGTCAACTCTTCGCATGAGGTGGCCAAAATACTGGAGTTTCAGCTTTAGCATCATTCCTTCCAAAGAAATTCCAGGATTGATCTCCTTCAGAATGGACTGGTTGGATCTTCTTGCAGTCCAAGGGACTCTCAAGAGTCTTCTCCAACACCACAGTTCAAAAGCATCAATTCTTCGGCGCTCAGCCTTCTTCACAGTCCAGCTCTCACATCCATACATGACCACAGGAAAGACCATAGCCTTGACTAGGCGAACCTTTGTTGGTAAAGTAATGTCTCTGCTTTTGAATATGCTATCTAGGTTGGTCATAACTTTCCTTCCAAGGAGTAAGCGTCTTTTAATTTCATGGCTGCAGTCACCATCTGCAGTGATCTTGGAGCCCAGAAAAACAAAGTCTGACACTGTTTCCACTGTTTCCCCATCTATTTCCCATGCAGTGATGGGACCAGATGCCATGATCTTCGTTTTCTGAATGTTGAGCTTTAAGCCAACCTTTTCACTCTCCACTTTCACTTTCATCAACAGGCTTTTTAGCCCCTCTTCACTTTCTGCCATAAGGGTGGTGTCATCTGCATATCTGAGGTTATTGATATTTCTCCCAGCAATCTTGATTCCAACTTGTGTTTCTTCCAGTCCAGCATTTCTCATGATGTACTCTGCATATAAGTTAAATAAACATGGTGACAATATACAGCCTTGACGTACTCCTTTTCCTATTTGGAACCAGTCTGTTGTTCCATGACCAGTTCTAACTGTTGCTTCCTGACCTGCATACAGATTTCTTAAGAGGCAGATCAGGTGGTCTGGTATTCCCATCTCTTTCAGAATTTTCCATAGTTTATTGTGATCCACACAGTCAAAGGCTTTGGCATAGTCAATAAAGCAGAAATAGATGTTTTTCTGGAACTCTCTTGCTTTTTCCATGATCCAGCGGATGTTGGCAATTTGATCTCTGGTTCCTCTGCCTTTTCTAAAACCAGCTTGAACGTCAGGAAGTTCACGGTTCACATATTGCTGAAGCCTGGCTTGGAGAATTTTGAGCATTACTTTACTAGCGTGTGAGATGAGTGCAATTGTTCGGTAGTTTGAGCACTCCTTGGCATTGCCTTTCTTTGGGATTGGGATGAAAACTGACCTTTTCCAATCTTGTGGCCACTGCTGAGTTTTCCAAATTTGCTGGCATATTGAGTGTAGCACTTTCACAGCATCATCATTCAGGATTTGGAATAGCTCCACTGGAATTCCATCACCTCCACTAGCTTTGTTTGTAGTGATGCTTTCTAAGGCCCATTTGATTTCACATTCCAAGATGTCTGGCTCTAGGTCAGTGATCACATCATCATGATTATCTGGGTCTTGAAGCTCTTTTTTGTACAGTTCTTCTGTGTATTCTTGCCACCTCTATACCAGTCAGCATAAACAAGACTGGGAGCTAACTGTGGCTCAGATCATGAACTCCTTATTGCCAAATTCAGACTTAAATTGAGGAAAGTAGGGAAAACTACTAAACCATTCGGATATGACCTAAATCAAATTCCTTGCGATTATACAGTGGAAGTGAGAAATAGATTCAAGGGATTAGATTTGATAGAGTGCCTGAATAACTACAGAAGTAGATTCATGACAATGTAAAGTAGACAGAGATCAAGACCATTCCCAAGAAAAAGAAATGCAAAAAGGCAAAATGGTTGTCTGAGGAGGTCTTACAAATAGCTGTGAAAAAGAGAAGCAAAAGGCAAAGGAGAAAAGGAAAGATATACCCATGTGAATGCAGAGGTCCAAAGAATAACAAGGCAAGATAAGAAAGACTTTCTCAGTGATCAACGCAAAGAAATAAAGGAAAACAATAGAATGGAAAAGAGTAGAGATCTCTTCAAGAAAATTAGAGATACCAAGGGAACATTTCATAAAGATGGGCACAATAAAGGAGAGAAGTGGTATGTACCTAACAGAAGGAGAAGATATTATTAAGAAGAGGTGGCAAGAATACACAGAAGAACTGTACAAAAAAGATCTTCATGACCCAGATAATCATGACAGTGTGATCACTCACCTAGAGCCAGACATCCCAGAATGGGAAGTCAAGTGTCCCTTAGGAAACATGCCTACAAACAAAACTAGTGGAGGTGATAGAATTCCAATGGAAATATTTTAAATCCTGAAAGATGATGCTGTGAAAGTGCTGCACTCAATATGCCAGCAAATGTAGAAAACTCAGCAGTGGCCACAGGACTGGAAAACGTCAGTATTCATTGCAATCCCAAAGAAAGGCAATGCCAAAGAATGCTCAAACTACTGCACAATTGCACTCATCTCACACTCTAGCAAAGTACTGCTTAACATTCTCCAAGCCAGGCTTCAACAGTACATGAACCATGAACTTTCAGATGTTCAAGCTGGATTTAGAAAAGGCAGGGGAACCAGAGATCAAATTGTCAACATCTATTGGATCATTGAAAAAACAAGTGAGTTCCAGAAAAACATCAACTTCTGCTTTATTGACTATGCCAAAGCCTTTGACTGTGTGGATCACAACAAACTGTGGAAAATTCTTTAAGACATGAGAATACCAGACCACCTAATCTACCTCCTGAGAAATCTGTATGCAGTTCCAGAAGCAACAGTTAGAACTGTACATGGAAGAACAGACTGATTCTAAATTAGGAAAGGAGTATGTCAAGGCTGTATATTGTCACCCTGCTTATTTAACTTACATGCAGAGTACATCATGAGAAAGGCTAGGCTGGATGGAACACAAGTTGGAATGAAGATTGCCAGGAGAAATATCAATCACCTCAGATATACAGATAACACCACACTTATGGCAGAAAGCAAAGAAGAATTAAAGATCCTCTTGATGACAGTGAAAGAGGAGAGTGGAAAAAGTTGGCTTAAAGCTCAACATTCAGAAAACTAAGATCATGGCTTCCAGTCCCATCACTTTGTGGCAAATAGATGGGGAAACAGTGAAACAGTGACGGACTTTATTTTTGGGAGCTCCAAAATCACTGCAGATGGTGACTGCAGCCGTGAATTTAAAAGACTCTTGCTCCTTGGAATAAAAGTTATGTCCAACCTAGATGCATCTTAAAAAGCAGAGACATTACTTTGCCAACAAATGTCCGTCTAGTCAAAACTTTGGTTTTTCCAGTAGTCATGTATGGATGTGAGAGTTGAACTAGAAGGAAGGCTGAGTGCCCAAGAATTGATGCTTTTGAGCTGTGGTGTTGGAGAAGACTCTTGAAAGTCCCTTGGACTGCAAGGAGATCCAACCAGTCCATCCTTAAGGAAGTCAGTTCTGAATATTCACTGGAAGGACTGATGCTGAAGCTGAAATCCAATACTTTGGCCCTGATATGAAGAACTGACTCATTTGAAAAGACCTTGATGCTGGGAAAGATTGAAGGTGAGAGGAGAAGGGGATGACAGAGGATGAGATGGCTGGATGGCATCACTGATTCAATGGACATGAGTTTGAGTAAGCTTCAGGAGATGGTGATGGACGGGGAAGCCTGGCGTGCTACAGTCCATGGGGTCACAAAGAGTCAGATGCAATAAGTGACTCACTGAACTGAACACTCAGTATTTGTTCTATGCTTTTGTTTATTTATTTAATTGAAGGATAATTGCTTTACAAAACTGTTTTGCTTTCTGAAATATAAACGTCTTTCATAAAGCTACCTGAAAACTAGGAGGTGGAAAAAAAAAACCTCACTGAGGTGGATTCATTTAATTTCCCATTTTTGCTGCTTCCTTTATTCCATATCATCGACTATTATACTTCCTCCCACAAAAATTAATTTTTCTCACAGACCTCATTAACTATTAGATTAATTCTAATTAATTCTTTCATTGGTCCTACAGCCAAATGCATTTTTTTTCTATTACATTTGTTGTTGAATTATGGAAAGAAAAAGTATATCTTAGTCTGTGTTTTTTTTTTTTTCTATTAGAGATTTTTTTCTTTTTAATGTATTTTTAAATTGAAGGATAATTGCTTTACAGATTTTATTGTTTTCTGTCAAACCTCAATATGAATCAGCCATATATGTATACCTATAGCTGTGTTCTTGCCTGGAGAATCCCAGGGACGGGGGAGCCTGGTGGGCTGCTGTCTCTGGGGTCGCACAGAGTCGGACACGACTGAAGCGACTTAGCAGAAGCAGCAGCATAGCTGATTTATGTTGAGGTTTGACAGTCTGTTGGTTTTGTGTCTCCATCATTGCTTCCTTTGGGGAAACCTTGCCTTCACTTCTAGTTTTATAATAATCATTGTCAGGCACAACATTAGCATGAAGCTAATCTTTTCACCCTAAACTGAAAGCAATTGATCCAGGTTTGACTAGGACTCTGGTATCAGACAGCCTGGATTATAATGCCAGTTCTACTACTCGCTAGCTTGGGTAAATTATTTAACTTCTCTGTGGTTTCGTCTTCATATCTCTAAAATGGGGAAATAATAGGACCTGTCCCACAGAGCTATTGTGAGAATAAAGGAGTGTGTACATGTAAAGTACTTAGAAATGTGAAGCATTATTCAGATCAGATCAGATCAGATCAGTATTATTACTTGGATAGTAATAATTATTTGAAATGTCTGCCATCATCAGGCTTCCAAATGGAGATGGCCTATATGATCATGTAGGCAAGAGAAGACAAAGGGAAACCAAGGCTCAAACACAGCACTTGAACTACAGAACGTGCTGACTTGAAGAAGGACTGTAGATTTCCCATCATGTGACCCAATAAGATACACCCTCCTCTCTCTCTTTTTTCTTTTCCTTTCTTTCCTTCTTCATCCCTCCCTTCCTTCCTCCTTTTCTTTTTCTTCATAAGCTTATTTGAGTTGACTGTTTCTTATCTGTTAAGTGAAAGATCTTGAACTACTATAAACTATACATTTTTAGCTAGGGTAAAACACTTATTTGCCTAAAGGGAAATGAATTATTTAATTCAGGGTAAAAAGTATTTTAGGATTTTCTACCTAAACAGTGTATCAAGTTATTCCATGTGCACACATGCTCAGTCATATCTGACTCTTTGTGATCCCATGGACTGTAGCCTGCGAGGTTCCTCTGTCCATGGGGTTATCCAACAAGAATACTGGAATGGATTGCCATTTCCTACTACAGGGAACCTTCTGACCCAAGGATCAAGCCCACATTTCCTATGTCTCCTATATTGGCAGGTGGATTCTTTACCACTGATCTATCTGAAACTTTAAATCAATATAGGAAGTAAGGCATGGCAACCCACTCCAGTATTCTTGAAACGAAAATCCCATGGAAAGAGAAGCCTGGGAGGATAGAGTCCGTGGGGTTGCAAAGAGTCAAACACAAGTGAAGCGACTGAGTACTCAGTAAGTAAAGACCCCCCTTATTGGACTCATCTAGAACCAAGAAGGATCCAACATGGTCACAATGTGACTATTTTTGTTTTATAAAAAATTTTTTGTTTATTTATTTGGCTGTTCCAGGTCTTAGGTGTGGCATGCAGGATCTTTGATCTGTCTTGTGGCATGGAGGATCTTTTGTTGTTGCATGTGAACTCTTAATTGCAGCATGTGGGATCTTGTTCCCTGATCAGGGCTCGAAGTTGAGCCCCATGCATAAGGAGTGCAGAGTCTCCTTTGCACTCTTTATGCAAAGTGGACTAAAATATGATTCTCTTATTATTAGAGAAATAATAAAATACACTAAAATATGATTCTCTTTAAATTATTGTTACTAAGTTCTAAGTTACTAAGCTGAATATAAAAGAAGCCTGCTATAATGAGAAGTGTCGTGACCACTGTTCTGAGTAGTGAGATTTACCCTGTCTCTTTCTGTTTACCTAGTAAGTCATATAATTATTTCTGCATTTATCTTGTATTTTGCTACCAAAATTTCCATGGTGCTTACATTAATTAATTTAGCCATCACTACCTATTCTTTTCCCTCAAGTTCCAGATTAATGTTTTTCTTGGTTGATTATCTATGAGAAGTGCATGCCTACCATATTCCCTGCATGTGTGGAAGCTTTTTCTGTGACCTTTTAGAAGATCCATTTTACTTTACCTTAGAGAACATGAAGTATAACCTGAACACATGACTCTCTTGAACTGTTTGTAATGATATTGCTTTTTTTATAATGAACTTTCAAAATATTATGTAGCTGGATTCAGTCCTTCTACAACTTCCTGGTTTCATAAATTGTATGTCTGAAAAGAACCGCCCCCACCAAAGAATGGACTATTTCTGTGTTTCACAAATTTGGTCGCACGTAAGCATTACCACGGGGGAAGGCAATGGCACCCCACCCCAGTACTTTTGCCTGGAAAATCCCATGGACGGAGGAGCCTGGTAGGCTCCAGTCCATGGGGTCGCTAAGAGTTGGACACGACTGAGCGACTTCACTTTGACTTTTTACTTTCATGCATTGGAGAAGAAAATGGCAACCCACTCCAGTGTTCTTGCCTGGAGAATCCCAGGGACAGGGGAGCCTGGTGAGCTTCCGTCTATGGGGTCGCACAGAGTCTGACACGACTGAAGCGACTTAGCAGCAGCAAGCATTACCACAGTGTTCCCAGTGTCAGGAACTCTTTCCTCCGAGATAGTGATTCAATGAATTTGCCATACAGCTCAAGCACCTGTTTTGCATAAACTCTGCAGGTAATTGCAATAAACTATAAGGTGAACTACAGGATGATGAGAAATGCAGGTCCTGGAAAAGTCTAGGAATTAAGAAAGTTCCTTAAGGACCTACTGCTGACTTGAGCCAAAACTAGAATTAGAACCCAGAATTTTAGTTGCAAAATCAAGACTCTTTCTATAATACCACACTGCCTGAATCTGTATAGTGTTTATCTCCTAGATTCAGCTGCTCTTACCCTCTTCTATAGCACTCCATTTTCTAGAGAAATAGAGAAAGAGGAGGTCAGTCCTGCCACTGGACTTCCTAAGATGTTAATCATGAATTCTCTCTTTTTTTTCATAAGGTAATTTGAATTGGGTCTGTCACTGAAGAAAGTGTCCTAAATAATAACTCATTCTGAAAGCTCAATAGGATAAAGACAGAACTCAAGTTGGATGAACTCAATATGTATTGTCTTGGCATAGAAGTCCTCTGGCATCAATAAGGAATCCAGAATGGTTTTAGGAGATAATACTGACCATGGCCCTGATGTGGGACAGCAAAATGTGGGAGTTCAGTCTGCAGGTGAACTGAAAAGTAACCTTGCAAGAATATTTGGATCCTGAATGAGGTGAGGAAAGAGAGCCTAGATTAGGAGAACCTGGGATGCAGGAATCATATTTTGTTCCATGACGCATGACCAAGTTTTCCTATAATTGTATTTTTGAAACAGTGAGGGGGCTGAATGTATTCTTTTAAGTGCTGCTGATAACACATCTCTCTGGGAGAATATTGTCTTTGTCCATAAGCATTCCTGTATGGGCACACTTATTTATGAAGATG
Organism: Tragelaphus eurycerus; assembly: GCA_935064755.1. Lineage (NCBI taxonomy): Eukaryota > Metazoa > Chordata > Mammalia > Artiodactyla > Bovidae > Tragelaphus > Tragelaphus eurycerus. Next base: position 43,235,936 of record CAKXYN010000001.1, read on the forward strand.
AAGTGTCTGGCTGGATGGTTTTGAGGTAGAAAAAGTGATCATTAAACTGTTCTACATAAGAAATTAGCAGAGTTTGTATTGGTAGGAGAGGTGAATGAAGAGAAACAGAAGAAATGAGAGTGCAAGATATAAAAGCATGCAGGGACTGAGAAGCACATGAGCAGGTGACTGGCCTTAGGAGAAAGCAGAGCAAGGAGATGGGCCAGGCATGCTAGCTGAATTACTTTAAGGATTGGAATGGCTAATATTTAATTTCTATTCACTTCCTAAATTCGTAATGTATAAATGTCACTTGCTGGTAGAATTGGGGTGCAAACTGATAGTTCCTACCCACGGCGACCCCATTATACACAGGACTGAACTGCAAGATGGAGAAGGCAATGGCACCCCACTCCAGTACTCTTGCCTGGAAACCCCCATGGGCCGAGGAGCCTGGTGGGCTGCAGTCCATGGGGTCGCTAAGAGTCGGACACGACTGAGCGACTCCACTTTCACTTTTCACTTTCATGCATTGGAGAAGGAAATGGCAACCCACTCCAGTGTTCTTGCCTGGAGAATCCCAGGGACTGAGGAGGGTGGTGGGCTTCCGACTCTGGGGTCGCACAGAGTTGGACACGACTGAAGCGACTTAGCAGCAGCAGTAGCAGAACTGCAAGAAGGGTGTCAGGAGCGTGGTCCCTGTTCTGTCAATATTGCAAGGATGGGAGTAGGACTCCACAGGAGCGATGCTAGAGGGAGGAAAGTGTGGATGGAGCAAGCAATCAGAGTACAGGATAACCATGAAAGCTATGCTTCTTGAATTTCAGACATCTCAGGGGGAATATTATACTTCCTGAGGACAACAAAGCAAGCTTGAACTAATTTTATTTGCATCTCAAAGGACAGAGTAAGTTACTTCGGCTGTTATCTGGGTTATACCTAGAACATAATTGACACTCAGGAATTCTTCCTGAATGACCTACTTCTAACTGAATACTTTGAAAGTTATAAAACCTACTTGCTTTTTACTGTAAACATTTGTCCAGAGTATTGTGTTTCTATCAGATACTTTGGCTGAAACGAAGTGGTAGAGCCTGAGAAGTAGAAGGATATCATTTGCACCCATCATTTTGGGAAACTTTAATGATCAAATTTATTTTTAATTATTTAATTTTATCTGAAGTAAGAGGAAATAACCTGCATATTAAGCAAAAACTTTCTGGGAGGCAGTTCCATGAGGTCTATCAAAAGCCTTTAAAGGACTTCTGGCCAAAAATTTTCATTTCTAGGAATTTGCTATAAAAAAGACTCATATATAGTGAAAAGTTACAGTGACAATGAATTGGTTCACTAAGTCCTGCCACATCCCTTCAAAAGTTTAAGTATATACATAACAACTTGGGCTGCTTTTACAAGACCATTCAATGGCATGGGGAAAATTTTTGTACAGTATTATAAAAAAGCCATAATATATATTGTGACCTTTATTTTATAAATATATATATAATATATATATACACATATGCTGCTGCTGCTAAGTCGCTTCAGTCGTGTCCGACTCTGTGCGACCCCATAGACAGAAGCTCACCAGGCTCCCCCATCCCTGGGATTCTCCAGGCAAGAATACTGGAGTGGGTTGCCATTTCCTTCTCCAATACATGAAAGTGAAAAGTGAAAGGGAAGTCGCTCAGTCGTGTCCGACTCCCAGCGACCCCATGGACTGGAGCCTACCAGGATCCTCCGTCCATGGGATTTTCCAGGCAAAAGTACTGGGGTGGGGTGCCATTGCCTTCCCCGATATACATATAGTCATATATAAAAACTAGAAATATATACATATGTATATATAACCTTAATTTTAAAAATATTTCTAGAAGCATAGACCTAAGAATTTTAACATTAATGATCTTTCTTTTAAAATTGATTAATTAATGTGATTGTGTCGGGTCTTGGTGGCAACATCTGGGATCTGTTAGTTGAGGTATAAAGGATCCTTCGTTGTGGTATGCTAACTCTTGGTTGTGGCATGTGGGAGCTAGTTCCCCAAGCGGGGAACAAACCTGGGCACCCTGCATTAGGAGTGTGGAGTCCCAGCCACTGGATCACCAAGGTAGTCACCTTCAAGCGATGCAGTAGTAAGTGGTCTTTATTCATGCCCCTTTTTATACTTTTCACAGTTAATGCATGAAGTATGTGTGCATGGCAGCTTTGTCTTCAGAATTTCCTCACATGTAATTTACAATGCCCATAAAATAAGAGTTAGAAATAAATATATCAAGTTGGTGGACAGTAAGTTCCAAAAACCTGGTCTTGAGTTCAGGTTAGTATTCCAGCCTCCTGACTTAGCAAAGAGCCGGTTAAGACCGAGTCAGCACCTTCATCTTTCTCTGAAAATGAAATACTTTGGTATGATTTCTATTTTATCCTATTAATTTAAGAATATTTTCATTACAAAGTAGGCAACAAAAGCATTCTGACTCAAAAATATTAACAAAACACAGAAACAATAGATTTTAATGTGAATGTCTCAATTCCACCCAGTCTTCCAACCCATACCTTAATACACATACACATATACTTCTTCTTTTATGTGATTACTACATGTATGAATTTAACTTTATATGTATATTTAAATATGTGTATGTAGTTAATTTAAAATGAAAATGCTTTTTTTCTGTGACTTTTAATGAAAATAATGTCCTGAATATTCATCTATGTGACTATATAAAGGGCCATCTCATTGTAAAATATCTGCATTTTATTTTATAGTATTGATGAGTTGAAATTTTTTCAATCATTCAAGTCCTGAACATTTAGTTATTTCTATGCCCTGGAATTATTTATATGATGTAATTTATATCATATAGTAACATCTTTTTTTAAAAAATCATGTATAGAAATTAACTTACTTTAGCCCATGTATACCCACTCCAGTGTTCCTGCCTGGAGAATCCCAGGGACGGTGGAGCCTGGTGGGCTGCCGTCAATGGGGTCGCGCAGAGTTGGACATGACTGAAGCAACTTAGCAGCAGCAGCAGCAGCCCATGTATCGTGTCTCAATGGTAAAGAGTCCACCTGCCAATACAGGAGACTCAGATTCAATCCCTGAATCAGGAAGATCCCCTAGAGAAGGAAGTGGCCACCCACCCCAGTATGCTTGTATGGGAAATCCCATTGACAGAGGAGCCTGGTGGGCTACAGTCCATAAGGTTGCAAAAGAGTCAGACCTGATTTAGCAATTAAACAACAAATTTGTGAATGACTTATCCATTTATTACTGAGATAGCCATTTGTACAGGCTCACCACTACCTGAGTCAATTAAGAAACTGTATTTAGATGAGACCATTCTCTTCATAATTAAAATAGTTCTGCATATAAGAGAACTTTATGTCCAATGAATTAAAACTTAAGGAATAAACTAGACATCAGTTCTTTATTCCCTTGAAAAGTACCAGGATTCTTTTAGAGATATTCAGTGTAAAACTATCCTTGACTTCTGAATAAATTCTCTGATTCTTCAAGTTTCCTTTCCAAAGGCATTTGACCTCTTTTTGGGTGCATATCAAAAGTGCTTTCCTTTCTAACAGCCTTTATAAAAACGTGCTCATTTTATGAGTAAAAGGCCCTTTCTTCACTATTGATTGCAAAATCAGTTTGGAGAAGCTTTTTGGAAAGTGAAGGTGGGGGTCCTTGGGTTACGGTCATATATATATATATATATATATATAGGGAAGGAAGAAGTTCCCCTCGACCTTCTAGACTCCCAGGCTGGGTCTTAAAAAATTAAACTGACAAATACAGATTAAGAGGGAATAAAGCACATATGTTTATTTTCATGTGCGAGAGCCTTTCACTAGGAAATAAAAACCCAAAGAAACAATTAAACCTGAGTGTAGGCTTGATGAAGAGCAGGTAGAGGAATATGATAGGTTAAAGATATGAGGTTAAGTGTAGTAAACTGAGGGTACAGCAAAGACAGGTTTGTTAGGATTCCTTTTGATGTCTTCAGATAAGATCAGATCAGATCAGTCGCTCAGTCGTGTCCGACTCTTTGCGACCCCATGAACCGCAGCACACCAGGCCTCCCTGTCCATCACCAGCTCCCGGAGGTCACTCAGACGCACACCCATCAAGTCAGTGATGCCATCCAGCTATCTCATCCTCTGTCGTCCCCTTCTCCTCCTGCCCTCAATCCCTCCCAGCATCAGAGTCTTCTTCAATGAGTCAACTCTTCGCATGAGGTGGCCAAAATACTGGAGTTTCAGCTTTAGCATCATTCCTTCCAAAGAAATTCCAGGATTGATCTCCTTCAGAATGGACTGGTTGGATCTTCTTGCAGTCCAAGGGACTCTCAAGAGTCTTCAACACCACAGTTCAAAAGCATCAATTCTTCGGCGCTCAGCCTTCTTCACAGTCCAGCTCTCACATCCATACATGACCACAGGAAAGACCATAGCCTTGACTAGGCGAACCTTTGTTGGTAAAGTAATGTCTCTGCTTTTGAATATGCTATCCAGGTTGGTCATAACTTTCCTTCCAAGGAGTAAGCGTCTTTTAATTTCATGGCTGCAGTCACCATCTGCAGTGATTTTGGAGCCCAGAAAAAGAAAGTCTGACACTGTTTCCACTGTTTCTCCATCTGTTTCCCATGTAGTGATGGGACCAGATGCCATGATCTTTGTTTTCTGAATGTTGAGCTTTAAGCCAACCTTTTCACTCTCCACTTTCACTTTCATCAAGAGGCTTTTTAGCCCCTCTTCACTTTCTGCCATAAGAGTGGTGTCATCTGCATATCTGAGTCTCTTATTTGTCTTCAAAGATAAGGATGTGTCTCTTCTGAGTATGGGGCGGGCACCTCTCATATAGGAATTTTATGTCCTGTTTCAAGGGAGCAGGGTTGGGGAAGGAGCAGAGTAACCTTCATACTTCATACTTCAGCTATTTTCTCAAACTCCTTCAGTTTAAAATGTTCACCATACCCAGGGGTCATACTTTCAGGCTAGCCTCTCTTCAAACAAACAACATAAACCTTACATCACGATTTCATATTCAAAGTCTTGGCCCTTTATTTCCTCAAAGTATTGTCTGGAAATTCATACATTTTGGCAAGATAGCAGTCACTTATTTTTAAATCTCCTCCATACAGTTGAAGTTCACCATATCCTTCCTATTTCTGTTTATTCCTGTCTTTTCTTCTTTTTCTATCTCAGTACTTACATGTACTTTTTATAAAAATAAAATAAATGTATTTTTTACTGTGCAGCAATATGTTTTAGATTTAACTAGAAAGAAGTTTTTACTAGGCTCTTTGCCTGCCACATGTTTTTGTTATCGAGTTTCTACTTTCACTTCCTTTCTTTCTTTGTATGTTAAGTATGCATGTATTGCCAATACATATCCTTGAATAATTCTTTCAAAGACAAAATGATAAAATTCAGAGTCCTTCCATGATAAAATGATTATACACTTGCATCCAGGGGAAATTCTGAACTTTTATTTATTTTGTTACTGTTCTATTACATTGACTCTTATTGAACATAACCCTGATAGCATCTGGATTTTCATTTACTTGTAGGCAATTTGCTTTACTCTGTAGTGTACTCTTTATTCCTCATTGTTTACCTTGAATTTCCAGACTTTCACTACAGTGGTTGAGAAAAAAAATGAATAATTTTCATTTCATTCATCTTATTAGCTGCTCATTTAGAAATTTTTCCCTCATTACTTTGTCATCTTCTCTTCATCTCGCTGAAACTTATAAATGCCTCCTCTCCTTCCTGTTACCTTTTAGTTCTTCTTATCATATCTTTTGACTTTTGCAGTTAAAATTTTCTAAAAATCCCTGGGTTTCCTTTTCTTGCTCCTTAATTTCCTCCATTGTTGTTCCCATTCTGATATTCAGCAAAATGTATTCTTATTATAATTTTACAAGAGCTTCTTGAAAATAAAAATCTTAAATAGGTTACTTTTCCAGCCTGTTGTTGAGGTTAGGATGCTAAACCTCCCTGATGGCTCTGAGACCATTTACCTTAAAGCATTTCTGGGTCCTCTGCTAACTCTTCCACCAGCCCTTTTTTCCCCTTGCCTCAGTTTTCCTCAGATATGTAAAGATTGTCTGCTTTCATGTTGCAATTAAGAAGCTGATTATGATTACAAGAGTCTGCCCTTGACAATTTGGAGAAAGGAGCAGAACAGGCTACATATATGTACATATGATGTACATACATATTCTTTTTCTTATTTGAATAGATTTGGAACAGAAGAAGAACATTACAGACATGTAGCCATATTGTCTCCTGAATCCATATTTCTCAGTATTTTATGTAAGTTTTTATCCTTGGATTATTGTCAAGATAACAATAATCTCACTTATTGCCTCACTCTCATTTTAAATGGAACAATTGATATCATTTAAAAATCATCACAATTCATCCCTAGAAACAGAAGCAATAGGAAAAATATATCATATTAAACATATAAAACATAGGCCCACATCTTCTTACAAAGGTCTTAGGAACAGGATAAAATGTAGAGTGCTATGTAAATGTTATGATGAAAACAGTGGCATTCATTTTCAGTTTCTAGAATGCATGAATCATGTTTTAATTCTGACAGTAAACCCTTGTCCATTCAAGTGATTGAGTCGTATTTTGCTGAATGAATAACTTTGTCCATATCATATTTCATCTTCAAAACATACAATATTGTAATTAACCTCCAACTAAAATAAATAAATTTTAAAAAACAAATTGTGAGAATATCATGTTATATACATGAAATATCAAATATACAAATTTCATGTTATTTGTTATATACAACATCATATGTTATATCTATGAAAATAACAAATATACACAAGTTTGCACTTACTCTCCACTCTCTTCTCCACATTTATGGGCTAAAGTGTAGCCTGCTCACATTCATATGGTGAAGCCCTCACTCCTAGTACCTCAGGATGTTTGGAGATAAGATCTTTTAAGAAGTAGTTCAGCTAAATGAGGTATTTCAAGTGGACCCTAATTCAATATGACCCATATCTTTATAAAAAGAGGAGATTTGAGGACAAACATATGCAGAGAAGAAAGACCATAAGGGGACACAGCAAGGAGGCGGCATCTAAGTCAAGGAGAAAGGACTTAGAGAAAAACGAACTGCCAACACCTTGATCTTGGACTTCTACCCTCTAGAACTCTGAGGAAAAATAAAAGTTCTGTTTTTTTTTAAGCCTCCCAGTCTGTACTATTTTGTTATGACAGCTCTAGCAAATGAATACAGATAACCTGCTGTGCTTTAAGAACAATATCTCTTTTAAACATCAAAATAGCACTACTGAAGTAGATGCATTGATCCCACCTACTTTATAGATGCAGTAACTCAAGTTTAGAGTTACTTACTTCAGAGTTAGGAATAGCCTGGTGTAAGTAATTGAGCAAGGTTTGCCTGACGCCCCTTCAGGCATTTTTAAGTACCACGCTATGCTATTCAACTTCATATAGCCTTTAGGATGGCCAGACAAAACCAATTTGCGATTTTTAAGAAAATTGTGGTAAAATACACATAACAGAAAATTTGCCATCTTCCCCATTTGTAAATGTACAGTTCAGCAACAAGCTGAGTACTCACATTGTTATACATTCATATTGTTGTGCAGTCAATCCCCAGAACTCTTCTCAGTGGAATGTATCTATTAAAGAATGTCTCCCCACTATCCCCTCCCCAAAGTGCCCAGAAACTTGTACTATTCTACTTAATTTCTCTAAATACTTGACTACTTTAGGTACCTCACACAAGGGAAATCAAACAATATTTATCTTTTTGTGACAGGTTTATTCCACTTAGTGTACTATCCTCAGGGGTCATCTATGTCATAGCATGTGTCAGTGTCAGGGGAAACACACTGACTGACCGACCACCCTGGTCAGGCACCACAGTAACCTTTGGCATAAGTTATTTTGCGACAGGAGGTCCTGATAAGGGGCACAGAACTAATAAGCCACCACCAGCTGGAAGAGTTCAGAAAAGGTCAAAAGTAGACACCACAAGTCCTGCCACCTCCCAGAATCCTTCTGACCGGCATCCATTTGGCTGAGAAATGAAGGCAACCCTAGGAATGACCCTGAGTCAGAAGGGTTGGCCCAAGACAATCCAAAACTAATCCCATCACCATAAAACCTGAGGCTGTGAGCCATGTGGCAGAGCAATTTTCCTGGGTTTCCTCATTCTTTTCTTCTCCACCTGGGCACCCTCTCCCAATAAAGTCTCTTCCACCTGTGTCTCCTCAGATAATTCACTTGTGAGTATTAGACAAGAGACTGCTTTTAGGCCCTAGATGGAGTCCCCCTTCCTGAAATACCAGGATTTCCTTCATTTATAAGGCTGAATAATATCTCAATGTAGTATATATTCTGTTTTATTTATTTATCCATTTATCAATGGAAACGTGGGTTGCTTCTACCTTTTGGATATTGTGTATAGTACTTTTAAGAACATGGACGCACTTCTTAGAGACCTTGCTTCGAATTATTTTAAATATACAACCAGAAGTGGAATTGCTGGATCATATGGCAATTCTGTTTAATATTTTTTTGAGAAACGACCATACAGTTTTCTATAGCACCTAGACTACAAAGGTTCTAATTCTCTACATCCTCAGCAATACTTGTTATTTTAGTTTTTTTTTATTAGAAAATTTAAGTTGTAGGGATGTAAATCACTTTTATGGTAACAATTTACATATATTCTACTATTTACAATATTATTTTTTCTTCCTTAAATCTTCTCTATAAACCTACATGTATATTACTATCGTCAGGTTATCAACAAAGAAACTGACATTTTTTCAGTATAAATAACTAATCTAAGACCTCATGACCAGTGAGCAAGGAAACTAGACTGTGATTCCAAGTTTCCAGCCACAAACTGTAGTCTTTCCCCATGACTCTATGTTGCCACTTTCATTATGTATTTGGCTTTTAAGTATGAATGAAACATTTTAAAACAATACAACGCTTGAAACTAGGAGTAAAATAAACTATAAAAATTAAGACTATGAACTCTCCCTTCTTCAACAAATATAACAAAGTGCAAAAAATACATATTACCATTTTTATATCATTTTTTATAGTAGTATCGGTTCAGTTCAGTCGCTCAGTCATGTCTGACTCTTTGTGACCCCATGAATCGCAGCACGCCAGGCCTCCCTGTCCATCACCATCTCCCGAAGTTCACTCAAACTCACGTCCATCGAGTCAGTGATGCCATCCAGCCATCTCATCCTCTGTCGTCCCCTTCTCCTCCTGCCCCCAATCCCTCCCAGCATCAGAGTCTTTTCCAATGAGTCAACTCTTCGCATGAGGTGGCCAAAGTACTGGAGTTTCAGCTTTAGCATCATTCCTTCTAAAGAAATCCCAGGGCTGATCTCCTTCAGAATGGACTGGTTAGATCTCCTTGCAGTCCAAGGGACTCTCAAGACTCTTCTCCAACATCACACTTCAAAAGCATCAATTCTTCAGCGCTCAGCCTTCTTCACAGTCCAACTCTCACATCCATACATGACCACTGGAAAAACCATAGCCTTGACTAGACGGACCTTTGTTGGCAAGTAATGTCTCTGCTTTTCAATATGCCATCTAGGTTTCCTTCCATGAGTAAGCGTCTTTTAATTTCATTGTGGCAGTCACCATCTGCAGTGATTTTGGAGCCCAAGAAAGTAAAGTCTGACACTGTTTCCACTGTTTCCCATCTATTTCCCATGAAGTGATGGGACCAGATGCCATGATCTTAGTTTTCTGAATGTTGAGCTTTAAGCCAACTGTTTCACTCCCTCTTTCACTTTCATCAAGAGGCTTTGTAGTTCCTCTTCACTTTCTGCCATAAGGGTGGTGTCATCTGCATATCTGAGGTGACTGATATTTCTCCTGGCAATCTTGATTCCAGCTTGTGCTTCTTCCAGCCCAGCTTTTCTCATGATGTACTCTGCATAGAAGTTAAATAAGCAGGGTGACGATATACAGCCTTGACGTACTCCTTTTCCTATTTGGAACCAGTCTGGTGTTCCATGTCCAGTTCTAACTGTTGCTTCCTGACCTGTATATAGGTTTCTCAAGAGGCAGGTCAGGTGGTCTGGAATTCCCATCTCTTTCAGAATTTTCCACAGTTTATTGTAATCCACAAAGTCAAAGGCTTTGGCATAGTCAATAAATCAGAAATAGATGTTTTTCTGGAACTCTCTTGCTTTTTCCATGATCCAGCGGATGTTGGCAATTTGAATCTCTGGTTCCTCTGCCTTTTCTAAAACCAGCTTGAACATCAGGAAGTTCACGGTTCACATATTGCTGAAGCCTGGCTCGGAGAATTTTGAGCATTACTTTCCTAGCGTGGGAGATGAGTGCAAGTGTGCAGTAGTTTGAGCATTCTTTGGCATTGCCTTTCTTTGGGATTGGAATGAAAACTGACCTTTTCCAATCTTGTGGCCACTGCTGAGTTTTCCACATTTGCTGGCATTTTGAGTGCAGCATTTTCACAGCATCATCTTCCAGGATTTGAAATAGCTCAACTGGAATTCCATCACCTCCACTAGCTTTGTTCGTAGTGATGCTTTCTAAGGCCCACTTGACTTCACATTCCAGGATGTCTGGCTCTAGGTCAGTGATCACACCATCATGCTCATCTTGGTTGTGAAGATCTTTTTGTACAGTTCTTCTGTGTATTCTTGCCACCTCTTCTTAATATCTTCTGCTTCTGTTAGGTCCATACCATTTCTGTCCTTTATTGAGCCCATCTTTGCATGAAATGTTCCTTTGGTATCTCTAGTTTTCTTGAAGAGATCTCTAGTCTTTCCCATTCTTTTGTTTTCCTCTATTTCTTTGCATTGATCACTGAGGAAGGCTTTCTTTTCTCTCCTAGCTATTCTTTGGAACTCTGCATTCAGATGCTTATATCTTTCCTTTTCTCCTTTGCTTTTTGCTTCTCTTCTTTTCACAGCTATTTGTAAGGCCTCCCCACACAGCCATTTTGCTTTTTGCATTTCTTTTCCATGGGGATGGTCTTGATCCCTGTCTCCTGTACAATGTCACAAACCTCATTCCATAGTTCATCAGGCACTCTGTCTATCAGATCTAGTCCCTTAAATCTATTTCTCATTTCAACTGTATCATCATAAGGGATTTGATTTAGGTCATACCTGAATGGTCTAGTGATTTTCCCTACTTTATTCAATTTAAGTCTGAATTTGGCAATAAGGAGTTCATGATCTGAGCCACAGTCAGCTCCTGGTCTTGTTGTTGCTGACTGTATAGAGCTTCTCCATCTTTGGCTGCAAAGAATGTAATCAATCTGATGATTTCAGTGTTGGCCATCTGGTGAGGTCCATGTGTAGAATCTTCTGTTTGTTGGAAGAGGGTGTTTGCTATGACCAGTGCATTCTCTTGGCAAAACTCTATTAGCCTTTGCCCTGCTCATTCCATACTCCATGGCCAAATTTTCCTGTTACCCCAGGTGTTTCTTGACTTCCTACTTTTGCATTCCAGTCCCCTGTAATGAAAAGGACATCCTTTTTGGGTGTTAGTTCTAAAAGGTCTTGTAGGTTTTCATAGAACCATTCAACTTCAGCTTCTTCAGCATTACTGGTTGGGGCATAGGCTTGGATTACTGTGATATTGAATGGTTTGCCTTGGCAATGAACAGAGATCATTCTGTCGTTTTTGAGATTGCATCCAAGTAGTGCATTTCGGATTCTTTTGTTGACCATGATGGCTACTCCATTTCTTCTGAGGGATTCCTGCCCACAGTAGTAGATATAATGGTCATCTGAGTTAAATTCACCCATTCCAGTCCATTTGAGTTCACTGATTCCTAGAATGTCGACATTCACTCTTGCCATCTCTTGTTTGACCACTTCCAATTTGCCTTGATTCATGGACCTGACATTCCAGGTTCCTATGCAATATTGTTCTTTACAGAATCGGGCCTTGCTTCTATCACCAGTCACATCCACAGCTGGGTATTGTTTTTGCTTTGGCTCCATCCCTTCATGCTTTCTGGAGTTATTTCTCCACTGATCTCCAGTAGCATATTGGGCACCTACTGACCTGGGGAGTTCCTCTTTCAGTATCCTATCATTTTGCCTTTTCATACTGTTCTTGGGGTTCTCAAGGCAAGAATACTGAAGTGGTTTGCCATTCCCTTCTCCAGTGGACCACATTCTGTATTATCTCTCCACCTTGACCCTCCTGTCTTGGGTGGCCCCACCTGGCATGGCTTAGCGTCATTGAGTTAGACAAGGCTGTGATCCGTGTGATCAGACTGACTAGTTTTCTGTGATTATGGTTTCAGTGTGTCTGCCCTCTGATGCGTCTCACAACACCTACCATCCTGCTTGGGTTTTTCTTACCTTGGATGAGGGGTATCTCCTCACGGCTGCTCCAGCAAAGTGCAGCCGGTGCTCCTTACCTTGGATGGGGGTATCTCCTCACGGCCACCCCTCCTGACCTTGAGTTGCTTACAATGTTGTGTTGGTTATTACTGTACTGCAAAATGAACCAGCCATACATACACAAATACCGTCTCCTTTTTGGACTTCCTTCCCACGTCACCACAGTGCATTAAGCAGAGTTTCCTGCTATATAATATGTTCTAGTTATATACTTTATACATAGTATCAATAGTGAAATTAGAAGTCACTTGCTTCTTGGCAGGAAAGTTATGAGAAACCTAGACAGTGTGTTAAAAAGCAAAGACATCACTTTCCCAGCAATCGTCCATATAGTCAAGGCTATGGTCTGGCACCCCACTCCAGTACTCTTGCCTGGAAAATCCTATGGATGGAGGAGCCTGGTGGGCTGCAGTCCATGGGGTCGCTAAGAGTCGGACACGACTGAGCGACTTTACTTTCACTTTCATGCACGGAGAAGGAAATGACAACCCAATCCAGTTTTCTTGCCTGGAGAATCCCAGGGGCAGGAGAGCCTGGTGGGCTGACGTCTATGGGGTCACGCAGAGTCGGACATGACTGAAGTGACTTAGCAGTTAGCAGCATGGTCTTCCCAGTAGTTATGTAAAGCTCTGAGAGCCGGACAGTAAAGGCAGAGCACCGAGGAATTGAAGCTTTCAAACTGTGATGCTGGAAAAGACCCTTGAGACTCCCTTGGGAAACAAAGAGATCAGACCAGGCAATCTTAAAGGAAATAAACCCCAAATAGTCTTTGGAAGGATTGGTACTAAAGCTGAAGCTCCAATACTTTGGCTACCTGATGCAAATGGATGACTCATTGGAAAAAGACCATGATGCTGGGAAAGATTGAAGGCAGAAGGAGAAGAGGGTGACAGAGGATGAGGTGGCTGGATTGCATCATCGATTCAATGAACATAACCTTGCCAAACTCTGGGAAATGGTGATGGACAGGGAAGCCTGGCATGCTGCAGTCCCCAGGGTTGCAAAGAGTTGGACACGACTCAGCTGAATAACAACAATGAATAGTGTATATGTGTCATTTCCAGTCTCCCAATTCCTCCCACCCCACATTTCCCCTTGGAGTCCTTTCATTTGATCTCTACATCTATGTCTTCATATCTGCTTTGCACATAAGTTCATCTACACTGTTTTTCTAGATTTTTACAGATATGCATTAATAACATTACTTGGTTTTCTCTTTATGACTTATTTCATTCTGTATGACATTCTCTAGGTCCATCCATATCTCTGCAAATTACCCAGTTTCATTCTTTTAATGGCTGAATAATGCTCCGTTGTGTATATATATTGCATCTTCTTTATTCATTCCTCTGTTGATGGACATTTAGGTTGCTTCCATGTCCCGGCTATTGTAAATAGTGCTGCTCTCAACATTGGGATACACGTATATTTTTGAGTTATGGTTTTCTCTGGGTATATGCCCAGTAGTGAGATTGCTGGGTTATATGGTAGTTCTATATTTAGTTTTTATTAAGGGAACCTCCATACTGTTTTACATAATGGCTATGTCGGTTTACACTCCACTAAGTGCACGTGGGCTTTTCTTCACTCCTGCTTCAGCGTTTATCATTTGTAGATTTTTTTGATGTTGGCCATTTTGACTAGTATGAGGTGATGCCTCATTGTAGTTTTAATTTGCATTTCTCTAATAATTCGTGATGTTGAGCATCTTTTCATGTGTTTATCAGTCATCTGTATGTGTTCTTTGGAGAAATTTCTATTTAGTTTTTCTCCTTATGTTTTCATTGGGTAACAAAAACTTACATATTATTGTAAGGCACTGATGTCAGGTTCGTAGAAAAGTAAAAGAACAACAACAAAAAACTATACAATCAAATATTTTAAAAAGGTTGATCTGACACATTAAGATGAATGACTTAAGATGTTAAAGTTCATAATCCAAATGCCCAGTAGTCTAAATTCAGGCCAAGATAACATCTATTTAGATTTATTATTAGATTTCAAATAGGGTCATTAAGACATTGTCTGTGTAATATGTAAAAACTAAGTAACTGACTTGCTGTTTCAAAACAGGCATCTGAGATTGGTAGTAAATATGCACATTACAGAAGCTCTGCTTTACTGTATCAGTAATAGTAATAATAAAGAAATAACATTTATTGATCTATTAATACATATCATTACAGTCGCTCTCTGGTGAAGGTATCGTTCCCATTTTAAAGATGAGAAAATAAGGCTTAGGTATTTTCCCAAGTTCACAGATTCAATTAAACAGTTAAGACTAAAGTCACCAGGTGACACTGACCACAAAACCATGTCCTTCACCACTGGACTGCACCACCTACAAGTTGATAGAGGAAGACCAAACTGTGATATAACCCATTATACACCCCATCAGACTATCCAGGTTTTTCTTCATTGATTGTAACTCTGATTGAAATTTAAAAGTGATGTTATTAAATTTGCCTCTCTCCTTGAATAGATTTAGATGCAGATAGTATCATGTCATGTGCTAGTTAGTATTGACAAAGTCTAACGGGAGAAAAAAGTAGTAATAGCTCCATTATCGGAAAAATATGCCTAGGTTATGTGAATATCATTTAGATGGACTCATTTAGATAAGACGAACAGTATTTGTTTTTACAAATTTCAAAGTCCTATTCATTTATAGGAGAAAATTAAGAAAAAAGATGCTTTAAAAATTCATATTATAAAGTCTCCTGATTAATTGAAAGAGAGAGTATTTATGTTATGCTAATGAAAGCACAATCCTTTAGCATGATGTCTTACTGAAAATGAGCTGCCTAATTCTACCTAGTGAAAAAAAAAGGAAGGCTGGAATGGAGAATATATTCTCATGAAAGAAAAAATGGAAAAAAAAAGTGTAAGATCGACAGAATAAGAAATAAAGGCAGATGGGAAGTAAATTAACCTTCGGGTTCATTGCAGCATGATAAAGGGAGATAGAGCTGAAAGTTGCATTCAACATTTAATTCCAGATGTGAGGAAATATTCTAGCTGTAACTGCTCTTAAGGTGATTTGTTACCAGTAATGAAATGATTATATTTAGACTCCCAAGTTTGAGGTAGGATAAATCACTGTTCCACAGTTAATCAGCGAAATGTTCATTCATGTAAGGTTTCACAAGGGGAGGTTTAAAACATATCCTGCAGAATATTAAATAACTGCATTTTTCTAGAAGTTATATTTATTTTAAAAATAAGTTTATTGGCAATCTGGTGACAACATCTGTAATATTAACAGATACATTTAAAAATTAATGTCAATACTTTAGTCAATCTTCAAAAAAATCTTAAACAGAAGTGAACATTTTGGGGAAAAAATGTTCGATTTCATGTTAATAAATACTGCCTTTTTCTAAATGCCTTCTTTAAGTCAAAAATTCTAAGAACAGGATGTAAAGAATTGATAATGGGTCAAATCACACACACACACACACACACACTATTACATAAAACCCTTCTCCTTTCAACCACAATTGAAGTCCTTGCCTCACTAAAACCCACCAAATTTATAGCAAGTGTGTTGTTCCTTTTGTTCCCTTCCCCTAAGAAGTCCCTCTTATTCACCAGGTTTGAGGAGACACTTATTTCCTTTGACAGTTTTTCCTGTTGCAATGACCTGAATAAAATGTTCATGCCCTTACATGTTGAGTCTCAGAGAATTTCTTTTAAGCTTTTTATTTTGTATTGGTTATAGCTAATTATCAATGTGGTGAAATTTTCAGGGGAACAGTGAAGGGACTCACTATACACATATATATGTGTCCATTCTCCCCCAAACTCCCCTCCCATCCAGACTGCCATGGAACATTAAGCTATACAGTAGATTCTTATGGGTTGCCCATTTAAAATATATTAGTGTATACATGTCCATCCCAAACTCCCTAACTATCTGTTCTCCCTGTCCTTTCCCCCCAGAAACCATAAGCTTCTTTTCTAAGTTTATGAATTTGTTTGTTTTGTAAGTAAATTCATTTGCATCATTTATTTCAGATTCCACATATAAAGGATATCATACAATATTTCTCCTTTTCTGACTTACTTCATTCAGTATGACAGTCTCTAGGTCTATCCATGTTGCTGCAAAAGGCATTATTTTGTTCTTTTTAATGGCTGTGTAATATTCTATTGTATATATGTAACACATCTTCTTTATCCATTCATCTGTTGATGGACATTTAGGTTGCTTCCATGTCTTGGCTTTTGTAAACAGTGCTGCAATGAATAATGGGGTGTGTGTATCCTTTCAGATCATGTTTTTCTCTGAATGTATGCCCAGGAGTGGGATTGGAAGATCATATGATAGCTCTATACTAAGTTTTTGAAGGAACCTTCATACTCTTCTCCATAGTGGCTGTATCAGTTAACATTCCCGCCAACGGTGCAGAAGGGTTACCTTCTCTACACCCTCTCTCCAGTATTTATTGTTTGTGGATTTTCTGACTCAATGGACATGAGTCTCAGTGAACTCCGGGAGTTGGTGATGGACAGGGAGGCCTGGCGTGCTGCGATTTACGGGGTCGCAAAGAGTTGGACACGACTGAGCGACTGATCTGATCTGATTTAGCTGGTGTGACGTGATATCTCATTTGACTTGCATTTCTCTAATAATTAGCAAATGTTGAATATCTTTTCATGTGACTTCTGGCCATCTGTATCTCTTCTTGGGGGAAATGTCTATTTAGGTCTTCTGCCCATTTTTTGAGTGGATTGTTTGTTTTTAAGCTGTTAAGTGCCATGAGCTGTTTGTAAAATTTGGAGATTAATCCCCTTTAGGGTACATCATTTGTAAATATTTCCTCCCAGTCTATGGGTTGTCTTTTCATTTTCTTGATTGTTTCCTTGGCTGTGCAAAAGCTTTTGAATTTAAGTAGGTCCCATTTGTTTATGGAGAAGGCAATGGCACCCCACTCCAGTACTCTTGCCTGGAAAATCCTATGGATGGATGAGCCTGGTAGGCTGCGGTCCATGGAGTCGCTAAGAGTTGGATATGACTGAGCGACTTCACTTTGACTGTTCACTTTCATGCATTGGAGAAGGAAATGGCAACCCACTCCATTGTTCTTGCCTGGAGAATCCCAGAGACGGGGGAGCCTGGTGGGCTGCCGTCTGTGGGGTCACACAGAGTCGGACACGACTGAGTGATACATTATCATCATCATCATCATCATCATTTGTTTATTTTTATTTTTGTTTTGATTATTCTGAGAGAGAGATCCAAAAAGATATTGTTGTGATTTATGTCAGAGAGAGTTCTACCTATATATACCTCTAAAAGTTTTACAGTATCCAGTATTACATTTAGGTATTAGTCCATTTTGAGCTTATTATTGTGTATGGAGTTAAAAATTGATCTAATTTTTTTATTTTTTACATGTAGCTGTCCAGTTTTCCCAGCACCATTTCTTGAGGAAACTGTTCCTCTAACATTTTGTAGTCTTTCCTCTATTATGACAATTGTCATATAACAATTGTCATAGTTAATTGACCGTTGGTACTTATTTCTGTTTTTTCCTGGGTTTATTTCTGGGGTTTCTATCCTGTCCCACTGATCTATATTTCTGTTTTTGTGCCAATACCATACTGTTTTGATGACGGTAGCTCGGAACTCTTGGAGCCTGATTTCTTCCGCTCCATTTTCCTTTCTCAAGATTGCTTTGGCAATTCGGGGTCTTTTGCATCTCCATACAAATTTTGAGATATTTTGTTCTAGTTCAGAGAATTTTTGAGAGTTCAACATCACTTATTAAAAATGACAAGTTTTAAAAGATAAAATGACAATTTCCAATACTTTATTATTGAAAAAGTCCTTAGATATCCATGTATTTTAATGTATCATTATTATGCAAAATAAATAGAAACTACAGAAATAAGAATGCCTTAGAAAAATATACACTTGTGGTACAGATACTTCAATAAAAGAAAGCTTCCTTGGTAGTATATAACAAAACTAAATTGGTTATTTTTATTTCAACACTGTAAATTCAAGATGAAAATCTACTCACAGGAATAGAAATTCCTTATTTTTTACAAAATAATATTTATTATCTCTCTGAAGGTAATCAAATGATATTTTTGCATCTAGTCACAGATGGTTCACTTCAGTTCAGTCACTCAGTCGTGTCCGACTCTTTGCGACCCCATAAACTGCAGCACTCCAGGCCTCCCTGTCCATCACCAACTCCCGGAGTCCACCCAAACCCATGTCCATTGTGTCCATGATGCTATCCAATCATCTCATCCTCTGTTGTCCCCTTCTCCTCCTGCCCTCAACCTTTCCCAGCATCAGGGTCTTTTCCAATGAGTCAGCTCTTCACATCAGGTGGCCAAAGTATTGGAGTTTCAGCTCCAACATCAGTCCCTCCAATGAACACCCAAGACTGATCTCCTTGGTAACCAAACCTAAATAATATTTTCATATGTCATTCCTTATTAAAAATCACACTAAAAGTTAATGTGACTGTATTCAGTCAAATCTCTGGCTTAAACTCTTTAAAAGGCAAAATCTTATCTTTTCTATTATTTCCCCCAAATTGTTGAGGAGTTAACAAACATAGTGTCAGGGCTGGGAATTGATTTACTTTACACTACTTACAAGCTAATGTGATCCTGTTACTGTTGATAGATGCTGGTTAAGAAACAAGATGGCTGGGTCAGAGATACATGACTTTACACTTACAGCACAATCAGCACCATGAATATTGATATATCTGTGCATCTACCTCAGTTACCCTTGCTCCCAAGTCCTGTGGTGGGGGTGGTGGGTAATGTGTGTGATGCTACATGCATAGTGGGTCTGTGTCATAGTTGAGAACTCTGAGGTTGGGGAAATCCTTTGTTTTTATAACAAATAGTAAGCAAGCCTGCTCTTTGTCCAGACAAGAGGTAACCTCATCTGTCAAGGTTACTGGCTGAATAAATAACCCTGAGAAATCCCTGAAAAGGGCTGCAAAATCTTGTAGCTTTAGCGGAGCCAGCCAGACATATAGGAGAGCAAGAGGCCCAAGGAAGCTGTGTCTACCAACTGCCTCTTTAAACACAGATCAGAAAATAAAGAAGAATCAAGGAAGAGAAAGAAAGATCTTGGTGAAAACAAGCCTTATCCTTATCTGCAATAAGTTGTTCTTCCAACTTACTTGCTCTTCACTCCAGCCACTCCAGGCTCCATTCACTCTATCTTAATTTTTTTAACTTCTTTCCCATCTCAAATCCTTTGTACATATTTTTTGGTAGAATGTTCTTTTCAGTCTCTGAATGTCTCCTTCTCACAGTTCAGGTCTCAGCATAAATGTAACCTCCTCAGAGAATACACTCCCGACTTTTCTATTTAAACTGGTCATCCCATGTTTCTCCCAAATCCTTTATTACTCTTAGCAACGACTTAATTTTCTTAGGAGGACTTTTCATAATGTGCAGTAAGTATGTTTACTGATCTTTGATAATTTTTGTCTGTTTCTTTCATAATTAGTAAGTTTCAGTATGGAAAGCTCTCTGATATTTTGTTCACATTTGCATCTCCAACAGTAGGTGTTGTCTGGTAGGTCCTAAGTAAATACTTCCAAACTAAATGAAAGAGTTAGCATGGTTTCAATCCATATGCATATCTATAAACAAAAATTAAACAAGTTAAACTCATAAAAATGAATCAAAGTAAAAACACAACCTGGTTTTCTTTAATATCAAGTTTTCTCTTTTAATTAAAAATAGAAAGATGGGTGAAGTGGAATTCATAAGTCCTGGGTTTTAGTTTTATCTTCTTAACTGGCTAGAAGTGTGATCTTAGTTAAGTAATTTAATCCCTTTAATTCTCATTTTATTCATCTTTTAAAACAGAGAAGTACATATCACTAGTTTTTCATTAGCTTTCAGTTCAGTTGCTCAGTCATGTCTGACTCTCTGTGACCACATGCACTGCAGCAAGCCAGGCTTCCCTGTCCACACAAGATGTAACCAACTCCTGGAGCTTGCTCAAACTCATGTCCTTTAAGTCAGTGATGCCATCCAACTACCTTCTCCTTTGTCATCCCTTTCTCCTCCTACCTTCAGTCTTTTCCAGCATGAGGGTCTTTTCTAATGAGTCAGTTTTTCGCATCAGGTGGCCAAAGTATTGGAGCTTCAGCATCGGTCCTTCCAATAAACACCCAGGACTGATCTCCTTTAGGACTGACTGGTTGGATCTCCTTGCAGTCCAAGGGAGTTGGAAGAGCCTTCTCTAACACCACAGCTCAAAAGCATCAATTCTTCAGTACTCAGCTTTCCTTATAGTCCAACTCTCACATCCATACATGACTGCTGGAAAAACCATAGCTTTGACTAGATGGACGTTTGTTGGCAAAGTAATGTTTCTGCTTTTTAATATGCTGTCTAGGTTGGTCATAGCTTTTCTTCCAAGGAGCAAGTGTCTTTTAATTTTATGGTTACAGTCATCATCTTCAGTGATTTTGGAGCCCAAGAAAATAAAATCTTTCACTGTTTCTATTGTTTCCCCATCTAGTTGCCATGAAGTGATGGGACTAGATGCCATGATCTTAGTTTCCTGAATGTTGAGTTTTAAGCCAGCTTTTTCACTCTCCTCTTTCACCTTCATCAAGAGGCTCTTTAGTGCCTCTTTGCTTTCTGCCATAAGGTTGGTGTCATCTACATATATGAGGTTATTGGTATTTCTCCCAGCAATCTTGATTCCAGCTTGTGTTTCATCCAGCCTGGCATTTCACATGATGTACTCTGCATATAGCTTAAATAAGCAGGGTGACAATATACAGCCTTGATGTACTCCTTTCCCAATCTGGAACTAGTCTGTTGTCCATATCTGGTTCTAACTGTTGCTTCTTGACCTGCATACAGATTTCTCAGGAAACAGGTAAGGTGGTCTGGTAGTCCCATCTCTTGAAGACTTTTCCAGTTTGTTGTGATCCACACAGTCAAAGGCTTTGGTGTAGTCAATAAAGCACATGATTTTCTGGAATTCTCTTGCTTTTTCGATGATCCAGCAGATGTTGGCAGTTTGATCTCTGGTTCCTCTGCATTTTGTAAATCCAGCTTGAACATCTGGAAGTTCTCAGTTCTCATACTGTTGAAGCCTAGCATGGAGAATTTTGAGCATTACTTTGCTAGTGTGTGAGATGAGTGCAATCATGCAGTAGTTTGAACATGCTTTGGCATTGCCTTTCTTAGGGACTGGAATGGAAACTGACTTTTTGCAGTCCTGTGATCACTGCTGAATTTTCCAAATTTGCTGGCATATTGAGTGCAGCACTTTCACAGCATCATCTTTTAGGGTTAACTTTAAAGTTTTGTTATTGTCCTCCACATACAGCATTTCATTTCTGGTGTGTTATCTCATAGTTTATTCACAAAAGCCATCAGTAAAATGTCAGGTACCTAATGAATTTAATTTTTCATATACTTAGGGAGTATTTTTTTATCATCCAAAGCATAGCTTCAAAATGCATTCAAACATTTACTGTGTTTATTTTTATTCAGTCACTATTACTGTATTAACTGCCTGCTTTTTTGAAGGTTCTGTATTAGGTGTTGGGGATAAAACAGTGAACAGAACTGTTATGGCTTCTGCTCTCTTAGGGAGATCTGGTGTGATCTCATACCCACATCTAGGTTGCACTGCAAATGGATCCTTTGTTCACTCTAGTTGTACTTGGGTACATGGTACCATTGCAGTGAACAATCTTTTATATTAACACAAGCTGTGAAAACATATTAGTTAAGCTATGATTCTCACTACACAGAAAGAGGTTTGCTGAGCCAGAGGAAGAGTCCCATAGAGAGACAGAAGATATACATACAAACAGTATCTGAAAAGCATTGAGACTTCATTTTTAGACTCTAAAGGCTCAGATCTCTACCTTTCATTCTGAGAACTACCCTGTATTATTCTCTGCTGCATCCAGAATAAATAAACTCTTTTTGTTAACCTTAAACTAGTTTGACTGTGTTTTCTGTTACTTGAGACTGAAAGGGGTTGGAAATACTCAGGGTAAGCATGAGGAGTGCAAAACGAAGATGAGACCAACTCTAATTTAAGATCTTTCTCTGTGTGGTCTGAAAATAAGACCAGGAAATCAACACAGTGGTTGTTATTGGATGGAAGATACCCTCCCACTTGCAACCTCAGGAAGCATTGCAAAGGGGAATCTGGATCCAGAAATATAAGGGTTAACCTACTCAACCTGAATTTGTATTGAAAAGACATGTATGTGACAACATTTAATTGAACTGAATTAAATAATTAGATTAGTCATAGCCTTAGAAAAAATTATTTTATGCTGATTTTTTTTGAAAAAGAATTTTTATCGTTACTTATCATACAGGAGGGTTTCCCTGATGGATCAGTTGGTAAAGAATCTGCCTTCAATGCAGGAGACTCTGGTTCGATTCCTGGGTTGGGAAGATCCACTGGAGAAGGGATAGGTTACCCACTCCAGTATTGTTGGGCTTCCCTTGTGGCTCAGCCAGTAAAGAATCCACCTGTAATGCGGGAGACCTGGGTTCGATCCCTGGGTTGGGAAGATCCCTTGGAGAAAGCAAAGGCTACCCACTCCAGTAATCTGGCCTGGAGAATTCCATGGACTGTATAGTCCATGGGGTTGCAAAGAGTGAGAGATAGTGTGAAGAAGGAGAAATGAGAAGGGAAGATAGTCAGTAGAGGTTCTAACACATGAATAAATGGGCAAGAGTAGCCTTTTGAAAATGCTGTTAAAGGCAGAGGATCTACTAAAATAGCATACATTGTGAAACATGGAGGAGAAAGTTGGAAAGGAAAGGCTAAGTTATTTGACATCCTCACATAATATCAACCTGGAAAATACCATACCTCTGTGGCTCTCTTCCCTGTATTCCTATACATGGCACAGTTTAGAAAGACTGCATGTATTCACAAATGTCATATGTATGTTTCCTGCATCATTTAAAGACTAGCAACAAGATATGGAAAAGTAATTTTATTTGTATTTCTATGTTACATTTTTATATACGTTTCTGATATTTTTGTAAGTGTATGGTTTTATAAAACAGGCAGACAGAGAAATGGAGGGAGAAACAGAGGGTATGAGCAAAAGACGACTCAGATCAGAATTTACCATTTTGCCCTTAAGGTCCCTTCCCTGAAGGTAAACCATTCTATTTTTGATTTACCATCTGAGGATCCGTGTTTTACTTATCAAATGATGTCAGACTGGCTTAGTAAATGCTAGTAGATGTGTTCCAGAGAATAACCGACAAGGTCTGAAAACCTGCTTCTGAACCTGTTACACATTAAGAAAACTGAAGTCATAAAGATAATGATCGATAGATGTGTCACCATTCTAATTAAGAACACCAGGATCTGTCAGATGTTTGGAAATAGAATTGATGACCTGAAAAATAACCTTGGATTAGAAAATACCAGGTTTGTGTTGCTCCAGAGGCTACTGAGACAGCCGTGTCAGCTGAAATATTCTTTGAACGGTGGATTATAAAAGTGTGGTAAATGGCTAAGTTTGACCACTTTCAACAATAGATAGAGGCATTCAACATCAACTAGGACAGTCACACAGGTGTGTGTGTGTGTAGGTGAAAGGCTTTAGAAAGAAGATCTATTTGAATCTCATATTCTTCCATTTAAAACATTTGTCATTCTAAGTGATCGTTTCACTCTGATGAAACTGTTCACCTGTTATGAATAAGAGCTGGAGAATGTTTTGTAGGTAGCTACTTTCTCCAGTCTTATGAAAGGCATTATGGAATTCAGATTTATTTTATGTTTGAACCTAACTTGAAGAAATTTTAGACTGTCTTTGCCATATTATGTGAAGACCTTTAAATGAAAGTGTATGCCAGTGGATATTGCCCTTAGCTTTCTTAGTAATTCACTGTAAGAGGCTGCAGCATTTAAATTTATTTTTGAAACAAAAATATATTTGTTTCCCTATAATTCAAATACTGCAGAAGCTGACAACCTCTTTGTAGAATGGAGAACATAAAATTACTAGCTTGTAAAATTCTTAATGGAAACTACCACTTAAGTCTCAGTTTTCTCAGATATTTAGTATTTCTGTTTCTTGTTATTTGGGGTTCTTATCAATAGGATTTAACCTAAATATTCCAAAATCCACCCATAGGGAAGGCTTGAAAGGGATTTTTCAGATTTCTGCACCCCATACATTGTAACCTTGGATATTTTCAGGTTAATGTTAATGAATTTAATATTCATAATATATTGTTTATGTAAGGAGAGTTACAGAACCATATTCTCAAACTAATTGGAAATGATAGAATTTTATGAGCCAAGTGGTCGTCTAAGCTTTCACTTCAAGTTCTAAATCATTTATTTCTCCACATCTGCTATAATTCTCTTTGTTTTTTCCCCAGCAGAGGGTGCAAAATATTAAACCTTGGAATTACTGCATAAATGTGTATAAAATTATACTCATTTACAACTTCAAAAAAAAAAAATCCTTAACTGATCATGGAGTCTGACTTGATTATGAGAAAGGAGGCAATTAATAACACTGCCTCTTTGAATACAGTGCCATGATTATAATTGTTAAGGATGCAACTTACTTAGGGGAATGTTTAAAATGAGGGTCATAATAAGGACAATCTAGTCATGAAAGACACTAACCTTAGATTTAGTAAGCGTAGCACAGCAACATTTTGATATCATAAATGTATACAATTTATATTGAAAATGCAGTAAAAAGGCAAGTCATAAACCTCAACTCAGGAGATCTTCAAATATGATTTAAAGTAGAATCATCGTTAGGTATCCTGGATGCCGACCACAGATAAATCCCCAAACAGCAATTGCTGAATGAAACTATCCAACTCTAAGATTGCCATTTCTTTCACGAATCTTCTTTATAACCTGATATGCCAGATGGAAATGTTGACCACAATTCTTCACCCTTGCCTGCTCCTATGCCCTTTACTCCAAGATTTTCCAGTTCTCATAGCCTCAAAGTGTACTTAGCCATCCACTGACTTTAGGCTTAGCCATTTGGATTTTTATTTTATACCAATTTGATATTATATTTTTTAATTGAAGTATAGATTATTTATAATACCACATTAGTTTCAGATGTACAACATAGTGATTCAATATTTTTATAGATTATACCCCATTTAGTTCCCAGGGATGGCGGAACCTGGTGGGCTGCCATCTCTGGGGTCACACAGAGTCGGACACGACTGAAGCAACTTAGCAGCAGCAGCAGTTATTGAAAAGTAATGGCTCTATTTCCCTGTGCTGTACAATATATCCCTGTTGCTTGTTAATACCAACTTGATATTAGTATCACGATGCAAGCAAAGGCTTGATATGTTTATGTGGTTGAATTTGTACTCTTGCATTTCTGCCATCACAAGGGTTTCCATGGGTAATTTGCCACATCTCACTCAGGCCTCCAGAATCAACACATGTGGTATAGATCGAGCCCAATCTGTGGTGAGGAGCCTGGACCAGCCAGATTCACAGCTAGAACAAAGCACAGACACATTAGCATGAATAAATGATTGTTATCTTAATCCACACAATCTTGGGGCAGTTTCTTATGAAGTGTTATCATGGTAAAGATTAACTGTTACAACAGAGTCCATCCTTCCCTTGAAGAACTGTCTTAATTGTCTTATGTTGAATACACTGTTCCACTTATATAACATAAAAAATAATTACAGACCAGAATTTACCATCTAGGCATAGGGATTACAAAAATTTAAAAAAAAAAAAGAAAAAAAACAGCCCTTGTCTTTTGAACTGCTCACAGAAATAGGAAATGTGACAGGCACAGAAACTATTAATAAAAATGCAACCTGACAGAAGCATATAAATGGTGGACTGAATGGTATGTGGAATGAGCCAGAGAAGTAATCAGTTCTATCTGATTGCTAGTTAGGAGTATTTATAAAAGTACTTCTCAGAGGGGCAGCCCTTTATATATCCACAGGATCAAAGCAAAATATGGATTTCATTACCAACTACGATTGAGATGATCGAGGTACACACAAGACATAGACATTTTGAAGACAAATGAAGACTAAAAGATTCATGCTATTCTAATAAATATGAATTGTGTACCAACTCTGTACACAGAATCCTGGACCAGGCTCTGACTAGATACATCAGTGAGTGGAACAAAGGTCCCATCCTGAAGGTGAATGTGATACTATTGGAAGGCTTGAAAAAGTATAGCATTAAAAAAAAAAAAAAAAAGTGAATATCATAGCAGCAAGATATAAATGTACCTTGATCTCAGAAGGTTGCTATCTGAGGCTTGCATACAATGACTCTAATTCAAAGCAGAAAATAATGATTCAGTGTGAAGTTCAGAACTTGCTGTGACAGTTTAGAGGAAAGTGGCATCTGAAAAGTTTCAATACAGAAAGAATTTTAAAGGTATTGAGGACAGAAGGCCCTTTTTGAGGATTTAAGGATATTAAAAAAATTAATGCCAAAAGTAGGTTATAAAATTTATACTTATCTTTTAATGTTTTAATGTCTTTGCATCCTATTTTCTACTGGGGATGCATTGCTTAGCAGAATTAAACCTTTCAGAAATAGCTTTTGAATAGGTCAATGGGGGAGGCAACGTCTTAAGAGGGCTATATTGGGTTGTCAATTTGACTGCTGCACTGTAGTGAGGATCTGCGTTGTGGGGCTTAATGCAATTGGGAGGTCCCTGGTGTCAGAATGATTACCTCACCATCCTTGCTATATGATGTTCAGTATATGATTAAACCTATGTTGAATATATAGTTAAACATCTCAGAGAGGTTACAGCCACGAAACTCTGGTCCAAGTTTAAGCTTTTACTTTAATAGAGACCCGATCTCCCCAGAAACAAATGTCTTTGGGAATGAGACTTGATTTCAAGACTAAGTTTTGGACTAAGAACTGGTAGAAAGACTTCCTGCAAAATTTATGCCTGAAGGCAGTCTCATGGGAAGAGGACTCAAGGACTACAGGTCCCTAAGCCATGCCTGATACTCATGATCTCCCCTTGTGCTGTGGATGATAAAACCAAAGATTTTGGTTTAAAAAGATAAAACCACAACAGGTTGTTTGCGGGATGAGAGAAGATAAGAAATGTAGGCTCTGGGTTCTGGTGGATGTCTGTTGTTACTTCCTGCCCAGCTTCAACTCTGTTTGTCTGCTGCTGCTAAGTCGCTTCAGTCGTGTCCGACTCTGTGCAACCCCATAGACGGAAGCTCACCAGGCTCCCCTGTCCCTGGGATTCTCCAGGCAAGAACACTGGAGTGGGTTGCCATTTCCTTCTCCAATGCATGAAAGTGAAAAGTGAAAGTGAAGTTGCTCAGTCGTGTCCGACTCTCAGCAACCCCATGGACTGGAGCCTACAAGGATCCTCCGTCCATGGAATTTTCCAGGCAAAAGTACTGGGGTGGGGTGCCATTAATTTTCCTTGAGTATCACAGTCTGTGCAGTTAAGAGGAGCAGACTCCATGCCTGAGAGTCAAGAACAGGACTCAAATCCATCAATCAAAGCCTCGTGTCCTCTGGTTCCAGAGACTGGATCAAAGATCAGCAAATAACATAAGGTAAGCCAAGGAATTGGAGAAGGAAATGGCAACCCACTCCAGTGTTCTTGCCTGGAGAATCCCAGGGACGGGGAAGCCTAGTGGGAGCTGTCTATGGGATCGCACAGTGTTAGACACAACTGAAGTGACTTAGCAGCAGCAACAGGCCAAGGAATACAAAGAGATTTACTTTTTTAATATTTATATTTATTTATTTATTGTGCTTGGTTTTAGCTGCAGCACACAGGATCTTTAATTTCCTTGCTGTATGCAGGATCTTTAGTTGCAGCATGTGGGATCTAGTTCCACAACCAGGGATCAAACCCTGGCCCTCTGCATGCAGAGCACGGAGTCTTAGCCACTGGACCACCAGGGGAGTCCTAAGACTTCATTCTGGAACTTCTTTTAGAACTGTTGGGATTGAGAGCAATCTCATTCAGATACACTTAACTGTGAGAGATGTAGGTCTGCAGCTAACAGGAGTAGCCAAATGGTGAGAACACTGAACTTAATTCAAAGGCAAGAGAGAAGAGAGTGCCTGAGTGTTGATAAGATGATATAAGGCTCTGGATCTAAAGCCTTATATCTTTATCTAAAGCCTTTAGTTTTATCTAAAACTTAACTATAGCTCTGGATTTTTTGGTTTTACAAACAAGCACATCTTCCTTTTCGTTTGAGTATCTATTTTTTGATACCCAAAGCATCCTAATGCTGACAGAGTACTAATGAGAAAAAGCACAACGTAAAGTTGATGAATTTATAGTTAATGTAGTCAGGAGCTGCAAGTTTCTAGAACTGAAGGTGGGGGGCATTTGAGGAACAGGTGACAGACTATGAAATGAATTTGCTCTACATCAAGTATAATGAAAAGTGAAAGTGTTAGGCGTTCAGTCCTGTCTGACTCTCTGCGATCCCATAGACTGTAGCCCACCAGGGTCTTCTGTCCATGGAATTCTCTAGGCAAGAATACTAGAGTGGATAGCCATTCCCTTCTCCAAGGGATCAAACCGATCCCGCATTACTGTTGTTTCCCTGGTGGCTCAGATGATAAAGAATCTGCCTGCAGTGAATTCTACCAAAAATTTAGAGAAGAACTAACACCTGTCCTACTCAAACTCTTCCAGAAAGTTGCAGAGGAAGGTAAACTCCCAAACTCATTCTATGAGGCCACTATCACCCTAATACCAAAAGCAGAAAAAGATGCCACAAAAAAAGAAAACCACAGACCAATATCACTGATGAACATAGATGTGAAAATCCTCAACAAAATTCTAGCAGAATCCAACAACATATTAAAAAGATCATACATCATGACCAAATGGGTTTTATCCCAGGGTTGCAAGGATTCTTCAATATTTGCAAGTCAATCAATGTGATATATCACATTAATAAACTGAAGGATTAAAAACCATATGATTATCTCAAGAGATGCAGAGAAAGCCTTTGACAAAATTCAACACCCATTTATGATAAAAACTCTGCAGAAAGAAGGCATAGAAGGAACATACCTCAACATAATAAAAGCCATATATGATAAACCCACAGCAAACATTATCCTCAATGGCAAAATATTGAAAGCATTTCCCCTAAAGTCAGGAACAAGATAAAGGTGCCCACTCTCACCACTACTATTCAACATAGTTTGGGAAGTTTTAGCCACAGCAATCAGAGAAGAAAAAAAAATAAAGGGAATCCAGACTGGAAAAGAAGAATTAAAACTCTCACTGTTTGCAGATGACATGATCCTCTATATGGAAAACCCTAAAGACACCTCCAGAAAATTACTAGAGGTAATCAATGAATATAGTAAAGTTGCAGGATATAAAAATTAATACACATAAATCCCTTGCATTCCCATACACTAACAATGAGAAAACAGAGAAATTAAGGAAAGAATCCCATTCACCACTGCAACAAAAAGAATAAAATACTTAGGAATAAATCTACCTAAAGAAACAAAAGACCTATATATAGAAAACTATAAAATACTGATGAAATAAATCAAAGATGATATAAATAGATGGAGAAATATACCATGTTCATTGATCAGAAGAATCAATATAGTGAAAATGAGTATACTATCCAAAGCAATCTATAGATTCAATGCAATCTCTATCAGGCTACCAATGGCATTTTTCACAGAACTAGAACAAATAACTTTACAATTTGTATGGAAATACAAAAAAACCTCAAATAGCCAAAGCAATCTTGAGAAAGAAGAATGGAACTGGAGGAATCAACCTGCATGACTTCAGGTTCTACTACAAAGCCACAGTCATCAAGACAGTATGGTACTGGCACAAAGACAGAAATTTAGATCAATGGAACAAAATAGAAAGCCCAGAGATAAATCCATGCACCTATGGATACTTTATCTTGGACAAAGGAGACAAAAATATACAATGGAGAAAAGACAATCTCTTTAACAAGTGGTGCTGGGAAAACTGGTCAACCACTTGTAAAAAATTGAAACTAGAACACCATACACAAAACTAAACTCAGAATTGATTAAAGATCTAAATATAAGACCAGAAACTATAAAACTCCTACATAGGCAAAACATTCTCTGACATAAATCACAGCAAGATCCTCTATGACCCACCTCCCAGGGTTATGGAAATAAAAGCAAAAATAAACAAATGGGATCTAATTAAACTTTAAAGCTTTTGCACAGCAAAGGAAACTATAAGCAAGGTGAAAAGACAGCTTTCAGAGTGGGAAATAATAATAGCAAATGAAGCAACTGACAAAGAATTAATCTCAAAAATATACAAACAGCTCATGAAGCTCAATACCAGAAAAATAAATGACCCAATCAAAAAATGGGCCAAATAACTACACAGACATTTCTTCAAGAAGACATACGGATCAAACACCTGAAAAGATGGTCAACATCACTCATTATCAGAGAAATGCAAATCAAAACCACAATGAGGTACCATCTCACACCAGTCAGAATGGCTGCTATCATAAAGTCTACAAACAATAAATATTGGAGAGGGTGTAGAGAAAAGGGAACCCTCTTACACTGTTGGTGGGAATGCATAGTATAGCCACTATGGAGAACAGTGTGGAGATTCCTTAATAAACTGAAAATAGAACTGCCATATGACCAAGCAATCCCACTGCTGGGCATACACACTGAGGAAACCAGAAGTGAAAGAGACACGTGTACCCCACTGTTCATCGCAGCACTGTTTATAATAGCCAGGACATGGAAGCAACCAACTAGATATTCACTGGCAGATGAATGGATAAGAAAGCTGTGGTACATATACACAATGGAATATTATTCAGCTATTAAAAAGAACACATTTGAATCAGTTCTAATGAGGTGGATGAAACTGGAGCCTTTTATACAGAGAGAAGTCAGAAAGAAAAACACCAATACAGTATATTAACACATACATATGGAATTTAGAAAGATGGTAACAATGACCCTACATGCAAGGCAGAAAAAGAGTCACAGATATAAAGATCAGACTTCTGGACTCAGTGTGAGAAGGCGAGGGTGGGATGACTTGAGAGAATAGCATTGACACATGTATGTTACCATATGTGAAACAGATCACCAGTCCAAATTCAATGCATGAAACAGGGCACCCAAAGCCGGTGCACTAGGACAACATAGAGGGATGGGATGGGGAGGGAGGAGGGAGGGGGTTCAGGGAGGGGGACACATGTACACCCATGGCAAAAACCACTACAGTACTGTAAAGTAATTAGCCTCCAATTAAAAAAAAAAAAAGAATCTGCCTGCAATGCAGGAGAACTGGGTTTGACCCCTGGGTCAGGAAGAACCCCTGGAGAAGGGAGTGGCTATCCCCTCCAGTATTCTTGCCTGGAGAATTCCATGGACAGAAAGTCAACTATAATTTACTTAAAAAAAAAAGAAAAAAAAAAAACAACAAACACACACACACACACAGAGAGAGCCGTGGATCACAAGAGTGTTAAAAGAATAAATGAAGAAAGTCTCTGTGGAATTATTTCATGTATACATTAAAATACTCAGAGTGCTCTGGTCTTTCTCAGAGTTTAATCATACAGATGCACACAGGGTGTGAGAAGGTAAGTACATCATACAACCAGAAGTGTCCTGTTCATAGCACATACCTAGAAATCATTTATAATTGCACAGGTTTCAGAACAGAGAGCTGATCACGTGAAAGACAGATTCAGAAAAACAACAGTGCTTTCCAAATACTTAATCTAAAAACATTGCAACAGATGTAGGAGGTTGGAGGCTATGACAATTCTATTTAACAAGCAGTAAAGGGAGAAATAAGGAAGGAGAGACACATTTTCCTCCACTTTCCTAGATTTAATGTCCAGAATACTTCCTGACTCATTGTAGCCCATATGCCTCTATCAGCTTTATGTTTTAAACCCAAATATTTTATTCTCAAATTGAGGGTAGTTGAACCAAATGGTTTTTCAGTTTTCAGGATGAAATGTTTACAAGCCAGAAACCATCGAAAAAATGTTTTTTTTTTCACCTA
Organism: Tragelaphus eurycerus; assembly: GCA_935064755.1. NCBI lineage: Eukaryota > Metazoa > Chordata > Mammalia > Artiodactyla > Bovidae > Tragelaphus > Tragelaphus eurycerus. The sequence continues at coordinate 43,268,403 of CAKXYN010000001.1, forward strand.
CTACTTTCCCATGAGTCCTGCAAGCCAACAGATGTGCTACACAGAGAAAATGCATGTATCTTATTGCTGTCTGTGGCACAGAAACACACAGTTGTCTAAGTAGGAGGGGGGAATGGTATATTGGGAAACATAGGTCTTTAAAACCATAGCAGTTCAGTTCTGTTCAGTTGTTCAGTCGTGTCCAACTCTCTGCGAGCCCATGGACTGCAGCATGCCAAGCCTCCCTGTCCATCACCAACTCCTGGAGTTTACCCAAACCCATGTCCACTGAGTCAGTGATGCCATCCAACCATCTCATCCTTTGTTGTCCACTTCTCCTCCCGCCTTCAATCTTTCCTAACAACAGGGTCTTTTCAAATAAATCAGTTCCTCACATCAGGTGGCCAAAGTATTGGAGTTTCAACTTCAACATCAGTCCTTCCAAAGAATATTCAGGACTGATTTTCTTAAAGATGGACTGGTTGGATCTCCTTGCTGTTCAAGGGACTCTCAAGAGTCTTCTTCAACACCACAGCTCAAAAGCATCAATTCTTTGGCACTCAGCTTTCTTTATAGTCCAACTCTCACATCCATACATGACTACTGGAAAAACCATAGCTTTGACTACATGGACCTTTGTTGGCAAAGTAATGTCTCTGCCTTCTAATATGCTGTGTAGGTTGGTCATAACGTTTCTTCCAAGGAGTAAGCTTAGTTTTTTAATTTCATGGCTGCAGTCACCATCTGCAGTGATTTTGGAGCCCCCCAAAATAAAGTCTGCCACTGTTTCCCCATCTATTTGACGAAGTGATGGGACTGGATGCCATGATCTTAGTTTTCTGAATGCTGAGTTTTCAGCCAACTTTTTCACTCTCCTGTTTCAGTTTCATTAATAGGCTCTTTAGTTCTTCACTTTCTGCCATAAGGGTGGTGTTAAAATCAGATATTTATATCTAAAAATTTATTTTTAATCTGGGCAGGAGAAGATAAATGATGCATGGATGATAACAGAGACATCTCTAAATTGAAATAATTGTTCTCATAAAACTACTCTTAGCTTGTATTTTACAGACGTGTTTCCTTTGTTTTTGGAAATAGGGCTTTGTTTTTGCATTGATGGATCTCAGTCAGTGATGAGATTCCCTATGACTATTCATTAATTTTTATAGCTCAGTCTCTGGTGAGGTGTGAATATTTATAAAGGCTGTTCCTTTTTTGATTGGCTCTGAACCTGGTAGCCTTATTAAGAGTAAGGTTTATGAGATTTGCACTCTTGGTTAGCAGGGCAGTGTACCAGATACAGGGCAGAGTTGGAATGTTTCCAGCAGAAGCAGCACCTGGGAGTGTGAAAACTTGGAAGAGTGTATGTAGACCCCAGGCTGCTTTTGTGAAACGTATGTCAGTTTTGAGATTCTTCCATTTCTTGCTTAAAGTTAATGATGTAAATTTTCAATGCAAGAACTCTCTAAAAATGGAGTGGTGGTGAAAAAAAGCTGAATAGTGCAGAAAAGGCAGATTTACCCTCAAAAGCTCTATCTGAATCACAAGGCCACATATCTAAGAACCCTATCATCACTATCTAAACATGAAGGGTGAAAGTTGCTCCCTAAGAAAGACAACAAAATCAGTGACTTCACTAATTTAAGAAAAGAACAAAATGCACATGAATGCCTGCAGAAGAGGGACAGTGTGACTGCTTGTGGAATTATATTGTTCTCCTGTTGTTGTCCAGTTGCTAAGCCGTGTTCCCTTCTTTGTGACCCCATGGACTGCAGCACACCAGGCTTCCCTGTCCTTCACTGTCTCTGGGAGTTTGCTCAAACTCATGTCCATTGAGTCAGTGATGCCATTCAACGATCTCATCCTCTGTCGCCCCCTTCTCCTCCTGCCCTCAATCTTTCTCAGAATCAGGGTCTTTTCCAATGAATCGGCTGTTGGCATCAGGAGACCAAAGTACTGGAACTTCAGCTTCATCATCAGTGCTTCCAGCGAATATTTAAGGTTGATTTCTAGTAAATATTAATTGTCCGAGGCTTGTTAGATAGTTTTTTCAGGTCAACAACACAAACTGTGGGTAGTTCTTGAAAGCAAACTTTCAATATGAATCAAAGAAAGGACACTGGAAAAATAAAGAAAAAAGAAGAAAGGAAAAAAGAAAGAAATAAAGAAAGGGAAGGAGGGAGTGGGGTGATACATATTCAGGGACACAGTTCTTACTTATTTTATACAATAAGAAAGCACTATTTTTTATATATCTCAAGTAATCTATTAGATTGAATGTCTTAGCTATCACCCTGAAACCTACATATAATCCAGGACATTGTATGCTAGCGGAAGGGCAGAGTTAAAATTGAAAACTATAATTATAGGCTTACACCAGCTTTTCCCAGGGGGCTTCATGGTGGCTTGACCCATGCAGTTGTCCAGCTCTTGGTTTAATGCTATATTGTAGCTGCCCTGAAATTCTTAATAAATTTTTCTTTGAACTTGTGTTCTGTAAATGAAATCCATCAGGCAACAGAGTATGTGCTTAAGCAGAGTAGATACATGTAGTCTTGGTGTCTGACAGTCTTTGATGTGCCATACACAAGTGTTCTTGCAAGCCCATAAGCACAGACATCCACTGCACTCACTAAGCCTGGGCATTCAACGAGAATCAAAGGAAAAAGCTGGTTACATCTGCAACTGAGTAAGCAAGGTGTTGATAGCCCTGCTGCTGCTGCTGCTAAGTCACTTCAGTCGTTTCCAACTCTGTGTGACCCCAGAGACGGCAGCCCACCAGGCTCCCCCGTCCCTGGGATTCTCCAGGCAAGAACACTGGAGTGGGTTGCCATTTCCTTCTCCAATGCATGAAAGTGAAAAGTGAAAGTGAAGTTGCTCAGTCGTGTCCGACCCTCAGTGACCCCATGGACTGCAGCCTACCGCTCTTCCATCCATGGGATTTTCCAGGCAGGAGTACTGGAGAGGGGTGCCATTGCCTTCTCCGATAGCCCTGAGAGGGCACATTTTCCATTGGAATCAGAATTTTGTTTCCAGTGCAGAAAGAGCAATGGCATTCTGAGGAATACTAACAACCAAAGAACACTATTATATTCTTTCTTATTTGCTATCATTTCCTGTACTAGCCAATTTTCACAAATGTGAAAGTTAAAGATAAAGCAACCTACACTTTCTTTTCCTTTCAATGCTTCCTCATTCATCACTAAACACAAAATAGAGAGTATTGGTAGAAGGTATATATGTCAGATAAAATAACAACAGCTGAGTTAGCTTTGTCAAGTATTTCCATTGTTCTGGGAAGAGCAAAATATATATGCATGTAGAAGCTACAAAATATAAATTGTGTAATTTCGGTGATACCACATATGAGTTAAATGTTCCTTTTTGCATTTAAAACTGGTAGTGCACAACATAAATATTCATGGTAAAATTCATGCTAAAAATTAATATTTTTAATTCTTCTTAGAATGACTTTAAACAGCAAATAAAGAACATGACAACTCAAGAGAGATTAACTCTGAAAGAAAGGAAAAAGCTGAATTTATAGACAACATTTTTTTCCTGTGTTTTAAACAAGGGGTCCCACTTTTTCATTTCACACTAAAATTATGCCACAAATTATGTTGTCAGCCATTAGCTGCATGTAAAATATATCAGCTCTCCATAGCGGGAGAGATCTTTCCTCTCCAATCATCTAGGTAGTATTATTGTAATTCTCTACCTTCCTTTCATTATGCCTGCTTTCCCTGCTAAGGATCCTGAGGATATAAAAGCTAGAAACAGCCCCAGAGAAATACACCTCGTGGTCAAAATAGGACTAGCCAAAATATCGGGGAAGGCAATGGCACCCCACCCCAGTACTTTTGCCTGGAAAATCCCATGGGCTGAGGAGCCTGGTAGGCTCCAGTCCATGGGGTCGCTAAGAGTTGGACACAACTGAGCGACTTCACTTTGACTTTTCACTTTCATGCATTGGAGAAGGAAATGGCAACCCACTCCAGTGTTCTTGCCTGGAGAATCCCAGGGACAGGGGAGCCTGGTGAGCTTCCGTCTATGGGGTCGCACAGAGTCAGACACGACTGAAGCGACTTAGCAGCAGCAGCAGCAATCTTTGATAACAGAAGTCAGAAGCTCTCTCTCCACTAGTGGTACTTCTATACGTGACTCACTAACCAATGTCAAAAAAAACTCACTTGATAACTCTCCTGATGCTTTTGTAATTGTACACCTGCATTTGTGGTTCTAATTTTTCTTAATTGTGTTTCTGGTGAATTTAAAGTTCTTGCTTCATTGAGAAAGAATACAGAGAAGAAGTGATAGGTAATAAGAGGATTTATTTACAGAGAAACACATTCCACAGATAGAGTGTGGGCCATTTCAAAATGCAAGAGAGCCCTGAAATATGACGTGGTTAGTTTTTATGGGCTGGATAATTTCATAGGCTCCTGAGTGGGTGGATTATTCCAATTATTTGGAGGAATGGGTAAGGATTTCCATGATTGGGCCACCACTCAATTTTTGACTTCTTGCGGTTGGCTTTAGGACTGCCATGGCACTCACTGGTGGCTGTGTCATTTAAATGCTAATATATTACAATGAATATATAATGAGGTTCAAGGTCTGCTGCTGCTGCTAAGTCACTTCAGTCGTGTCCGACTATGTGCGACCCCATAGATGGCAGCCCACCAGGCTCCCCCATCCCTGGGATTCTCCAGGCAAGAACACGGGAGTGGGTTGCCATTTCCTTCTCCAATGCATGAAAGTGAAAAGTGAAAGTGAAGTCGCTTAGTCATGTCCGACTCTTAGCAACTCCATGGACTGCAGCCCACCAGGCTCCTCCGTCCATGGGATTTTCCAGGCAGGAGTGCTGGAGTGGGGTGCAATTGCCTTCTCCGGGTTCAAGGTCTACTGGAAGTATAATCTTCTGCCATCTTGGACCTATTTGATTCTAACCAGTTTTTGGCACCTCCTATGGCCAGGCCATTCTCTTATGACCTGCCCCTTTTCTCCTGTCTCAGTTAAGGTGTCAGATACACAATGGTCATACTGGAGATTATAAACTCCTAAGTCTGCTCTGAAGTTTCACACACATTCATGCTATAACCAGAATATCCTCATTAACTACAGCTTCATATTTACAGTTACTTATTTTATCACCTGAAATGGTTGATTGGGAAGAGAGTTGCTTTCTCGGGTTTTGATTACTAGGTTGTTTGCACCCATGTTCAAATCATGCCTACACTTGTTTTCCCAGTGATTGTGGTAACTGTGATAATAGTTTGAAAATGATTAAGAGTCACCTAAAGTCACTTTGAATCTCATATTTAAAATAATTTGTAATGTAGGCGTATTTCATAAGTACTGAAAAAACAATTGGAAGAGACTGTTTTATGGTACATATATTTGGGGACCTATTGCTTTGGCTAAAAAATTCAAGAAAAAGAAAGCCATTTCTTTTTCATTGTTTTCAAACGTTAAAATGTTTCAATTATATTAATTGACTCTTGCTTCACTTGAACTTGGCCAAAAGAGAAAATACTGGAGTAATGTGATTCAGTATTTTACGGATCACAATAGAAAGAATGTAAGCAAACAAAAGCTTGGGCTGCTGCTGCTGCTCCTGCTAAGTCGCTTCAGTCGTGTCTGACTGTGCGACCCCATAGACGGAAGCTCACCAGGCTCCCCCGTCCCTGGGATTCTCCAGGCAAGAACACTGGAGTGGGTTGCCATTTAACAAGTGGCAAAGTCTAAGTCCTAGAACAATGACTCAAACAAATGTTTCATGCAAATAAGTGCTTTAAATTTTTCTGCCTGGCTTAATGACTGAGGTAGGGCAGAGAGAGGAACGGAAGGAGGAAGAACATTTGCTCTAGCATAGTCAGTGAAAATGGCTATTGATTTAGAACCCACCCACCAATTCAGCTAGATGACTAAATAAAAGGAGGAATTCACTAGCTGCAAGCCAGCTTTGTTCTTGGACTCACCAAGAAGTGCTGCATACGTTCCCTAGAACTGCAGTGACAATTACTCAGTAGCTTAAAACAATAGAAGTTAACTCCCTGGGTTCAGGAATCCAGCTGTCCAAAATCAAAGTATCAGCAGGGTGGGTTCCTTCAAGGTGGCTCAGAGGGAGCAGATGTTCCATGCCTGTTCTCTTGTTTCTCATGCCTTCTGGAAATCCTTGATGTGTTTTTGCTTATAGCTGTACAAAGCCAGTTTCAGCCTCCACCTTTTCATGGCTGTCTTCCTTCTGTTCCTGTTTGTCCCTGGGTCTTTTCTGGGTATTCTCTTCTCTCTGTATGTCCAAATTCCCTTGACTGTAAAAGCACACCAGTCATTCATTACATTAAGGCTCACCTTAATCCTTAAAATCTTGCATTAACTTAACTAATTCCATCTGCAAAAATCCTATTTCCAAAAGAGGCATATTCACAGGTATGTGGGGTTAGAACTTCAATATCTTTTTTGAGGGGACACATGTCAACCCACAGTGCTTCTCAAACTTAGCTGCATAGTTGAATTGCACGGTCTGTTAACACAATACTGATATACCTGGGTATTGTACCCTAGAAATATCAAGCTCAGCATGAGGTGAAACCAGGCACTCAGATTGCTTAAGTCTCCCATGTGAATCTAATGTGAGGCAAAAGTTTCACAAGTATTGAATTCTAGTTATCAGTTTCTTGAAAGGATATTTAGCATAATGAAGTGTGTGTATTTCAGTAAGAAAAATCTTTCCCTTTAACCATATTGACAATAATGAAAAAAAAAAAATCAAAAGTAGGTGATCAGAATAAACGGCACATTATCAAAAGGAATTTTAGAAATTTGCCACTTGATACACATTCATTCAATGAACATTTTAATGTTTTCTGTGTGTTAGACCCTGTGAGAGGTTCAAAAATGGTTTTTAGAACCTTAGGAATCAGCTGCTTTTACTCCAGTGTCTGGAGGAAGGGGTGGGGGTTCCTTGCATTTTGGTCAGTTGTGACTAGGTGTGGAAGTTACTCCTCCCTCAAGACACTGCCCAATTATTAGCAAATAGTGGAAATGGATTTTTTTTAATTTTTATAGATAAAGTGGCTATGATTAGATGTTCAACAATTATGATAATTACTTTGTGCTATTTTTAGCCTGGTGGGCTGCAGTTCATGGGGTTGCAAAGAGTCAGAGAAGACTGAGCAACTAACACTACTCATTTTTGTGTTACATTAAGTTCATTAAGAAAAAAGCATTTCAATGGGGTAAACTGGCTGCAATGTAAAACAATTTCTTATATTTCCTTTTTCAGAGCCTAAAAGACTCAATTCATACAGATGGCTATAAATGTTGTCAAAATATTATTCACCATATTACTGTGTAGGCTTATTAGGATCTGAGGATAGCAAATAAAGCGACACAAACTTGTTCTTCTTTCTCGTCTCTCCTATACAATGGTTTCTATATCTAGCATAGTATTTACCTCAACTTACTTCACGTCATTGTGACGCACTGAATGTGTCCTCCTAAAATTCATTTGCTGAAATCATAATCCCCAATGTGGTGACTGGAGGAGGAAATGGCAACCCACTCCAGTGTTCTTTCCTGGAGATCCCAGGGACGGGTGAGCCTGGTGGGCTGCCGTCTATGGGGTTGCACAGAGTCGGACACGACTTAGCAACAGCAGAAGCAATGTGATGATACTGTGGAATGAATGAAAGAAACCTCAGCTAAAACTGGAGTCTGTGCAGGTTTGTAGGGGGAGCTCTCATGCCCGCCATGCATGGTCATTTCCTACAAATAGGAAAAGACATATGCCTGCATCTCACGGAGAAAGGATTGCCTACTTTACTATCTAACAGGGAGGAGAAAAGTGAACTCCACCCTAAGACAGCCCAGCCAATCAGAAGGTAGCAGCTCAACCCATGTAAAGCCTCCATACTTTGTACTCCCAGATTCTCCCAAAGGACCATTTGTTTATTACTATCCGCCTCCCCCAACAATTCCCCATTAAACCAACTCCCTCTTCCTTGTTCTCCAGATTTGTCTGTTATCTTCCATAGTCTAGGTATTCCAAATTGCAATTCCTCTGTTCTTGAATAAACTCACATTTACTGGTGAAGTAACTGCCTGTTACATTAAAAATTTGACATTAAGAGATAGAGCTTTGGGGAAGTACTTAGGTCATTAGGGTGCAACCCTAATGAATGGGATTTGTGCCCTCATAAGAAGAGAACAGAGAACTCTTTCTCTCTGTGTGTCAGGTGAAGATACAGCAATAAGTCATCATCTACAAACCAGCAGGAGGGCTTTCTAGAACCCAACCATGCTGGTAACTTCATCTTGGATTTCTAGCCTCCAGAACAGTGAGAAATAAATGCCTGTGGTTTAAGCCAGCCAGTCTATGGTAATTTACTTTAGGACACAGAGCTGACTAAAACAACCTTTGCTTTCATTCTTTATTCTGCATCCAAGATACTTTTTCAATTAATACCAGTCATCCTCTATTCATTAAAAAAGTGTCTGTTTTTCATTCTCAAATTCCCTGTAAAGAACTTTATTTCACCATAAGTTTAGAAAAACACCCTTTGTCTTACCACATTAGCTAAGCTTTTTAGATGTATAAAATATTTCAAAGATACACATAGAGAAGAAGCCCATTTTTAACATCAAATACTTATTATTGTCAAAAATTTGCATCATAATAGTATGAACAGAATTAAAATATAAAAAGGATGTTTTTCTATAAAAGAAAAAAATCTTTTTATCCAAGAAATGTTGGCAGTCTTGGGGAAAACATTTTAGATAGATACAGTGATAAAATATTTATTGAAGCTCATAGTTTAAAAAAAAAAAAAAGGATGAGGTAAATTAATGAAAGGCAAGTTACTTTGTGCAAAAGCCCGTATTTTCAATGAAGGGACATATGTACAAAACCTCTTTTGACACATGATCATATTTAAATATTTAAATTTATGCCCATTAATATAGGGGCAAAAAAACCTATAAATAGAGTTACTAAGTAGGAAACTTATACTATTTGTGTATAGTCACATACATTAGGGGGAAGGGCTTTTATATGCAGTAGTCTTTATCATGCTATGTAATAGTTTATCAATTCAACAGCTCAGAACTTCAAATGGCCTCATTTCTTCCTTAGGGTGCAACAACCTCATCTCTACCAAAGTGCAATCGCTAACTACATTTGTGCACACTCTCTTTACCAACTCTCTTAACGTTGTCAGTCTGTTGCTGTTTCAAATTTCCATGCAATCTACTTTTAAAAAACTGATCAAGAGGAGTCAGGACTTTCTCATTAAAAACAGGACAGGTGGTTGCCATTTCAGCTCTGCCACCAGTGAACTGGGAAAAGTTACATAATCTTTCCGTGCCTCAGTTTCTTCTTTTGTAGATAGCTCAGTTGGTAAAGAATCCACCTGCAATGCAGGAGACCCCGGTTCAATTCGTGGGTCAGGAAGGTCCCCTGGAAAAGGGATAGGCTACCCACTCCAGTGTTTTTGGGCTTCCTTTGTGCCTCAGCTGGTAAAGAATCTGCCTGCAATGTGGGAGACTTGGGTTCAATCCCTGGGTTGGGAAGATCCCCTGGAGAAGAGAAAGACTACCCACTCCAGTATTCTGGCCTGGAGAATTCCATGGACAGTCCATGGGGTTGCAAAGAGTCAGACACAACTGAGCAACTTCTTCTGTATAGGAAATTAATATTCTTTAAGATTTTACTTTGGACCAGTCACTGTTAACCTAGATGAAATAATTCTCAGTAGAACTCTGTGATTTCATACCTATTTAAGGAATTCCAATATTGTTTTTTAACTTCCATTAATTTCCATCCCTAAGGTTTGACATGTGCCAATTGGATGGTGTGTTAACATGAAGACATAGTTTTCAAAGTATGGTTTCTGGACCAGCAGCACAAACATCATCTGAGAACTTGGTAGAAATGCAGAGTCTCAGGTCTTACTCCAGATGTGCTAAGTGAGAATCTGTGTTTTATCCATATTTCCAGTTGCAGGCACATTAAAGTTTTACAAGTGCTGGACTAGAATGGGTAGCAAAATCCACTAAAACTCATAGGAATGTACAGAAAGGAGAGTCTAGCACCAGACCTTGCTACTTTCAGCTTGTATAATCTTCAAACAGAGAGCTTCCAAATATATGAATTCATTTTTCTGTCTTAGTGCCTTCATCTGTAAAAAGATGTTAAAACAACATTACCTCCTGGGGTTGTTTTAAGAATTGCAAGGTACTGGGTATAAGCAATGAATACCTGGCACATTGGAAATTCTTTCCGTCATTAAACATTTATGGTACATGTATCATGTGTAGGTCAGATATGTACTGGGAGCAGTGAATGCCACAGTACACAAACAAAAAAAGACCCTACTTTTGTGCATCTTACATTCTATCGAGAGATTCTGGCAACAAAAAAACATGTAAAAAAAAGTCACATAGGGCTATTCTGTGAAGTAAACAGAATGACAGCATAGCTATTACAGAAATTTTGGCAATCACCTTCAGAGGAGAAAAGTGAGTTGTTGTTGTTGAGTCCCTAAGCCGTGTCTGACTCTTTGTGACTCCACAGACTGCAGCATACCAGGCTTCCTTGTCCTTCACTATCTCCCAGAGTTTGTTCAAACTCATGTCCATTGAGTCAGTGATGCTAACCAGCCATCTCATCCTCTGCTACCTCCTTCTCCTCTATGCCCTCAATCTTTCCCAGCACCATAGACAAATGAATTAGTTACCTTAACCAAACAGAAGCTAAGTTTTAGGCACATTGATAAGCATTTTTATATGCATTCATGTTTCCAGAATCCTCCAGTTTGCCTCTTACCATAAAAGTGGAGAAATTGCTTGAATAAGACATTTAAGGTAAAAGTTTCATGGAAGAATGTTTGCTTGCGTTATCCAGTTATTGTGACAACTAGTTTTTACTCTCATTTGGAATGCTGAAAACTCTTTAGTCTGACACAAGGAATTTCCTAGAACCACAGCCCTAGAGATGACAATTCTGTATACTCAATAATACAATCTCTACATCGAGCTTTTTACCTGGGGACAGTATCATGGGAACGTTCATAGGACTTATCTTTCCACCTATGGAAACTAGAAGACTCCTCACCTCTTTTTACAGAAATGGATATGTTTAACATGGGGCTTTCCAGGTGGTTCAGAGTTAAAGAATTCACCTACAATGCAGGAGCCTCAGGAGATGCAGATTGGATCTCCAAGTAGGGAAGATACCCTAGAGAAGGAAATGGATCTCCGAGTAGGGAAGATACCCTAGAGAAGGAAATGGCAACCCACTTCAGTATTCTTGCCCAGAGAATCCCATGGAAAGAGCCTGATGGGCTACAGTCCAGAGGGTCGCAAAAAGTCGGACACAACAGAAGTGACTTAGCACGCGTATGTTTAACTTAGTAACTTGGCTACATTCTGATTTACACTTTTCCCTCAGAATGTCAGTCTGTGGGTTTAGCAGGTATTTTTCTTCATTTCCTTCTGCTTTGCAATAAATAGGCAAACAAATAAATGTTACACAGTGTCAGTGGCATGAAATAGCTTCTATATTCCAACACAGATGGGGTATCTTAATAATGAGAAGATGATCTCACACTTTAAAGTGCTTTGATATAAAAGGTGCCATATAAAAAGGAAGTTATTATTCTTAGTTATAATCTCCTAAAAAAAGGGGGGTTTGCCATCTAAATGGCTGCTGAAAATTAACTGCAGAATTGCTTATAATGCTACAATCAGTTGAGGCCAAATTCAATAAAAACTCCATCCGGCATTCACAGTGAGAAGACCCACATGTGCCTTTAATTTTTTTTTTTTTTAAATTTCCTGGGCTTCCGGCCCAGAAATTGGATGGAAATTTTATTTAAACCTGCTCTTGTGTATCAACTTTTGGTAAATATCAGGTTTTCAGTTGACTCACATTATGCTTTACATTTTGAGCAAAGGGAGGAAATAAAATGATGCATATCTCTTTATATACATATATTTACACACCTCTTACCTCTTCTGATTATGAAACTGGCTCACACAAAATGCTCATCAGTACTCCTGCAAATTTAGGATGTCCCCCTCTCTGCTGCAACCATAGATTCGAAATTCCACTAAATTTCTTTCCAGCGCTAATCAGCTTTCGCCAGCACAGGCAATGTAATCTGAGTTTGGAAATGACTAATTATTTGGAGACAGCAGTGGAGGGTTCAGGTTTGGATTTCTCTCCCTCTCATTTAAAGCAACTTCTGTCTTTTTCCCATCATTTTGCTGCCTGGGGCCAGCTCCCCCTCCTTGATAAAAATGCTCTTTCCCTTCCCATTAGACAGGGTCTATGTTTATGTATGTATGAGAAGGAAAATGCATTGTGAGACATCAAGTTGAAAATATTAAGAGAAGAGGCACTCCTGTGATGGATGTGGGCCTGGCAGTAATTGCACCTGCTAGGTGAAGGCATGAACATAATTTGCATGGAAAGTTTCCTCAGTTCCTTCCAGAATACACCAGTTCTACCTAATAAAACATGCTGTCACACTCAGGGGGTTTGCCAACATGTTCCCAGATTGCAAGCAAAAAGATTATTTACAGTAACCAATAACTACTGAAACGCCATAAACCACCGTTGGATACCTGTTCTATTTTTTTCTTTTGCTAAGTAGAGAGACCTTAAGGAGCCCAAATTTACTGCAATTTAATTCTGATGGGGAAAAGCACATTATTTTTATTTATAGCAGTGAGCTCTATCTATGCTTGCCTCCCCTCTTTTGAAACATAAATAATTCCATCTTCTTCTTCTTTTTTTTTTTTTTTCATTCAGCAATTTCTTTGACAGGGAAGAATAGTTTTCCTGATAAAGTGAGAGACAGGGTTAAAGTGGGCACGATCAAAGTTACCCAGTATATCCCAGGACCCTGCCTGCTGTGTGCTCAAGGGGAAAGGAGGCATAGCTGCCCAAATAGTTCTGGGGTATACTGTCTCACTTTGAAGCAGTTTCTTTCTGCCAGCAGGCAGGACTGGAGTCCTGCGTGTGGGCTTCACTGAAGGGAGCGGTGCCCTGCATCTTACTGACCTGGGTTCTACCTGTTGTCTTGTATACCTCCTGAAGGAGTTTTCCAAAAGCCTGAATCCCTTTCTGAGTTGTAGGGGACTAAACAGAAACACACATTTCTGGGAGAAATAAGCAAAAATGAGAAAGAACAGTCAAGCAGCCATTTTCCTTAAACCCCCTCTCAGGTCTTTTTGGCCCAGGTCACTGCTCTTGACTTGAGGTTGTGTAGGGATCAGAGAAAGGAAAGGACAGGAGAGGAGACAGGGCTTTTTTAAATGTAATTTTTTAAAAAAAGAGGTTTTTTTTTCTTTTTTGTACTATAAAGGAAGGCAAATTTATGCTACACTTTAAAAATAATGTCAAATAATTACAAAATTCAGTCCCAGTTTCAGTTTTACTCACAAGGACTCTTGTTATCAGTATCTTGGGACATCCTTCCAGAAATGTTGAAGGCATAAATATGCATGCACACATGTATTATGAGCAAAAAACTGAAAATACTTTTCCTGAACCCTTTTTCTCCTAGTAATACCTCTTGAAGGTCATTTCATGCCAATATTGGTATATGTACTTCCGTCTCTGTAGTTGCTGTATTATATTTTACATCCTATGCCTCCACTGTTTTAACTAGCTATTCTCCTAATCATGGTAGGCTGTTTCCTACAGTTTTTCAATTAGAAGTAAAGCTACACTGAACAACCATTGCACAGGTAGGGAAGTCAGTCTAGTCTAGCTGTTCAAAGCACGGCTTTAGGACTTCAGTAGGCTTTTATTCCGGCTCAGATGGTAAAAGCCTCTGCCTGCAATGCGGGAGACCTGAGTTCGATCCCTGGGTCGAGAAGGTCCCCTAGAGAAGGAAATGGCAACCCACTCCAGAACTCTTGCCTCGAAAATTCCATGGACAGAGGAGCCTTGTAAGCTACAGTCCACGGAGTCGCAAAGAGTCGGGCACGACTGAACGATGTCACTTCACTTCACTTCAGGCTTTCATTCAAGGCCAGATTCTCCAAACACTGTCTGCTATTTAAGAAAATAAAGGTGATAAGATCTACCTCACAGGGTCCTTGTAAAAAGACACCGCCCCCCACCTCCCAAGGAGGGAATTATTCTCTTCACTGACTCAATGAAGCCTTAGTCAAATTATTTCCTCATCACTAAAGCAGGGAGTAATAACAGATCCAGGGGTGCTCTGGGGACAAGCAATAACTAATTCACTTCAACCGCGCAGTCTACTACCTGGTACAAAGAGAACCTTTAGTGTACTACTGACTTCAATATTAAAATTGTCCATCTTTGTGCACTTGTAGGAGCGAAGCAGCAGGCACCCCCTACCTTTAACCCCGTGCTCCCTGGAGCCCAACTGTGCGCGCACGAGGCCACCCAGTGGTGACACGTTGACCGCCTCCCCCCTCCGGCGCCGCGCCCAGGGCCCTGCGGAGGGCGAACGCACGCGGGCGCACGCGGCCCGAGCGCAGGGCGACGCGGGGTCCGGCGGGGCGCAGCGGGGAGAGCCGGCGGCGCGAGGCGCGGGACCTCGTTGGCTGTTCCGCAGCGCTCCCCGCCCCTCCCGCCCGCGCGTCTCCCCTCCTTCCCGCGCCCGCGCGGAGAGGCGGAGGCGCAGGCAGCGCTTTCTCGGCGCCGGCAGCAGCCACAGCAGCCTGGCGCGCGGTGGCGGCGGCTGTCGGGCGGGCGCCGTGGGCTCGGCTGGGAACAGCGAGGACCGGGACACTGCGGCGGCGGCTCGCGCGGGCGCGCACTGCTGCCCGGCGGGCCCGGGCTGTCGGTGGCTGGCAAGTTGGCGGGGCTAGCGCCTGGTCAGCTAGCTGCAGGGACGAGGTAGGTTCTGGCATGCCCGGCTCCTCGCGCCGGTCCGGGTACTGGAATGAGCCATCCGTTGGGGCAAACTTTCCTCACTGGCTTCATGGCTCCTCAGCCCCAAAGTTTGTTTGCGGAGAAATATACCTGAAGGGTCGAGAATAAAAGCTGCCTCTCCTGGCTGCTTTGCTTTAGGGGGGTTATTTTGCCTTTTCTCGGGGGAGGATTGATTTCCAGATAGGAAGAAGCCGCATCCCTGGCTGGAGCGTGGCGAAAAGCGAGGTGGGTTCCCCTGGCTTATCCTTTACGGAGCGGTTTTGGCCAGTGAAAGTTGGGAGGAAAAGTTGTGAACCATGAGGGTGCAGAGGAAGAACCCCAGGTCCATGGTGCAGAGAGTGAAAGTGGGAAGCCTTTTTTTTTTTTTTTTTGCCAGAACCCTCTTTCCTGGCTTCCAGCTCTGAGCAAGCCAGGGTGGAGGATGCTTCTATTAGCAATCAAGTTTTCCAGCTGCATTCTGTTTCCACTTTCAAATCTGCAATCTTGGACGGAATCCTCCGTTGCGTTCATTTGCCAGGTTTTCTCTGATGGGCAGTGATCCAGTGTAATAGAGATTGTCCGCTCGTCTTTGGATGCTTCTCAGTTCTCTGAGGAGCCCTGCGAAGCTCACCAAGCAGGTATCGGAATATTGAGATCAGAAAACTAGGAAGTGCTAACCGGGCAGTCCAAGTCATAACACCGTGGGGGATTTTGTTTGTTTGTTTGTTTTGCTTGATGTGAACAGCTTCTGGGCTCTGCTTGTGCAAAGCTCCACGGCCCGCCAGTCCTATCCTTCCCTGTATCCTTCCCTGTATCGCATTTGTTTATTGATTTACAACACAGAGATGCGCCCAGAGGAATGATTTTATAACAAACGGTGCCCGCTATGGGAAGAAGAGCAAATCTCCGTTCTGAGCCTAAGGGAGGGACACAGACAGAGCTCTGGGAAAGGGGTGGCTAAATCTGTTCATCTCAGACCAAGATGTGGGGAAACACAGCTAGAGAAAGCAACAGACAGGAGATGTGTCATGTGCAGGAGGGAGGTCAGAAACCCCAGCTCATATGGTGACTAGCTAAATGCAGAAATAATTTAAAGATGATTAAGCAAGAATAACTGAGGGAAAAAAGTAGGAAGACTGTGAGTGCTGTGGTCTCTGTCTACCCCCACAGAGATGAATATCACACCAGCTGAAAAAGAATTCTGATCTGTAAATAGATTAAAAACAGGAATTAATCAGAACAATGAATCAGAGCCCTTCTGAGATTGAAAGGAGGAGTAATTGCTTTTGAAACAGCTATTATGTCTCAATATTGAAGTCAAATGTGTTACTTTTACCTTGTTAGCTCTGTTTACTAACAGTAACAGGACTTTGGCTGCTGTAACCTGGCATTTGAGTTTGTGGTTTTAACCCTTTGTGGGTCAAGGTACTAGTGACGAAGTTGTCTGGGGTTAATATTCATATCCGTTTGAACAGTGCTTGCAAAATGCCTACTATGTGCCAATTACTGAGGGTGATAAGACAGGTTCTTCCAAGCATTGTTCTTAAAAGATGTCTGATAGGTTCAGCTTTCTTAATAGGAAGACTGCAAATTATAAAATTAGGGGCTTCAGGGATTACTCATGTTTGAATGCTTGCTTGTAATCAGTTGAGAGTCAACATGTGGTTTGAGGACCCCGGAAAGGATCCATATCCATCAGGAACATAAAGCAAATTGCTGCACATTTGTTTTTACATAAATGGTGGGATTGAATACATATGCATGGGCCTCCTTTCTAAATAAAGATGGGCTATCGGAGGCATTGAGTGGCTAATTGATTTGCAGCAGAATAGATTCAGGCACTGCCTGCCTCAGCAGACAATAACGTTCAGCCCCGTGCCCTACTTGCTGTCTGGATGTCATTAATGTCAGCCTGAAGACATGAAGGCATTAAGTTCATTTCTGCAGGAGAACGCTAACTTTTAAATATCCTTCATAACACAACCAGATAGCCCAAGTGTTCCTTCAAATGGGAACAAAACATTTAACAGGACCAAAGTGCTGAGCAATTTCAACTTGAGCAAAAGATTAGCTGCGGACAACAAGCTGTGGCCTTTCCATTGCTGATTTATGTTCAATTTCATCACTGTCACATTTCATATATGCCCAGTTATTACAAAATAATAACCTCTTCGCTCTGCTGGCAAGGTATGTCTTTCTCTTTTATAAGTTTCTAACTCCTTCTCATCCATTTAGTACACATTTTCCAGCTTTGTTTTTACTGCATAATTTAAGTGTCCAACTTGAAGTTCTCATTAACTCTTAATATGTTTTGTGCTGAAATAGTATATAGATATAATTGCCCCTTTCGAACTGCCAGATCTATATATAGCTCAGTGTATTGTTGCAATGCCACCAGAGAAGCTCTATTTTCCAGTCACAAGTTAGTAAGTTGTTAGCAGTAAGGTAATGTTATCATAGGCATTAGGAGATATGCCGAGGGCAGGAGGATTTATTGATGCTGTGCATGTTTGCTTGCCATCTCTGATTTAATCATTACCAGTCCAACTTTAATAACCCTTCTGATCTTAGGGAGATACTTTGTCTCCCTGAAGATGGGCATCTCTGAGGTGCTCCTATAATTTTATTAGTCACTTAATGCGATTGGGCTATTCCTTTCTTACGCTTGATAATAATGCATTGGATAATACCCCTTTTTGCAAAGATGTTTGGCAGTAATTAGCATCCTGCAGCCACAGAATATTTTAAGATAGAACACTGCTTGAGATTGATGGGTTACAGATCTCAGTCTCAGATCTAATTTGTATAAAAAATTCAGAATTGAGTATTGGATCATGTGTGTGAAATGACTTTTGTGTCCACTCCCCCAAAGTGTTCTTTGCCCCTTAGTCCCTGTCCCCATTGCAGCTCAGTATGTCTCCTAAACACGGTGGAATATTCCTTTTGAAAATTTGCTGCAGGATAAATGCACTTTCTCTTTGAAACTTTGTATGCCAAGTTTCAATCCACAGTACAGTTTTATCCCCCCTTTTTATGTACATGTTATAAACAAGAAATAAGGCTTTGTAATAGAAGTGCTGGCAGAACTTTATTGCATCTCAAACAGCTCTGCTACTTGGAATGTAAATATTTGTAGAATCTTTACTGTGCAAGAAGCTGCCTTGCCAAAAAAAGTGAGAAGAAATGACTATTTTATTAAGTAGGATAAAATAATTCAGAAGGTATGCATATTCCTTATGGCAGACATATTGACATTTTAAGAATAGATTATGTATGTTATAGCAATTCCATAGCACTCTCTTAGGTGCCTTTAGAAATCAGACTATAAATTTTCTGTGTTCTAAAATAGAACAGATTTGTTTTTCTAAATCGTGACTCTGAATGCCTTGGAAATGTTAAGAGATGAGCTCTGTAATTCAAAAAGCACTTTGATTATATTGCTGATAAATGAGCCTGACAGTATACTACTTTTAATAGAATAAAGAATTATTGGGATCACAAAACTTGAAAAACTCTTATTTTGGGAACTAGTGGAACTCAGTTCTCATGTGTCCTTTTGATAATAACTCTAAAACACTTCTCCAATTTGCCTACTTCCTCCAGTCATATCATCCTACTTCAACTCACCATCTTCTCTCCTGAGACAACTACACTGGTTTCCCTGCCTTCTTTCTTGATTCTTTCCCCAAATTCTTCTTGCACAGCTGTCAGGGCAGTATTTTTCTTTTTTCAATGTAAATTGAATTAGTACTCCTCTCCTCCAAGCACTTAGATGGCTTTCTGTTGTGTTCAGAGCTGTTTGTGAAAAGAGTCCTGTAGGATTCAAACACTACCAGTAAGAACTTACTAGGCTTTATTTTTTATGTCTGTGGTTTTGTTGACCTCTTTCCTGCCTTAGGGCTTCATCTGTCCCCTTGTCTGGTAGCTCTCTTTAGCCTTTACCCCCAAACATACAAACACATGAAGACACACACACACACTCTGAAGATTTTGCCTGATGCTCATTCCTTAGGTCACAGTTCAAATACCAATTTTTAAGAGAGGGCTCTCTTTGATTTCCTTTCTTCTCTAAATTAGGGCACCTCTGTTAGTCTTTTTCTGTTCATATCCTCCATAACTTTCTGTTCATGTCCTTCTTATTGTAACTTGGAACTCTTTCCTCATCTGATACCTGTTGACTGTTCTGTGAGCCATCGTGTAAGCAGTTGTTATTCAGTCGCTTAGTTGTGTCCAACTCTCTGTGATGCCATGGACTGCAGCATGCCAGGCTTTCCTGTCCTTGACTATCTCCCAGAGCTTGCTCAAACTCATGTCCATTGAGTCGGTGATGCCATCCAACCATCTGCTTCTCTGTCGTCCCCTTCTCCTCCTGCCTTCAGTATTTTCCAGCATCAGGGTCTTTTCCAATGAGTTGGGTCTTTTCAAATGAGTTGGCTCTTTGTATCAGGTGGCCAAAGTATTGGAGCTTCAGTATCAATCATTCCGATGAATATTCAGGCTTGATTTTCTTTAGGATTGACTGGTTTGATCTCCATGCATTCCAAGGGACTGTCAAGAGTCTTCGCTAGCACCCGAATTTGAAAGAATTGATTCTTTAGCACTCAGCCTTCTTTACGATCCAACACCCACATCCATGTGTGACTACTGGAAAAATCATAAGTTTGACTAGACAGACATTTGTCTGCAAAGTAATGTCTCTGCTTTTTAATACATGGTCTAGGTTTATCATAGCTTTTCTTCTAAGGAGCAAGAGTCTTTAATTTCATGGCTGCAGTCACCATCTGCAGTGATTTCGGAGCCCAAGAAAATAAAGTCTGTTACTGTTTCCATTGTTAACCCATTTTTTGCCATGAAGTAATGGAACCAGATGCCGTGATCTTAGTTTTCTGAAAGTTGAGTTTTAAGACAGCTTTTTCACTCTCCTCGTTCACTTTCAAGAGGTTCTTTAGTTCTTCTTCACTTTCTGTCATAAGCGTGGTGTCATCTGCATATCTGAGGTTATTGATATTTCTCCCAGCAATCTTGATTCCAGCTTGTGCTTCATCCAGCCCAGCATTTCACATAATGTATTCTGCTTACAATTTAAATAAGCAGGGTGACAATATACAGCCTTAATGTACTCCTTTCCCAACTTTGAACCAGTCTGTTTTCACATATCCGGTTCTAACTTGCTTCTTGACCTGCATACAGACTTTTTAGGAGCAGGTACATTATTCCTATCTCTTTAAGAATTTTCCACAGTTTGTTGTTCTCCACAGAGTTCAAGGCTTTAGTGTAGTCCATGAAGCTGCAGATGTTTTCCTAGAATTCTCTTGCTTTTTCTGTGATCTGATGGATTTTGACAGTTTGATCACTGGTTCCTCTGTCTTTGCTAAATTCAGCTTGTACATCTGGAAGTTATCAGTCCATGTACTGTTGAAGCATAGCTTAGAGGATTTTGAGCATTACTTTGCTAGTATATGAAATAGGTGCAATTATGCGGTAGTGTGAACATTTTTTGGCTTTGCTCTTCTTTGGGATTGGAATGAAAGTTGAGCATTTCCAGTCCTTTGGCCACCTCTGAGTTTTCCAAATTTTCTGGCATAT
Organism: Tragelaphus eurycerus; assembly: GCA_935064755.1. Lineage (NCBI taxonomy): Eukaryota > Metazoa > Chordata > Mammalia > Artiodactyla > Bovidae > Tragelaphus > Tragelaphus eurycerus. The sequence continues at coordinate 43,288,870 of CAKXYN010000001.1, forward strand.
TGAGTTTAGCACTTTTACAGCATCATCTTTTAGAATTTGAAATAGCTCAGGTGGAATTTGCTAGGAGTCAGACACGACTGAGCGACTTCACTTTCACTTTTCACTTTCCTGCATTGGAGAAGGAAATGGCAACCCACTCCAGTGTTCTTGCCTGGAGAATCCCAGGGACGGGGGAGCCTGGTGGGCTGCTGTCTCTGGGGTCACACAGAGTTGGACATGACTGAATTGACTTAGCAGCAGCAGCAGCAGGTGGAATTCCATCACCTCCACTAGCTTTGTTCGTACAAAGCTAAGGCCCACTTAACTCCGCACTACAGGATCTCTGGTTCTAGATAAGTGATCATACCATCGTGTATATCTTTGTCATTATGATCTTTCTTGTATAGTTCTTCCATGTACGCTTGCCACCTCTTCTTAATCTCTTCTGTCCATAACATTTCTGTCCTTCATTGTGCCCATCTTTGTATGAACTGTGATTCCCTTGGTATCTCAAATTTTCTTGAAGAGATATCTAGTCTTTCCCATTTTATTGTTTTCCTCTATTTTTTGCATTGTTCACTTAGGGAGGCTTTCTTATATCTCCTTGTTATTCTTTGGAACTCTGCATTCACATGAGTATATCTTTCCTTTTCTCCTTTGCCTTTTGCTTTTAATTTTCTCAGTTTTTTGTGAGACCTCCCCAGACAACCATTTTGCCTTTTTGCATTTCTTTTTCTTGGAGATAGTTTTGAACTGGAGTGCCTCCAGTACGGTGTTATGAACCTCCATCCATAGTTCTTCAGGCACTCTATCAGATCTAATCCCTTGAATCTGTTTATCATTTCCACTGTATAATTATAAAGGATTTGATTTAGATACCTGAATGGTCTAGTGATTTCCCCTACTTTTTTCAATTTAAGTCTGAATTTTATAATAAGTAGTTCATGATCTGAGCCACAGTCAGCTCTTAGTCTTTTTTTTTTTTTCTGACTGTGTAGAGCTTCTCCATCTTTGGCTGCAAAGAATATAATGAATCTGATTTCAGTACAGGCTTCCCTGATGGCTCAGATGGTAAAGAGTCCAATTTCAGTATTGATCATATCTGATAGAGCCATCTCTTGTGTTGTTGGAGGAGGTTGTTTGCTATGACCAGTGTGTTCTCTTGGCAAAACTCTGTTAGCCTTTGTCCTGTTTCATTTTGTACTCCAAAGCCAAACTTGCCTGTTACTCCAGGTATCTCTTGATTTCTTACTTTTGTACTTCATTCACCTATGATGAAAAAGACACCTTTCTTTGATGTTAGTTCTAGAAGGTCTTGTAGGTCTTCATAGAACCATTCACCTTCAACTTCTTCAGCATTATTGGTTGGGGCATAGACTTGGATTACTATTATGTTAAATGGTTTGCCTTGGAAATAATTAGAGATATTCTGTCATTTTTGAGATTGTACCCAAGCACTGCATTTTGAACTCTTTTGTTGACTATGATGGCTACTCCATTTCTTCTAAGGGATTCTTGCCCACAGTAGTAGATATAATGGTCATCTGAATTAAATCTACCTGTTCCCATCCATTTTAGTTCACTGAGTCCATCGATGTTCACTCTTGTCATCTGTTTAACCACTTTCAGTTTACTTTGATTCATGGACCTAACGTTCCAGGTTCCTATGCAATATTGTTCTTTTCAGTATCAGACTTTACTCCCACCACCAGACACATCCACAACTGGGTGGTGTTTTTGCTTTGGCTCCATCTCTTCATTCCTTCTGGAGCTATTTCTCCGCTCTTCTCCAGTAGCATATTCGGCACCTACTGACCTTAGTTCATCTTTCAGCGTCCTATCTTTTTGCCTTTTCATACTGTTCATGGGGTTCTCAAGGCAAGAATGATGAAGTGGTTTGCCATTCCCTTCTCCATAGTACCACATTTTCTCAGAACTCTACACCAAGACCTGTCCATCTTGGGAGGCCCTACACTGCATGGCTCATAGTTTCATTGAGTTAGACAGGGCTGAAGTCTGTGTGATCAGTTTGGTTAAGCAGTTACCACATCTGTTTTCCTTGCTACTGCAAGGCAGCTCCTGTCATAGTACCTGGCTCACAGTGAGTTTGATCCACCCATGCAGCTTGCTGTTGCTGTTCACTTTCTAAGTTGTATCTGACTCTTTGTGAACCCAAGGACTGTATAGCCCTCTGGGCTCCTCTGTCCATGGGATTTTCAAGGCAAGAATACTGGAGTGGGTTGCCATTTCTTCTCCTGGGGATCTTCCTGACCCAGGAATCAACTTCTGTCTCCTGCTTGGCTAGTAGGTTCTTTACCACTGAGCCACTAGGAAGCCCTGATTCCACCCATGAAAACTGTGCTTTGGGGGCATTGAGTTTGCAACATGTGACTGAGTTACCCCTGTGACCAAGGATTCTGTGAGGATTCTCCCTGTTCAGCAAAAGTCTGCAGCTGGCTTTCAGAGTATTCTCTCTGTGGCATTGTGCATAGTCTCTTAGATCTCTGAATATCTACTACTTCAGATTTATGTTGTCAATATGGCAGTCATTCTTTTTCTTCTCAAGTTGGTTCAAATTTACATGATGTCTTTTTTCTTTGACTCTCATCGTGGTCCTCAAGGCATGTGGCACCAGAGGTCTTTGGCATCATCCTCTTCCTTTGTTCTTGTAGGTAGTCAATTGCTTAAAAATACAAGAACTTTTATTTAGGTTATTATGCACCCGTGTTGGAGAAGGAAATGGCAACCCACTCCAGTGTTCTTGCCTGGAGAATCCTAGGGACGGGGGAGCCTCGTGGGCTGCCATCTGTGGGGTCGCACAGAGTTGGACACAACTGAAGTGACTTAGCAGTAGCATCAGCAGCAGCAGCAGCATGCACCAGTGTAGTGTCCAAAGGCTTCCTTGGTGACTCAGGTGAAGAATCTGCCTGCAATGCGGGAAATCCAGGTTTGATCCCTGGATTGGGAAGATTCCCCGGAGAAGGCAATGGCTACCTACTCCAGTATTCTTGCCTGGAGAATTTCATGGACAAAAAAGCCTGGTGGGCTGTAGTCCATGGGGTTGCGAAGAATTGAACACAACTGAGTGACTAACACCTTCACTTTAGGATCCAGGCACTTTATTTCCTGTACACATTTTACCTAAGTACAGCAGGTTAAGAAACGATCTTCCTTCCCACACTCCCTTTCTTGCTCCAGTCTTTCCAGCCCATGGTGTTATGTTAATCCATCTTGTGTCGTTGAACACTCACTGCCACTGATGCAGCCTGTCTCCATGAGACTTCTTCCTCTGGTTCCCCCACATAGAGCATTCCCACTACAGGCACCATCTTTCCTTACAATTCAGTGTGACGCGACTTCAGGGCCTCTGCACCCAGGGGCTCCATCTCAAGCCCCTCATTCCCATTTCAGTTCATCTCTACCCTCAATTCACTGTTACCTCTGACAGGAAAGCTCTTTACTTTCAGTCCTACCACTTATCCAGTTATGCCCACCCATGTTTCTCCAAGAAGTCTTTCTTGTCCTCCCAGACTAGATTTACTCCATGCTGTCTGCTCTTACCTGTGTTTTAAAATGTTCTTTAGAGAGACAATGGATTAGAGTTTAACACTGTTCATTTTTTAACATCTGCCTTTCCTGATAGTCTGTGAGTAGAGTAGAACTCACATATTAGGATTTTGCTAAGTATTTGTAGAAGGAAAAAAAGATAGATTCTACTGTAGTTATATTAGGGCTTTTTTTTGAACTTAAAATTATTTTAGTGTATATGTAAAGTTTTTTTTTTACTTTACACATGGTGACAAGCCATTCGTTGACAGTAGGTGAATATCTTGATAATGATCTGAATTTAGAAAATTCTTTTGACAGACCTATACCCTAAAAGAAGCATAAGGTTAAGGTTGTCAGTATTATGGATTGGTCCTTGGTGTAATTGGTTCATTTTAGTGCAAGGGGATAATTTGGAATTCTCAAATTTCATTTTTTATTAGAATAAAACATTTGGATAAGAAATAACTAAATTACTGGATCGCAGGAAATCAAAAGCATTTCTTCCTGAGCTATAACTAATTGCTTATAAATGGATGAAAGCTTTATAAGCATTAAGCAGTCTCAACAGTTATCCTTCAAACAGAAAGCCCCTTTTATTGTGCTGAATATACTCTTTTTTCACTGCTTCCCAGTTAATGATCTTACTAGAAACATGGATTGTCCTTTTTGAAATAATGGAAATCCCTTGGCCCTTACAGGACTTTCGGAGTTACCTATGGGAGTGAGTCTTGGTAACCTACATCTTAAAACTTTTTGTTTTGAAGTTATTATACTCATAGCCTGTTGCAGAGGTAGTACAAAGAGTTCTGAATATCCTTCACCCATCTACCCATGATGGTGACGTTGCCTGTAGCTGTAGTATGATACCAGAACCAGTAAATCGATCCTGCTGCTGCTAAGTCGCTTCAGTCGTGTCCGACTCTGTGCGACCCCATGGACGGCAGCCCAACAGCCTCCCTTGTCCCTGGGATTCTCCAGGCAAGAACACTGGAGTGGGTTGCCATTTCCTTCTCCAGTGCATGAAGGTGAAAAGTGAAAGTGAAGTTGCTTAGTCGTGTCTGACTCTTCACGATCCCAAGGACTGCAGCCCACCAGGCTCCTCCGCCCATGGGATTTTTCCAGGCAAGAGTACTGGAGTGGGGTGCCATCGCCTGCTCCAAATCGATCCTAGTGCATTACATTAACTAGACAACAGATCTTATTCTGGTGTCACTATTGTTTTAACCTGATGTGCAAGAATGTGTACATACCTCCGTGCTGTTTTATGCCATATACAGGTTCATGAGTCCAGAATTTTAATTTAAAGGACAACTATCCTGAGAGCTGCAGTTACCATGTGAGCCTACACTGATGTAATGTTTTTCAAGTATCTTTGAGGTGACAAAAGTGCCACTTCTACAGACCTTTTTCTGTGCAAATATTTGTCTTCTTAAATATCATGTAGTTCTTTACCTTGGAGTTGCCTGTATATATATTAAAAAAAAAATTGCTATGGAAATGGAAATCTTGGCATTTTATAAACCAGGATATGACATTTGGGTGGTTCTCTGTGGTCATTGGTTTGGGAATCTGTGTTGACTTTCAGTACTACTTTTAACAAGTCCTGCAGGTAAACGTGTTTGTTTACTCAGAGTTGGATAGCACTTTTATGCCACCAGGACGAAGACCCAGCTGAATCCGTTCTTGTGTTTTCAAACCGAATCAGAGTCCATTTTTATTTCTTACATAGAAATAGTCACTCTTTAAAATAACTTAACACATTGCAGTTGACGGTAATGACCCTTTTCAGGCAATTAAAATCAACCGAACAGTATAGCTAGGGATCTAATCTTATGGCTGCTACTCACTGGGGCTGGCCGCCTCTGTGAATATAAAGCAGCCAAAAGTTGCTGATTACCATTCCCTGTTACTAATTCTGATGAATATTCTGAGGCCTCTAGAATATAGATAAGGCCCAGTTGTACCCAAGTTGGGTGCCTGCAGCAGTAGACGGTAGCTCCTTTACCCCCACCCATTCTCTCTACCTACAAAGGCATTCACATTTATATATTGGGCAGTTTGTCATTTTTCTCAGCTATTCTCAGTGACTCTTTACTGGGACTTCTTTTATTTTTGACAAGCGAAACCAACTGAGTGCTGTGTATACCTGCTGTGCAGTTTGGAAGCTTGAGTCTTGTGTGTCAAATATTTTCTCGCTCGTATTCTCATGCCATTAAATAAGGTGTTTCTCATATGCAATGGAAAGATAATACATGTTTATATTTAGTGCTAATTTACTGAATTGTTATTTCACTAATATTAAGCAGTAATTGCCTCTGTGGGGTTGGTGTTGTGGTACTCATTAGAAATACTAGTTTTTAAAAATAACAAAAAGGTCTTAGTATATAGGTTTTGTTGTGTTATGAAACAAACCATATTCTGTAAAGGTTCTTATACATGGAGGGCATACATATCTCCAAAGATGAGAAATGCTAGACTTACAGGCATTATCTCTTTTTAATCTAATAGGGTCATAATTGTCTGCTGCTATAAATGTTTTTGCATTACAACTAGCTTGGGAATACCTTGTCATTTTTCCAGAAACTTCTTATGGGGTTTTCTTCCTGAATCTTGATTTACTTTTTTAAAATTATTATTTCATCTGATTATTAGTAATCTGATTATTTCTTTGTCATTCTTCCCACCCACTTTGATTCATCTACCGAACACACCTTACCCAAGACATAGATTAGAATAGGGAATAGATTAATCCCAAATCATAAAGTCATAGGACTTCCCAGATGGTACTAGTGGTAAAGAACTCGCCTGCCAGTGCAGGGGATGTAAGCGATGCAGGTTTGATCCTTGGGTCAGGAAGATCCCCTGGAGGAGGGCATGGCTACCCACTCTAGTATTCTTGCCTGGAGAATCCCATGGAGAGAGGAGCCTGGTGGGCTGTAGTTCATAGGGTTGCATAGAATCAGACAGGACTGAAGCGACTTAGCACACACACACACACACACTCACACAACTTCATAGAGTAAGAAATGCATCCATTTTGTACGCGTTCAAGCAGAAGAGAATAAAATCTAATGATGGGAAGGCTTTTGCAGTTTTATATAGGGTTAAATGTCCGTGTTATTTAAAGTTAGTATCTTCCTCCTCTCTTCCTTTTCATTTCCCTTTCTCTTTATTTCCTTTTCTTAGTTTTATTTCTTGCTTTAGGGTCATATTTTTGAACTGACTCTTCTAGACTGACCCCTAGTAGATAAATTTTTTCTGTTGTCTGTAATTGAAAAAATTACATATGTTTGCAGGTGTCCCCCACCCCCCACCCCCAGGGTGGGGAAAGGAAAGTCTAAAATGTGTCTGTCAAGTTTGATTGTCAGAGAAAAATAACTCTAGAAAAAGATAAAGCATACATCAGCCCTGTGGGAGACTGTCTGCAAAGATGGCTGCAATAACACTGTCCTTGGTACTCTGCTCTTTCTTCCCTTTAAGCAGTGAATCTGTTTCCCTTCCCGTTGGGCTAAGTTATGGTATTTGAGCAATAAAATGTAGATACAGTGAAGTGTAGGTATGAATGTGAATGCTGATCCTCAATCTTAAGACACTGGGAGGTTTCATTCTTGCCATGAGTTGTTGTTTTAGTTGCTAAGTCATGTCCAGCTCTTTGCAACCCATGGACTGTAGCCTGCCAGGCTCCTCTGTCCATGAGATTTCCCAGGCAAGAATACTGGAGTGGGTTGCCATTTCCTTCTCCCGGGATCTGCCAGAACCAGGGATCGAACCTGTGTCTCCTGCATTGGCAGGCGGATTCTTTATCACTGAGCCCCCTGGGAAGCCCATCTCTCCCTGAGACCACCACGTAAAAAGTCCAGGAAAGCCTTGTAACAATGAGTAGCCAGACAAAGGCAGAGCCAATAGCCAAAATTGGTAATCAGTCATGTGAGTGATCAGTTAAGCCATCGAAAGATTAATATTACATGAATGACCCCAGGCATAATGGCAAACCAATTGCTCAGCTTAACTCATGTCAAGTGCCTAATAATCAGCAAATACATGTGGTTAAGTGATTCAGTTTGGGGGTAGTTTATGCAGCAATAACATACACATTCTAATTTTAAAAGCATGTTATAAAAGATAGGAAAATGTTAAAAACAAAAACTGGTAATGTTTTTAAAAAACGTGGGGTCTTATCTCTTTTTTGTTATTTTATGAGTGTTTTTAGTCAGCTTTTCTTTTATAACTAACTATCTGAAAATCTCAAGGGTTTCTAACAATAGAGTCTCCTCCCCTCTGTTGCCTGTGAGCTGAGGGTTGGCTCTGGGACGGTCTGGCTCCCTTCCATTCTATGGTACATCTGCCCGATATTGCTTTCCATTTTGGAGTCCACATTGAAGGCCCAGTTGTAGTGGATACTGTGGTGCTCTCTCTAGGTCCACCTCTTCAGGGCCGATATATCTACCAATGTCTGCTCGGAAAACCAGCTATCAATGGCCCTCAGCTTCCTCTCTCACCTAGGAATTTCCTTTTGTGTAGGGAGCTGTCTGTCTCAGCCAAGTTTATGCCTTTTCTTGGGTGGTGGCTCATACAGGCGACTGACTGATACAGAGACAGCAAAGCCTGGTCCCCTGGTTTTGACACAACTCTGAAGGATCATCCCAACTCCAAAAGCCCTTTAGGCCTAACTGATGCCTCCACTGCAGCTACTGTACCAGTTCCCCTCTGGCTGTTCTTGCTTTTTTCCTTTTTTTAACTTCCTAATACCTTCCCGCCCCCCCTCCCCCCCCCCCACCCCGCCTCCTTTTTTCACATTTCTCCATTAAACCTTCTTCATCTCAGATTTTGTTCCTAGGGAATTCAAGTTAAGAAGGGTCCTTATTTCGGCTATATTCTCATGGAGAGGAGTAGAAACCCAAAGGGCTTACCTGAACTGTGCAGTTGCTTTCAAAACTGGCTAGAACTGGTCATATATCAGGTTTTCTAGCATTTTGTTGGCCAGAAGCCACCATATGGCCAATAAAAAGATAAAGTAAATGTTTACAAATAATAGTAAATCTACCATAGTGTACCTCATGCACACAAAGTATGCTTTTAATCAGATCAGATCAGATCAGATCAGTCGCTCAGTCGTGTCCGACTCTTCGCGACCCTATGAACCGCAGCACGCCAGGCCTCCCTGTCCATCACCAGCTCCCGGAGGTCACCCAGACTCATACCCATCGAGTCAGTGATGCCATCCAGCCATCTCATCCTCTGTCGTCCCCTTCTCCTCCTGCCCTCAATCCCTCCCAGCATCAGAGTCTTCTCCAATGAGTCAACCCTTCGCATGAGGTGGCCAAAATACTGGAGTTTCAGCTTTAGCATCATTCCTTCCAAAGAAATTCCAGGATTGATCTCCTTCAGAATGGACTGGTTGGATCTTCTTGCAGTCCAAGGGACTCTCAAGAGTCTTCTCCAACACCACAGTTCAAAAGCATCAATTCTTCGGCGCTCAGCCTTCTTCAAAGTCCAGCTCTCACATCCATACATGACCACAGGAAAGACCATAGCCTTGACTAGGCGAACCTTTGTTGGTAAAGTAATGTCTCTGCTTTTGAATATGCTATCTAGGTTGGTCATAACTTTCCTTCCAAGGAGTAAGTGTCTTTTAATTTCATGACTGCAGTCACCATCTGCAGTGATTTTGGAGCCCAGAAAAACAAAGTCTGACACTGTTTCCACTGTTTCTCCATCTATTTCCCATGAAGTGATGGGACCAGATGGGACCAGATGCTTTTAATCACATGCATACAAATTTTGCTCACTCCCTCTACAAAAACTATACCCCCAAAGTCTTATCTAATAATATCATCAGGCTAGAAGTCTAAGATTTTAGTAAAGTCTCAACATCTTATGCTGCTGCTGCTGCTAAGTCGCTTCAGTTGTGTCCGACTCTGTGCGACCCCAGAGACGGCAGCCCACCAGGCTCCCCCGTCCCTGGGATTCTCCAGGCAAGAACACTGGAGTGGGTTGCCATTTCCTTCTCCAGTGCATGAAAGTGAAAAGTGAAAGTGAAGTCGCTTAGTCGTGTCTGACTCTTAGCGACCCCATGGACTGGAGCCTACCAGGCTCCTCTGTCCTTGGGATTTTCCAGGCAAAAGTACTGGGGTGGGGTGCCATTGCCTTCCCCACAACATCTTATGAGACTAAACCAAACCCTTCCTAGCACATTATAGTTTCTTCTGGGTCCTGGCGTATGCCTCATATCTCGATATGCTATCAAAAAACTGCATGGGCAAGACATTGGGTGGAAACACATTCCACATATAGGTCTGGGGGTGAAGAACTATTTGTGAATCATGAGTACAGTTTACATGTATGATTGACTTATTGCCACAATGATTCTACATAAATAGCAACCAGAAAATTTCAGTAGCCTCAAAGAGAAATTTATCTAGTTCTCACTTTTGCAGATTGGCTGGGGTGGCTCTGCTGAACTCAGCTACTCTTGCTCATATTTTTGTGGATGAGCTGAGGGTTGGCACATCTTGACTGGGCTTTGCTCAAGCTGCAGGTCTGGCTGATTCAGGTGTTTCCGCATGTTATTCTGGGGTGCAAGCTGAAGGAGAAGCTCCGTGGTGGAAACTATTCTTATGCCAGTTGCATGAGTACAAAAGGATAAGTAAAAACAGAAGATCTATTACGATCTTGGCTTGCAACTAGCATATCACCTTTGTATGTTCTGTGGGCCATAACAAGAAACAAGGCCAAAGCCAAATTCCAGGGAACGGGACTATCCTCTGCTCCTTAAGTGGGAGGAGCTGTCATATGGCCAAGGCACAGGCAGGGAGGGGTGGAGAATTTGAGCCAATAATGAAAACTGCCATACCAGCAAGCCTCATATCCATTAAGCGTTGTAAATGCCCTCTAGATTTTGGTTGCTTTTCAAATAAGGAACAGGAAACGTAAATGTCAGTTTATTGCCTTTGAATGAATTATAACTCTTTAATTGCTGCCTGAGTGGAAGAGTTCAGTATGAGATCCAGTAATAGAGAGAAAATATAATGAAAGCTCTAAGGGAGCATACAGTCCAATGGGAAGAACTGACATGTATTTAGAAACCTAGTGAACAATATTCGGAGAAGGCAATGGCACCCCACTCCAGTACTCTTGCCTGGAAAGTCCTATGGATGGAGGAGCCTGGAAGGCTGCAGTCTATGGGGTCGCTGAGGGTCGGATATGACTGAGCGTCTTCACTTTCACTTTTCACTTGCATGCATTGGAGAAGGAAATGGCAACCCACTCCAGTGTTCTTGCCTGGAGAATCCCAGGGATGGGGGAGCCTGGTGGGCTGCCGTCTGTGGGGTCACACAGAGTCGGACACGACTGAAGTGACTTAGCAGTAGCAGTAGCAGTGAATAATATTATGAAATTGTGCCTGTCATAATGCCTGTGCATCTTAATCCGGGCAAACTTTGTTTACCACTTAATAGTTTGTGACCTTGGCTACATTCTTCAGCTTAGTTTCATCTTTAAAGTTGGAATATTGATTCCAACTGTGTAGATTTGTTGTAATAAGTATAGGAGGTAAGGACCTTAGGGGAAAGTCAATAGTTTTGCTACCTATTGATACTTGTGTTTGTACAATATTAGTGTTGGTGTCCTTAGTATTCTCTATTTGCATTCCCTCTCTCTCTCTCTCTCTCTCTCTTATATATATATATATATATATATATAAATTCATAGAAAAATGGGAATGTGATATATGTGAAAAGACAAGGGAGTTCAGAAGAAAAGGAGTCTGAGCTGACTATCAAGTAGAATGATCAGGAAAGGCCTCCTGATCATTGGAAAGAGCTGTCTTGGCAAGTTCTTGAACCGATGGATCATTTCCATGCTTGTTGCAGTGGAGAACATGTTAGGTGGATAGTTGGCAGGTTGTAAATTGTGACAGAGGAAGATTTTGCTTTGGGTGGAGTGTCAGGTATTGGAGCATGGAGGTAGATTGGAGCATGTGTCCTGTGGTGAATCTCAGATACTAAGAGACCAAGGAGGGGGTGGATCTAGGTAAAATCTCTCTTTGTATTGCTTTCATGTTAGGTCCAAAAATGCTTATACAGCTTAGCATCGTAGAATATATTTTAATAGTGAGACCAAAAAGATTCATTGAATACTTTAAGTCAAATAACAGATTAACAACCTAACCAGAAATGGAATCTGCATATCCCATGTCCAAAAGCAATGCATATTTCACCCCAGAACAGCCTCCACTTATAAGAAAAACAATATATATATAACTGTAAATGAGAGCTATTGCCTTGTTTTCCATAGTGATTGTGAGTGAACTTTTCTACTCATCTCAGACCCCAAGTAGACTCATTTTTCTCTCTATGTAAAATTTCTTCTCTGACTAAAATTGACTTTACTTTTCAGGACCTCTTTCAGCTTCTTTTCCCAACTTCCCTTCCCAGCTTAACCCTGTCATTTCCCTTATTTCCAAGGTGGTCTGCTCTTTCCTCTTTTGATCATGGAGACTTTGATTGGGTCATTTTCTTTCTCCCTCAAATGAATCATTTACTTATTTTCCCCCCTCTTTTTCCTCTGCATTGTAAAGAGAGGTGTGCAAAATCTAATGAAAACTTTCACCTGTCACTGGTGCTTTCCATCATCCCACATTAATATCTGGAATCCTCTTAATTTTGTGTGTGCAAGATTTACTTATTTATGGCTACACTGGGTCTTTGCTGTGCAGGCTTTTCCAAGTTGTGGCGAGTGGGGGCTACCCCTTGTGGTACGCAGCCTCGTCACTGCAGTGGCTTCTCATGTTGCAGAGCAGAGGCTCAGTGGTGCGCAGACTCCAGTAGTTGCAGTTTGCAGTCTCTGGAGTACTGGCTCAGCAGCTGCGTTGCACAGGCTTAGTTGCTCCACAGCATATGGGATCATCCTGGACCAGGGATCAAACCACCTCCCTTGCATTGCAAGGCTGATTCCCAACTCCTGGACCACCAGGGGAGCCCTTAATGATTTTCTTTCTTCTGTCAAAATCATGTGCTATGCTTATGAGCACAATTATGAGTTGCTCAGTCTTGTCTGACTCTGCGACGCCATGGACTACAGCCCAACAGGGTCTTTTGTCCATGGAATTATCCAGGCAAGAGTACTGGAGTGTGTTACCATTTCCTGCTCCAAGCAATCTTCCCCACCCAGGGATTGAACCTGCATCTCTTGCATCTCCTGCATTGGCAGGCACTGTGTCACCTGGGAACCCCCTTGAAAATCATACCCATCTTTTAAAAAATTCACCTTAACATCTCTGTTCTCACAACTCTCTCTCTCTCTTGCTCTCTCACTCTCTCTAGTTAGTTTAATTTAAAAGTCTAAACCTATTTATCTTAATTGTTTGCTTTATTACTGTAAGAAGCTATCGATAATCATTTACCCCTTCCCAAGGAAAGGATGATTTCTTTCCTGCTGCATTGTTGATGGCAGGCTTGGTCCCTTGACTTACTTTGGCCAAAGGAACGTGCACATCACACATTTGGTCCCTCCCTGCAGGGACTCTGGGAGCCCATCCATGGTTCTGTGTGTCCTCATCTGCTTCTGCAGCCATGAAAGCCTGAGCTTAGATGGAGTTTCCGTGAGCCTGGGAGCTGAGTGGCTGCCGTGAACAGAGCCCTCCGTGGACCTGCAGTGGACATCAAATATGAGCATGAGTTAAACTTCACCGTTGCCATCTACAGAGATTTTCAAGTTGTTTGTTGGTATAGCATAACCTCCTTTATGCTGGTCCATATACAGTGTCTAATGTCTACTTGGATGTTTCAGAGCCCTTCAGCCTTGATATGTGTAGAGCTGACCTTGTCAGCCAGAGTCCTGGCCAGAGTTATTTTTCTACCAATGTGTTCTCCATTGTCCCCACAGGAAAGCAACACCAGAATCAAATCAGTTGTTCAACCCACAAACCTAGGATTTCCTGCTGACATCTTCCCCTTTTTTGAGGCATTAATTAGCAATAAGTCCTATCTTTCCTATGTCCAGAATATCTGCTGAAACTGCCCTGTTCCCTCTACCTTTAATGCCAGGAGCTTCAGCTAAACCACCATCATCATTTTTCTCAATTATTGCAAAAGCATACGGTCTGGCTTCTGTCTCCAATATCTATTCTTGACTATTCTGATTCTGTTTTCACACTGCATCATGTGTTTTAAGTACAAAACCCTGTTGAAATGCTTACCAAAACTCTGGTAAATTTCAGTTGATCTTAAGTTAAAGTTCAGGGATGAGTCCTGAGGACTCTGTGTGATCTCTCACCCTCCTGCCCCCTCTGGCCTTACTATGCAGAGGTCCTCCCTGTGCTTTCTGATTCCAACAATGATGGATGTCTTCCATTTCTTGACCATACCTTTGCATATACTGTTACAAATGGCTAGGTTACACTTCCCATTGCTAATGCCTCACCCTCACACATACCAATAGATTCAATAGCCAGCAGCCATTGTCTGGCTTACTCCTCCTCCTCTTAAGAATTTCAAATTAAACAGCATTCCTGAACAGGTTATGTTCTTTTGTTCTACCTTTTGTATCTCTCATTATTCTTATTTGGTGTGTATTTTCCAGATTGAGTAGTTTGAGAGAAGGAAACATGTCTTTATTTTGGCCCCTCTGGGTTATACTCCCAATGGGCAGAGAGAACCCTCTCAAAATTATTGAACAAATTAGAAAAAAATCTGCAAATAACCTGCAAACCACTCATGAGCTTTCCCTGTTTGAATTCTTGTAACTCTTTGTATAGTTGAGATTTTTCAGCACCATTTAATGTGAACTAATTACGTGCTAAGTGCTATGCTAACCACTTCATTTAATCCTTACAAAAAATGAGCCACCTTTCTCATGATGCTTATATTGCTTCAACATAGTTATTTCTAGATTTAGAAAAAAATCTCCATACCTTTATTTTAACTCTGTTATTTTGGGCTTCCCAGGTGGTGCTAGTGGTAAAGAACCCACCTGCCAGTGCAGGAGACTTAAGAGACATAGGTTTGATCCCTGGGTAGGGAAGATCCCCTGGAGGAGGGCATGGCAACCCACTCCAGTATTGTTGCATGGAGAATCCTGTGGACAGAGGAGCCTGGCGAGCTGGAATCCATGGGGTCATCTAGAATCAGACACAACTAAAGCAATTTAGCAAAGGGCAGCACATGATAGCATTTGGCATTATGTATTATCATTGCCTTTACATTCCTCTACACTGTAAAATTTTCTACCTGCTGGTCACCTGTTCATGGGATACAGTCTGTATTTTAGTAGCCATTCCATAGTCATTTAACGAATTAATAATCATGCTTAAATGCACATTATATTGTTGATATGACATGATGAAGAGGTCTGACAGAATGTGATCCAGTGGAGAAGGGAATGACAAACCACTTTGGTATTCTTGCCATGAGAACCACATGAACAATATAGGACAGGATAGGACACTGAAAGAGGAACTCCCCAGGTCGGTAGGTGCCCAATAAGTTACTGGAGATCAGTGGAGAAATAACTCCAAAAAGAATGAAGGGATGGAGCCAAAGCAAAAACAACACCTAGGTGTGCATGTGACTAGTGATAGAAGCAAGATCCCATGCTGTAAGGAGCAATATTGCACAGAAACCTGGAATGTTAGGTCCATGAATCAAGGCAAATTGGAAGTGGTCAAACAGGAGATGGCAAGAGTGAATGTCAACATTCAAAGAATCAGCAAACTAAAATGGACTGGAATGGGTGAATTTAACTCAGATGACCATTATATCTACTACTGCGGGCAGGAATCCCTCAGAAGAAATGGAGTGACCATCATGGTCAACAAAAGAGTCCGAAATGCAGTACTTGGATGCAATCTCAAAAACGACAGAATTATCTGTTTGTTTCCAAGGCAAACCATTCAGTATCACAGTAATCCAAGTCTATGCCCCAACCAGTAATGCTGAAGAAGCTGAAGTTAAACAGTTCTATGAAGACTTACAAGACCTTTTAGAACTAACACCCAAAAAAGGTGTCCTTTTTATTATAGGGGACTGGAATGTAAGTAGGAAGTCAAGAAACACCTGGAGTAACAGGCAAATTTGACTTTGGAGTACAGAATGAAGCAGGGCAAAGACTAACGGAGTCTTGCCAAGAGAACATGCTGGTCGTAGCAAACACCCTCTTCCAACAACACAAGAGAAGACTCTACGCATGGACATCACCAGATGGCCAACACTGAAATCAGATTGATTATATTCTTTGCAGCGAAAGATGGAGAGGCTCTCTATGCTATGCTATGCTATGCTAAGTCACTTCAGTCATGTCCGACTCTGTGTGACCCCATAGATAGCAGCCACCAGGCTTCCCCGTCCCTGGGATTCTCCAGGCAAGAACACTGGAATGGGTTGCCATTTCCTTCTCCAATGCATGAAAGTGAAAAGAGAAAGTGAAGTCGCTCAGTCATGCCCAACTCTTAGTGATCCCATGGACTGCAGCCTACCAGGCTCCTCCGTCCATGGGATTCTCCAGGCAAGAGTATTGGAGTGGGGTGCCATTGCCTTCTCTGGGAGAAGCTCTCTACAGTCAGCAAAAACAAGACCGGGAGCTGACTGTGGCTCAGATCATGAACTCCTTATTGCCAAATTCAGACTTAAATTGAAGAAAGTGGGGAAAACCACTAGACCATTCAGGTATGACCTAAATCAAATCCCTTATGATTATACAGTGGGAGTGAGAAATAGATTTAAGGTAGTAGATCGGACAGACACAGTGCCTGATGAACTATGGATGGAGGTTTGTGACATTGTAGAGGAGACAGGGATCAAGAGCATCCCCAAGAAAAAGAAATGCAAAAAAGCAAAATGGCTGTCTGAGGAGGCCTTACAAGTAGCTGTGAAAAGAAGAGAAGCAAAGGAGAAAAGGAAAGATATACCCATTTGAATGCAGAGTTCCAAAAAATAGCAAGAAGAGATAAGAAAGCCTTCCTCCGTGATCAATGCAAAAAAATAGAGGAAAACAATAGAATGGGAAAGACTAGAGATCTCTTCAAGAAAATTAGACATACCAAGGGAACATTTCTTGCAAAGATGGGCTCGATAAAGGACAGAAATGGTATGGACCTAACAGAATTAGAAGCTATTAAGAAGAGATGGCAAGAATACACAGAAGAACTGTAAAAAAAAAAAGATTTTCATGACCCAGATAACCATGATGGTGTGATCACTCACACTCACCTCGAGCCAGACATCCTGGAATGTGAAGTCAAGTGGGCCCCAGGAAGCACAACTATGAACAAAGCTAGTGGAGGTGATGGAGTTCCAGTTGAGCTATTCCAAATCCTGAAAGATGATGCTGTGAAAGTGCTGCACTCAATATGCCAGCAAATTAGGAAAACTCAGCTGTGGCCACAGAACTGGAAAAGGTCAGTCTTCATTCCAATCCCAAAAAAAGGCAATGCCAAAGAATTCTCAAACTACTGCACAATTGCACTCATTTCTCATGCTGTAACAGTAATGCTCAAAATTCTCCAAGCCAGGCTTCAGTAGTACGTGAACCGTAAACTTTCAGATGTTCAAGCTGGTTTTAGAAAAGGCAGAGGAACCAGAGAACAAATTGTCAACATCCCCTGGATCATCGAAGAAGCAAGAGAGTTCCAGAAAAACATCTATTTCTGCTTTATTGACTATGCTAAAGCCTTTGACTGTGTGGATCGCAATAAACTGTGGAAAATTGTGGAAAATTCTGAAAGAGATGGGAATGCCAGACCACCTGACCTGCCTCTTGAGAAACCTGTATGCAGGTCAGGAAGCAACAGTTAGAACTGCACATGGAACAACAGACTGGTTCCAGATAGGAAAAGGAGTACATCAAGGCTGTATATTGTCACCCTGCTTATTTAACTTCTATGCAGAGTACATCATGAGAAATGCTGGGCTGGAAGAAGCACAAGCTGGAATAAAGATTGCTGGGAGAAATATCAATATCCTCAGATATGCAGATCATACCACTGATATGGCAGAAAGCAAAGAAGAACTAAAGAGCCTCTTAATGAAAGTGAAAGAGGACAATGAAAAAGTTGGCTTAAAGGTCAACATTCAGAAAACTAAGATCATGGCATCTGGTCCCATCATTTCATGGCAAATAGTTCAGGAAACAGTGAAAACAGTGTCAGACTTTATTTTTGGGAGCTCCAAAATCACTGCGGATGGTGACTGCAGCCATGAAATTACAAGACGCTTACTCCTTGGAGGGAAAGTTATGACCAACCTAGATAGCATATTCAAAAGCAGAGACATTACTTTACCAGGAAAGGTCTATCTAGTCAAGGCTATTGTTTTTCCAGTGGTTATGTATGGGTGTGAGAGTTGGACTGCAAAGAAAGCTGAGCGCCGAAGAATTGATGCTTTTGAACTGTGTTGTTGGAGAAGACTCTTGAGAGTCCCTTGGTCTGCAAGGAGATCCAACCAGTCCATCCTAAAGGAGATCAGTTCTGGATGTTCATTGGAACAACTGATTTGAAGCCGAAACTCCAATACTTTGGCCACCTGATGGGAAGAGCTGACTCATTTGAAAAGCCCTTGATGCTGGGAACGATTGAGGGTTGGAGGAGAAGGGGACGACAGAGAAAGAGATGGTTGGATGGCATCACTGGCTCAACGGACATGGGTTTGGGTGCATTCTGGGAATTGGTGATGGACAGGGAGGATTGTTGTGCTGCGGTTCATGGAGTCACAGAGAGTTGGACACGACTGAGTGAGTGAACTGAACCGAACTGATTATGATTAATTTTTTTTCTCTGTGCCTTATAACTAGTAGATGTCTCACTGAAAGGAAATATTTGTTCATTGATTCTTTTGTAGAATTAATGTGAGTGGAAATGACACAGTGTTTAATTCAATTATAAATGTATCACTTACTTTTTGCAGGGTAACAAATCATCCCCAAATTTCAAATCAGATCAGATCAGTCGCTCAGTCGTGTCTGACTCTTTGCGACCCCATGAATCACAGCACAGCAGGCCTCCCTGTCCATCACCAACTCCCAGAGTTCACTCAGACTCACGTCCATTGAGTCAATGATGCCATCCAGCCATCTCATCCTTTGTTGTCCCCTTCTCCTCCTGCCCCCAATCCCTCCCAGCATCAGAGTCTTTTCCAATGAGTCAACTCTTCCATGAGGTGGCCAAAGTACTGGAATTTCAGCTTTAGCATCATTCCTTCCAAAGAAATCCCAGGGCTGATCTCCTTCAGAATGGACTGGTTGGATCTCCTTGCAGTCCAAGGGACTCTCAAGAGTCCCCAAATTTAGTGGTTTTTAAAACAGTCACTTCATCATTTACAGTTCTGTATGCGAGGTAGCGATTCAATCAGGGCTCTTCAGGCACAGCGCATCTTTAATCTGCGTCTGGGTCTTGAAATCTAAGATACCTTTACCCCCAAGCTTGTTGTCTCCTGGGGTAACGGGACTGACTGGGACCTGGATGGGTTGCTCTGTCATCGTAACTCTTACTGCACCTGTCATGGTTCAGTAAGCTAGCCTTGATTTCCTTTACTTCCCGTAGAGTGAAAGTGGAAACCTCTCAAGGTCTAACCCTGGAACCAGTGGAATGTCCCTTCTGCTGTATTCTGAGTAAAGCATGTCACCAGGCCAGTCCAGAATCAATAGTAGGCGATACATACTTGATGGGAAGAAGCAGTGTGGCACACAGCATTCAAGGAACTCTTTCGTTTTAATTCGTTATTTATTTACTTTTGGCTGTACTGGGTCTTCGCTGCATTCCTTCTTTCTCTAGTTGCAGCAGGCGGGACTACTCTATAGTTGTGGAGTGTGGGCTTCTCGTTGCGGTGGCTTCTCTTGTTGCAGAGGATGGGCTCTAGGGCTCATGGGCTACAGTAGCCGGGGCGCTCTTGCTTAGTTACTCCTGGGCATGTGGGATCTTCCCGGCTAAGGAATTGACCCTGTATTCCCTGGATTCGCAGACAGACTCTTAACCACTGCACCACCAGAGAAGTCCAAGAATTGTTGACTGTTATATTTTCAGATGATTTTTCCACTCTAAGGGAACTCTGTATCTTCTGAATTTTCTTCTAGAAGTTTCCAAAGGTACTCTTAAATGATTTGAGGTGTGGGAAGTCTATTCTGTTAAATTCAATGTCTTATAATTTATTGAAAGTTAATATTTTTTTTGTAAAGCCTGAGGTAATTTCCAGGGCTTAACCATTCTATTTTCCTCATTACCACATTTATTTTTAGTATTGCTAGATGTGTCTAATTTTTATGATTAAGAACAATATACAGAAATTAATCCTGCTGAGTGAATTTGAATGAGAAGTGTCACCTGCAAAGATAGCTTTGAACATTGTAAACTTGTTTCAACTATGTTATGATGATATTTGATTGGTTTTAAAATTTACATATGCGAAGTACAAACTCTGGAAAAAGAAACTCCTAAGTCCATTGTAATGTAAGTATGGAAGAAGTTTTCTTTCTCTATGAGCTCTGCTCTAACTTTATCTATTTTTAAAAATAAATGTGCTGATCAATGCCATGAATAATTAAGTGAAAGGAGTTGTGGGATTTGGGGCTCTTTTCTTTTTAGTAATTGTAAATTCCATTTCACAAAGCCACAGCTCAGTAAGTAGGCGGAACAAAGTCTGGGTTACTCCTTATCCAAAAAAAAAAAAGAACCAACAACCAACTCCCCAGAAAATTTTAGTTCTAGGAAGATTTTTGCTTAGAAAAGAGTTTTGCTTATAGATATTTTTCCCATATGATACTAAATCGTGTGAAGAGGTTTATATATCTAATGAAATTATTCTTCCAAGGATAACGATGAAGTCTTTCTTTGTTAAATGGTTATAAACAGTGGTTTTTTGGTTCAGGACCAAACCTAGTATAAGTCTGATTTATCGACCTTCGTGTACAGTCAGTCTGCACTGATGATTCCCGTCAGACCTGTGAACTGATGAGATGGCGAATGGAGCCCTCTTATTCTTCTCTTTACTTTGCTGCCTTAGAATTCTCTGTAAATGAAATGGATGGTATTTTTAAACATATACCTAGGAGGATGGGAGGGACATTAATTCCAGGGCAATATTGCTCATGCATCTGTTGAAGGGAAAAGGATTAATTCCAGGTCCATAAGGTTCATATTGATGCCATGTTGGAGACAGAACTCTGCCTCATAAACAGTAATACCTTGCAGTGACAGAATTATAGTTTTTCCAACTGGAAGGACCTTTGGTACTCAAGTCCATTTGCCTTCTTTATTTTGCATGCATTGACTTGCTCAGGGAATGGGATCCATGGATTTCAATGTTGATGATATTAATACATTGTAGGGTTTTCCGCTATTGTTTTGTATACATTGTTTTAATGCTTTTTTGAAATAGGAAAGGTTGTTTAGAATATGTAACTACAATACTATTTTTTTTTCATATAAGTGTAGGCACTGATGGAATTGCCCACTGCAAGCATCATTATAACCTAGCCCACCCATGTGGAGTACACTAGGATATTTCCAACAAACCAAATGCTGATAGTCTACTGAGAGGCTGCCTATGCTTCTTTACTCACCCTTATCTCTCATTTCAGGTCAGTTCAGTTCAGTCGCTCAGTCATGTCCGACTCTTTGTGACCCCATGAACCGCAGCACACCAGGCCTTGCTGCTGCTGCTGCTGCTAAGTCGATTCAGTTGTGTCCGACTCTGTGCAACCCCATAGACGGCAGCCCACCAGCCAACTCCCAGAGTCCACCCAAACCCATGTCCATTGAGTTGGTGATGCCATGCAGCCATCTTATCCTCTGTCGTCCCCTTCTCCTCCTGCCCTTAATCTTTCCCAGCATCAGGGTCTTTTCAAATGAGTCAGCTCTTCGCATCAGGTGGCCAAAGTACTGGAGTTTCAGCTTCAAATCAATCCTTCCAATGAACATCCAGGACTGATCTGATATCCTTTAGGATGAACTGGTTGGATCTCCTTTCAGTGCAAGGAACTCTTAAGAGTCTTCTCCAACACCACAGTTCAAAGGCATCAATTCTTCGACACTCAGCTTTCTTTATATTCCAATTCTCACATCCATACATGACCACTTGAAAAATCATAGCCTTGACTAGACAGACCTTTGTTGACAAAATAATGCCTCTGCTTTTTAATATGCTATCTAAGTTGGTCATAACTTTCCTTCCAAGGAGTAAGCGTCTTTTAATTTCATGGCTGCAGTCACCATCTGCAGTGATTTTGGAGCCCAGAAAAATAAAGTCTGACACTGTTTCCACTGTTTCCCCGTCTATTTCCCAGGAAGTGATGGGATCAGATGCCATGATCTTAGTTTTCTGAATGTTGAGCTTTAAGCCAACTTTTTCACTCTCCACTTTCACTTTCATCAAGAGGCTCTTTAGTTCTTCACTTTATGCCATATGGGTGGTATCATCTGCATATCTTAGGTTATTGATATTTCTCCCGGCGATCTTATTCCAGCTTGTGTTTCTTCCAGTCCAGCATTTCTCATGATGTGCTCTGCATATAAGTTAAATAAGCAGGGTGACAATATACAGCCTTGACGTACTCCTTTTCCTCTTTGGAACCAGTCTGTTGTTCCATGTCCAGTTCTGTTGCTTCCTAACCTGCATATAGGTTTCTCAAGAGGCAGGTCAGGTGGTCTGGTATTCCCATCTCTTAAAGAATTTTCCGTAGTTTGTTGTGATCCACACAGTCAAAGGCTTTGGCATAGTGAATAAAGCAGAAATAGATGTTTTTCTGGAATGCTCTTGCTCTTTTGATGATCCAGTGGATGTTGGCAATTTGATCTCTGCTTCCTCTGCCTTTTCTAAAACTAGCTTGAAAGTATATTGAACGTATCTCTTATTGGGCAGAATAAAATGTTCCCCTCTTTTGAAGAGAAGTTTCATCTCTTCTGTTTCATGTTTCCTTGGCCTTTTCTGTCCTATATATCTTCCGAAGTGCTATCTCTCTTTGTCCTCTTCTAGAGAGTGAACTGTTAGTCACTCTGTTCATGTTACCCCACTGTATTGTGGCTTGGTTGTGAGATGGTTTGCTAGAAGATATATAACATTTGATAATTCTATTTTGTAAGGATTTTTAAGTCAATAACACAGCTTTTACTCTCCAGGGCTTCCTCTTAGCAGATGCTCAAATAATAGAAACTGCCGCTAATATTGATCTCACTGGTAATACCAACCAGTGAACTGGGTCAAAGCGAGGTTTTTGCATAGGTTCACACCCCCAAGTGTGTGTATACACACACACACACACACACACACACACATGCATTGTGGGTGTGGGGGCTTTCCTGTGTGTGTGTATATATATATATATATATATATGTATATAGTCTGGATGTGAGTCTCAGTGACCTCCGGGAGTTGGTGATGGACAGGGAGGCCTGGCGTGCTGCAATTCATAGGGTCACAAAGAGTCAGACACGACTGAGTGACTGATCTGATCTGATAGTCTTTAAAGTCATATGTGTGTGTGTGTGTGTGTGTGTGTGTGTGTGTCCTATAAAATCTCCTTGTCCAAATTAAAAATAATATGGTTTCTGGCACAGAGTTAATATTGGCACTTGTAACTACTCTGCTCAAATAGCAGTAGTGTTTTCTTAGCATTAATGAAAATGCTTTCTCTTTCTATGGGCACATAGACTTTGTAACACCACTAGGAATTCTGGACTACTGTGTTATATTTTTGGAAATTTAAAGTCATATATAGTAATCTTCTTTAACCTTCGAAGTCTTTCTGTTGTTCTTTGATGTTCAGTAGCAAATCACCTTTGCACCAGAAGTTGTTATAAAAGAGAAGAGAAAATGGAGTTTCTATTCTTTCAGCCACTTACAAGCATTGAAATTTGAGAGAGAGAGATGGTTCAGTAGGATATGAGGTGAAGCTATCACAAGGCTAATGCATTATGTATGTGAAACCACAAAAAAGTCATTAATTAGTCACAGTATATTTTGGACTCCTTGTCATAAATTGTTCTAAAGTAAAAACAAATTTGCCAGGCTATAAAACTCTCAGTTAATTTGCTAGTTAGAATTTGTGAGACTTCTAAAAACAAAAATAAAATTCAATATCTAATAATAAATGTTAGATTATTGAGTCTATATGCATAATAATTTACTTTTTTGGAAGCTAAGTTATTTTAAAGCTATATCTATGCCTGAAATCTACTAGCCACTCAATGGTTCCTCCTTTTATGAAATGATTAAAGGTAACAATTGTTGATGTAGTAAATTATACATATTTTATTCTGTAACCTTACTAGAAAGAGATTTCCTAGAGAGAATTTATGATCAGTGAGACATACGGATCCAGAGTTTTGATTAAGCTCTTTGAAAAATAAGTTTATTATATTAAGAACACTGGAGAGGTAAATATTTAGGTGTGACCCACAATCATTTGCTGTGAACAAAATTGCTATTAAGAATCTGTTTTACCCTCATTTTTGTTCAGGAAAGCAAGGGAAACAGTGACCCAGAATGTCAGTCCATTCTGCAGCTAAGCCACGTGGGGCAGCCACATCCTGAAGTCTGAGTGCTTTGAAAAAGTGTGTGTGTTACTTTCTTTGAGAATTATTGGATATGATTTGTATATGTCTCATTTTGTTTTTCTTTTTGCCACGTGATGCATTTTTGAGTAGATGTATTTCCCCCCAGTTCTCAGTTTTAGGTTAAAGTCCCTGTCTGTACTGATCAACATATCTTTTCATCTTCCATGTGGAAATCAGTAATCAGTGACTTGAGGTTTCTTCCTGTTGCCCTCTTGTACACTGCTGAGCTTCTAGGACGTGTGCCCTATATGTGCCCCCTTGATTCCTTGTCCTCTCTGGACTTGGATAGCCTTCCTGTCTGCCTTCTGATCTCATGCCTGTACAGGTGGCATTTCTAAGATCACAGGTAGCTTCTTCAGGCCAGGTTCAGTGGTCTCAGTCCTTGTTTCCAAGCTCTCAGTGCTATTTGCTGCTGATTTCTGATTTCATCACTTTACTTCTTTTGACTTTTGACTTTCATACCACTGAACTTTTGGAGTTCTTTTGTGTGTCTGCTCCATCTGGCTGATTTTTTATCCTTACCTTGCTTGTTGTGGATGTTATCTGAGCTTCAGCTGCTGACAGTCTTTTTCTCTTTCCTCCCTGTCTCTTCCAGTAGAGTCCTTCCATCCTCTCTGTAACTCTGTTGTTCCTGTGAGCTGATTAGGTCTTGTCTCTCTAGTCCCAGTTTCCCCAACCATTAACCACCATTTCCATCTGAATGTCTTACTGTTGATTTAAACTTGAGTATGTCTGAAATTGAACTCCTGTTTCTCCTCATCTTATGACTTCTTGACTTATTCTTCCCTATTTGTGTCTCTGGACCATCAGTCTTCCCTGTCAAAGGAGCCACAAGCCTTGGATTTCCCATTGATTGTTTCCTCACCTCCCCACTTCCCTAACCAGGCACTCATCATGCTGGAGTCATCTTTGCACTGTTCCTCAGATCCGTCTCTCCAGCCACGGCACTGGTTTAGGCTCTTATCGTCATGTTACCATGGCCACTGCAACAGCCTCCTGGTTTCTCTTCTTCTGCTGCCACCCTTTGTGGTACCATATCAGTTATCTTTGGACATAGCCATGTTCATTCAGTTTTTTCACTGCGTGACTGTAATACCTTTCTACTGCTTGTAAAAGTCCTTAACCTGGTATCCAAGGCGTCCTGCATTTTGGCAACAGTATTATTTTTTCAGTTGCTCTCCTCAAAATCAGTGGTTCTCAACGAGCATACATATGAACTAGTATTTTGTAACATCCCCTTTATATATTGACATGACATTTTGGTTAATACAACAGAATTATCCACATGACTTCAAAAAGGCCAGTGTAAGATCTTATGTATGATAAAAAAAGAGGAATACAAGGAAATTGATTCACAGTTTGTTGTTTGAAATTATGTTTTTTATTTGTAATTTATTTTTTGAAACTGGTTCATGATTCTGTTGTTCTAGTCTTTCAGTGTTTGTTATGCCCACTCCAGAAGATAAGGCTGTCTGTGCTTGCATGTTTTATAACCATTAAGCTTGGATTGAAGAGACACTAGACAGTAGTCAGCTAAACTTTAGCATTGTCTTCATATTTGACGTTAACGTGATAACTAAGTATGTACATGTTAATATAATCATAAAATCACTGTGAATGTGGTGGCTACAGCTGCAGACCGGTTACCTGTGAGTCAGATTGTTGATTGGATTCCCATTATGGATGTTGCCACTGGTGATATGGTAAAAGATATGAGCGACAATTCTTGGTATCATCTAAACATTCATTGCAAATTTGGTCTTCCTTTGATTCACACAGTATTTGCATCCTTATATATGAAGACCATGCAAAGTATTCTTCATAGGCTCAAGTAATGATGGATAGGTTTTTTCTTATATAACCTTCCCATATGAAAACCCTGTGGGAACTGCATTGCTAAATATCTAGCTTTCATGGCCTCTGCTTTCTAAAGACCCTGGTATTCCCCAGTGAGAGAACCAGAATGCCCCCAGATGTTTTCCAAAGTATCCACACAGTAAGGTGAGGGATGGTGCCAAGAGCCACTGCTCTGATCTCTGCACAGGCATCTCTACCTCTGGGCTGTACACTCACCTTTACCTTTGTGTGCCCTTCTCCTGGGGAAAGTCTGCACTCCTGGTTGCTTCTCAGAATCAAGTCCATGCCTAAACCTTACACTCGGACCTCCCGTCTGCTTAAAAGTGCATTGTGGTAATTTAGCACCTGTTGTGTATGCTTATTTATTTATTTATTTTGTACATGAATGGTGCCTCTTTTGTAGTAGAAGATATATATTTGGTTGCAAAAGTCAGATTTGCAACTCAAACTGGCTCAAGCCTCTACCCTCCACCCCCTCTAAGTGCATCAGCCTTCCTTATTGAAAAGTCCAGGACTCATTTATTGGGCAGAGTGAAACCAGAAGTTTATCCATGGTTTTTGGCTTGCTCTGCCTATATCTCCCTCTTTTCTTTTTGCTCATGTATTCATCTGGCAGGATAAGTCCTCAGATTCACTATAGCTTCGTACAGTTGCAGCTTGTCTTGCTCATGCTACATATCTAACCTAAGCAACAGATGAAATCTGCTTATTGTGGTTACTTAGGGACCCATGTTGACAGATATACAATTCTGACTTGTGCCTCTGTTCTCCCAATGATGAGGAAAATGGAGCATGGCAAAATGTGTAGTTGTCTCAAAGCCTACAGGAAGTACAGGTCACTTCTGCTCACATCTCACTGACTAAAACCAGTCAGATGGGCATGTCCGTATTCAGAGTGGGAGTGCAGTCCTATCCTGTGCCTGAACCGAAAGGAAAAACATACCATTTGTGGACAGATAAGCCCTGATGTTGAACACACGTGAGTTTCTTTTGCATTGTTATCTGCCTGCACTGTCTCTACATACACACCCCTTCCTCCATGCTTTATCTGACTCCACTGTTATCTTTTAAATGCTTTTTTATTTCTCTGTGGAAAAAGAGGTCGTTTTCTTATTAATAGAGACCAAGTTCTGAAATTGACTTCTTGGAGCCAAGTCTGGGCCATGTGTGTGTCCTTGAATCTTTTTGGGAACCAAGGAAGTGGGAAACGCCGCGCCTGAATTATAAATGGGGAGAGTAGCTGCAGAGGGAGGAGAGGTCTGGGGAGAGTAGCTTGGGGGTGCTACTCATCAATGGTAAACTCAAGGCAGAACACGTGCAAGACAAAGGCAGGGAAATGCCGTGGACACTCCTGTGTTCCCTATTAGATTCATCATTTCGTGAACAAAGATGCTTAATACTTTTTAAAAAAATATGCCATGGGAAGTGTTTAAGATAGTATCTTTCTTAAATTGTTGCTTATTTATTCATTCATTTATAATATAATTATATTAGTATTATTTGTTATTGTTGTCTAGTCGCTAAGTTGTATCCAGTTCTTTTGCAATCCCATGAACTATAGGCCACCAGGCTCCTCTGTCCATGGGATTTCCCGGCAAGAATACTGGAGTGGGTTGCCATTTCCTCCTCCAGGGGGTCTTTCTGACCCAGAGATCCAACCCGGGTGGCCTACATTGCAGGCAGATTCTTTACTGTCTGTGCCAGGGCTTTAAACCCAGTACGTGCAGCTCTGTGTTCCACCAGTATAATTATTTACTGAGCGGCCACTTGATGTATTTTAATACATTTTCCCTCAAACCGCACAGTATATCCCTCATCATTAATGCAGATTGAAAGGCAGAGAAGGACTGTTAATTCCACAAGATCAAGGGGAGTGTTTCTGTCAGTCAACCCAAGGAAAGAAGTTAATGGGGGGTGTGTGTGTATGTGTGTATAGTTTAATATTCTCCTTCCATTCTTCCATGTTATTAATGACCTTTATATGTTTTCTTCATGAAATACCCATTCCATGTTTGGCTGAAAACCTCCTCTATCAGTAAGAGGAGCAAATATTTTGATAAGTGGTTTTCTCAGATCTGGAGTCTCTACAGAGAAACCATTGCCCGAGGCTCCATGCCCTACTTTGTTTGCTGGCTTGTACTGTGCCAGCCAAGATAAGGGTATTTTGCTTTCCTTTGTAGTTTGAAGACATCTAGCAGCTTGTCACAACTTCCAGAATCTTTGAGGAAATGAAGTCTGAATACCAAGACAGTAATTTTACCATTATCCCAGTGGGTCGGTGTTCAACTTGATACATGGTAATTTTAACAAGGAAGTTACAAGAAAAGAATTTCATACTGTGCCTCTGTAGAAAGGTGAAATAAAATAGAATGCAATTCCCATTTGTTCTTCTGTAGCTCATTTTGACAGCTAAAAGAACTCTTAAATGGGCACAGATACATCCCCTTTTAATGTTTATCTGATATATTAAATTACATTTTTAGTTTTGTTTATTTCAGACAGTACAATCATTAGGTTTTGTTAAGAGAGCCATTTAGTATTTCAAGATGATAGGTACTCTAAAGGTTTTGTAAACTTAAGGAGTTTTAATTTTACACTCGGTTTTAAAATGTATATACAACCCACTCCAGTACTCTTGCCTGGCAAATCCCATGGACAGAGGAGCCTGGTGGGCTGCAGTCCATGGGGTCGCTAGGAGTCGGACACGACTCAGCGACTTCACTTTCATTTTTCACTTTCATGCATTGGAAAAGGCAATGGCAACCCACTCCACTGTTCTTGACTGGAGAATCCCAGGGACGGAGGAGCCTGGTGGGCTGCCGTCTGTGGGGTCACACAGAGTCGGACACAACTGAAGCGACTTAGCAGCAGCGGCAGCATACTTAATGTTTAATGATCAAGTCAGCATGTAATGATGTAATGTTTTTGGTATGTCTTAGAAAAAGGCAAATGTTATTCTATAAGAGATTTTGCGTCAATTGCAAATATGACATTTAATTCAGCTTATTATACCATAAAGGGTGGTCAGTTGTATGTAGTGTTCTGCTTGTCTAAAACCTGACTTCAAAATAAGAAATCTAATGCAATGTAAGCCCACAAATGTCAGTAAATGATTAATTCTGTAGTTTGCAAGAACTCAATTTCCACAGTTCTTTTGTAGAAAATCCAGGGACTTTTTATACACCATTATTATTTAACATTGAAAGTAATGTGAATTAGATACTCCAGTTCTGTTTCAATCGTACGTAAGTACAGTCTGGGATTTACAACTTTTAATTTGATTCTCCCTGTTGCTCTAAGCTTGGATTCATTTGTGCAGGTTCCCACTTGTGACTTGCGAATATGGACCCATCAGAAGCCTTCAATCTAATGACTCTCAATGCATGTAAAAATCTCAGCTACAATATTTTTTTTTTAAAGCAAGATAGGCCACTTCCTACCTTCTTCCTTTCAAAGGAATTTGAAAATAGGGAAACCCTCTTTGTGTTAGTTATTCAACTGGTTGGATTAAAAAAGAACAAAGCAGAATGGCCCCCTTTCTTCCTTCTGGACTTGGGATTCTGTATAAAGATGTGACATCCCATCAGAGACAGCCATCTTACAATCAGGAGGGGATGAACTGTTTTCCTAAGGCTGTCAGCATGGAAAGATGGAAAGTATCTGAGTTCTTAATGAGAAGGTTGAAACCCTTACTCTACCTCTTATCCACTTGCCATCTTTGAGCTTGGTACTTGTTTAAACCTCAGTTTCCTCAAATGTCAAATGAGAATAATAATAGGATCTATTTAATTGGCCTATTGCAAGGATCACATGCAATAATATATGTAAAACAGATTGTAAGTACTGTGCCACAGTTCATACCTTTTGAGAAACAAGATAATATAATGACATGTTATATTCCTGTATAT
Organism: Tragelaphus eurycerus; assembly: GCA_935064755.1. Classification (NCBI taxonomy): domain Eukaryota; kingdom Metazoa; phylum Chordata; class Mammalia; order Artiodactyla; family Bovidae; genus Tragelaphus; species Tragelaphus eurycerus. Next base: position 43,318,702 of record CAKXYN010000001.1, read on the forward strand.
TGTCTCATTTGGATGTCAGCAACTGTATCAGGTGTCACATTCTATTATAAAAAGTAAAGTACAAAATTTACACATTACATGTAATAATCATATATTACAATTGTATTACCTCTAATTATCCATACTGGAGACACGTTTGATATAGGTTTTATTAACAATATAATCTTTACTGTGACTGTGATTATCAGTTACCACCTCTGTTGCGTTGTTGCCAGAATATTTATGTAGATAAGAAACAAGTACTGTTATCTCCATTTTTGTCAAGTGAAAAAGCTGAGGCTTTCAAAGAATAAGTACCCTGGTAAAAAGTCACAGAGATTTTTGGATAAGAGCCAGGAACAAGAGGCAGGACTGGAAGTTAAAAGTCTGGAAAACCTCCACTTAGAACTACTGTAGTTGCCTCTCGCGTGCACGAGTGCTCAGTTGCTTCAGTCTTGTCCAACTCTTTGTGAACCTGTGGACTGTAGTGCTCCAGGCCCCTCTGTCCATGGGAATTCTCCAGGCAAGAATACTGGAGTGAGTTGCCCTCTTCCAGGGGATCTTCCCGACCCAGGGATTGAACCGGAGTCTCCTGCAGCTCCTGCATTGCAGGCAGATTCTCTACTGCTGAGCTACTGGGGAAGCCCTTTATTGTCTTCTTACTGGACTCTAAATAAGGATACACGTGAAAAGTAAGCAATAAAATTAGAGCAAATCTGTACTTTAGATTTCTAATCTTCCTTAACAGATTATTTTCATTTTAAATAGTTGAAGCATAATTAACATGCAATTAAATGCATAGGTCTTATATGTTCAAATTGATGCCTTTTGACAATTAATTACCCTCAGGTTGTCACAGATGGATACCCACAACAAGATATAGGACACTCATGGCCCTTCCTAGTCAATCCAAAGCCCCTAGCCCCCTGCCACAATAGAGTTTTACCTGTTCTTAGACTTCTATTAACCTGAAGCATCATGCATATATTCTTAATAGTATGGCTGTTTTGTTCAGCATCATGTTTTTCAGATTTATGTCAAGTAGTGTTGCATCTACCAGTTTTTTTTCTCTTGAGTAGTAATCTTTCACTACAGGGATATACCATAAACCGTTTATTCATTGGTCTCCTGATGGACATTTGGTTTGCTTTCCATGTTTCCACTTTCGGACTATTATTATTCTAACTGCTTTCTTAGGTTCTGTTATTTGTCTCTTTGACATCTGTTAATTACAGGGCCAAACTACTGGCCAGAGTTGTTTATATTTCCCCTGTGATCCACCTCCTTTATCTACTCTGAACCAACTCCTTTATCTACTCATGCACCAATCCAGTATTCCCATGGCCCTAGATCAATCCAGATTTAGGTGCCAGATACCTGGGGACAGTTGCTATTCCACACAGTTCCCCCTTAATTATTAAAACCAGCCAGTCCTAAACTGTGTATGCAGCCCTGCCTTGCCCTCTCCCCAAAAAGTTCAGTTCAGTTGTTCAGTCGTGTCCGACTCTTTGCAACCCCATGGACTGCAGCACAGCCAGACTCCCTGTCCATCACCAACTCCCAGAGTTTATTCAAACTCAGGTCCACTCAGTTAGTGATGCCATCCAACCATCTCATCCTCTATCATCCCCTTCTCCTCCTGCTTTCAGTCTTTCCCAGCAAGAGGGTCTTTTCAGATGAGTCAGTTCTCCGCATCAGGTGGCCAAAGTACTGGAGTTTCAGCTTCAGCATCAGTACTTCCAGTGAATATTCAGGACTGATTTCCTTTAGGATGAACTGGTTGGATCTCCTTACAGGCCAAGAGTCTTCTCAGTCATGTCTTACTTTTTGCAATCTCATTGACTGTTGCTTACCAGGCACCTCCGTCCATGGAATTTTTCAGGCAAGAGTACTGGAGTGGGTTGCCATTTCCTTCTCCAGGGGATATTCCTGACCCAGGAATCAAACCCATGTCTCCCGCATTTCAGGCAGACACTTTACTGTCTGAGCCACCAGGAAAGCCCTCTTCTCCAAGACCACAGTTCAAAAGCATCAATTCTTCGGCACAGCTTTCTTTATAGTTCAACTCTCACATCCATACATGACTACTAGCAAAACCATAGCTTTGAATAGACAGACCTTTGTTGGCAAAGTGATGTCTCTGCTTTTTAATATGCTGTCTAGGTGTTCATAGCTTTTCTTTCAAGGAGCAAGAGTCTTTTAATTTCATGGCTGCAGTCACCATCTGCAGTGATTTTGGAGCCCAAAAAACTAAAGTCTGTCACTATTTCCATTGTTTCCCCATCTATTTGCCATGAGATGATGGGACCGGATGCCATGATCTTAGTTTTCTGAATGTTGCGCTTTAAGCCAACTTTTTCACTCCCGTCTTTCACTTTCATCATGAGGCTTTTATGTTCCTTTTTACTTTCTGCCATAAGGGTGGTGTCATATGCATATCTGAGGTTACTGATATTTCTCCCGGCAGTCTTCATTCTAGCTAGTGCTTAATCCAGTCTAGCATTTCTCATGATGTACTCTGCATATAAGTTAAATAAGCAGGGTGACAATATACAGGCTTGGTGTACTCCTTTTCCTATTTGGAACCAGTCTGTTGTTCCATGTCCAGTTCTAACTGTTGCTTCCTGGTCTTCATACAGATTTCTCAAGAGGCAGGTCAGGTGGTCTGGTATTTCCATCTCTTTTAAGAATTTTCCACAGTTTGTTGTGATCCACACAGTCAAAGGCTTTGGCATAGTCAATAAAGCAGAAATAGATGTTTTTCTGGAACTCTCTTGCTTTTTTGATGATCCAGTGGATATTGGCAATTTGATCTCTGTTTCCTCTGCCTTTTCTAAATACAGCTTGAACGTCTGGAAGTTCACGGTTCACATTGTGTTGAAGCCTGGCTTGGAGAATTTTGAGCATGAATTTGCTAGTGTGTGAGATGAGTGCAATTGTGTGGTAGTTTGCACATTCTTTGTCATTGCCTTTCTTTGAGATTGGAATGAAGATCAACCTTTTCCAGTCCTGTGGCCACTGCTGAGTTTTCCAGATTTGCTGGCATATTGAGTGCCTCACTTTCACAGCATCATCTTTTAGGATTTTTACAGCATCATCTTTTAGCTGAGCTGCACAGTGCTGGAGCAGTGGCTGTGCCATGCTGGAGCAACTTTGAGGAAATACCCCATGTCCAAGGGCAAAGGAGAAGCCCCAGCAAGACAGTAGGAGGGGTGAAATCTTGGAATCAAACCCCATACCTGCCAGAGATACTCAGGGCTCAAACAAACCTTGTGCGCATCAGGACCCAAAGACCCCACAGAGACTGAAACAGAACTGTGTTTGAGTGTCTCCTGTGGAGGTATGGGTCACCAGTGGACTGCTGCAGGGGTAGGGGCCCTGGGTTCTACAGACTTGAGTATGGCATAAGCCGTCTTGGAGGGGGTCGCCATTAACCCACCATAGACCCGCAAGAACTTACACAGGACTGGAGAAATAGACTTTTGGAGGGCACAAACAGAACCTTGTGCACACCAGGACTCAGGAGAAAGGAGAGTGACCTTGCAAGAGAATGACCCAGATTTACCCATGAGTGTCCAGGAGTCTCCAGCGGAGGTGTGGGTCACGGTGGCCTACTGCAGGGTCAGGACACTGAGTGTAGCAGTGTCTACATGAGATCTTTTGAAGGAGGTTACCATTGTCTTCATTATCTCCACCATAGTTTGCTGCTAAGTCACTTCAGTTGTGTCCGACTTTGTGTAACCCAATAGACGGCAGCTCACCAGGCTCCCCCGTCCCTGGGATTTTCCAGGCAAGCACACTGGAGTGGGTTGCCATTTCCTTCTCCAATGCATGAAAGTGAAAAGAGAAAGTGAAGTCACTCAGTCATGTCCCACTCTTGGACGACCTCATGGACTGCAGCCTACCAGGCTCCTGCATCCGTGGGATTTTCCAGGCAGGAGTACTGGAGTGGGGTGGCATTGCCTTTGCCTTCTCTGTAGTTTGAAGTGAAGTTTCTGAGTCATGTCTGACTCTTTGAAACCTCATGGACTCTAGCCTACCAGGCCCCTTGATCCATGGGTTGTTCGAGGCAAGAGTACCAGAGTGGATTGTCATTTCCTTCTCCAGGGGGGCTTTCCGACCCAGGGATGGAAACTGAATCTCCTGCATCACAGGCGCTTTACAGTCTGAGCCTCTCCATAGTTTGGCCCCACGTAAAACTCAACATTCAGAAAACGAAGATCATGGCATCTGGTCCCATCACTTCATGGGAAATAGATGGGGAAACATGAAAACAGTGTCAGACTTTAGTTTTGGGGGCTCCAAAATCACTGCAGATGGTGACTGTAGCCATGAAATTAAAAGACGCTTACTCCTTGGAGGGAAAGTTATGACCACCCGAGAGGGCATATTGAAAAGCAGAGACATTACTTTGCCAACAAAGGTCCATCTAGTCAAGACTATGGTTTTTCCAGTGGTCATGTATGGATGTGAGAGTTGGACTGTGAAGAAAGCTGAACCCTGGAGAACTGATGCTTTTGAACTGTGGTGTTGTAGAAGACTCTTGAGAGTCCCTTGGACTGCAAGGAGATCCAAGCAGTCCATTCTGAAGGAGATCAGCCCTGGGATTTCTTTGGAAGGAATGATGCTAAAGCTGAAACTCCAGTACTTTGGCCACCTCATGTGAAGAGTTGACTCATTGGAAAAGACTCTGATGCTGGGAGGGATTGGGGGCAGGAGGAGAAGGGGACGACAGAGGATGAGATGGCTGGATGGCATCACTTACTCGATGGACATGAGTCTTGAGTGAACTCTGGGAGTTGGTGATAGACAGGGAGGCCTGGCATGCTGTGATTCATGGGATTGTGAAGAATCGGACATGACTGAGCAACTGAACTGAACTGAAATAATAGGGAGGGAACACAGCCCCACCCATCAACAGAAAATTGGATTAAAGGTTTACTGAGCATCAGAGATCAGTCGCTCAGTCGTGTCCGACTCTTTGCGACCCCATGAACCACAGCACGCCAGGCCTCCCTGTCCATCACCAGCTCCCGGAGGTCACTCAGCCTCACACCCATCAACTCAGTGATGCCATCCAGCCATCTCATCCTCTGTCATCCCCTTCTCCTCCTGCCCTCAATCCCTCCCAGCATCAGAGTCTTCTCCAATGAGTCAACTCTTTGCATGAGGTGGCCAAAATACTGGAGTTTCAGCTTTAGCATCATTCCTTCCAAAGAAATTCAAGGATTGATCTCCTTCAGAATGGACTGGTTGGATCTTCTTGCAGTCTAAGGGACTCTCAAGAGTCTTCTCCAACACCACAGTTCAAAAGCATCAATTCTTCGGCACTCAGCCTTCTTCGCAGTCCAGCTCTCACATCCATACATGACCACAGGAAAGACCATAGCCTTGACTAGGCGAACCTTTGTTGGTAAAGTAATGTCTCTGCTTTTGAATATGCTATCTAGGTTGATCATAACTTTCCTTCCAAGGAGTAAGCGTCTTTTAATTTCATGGCTACAGTCACCATCTGCAGTGATTTTGGAGCCCAGAAAAAGAAAGTCTGACACTGTTTCCACTGTTTCTCCATCTATTTCCCATGTAGTGATGGGACCAGATGCCATGATCTTCGTTTTCTGAATGTTGAGCTTTAAGCCAACCTTTTCACTCTCCACTTTCACTTTCATCAAGAGGCTTTTTAGCCCCTCTTCACTTTCTGTCATAAGAGTGGTGTCATCTGCATATCTGAGGTTATTGATATTTCTCCCGGCAATCTTGATTCCAACTTGTGTTTCTTCCAGTCCAGCATTTCTCATGATGTACTCTGCATATAAGTTAAATAAACATGGTGACAATATGCAGCCTTGACGTACTCCTTTTCCTATTTGGAACCAGTCTGTTGTTCCATGACCAGTTCTAACTGTTGCTTCGTGACCTGCATACAGATTTCTCAAGAGGCAGATCAGGTGGTCAGGTATTCCCATCTCTTTCAGAATTTTCCATAGTTTATTGTGATCCACACAGTCAAAGGCTTTGGCATAGTCAATAAAGCAGAAATAGATGTTTTTCTGGAACTCTCTTGCTTTTTCCATGATCCAGCAGATGTTGGCAATTTGATCTCTGGTTCCTCTGCCTTTTCTAAATCCAGCTTGCACATCAGGAAGTTCACGGTTCACATATTGCTGAAGCCTGGCTTGGAGAATTTTGAGCATTACTTTACTAGCATAGCCCTGTCCATAAGAACAAGACCCAGTTTCCCCCTCAGTCAGTCTTTCCCATCAGGAAGCTTCCAATAAGCCTCTTATCCTTCTATATCAGAGAGCAGACTCTGAAAGACTGCTAACTGAAAATCACAATTATAGAAAACTAGACTCTATACATGGACATCACCAAATGGTCAACACCGAAATCAGATTGATTATATTCTTTGCAGCCAAAGATGGAGAAACTCTATACAGTCAGCAACAACAAGACCAGGAGCTGACTGTGGCTCAGACCATGAACTCCTTATTGCCAAATTCAGACTTAAATTGAAGACAGTAGGGAAAACCACTAGACCATTCAGGTATGACCTGAATCAAATCCCTTATAATTATACAGTGGACGTGAGAAATAGATTTAGGGGCCTAGATCTGATAGAATAGATAGAATGCCTGATGAACTATGGAATGATGTTCGTGACATTGTACAGGAGACAGGGATCAAGACCATCCCCATGGAAAAGAAATGCAAAAAAGCAAAATGGCTGTCTGGGGAGGCCTTACAAATAGCTGTGAAATGAAGAGAAGCGAAAAGCAAAGGAGAAAAGGAAAGATATAAGCATCTGAATGCAGAGTTCCAAAGAATAGCAAGAAGAGTTAAGAAAGCCTTCTTCAGCGATCAATGCAAAGAAATAGAGGGAAAAAAAGAATGGGAAAGACTAGAGATCTCTTCAAGAAAATTAGAGATACCAAGGGAACATTTCATGCAAAGATCGTCTCGATAAAGGACAGAAATGGTATGGACCTAACAGAAGCAGAAGATATTAAGAAGAGATGGCAAGAATACACAGAACTGAACAAAAAAGATGTTCACAACCAAGATAATCATGATGGTATGATCACTTAGCTAGAGCCAGACATCCTGGAATGTGAAGTCAAGAGGGCGTTAGAAAGCAGCATTATGAACAAAGCTAGTGGAGACGATGGAATTCCAGTTGAGCTATTTCAGATCCTGAAAGATGATGTTGTGAAAGTGCTGCACTCAATATGCCAGCAAATTTGGAAAACTCAGCAGTGGCCATAGGACTGGAAAAGATCAGTTTTCATTCCATTCCCAAAGAAAGGCAATGCCAAAGAATGCTCAAACTACGCACAATTGCACTCATCTCACATGCTAGTAAAGTAATGCTCAAAATTCTCCAAGGCAGGCTTCAGCAATATGTGAACCGTGAACTTCCTGATGTGCAAGCTGGTTTTAGAAAAGGCAGAGGAACCAGAGATCAAATTGCCAACATCCGCTGGATCATGGAAAAAGCAAGAGAGTTCCAGAAAAACATCTATTTCTGCTTTATTGACTATGCCAAAGCCTTTGACTGTGTGGATCACAATAAACTGTGGAAAATTCTGAAAGAGATGGGAATACCTGACCACCTGATCTGCCTCTTGAAAATATGTACGCAGGTCAGGAAGCAACAGTTAGAACTAGACATGGAGCAAAAGACTGGTTCCAAATTGGGAAAGGAGTATGTCAAGGCTGTATATTGTCACCCTGCGTATTTAACTTCTATGCAGAGTACATCATGAGAAACGCTGGACTGGATGAAGCACAAGCTGGAGTCAAGATTGCTGGGAATAATATCAATAACCTCAGATATGCAGATGACACCACCCTTATGAAAGAAAGTGAAGAGGAACTCAAAAGCCTCTTGATGAAAGTGAAAGTGGAGAGTGAAAAAGTTGGCTTAAAGCTCAACATTCAGAAAACGAAGATCATGGCATCTGGTCCCAGCATTTTCTGGGAAATAGATGGGGAAACAGTGGAAACAGTGTCAGACTTTATTTTCTTGGGCTCCAAAATCACTGCAGATGGTGACTGCAGCCATGAAATTAAAAGACGTTTACTCTTGGAAGGAAAGTTATGACCAACCTAGATAGCATATTCAAAAGCAGAGATATTACTTTGCCAACAAATGTTCTCCTAGTCAAGGCTATGATATTTCCAGTATTACTGTATGGATGTGGAGTTGGACTGTGAAGGCTGAGCACCACAGAATTGATGCTTTTGTTTGTTTGTTTGTTTGTTTTTTTTTTTTTTTTTTGCAGGGGAAAATGGACAAAGGAAAGGATCAATAAGGGTGGGAGGGAAATGGGAAGAAAGAAGGGGAGTGATGGTGGGGAGGAGTATATGTAATTTCTTAACCAATGGCTTTCTGTTTTCAATCACAAAGAACACTTAAAAAAAAATCATGTTGAATTCATCCTATATTAGGAGGTTTGTTCTCGAAATGAAAAGTTCAGGAAACAAAAAGTCCAGTTTGGGTGTCCTCATCTTTAGGCACATCTTGGTATTTTGTATTGGTACGTCTATCTATACCACAATATATTATTTAGGACAGGATCACATTTGTCTCCTCTTCCTCCCTACTACTCAAAGTAGTACCAAACCCATAAAATAGTCAATAAACCTTTACAGAGTGAACAAATAAGTCTTTTTTTTTTTTTTAAACTCTCCTGAGTGAACTGAATTTTTTGAGGTTCATAAGTAAATATGTTTTGCTCTTTACTTTGTCTATTACAGCCAGATTATATGAGTGGGGTATTAAAGTCTCCCACTATTATTGTATTGCTGCATATTTCTTCTATCATGTTAATTAATGTTTGTCATAGATATATCAATGCTCCAGTGTTGGGTGCATATATATTTATAATTGTTATAACTTCTTTTTGGATTGTTCCTTTAAGTCGTTATGTGTAACCTTCATTGTCTCCTTTTCAAGATCTTTAAAGTCAATTTTATCTGATATAAGTATTGCTACTCCTGTTTTCTTATGGTCCATATTTGCGTGCTGCTGCTGCTAAGTCACTTCAGTCGTGTCCGACTCTGTGTGACCCTATAGACGGCAGCCCACTAGGCTCACCCGTCCCTGGGATTCTCCAGGCAAGAACACGAGTGGGTTGCCATTTCCTTCTCCAATGCATGAAAGTGAAAAGTGAAAGTGAAATTGCTCAGTCGTGTCCAACCCTCAGCGACCCCATGGACTGCAGCCTTCCAGGCTCCTCCACCCATGGGATTTTCCAGGCAGAAGTACTGGAGTGGGGTGCCATTGCCTTCTCCCCATATTTGCGTAGAAAATCTTTTTCCAGGCCTTCATTTTCAGTCAGTATATATCCCATATTTTAAGGTGGTTCTCTTGTAGACAACATATATCGGGTTCTAGTTTTTGTATCCATTTGATGCATTTTAGTCTTCTGGTTGTCTCTTGTAGACAAGGTATGTAGGGGTCTTGTTTTTGTATCAATTCGGCCAGTATTTGTCTGTTGATTAGGGCATTCAGCCCATAAACGTTTAAAGCAATTATTGATAAATAAGATTTACTTTATTGTTTTGGGTTCGAGTTTATACACCCTTTTAGTGATTCCTATCTAGAGAATGTCCTTTAGTTTTTGTTGGAGAAATGGTTTAGTGGTGCTAAATTCTCTCAACTTTAGCTTATCTGTGAAGCTTTTGATTTCTCCTTCATATTTGAATGAGATCCTTGCTGGATACAATAATCTAGGCTGTAAGTTATTTTCTTTCATCACTTTAATTACGTCTTGCCATTCCCTCCTGGCTTGGAGAGTTTCTATTGAAAGATCAGCTGTTATCCTAATGGGAATTCCCTTGTGAGTTATTTGATGTTTTTCCCTTGCTGCTTTTAATATTTGTTCTTTATATTTAATCTTTGTTAATTTGATTAATATGTGTCTTTGGGTGTTTTGCCTGGGGTTTATCCTGTTAGGGACTCTCTGGGTTTCTTGAACTTGAGTGGTAATTTCCTTCTCCATTTTAGGGAAGTTTTCAACTATTATCTCCTCAAGTATTTCCTCATGATCTTTCTTTTTATCTTCTTCTTTTAGAACTCCTATGATTCGAATGTTGTAGCATTTGATGTTATCCTGGAGGTTTCTGAAATTGTCCTCATTTCTTTTGATATGTTTTCTTTTTTCTCCTCTGATTCATTTATTTCTAGGATTCTATCTTCTAATTCACTAATCCTATCTTCTGCCTCTGTTATTCTACTATTTGTTGCCTCCAGGGTGTTTTGGATCTCATTTATTGCACTATTCATTATGTGTTGACTCTTTTTTATTTCTTCTAGGTCCTTGTTAAACCTTTCTTGCATCTTCTCAATCCTTGTCTCCAGACTCTTTAACTGTGATTCTATTTTGATTTTGAGATTTTGAATTAATTTCACTATCATTATTTGGAATTCTTTATCAGGTAGATTCCCTATCTCTTCCTCTTTGGTTTGGTTTGGTGAGCATCTATCCTGTTCCTTTAGCTGCTGGGTATTCTTTTGTCTCTTCATTTTGTTAAAATTGCCAAGTTTAGAGTGTCCTTACTATATTCTGGTAGTTTGTTGAATTCTCTTTATTGAGGCGGTTTACAGGTCTTTTCAATATCTGATCTCTGCCTTGTTACAGAGGGGGCGGAGATGAACACCCAAATCTAAACCGGCCAGGTTCAGGCACTCGGAAAATCCTCAGAAGCACAGACTTGGTTGAGTCTGCGTTTTATGCCCTTCCCAGATCTGAGTAGCACAGGTGATGAAATGTTCAGCGAGCGCAGCTGCTGCGACTTATCGCCTCTCCGCCACTCAGTTTTCTGGGTATACAAACAGTGCACTTTCTCAGGCAGATGTTGACCATCCAGAGCCCCAAGAAGCGTGAGTCAGCACAGAAACCTACTCACAGTTCCGTTAGACAGTGTCTCTCTAGGGCTGTAATTGCCCGCCTCCGGCCCTGGCTGCCTGTCGCCAGAGTGGGACGGCCTGCAGCCGGCCAACTCTGTGCAGCCCTTTGTTCTGTAGGTAGTCCTGGTGGTGTCTTAAGTTAGGGCTGGCTTTTGATGTAGTAGATAACCGACAGTCTGGTTATTTCGCTCAGATAGCGCCCGAGATAGCCAGGCCAAATCCTTTCTCAAAGCAGTGCAGGCCTCGCTGCTCCTCCTAGCCCAGCCCCCGCTTGCCATTAGCAAATGCTGGTGTCCGCGCCACTTCTCCACAAAAGGAGTTACCGCAGGGCTCGTTTTCTCATTTTGAAGACAATGAGTTGTCTTTCTAAGTGCCTGATGTCCTCTGCCGGCATTCAGAAGTTGTTTTATCGAGTTTATTCAGCATTCAAATGTTCTTTTAATGGGTTTGTGGAGGAGAAAGTATTCTCCCCGTCTTACTCGTCCGCCATCTTAGCTCCTCCTCCAGAATTGATGCTTTTGAACTGTGGTGTTGGAGAAGACTCTTGAGAGTCCCTTGGACTGCAAGGAGATCCAACCAGTCCATTCTGAAGGAGATCAGCCCTGGGATTTCTTTGGAAGGAATGATGCTAAAGCTGAAACTTCAGTACTTTGGCCACCTCATGTGAAGAATTGACTCATTGGAAAAGACTCTGATGCTCGGAGGGTTTGGGGGCAGTAGGAGAAGGGGACAACAGAGGATGAGATGGCTGGATGGCATCACTGACTAGATGGACGTGAGTCTGAGTGACCTCCGGGAGTTGGTGATGGACAGGGAGGCCTGGCGTGCTGCGATTCATGGGGTCGCAAAGAATCGGACATGACTGAGCGACTGAAATGAACTGAACTGAACTAATCTGATCACATGGACCACAGCCTTGTCTATGTCAATGAAACTATAAGCCATGTCCTGTAGGGCCACACAAGATAGACGGATCATGTGGAGAGTTCTGACAAAACGTGGTCCACTGGAGAAGGGAATGGCAAACCACTTCAGTATTCTTACCTTGAGAACCCCATGAACAGTATGAAAAGGCACTGAAAGATGAACTCCCTGGGTTGGTAAGTACTGAATATGCTCCTAGAAATCAGTGGAGAAATAACTCAAAAAGAATGAAAAGACAGAGCCAAAGCAAAAACAACACCCATTTGTGGATTGGACTGGTGATGGAAGTAAAGCCTGATGCTGTAAAGAGCAATATTGCATAGGAACCTGGAATGTTAGGTCCATGAATCAAGGCAAATTAGAAGTGGTGAAATAGGAGATGGCAAGAGTAAACATCGACATTTTAGGAATCAGTGAACTAAAATGGACTGGAATGGGTGAATTTAACTCAGATGACCATTATATCTACTATTGTGGGCAAGAATATCTTAGAAGAAATGGAGTAGCCATCATAGTCAACAAAAGAATCCAAAATACAGTACTTGGATGCAAACTCAAAAATGACAGAATGATCTCTGTTCATTTCCAAGGCAAACCATTCAGTATCACAGTAATCCAAGTAAGTCTATGCCCTGACCAGTAATGCTGAAGAAGCTGAAGTTGAATAGTTCTGTGAAGACCTACAAGACCTTCTAGTACTAACACTGTCAAAGATGTCCTTTTCATTATAGGGGCCTGGAATGAAAAAGAAGGAATTCAAGAGATACCTGGAGTAACAGGCAAATTTGGCCTTGGAGTACAGAATGAAGCATGGCAAAGGCTAACAGAGTTTTGCCAAGAGAACATGCTGGTCATAGCAAACACCCTTTTCCAACAATGCAAGAGAAGACTCTAGACATGGACATCACCAGATGGTCAGTACCAAAGTGAGATTGATTATATTCTTTGCAGCCAAAGATGGAGAAGTTGTATACAGTCAACAAAAACAAGACTGGGAGCTGACTGTGGCTCAGATCATGAACTGCTTGTTGCTAAATTCAGACTTAAATTGAAGAAAGTAGAGAAAACCACTAGACCATTCAGGTGTGACCTAAATCAAATCCCTTATGATTATACAGTGAAAGTGAGAAATAGATTCAAGGGATTAGATTTGATAGACAGAGTGCCTGAAGAACTATGGACAGAGGTTCGTGACATTGTAAGAGAGGCAGGGATTAAGACCATCTCCAAGAAAAAGAAATGCAAAAAGGCAAAACGGTTGTCTGTTGAGGCCTTACAAATAGCTGAGAAAAGAAGAGAAGTGAAAGGCAAAGGAGGAAAGGAAAGATATACCCATTTGAATGCAGAGTTCCAAAGAATAACAAGGAGAGATAAGAAAGCCTTCCTCAGGGATCAGTCCAAAGAAATAGAGGAGAACAATAGAATGGAAAGGACTAGATATCTCTTCAAGAAAATTACAGATAACAAGGAAACATTTCATGCAAAGATGGGCTCAATAAAGGACAGAAATGGTATGGACCTAACAGAAGCAAAAGATATTAAGAAGAGGTGGCAAGAATACACAGAAGAACTGAACAAAAAAGATCTTCATGACCCAGATAATCATGATGGTGTGATCACTGACCTAGAGCCAGACATCCTGGAATGCGAAGTCAAGTGGACCTTAGGAAGCATCACTAGGAACAAAGCTAATGGGGGTGATGGAATTCCAGCTGAGCTATTTCAGATCCTAAACGATGATGCTGTGAAAGTGCTGCCCTCAATATGCCAGTGAATTTGGAAAACTCAGCAGTGGCCACAGGACTGGAAAAGGTCAGTTTTTATTCCAATCCCAAAGAAAGGCAATGCCAAAGAATGTTTTCTTAGAAAGACTACGTCTTATGCCTTCGCCGCCGTCCTACTTCTCCTTCCTGTCCAAAACAGGAATGTGCTTTCCTGTGTGACATGTGTGGCCTGGCTTGTCCCCTTCTCTTGGAATATGTAAGCTGTCAATCTTCTTTTAGTGGCATTTCCCTCTCTGTGTCTTTGCTCAGTCTCATTCATATTTTAAAATCCCACAGGTACAAATGGGACAGTTTGAACTATGTTTTGGGCTTCCTTTTTGACTCAGACAGTAACGAACGTGCCTTCAATGGAGGAGACTTGGGTTTGATCCCTGAGTCAGAAAGATCCCCTGGAGAAGGGAATGTCATCCCACTACAGTATTCTTGCCTTGAGAATTCCATGGACAGAGGAGCCTATCTGGCTACAGTCCATGGGGTTGCAAGAATTGGACACGACTGAGTGACTATCACCATGGAAATGTGTATATCTTTCATTTTGAGTGCTTGCTTTAATTTATCTGAGTTAAATACCTAAGTGTAGAACTTCTTTGTCCTTGGGTCATACATGCGTGCATGCACAAATACACACACACTTAGTTTTTAAAGTGGTTGTACCAATTTGAATTCCCATCAGGACTATTTGGAGGTTTCTATTACAGTTGTTGTTTGGGATATTTCTGTTGGTCTTTTTCATTTTAGCCATTCTAGTAAAAGACAAAGTGTATAGTACTATGATTTTAATTTGCGTGACTAATGGCTGTTAAGCATCGTTTCATATACTAGTTTTTCATTTATACATCTCCTTCTGGGGAGAGTTGAGCGCCGAAGAATTGATGCTTTTGAACTGTGGTGTTGGAGAAGACCCTTGAGAGTCCCTTGGACTGCAAGGAGATCCAACCAGTCCATTCTGAAGGAGATCAGCCCTGGGATTTCTTTGGAAGGAATGATGCTAAAGCTGAAACTCCAGTATTTTGGCCACCTCATGCGAAGAGTTGACTCATTGGAAAAGACCCTGATGCTGGGAGGGATTGAGGGCAGGAGGAGAAGGGGACGACAGAGGATGAGATGGCTGGATGGCATCACTGACTCGATGGATGTGAGTCTGAGTGACCTCCGGGAGTTGGTAATGGACAGGGAGGCCTGGCGTGCTGCAGTTCATGGGGTCGCAAAGAGTCGGACACGACTGAGCGACTGATCTGATCTGATCTGATTGCCTATTTTTATAGGGCTTTTTATATTTTTATTTTTTACTTACTTATTCAACATACAAGTTGACTGCTAATATTTTTCCTGACTGGCTTGTCTAGTAATATTTTAAGTGACATTGTGATGAGAAATTTTTAATTTTGAAGAAATCCAATTTTTAATTCTTTTTAAGTTGTTGAGTTTTTGTGTGTCCTGCCCATGGTTACAAAAGTATTCTCCTATATGATCTTCTTGAAGCTTTCTGGTTTAATGTTTTATGTTTAGATGTATGCAAATGAAAGTGAAGGTCACTCAGTGGGGTCCAGCTCTTTGCAACCCCATGGCCTGTACAGTCCATTTAATTCTCCAGGCCAGAATACTGGCGTGGGTAGCCCATCTCTTCTCTAGGGGATCTTCCTGACCCAGGAATCTAACCGGGGTCTCCTACACTGCAGGCAGATTCTTTACCAACTGAGCTGTCAGGGAAGCATGAGCCATGTTAGATCTATGAGCCATGTTAAATAAGAGTTTGTTGATTCAATGACATAGTTTTTAAGGATTTTTAATATATAGTTATCTGTTTCTGCAATAACACTTATTAAAAACACTTCTCCCATGAAATGCCTTAGTACCCTGTTTTAATAACAAAAACATTGACCTAACATTTGGGGTCTGTTTCTGAAGTCTGTCTTCTCTTTAATGATCTATTTGTCTATTGATGTAAATTCAATACTGTCTTAATTGTAGGTTGAAATCAATTAGTGTTTTTAAAATTTGTTCTTCTTTGAAATTTGTTTTGGCTATTCTAGATCCTTTGCAGTTGCATATAAATTTTAGAGTCATCTTTTCTGTTTTTTCAAAAGGGCCTGTTGGGATTTTGAAAGGAATTGCATTGAATCTATAAGGCACTTTAGAATGAATGGACTTCATAACAATATTGAGTCTTTAAATCAATGAGCACTGCATAGCTTTTTATTTAGGTCATCATTAATTTAACTCACCAATATTTGTGGTTTCCAGTGTAGAAATATTGTACATACTTGTTATATTTCTTCCTGGATATGTTGATGGTTTTACATGCTATTGTAAGTATAATTTTAAAATTTCATTTTCCAATTTGTCATTGTTATGTTTAGAGATACGATTTATTTTAGTATATTGACCTGATATTCTGCAACATTGCTAAATCACATTTTAATCTAAGCAGTTGTGTGTGTGTGTAATGTGTATGTATGTGCCTGTTTTGTACATTTTATGGTGTTTTCTAAAACACAGTTACAATGTCTGTGAATGAGAGTTTTGTAAATATTTCCATCTGCATGCCTTTTATTATCTATTTCCTTTGCTTGCTTTATTACATTGTCTAGGATCTCCAGTACCATGATAAATACATGTGGTTACAGAAAACATACTTTCCATCTCCCTGATGGTATGGGAAACGGGTTTAATTTTTACCATTAACAAAAGTGCTGTGGGTAATTGTTATAGATAGAGGTTTGTGGTGCTGGTGGTGGTGATACTCAGTGTATTTGGATGATTGCTTAGTATTCCTACTTTGTTGAAGGTTTTATTGTGATGATCACGGCTTTTGTTTATATGCATTTTCTTCTTACATTGAAAGTGTTTATTTTATTAACATGGCAGTATTACACTGATTAGTATTTTGAATGTTAAACCAATCTTATCCTCTGAGGTAAACCACGTATTTTTCATGATATTTTACTTTTTAATATATTGCTAGTACTTAGACTTGCTAGTACTTTTAAGGAGTTTTGCATTTTGTAGAATCTTAAGGGATTTTTTTTTTTTTTTTGCTTCAGTATTGAGTATTGGTCAGTAACTTATAGTATTTTCAGATATTTTTAGTAACATGATAATGCTACCTCATAAAATGATTTAGGAAGTATTCTTCTTTCTCCTATATTCTGAAACAGTTTGTACAAAATAATTGTTATTTTCTTGATATTAGAACTCCTCAATGAAGTTATCTGGCCTGAGGCTTACTTTTTGTGAAGGGTTTTGATTTCAGGTTCAATTTCTTTAATAGATACAGGGTAACTTTGGTTTTCTGCTTCAGCTTGCATCAACTGGTATATTTTTGTTTTTGAAGCAGTGTATCCTTTTCATCAGATTTTGTGAATTTGTGGCATAAAGTTGTTTGCAGTATCTTCCTTTATTATCATTTTAATATGTGCAGGATCTGTTGTGAGACTGTTCATTTCATGTCATGATATTGAACTTTGTGTTTTCTCTTTTTTTTCATGTGTTGAATTGCTGGTGATTTGTCAATTTTATTAATATAGTCAAAGAAACAGTGTTTTACTTTGTTGATTTTCACTGTTGTTCATCCCTTAAAATTTCATTTATTTATGGTCTTTTATTTTTATTTTATTTTTTTTTAATTTTATTTTATTTAACTTTACAATATTGTATTGGTTTTGCCATATATCAAAATGAATCTGCCACAGGTACACATGTGTTCCCCATCCTGAACCTTCCCCCCTCTCCCCTCCCCATACCATCCCTCTGGGTCGTCCCAGTGCACTAGCCCCAAGCATCCAGTATCGTGCATCGAACCTGGACTGGTGACTCATTTCATATATGATATTATACATATTTCAATGCCATTCTCCCAAATCATCCCACCCTCTCCCTCTCCCAGAGTCCAAAAGACTGTTCTATACATCAGTGTCTCTTTTGCTGTTTTGTATACAGGGTTATTGTTACCAAATTCAGAAAAATTGAAATCATTCCAAGCATCTTTTCTGACCACAATGCAGTAAGATTAGATCTCAATTACAGGAGAAAAACTATTAAAAATTTCAACATATGGAGGCTGAACAACACTCTGCTGAATAACCAACAAATCACAGAAGAAATCAAAAAAGAAATCAAAATTTGCATAGAAATGAATGAAAATGAAAACACAACAACCCAAAACCTGTGGGACACTGTAAAAGCAGTGCTAAGGGGAAAGTTCATAGCAGTACAGGCATACCTCAAGAAACAAGAAAAAAGTCAAATAAATAACTCTACACCTAAAGCAACTAGAAAAGGAAGAAATGAAGAACCCCAGGGTTAGTAGAAGGAAAGAAATCTTAAAAATTAGGGCAGAAATAAGTGCAAAAGAAACAAAAGAGACCATAGCAAAAATCAACAAAGCCAAAAGCTGGTTCTTTGAAAGGATAAATAAAATTGACAAACCATTAGCCAGACTCATCAAGAAACAAAGGGAGAAAAATCAAATCAATAAAATTAGAAATGAAAATGGAGAGATCACAACAGACAACATAGAAATACAAAGGATCATAAGAAAATACTATCAGCAATTATATGGCAATAAAATGGACAACGTGGAAGAAATGGACAAATTCTTAGAAAAGCACAACTTTCCAAAACTGGACCAGGAAGAAACAGAAAATCTTAACAGACCCATCACAAGCACGGAAATTGAAACTGTAATCAGAAATCTTCCAGCAAACAAAAGCCCAGGTCCAGACAGCTTCACAGCTGAATTCTATTTATGGTCTTTTAAAAACATTTTCTTTGTTACATTCATTTTTTTTTAAATTTTAATATTTTTTTAAATTTTATTTTTTAACTTTACAATATTGTATTGTTTTTGCCATATATCAAAATGAATCAGCCACAGGTTGAACTTCAGTTGCTCCTCTATTTTTGCTTCTTAAAGTAGGCTCTCAGATGATTAATTTTGAATCTTTCTTCTTCTCTATTGAGACTTAAAACTGTAAGCGACTTAGCAGTAGCAGCAGCAACAGTCTGCCTATATTTAACTGTTGATGTGATTAGATAATAGTGTCATATGTTGGTATACATGAATTCACTCCTGATTCCTGTTGAGGAAGGGGACAAAGCCACCATTTTAATTTTTAAAATTTACTTATTTAATTCATTAACTTAATCGACAGACTTGAGATTTTTAAATTAAAGCTGTTGCTGCTGCTGTTAAGTTGTTTCAGTTGTGTCCGACTCTGTGCAACCCCATAGAAGGCAGCTCACCAGGCTCCCCCATCCCTGGGATTCTCCAGGCAAGAACACTGGAGTGGGTTGCCATTTCCTCCAATGCATGGAAGTGAAAAGTGAAAATGAAGTCGCTCAGTTATATCTGACTCTTAGCGACCCCATGGACTGCAGCCTACCAGGCTCCTCTGTCCATGGGATTTTCCAGGCAAGAGTACTGGAGTGGGGTGCCATTGCCTTGGTAATCCTTTTAAAACCAGATAAAGCTTTTGCAATTAGTGATTAAAACCCTGTGATTTTTCTCCCCGCCCCTACGTCTTTTCCAGAACACATAGAAAATGTAATAAGTCCTGGGGCCTTTTATGGAAGGGCCCTACATTTTAACCTTTGTGGAACATGCTGCTTTAGCCAACTATGAATTGTTAATGATTCCTGATTTCTTGATGGAATACTCTGAGAGTTAATGAATGCACTTGTAAATGAAGTTGCAGCATGGGCTTGTAGAGAACACATGTCCGCATTCTACTCTGTGGAAGAACAGTACTTTGATTTAACTCTAGATGACCTGTCAGCCTTTCATAGAACATGATCTCATTAATTCACTACTGGAAGTGATGCATTGCATGAGAATCTCTTTTTTGTGTGATTTGTAATTTTTTACATGAATTTCCAACAGTGGAGGAACCTTTGACTGTGGTATCTGGTATTTTGATACTGAATTTTATTTTATGTACTGTTTTCTGTAGTATTTTTATAGTTTCAACTTTTTATTTTATATTTTACAACCAAAATCTGGTTATAGGGCTCTTTGATATTCTACCTCTGTTGATAACTTGCTTAACACAAATGGGAATTTTAAGTATACAGTCATTTAGGCTTTCTTTAACAGGAAGTTCATAAATAGCATTAACTTTATAAGGAAGTTGCTATTTTTGTTGTTTAATTTGCAAATTGGTATGGATTCATCAGAAGTTTATTGTAGTGGAAATATGGAAAATTTAAATAAATATATCCTTTTCTTAAAAAACTCTAAAATGAAACTTCCATCAGTTAGACATTCAATAGTAAAGTTAACAAATGTGTGTAAAATTCCTGCCTTGGGCCAAGCGTGTTTCAAGATTCTGCAAACTGCATATGTATTGGTAATGTAATTAATATTAAAATATCTAATCATAGGTTTCTGTCAGTAACATCCATCAGTGGTTCAGGAGAAAACTTTCGCCTAAAATTAATGCTAACATGGGACCAGGTCTTCAGCTTTTGCCAATGTTATAATGCTTATTTTTTGAAATACTCAACCTTCTTTTATTGTAAAGAAAGGTGATGGGTTACAAATGCTACTAATCAAGAATGGAAATGGCTTTTCTTTTTTGGGTGAGTGGGAACATATGGATGGTACTGGGAAGGAGTGATCATGAATAATTTAGAATAACTTGAGCTCTTGTGTGGTAGTAAAAATGAAATATGCATTGGTTAAATGAGAGAGAACTATGCTATTTGGGTTTGAGGTCGTTGCAGTAACATACACGTACTATAATTCTTTTTTTCCCCTCCACTGTTGAAAATGTGTAATAGAATAAGTAATGCTGTGAAGCCAATCGAGGAACGAAGCCAGATGCATTTTAATGCAATCACTTGGGAAGTTTGAGCAGTTAGAAATCACAACTTCCAAGAAAGAAATTGCTGATATCCCTTGGATTAACGATCTATTTTAGTGAAGGATCTCTTCATTTTTATAGTGCATGGAAGCATTTGATACTCATTTGATATTAGTTTATCCATTCATCTAAAACATCTTTGGCACGGTTCCCTGCATGGCTTTTCCCCTGACTTGAGGTCATGAGGACTTGACTGTATTCTGACTGTAGCAACTACATTGTTTTCTAGGAAGCAGTGTGCTTTGTTTTCCTTCCTGAATGAAGTAGGGACACTATAAACTTCCAGGAGGTGTTCAGTTACGTTACTCTCAGGTACAGTAGGAAGTCTGCTTACAGTTTCTCTCCTGCTTCTCCTTAGAAGGCCAAGGATGGCCACTGAGATTCTTCAGGAATTGTTGGTTAATTTGAAAAGTAACATCACCTTAAATGTGGGAGTTAGGATTTAAGGCTTTCTTTGAATTTGCTTCATTAAAAACATGAGGATGAGATGGTTAGATAGCATCACAGACTCAATGGACATGAATCTGAGCAAACTCTGGGAGGTAGGAAAGCCTTGTGTGCTGCAGTCTATGGGGTGACAGTCGACACAACTTAGCAACTAAACAGCAACAACATTAAAAACATAAAAGGAATTCCCTGGTGGTCCAGTGGTTAGGACTCCATGCTTTCATTTAGGGGACCTAGATTCAATCCCTGGTCAGAAACTGGAAGGATCCTGCAAGCTGCACAGCATGGCCACACACACACACACAAACGCAAAAAACCATACACTTGTTTAAAGCCAGTACTGTGTAGGATTGCTTTTTATCTTTTCTAAATAGGAAAAAACATCATTAAGCACTGGGGTATGTCCCCCACCCCTGGTTTTTTGTTTTTTTTTTTTTTTTTTTTACTTAGTATAAGTTTATATCATCAGGAAAAAAATTTTTAAAGAGTAGGTACAGTTTAAGGATGTCAGTTTAAGGACGTTTTGATAGCATAATGTATGATTAGCTTAATTTTTATCTTAGCCATTAAAAGACCTGTTTTGTTTTACAATAAATGATTAATGTAATTTCAATTTCTCTAGATTTATGAAATTGTTTCCTCCTTGATTGTGGCTAGGTTAAGGATTATTGGTTTTGTACATTCAAAATATGGTGTTTTGTCTGGTTAGGTTTCAGGATAAATTTTTCTTGTTCCATTTAACTAGACATATTGTATGTGATATTGAATTTTTTTTTCTTTTTTAAATGGGAAGTATGAGGCTAGGCAGGTTAGCTCTCCAGCTTCTCTCATTTTATTGATGAAAATATTGGAAGCTTATTTGATATGCTTAGATCAGAGACCTGTGTTTATTTTCACATACCTGGATGGCAGGATAATTTCTGAAGACACAGATTTGTGTGTGATATTCCTACTGTTCCTTTGCATTGTCTCAGGGGAAGTGTCAGATTATGGCAATGAGGGAAGGACAAAGAGAAAAGAAAAGGGACTAGGGAGGGAAATGAGTTGATAAGAAGCAGGAGAAGGAAGCTTAATGTTAGAAGGAGGTGGAGGTCTGGGGTGTTGGAAGGAGCAGTGCCTGTGGCCAGTCCTGCACAGGTGGTAGTCTTCCTGGGCTTGGGGGTGCTTTGGTTGAGGCAGCAGTACATGTGGGGGCCCTAGGGAGGCTGGGCTCTGGGTACCACGATGGCCATCCTGGAAATAGTTTACCCACCCAAGCTCGGCTCTGAAAAAGTAAACAAACGAGCTGGCTTCTCAGAACCCTGTGGGCTAAGATAGTAGGTATTTCCATAGTAACCCAGTGGGCTGAGAAGCCGCTCAGAAAGATTTCACATGGTTTAAGACAGGGAGACACCCCAAACTGAAGGAAATTAGGGGAACAAAGCCAGACACTGATATATCTCCTTAAATCAAGGAGCCACAAAAGATTAGGCTCTACAGTTTGAAACACTGTGTGTGTGTGTGTGTGTGTGTGTGTGTGTACATGCATGTATGCATATGTGTGTGTTGTGGGAGAGACTGAAGGGTCAGTGACTCACAATTACATATCTTAAAAATTAATCACTTTATTTTTAATAGGTAAAAATTCCTGAGAAAACATCAATTTTTATCACAATTATCAGTATGCTGTTTAGTATCTCATATTCACTTTCTCACCAGCAGTTTTAATCTTTTTTCAGAGGTAGGACTAAATATGCTATGCTAAGTCACTTCAGTCGTGTCCGACTCTATGCGACCCCATAGACAGCAGCCTACCAGGCTCCCCTGTCCCTGGGATTCTCCAGGCAAGAACACTGGAGTTGGTTGCCAATTCTCCAATGCATGAAAGTGAAAAGTGAAGTCGCTCAGTCATGTCTGACTCTTAGCGACCCCATGGACTGCAGCCTACCAGGCTCCTCCGTCCATGGTATTTTCCAGGCAAGAGTACTGAGTGGATAGGGAGGTATTATTGCTCCTTCAGGAAATTACTGGTATAAGCTGATTTTTCTGAGAATCTTACAAAAATAGGTTAATCTAATTTGGTAGCATCTGATTCCCCAAATTATTGGTACTTTTGGAATGATTGAAAACATAGATGTGACACTGGGAAAAAGATAAAGCTTGTTAAAGAAAAGTGACATGAATTCTATTGGAATATCTTGAAGTTCAAAAGCCTAAATGGCTTTGGTTTCATCACAATGAAACATAGCCAGGAATTAAAGAACTTTAGCTTTGTAAAGATGTTCTAAGCAGTATTCTTTTCTTTAAATATAAATCACATATTGTTTAATTCACTAAAGTGTACACTTCAGTGGGTTTCAGTATACTCAAAAGGAGGGAAATTGTAAGAGTTGTGCAACCATCACTACTATTTAATTCCAGAAAATTTTAATCACCCTGAAAGACTCCTATACCCATTGCAGTCACTTATTCTCCCTTCCCTCCAGTTCCTACCAATGACTAATCTGCTTTCTTTCTTTATGGGTTTCCCAATATGCGAAAGTCCATATAAATGGAATTATACAATAAGTGGCCTTTTGTGTCTGGCTTCCTGTACTTAGCATAATATTTTCTAGATCCATCCTTGTAGAATGTATCAGTGATTGTTTTATGGCTAAATAATATTCCATTCTGTGCGTGTAGTTCTGTTATTTTGCTGATTCTTTCGGATCGTCTGCATATAAAAATGTGTCACCTGAGAATTCTGGTTTTTTTTAGACTTATGATAGAAAATAAAAAATGGCATGATGCTTTTATGTCTGGCACATATATTTAAATCATTTGATCTTCAATAATCCATGTGCATTGGTAAATAGTATGATATTTAAATAAGTATTTCATTCTTATTTAATGTAAATATAAATAATCTTGCCTTTTGACATATGAGGAAAACTGAGACCCAAAGAAATTAAGTGAATTTCCCAAGGTCACATAGCCAACATGTTCCTAAATAAGCGGGACAAGAATGAAGCAAGATGAACGATGAATACATGCTTTTGTGCAATGCTGGAGAAGTCCACATCATTGGCCAGACAAGGTTGAGAAGTTTTCATCAAAAGAGCCTCCGAAGCATGTGCCCTTGTGTCAGGTTTTAAGTGCCTCAGAGTTCAGTCAACCCAGTAACTGAACATTAATGATCTGGCTTGATAGCCCAGGCCTCTAACAATTGTGCTCTTCCAATAAGCAAAGAGAGGAAATACAGTATTCAGTAAATTTATGTTTTTAGTTGTTTCTGTATCATTAAAATTTGATACATACATATGTTTTGTGTAGTCTGCTGCTGCTGCTGCTAAGTCGCTTCAGTCATGTCCGACTCTGTGTGACCCCATAGGCGGCAGCACACCAGGCTCTCCCGTCCCTGGGATTCTCCAGGCAAGAACACTGGAGTGGGTTGCCATTTCCTTCTCCAGTGCATGAAGGTGAAAAGTGAAAGTGATGTTTCTCAGTTGTGTCCGACTCTTAGTGACCCCATGGACTGCAGCCCACCAGGCTCCTCCGTCCATGGGATTTTCTAGGCAAGAGTGTGGTGCCATTGCCTTCTCCTATGTGTAGTTTAGCTATTTCTATATATCAATATAGATTGTGTATAAATTTATATACTTTTTCAAAATGAGAAAATATTTCATTGTATTATGAACTTTTTGTATCATTTAATGGGGATTCTTGATTAATTATAATATGAATAGTAATAGCTGTTATTTACTGAAGATTTACTCAGTCCAAGGCACCTTTCTGAGGTATGCGTGTGTATAGTTTAATTCTCACAACAGCGTCTATAAGTCTGATGCATTATAATACTGTGACAGAGCTTACAGGTATTGCTAAAGTCTGAGCTAAGAGATGTGGTGGGAGATTTGCTGATATTTCCATAGATCACAAATGCAGTATCCTAGACTCAGTCCTAAGCTGTCTGCTTCAGGATGCCTCTGTTGAACTTTCTCTCTTCTTATCTCTGTTGAGCAGTTTTCTATGTTGAACAATCTATATCTCTACTACCCTTTTAAAAGGCACATAATATTCCAGTAGTGAGTATAGTGCAGTCTATTAATCGGTCCCTAAGTGTTGGATATATAAGTTGGGTATAATTTTTCCATGCCTTGAACCTTTGAGAACATTTTCTTGTATAGGTAGACCATGACTCTTAGACTTACTTTTTATGGCTTGGCGTAGGCATTAACTGCTCTAAACTTTAATTTCTGTCAAAGTTATCTTCCATAATCAGAATACCAGTGGTGATTTGTGACTTATTGTGTAGAATCGGAAATATTCGGAAATATAAATATAATACACTGACCTTCCTCTGTGGCAGCCTGGTATTTTGGAACTGGTGCTTCTGAAAGCGTGCACAATTAAAGAGTCTTTCATTTATTTCACCTGCCCTATCACCCACCCCCATGTCATGCCGCCCTCAGACATAGTCTGCTGTGTCTGTCTCCTATGTCCTTTCCCTGAGACTTGGGGTGTCCTTCAGGTTGAATAGGTCCTTCCCAACTTAATGGTGTGCTGATAAATCCCCTCCATTGGTCTGGGTAGAAGGCAAGCTGCTCTGGGTTTCACGCATTTAGGCAGGGAATCATGTACCCTGTGGAAACTGCCATCCCAGCTTGCTCTGTGAAGATAAAAAGGAACTTTCATTCTCTTCAGTCCATCTAAGAACTAACTATATTCCAACATGGTGATTTAAAAATGGCTCTTGGAGTCCCCCCCACGTAATTTTTGGGGGGAGCTACTTAAAAGGTAGAAATTCAGACTTTCCTCATTCTCCAGATTACAGATATCTTTCCATACATGTAGACAGGTACCTCATGCCTTGGCTTCTCCTAAAAGTTTTCACTTATCACCAGTTTAAGTACTGCAAGGGGAAAAAGAAAAATAAAGGTCAGTTTTTCTTATTTTAGAAATAGGAATTTTATAAACATGGATTTAACTATATAATTAATAAATATATCCTTTAATAAAATTAAAGTAGTATAGATACCTGGAGAATCCCAGGGACAGAGGAGCCTGGTGGACTGCTGTCTGTGGGGTCGCACAGAGTCAGACATGACTGAAGCAACTTAGCAGCAGCAGCGGTATAAATAAGATTACCCACCATTCTAAGGACAGTCAGATTTATGAGTTTCATTTGTATGTTGTGGACCTTTTACACACACACATATACACTCGCGCACACACGCACACACACACACACACACTATAATGTCCTATATTGTTTTAAAAAGAGTAACTTCATAATATGTCCTCTTGCATCATCTTTTTATCACTTCATATTATGTTGTGTTCTGGGTAGATCTGACTCTTGCTTTTATTCCATAGTGGACTATATCATAGTTTAATTAGCCATTCCCTTTCTGCTAAACATTTATGTTGGTTCCAGATTTTTGTTATTGGTCCCAGGGCTGCAGTGAATGTCATGGGCTGTGCCTCTTTCTTCAAATGTGGGAAGATTTCTTTTACATTAGATATTCAGAATTAATTGTTGGTTTATCAGTAAGTGTACCATGCAAAGATAAGTCCATTTTAAATTTTGATAATTTCCAGTTGCTGTTCAAAACAGTAACTCATTTCATTCCCTCAAGCGGTACAGGAGACTTCTTATTGGCCTCCTTTCCACCAGTGTTTGACATTACCAGGTTTTGAAATGTGTGTTAACCTGATGGGTGAAAAGTGGCATTTTATTTAGGCTTAGCCTTCCTTGGAGACCCAGGAAACTAAAATTCATTATATGCATTGGTTGGTGACCTTTGGGTATAGCTGTTCTTAGTGAAGAAAGTAGTAAAGCAAGACAGGCCCCTTTCCCTTCAGTTGAGTTCAGTTCAGTCGCTCAGTTGTGTCTGACTCTTTGCGACTCCATGAATTGCAGCATGCCAGGCCTCCCTGTCCATCACCAACTCTCAGAGTTCACTCAAACTCAAGTTCATCGAGTCAGTGATGCCATCCAGCCATCTCATCCTCTGTCGTCCCCTTCTCCTCCTGCCCCCAATCCCTCCCAGCATCAGAGTCTTTTCCAATGAGTCAACTCTTCGCATGAGGTGGCCAGAGGACTAGAGTTTCAGCTTTAGCATCATTCCTTCCAAAGAAATCCCAGGGCTGATCTCCTTCAGAATGGACTGGTTGAATCTCCTTGCCATCCAAGGGACTCTCAGGAGTCTTCTCCAACACCATAGTTCAAAAGCATCAATTCTTTGGCGCTCAGCCTTCTTCACAGTCCAACTCTCACATTCATACATGACCACTGGAAAAACCATAGCCTTGACTAGACAGACCTTTGTTGGCAAAGTAATGTCTCTGCTTTTGAATATGCTGTCTAGGTTGGTCATAACTTTCCTTCCAAGGAGTAAGTGTCTTTTAATTTCATGGCTGCAGTCACCATCTGCAGTGAAGCTGGAGCCCAAAAAAATAAAGTCTGACACTGTTTCCACTGTTTCCCCATCTATTTCCCATGAAATGATGGGACCAGATGCCATGATCTTCGTTTTCTGAATGTTGAGCTTTAAGCCAACTTTTTCACTCTCCACTTTCACTTTCATCAAGAGGCTTTTTAGTTCCTCTTCACTCTCTGCCACAAGGATGGTGTCATCTGCATATCTGAGGTGATTGATATTTCTCCCGGCAATCTTGATTCCAGCTTCCAGCCCAGCATTTCTCATGATGTACTCTGCATAGAAGTGAAATAAACATGGTGACAATATACAGCCTTGACGTACTCCTTTTCCTGTTTGGAACCAGTCTGTTGTTCCATGTCCAGTTCTAACTGTTGCTTCCTGACCTGCATAAAGGTTTCTCAAGAGGCAGGTGAGGTGGTCTAGTATTCCCATCTCTTTCAGAATTTTCCACAGTTTATCATGATCCACACAGTCAAAGGCTTTGCCATAGTCAATAAAACAGAAATAGATATTTTTCTGGAACTCTCTTGCTTTTTCCATGATCCAGTGGATGTTGGCAATTTGATCTCTCGTTCCTCTGCCTTTTCTAAAACCAGCTTGAACATCAGGAAGTTCACGGTTCACATATTGCTGAAGCCTGGCTTGGAGAATTTTGAGCATTACTTCACTAGTGTGTGAGATGAGTGCAATTGTGTGGTAGTTTGAGCATTCATTGGCATTGTCTTTCTTTGGGATTGGAATGAAAAGTGACCTTTTATTTAGAAGTAACTCAGAAACACTAATGAAGTTGATAAAATTTGCAAAGACTTGGAGCCTGTGGCAGGTGGAGCACAGATGGTGGGGCAGTCAAGACAGAGGTCAATATATGACCCAAAGCTACCAGTGAAATATTTGATATTATACCTTATTTGACAGCTGTGAAAGACTGCAAAGCCAGAAAGAGAAAATATGAACTTGGGCAACTAATAGTTTAACAGGAAGAAGTGACAAAACATATTAACATGGGATTTATAATTGGTGTTAGTCAAAGAGAGCTAAGTTCTATAAGTTTTGTTTCCTAGTTTCAGAGTGTAAAATCATGTTTTCTAATGTGTATTGTCTTAAGAAATGACTAGATTATTTTAACAAAAGCCATCAGTAAATATCTAAGTTCATGTTTCCTGTTGTAGGTTTTTAATACGTCTGAACAATAACGACCACTGGTGGGCTACAGTCCATGATGGGCAAAGATTCAGACACGACTGAGTCCTGGTGGGCAGAGTTGGACACGAATGAGTGACTCACACTTATATATATTAAGGTATTAAGAGGTTTTGAACTTCCCCGCTGGCTCAGATGGTAAAAACAACTGCCTACAATGTGGGAGACCTGGGTTCAGCCCATGGGTCAGGAAGATCCCCTGGAGTAGGATCCCACTCCAGTACTCTTACCTTGAAAATCCCACGGATGGAGAAGCCTGGTAGGCTACAGTCCATGGGGCCGCAAAGAGTTGGACATGACTGAGCGGCTTTACTTTCACTTTCAAGGCATTAAAGCTTCATAATAATCCTATTATGGAAGAGTTCTATAAAACAGACAGTAAAATTGTACCCATATTACCATGCATCAGGGTGACACAGCAATGAAAGGCCACGTTGTAGGTCTGAACCACCAAGCTAATCACCATCTGCATAAAAGTCCAGGCCACATCCCAGGTCAGCCACATTAGAATCTGGGTGCATGGAGTGGGTGTGAGGAAGCAACCATGCCCAGGTAATTTAAAGTTCCCCAAATGATGGAATGGTCAACCCAGGGTGAAAGTCACTGATTTTAGTGCTATTGCTGATAGAAACATTGTCTAAAATACAGCAATGCTTCTTATATGCCAGAGACCACATTAAGCACTTGAGATGTATTAAATGGCTTTCAAATTGCTTTTGCTACAGTCTATATTATGAAATAGGCTTCTTTAGTGGCTCAGACAGTAAAGAATCTGCCTGCAGTACGGAAGACTCGGGTTCCATTCCCAGGTATGGAGATCTCCTGCAGAAAGGAATGGCTTCCCACTCCAATATTCTCATCCAGAGAATTCCATGGACAGAGGAACCTGACAGGCTGCACAGTCTGTGGGATCACAGTCAGACATGACTGAGCAACTAACACATAGTATGAAGTATATTTTTATATTGTAACCAAGCACACATATACAGATATACATGGTTCCTAAGTTACACCTTCATGTAAAAGCAGTTATCCATGCAGATGTGACACACTGTGATGTTTCTATTCTATTGTGTTATAAATTACATTATCTTAGGACTGCCTTAAATTCAAATAGAAATAAATGCTCCACTATCCTGTACCCAAGGAAAATGTTCAGTCTAAAAATCAAATCCTTCTCAGAAGTAAGAAAATGTATTCAAGTTCAACTAAATTAAAATCTGCAATCAAATTGCTTGTCATTCAGTTAAAATTTCAAAATCTAAGGTAAAAGTTGATTCCAGTTCCATTCCCTCTAATTCATTTTAAGCAATGTGCCTCAGAAAATTGGTGATCCTTGAGCTCCTGCAGTCTGAGGAAGACCTCAGAAATTGCGGCCAAGACTTTGATGCCTTTTCTTTTTTAAGAATCAGAGAGTTAATGTGACACACAAGATTATTACACAACACTTGCTCCACTACAACATAATCTGAATTTAAAAAAAAAACACAAAAACCTGTCTCCAGAGCAGTTATCCCAGGAAGCATATGTTTGCAGAACCCAGCATTTAATGTTGTCAGAAGTTCAGTGCTCCACTATCTGCTACTGCTAAGTCGCTTCAGTCGTGTCCGACTCTGTGCAACCCCATAGAGGGCAGCCCACCATGCTCCCCCGTCCCTGGGGTTCTCCAGGCAAGAACACTGGAGAGGGTTGCCATTTCCTTCTCTACTATCACGAGGAGCTAATAGAGAGTATCTTGATTTCAGTTTCCTTTGCGGAATCTTCCTCATGAAAAGAAACTCTGTCTTTATGAGAGTTTAAAATTGACGCTATCCATTTGCCATACCTGGGAGAAAAATCCACCTTTACATAACTGTTTTCAGAGAATGGCATTTTAGACTTTAGCCTGTTTTGCAAAGTGTAGTAAGCAAGATTGCAAGGTGGCCCCAAGACTCCTGAGCCTCTGCTTTATTATATCATCTAATTGAATATGGATGGAGCTCTGTGAATATAATGAGATCTCACTCTATGCTACTGGTACCTTATAGGACAAAGAGATATTATCCACGTGGACCTGATCTAATCAGGCAAGCCCTCTAAAAGCAGAGCAGTTTCTCCAGCTGGCTATAGAGAGATGTGCTTCTCTTGGCTTAGAAGGAAATAGCCGTCTGTGTTCTGGACTGTCCTGGGTTTCTGTCAAGGACTCAGGTGTGAACTCTAGGAGCAGAGAGTGGTCTTTGGTTGTCAGCTAACAGGCTACCAAGAACCTAGTTCTACAACTTCAAGCGATTAATTCTCCCACCAATCTGAGTCACTGTGAAAGAAGTCTCAGGTGAGGTCACATCCCCAGCTGACACCTTGAGGTCAGCCTGGTGAGACCCTGAGCAGAGGCCGCAGCCAAAACGTGCCTGGACTCCTGACTCACAGACGCTATGAGAGCCTAAATTTGTATTATTGTAACCAGTGAATGTGTGGTCATTTGTTATGCAGCTACAGAAAATTAATAAATAAATAATAAAGGTTGCTCAGTCGTGTCCAACTCTTTGCGACCCCATGGACTGTGGGGTCCATGGAATTCTCTAGGCCAGAAGAGTGAAGTGGGTAGCCTTTCCCTTCTCCAGGGAATCTTCCCAACCCAGGGATCGAACCTAGGTCTCCTGCATTGCAGGTGTATTCTTGACTAGCTGAGCCACAAGGGAAGCCCACGGAAAATTAGTATGCCAAGTGGAAAAAAGTGCAGTGATGGTAGCTCTGATTGCTAAGTCACTTCAGTCGTGTCCAACTCTGTGCGACCCCATAGAGGGCAGCCCACCAGGCTCCCCCGTCCCTGGGATTCTCCAGGCAAGAACACTGGAGTGGGTTGCCATTTCCTTCTCCATTGCATGAAAGTGAAAAGTGAAAAGGAAGTCACTCAGTTGTATCCGACTCTTCGCGACCCCATGGACTGCAGCCTACCAGGCTCTTCCATCCGTGGGATTTTCCAGGCAAGAGTACTGGAGTGGGGTGCCATTGCCTTCTCCAAGCTCTGATTAGTAGGTCTTATTTATTTTCCCCACTAGATATGTCCATTTTCACTCCATCCAGCCCTGAGTGGAGTGTGGGCTTTATCTCCCGACGTATCATCTCTCGTGATGTTGTACATTTTCACTTCCCTGCCCCCATAGCCCTCCTACTGCCTCAGTGTCTCCTGGGGAAGATTTTTTTCTGCATCTTCTCCTGCAAACTTCCTCTAAGCTGATCCTAGGACTGGAAGCTGCTGTTGATGCTGCTGAAGTTTGTACCTCAGGAGCTACTGAAAACCAGTACTTCTGTTTGAAGACTTTATTTTGAATTTCTGTTTATCTCTCCATCATGTTCCCTCAGGGTTCAGACCTTACTTACTTACCCACCTCATAGGTCATAGTTAGGTCATCACTTAGTTACTGAGTGATTTGAAAGCTCTTCATTCTTGAGTCCGTGGACCAGCAAAAGGACTTCAGTCTCAGTCTTACTACGACTTCCTGCCTGCGGCCCAGAATACAAAATGGTTTCTAGGGCTCTTAACTTAGTGCAGCTGTCCTAGGTCTGGTGCTCTAGTTCTGTGTGGCAAGTGGAGCAATGCTATTAAACAGTCTAAAAATTGTTGTGCCTCTCAAAGCCTACAAAATGCCTTTCTTCTGTTCAGTAAAATCCTGACTGCAACCTTGCTGAAGACAGTGGTGTCTTCTTAGTCAACTACAGCAGCCAGCCCTTGAGGCTTGAAGCTACCCACCTCTCCTGGTTGGAGACAGTGCTGCTTTCCCCACCCCCACCCCCCAAGCCCCTGCCCTCAACCCCCCCAGTTCTGTCAGACTTGGCTTACCTGCATCTGTACTTGTGCTTAAGGCCTGGGCGGTGCTTTAGTTCCTGTCTCCGTGTACACAGCTACTCACGTGGGCCAAAGCTCTGATGTCTCTCAGGCTGGATGCCCCAACGCTGACCCCTAGGTGAGGACTTTTGTATTAATGAGTTTTTGAGGAAATGCTTCCAGAAAGGGCTGGTAGAGAAGTAAGGGTCAGAGTAAGAAAGGGGAAGCGGCCAAGCCGTGGGCAGATCCAGGCCAAGTCTTGGCTTATCTTGCTCCTCCAGGGAACTTGGGGTGTAAATTACCCCTTGATGTCTGTCCTGTGTTAAGTTGGGGAAGCTGGGCCTTTTTTCTCCCATGCATTCACTTCTTGGCTTTGGGTTATGACATGTGATGTAATTCCCAGCCATTTTTTTGTTTTGTGCTTAGAAAGGTGATCCATCTCCAGGAATACAAGCAGAGATCTTTAATGGAGGTTACAGGTAAGAGGAATGAATGTTTATAAACACAAAGCATATAGAAACTGGGAGTTAGATACACAGGACCTGTCAAATGGATCTAAGCGGATCTTGGTAGAATATCAGCTATTTTCCCTAAATCCTCCAAGTTCAAGATATCACAAGCCCCAGACATGAATCCTCTTTCTCAAGTCATGGCTGTTTAACCCCCTCTTGGCCTTACGTAAGGTTTATCCATCTATTTTTTTTTTTTTTTACCCGTACTCTAAAGTTTAAAACTGAGCCATCAAAATGTATTTCCTTTACCCACACGATAAAATGTAAGACTAAAAGCCGCAGGTTTTAGTGTCTGAGAGCACCATGTGCTTCACCAACTTTGACATTTTGATGCGTACTTCATAGTACCCGAGATAGTTCCCTGAAGTCTGAAGGCGTTGAGAGGGTCCTCAATAAATAGAACCACATTCACCTACTTATATTCTGAAACAGTGGAAAATAAAGACGTTTTGAGAAATTTGTATGCAGGTCAGGAAACAACAGTTAGAACTGGACATGGAACAACAGACTGGTTCCAAATAGGAAAAGGAGTTCGTCAAGGCTGTATATCGTCACCCTGTTTATTTAACTTATATGCAGAGTACATCATGAGAAACGCTAGACTGGAAGAAACACAAGCTGGCATCAAGATTGCTGGGAGAAATATCAATAACCTCAGATGCAGATGACACCACCCTTATGGCGGAAAGTGAAGTGGAACTCAAAAGCCTCTTGATGAAAGTGAAAGTGGAGAATGAAAAGGTTGGCTTAAAGCTCAACATTTAAAAAACGAAGATCATGGCATCTAGTCCCATCACTTCATGGGAAATAGATGGGTAAACAGTGGAAACAGTGTCAGACTTTATTTTTTGGGGCTCCAAAATCACTGCAGATGGTGATTGCAGCCATGAAATTAAAAGACACTTACTCCTTGGAAGGAAAGTTATGATCAACCTAGATAGCATATTGAAAAGCAGAGACATTACTTTGCCAACAAAGGTTCGCCTAGTCAAGGCTATGGTTTTTCCAGTGGTGATGTATGGATGTGAGAGTTGGACTGTGAAGAAGGCTGAGTGCCGAAGAATTGATGCTTTTGAACTGTGGTGTTGGAGAAGACTCTTGAGAGTCCCTTGGACTGCAAGGAGATCCAACCAGTCCATTCTGAAGGAGATCAGCCCTGGGATTTCTTTGGAAGGAATGATGCTAAAGCTGAAACTCCAGTACTTTGGCCACCTCATGCGAAGAGTTGACTCATTGGAGAAGACTCTGATGCTGGGAGGGATTGGGGGCAGGAGGAGAAGGGGATGACAGAGGATGAGATGGCTAGATGGCATCACTGACTCGATGGATGTGAGTCTGAGTGACCTCCAGGAGTTGGTGATGGACAGGGAGGCCTGGCGTGCTGCGATTCATGGGGTCGCAAAGAGTCGGACACAACTGAGCGACTGATCTGATCTGATCTGATAGAAGCTAAATTATTACATTTGTTACTGGTAGAGGCCAACTCGGAGAGCAGTTTTAGTGCTGTGGGCTAAGTGGGCTTGTTAAGGCTGAACCCTACAACTAGCGCAGTGTGTCTGCACTCTTATAAGCAAAGAGGGACAGGGTCTCACTGCTCAGACTCTTGTTCCAGAAGAGCAGGAGAATGAGCATGGAATCATAGGATAGCAGCGTGAAGTGAGCTGAGCATGTTCAACTTATTGTTCCCAGTTGGATCAGGCACTTGAATCACTCCACATCTCTGCGAGCAGGGGAATAAGAAGGTGCAGTGGTAGGTTAGTAAGACTGTGTCCACATAGAAGGAGTGGAGGAAATTGTTTTCCCCAAACACATATACATATGCTCCCATTCAAGTGCAAACAAATGTATTTAGAATCTGTGTTAGACTTTCTGTACATGCAGATGAGAATATTTCCATTTGCCATCATCAAATCACTTAGGAATCACTACTCAAATGTCACATAACATTTTTTTTTAAAGTTGTTAGATACATGAGTTTCTTTGTTGGACAGCACTGAGAGAATATTGCCTTTCAGTCATTAAGAATTGATATTGATGATTACTAAAATGCTTAACAGTTTCTTTCTGCTTCGGTTTAGAAAGTTATAGGGCTCTCGTGAGGAATGTCCCTGAGAACAGTCACGAAGTGGGCTTCAATTAGTAACTCCCAGTTTACAGAGAAAGACCGAGAACTACAAGAACTGTTCCAATTTTGCTAATGCAAATATTCCTCTAGTTATTTTTCATAGATTGACAATTTTTCAAGGAGAGGAAATCCAGTAAATTATAACCAACAATATACTGAACCCAGCTAATTGTTCTCTCATTTGTATTCTCTTAGCTCTTTTACATATTCTTAAATTTCCCATCAAATTGTTTTTGTTTAGCTGTGTGTCTCCTCCATGCAACTCTAAGCATCTTGAAAACAGATACCCGGAAGCAATTGTCAGGCTATCAGCAGAGGAAAATTATCTTGTGAAAAAAGCCTGCACCCTTTATCTTCTCAAGATTCAAAAGGGTTTACTTGGAAGATAGGCAGGTGCCTTCTGTTTCCCACCAACAAGGTCGCTGTAGGTGCTGTATTTCAGATTTTGTCATTGCTCTAGTGCTTATCATGGTATGTGTTGCACAGCATGCTAAATTGATTTCTACTAATACACGTTTATCAGAGGTTCAGAAGCCACTTGAGGTGCTGTGTTGCTGAAGGTCCCTTTGGCAGAGACTGTAAGTGCCCCCTAATGTAGATTCTGTTTCCTTCTTCATCCTGCTCTCCAGTCTGCTCTATGCCCTGAGGGATTAACTTGTATGGATTGGTCTAATGGACTTTCTTGCTGCTCATTCCCCCATTTCAATTGACACCAGTTAGTCAGTTGATGGCAGGGCATCAGAGGGTGAGGAGAATGTAGTCACAGTGGTCGTTCCATCATTTGTATCCATGTTGAGTCATCATACATCGGCTTTGTTCCTGTACTGGAGGCTACAACTTCTCATATGCTGTGTTCTCTTAAGCTGGAAGCCCTCTCCAGTACCTGGTAACCTCCCCTTCTATTGTGGGTTAGATTGTGTTCTCTCAAAAAAAATTAAAGTCCTTACCCCCTGTATCTGTGAAGGTGGCCTTAGTTGGAAACAGGATCTTGGCAGAGGTAATCAAATTAAGATGAGGTCATGTTGGATTAGGATGGGGGCTCCTAAATAAACCCAAGGGCTGATGTCCAGCCTCCTTGTAAGAACAAAGAGAGCAGTGTAAAGAGCAGTGGAGACACAAGGGAGAGGACCATGTGAAGTTGGAGGCAAGGAATGGAGTTATGATGGTACATACCAAATAAGGCTGAGGATTGCCAGCAACAACCGAGAGCTAGAAGAAGTAGGGGAGGGTTCTTCCCTGAGCCTTTAGAGAGAGCCTGGTCCTGCCAGCACCGTAATTTTAGATTTCTGTCCTCCAAAGCTCTGAGAGAATAAATTTGTTATTTTAAGTCAACTGATTGGTGGTGTTTGATTATGGCAGCCCTAGGAGACATTCCTCCTTTTGCCCCTTCCTTAGGCCTGAGAGTGGTAAGCACTCTCCACTGTTGCTAATTTTAAGATAATATCCCATAATAACTTCCTCTATCCTTATTCATATTGTGGTTGTTCAGTTGCTAAGTCATGTCTCACTTGTTACGGCCCCATTAACTGTAGCAAGCCAGGCCTCCCTGTCCTCCACTATCTCGCAGAGTTTCCTTGTTCATACATTTGTGAATAGTCCGTTTATTGAACTCAGTCCATTTGTTGAACTCAGTTACAGCTTTTGAAATTGCCCTCTCCTACTGAAATAACCTTGACTGACACACCCAGTTTCCATTCTTCTCATCTTCCTTTTAGTTGTAGAAACCCTTGCCCTTTACCATTATTATTAAGTTTTGGCCAGGCACATGTTCACGGGGTTTTCTGAAATGTCCAGGATCTCTTGCAGCTATGGGTAGCTATGTGGCTAATTTTAAGTTGGTGAGATGTGAATGAAAATGATAGGTTCTGCTTCTGCAGTCCATTCTGTGGTTGATTAAACGATGGTCTTTCAAGTGTGTCTATGTCCTAATCACTGGAACCCCTGAATATGCATCTTGCTTTCTGTGGCAAAAGGAACTTTCTGTATGCAATTAATTTATGGCTCTTTAAATGGCATCCTGGATTATCCCAATGGGACCTATGTGATGACAAAAGTCTCTATAAGAGGGCTGCAGAGGATCAAAGTCAAACAGATGTGTTATGGAAGCTGATATTAGACTGTTGGTTTTGAGATGAAGTGAGGGGACAGAAGCTGAAGAATGCAGACAGACTCTGAAAACCTCCAGAAGGAACACTTTTGGCACCTTTAGTTTAGCTTGTAAGATCCATTTTCCACTTCTAACGTCCAGAACTACAAGATAATAAGCTTATGATATTTTAAGCCACAAAGTTGGGGAATCTTTTATAGCATTAGTGGGAAAAAGATCAAAAACGAAAACTACTTGTATTCTACTCAACTGTTTTTTTCCTTTTCCTCTGGTTTGAACTGTAAAAATAGTGGCAATTGAATCAGACCTTGTAGAAGAAGCTCTAAGGAACCCAGATCCCCAAGTGACCTCATGGCACAGAGCTGTTGATGTCTGTATTATGCAGAGAAAAATAAGCATCTGTCTTATTTGGGTCACTGTATGATTATTTCTTTGTACCAACCTGTACTCCAACCATCGTATATCGTTGTTCTCCTCTGGCCATATTTGTCAGGATTCTTAATTTGTAGGCAATGTAGGTTGACTCTACCTCTTTAAGCAGAAAGGGGAATTTATTTAAAGGATGTTTGATAAATGAAGGAGAAAATATCTGAGACCCGAGAGCCAGGCCAAGAATTTACACAGACAAAAACCATGGACCTCACACCTTGTGTCATAAATATCATGACAATGTAAGATCCAGTGCTAGAATAGCTGCTGTGTGTTCGGCAAATGAATGGACCTACCAGCATGGCCATCATTCTCCGCTGAGAGGTGACTGTAAAGTGCATTTTATTCTTACTTAGCAGTAGCACCCTGAAACTTGGCACTTGCAGATGTAACCTTTTCAGTAGACAGTGATGTGTCTGTTTTTAGCTCCCACCGTTTGAAGAGCTACTGTGGATTTTTTTTCCCCTTTAGGCTTATTTGATTTCAAATTTAACAAAAGGTATTCTGTAGAGGGGAAATAAGAAGACAGAAACATCTGCAACTTGGCAACCAAAAGGAGCATGAAGAAGAGGTGGGTTGAGTAGTGGAATGTGTAGAAACAAATAGATGGAACCCAGCAGCTGTGGTGGGTATGCTGCTTAAAGCCATTCCCCCAGAAGCAGAGCAGGGGGGCAGACTGTTATTGAATTGCATGATGCATTGGAACGTTGAGCTAATCAGGCAATCTAATTGACTGAACATCTGCAGCTGCCTTATCATTATCCTCAAACGGGCGTACTGTCTTTGCATGCCGGGGATGCCTCAGTGTCTCCTAGCTTTTCTAATAGAAGCTCACTGTGAGGTTTACATTTCAGCTGTTTTTAACTGCACTGAAATTCAAGAAATGAGACTTAAGGTCAAATACAGTAAATTTTTTTTTTTCTTTCTCTCATCTAAACTGCTTTGAAGGAAAGGATTAGAAAAGTTAAAGTGTCCTGGAGGGAGAAGTACTCCCAATGACTTGAGTGAGAGTGCTCTGGAATTGTTAATATAAAGCATCCAGAGTTCTTCAGTGCTGAGCCAGGGTTGCAAAGGGAGAGGTAGAGAGGAAGAACCATTTACAGCCAGTGTTTTCAAGATTATAGACACCTTCACCAGTTTATGTTGAACTCATTTTTGAAAGAAAAAAAAAGAGTTTACCTTCCAAGGCCCATCATTAGCCTTTTATTTTTTTTTTCTTTTGAGTTTATTACCTGAATATAATTTGTGTCAATGCTTAAGTCCTAATTATTTTCAATAATAATGTTCTGGGTGCTGTTGCCATAGCATTTAATTCTTTGGCAAACAAAGAAGAAATAACAATGATGCATGAGCTTTCCCTTTAGATACCAAAAGAAATACGAAAAACAGAAAGTAAACACGCAAAAATGAGAAATTTAAAAAGAAAGAACGGTATTATTTGGGGAATTTATGACTCTAACACCAGATGCAAGAAAAGCAGGTCTTCATTTATTTCAACTTGGATCTGACTTTGTAAAACTGAATGTGCTTATTTTCCTAGCTAGTCATACATGCTAGAATCCATTACCTGCAAATATGTTAACAGTTTTTTTTTGTTTCGTGTTGTCAATCATTTCTACTGCAAATGAAAATAAAAAATAATGTGACTGGTTGGAAATATGGGGGAAATGCCAAGAGGCTTATAGGATCTCAATCCCAAGGGTTTAGGTGAATTACTGTCCTGGATGAGTCAAGTTTGTGAGAATAGCTTACTTCATATTTTCTGGAAATGTTTTCTAAGGATCATGGAGCTGCATTTTGAATGCTAAATCCAATTCAGTCTTTCTTACTTGTGAAATAGATGGTCAGTAGAAATAAAATGCATTTCTGTAAAAAAAATGATTATAAGTTCTCTTGGTGTATAAGTCATTTCCTCTATAAAAATGATATTGGGAAATCGTTCATTTACAATGTACCTAATTAGTGTTAACTGTTTTCAGTCCCTTTCTCATGGAACTTCTTGCTAATGGAAAGGGGTGAACAATAAGTGTAAAAATAAATGACTGTTATGAACCCAGGGAGTGATAATGAATAGGAGGATGATACAAGGTTTTGTAATGGGAGAGCTGAGGGACAGAGGACTTTTATTGAAGGAGGCTTCTCCTAATTGGAGGCCAGAAACATGAGAAGAAAAGCCAGCTGTGGGATGCTGGGGCAGAAGAAATATTCTAAGACCTAATGTAGCAAGTGCAGGTGCTCTAAGGAGGGAATAAATTTGTTTTACTGAAAGAGTAGGAAGAAAGCCACTGTGGCTGGAGTGTAGTGCAGGAGCCTGAGGGTAAAAGAGGAGGTCAGAGGGAGCGACAGGGTCCAGATGTGAAGGCTCTTGTAGCCCATGATCAAGGGTCTGGATTTCATTCCATGGACAATGGGAAGCTGTTGGAGAGTTTGAAACCAGGTACTAAGTGCCAGTTTGAATTTTGAGCACTGGCTTCTAGAAGAAGAATGAAAAGGAGGAGGGCAAGAGTAGAAGCAGATTAGTTAAATGTCATTTTTAATAATCATTTTAAGAGATTAGTTTGCATAGGGATGATAGCCTGAAGATGGGAGTCATCGATAGATTATTTCTAAGTTTCTATAAATCTTTGTTGGCATACATGTATACACATAAATGTATACGTGTGTAAGGAGATATAAGTATCATTATGTATTTTATTTCATGTATAAAATTAAAAATTGTAATGTATTTATACGAAAGTGAGGCATTAGAGGCATGTCTAAAAATATGTGACTTATGTTGAGGTAGTCATCAATAATAACATCACACATAATAAATAATAACCCTTTTTTTATTACTCTAGGAGTAATAGGAGTTTAGGAGTGGACCCAAAAATATATTGCTGTGATTTATGTCAAATAGTCTTCTGCCTAGGTTTTCCTCAAAGAGTTTTATAGTAACCAGTCTTACATTTAGGTATTTAATCCATTATGACATTGTTTTTGTGTATGGTGTTACAGAATGTTATAATTTCATTCTTGTACATATATCTGTCTAATTTTCCCAGCACCTCTTATTGATGAAACTGTCTTTTATTGTGGCATATTCTTGCCTCCTTTGTTGTAGATTAATAAACGATAGATAAGAGGGTTTATTTCTGGGCTTTCTATCCTGTACATTGACCTATATTTCTGTTTTAGTGCCAGTACTATACTGTTTTGATTACTGTATCTTTGTAGTGGAGTCTGAAGTCATCTTTTTTAATCCACCTACTAAAGTAATGAAAATAAACAAATGGGACCTTAAACTTAAAAGCTTTTTCACAACAAAGGAAACCATAAATGAAATGAAAGACATCCCACAGAGTGGGAGAATATATTAGCAAATGAAGTGACTGACAAAGGATTAATCTCCAAAATATACAACCAACTCAGAAGCTAAATATAAAAAACAGACAAACAAACAAACAAAAAAACCCCCAACCTAATAAAAGTGGACAATTATCAAAATAGACATTTCTCCAAAGAAGACATACAGATGGCCAAAAAAACACTTGAAAATATGTTCAACATCATGAATATTGGAAAAATGCTAATCAAAACTACAATGAGTATCACCCCATACTGGTAAGAATGGCCATCTTTAAAGTCTACAAACAATAAATGCTGAAGAGGGTGTGGAGAAAAGAGAACCCTCCTACACTGATGGTGGGAATAAATTGGTACAGCCACTATGGAGAACAGTACGCAGATTCCTTTAAAAACTAAAACTAGAACTACTATATGATCTAGCTATCCCACTCTGGGACATATATCTGGAGAAAAATATACTTCTAAAAGATACATGCACCCGAGTGTTCCTTGCAGTGCTATTAACAATAGCCAAGACATGGAAAAGAGATGGGTAAACAGTGGAAACAGTGACAGACTTTATTTTGGGGGGCTCTAAAATCACTGCAGTTGGTAACCGCATTCATGAAATTAAAAAGATATTTGCTCCTCTGGAGAAAAGCTATGACCAACCTAGACATCATATTAAAAAGCAGAGACATTGCCAACAAAGGTCTGTCTAGTCAAAGCTATGGTTTTTCCAGTAGTTATGTATGGATGTGAGAGATGGATTATAAAGAAAGCTGAGTGCTGAAGAAGTGATGCATTTGAACTGTATTATTGGAGAAGACTCTTGACAGTCCCTTGGACTGCAAAGAGATCAAACCAGTCAATCCTAAAGGAAATCAGTCCTGAATATTCACTTGGAAGGACTGATGCTGAAGCTGAAACTCCAATACTCTGGCCACCTGATGCGAAGAACTGACTCATTGGGAAAGACCCTGATGCTGGGAAAGATTGAAGGCAGGAGGAAAAGGGGACAACAGAGGATGAGACGGTTGGATGGCATCACCAACTTGATGGGCATGAGTTTGATTAAGCTCCGGGAGTTGGTGATGGACAGGGAAGCTTGGCATGCTGCATTCCATGGGGTTGCAAAGACTCAGACATGACTGAGTGACTGAACTGAAGTGAAGACATGGAAACAACCTAAATGTCCATTGATAGAGAAATGGATAAAGAAGATATGGTACATATGTACAGTGGAATATTATTCAGCCATAAAAAGAATTAAGTCATGCTATTTGCAGCAACATGGATGGACCTAGAAATTTTCATAATAAATGAAATAAGTCAGACAGAGAAAGACAAATATCTTATGATATTTCTTATATGTGGAATCTAAAAAATGATACAAATGAACTTATTTATAAAATAGAAACAGACTCACAGACTTCGAGAATAAATTTATGGTCACTAAAAGGGAAAGGTGGAGGGGATAAATTATGGGGTTGGGATTAAGGTATACACACCTCTCTATATAAAATACTGACCAATAGGGACCTATTGTATAGTACA
The DNA here is from genome assembly GCA_935064755.1 of Tragelaphus eurycerus. NCBI lineage: Eukaryota > Metazoa > Chordata > Mammalia > Artiodactyla > Bovidae > Tragelaphus > Tragelaphus eurycerus. The sequence continues at coordinate 43,361,080 of CAKXYN010000001.1, forward strand.
GGGAACTCTACCTAATATTCTATAGAAACCTATATGAGAAAAGAATCTGAAAAAGAATGGATGGATATATGTATAACTGGATCACTTTACTGTACACTTGAAACTAACACAACATTTTAGAGCAGCTGTAGTCCAATATAAAATTAAACATACATTAAATTTAAAAAATAGCCCTTATCAGGCATCCATCCTTTATTGGGTGCTCTGTTCAGTGCTCCACAGTTATTAGTAAGTCTTGGAAGGTAGGTGCCATTGTAATTCCTGTTCTAGAGGAGGAACTGATGATAGCTGGCCAGTGAGGTCACTGCTGAGATCTGTACCCAGGGATTTCTGGCTTCAGAGCCTGGATGGTGCTGACACTATACTTGTATCATTTATAGTCATCCAGTCCATAAAAGTGAGAAGAAAATAATGTGCTTATTGAATTTCACTCTTTGAGTAAATGATACAAGACCTTACTTTTCTTGGCGATGCACGTTTTAGACTAGGGGATTGGACTTCCAGATCATTTGAGTGCCCCAAGCTCTTGGATGCTAAAATCCATCATAACTGAGACAGCTGTCTCCATGATTCTGGTAATGAGTCCCTGAAATATACTTTGTGGAGCCACAGAATCTCTATATTATTACATCAAATAATTGCACCATGTGATCAGGAAGCCATCTAAAGAGAAGAAAAAATCGAAGTAAAATTAGGATGACTTCATTTCTTCTAAGGAGGCAGACTTTTTTCTTCCTTTTCTGTTTTTTTCCTTTGTTTTCTGTACAAGTGCTAAAATATTGCTCAGTGTTGCTTTTTTTCTTTTTCGGTCCAGGTTGGTTGTATGTTTGTTTATTTTAATCTTCTGTGTTTGCCCTCCAGTTCTGTCAGGATGGGCTGTCAGCCACAAAGCTCCCTGCTGGCCTAGGTATGTAAAGTCACAAGCCAGTGCCACACGCCAAAGTCCCTGAGAATGAGGGGTCCTCTGAGTTGCTGGGGAGCCAGGCTCTAATGAGGCCCCAGAGGAGCAGGGGTCGCCAGTGCCTCTCCTTGACTGCCAAGGAGTCAGCAGCATCCCCAGAGTTGTTAATACTGAAAAACCCCCTGATGCAAGTCATTTGGGTCTATGTATCCAAAGAATCATGGTGTTTTTATTTTTTTTTTTGGAGAAAATAGCTCAACAAGTCTTTCTCTGCTTTCTTCATATTGCATTTAGGAAAACTGAGATGTAGGCTAGACAAAGAAACCTGATTAAGCTTTAACAGGGTCAGGATTGGAGCTTAAACTCACTGCTATGAGTTTTTTCCTGGTAATTTTAATTATGAAAATAATACGTAATTTTTATTTAGCTCTGTTGCTCATTACCTTTTGTGCCAGGGATTATTTAGTTCTTAAATTGACTCCCTGAGCACAGTTCCTTTTATTTAACCCCATGTTATAGGTGAAGAAAATAGTATATGTGTAGTAAGTAATTACCCAAAGTCAGAGACAGTAAGTAGAAGAGTAAGGACTCAAATACAAGTACATCATACCAAAGACTATGCAAATCATCTGTATGCTGTTTTTTTTTTCTTTAATTTTGAAATGATATATATCTGATTTTTTTTTTTTTTTTAAGAAAAGGACAACTCACATCATCATTTTTAATATATCGCTTAGGGATATATGGATGCGTCAGTCACTGTTGTTGAGTTGTCTCACCTGTGTTTACTGCAGTTGGGGTCATGAATGCTTCATTCTGAAAGGACCGCTGTATCTGCTCCTTGTGTTGAACACATCCGCTTGCGTTTTCTAATAGGTTTTGGAAACAGATTTTCTAAGATTCCTGTTGGCCTTATTTTTGAAGAAACTTACTAAAACATTTGGTCTGATTAGGGGACGGCCAGTGGGACAAAATGCATTGTTTATCTCTGCATTTGGCCTCAGAGTGTAAAATCTGTGCATCATTATACAGATAATATATTAAAAACACTAGATCCTCTTTGAATGGCATTTCCTTCTCTACCGCCTTTTATTATAGACCATTTAGTATGAGGACCCTGAGGTGACAAGGTGCAAACTATAACTTAAAGTTCAGTGGGACTCTGGCTTTGTCCTCTGGCAGAAATGTTCCCTCTAGAAACAGATTCTTAAACGATCAGAATTTCAGAAAATCTAAAGAAGAAATTTTTGATGTGAGTTAGTCACACGTGAGGCCACTTCTGCTTCCATTCATTGCTTCATAACTGTATGTGTTTTCCTTATTAAGGACACAGCACCATAGGGTGGTCATTGATTTAGAGTATATTCTGTGCACTAGAGAATTCTTATACACATTCTTGCAGGGAATGCTCTACAAGCTGATGCCTCATTGGACCTTGGAAATGCAATTGCAATGCTGGGACAACTGGGTATCCATATGTAGAAGAGGTTAGACTGCTACCTCATACAATAGCCCACGCTCTTTCAAAATAGGCGATAGACCTAACTATAAGAGCTAAAACCATAAAAATCTTAGAAGAAAAGTGTAAATACTCATGGATTTTAAATAGGGCAATGATTTCTTAGATACGTTGTCTAAGTGTAAAAAAAGACACCAGTTCAGTTCAGTTCATTCACTCAGTCGTGTTCGACTCTTTGCAGCCCCATGAACCGCAGCATGCCAGGCCTCCCTGTCCATCACCAACTCCCGGAGACCACCTAAACCCATGTCCATTGATGCCATCCAACCATCTCGTCCTCTGTCGTCCCCTTCTCCTCCAGCCTTCAATCTTTCCCAGTATCAGGGTCTTTTCCAGTGAGTCAGCTCTTCATATCAGGTGGCCAAAGTATTGCAGCTTCAGCTTCAGCATCCGTCCTTCCAGTGAATATTCAGGATTGACTTTCTTTAGGACTGACTGGTTTGGTCTCCTTGCAGTCCAAGGGACTCTCAAGAGTCTTCTCCAACACCATAGCTCAAAAGCATCAATTCTTTGGCGCCCAGCTTTCTTTTTAGTCCAACTCTCACTGCCATACATGACTACAGGAAAAAAACATAGTTTTGACTATATAAACCAGTGTTGGCAAAGTGTTATCTCTGCTTTTTAATAACTGTCTAGATTTGCCATAGCTTTTCTTCCAAGGAGCAAGCTTCTTTTAATTTTGTGACTGCAGTCACTGTCCACAGTGATTTTGGAGCCCAAGAAAATGAAATCTGTCACTGTTTCCACATTTTCCCCATCTATTTGCCATGAAGTAATGACTCCACCCACATGACATTCTGGAAAAGTTAAAACTATGGAAACAATAAAAGGATCAATATTTCCAGGGGTAAAGGGAAAGAGACCCTGGAGTAAGAAATGTCAACCAAATCTCATATTCTTGATTGGAAAATTCCATGGACAGAAGAGCCTGGCAGGCTGTAGTCCATGGTGTTGCAGAGTTGGATACAACTGAGAGCAATATGACAACAAGAGGAAGAGAGGGATAAGTAGGTGGAGAACAGATCATTGTTTAGAGCAGTGAAACTAATCTTTATGATACTTTAACGGTTGCTGCTGCTGCTGCTGCTAAGTCGCTTCAGTCGTGTCCGACTCTGTGCGACCCCAGAGACAGAAGCCCACCAGGCCCCGCCATCCCTGGGATTCTCCAGGCAAGAACACTGGAGTGGGTTGCCATTTCCTCCTCCAATGCATGAAAATGAAAAGTGAAAGTGAAGTTGCTCAGTCGTTTCCGACTCTTAGCGACCCCATGGACTGCAGCCTACCAGGCTCCTCCGTCCAAGGGATTTTCCAGGCAAGAGTACTGGAGTGGGTTGCCATTGCCTTCTCCAAATACTTTAATAGTAGATATATGTTATTATGCATTTGCCAAAACCCATAGAAGGTACAGTACCAACAGTGACTCATAAGGTAAACTATGGATTTTGGGTGATAATGATGTGTCAGTGTAAGTTCATCAGTTGTAAGAAATGTACTTCTCTGGTGTGGGATATTTATAGTGGGAGAGGCTGTGTGTGTGTGTGGAGGCAGGGAGTATGTAAAAAAATATGTGTTTTCCTCATTTTTGCTGTGAATTTAAAACTTGTAAAAATAAAATCTTTTAAAAAGTGGCTATTATATCACTGTATCAGGCTGACAGCTTCTTGATATTGTGGAGTGTGTTAAGATAGTGGCTTGGGTACCATTGTGCTGTCTTTAGCATCTCCATGGCTTCAGAGTATTCCTTTTCACCTTATGTGCTATATGTGATCTCATGTTGGATGATTTAGATACCCTGTAAGTGCTCTTATAGTGGTACTAGCCAGGACACATGGGCAGAAAAGGCAAATCTGTATCTAGAATATAGATCAATTTCCGTCCAGATGAATTACTGTACCTTCCAGTAATAGAAGGAGTTTGATGTAATCAGCTCCTTGCCAAGTTGCTTGTTGTTTGCTGGTGGGATAGTGCCATTTCGGGGACTCATCACTGGTTTCTGATGGCAGGGTGCCCTGACTTTGGTGAATGGGGAGACCATGTTTTGGGGCCCATCCATAGCCTCTCTCTGTGCTGCCAATCCATTCATACACCTGTTGTGCTGGCTCTTTGGAGGACGATGGCAAAAGTGGCTGATAGCATCAGGTGAATGTTCTGCCTGAATTGGGTATTAGGTGCCTCTCTGTTATGTTCCTGGTAGCTCACCTGGTAAAGAATCCACCTGCAGTGCAGAAGACCCTGGTTTGATTCCTGGGTCAGGAAGATCCACTGGAGAAGGGATAGGCCACCCACTGCAGTTTTATTGGGCTTGCCTGGTGGCTCAGCTGGTAAAGAAGCTACTTGCCATGCCGGAGACCTGGGTTTGGTCCCTGGGTTGGGACGATCTCCTGGAGAAGGAAAAGGCTACCCTCTCCAGTATTCTGGCCTGAAGAATTCCGTGGACTGTATAGTCCATGGGGTTACAGAGAGTCAGGCATGGCTGAGCGACTTTCACTTTCACTGGTATGCATTAAATTGTAAGGTCTTCACATTTTATTCTCACTCCTATTCTGTTCACAAGACTGTTCCCCAGGTTACCTTGTCTGTGGTCTACAATTTCTTTTTTTCAGGCTCCTGACCACCTTAGCCAAACTATTTAACACTGCTTGTCAGTACATTTATTCTCACCTTGGGATACTTTTCTTTTAACTGAAAATGGATGCTCTACCCATTGTGGAAGTTTTCCTTCACTGCTTTCTTTCAGAGTGACCTGTGATATGAAGATATGGTACAGCGGTTTACTTTTGATTTGTACCCACATACACAACTGGCTGGTCTGACCCTGTTCATGCCTGATCCCAGGAATACCGTTTTCTTGTTATGATGGGTTTCGAATATGCCTGCCTGACTGTTTGATTTGGTGGGTTTGACTGAACCCAAGTTGTGATGGGCAGTTCTGTTGGAATGGTTGTATCATGTCCCATATAATGTCAGACATCTCTCTTTAGTGTAGCTTAGTGGCATTACAGGGACTGTTGTTCAACTGGTGTATCATTCTTCACTGCAGATGGCATGTACTTGTTCCTGGACCTGGAGGGGATATGCTGTGATTCTCTTACTGGAACTTGCCAGAAACTTTACAGTGCATCTACCCACCACTGATATCTCTAAACCCATAGCATCTGCCAGGTCATTTGGCCCTAGGAGAAGGGTTTGCTGCAGAGTCTTTTACTACTCTGGGCCTACTCAATATTGGCAACCTTTGTATTACATGACAAATAGGTCAGAGTAGTATTCCTAAGACAGAAAGAACAAACTGGTAGTAGAAGATTTGACATATAATAATTTGTCCTTCCGTCTGGTGAAAATGTCCTCACTTGTCCCATATCATTGAATCATAAAAAAAAAAAAAAAAATTACAGTTCAGCTATGAGTAAGGTCCCCTGGATGTTGATGAGATTTTCCTCCCACCTCCTGGAACACATGCATTATATCAAGGCTTTTAATATGCTTGACATATCTTGCTCGTTTGGTCTGATTAACATGATTTTATTGACATAACATCATTTCTGCAGAGGATCCACATTGTCTAGTTCCCTTGAAACTATACAGTGCCAATAACTAGAAGAGTTACTGTATCTTAGGGCAAGACCATAAATACATACATATGGCTGTCTATCCTAAGCAGACAGCCTAGAAAAATATAGAAAGCTCAGCAGTTCATGTTATGAATCCCATATAGTTTTAATGTCAAAAGCTGTTGAAAGAAAGTGAAGTTGCTCAGTCGTGTCCAACTCTTTGCAACCCCATGGACTGTAGCCTACCAGGTTCCTCTGTCCATGGGATTTTCCAGGCAAGAAGACTGGAGTGGGTTGCCATTTCCTTCTCCAGGAAATCTTCTTGACCCAGGGATTGAACCCGGGTCTCTTGCAAACACTATTATGGTTTATTAAAAGGAAATTACCAAAATACATGTGATTTTAGGAAAACGAATTCTAACTAAAAATATAAAAATTAGAATTGAGATACTAACAGCTGGAATTTAGCAGTATGTTAGAGAATAATAATTCTGACCAGGGAAGGTTTCTTCAAGGAAAGGAAGAGTATTTTACTATATGTCATCAGAGTCAACAAGTTATTTTGGAAAAATTATGTGACCATGGTAAATATATAGTGAAAAGCCATTTGATAGGGTTCAGTTGTGATTCCTCAATTAGTACATAGATAAAAGAGAAGAGACAGTATTTAGATATAGTAAAGGCTGTATAGCAAAAATCATGAACACTGCATATTTTAGCCTAAATGGCCAACCATTAATGCTAAATTAAGAAATAGACAACGATGCCTTTGATCACATTATGTCAGAAAACTTTATTAGGCATTCCCTAGTGGCTAAAATGATAAAGAATCTGCCTGCAATGCAGGAGACCTGGTTTCAATCCTTGTGTCAGGAAGACCCCCCTGGAGAATGGCAACCCATTCCAGGCTTCTTGCCTGAAGAATTCCATGGACAGAGGAACTTGGTGTGCTACAGTCCATGGAGTTGCAAAGAGTTGGACATGACTGAGTGACTAACACTTTTACTTTAACAAATCCATAGGATTTGACATAAGAATAGACAAATAGATTCGTAGACTATAATATAGAATCAGAAATAGATACTAGTATGTGTGGGACTTTAATATATACCAAGGTGGCATTTCAGTGTAATGGTATATGGATGATTCCTTTAAGAAGTAGTATTAGCACAGGTTACTATCCATCTGGAGTAAAAATTAAGGTGGGCCCCTTGTCTTACTATATCGGATGTGTGTGTATGCATGTGTGTATAAGATAAATAATTAGATATGAATTCTGTATGGATGAAAGACATTTAAGAGGCTCCAAGTTTAATTTAGTGGTGAGAAAACAATCCTTAGTGAAACAGCAATCCAGAAAAAAAAAAATACAGACATTTTCTATGTAACACTTAAGGCAAATTACTTACATAGAAAATATTAGCTATCTGAATCAACAGCTTATCAGAGATTAGAGAAATGTTTAGGACAGATTTCTATTTAGAAAACTTTAAAGTAGATAATAGAGATTGAAATTGTAGTTTGGGGTAATAGACACTAATAGCTGTCAGTTAACTAGTGATTATTTGAGACAGTTGCCCTACAAGGCAAACACCCCAGCAGTGTCTTGGAACTTTTGTCACTTTGTATATGCTTTTTAAAATAAGCACTCCAAGGGATTCTGAAGGGGATAGTTCAAGTCGTATTTTTCTAAAGGCACCATACATTCTTTATTTTAGAATAGAAGATTGTCTATATTTACCCTCTCAACTTTAGAAAGTTCACCATGGACTTATAAATAGCTATTCCTAGATAAAATGATGATGTATGACCGCCATTAAATAAATCTTAGTTCAAATACTAAAAACCTGTATTGCAAATACTATATTAGAAGCAAATATTCAGGCATATGTTCAGTGAAGAGTTCAATAAGATGATCTGAAAATGAATAAAGCCTCCTTTAAACTTCAAAATTTCTCAGAGTTAACCAGATTATACTCTTGAATGTTCAGTGTGCATTGTTTTATCATAAGGTTGTGAGTTCATATCATAATCTATCGAGAAGAAATTCTAACAGTGCCTTTCCCCTTTCAGTGCCATCCTGACCTCCCATGTTAGTTGCTTCAATTTATTTCCTACCTTGTGGTCTGTGATCAATATAGAAAAATCATTCTGTTTTCTTTCTGACTTTTGAATTCCTAGAGTTGCTGATGAATTTATCCTCAATGGCTCTACAAACTCCACCACTGCAAATTGAAAGTTTAACTTGAACTTCCCAGTCAAATATGAGGAACAGCCATTTGCAAAGAAATGTTAATGTTTTTTGTGTTCTTTGAGCTATCTTTGTACTTGACCTTCCTTTCCTCTGGAAAAACTCTTTAAGAGGACTTGGTTGGATGAGCACATTGCTGCTCTGTCCACATTCCCCATATTGTCTCAGTTGTTCTGCCCAACCTTGGTATTTCTGTGATCTTCTGATTGGAAAAGTGAGGCAGTGGCTATCAGGTCTTTGTTAAGATAATCATGGTCCAATCACAGATTGGACTATACATTGCCTATACTTGTGCAGTTGCTATGATGCAAATGTTCCTCTAAATTTGGGGGAGGGATGGAAATAAAAAGAAGTATCTGTGTATAAGATATGAATGATAAGAATATCTTCCAGGTTAAATTATATAATAATTTTGAAGGTCTAATGTGTAGTATTTATGACCTTCTACTATATTAATTTATATCATTCAGTTCAGGTAGGTTCAGTCCTCAGTCGTGTCCAGCTCTTTGCAAGTCCATGGACTGCAGCATGCCAGGTCTCCCTGTCCATCACCAACTCCTGGAGTTTACCCAAACTCGTGTCCATTGAGTCGGTGATGCCATCCAACATCTCATCCTCTGCTTTTCCCTTCTCTGCCTGCCTTCGGTCTTTCCCAGCATCAGGGTCTTTGCAGATGAGTCAGTTCTTTGCATCAGGTGGCCAAAGTATTGGAGTTTCAGCTTCAGCATCAGTCCTTCCAATGAATATTCAGGACTGATTTCCTTTAGGATGGACTGGTTGGATCTCCTTGCTGTCCATGGGATGCTGAAGAGTTTTCTCCAACACCATAGTTGAAAGGCATCAATTCTTTAGTGCTCAGCTTTCTTTAAGTCCAGCTCTCACATCCATACATGAATACTAGAAAAACCATACCTTTGACTAGGTGTACCTTTGTTGGCAAAGTAATGTCTCTGTTTTTAATATGCTATCTAGGTTGGTCATAGCTTTTCTTCCAAGGAGCAAGTATCTTTTAATTCCATGGCTGCAGTTACCATCTGCTGTGATTTTTGAGCCCCCAAAATAAAGTCTGTCACTGTTTCCACTCTTTCCCCATGATCTTCGTTTTCTGAATGTTGAGCTTTAAGCCAACTTTTTCACTCTCCTCTTTCACTTTCATCAAGAGACTCTTTAGTTCTTCTTTGCTTTCTGCCATAAGGATAGTGTCATTTGCATATCTGATGTTATTGATATTGCGGCAATCTTGATTCCAGCTCATGCTTCATCCAGTCCAGCATTTCTCATGATGTACTCTGTATATAAATTAAATAAGCAGGGTGACAATATACAGCCTTGATGTACTCCTTTCCCGATTTCCCAGCCTGTTGTTCCATGTCCAGTTCTAACTGTTGCTTCTTGACCTGCATCCAGATATCTCAGGAGGCAGGTCAGGTAGTCTGGTATTCCCTTCTCTTGAAGAATTGCATGTTTGTCTGAGGAGGCCTTACAAAAACTATGAACAGAAGAGAAGTGAAAGGCAAAGGAGAATAGGAAAGATATATCCATTTGAATGCAGAGTTCCAAAGAATAGCAAGGAGAGATAAGAAAGCCTTCCTCAGTGATCAATGCAAAGAAATTGAGGAAAATAATAGAATGGGAAAAACTAGAGATCTCTTCAAGAAAATTAGAGATACCAAGGGAACATTTCATGCAAAGATGGGCACAATAAAGGACAGAAATGATATGGACCGAACAGAAGCAGAATATATTAAAAGAGGTGGCAAGAATACACAGAAGAAGTATACAAAAAAGATTTTCATGACCCTGATAATCACAGTGGTGTGATCACTCACCTAGAACCAGGCATCCTGGAATGTGAAGTCAAGTGGGCCTTTGGAAGCATCACTATAAACAAAGCTAGTGGAGGTGATGGAATTCCAGTTGAAAGATTTCAAATCCTAAAAGATGATGCTGTGCAAGTGCTGCACTCAATAAGCCAGCAAGTTTGGAAAAGTCAGTAGTGGTCACAGGACTGGAAAAGGTCAGTCTTCATTCCAGTCCCAAAGAAAGGCAATGCCAAAGAATGCTCAAACTACCACACAGTAGCACTCATCTCAGATGCTAGCAAAGTAATGCTCAACATTCTCCAAGTGAGGCTTCAAGAGTACGTGAACTGTGAACTTCCACATGTTCAAGCTGGTTTTAGAAAAGGCAGAGGAACCAGAGATCAAATTGCCAGCATCTGTTGGATCATCGAAAAAGCAAGAGAGTTCCAGAAAAAATCTACTTCTGCTTTATTGATTATGCCAAAGCCTTTGACTGTGTGGATCACAACAATTTATATCACTAAACCTGAAAAATCTTTTAGTTTATTCAAATTAATTCATATTTCCTGTGAATGAATTTTATATATTGTCCCGTTTGGATCTCAGACTGTTTTCAATTTAGCTACTTCTTGTAGAAAAACAATGTGTCATAACCAAGTCTTTGCCAGGAGTTGGTTATTAACTCCATAGTCTTAGCTTGACTACATGAATTTTGAAGTATCCTCAGATCTGTTACCACTACAGTTCATTGTTCCCATGCAATAAATTGTTATTTTAAACTTTTCATCTGATAACATTGTCTTCTTAAATGCCCATGTGTTCTTTTTATCTTGAGGAATGTATCCCAGTTTTCCACACATTCCATGTGTTTTCTGCCTGTTGAATACTATGAAACCTAATACACTATTTTCAACTATCAAGTCAACTTCTGAATCACTGAAACTGTATTCTTTTAATTAGTACTTTTTATTTTATGAAGAATATATAAAGCCATCAAACAACCTTCGCAATTGTAAAAGTAGAAAGAAGTAAATAGAATTGAAATTAGTGAATCTTTTGCACGCTCTTTAAACAGTGTGTATGATTGACACATTTAAACTGCTAGCTACAGTGAAGATTATATGATTCCTACTGACTCATATCAAATTGGAACAGTCACTGTTTCTGATTCATCATATTATCTAATACTACTCAGTGCATTTTAAAGGAATAATTAATGATAAATAGGTGATTCTCAAATAGCTGTGTGGATCAGAATTGCATTAAGAACTTTTTCACATGTACATTTCCAAACCTTAGTTTTTTTCTTGGGTAGAGCAAAACATATGGATTGCAAAAACTGTGCCTCACAGTAATCTTCTGATTCGGTGATCTGATTTATCTTATTATAATCTTGCAAGTAACTCCCAGGTTGATTTCCCTAAAGCACTTCATTATTTATTTATTTGTTCATTTTTGGCTGTGCCATATGGCTTGTGGGATCTTAGTTCCTCAACCAGGGATTATACTCAGGCCCCAGCACTGAGTCCTAACCACTGGACTGCTAGGGAATTCCAAAATCACTTCTTTAAATACATCTTTATTCCAAGGCCTTTGTGAGTACCCATATTTATAGGAGAATATTTGTAGATTGCTAAAGAAGGAAATGGCAACCCACTCCAGTGTTCTTGCCTAGAAAATTCCATGGATAGAGGAACCTGGTGGACTACAATTCATGATGTTGCAAAGAGTTGGCCACGACTTAGCAAGTGAGCACATTCATACATTGCAGTGTTTGATTTATCCACTCCTCACCCTAGAGAAGCCTAGAATGTGCTACAAATACAGCCTTAATTCTGATATCAAGCAACAGAAATTCCTGGCACTAAACTCTTGGGTTCCACTTGAACCCATGGTGTACACTGGCAGTGCGGCATGACCTTCCTTCTAGGTGAATTCAGTTTTGGTCTGAGCATCTTTAACATAGTTTGACAGAAAGCTATAGCCAAAGAGTAAATTAACATGTAAAGTAAAAGCAATTTTCCATATTCTACACTTTACACAGTGAATTTATATTATTAAATTAAACCAAAAGTTTTGAATATTTTAAATGGAAAAATGTAGACTACAGGACAATTCATATGTTATCATTACAAACATATAAATTATATGTACCAGCTGTCTGTATATGTATGTATATATAGTCATACACACATATAAATTTTTCCATGAGGTCCCAAAGAGTCGGACTGAGCAAATTTCACTTCACTTCACACGTATAAAACAGGTGAATGCTTAATTATTATTATTTGATTCAGTAGAACCACTTGGCAATGTCCTTTATTCTTTGTATCCTTTTTGTCCTAGGGATTAATTTTGCAGTTTGGATACAGAGAAGCAGAAGAAAGTCTTGGGCAGATTAGGAGGCAGTGTAAAGGAGTGGGGATAGGGAGATAGAACTTTGGGGATTGTCTATCAGCTATGTCCCTAATTAGCCAAGTGCAAATTGCTTAATCTCTCAAACTTAAATTCCTCAAAACTCAAATTCAAATTCCTTAGTGTAAGGATGACCCTAATAATGACTGCCTTATGTGTTTGTGAAGGCAATGGCACCCCACTCCAGTACTCTTGCTTGGAAAATCCCATGGACAGAGCAGCCTGGTAGGCTGCAGTCCATGGGGTCGCTAAGAGTCGGGCACAACTGAGCAACTTCACTTTCACTTTTCACTTTCATGCATTGGAGAAGGAAATGGCAACCCACTCCAGTGTTCTTGCCTGGAGAATCCCAGGGACGGGGGAGCCTGGTGGGCTGCCGTCTACAGGATTGCACAGAGTCAGACATGACTGAAGCGACTTAGCAGCAGCAGCAGCAGCAGCATGTGTTTGTGTGAAGTTTAATTGATAAAACCTATATAGAACATTCTCTGTAGAACATGGCATGGAGTCAGTGCTCAGCAAACTTAGATGAACATCTGCTTGGAGAAACAGGACGTACATAAAGAAAGTAACAATACAGGAAAACAAATACTAACTGTCTAAAGCAAATGATATATCATTAATGATTTAATCAGTGTTCATATAAACTCATTTTTAAGTATGAAAGTATTAACTGTTAAGCAGTACATGAAGGGGAATCCCCCAAACCATTCCTTATTGTTTATTTATCCATAGCTTTCCCCATTCCCCTTATCCCTTTTATTGAATAACCAATGAGGGGAATCTCTGAAGAAAACCTCAGGAAAAAAGTATGAACAGAAATAGAAACCAAAGAGGAATTAGGATGTTCAGAAAGCTGGCTTTCTAATTCAGATATCTACTTCTTGGAGCATGGATGGCTGCCAGATCTCTGCAAGAGAAGTGTTTTGCTAGCCATGCACTTCCCTAGTTCTTAGAAACTTCGTGCCCTGGAGTGCTAACCTTGTAGAAGATGAGCTTCGCTCATGCTGGTGTGACTGGTGTATAGTGCGGTTCTAGAAGGCTCTCTGCCCGGTCACTGTTCGGTCACCTCTTAAAGCAAAATGGAGCCTATTTGCTGAACAACGACGGGGGAGTCTGGTGGGCTGCCGTCTATGGGGTCGCACAGAGTCGGACACAACTGAAGTGACTTAGCAGCAGCAGTGGGGAGTAAAGCCCTGATGTTTAGACTGTCATGAGGGGCTTTGCATTGTACTGACATGTGCCTTTATTCCTACTTCTTTCCCATTTTAGTTCACCCACCACCCGCATCCCAACCTCAGAGTCTCAAACGGGCAAGGAAAGTGCAAGCGTGTCAGTGAACTCAAATATAAAAATATAAAGAAGTGGTAGCCATTACCTAACAAAAAAGCAGCACCAGAATTCCACAGTGGAAGTATCTGTGCAGCAACTGCCTGGAGGATGATGTCTTAAATTATGATTTTGTTGTCATTCTATCCCAGAAGGAACAGATGTTTTAAAGAGACACATGGCTGTTTCAGGAAGTGGAAATTTAGTAGCTCAGTCTTAAAATTCCACTGTAGTGGACTCCAAACCACTTTTCTGTAGCTGTGTGATGATGGATATATTACTTCACTCTCTTAAGCCTTAGTTTTTCCTCTCTAAATGGGAGTAGTCAGCCCTTCCCTGAGAGGGCTAGTGGGAAGATTAAATAAGCTCAGTGCCATGCACATGGTAATCATTAAGTGACAGGAATCAATATCAGTATTTGTCAATTAAGACATAAAAACATTTCTTGGCACCACTATTCAATATTAAATATTAATACAATAAATTGAATTCTGAAATTTCAATTTGACAATCCTGCCACAAAGGGCATATTAAAATATTTGGATCTCAGTTACCATTCATCCTGTGCTTGGTATGTGTTTCTTTTATGTCAGGTCCATGTCCATGGGAGATGCTGTACTGAGAGGAAAACATTGGGTTCACCCAAAATATTCATTCAGGATTTTCTAGAATATCTTATGAAAAACCCAAACTAACTTTTTGGCCAGCCTAATATCTTGGTGCACATTGAAATTATTGGGCAGCTTTCTTTTTAAAACATTAGGAAAAGATCGTTTATAAACTCCCATATAATGTGAAAAAATCCACTAAATTATTTTTTAATGTCGTGAGAGTGATAGTCAAAATATTAGGAAGGGTGTGGTATTTCCCTATTAGAATGCACAGCAACTCCATATAGTTGCCATGGCTGTATTGTGGACACCTGTATTAAATAGCAGCCTTGAACTTGGCTTGGAGAGTCTGGGTTGTGGCTGCAAATCTTAGCCATTTCCATTTCCAGTCTTTTAGTAACTAGTCCCTATAGAGCCAGCAGCTTTGTTTTTGATTTGTTTCCACCATTCCTGCCCCAGGGAAGCTCCTCTCACAAAAAAACATACCATCTACCAATGAGCTGAGTATCTACACATCCTTTGTATCCTTTATATCATAAAATATGTAAGTTCTCAAAATGTCCAAATGGCAATAAACATTATCTGTTCAAATACATTTACTCCAGTATAATAGAGCATCCCCCACATGAAAATAAAACAGGAAGGTTTTTATTATGATACACCAGAATCTTTCTTGTTGTTCCTTGAAACTGTGTTTCAGAGCACCAGTTTTGCTAAATAAAATTATAAATGTCTGACCCTACAGATAATTGGGCTCAGGAGGAATACATGGGGAGAGAACTTTCACTGAAGTTTAGCCTTCTTGGCTTTTGTAGCTTGTGATAAAACCTTAATCACTTTGCTTTCCAGTGGCAGAATTAGTAGATTATGTAACCAAAATAAGGAACATTCTTATTGCACCAGTCAAATTGTTTCACATTTACTAATTAATCTGTGCAAAATCCTTTCAAGTAAGCATCACCCCTGAGTTTATATAAAAAGGCTATTTTAGACAGTTGTTAGGGGTTGATAGGGATTCCCTGGTGGCTCAAACCGTAAAGCGTCTGCCTGCAATGTGGGAGACCCGGGTTTGATCCCTGGGTCGGAAAGATCCCCTGGAGAAGGAAATGGCAACCCACTCCAGTACTCTTGCCTAGAAAATTCCATGGATTGAGGAGCCTGGTGGGCTACAGTCCATGGGGTCGCAAAGAGTCGGACACAACTGAGCGACTTCACTTCACTTCTTCACTTCAGGGGCTGAGATCTTGACCCCCACCAGCCCCTCACCCCAGGTTCATATGCTACAAAGAACTCTACTTCCTGTATTTTTGTAACTCAACTTCACCGTTTGTTTTTTTTTTTTTTTTTTAATGGCATACTCCATTCTGCCTCTCCAGGTACCCTCTTACCTTTGCCAGAGTCATCACAGAGCCCGTGACTTGTGAACTGGATGAGAATGAGCAAGGCTTGGAAGGATGGACCATGGGTCATTTATCCATTGAGCTTGTCTCTCTCTACTGTCTCTTCTGGTCAGGCTGCCTGTCCCAGTGCCCGTTTCTTAGAGTCTTTTCCAAATTAATCTTCCTGAGAGCTCTGGGTAACTGTTCCTCTCTTGAGTCCAGTCACCCTCCTGTGGACTTCCAGACCTCCATAGCTGGAAGGTATTCATGTATTTCTATCCTTTTGTTGAATCTTCTCAATATTTTCTTGGGAACAGCTTGTGCTTTTGGAAACAGTTTGCTGGGGGGATAACTCTAACTTTCCCTCCTGCCTCTTCCTTCTTTGTGATAAAGAATCACAGAGCTAGGAAAAGGGGGAGATTCAGGGGAAACAAAGCAAGTTAAAAATATTAACAACAGCCCCAGAACTGAAAGATACCTTTCAGTCTTGTCTCTGACACTAGGGCTAGAATTTGGAGGCTCGCTAAGTCCTAGGCGGCGATTCCTGTATGCATGGATGACCCTGAAGCTGAATTACTTTGTGAAGTTAAAAACAAACAAACAAACAGTTCTGGGCCTGGTGCCTGGAAGTTCTGGAGCAGTGGGACCAGGGGAATCAGCGTTTCTACACAGCTCCCCCAGATGGTCAGATATGTAGCCAAGTGTGGCAGCTACTGCCCTAAATCTGATGTTCATTAATTGCACACATATTGTTTTGAGTGTCTTCTGTGAACCAAGCACTGCAGTAGGGTTTTGGGCATGCAGCGGGGATGTGCACAGAAATGGCTAGGCAGACAGTATGCCCAACAGAGCTCATCTCTATGTGAAGAAGAATGTCTCTCTTAAGAGGATTTTTGTTGTTTTTCTTTTTCTTTTTTTCCCTCTGTAACTATCCAGAGGCCTCAGGTTCCTGGCCTAGAGGTCACATCACATATACAGTTTGTTAGGACAGTCCCATGTTAAAAAAAAAAAATCACCAACATGGAAAAACAAAGAGATTAGCAGCTATTTTCTAAAACTGAGAAGCAGCTGTCCCTTTTATTGGGTAGCCTTTCAGCAGCTCCATGCCATCCCCATCTGGCGTTTCACTAACTTATAATATCTGCCTGTTCTTTAATATCCTGACATTGTGAGGATATTAAGAAAATTGTATATGTGTTCATGAAAACTATCACTGTTATTTTGAAATATGAGGATTCAGTGAACAGAATTTGTTCGGGATCTACAAAATGAAATGTGTCCTCAAATGTCCACATAATATGACTTTATATGGAGGATCTAGAGAACCAGTCGGGGAAGGCAATGGCACCCCACCCCAGTACTTTTGCCTGGAAAATCCCATGGACGGAGGAGCCTGGTAGGCTCCAGTCTATGGGGTCGCTAAGAGATGGGGTCGCTAAGAGTCGGACACGACTGAGCGACTTCACTTTCCCTTTTCACTTTCATGCATTGGAGAAGGAAATGGCAACCCACTCCAGTGTTCTTGCCTGGAGAATCCCAGGGACGGGGGATCCTGGTGGGCTGCCGTCTGTGGGGTCGCACAGAGTCGGACACGACTGAAGCGACTTAGCAGCAGTAGCAGCAGCAGAGAACCAGTCAATCCTAAAGGAAATCAGTGCCAAATACTCATTGGAAGGACTAATGTTGAAGTTGAAGCTCCAATACTTTGGCCACCTGATGCGAAGAGCCTACTCACTGGAAAAGACCTTGATGTTGGGAGGATGGAGGGCAGAAGAAGAGGGCAATAGAGCTGGTTGGATGAGATGAGATGGATTATTGTATGACATCATTGACTCAATGGACATAAGCTTGAGCAAACTCTGGGAGATAGTGAAGGACAGGAAAACCTGTGTGCTGCAATCCATGGGGTCACAAAGAGTCAGATAGAGAGACTGAACAACTAGAGAACCAGGAAGTAAGCATCTGTGCTCTGAACAAACCAGCGATCTCAGAAGTCCATTCCTAGAAGCATATGTATTATAAATGTATTCCTCCAGGCAGAATTCTTAGTGCTGAAGAAGCAGGACCGGTATTCAGAATTGTACCTTTATCTACAGACCTGCATGTAGCCTTTTGGTAAATTCACTTTCATCTCCTAAATCAAACCATGTGGGGAAATGAAACCACAGTGATGACTGTTGTGTGAACTAAGCTATATCAACTCTTAACTGCAGCTCATAGTCTTCATTAAGGTTTTCAAACTTTTCCTGCCAGTGGTTACAAATGCTTTCCTAAGATTTCCTGTGTGGCATGCATAGAAATGTTAGTATCTATGTGGAGCATCTGGGTAGAAAAAGGAGTCTCCTTGTGACTCCTGGGTACACAGAGCTGAGGAAATATCCATTAAGGGCACAGTCTTTGGGACACTCTGAACTTTTGTTGCAAAGTTCTGCTTCTTAGGCCTGAGGTCGTTAGTGGGTGAATGAAAACCATCTCAATGAAGAAAACAGGAGAGTTTCTACATAACAGAGATCTCCTGCTCTGGAAAGTTGGGGAGATGTAACCTCTTCATTGTCATACTTTCCCCAGTGGAAATAGAAAACAAAATTTTTTTGAAAATGTATTCCTGGTTAGAAAAAAAATATTAAAGTGTTTTTGGTATGCAGTGTTACATATTTCTCTGGGAGCAATAGAGTGATCAATTATGCTTTTCAGAATTTTAATCAGGAGTGTGCAGTTTGGTTGGAGGTTTCAAGATGGATTGTATCTAAATTGCAGACATATTTTGTTTGGTCAACACAAATGTTTTGACGTGATGGTTTTGAATAGTTGCCTGCTAATATTTGAAAACTAGGAGATTTTATCGAAAGCTCTGTCTGTCCAGGGTTCTCTTTGCACCAGTAGACAGCCCCTGAGGCTGAGTTAGATGAGCACATGCACTCGTGTTCTCCAGCTCCACCCCTCCTTATGACTTTGTGTGTGTACATTCCAGATTATTCCATACAGGCAGTCAGTTTGTGGTTTATGGGCTTCATGTGAGCCATTGTTTATTTGTTTGATAACAAGTAGAGGTTTGTTGCAGTGGAGGAGGGGGTCCAGGATGCTTTTCCTTTGTGTCCTCAGCTGAAAATGATACTACGGATGTAAATTCAAGCTTCTATCACAGTTGGCTTCAGTTTAGATTTACACTTCTGTGTTGATAGAGTGGATGTTTTACACACCTAAATACAGCCCCTAGTAGGTGTGAACGCTAAGCAGATAACTATTCATAGCCACGATTAGCATTTCCAAAAGGTGTCAAAATCACTCCTTTCCTTGGTTGTGATAAAGCAATTTTAAAAAACACAGTTAAGCAAAACAAGTGTTTAAAAAAAAAAGATGTAAGCAGTCCATGACGTGTTAATGTCTCTTTAAAATGATTTAGAGACCTATGGTTGAGTCAGTACTTTATTTAAGTCTTTGATTTCAACGAAGGTGTTAATTATATTTAATATCTTTGAAATAATAGCAGTAACTATCATGTCTTGCATACCAAAAGTTGGTTCATCATATAATCAGAATCATATTTAATTCTTACAGTAAACCAATTATGTGAATATTTGCCACTACCATTTTTCAGCTACAAAATTCAAAAGCAAAAGAGGTTTAAGTAACAAGTTAACTTGCCTGAGGTTATACAGCAGAGTGTGTATATACAGATATATTTATGTCACACATATATGTACACACATATATACACATATACCGTGTTTAACCACAGTTAATTCTGCCTGTCATGTTTTTAAACTTGATTTACTGCCATTCATAGTAAGAAATACTAGTTATTTCAGAGTTTAATGCTTAATATGTCGTCCTTCCATAGTGTCCTTATACAAACCAGTTCTAGTCCTTATTTAAATTTAGTGCATTTTGATCATTTCTATTTTATTCTGTTCTCTTACTTGCCCCTATAGCAAACACATAGATGTTTTAAAAGCCCTGTGCCTAGTCCTCCAAATAGGATACAATCTGAAGTTTGTAAAACACTGACTTAGAAGGTAGATGTCATGGAATCCATTTCTGATGATGAGAATGAGGAGTGCAGATGCTTTTAAAATGAGTGCAGATACAGGAGGTTTTGTGGTCCAGTAATTTATGAAGACATACATTTGCCTCTGTATATGTTTCATTTACATTAGAAAGGTCTTTGTTTTATTTTACAATAAAGTATTCTATATTAAAAAATTACACAGTGGTTTTAATGTATGCAAATTATACCTTAAATAAATAAAAAGTAATAATCAGGTTGGGGTAGGGTGAGTGGAGCTATAGAAGAAACAAGAATGGCAGATTATGGATATTTGTTTGAAATTGGTGGTGCGTATATGGGAGTTTGTTATCCTATTCGCTTTACTTTGTATGTGATTGGGATTTTTTTGTTTTGTTTTGTTTTTTTTATTTTGGGCCTGAAATGGATTTGCAGGGAAGAGAAAACTATTAAACCATGGATCTTTGTTTAAGAAAATATTTGTACTGATACTTGTACCAAAGATATTTTAGTAAAACCAAGTCAACAAAATTTTTTTTTTTTTTTTTTTTTTGCAGGGGAAAATGGACAAAGGAAAGGATCAATGAGGGTGGGAGGGAAATGGGAAGAAAGAAGGGGAGTGATGGTGGGGAGGAGTATATGTAATTTCTTAACCAATGGCTTTCTGTTTTTAATCACAAAGAACACTTAAAAAAAATCATGGTGAGTTCATCTTATATTAAGAGGTTTGTTCTCGAAATGAAAAGTTCAGGAAACAAAAAGTCCAGTTTGGGTGTCCTCATCTTTAGGCACATCTTGGTATTTTGTATTGGTAAGTCTATCTTTACCACAATATATTATTTAGGACAGGATCACATTTGTCACCTCTTCCTCCCTACTACCCAAAGTGGTACCAAACCCACAAAATAGTCAATAAACCTCCACAGAGTGAGCAAATAAGTCTTTTTTTTTTTTTTTAAACTCTCCTGAGTGAACTGAATTTTTTGAGGCTCATAAGTAAATATGTTTTCCTCTTTACTTTGTCTATTACAGCCAGATTATATGAGTGGGGTGTTAAAGTCTCCCACTATTATTGTATTGCTCTAGAGAATGTCCTTTAGTTTTTGTTGGAGAAATGGTTTAGTGATGCAAAATTCTCTCAACTTTTGCTTATCTGTGAAGCTTTTGATTTCCCCTTCATATTTGAATGAGATCCTTGCTGGATACAATAATCTAGGCTGTAAGTTATTTTCCTTCATCACTTTAATTACGTCTTGCCATTCCCTCCTGGCTTGGAGAGTTTCTATTGAAAGATCAGCTGTTATCCTTATGGGAATTCCCTTGTGAGTTATTTGATGTTTTTCCCTTGCTGCTTTTAATATTTGTTCTTTATATTTAATCTTTGTTAATTTGATTAATATGTGTCTTGGGGTGTTTCGCCTTGGGTTTATCCTGTTAGGGACTCTCTGGATTTCTTGAACTTGAGTGGTTATTTCCTTCTCCATTTTAGGGAAGTTTTCAACTATTATCTCAAGTATTTCCTCATGATCTTTCTTTTTATCTTCTTCTTCTGGAACTCCTATGATTCGAATGTTGTAGCGTTTAATGTTATCCTGGAGGTTTCTGAAATTGTCCTCATTTCTTTTGATACGTTTTTCTTTTTTCTCGTCTGATTCATTTATTTCTAGGATTCTATCTTCTAGTTCACTAATCCTATCTTCTGCCTCTGTTATTCTACTATTTGTTGCCTCCAGGGTGTTTTGGATCTCATTTATTGCATTATTCATTATGTGTTGACTCTTTTTTATTTCTTCTAGGTCCTTGTTAAACCTTTCTTGCATCTTCTCAATCCTTGTCTCCAGACTCTTTAACTGTGATTCTATTTTGATTTCGAGATTTTGAATTAATTTCGCTATCATTATTCGGAATTCTTTATCAGGTAGATTCCCTATCTCTTCCTCTTTGGTTTGGTTTGGTGGGCATCTATCCTGTTCCTTTAGCTGCTGGGTATTCTTTTGTCTCTTCATTTTGTTGAAATTGCCAAATTTAGAGTGTCCTTACTATATTCTGGTAGTTTGTTGAATTCTCTTTATTGAAGCAGTTTACAGGTCTTTTCAATATTTGATCTCTGCCTTGTTACACAGGGGGCGGAGATGAACACCCAAATCTAAACCGGCCAGGTTCAGGCACTCAGATAATCCTCAGAAGCACAGACTTGGTTGAGTCTGCGTTTTATGCCCTTCCCAGATCCGAGTAGCGCAGGTGATGAAATGTTCAGCGAGCGCAGGTGCTGCGACTTACCGCCTCTCCGCCGCTCAGTTTTCTGGGTATACAAACAGCGCACTTTCTCAGGCAGATGTTGACCATCCAGAGCCCCAAGAAGCGTGAGTCAGCACAGAAACCTACTCACAGTTCCGTTAGACAGTGTCTCTCTAGGGCTATAATTGCCCGCCTCCGGCCCTGGCTGCCTGTCACCGGAGTGGGACGGCCTGCAGCCGGCCAACTCTGTGCAGCCCTTTGTTCCGTAGGTAGTCCTGGTGGTGTCTTAAGTTGGGGCTGGCTTTTGATGTAGTAGATAACCGACAGTCTGGATATTTCTCTCAGTGCCCGAGATAGCCAGGCCAAATCCTTTCTCAAAGCAATGCAGGCCTCGCCGCTCCTCCTAGCCCAGCCCCCGCTTGCCAATAGCAAATGCTGGTGTCCGCACCAGTTCTCCGCAAAAGGAGTTACCGCAGGGCTCGTTTTCTCATTTTGAAGACAATGAGCTGTCTTTCTAAGCGCCTGATGTCCTCTGCCGGCCTTCAGAAGTTGTTTTATCGAGTTTATTCAGCATTCAAATGTTCTTTTAATGGATTTGTGGAGGAGAAAGTATTCTCCCCATCTTACTCGTCCGCCATCTTAGCTCCTCCCTCCTGATTGGGATTTTTTTGTAACAGAAAGATCTTTTCACAAAGTAGGAGGGCCTCCAAGATCTTTTATTCTGTTTTCCCACAAGTGTCATGGTTGTATGAGAGCAGGATTGTGTAGGTTGAAGTGTGACCTTTATTCTGTAAAGTTTTGTGAACAGTAAGTAGCCAGACTGGACAGATGCTGGTTTTAAACTCGTCTGCTGCCAGATTGCTGAAAAGTTAGGTTTCTAATGTTAAGACGATTGACATTCCAAGGTGGATAATTCTTTGTTGTGAGGGACTTTGCTGTGCTCCTTAAAATTGTAGTGCACCCTTCCCCCAACCCCCACGCAGGCAGGTGGTACATGCGCACCGGTCCCTTTCCCAGCAGTGACAACTGAAAACTTCCTCATATAGGGACCAATGATGTCCCCTGCAGGGGCACAGTCACTCCTGGTTGAGAACCACTGCCCTAGAGCCTGTGCCCACCTTGTATATATGTCTAGCTGAGCTTTGAGCAGAGGAACAAAACTTCAGAGAACCACATTCTGCCTGTGTCTTAGGTAAATGAGGACTCCATCAGGCAGAATCATCACTCCTAGGGATTGACTTAGAGATACCAGATTCAGGAAGGATCACGTGTGTGAAACTGGGCACTTTGCTTAACTCTTCTCTACCTTAGTTCCCTCATCTGTAAAATGGGGATGGGTCACAGCTCCTTGGTGATATTACATGAGTTTATATTCATGAACCACCCAGAGTCTTGCCTGGAATACATTAAGGGTTTGCTGTTAACACCTACCTAGAACTTGTGCTGGAATTGTGGTTTGGGTAGTTGAGGAATGAAGGGGTTCTCTGGAAAGTGAAGGGGCTTCCCTGGTGGCTGAGACTGTAAAGAACCCTTCTGCAGTGCAGGAGATCCGAGTTGGATCCCTGGGTCAGGATCTGTATTAATATCATGTTTAGACACTAGTGTTGCCCAGGGTATTTGAGTGCGTTGAAACTGTTTGCTTAGAGTGCTTAGTCTGAGTCATGCTCTGCACCCTCTGGAGACACTGATAAAAAACGCACAGTGATGAGCCTGAAATGCTCCAGAAAGTGTCTCCACTCTAGAAGTTCACCTTTTGGTCACTGAATGGTGGTGAATCATTGCTCTTTCCTTTCCAGCATCTATTTTGAATCTTGCTCATGTGATTTTGGCTGAGGCAGAGTCATTACCATGCAAGTTCACTTCAGAAGAGTCTCTCCTCTAGTAAAATATACCTTTCGTTTTCTGTAGTTTAAATTCTTCCCCTCAGTGTATAAATATGCTCAAGAATTTTTCAACTTAAAAATATCCTTCATTGACTCTCTATCGACCGACCCTCCAGCCATCTCCAACCGCAATCCCATCTCTCTCATTCTGAATTATTGAGAGAGTAGCTGATTCTAGCTATTTCCACTTCCTCACCCTCTATTCACACTTCTGCCCACCACAGTGAGGCTGATGCTCCCCCAGGACTCTGCTGAAACTAGGCACAATGACATCACCAGAGGCATTAGGAGACCTTAATTTATAGCCTTGCTCTCTCTTTCCCCCCTCTGTCTCTCCTGGTTTTTTCTTGCTCTCATTCTCTTTTTATTTCTGCCTTTTTTTTTTTTAAAAAATAGCTTTATTGAGGTAAAATTCACACACCATAAATTGTACTCATATTATTGTGCGACTCAGTGATTTTAGTAAATTTACAGAGTTGTGCAGTCATTTCTACAAACCAATTTTAAAATACTTTCAGGATCCTAGAAAGAACCTCCCTGCCTGTTGTCAGTCATGTCTGTTCTACTTCCAGCCCCAAGCAACCTCTTTCTTTCTGTGATGTCCGTCAGCCCCTTGGAAAGCAAAACGCTCTGCATGCACCCTTAGCTTTCCTAACCCAGACACGCAGGAGTTGCATTGGACCTCTAGGTATGTTCCTTTTCTGTCATCCTCAAGAATTTTATCTTCTTCTGCCCACGTCCTAAACACTGGACTTCTTCACTCTACTGTCTCAGCCCACTGCTCTCGTGAGCCGTTTCTCTCACTCCCGTGAATCTAATCTATGGTGTTAGATTTTGCCAATGCTGTTCACTTCCCCGTACTCATCTCCTTCCTTTCCTCCTAGATAAGCCCTCACTTTTATTTTAAGAATTACCTCAGGTGCCACCAATACTGTGAAGTCTTCCCATTTTCTAACCCCCATTCCTACTTCTTATCTACAACTGTACCTAAAGAAATACAGCTCATGAGCTGTGACCCTCAGACAACTTTGTTGTCTCTCTTTGTGCTCTTAGAGTCTCTCTGTGGATTTCTTTTCTTAGTTCCTGGCTTGTCCCTGGAATAAAACCCAGGCAGCCCTGTCCACTCCATTTTTGCTGATGCTTTAGGTATCTGACATCATTTCAATCAAAAGACTGTAATGTTCTTGTCCTATATAATCATTACAACTTAGAACTTCCCTTAAGATAAGACAAATCTCCCTCCCTGGTGCTTCACTGCTGGAGAAGGGAAGTTTGCAATCAGAGAAAGAATGTTTTGGCCTCTTTTCTCACCTAATATGTCTACACCTTCTCCCCCTAACTGGTTTCCAGTTCTGCTTCAGTTCAGTTCAGTTCACTTCAGTCACTTAGTCGTGTCTGACTCTTTTTGACCCCACGAATCACAGTACGCCAGGCCTCCCTGTCCATCACCAATTCCCAGAGGTCACTGAGACTCACATCCATCGAGTCAGTGATGCCATCCAGCCATCTCATCCTCTGTCGTCCCCTTCTCCTCCTGCCCCCAGTCCCTCCCAGCATCAGAGTCTTTTCCAGTGAGTCAACTCTTTGCATGAGGTGGCCAAAGTACTGGAGTTTCAGCTTTAGCATCATTCCTTCCAAAGAAATCCCAGGGCTGATCTCCTTCAGAATGGACTGGTTGGA
This sequence comes from Tragelaphus eurycerus, assembly GCA_935064755.1. Taxonomy (NCBI): domain Eukaryota; kingdom Metazoa; phylum Chordata; class Mammalia; order Artiodactyla; family Bovidae; genus Tragelaphus; species Tragelaphus eurycerus. The sequence goes on from CAKXYN010000001.1 coordinate 43,386,645, forward strand.
TCTCCTTGCAGTCCAAGGGACTCTCAGGAGTCTTCTCCTGAAAGAAGAGATGTGCTTTTGAACACCACAGTTCAAAATCATCAATTCTTCAGCGCTCAGCTTTCTTCACTGTCCAACTCTCACATCCATACATCCTTGACTAGATGGACTTTGTTGGCAAAGTAATGTCTCTGCTTTTGAATATGCTATCTAGGTTAGTCATAACTTTCCTTCCAAGGAGTAAGTGTCTTTTAATTTCAAGGCTGCAGTCACCATCTGCAGTGATTTTGGAGCCCCCAAAATAAAGTCTAACACTGTTTCCACTGTTTCCCCATCTATTTTCCGTGAAGCGATGGGACCAGATCTACTTACTGTGTTGCAAAAGAAGAGAAGGGGAACTGCACCTTTAACCTGATTGATTCAATTGTTGTGAGTTAGGATCATGATCAAGCACTAACCAGGAATGTAGAACTGGTGTTTTCTTTCAGTGGTTCTTTCCTTAGATGCCCTGGCTTCCCTGTGGAAGGTTTTCCCGTACCCCTCCCCTCCAACCCACAGTGGTTCTCTTGCCTGGATGATTGACAGCTGTGCCCCCCCAGGCCCTCCCAGGTGTGGGGGCTGTGTCTGGCTCACAGAACACACCATGCATTCTGTGCCCTTAATGTCTCTGAGGACCCCTCTCTTCATAATTGCAATCTTCTCTTAGCCTAGTCTTTTTCCTTAGTGTGGTGCTATACCCCTGCATCCCTCAAAATGCAGCTCGCTGTGGTCTCCTTAGAGCATGTCCCCCCTCAGCAGGTTTAGAGGAAAACCCTCCTTTTCCCCCTGAATCAGTGGAACTCACAGGATTTCTCGTCAAAGGAGCTTTTTTTCAAATCCTCTACTCAATCTCCAAACACCTCTGATGTGAGCAAGGGTCTCCAAGGCAGACAGATGGTTTTGCAGCATTTCCTTTGAAAATTTGTTCCTCCTTGTGTTCTGGCACCTCTCTTACCTTTAGGGTATAACACCTGCTGTGTCTTGGCGACTGGAGAAGAAACTTCCCATTAACATCCTGTTACAGGCCTCTCTCCTCTGGTCTAGAAGTTTGTGTTAAGATATTTCTGGGTCAGTTTGCTTCTTGAGACTGTAAGTACCTGGAGGTCAAAGATGATGATTTATTTTAAAATATTCTGTCTGTGCCTGTAATTGACATGCTGTAAGCATTCAGTGAATGTGAGGTTTTTCACCAAGATTATTCTCCTTTCAAAATTACAAGATAAAATAGAATGGCCTTGCCAGAATTGGACTGCCCACTGAGTACTGCTTCATCTGGGCCAGAAAGTACTTTTTAAGCCCCTCGCGTCCTCTTGACCCCTTTCTCCTCAGTCCCCACAGAAGAATTATTTACATATTTTGGAACCTATTGTGATGTTAAAGGAGGATTTTTTCCTCTGTTCAAAATGTTTGGTAGTGTTTTGAGAAAATCAATATGTGGACATTGTATAAAATTTAAAATATATGTAGAATTTAGGGAGAAAAGGATTTTGTCTGTTTTCTGTTCTGAAGTGCATAGTTACCCTCCCTAGCGACAACTGTTCCTCCAGTCCTCAAATATTCTTTCAAACTGTTCTTTGTGCTTGTAAATGTATATGCTGCTTCTGCTGCTAAGTCGCTTCAGTCGTGTCCGACTCTGTGCGACCCCATAGACAGAAGCTCACCAGGCTCCCTGTATATATTGTCCCTACAATAGGGATGACATGTGATTGCAGTGTATATGCTTGAAATCAAGCATGATTATTCATTTAAATTGTCCATTACTTTCCCTTTATAAAAGAAGTTTAATTTCTTAAAATGTAATGAAATTAACAGTCCTGGGTGTTCATTGGTAGGACTGATGTTGAACCTGAAACTCCAATACTTTGGCCACCTGATGCAAAGAGCTGACTCATTTGAAAAGACCCTGATGCTGGGAAAGATTGAGGGCAGGAGGAGAAGGGGACAACAGAGGATGAGATGGCATCACCGACTCAGTGGACATGGATTTGGGTGGACTCCAGAAGTTGGTGATGGACAGGGAGGCCTGGCGCAATTCATGGGGTTGCAAAGAGTCAGACATGACTGAGTGACTGAACTGAATGAAATTAAATGAAATTTAATGTATTATCAGTTATCACACTAGTTTCAACTTCCAACCATATTAATAGGAACTTTTAAAGGTATATAAAAGATTATGTTATACTTTATGTTTCCCTATCAAACTGAATCAAGGCAAATTGGAAGTGGTCAAACAAGAGATGGCAAGAGTGAATGTCGACATTCTAGGGATTAGTGAACTAAAATGGACTGGAATGGGTGAATTTAACTCAGATGACCATTATATCTACTACTGTGGGCAGGAATCCCTCAGAAGAAATGGAGTGGCCATCATGGTCAACAAAAGAGTCCGAAATGCAGTACTTGGATGCAATCTCAAAAATGACAGAATGATCTCTGTTCGTTTCCAAGGCAAACCATTCAATGTCACAGTAATCCAGATCTATGCCCCAACCAGTAATGCCGAAGAAGCTGAAGTTGAACGGTTCTATGAAGACCTACAAGACCTTTTAGAACTAACACCCAAAAAAGATGTCCTTTTCATTATAGGGGACTGGAATGCAAAAGTAGGAAGTCAAGAAACACCTGGAGTAACAGGCAAATTTGGCCTTGGAACACGGAATGAAGCAGGGCAAAGACTAACAGAGTTTTGCCAAGAAAATGCACTGGTCATAGCAAACACCCTCTTCCAACAACACAAGAGAAGACTCCATACATGGACATCACCAGATGGTCAACACCAAAATCAGATCGATTATATTCTTTGCAGCCAAAGATGGAGAAGCTCTATACAATCAGCAAAAACAAGACCAGGAGCTGACTGTGGCTCAGACCATGAACTCCTTATTGCCAAATTCAGACTGAAATTGAAGAAGGTAGGGAAAACTACTAGACCATTCAGGTATGACCTAAATCAAATCCCTTATGATTATACAGTGGAAGTGAGAAATAGATTTAAGGGCCTAGATCTGATAGAGTGCCTGATGAACTATGGAATGAGGTTCGTGACATTGTACAGGAGACAGGGATCAAGACCATCCCCATGAAAAAAAAATGTAAAAAAGCAAAATGGCTGTCTGGGGAGGCCTTACAAATAGCTGTGAAAAGAAGAGAAGCGAAAAGCAAAGGAGAAAAGGAAAGATATAAACATCTAAATGCAGAGTTCCAAAGACTAGCAAGAAGAGATAAGAAAGCCTTCTTCAGCACTCAATGCAAAGAAATAGAGGAAAACAACAGAATGGGAAAGACTAGGGATCTCTTCAAGAAAATCAGAGATACCACAGGAACATTTCATGCAAAGATGGGCATGATAAAGGACAGAAATGGTATGGACCTAACAGAAGCAGAAGATATTAAGAAGAGGTGGCACGAATACACAGAAGAACTGTACAAAAAAAAGCTTCACGACCCAGATAATCATGATGATGTGATCACTGACCTAGAGCCAGACATCCTAGAATGTGAAGTAAAATGGGCCTTAGAAAGCATCACTACAAGCAAAGCTAGTGGAGGTGATGGAATTCCAGTGGAGCTATTCCAAATCCTGAAAGATGATGCTGTGAAAGTGCTGCACTCAATATGCCAGCAAATTTGGAAAACTCAGCAGTGGCCACAAGATTGGAAAAGGTCAGTTTTCATCCCAATCCCAAAGAAAGGCAATGCCAAAGAATGCTCAAACTACCGCACAATTGCACTCATCTCACACGCTAGTAAAGTAATGCTCAAAATTCTCCAAGCCAGGCTTCAGCAATATGTGAACCGTGAACTTCCTGATGTTCAAGCTGGTTTTAGAAAAGGCAGAGGAACCAGAGATCAAATTGCTAACATCCGCTGGATCATGGAAAAAGCAAGAGAGTTCCAGAAAAACATCTATTTCTGCTTTATTGACTATGCCAAAGCCTTTGACTGTGTAGATCACAATAAACTATGGAAAATTCTGAAAGAGATGGGAATACCAGACCACCTGATCTGCCTCTTGAGAAATCTGTATGCAGGTCAGGAAGCAGCAGTTAGAACTGGTCATGGAACAACAGACTGGTTCCAAATAGGAAAAGGAGTTCGTCAAGGCTGCATATTGTTACCCTGTTTATTTAACTTATATGCAGAGTACATCATGAGAAATGCTGGACTGGAAGAAACACAAGCTGGAATAAAGACTGCTGGGAGAAATACCAATAACCTCAGATATGCAGATGACACCACCCTTATGGCAGAAAGTGAAGAGGGGCTAAAAAGCCTCTTGATGAAAGTGAAAGTGGAGAGTGAAAAGGTTGGCTTAAAGCTCAACATTCAGAAAACGAAGATCATGGCATCTGGTCCCATCACTACATGGGAAATAGATGGGGAAACAGTGGAAACAGTGTCAGACTTTCTTTTTCTGGGCTCCAAAATCACTGCAGATGGTGACTGCAGCCATGAAATTAAAAGACGCTTACTCCTTGGAAGGAAAGTTATGACCAACCTAGATAGCATATTCAAAAGCAGAGACATCACTTTGCCAAGAAAGGTTCGCCTAGTCAAGGCTATGGTCTTTCCTGTGGTCATGTATGGATGTGAGAGCTGGACTGTGAAGAAGGCTGAGTGCCGAAGAATTGATGCTTTTGAACTGTGGTGTTGGAGAAGACTCTTGAGAGTCCCTTGGACTGCAAGGAGATCCAACCAGTCCATTCTGAAGGAGATCAGCCCTGGGATTTCTTTGGAAGGAATGATGCTAAAGCTGAAACTCCAGTATTTTGGCCACCTCATGCGAAGAGTTGACTCATTGGAGAAGACTCTGATGCTGGGAGGGATTGGGGGCAGGAGGAGAAGGGGACGACAGAGGATGAGATGGCTGGATGGCATCACTGACTTGATGGGTGTGAGTCTGAGTGACCTCCGGGAGCTGGTGATGGACAGGGAGGCCTGGCGTGCTGCGGTTCATGGGGTCGCAGAGAGTCGGACACGACTGAGCGACTGATCTGATCTGATCTGATCAAACTGATTGCTTAAATATTCCATTTTCTACATATTCAGTGAAAAAATAGAACATATAAAGGGTCTGTCTTCATTTATCTTGGGTAAATATCTTAACCCATGCTTGTCTTTCTTTCTTTACCTAAAAAATTGGGGTAGTAATAGAATGAGCCTCATGGATTGTTGTGAGCATGAAGTGAATTAATGTATGAAACAATATCTGGCAAGTTACAAACAATAAAACACAGTGATTATTCTATCACAATTCATTTTCCTTCCTGATATTTGGAAAAGCATTTGCATCATGTGATTATTGAACTATTTTAAAATTCTAAATAAATATATAGTGGCAATGAGTGTTGTGGTATAGACTTAAGACGGATCCGTTGCTCCTCATCACCATGTCATGAGGTCTGTAGTAATTTCCCATCTGGTAAGAAGTGAAGAAAACTCATGCAGTATTTATAATTATAGAAATTTGTCTTTGTCCATTTTTTTTCTTGTTTAATTTGGAAAATGTCAAGGATAAGTATATACCACAGAATTTGCTTGTCATTTAGTTCTCCTGTTACCATTAAATGGGGTCGGACCCAGAAGTCAAAGGCCTTTTCTTAGGGCAAGGTTCTTTTCACTAGAAGAATTTAAAAAAAAATCATCACAAGAGCACTTTCACTCTGATTACCTTGGATGAACATGAATGTCCCTCCCAGTCTTTTTCAGGGATGAAGATTCCATTAGAAGTTGCTGTAATTTTATTGAAAGTTGGACTTGCTCCATAACACAATGGGCAACTTCCCTGGTGGCTCAGATGGTAAAGCCTCTGTCTACAATGAGGGAGACCCGGGTTCGATCCCTGGGTTGGGAAGGTGCCCTGGAGAAGGAAATGGCAATCCACTCCAGTACTATTGTCTGGAAAATCCCATGGACAGAGGAGCCTGGTAGGCTACAGTCCATAGGGTCACAAAAGAGTCAGACACGACTGAGCGACTTCACGTTCATAACACAGTAGTCTTCAAGGCTCATTGTTGCATGCCAGCCCTGACTGGAGAGATGTTAGTAAAACATTGTGCCATGGAAATGGCCACATTATTTTGAGAGTTACAGTAAAGCCAAAAATTGAACTAAACCTTCTGGCAGGTATACATAGGAGTATCAACATTGTGTCTAATATTTTGAAGCAGAAAATAGCTTGGCATGATTTGCTGGCTGTATCCTCTTTAGCTTGCACTTTGATGAAATTAGTGTAACCAACTGAAAAATGGAATTGTAATTTTTTTTTTCCTGTGGTGGTGTCAATGAAACTGTCTTTGAGTTAAGGATAGAGAGATCTCTTAAGTTGCCAGAGAACTCTCTTGAGTTGCCAGAGAAGGCCTCTTTGAGGACAAAATGAAAAGAGGCTCTGAAATCAACATAAGGTGTCTCAGAGCGTTCAGTAGTATTTTTATATAGCTGATTAATCTACTGCAGTGTGCACAAAAAGAGCTCTGATTCGCTACTGCCTGTGTACACTGATTGCTAAAAGATCAAACAAAAAAATTAACTGGATGTGAGAAATAAGATGCCTCTCTCCATCCCAAAGACTTTCATAATTTCAGCTTGTCAAGCTTTTCAACAGTGGCCTTTTCAAGAGCATTTATTTTTTAACATTTTTTTTCTTTCCAACATTCATGTTTTATATTAACCTCCATTTTGATTTATTTTTCATTGATTTCTGCATGAAAAAAGAAAGAAGAAACAAATCTGCAAAAAACATACACACACGTACACATGTACACACTCACACACATACATACCCCACCTCTATGTAATAAGTATAAACATGTAAAGGTACACACAACACACACAGACATATAACATCAATGTAAAAGAAAAAAATTCCAGTGTAATAAAACAAAATGTGTACGAAACAAAAATTATCTTATGTCAGTCTATCTGTATTTGGAATAGAGAGGTAAGTGGGTCCATAGATTTGATTTATTTCTCAAAAGGTACTTTAACCTACAGAAGGTAATGAATCACTGTTTTTTGAAGATTGTAGTCTAGTTGGAGAGAAAAGCCATAGTCTCTCTAACTGTGATGGAAGGTGTTGAAAATGTTGAGGGTCGGGGAAGGATGATAAAGGTCTGTAAGTGTTCTTAAGAACAGGAGGGGGCTTGCAGCTGTCATTTGCCTTATTTGCTGATTTTGCTCCTGTAAGCACAGAACTGTTGGTGTGAAGATAACATCAAGCTGGGCTCATTATATTCCCCCACTTCTTAGCTGCTGGACACTTAGAAATTGTAGGGAGAATATATGTGGAATTGTCAAGAATCTTGGACTTGGAGCCCCATGTTCATGTAAATTTCATCCTCTGCTTGTTCAATTTCAGCAGGAAAGAGGTTGAGCATGCAGAGTAGATCAACTACATTTTTCGAAAATGTAGAGATCATGAATGAATGAATGATTATGAATGAAAACCAAGTGGTATATGAAGCCTGATTTCTGAACTGGCATGATATACAATCTTATCAAGTGGTAAACTCATTTATTAGCTGACTACTGTGGTCGTATGTTGTATACCACAATGGTGAGGTAATTTCTCTGTAAGACTCAAAATACACCATATTCATCAGGCTTTTGATGATTAAACATTAATGATTAAACATTTTGGTCTGCTAAACGTCTGTAATCTGCTCAAGGTTTTTTGTGGGGGCTTTTGATATGGGTTGGAAATAATGTATATTCATGAATAGATTTTGTTTCTCGAATATCAGAGTTGGAGGTGATTTTTTTTAGATGTGAGAAATGTGTTAAGCAATGCTTCTCAACAAAATTGCTATAGGGTTTGTCTCTTTGAAGAGGAGAATAATCGTTAGGTGTCTATTCAGTTCAGTTCAGGCGCTCAGTTGTGTCTGACTCTTTGCAACCCCATGAATCACAGCACACCAGGCCTCCCTGTCCATCACCAACTCCCAGAGTTCACTCAGACTCACGTCTGTTGAGTCAGTGATGCCATGCAGCCATCTCATCCTCTGTTGTCCCCTTCTCTTCCTGCCCCTAATCCCTCCCAGCATCAGGGTCTTTTCCAGTGAGTCAACTCTTCGCATGAGGTGGCCAAAGTACTGGAGTTTCAGCTTTAGCATCATTCCTTCCAAAGAAATCCCAGGGCTGATCTCCTTCACAATGGACTAGTTAGATGTCCTTGCAGTCCAAGGGACTCTCAAGAGTCTTCTCCAGCACCACAGTTCAAAAGCACCAATTCTTCAGCGCTCAGCCTTCTTCACAGTCCAGCTCTCACATCCATACATGACCATAGGAAAAACCATAGCCTTGAGTAGATGAACCTTTGTTGGCAAAGTAATGTCTCTGCTTTTCAATATGCTATCTAGGTTAGTCACAACTTTCCTTCCAAGGAGTAAGTGTCTTTTAATTTCATGGCTGCAGTCATCATCTGCAGTGATTTTGGAGCCCCCATAAATAAAGTCTGACACTGTTTCCACTGTTTCCCCATCTATTTCCCATGAAGTAATGGGACCGGATGCCATGATCTTTGTTTTCTGAATGTTGAGCTTTAAGCCAACTTTTTCACTCTCCACTTTCACTTTCATCAAGAGGCTTTTCAGTTCCTCTTCACTTTCTGCCATAAGGGTGGTGTCATCTGCATATTTGAGGTTATTGAGGTAAATAAGCAGGGTGACAATATGCAGCCTTGACGTACTCCTTTTCCTATTTGGAACCAGTCTGTTGTTCCATGTCCAGTTCTAACTGTTGCTTCCTGACCTGCATACAAATTTCTCAAGAGGCAGATCAGGTGTTTTGGTTACTCTGATAGAAATGGAGTCAAGTCATTCTCACACCACAACTTGCCACTGCATGGAGAAACTTAACTGAGCATTTGCTAAGACTGCATTCAAACTTGTGTGTATGCATTTAATATTATCAAATATATATCAGTATTTCATGATCCACAAGCTTAGTAGCAATTTTGTAAAGTGTATGACTAAAGTCACAAATGGTCTCTTCCTTTAGAACATTCAGGAACAACTATTTAATGCATTTTTGGTTTTTAAGTCCAAGATCTAGTATTTTTAACTCAACTGACATTAAGCGTGGATAGTGCCGTTGTTAATATGTATGAATTTGGGGGGCTTTTAAAAGACCACCATGAGAAACGTGCTATGAATATATTTAGCTTTAGCTGCCAGATGCAAATGTCTCCTAACAGAGAAAATTCTAAAGGGTATCTATTTTTTTTTTCATTGATTTAAAACATTTCTGTGACTAGTAGAATGTTTTTATTATAGCAGATGACATTTTGATTTGTATTTGTCTTGCTTTATTTGCTACCTTTGTGTTTATTTTGGCATGGTGATTTCAGAAGGGAAATGAGCTTTTGTATGACCCTTCTCTCTGTGACAATACTTGGCAGCACTGACAAGTCAGGTCATGATTGTATTAATTACCTTCATTATTTGTAAAGTCAGTACCCTACTTTAGCAGTTATTAAAAATGAGCAACATAATTTTTAAAAATAATATTCTTGGATGAGGTTTATTTTTATTCTCAACTTTATACAGTGTGTACCTATGTATGTATGTGAGCATATATAAGAGTAATGGAATATACTTATTTCTTCTCTTAAGTCAGATAGTTTGGTTAGTGTGGTCCGGTTTCTGATTTCTATGAATTTGCAAGATGAAATTGATGTCTTGCAAAATGTATTGTCTTCTTACCCTTTTAAGCCTGATACAGATTATAATATGTCTGATTCAAATGTTCATTATAAATCTGATCATGTTAGCTCCTGGTTAAAATTGTGTCTTGTATTCTAAGAGCTTTATCTTGATACTAATATTCTTAGCCAGACACAGAAGCTTGACCCTTATTATATATCTGCTGTCTCATTTCACCCCACAGTGAACTTGGCCATGTACATTCCATCTCATCAGTCTTCTTTCTGTTCTTACAGCAAGTCATGAACACTGAAGCCACGGGGCCTTTGCATATTCTATCCTTTACAGCGAGAGTTGATTGCCAGAGCATTTAAACAGCAGTAGGGCATATTGGGGGCAGGAGGAGAAGGGGACGAAAGAGGATGAGATGGCTGGATGGCATCACTGACTCGATGGATGTGAGTCTGAGTGACCTCCGGGAGTTGGTGATGGACAGGGAGGCCTGGCGTGCTGCAGTTCATGGGGTCGCAAAGAGTCGGACACGACTGAGCGACTGATCTGATCTGATCTGATCTGAGGGCATGGCCACTGACCAATTGAGATAGAAACGGACTAAAGCCAGGATTCTGGAAGCCCCTTGCTCAGCCGGTCATTAGTTTCTTAGGTGATGCATCTCGGTTTGTGGGCTGGGGTCCTGGTCCAGCCTGGGAGGCAAGGTGATAGTTAATGGGAAAAGGTCCAGACAATGGCTGCTCACCAGCCTACTTACGAACTGAAGGCCATACTAAGTCTTTTGTGTATACCTGGAAAATTTCTTTCTGTGTTTACCTTGCCACACTTAGACAATCTGATTATATCATATTTTCTTTTCTACCATTTCCCTTCACTTCTTCAGAGGAGTTTCCCCTGACCTTCCTGATGAAGGTTATTCTCACCAAGGTTTTCATTAGAAACTCCTTCACATTGTACCTTTCATAGTATCTTTCACAGTGGTCAGTTTACAAATAAACTTTATAAGTAATTGAATCATACGTCACTCCCGTTAGTTTGTATAATCCAGGAGGGCAGGGGTCATCACTTAACTGACAGTCCCATTTCCACCTTCCTCCAGAATTAAAATTTCAACACCTAATAGGAGGTAAATATTATTCAATGAATGCTCAAAAAGACTTTAGAACTTCTTTGAGCATGTTTATATTTTACAAATGCAGCTGATATGCATGTTACTTGTGGGATGCATTGTTGAGTAGATAACATTTTTTTTTAAGTGGCCATATTCTTAATGCCTTCTTGCACAATTTTCTGAAATAAATTTTTAAGTAGTGGTGGGTGTATCCCATGCTGTTATTTATCTTTTCTTTCCAGTAGAAATGCTTCTCACTCACTTGATGTCCAGTGAAATGATTTAATCTTCAGAGTTGATTTATTCATTTTCCTTAAAGCTCAGCAAGAAAAATTACTTAAAAGCCTACAATAATGTACAGGGTGTTGGTAACATTGGAACAGCCAGTGGTGGATAATCTGTGGTATTACCTTCAGAGACACTTCAGTCTTGTAATTTTCTCTTTATCCCATTTACAAGTATTTATAATATTTTGTTTTCCAATTGCTGTATTAGCATGTAGACCATATATTTTGCTCTCTGTAGACCATAGAGCAGAGCTTCATATTTATTTGGATGCATTTTAATGATTGTGATAATGTTTCCACAGGATCTTCTGCTAAAATTTATCCTTGTTTTTTCCTCGAAAATTCCAACAACTTGTTCTTTTTAAGTCTACTTTTTTGTTATTAACAAATTCTAAGTATATTTAATGTATAAGCTGGATAGTTTTAACTTCTCAAAGAAGGAAGTATTATTTCAATCATTGTTACATTCCTCAAGGCTTTCCTGTATTTGAGACTTAACCATTGTCCCCAGACTTTAATATTCCTTGCAACTGGTCCCTAACTTTTTATGAAGGTTTGACGTTTCATGTATCATGTTATTGCATTTAATGTTTCCAATGCCTTTTATGAATAACTGTCATTGTATTTCTTTGAAATGTAATTGTTTTTTGATTTTCTATTGTGTATATATTTGTATAGTGCAGAAGTTGTGAGAAGAGTGACATACACACTATACTATCCTCACATGCCTGATTGTTGTTGTTCAGTCATTCAGTTGTGTACAACTCTTTGCAACCCCGTTGACTGCAGCGCACCAGGCTTCCCTATCTATCACCATCACTTGGAGCTTGCCCAAACTTATGTCTATTGATCAGTGAGGCCATCCAACCATCTCGTCCTCTTCCGCTTCTCCTCCTGCCTTCAGTCTTTCCCAGAATCGGGGTCTTTTCTGATGAGTCCGCTTTTCATATTAGGTGTGCAAAGTATTGGAGCTTTAGTTTCAGCATTAGCCCTTCCAATGAATATTCAGCATTGATTTCTTTTAGGATTGACTGATTTCATCTCCTTCCAGTCCATAGGACTCATGCAAGGCTGTCATATTTAAGTGTAATGTAGAATCATTAAAGTTATTATTCATGTTAATGGCTAGAAATAAATACAGGGACTTCCCTGGTGGTCCAATGGCTAAGACTCTGTGCTCCCAATGCTGAAGACCTGGGTTCAGTCCCTGGTCAGGGAACTAGATTCCACATTTCAGAACTAAAGATCTTACAACCTGCAGCTAAGACCCAGCACAGTCAAATAAGTAAATAAGATACTAAAAAAAATTAAATATCTTACTGATTGAGCAGAAAAAATGAAGGCAGGCTAGGTAACAAACCTTTTGGTCCAGGTGGGGGAAATCAACTACTGGAAAGCTTTGAGAAGCAATGATTGAATGAGGTAGAAAGAATATGTGTCCTTCTTTCTATACTTAAATCATTTTATGATTTTGGGCATAAATCTCTTGGAACTGAATGCTATTGAAAATAGCTTCAAAACATCTCAGCTTCATATGCAGTGTGACAGACACCACATGTGACTCATTCATATTCTTTCCTTTTTCACTTCAGTACATACATCACTTCCAGTTGCCACCTAATGCCTTTTTTGACTGGACCTAATCGTTTTTTTTTTGTTTGTTTGTTTGCTTCTAGAGCCATTTTGCTGCCCCTTTGAGAGGCTAGAAGTGCTGGGTCATTAATACTCCCTGAAAACAGCCTCCAAACAGTGACTCCTGGGAGCTGATGTATAAATACCCCAGCTCCCTTGCCCCTTGGCAAGAATAACTGGACAACTCAGGTGTACCTCTGTCATTACTCCGAGGCATGTGTTCTACACAAGCTGGACTTCAGAGTTTCCCCAGAAGGAATAACCTCTGCTTAGCTCTCACACTTTAGCCTTTGTTGGCTGTCTTTTTTTCTCTTTCACTTCTCCATGTCCCCACTGATTTTATTGTTCACCTCTCATGTAAACTGCTTGCACTTGAATTCATTTTGCAGTGTCTGCATTAAGGGGAACCTTAATAGTGAAAAATAGTCACAGATCCCATGATGGTGTAAGTTGTCAACCTGCAGTTCTTAGAGGAGTAGTTCTCAATTGTATTTCCATCCTTCTCAGATTCCGATAGGCCAAGTCAAAGTTCTGCCTAAATCCCAGAATTCTGGCTGCAGTTTTACTTCTGCCTCCCCCAAGAATTGTATTGTAAGTGAACAAGAGCAACATCATAACTTGTTTTAAGTATGTAAGTTGCAAGATATCATGTTTTTACTCTTGAAATTATTATTTGGGACACACTTAATTCTAATTGAATACATCACATGTTATGGCAAGATCCTGTAGTTAAGCACTACTGAGATTGCCCTCCTTTCTTACCAACAACTAAGATAGCCTAATCCATAGCAGCTGCTGACTGAAAGTTATACACATTCTCTGTGAAAATGGCTGACATTAGAGTCATTAATTCTCCTGTGTGGAACCAGTTGAGCTTCAGCAATCAAAAAGTGATTCTCTGATTTTACGCATGTGTGCATCTAGCCTGCTTGATAGTTAACAACGCAGTTGAGGTAGTTTCAGATGGCCACCAAAAATGACACAGGATATTCACATCATTATCTACTCTTAGCCAACACATTCAAGTTTATGAAAATTCAAGGAAGCAAAATATAAGGTATTTCCATTTGCAAGATTATCTGACTGAACAATTTTCATTGTTAGCATTTTTCTCTCTTTTATGAAGCATATGCAATTGAGGGTTTTCTACAGGTGTTCCTGAAAAAAAGGCTTAGGATGAACGTTGACAATGTTATTTATATGTCTTATGAAGGATTAGGAGACTATGAAAAACAGTGCTTCAAGATATCTACTGATTTGACTCCTTTAGTTTAACCAAAATTATTATCATGAAAGAAAATGAGAAAAGCTTTAATTTCAAGGCCGTATTTTATTTGTTACGATTACTATCAAGCAGTTTTAATATTTAATATTTTAGTTTTGTTGGATATTTCTAATTTTGTGAAGCTTCTTCCATGTGCCTATCAGTCACATAAAGAGTTTTTTAAATATCTACATACCATACATCTTTATTTGCATCAAAAAGATTCATTTCATTTGGGGATTTGGGGTGTTGTGAATGGTACAGTTTTATGAGAAGAAGAAAATCTACGTTTTAAAGCAATTCATTTTTTTAAAGTCTGACTTCTTTGTATATATATTTTACAGATTAAAGGATTTACCTGAAGACTAAGCATTCTATTCATCAGAAACTGGACAAGAGTTACTCTTGATTTTGGAAGTTAAAGATGTTGTTGTCATGGAAGCATTTGATCCTCCTCTCATTCATTGGCTGCCTAGGAGGTAATAATAAACTGTATTTTCTAAACTGAAGTTAGAACTATGCTTGAGTCATATGTTAAATAATTTTAAAAGGTTGAACAATACTCCACAAATCTTTTTTTTCCCAGAAAGAAAATACTACTTTTCTGATAAATGGAGTCTGTTTTGCTTCCTAATTTTTGCAAGCTATTTTACTTCCATCACAAATATAGTGTCACTTACTAAAACAGATCTAGTTTAGTGCTATGAATATAACAATCAGAACTTGAGAATAGTAGTGTATGACATTTTTTCCAAAAAGTCTAAATCTTATAAACCTTAGTATAAAGGAAGAATATAGATTTTAAAGAATTTCAGTATTTTCATGTTTAATCTTAAAAACAATACAGTTTTTCTTCTACCAAATAACTTATTTAAGGGAGTAAAAATAAAGAGAGAATTTTAATTTTTTAAACTTTGAAAATTTGTAGCTTGGAACAAAACAAAAAAGGGAAATATTCTCCTATATCCACCATACAAAAGCAACTCTTAAAATGTGTTTCATTTTGTTTGTTTTGTTTCATTTTCTGGAACAGTAGAGGAATAAAGACAAAGATTGCTTTAAATGAAGTAATATACATACAATGACTAATATTTTTTTGCTTTTTCATCTTATTACTTTATTTTTTTTATTATAAAATTTCTCTAGTACCTAAGCAGTTGAAAGAATGATACAATGAATACCCACATACGCACCATTTTATTGTATCTTTAATTGTACTTATTCTATCTATATACATATGCATTTTCCATTTATTGGTAGATGGACTACACCACTTGAAAGTAGGTTACAGAAGTTTTCACCTCTCACCCCACAAAATTTAAGCATCTGTCTCCTGAGAAGATGACCTATTTTCTAGACGAACAAGTTCTTTTTGATACTTAAGGAAAGTAGACAAAAAAGTGGCCTGTCATTTTTCTTTTCTAAGAGGAAGAAATTGGTGTGGAATGAGGCCAAATGCAGTGTCAGGTAAAACATATGTCACTTGAAGACATGTTTATATTGGAGTAGACTTCTGAGCCCTTATGTCAAATTTTAAACATTCTTAAAGTATTAAATGATACTTAAACCTCCAACTTTTAAAATAAACTTTTTTTTAAGCAGGTTTTCCCCTGATGCCTCAATTTTGTTTTCTAAAAGTTTTTCTTTGCTACTAACCTAGCACTGAGCAAAAAAGGAATAATTATTTTAAATTTTTAAATAGTCTTTGGAGACGATCAACACAGATATGAAAGTAATTTTTTCTTGCACTGTTTCCTTCATTTAAAAAAATTTAAAATTTGAGTTCTGTTGTTAAAGGAGAAAAATGAAAGGAAATATACCTAAGCAGTATTATTATTCACAATGTCAACTTTCATAGAAACAACCTTGAAATTTTACAGTTACTTGGAAGCGGGTAGATATACTCAGAAAATAGAAATATAGCTAAAGAAAGTGAGATTAGTGTGTCAAAGGTTTAAAATTTTAAATTGTAATTTGGCACTATGTACAAACTGTATTGCTTGCTTTCAGTAACTTAGAAATGTGTTATGCTTATGATACTGCTTTCTTATAGAGAAAGCAGTAAAAGCAGTATTCATTTACAAAGTATTAAGATATTATTTAAAAGTTTTAAAGGAACACTTGATTTTCTAGGTATGTTAAAAAACTATAAAAGTTGGTAAAGGAGAATTGGATTAATATATGATAAATTATATAGAGAGTATTACTTACAGAATTGGTAATCTTTACAATTACAGTATGGAGAAGAATTTGTCTCTGACCAATTTTCTAAAGAGTATTGATTGCTTTACAGTTCTTCATATACTGAATATTGGTACTCTTTTTGCATTTATATAAAATTTAGATTAAAAAGCTAGCTTGTGAGTATTATATTCTGTTAACCAATATTGGGTCCCTTTTTAAATATGAAATTTAAAATCTGTTCCTGATGTAGTAGGTATCTATAAATAAATACCAAGTAAAGACATATTATGTGAATTCACTACCTAGAGTTTATCCCAAGACATTAACTCAATAAACAGAGCAAATGCTTGATAATTTTGACTATCTGTTCTGTCAGATCTAAGCTTTCTGTTATCCATTATTTTGTGCATTTTAAAAACGATTTCCTTCTATTGTTTTGTCTCTGCATATTTCTCTGTGAAGCAAAGAGGCAAATTGCAGTTTTGAGCTGGCAGTTTTTCCTAAGATGAACATGATCATTTTTTCCTCAAAAAAACCAGGCGGCATTCATTCTTGAAAAAATATTTATTAAGCATGTATTATATGTTGTACATTGCTTCCAGTGAAGAAAAGGGACAGAGATCTGTGTCAGGTGGGATTTATATTTACTCAGGTGTGGTAGAGAATCACACTGAGTTAGTAGATGATGGCGCTATGAAGAAAAATAAGCTGCATAACATGAAAGTTTAGGGGGCTGGGACATGAGTTAACATTGTAAATGGGATCTTCAGATTCATCCTCATAGAGAAGGTGATGTTTGACACAAAGACTTAGCAGTGAACAAGTTGACCTTGTGGGTATTTAGGGAAGACAGCTTCAGGCAGAGTCAGCAATCCATGCAAGTGTTTAATATATGTCATGCTGAGTATTTCTTGAAATAGCAGTAAAGTTAGCCTGGTTGGATATGGAAGAGTTATGGTAAAGAAGTAGTAGGTGAAAGTCAAGAAGTAATGTGGAAATGGATGCAGCAGAAAATGAAGGCCTTGTGTATCACTGAAAATATTTATTGCTCTTGCTTTGAATGCCCTCAGGAGCCATAGTGTGATTTGATCAGAGCAGTGATGTAATTTGGCGTATTTTTTTTTAAAGGACCTGGCTGGATGTTGTGTTGCAGATTGATTGTAGAGAGACAGGTGATCAAGCAGAGGCTGCAGTAGGAAATTAATGTCATAATCAGGGAAGGGATGTTGGTAGCTGACTTCAGGGTGGTAGCAGGGGTTGTTGATGTTCAGTTGCTAAGTTGTGTCTGACTCTTTGTGACCCCATGGACTACAGCATGCCAGACAGGCTTCCCTGTCCTTCACTGTCTCCTGGAGTTTGCTCAGACTCACGTCCATCAAATCGGTGATGTCATCCAACCATCTCATCCTCTGTCACCTCCTTCTCCTGCCCTCAATCTTTGTCAGCCAGCAGGCCTCAGCCCTTCTCATCAGGTGGCTAAAGTATCAGGGTGGTAGTCAGATTTTGGTATATTTTGAATGTATATTCATGAGGATTTGTGGATGGGATGTATGTGGGATATGAGAAAAAAGAAAGGCATGAAGATGACCTCAAGGCTCAAGTGTCACCTTGCATCTACTTGAAAAGGTGTACCTTGTGAATAAAATGAAGAACCGGCAGAAGACAGGGATGAGTTTTCCAAACTAAAGGTCCTTACAAAGTAAGGGATTAAAAGATCGATTCTTTGGATCATGTCAAGAAAGAAAGGCAATGCCAAAGAGTGCTCAACCTACCACACAATTGCACTCATCTCACATGCTAGGAAAGTAATGCTCAAAATTCTCCAAGCCAGGCTTCAGCAATATGTGAACCGTGAACTTCCTGATGTTCAAGCTGGTTTTAGAAAAGGCAGAGGAACCAGAGATCAAATTGCCAACATCCGCTGGATCATCGAAAAAGCAAGAGAGTTCCAGAAAAACATCTATTTCTGCTTTATTGACTATGCCAAAGCCTTTGACTGTGTAGATCACAATAAACTGTGGAAAATTCTGGAAGAGATGGGAATACCAGACCACCTGATCTGCCTCTTGAGAAATCTGTATGCAGGTCAGGAAGCAACAGTTAGAACTGGTCATGGAACAACAGACTGGTTCCAAATAGGAAAAGGAGTACGTCAAGGCTGTATATTGTCACCCTGTTTATTTAACTTATATGCAGAGTACATCATGAGAAATGCTGGACTGGAAGAAACACAAGCTGGAATCAAGATTGCTGGGAGAAATATCAATAACCTCAGATATGCAGATGACACCATTCTTATGGCAGAGAGTGAAGAGGAACTCAAAAGCCTCTTGATGAAAGTGAAAGTGGAGAGTGAAAAGGTTGGCTTAAAGCTCAACATTCAGAAAACGAAGATCATGGCATCTGGTCCCATCACTACATGAGAAATAGATGAGGAAACAGTGGAAACAGTGTCAGACTTTATCTTTCTGGGCTCCAAAATCACTGCAGATGGTGACTGCAGCCATGAAATTAAAAGACGCTTACTCCTTGGAAGGAAAGTTATGACCAACCTAGATAGCATATTCAAAAGCAGAGACATCACTTTGCCAACAAAGGTTCGCCTAGTCAAGGCTATGGTCTTTCCTGTGGTCATGTATGGATGTGAGATGTGAGAGCTGGACTGTGAAGAAGGCTGAGTGCCGAAGAATTGATGCTTTTGAACTGTGGTATTGGAGAAGACTCTTGAGAGTCCCTTGGACTGTAAGAAGATCCAACCAGTCCATTCTGAAGGAGATCAGCCCTGGGATTTCTTTGGAAGGAATGATGCTAAAGCTGAAACTCCAGTATTTTGGCCACCTCATGCGAAGGGTTGACTCATTGGAGAAGACTCTGATGCTGGGAAGGATTGGGGGCAGGAGGAGAAGGGGATGACAGAGGATGAGATGGCTGGATGGCATCACTGACTCGATGAATATGGGTCTGAGTGACCTCTGGGAGTTGGTAATGGACAGGGAGGCCTGGCGTGCTGCGGTTCATGGGGTCGCAAAGAGTCGGACACGACTGAGCGACTGATCTGATCTGAAGCATTTTTATTAGAATAAATAAAATAAGCATAAAGTATAATGTATCAGCATTCACTCTCCATTTAGTAAATATGGTCTGCTGAGCACTTCTAGGCATTTGGGATGTACCTGTGAACAAAACAGACAATGTCCCAGTCCTCCTAGAGCTGTCCTTTAAATATATGTGAATTGAGTCTTTATCTTACATATGTTTCTTACTGCGTTGCTATGAAAAAAGTTGAGAACTATGTAGAAAATGGAGAGTTAGATATAAGAACCCTCCAGAAGTCTAAGAAACCAGAAAAGAAGTAACACTCAGATGAGGAAAATAATAATGAAGACTTCAAAATTAATACTAACAGTACTCATTAATGGATGCTTAGGCACTGTGGAATATCCTTACTTACGTCATTTAATGAACAAAAATACAGTGAGACAGATATTATTTCTATTTTGGAAGTGAGGAAACAGTCCTTATGAGGTTAAGTAACTTGCCCAGTGTGTGTGTGTGTGTGTGTGTGTGTGTGTGTACACACACATACATAGGCTTTCCTGGTGGCTCAAACAGTAAAGAATCCACTTACAATGCAGGAGATCTGGGTTTGATCCGTGGGTCGGGGGGATCCCTTGGAGAAGGGCATGGCAGCCCTTTCCAGTATTCTCACCTGGAGAATCCCATGGACAGAGGAGCTTGTTGGGTTACAGTCCATGGGATCACGGAGTTGGAAATGACTTAGTGACTTAACACACAAGTTCCAATCTATATGGTTATCTCAAGATTTCTTTTTATCTTTCCAATCAGAATATAGCTCCCTAATCAGTAGAATTTATCACTTCAGTAGTCAGTCTTCTGGAATGAAGTCAGAGGTATAGGCCATGGGTTAAAAATTACCAGGACCCAAAGAAATCATTGTTTTGCTCCTTCATTACCTAGCGATTCATTGCTTAGCTGTTTTAGATACTTTTTATGTTCACTGTCTGCCGAGCCACTAGCCACATATGCTAGCTGAACACTGGAAATGTACCTAGTCCCAACTGAAATGTGCCCTAGTGGAGACTGTAAAATGCATCCAGAATGTAAAAGACTTGTTACTCAAAATATTGAGTTAAAATAAATTATTTAAATATCTCAATAATTTATATTGGATTAAATGCTACATTGATAATAATTTAGTTATATTTGGTCAAGTAAAAGCATTATTAAAATTAACTTGTTTCTTTTAACCTTTTTAATGTGATTACTACAAATTATTATATATATATTATATTATATTTCTGATAGATAGCACTGCTCTTGATATTTTTAAGATAGAAACTTGACCATCTTGCAAAGGTCTTCCAATATCTAATATCTCAAAGTAGCCTACATCTAGGAAAACTAATGAGAACTTTCTAATTTCCCATGAAAAGTTATAAATATTTCCTGAGTGTTAGCAGCAAATACTCAATCCTTTGTCAGATGAGTTCAGATTTCAGGTATCATTGCTTCGTTAGAGTAGATAAGATAAATCCTTCATCAGTGCATGTGAAAATTCTAAACCTTGCAGAGAATATTCTGTTTTGTTTTTACTTAATCTTCCAGTGGGTCTAGCAAGGTTTATAGGTGTTTTGAAAAGAGAAACATCCTTGGATAACTGAAATTATTGTTGATGCCTAGTTTGAAACACCACCCTGGAAAATATCATATTTCTGTACAAGTTCTAGTGTTCTTATCTAATCAGATTATTCTCTTAGATTTGTAGTTAGCAGTCAACATATTGGAATCTATTATTATTTTGATGCTGCTACTGCTGCTAAGTCGCTTCAGTCGTGTCCGACTCTGTGCGACCCCATAGACGGAAGCTCACCAGGCTCCCCCGTCCTTGGGATTCTCCAGGCAAGAATACTGGAGTGGGTTGCCATTTCCTTCTCCAATGCATGAAAGTGAAAAGTGAAAGTGAAGTCGCTTAGTCATGTCCGACTCTTAGCGACCCCATGGACGGGAGCCTACCAGGATCCTCCGTCCATGGGATTTTCCAGGCAAAAGTACTGGAGTGGGGTGCCATTGCCTTCCCCGATTATTTTGATAGTACCTAGAAATTACTTGGAGAAGGCAACAGCAACCCACTCCAGTACTCTTGCCTGGAAAATCCCATGGACAGAGGAGCCTGGCAGGCTGCAGTCCATGGGGTCTCTAAGAGTTGGGCATGACTGAGCGACTTCATGCACTTTCATGCATTGGAGAAGAAAATGGCAACCCACTCCAGTACTCTTGCCTGAAGAATCCCAGGGACAGAGGAGCCTGGTGGGCTGCCATCTGTGGGGTTGCACAGAGTCGGACATGACTGAAGCGACTTAGCAGCAGTAGCAGCAGCAGCAGCTTTCTTGTAATGGATATTCTGTTGGTGTCTCCAGTATCAACTGTTTACTGCTGTCATAAAACAGCCCTGAGGCCTGGAAGAGACTAACCCCCTGAGGAGCTCTACAGATAGACCCCTTTGATTTGCCCCAGTGATTGGCCTAAGCCACTGAGCTTAAAGAAATTTTTTTTTTTTTTTACACAAGATTTGATTAAATCAAGGACATTTTGTTCAAACTTTAGGAGTAATGCCCTTTCTCCTAGTGTATCTGAATGAGGAATCCTGGCATCCTGGGTGTGCCAGGTGTCCAACCTACAATCACCTGGGAAGCCAGCCTGAGGGCAAAGCTGACTCTCTGCATTCAGATCAGAGAAATCAGAAGATACCAGCCCCTTGATGAAATCATGTTGATATGCCCCCCTCTGGCTTACATGTCATCCAAAGCAGAAAACACCCCTCATCCAGCCCCTGTGACCTGGCATAACCCTTTTGCCACAGAGCTGGAAAAAGGACCTACCTCTTCAGGACCTACCAAGGCAGTGAAGGTTGTGTCCACTCACAGGTATCCTTGAATGCATTATAACTGAGAAAAGACTTCAGCTTTATGAGAAGATTTATATCATCTAGATTAAATCATTTTTTTAATTGTTCGTATTATAATTGAGGCTAAAATGTGTGATCACTGGGCATGAGCCTTCACTTCCTTTAACAGTATAGATTTAATAATGGACAGCATGTACAAAGAAAACACACATGTTTGAGCTGCATTTGCACATCATAAACTCTGCCTGTTTTAATAGTTTGTGTGCAAATACAAAACAAATAGAGCTTATTGGCAAGCATATTAGAGTGCCCTCAATCATAGGTTCCATCCTGTTCTTTGTCGTCTTAACATGGAAACTTTGGGCACTAGTCTTTCATCCAAATAGTGATTAAGGAAAGTTTTGGAAACATAATACACATTCCAAGTTCTGTTTGAGATAATTGAGGAATATTGTTCAATTAGTTTAATAACTTCCACCCTTGAAATCATTGAGAAAATGAGTTTGTGGCATTGGATGTGGTGCTTCTAGTAAACTGTTGCCATAAACTCAAATAGCTATCATTTTTCTGTGTGTAATATGATGTTATAGCATTGATACTGGTGAGATGGAGGCGTCACTGATCTCTGCTTATAAATCTTGATGTCCTCCATGATTTCACCAGTAAACTTATTTCAAATCATTCGCTCAGTTGCACCACCTTAAATCTTGAATTGCTTTTCATTTGTACTATTTATGTCTTGACAGTTTATCAGAGTATGCATGTGAAAATCAGGGAGAGGAAAAGCAAGCATCATTGGTGTGTTTTGTTCCTGTAATCTTGATCTCCAAATAATGGATTTTTGTAAGCTTTGTGGTGACTAAGAAGGCTTTGGGGGGGGACTTAAAAAATAATGTATGTTGGAAATGCTGTTAGAGTTCAACAAGCACATAAGGTTAAATAAAACCCACAATTTTATTTAGCTCTTAAAATAGCTATTGTCTCAAAAGTTTCTGTTGATTAGTTCACTGACTCCTGCAAATAAAGTGCTCATTCAAACCAATTTAATTGACTATTGCCTAAGTGGTAAGCAGTCTTAAAGTACTCATCACATGAAAGTGTTTTTAAGTACCCCTGTGCAAATTACGTCTTCTATGAATTGTATTAGCAGAGCTAAATGGTCTGGACTCCTGGGATGTGAGGGTGCATTCTTAAGTATTAGCTCATGAATAATGTTGAACTTTGAGTATAAGACAGTCACACGTGTATGTATACATTTATACAAACCACAACAAAAGGAATCTTGATTCTAGTCAATAACACTTTTTTTTTTTCTTTTGCAAATATGCCTGTAAGCAAAGAGAAGGCAGGGTTTATGCTGTTATACTAAATTATACTTCTTCTTCATTGTCCCCTTTTCTCACCTTATCCCTACTCCCACTTTAGTATATGTTTACATGGACAGCTCTTGTCTTTATTATCTCTCATGTCAACTATGCCCTGGCCTTTCTCCTCCTCTCTGTGCCCGCTTTACCTTCCTTTCCGCAGTGCCTCTCATACATTGCAACCAGAGTTCTCTTTTTGTGCAGCCATCCTGCAGACATTTACGGAGTGTCTGCTTTGTGTAAGGCAATTGCGGTAAGTGCTTTGGAGGAGTCCAAGATGAGTCCAGTCAGGTTGCATTCTGTCTGAGAGTGAAAGAAGGCACATGCAGACAATGAGAGGAGAAAAAATGCTAAGATTTTTGTTTTTCAGTCACTCAGTCATGCCTGACTCTTTGCAACCCCATGGACTGCAGCATGCCAGGCCTCCCTGTCCTTCACCATCTCCAAGAGCTTGCTCAAACCCATGTCCATTGAATCAGTGATGCCATCCAACCATCTGGTCCTCTGTTGTCCCATTCTCCTCATGCCTTCAATCTTTCCCAGTAGCAGGGTGTTTTCTAACGAGTCGTTGTCTTTTCGCATCAGGTGGCCAAAGTATTGGAACTTTAGTTTCAGTATCAGTCCTTCTAATGAATATTCAGGGTTGATTTCCTTTAGGATTGACTGGTTTGATCTTGCAGTCCAAGGGACTCTCAAGAGTCTTCTCCAACACTGTAGTTCAAAGCATCAGATCTTTTACGTTCAGCCTTCTTTATGGTCCAACACTCACATTCATACATGATTACTGGAAAAACCATAGTTTTGACTATATGGACCTTTGTCGGCAAAGTAACATCTCTGCTTTTTAATATGCTATCTAGGTTCAACATAACTGTTCTTCCAAGAAGCAAGCATCATTTAATTTTGTGGCTGCAGGTTTAGGATCTTATTTAAGAAAAGTGGGCTTCCCTGGTGGCTCAGATGGTAAAGAATCTGCCTGCATTTCAGGAGACCCTGGTTCCGTCTCTGGGTTGGGAAGACCTTCTGGAGAAGGGGAATGGCTACCTTCTCCAGTATTCTTACCTGGAGAATTCCATGGACAGCAGAGCTTGGTAGGCTACAGTTTACTGGGTCGCGATGACATGACTGTTGAAATGAATGGACAGAAAGTGTTGCCCTGGAGAGACTGGGATGCTGAAAGGAAAATGGTGCCTGTGACATAGAGCCACTTTGAATTCAAAAGGTGTGAGGCTTTATTGGTATTAGCTTGCTTAGAATTGCCTTGACGGGCCAGCTGGCTGAGGGATCACATTGCTGTTCCTAATAAAATTCTAGGCCTGGCCTCTGTGTTTATCTCCTTTGCTTTCCCTCTTGAGGACCATCAAGTGCTTTCCTGGAAGAGATTGTGGACACACACCAATGTGTGTTGCTTCAAGTGACTGCTGATTCATCCCGCGCGTTGCTGAGTGTTGGGAGTTGGGTTATTGAGTGTGCTGTATGTATCCTCTATACTGGGCCTGGGCTGTCTTGCTTATCAGTATATGAACCTAGTTGGAAATGCCCACCAGTGTGGAAATCAGCCATTTCCTCACAAATATCAGTTGTCAGTGCCTCTGAGCTTACCTAAAAATTATGACCATCATTGCTTGGCTGTCCTCATTGCTCGGCACTGTGTAAGGTATTTTACTACGTGTTTCTGTAATTCTCACATCATTTTATTGATTTGTGACCGTGCTGGGTGTTCATTGCTGCATGCCTGTGGGCTTTTCTCTAGCTGCAGCAGAGGTTACTCTTTACTTATGGTGTGCAGGCTTCTCATTGTGGTGGCTTCTCTTGTTGTGGCGCACTGGCTGTAGGACCCATGGACTTCAGTAGGTGTGGTACATGGGTTCAGTGGTTGTTGCACTTGGAGTTAGTTGCTCCATGACAGATGGCATCTTACTGGACCAGGGATTGAACCCCTGTCTTCTGCATTGGCAAGCAGATCCCATACCACTAAGCCATCAGTGAAGCTTTCTCATATACTTTCTGTCTTTCGTTTTAGCTCAGTTTTAAAACTTCTTTTTCTTTTGCTTAATATATCATTTGGATCCCATGGTAGTGAAAAAACCTGACAGGCATTCCATGGGGATCCTTTGCTCCACTTCTTCTTTTCCAGTGACACCCACACCCTAGTACCCTCGCTGTTTCCATACATGCATAGCTTGGTCATAAGAAAATGTCCATGCAGAGGGACCATTTTTTCATCCATATTACTTTCAAAGGAAAATTCTCACACAAAAACCTGCTGCATATTTTAATTAGGGAAGTGGCATGGCTGCTTGTTCCATTTTGTTCGTGAACCCTAAAGGTATCCTGTCTATACTTCCTCCTCACCAAAGATCATACAGATCCAATTTATCTTCACTTTTGCATGTCGCTTTCTTTGAACACCAGTCTTCACTTTAAGTTTGAGACAGTGTCCAGAGATAGAACTCCATGAGTAGAAATACAGCACTGTGAGCTTAGTTGCTCAGTCATGCCTGACTTTCTGCTGCCCCATGGACTGTAGCCCGCCAGGCTTCTCTGTCCTTGGAATTCTCCAGGCAAGGATACTAGACTGAGTTGCCATTCTCTTCTTCAGGAGATCTTCCCGACCTAGGGGTCAAACCTGGGTCTCCTGCACTTCAGGCAGATTCTGTACCATCTGAGCCACCAGGCAATGCATGCAGCACTAGATGTTATTTTACAAAAAAAAATTTTTAAATTTTAGATTATTTAATGAGAATAGTATGTGGTAGGGAGCAATTGAATTATGGATACATCTTTACATGTATAAGTATCTGTGTGTATAATTTGAAGAAACTATAGGAGAAGATAGACATTTTATCTTTTTTTTTGATGTAGCTTTCCATAAGCTTAAAGCACTAAAAAAAAAAAAAAAAAGCTTAAAGCACTATCACATTATTGAACAACTTTTGGAGGTTTTATTTGCCAACTGTGGAGATTTAGCTGTTTTTTTGTGGTTGGTAATTGTCCAGTGATTGCCAGTTTTCTTTCTTTCTTTTTTTTTTTTTTTTACGGAAGGGTAATTAACAATGACCACAAGGAACACCACATTTATTTCTTTGAAGGTTGTCAGTGAAAATGAGAAGGCAAATGACATTTGTAAATGGCTGAAATGTTAGAATTTATTTGTCTCTCAGTAGATAAATATAATTGTTCAACATCCTTTTTATTTATTATTTCTTTTATCTTTCAAGTAAATGGCACCATAATTGGAGCCTGAAATAACTGCCATTGCATTACCAAAGCAGTTGTGAAGTTTTGTATCAGTGTGATACTTCTGCTTGTAAAATTCCATGTTAGAAGGTTAAGATTAAAGTATTGTTGTTAATAAAATGTTTGTTCAATGTTCCATTCATTTTGAAAAGCATCTGTTGAATGTGAAACACTGCTTTTTGGTCAGACTATATTTTGGGCATTTATTGTGTATAAAGGAGGAAAACAACAAACTTGATCTTGGCAAAAAAGGGAAAGACAAAAAAATCTACTGTATCCCTACTAGAGTTACCAATGCAAATGTGCTTCCTCTTCCAGCTTCTGCCTGGCAGCTGAGGAATTAAGCTCTTATCTTAGTAGGATAAGAGTCACCAGTTAGGTTTACTTATTTATAAGATTGCTGGAGACAAAGGTAATGTTTCCACCTGTCACTTAAACAGGAGGCAATTTGTTCCTTTTAACTAAAAGAACAGTTTAAAAAAAAAAGAAAGAAAGAAAGGAGGGCTTTCTCAGGTAGATCTGATGCCCAGCTTGTGTTGAGTGACCTTGGGAGGCTGTTTCAAGGAAGAAATGGCTCTTTTCTTGGACTTACTGTATAGTCAATGAGAGCCCCATCATCTGTGGTCAAGAAATAAAATTAAAGGGATGGTGTGAGATGGTGTGGTGGCTCATGAATTCACATTCTCTGAACCCATGACATAATTCACTTTTTTTGTCTGTTTGTTTGTTTTTTTAAACTTGAGAGTGGGATTTGTAAGCTGCTATTTTGAGTGGCTCTGATGACTAAGTCAATTAATTCCAAGCATGTGAACCTTATTTGCTCCTCTGATCCTACAAGCAAGGAGGGATGGTGAAGGATCCTGTTGGCTAGACTTAAGGCTTCCAGGCAGTGCTGGGATTGGTCACTACCATTGTGACATTGATTGCTACTGCCTATGGACATGGGATTCCCCAGTGGCTCAGATGGTAAAGCATCTGCCCGAAATGAAGGAGACCGGGTTTGATTCCCTGGTCGGGAAGATCCCCTGGAGAAGGAAATGGCAACCCAGTCAAGTACTCTTGCCTAGAAAATTCCATGGATGGAGGAGCCTGGTGGGCTATAGTCCACAGGGGTTGCAAAGAGTCGGACACGACTGAGGGACTTCGCTTTCACTTTCATGGACATGGGGCATTGATAAGTTTCAACAGTTGTTCAGAGAATACATGAATCCTGGGAACAGAATGTCCCTGTTCTTCACTGTTCACTGTGGCAACATACATCTCTTGTTCTAAGAATCTGCCCACTCAAAGGGCAGTCTCATGTGCCACTCAGATAGGTTTAAAGAAGGATGGCAGTTTAGTGGGGTTTTTTGTGTGTAAATTTTTATACTAGCATTAAGTAGCAGGATTCTTGGAATTTTAGTCTACACCTAAGACTTGCATAACTACATGTTCTTTCACAGGATTTTAATACGCTTTGACTTTTTATGCTATAGGAAAACGGCTTTTCATTCTGATCTCATGACTATGTGTGTGTGCACACACTCACACATGATATTTAAAATCAAACATATGTATAAGAAATACAGAAAAGCGGTCACATGCAGAGCATAATTATGTAGGTAATTATGAAATATTGGGTGTTGAACAATGTGATGCATGGGTTTCTGAGAGCCCATCTATATTTTAGTTAAGAAATAAAATTTACTACACCATATTCAGTGCCACACAAGTCTTTTTTATGTGCTTGATTACATAGCAAAGTAAAATGAGGATCCTCAGTGCTGTGGCAATTATTTCTATTATGGGAGAAGAGAGAAGATACACATCCTGCTAACAGCAATATAAGAGAATCCTGAGGTTTTTTTTTTTTTTCCTGCTTTATGAGGTTTTTGAATGCTCTTTGCTGTTACCTTGTTGAGTTTTCCATTGACACTTCATTGGTGAGTAATTATTTGAAGACAGAGTGGAAAGTAAATTCTTGGAGAATTGTCTCTCAGTGAGAACTGATGGCATGCGTGTCATGAAGATTCCATATTTTAAAACTTTTTGAAGCAATCACTCTCCACAGGTACCTTTTGTCTTTGGCATAATACTTGCAATTATTTGTTCAAACCAGATAAGTGAACACAGGTGCCAGTGTTCACAGCCATCATGAAAATAAGAAAAATTTCATCCTATTTTTCGGGCCATGTAGATATGAGACTCTAATGAATGAAGTCATTTATTAGGCTGCTGCTGCTACTGCTGCTAAGTCGCTTCCCCATAGATGGCAGCCCACCAGGCTCCCCCGTCCCTGGGATTCTCCAGGCAGGAACACTGGAGTGGGTATTTATTAGGCTTCCTTCTCATAAATTACTAGTCCTCAACCAGAGATAATTAAACATTTGACATGAGGGCTAGGCAAAAAAATGCAGTAACAATACCATTTATGATACTGCTGCTTGCTATATTAAAATTTTTTGCTTATCTTTGCATCAAAAGCCCTATAATATTGGTATCATTCCTGTAGAGCAGTAGAGAATTCAGGGACTCTGAGAGCTAAATGACTTCCTAAACCTAGATAGAAGTATTATAAAATAAATCTTGTTTCTCACAAGGCAAAGTCACTGTTCTGCTAACAGACGTGGCTTCTCCTAAAGCTGTGGTCAGCATACTTTTTAATAGAATGTTCAGATAGGATGTATTTTGGGCTTTGCAGTCCATATGGTCTCTGTCATGACTACCCATCTCTGCCACTGTAATACGAAAGCAGCCATGGATAGTACCTGGCTGTGTTCCAGTGACACTTTATTTATGGACACTGAAATTTGAATTTCATGTATTTTTCATGTGACATGGAATATTATATTTTTGATTCACAGGTCATAACATAACAGATGGCTGTTGAATTTGACCAGTGGGCCATAGTTTTCTGATCCCAGTTCTAAAGAATAAAATACATTTTTTTTTCAGATCGTTTTTTAATCAAGCACTTATCAGGCTATCATGGGCAAGGTATTTTGCTGTATGCTCTAAGGGAATAAAGGAGAAGAAAATGGCAACCCACTCTAGTACTCTTGCCTGGAGAATCCCATATATGGAGGAGCCTGGCGGGCTACAGTCCATGGGGTCGCAAAGAGTCAGACACGACTGAGCAACTTCACTTTCTAAGGGAATAAAAAGGCAGTCGGTTGAGGAAAAAGAAGGAAACTTTCATGGAAATTACTAAAATATAGATGCTTTGGGAGAGGTGTAATCCAGTAGACTCCATTGAATTTCTGATAAAGTGGAGTTAATTTTGGTTGGACTATCAAGATAAGACTCTGTGTCTTGAAGGACAGACTGGGGAAACATTCCAGACAGAAGAATGGCATAAATCAATTAAAGATAACTTATTTAGTAAACACAGTTATTCTGCATATAATTATAGATGACATTCTTACTGACAGCCCTGAATGTGTTACTGCCTGTAGGACTGCCTTCAGTGGAAGCTGAGAATGTGCTCTGTCTCTGTGACAGTGCCCAGAGAAGGAGGGCCAAGAGACAGAGATGGGCTAGTATTGCTAGATCTACGATTTTTTTTTTAAAGGTGAATTTTGAATTTATACCTAATACATTTCGATTTTTAAATGAGATCAAACTAAAGATTCCAAATATATATGGTGGGTCACATCATACAAGCTCCATATAATTAAAGAATCACAGATTTGCTGAACTCTGGAAAGACAATCTAGCTTGTGTTCTCTCAGAAAAGCAAACATGACTACCTAAGTTAAGCTCAAATTCTGAGGTTAAGAGAAATGTGGAGCATGTTCAGGCATTCAACAGGTGACTGATTGAAATCCCAACATTCCATCCTAACCTTAGAAGATTTAGACTAAAGTACATCAAGGCTGTATATTGTCACCCTGCTTATTTAACTTATATGCAGATGGTCATGAAAAACACTGGGATGGATGAAGCACAGGCTAGAATCAAGATTGCCGGGAGAAATATCAATAACCTCACATCTGCAGATAATACCACCATTATGGCAGAAAGTGAAGAATTAAAGAGCCTCTTGATGAGGGTGAAAAGGAGAGTGAAAAAGTTGGCTTAAAACTCAACATTGACAAAACTAAGATCATGGCATCTGGTAACGTCAGATCAGATCAGATTAGTCGCTCAGTCGTGTCCAACTCTTTGCGACCCCATGAACCGCAGCACGCCAGGCCTCCCTGTCCATCACCAACTCCCGGAGGTCACTCAGACTCACATCCATCGAGTCAGTGATGCCATCCAGCCATCTCATCCTCTGTCGTCCCCTTCTCCTCCTGCCCCCAATCCTTCCCAGCATCAGCGTCTTCTCCAATGAGTCAACTCTTCACATGAGGTGGCCAAAGTACTGGAGTTTCAGCTTTAGCATCATTCCTTCCAAAGAAATCCCAGGGCTGATCTCCTTCAGAATGGACTGGTTGGATCTCCTTGCAGTCCAAGGGACTCTCAAGAGTCTTCTCCAACACCACAGTTCAAAAGCATCAATTCTTCGATGCTCAGCCTTCTTCACAGTCCAACTCTCACATCCATACATGACCACAGGAAAGACCATAGTCTTGACTAGGCGAACCTTTGGCAAAGTAATGTCTCTGCTTTTGAATATGCTATCTAGGTTGGTCATAACTTTCCTTCCAAGGAGTAAGCGTCTTTTAATTTCATGGCTGCAGTCACCATCTGTAGTGATTTTGGAGCCCAAAAAAATAAAGTCTGACACTGTTTCCACTGTTTCCCCATCTATTTGTCATGAAGTGATGGGACCAGATGCCATGATCTTTGTTTTCTGAATGTTGAGCTTTAAGCCAACCTTTTCACTCTCCACTTTCACTTTCATCAAGAGGCTTTTAGTTCCTCTTCACTCTCTGCCATAAGGGTGGTATCATCTGCATATCTGAGGTTATTGATATTTCTCCCAGCAATCTTGATTCCAACTTGTGTTTCTTCCAGTCCAGCATTTCTCATGATGTACTCTGCATATAAGTTAAATAAACAGGGTGACAATATACAGCCTTGACATACTCCTTTTCCTATTTGGAACCAGTCTATTGTTCCATGTCCATTTCTAACTGTTGCCTCCTGACCTGCATACAGATTTCTCAAGAGGCAGATCAGGTGGTCTGGTACCATCTCTTTCAGAATTTTCCACAGTTTATTGTGATCTACACAGTCAAAGGCTTTGGCATAGTCAATAAAGCAGAAATAGATGTTTTTCTGGAAGTCTCTTGCTTTTTCCATGATCCAGTGGATGTTGGCAATTTGATCTCTGGTTCCTCTGCTTTTTCTTAAACCAGCTTGAACATCAGGAAGTTCATGGTTCACATATTGCTGAAGCCTGGCTTCCAGAATTTTGAGCATTACTTTCCTTGCATGTGAGATGAGTGCAATTGTGCGGTAGTTAGAGCATTCTTTGGCATTGCCTTTCTTTGGAATTGGGATGAAAACTGAACTTTTCCAATCTTGTGGCCACTGCTGAGTTTTCCAAATTTGCCAGCGTATTGAGTGCAGCACTTTCACAGCATCATCTTTCAAGATTTGAAATAGCTCAACTGGAATTCCATCACCTCCGCTAGCTTTGTTCATAGTGATTCCAGGATGTCTGGCTCTAGATCAGTGATCACGCCATCATGATTATCTGGGTCGTGAAGCTCTTTTTTGTACAATTCTTCTGTGTATTCTTGCCACCTCTTCTTAATATCTTCTCCTTCTATTAGGTCCATACCATTTCTGTCCTTTATCGAGCCCATCTTTGCATGAAATGTTCACTTGGTATCTCTGATTTTCTTGAAGAGATCCCTAGTCTTTCCCATTCTGTTGTTTTCCTCTATTTCTTTGCATTGATCGCTGAAGGCTTTCTTATCTCTTCTTGCTATTCTTTGGAACTCTGCATTCAGATGTTTGTATATTTCCTTTTCTCCTTTGCTTTTCGCTTCTCTTCTTTTCACAGCTATTTGTAAGGCCTCCCCAGATAGCCATTTTGCTTTTTTGCATTTCTTTTCCATGGGAATGATCTTGATCCCTGTCTCCTGTACAATGTCACGAACCTCATTCCATAGTTCATCAGGTACTCTATCTATCAGATCTAGGCCCTTAAATCTATTTCTCACTTCCACCGTATAATCATAAGGGATTTGATTTACGTCATACCTGAATGGTCTAGTGGTTTTCCCTACTTTCTTCAATTTGAGTCTGAATTTGGCAATAAGAAGTTCATGGT
This sequence comes from Tragelaphus eurycerus, assembly GCA_935064755.1. Taxonomy (NCBI): domain Eukaryota; kingdom Metazoa; phylum Chordata; class Mammalia; order Artiodactyla; family Bovidae; genus Tragelaphus; species Tragelaphus eurycerus. The sequence goes on from CAKXYN010000001.1 coordinate 43,419,532, forward strand.
CTGAGCCACAGTCAGCTCCTGGTCTTGTTCTTCCTGATTGTATAGAGCTTCTCCATCTTTGGCTGCAAAGAATATAATCGATCTGATTTCAGTGTTGACCATCTGGTGATGTCCATGTATAGAGTCTTCTCTTGTGTTGTTAGAAGAGGGTGTTTGCTATGACCAGCATGTTCTCTTGGCAGAACTCTATTAGTCTTTGCCCTGCTTCATTCCGTATTCCAAGGCCAAATTTACCTGTTACTCCAGGTGTTTCTTGACTTCCTACTTTTGCATTCCAGTCCCCTATAATGAAAAGGACATCTTTTTTGGGTGTTAGTTCTAAAAGGTCTTGTAGGTCTTCATAGAACCGTTCAACTTCAGCTTCTTCAGTGTTACTGGTTGGGGCATAGACTTGGATTACTGTGACACTGAATGGTTTGCCTTGGAAACGAACAGAGATCATTTTGTCGTTTTTGAGATTGCATCCAAGTACTGCATTTCGGACTCTTTTGTTGACCATGATGGCCACTCCATTTCTTCTGAGGGATTCCTGCCCGCAGTAGTAGATATAATTGTCCTCTGAGTTAAATTCACCCATTCCAGTCCATTTGCGGGGAAGGCAATGGCACCCCACCCCAGTACTTTTGCCTGGAAAATCCCATGGACGGAGGAGCCTGGTAGGCTCCAGTCCGTGGGTTCGCTAAGAGTCGGACACGACTGAGCGACTTCACTTTGACTTTTCACTTTCATGCATTGGAGAAGGAAATGGCAACCCACTCCAATGTTCTTGCCTGGAGAATCCCAGGGACAGGGGAGCCTGGTGAGCTTCCGTCTATGGGGTCGCACAGAGTCGGACACGACTGAAGCGACTTAGCAGCAGCAGCAGCAGTCCATTTGAGTTCACTGATTCCTAGAATGTCGACATTCACTCTTGCCATCTCTTGTTTGACCACCTCCAATTTGCCTTGATTCATGGACCTGACATTCCAGGTTCCTATGCAATATTGCTCTTTACAGCATCGGACTTTGCTTCTGTCCCCAGACACATCCACAGCTGGGTATTCTTTCTGCTTTGGTTCCATCCCTTCATTATTTCTGGAGTTATTTCTCCACTGATCTCCAGTAGCATATTGGGCCCCTACTGACCTGGGGAGTTTCTCTTTCAGTATCCTATCATTCTTCATGGCAAATAGATGGGGAAACAGTGGAAACAGTGACATATTTTATTTTGGGGGGCTCCAAAATCACTGCAGGCGGTGACTGCAGCCATGAAATTAAAAAGACACTTGCTCCTTGGAAGAAAAGTTATGACCAACCTGGACAGCATATTAAAAAACAGAGACATTACTTTACCAACAAAGGTCCATCTAGTCAAGGATACTGTGTGGATGTGAGAGTTAGACTATCAAAAAAGCTGAGCACTGAAGAATTGATGCTTTTGAGCTGTGGTATTGGAGAAGACTCTTGAGAGTCCCTTGGACTGCAAGGAGATCCAACCATTCCATCCTAAAGAAAGTCAGCCCTGAATATTCATTGGAAGGACTTATGCTGAAGCTGAAACTCTAATACTTTGGCCACCTGATGTGAATAATTGACTCATTGGAAAAGACCCTGATGCTGGGAAAGATTGAAGGTGGGAGAAGAGGATGACAGAGGACGAGATGGTTGTATGGCATCACTGACTCAATGGACATGACCTGGAGTAAATTCAGGAAGTTGGCGATGGACAGGGAGGCCTGGCATGCTGTAGTCCATGGGGTCACAAAGAGTCAGACATGACTGAGGAACTCAACTGAACTGAACTGAAAAATTTAGCCTGAAGATTTAGACTAAAGGCTGATTATGTGTTAAGGAAATTTGTGATTCACGTTCGTCACTGATACATGTATCAATGTATCACAGATCTGGGATTGTTCTGCAAAGAGATCTATCCCATGGAATAAACTTGTGCAGATGCTGATGTTTTGAAATCCTCTTGAAACCACTGTTAAAAGTAACATTAATCATGAAAAACTTCTTTAGATATCTGGGTAATAAACAGTCCATGAAAAGCTCAATTTTTAAAAAAATAATTCTGGTGGCTATTCAAACGAGTCATTAAAATTCAGAAATGGGGCTTTGCTTCAGCACTCAGAATTTATAAACAAGATTACTAATAAAGTGTTGTTGCTTTTAAAATGCTCATCATGTGTGGCTTTAGGAAAACAACTCCTGTGTAGTATTTGTATTCTCAGTACTGCAGAGGAGTGTGTGAAGCGTAGATGGCCAAGATCCTACAAATTGCCCAAACAGAAATAGCCACCCAATAATAGTGAATGCTTCTACTGTAAGAAAGGGAAAGATACGAGCAACTGAATGAAGAGTTCCAGAGAATAAAAAGGAGAGATAAGAAGCCCTTCTTAAATGAACAGTGCAAAGAAGTAGAAGAAAACAATAGAATGGGAAAGATTAGAGATCTCTTCAAGAAAGTTAGAGATGCTAAGGGAATATTTCGTGTAAGAATGGGCACTATAAGGGCCAAAACCGATAAGGACCTAACGGAAGTAGAGAAAATTAAAGAGGTGGCAAGAATATGTAGAACTATGCAAAAAAAATGTCTTAATAAGCTGGATAACCATGATGGTGTCATCACTCACCTAGAGCCTGGAGTGTGAAGTCGAATGGGCCTTAGGAAGCTTTACTATGAACAAAGCTAGTGGAGGTGATGGAATTCTAGCTGAATTATTTAAAATCCGAAAAGATGATGTCATTAAAGTGCTGTACTCATTATGTCGGAAATGTGGAAAACTTATCAGTGGCCACAGGACTGGAAAAGGTCAGTTTTCGTTCCAATCCCAAAGAAAGGCAATTCCAGAGTATCTTCAAAGTACCAGACAATTGTTCTCATTTCACATGCTAGCAAGATTATGCTCAAAATCCTTCACTTTAGGCTTCAGCAGGATGTGAACCAGGAATTTCCAGATGTACAAACTGCATTTAGAAAAAGCAGAGGAACCATGGATCAAACTGCCAACAATTCGTTGGATCATGGAGAAAGCAAGAGAATTCCACAGAAACATCTTCTTCTGTTTCATTGACTACATTTAAGCCTTTGACTGTGTGGATTATAACAAACTATGGAAAATTCTTCAAGAGATGGGAATACCAGACTACCTTACCTTTCTTGGGAGAAACCTGAATGAGGGTCAAGAAGCAACAGAATTCGATATAGAACAGTTGAGTGGTTCCAAATTGGAAAAGGAGTGCAATGATCTGTTATATTGTCACCCTATTTACTTAACTTCTGTGTAGGGTATACATCCGAAGTGCTGGGCTGGATGAATTACAAGTTGGAATCAAGATTGCTGGGAGAAATATCAACAACTTCAGACATGCAGGTGATACCAATCTAATGGCAGAAAGTGAAAAGGAACTAAAGAGCCCCTTGATGAGGGTGAAAGAGAAGAGTGAAAAAGGTAGTTTGAAACTCAACACTAAAACAAAAACTAAGATCATGGCATATGGTCCCATCACTTTATGGCAAGCAGAAGGAAAAAAAGTGGAAGCAGTGACAGATTTTCTTTCCTTGTGCTCCAGAATCACTGCACACAGTGCCATGAAATTTGAGACACTTGCCCCTTGAAAGGAAAGTTATAACATTATACAGAGCGAAGTAAGTCAGAAAGAAAAACACCAATACAGTATATTAACGCATATATATGGAATTGGAAAATCCCATGGACAGAGGAGCCTGGTGGGCTGCAGTCCATGGGGTCGCGAAGAGTCAGACACGACTGAGCGACTTCACTTTCACTTTTCACTTTTATGCATTCGAGAGGGAAGTGGCAACCCACTCCAGTGTTCTTGCCTGGAGAATTCCAGGGATGGGGAAGCCTGGTGGGCTGCCGTCTATGGGGTCACACAGAGTCAGACACGACTGAAGTGACTTAGCAGCAGCAGCAGCAATGACCCTATACGTGAGATAACAAAAGAGACACAGATGTAAAGAATAGACTATTGGACTCTGTGGGAGAAGGCGAGGGTGGGATGATTTGAGAGAATAGCATTGAAACATATATATTATCATATGTGAAACAGATCGCCAGTCCAGGTTTGATACATGAGGCAAGGTGCTCAGGGCTGATGCACTGGGAACACCCTGAGGGATGGGATGGGGAGGGAAATGGGAGGGAGGGTCAGGATGGGGAACACATGTACACACATCGCTGATTCATGTGAATGTATGGCAAAACCACCACAATATTGTAGAGTAATTAGCCTCCAATTAAAATAAAAAAAAAAAAAAAAGTTACAACAAACCTAAACAGTATATTAAAAAACAGAGACATCATTTTGCTAATAAAGGTCTGTGTAGTCAAATTGTTACATATGGATGTGAGAGTTGGACCATAAAGAAGGCTAAGTGCCAAAGAATTAATGGTTTTAAATTGTGTTAGAGAAGACTCTTGAGAGTTCCTTGCCTGCAAGCAGATCAAACCAGTCAATCCTAAAGAAATCAACCCTTAATATTCATTGAAAGGACTGATGCTAAAGCTGAAGCTCCAGTACTTTGGCCACCTGATGAGAAGAGCTGATTCATTGAAAAAGACCTTGATGATGGTAAAGATTGAGGGCAGGAGCAGAAGGATGTGGCGGAGGATGAAATGGTTAAATGACATCACTGACTCAATGGACATGAATTTGAGCAAACTCTGGGAAATGGTGGAGGACAGAGGAGCCTGGTGTGCTGCAGTTCATGACTTCTCAAAGAGTCAGAGTTGACTTTGTGACTGAATAACAACTACTGCAAAGACATAATGACAGTATTTTTAAGAGTCACAGATGTAGTCATTCAGTTAGCTTATAAGAATAAGCTCCTGTTTTCACAAAGTGAATTATTTTTCAGTTAGATATACATATTCCAGTTGGAGATAGAATACTTGCTTATGCATTTATCCTGAGAATGGCTATATTCTTTCATTTGATCCTCTATTAACATTTTTTAAGTTAAAGCCGTTTGCAATGAAGTGTGCTGCTGCTGCTGCTGCTGCATCACTTCAGTCGTGTCCGACTCTCTGTGACCCCATAGACGGCAGCCCACCAAGCTTCCCCGGGTTGCCATTTCCTTCTCCAATGCATGAAAGTGAAGTTGCTAAGTCGTGTCTGACTCTTCACGACCCCATGGACTGCAGCCTACCAGGCTCCTCTATCCATGGGATTTTCCAGGCAAGAGTACTGGAGTGGGGTGCCATTGCCTTCTTCGGCAATGAAGCATAAACACACACATTTCCTTTCAAATACTAATTTATCAAATTATCCAATGTATACAATTTGATAGGGATGCTTAGGGGGTAAATATATATATGTTGAATATAGTCATTGTCTTCTAAAAGTTTAAAGACTGGTGATGGAGGAGTTATGAGTGAAAAATAAGTGAAGGTAATGTGTAGTACGCTAGGGAAATTGTGATGAATAAAACATAGAAAAATTGTTCTAATAATTCACAATGGGAAAAGATTGCTACTAAATGGTTACATGGAGGAAGAATTAATGAAATAATTTAGTGAGTTTCTTTAGACTTCCTAAATGACTGTAGCTTCTCATGTTGTTTTTTAGTCGCTGAGTCGTGTCTGACTTTGTGACCCTATGGACTGTAGCCCACCAGGCCCCACTGTCCCTGGGATTTCCTAGACAAGAATTCTGGAGCTGGTTGCTGTTTCCTTCTCTGTGTTATCTTCCCAGACCAAGGATCAAACCCACATCTCCTGCATTGGCAGGCACATTCTTTACCATTGAGCCACCTGGGTAGCCTGTGACTTCTCATGCATATCAGCAAGATGTTCTTCAGGATGGTGGTACCAAAATTCTAGAGAGATGTAACTCATCCTTACTAGCCCTTAGGTTTATTATTTATAATCTGTATCAATATTAACAATAGCAATAATGTTCAAATGAGTACTGTTTTTTATTCAGTATTTAATATTCACTTAGAATTAGGTGACTTGGTGGATATAGTGTCCAGAGTAGGGCCTGATGCCCAGTGTTTATTTTCTTCTTTGTTAACTTTTGAGACTGTGCATGTGTTTATATGAAGTATTTATGATGAGGGATTTTTCTCCATTTTATACAGAACGAAGGAACTATGTTTTTCAGAGTAAAATTTGTTTCCTTCATTTGACTACCAGTAGGACACAGTACTGGAGAAGGCAATGGCACCCCACTCCAGGACTCTTGCCTGGAAAATCCCATGGGCGGAAGAGCCTGGTAGGCTGCAGTCCATGGGGTCACTAAGAGTCGGACACGACTAAGCAACTTCACTTTCACTTTTCACTTTCATGCATTGGAGAAGGAAATGGCAACCCACTCCAGTGTTCTTGCCTGGAGAATCCCAAGGATGGGGGAGCCTGGTGGGCTGCTGTCTATGGGGTTGCACAGAGACGAACACGACTGAAGTGACTTAGCAGCAGTAGCAGTAGCAGGACACAGTACTGTTTGTTCTTCCCACACCTACAGATATGGTGATTTCACAGATTTGGAGAAGGCTCACTTGTCAGCACTCCATCTTGGGACCACAGAAACTCTTTCCATATTGAATGTGGTTTGTTCTTTTCCTTCATTGCCAAGATTCTTAAGTGAAGGAAATGAAAGAAATACTTTGCAATCATTACAATTTTACTCCATTCCCCCAAAATAGTAATCTTGGACTCTGGGGACAAGAAAGGATGCTTCTAGACCATGGATTATCAAATTGGGGGTAGAAAATGAAATAGAATAGATTAGAAAAAAGTGTTATGATTCTGCATGCAGTAAGAATTAGTACTATTTCAAGAAACTTTTTAATCAGTTGTGTATGTGAGTATATACACATGCACACTGTATCTATAATAAATCATGATGAAAAGTGAATCTAAGTTGTAGGTCAAATGAAAAATAATTTGAAAAATTATTTAACTATTCATGTTTCTGCAACTCTGAGACTCACCCAAGAATGCCCCATAGTTCCAGATACAGTTTGGGGAGTGGTTGTTCATTGTCTTACTTTCTTCGATCTCTATACCTACCCGATAACCCAGTTTAATTCCCCACTAATGGTCTAGAAATATAAAAGCAAGTCCCTGTTTGTGAAAAGAGGTGGGAAGAGGGAACTAGATTGTACCTCATATACTCATATATTTACAGACACAATTCCTGCTTTTGCTTGCTGATGTGCAGGCAAGAAAAGAATATCCTCTCTTCTACTTTAAGAGATTACAGCTGCAAAAATACTACAAAATGCAATCACTGGTTCATATTACTTCTTAATAGCTTCTCCATTATAACCATTTTATAATAGGGAATTTTTTATTGTATAATTATTTTTTCATAGAAACAATAGCCTTCAACTAGAGTTTGATATGAAACATCCTTATTAAAATACACAAAGAGAATCATGCCTGAGCCCCAGAGAGCCTTGACCCAATCTCTTTGGTAAAGAATAGAAACACAAATACAACCAACTCTATTAAACTCTGCAAGAGAAGTTTACTAAAGAAATGTGTTATTTTAAAAATTGATTAATGAAATAATGAAGTCTTTTCAATTCAACATGGTTGGAGAGAACCTTGTGAATTTGCATACTTCAAAGATATTCAGTGGGAGTTGGTATAATAGAAAGTGGGGATATAAGTGTTGTTTTTTTTTTTTTTCGTTTTGAATAAATGAGCCATGAATTCTGTGCTCCTGAGTGTATTGTACACATTGCACACTGTATCTTTCAATAGAATTGTAACATATTTATCATGTGGAGTTGCTATTAAGCCATCTATCAAGAAAGGTATAATTATGAGTATTATGGAACTATGTCAGAGACATTCGAAAGCACTAGAACTCACATTCATAAAAGACAATAATGTATTTAAATAAAGAAAGGGACAGTATTATGAAAATATTTTAATCTACAAAGACTTCGGCCTATCTCCTCTATGTTTGCTTTGTTCCCAATACATTATTTCTTGTCATATGACTCTGAATTGTTTAAACATCTTTCAAATGTAAAGAATATTCCACAAATTAGAAATACAGCCATTGGATTAAAAGCATCAAGATAAAATATCATATTCTCTCAGAAATATACCCAAGGTCTCTAATATTACTCAGCTATATTATATATTGAATATTAATCCATCCAGTGAAATAGATGGTATCTTTCATCATAATCTGTGATTGGTTTACTGAAGTGCCAAAATCCAGATGTTTAACCTTAAACATGACTGTCATGTACATAAATGTGTCTGGGTATGAACCTATTACTTTTTTTTTTACGCAGGTTGCAGTGAGAGGAAAAATGTAATTTTTGGCTAAAAAACTTTTTTCCTGCATTTTGAAAGGTATCTGCCACTTTATGGAAGAACATTCATTTATGTGAACATTTATTTCTTGTACTTGTAAAGCTCAAACAGCTGCTTTCAGTTCTAATTCTCTAACTTTTGAGCACTGCTTACCTTGCAGTTTTTCCATTTGGGGTATGAATGAAGCATGAACTAAAGATTGAGCAAAACATGCAGTAAGCTGTTAATTTACAATTTAAAGAATTTTTATCAGTTTCTCTGTCATGCTGTACTACACCAAATATATGTCATGCTCCAACATTTTTCCTTTTAACCTAATTGCTTGATAGCATTTCCGATATGGAAGATGGATGAATTGGCTATTCTTCATAAGCATTTTATTGGCCTTTCTCATCTAAAGTATGCTGTATTGTCTTCCCCCTTTTTCTAGTGTGTGGGTGACAGTAAATTCAGCTGCAGGTGACAACAATGCATTAAAGGTTTATTTTCCAAACACATAATGTTTAGAGTTAACGTAGTTCATATTGATTCAAGAGCTCAAGGATGTGAGGGCCCTTTTCTAGAAGATCCTAGCGGATTTTCCTCTACCTCTTGTGGCTTAGCTGGTAAAGAATCCACCTGCAGTGTAGGAGACCTGGCTTCGATCCCTGGGTTGGGAAGATCCCCTGGAGAAGGGAAAGGCTACCCACTCCAGTATTCTGGCCTAGAGAATTCCATGGACTTTATAGTCCACAAGGTCTCAAAGAGTAGATACGACAGAGCAAATTGCACTTCACTTGTTACTGGTTGAATTGTATCGCCTGAATATTTGTATGTTGAAGCTCTAATCCTTAGGACCTCAGAATGTGACCTTCTTTGGATACAGGGTCATTGTAGATATCATTTTTGAAGATGAGATCATCAGAGCGGACCCTAATCTGTTATGACTGTATTCTTATTAAGGGGGAGGGGGGTGTTAGAATTCAGGCATAAAGACGCACACAGAGGGAAGATGTGGTAAAGAGACACAGGGAGAAGGTGGCCAGCTGCAAACCAAGGAAATGGGCCTGGAACTCATCTTAGGGCCCTCCGAAGAATTTAGCCCTGCCCACACCTTGATTTCAAAGTCGTAGTCTCCAGACTGTGAGATGAGTTAAGTTCTGTTTCTTAAACATCCCAGTCTGTGGTACTCTGTTACGGCAGACCTAGCAAACTAATGTACCCCTTTGCGGTTGTTCCTGGTCTCATAAGTTAATCCCCCCTGTCTGCCCTACTCCCCAGTCAGAAACTACAGAGGTCTGGAAAGGCAACATATCTGGTGCTTTTCATACCTCAGGTGAAAGGCAGGTTCTATTGGTAGGGAAAAGAGTTAGGGAAGAACTGTTGAGTAGACAGCTGACAGTATCTGCCACAGCTAGTTTTTCATGTGGGGCACATGTCTGGCATTCAGATATTTGTTAAAGAAATTATTGAAATTTTTGGCTTTTTCTGACTTTGGAAGAATATTAATGAAATTGTATTTCAATCATTTCTTACCTTTTTTTCTAGCATTTTCTAGCTGCAAGCCACCAATGCCAAAATCAATGGTCATGTGCCACTGCTACAAAGTGTTTCTTTCCATCTTAAATGTCCTTCCCTGTGGAATAATAGGGCTTGTTACAGATCTCGTATCATTGGTGGCATATATTTTTCTTCTTTCTCTGACTTGCACTAGACATCCTTCTGTTTGGGTTGGGTATCTCTTTTAAGTACATTGAAAATTCCTTGCTAGATCCACTGTCTCTTAAATTCTTCCTTAAATAGCACTACTATCCTAGCTCCCTTTTGGATTGACCATTTCCTCCTGTTTGTGCCCTGTAGCTATGGTACAAGTCTGCAAGGGGAAATGGGGAATATGCTTTCCTTTTCTGTGTGAATTTCAGGAGTAACATTATAGTCTTTTAGGATTTTCATTTCTTCTAGTAAAAGTAATGCAACTGCCTGCAATCCTTTGTCTGTTTCTCTCTGTCATTCTTCATAAAAATTGTACAGAATATGACCATTAGAATTGATTTGCCACAGTTTGATCTTTTAGTGACATTACCTTAAGAGCTCATAACGCTTGTACTTACATTCAAAGGCAGTTATTCCTTGTAGCCTCTGGGTGTTTGGGGAAAAAAAAAACAAAAAACACCTCAGGACTGGATTTTTCGACTTATTAGTCCCGTTCGGAAATGTTGTATGCCCTTTATTTTAGGTTGTAAACTTAAAATGGAGCTTGGGAGCCAGGCCAACCTATCAAAAAAAAAAAAAAAAATGCCCCTGTCACAGAAAGTAAAGCTTAGCATCAATCTGAATGTTACGTTCAATCCCTTTAGTTAGGCATGAACCCCACTTCTGTTTTCAGTCAAACTGCTTTTTGCTGGTTACTTGTGAATAGTCAAGGTTTTGTCCTTTGGAGGATCAAAATTAGCTTTGAAGAAACTGTTGGATAATTTCCTTTAGGTTAGTGAAGACCTCAGAATTTTATTCCTTTTAAGCTTATATTGCTAGCAGGAGACCAGAATATTATAACCCAGCATCTCTCATCACCGATTTCATTCCGGGGAAACAAGATTGAAAGGCCTTTGTCTCTTTTCTGAATGTAAAGCATGAACCAGCCTGTCATGTTTGATTATTATTTGCACTTACATTTTAGGAGTCGTTGGAGACTCGGGAATGGCTGCTGGTGGTCTGAAATGCCTTTAGGAGCCTTAAATTTCAGAAGTGCCTGGTATGTGCCTCATAGGCTGTTAGCTCTAGTGTGTCATCAGGAAATGGTATGTGCTCAATTGCTCAGTCATGTCCAACTCTTTGCGACCCCATGGACTGTAACCTGCCAGGCTCCTCTGTCCATGAGATTTCCCAGGCAAGACTACTGGAGTGGGTTGCCATTTCCTTCTCCAGCAGATCTTCCCGACCCAGAGATCGAACCATGTCTCCTGCATTGCAGACAGCTTCTTTACCACTAGCACCACCTGGGAACACCATCATCAGGAAATACTGAAGTTGACAAAGCAAGTTGATGGTTAGTTTTCACCTTTGACCTTGTTTAGAACAGTGTAGTTTAATGGAAAGAGAAACAAACCAAGAATATGGATCCCAGGTTTCTCAGCCCAAAACTGTGTTACCGTGGTTGGTTATTTAACCTCTTTGGGTCTCATTTCTTCTGGGGAGGCTGAACAACTATAAGGTGAGAATATAAGCTCTGGAATTAAAACCTTAACTGTGTCATTCACCAGCTGTAAAATAATATCTGTCTTACGTTGAGTTATTACGAGAATTTCTTCATCTTAATCACCCGTTTAGCAGACAGATATTGAATAGCTGCCATGCTCTAGGAGTTGGAGGAGCAGCAATGAATTAGATACAAAATAAATGGCAAGCACTTATATAAATGTGTCTAATATTTATAGATAGTGAGATACACAGCTGATGTCTGTGACTGGTGGAAGCGAGGGGGGTCATGACATAGTTGGGGGGAGGGGCAGTCTATTTAAGCTGAGAAGATGGCATTTATGCTCTGTTCTGAATGACAAAAGGAAATGAGAACACAAGAATAAAAAGGAAGGTCAACCCAAAGTTCAGGGTGTCTGAGAGCCAAAGACAAGGATGATGGTGCAGCTGGACCTCAGGAAGTAGGCAATGGGGCAAATGCAGCCTGGGAATAAGGGAGACAGGCTTGTAAATGGCTGAGTACAGTGCCTGGCTCATAAATGCTAGCAAATTAGCTATTATCACCCCTCTTTCAAAAGGGTCTCAGAAAGAAATGCTTCTAATTATTTAATACTGTTGCCTTAAATTAATAGCAGTCTCTGGAGAAGAATTAGAACATCATTTGGGAATTTGACTTTTACTAAATTATGATGAATGTTTATGTTTTCATTGCGGTCGCTTATAGGAAAATTTGCTCCACTTGCTCTGGTCATAGCACTGCTGTGGTCCACAGCGTGTGTCCCCTTAGCCGGGTTTGTGCTTTGTCTTCATGTCGCATTAAATGGTGTTTTTCCCCCATAGCAGTAAGTTTGAAGTAATGTATCACTATGCAGTTACAGGATAAGGCAATGGCAACCCACTCCAGTAGTCTTGCCTGGAAAATCCCATGGACGGAGCAGCCTGGTAGGCTGCAATTCATGCAGTAGGACAGAGTCAGACACGACTGAAGCGACTTAGCAGTAGCAGTAGGAAAATTTAAAAAAAAAACAAAACCTCTATTTGTCTTTCTTTACCAGTATGTCCTTTTTGGTTATCTTTTTAAATATATCAGTGTGTACATATCAATCCCAAACTCCCAATCTATTCTTACCCTTCTTCACCCTAGTAACTGTAAGTCAATTCTCTAAAAACACCTGTCTTTTTCATTGAAATCACCCTTTTTATCTATACCCAATTTTCCTTTTGTTGGTTTCCTTCCCCAACTTACCTGTTGGTTTCAAACATACACTATTATGTTAATATATTATTGCTTTCAAGCCCTGCAAAAATCAGTTGGTCAGGACAACACTGCTATACCATCTCCTAAATGAGTAAAATATATGCCACTCAAAATATTCTGAAGCCATTGCGCTAGAAAAAATACTATGAAAAAATCTATCTTTTTTTGTAAGTATTTACAGGCATACATTGTAACAGACAGAAATATATTCAAATTTCTAAGACAGTAAATATTATTAATGATACACTTTTTTTTTTTTTTACTTTTATGCAATAAACTGAGGGGGAAAATTCAAGAAAATGACAGCATTGGCTCTTTTTAATTAAGAGCTATTTGTTCAGTACCTGTTTCAAAATCCCTTTCTTCTGAAGATTGTCCAAAGGAAAAGTAAGACGTTTTCCCCCCTTGTGACATTTTCCCCTTATATGTAAATAAAAACCAGGGACTTCCGAGGACACGCCATGACTTTCTTAAATCATTGTGGGCCACAGTAAGGGTTAACTGTGTGGTGATGTTTCAGTGAAGAGTGCTCAGAGTCAGCCAAAGTTTGAAGTTTGACTGCACAGTCCCCAGACTGCCATTTCTATCATCAATTGCACATTCTGAAAAGCTGTGTGTCCTTGCATGTTTCATATACCCACTTTTGGACTCAACACTTCTCTTCTGTACATTGGGAATAATTACAGTACTTACCTCATAAAGCATGGTGAAAGTTAAAGAACAGATGTGGGCACATAGAATTCACATGGTGGCTTTCATTGTGGCTTTTTCATCATTTCAATGATGATTTTCAGTAGTGTGTTATTTTACTATTCCTGTTAATATGGGAAAATTTTTGTTAATGTTATAATGCTATTACTACTTGCTGCTGCTAAGTCGCTTCAGTCGTGTCCGACTCTGTGTGACCCCATAGACGGCAGCCCACCAGACTCCGCCGTCCCTGGGATTCTCCAGGCAAGAACACTGGAGTGGGTTGCCATTTCTTTCTCCAGTGCATGAAAGTGAGAAGTGAAAGTGAAGTTGCTCAGTCATGTCCAACTAGTAGCGACCCCATGGACTACAGCCCACCAAGCTCCTCCGTCCACGAGATTTTCTAGGCAAGAGTACTGGAGTGGCTTGCCATTGCCTTCTCCATACTACTACTTAGGTAGCCTAAATTGTTTCTAGGCTTTTTGAATGCTTTTCCATTTAATTTTCTTTGTCATCTCTTCAGAGGTTCTCTTTGTCTCCTGGTCTGGTTATTTACTTATTTTTTCCTGCAGTTTTACTGAGCATTTCAAGATAGGAGTAAGGAGTTTGGTTGTGTTTTTATTTTTTTCCTGTGAATGTGTTTGTTTTCAGAATGCTCTGCCAATGATTATACATTTGCAGTGGCGTAAGCTGTTAGTGATGGCATTCTTTCTTTCCTTTTTAAATTCATCATACAAAGACACAGGTTTCTAGTTGTGTATATGTGGAAATTCTCAGAAAGTTCAAGTTCTCTTAACCAAAGTAAAAGCACTTTTTAAAGGACACTTGTTCAGTGTTTTATCCTTCTCTTCAATTTGCTAGTAATCAAATGGAAATCCTACCAAATATTGAGCATTTTGAGGTCGGAATACAAAATAACATTGTAAACACTCAGATTTGCATGCGTGGCAAGTATTATGAGAAAGACAATACTCAGGGATTCAAGTGATTTTGAATACAGCTTTAGTTTTGTAAAGAGGCTTATGACAGAAAGACTTCCCAGACCAGGTAATTCACCAATGATAATTTAGGTAGAATTTGTATTATAAAAATGATTAGTATAGCCTTATTTATTCTTTTAACTAATCTTATTAATATGGCAGTGGTTTTGATAGTAATTTTCATTTTCTTAGAAGTGTTACTAGGTTGCAAGGACAGCTTCAGTGATGCCTTGTCAGCAAAGCAGTGCCTACAGAGTGTCTTTGTGGATAAGGGAAGAAGCAGTGTCTGCTTCCCTTTTTTTAAAAACAGCACTAGAGACACTGGTTGGTTGCTTTTCTTCTTTAATTCTAGAGTGCAGCTGGTACAATACCTTTTACTTATTATGATTATTTTTGGATGTCTTCTACCCATATAGGTGAGCTGCTCTTACAGGGCCCAGTGTTTGTCAAAGAACCCAGCAACAGCATTTTTCCTGTTGGCTCAGAGGATAAAAAAATAACTTTAAATTGTGAAGCACGAGGCAACCCTTCACCTCATTACAGGTACAGTGGAAAAAGTTTGAAAATCTATATTTAAAAAAAAAAAGCAATTTGGCAACTGTGAACTTATTTTTTTTTTGCTTCAGTATACTTAATGCTATCAGTAAGTTATAATACATGAAGCTATATTCAACAGTCATACCTAAACATTTGGGTCCATATTTTGTATATTTGATTGATTGTTTACTTTACAGTAAGAATTCTTGATTAAAGGAAACCATGATAGAGTCTCTTAAATTAGCAATGTCTTTTCATTGATTTGTGGTAGAAATTAATGTATAAACTTGGATTTACATGCAGTTTTTGGGAACATATCCATTGTAGGGATGAAATTAAATATATTGTAAAAGTATGTAGCAGTCACAGTTTTAGAAAAAGGTAACAGCATCTATCCTTCTTCCTTTATTATTTTACTGAGTATGTGTTAGAAGGTTCATACAGTGTAGAAGAATAAAATACAATCCTACTAAAGTCATAATAACTATTCTTGAAGAGAAAATAAATTTTATTGTATTTTTTTCATGTGAAAGTATACAGTTTTCAAACAATATAAATAATAACTTGTTCACTAGAAACCTTCCAGAAACACAGAAAGATATAAGGAAAAAAAGAAAAAAAAACCTGAACTCCCATCACCTTAAGATAAAAATATCATATTTGGTGAGGTGATGATAGTTTATTTGGGTGTGATGGGTATATACTTTATTAAATAATACAGGATTAATGATTTTTACTTTTAGGGTTCTCAGGGGACCCACATTAATGAAGAGATGAATTATTTATAAACAGGATATGCTGCTTTTATTTAAATGGTTATGAGAAACTGCCCGAGGCACCTTGAAAACAGCATGCTCTTTTGAGTACTGCAAGCTTCTGTCTCAAACTCCCTGTTTACAGTCAACTTCACTTGGCAAAACCTTTTCTATAACCTGAAGAACAAGCAGATTTCAGCCTTTATTAATGAAATTCTTAGTGTTTTGAGTAGTGATGTAGATCTTATTGAACTCCCATTGTTCTCTTAACCCATGTTGATAATAGTAGCCAACAATCATTGTTAACTTGGGTCAACCTTAGGTTAGAAGGTAGACCTTTGTATTTTTGCATTTGCTTGTAAAGGTCAGTTTCTGTCAGCAGTACTCAACAGCATATATATTGAGCACCTGTTGAGTATTTTCAACACAATAATTGTAATGATCCTGGTTACTGGTCAGAATTGGCTGAGGTGATACAAGATTTTCTTCTCTCTGCCTCTTCCTTAACGTATAGAAATAAGAAAAGTTGTCGACATGATTTAAAATCAAACAAAAAACTATTTTATGAGCTTGGTCAGTTAATCAGACACTGTACATGCAACAGGTGGATATATTTTCTTCTTTGGAGGGAAGATGAACAGATCCACTTAATTAGGACATTATCCTGGAAACATTTTCACTAGCGTTTTTGTAGGACTTTCTAACACTTTCTAAATGCATCTGTTTGTTTCTCCCTGAAATGGAAGATTATCATTTTAGATATGACTGTAAATATTTTAAAGAATCCATGTGGATGACTCATGTGTGGGCTGGTTTTTTTTTTTTTTTTTTTTTTGGTTGTTGTCACTAAAATTATTTCCTGGCATTTTATCTTATGAATAATTTGGTGATGAATGTGTTCAGTTGAAAACTTGTCAAGATATAAGATATAGTCACATAGGATTTTATTTCTAAATGAATAGATTAATTATGTTGGTAAAGTAATCAAACAGCAAGAAGTCTTGAGCTTAGAAATTCAGAAATATCTTTTTGTTGTGTTTATTTATTTATCAGGTACTTATTTTAATGCCAGTGTATTAGAATTAGAGTAAATACAATTAAAGTACCAGGTATTTTCAAAATGCTATTGTATAGACATGATATATATATTTAAATAAACTGATAACATATATAAAATGTTGACAAAGTTCTGTCATTTGCACAGTACTTTTTATGTTTTATTTTATGTCCTGCGATACTATATGTTGCATTTAAAAACAAATCTGTACCTGAAAATAGGAGATGTGTGACTGAATTATTTAATCAGTTTTAAGTTTGATAAATGAAGAAATTTTACATGCTAGGTATTGTTTTAAAATATTTGGTTTATAGGCAAATAGAAAACACTTTCATTATAGCTCTAAAGATACTCTGAAGTTAAGACTTCTGACCAGTATAAAATTTCACATTAGAGTTATTAGAAATTGGGACCTAGAAAAAGCATGAGGAAACCTCTTTTCACTGTGAAAATATTAGGCTTTCCTATAATAAGCAATGATTCCTTATTACCATGTTATCTGAATCAGTAATTATGCTGATGAGTAGATGGGATTATAGACTACAGTGGGCTGTAATTATAACCTCATCTACTTCAGTTCAGTTCAGTCGCCCAGTCGTGTCTGACTCTTTGCTTAGACAACACCTTCACTTATGGCCTGATTTTTCTCCTACTTTTTGATTTTAATAATCAACCAAGTACTATCCTGCATTATTCCTTTACCTGTTCCAGAAGAAAATACACTTGCTGGTTCTTATTTTCTGCTATCCTTTAAAAATTATAAATAAAAAAAAAAATTATGAATAAATAGTGCAAATAGGTAATGACTTTGAAAGTGAAAGACCATGTTAATTGCTCAGTCATGTCCAACTCTTTGCTATCCTATGGATTGTAGCCTACCAGACTCCTCTGTCCATCAAATTCTCCAGGCAGGAATACTGGAGTGGGTAGCCATTTCATTCTCCAGGAGATCTTCCCAGTCCAAGGATTGAACCCAAATCTTCTGAATTGCAGGCAGATTCTTTACCATCTGAGCCATCTAACATGGGGATTTTTTTTTACATTAATTTAGAGAAAGGATATGTTTTTATAAGTATTTATAAATACAAGCACGTAGATAAGAAAGAGAAAAGGGAGGGAGGGAGGAAAGAATGAGGGAAGGGAGGAAGGGAGGGTAAAAGAAAGATATCAAGGAGGAAGTTAACAGTTCATTTGGAAATGTAAATTAAAAGCAACCCAAACACATTCTCTAAGACTCAGAGTAAAGTCTAAGAGTCTTGTAAAGGAATGTTCTTTTGAAAGCCTAGATCCTGTCTTGTAGACTGAGGCAAACTTTTCTGATGAGAGATCTTGTCTTTGTTATTATCCCACTGGGTAAAAAGAACTCTTAATTGGCCATATTAGAAATCTAAAAGTTCAGAAATTCTCAAGAGAAATTACTCATCTTAGAGTTTAATTGAGAATTTTATTCTTTCTTTTGCCTCTTCCCGCTTGAGCCCCAAAGCCTATATTTAAAGGTTAATTAGTATTCAGTCTGGTTGTAATTGCTGATGATGCTGAAAGAGGTTGCCCTGAGGAAGTATTAATAACATTTCTTAAATGGGAAGGATTTTCTCTGACTTCTCATAGGGTTAAATATGCCCATCATTTGCTTAGATGAAAGACCCCAAATAAGAAGTTCCCTGGTCACTTCAACTAATGCCATTCAGCATTACAAGGCACATATTGGACTGACCAGGATATAATATGGAAATATCAGTGGGGACCAAGCAAGTAACAAACTAAAAGAGGCGGCCCTTAATAACATGTAGACACATCGAATCATGACGAGAGACCGTCTCAGATTTAGCCAGAAGTCCATCCAGTGGTCATGATTGCTTCTGAGCACTGGCCAGTTGTTATCCTCCAGGAATCCTGGTCCATTACTACAAAACCTTTTCAAGAGATGTTAAAAAAATTGAGAATTTTTCTTTTTTTGAATCTCTGTATTTCTAATGTTGACTCTCACTTTTTAAATATAGTAAAGGCCAAAGATGATAAGCCTTAAATGTGAATGTGGGCCATGTGGGTTTTGTGTTTACAACATTTAGTCTGGCTCAAGACTTAACAGGCTGTGCCATCCAGTATGGTAGCCTGTAGCCAAATGTGTCCACGTATGTTTAAATCAGTTCAACTAAGAATTCAATTGCTCAGTCATAGCAGCCTCGTTTCCAGTGCTCAGTAGCCACATGTAGCTAGTAGCTACTGTATTGGACACACAAATGGACATTTCTGTGCTTGCAGAAAGTTCTTTTGGACAGCAGTGCTCTACTTTGATCCTTGTTGGATCCACAGCTTTTCTATAAATGTTCTTCTGTTTTATTCTCAGCACAAGGAAGCAACCAGAATATAATTCTCTTGCAGCTTTATATAATAAGTAAGCAATTTTAGTGAAGTACAGGGGAGGACTCTTGGATATATACATTGTAAGGACTACATAGCACTGCAAAATGCAGATTTTCAGGTGGTAGTTTCTCCCTTTTAAGTAGCATTTGCTGTAATGGAGTTAGCTTGCATATGTTTAATTTATTGGAATTCTACTGACTGCATCCAGTATAAGAAAGAAAAATAATAATAATGTACTGATTTCTGCCCATCATTTATTCAGGGAGTAAATGTAAGGTGTTTACTTGTTATCTAAAAACACACATCCTTGCAGACACACAAATGTAATACTGTACGTGGGACCATATACAGTTTATAGGGTATATAGGGTAGAGTATTCATAGTTGTATGTATTGTGTATAGGATGTGATACATTATATTAATACAATATGACTGTATTTAGTATATCTTTGATTATATGCAGTTTGTCCCTTTATTCTTCTAAAGTCTGTTGGTCCTAAGGAGATACAGTGCATTCTGCCAGGTTACTAGGCTCAATTCTTTGTTTATCCTCAAGCTCAACTTCCCTTGGCATCCTGACTTCTCCAGCTGATGAGCTCTGGTCCCCAAACCCACAGTCAATTTTACTAAGAGCAGTGAAATGTTTACATGGTTGAAATGATTGCAAACACTAAGTAGAAAGAATTTCTGTGGTGCCTCATGGCAAGTAGAGGTAGGCATTTGGGATGAGATGGCTGGATGGCATCACTGACTTGATGGATGTGAGTTCAGTGACCTCCGGGAGTTGGTGATGGACAGGGAGGCCTGGCGTGCTGTGATTCATCGGGTCGCAAAGGGTCAGACAGGACTGAGCGACCGATCTGATCTGATCTGATGCTACTATCTCTCCCATGAAGCCTTCTCGATACCTGCAGAGCTGGGTTCCATGTTCCCACCATGCACTGCCTATTGTACCTATGCCTTCCTGGATTATGAGGTTTACTAAAATGAAGTATACTTGCCTGGTTGAATGTAACTCCCTTAAGGTGCAGACAGTTCTTTCTTCATCCTTCATTCAAAATGCTTAGCAAATCAGTTCAGTTCAGTCGTGTCCGAATCTTTGCGACCCCATGAATTGCGGCACACCAGGCCACCCTGTCCAGCACCAACTCCTGGAGTTCACTGAAACTCACGTTCATCGAGTCGGTGATGCCATCCAGCCGTCTCATCCTCTGTCGTCCCCTTCTCCTCCTGCCCCCAATCCCTCTCAGCATCAGAGTCTTTTCCAATTAGTCAACTCTTGTCATGAGGTGGCCAAAGTATTGGAGTTTCAGCTTTAGCATCATTCCTTCCAAAGAAATCCCAGGGCTGATCTCCTTAGAATGGACTGGTTGGATCTCCTTGCAGTCCAAGAGACTCTCAAGAGTCTTCTCCAACACCACAGTTCAAAAGCATCAATTCTTTGGCGCTCAGCCTTCTTCACAGTCCAGCTCTCACATCCATACATGACCACTGGAAAAACCATAGCCTTGACTAGATGGACCTTTGTTGGCAAAGTAATGTCTCTGCTTTTGAATATGCTATCTAGATTGGTCATAACTTTCCTTCCAAGGAGTAAGTGTCTTTTAATTTCATGGCTGCAGTCACCATCTGCAGTGATTTTGGAGCCCCCAAAAATAAAGTCTGACACAGTTTCCACTGTTTCCCCATCTATTACCCATGAAGTGATGGGACCAGATGCCATGATCTTAGTTTTTTGAATGTTGAGCTTTAAGCCAACTTTTTGACTCTCCTCTTTCACTTTCATCAAAAGGCTTTTTAGTTCCTCTTTGCTTTCTGCCGTAAGGGTGGTTCCAGCTTGTGCTTCTTCCAGCCCAGCGTTTCTCATGATGTACTCTACATATAAGTTAAATAAGCAGGTTGACAGTATACAGCCTTGACGTAGTCCTTTTCCTATTTGGAACCAGTCCGTTGGTCCATGTCCAGTTCTAACTGTTGCTTCCTGACCTGCATATAGGTTTCTCAAGAGGCAGATCAGGTGGTCTGGTATTCCCATCTCTTTCAGAATTTTCCACAGTTTATTGTGATCCACATAGTCAAAGGCTTTGGCATAGTCAATAAAGCAGAAATAGATGTTTTTCTGGAACTCGCTTGCTTTTTCCATGATGCAGCAGATGTTAGCAATTTGATCTCTGGTTCCTCTGCCTTTTCTAAAACCAGCTTGACCATCTGGAAATTCACGGTTCACGTATTGCTGAAGCTTGGCTTGGAGAATTGTGAGCATTACTTTACTAGCATGTGAGATGAGTGCAATTGTGCAGTAGTTTGAGCATTCTTTGGCATTGCCTTTTTTTGGGATTGGGATGAAAACTGACCTTTTCCAGTGCTGTGGCCACTGCTGAGTTTTCCAAATTCGCTGGCATATTGAGTGCAGCACTTTCACAGCATCATCTTTCAGGATTTGAAATAGCTCAATTAGAATTCCATCACCTCCACTAGCTTTGTTCGTAGTGATGTCTTCTAAGGCCCACTTGACTTCACATTCCAGGATATCTGGTTCTAGGTGAGTGATCATACCATTGTGATTGTCTTGGTCGTGAAGATCTTTTTTTGTACAATTCTGTGTATTTTTGCCACCTCTTCTTAATATCTTCTGCTTCTGTTAGGTCCATACCATTTCTGTCCTTTATCGAGCCCATCTTTGCATGAAATGTTCCCTTGGTATCTCTAATTTTCTTGAAGAGATCTCTAGTCGTTCCCATTCTGTTGTTTTCCTCTATTTCTTTGCACTGATTACTGAGGAAGGCTTTCTTTTCTCTTTTTGCTATTCTTTGAAACTCTGCATTCAGATGCTTATATCTTTCCTTTTCTCCTTTGCTTTTAGCGTCTCTTCTTTTCACAGCTATTGTAAGGCCTCCGCAGACAGCCATTTTGCTTTTTTGCATTTCTTTTCCATGGGGATGGTAGTGAAAGCTAAATGGGTGGCATGAATGAAGAAATGGAATGAAGTTAACTGGGAGGAAACAGAAACAGTTTGGGATTTGGTTTTATTTCAGGAGTCAGGAGTGTCATGAAGCATCACAGGAACAGAAGCAATCTATAGTTTCTTCTATAGGATATTCTTAAATTTGGATTGAGCCCTTCTTCATGGCTCTATTTTAAGACAGATTGCCCTTGAAGTGGCAAAGATGATGGCCTAGGTCTACTTATATCCTCCACAGAATATTAACTAGAAAAAGAGGAAATCTTTCCTATTAGTGTTACCAAAAGCTCTGTATGGTGTCAGAAAAACATGAAATAAAAACACAGCTAATACTGTCAGTAGTCAGAACCCAGGAGAAATCTAGAGGTTAGATTTTAGATATTAAAGATGGTAGTTGAAAAATTAACATATTTTTGTTGTTGTTATGTTTTTGTCATGAGGCAAGAAGGAAGGAAAACATATACTGATCAAACACTAGTTAAATCAACTGGATCACAGTTGTATTCCTAACTAATCTCTAAGGCCTGAAAGGAGGAGTGGTCTCAGTGACCACACCTGGGTCCTGGGAGGCGTGGCCTGTCCAGAGGAGAATGAGAAAGATGCTGCCAGTAAAAGCTGAAACAGAAGCAGAGATGCAGAAAGAGCAGCCATCTTCTTTGATTCTTCTCAGCACAATACAAAGGTAATCGCTGGTCAGTCTGAGCTAGGCTTTACCTATATAAACTGAAGAGTTAAATTGTTTTTAATCCCAGTGTAGGTCTCATCTCTTCTTATGTCTTTTTTTATTGTATATGATTAAAATTTATCAATGAGTGGGAATTTCTGTCATGAAACACATTTTAGAAACTTGATTTTTAAAAACACAGCATCACAGTTTAACTCATTTGTATCATCACTAATTATTGCTGAAGCCTAACTAGTTATTTTTGGATAAAGTATTGAATATGCAAATTCAGGCATTCATTCTTTCAAGGGCTGCAATTATTCTCATCACTTCAGTAAACATATTAACAAACATTGCATTTGAACACAAATGCATTTGCTTATTAACTTGAAAGCTGCATCCACAACCACAAATTGCTTCTGTGATTAAATTCCTAATTTTCCTGTCAAACCCTAAATAAAGTATTGCCTGTTGATTTAACAAGTGTTTAATGTGGGCATATTTTCAAAACCCAGCCCCAGCTTCTTAAAGAATTTAGTAAATTATTTTGCCTTTTTCTTGGTTTTTCATCAAAGTCTAATATGTAGCATTTGTTTTTATCCAGAATATTGTTTGTTTCCATTTTTCCTGACCAAACTTTATAAGTTGGTGTAGATACCTTGAAGGATAATACAATCAACCATGAGATGAATTACATCCTGAAATTATTTTGAAACTACCTGATTGTCACTCAGTTTATTGTCACTGAGTTTTGTTAGTTTCGATTTCAAAGGATGATATTCTCTAACCTTTTATTTCAGAGTTGTAGTGGAAGATCCAAGTTAGGATTTAGTGCCTTAAGTTAAACTGACACCAAGATATATCTATGTTTATCTTCATGATTCGCATACCATACTAGTGTGGTTTTGTGTAAAGAGGTTGCCATATCCAATAATAACTAATATGGTAAATAAATAATAACTGGATGGTAGTGAAAATAATTATACATTCATTCTCTGTCTTTGAGATATTTATTGATAATATGGATGACCACAGTGAGAGGGATGACTTTATGGAGGCTAGGATGGCTAGGTTAGAGGGTAGAATAAGATTACTTCATTCAGAAAACTTCTGTGAGCACCTAGTACGCTCAGCTACCTGTTACGACTGATGGTAGGAATTCAGCAGTGATTGATAGCGTGACTATATGGTTTGAAAATACCTTTCAACACTTAGAATCTAGGCTTTTTATGTTAACTCATTGTTACATAAACTTCTATTTGCACACAAACATACACAGAATCTTACACATACTTTGTTCTCTGTATTGGAAGGTAGTGATTCATATACTCCCCATGATTGATGATTCTGTTATTTCTTAGAAGTCACAATTACTGTTTCCATCATTTAAGACTATTAACTCCCAGTTGAAATATCCCCACCTTATGCTTTATACTTAAGATTCAAAACCTGTTAACCCAAGGGCCTGTACAATGTCTTAAAGAAATTATAGGCCAGTAACAGCTTCCTGTTGTATAGCGTATGTAACTGAAATTTAGAAAAGGACTGATCTAATCCATGCTACCTCCGGTCAGCTGGCAGAGTAAGTGGCCCAGGACTGCTTCTGGAACTGCAACTTCTTCCAGAATCCGAACCTCGAGTTATTGACCTAGAAACAAATTCACATATAAGCTCCACACCAAGCAGTTAAAGGGGTTAAGGGCCTATTGCTTGAGAATCAGAGTTGTGAAATATGAAAACTAAACCATTTCTCACTTGTGGATTCTAAAAGCAATTCCTAATTCATGTAGAATGAGCGTTTGAACACTGAAAGCTGACAGTGATCTTACAAGATCATTCAAGAGCATTACAAGATGATGATTATGCAAAGGTACTTAATCTTGTGACATTTACCACTGAACTAAAGCTACAAGGTTAGTCTGCTTCTAGAGCACAGTGTAAATGTTATATGATTGAAATGCTAGTGTACATCACCCCCAGAGCCCCAGAGCTGTCTTCTTTTGCTCCAAATCACTGCATGAATCTTTTTGGAATGAAATTGGAATATGCAGATTTTACTTTTATGAAGTTTTAAATGATTTCCATATTTCAAAAAGTATTTCATTCTGAGACTTTAAAGTCCTAAGGAACTTCAAAATTCCTTCATAAAAGCAGACATTTTTAACTTTCACAAAGGATTGTGCATGTTCACAGCTAAAAGGCAGTGTCTGCTTCTGAAAGCTTCCCAAGTTTATGACCTAAATGCACCATTTACCTGTCACTGTCTTACCACTGTGCATGATGTTCATGAACTCTGGACAGTTGGATTACAATTTACTCCAAAGAAATGTAGTCTAATTTGTAGATTTATTAGACACATTCTTTGTGGAAGGAGTGTGTTTGTGTGCCTTCAATTTTCCTGATTATTTCCTATACAAAAGATTCTATTGAAAATATTCAGAAATAAATTTCTGTATTAGGAAGTGAAGTGCACTATTTTCTCAGAATAAAATAACATTTGGATGCCCAGGCTCACGGGTTGCTTACACATTGCAGAGTTTAAAAACAACCCTTTTAAATCAACATATTTTTAGCAAAAAGAAAAGCAACCCATGTATAATAAGATACTGAGAAATTTTATATCACCTGGGAATGAGTTCCATTTTAATGATGAATAATATTAAGAAGGAGAGAAATAATTATATTGCTTTGTTAAAAGAAAATTAAACATCTTCTGAGTATCTCAAGTATATCTTCACTCTGATGAGTTTACTAAAACAAACGCAGTTATAATTTTGTTACAGCAGAAACATATGTACTAGAGCAGTTTTGGCCTTTTTGCACAGTAAAATAATTTAGAGATTGTGTCTATATGACAAAGAGTGAGATAACATAAGTAAGAAACATTCATGCATAATGTAAGAAATGTTTTCCATTTTGGCTCTTCAGTCAAAACTGAGAGATACGATAGCTTTTACATCTTAGATGCTTACTGAAATAAGGTGTTTTCCCACGCATTTTATGATCTCTTAAATCTTTCCAGCTATTAAATAGACAAGAAGAAGTGCTTCTATATATTTTTATTTATCTTTACAATTTGCCACATAGCCATTGTACCTTTATTATTCATCAGCTAAACACAAAAACAGAATTTTCAAATGAAGCCATCAGGCATGCTTCATCAGGCCATAAACATTCTAGACTTTGGAGCTGAAACCTTTTTTCCTTGATACACACTGTTCTTTGTAGATAACAAAGCCAGAAGTACCATTTGTCATGAGAGTTCTCCATTCAAAAGTGTGTGAGATTAACTGCATTTTTCCTGCTTTGCATGTAGAGGAGTTCTCCCTTCTTCCTCCACAAACCATCAAATAACTTAGTAACTAGCAAACCGTCTGCAGCTTAAAAATTCAGCCCACCTACTTGTGATTTACTGTCAGATTTATTCTTTGAAGGTCAAGCCCAGCATGTGTTTTGTCCCGCGTTTCACTGACTTCTAAGTCAGGTACAAATGCAGACAAACCATATGTGGAAGACACAGTTCATTCCACATGAGAGGAGATGATCCAAAGCACTGAATCAAACAGGTTGCATTTAACCAGCATACACTCTATGAGGATGGAAGAAAAGAAAAACAAAGCAAATGAATGGACTTGCAGATTTGGATGGAAAGCCCTCCCATGCTAACACTGGTGCCTGCCTATTTGTTGGATGACTACCATGAGCCACTGGTTTTATATACACTGTTTAAATAAATTGATTGATGGATGGTGGTGGTTGTTCAGTCGCTCAGTTGTGTCTGACTCTTTGCAACTCCATGGACTGCAGCATGCCAGGCTTCCCTGTTCTTTACCATCTCCCAGAGCTTGCTCAGGCTCATTGTCCACTGAGTCAGTGATTCCATCCAACCATCTTGTCTTCTGTCATACCCTTCTCCTGCCTTCAGTCTTTCCCAGCATCAGGGTATTTTCTAAAGAGTCAGCTCTTCGAATCAGGTGGCCAAAGTATTGGAGCTTCAGCTTCGGCATCAGACCTTCCAATGAATACTGAGGGTTGATTTCCTTTAGAATTGACTTGTTTGATCTCCTTGCAGTTCAAGACACTCTCAAGAGTCTTCTCCAACACCACAGTTCAAAAGCATCCATTCTTTGTTGCTCAGCTATTTTTATAGTCCAACTCTCACATCCATTCATGGCTACTGGAAAAATCATAGATTTGGCTATATGGGGCTTTGGTGGCAAAGTAATGTCTCTGCTCTTTAATATGCTATCTAGGTTTGTTATAGCTTTTCTTCCAAGGAGCAGGCATCTTTTAATTTCACAGCCGCAGTCACCATCTGCAGTGATTTGGGAGACCAAGAAAATAAAGTCTGTCACTGTTTCCATGGTTTCCTCTTCTATTTGCCATGAAGTGATGGGACCGGATGCCATAATCTTCGTTTTCTAAATGTTGAGTTTTAAGGCAGCTTTTTCACTCTCCTCTTTCACCTTCATCAAGAGGCCCTTTAGTTCCTCTTCCCTTTCTAATATAAGGATGGTGTTATCTACATATCTGAGGTTATTGGAATTTCTCCTGGCAATCTTGATTCCAGCTTGTGCTTCATCCAGCCTGGCGTTTCGCATGATGTACTCTGCATATAAGTTAAATAAGCAGGTTGACAATATACAGCTTTTATATACTCCTTTGCCAATTTGGAACCAGTCTGTTGTTCCATGTCCCATTCTAACTGTAGCTTCTTGACCTGCATAGAGATTTCTCAGAAGGCAGGTAAGGTTGTCTGGTATTCCCATCTCTTTAAGAATTTTCCACAATTTGTTGTGATCCACACACTCAAAGGCTTAAGCATAGTCAATGAAGCAGATGTTTTTGTGGAATTCTCTCACTTTTTCTACAATCGAGTGGATGTTGGCAATTTGATATGTGGTTCTTCCTTTTCTAGATCCAGCTTGAGCATCTGGAAATTCTCAGTTCATATACTGTTGAAGCCTAGCTTGGAGAATTTTGATCATTACTTTTCAAGTGTGTGAAATGAGGGCAACTGTGTGGCAGTTTGAACGTTCTTTGGCATTGCCTTTGTTTGAGATTGCAATGAAAAGTGAACTATTCCAGTCCTGTGGCCACTGATGAGTTTTACATAATTGCTGGCATATTGAGTGCAGCACTTGCACAGCATCATCTTTTAGGATTTGAAATAGCTCAGCTGTAATTCCGTCACCTCCACTAGCTGTTGGTAGTGATGCTTCCTAGGGCGCAGTTGACTTTGCATTCCAGGATGTCTGGCTCTAGGTGAGTGATCACACCATCATGGTTATCTGGGTCATGAAGATTTTTTTTTTGTATAGTTTCTGTGTATTCTTGTCACCTCTTGTTAATATCTTCTGCTTCTGTTAGGTCCATACTATTTCTGTCCTTTATTGTGCCAGTCATTGCATGAAATATTCCCTTGGTATCTCTAGTTTTCTTGACAAGATCTCTAATCTGTCCCGTTCTATTGTTTTCCTCTATTTCTTTTCATTGATCACTTAGGAAGGCTTTCTTATGTCCCCTTGCTATTCTTTGGAACTGTGCCTTCAGATGGGTGTATCTTTCCTTTTCTCCTTCGCCTTTGTTTTACTTCTTTTCTCAGCAGTTTGTAATTAAATTGATAGAACAACCGTGTGGGAGAAGATGATACTGTCTTCATTTTACATGAAATCTTAGGTCTAATGGAGTTTGGTTAATTGCTCATGGTCACACAATGAGTTCAGCCCATAAACCAAGGAGCACTTGGTTATGAATCTCATTTCTGATCATTTTGCTGTTAATGATAGGGTTGGTTAGAGACTGGGGCTAGACACAGGGGGAGGGACAGGAACTGAGAAACAGAAAAATGGCTTCTCCCACAGTGTAAGCTCCATGAAGGAGCTTTTTCACCCCTTCCTTAGAGCCTGGGCACATAGGCACTCAGAGTGGCTCAGATGGTAAAGAATCTGCTTCCATTGTGGGAGACCCGGGGTTAATCCCTGTGTCTAGAAGATCCCCTGGAGAAGGGAATGGCAACCCACTCCAGTACTCTTGCCTGGAGAATCCCATGGGCAGAGGAACCTGGCGGGCTACAGTCCATGGGGTCGCAAAGAGTGGGACACGACTGAGCAATTAACACTTTTATCTTACCTTTCAAATATTTTTTTGCTAAGAAGGGATGAAGGGAGAGAGGGAGGAAGGGTAGAATGAAGAAGGAAAGAAGGAAGGAGGGTTGATTTTTCTAATAAGAGTTCTTGAAAATGAAATGAGATAAATCAAGATTGGGTAACTCTTATCTATATCCCTCATAGGCAGTCCATGGTTACTTCTTGGGGATATTATAGACCAGTTCTTCCAAACTTGAATGGGCCTATTAAACACTGGCAGCTCTCACTAAGATGCCAATTTCTGGTTTAGTAGACCTGGATAGACTGGAGAAGGAAATGGCAACCCACTCTAGTGTTCTTGCCTGGAGAATCCCAGGGACAGGGGAGCCTGGTGGGCTGCCGTCTATGGGGTCGCAGAGTCGGACACGGCTTAAGCAACTTAGCAGCAGCATCAGCAGCAGACCTGGATAGAGTCTAAGATTCTGCATTTCAAGCGTACTCTCGGATGATAATTAGGGTGCTCATGACCTTGATCTGCAGACCACCTTGTGTATCAAGAGTGCAGAGTATTAAGAAAGAATGTGGATGAACAGCTTTCCTTAATTTCCTTTTCTGAGTTTCCATAGTTCTAGGATTTGGGCAGGAATCAAATGAAGAAGGGTTAATAGTGTTTACAGTCCCACTTCAAAATTCTAAGGGCAGGATTAAAGTCTGAATAGAAGAAAGTAATCTGAAAGACACATGCAAACATAGACTTGTCTTGGGAAGGATCATAAGAGAGTTACTGTACAAGCCAAGCAAAATCAAACCAATAGCAAAAATCTGCCACAAATGGGAAAGCAGTTGTGGTGTTTTTCTATTTCTTTATCATTTTGTTCTTTTCAGCTCAAAAGAAAAGACTTGAGGCCTCCAGATTTTCCTCTTAACTTCAGAATGTTGCTTTAAACCTAGGAGTCTTGTATGTAAATATTGAAAGAAAAATCAAGGAAGTCTTAATTTTTAAGATGAGCAAATGATACAATGCTACTTTGATTAGTAGAAACTAAACTTGTAAATTTATTCATTTCTTAGCATTAATTTTTTTTTAATGTCCTGCTCTTTCAGGTATAGAAAATGATACAAACATAGAGGCAAGTGTAATGATGAATATCCATGTAAAAACACTATTCGGTTTAGGAAACCAAACCTAAAAAGCTCAATTTCCAGTGTTGCCCTGTAAACCTTTCTCACTTTTCCCTCCATGAAAGCTCTAAAATACCTTAAACTTGAAGTGTTTTGTTTATATACATTTAAAAACATGTTTAATACTTCCTTAATATTACTTTATATCTTTAAAAACTTTATATACATAGTATCAAACTGCATTTTGCAAAAAAGTTTTCACCTTTGTAAGGCTTTTCTATGTGTACAAAATCTCATACATTTTTTACAGCTATGTGATATTTCCTTTAACTTTATGTGCTTTGATATGTGATAATGTTCACATTTCACAATACTTTATGTGCTTTCACAATCCTACTATTTCCAGGTTAAATATTTGGTATATTAATACAGTTTTTATATGACCCATGACATGGTTAAAAATCTCTGGGCCAGAATTCAAATGGATAGTAGTTCTGATCTGTAACTAAGAGTTTGGAGAAAGTTGACAACAGCTCACTCAGCTGTTTTATTGAAATTGTCATCTGTGAAATGGGTGTTTTATTACCCATTTTCTGAAAGTTATTATAAAGAGGAATTGAGATGATTGTTGCCATAATACCCTAAGATTTATAGACCTGATACCTAATTTTCTTATAACATCAAGCCTTCTGGCAGGTCGATGGCTTTGTACAATGGATGTGCTCTTGAGATTGCGGGTTATTTAATAACTTTTTAAACGTAATGTCTACTTTTTACTTTGACATGTCTGGTGTGCTTACTGTTTAAAAAAATTCTGGTTTTCCTGTTTAAAAGCTCTTATTTAAAAACCAACTACTTTGTTTTTCTCTTTTGGCTTCCCATTGATAAATATGGCTCTCAGGTTAGTGCCTTTACTGTTTCCGACCCTCTGGGTGGCATTTAGGGTCTTTTACCACAGTGCACCATTTAGTAAATAGCTCTGTGATGGCTTAGACGAGCCGAAGGTGCCTCGGGGACAGGTTTTTACCCAGACAAATTGAAATGGATGGTTGAACACTTACCCAATTAATTTATTAAATGTGCTCAGTCAGTCTGGGTAAATCAAAGAAATGTGCTTCCCCCTCCTTCATCGGCAGCATGAGACTGGCCTGAAGTGTATGAGATAATTACCTCAACTTTCTACTTCATCTTTGCCTATGCAGACCTAGACTAATTTTCCCCCTAGTGAACAAACTAAATTATTTTCTCCTCTTCAGAAAATCTTGAAAACTTTCAGCTTTTAAATACCACTCTATTGTGCTTTCTACTATAATTTAACCTTTTGTTTCTGTTTTTTCTTTTTTTAAAAAAAAAAAAACAAAACTGGGGCATCTTTGATTTCCAGTTATATAACAATTGAATGATATATTTGTCCCCTTTCATTCATAAGAGAGCTGATGTTTAAAGTAGATTCTATAATGTAGGTTTTTTTTTTTTTTAACTATACTAAAGGAGAAATCCTGGACATTTGTTTTACAGATGGCAGCTGAATGGAAGCGATATTGATTTGAGTATGGAGTATCGTTATAAGCTGATCAGAGGAAATCTTGTGGTTATTAACCCCAACAGAAATTGGGATACAGGAAATTATCAATGCTTTGCCACAAATTCAGTCGGGACAATTGTCAGCAGAGAAGCTAAGCTCCAGTTTGCCTGTAAGTGTATGTTTACACGTGTAACAAATCCAACATTTAAAAATATATAACTGACTTTTTGTGGTCATTTTGGATTTCAGAAACAGTATGAGGATTTTTATTAATTAAGGAAATAGGCTGAGAAATTAATTCAATGTTTTTTATCTCTATCTACTGTACAAAGCAGAGTTTAAAATGTGTGTGTTTGTGTGGATGTATGTGTGCATGCCTGTTTTCTGTTTGACTATTTTGTAAGGATTCTGTTTAAGGGAGGAAAAAGAATCTAGTTAAGGATGTGTTTACTCATTAGTTACTCTGTGCTTTGTACTATGTTAGAACTGAAAAGAGTTTGAACAAATTGTCAGTCACGACCTTTGCTCTGGCAGAACGTTGAAATTAGAAAATTACATCTAACAAATCTAAAAATATAAAGGAACAAAGACAGTGAGAAAGAAAAGAATGTAACATATCTTTGACCTCCATTGTGGTTTTGCCCAGCTCATGATGACCTTCAGTGCAACCCCCGTGAGGTCTGGCTCTGGAGACAAAGTCTGTACCATGTTAATTGGACCAGGGTGAACCTATGTCCCATCCTGAGGAAATCACATGCTCTTTAGCTGGGAATTTAGAATTGAGACCAGAGGCCTAATTTAGCTTTATCTTCCTGATGTATATTTAGACCATTTTCTACTTTTTCTTTCTTTTTACTAGTCTGTCTTCCTTTGTTTTTGCTATGTTTCGTATATAATGCATATCATCATTACCTTGGTTCTAAGATTTCTTTTAGTTCTTTACACCTCAGTTATTCTGAAATTAGAATGCATATGTTCTAATAATGTGGTAATAGTCTTCCCCCACTGCCACAAGCCATTAATAAATTGATGATGTGTCATTTAAAGCATGGCTTATTCTTTTGCTTTCTGTTTTTATGATGGCAGTGGTTGGTTTTATTCCTGCCATTATATTCTGTGTGTTCTTTTTTTCATACTTCTTGCTCTTTCACTTTTCATTTTCGTTTTTTTTCCTCTCTCTTTAAATATATATATATATAACCTGTATCTTCCCTGGGCATTTTGATAGTTTGCAGGAGGCCCTGGTTTGATTCTTGGGTCAGGAAAATCCCCTGAAAAAGGGATAGGCTACCCAGTCCAGTATTCTTCAGCTTCCCTGGTGGCTTAGTTGGTTGAGAATCCACCTGCAGTGTAGGAAACCTGGGTTTGATCCCTGGGTTGGGAAGATCCCCTGGAGGAGGGCATGGCAACCCACTCCAGTGTGATCTTGCCTGGAGAATCCCCATGTACAGAGGAGCCTGGCAGGCTGTAGTCCATGGGGTTGCAAATAGTTGAACACTGAGTGATTAAACACAGCATAGCATATGTGTATATACATGTATGCTATGTATACATATATACATACATACATATATATATACACATATATATGTATTTAATTTTCCAGCATGTAGTTTGGTTTAGATCTCTTAATTTGCTTTGCTTAGAACTTGAAAATTTATTTTGTTATACTTACACATCCCATAAAGAATTTAGGAAATTTTCATGTCTCTATTCGTTTTATGTTTGATTTATTTATATTCTTAAAAGGGTAGAAAGGGATTATTTTGGTCTTATTTCTTGAAATACTTTTTATTTCAGGTTGTTCTTTCCTATGAATTTGTGTTTCTGATTTATTGAAGTCACATCTGTTTGCTTGTATTATTCTAAAGATATAGTCAGTTCTCTAAAATGCCATTTTGGGTCTTATAGGCAGTCTTTCTTCCTACTTCCATTTAGTCCTCCCATTTTTATGCTTAAAACTTTTAATAGGTTAGAAAGCAAATTTTGTCCAAAGTCAACCTTTATACACACATGTCAGTTGATTACCCTGAATTTTCAGAGGTCAGATGCACTTCTCTGATCTACAGGGGAAGGTGCCGTTTCCAGTCTTAATTTTGTATTGCCAGGAGTCTTTCACAAAATACATTATTTCTTCTAACTGTATTTAAGTAGGGTCTTCCCTGGTAACTCATCTGGTAAAGAATCTGTCCTGCAATGTAGGAGACTCCCGTTTGATTCCTGGGTCAGGAAGATCCGTTGGAGAAGGAATAGGCTATCCATTCCAGTATTTTTGGGCTTCCCTGGTGGCTCAGCTGGTAAAGAATCAGCCTGCAATGTGGCAGACCTGGGTCCAATCCCTGGGTTGGGTAGATTCCATTGAGAAGGGAACAGCTACCCACTCCAGTATTCTGTCCTGGAGGAGTCCATGGACTATCCCTGGGGTCACAAAAGAGTCAGACACTGAGTGACTTTCACATGTTTAAGTATATTTCTTAATACATATAGAAATACTGGAGTATATTTTTACTGCGTGCTATATACTTTTCTGTGGAGAAGGCAATGGCACCCCACTCCAGTACTTCTGCCTGGAAAATCTCACGGACGGAGGAGCCTGGTAGGCTGTAGTCCATGGGATCGCTGAGGGTCGGACACAACTTAGCGACTTCACTTTCACTTTTCACTTTCATGCATTGGAGAAGGCAATGGCAACCCACTCCAGTGTTCTTGCCTGGAGAATCCCAGGGACGGGGGAGCCTGGTGGGCTGCCGTCTATGGAGTCACACAGAGTCGGACACGACTGAAGTGACTTAGAAGAAGCAGCAGCATACTTTTCTAATATCTGAAAAAGTATCATTAACTTACAAGTTTTTCCTTAGTCTTTTCTTCCAGTATTTGAAAAAGTATCATTTACTTACAAGTTTTTTCTCAGTCTATTCTTCCTGGAGAATGTAACTTGTTTGGAAATACTTCTGAAAGTGTATCATGCCTCTTGCAGTCTGCCCCTACTTCATGGCCAGTAATTTATAGGCAAAGTGGGATAAAGTTGTTGATCCTGGGATTTTATTTACCCCACTTAGAAGCTAATAAGCTGCTGCTACTGCTAAGTCACTTCAGTCGTGTCCGACTCTGTGCGACCCCATAGACGGCAGCCCACCAGGCTCCGCCATCCCTGGGATTCTCCAGGCAAGAACACTGGAGTGGGTTGCCATTTCCTTCCCCAATGCATGAAAGTGAAAAGTGAAAGTGAAGTCGCTCAGTCGTGTCCGACTCCCAGCGACCCCATGGACTGGAGCCTACCAGGATCCTCCATCCATGGGATTTTCCAGGCAAAAGTACTTAGAAGCTAATAAGCTAGCCTTTTGCTTTTTTATGGATGCTACCAGAAGACATGATTTCCTGGGTCAGTAACAAAGAGGTTTATTACTCACCACATAGCAAGCTCCATGCTTCAATTCCTCTTGCCCCCAGGTCCCACAGAGGTGATAGGATTTAGCCAGGATGGATGCTGCATTCTAGGAGGAGCATTGAGATTAGGGAATCCACCTCTTTTATAGCAAGCAGTAAGCAAGCCTGCTTTTCCTAGAGGGAGAGCTTGTCTTATCCTACCTGGTTGCTCTCTGAAAACATTCATGAGAAATGGGCCTGGTAAAGAATGATTGGGCCTTTCATTTTTGGCAAACCTAGAAAATCTTACAAGGAAGCAAGAGCACATGGAGTGGATTGCTTCTCCCAACCAAGTTTTTCTATTTTTCACTTGGTACTATTGTCCTTGAGTTTCTCTTTTGGGTGCATCCCATCAGGATAAGTGTGGGGAGTAAGGTACAGAATACCTTCCTACTTTTTTTGTGATTTCCCAAGTCCCTTGGGTTTCCTTGCAGTTTATCCTCATCTGCCTCATAAGTTTTATTTTCTCATATGCTTGGCATGTGATTGCTCTTGTGGTTTTTGACATACAGTGATATTCTTTAGTCTTATTTGCTTTGTAATTTTTTTTTTTTTTTTTTTGATGGTTTCACATGTGGTTTTTGGAAGTTATAAAGAGCAATATTGGGTATTCTTAGCCTGATGCCTGATTGAACTGAGAAGATAAAAATGAATTTTTTTTTAAAAATTCTCAGCTTAAGGTACAGGCTGAGATACAGGTTTCTGATAAAGAAGCCAAAGAAGGTGGCAAAAAGTGGAGAATATTTAATACATCAGAGTTCCAAGTTACAAGGCATTAGAAAGCATTGCTTTCACTTGGAGGCCTTGAAGGGATGTAATACATGTACTGAAAGAAGGTGTTAATAAGGAGACTTGTATTCCTCCAAGTATATCCTTCTGGGTGCTCATGACTACAGGGGAGCCGTGACTGGTTTTGTCACAGGTAAACAATTAATGAAGTGTTGCTGTTGAAAAATGTTCTAATTGTTCTTTGTTTGCAAACTTAGTAATACTTCTTTGTTTCTGTCAGCCATGGAAAAATATATTCAAAATGTTCTTTGTGGAGAAATGAATAAATAACATTATCTTCAATGCACCATTTTAACACTGATGAAAATGCAATGAAATTTTATCTTACTGTTCAAGATGCTTAAAAATAGTATTTATAATTAAATGAAGGTGAAAAGCTCATTCATAGTTTAAGCAGCCTGCTTTATGTAAGCATTCTTTATCCCTTTTAACAGATGCTTGTGGAACAATCACAAAATTTAAAGAGGGGAAAAATACATGAAGTAATGCAGTGTTTGAATTGTAGACATTTTCTTAGTGATTTGCTGTTGTGTTACATGTGTATGATTTTTGAAGCTTTTAAAATGTGTTTCCAGGTATTTTTGACAGAATTTTAATTCCAATCACAAAATGTTAGGACAGTACCTCCAAAACTACAAATATCTTTGCTTTGTTGACAATTAGTTTTACTTCTCTTACTCTTGAATTTCCTGTCATTCTTTGTTAAAATGTTTTCATTTTACCTATTTCGAGGTGCAATACATTTTAATCATAAATTATATTAGACAAGCAAATGGTATTGAGAAAAGTATAAAGAATACCTGTTTTGCTACCGCTTAAGTTTTAAAAATTCAGAGTACAATTAAACTTACCTGGTAACTCACCTTGATGACATTTCCTTCTTTCTTAAGCTCCCTCTGAATAAGTGGTCACCGTTCTGAATTATACATTTGGTTTTTATTATTATTTGAATAAATATATATGTGTTTCTAAGCAACAGATAAACTTTTTTACCTTTTTAATTTCTAAACTTTTATGTAATGACATCAAGCAGCATTCTTACGTCTACACTACTTTTCACATCAGCATTATATTTGTGAATATCTGTTGATATTTGTCAACATTTGTTATTGTTCTGTATTTTAAATAGTGCAAATCTATTGAATACAAAATTTCACTTTTCAGTTTGCTATCTTATTTTTAAAATGTAATTTTGGTTTTAATTTGCATTTCTCTGATCACAGAGAAATTAAGTTCATTTTAAGATATTTGTTGACCACTTTATGTTTCTGTTATTTAGATACTTTTTCACTGTATGGTAGGCTTTTTTGTTTTTAAACTTAAGAGTTCTTTGTATATTCTGGATTAAACTTTTGCCAGTTATATATGTTTCTCCATTTTAGTGGTTTTTTATTTTTCCTTGATGCTGTCAAATGATGAGCAGATGTTCTTAATTTTACATTAAAGTATTGATATTTTTTTATAGCTCATGTTCTCTCATGAGTTAAGTTTTTTTTCTTCCTTAACGTGAAATGGTAAAAACATTTTCTTAAATGTACTTATAAAAGTTTAATATTCTCCTCTTTGCATTTAAGTCTTTAATTACCTAGAATTGGTTTTGTATATCTTGTGAGGTAGATTTACTTGTTTATTTCAGAGAGGAAATCAACTCTACCAGCTCAGCTGATGGCCATTCTTAACCAACTATAAAGCAATGCGTGGTCATCTCTCTGGCTTTTTTGGAATTTTGTGTCTGGAAAATCGTATTATTTGAAAATAGTGTGAGTTTTTGGCTCCTTTTATAGCTTTTATATGAGTGCACTTTCTCTCACCTAGTACAGTGTTGAATAGGTATTTTGAGCCTGAATACCCCTGTCTTGCTCTTGATTTTCAAGAGTGAATAAGGTTAATATTTCACCATTTGGTATGATGGTTACTCTAGATTTCATAGATACTCTTTATCAGGTTAAGGCAGTTCTTCTCTGTTAGTTTTTAATCAGGAATTCTTTATTATTGTAAATGCTTTTCCTACATTTACTGACATCATCATTCTGTTTTTCTACTTTAACCTGTTAATACAGTGAACCATTTATAGTATTAACCAACCTTCTAGTCCTGGGTTAGTTTCAGATTGGCTTTTATGTTTTTTAATACTTGGATGTTATTATCTGTAAGTATTTTGTTTAGTATTTTGCACACATATCAATATAGGATGTTTTCTTTCCTTCTCTCATACTATACTTTTTTGGCTTTAGTATCAAAGTCATTTGTCTCTATAAATGAATAGACGATTACTTCTTATTTTATATTCCCTATAAGATTTTGAAAAATATTGGAATTATCTACTTCTTGAATAAAAAATAAAACATACGAATGAAACTATCTGGGCCTGGAGTTCTCATTCAGGAAATATTTTAACTATTGATTAAATCATTTGAATAGTTGTAGGACCAAACATACTATCTCCTTCTTTGTGGTATGTTGTGTTTTTTCTTCTAGGAATTATATCCATTTGGTTTTTATTTTCTAATGAATTGCCCAAAAGTTGTTTCAAAGCATCTTCTCAATCTTATTGTCTGTGCTTTATCAATAGATATATTCCCTATTTCATTCTAAGTATTATTTTAGTATCATACCTTTTAGAATTTAGTGTTATTCCTTGCTTTTGAATTTTTATACTATATTTCATTCATTTCACCCAGTTGTTTACTGTTCTTTCCAACTTCTTGGATTATTTGACTGTTCTTTTCTTAATCCCTTAAATTCTGTAGTTAACTCCTTACATTCCTACCTTTCTTCTGTTCTAATTTAAATATGTATGACTTTAAATTTTCTCAAAAGCACAGCTTTAGCTGTAAACCAGTGTTCTGACTTGTAGCATATTTATTGGTTCAGTTTTATGGCTTCCCTGGTGGCTCAGACAGCAAAGAATCTGCCTACGATGTGTGATACCTGGATTCAATCCATGGGTTAGAAGGATCCCCTGGAGAAGGGAATGGCAAGCCACTCCAGTATTCTTGCCATGAACAGAGGTGCCTGGGGAGCTACAGTCTCTGGGGTTGCAAAGAGTTGGCCATGACTGAGCAACTAACACTTTTCACACTGTCTATAAATTTTATGATTTCATTATTACTTTCTCTTGGATCCATGAATTGTCAGATGTGTGTTTTAAAATTTCCAAACATATGGAATTTTTCTAGTCATCTTTGGTTACTGATTTCTAACCTAGTGGCCTATTGACAAGAGAAGTGTCTTCCTTATGTTCTTTGAGTTAAAGTCCGCAACTGTATTCAAATCATATATATCATTAATGATGCTTTATCTAATTAATCTATCAGTTTCTCTTACAGTGATGGTAGATTTCTCTTTATCCTGATATTTCTGATTATTTTGCTTTTTGTAATTAATAAATTATTGATGTATGAAAGTTTATAATGGGTATATTTTTGGTCAGTATGAGGTGACCCACTATCTCTAATAAAGCATTTTATAGATAAGTGGTGACCCACTTATCTCTAATAAGGCATTTGCCTTATAGTTTAAATATTAACATATTAATACAGAAATGTTAATATGTCCTCTTTCCTTGGACTGATTGAGAATTTATTTTTCCTTCAGTAACATCAAATCTTATATACTCTACTTATTTTCTTATAGTAATCACCCTAGAAAATTTACTGGACATATTTAACAAATTCTAAACTTAATGTCTCCAACAATAGAAAAATTTCAATATTTTAAACTGTATTTCCCTCCTCCTGGATGTTATATTAATATTATTGTTGTCCAGTTTAGTTTAGTTAAAATTTTTAACACCATTAATTAGATATTATTGCTACTGTTCCTTTTATTTTCTAGTTTTTCTTTTATATCTGAAACAATGTAAGTCTATGCAAACTTCTACATAGTTTGGGAGTTTCTTGTTTGTTTTCAAGAAAAATGTCAGACTTCTGCTCACATCCTTTTTATTTCTCCTTTCCTAAAGGGAACAACTTTCAACTTTTTGATTGGCTCTCATTTACTTAATGTTTTGAAATAATTTGCTTATTTGTTACCTCTTGATTTTTCAATTTTAAGTATTACTGTTGGCCATCAAATTTGGTAGCTGATGCTTTAATGCTTTCATACCACCGCCTTGCCACCACAGAAATGTAAGTTTGCCTTTCTATGAGGTTTATGAAAATAACAGCATTTTTAAGTGCATAGCTTATACAAAAACACAAAATTAAAAATAGGGAAATCCACACTATATTCCATTCACTGTACTTTGATTGGATAGAGTGATGACAAGCCCATTCTTCAACCCAATCCCCATTCAAACCTCCACAGAGAATAAACATTTCACCTGCCTTCAGTGTCCAGTGGTTAACATTTGAATATGCATTAATTCAGGGCATTTTATTACAGGCATTTATTGGGTCAGAATTTGAATTAGGTGAATATTCAGTGTTTATATTACTCTGAATTTATAAATGATATTCAGAGCTGACTTTTACAGCACACTGTAATTATGATTGTTTTTCCTTCCACGCATAATTATTTCCCTTCAAATTAGTAATCTTACTTTTTAATTTTCTATTTTTCTATGGTCTTATATTTATGTCTAGAGAAGGAAATGGCAACCCACTCCAGTATTCTTGCTTGGAGAATCCCATGGACCGGGGAGCCTGGCAGGCTATAGTCCATAGGGTCACAAGAGTTGGACACAACTTAGCAACTAGAGAGAGAGAGATACTTACATCAGCCAAAATTTTGGCCAGTTTTCTGAATCTCTTCTCAAATTTTTGAGAGGTGTCCAGTATTCTATTTTACCTTCTTGGAGAAATCTTTTTTTGGAGGTTTTGGGGTGCTCCAGTTCGGATTTGGTTTTCCTGCACATTAGGGGCAAGGCTGTATTTCTGGGGTCTTCCTTCAGCTATAATCCTGTTCTTGGTGTTCAATGTCTTAGAGCACCGTGTCCTCAAATATCTCAAGAAAGGATGAAGGATAGCTGTGATATATGTTCTCAAAGTTATTATACTGGCATGCTTGGTTGAGAGACAGTCCAAACGCCCCCTTGGATGATGAAAGGCTCCATTGGCGTTTGGAAGCCTGATGGGAGAAGAGGCCTAAGAGACTGCAGCATCCAGTGTGTGTACATATATGTTTACTTAAGCCACCTGTTTCCTCACAAGATCCTCTATAAAATCTGCCAAGTGACCTGTTGTCATCCTATGTTTTACCCTCTTTAGAGAGTTAAGCCTCCTCTGACCTGATGTGGAGTGGTATGTTGGTGGAACAGGTAAGCTGAGTGCCTAACAATTGCTTAAAATTCCAACTTTACCACTTCCTCCCATTCCTTTCCTCACTGAGTTTAAAGACATCTTTCTCTATTACGTCGAACCATCAACACCATCACTTCTACTTTCTAGTTTCCAAAATTTTATTGCACTTTGCTCTTCTATTACCTGTTTTTGTTGAGTTTGTACCTTCAAAAAATATCTTTACTGCACTTACATCTTACTTTGGGGAATCTCTCAGAGGAACAGAGAAAGTACAGATGTGTGTGTTTGCCCTAGGAGACTTTTTCTTATTTCATATTATCACTGTGGTTTTCTTGTTTTTTAGATTTACCCACATTTATCATTTCCTTTTTGCACCGTCATTCATGCATCTATGACTTTTTATTTTCTAGAAGTTCATTTTGTGAGTTTCCATTTATGGTCAGTACTCTTTTGTTTTTCTTTTCTTCTCTCTTTTTGGTCTTCAAAGAGTGTGTTACTTGCCCTTATTCTTTCAAAAATAATTCTGCTATAAAATGTAATTTTAAAGATGCAGAGACTGGAGCCAGGCTGTGTGGATTCAAATCCTTCCTCTTAGCGGCCATGCAACTTGGACAAATATTGAACCTATTTTTCCAACTTTTCAGCTGTAAATCAAAGATAACATGAGAATTTACTTCATCAGGTGTGAGGGTTAAACGAGCTACAATATTGTTAAGCATCTGAAGCAGTGCCTGGCATACAGTGCATGCTGTTCAAAGATAAGCTGTTATCATATTTAGACAATTC
Organism: Tragelaphus eurycerus; assembly: GCA_935064755.1. Lineage (NCBI taxonomy): Eukaryota > Metazoa > Chordata > Mammalia > Artiodactyla > Bovidae > Tragelaphus > Tragelaphus eurycerus. Next base: position 43,461,238 of record CAKXYN010000001.1, read on the forward strand.
TAGGTTATGATTCCCAGATCTTGAAATGCATGTCTTGTGGGAACTGATGATTTCATAGCTGTTATCTCTTCCAGTTTTGTTTGTCTGCTCCTTACTCCTTTTGATTTTCCCTTATAAATGTATATTGAAATTTCTCATTTCACCATGTCTCTTAACCTGTCTTTCATGTTTTCTGTCTCTGCTTACTTAGTTCTTATCTTCAGTTCACTAATCTTTGTTCTCTGCCTAATTTTTACTATTAAACTATCCTTTGAGTTTTAATTTCAGTGGTTATGTTTTACTTGTCTAGACTTCCTGTCTGATTGTTTTCCATATGTTTCTATTCTCTTCTTAGAGCATCCTGTTTTTCTGAGGATTTGACACTAGTCTTCATTTTTTTATTACTTCACTTGTTTAAAGTTTATTTAGGTGTTCTTTCATTATGTTGTTCTGTAACCTCAGGATATCATTGATGTTAACCTATGATTTGTTGGTCTGTTCACTCTTATTTGTAGAACATATTTCCATTTTTGTAATGTTTGATGTGAATCTGATCTTTAGGGGAATTTCCCCTCCCATGTCAGCATGAGATTGTTCTTAGCCTTGGTTGAAGAAGTATCCATACCCAACAGCTTTTGTGGGTTTCCCCAGGAACCAGGGATATAACCAGCCTGGAGACTGTATTATGTTAATATATTGGCTCAATGTAGCCTACCATCTATAGTCACTTTTTATTATCAGATCAGATCAGATCAGTCGCTCAGTCGTGTCCGACTCTTTGCGACCCCATGAACTGCAGCATGCCAGGCCTCCCTGTCCATCACCAACTCCCGGAGGTCACTCAGACTCACATCCATCGAGTCAGTGATGCCATCCAGCCATCTCATCCTCTGTTGTCCCCTTCTCCTCCTGCCCCCAATCCCTCCCAGCATCAGAGTCTTCTCCAATGAGTCAACTCTTCGCATGAGGTGGCCAAAATACTGGAGTTTCAGCTTTAGCATCATTCCTTCCAAAGAAATCCCAGGGCTGATCTCCTTCAGAATGGACTGGATCTCCTTGCAGTCCAAGGGACTCTCAAGAGTCTTCTCCAATACCACACTTCAAAAGCATCAATTCTTCGGCGCTCAGCCTTCTTCACAGTCCAGCTCTCACATCCATACATGACCACAGGAAAGACCATAGCCTTGACTAGGCGAACCTTTGTTGGCAAAGTGATGTCTCTGCTTTTGAATATGCTATCTAGGTTGGTCATAACTTTCCTTCCAAGGAGTAAGTGTCTTTTAATTTCATGGCTGCAGTCACCATCTGCAGTGATTTTGGAGCCCAGAAAAATAATTGTAAACATGAATTTGTAGATACTTTGAGGAAAAGTAGGGTTGGTGGGTTCCTGCAAACCTTGGATCGTATGGTTTTCATCCACCATTCAATACATAACCTTGTTTTATGGATATTTCTGTTTAAAGGCATCTTATGTAATAAACATTGTTGGTTTGCGAACATTAACCTCATGTTCAGGAACCCTGTAACTCAAGCCTGAACAAAACTCTCCTAACATGGGTCTTTCTTCATAATACCAGCACGGCCTCCTTGTGCTTGAGATTAGATAACGTTTCAGCATTATGCTTGAGTTCCGATTTAAACAGCAGAGTCAACAGAAAGCACAAAGATGCCAAAAAAAAAATTTAAAAAAGGCACTAAGTGTGTAGGGAAAGGGACCCTTTTTTACAGTTAGAGTAAACAAGGTAAACTGAAACAAGGCAGAGAGCATTGCTGCCTTCCAGCTCAGCTGGAAATGTGCACCTGGAGTGATTCGGATTTTTCACCACTTTGAGCATATCTGAGAGTGACCACAAAAGTGCACAAATACTGGTTAAGGCTTTACAAATACATTTTAGGGAGCAGGTTAATTCACAAATATGAAATCCACAAATGAGGGTCTATTATATGTAAAATGCATATGAAACCCTGAATCATGTGAGATATATGCCCCCAGTCATGAATTCTTCATTGAAATAGCCACTCCCTCCAAGTCTCCCACCTCACTGCAACCTCACTCCAAAAAGTAAATGAAGGACAGATTAACTCCCTAGCCTTCTCTCAAGGTTTGTGGGTGGGTTTAAGCATGAATGCAGCCCTTAAAGCATGCATGTGTGTTCAGTTGCTCAGTTGTGTCCAATTCTCTGCAATCCCATGGAGTGTAGCCCACCAGGCTTTGCTGTCCATGGAATTTCCCAGCCAAGAATCCTGGTGAGGGTTGCTATTTCCTTCTGAAGGAGGTTTTCCTGACCCAGGGATAAAACTTGCATCTCCTGCATTGACAGGCGTATTCTTTACCACTGAGCCACGTTGGAAACCCAGCCATATGTGAAAGGACTTCTTTTCAAATATCCAGCCCCTAAGCCTGGGACCTCCTCATCTCCTGTTTCCACAAGGGCAATTAAACCTATGCTATCAGATTGCCGAGTCTGATCTCCCATTCCCCACACCTTTCCGCTGCCTGGCTGTCACAGCCTAGGCTCTAGAATTAATCATTCTGCTTTGCAGCTTGTTTTGTGTGCTCAGCTTTACATTCAACTAAATTTTTGTTATATTTTAACCAGCATTGCAAAGCAATTTTTGGAACTCAAAATCTCGTACCATTTTTTTGTGCTTCTTTATATTTCTATTCAGTTGGATTACTTAGGAAGATAATGTTCATGAGTGAAGCCATCTTTGTGTAAGCATTAAGGATAGTGAGATCTGGAATGGACCAGAAGCCATGAGGTGCTCTTCCTATAGGGGGTGCTCACTGTGCAGCCATCTAGTCTTTTGTAAATAATGGATTCTGGGTTATTCTGAAAAGCGATCAGAATTTCACTCATTTGCTATTAATGAGTGAAATAATGAATAAAATAATGAATGAATTATTCATGATTTCATGAGTGAATTAATGAGTGAAATAATGAGTGAGAAATACAGAAACAGTGTCACTGTTGGGGTGCAGCCCACAGGTCTACAAATCCTGTGCTTGCCCAGATTCAAGACCCAAGAAAGAACCCAGAGTCAGTGACAGAGACATCAGTAGTTTACTGGATGGGGAATCTGACATGTCTGAAACAAAGTCTTGGAGTGATACCCCACAATCTTCTGCAGAAGGCAGGCAGGACTTTGTGGGAGTCTTTACTCCTGGGGAGAAGAGGAGATTGCCGGTTAGAGGGGAAATTGATGCCGGGTTGGCTTTTCGGTCACCAGGGAGACTAGCATAAGAACAAGCCCCTCACCACTTCTTTGATAAGTACATTCTCTAGCTGGGGCCTGGGCCAGAAAGGTCAGTCAGGAGGATACAGGAGAATCAGGCACTGGTTGAGCTGGGTCTGTACAGAGAGCAGGAGAATAGCCTGCCCATACAGTTACCAAAGTTGATTGGTTTTCAGAATAACTCAGAATCCATTATTTACATACAGTGTTTTGACCTTTTACATATTAGAGACTAAGTTTAATTTTTATGAAAACACTGCATGGGTCAACCCTATTTGCAGCAGACAAGTGAAAGTCAAATATAGCCCAGGGGTTGTCATTAATGACTTCCAACCTAGATGTTGAGAACAGATGCTCTCATCACATAAAAAATGTTACACTGGATTATGAAGTGTTCTTACCTCTGTCTCTTAAACAGATATTTAAGAGCTCATTTCTTCAGCCCAAAGCTTCTTTTTTACTTTTTTATTTCCTTTTAACTTCTGTCCATTTGAATCTTTATATAAAACATAAATTGACCATATTCCCACTACAAAAGGTTACTTTTTCCTCTTTAAAAACACATAGAGACTTAGGAAAATAAATTTGAAGAAAGATTAAAGAAGTGCAAAAATTTTGAAGGATGAATCCCAGAGTGGCTGGATGTATCTTAAAAGAAAAATTACTAAAGACTAATTAGCTAAAATTGTTCTGTTATAATTAGTAGGAGCTTAGTTTGCTGTGAGTTACAGGCAGTGCTATTTCTCGTAACTAAAAGTGAAGCTAAAAAAATAAATTTCATCTTTGAACATAAAGACTTTGATGAAGTTCAAAGCTACTTTGCTCTGATGGTTTAACAACAAGTTAAATTTCAAACAAAAGGCTGTAACTTTATCAGTAGTCTGTTCATTCTCTCTGAGTTTGAAAAGCAAAATATTTTAGGCAAACACAATACATTTCAACCCATTCACACAGGAAGGTTGTAAGTTTTAAAACTAAGATTCTGTAAAAGTTTGTGTTTTTTTCAGTAACTTCTCAGTCTATGTATTTTCTGTTTTTCCATGTAAATGGAATATATTTGTTGTTTGCCTTTGAATCATAAAAAGGTTTTAGTTTATAAAATAACTGCTGATATCTTAGAATATTTATGAAAATATTATTTCACCTCTACATTTTGGAGCCATAGTGGTTGGAAGATTGCACTGACAAGTGTCTTAATCTAAGTTTCCACTGGATTTGCTGTGTTTACAGTTCAGTTCTCTTGTTTTGAGGAGCTTAATGTGAAAATGTTTACCACTATACCACCAACACAGGAAAGCTATCACAAACCTAGACAGTGTATTGAAAGCAGAGACGTTAATTTGCTGACAAAGGTCCATATAATCCAGGCCATAGTCTGTCCAGTGGTCATGTATGGTTGTATGGGAAGGTAGAACACCTAAGAATTGTTGCTTTCAAACTGTGATGCTGGAGAAGACTCATGAGAGACCTTTGAACAACAAGGAGATCGAACCTGTCAATCTTAAAAGAAATCAGCCCTGAATACTCATTTGAAGCACTTATGCTGAAGCAGAAGATCTTGTATTTTGGTCACCTGATGTATTCTTGCCTTGAGAACCCCATGAACAGTATGAAAAGGCAAAATGATAGGATACTGAAAGAGGAACTCCCCAGGTCGGTAGGTGCCCGGTATGCTACTGGGTATCAGTGGAGAAATAACTCCAGAAAGAATGAAGGGATGGAAGCAAAGCAAAAACAATATCCAGTTGTGGATGTGACTGGTGATAAAAGCAAGGGCCGATGCTGTAAAGAGCAATATTGCATAGGAACCTAGAATGTTAGGTCAATGAATCAAGGCAAATTGGAACTGGTCGAACAGGAGATGGCAAGAGTGAACGTCGACATTCTAGGAATCAGCGAACTAAAATGGACTAGAATGGGTGAATTTAACTCAGATGACCATTATATCTACTACTGTGGGCAGGAATCCCTTAGAAGAAATGGAGTAGCCATCATGGTCAACAAAAGTGTCGAAAATGCATTACTTGGATGCAATCTCAAAAACGACAGAATGATCTCTGTTCGTTTCCAAGGCAAACCATTCAGTATCACAGTAATCCAAGTCTATACCCCAACCAGTAATGCTGAAGAAGCTGAATGATTCTATGAAGGCCTACACCTAACTAACACCCAAAATAGATGTCCTTTTCATTATAGGGGACTGGAATGCAAAAGTAGGAAGTCAAGAAACACCTGGGGTAACACGCAAATTTGGAATATACAATGAAGCAGGGCAAAGGCTAATAGAGTTTTGCCAAGAGAACACACTGGTCATAGCAAACACCTTCTTCCAACAACACAAGAGAGGACTCTACACATGGACATCACCAGATGGTCAACACCGAAATCAGATTGATTATATTCTTTGTAGCCAAAGATGGATAAGCTCTATACAGTCAGCAAAAATTAGACCGGGAGCTGACTGTGGCTCAGATCACAAACTCCTTATTGCCAAATTCAGACTTAAATTGAAGAAAGTGGGGAAAACCACTATACCATTCAGGTTTGAACTAAATCAAATCCCTTATGACTGTACAGTGGAAGTGAGAAATAGATTTAAGGGACTAGATCTGATAGAGTGCCTGATGAACTATGGGTGGAGGTTCATTACATTGTACAGGAGACAGGGATCAAGACCATCCCCATGGAAAAGAAATGCAAAAAAGCAAAATGGCTGTCTATTAGAAGTGAAAAGCAAAGGAGAAAAGGAAAGATATAAGCATCTGAATGCAGAGTTCCAAAGAATAGCAAGGAGAGATAAGAAAGCTTTCCTCAATGATCAATGCAAAGAAATAGAGGAAAACAACAGAATGGGAAAGACTAGAGATCTCTTCAAGAAAATGAGAGATACCAAGGGAATATTTCATGCAAAGATGGGCTCGATAAAGGACAGAAATGGTGTGGACCTAACAGAAGCAGAAGATATTAAGAAGAGGTGGCAAGAATACACAGAAGAACTGTACAAAAAAGATATTCATGACCAAGATAATCACAATGGTGTGATCACTCATCTAGAGCCAGATATCCTGGAATGTGAAATCAAGTGGGCCTTAGAAAGCATCACTACGAACAAAGCTAGTGAGGTGATGGAATTCCAGTTGAGCTATTTCAAAGATGATGCTCTGAAAGTGCTGCACTCAATATGTCAGCAAATGTGGAACACTCAACAGTGACCACAGGACTGGAAAGGGTTCAATTTTCATTCCAATCCCAAAGAAAGGCAATGCCAAAGAATGTTAAAATTACTTCACAACTGCACTCATTTCACATGCTAGTAAAGTAATGCTCACAATTCTCCAAGCCAGGCTTCAGCAGTACGTGAACCATGAACTTCCAAATGTTCAAGCTGGTTTTAGAAAAGGTAGAGGAACCAGAGATCAAATTGCCAACATCTGCTGGATCATCAAAAAAGCAAGAGAGTTCCAGAAAAACATCTATTTCTGCTTTATTGACCCTGCCAAAGCCTTTGACTGTGTGGATTACAATAAACTGTGGAAAATTCTGAAAGAGATGGGAATACCAGACCACCTGACCTGCCTCTTGAGAAACCTGTATGCAGGTCAGGAAGCAACAGTTAGAACTGGACATGGAACAACAGACTGGTTCCAAACAGGAAAAGGAGTATGTCAAGGTTGTATATTGTCACCCTGCTTATTTAACTTCTATGCAGAGTACATCATGAGAAACACTGGGCTGAAATAAGCACAAGCTGGAATCAAGATTGCCAGGAGAAATATCAATAACCTCAGATATGCAGATGACACCACCCTTATGACAGAAAGTGAAGAGGAACTAAAAAGGCTCTTGATGAAAGTGAAAGAGGAGAGTGAAAAAGTTGGCTTAAAGCTCAACATTCAGAAAATGAAGATCATGGCATCTGGTCCCATCACTTCATGGGAAATAGATGGGGAAACAGTGGAAACAGTATCAGACTTTATTTTTCTGGGCTCCAAAATCACTGCAGATGGTGATTGCAGCCATGAAATTAAAAGACGCTTACTCCTTGGAAGGAAAGTTATGACCAACCTAGATAGCATATTCAAAAGAAGAGACATTACTTTGCCCACAAAGGTCCATCTAGTCAAGGCTATGGTTTTTCCTGTGGTCATGTATGGATGTGAGAGTTGGACTGTGAAGAAAGCTGAGCGCTGACGAATCGATGCTTTTGAACTGTGGTATTGGAGAAGACTCTTGAGAGTCCCTTGGTCTGCAAGGAGATCCAACCAGTCCATCCTAAAGGAGATCAGTCCTGGGTGTTCTTTGGAAGGACTGATGGTATAGCTGAAACGCCAATATTTGGCCACCTCATGTGAAGACTTGACTCATTGGAAAAGACTCTGATGCTGGGAGGGATTGGGGGCAGGAGGAGAAGGGGGTGACAGAGGATGAGATGGCTGGATGGCATCACTGACTCGATGCATGTGAGTTTGGGTGAACTCCAGGAGTTGGTGATGGACAGGGAGGCTTGGCGTGCTGCATTTAATGGGCTTGCAGAGTCAGCCATAACTGAGCAACTGAAGTGAACTGATGTGAAGAGCAAACTCATTGGAAAAGTTCCTGACGCTAGAAAAGATTGAGGGCAGAAGGAACAGAGTATATCAGGTAATGAGATGGATTGATGGCATCACTGATAAAATGGCCATGAACTTGGGCAATCTCCAGGAGATGGTGAGGGACAGGGAGGCCTGGTGTGCTGCAGTCCATGGGGTCACAAAGAGTCGAACACGACTGTGTGACTGTATACAATGTGAAAATTAGTGAAATGGAGCAGGTGGGACATATCTGATGAACATTCTTGATTTAATCAGAATGTTTCCCAAGCCATTTTATCCTAAAAGCATGTTGATATGAATTTTCATCCCAAGACATTCTTTTATGTTGGAATACTGCATAATAGCATTATCTGTACCGCTGATGTTGAGTTGGACTTGGAATCTTCATCACTGAAATCTTTGTTTCATGAGAATGGCATGACTTATGATTCAATCACCTGACCTGTGATAGATAGCTTCCCAGTTGTAGAGAAAGTGTTCTTACTAAAAAGTTTTTAATAGTAAGAGTGAGGCAGCAAAAGTGGTCACAGATATGCCAAATTCTTTCGTCTATTCAGTGAGCATTTATTGAGTATTTGCTATTATTTGATATTTTACAAATGATAGGGCATTCTGGAATGAATCTTATTTTCCTGGAACTGAGGATCTAATGGAGAAATGAATTGCATCAAATTAATACAAAATATGTACCAACTTTGATACTCTAAAGAAAACAGTGTCCTCACCTTTCCCCATAATCTGTCTTTAGTACTTGAAGTTCTATACTTCAGTCTTCATTCTTTAGCCTTGAAGAACATGAGGTCAGAAAGAGCTTAGTATGATGAATGAAGATCAGTTCAATGTAGCTAGTAAAGGGGAAAATGACATGAGATGATTTGGCAGAAGTATTCATTGGCTGGATCATTCTTGTCTATGTAAGCTGTCCTTTTCCAAGCAGTTTAGAGGCCAATAAACAAGATGACATGTTTTGATGTATAAAGATCAAATAGCTGGCTGTTTTGTAGCAATTAGATCAAAGGGTATGAAGAATGCAAATCAACAGACTCAGGAAATGATTACCTATATTGACACAGCCTATGAGTATTGAAGGACAACTTACATTTAGAAGCTTTGAGGTAAAAATTATATTACTTGGTAAGAGATTGGATATGGGGCTATGCAATATTGTTCTCATAGACTTGAGTGGTTGGAAGTACAGTTCACCAAGATCAGTGACATTAGAGGACCAGGATATTTTGGGTGGTAGGAGGAGGTCTCCAGGGAAATCATGTGTTTGTTATTAAACATATTAATTTGACTGTAGCTCAGATCACGAATACCTTATTGTAAAATTCAGACTTAAATTGACGAAAGTAGGGAAAACTAGGAGGTCATTCAGGTATGACCTAAATCAGATGTATGATGATTATACAGTAGAAATGACAAGTAGACTCAAGGAATTAGCTCCGATAGAGTTTCTGAAGAACTATGCACAGAGGTTCGTAATATTGTAGAGGACACAGTGATCAAAACCATCCCAAAGACAAAGAAATGCAAAAAGGCAAAATGGTTGTCTGAGGAGGGCTTACAAATAGCTGAGAAAAGAAGAGAAGCAAAAGGCAAAGGAGAAAAGGAAAGATATACGCATTTGAATGCAGAGTTCCAAAGAATAGCAAGGAGGCATAAGAAAGCCTTCCTAATTGATCACTGCAAAGAAATAGAGGAAAACAGTAAAATAGGAATGACTAGAGATCTCTTCAGGGAAATCAGAAATACCAAGGGAACATTGGATGCAAAGATGGGCTCGATAAAGGACAGAAATGGTATGGACCTAAAAGAAGCAGAAGATGTTAAGAAGAGGTGGCAATAATATGCAGAAGAACTAGAAAAAAAGATCTTCATGACCCAGATAATCATGATGCTGTAATCACTCATCTAGAGCCAGACATCCTGGAATGTGAAGTCAAATAGGCCTTAGGAAGCATCACTATGAACAAAGTAGGTGAAGGTGATGGAATTCCAGCTGAGCTATTTCAAATCCTGAAAGATGATGCTGTGAAAGTGCTGCACTCAAGATGCCAGCAAATGTGGAACACTCAGCAGTGACCACAGGACTGGAAAAGGTCAGTTTTCATTCCAATCCCAAAAAAAGGCAATGCCGAAGAATGTTCAAAATACTGCACAATTGCACTCATCTCACACACTAGCAGTGGCAACCCATTCCAATATTCTTGCCTGGAGAGTCCCATGGACGGAGGCGCCTTAAGGGCTGCTATCCATGGAGTTGAACAGTGTCAGACTTGACTGAAGCAAATGAGCAGCAGGAGCAGAGCACACTAGCAAAGTAATGCTCAAAATTCTCCAAGCTAGGCTTCAGCAGTACACAAACTGAGAACTTCAGGATGTTCAAGCTGGATTTAGAAATGGCATAGGAACAAGACATCAAATTGCCAACATCCTTTGGATGACAGAAGAAGTGAGACAGTTCCAGAAAAGCATCTACTTCTGCTTCATTGACAGTGCTAAAGCTTTTGACTGTGTGGATCACACCTGGAAAATTCTTAAGAGATGCGAATACCAGGCAACTTTATTTGCCTCCTGAGAAACCTTTATGCAGGTCAAGAAGCAACAGTTAAAACCAGACAGGGAACAATGGACTGGTTCATATTGGGAAAGGAGTATGTAATGGCTGTATATCATCACCCTGCATATTTAACCATCTTCCAACAACACAAGAGAGGACTCTACACATGGACATCACCAGATGGTCAACACTGAAATCAGATTGATTATATTTTTTCAGCCAAAGACGGAGAATCTCTAAACAGCAAAAACAAGACCAGGAGCTGATTATGGCTCAGAACATGAACTTCTTATTGCCATGCTGTGCTATGCTATGCTAAGTCACTTCAGTCGTGTCCGACTCTGTGTGACCCCATAGATGGCAGCCCACCAGGCTGCACCATCCCTGGGATTCTCCAGGCAAGAACACTGGAGTGGGTTGCCATTTCCTTCTCCAATGCATGAAAGTGAAAAGAGAAAGTGAAGTCGCTGAGTCGTGTCCGACTCTTAGCGACCCCACGGACTGGAGCCTACCAGGCTCCTCCGTCCATGGGATTTTCCAGGTAAGAGTACTGGAGTGGGGTGCCATTGCCTTCTCTGCTTATTGCCATATTCAGACTTAAATTGAAGAGAGTAGGGAAAACCAGTAGACCATTCAGGTATGACCTAAATCAAATCCCTTATGACTATACAGTAGAAGTGAAAAATGGATTTAAGGGACTAGATCTGATAGATAGAGTGTCTGATGAACTATGGACGGAAGTTCATGACATTGTACAGGAGACAGGGATCAAGACCATCCCCAAGAAAAAGAAATGCAAAAAAGCAAAATGTCTGTCTGAGGAGGCCTTTCAAATAGCTGTGAAAAGAAGAGAAGTGAAAAGGAAAGATATGCCCGTTTGAATGCAGAGTTCCAAAGAATAGCAAGGAGAGATAAGAAATCCTTCCCTGGCGATCAATGTGAAGAAATAGAGGAAAACAATAGAATGGAAAAGACTAGAGATCTCTTCAAGGAAATTAGAAATACCAAGGGAATATTTCATGCAAAGATGGGCTCAATAAAGGACAGAAATGGTATGGACCTAACAGAAGCAGAAGATATTAAGAAGAGATGGCAAGAATACACAGAAGAACTGTACAAAAAAGATCTTCACAACCTAGATAATCATGATGGTGTAATCACTGACCTAGAGCCAGACATCCTGGAATGTGAAGTCAAGTGGGCCTTAGGAAGCATCACTACAAACAAGCTAGTGGAGGTGATGGAATTCCAGTTGAGCTATTTCAAATCCTGAAAGATGATGCTGTGAAAGTGCTGCACTCAATATGTCAATAAATTTGTAAAACTCAGCAGTGGCCACAGGACTGGAAAAGGTCCGTTTTCATTCCAATCCCAAAGAAAGGCAATGCCATAGAATGCTCAATCTACCGCACAATTGCACTCATCTCACACGCTAGTAAAGTAATGCTCACAGTTCTCCAAGCCAGGCTTCAGCAATATGTGAACTGTGGACTTGGAGATGTTCAAGCTGGTTTTAGAAAAGGCAAAGGAACCAGAGATCAAATTGCCAACATCTGCTGGATCATAGATAAAGCAAGAGTTCCAGAAAAACATCTATTTCTGCTTTATTGACTATGCCAAAGCCTTTGACTGTGTGGATCACAATAAACTGTGCAAAATTCTGAAGAGATAGAAATGCTAAATCACTGGACCTCCCTCTTGAGAAACCTGTATGCAGGTCAGGAAACAGCAGTTAGAACTGGACATGGAAAAACAGACTGGTTCCAAATAGGAAAAGGAGTATGTCAAGACTGTATATTATCACCCTGCTTAATTAAGTTATATGCAGAGTACATCATGAGAAATATTGAGCTGGAGAAAGCACAAGCTGGAATCAAAATTGCTGGGAGAAAGATCAGTTACCTCAGATATGCAGATGACACCACCCTTATGGCAGAAAGTGAAGAAGAACTAAAAGCCTCTTGATGAAAGTGAAAGAGGAGAGTGAAAAAGTTGGTTTAAAGCTCATAATTCAAAAAACTAAGATCAAGGCATCCAATCCCATCACTTCATGGCAAATAGACGGGGAATCAGTGGCTGACTTTATTTTTTGGGGCTCCAAAATCACTGCAGATGGTGATTGCAGCCATGGAATTAAAAGACACTTACTCCTTGGAAGGAAAGTTATGACCAACCTAGATAGCATATTAAAAAGTAGAGACATTACTTTGCCAACCAAGGTTTGTCCAGTCAAGGCTATGGTTTTTCCAGTAGTCATGTATGGATGTGAGAGTTGGACTATAAGGAAAGCTGAGTGCAGAAAACTTTATGCTTTTGAACTGTGGTGTTGGAGAAGACTTTTGAGAGTCCCTTGGACTGCAACGAGATCCAACCAGGCCACCCTAAAGGAGACTAATCCTGGGTGTTCATTGGAAAGACTGATGTTGAAGCTGAAATTCCAATACTTTGGCCCCCTGATGAGAAGAGTTGACTCATTTGAAAAGACCCTGATGCTGGTAAAGATTGAGGGCGGGAGGAGAAGGGGACAACAGAGGATGAGATGATTGGATGGCCTTACCGACTCAATGGACATGGGCTTGGGTGGACTCCGGGAGTTGGTGATGGACAGAGAGGCATGGCGTGCCTTGGTTCATGGGGTCACAAAGAGTCAGACACGACTGGGCGACTGAACTGAGCTGAACTGATACAGAGTACATCATGTGAATTACCAGGGTCGATGAAATACAAGCTGGAATCAAACTTGCTGGGAGAAATATCAATAACCTCAGATATGCAGATGACTCCAGCTTTAAGGCAGAAAGCAAGGAAGAACTAAAAAATTCTCTTTATGAATTTGAAAGAGGAGAGTGAAAAAGCTGGCTTAAAACTCAACATTTAAAAAATGGAGATCATGGCATCCAGTCCCATCTCATGGAAAACATGTAGGGAAACAGTGGAAACAGTGACAGTATTTTCTTGGTCTCCCAAATCACTGCAGATGGTGACTACAGCCATGAATACAAAAGATGCTTGCTCCTTGGAAGAAAAGCTATGACCAACCTAGACAGCATATTAAACAGCAGAAACATTACTTTGCCAACAAAGGTCCCTCTAGTCAAGGCTATGTTTTTTCCAGTAGGCATGTGTGGATGTGAGAGTTGGACCACAAAGAAGGCTGAGTACTGAAGAATTCATGCTTTTGAACTGTGCTGTTGGAGGATACTCTTGAGTCCCTTGGACTGAAGGAGATCCAACCAGTCAATCCTAAAGGAAATCAACCCTTAATATTCATTGGAAAGACTGACGCTGAAGCTGAAACTCCAGTACTTTGTCCACCTGATGCCAAGAGCTGACTCATTAGAAAAGACCTTGATACTGGGAAAGATTGAAGGCAGGAGGAGAAGGGGACGACAGAGAACAATATGGTTGTATGGCCTCATCGACTCAATGGACGTAGTTTGAGCAAGCTCTGGGAGATGCTAAAGTACAGGAAAGCCTGGAGTATTGCAGTCCATGGGGTCACAAAGAGTCAGACACTACTGAGTGACTGAACAACAATAACAAATTTATGACATCTTCTATAAGTAACTTGAAAAGTATCTCTTCCATCTGGTGTGATAATAATAGAGCAATCTATCAGCCTGATTGTCATGCATGTTTGTTCAGCCCAGGCCTTGCCCAGAGGCACTTTGATGAAGTCTAACTAAGGCTTCCTTTTCCATTGAGACAGGCTGCCCTTGTTCTGCCTGGGTCTGCATGGAGAACAAGGTGAGTTATTGTCTTATCCAGTACAGGGAGCTTTTTACAGTTCTTACACAGACACTATATATGTCAGGATGGTTCTGGCAGTAGTAGGGGTGTTTTGAGTTGAGACAATGGACAGATTTAATTGATATTATTTTATGACTGCTTCATTGAGATACAATTCACATTACCAAACAATTTCCCATTTAAAGACTATAACTCAGTGATTTACAGTATATTCACAGTTTTTAAACATATAAGTTCATTCATGTGTTGTGTACGATATACATGTTCACCACCAGCACAATCAATTTTAGAACACTTTTATAATCCCCCAAAGAAACTGTACCCTTTTAGCAGTCATTCTCTATTTCTTCCCAAGGGTCCTCCTACTGGAAATCACTCGTCTGCTTTCTATCTCCATGGATTTCCTTGTTTTGAACATTTTATATAAATGGAGTAAGACTATATATGGTCATTTTTCATTGACTCTTTTTATCTGGTATAATGTCTTGGAGCTTCATCTATATTGTAAAATCCCTCAGTAGTTCATTCCTTTCTATCGCTGAATAGCATTCCTTATGTGGATATACCTCTTGCTGTTTATCGTTTCAGTAGTTGATGCTCATTAGGGTTGTGTTCACTTTAAGGGATATTATACCTATGCTATGCTATGCTATTCTAAGTCACTTCAGTCATGTTCGACTCTGTGTGACCCCATAGATGGAAGCCCCACCAGGCTCCCCCGTCCCTGGGATTCTCCAGGCAGGAACACTGGAGTGGGTTGCCATTTCCTTCTGCAATGCGTGAAAGTGAAAAGTCAAAGTGAAGTCGCTCAGTTGTGTCCGACTCTTAGTGACCCCATGGATTGTAGCCTAACAGGCTCCTCCGTCCACGGGATTTTCCAAGTATAAGTACTGGAGTGGGGTGCCATTGCCTTCTCTGATATTATACCTAATGCTGCTGTAAACATTTGTGTACAAGTTTTCTTATAGACAGTTTTCATTTCTATTGTATTTGTAACTAAGACTGAAATCACTACACTATATGATAACTCTATATTTCACCTCTTAAGGAGATGTGCCATACTGTTTCACACAGTCACTGCAGCACTTAACGGTCCTATTGGCAGGGTATGAAGGTTCCAATTTTCCCCAAGCTAGCCAACATGTGTTACATTTGTCCTTTGGATTACAATGGTCCTAGTGGGTATGAAGTCATATCTCATTGTGGTTTTGATGTTCATCTCCCTGATGACTAGTGATGCACACCTGCTTTCATGTATTTATTGGCCATTTCTCTGGTTTGGGGAAAGGTCTATTTGTATCCTTTGCTCATTTTCTAATTGGGTTATTTGTCTTACTAAGTTTTATGAATTATTTATACATACTAGATATAAGAAGTCCTTTGTCAGATACCTGTAATGTTTCCTAACATTCTATTGATAAGATGAATTTCTGAGTCACCTCTTTATTTTTATTTTTGTGTGTTAATTCACTTTATTGTTTTTAATTTATTTTTAATTGGAGGATCATTGCTTTATAATATTGTGTTGGTTTCTATACATCATTAAATTTCTGAAGTCAGTGGTAGAAATGTGCAATTAGTAGGCTGAAAAGGTTGAAAGTCATCCATCAGGGTTAAAATGAAATATTTCAGATACTATAGTAATTAAACAATGTGATAGAATAGAATTAATTCAAGATTAGATGTGGAAGATCTTGGTTCTAGTTCTGGCTCAGCCACTATGTGCGAGTCGCTTGACCACCCTGGGCTTTAATTGCTTTATTTGTAAGGAAGAATATAGCCCCTAAAAGACTCTCCTTCTTCTATTGTATAATTCTAAGTTTAGAAGTTAAGCTGAAGAGAATGAACCTAGTTTTCCTTTCCAGGCAAAGATTCTAACTTCGGGATTTTGAAACAACGGAGAGTTTGGATGGAATATCTTTCACCTCTTCTTTTTTTGTTGAGAACTCTCCAAATGTCAGGGTACTAACAAGGGTTCTTAGAATCCCCTTGCATTTCTCCCTTCCAAGGAGTCTTGTTGAAACTAAGAACCAAATAATAGGCTTATAAACTGTTTCTATAAAATGATTCACAATTTGAACAATAATGTTAAATTCATCCAAAATCTATGGTCTCAAGAAGACTCATCTGTTATGTGGAGGCTGACTATTGGAAGTGGCTCTTGTTTGCTATAAACACAGGTTGTCACTCTGGAAAGTCTAGGTACTTCCCTCTTCCTGTATTGAAATTTAATAGCATTCTTGGAAATCCAGTTGATGGCTAATATATTTTTTTCTCTCTCTCTCTTTTTTTGGGCTTTTTTTCTCAGCTGTGGTTTGTCTTATCCAATTAGTTTTGGTTAATGCCATCATTAAAAAATTTGACCAGTTAATTGTATGAATTCAAATAGAATATTTCCATCAGACATGTTGCTATTGAAATAGAGTTGTCTCATCAGCATGGCCCAATCACTGGATGTTATATAAAATTCATTAAGTTAGACTCTTTGATAATGATGGAAATACATCTCATGTGTGAGCACCTAAAAGATTTCTAATCTCTTAATTACATATACAATTTAGTTTTTATTACATTTCTTTAAAAAATAATTTAAATCTTTTATATTAAGCCTTGGTTGGACTTTAGTCCTCTTCCCTTTTTTGTCCATTATATGTCATGGAAAACTTCTAGAGTCAAGATTTTGCTTGAGTAGCAATAGCATTTTAACTTGCTATAAATATTTTTGAATGCAAAGCATGTTGATTACATCATTCTAGGGTTCAAAGAAAAAATGCTGCTTAACTTTTAATGAAGCTGATTCAAATTGCTTTGAAATTAAATGCAATATATTCATTATATAGATGCTATATATACATATGCTGTAATGTATATGTACATATGCATATGAAATCCTGTCTTGTCAGAATGCAGTATCCCAGAAACTTGGAAATTTCTCAAAGCTGGCAATATCATCAGCCCATTTGGCCATTGGATTAACTGGCATTCTTTCATATGGATTTTTTTCTGTTCATACAGTAGGAGTAGATTGGATATTTCTCTGGATAGATCAGTTTTATTTCCCTGAACCTCACAGAAATTCTTGCTTAGAAATCATCTGCCTGTTGTTTTTACTTTCCCTCTTTGGTCACTGTAGGAGTGTTCCTTTATTGCTGCTCTGTTGGGATTTTTTTTTTAATCACTTCTTCTTAAGGACTCTGAAAGCAATTTCCTGTCTATAGTAGAACTGTTATGGCTTGTCTGCGAAAGAAAGTGTTGCCTGGTGAAGGAAGCAGCTGCTTGGGTGGTGTATTTAAAGTTAAAACCAAATGGCTTGTGAAAAGGCTGGAATTGAACTCAAGCATTTAATTTAGGATAAGGCACTATTATATGTGTATGGTGTTTCATAGTATATCGTGTACCATAATTTTTTAGGCTGTTGTATTTTCTTGCTGCAGCATGCTAAAAATATTCTATAATTTCTTCTTCTACAGGAGCATCTATTTAATTGAGTTCTGGTTTAATGTTCATCCATTATACTGCTATGATTCTATTTTGCAAATGTTGAAAAATGTCTTTAAAATCACACCTGAAATCCTGCAATTTTCAGAGTAATGATCTCTTTTGGAGGATTTTTCTCTTCTTCCTCCTTTCCTTTATTTTTGTTCAATTTGGAGTTATGACTTTAAAAATCAAAATAGCTTTTATAAGCATATAATACTTCACTGTACATCTTTTCATTATTCTAGTTTGATAAATCGTCTCCTGTTTGTCAGTTTTAAAATGATTTGATTTGCGAAACACATTATTCTTTTTGTTTTGTGAATTTTCTGCCCTAATTTTTCTGTGATAGAGGGAAGAAAATGCTATTCAAGAGTTCATTATATCTTTTTAAAAATTCTATTTGCTTATAGATCATGCTTAAGAGTGTTTTATTTCAAAATCTCAAAGGATGATACTTCGTAAAATTTATTATTTTATCACTTCAGTTATTTGATTTGGTAAAGCTATTGATAAAAATTTCCTACTGTGAACATTAATCAGTTTTTCTTTCTTATATGATTAACAATGATTATGATTAACAATGCTGTCTGTGACTTTCACACTAAATTTGTATCCCTTCTCAAAAACACTAATATGTTAATGGTTTAATGTCAATAGGTAATATTCATTTCTTTAGCATATCTTATTATCCATAGTATCTTGATTATGACTTTATCAAGTTTACATTTTTTAATGGCAACTAACTTCTTATATTATTAAATTTGTTTTAATGTATACACTGAAAATATTTCCTAAAAATCTATAGCTCCAGGTTTTTCAGTAGATAACTTATTAATAAAATGTTTCCCTCAACCCAGGATTTTTAGATAAATTTTCCCCCATGACAACTCATTGAGACTTGAATCTCCTATCAGAGGAGATATTAATGATAAGGCATATATGCAGATGGTGACTGTAGCCATGAAATTAAAAGACGCTTACTCCTTGGAAGGAAAGTTATGACCAACCTAGATAGCATATTCAAAAGCAGAGACATCACTTTGCCAACAAAGGTTTGCCTAGTCAAGGCTATGGTCTTTCCTGTGGTCATGTATGGATGTGAGAGCTGGACTGTGAAGAAGGCTGAGCGCCGAAGAATTGATGCTTTTGAACTGTGGTGTTGGAGAAGACTCTTGAGAGTCCCTTGGACTGCAAGGAGATCCAACCAGTCCATTCTGAAGGAGATCAGCCCTGGGATTTCTTTGGAAGGAATGATGCTAAAGCTGAAACTCCAGTATTTTGGCCACCTCATGCGAAGAGTTGACTCATTGGAGAAGACTCTGATGCTGGGAGGGGGAGGGATTGAGGGCAGGAGGAGAAGGGGACGACAGAAGATGAGATGTCTGGATGGCATCACTGACTCGATGGATGTGAGTCTGAGTGACCTCCGGGAGTTGGTGATGGACAGGGAGGCCTGGCGTGCTGCAGTTCATGGGGTCACAAAGAGTCGGACATGACTGAGCGACTGATCTGATCTGATCTGATCTGATAACTATACATATTATAATTTTCTCACCCATCAAAATAGTTATATCTCCTAATGAATAATAAGTTAAACAGCATAAATTTTAGTAGGTGATCTCAATTTCATTATTATATTTCCCTATCTTTCTTTATTATAAATTTCTTTGTTAGTAATGTTTTAATCATGGATTTTTTATTTTTTTTAAACATTGTGTTTCACTAGTGTCAGCAATTCAAAATATTTTTGCCTTGAGTAGATACTGAGTTCCTCTGCAAGGAGTTCAGTGTCCAGTAAGACTAATGTTACACCATTTGGCATGTTTATTTTCTCCTGTTGTCTCGTGTGTGTATGTGCATGTGTTTCTGCTCAGTCGTGTCTGACTCTTTGTGGCCCCTTGAACTGTATGTAGCCTGCCAGCTTCCTCTGTCCATGGAATTTTACTTGAAGAATCCTGGAATGGGTTGCCATTTCCTCCTCCAGGCAATCTTCCCAACCTGGGGATTGGACCCGCATCTCCTGCGTCTCCTGCATTGCAGGCGGATTCTTTACCACTGAGCCACCAGGGAAGCCCCTGTTGTCTGTTGCTGCTAAGTCGCTTCCGTCATGTCCGACTCTGTGCGACCCCATAGACGGCAGCCCACCAGGCTCCTCTGTCCCTGGGATTCTCCAGGCAAGAACACTGGAGTGAGTTGCCATTTCCTTCTCCAATGCATGAAAGTGAAAAGTGAAAGGGAAGTCACTCAGTTGTGTCCAACTCCTAGGGACCCCATGGACTGCAGCCTACCAGGCTCCTCCATCCATGGGATTTTCCAGGCAAGAGTACTGGAGTGGGGTGCCATTGCCTTCTCCATATTGTCTGTTACTGATCCCTAACTGGCCTCTGCTCCTGCCAGGAGTCTCTTGCCCTCCCACCAAACTACACTTAGCGCTCTCTATCGTTTGCTATTGCTGCCAGTGTCTTTCTATTTCTTTTCAGACCCCGCTTATTTTAGCTTGGACTTTCAGTGACAAGTGATACAAACTCAAATCAGAACTGGCTTAAGCTCCAAAGGGGATTCTTGGCTCCTGCAGCTGAAAAGTCCTAAGTCACTTGGCTTTACTCAAGACTGAATCCAAGGGTTCAAATGATGCCCCGCAAGCCTTGGTTTCTCCAGTGTCGCCTTTCCTCTCTGTTGGTGTCACTCTGGGTCATCCTCTGCTCCATGTCAGGATCACTGTCAAAATCCCAAGCTTAGGGATCTCAGGAGAGAGGATCCCAAATGTAAACCTTACCCACCTTGAATGGGAGGCCTTTCTGTCTTGGACCAACTCTGACAAGGTGGCTGGAATATACCAATGGGTAAGCCTCCTTCACTCTTTTTACAGTGAGGTATGAGGGAGTGCAGGTTGGGAAGTGATTTGAAAGGAAATTAAAGGTTCTGTTACCAAAGGAGGGATGGAGGCTGCAGAGACAAAAAGGATTATACCACGGTAACCATTTTCTTGGATAGAAATGTATTTTGTGTGTGCAAAGATGGTTCCTGGACAAGGATAAGAAAGCATTTAATGCCCTGGAAACAATCACCACTTTACAGTGCTTTCTAGATTCTTTCTTTTAGAGAAGCAGCAGGAGAAAACAATTTCAGAGGTAGTTGGTTAATTGAGGCTGTAGTCAAGTTGTTTGCTTTTTTCCCCTAGAACTTTTTTACTATGTAGTTATTTTTTTTCTTTCTTAAATAATGTACCAGTCACCACCCCCGCTAACTGATTCATGAGCCTAATAACAGTATAAGGACCTTTATTTTTTTGTATTTTTGTCTATATCCACAGCACTTAGTACATTGTGTGGGATCATTTTATAGACTTTTTGTCCTCAGAATGGTATACAGTGCCTGAAGGAAAATAATTTTGATAGCTTGTTAACAGTTATGAGGGCCTTCCATATACCAATTGCTTTCTTAAGTATCTGGGAAAGCATTTTAAGATCAGTGGGATTTCATAGGAAATTGATGTCAGAGGATGTTCTTAGAGAACATGTATTTACTAGTAACAGAGTTACATGTAATAGAAATAGTAAAATGTGGTACATATGTATTCTTGGCTGGAAACACCATTTTCCTCTGTGGACTGTTTTCAAATTCAGCAGTTTTATTATATGGATTTACCGAATAAGATAGACTTTTTCCCTGACTTGGCACTTTTCACATACTGTCCTCTGGGTTCAGTGGTTCCTCAGTAAATAGTTTTGATGGGCCTCCTCTTGACTGAGGTATAAGTGCTATGGACTTTGACAGCCGATTTTTAAGCTGTCAGCAGGTTCTGCTACTAACATTCTCTCCTTTAAATTCCTCTTCTTATGTCATGCTTTAGCACTGTTTTCTACACCTCTGCTGTTATATCTGCATATACCATCAAGTATTTCAGCAAAGGAGAAATCACAATACATTAGTTTGGGTCCCATAACCAAGTTTATTTTGGGGCCAATAGATAATATGTTCACTTGAGACTTTTCAGTGCTAGTTAACAAAACATAGTTTATGGTGGTTTTTTTTTTCCCTTTTGTGTATTTGAGTATACATATGTAAAGCATTTATTGTGAACTTGCATCCTGATGACTCAGGCACTAAAGAATCTGCCTGCAATGCAGGGAACCTGGGTTTGATCTCTGAGTCAGGAAGATCCCTAGGAGAAGGGAATGGCTACCCACTCCAGTATTCTTGCCTGGAGAATTCCATGGACAGAGGAGCCTGGTGGGCTACAGTCCATGAGGTCACAGAGTCCGACATGACTGAGTGACTAACACTTGCACAGTTCTAATGAAGTCATTTGTGTGGTCCTGTCATTTAATTCTTATAACAACTCTATGAGGTCACACAGCTTGCAAGAGGAGAGCCACATTTTGAAACCTAATACTTTTCATGCAAAGCCCATGCTTTAATCACTAACTAGATTGACTCTAGGGGGAAAAAAAACACACAACTATGGAAGACATTTAAGGCCCAGCTAGGTTTAGTGGGGAACATTGTCAAGGGATTTTTTTGGGAAAGTTTATTTAACAGTTTCAACTGAATCAAATGTAATAAAAACAGTAAAACTGGACACATATACCTTTGGCTGGAAACCACTGTTTCTTGTCCCTGTGGATTTTTGTCTTCAGATATTACACATGGATTGATTTAAAGATGCTGGTGGACGAGACAGACGATTATTTAGATAATAGCATCCTTTGATTAGAAAGTGAAAGGTGTGAATAAGACAGGCTGGCTCTCCAGGAGATGTTGACCTGAGAACAAAACAACAACACAAGACATGTTTTCTCAGATTTCCCTAAATGACTGGCCAGGAAACCAGCCAGAACAGTGTTAAACTGGAAACATGTAACATTTCTGAGATAGTCTGGTCCCTGCTGTGAGATATGTCTGCATGAGGTGCAAACTCATTTGACATCTTATATAGGAAATCTAGAATCCAGAAAACCAATTAGTTCCTCCTAGTGGCATTCAGGAAGGGAGTTGGCTTTATAATGAGAGAAAGAACCATGCATTCTAACAGCAGGCTACCAGGATAGGTATGCCTCACTCTCTCTCTACTCTGCCTAGAATCCTACAGAGTGAGCTTTTAATCATCTACTTGGTAACTGAAATTCATGTCTAATTGTATTGATGCTAGCTATCAATCATTTGCAGGTATTCAGAAATATTAAACATTATGGGAGAGACAAAAGGGACATGGCACATACTCATGAGGTTTCCAGTCTCTTGCCAGAAAAGGATATACACAAAATGCAAATTAGCTAAGTCAAGACATTGTGGAATCTAACACTTAATGAATCAGAGGTGTTACAAATCTTCATTGAAGCAGTGATCCTGAGCACATTTAATGCTTTATATAAATTAATAATTCTTTATGAGCAAGTTCTATGTGCCTGTCTTTATGCTAAATATGTGGGATATAAAGGCATGCTTCCATGCCCTTAATTGACTTACAGCTTACCAGGAAAGATGGACTTATCTGCAGGTAGCAATTTGAAGAAATTATTGAAGTACAGACTAGGGAGAAATTAACCAATTCATGAAGGTTCTGGAAGGTTGTATTTCAGAGATGCCAGTTATTCTTGGACTTCAAAGACTTACAGGTCTTTCTTAGATAAATGGAGCACAGGCTTTATTATAGGCATGGTAAAGACATTAGAGATAAATCTGAGAGCTCTTAATTCAAGATATTTACAGATTAAAAGGGAAAATGACATATGACTTAACTATTAAAAATGGAGTGAGGTGATACTTTAAACTCTAACAGGACTATGGGAATCTGGAGGAATAAATAGAAATATTGTAGAGGAAGTAGCTCAATACATAGTTTCCCAAAGAATGCTGAGACTTGACAATCAGACTGCTCTAAAACTTATACCAACCAGTGGGATTTATTGGCTGACAGTCAACCTGTTTGTTGGTGCCCGTGTCACACAGCTCATCAAAAGCTTTGAATATTGACAAAGCTTTCAGTTTTTAGAGATAACATTCTAGCCAGTAGTCCTTTTTAAGCAAAGTACAGACATATGGATGCAAGGAAAGAGGATTTTTGTTTGTTTCTTGAGTAAATTTCGCACAAAAGAGACTGGTGAGAAATAAGATTAGATGACATAGATCTTATATGAAAATGTATGGAATTTGGGACTAAATTTATAGTCAATGGAAAGATATTAAATGTCAGAGTTGACAAGGTGACCAGGTGTGTGTTTTCAAATGTGTGATCTGCAGGATTATATGACAGTTTGGAGGTGAAGAGGTTAGAAAAAGGAAGGCTAATTAGACTGCAGTTAGACACAGCAGGAAAAGAATTGATAAAACACGTTCAAGATAGTCTGGATTAGATCTGAGTAATGAATAAAGAAGCAAGATGACTCTGAGGCTGATTCTTTGCTTTTACTTTTGTGTAAGGGGGAGATTGAAGAGTGCTGTGATAGCTGAAGAGAACTGGGTAAAAAAGCGTTTGTTTTTTTTTAAGAAGTTTATTATTGATATATTATTCAGCTCCCAATGTTTTAGTTATGTGCTAGGGCAGAGGAAAGTGTTTATATGGAAAGTCCTTCTTATTGTTGCTCTCTCCAGCATTTTCTAATTTAGGAGGATAAACTATAATGGAAGAGCATGGGAGCTAGGTCATTTGAAGGATAGGATGCCTTCTCAATATGCAAGTTGTCATTATCTGCTTCCTTATAGTTAAGAAGTACAATTGAGTAGCAAAGTGATTTTAATAAGAAAATATTCATTAATAAATTCAGTTCAGTTCAGTTGCTCAGTCATATCCGACTGTTTGCAACCCCATGAACCTCAGACACCAGGCCGCCTGTCCATCACCAACTCCCAGAGTTCACCCAAACTCATGTCCATTGAGTTAGTGATACCATCCAACCATCTCATCCTTTGTCGTCCCCTTCTCCTCCTGCCCTCAATCTTTCCCAGCATCAGGGTCTTTTCCAATGAGTCAGCTCTTCACATCAGGTGGCCAAAGTGTTGGAGTTTCAGCTTCAATATCAGTACTTCCAGTGAACACTCAGAACTGATCTCCTTTAGGATGGACTGGTTAGATCTCCTTGCAGTCCAAGGGACTCTCAAGAGTCTTCTCCAACACCACAGTTCAAAAGCATCAGTTCTTCTGCACTCAGCTTTCTTTACAGTGGAAAAACCATAGCCTTGACTAGACGAACCTTTGTTGACAAAGTAATGTGTCTGCTTTTGAATATGCTATCTAGGTTGGACATAACTTTCCTTCCAAGGAGTAAGCGTCTTTTAATTTCATGGCTGCAGTCACCATCTGCAGTGATTTTGGAGCCCAAAAAAGATAAAGTCAGCCACTATTTCCCCATCTATTTCCCATGAAGTGATGGGACCAGATGCCATGATCTTCGTTTTCTGAATGTTGAGCTTTAAGCCAACTTTTTCACTCTCCTTTTTCACTTTCATCAACAGGCTTTTTAGTTCTTCACTTTCTTCTGTAAGGGTGGTGTCATCTGCATATCTGAGGTTATTGATATTTCTCCCGGCAATCTTGATTCCAGCTTGTGCTTCATCCAGCCTAGTGTGTCTCATGATGTACTCTGCATATAAGTTGAATAAGCAGGGTGACAATATACAGCCTTTACATACTCCTTTTCCTATCTGGAACCAGTCTGTTGTTCCATGTCGAGTTCTAACTGTTGCTTCCTGGACCTGCATATAGGTTTCTCAAGAGGCAGGTCAGGTGGTCTGGAATTTTCCACAGTTTATTATGATCCACACCGTCAAAGGCTTTGGCCTAGTCAATAAAGAAGAAATAGATGTTTTTCTGGAACTCTGCTTTTTCAGTGATCTAACATTAATTAATTAAGCACTTATAAAAGCATTCCACATTGAAATATCTCTCCTTACTAATACCCCTAGTGTCAACTATGACCTCTCCTAAGTTTTTATCAAGCCATCTCAATGATAATTCAAATATCCAATAATATAATATGGATTAAATGCAAACAGATTGAAAGGTGGAATTGCATTTTTATCAAAACTCCAGAGTGATGGAGATTAATGCATCTAGGTAGAGGAACAAATAATATCTGAACCTACTGATCAACTTTAACATTCACAGAAAGGAGCATCCAGAATTAGGTGCCTCTCGATGTGATGCTATGGAAAGTATAAAATAAAACCTATAAATGATGGTTAACTTAAATAAGTAAAAAATAATGACTCTAAGTTTCGAAGTCAAAATACCAGTTTAGGAGGTAGAAGTTCAAGTTAAAAGAAATCAGAGGGATGCAATTATTCCATATTATAATCATTTCAACAGCTCACATGACTCAATTCCTTCAACATGAAAATGACCCGAAGAAAAAGAGAAGGAACAGGAAGGGGAGGTAAAACACATCAGTCAAACAAAAAGCTTGTTATTTTGGTTCATTTGGGCCGCTCTCATGGCATCTGGTCCCATCACTTCATGGGAAATAGATGGGGAAACAGTGGAAACAGTGTCAGACTTTAATTTTCTGGGCTCCAAAATCACTGCAGATGGTGACTGCAGCCATGAAATTAAAAGATGCTTACTCCTTGGAAGGAAAGTTATGACCAACCTAGATAGCATATTCAAAAGCAGACACATTACTTTGCCAACAAAGGTTCGTCTAGTCAAGGCTATGGTTTTTCCAATAGTCATGTATGGATGTGAGAGTTGGACTGTGAAGAAGGCTGAGCGCCGAAGAATTGATGCTTTTGAACTGTGGTGTTGGAGAAGACTCTTGAGAGTCCCTTGAACTGCAAGGAGATCCAACCAGTCCATTCTGAAGGAGATCAGCCCTGGGATTTCTTTGGAAGGAATGATGCTAAAGCTGAAACTCCAGTACTTTGGCCACCTCATGTGAAGAGTTGACTCATTGGAGAAGACTCTGATGCTGGGAGGGATTGGGGGCAAGAGGAGAAGGGGACGACAGAGGATGAGATGGCTGGATGGCATCACTGACTCGATGGACGTGAGTCTGAGTGACCTCCGGGGGTTGGTGATGGACAGGGAGGCCTGGCGTGCTGTGATTCATGGGGTTGCAAAGAGTAGGACACGACTGAGCAACTGATCTAATCTGATCTGATCTGGGCTGCTATATCAAATAACAGACTGGGAACTTATAAACATTAGACATTTATTTCCCAGACTTCTGGAAGTTGGAAGTCAAAGACCAGGGTTTTAGCCTGGTTCCTTGAGGGCCCTCTTCACAGAGAATCACAGACTTCTTTTATCCTTACATTGTAAAAGAAGTAAAAATCAACCAGTACATTTATCAACATGATACACAAGAAAAGTCATATGATCATGTCACATATTTTATCACCCATATGTGATAAAATCTCTCACCAAGTTAAAAATACAAGGGAATTACCTCACTGTAGTTAGCATGGTATTTAATGCTGAAAGATTAAATGGTTTCCATTTAAAGTCAGAAATGAGGCCAAGATGTTTATTCTCACCCCTCTTATTCAGTATAAGGATAATAAAGTCACTAAGTCATGTTCTACTCTTTGTGACTCCAAGGACTGTAGCTCGTCAGGCTCCTCTATCTATGGAATTCTCCAGGTAAGAATACTGGAGTGGGTAGCTTTTCTCTTCTCCAGGGGCTCTTCCTAACACAGGATTCAAACGCAGGTCTCGCTCATTGCAGGCAGAGTCTTTACCATCTGAGCCACCAAGGAAGCCCCTATAGTTAACACTGTATTTAATGGTGAAGGATTGGATGGTTTCCATGTAAAGACAGAAATGAGGCAGAGATGCCCATTCTAACCTTTATTATTCAATCTAATACTAGAAATTGTAGCCCCTGCAATAAGTAAGTCATGGAAAAGAAAAGGCATACATATTGGAAAGTAAAAAGAAAAAAAAACACAATTGTATTTACATATATATGTAAAATCCAAAGGAATCTACAAAAATCTCTTAGAACTAAGTTTAGCTAGGTCAAAGAAAACAAGTTCACACGAAAAACAATCATGTTTTTATACGATGACAAGTCAACTCACTGAAATCGAAATTGTTACAGGTGCTTCAAAGAAAATGAAATCCTAGAGACATAGACTTTGCAGAATACATTCAACATCCTTATGCTGAAATTTGTATAATGCTAATGAAGGAAATAGCATACCTAAATAAATAGAATGAAATACCATGTTTATAAAACAGAATACCATCATGTCAGTTCTCCCCAAACTTACCTGAAGGTTTAATTACATTCCAAAAGGGGGGAAAAAAAAAGTGAATTTTATTTTTGTTTTGTTTTTATATATAGAAAATCTTCCTCAAATTTATATGAGGCACAGACTTTGAAAGCACTCCTGAAAAGAAGAATAAGTGTGAGGAATCACTCTGATTCCTGGTATTATGGATTAATATTTTCCTACAGTAATGAAGTCCATTGTATTGGAAAATGGGTAGCGCACAGATGAAGGAATAGAATAGACGATCCATACCTAGACCTACACATATATTCTAAACAAAGATGCTGAGCCAATTCAAGATAATACAACCTT
This sequence comes from Tragelaphus eurycerus, assembly GCA_935064755.1. NCBI lineage: Eukaryota > Metazoa > Chordata > Mammalia > Artiodactyla > Bovidae > Tragelaphus > Tragelaphus eurycerus. Next base: position 43,489,366 of record CAKXYN010000001.1, read on the forward strand.
TTCAACAGATGGTGTTGGAACAATTGCATATATCTAAGCAAAACAATGACTCGACAGAAACTCCATACTTTTTACAAAAATCGACTCAAAATTAATCATGAACTTCAGGGTAAAATGCAAAAATATAAAACTTATAAAAATAGGAAAAAAATTTCTTGAGACCCAAGGACTGACTAAAGAGTTCTTAGGCTTGGGCCCCAAAGCATTATTCAAAAAAGGAAAAATTTTGAATTAGACCTCATTAATTAAGAATCATTTTTTGCCCTATCAAAGACCATGGGAAGAGGATGAAAATCTATCCTATGGACTAGAAGAAATTATTGCAAACACTGTGTGTGCTAATGTTAGAGCTTATATGTTAACTGAATGAAATGGGTTGTAGCTATTAGAAATAATGGATGCCTGGGGCTGGTGCACTGGGATGACCCAGAAGGATGGTATGGGGAGGGAGGAGGGTGGAGGGTTCAGGATGGGGAACACATGTATACTTGTGGTGGATTCATTTTGATGTATGGCAAAAGCAATACAATATTGTAAAGTTAAGCAAAATAAAATTTAAAAAAAAAAAAAAAAAAGAAAAGCTAGAAGGCCATGAACTAGGAAAAAAAAAAAAGAAATAATACTACAATACAGTTGTCTCTCTGTATCCAAGGGGATTGGTTCCAGGATATCACCCCACATACCAGAATCCCCCCACATTTGAGTTTCTTATATAAAATGGTATTGGGTTTCCATATAACCTATCTACATCCTTCATTATACTTTGTCATTTCTAGTTTGCTTGTAATAACTAATACAGTGTAAATGCTATGTAGATAGTTGTAAATACAATGTAAATGCTATGTAAATAGTTGACAGCTCAAGGCAAATTTGAGTTTTGCTTTTTGGAAGAAACTTGGTAGAACTTTGTTTTGAATATTTTCAGTCTGTGGTTGGTTGGATCCCAGGATGCAGGGGCCATGGATACAGAGAGCTGACTGTATTTAAAATAATGAGCTGTTCGGATTGCTTTAAAGTACCCTAGGAAAATATAAAAGTAGAATGTATGAAACCTCAGTAAAAGTGTGATGAAAGATGGACGTGATCTTGTTCACCGACTAAATTTAGGCAGGCTACCTTCAAGGTTAAAGACAGCTTTTAACTGAGGACTAATGGATGAATACAGGGTGAATACCCAAGTAGAATGATTGAAGAAAAGTTTCAACAGAGGGAATGGCATGTATAGAGTCTTAGTGGTCAGAAAAGCAGCAAGCATAGGACATGCTAGGGCTTGAGAGTACTTTGATGATTGGATCCTAGAATTTATAGAGATGGGTGGAAAGAGATGAGGCATGCAGGGATCTCACAAGCCCTGGTAAGAAGTCAGTCAGTGGGAAGACATTGAAGTGGTGTAAGCTGGGAGGTAGGAGAGTGAGATTTGCACTTGGATGATTGTGGAGTATGTTTGGTAGAATGGATTGATCATGGTGGCTCAGATAAGGATCGTAACCCTGGAGGTTCATGAGGCAATTAGGTGTCAGAACTTGGTGATAGATTGAGTGTAAAGAAGAATAAGTGAAAAGTGGTAGCAAGATCTTTCTGGGTCTGGGGAAAACAACAGGGTATGAAGAGGCAACATGGAGTAAAGAGAGAAGCTCTATAGAGGAAACTTTGTACAACTCCCTGTTATAAGGGAGAGAGCTGAAGATTCGAGGAGTGCTGAGCAGTCCAGTCAGTATAGGAGTGGCTGTGGGGTTCTAGGTCAGTCAAGTGGACAAAGGCTTTGGCTGATCTTCACATGAGGCAGATGCACTTAGCAGTCTTTAACTGAATAAAATATAGCTCTTGCATTAAATGATATGTGAATAGAGACTGCAGATTTACAGCTGCTCTGTAGCTTCCAGCTGGAAGAAAACAGAACTGAAAAGACACAAAACTGTGTTTTAATGAGTCTGGATGGCTACAGAGTTTGGAACCAAATAGATCTTTTTTTTCTCCCTTAATTATGTCGTTCACACCATTTGGTGTATATAGATGTACAGGTGTTGACAGCTGCGCCATGGCACAATGAAGCGCGTTTTCTCCAGCTTTCCTTTGTAGTCCAATTTCCCATATCCCTTACTTTGGGCAACCTCTGATTTCTTCTCTGTGCATATTGTTGTGCCTTTTCCATAAAGCCATATAAATGGGATTTATAGTACATAACCTTTTGAGTCTGGCTTCTCTGTGGACCATATTGGTCTCTGTCCATTCATACTCAGTTCTCCCTTTGCAGTAGATGCAGCCATAGAAAATGTGTAGATAAAATGAATTTGGCTGTGTTCCGGTACAACTGTCTTTTGGCACTGATTTTTTTTTCTTACAGTTGTTAAATGTCATTAAAGAGAATTCTTTTCATTATTTTTAACTAATATAACAAACAATAATAACAAAAACTAGATGGCACACTGGATTTGGCCTTTAGGCAGTAGGTTGCCAAATCTCAAACCGTTAACCCCAGACACATTGTAAATCCTAGAAAATGTTAACTACTTTTATTATCGATGACTATAAAAGTCTTATGATCTCCGTTGCTGATTAGAAGAGGATAAGGTATGTATTAACTCCATCAGAGAGTTGTGTACCTGGACCTCGTCAAAGTACTAGCCACTCTTTTTCTCAGTCTCCGAAGAATTAACTTTTACTGATAAATTCAGCAGTGATGACCACTGATGTCAACTTGCCTGGGGCATTTTCAGCTTATATCTATTTTCCCTTCTTAGTGCATTGTTGTTGTTATTTAGTTGCTAATTCGTGGCCAACAGTTTGCCACCACCATGGACTGTAGCCCACTAGGCTTCTCTGTCCTCCACTGTCTCCTGGAGTTTGCTCAGATCCGTGTCCACTGAGTCAGTGATGCCATCTAAACATCCCATCCTTTGCTGCCCCCTTCCCCTTTTGTCTTCAATCTTTCTCAGCATCAGGGTCCATCCCAGTCAGTCAGCTTTTCACGTTAGGTGTCCAAAGCATTGAAACTTCAGCCTCAGCAGCAGTCCCTCCACTGAGTACTCAGAGTTGATTTCTTTTAGGGTTGACTGGTTTGATCTCTGTGCAGTCTGAAAGACTCTGAAGATTATCTCTAGCACAACAACTCTAAAGCATCAATTGTTTGGCACCAAGACTTCCTTACGGTCCAACTCTCACATCCATATATGACCTCCAGAAAAGCCACAGCATTGACTGTATGGACCCTTGTTAGCAAAGCAATGTCTCTGCCCTTTAATATATTTTCTAGGTTTGTCATAGCTTTTCTTCCAAGGAGCAAGCATCTGCATGTGTATTTAGTGCCTATTTTCATGTTCAAAATTGTCTTGAGGTAGATGATGTTATGTGGTCAATCCAGAGCTCATCAGCCTATGTGGAAGATGCTGTGAGAAATAGCCGTGAAACACTCAGAAATACCAACCGTTCTCTGTATGGGAACATTTAGTATCAGCTATGGTTGTGTTCCACTTGTGGAATGGAAAAAAAAAAGTCTTTCTGGACATAGTGCATTGTTGAACCAAACAAGAAAGCTCAGAATGAAATTTATGACTAGAATGTAAGAAGGTAGGACTTTATGCAGTTCCTAATTCTCCATATTTTATACCACTGCTTTTTACTTTTTACACTTTTTAGGTCTTATTATTTTTTTGTCTTGTCCTTCTGAGTCATGCAAAAGTTTTCTTAAAAAAGGCAAGGCATTTAAAATTTAATGCATTTCAAGTTTTGTCATGCTTTCTTTATACATAATAAATGTAAAAGATTTCTTAGTTTTGATAGTGAGTGGAAGAAGTCAAAGTAAACATATGGAGTGAAAGTAATTTTCTTATTGGTCTAATTATTTTTAAAGGGCAGTAGGAATAGCTACACAGTGTTCTTCCTACACCTACACCTTGTTCTACAAATAATGTTTAAAACTTGAATAGTGTTTTTTTTTGATTGGGGAAGCTTCTCGGAGGGCTGTCTTACTTAATTTGGTTATGGTAAATGGTATTATTCTGTTATTCCTCTTTTCCTGATGAGAGTACTGAGTCTCAAAGACTTTAGGTGATATGCTTTAGGCATACAGATTATGATAAACCTTGGCTACTTACCTGTAGCTGAAAGGCTGTTATGCATACCTAACTTGTAAATTTTTGCCTTTATGCAGAGTTATTTTCTGAAAACTGTTACCCATTTGGAGTACATTAAACCTTTGCAGCGGGGAAGGCAATGGCACCCCACCCCAGTACTTTTGCCTGGAGAATCCCATGGACGGAGGATCCTGGTAGGCTCCAGTCCATGGGGTCGCTGAGAGTCGGACACGACTGAGCGACTTCACTTTGACTTTTCACTTTCATGCATTGGAGAAGGAAATGGCAACCCACTCCAGTGTTCTTGCCTGGAGAATCCCAGGGATGGGGGAGCCTGGTGGGCTGCCGTCTATGGGGTCGCACAGAGTCGGACACGACTGAAGCGACTTAGCAGCAGCAGCAGCAGCAAACCTTTGCAGACAATTAAAACAGTTTTTAATTTTTCTCACTCTTAATGTTAAATGGTGATTTTTTTCCCCACTAAATTCAGTTGTATAATTTTGTTTATCATAGGCTTCTGCAAAATATATAATATTAAAATAAAAGACTATTAACTACTAGAATATTAATTTTTCCATAGACATTTACAAAATGTAATATTTTATGAAGGTAAAGTAAACCCTGCCATTAACATGGCATATTTGTGGAAGGAGATTTATTAATATCCTTTGTGTTTATTGGCCTTAAGAATTACTTTGTTTTATTTTTATAGTATGCAAAGTATATATAAAAATTCTTCATAAATAGATTTTATTTTTCCCTTGAATGTGTCCTAATTTGCTATTTCAACATAAAAGGAACATTGTAAATGCTCAGCCAGATGAAATGAACACCACGTGTTCATCTACCAAAAAAGTTTTAACCTAAGTCATAAAAAGGGAAATTGAAAAAGTTTTGTGTTTTATTTAATGGCAAATGCAAAATCACCTACAGTGTAACTTCCTACCAGTCATTGGCTTCCTATATAGCAAAACATTCAACAACCCAACTGTTTTTAATAATTTACTTTCCACCTCTTGACACCTGCATGAATATCAGGTGCTTTTACCCATGCATACCACCTAATGCTAAATGAGCAGATTATCTCTTCAGTGTTTTCATCTGTTCCTACATGCTGACATTATGTTCCTATTTTAGTAGTGTACTTTACTGCTCTAAAAGAAACAAATCACTTTTTATATCTATACCACTCGTCCTGAACCCATTAATGCAATATGATTCTAACACATTGCCAAAAAAGTGTATAAGTGGCTTTAGGGTTCTCCAGATTGCAAATTTTATGCTACTGCAATAACTTTGAAGTAAGATGCTCCTAGGCAAGAAAGATGTAGAGGGGTTTTGTGAGTCAGTGGAAAAGTAATTAAATTTTAATATTGTTAATTCTTTTCAATCAATAGATCTTCATTTTTAAAAGTAGCCTGCGTGCATGCTAAGTCACTCAGCCATGTCCAACTCTTTGCAACCCCATGGACTGTAGCCCTCCAGACTCATCTCCCCATGAGGAGGTTGCGATGCCCTCCACCAGGGCATCTTCCTGACACAGGGATTGAACCCTCGTCTCTTATGTGTCCTGAATTGGCAGTTGTTACCGCTAGTGCCCTGGGAAGCCCTATAACATGTTAAAGGTTTGTATTGATAAGAATGTCTCTTTCCTACCCTCATACCTTTGGTTGCCAGGCAACAATTCCTGTATGACTATTCAAGCATGCATAGGTTTAAAATAGTAACACCAACGTTGTTCAGCACCTTACAATTCCCATTTAATATATACTGGATATTGTTTCCTATCAGAATATATGGCTTTCCCCCACAGAGCTGTGTAACAGTCCACACCATAGACCACTATATTCAAAGCATAGTTCTTTCTGACCAGCAGCATCAGCTTCACCTGAAAACTTATTGCAAATTCAAATTCTTGGGCTCGACCTCAGACCTACTGCATCAGCCAGTTTTGGGTCGGACCCGAGAATATCTCAGGAGATTCTGATGCCCACAAAAGCTTGAGATGCAGGGCTTCAGATGAATCATCTTCTTTATAGAGGTGTCTATTAAAAATCACTTAGGCTTTTTCTAGTCTTTTCCTTTTATGAATAGTACTGCAATGAAGATCCTTATATATAGACCTTTTAAGGAGATTGATGGATCTTTGTTAAACTGCTTTTCAAAATTATACCAAGTTACATCCCCACCAATAATGTATGAGATTTTTCTAAGCATTTCTAAAACAATCTTTCTTGAGGTTTTCTTCTATTTTTGTAACTTTTAAAAATTAGTATTGATAATAAATGAATGGCTTAGAGGGATAGATAGAGGATCTGTCAGGGGGAAAAAACCACCAAAAAAAGACTGAGAAAATATGATCCTATAGATAGGTAGGTGATTACAGTAGGAGAGAATATTAAAAGAGCTGTGGAAGATTGTATGTTTCAGGATGGCTGACCTACAGTGTGATATTAACATTCCTCCCGAAGAGAAGTAGTAGGATCTGTGCAACCTTGAATCTGGGCAAGCCTGTAACTACAGTGGAAGTGATCATGTGTGATTTCTAAAGATGAGGTCATCAAAGGCAATATTGCTTGTCCGTCCTCCTTTGATAGTCCCTCTTGAAATCAAGCAACTATGCAAAATACAAAACAAAGCAAAACAAAACCATATCACCCATTGAGAGAACCAAGGTTCTTTGCTCTCAGCTCTGACTTAACTTCCCACTGACAGTCAATGTCAGCTTGCTCTCTTTGAAGAAAACCTTCCAGTCCCAATAGCTGCCCCACCTGATGTCACATGTAGCAGAGATTATTAGAGTTCCTTGCTGAACCCTGCCCTGGTTACATATTTGTGAAGAAACAAATTATTATTGTTATTTTAAGCCACTAATTTATTTGGAATGATTATTACAGAGCAGTAGAAAACTGAAACAAGGGCTCTTTAAGATCTAATAGGCTTCTAGCACTCTTAGAGCCGTGAAGGTAGAGGCAGATGCCTAAAAATAATAGGTTCAAAGTTAAGTATTTCTTGTTCTGCGTTCTCCAGTCAAACAAACTTGGAACTGAACTTTTGGAATGAGCAAGTTCTTAAATTCAGAATAATTTATAGACTGCACACATGTATAATTAGTCTAAAATATGGAGTTCCTGGTATGCTTAGGAAATTAAATACATGGTATATGTCTGTATCCTTATAATTGGAAGATTCAGTGGTTTTTAAAAACTGTATGTCAAAGAATTGTACATATGTAAAATATATTTCAAATAGTTATTAAACAGAATAAAAATCTTCCCTGGCATAGAGTAAGATGCTTTTGTAGAAATTGAGTAACATAATTTTCATAAGCTTTCAAGTGAAGGGTTTTCATTTTTAGATAAGGAATGAGGGAAATACTCTCAGTATATTTCATTCTCTTGTGACTAAATTATTATGTAACTACTTAAGATCACAGAAATTATTGTGAAAGTAAGAAATGTATTTTTAACATGCTCTTTTGAGAAACATGGAGTTAAATTGCCTTATGTGTCCAGAATTTTCAAACACTTCTTATGTTTAATGACAGTGTTCCAAAGATATTCCTATGGATCTTAGGGTCCTGGGTACATATATTTTACTTACTCTATAATGGAGTCCTGAACATTTGGAAAAAGACCAATTAAGGCCACATAGCTTTTGGTAAGGAGAAGGCAGTGGCACCCCACTCCAGTACTCTTGCCTGGAAAATCCACGGACGGAGGAGCCTGGTAGGCTGCAGTCCATGGGGTCGCTAAGAGTCGGACACGACTGAGCGACTTCACTTTCACTTTTCACTTTCATGCATTGAAGAAGGAAATGGCAACCCACTCCATTGGTCTTGCCTGGAGAATCCCAGGGACGGGGAAGCCTGGTGGGCTGCCGTCTATGGGGTCACACAGAGTCGGATACGACTGAAGTGACTTAGCATAGCATAGCATAGCTTTTGGTAACTGTCAGAATCAAAATGACTTCAACCCAGGCTTATATTTTAATGAAGGGTAAATTCTGTCAGCGGGTTTTGCTGCCTGTCAAGTAGACTACCCCTTTGTGCAAAATATTAAAATGTGTGGCCCTCAAATCACTAACTAGATGTACCTATTTCATATTTATATTTGTATTCGTGGTTTCGATCCCTGAAGGGAAGATTCCCTGGAGGAGGAAATGCCAACCCACTCTAGTATTCTTGCTTAGAAAATCACATGGACAGAGGAGCCTGGTGGGCTACAGTCCTTGGGGTTGCAGAGTCGGACACAACTGAGCATATATGCATACATAATAAATATAAAAAATTATATTTATTAATTATAAATACAAAAGCCTACCCCCCCCACCCAACACACACACACACACTGGCAGAATCAGAATCTTTAGAGTTGGAGCCTGAGGATCTTAACTTTAAGCATACTTCCCTGCTGATTTTTATGTACCAGAGTGAATTTTATTCTTCTCTCTATTAAAAATGATGGCTGGTTTTCTTTTTAATTGAGCACAGATGACTAAAGAGATTAGTGTTCTAAAAGAGCATATAAATAATTCAGGTTTAAACTCTTTGCTATAATGGTATGATTTACTTAAAACTCAGAACCTCATCCAAGAATGATTTTCAGTCCTTTTCTCTTACTTTGTCATTCTGGTGGTAGGATGTCAGTTGACAATGAAATGGCCCCAGAGCAGGTGGGTGAATAAGCAGCCACAGTGAATCTCCATTAATTTTTATTATAAATATGTAGGTATTTCTTCATGATTTATACTCGATGCCTTCTGAAAAGACTAGAGCTGGCTTGCAGAAGAAAGTTAGTATGAAACAGGACTGCTGCTGCTGCTAAGTCGCTTCAGTCGTGTCCGACTCTGTGCGACCCCATAGACGGAAGTTCACCAGGCTCCCCCGTCCCTGGGATTCTCCAGGCAAGAATCCTGGAGTGGGTTGCCATTTCCATTTAAAAGACAGGCATCTGGGAGATGTTGATTATAACAGCTGGAAAGTATCCTGATCACTGTCACCAAATGAAGCACGTTGGCTTATACGTTTTTAATTGTGGTTATAGAAAGCATATATGACTGTCAGAAGAGGCTAACTTTTTTTTTCTTTGAACTAAATAAGCAAGTGTGAATGTGGGCTGTATAGTGATGGATATTGTATAACAGAAAATAAGAAATGTTTTACAAAATATAGAGAAAAATATTTGTGAAATGTATCATTCTGGTTACTCTGAGAGCTTTGCATTAAATGCAGCCATGAAAGACACTTCTTGTTTGGCTAATAGGGAAGTGAAGTCACTCAGTTGTGCCCAACTCTTTGTGACCCCATGGACTGTAGCCTATCAGGTTCCTCTGTCCATGGGATTTCTCAGGCAAGAATACTGGAGTGGGTTGCCATTTTCTTCTCCAGGGGATTTTCCCTACCCAGGGATCGAACCCAGGTCTCCGACATTGCAGGCAGACGCTTTACCATCTGAGCCACCAGGGAATTTGACTAATACCTTATAATAATAGCTAACATTTGGTGTTTGTCCTGCCCTGGTATATGGTTTTTCATTTAATCTTCAAAAAAAACCAGAAACGTATATAATATTGTTCTTCTTGTTTTACATCTTAGAACCTTAGGTGTGTGTAGGGAGGCTGAGTAATTTGAGTTGCTTGGGTTACCAAGTGTCACCCTGACTTGAGAGTCTCATATTACACTTTATGTGCTTATCAGATTCATCCAAGTGGTTTGCCTTCTGCTGTCCTAAATTAAAATAATAAATTGTGCATATTGGAGAATAAGGATGAATAGAGAGTTTTTAGTTTCATTATTTCAGCCTTTCATTTTCTAGACCAAGACAAATTACCTTAATTCCTTTATCTAGTATCCTGAGATGAAAATGGTGTCTAAAGATTCTGTTGTTACTTTATATTATAGGTTAAAAGAAGCCCATCTATTTATGTGCTTTTATGACAATATACATGGCAAATACATGTGTTTGGAATGAATGTAAGCAAGGAAGGAAGATGAATTTGCCCTCTTATTCTCACCTAGACCCTGGACTTTCCAAATGCAGTGTGGGTGTGTATCATGGAATTCATGATGGTAGTAGAGTAAAAAGATTCTTTGTCCAGAGGAGATCCATGGGTCATACTGAGTATGTGTGCAAGCAATTCATTAAAAAGCCCTAGAGTTCTGCCCCATGTAGTATAGAAGACAAAGCTTTAACCTGGAAAATCTTAAAGCAGATGTTCCCAGCTGAGTGCCTCATCCATAAAGTGACATCAGGCAGTGGGCTGCAGTGGATCATCCAGTTTGAAGCTGGGCTGCATCCTGATGGATCTGCCAGAATGAGTTATTCTCCAAGTAACTGGAAAAAAAAAAAAAAAAAGACTTATTGAGATTGCTTTCCTCTTTTCATTATAAACTGCATCATGTTTTTAAAGTAGAACAATTTAATTTGAGATCTAAATTATTTTCCTCTTTTTAGAAACCCAGAGCAGTGAAACTCCTTCACTCTTCACCTAAAGGATAATAACACCTGAAAACTAGATCGTTCATTCTAAGAAAGTTAATGGTAAATCTTGAACTTGAAAATAGGACAGGTGGTGAGAGTAATATTGTGACCTCACTTGTGACAAAAATGCCAGAGCTTTCAACTAAATTCAATTTCAAGTGTTTGGGGGAGCATCTTAGCATGTCTTATTTTCCCTGTAATTACTCATCTCTTTATTCAATTTATTGACCAGAGAATAATGAAAAAAGAATAAAAACAAGTTGTGCTAGTTGTCTTCCATCTGTCCTTCCATATCCGTCTTCCACCCTGTTTTCTGCCCTCAGGAGACCCATATGGACCACATCAAAGGGTTCCTTTGCCATTTGGCTTTTTGGGTAGGTTTTAGCTAATGAGAGACAGTGTAGGAAGTTGGAGAGTGGGAAGAGGAAAGGTCGGGGTATTTATTAACCCAGCTTTCTGGCTGCTAGACACTGTATATTATCTAGGAGTCCTCCTACTAGAGGCTACAGCTCCGAACAGTACCTGGCTCCATATAGTTACCACCTCTGGGTTTTGGAAACCTCCAGTCCTCTCACTGTTCGGATCTAAGCACATTCTTGTTCTCCACTGTCACTAGCCCTGCAGTTCTGCTTCATGCGTTGGCAGCTTCCTTATACCCTGCTCTTTGTCAAACTCTCCTCCAGTTGCCCCAGTGAAGTGTGCCCCCTATTCACTGCAGGAAGCTTTATGAATACATATTTATGAAATAATTTTAAATAGACCCAAATGGAAGAAAATGTCTTTGGAACTTTCAAACTACTTGTATTATATTCATATAAATAACACCTGGTGTGGAATATTTGTGTAGAGAATAGTAAGGTAAGATTTATTGGCATGCCCTATAATGCAAGTCTTTCTGACTAAAAGTCAAAATCCATACATTCTGACCCTAATTTCTCAAAATGTATTTGTATTTTGGCTTCCAGATGAAAAATACTTTTAAGCAGCACTGTCAAATAAAAATACAATGCAAGTCACTCTTGTAATATAAAATGTCACAGTAGCCACATTAAAAGGAAAAGGAAAAGGGTGAGATTAATTTTAATAATATATTTTATCGAACACAGTATATCCTAAGTTTCGTTGTCAACATGAATTCAATATAAAAAATTATTAGTTATTTGATGTTATACCAGTAGATTTTATTAATGAAGCATCTATTTTTTTTTTTATATATACAAAATCTTTGAAACCCAGTTACAGTATACTGCAGTCCAGACTAGTCACATTTCTAAGGCTCAGTAGCTACATGTGGGTAGTGACTGCTCTACGGAGCTGCAGCAATTAATGTTTGTGAAACACTTAAAGCAGTGCCTGGTGCTGAGTTGTTGTTCAGTCTCTTAGTTGGGTCTGACACTTTGTGACCCCATGGACTGCAGCATGCCAGGCTTCTCTGTCCTTCCCTATTTCCGGGAATTTGCTCAAACTCATGTCCATTGAGTCAGTGATCCAACCACCTCATCCTCTGTCACCCCCTTCCCCTGCCCTCAGTCTTTCCCAGCATCAGGGTCTTTTCCAGCCAGTCGATCTTTTGCATCATTTGGCCAAAGTATTGGAACTCTAGCTTCAGCATCAGTCCTTCCAAAGAATATGCACGGTTGATTTCCTTTAGGATTAACTGGTTTAATCTCCTTGCTGTCCAAGGGACTCTCAAGAGTCTTCTCCCCTGCATCACAGTTGAAAGCATAAGTTCTTCAGTGGACAGCCTTCTTTATAGTCCAACTCTCACATCCATACATGACTACTGGTAAAACCATGGCTTTGACTAGATGGACCTTTGTTGGCAAATTGATGTCTCTGCTCTTTAATATGCTTTCTAGGTTTGTCATAGCTTTTCTTCCAAGGAAACCTGGTGCATAGTACAAATTCGTATATGGTTTTGTTTTTTTGTTTTTTCTTGTTGTTGTTACTGGTTGTCATTAAAATCTTCTTAAGATATTCTAAGTGAGTATTATTCTTATTTTACAGACAAGGAAACTGAATCACAGGGAGACTAAGCAGCTAGCCCAGAGTTACAGAGGTTTTATGTAACATATCCTAGACTCATATCCAGTTCGTATGGCTCTAAAACCAATGCACTTAGAAGCCAGAGGTTTGAGTCCTCCAGATGTGACTAGGTAGAGGTAGGTTTGACCTATAGGGGTTGACAGTGGGAAAGAGAGAAATTCTGATCTGGCATTTACTTGTCTTTGCCCTAGGCCACAACATTGTCAGATGTATGTTACGTAGTGTAAAGATCAGGATCATAGAGACTTGGCAGTTAAGCAGAACTTCTCTCTGATTGACAGTTGAACACAGGACACATCCTCAGGGCCAAGTTCACATCATATCCATGTGAAGGATTCTCACTTGAATTACAATCTGTGCAGCTGTGGGTGGCAGCCCTGAATTCAGGTGCATATGTACCCCAGATGAATAGGCAAATTACTGGAGTCCCTCTCTTAAAAAAAAAAAAAAAAAAACGCTAATGAAGAATATACTCTGATGCCATCACAGAAGCCCTGACTTGTCCTGTGATTCTTAATCACGAGGAACGCATCTTTCTCTACTAGCATGACTATCATATCCCTCATTTTTGTTACCTTTGGTTTGGCAATACACATTAAGGAGCTGCATAAAATGTATTGCTTTCCAAATTCATGCCTTAGTAGTACAGCTTTTGCCTACTGTCATAGTTAAATACATATCTTATTAAAGCATTTCTCTTTAATTTCATTGATTCTAATAGAAGGCTTTCATAAAATAAGAGTAGTTTTTAATGTTTCCATATGTGACTGTCAGAAGACTGTGACATTCTAGAAAGTGTTGCATTGAAAACATCAGCTAACCTCCTAACTAAAATATATCATGAGCGCTTTAAATATTATGAATGCTGTTAGAGGCATCAAGCATACTGAAATGCAATATTCATCATGGAGTAATATTACAGCAGCTGTCTAGACAATATATATTTTATTGAGTCTGTTCTGTTTGCTGACTTCAGGAAAGATAGCTATATTTAATTTCTTCTAGGTATAGTTTTTATCATGTTTCTGTATTAACATGTATCACAGGTAAGATATCTTGGTGGTATGTAAAAATATTCAGAGTCATTTATATTCATTATTACCTAGTTTTAACCATTTGTGGGTTTCAATTAAAATTAATTGTTTCTGGTTGGTAAGTCCCTTTATTGAGCAGTAAAGGAACAGGCTGTATTCAGTTATTTCCTGATAGGTTTATAATGGAGAAAATTTTAATTGTTGTTATAATAAAGATACCTGAATTAAAATAGTTTTTGTAGAGGGTATCAAAATTTAAAGTAGTAATTTAAAAAAAAAGTTTAAGTGAAGTTTTGCTGCATTTAATGTGCCAGTTGTGTTGGAAGTAGACAACACCAAGAAAAAGGGTATTTGCTAAAAACTGGAAAGTTGGTCCTGTTTGACATAAAAAGAATCTAAAGAAAACTGTCATGAACTTGAAGCTTGTGATTAAACATACTTCGTTGTCTGAGAGGTGAAAAGTTCTGGGAAGAGATATAAAAAGTGTGGCTTTCAGTAGGCTATCCACTGAAATATGCATAGATATAAGAAAAATGTCCAAGTCTCTATTCTTGAATACTCTTTCTGCCCCAGACATAATATTTCTACTTGCTGCATTTATTATGTTGTTCCCTACCTGTTGTGGGTTGAATTTTGTTCTCTCAGAAAAGCTACATTGAAGTCTTAACCCAGTACTTCAAAATGTGCTCTTATTTGGAAATAAGGTCACTGGAGATGTAAATAATTAAGATGTGGTTTTGATGGCTCAGATGGTGAAGAATCTGTCTGCAGTGCAGGAGACCTGGGTTTGATCCCTGGATTGGGAAGATCCCCTGGAGAAGGGAATGGCAACCCACTCCAGTATTCTTGTCTGGAGAGTTCCATGGGCAAACACTGAAGTCCATGGGGTTGCAGAGTCGGACACGACTGAGTGACTAAGGCTTTCACACTTCACATGCTGGAGTAGAATGGGTTCCTGATCCAATGTGACTGATGTCTTTATAAGAAGACATCCTTGTGAAGACAAACACACACAGGAAGAAGGCATATGACTATGAAGGCAGAGATTGGAGTGATGTATCTACTTCCTACCTGATTATGTAATAATTAAACAAGAAATGATTTTGATTAGAATAGGAACATAGCGATCTCTGTATTTGAGAAGTAGAGCTTATAGTATGTATGGGGTCCAATGGCGACGCACTCCAGTACACTTGCCTGGAAAATCCCATGGATGGAGGAGCCTGGTGGGCTGCAGTTCATGGGGTTGCAAAGAGTCAGACACGACTGAGCGACTTCACTTTCGCTTTTCAGTTTCATGCATTGGAGAAGGAAATGGCAATCCACTCCAGTGTTCTTGCCTGGAGAATCCCAGGGACAGGGGAGCCTGGTGGGTTGCCGTCTATGGGGTCGCAAAGAGTCGGACACGACTGAAGCGACTTGGCAGCAGCAAGTGACACAAGTGGTAAAGAACTTGCCTGTCAATGCAGGAGACATGAGTTGCGGGTTCAATCCCTGGATTGGGAAGATCCACTGGAGGAGAAAATGGTAATCAGACAAGCATTCTTGCCTGGAGAATCCCATGGACAGAGGAGCCTGGTGGTACAATCCATAGAGTCACAAAGAGTTAGACATGACTGAGGTGACTTAGCATACACTCAAGCATAGAATATATACTTAGGGAAGAGTGGTAGCCTAATGTTTCATATTGGTTACATGCAAGAGAGGACTTATTTATGGATAGAAACATCATCCACAGCATTGATGGAGTGCATTTCTTCCACCAGCTTTTGATTTCTGACACCTTTAGTAAACAGGTCCAAAGGATAATCAGATCAGATCAGATTAGATCAGTCGCTCAGTCGTGTCCGACTCTTTGTGACCCCAGGAACTGCAGCACACCAGGCCTCCCTGTCCATTACCAACTCCCGGAGGTCACTCAGACTCACATCCATCGAGTCAGTGATGCCATCCAGCCATCTCATCCTCTGTCGTCCCCTTCTCCTCCTGCCCCCAATCCCTCCCAGCATCAGAGTCTTCTCCAATGAGTCAACTCTTCGCATGAGGTGGCCAAAATACTGGAGTTTCAGCTTTAGCATCATTCCTTCCAAAGAAATCCCAGGGCTGATCTCCTTCAGAATGGACTGGTTGGATCTCCTTGCAGTCCAAGGGACTCTCAAGAGTCTTCTCCAACACCACAGTTCAAAAGCATCAATTCTTCGGCGCTCAGCCTTCTTCACAGTCCAGCTCTCACATCCATACATGACCACAGGAAAGACCATAGCCTTGACTAGGCGAACCTTTGTTGGCAAAGTAATGTCTCTGCTTTTGAATATGCTATCTAAGGATAATATAACCCATTAAATAAGTTGTCCCATTTATTCTAACAGTAATATATTTACATTTGTCTCATTTCACTTTATTTTACCCTCTGCATCAGCACATTTGCCCTAATTGCATTCTAATTTGTATACACATTTATGCTTTAAAAATTTAGACCGATAAAACCTTTTTCAATAACTCTTTAAGTACTAAAGTGTATGTGTGTGTTGGGGGGCCTAGTATCACCTAGTATCCTGTGTAATGCATTTCTGTAGCACAAAATTGCACTGTTGTTCTTTGCTTATTCTCAAATTCAGATATAACTTATAAAGGAAACAAGTAATATAAATTCATGCTTGCTGTCCTCAGAGAAACATAGGCAAATGCATATTCAGAGGTTGACTGATAGTGATGTTTCCATGGCAACAAGTAGGCTATCATAATATTTATATCATCTATTATGCTTTAGTTTATTTTAGGGTTTAGTATTTAGGGTACGATAACAAAATAACATACATCCTTATTTTCTTAAATAACTTTATATTAGGTGGCTTTGTTCTGTGTTAAATGGTTTTGAAGACATCATGAAAATTAAGAAGTCATTATTACACTTGTAGATTTTATTAATTCATTTTTTATTGGAGGATCATTACTTTACAGAATTTTGCTGTTTTCTGTCAAACCTCAACATGAATCATGTGTAGATTTTTATTATTCCCTATTTTAAATTATATGCATTATTTGTTTATAAAAGTTTTGAAATTGATGTACACAGCACAGTATGTCTGACCTGTATGAAAATTAGGGAGAAATACATGCATAACTTTAGATTTCATAATGATATTTTCGGGGAGTTTTTTTTATAGCTGTTTTGCTTTGTAAGCTTTAACTTAATCATTCAGGAGATACACAGCAGAACAACAGAAGTCAGCTGTGCACAAGGTGATGGTCCAAGGTATTCTCAGACTTGCAGCAACATACAGGAATTGGCTTATATGTGTCGTTAATATAGGGGCATGGAAAATGAGAACTATGATAACATTAATTTATGTACTTGACCCATAATATATCCAAAACACTGTTCTGTATGCCTACTATTAGAGTTAAGCAGAAGAAAGGCTTTAAGTTTTGTAAAGTTTACTTTCCACCCGGGATTGAGGGATGGATGGGCAGTAAATGAAGAAACAGTAAGTACATTCTACAATATTGTATAATGACTTCGAAGAAACACAAAGTACATAAGATCAAGAGATTGATCTCAAGTGGGCGCATTTACAGCTAAATATGTTGCTATCATTTACTGAAATCTGTTTCATTGATCATTGCCTTTGATCATTGTTTCAAACCCCAAGGGATTCCTGGATGCGTGTTAGCCCTCTTTGTTTTGAGAGAGAAAACCAAGGCACTGCATGGTTGAAAACTGGGTTTGCAAGGTCCAGAGGGCGAGCACATCTTCTTAAATGTCTTGTTGGCACATAGTAACGTTTGTTGAAGAATTGAATGGGGGATGATTTGGGAGAATGGCATTGAAACATGTATAATATCTTGTAAGAAACGAATCGCCAGTCTAGATTTGATGCAGGATACAGGATGCTTGGGGCTGGTGCACTGGGATGACCCAGAGGGATGGTATGGGGACGGAGGTAGGAGGGGGGTTCAAGATTGGGAACATGTGTACACCCGTGGTGGAGTCATGTTGATGTATGGCAAAACCAATACAATATTGGAAAGTAGTTAGCCTCTAATGAAAATAAATAAATTTAAATTTAAAAAATAATAAAATAAAATGTTGATATTCACAGTGATAAAAAAAGAATTGAATGAACAATTGAAAGAATGAACATAACCTTATATAAGACTTGTGAATTATCCATTTCAGTTTTCTTTGGTAGAATTTCTAAAGACTGAAAAGAATCAGAAGCTTAAACTTTAATTTGGATGTGATATTCCTCCTTTTTCCTCCAAGTTAGAAATCAGAGGATATGTCATCTGTCTGGCCCTGATACTTAATTAGCAGTGTGACTTTGGGTAAAATCTAACCTCTCTTGGACTTGGCTTGCTCTTGTAGAAATTGGGAATAATGATATATGCATTGCCTGTCTCACAGATTGTTTCTGAGAATCATGCGATAAGATGTGTTAACCTCAAGAGGTCTGTGCACATGCAAGTAATTTTGATTCTTTAGAAAGTAATCTTCATTTAATTTGAATTAAGTAACTAATTTTTTTCAGGCACTCCCTAACTAATCTTTGATGTCTCTCTCTCTTTCTCACTTTGATGAAAATGGACAGTGTGAAGTGTTCATACAATTAAAGAAAAATAAACCTAATTAGCTTCTTTCTGTGTAAAAAAGGTGATCTTTAAATGCCAGACCATAGGAGTTCTTATCACCTGTAAGCCCTGCTATTAGTCTGCAAATGTGCTGCTGAGTGAATCATTAAAAAAAAATAAGCTATTTATAAATAAGGGTAAGAATTCAGTATTTGATATTTTTTTCTTATAGTGTTGGAGGGTTATTGCATTATGCTAATTCATTTTTATTTTCTTTATTCCCGTAATAGATTGTTCTTCAGTCACTATTTTTATTTTTCTTTATTCCTATAATGGATAGAAATAAGCATATAATGTAACACTATATATTCATTGCTAAAATCACATGTGTCTTAATGGCAACTGTTCCATGAAATGTATTAACAGTCTCAGTGACTCAGCCAATTTAGCAAATAACAGGAGCTTTTTAAAAATTCACTTCATGTGTTGAATTTCAATAAATACTACTTAGCAACTACTCTACTAATTGCAGGGAGAAAACAGTAGAGATTATTATGTTCCTGGAGAGAGAGACATGCCTGTTAAAAGCAAGAGACCAAGTATAGATAAATTGGAATATTGTTAAAATCTTCAAAGGAGAAAGGAAACTTTTAGCTGGGCTTGAATGATGCAGGTCTGGGCTGATGCATATGTAGAATTTATCCTTGGTTGGGGAGGGGAAGCAGCGTGGTAATACTTACTGAGCACCTAATAAATTCCAAGAATTTTGTCTTTATTTTCTCATATAATCCTCTCAGCAGGTTTCTAACACAGGTCATATTCTCTGCATTTTTCAGAAGAATCTGCTTATCAAAGAGTCTGAGAAAACTGTCTAAAATCACAAAACTTATTTTAGTAGCAGAGACTCTAACGGAAATCTAACTTAGAGCCTTGCTGAAGAAGTCACTAAGCCATTTTAATCTAGACTGTTGAAAAGTTTTTTTAAAATGTTTGAGATATTATTAAGATAACTGCATTGAAATTATGTGATTTGTTCTGATTTTCAGAATATTGTCATTTTATGTAATCTTTTTATTTCCAAATTGGCAAGTAGGTGTTTCTAAGTGAAAAGATCAAGCACATCTTTGTATAACTAATCATTAGAATTCCTCTGTGACACACCCAATAATGGTTAGTTTTTGAAATATAACATTTTTTAAAAGTCTTGAAAATAGTTTTCTGTATTTGGTACTGTTTTGTATAGGGCTTTAATGGCCCTATAAAAATCAAATTGTCTTTTAAAGGATGGCTCTCATGCAGATTTTCTGAATTATCTCAAACCTCTGGCATACCTGGAGATCTTAGTTTCATAGAAAACGAAAATGATTTATAATATTGCCACATAAATTTTTTAAAATGTGGTTTTAATGACAAAGCTAACTTTTTAAATTATACATGAAGCGTAAGAAGAAAAAATTTTCAGAAAGTAAGATTTATATTATTCTTCAGTTTACATTAAACTGTTCATGTTTTAAAATATAGTATTACAGGTAAAATTAATATCCACAGTCAACTGGGAACAATTTTTTGCTTTTGTTTTTCTTAGATTTAATGTACTAGAAGAGTAGAACTGTCAATATCAAAAACATCATAATTTTTCTCGTTTGATTTAAAAATCCAACATTTACTTTTCCCCAAATACATAGGGGGCTTTGATATAGGCAGGACCAGTAGTTGCACTATTAGTTGAAAAACTCCTTAATAAATTAAAATAGATAATCATTTAAAGAAAAAGTATCTGTTTATTGTAAAAATTTTATTTCTCCTTCAAATATGAATCTATATATGTCTTCTGCTTTTTGTTTTTAGTTTTCAGTGTTGTGCCAAGCACTATTCTTTGATGGAGGGTATTATTCATTGTATTGTTTGTATAAACCATACCTCTTAGGAATTTGCTATGATTTCCGCTATTGTTTTTCTTTGAATTTAAGTGATAATTTTAAAAATATTTCTTAAGAAACCTGGGTATGGAAACAGTCTAAAGATTTTTATCTTGTATTTATAAGCTTCTATGGTATTTTGCAACATGTATTCCATCTATTTTAGCATCAGTCTTGGGGAAAGGGTGAGTTTCTTTACTGAGTTTTTCAAAAGTTAAAAAAATTCTCTTTATAAGCAACAGTTCTATTTTCTCATACACTTATTCCATCAACTTTTTTTAGTGTTTCACTAGTAATTTAATTTCAGCAACAGCAAAGAAATGTAGCAAAGGTGATCAGTTCTGTTAACAAATAGAAGCAGTTCACCTGGTGGAAGCAGATAGGCATGCTAGAAAGTAGCTACTAGGTACAAGCATTCTGTGTGCTCTTGACAGCGGACAGTGTCTTTCTTAGAGGGGGTAAATCATACTGCTTGAGTGGAAGTCATTTGTGCTGGATAGGTGCTCTTTGAGGTCTGCAGAAAGCAAAAAGAGCAGGTGGAGGAGGGCCTAACCAAAATCCTTAGTCTTGTGAGAGCAGCTAATCTAGAATTATCTGAGAACTCTTCCGTCACAAAGGGTGAGTATTTTTAACTGGACCAAGATGATGGTCCAGTTTAAGTACTTCCCTCAGTATGCCAGCAAATTTGGAAAACTCAGCAGTGGCCACAGGACTAGAAAAGGTCAGTTTTCATTCCAGTCCCAAAGAAAGGCAATGACAAAGAATGTTCAGACTACCACACAATTGCACTATCTCACATGCTAGTGAAGTAGTGCTCAAAATTGTCTAAACCAGGCTTCAATAGTATGTGAACCATGAAATTCCAGCTGTTCAAGATGGATGTAGAAAAGACAGAGGAACCAGAGATCAAATTGCCAACATCTGTTATATCATAGAAAAAGCAAGAGAGTTCAAGAAAAACATCTTCTTCTGCTTTATTGATTATGCCAAATTTGACTGTGTGGATCACAACAAACTGTGGAAAATTCTTAAAGAAATGGGAATACCAGACCCCCTTACCTGCCTCCTGAGAGATCTGTGTGCAGGTCAAGAAGCAACAGTTAGAACTGGACATGGAACAACAGACTGGTTACAAATTGGGAAAGGAGTACGTCAAGGCTGTTTATTGTCACCCTGCTTATTTAACTTATGTGCAGAGTACATCATGAGAAACGCTGGGCTGGATGAAGTACAAGCTGGAATCAAGATTGCCAGGACAAATATCAATAACCTCAGATATGCAGATGACACCACCCTCATGGCAGAAAGCAGAGAAGAACTAAAGTGCCTCTTGATGACAATGAAAGAAGAGAGTGAAAAAGCTGGCTTAAAAGTCAACATTCAGAAAACTAAGATCATGGCATCCAGTCCCATCACATCATGGCAAATAGATGGGGAAACAGTGACAGACTTTATTTTCTCAAGCTCCAAAGCCCACTGCAGAAATTGCAAGGAGCTACCTTGAAATTAAAAGTCGGTAGTTCCTTGGAAGGAAAGTTAAGACCAACCTAGACAGCAGACTAAAAAGCAGAGACATTACTTTGCAACAAGAGTTCATCTAGTCAAAGCTATGGTTTTTCCAGTCATGTATGGACGTGAGAGTTGGACTATAAAGAAAGCTGAGTGCAGAAGAATCTACACTTTTGAACTGTGGTGTTGGAGGAGATGCTTGAGAGTCCCTTGGACTGCAAGGAGATCCTATCCTAAATCCTAAAAGGAATTAGCCCTGAAGTATCCTTGAAAAGACTGATGCTGAAGCCGAAACTCTCAATACTTTAGCCACCTGATGCGAAGAACTGACTCATTGGAAAAGACCCTGATGCTGGGGAAGATTGAAGGCAGGAGGAGAAGGGGATGACAAAGGATGAGATGGTTGGATGGCATCACTGACTCAATGGACGTGAGTTTGAGCAAGCTCTGGGAATTGGTGATGGACAGTTAGGCCTGATGTGTTGCAGTCCATGGGGTCACAAAGAATCAGACACGACTGAGTAACTGAACTGAACTGAACTGAGATGTGGAAACTTAACATAAATTAAAAGGAGAAGGATGGGGAATAAGTAAAATTTTAGAATCAGAAATACTCTGAATGACAAACCACACTCTCTTGTCCCAATACCTAGAACACAGGTACGTATTTCACACATGCATACAGATACACACACCTATATTTACAAATATAAACATGTCTGTCTAATGAATGGCCAAATGTTAGGACAAGAAAATGGACTTCATCATTTAAGCAATGAGAGACTGATGTAAAATTTTGAGCAGATATTAAAAATTGGAAATGTGTTTTATGAAGAAATCTAAACTCAACTCTATGGGCACATAGATGGATTGATGAGAAAGGTGAGACCACAGCTGGGGAGACCAGCCCAAAGGTTAGATAAACTTCTCACACAGCATAAAGATTAAAAGAACTGGGCTTGAAATCAGTGTAAGCGGCTCTATCCCTTACAGTGTCACCCTTGTCAAAGTCCATAACTAATTGAGCCACAGCTTTTTTGGAAAATGGAAAAAATGTTACCTTTAAATGGAGCTTTTGTGAAAATTAATTAGCTCAATACCACAAAATTCTGTCACACAGTCTTGTAAATCCATTCATCCATTAATCCCTTCATATATCAATTTAGTGAGTTTTGATAGAGCATATTCTTATGACAGTGGGGCTGCTGAGATTTAAAAGATAGACATGGCATGTTGGGGCCATATGCTTTGTATACCTCCGGTGAATTTGCACTCTAAAAATTTTCCAATAAAATTAAAATGGTGCCTGTGAGAAATTAGAGAAAAATGGGAAGAAAGAGGATGAACTTAGCAAAACAATTAACATGATAAAATTGAATGAATCAAACAAATGTAGGAATGACCAGTGCCAAATTACATGGGAGTCTTAGCAACAATACAGTACAGAACGTTGTAAGGTTTTGTAGCAGCCACTGTAAGGATAGGAAAATGAAATGTTGACTATGAGATGGCATTTAGATTTCCAAAATGTATCCAGAAGGCAAGCAGAAAATGCATGTTTTGAATCAAAATTTTGATCAACACAGCATTGATATATAGGCACAGTGGTAGAAGCATCACGAGTTCTGAGAGAATGTAAAGAAAAATGATAGTTATCACTTTTGAACATTTCTATGTTATACACTGTTTTAAGTGAATGATATGGCATATCTTATTTCTTCCTCATGACAATAGCAGAGGTAATTTCTATTATTTTCCTCAGTTTACAGATGATGAAACTATAGATGAACAAGTGAAGGAATCTACCGTAGGTCAGGCAGTTTCAGGAAAGGGATTCGTGGCTGAGTTTGTCTCACTCTTGAGGATACAAACTTGAGTTTAACCCAAGTTAAAAAGTGGAAGGAAACAAAGAAGTGGTCAGTGGAAAGGGGAACTTATTTAAGAAAAGTGGAGCATGAGAGTTATTGGAAGATGTATTTTGCTTTTGTATGCATGATCTTTGCGTGTTTGAAATCATATACGAGATGATGAAAGAGACTGAAATACAGATAGTTGTAAAAACAGAGAGGGAGAGGACATATGTATACCTGTGACGAATTCATGTTGACGTGCGGCAGAGGCCAACACAATATTATCGAGCACTTGTCCTCCAATTAAAAAAAAATAAAATGCAAAAAAACCCACAAAACAGCAATATGACTGCACCACAATTTCCATATGCTGTGATGGACAGGATGCCCCAGGAATAAGCCCTCCTGTGATTTCTGCACTGGCACCTGCTTTCAGGATCTAGAAGAACGAGAGCTATTGTCTTGGGTAACCCATCAAGCTTTCTGATGGTGAACATTAAAATAATTATGAACATCTTAGATTGTTATTGAATAATTTAAAATATATAAGTGCTGGAATACAAGGGGGAAAGAGATTCAAAAGGAATAAGGGAGTCTTGCACTTCTAGAATTCTTTTTGTCAAAGGGCTTGCAGGCCTGTGATGCTGGAGAATCCCTCTCAAAAAGCCTGTGGAATTCAGAGGGCACATGTTGTCCACAGTTTACAAATGAAAAACTGGGAGGTATAGACTAATCCCAAAGATCAGATCAGATCAGTCGCTCAGTCGTGTCCGACTCTCTGCGACCCCATGAACCGCAGCACGCCAGGCCTCCCTGTCCATCACCAACTCCCGGAGGTCACTCAGACTCACATCCATCGAGTCAGTGATGCCATCCAGCCATCTCATCCTCTGTCGTCCCCTTCTCCTCCTGCCCCCAATCCCTCCCAGCATCAGAGTCTTCTCCAATGAGTCAACTCTTCGCGTGAGGTGGCCAAAATACTGGAGTTTCAGCTTTAGCATCATTCCTTCCAAAGAAATCCCAGGGTTGATCTCCTTCAGAATGGACTGGTTGGAGATAGGTAATGCTAAAGAATGTTCAAACTACCACAGAATTGCACTTATCTAACATGCTAGCAAAGTAATGCTCAAAATTCTCCAAGCCAGGCTTCAATAGTATAGGAACTGAGAATTCCCAGTTGTTCAAGCTGGATTTAGAAAAGGCAGAGGAACCAGAGATCAAATTGTCAACATACATTGGCTCATAGAAAAAGCAAGAGAATTCCACAAAAAAATTTGCCTGTGCTTCACTGACTATGCTAAAGGCTTTGACTGTGTGGATCACAACAAACTGTGGAAAATTCTTAAAGAAATGGAAAAACCAGACCACCTTACCTGCCTCCTTTGAAACCTATATGCATGTCAAGAAGCAACAGTTAGAACTGGAGATGGAACAACAGACTGGTTCCAGCTTGGGAAAGGAGTATGTAAAGGCTATATATTGTCTGTTACTCTGCTTATTTAACTTATATGAAGCACACGCTGAAATCAGGCTTGCCAGAAGTATCAATAACCTCACATATGCAGATGACACCACCCTTATGACAGAAAGCAGAGAAGAACTAAAGAGCCTCTTGATGAAAGTGAAAGAAGAGAGTGACAAAGCTACCTTAAAACTCAGCATTCAAAAAATGAAGATCATGTCATCTGATCCCATCACTTAATGGCAAATAGGTGGGGAAACAGTAGAAACAGTGACAGATTTTATTTTCTTGGCCTCTGAAATCACTGCAGATGGTGACTGCAGCTATGAAATTAAGACAGTAGCTCCT
This sequence comes from Tragelaphus eurycerus, assembly GCA_935064755.1. Lineage (NCBI taxonomy): Eukaryota > Metazoa > Chordata > Mammalia > Artiodactyla > Bovidae > Tragelaphus > Tragelaphus eurycerus. Next base: position 43,514,661 of record CAKXYN010000001.1, read on the forward strand.
TGGAAAAAAAGCTATGAGCAACCTAGGCAGCATACTAAAAAGCAGAGACTTTACTTTGTCAACAAAGGTCTGTCCAATCAAAGCTGTGATTTTTCCAGTAGTCACATATGGATGTCAGATTTGGACCATAAAGAAGGCTCAGCCCTGAAGAATGGATGTTTTCAAACGGTGGTGTTGGAAAAGACTCTTGAGAGTCCCTTGGAGTGCAAGGAGATCAAACCAATCAATCCTAAAGAAAATCAACCCTGAATATTCATTGGAAGGGCTGAAGCCCAATACTTTGGCCACCTGATGCGAAGAGCCAACTCTTTGGAAAAGACGCTGATGCTGGGAAAGATTGAAATCAGGAGAAGAGGACGACAGAAGATGAGATGGTTGGATGCATAATCCACTCAATGGACATTAGTTTAGCAAGCTCTGGGAGATGGTGAAGGACAGGGAAGCCTGCTATGGTTCAGTCCATTGGGGTTGCAAAGTACTGGACACAACTGAGCGATTGAACAACAAAAACAACAGACCAATCAAGTGATAACTCCTCCAGACTTACAGACCTGGATTATCTTAGAGCTGAGACACGATTCCTGGTGTGCTCAGTCTTGTGTTGTTTTCCTAAATTTCACTGGTAGAAAGTTTAAAAATCTGCAACCCAGACACATGAGATTTAACTTTGGTAGGGAGAACCAGCATGGAGATTCCAAGGAAAATGACATGATGGATATAGAGATAATTTAACTCATTTCAAACAACTATTGATGACCCATACAATGCCAGCAAATATGCAATAGTCTAGAGCTATCAAGATGAAAATGACAGTGTTCTAATCTTATTGGAGCCCCTAGAAAAGGAGAACAAAATGGAAAAACAGAAAAGTATAGAAAATACTGACATAAAAGGACGTAAGTGATTTCAAGAGTTTTAAGAAAAGGGTGTGAATGAAGCTGGTTATGAAGTTGAATAAAAGTACAATGTCAGTGAAGGAGTGGGAGCACCATTGCCTGATTGGACAAGCATGTTTGTGCTTGTGGCCATCCAAGTAGTTTGTGGTTCAGTGTAATGTGGCTGAGAGTTGGGGGTGCTGGAGCAATGGGGTGATGGGAGACAGAGGAAGCTGAATTGTGGGTTACCTGTGTGGAAACGTCTTGTGTTTTTAGGTGCTTAGAGTTCACCAGTTGTGCCAATATTCCAAATGTGTTTAGAAAACAAAAAAAGTTGCTGAAGATGTTAAGATGTTATGATGCTTCTCTGTTTCCTAAGCAGATTTAAACTATTTAAGTCTGTTAGGAAACTTACAATATGAATCTGCTTTAAAACCTCTAAAATGGCAGAGCTTTAAGTATGAATCTGTTTGCAGTAGACATTTTGGTACCCCCAAAATGTACTACATCCCCTCTGCCCACTTCTGATTAATGTGCAGTGTGGGTAAGACAGACAGTTCCATGAAACTTCCTTGAAAGGGAAAGTATTGCTCCCAGGGAAAGCCATTCACTATTAAGGTTGAAAACCTGTTTTCAAATACTCCAGACTCACGTCGTTCTTTTTGATTAAAGGGCTTTTTTGTTTTTTTTTTTTTTGATGTGGACCATTTTTAAAATATTTATTGAATTATGCCCCGACCAGTAACGCTGGCGAAGCTGAACGGTTCTATGAAGACCTACAAGACCTTTTAGAACTAACACCCAAAAAAGATGTCCTTTTCATTATAGGGGACTGGAATGCAAAAGTAGGAAGTCAAGAAACACCGGGAGTAACAGGCAAATTTGGCCTTGGAGTACAGAATGAAGCAGGGCAAAGGCTAACAGAGTTTTGCCAAGAGAACACACTGCTCATAGCAAACACCCTCTTCCAACAACACAAGAGAAAACTCTACACATGGACATCACCAGATAGCCATCACTGAAATCAGACTGATTATATTCTTTGCAGCCAAAGATGGAGACGCTCTATACAGTCAGCAAAAACAAGATGGGGAGCTGACTGTGGCTCAGATCATGACCTCCTTATTGCCAAATTCAGACTTAAATTGAAGGAAGTAGGGGAAACAACTAGACCATTCAGGTATGACCTAAATCAATTCTCTTATGATTATACAATGGAAGTGAGAAATAGATTTAATAGACTAGATCTGATAGAGAACCTGATAAACTATGAACAGAGATTTGTGACATTGTACAGGAGAAAGGGATGAAGACCATCCTCAAGAAAAAGAAATGCAAAAAGGCAAAAAGTCTGTCTGAGGAGGCCTTACAAATAGCTGTGAAAAGAAGAGAAGCAAAAAGCAATGAAGAAAAGTAAAGATATAAGCATCTGAATGCAGAGTTCCAAAGTATAGTAAGGAGAGATAAGAAAGGCTTCCTCAGCAATCAATGCAAAGAAATAGAGGAAAACAACAGAATGGGAAAAACTAGATATCTCTTCAAGAAAATTAGAGATACCAAGGTAACGTTTTATGCAAAGATGGGATCAATAAAGGACAGAAAACGTATGGACCTAACAGAAACAGAAGATACTAAGAAGAGGTGGCAAGAATACACAGAAGAACTGTACAAAAAAGATCTTCACGACCCACAAAATCACGATGGTGTGATCACTTACCTAGAGCCAGACATCCTGGAATGTGAGATCAAGTGGGCCTTAGAAAGCATCACTATGAACAAAGTTAGTGGAGGTGATGGAATTCCAGTTGAGCTATTTCAAATCCTAAAAGATGATGCTGTCCAAATGCTGCACTCAATATGCCAGCAAGTTTGGAAAACTCAGCAGTGGCCACAGGTCTGGAAAAGGTCAGTTTTCATTCCAATCCCAAAGAAAAGCAATGCCAAATAACGCTCAAACTACCGCATTATTGCATTCATCTAACACACTAAATAGCATATTGAAAAGCAGAGACATTACTTTGCCAACAAAAGTCCATCTAGTCAAGGATATGGTTTTTCCTGTGGTCATGTATGGATGTGAGAGTTGGACTGGGAAGAAGGCTGAGTGCCGAAGAATTGATGGTTTTGAACTGTGGTATTGGAGAAGACTCTTGAGAGTCCCTTGGACTGCAAGGAGATCCAACCAGTCCATTCTGAAGGAGATCAGCCCTGGGTGTTCTTTGGAAGGAATGATGCTAAAGCTGAAACTCCAGTACTTTGGCCACCTCATGCAAACAGTTGACTCACTGGAAAGGGCTGTGATGCTGGGAGGGATTGAGGGCAAGAGGAGAAGGGAACGACAGAGGATGAGATGGCTGGATGGCATGACCGACTCAATGGACGTAAGTTTGAGTGATCTCCGGGTGTTGGTGATGGACAGGGAGGCCTGGGGTGCTGCGATTCATGGGATTGCAGAGTCAGACACGACTGAACAACTGAACTGAACATGCTAGTAAAGTAATGCTCAAAATTCTCCAAGCCATGCTTCTGTAATATGTGAACTGTGAACTTCCAGATGTTCAAGCTGGATTTAGAAAAGGCAGACAAAGCAGAGACCAAATTGCTAACATCCACTGGATCATCAAAAAAGCAAGAGAGTTCCAGAAAAACATTTATTTCTGCTTTAGTGACTATGCCAAAGCCTTTGACTGTGTTGATCACAACAAACTGTGGAAAATTCTGAAAGAGATGGGAATACCAAACCACCTGACCTACCTCTTGAGAAACCGGTATGCAGGTCAGGAAGCAACAGTCAGAACTGGACAGGGAACAACAGACTGGTTCCAAATAGGAAAAGGAGTACGTCAAGGCTATATATTGTCACCCTGCTTATTTAATTTATATGCAGAGTACATCATGAGAAACGCTGGCCTGGAGGAAGCAAAAGCTGTCATCAAGATTTCCAGGAGAACTATCAATAATCTCAGATATGTAGATGATACCACCCTTATGGGCAGAAAGTGAGGAAGAACTAAAGAGCCTCTTGATGAAAGTGAAAGAGGAGAGTGAAAAAGTTGGCTTAAAGCTCAGCATTCAGAAAATGAAGATCATGGCCTCTGGTCCCATCACTTCATGGCAAATAGATGGAGAAACAGTGGAAACAGTGGCTGATTTTATTTTGGGGGCTCCAAAATCACTGCAGATGGTGATTGCAGCCATGAAATTAAAAGACGCTTACTCCTTGAAAGGAAAGTTATGACCAAGCTAGACAGCATATTGTAAAGCAGAGACATTCCTTTGCCAACAAAGGTCCGTCTTGTCAAGGCTATGGTTTTTACAGTGGTCATGTATGGATGTGAGAGTTGGACTATAAAGAAAGCTAAGTACCGAATAATTGATGCTTTTGAACTATGGTGTTGGAGAAGACTCTTGAGAGTCCCTTGGACTGCAAGGAGATCCATCCAGTCCATCCTAAAGGAGATCAGTCCTGGGTGTTCATTGCAAGGACTGATGTTGAATCTGAAACTCCAATACTTTGGCCACCTGATGCAAAGAGCTGACTTACTGGAAAAGACCCTGATGCTGGGAAAGATTGAGGGCAGGAAGAGAAGGGGACGACAGAGGATGAGATGGCTGGATGGCATCACTGACTCAATGGACACGGGTTTGAGTGGACTCCAGGAGTTGGTGATGGACAGGGAGGCCTGGCGTGCTGTAGTTCACAGAGTCACAAAGAGGTGGACATGACTGAGCGACTGAACTGAACTCAACTGAACAATATTGCTTCTGTTTTATTTATTTATTTTTTTTAAATTTTTGCGGGGACCATGAGGTTATGGATTCTTAGCTCCCCAACTGAGAATTAAACCCATATCCCATGCATTGGAAGGGGAAATCCTAATCACTGTACATCCAGGGAAGTACCCCCTTCTCCGCACATCTTTCAAACTGACAGTTCTAGGAGGCATTCTGTATACTTACCAGAGGTTCATGCAGAATCAAGCCCTCATTGATTCTAGTAAGTAATGTACCACATAATGATTTTTCCTCCATCCCTTTTTTACTCACCTCAGACTGTTTCTCTTACCTCCTGAGATAACCATGCATATACACTCAGTCACTCAAGTCTTTCTTGGCTCTACTTTTGGGGAAGAAAAACTAAGATACTATTGACTTTGTTGAGTAAGCAATTGTTTTTTACAGAAGGAAACACTTATTTTCCCAGGACATACATATTGCCTGCCATGATAGAATTTTCCCTTAGAAACTTCAATGTTGATTAAACATTTTGAGAATGTGACTAACCTGTTAAGTAGGAAAGGTAACAAAAGAGGAGGAGACACTTTAAATTTGGAGGTTGGAATACAGAGCAGAAAATAATGGTTAAGTTTATGTCTTGCTGATACTGATGATGATTAAGAGTCAATGGGTTCTGTGTTATATGCACCTTTGGGCTGACTTCCAGAAGCTTCAGCTTTTGTCAGGAAAAAGGAAAAGTCGTGATCATCCCCTGAACCCAAGTTTTCTTTTTCTTTTTGTATCAGGGCATCCTTCACTGAGATTTTTCAGCTAATTGCAATTATACCCATGATCATGGAAGCTGGATCATTGCATATGATTCTTCTTTATTTGTAATATCTAGTATCAGAGAGATTCAGACCAAAATCTTCACTGAACTGCAGTCTTGATCTTTATTGTCTTTTTGGATGTGTTCATTGTGTTTTTTTCCCCAGCTTTTTTACTCACACGCATGACTTCTCTCACTGGAAGCTTTCTGATTCCTTCAAAAGCAATCTTGTTGTTGACACTGTTCGGGTAATGATTTAATTTGGTAACTATAAACCATTAAGCATTTCAATATTAAACTTTAAAGAAATTTCAGGAATTATGTGTAGAAAGCTATTACATTGCTAATATCTATATTCCATTTGCAATTTAACTATCACTACTGGACAGTATTTTGCATTTTAATTGAAAAAGCAGCATGTCACCTCATAGAATACAGTGGGGTTGTGTTATATAAGTAGTAAAGCTCACGTGCAGTTTTCAGTGATGCTGATTTTATTAGCTTCTCCTGTTCTAATTGCAAGTGATCATAAGGTGTTTTGAGATTGAGCTCTAAATTTTTAAACTTTAGGACCATTTAGTTAGGTGGCCACAGTTTCAGATTTATTGCTGCTTGTATGTTCCATTTTAATCCTCTTAGGGGGATTTTTGTTTTTTACCTTAACATCTCTTATTGTCATATTTTTTGTATTATGACATATTCAACTTCACATATGTGTATCCAGGTCAACATATGACCTTTTCCACCATTTCCCATAAAACTATCTATACAGAATTCTTTGGTCAGAAGTGTATAGGCCATTCTGTAACATCCATCCCACCGTAGTAGACATTTTTAGTGCATATTTTATGTTATTTTCTGTCTCTGCCATATTGTACTTGATGTTTCTCATTTCGCTTAGCTACACACATCTTGTTGCTCAAGAAACAAGTGCTTCTGGTTGGGAAACGGTAGTCATTCTTTGGCTGATTTCAAGTCCTGCTGCTAAGTCGCTTCAGTCGTGTCCGACGCTGTGCCACCCCAAAGACGGCAGCCCACCAGGCTCCCCTGTCCCTGGGATTCTCCAGGCAAGAACACTGGAATGGGTTGCCATTTCCTTCTCCAATGCATGAAAGTGAAAAGTGAAAGTGAAGTCACTCAGTCATGTCCGACTCTTCGTGACCCCATGGACTGCAGCCTACCAGGCTCCTCCATCCATTGGATTTTCCAAGCAAGAGTACTGTAGTGGGTGCCATTGCCTTCTCCAGATTTCAAGTCCTACAGAGGTAGAATTGTATATTCTAAGCTGTGCAGTTATACTGTGTGACGTTTCACACACCCTGCTTGATAGCCTACCTGGATGAATCCACATAGAGAAACCAGCATCAGTGATATGTAGCTAGCAGACTCAGACTCCAAACTGAGCACATGAGCGTCAGAGGAAATCAGAGTCACGCCTCACTCTTCTCTGTGGGCACTGCCTCTGTCTTGTGGCCTTGTCTTCTTCCTCTCTCTGGTGTGGTGAGATCAACTTGAAAGTGAAGTGTGCGAGCAGCCCTTAGAAAACTTGACCCAATATAGAAAGTTAACATGTGTCAGGGAGAACTGTTTTATACACCAAGAATGGTCCACGTGCATATTCACAGAGAGAGCAATTAGAATACGGAGTGTATCTCTCATGGCTCTACGTTGCTGCCTTTACTGCCAGTTTGGGAGTTACTGTCTCCAGGGTGTGATTAGAACTTGGGATGCCTTAGAGCTGCACAGCGCGTGGCCAGAAGGGCAGTCAAAGTGAGCCACTTGCAGCCTGTAGGAGATGGTGTGGAAGAAGGCGAAAGAAAGTAAGAAATGTGGAGAGGTGGCTCTTATCTTTCTTGTGGTATCTTAGTGCCTTGACCACGGATCAAACATGCACCCCTTGCCCTGGAAGCATGGCCTCAACCACTGGACTACCAAGGAAGTCTCTGTCTTTGATTTTTAATTCAGCTTTCCTCAGTTGTATATATACTTATTTTGTGTGTGTCTATATATTTAGTTTTATACAGTTATATCACATATAGTTCATATATCCACCTCATGGTCAAGATCTCTCACAATGCCCTTTTATAATCACTCCCATAGTCCTGCCCCCAACTTCCCTAAGCACTGTTGCTGCTGCTAAGTCGCTTCAGTAGTGTCCGACTTTGTGCGACCCCATAGATGGAAACCCTAAACACTGGCACGGGGAAGGCAATGGCACCCCCACCCCAGTACTTTTGCCTGGAAAATCCCATGGACGGAGGAGCCTGGTAGGCTCCAGTCCGTGGCGTCGCTAAGAGTCGGACACGACTGAGTGACTTCACTTTGACTTTTCACTTTCGTGCATTGGAGAAGGAAATGGCAACCCACTCCAGTGTGCTTGCCTGGAGAATCCCAGAGACAGGGGAGCCTGGTGAGCTTCCGTCTATGGGGTCGCACAGAGTCGGACACGACTGAAGCGACTTAGCAGCAGCAGCAGCAAACACTGGCAAACACTAATCCATCCTCTTTCTGAAATTCACATTCAGCTTTGGTCCTAGTTGTAGTTCTTTTTAGATGCTCCTTGTCATGTTGGTTTCTTGAAATCTGGCTTTGGAGGCTTCAGAATAATGTCAGAGTTTGCAAGAATTAGGAGATAGGAAGAAAAATCTGAGAAGTTTCTACCAAATAATTTCTGCCATGACTTCTTATTTATTTTGACTCCTAGACAGGCCTTGTTCTAATACAGTTCTTGTCAAGATTGGACCATATGAAGCTTTGACTTGAGTTTGGGGTTGTATATGTAATCTGTCAGGAGATATCAGTAATCTGAAACTTTGGATGTTTATACTGCTTTTATCTCTATACTCTCTAAGGTTCAAAAAGAAAAGAAAAAAAGCTGGGAAAACACAGCATTACAGTTACTTTTTGTTTGCTCTTTCTGGTGCATATTCTCCATGAACTGGCCACATCAGGTTTCCACAAATAATGTATCTTGCCCTTATATACTGTGGGGCTTCCCAGGTGGCGCAGTGGTAAAGAATCTGCCTGCCAATGCAGGAGATGAAGGAGACACAGATTTGATCCCTGGGTTGGGAAGATTCCCTGGAGGAGGGCATGGCCACTAACTCCAGTATTCTTGCCTGGAGAATCCCATGGATGAAGGAACCTGGCCAGCTACAGTCCACAAGGTCTCAGAGAGTCAGACATACACACTCCCTTATATACTATAGAGAGTGTGTATATACACACACACTTATACATGATTACTGATATATGCAGTGTCACTGCAGAGCAAGGGACAGACCTGTGACAGACATAGTTAGTGTTTAGGCAAAAGAGATTTTCACCTTTGGAAGAGAAGAGACATTAGTTTCTATAGGACTTTTATCTTTTTTGGTTTATTCTAGGTAAAATCAGTGATGAGTATGTTTTCTGGTGTAAAGTTGTATATAATAGAAGAGAAGAAGGAATTGGACAAGAAATCAGTAGAAATGATGATACACATAATTGGTTGTCAGAAAATAATGATTTGAAACTTTTTCCATGTATAGGCTAACATTCTGATATGATGTACTCTTCTATCTAGTCTTTGGAAAACATTCCAGTATTGAAATTTCAACTCAGTTCCATTTCAAGAGCCTTACTGTTTTGATAATACTGGTGTTGGTTATAGATTTAAGATGCTATAATACTATGTTATATAATCTTTGTAGGGTGAACTCTGAACAAGACCATAAACACTATGTTTTCTCCTTTTATAGTCACACGTATGATGTTTTGCTGATTGTTTTATTCCATGTTTATAATCTAACAATTTAATACTATTTTTAGTAACAATAAAATGAAATAACATATGGTTCTTATTTCCCTTTGATATGTTGACTTACAGTGCTTAGCATATTCATATGTGTCTATAGTTTGCAGTTTTATCAATTTGAAGATGGTTGTTTCGGTTTTTGCAATTTTTAAGGCAAAGTTGAAATTTTTGAAGTTGTATCTTAAAATTCATGCTCTGCCTTACTTTTTATAGTCACCACATAGGCAATTTATATCAACCCTTAAAAGCTATGAAGTAAGTATATTCTTTCACAAATTGACAGTGCAATTGTTCTGATACCGAAAGTGACACTTCATGGTGTAATAACTGTGGAATGCACAGTATTTTTTTTTTTAAATCAGAGTTTAGAGAAACAGGTTTTTCTTCTCTTTCCTCATAGTCTTAAGCTTTGTTCAAAATGAAGCCCATGAATTTTCTCCATGCTATAAGCTGGAGAATGTGAATTAGAATTTGCTATTCTGGATTGTTATTAGAAGAAATCAAATTGTTTTTAAAAAAGATCACTGGTGATCAAAGTAGTATTTGCCTTAATTGCTTTATTAAATACTTAAAAATAATTATGTGGGCAATGATAAAAACAGTTTGTATTTTTTTCACTATAAATAAAAAGGAATATGTGAATTTAATTTACAGCGTTAGAGAGTACAGTTTTTATTTTTATTACTGAATTTCTAGAAACACTAATAAATCAAAATGCAAAGTTTCCTTCTCAAAGCAAATCCTGAAAGTTCTCCTAAGGTTCCTGAGAGAGATTTTTTTTTTTTTAAATTTTCCTATAAAAAGAAAGGAATGTCCTGTTGTGCAAACATTTTAAATTGATGGTCCTTTCTGAAATCCTGTTTTGTTTTGTTTTCAAATCAGATCTTGAAAATTTTAAAACCAAAATGAGAAGTACGGTGTCAGTGCGTGAAGGCCAGGGAGTCGTCCTGCTCTGCGGCCCCCCGCCACACTCTGGAGGTAACAAGTGCTATGGTTTTGCTTCTTACATTTATTAAATAAGTTTCAGGGCAAGACCCACAGCATATGTGCTCTTATTGCTTTCATAAATTACTTTGAGAAACTTGATAATCCAAGCATTGTATTCTGTCGGCTGAGTTGGAATATAAGAAACTCCACAAAACATTGTCTATCTAGAGAAGTTTACAAACATGATTTACTTATTCCAACAAAAAAGATCTAAAGGCAGGCAAGATCACTTTCATTGCAGTTACCTAATGGTGCTGAACAATGCTTCGTCCTTACCCTATTACCATTTGTTACTCAGTTTTAGACCATGACACGCATTGGTATCTGTAGGGTTCTTTCCTCTCTTTCCCTCTCTCTTTCGTTCTGTCTCTCCTCCCTGCCTCATACACACACACTTATACATGATTATTGATATATGCTGTTGAACCTCTTGATATATATGTAATATGTATTGAAAATGAAATATGTTTATATATCATTTTTATTGAGGTGTTGAAATTGCAAATTTTATGCTACATTGGTATAAATTGAAATATTGCTGGAAATTCAGGACCTTAATGAAATAGCTGCAAGAGTGAAAATGAACTTCTGCACATATGAAAGTAATTTAATAAGCCCTGTTCCCCGTTAAGAGCCTGGAGTGCTGGTTGGATTTTTCCTCTCATGCTCCTGACCAGAGGGGAAACTGAAAAGTCTTCTTCCCAAGAGAGTAAAGCTTATTCAAATGAAAATATGCTAGACTTCATCTGTTTCATGACATCTGAAGCAAAGTCCTTGTGACCCTTTGGTGAGTCGGCAGTTTAAATCACAAAACCTTCAGCCCAGTAAAACAGACATTTCCCGTCTTCAGTATCTGATCATTTGAAATGTCTGAGCCAGCTGCACACTGCAAATTTGGGGCTTATCTGATTTGCCTGCCCTCGTGTTGGTGGGTATGTGTTTAAATTGGGCTCCCCAGTCTAATTCAGCAGTATATATTTTGCTAACATCATGAAGTTCCATCAGATCTTTGACGTTGAAGGGAAGCATAGATTCTTTTGATTAGCAAGAAAAGTAACTGATCTCAAAATGACTTGAAGAAAATAGGAAGTTGACTGGCTCATAAAACTGGGTTGATCACGTGCTGTCTATAGAGCTGTGTGGTTAACATGGAGATGTGCCACCCAGAACAACTTGCCGCCTCACTGTGGGTAGTGGGGTCAGGCTGTGGCCTCCTGTTCTCAGCTCCTTCCCAGTCTCCTTGGCTGCAGGAGCCACTTGCCTGTGGTCTCACCCTTCCAGGCGCTGCCTGCATCTGGTGTCTGAACAAGGAGCGGATGTCTTGGGCTCAGCCATTTCTGCCTGTTAACACTGGGCAGTTCTGGTGGCCAGTGCTCTGTCCAGAGCTACCTGCCAGGATGACCATGGCTCTTTTGGATGACCCCAGTTTGACTTCTTTCTGATCTCAGATCCTGCTTCTGCCTCCTTATTTTCACAGGTTTTGATCATTAGTCAAAATCTTTTATCCCAGACTCTATGCTCTCTGAGAATCCAAACTACTGAACCCAATAGTTTAGCCAATTTTATAAGCAGTTTATCTTTCTTGGTATTTTTTGGCTCTGCTTCCCTCCATGTTGATTCCATTGTTCTGTAGACTCCCTGTGTAGCACAGGTGGCCCCTGGCAACTCTGGGCTCTCGTGATCCTTGATGCTAAACATCCTCTTGGACCAGACAGCCTGTTGCTCAGTAGCTCCTGATGTTAATTGGACTGGCCTTGCTTATGAGATTTTTCCCTCCAGCAAAGGGCTGAAATCAGCTCCATCTAATGACAAGTACTGGGATAAGAAAGACATAGTTTTCAAAGGAAAAGGGTTTCATTATGAGAAAAAAAAAAGAAAAACAAGGGAGAGGGATGTGTTAGATACACACTAACCACTAAAACAGTGTTAGAATTGCAGCTAGTAAGCAAGTATCAAAATAACTAAAATTTACTGTTTAAATCAACATAAAATAGTAGCTGGGCAGTCTCGTTTATGATGTATTTGGGAAATGTTGACCCGATTTATGAGCCTGCCTAGATGATCTTCTTTAAGCGCTTTTATGATGCACTCATTGATAACAGAGGAGGGGCTCTTTTAGTTGCACACACTGAGGGCGTCTTAGTAAGCTGTTGGATAAAACATATTACAAAAGATGAATCATTTCTATTGTCATGAAATTGGAGAACGGCCCGCCAATCACAGCTCTCCTCATGTAATGACATCCTGATTTCTCTCTGCCTTTGGTGACTTCATATAGTTCTCCTTTCATTTTTAAAGCTCACAGTCTGGGCTGACCATGGAAGTCTGTAGAACTGTTGGCAAAGAAGGAAAGAAATCTGCCTGGATATGGTGCATGAGCTCTTAAGGACTCGGTGCATGCACGGGAGAACAAACAACTGAACAAAAGCATACTTTTCTTCATGCCAGATTGTGCAGGAAAATGATAGGGACCAGAGCAACAGATTTCGACACTGAAAACAGGCCTGTCATTGATCTAGGTCTACCTAATGCTGTGCCTGCCAGGACACAATTTATATCCACTGCTCTGACCCCTTGGTTTGGGAGCATCTTGAAGACAGAACCTATGTTCAAGTTTGCTCTGCACCCAAGTGCCCAGCACAAGGCTGGTTTATAACAAGCAGTCAGTAAATAATAGTTAACAAATGAACATATTCATGAAATCTTTTTAGATTTGGCCAGTGATAAATGCTTTTTGAGAATGTACTGCAAATCCTGTTTCTAGAGATAGACACATTTAACAGCTGATATGCCCTGGGCACCAAGAAGACAGGTGCAGACACGGCCAGATTGTGGCGAACTCTGACCACAGCAACTCTATCTCCCCTGCTTCATGTTCTTGTGGACTGGGAGACTTCTAATTCAGAGGAGGATATTAGGCAGCATAGAGCAGCCGAAGCCATGACCTCAGGGTTTATCAGCAGGCGTGATGTGGGGCACTGGCCGCCCTGCTGTGACCTATTTTGTCTTCTTCCCACAAAGTCCCATTGTCCCTCCAGGACATGAGTTTCCCTTTTCTGTCTTCACCACTGTTATTTTTATTCCCTTTGCCGTGTTTCTTCCATTCTCCTTGGTCTCTTCTCATTGGTCAGAAATGTTTGATGTCATTGTTACTTTCTGATTACGGAAGATACCCTCATATTTTATTCATCTATCATATGCTCTAAGAGAGTCATAGCCTGACAGAGTAGACACAGGGGCAAAATAATAATAGAAGGAATGACAGTAATAATAACAACAACAAATAATACTACCCTCTATTTACTGAGTGCTACTTAGTTGCTAAGCAGTATGCTGGCTCTTGGTGGAAATAAATCAACTTCTAGGAGATTCTTTTGATTAAAAGTATGGAGAGGAACCGGATAAGTGACAAGGGAGATAGATATGCAAGGAGAGAGCCTCAACAGGAGTCCCAAAGTATGGATACTGCATATGTTCCTCCTACTCCCTTAATTAATTCATGTATGCAGATAATTTATAGGAAAGTAGCAGCAACCTGGGGCTGCTTTGCTGAAGAGCAGTCCCCATTTATTTGATGCCATAAGAAAGAAAAATTGTTTCACGATGGGTGACAATTAGAAATGTTTCTTGGGAGTCCGCATAATCCCTAAGCGATGCAGGCTACTGTCATTTGACAAGAGTCTTATCTCTCACGCATTCTGTGACCTTTCTGCCACTTCCTATTCATCATCATCTCTGCAGAATAATCCAGTACTTCTTTAAGGCGAAAAGGATTTGTATACTCTTGAAAATTAGTTGGAAGATCAGGAATTAGCAAGCCAAAAATAAGGTACCAGCCAGGGATTATCTGTGGCTTAATTATTATTCTAGTTACCAGTAGTGTAAAAAGCTGGGAATTAGTATAATTACCAGTCAGTTACTGATTTCGCTACAAGATCATTAGAAATTCAAATGCACACAAAAAAATATCATAGTATAAATAAAGATACAACACTGGATCATGAGTCCTTCATGATAAGTACTAATTAGACAGGAATTCATAAGTTAATCAAGTTATTGCATACACACATGTGAACAAAGACTTGATTTTTGTCCAAGGATGGCTGATGAGATTTATTCTGAGTAAATAATAGACCTGAGTGTTTCCCAGTGTTTCATAAGCAAATGACTTTGGTGTCTGATTCAGTTTCCCATGTCTGTGCTCTGTGAATATTCTTCTTGCAATAACAGCCCTGGACACTGCCATCCGCTTACAACAACACAGCCTCTGAGATGTGAAAAGGAGAGTGTGAGATGCCAAACAACAAGTAGTGGAGGTTGAAGCAGCTTCATCCTAAAAATTGCTTTGTAAATCCTGGTGTGACAGAGGTGAGAACTGTCAGCAGCATAACCAGATGGCATGGGATTTACACCCTCTGTAGCAACATCTTTTTTTTTTTTTTTTTTTTCCTCTTTACCGAGGACCAAAACCCAAAAGCTAACTCAGATAGTTTAGCTGGGGGAACTTAAAGAAAAGCTTCCAAGTAGGAATGTTCTGGAAAGATTCGTCCAGCTACTAGACTTTGTTTCAAGGGAAGGAGATATTACCAAGCATTTTCAATGTGATTTTGACCACAAACAAGAGTTTCCCTAGATACCTTAATGTGTAAACTTCGCACTGTCTAGCCTTGGGCACTCATTTTTCCTTGAACTACACTTCTCTACTGTTCAGGTTCCTAATTTATGGAAACGTCATAGCTGGATCCCAGGTGGCTCAGCGGTAAAGAATCGCCTGCCAATGCAGGGGATGTGGGTTTTATCACTGGGTCCGGAAGATCCCCTGGAGAAGGAAATGGCAATCCACTCTAGTATTCTTGCCTGGGAAAGAGTCGAGAAAGAGTTGGTCACAAAGAGTCAGACACAACTTAGTGACTAAACAGCAACAATAGCTTTTTACAAAACTTTGAGGTGAAGAATACATAGATTGTTTGTTCATGGGCAAAATGTGCTTTCTGCATCCCATGATATTTGCATCACTAGTCACTGTGTAAAAGGTTTTTCTGAGAACCCAGCAATTTCCCCTTCCCTAAAACAGTGTCTCTGAAAGCTACGCCATGCACACCTTTATACTGTCACAGATTGTGAAATCAGAATCCAGCAGATGATTGGTGGGTTACTGACGAGTAAGCGTCTATAACAATAGCTTTTTACAAAACTTTGAGGTGAAGAATACATAGATTGTTTGTTCATGGGCAAAATGTGCTTTCTGCATCCCATGATATTTGCATCACTAGTCACTGTGTAAAAGGTTTTTCTGAGAACCCAGCAATTTCCCCTTCCCTAAAACAGTGTCTCTGAAAGCTACGCCATGCACACCTTTATACTGTCACAGATTGTGAAATCAGAATCCAGCAGATGATTGGTGGGTTACTGACGAGTAAGCGTCTATCTACACCACAAAATATCACTCCTCAGTTAATGCCCCTAAGCCTGGAAGGCTGAGGGATGTTAACATGTCATGACAAAGAGTTAAGAGAATCCATCTCTACACTGACTGAATCATATTTTTCAATTGTAAAACTGTTTTTTGACTATATGCTAATGTTGATGTGACTGTCGACATTTATAGGAGTCCAAAATATTAACAAATTCCTAGTGACATTTAGACAAGTATGTTCTGAATCTGTTGACACAAAAGCTTCAGTCACTACTTACGTGGATAACAATGAAATATTTTGATCTCTCAAGGAAGTACCTATTGTAGTAAATACTCTTATTCCTGCACATTCATTCTGTAGTTGGAAATGAAAATGAAAAACCCCCAGTTTATCCAAATTATTTAAACGTAGAAATTGTGAATTAAAAATATTCCTTGAGGAGTTTCAGGATGGGGAACACGTATACACCGTGGCGGATTCATGTTGATGTATGGCAAAACCAATACAATATTGTAAAGCAATTAGCCTCCAATTAAAATAAATAAATTTAAATTAAAAAAAAAAAATTCCTTGCGTCTGCCATGCCTCCTTACTTCATTCATCCATCCACCCTTCCATCTGTCCACCTACCCATCCAACTGTTTTATTCATGTTTTGATTTATTCATGCATTCAAGTATCTGTTGATGTAGGAAAGGTATTTATATCTTATAATGCTACTTTTACAATAATAAATATGGCCATTTACTCGAATAATTTTAATATTAAATAGAATAAAGTAAAAAGCATTACTGGTAAATTTGATAGGAGTGTATCAAATCAATATTTTTTGAACCCCACCCGAACTGCTCCCCAAATGAAATGCAATGCACTCATTCTATAGGAAGTAGGAATCCACCTGTCCTCCAGGGCTATGACTCCACTGGATGAGAGAAAGGTGGGATTGCTGGTGACTGGTTAACCCTGTAGTGACAGTAAGAAAGTGCCGTTATTCAGCTAGACGCTGAGCTTGTTGTTGATAGCATCAAGGAGTGTCACGCTCTGCACCAACCAGCTGGGCCTCAGAGCAGTCAGGTGATTTGTCCAAAGACACACAACAGTAAATTTGACTTCAGACCTAGGTCTATTGCTTTCTGATGGAAAATTTTCTTATGCTTACAGAAATTGCAGGCTTCAGTTTTCCAATTTACATATCTTCTGCATTCTGGGACGGCATTCTCCAAACCCTTTTCAGAGATGCACTGATACAATTAAACTATTTGTTAAGCACCACCACCCAATGCACACACACTCATATGCCCTGAGACGGACCTGCAGGCGCAGGGAGGACAAAGCAGGCGTCCAAGAACTAACCTCTGAGTCTCTGTCTCTTATGTGTAAACAGGGAATAATCACAGAACTTATAGGGTGGTTGTGAGAATTTATGAAAATAATATATATGGATTTATGTCTGACTTGTTTATATAGATCAAAATATACTATAATCCTAATATGTTTACTGTGGAGAAAATATAAAATTAATATGCTGCTACTGCTGCTACGTCGCTTCAGTTGTGTCCGACTCTGTGCGACCCCATAGACGGCAGCCCACCAGGCTCTGCCGTCCCTGGGATTCTCCAGGCAAGAACACTGGAGTGGGTTGCCAATATAGCTAAGTACTTTTATGACAAGGGTTTATTTCTGTTTTCTTCTTGTACCCCAAGGTACATTTGTACATTTATCTGGAATATTGGTACCCCGTTTTAGAAAACATGGTTCTGGAGAGTGTTTGGGTTCCCTGCTTGCAACCATCAGGGTCGGATTATCTGTGGTTGGAGACTTCACACTTGCTTGTGTGTTGCTTACCAACACGCTGATACTTAGAGGACTAGGGATGCCTCTGAGGTGCCCGGCCTATACAAGCATCAGTGACTGTCTGTCCTCCTGCGGATTCCCTCCTTCACCTCCACAGCCTAGACCCGCACCTAGTGTGTTCCAGCTAGTCTCAGCTGCTTAGCCCAGAGAAGGGCCAATCAGCTACTCCCTCCTAGAAGTTAGAAAATTGACCTGACAGGCTACAGTGTTTGAATTTGGAGATTTGAGGCAGAACTTCCCTATCATGCTGAAAAAGCTGAATGACAGAACAGAGAAGCAGCCCTTCAGAGACTGAAAACAGAGACCAGGAACAGAGTGAAGGCTAAAGACTGCCTGGCTGCCGGCCCTCCAGCCTTCCTCCCTTAGCAGCTGCTTTCTTCCCCTTTGTGGCCACCAAACAGCCCCAGTATAGGGACATGTATTCTGTTCCCTTTATTATTTTAAGTTGAGTCTACTGGGTTTCTGTTTTTTATATCCAAGGGCTCAAGCTAATACAAAGGGCATTATGTTTAGGGCTACACCAGTGTGAGGGTGGAGAGGTAATATAACGGATGCAAGGAGAAGAGGAAATTTAGTGTAAAAAGTAAAGGAAGAGAAGCTACATGTCTGCACAAGAGCCCCTGCGCTGTTCTAGCATCCATTTGTGATTGAAATCAGCACAGAACATACCATGAGTGGTCCTGGAAGGAGACAGGTCACAGAAGACAATTTGAAGAAACTGCATTTAGAGTTATTTACCTTTTCATTCTATGAGTAGGTTTCCTGAAAATTCTAGGACTATCTAGGACTGCTCTGCATATATTTCATCACAGCAGCATGAATTCAGGCTCACTCTGCCCCCCATTTCATTCTCAAATCCCGTAAATGGTCTGCTATAGTCAGTTAGAGATCATTTTCTCCCTCTGAAAAGACCACATAGTTTTCCTTGCTGCAATTCCATCCACTCACAAAGAGAAGTCAGAAAGAACATTATGCTCATGAAAACAAGAAAAAAATCACATGTGTAATCTGGAAGTTTCTTCTATAAGAACTTAAAGGTAGCAGAGCTCTGACGTTTTCTGCTTTAAGTAAAAATTGCACTGTTACTTTAGTACAAATTGGGGATAGTAAAGGCTTTGATTCTTGACAGCTTAAGCAGAAATTAAGGATAACTACTACTTGGTGGGTTTTGTCAAAAACAAAAACACAGTAGCATTAGGTGAAACCTAAGAACTAATTTGTGTGCTAGCAAGAGAGTTAAATGCTCATTGATTTGCCATAAAAATGCATTTGTATATACTAATGTTTTAATTAAGATTACATGAGCTACTGTAACAAAGAAATCTGAAAATATATTAGCTCAAACCAAATCGTATTTCTTGCTCAAAGTCCACGTCAAGTGTTCTTGATCATAGGCCTCTGGCTCCATCTGTTTATGCCTCTCCATTTCAGCATCTAAAATCCATGGTCACTACCTCTGTCTTTGTAGAGTTGACAGAGAAAAAGGGGGGAAAGTCCCATAGATGGTTTTTATGGACCTCTGACTGCAGGAGGTGGCACGTCACTTAAGTGTACTTTCTGTTGACTGGTCCCCGGTCACACAGTCAGAGCAAGAGCAAAGGAGGACCACTGTGTGTCCCCAGGGAACTGGGAACGGGTCTCTCTGCCACACTCGGACACATACTTTTGGACATAAGCACAACCATGTTAAGACCAAAGACACATGAGGTGCAGAGTGTCTCAAAAGTCTGTATTTCATGAACTGTAGTGGCAACCTAAGGAGCTCATTTTGGAGAACTTGTTGAAAATGTGTATCCCACGATCCCACTCTCAGAGATTCTCATTCCTTAATGTGGAGTCTTTCCTGGGTATCTCTACTCTCTGGGGCTTCCCAGATGGCTCAGCAGTAAAAAAATCTGCCTGCCAGTGCAGGAGACGCAAGTTGGATCTCTGGGTTGGGAAGATCTCCGGGAGGAGGAGATGACACCCTCACTCTGTATTCTTGCCTGGGAAATACCAAGGATAGAAGAGCCTGGTAGACTGCATTGAAGCACTTCAGGAGTTACATTTTGTTAAGTAGGACATGTTGGACTTTAAAAGGAAAGTGGAATTTTTGCCTTGTATATAGCATTGATGTTCATTTATTTATACACTGGACAATTCCTATCTCAGCTCAATTTGTCCTTCATTAACATTGATCCTCTGAGAGAGTACAGCTGCCAGTGTGCCTAGGTGCATCGTGGAATATTCCCTGGAGCTCATCCACTTTCCCACGTGTGGAGTAATTGATAGGTGCCAGGCAGTCAGCTGTGCTTGTTGATAATCACAGGAACTATGCATTGGTTATGTTTTCAGAGCTTTCAGTCCTTGAGCGTCTATCCTTGAGCAGTTTGGATTTGTTTATTGTTGTTATTGTCTGTGTTTGTGTGTGAGTGTTCATCTCAAGGGGATGTACCCATCTGGAGTAGAACCCAGACTGATCTTATCAGGGAGGAGTTTTTAAATCCTTCAACTCCCTTTTCCCTTTGAGGTCTGGCTCTTATTTAAAACCCATTTTTTCCTATTAACTTTAGGAACTTTGACTTTGAAGTGATACCAGGATTGAAAACCAGGAAATTCTAAAATGACTAGAGTGAAGTTTTCAGTTAGATTACAAGAATCAGTTGATAACTGCATCCAAAAAAAAAAAAAAAAATCACAATGATCATCTTTGTGTATTCTCAAAGGTCTGCAGGGACCAGCCAGATGAATGGTCAGGGCCAGATTTTGAGACTTAGACAATTTCATCCCCAGTAGCATATATAAATCACTTAACAGCATCATTTACTTTATATGCAGTTTTTGAAACAGAAAATGCAGTTCTTTTCTGAGTTTATGGTTCCAAATAGGAAAAGGAGTACGTCAAGGCTGTATATTGTCACCCTGCTTATTTAACTTACATGCAGAGTACATCATGAGAAATGCTGGGCTGGAAGAAGCACAAGCTGGAATCAAGATTGCTGAGAGAAATATCAATAACCTCAGATATGCAGATGACACCACACTTATGACAGAAAGTGAAGAACTAAAGAGCCTCTTGATGACGGTGAAAGAGGAAAGTGAAAAAGTTGGCTTAAAGCTCAACATTTAGAAAACTAAGATCATGGCATCTGGTCCCATCACTTCATGGGAAATAGATGGGGAAACAGTAGAAACAGTGGCTGACTTTATTTTTTGGGGCTCCAAAATCACTGCAGATGGTGACTGCAGCCATGAAATTAAAAGACACTTGCTCCTTGGAAGGAAAGTTATAACCAACCTAGCTGCTGCTAAGTCACTTCAGTCGTGTCCAACTCTGTGTGACCCCATAGACGGAAGCTCACCAGGCTCCCCCGTCCCTGGGATTCTCCAGGCAAGAACACTGGAGTGGGTTGCCATTTCCTTCTCCAGTGCATGAAAGTGAAAAATGAAAGTGAAGTCGCTCAGTCGTGTCCGACTCTCAGTGACCCCATGGACTGGAGCCCACCAGGATCCTCCGTCCATGGGATTTTCCAGGCAAAAGTACTGGGGTGGGGTGCCATTGCCTTCCCCCAACCAACCTAGACAGCATATTAAAAAGAAGAGTCATTACTTTGCCAACAAAGGTCTGTCTAGTCAAGGCTATGGTTTTTCCAGTGGTCATGTATGGATGTGAGAGTTGAACTATCAAGAAAGCTGAGCACCAAAGAATTGATGCTTTTGAACTGTGGTGTTGGAGAAGACTCTAGAGAGTCCCTTGGACTCCAAGGAGATCCAATCAGTCCTGGGTGTTCATTGGAGGGCCTGATGTTGAAGCTGAAACTCCAATACTTTGGCCACCTGATGTGAAGAGCTGACTCATTGGAAAAGACTCTGATGCTGGGAGGAATTGGGGGCAGGAGAAGGGAATGACAGAGGATGAAATGGCTGGATGGCATCACCGACTCGATGGACATGAGTTTGGGTGGACTCCAGGAGTTGGTGATGGACAGGGAGGCCTGGTGTGCTGCGGTTCATGGTGTTACAAAGAGTCTGACATGACTGAGCAACTGAAGTGGACTGAACTCTGAGTTTATGGAGAGTTTATCAGACATACTTTCCATTTTCTGCTTATAGTTCTTACTGTGGCTTTTTTCCTAATGTCCTCTTAAGGTAAAGTCATTAGATACAGATACATTTGGCATATTAAACATATAGAAATATTTTTTCTTTATTTATTTGAAATTTGCTCTGTATCAGTCAAGCTTTTACTAAGTTCTATTGCAGTAACACATGACTCCAGAATCTTAATGGCTTATAATAATTTAGATTGATTTCCAGTTTTGTAAGCTCTATGCTCGGAGAAGACAATGGCACCCCACTCCAGTACTCTTGCCTGGAAAACCCCATGGATGGAGGAGCCTGGTGGGCTGCAGTCCATGAGGTCGCTTCAGACACAACTGAGCAACTTCACTTTCACTTTTTACTTTCATGCATTGGAGAAGGAAATGGCAACCCACTCTAGAGTTCTTGCCTGGAGAATCCCAGGGATGGGGGAGCCTGGTAGGATGCCGTCTATGGGGTCACACAGAGTCAGACATGACTAAGTGACTTAGCAGCAGCAGCAGGCTCTATGCTGGAGGTTGGTTGCCGCTATATTCCATGAAACTGAAAGTCGCTCAGTCATGTCCCACTCTTTGCGAGCCCATGGACTATACAGTCCATGGAATTTCTCCAGGCCAGAATACTGGAGTGGGTAGCCTTTTCCTTCCCCAGGGGATCTCTCAACCCAGGGATCAAACCCAGGTCTCCCACATTGCAGACAGATTCTTTACTAGCTGAGCCACCAGGGAAGCCCAAGATTACTGGAGTGGGTAGCCTATCCCTTCTCTAGTGGATCTTCCTGACCCAAGAATCAAATCAGGGTCTCCTGCATTGCAGGTGAATTCTTCCCCCTCAGCTGAGCTATCAGAGAAGCCCATGAGAATTTTTAATTTGGGAAAAAGGAGCCCCTGTCTGAGTTTCTTTCTTTTTTTTTTTTTTTTTAAGCTGTAGCAAGTCTTCATTGCATCATGCAGGATCTTTCTTGGCCGTGCACCGATTGTCTAGTTGCAGGCAGGCTTCAGTTGTGGTGGCACGTGGGCTCTCTAGTTATAGGTGTGGCACTTGAGCTTAATTGCTCTGAGGCATATGGGACCTTAGTTCCCCAACCAGGGATTGAATCCACATCCCCCACATTGCAAGGAGGATTCTTAACCATTGAACCAAAAAGGGAAGTCCCTGGGATATGTCATTCTCATGGGAGAAGAAAAAAAAATGGTAAGACCCATTCTGCCTGTTCACAGGTGGTATATACCTCATTTTTGCTCCCATTCTGTTTTGCAAAGCATGTATTATGGCCAATACTGATCAAATGAGCCAGAAACTATTCTGTCACAGAAGGAGCAACAGATAACTTTACTAATAATGTAATTGACCATATGTTCTTATTGTTTTCTTTAGCTTTTTGGCCTTGTAATCTCTCTTTCAGTTTCCCCAAATGTGATGACACCTAGATCCAACAACTAGTTTAAGATATCTCACTTTTCCAGCACGAAAATGTTTAAGGATAACAATATATCATGATGAAAAATGGCACACGAAAGGTTCAAGCCACCCAAAGTATTCAAATGTTGCTCGTCTCCAGTTGACTATTTCCATGGGGAAAGCAAGTATAGCTAGAAACTATATGTTGGCAAAATTTCCCAAAATGTTAGCAATGTGGATCAGACAGTACTTGGTCTGAGGGTGCCTTTAGCCTGTGGGTTGTAATTAGAACTCTATTCCTCAAGGACATTCAATTAATGCTAATTTTTAAAAAAGTCTTATGCACTCAATAGTCCAAGGGGATGTATGTCTAAGAGAAAGTTGAAAGTATTGTTTATAGCCTTTCAAAATTCATCTTTTATGAGATTCAGGAGGACATAAAACAATTCCAAACAGGGCTAATTAAAACAGTTAATTGTGGGCTCCTGGAGGCCTGCAGTGCTGGAAGTAGCACCTCAATCCTTCTTTAAACAGTTTTCCAAATTCACTATATATCCATTTTCTGAAGCATTTAAGCATTCTTCCCTTCTGGTTTGTTTACATTATTAGATTTATTAGCAAATGTTTTATGCCCCCAAAGTGGGGATAAACCAGTCAACTATACACGGCAAAGTCATGAGGGTCTAATGTGTGAGGTTTTATTAGATTTAAGTACAAATTTTGTAATTTTTGAGATTCCATTTGGTTTTATCTGAAAGGAAATGAACTTGGAAACTCAGTGGTAGATGTCAGCTAAAGTTCAGTTGCCATAAAGAAGCATTCTATTCCCAAGAGTAAACATGACAATTCAACAGTGTTTGTGTGCTAAGTCACTTCAGTCTTGTGTGACTCTTTGTGACCCCGTAGACTGTAGCCTGCCAGGCTCCTCTGTCCATGCGATTCTCCAGACAAGAATACTAGAGTGAGATGTCACGCTTTCCTCCAGGGGATCTTCCCAACCCAGGGATGGAACCCGAGTCTCCTGTGTCTCCTGCATTGGCAGGCAGGTTCATTACATTGGTGCCACCTAGCTAGTTCTTCTGTTGTAGCTATGAGTATATCATTTTTTATTCCTAATGTAAATTTTTATGTACATGTAAAAAGCTAAGAATTTTTCAGGCATTCCCTGACAGTCCATTGGTCAGAACGCCATGCTTGCACTGCTGAGAACCCCAGTTCAATTCCTCGTCTGGCAAACTAAAATTCTACCAGCCGAGCAGAGTAGCCAAAAAAAAAAGACCTTTTTTGTTTCTTATGTTTCTAATATAATCTTAATGTTTTCAGTGACACTACTGTACTTGAAAGTATTATGTATTTTGCAGCCCACTTCTATCACTTCTTTTAATTTCCCTTTTAATTTTCATACAACATTACACACACTGTCTGCACTCCCTAGTCTTGATCACCCATCATAGATAAGGAACCTTCCTGTGTATTACCCCCCTGCCACAACCATCTCATGCATGGGTTGATAGATTATATACACTGGGTACAGGTACTTTCTGTGTACCTGCCATAGACTCCTTATTTTCTCTTGTGGTTTTATATTTTTACTCATAGACCATTTGTTTGACACTGAGCAAACATTTTTCACCATGTGTTCTTGTGGAATAGTAATAGGCATCAGATAAAAGAGTGAGGCAGTTTACAAAAAAGAAAAAAACAGAAGTTTGCAAAAAATACTAGGAAAAGCAAAAGAAAGCATCTTTCATTTCTCATAGCTTTTAGTAGCACAGTGTTAATTTTATGTAACCTAGAGGACGAGTCTGGTGTCCATCTTCACCCAAACTTACTTGACGAGAGAACCCTTTATGTAGCATCTTGCAAGACCAGATATTCTGAAAAGTACACTTCAAGAAACACTTACATAGCTTAAAGACCATACATACCAGAAAAATTTTCAAAATATCCTCTGCCAAATGCTCTAAGGGTTTCTGAAAGTTTGGAATAGCTTAGTTTACAGACATCACATTTCCCCAAAAGGGAAAATGAAAATCACTCAGTCGTGTCTGACTCTTTGCAACCCCATGGCTGCAAATTCTGTTTGGAATTCTCCAGGCCAGAATACTGGAGTGAGTAGTCTTTCCCTTCTTCAGGGGATGTTCCCAACCCAGGGACTGAACCCAGGTCTCCTGCATTATAGAACAGTTCTGTCTTTACCAATTTTAAATGTTGTAGTTACACATGAATATTCTTTAAAGATAGAATATTATATATACTGTACTGACATATTATAAAAGGAAGGGAGGGAGAGAGGAAAGAAAAGAGAAGGACAGTGGTAGAGGACACGTATATCTTATCAGTGAGCAGGTGCAGTCAGTTCCCTGCATTTGTTCTAATTAATCTTGGCTGTAGAATTGTTAATGTATTAGGGGGTGAAGTCTTCATTATATTATTATGAAGACTGGGGGAGAAAAATAAGGGTTGCTTTGCCTAGTTAATATACTTCTAGCGTTTTATAAATTCGATTAATTATGTGTGGATGACATTACATCTGTTAGAGTAATAACAACAGGCTGGTGTTTTCTGCTGACAAAACGAGTCCATCAATCATCTCTAATCATTGATCTTCAGATAAGGGGCCCAATGCCGGCCCATGCTTACAGTAACCATACTGTGTTTTGAAGACTACTGCCAAAACATATTGTATTCCACAAATCTCTTGAGAAGGCCTATTCTGTTTCCACTTGTGATTTGAAATGACATTTGAAGTGGTGATGTATGTAGACTTAAAGCAATCTTTTTCAATCATTATGCCTGTAAGCACCACTCGCGTCCCTCAGGATTCTTTGACCTTTTTTCTCTCCATTATGCTTTTTTGACAGCTCAGAGAGAGAAGTGGTATACCTGACATCTGGTGTAAACATGAAATGTTAATTCTTAGCACATACTTAATATTGCCAACTGCTTTCCAATACTCGTGTGAAATATTTTGTTTTTTTTCCCATGGCTATAACACATAATCTATATGAGTTTTCTTAAACTAATGCTGGTATGCAGTAAAAGTTATTTCTTGGTTTTCCTTAGCTGTGGTTCTGAATCTTGTATTCCTTAGTGTAGATTAGTTGAGTGGCAGAGGTTCAAGAGTCCTTAGCCATACAATGTGGAGAAGGCAATGGCACCCCACTCCAGTACTCTTGCCTGGAAATCCCATGGACGGAGGAGCCTGGTGGGCTGCAGTCCATGGGGTCGCTAAGAGTTGGACACAACTGAGCGACTTCACTTTCACTTTTCACTTTCATGCATTGGAGAAGGAAATGGCAACCCACTTCATGTGTTCTTGCCTGGAGAATCCCAGGGACAGGGGAGCCTGGTGGGCTGCCATTTGTGGGGTTGCACAGAGTCGGACACGACTAAAGTGACTTAGCAGCAGCAGCAGCCATACAATGAAAGAATTTTGTCAGAGTGGCTAATGCATGCATGCGTGCTAAGTCACTTCAGTTGTGTCCGACTCTGTGTGATCCTGTGGACTGTAACCCACCACACTTCTCTGTCCATGACATTCTCCAGGCAAGAATACTGGGGTGGGTTTCCATGCCTTCTCCAAGGTATCTTCCTGACCCAGGGGTTGAACCAGCATCTCTTGCATCTCCTGCATTGGCAGGTGGGTTCTTTACTACTAGAACTATCTGGGAAGCCCCAGAGTGGAGAATAAGGAAGGTTAAAGGAGTATTAGAACAAGATGCAAATGCAAAAGAGGGTAAAATTAAGGCATTGCTAATCTTTCTATTATGGAAGTAGAACAGAGGCACAATTATATATCTCCAATAGGCATTGGAACATATCAAAGTGCCCATGATTTCTTTCTGATTCTCAGTGAAGTATTGTGGAGGTATATATTCCAAGCTACAAAGAATAATTAAGAATCCTAAGCTTAATTGAAAGAAATGCTGCTTTTCTAAAGCCAAGTCATTATGATCAGCCCATTGTAATATAATGAAGGAAATCTTGAGCAAGTGAAAGTAGTAGATGAAATGCAAAACTCACTGAAAATCCAGGTATCTGCAAGTTAGGAGAACTTGAAACAATGCACGAATTGGATACCTAGTCAAAGGAAGGAAGCATTAGATAGCCTGGGAATTTCCATTGGAAGTATTATGTAGAGAAAATTTAGAACTGAAACTGTGAGAGAGTTTTGCCCAAAGAACAGGATCTGTGTATATCTGCTGCTACACTTGTGGTGACCCTCTGAGTCTTATGCACATGATTAGAGACTAATTTCCTTGAATCTCTTTTAATAGGAATTGAGACAACTAGCAGTGGGTTGGGCTTCCCTGGCGGCTCAGACAGTAAAGAATCTGCCTGCAATGTGGGAGACCTGGGTTCAGTCCCTGGGATGGCAAGTTCCCCTGGAGGAGAGCATGGCAACCCATTCTAGTATTTTTGCCTGGAGAATCCCCATGGACAGTGGAGCCTGGTGGGCTGCAGTCCCTGGGGTTGCAAAGAGTCGGTCACGACTGAGCGACTAACCACAGCACACAGCACAGCAGCGGTTACTAGGACTATGATAAGACATCCTAATAGAAGACATAACTTAAAACCATTATATATATATATATATATATATATATATATATATGCACACAAATTTATTTAAAAATTTGTATCATATAAAACTGATTCAAACTTCTAAGCTCTGTGCAAGCCAAATGAATGAGAACCTTTATACTTTGAATTGAAAAAATATAATGCAGTTGAAAAATGTATAGACAGTCATACTCTATCTTAGTGCTAGTAGAATACTAGTAAGAGCTTAGGGAAATAACCTTCAAATGGTTTTTTGAACAATGGGGTGTTTCACTGAAAGACTAAAGGACAGATGAGTTCTATGAAAATTCTTTTGGAATCGGAGAATGCAAGAGCCTCCTTTGCCGGATAGTTGCCCTGACTAAGTGAAAGAAATTCTTTAACAAAGTCACGTACAGAATTCCACGTGGGAAATGAGGGACATTCTCCAAAAAATTCCAAGTCTGTTTACAGAGGTTCAGCATGATCTCTGTCAGGATAGGGGTATGCGCTTTGAATGCGCCTTTGAGAGAATGTCTCCAACAATCTGGCCCAGTTTGGAAATGCATCAAGAAACGTTCAAATTGCAGGTTGGTTTCAGGCCCCAGTTGTGTACCCTCCAAGGACAGGCAAAACTTCCAAGTACAGCTGAAAGAATAACATGCACTGCCTCCTGAGCGTGCCCTATTATTGTCTGTCTTATTTCTGTGATACCCTTTAAAAACCAGCCAGTTACTGTACTAGGGAGATAATCCAGGGATAAGACTTACTCAGTGCAAACCTTTTATAAAAGGCCTACAGTGCTTCGTTCTAGAGAATTTTGTTTTCCTTTTTTTAAACTCTTAGATCAGATTTTCAAAAGCACATCAAAAATATTCCTAGTCTTAAATCCAGGGATTTATATAACACAAAAGTTGCAAGACCAGTGGGAAATTAATTTCCTTTGAAGTACATGAGCTTGAAGTTTGCATCCTCCCACCATGGAGCGAAATTTATTCAGGCACTGTTGATGACCTCTTAAGGTCCTTTCTACCCCCAAGTTATAAGCTGACTGCAGGAAGCCAATGATTGCCTGGGTCATTCTGGCTCATCTGGAAAATATCAGGTCAAAGAAAGGTTAACTAGAGACTGGTCACGTTGCTCACGAACACGGACCCCCACTGGAGAACGTGTCTTGTATGTACATGGCATTTATGATATGCATCCTGTATAGTTCGGGAGAATACGATTCCTTTAAATGTCAACAAGGTATTATATTTTATCAAGCTCTTGTTGTACAGTCACTAAGTGGTATCTGACTCTTTGTGACCCATGGCTGCAGCATGCCAGCCTTCCTGTCCTTCACTATCTCCCAGAGTTTGCTCAAACTCATGTATTAAGTCGGTGATGCCATCCAACCATCTCATCCTCTGTTGCCTCCTTCTCCTCCTGCCCTCAGTCTTTCACAGCATCAGGGTCTTTTCCAGTGAGTTGGCTCTTCGCATCAGGTGGCCAGAGTATTGGAGCTTCAGCTTCAGCATCAGTCCTTCCAACAAATATTCAGGGTTGATTTCTTTTAGGATTGAATGGTTTGATCTCTGCTCCAGCACCACAATTCAAAAGCATCAACTTTTTGAAAGCCATAGTTTTGACTAGAGGGACCTTTGTCAGCTAATTGATATTTCTGCTTTTTAAATATGCTGTTAAAGTGAGATATTTTCTCAAGCTGCGATATCTTTAAATGGATATCTTTGAATGGATGTGATGTGTGTTATATTTTACCATCAAATATTTATTTATTTGCGTTCCAAACTTGCTACTTAAAAATCTTCTTTGGGCACAAAAAATTCTGGGTCTTTTGTGAAGAACATTTGGCATGTATTATTCTTCAGTTTATTGTTTCTCTGAAGTTCCACTTATCTTGAGCTTTACATAGAAAAGTATAACAAATTCCAGTTGACCAGTGAAACTGAAAGAAGACTTCATGTTTAGTTGTAAAGGAGAATACAGGACTCTTCTACTCTACCACATTTTTTTGTAAACCTCAGATCTGAGAACGGGATGCTTAGCACAGGAACTTTCATTTTTCTTTTGTCCCTTTATATATTTTTCAAGATACAATGTAGGAAATGAAGTAGAGTTGTCATTTTAGCCCTGAAAAAGAATTAATAACTACGTGTTCATTGCTAAAATTCTATATATCTTTTCTTTATTGCTTTCCTCCTCTGGCAGAAAAAAAAAATAATTACTAACAATGAGAAATAATGTAGCTGTTATATTTCAGCTGTTTATTTCCTTCCTGTATACACATGTACACATCACTTTTTTGCAAAATTGTAGATTTGCTAAAGAAGGGAATTGTCTGAATGCAGGAGAATGGCATGCATAGAGAAAAGGAGGTATTTATTGACACATAGTCTCCACTAAATATAGTTAAAATAAGGAGCATATTGAAAAGTAAGATTTTTAAAGTAAACCCAATCTTTTCCCTTGAAGATACTTTAAAAAAAGAGTTTGTGTGTTTTTTTTTTAGGTGTGAAAATCAATGGTGCTTGTTATAGAACACAGAAAATTTAGCAGGTTTAAATCACAGAGGTAAAATTACCCATATTACCAAAATAGCCATCTCTTGGTCTATTTATTTTATTTTTTCTTAACATATTTTGTTTCATAATCAAGAGCAACTGCATTGACATATTTACATTTTTTCTGTTAATGTTGTAACATTTCCATGTTAGTATGAACACTTTAGAAACAATCCTTTCTTATTGAAAATTTTTATATAAAAATAATTATTTAAATCATTCCTTATATTTTAAGAGGAATATCATTTTATTTGTCATATATGACACATTTTTGTACTTTTTATCTGATTTGTCACCTTTTATTATTGTATTTAGTTAGTTTCATTTTGTTTCCTTATTTTGCTTTATTAGAGTATCAAAAAAATTATATAGTAAAATTCCTTTGGTTTATATACAGTGTTCTGCATTGAGTGTCATTTTTGATAAAGTCTCCACGTGATAAGTATGTTCAAATAAATACGTATTTTTTTAGATCTTTATGCTGTTGATCTATCTAGAATTTCTTTAATACAATGTGTGAGATAAGGATTTAGAGTCATTTTTGTCTCACAAGAAGGGAATGGCAAGCGATCAATGCAAAGAAATAGAGGAAAACAACAGAATGGGAAAGACTAGCTATCTCTTCAAGAAAATTAGAGATACCAAGGGAATATTTCATGCAAAGATCGGCTTGATAAACGACAGAAATGGTATGGACCTAACAGAAGCAGAAGATATTAAGAAGAGATGGCAAGAATACACAGAAGAACTGTACAAAAAAGATCTTCACAACCAAGATAATCACGATGGTGTGATCACTCACATAGATACATCCTGGAATGTGAAGTCAAGTGGGCCTTAGAAAGCATCACTACGAACAAAGCTAGTGGAGGTGATGGAATTCCAGTTGAGCTATTTCAAATCCTGGAAGATGATGCCATGAAAATGCTTCACTGAATATGCCAGCAAATTTGGAAAACTCAGCAGTGGCCACAGGACTGGAAAAGGTCAGTTTTCATTCCAGTCCCAAGGAAAGGCAATGCCAAAGAATGCTCAAACTACCACAAAATTGCACTTATCTCACACGCTAGTAAAGTAATGCTCAAAATTCTCCAAGCCAGGCTTCAGCAATACGTGAACAATGAACTTCCAGATGTTCAAGCTGGTTTTAGAAAAGTCAGAAGAACCAAATTTCAAATTGCCAACATCTGCTGGATCATAGAAAAAGCCAGAGAGTTCTAGAAAAACCTATTTCTGCTTTATTGACTATGCCAAAGCCTTTGACTGTGTGGATCACAATAAACTGTGGAAAATTCTGAAAGAGATGGGAATACCAGACCACCTGATCTGCCTCTTGAGAAATCTATATGCAGGTCAGGAAACAACAGTTAGAACTGGACATGGACCAACAGACTGGTTCCAAATAGGAAAAGGAGTATGTCAAGGCTGTATATTGTCACCCTGCTTATTTAACTTATATGCAGAGTACATTATGAGAAACGCTGGGCTGGAAGAAGCACAGCTGGAATGAAGATTGCTGGGAGAAATATCAATAACCTCAGATATACAGATGACACCACCATTATGGCAGAAAGTGAAGAACTAAAAAGCCTCTTGATGAAAGTGAAAGAGGAGAGTGAAAAAGTTGACTTAAAGCTCAACATTCAGAAAATGAAGATCGTGTCATCTGGTCCTATCACTTCCTGGGAAATAGATGGGTAAACAGCAGAAACAGTGTCAAACTCTGTTTTTTGGGGCTCCAAAATCACTGCAGATGGTGATTGCAGCCATGAAATTAAAAGACGCTTACTCCTTGGAAGGAAAGTTATGACCAACCTAGATAGCATATTGAAAAACAGAGACATTACTTTGCCAATAAAGGTCCGTCTAGTCAAGGCTATGGTTTTCCCAGTGGTCATGTATGGATGTGAGAGTTGGAGTGTGAAGAAAGCTGAGCACCAAAGAATTGATGCTTTTGAACTGTGGTGTTGGAGAAGACTCTTGAGAGTCCCTTGGACTGCAAGGAGATCCAACCAGTCCATTCTAAAGGAGATCAGTCCTGGGTGTTCATTGGAAGGACTGATGCTAAAGCTGGAACTCCAATACTTTGGCCACCTGATGCAAAGAGTTGACTCATTGGAAAAGACTCTGATGCTGGGAGGGATTGGGGGCAAGAGGAGAAGGGGACGACAGAGGATGAGATGGCTGGATGGCATCACCGACTTGATGGACATGGGTTTGGGTGAACTCCGGGAGTTGGTGATGGATGGGGAGGCCTGGCGTATTGCAATTCATGGGGTCACAAAGAGTCGGACACAACTGAGTGACTGAACTGAACTGGTCACAGGAACAGCTATTAATTGTATCTCAGCACACTTCAATGACTAATCCTTTCTTTTCTCAACATCTTTGAAATTCCATCAAAATTGTATTAAAATATCCTGTAGATTGATATATACATATATACATGCATGAATCAACTTTTGAACTCTTTATTCTGTGTTACTGTTCTATTCCTACAGCATCACCATGGTATTTAAATGCTGTATCTATTTTAATTCCATAATGTTCTCCAATTCTGGAAACTGCCAGTGTCTGTACCTGAGGAATCTCCTCTCAGATGTTTCATTTCCGCTATAGCCTCTCCCTACAGTCCTTGTCCACACAGTAGCCAGTTATGGCTTTAAAATGTAAATTCAGTTACCTTACTCTCTTGCTTAAAGCCCTTCAGCAGCTGCTTATCACAAAGTCAAGTTCAGATTCTTGTCTTCCCCACGCAGTGTGGAACATCTAGTATCAACCCAAGTTAGGACACTCTCCCATTCCCCTCTCCAGTGTTTCCTTCTGCCCAGACCTGCTGTCCTTTACTCCTCAGAACCTCCAGCATTTAGGGCTATTCTTTCTGCCTGTAATGTTCATCTCGCGTGCTCTCTCCCTCTCTCTCTCTTTCTCTCCCTGTCTCTTTCTGAAAAGAGGAGAGAAAAGCACAGACCTTAGGGGTTCTGGGACATAGCCATGGGAAAGCAAACATAAACCCAATAATCCTTTGAAGTCTTAGATCTTACTTTGAAGATTCTTGCAGTTTTTGCCTCCTGCCCCATGGTGTATCCACATGGTAAAATAGATACCCTTGGAAGATGTGCAGTGTGTGCCCCAGAGCCTCATATCCCCAGAAGCCAGGCTTCTGCTTTTGAGGAGCATACCCTTCAGTCTAAGAAACATAAAAGATCTTATATCTTTTGCAGAGTTTATCCTTAGGAGATGAGCTTGCTTCGTAAGAGCTTCCCAACCACAGCCTGTTGCTTAAAAGTAAATATAGAATGCTGATTTATTGTTGTTGTTCAGTCACCAATTCGTGTCCAACTCTTTGTGACCCCATGGACTGCAGCACACCAGGCTTTCCTGTCCCTCACCATAGAAAGATGATATGAAAGCTTAACCATGAGCATGGTTAGAAGAGTGAGCTCGTCTGGAAAAATGACTCACTGAGTAGCAGAGTTGTGGGCTGTGTGGATATGACCGGATGAGGGACACAAGAGGCTTAGGGAGCATTGGGAGCATTCATTACAGTGACTTCAGCTCTGTCCCTGTGGCTCCCTGGAGCATCTCTTAGCATCAGTTTATTACATTATGTTAACTAATGCTTTTGCTATGAGAGTTGTGTTCCTCAGACTCAGTATACTAAGAGAGAGAAGCATGTCATACATTTTAGAATGGTTCTTACAAATACTGTAATGTTTAATTAGGCTCCTAAATCAGCTTGTTTCAAATAACTGGGGTATAAGATTAAAGCATTCAAATTCAGCTAGATGGATTAATGACCTGTGGCTTAGAGGTAAATTGGTAAAAAAAAAAAAAAAATTCTTTAAATACTGGATTCCTGTCTCTTTTTGATCTTGAGCACAAGCTTTTATGAAAACTAATTTGGTTACAATAAGGACAGTTTGAATCCCTTTTTTAGTATAAGCAGTTTAAAAAGTTGTGATTAAAGAATGCATCCTGGGTAGTGATTGAGCTTCAAGAATAGATTAAGTTGAATCTTTTTTTAAGTAGTGGAACCATAATACATGAAGCCTTTGTTCTTGAGATTTTTGCTAATAACTGAGTCGGTCTCTTGGTAGTCAGGCACAAATAACCTTGGAGTTCAGATGCTTTTTTTTTTCTTTCTATTACAAGGTCACACAATTAACCCTCTTGAGTTTTTCTTCTCTCCTCATCTTACATGAACAGTAATAGATCTTTAAGAGAAGTGGTCAAAAGTCTCACTGTCTTCTGATTTGGAAATTCAAGGTAGAAGGGATCTTCCTTTGCTTTGATCTCATAACAGGTACTAAACACTGATCCATAAACTTATGGAAACAAATATTATAATAAAGTTCCCTTTGGTATGTAGATCAATTCTTAAAACATCATTGTCATTGCTAGATTCCTATAGGAATCTATATCTAATCTAATCTAATCTAATGTTTCCCAAGGAATTAAATTTTTATGTATACCTATGTAATCTGAAGTAATCACTAGCACTGATTTACAAAGCTGAGTACCCAGAGTTTTTATCTTCTTCTTGGTAAGGTCATTTGGTATAGCATGCATGGTAATCTGAATCCTTAAATAGTCTCTAATTCTTTAAGAGTAAACAGCTAGAAAGGGACACATTGTGTTGTCATGGTTGCAGGAAATTGTTGATCACGATTACACTTTTAAACCTGAAATGGCATGGTGATTTTCACAATGGCCTGCGATTACACATTCCTATAAAACTTCCCAAAATAAGTCTTTCTCAAATAAAATTTTTCCACACTGGAGCTGTACAAAAGATTATTATTTTGCAAGCTAAAGAAAATGTGTTAATTACTTGGAAGCAGATTCTAATTGAAAGAGTAATGGAAGGTATAGGACTTCTATCATGACCCCAACTGGGATGGTGCTCTTGTTTGAGAAAGCAATTTCACAGCAGCTCTGAACTTCAGTGTTCCCATCTGTTAAATGGATATGATTATAAACACCTCCTGTTTGAAGATAAACAAATGGGAAAGTTAAAAGAAAAAGTAGTGGGATCTTTGAAGGAGAAAGGAAAAGCCTTGTGTTAAATTGGAGAATCTTTGTGTAAAATTTACTTTCAAATTTTAATTAGATGCTTCAATCAGAAATTTATTTTTAACCATTTAAACCCAGTTATAAGTCTCTGCCCAGAGCAGATTAACTTTTCTGGTTTTGTGATGCAGCCAGGCATAAACAGATGAGTCAGGAGGTTTTGAGATTTCTCCAATATCACTTGTTCGTTTAATTCAGCAAGTGTCTATTTTACTTTGTGCTGGGCTCAAAGGATATAACAGTAAAGAAGACATAATTGTTGCATTGATGCTGCTCATAATCTAGGGATAGAGAAACATGTAAAAAAGAGACCTTTAACCCACATGATAAGCAGTGAATGGAGACATTTACGAATTGCCCTGGGGGGTGGACAGGTGGGACTCACAGGTTAGCAAGGGACTAAAGTTGCACCTTTACACAATATTCTGTAAAACCTCTCTTATCGTATGATTCTTCATCATAGAAACTCACTATACCAAAAGTTAATTATTTAAGAATAAATTTAGAGATACACATTATAGCAGTTGAGCTGGATCATTTTTTAAAGGGTAGACAGCAGCAGTAGGGGAAAAGAGGTAGTGTTTTTTGAACCTGCATGCTAAATACTTTTCTGTTCATTTCCATATTTTACTCCTGACAAAAATCCTTTTAAGTAAGAAGTATTCCATTTTTCAGCTATAGGAAACCCTGGCTCAGAGCAGTAAAAAAAGTTGCCCAAGATGGACAAGGTAATAGCCACCATAGGTTTGGCCTAGCGTGGCTTTTGTTTGTTTTTTAATAAATCAAACACTTATGTAAGCCTTACTAAACACCAGATACTATCATAAATGTTTAATAATAAAATCTGTATTTATTAGGAGTCAGACTCATATGTTTTGCTCTGATTTCAGTGTCTTTCTAATTTCCATGTATATGGGTTTGTGTGTGTGTGTGTGTATGTATATATAATAGAGTAGGCAATGATGGATGCTTGATTTGCTTTTCTTGATTACAGAAAAGCTGAATCAAGCCAATTTTGGTTTTATTTTTCAAAGCTTGTATGTTTCCCTCAGTTGCTCATTGGACAGAGCAGTTCAGGTGCATGAGTTCATATGTTTCCTGACGTCTTACCCGATCCCATGCTCTGGGGCCACAGAGGTGAGGATGATGCTCCTTGTCTGAGATGCTTAGGGTCCAATAGGAGAAGTAGAAAAGGACATGAACAATTTGCAGGAAAACAGAATAAACAGGATAGGCCTGTGTAAGCAAGTGTATCTAATCTAGACTTCTCAGGCCACTCAGTTAATTAGTTCTTTTGATCATTATATCAATTTAGATTATTTGCATTTTTATCTTATTACATTATTAAAATATATTTCATTTTCATTGTACATTAAACATTTTCTTATACTATTTGAAAGAATGAGAGTTCTATATTTATAGATTCTTTTTTCCTATGAGTTCAAAGCACTTCTATGCATATCAAATTATTAATCATCACCGCAGAGTAACAAGGAGTGATTAAAATCATATCTTCTTTTTAAAATTAGAAGCCACTGTTAAAGATGAGAGAGGAATCAAAGGTTTTCTTAATTGTGATGGTTATTTTAACATTTATTGCAAAGGCTTAAAAACTATCTTCACCCTTTATTATTCCATACCATCTTTTCAAATCAAATAGCTAAAAAGAGAGATTAACTTCCCATTTAATATTTGGAAAAAATTATTTATAAAATAAACATAAATATGGGGGCTTCCCTAAGAATCTGCTTGCCAATGCAGGAGACGCAGTTTCGATCTCTGGTCCAGGAAGATCCCTTGGAGAAGGAAATGGCGACCCACTCCAGTATTCTTGCCTGGGAAATCTCTCAAGGAGCCTGGTGGGCTACAGACCATGGGGTCGCAAAGAGTCAGAGACAACCGAGCAACTGAACAACAACAAACATAAATATACTTATCTCCATGTTTACTCTTCTCTGCTTCTTCTTTTTTACCATGCTCGTCATTATCTTCATAATGACTTTTTACTGTTAGCCAGACATATTGAGGTTAGATGTAACATGCCCCAGTGTCAAACAACAAATTCTTTGTTACTTCATTCTCTGCTGCTGCTTCTAAGTCTCTCAGTCGTGTCCAACTCTGTGCAACTCCATAGATGGCAGCCCACCAGGCTCCTCTGTTCCTGGGATGCTCCAGGCAAGAATACTGGAGTGGATTGCATTTCCTTCTCCAATGCATGCATGCATGCTAAGTCGCTTCAGTCGTCTCCAACTCTGAGTGACCCTGTGGACAGCAGCCCACCAGGCTCCTCTGTCCATGGGATTCTCTACGCAAGAATCTTGGAGTGGGTTGCCATTTCCTTCTCCCATTTCACTCTCTACCAGATTAAAATAATAAATCTTCTATTTCTGTTCTCCAGGAGCCTTAGAATACATTGCTTCTGAATCACATTATTTTTATATCACTAGATGCTTAATTAACATCTGAAAAGTTAATATATTTTATTAAGACTATATAATGTTCTCACTAATCAGTCCCAGGCTTGTTTTTTGTTTTTTTTTTAAATAGCTATTAGCTTACTACCCTTTACTACCCTTTGAGTTTTTACTTAAAAATGAGAACAGTTTGTCCTTAAACTTAAATCTCAAAATCCCTTACCTTGTGTAGACTCATTTCAATAGTAATTTGAGGTGAACATCTCCACAGTGTGTTATTATTATTATTTTCAGCCTTTCCCATGAGGAGGAAGCAATTTTCTGAGCTTTCTCAGTGGTGTGTCTTAGTCTGCTACACAAATTCTCCTCTACCTGATTTGGAATATTTTAACTCTTTGTTATTAAGATTATTTTAGAATGCACTTTTCTGATGTTCTAAATGCTTAGAATCACAATTGTTTTACTGGGTTTCTCAGCTGGTGCAGTGGTAAAGAATCTGCTTGTCAGTGCAGGAGACGCAAGAAATGCAGGTTTGATCCCTACATTGGGAAAACACCCTGGAGGAGGAAATGGCAGCCCACTCCGGTATTCTTGCCTGGAGAATCCCAGGGAAAGAGGAGCCTGGTGCGCTGACATCTATGGAGTCGCACAGAGTCGAACACGACTGAGCGACTAACACAACATTTTTATTACTGTTAACCTCTTGAAGGCACATCAGCTGCAGTTGTGCTTGTCATACTCCATTCATTGATGGCAACTAAAAGGTTAGGTGCAACACTAAAAATTCTGCAAGTGGAATAGGAAAACTGCTCTGTCTGGCAGATTTTGAATCACGTGACTATTTCCAGCCCTTTCTCCATCTCTGACCTCATCTGCTTTCCTTCCCCCTGTTCCCAACCCATTCCCACTGTGTTTGAGCCACGCTGGTGAACTTCCCTGTTCCTCTACACAACGGGCCTCCGTCCTGCCTGAGGGCCATTGTTCTCTGCCTGCTCCTCTCCTATCTTTTCAGGGTCTGCTCCTCTGTGTTAATCACATCTCAGCTTGTATTACCCCAATAATACTCTTCTTACAAATCATCAAGAAGGGAACAGCCACACACTTTGAAAAATGTACCCCAGGAAAGAAGTGATGAGTTTAAGAGGAGGAAATTCAGAGGCTTTAGAGTTGTGTGAAAAATTTTCTAAATTCTGAGATGTCAGGGGATGTAAATATACAAAACAACAGTCAAATGTGCAGTGCTGGTGGGAGTGAAGAGTGGTATGTGTTCTGAAAAGTAGTCTGGCACTGATCAAATTATTCTTCCTATAATTCAGATAGTGACTTAACTGCTTCTACTCATGATTTTTCTTTAAAAAATTCATATAGCTCAGTAAGTGTTAATGTTTGAGGATGTCCCTTCCCATGTTCTTTATATGGCCGGAATGTTGGAAGCAACCTTAGACCCGTTACCAGGTTAGAGGATGAATGGAAGTATGGTTGATGCACATCACGGAGTATGTACAGAGGTTAGAAAACAGAGGTAAATAGTGTAGTAGAGAGAGGTCTTAAAATAGTGCCTGGTGAAAAAAAAGAGAAAGAGATATAGCATGCTATTAATATCATTTATGAAAAACGAAAATCCGTGAACCAAATCTCTGGACATGTTCTGGACTTTGATCTTGGTGATAGTGGCACAGGTATATATAGATATAAAATGCATTCTGTTGTGCATTTAGAATGCTGCACTCTGTAGGTGAATGCTAAACCTCAGTTCAAAAATTAGGGAAGTAAACCCTGTTCCTGACCACACTGCACCCTGTGAGTTCTCTCTTTCTTACCTTCTGACACTTTCTTCGTAGTAGCTCTCATCAAATAATATTATTCTGATACAGATTTTTGGGTCTGTTATGAAAATTCAGGCTCCCTAACATTTATTGTGTTGGTCACAATACACTCATACTTCTACCGGCACTGAATCTCTCTGTCTTCATGGACTTTGCAATGTCCTCTCTACCTGATACCTAATCTTTCCGCTTTTGTTCCTGAGGTTTATGTAGCGTGTGTTTTTATGATGTTCTGAGGGTTTAATGATGCCTGAATAAATGTTTGTTGGGTGAATGGGAGGAAAGAAAGAAGGAGAGAAGGAGTGTGGAAAGGCTGGAGGGTAGGAGGGAAGCAGGAAAAAGAAAGGAGTTAAACAAGTAAGGAAAGAAAGAAAGGATGAGAAAGGACGAAGTGTCAGTAGGACAAGCAGAGCTATGGGCCTTTTCCCTTGCCTGGTCACCTCTAATTCTCTGCACGAGCAGCTCTTCTTTGCCTAAGCACAGCCCTTTACATTGGAGTAATGCTTTCTAATTAATGTCTCCTGAATTAAATATTCCACATTACTGGATCCTGATATAGACTGTGTCATTTTTTTCTCCCCTCAGTCCTTCCTTAATTCCCCTTCCTCTTACTTTGTCTTCATCCCTTTTTTCCATTCCTTCTCATCCCCTCTCTGCCATTCAACATCCCATCTCTAATTACGTGAGTAAAGTCACATAACAATTCTCATCAAAATTAGAGGGTGCTGTTCTCACCAGTCTAAGAGTGCAAAATAATAATACAAAAAAAAAAAAAAAGCCTTATAGCTAAAGTTTATTGAGCATTTAATTTGAACCACTGAAGTACGTTAAGTTATTTAATCTTCACAACAACCTCATAAAGGTCAGGGTATTATTTTCTTCATTTCACAGTTGGGCATGGAAGCTCAGAGGTTGTTGATGAGCAGCAGAGTCAGAGTTGATGCTCTTGAGCACTACTTAAAACTGCCTCCTAACCCAGGAAACAAATATTTACTGTTTCTAGAAACATCCACATTCTTTGCAGTTTTATGCCTGTGATATGATATGCCTGCGTATGTTCTTTAATCTGAACCCATGTCACCCTAAGGAGGAAACGTGTAGTTAGGCGAGCATAGATTATTCACATGCAGCCTGTTTCCATTAAGCAGGACTGCTAACTTCAGTGTAAATCCCAAGATGATCATAATGTTTTATTGGGCTGCCAAACCCAAAGTTATTAAAACACCTTCATTCATATCACAGGCTGTTAGGTGTTTAATTCCTCTGGTAAGACCCATCTCCGGTAATTCATGACCACGAATGAGCGCTTATTATACTTTAATAAATAGCGTTGTGGAAGAGAAACTAATAAATGTGAGAGGAAATGCTTTCAGAGCGCAGGACGCCTTTATAATCCTACTTGTTCACCTAAATTAGCATGTGTATCATATCTCTGATTGCTCAGTTACGTTTACCCATTTGTCTGAACACTACTAAATTCTGACTTTTATTGTTAGCCCATTACCAACTTTACAATGGTGTAATTTGTGTCGGGAAGACTTCTGGAAGTGTTAAGTGGGGACCTGAAGAACAGGTGAGTGGGTGGATACTGTGCGCTAGGAGCCCGTCAAGTCATTATCATGCTTGTTCCCCAGAATCTTAATTACATCTTCCAGGAGTTCATGATTTATTTCAGAGAGAATAATAAGGTTTCCTTCCAAGTTGTTAGGCTTGGAATCTAACTTTCAGGCCTTCATTTTCTCTTTTATCTGTGGCATATGGAACAGAGCTTGGATTAAAGAGGAAGAATGGATAATGATGGCAAGCCTGAATTAGTGGATATGGAGCTGCTTAGATTTTAAGAGCTGGGTCTCAGGGACCAGGCTGGGTTCAAGTTTACTTTAGTCCCATACTATGTATGAGAACTCATTTAATTTTGGGACCTCATTACTCCCCTCCGTAAAATGGGATTAAAATGTTAAGATTCTCTTCTCATTTATGTAATACTTCTCAAACCATAGCAACCAGCACAAAAATAATGTCATGGTCCTTATGTGAGTTTTTTTATAATGTTTGTGAGAATTGGGTTTGGGGTTCTTTTTTAATATTTATGTATTTGGCTGCATCAGGTCTTAGTTGTGGCATGCAGGATCTAGTTCTGTAACCACGGATGCAACCTGGGTGTCCTGCATTGGGAACATGGAGTCTTAGCCACTGGACCGCCGGGGAAGTCCTAAGAAGTATTTTTTAAATAGACTATAAGAGTCAGAATTCTTCCCATGAGAAAGGGGGATATCTGTTCCCTCTCATGTAACTCGTAAACTCTTACTTTATTAAGCAGCATGTTAATCTCCCAAATTAATCCAACCTATTGATTCAGTGACAATATGAGGGTGACTTAATTTAGTCTTTCTGTAAATATATCTGATTCCATAGGTTTGCCTGTAAATTATCTATTTGAACATACAATAGTTGAAAGATAAGGCTCAATAATTAAAATTATATTTTATATGCCTTAATTTCTTCTAACAATAACTTGCATAGAAAGTCACTTGCTTCATATTCACAGACTGAATCCAAACTGAAAAATTAATCAGTTGTTTAGGAAAAACGCCAGGAGTATATATATTGATCTTTAATATGGAAAATTGTGAGAATTAGCTTCAGTAATCAAATCAAATCAGACTTAGTAACTAACCTAAGAGATGAAAAAGAAAAAAAGAAAAAGAAGAGGATATAATGGAATAGCCATCTTTTCTATGAAGTAAGTATAAGAATAAATCCTTATAAAATTTTATTTTCTTGATTTTTATCCAGGACTTTCTGCCAAGTGGCCTACAAGAGTGCCTTCTTTGTTAAGGTTATAAAGGCCAGTCAATTTTCTCTTGCCTGTGTGCCTGTAGGCAATTTTGTGAGATGTACTGCGAAGAAAAATGGGTAACCTATGTTGTATATCCAAAGACTATTTTAGCTTCCCCTTAGAATACAACTTTAAAGGAAAAAACTTGTTAAATGTAATAATTAGGAAATTAGGATTTATTTGAAAACCTTATTT
This sequence comes from Tragelaphus eurycerus, assembly GCA_935064755.1. Taxonomy (NCBI): domain Eukaryota; kingdom Metazoa; phylum Chordata; class Mammalia; order Artiodactyla; family Bovidae; genus Tragelaphus; species Tragelaphus eurycerus. The sequence continues at coordinate 43,557,072 of CAKXYN010000001.1, forward strand.
GTGGGGTAGGAAAGTTTTTAATAAAGATAAACTTTTGCTGGGTTTTAAAAGCTTTTTTCTTTGTTTCTTTTTTTTTTCTTTTAAACAATTATGAAACATCTCTGAGCATTCATATGCTAGAATTTTTCTGGTACTAATATTTGAGTCATATTTAAGATACTTACCAAAGTTAGTGACTCTATAGCCACTCAATTTGAATATATCTGATCATAATATTATATAATTAATAATTCTAAGAGGCTTTAAATACTTACCTTTCTGGCATGTTAAATTTTCATAAATATTTACAATGTAGAATTTTATTTAAATTCATGTTCCTTTTAAAATTTGTCCATATTAGCTTATTAGGCACTATCCATTAGGTACCTACCTTTTGAGAAACACTAGGCTAATTTTACTTCAGTGATATAATTTTTATCAGAAATCACCCTGGCACTGGAATGGGCTATTGTCTGGCTATTCAGAGAGCCTAGAATAAACCATCCTGACTCAGCCATCAGTCAGGAGAGCTAATTTGGGCTGATGATCTGCCTTTAAGCTTTCTCCTTTAACCCCAGGGTAAAAATTCATCAACTAAAGAATAGTAGAGAGCATTCTTAATTACTGGGATCTCATTTTATGTCTGTGATATTAGAATGTTAAATATAAATTAAGTTTCTTTTCCTACCTGTGTCATTATGCCATCATTAAGGTTCACCAGTTGAGTGGGATGGGGATCTGTTCATTTCATTTAATATCTGTATGCCTCCCAAAACAATAGCACACACGTGAGCATTTAATTAACAGCCCTTCTGATCTTAAAGGCAAAGCCTCTCTCAATATCCTCATAGAGATGTGAGGAGATATTTCTATGACTTAAGATAACAGACAGTCAACTGACACTTAGAAATGATTATTCCCATTTGGAAATAACTCCAAGAGCAACTTAGAAATAGAACTGCAAATCATTGCTAGCTTTCAGTGCTGAGCAGAGCAGGGTACCCACTCCCCAGCTCACTTAGCACCATCTATACTGAACCCCTGCTTTTATGGCATACTTAGCTCATCTGATTAATTGTGCAAAAAGGATGCTGCATTTTGTCTTGCTTGCATTGTGACTATTTCTCAGAATCAGTGTTCAATCCTATTACCTTTGTTTTAAAGTGAGACCAGTTGATTTTTTTCAGAACACTTAGCTTAGCTTGTATTTTCTCTTAAGAGTGGCTTCCCAGGTGGCCCCTGTGGTAAAGAACACGTCTGCCAATGCAGAAGACATAAGAGATGCTGGTTCAATCCCTGGGTTGGGAAGATCCCCTGGAGGAGGGCATTGCAGCCCACTCCAGTATCCTTGCCTGGAGAATCCCATGGACAGAGGAGCCTGGTGGGCTGCAGTCTACAGGTTTGCATAGAGTCAGACATGACTGAAGTGACTTAGCATGCCACAGACAGAGTGTGGACTATCTCAGAATCTCTCTTTCTCTCTCTCAAGAGTAAGCTGTAATCTTGGTTGTGCTGTATAACGATTTTAATCTGCTCTGTCCAGATTGTTTTTCTGTCAGTTCTTTTGTTTGGGAAAAGTTTATTGCCAAGTTCTTGTTGTTTTTCATGTGTGATTGTAGTTAAATATCCAGAAGTACATATCTCAATGTCTCCTTAAAGTACATCAAAACACCATTAAAAAGCAACTCCCACCAACCTAGCTGGTTATAGGAGTCAAGTATCTTCATGCACAGCACCATCTTAGAGCTTGACATCTGCTACCAGCATCTTAAGCTCCTCCAGTTGGTTTGGTCTGCTCCCTAGATCTGCCAGTGAAAACTGTATCTTTACTCTTTGAATTTGGATGGGCTGGTTCATTGTAGTGTCTGAGCTGTGCAGTCCTGCCTTTCTGTTTCCTCCACAAAATCTGCAATTTGCACATTTAGCTTCTTTGTAGGATCCCCACAGAGGACAATCAAACAAGAGGAAAACAACAAAAACAATAAACACAGACATTATTGAACCTTCACTAATTATCATGCATAACTGTAAATAGTCTGTGTTTTCTTAATTAATCCAAACACCAAACCTATGGGATATCTCTATATTACAAATAAGGAAACAGGCATTGAGAAGAAAAAAGCCTTACCCTGGATTACATAGCTGTAGGGACAGAACTAAGGGTGGACTCTAGTCATGGTTTATGGTTTAATTTACCAGTAACTTTTGTTTTTAACCTCTACCCTAGTTGTCTTTTGTTGAGATAAAACTTACAACAGAGGATATTTAAAGGATAAAAGGGAATCTGAAACACAAATAGTCCTCAACCCTTTTGAATTTATGGATTCATCTTAACTGTGAAAATTCTACTATTGTCACATGATTTAGACACCACACAGAGAAGACAGCCCTGTATCATGGGATCGACTCTGTTCCACATTCTGCTGTGCTTAGTCAGTCATGTCCTACTCTCTGCAACCCTATGGACTGTAGCCCACCAGGCTTCTCTGTCCATGGGGATTCTCCAGGCAAGAATACTGGAGTGGGTTGCCATGCCCTCCTCCAGGGGATCTTCCCAACCCAGGGATCGATCCCTGGTCTCCCGCATTGCAGGTGGATTCTTAACCATCTGAGCCACCAGGTGCTGGGTGCTAAGTCAAGTCAGTTGTGTCGCACTCTTTGTGACCCCATGGACTGTAGCCCACCAGGCTCCTCTGCCCAAGGGATTCTCCAGACAAGAATACTGGAGTGGGTTGCCATTCCCTTCTCCAAGCCATTCCACATTGTATGGATTCAAATCCTTCTAACACTATTTATTACTTGGAACTTCCTTCATTGTCTTAGTTACCAAGTCTGTGTAAAAAGTATGAAGACTTGCCTTATAGACTTTTGTGAAAATTAAATAATGTAATATGTTTAGTTTGAGAACATCAGTATCGGGTTCAAAGTAAATACTCAGGTGATTTTAATACTTTTTGTATTTCTGAGAGAGAAAATGCATGATACCCAAAAGTCGCAATGACTTCACTAACACTTTTTAATTGAATGTATAGTTTTATTAATTACAATACAACTCACATTTTAAATAGCAGAAACTTTTTATATATTTTGTAGTACATCATGTGTCTAGTCTATCCATCATGATGCATATGGATTTTCTAGTCTTATGGCAATTCCAAATTCCCAAAGAACCCATATCCTATAGGTTAGCAACCAGAGCAATCTCATAAAACCTACAGGTTGCAACTCAGGGCAATCTTATGCAACCCCCTCATATTTCATGTAAGGGAAAAAAACAGGCCAGATATTTTAAGTGAATTTACCAAAGGCACATACCTAGAATGAGAGAAAGTCAGGTATAAACCCCAAATCCCATGACTCCAGTGCAGAAATCCTTCTTTCTTCCAAAGATGCCTCACACCGTCAAAGCTTATTTCAGGTTCGTTTCACAATCAAAGACATAGCTTGGTCAAAATTTGTGTCATCCTTAAACAATACTTCAAGCTCTCTTAGTTTCTATTATCCATGTTATATTTACTCCTTCTCCTTGCTAAGCAGTAGACAAGCTTCCCTTTGTATCTTCTTGTATGAAGCTGAAAGAAAATTTGGAGAAAAGACAGAACAGTTTCTATCCTGTGTAACTGTTACCGTTGTTAGTCTCCTGACTCCTAGGAGTTGATGACTAAATCCTCAGTGTTAAGATCTTGCCTTCTTACGTGTTCTCTGTGAACAAGTGGTGCAAAAAGAGAATTCTGACTAGAATTCAAAAATCTTTTTCTAAAGAGAAGAGATAAAATTTATTTTTTATTGGAGCCCCAGTAATTTAAGTGTCTGTAAGCAACAGAAATAAAATATAGCTCTGATCCAAAACATGGCATGTTAAATATTCTTTGACTTAACACATTCGCACTGGAAGCTAGGAAACTCCTTCATTGCATGCCAGCTGAAGGTCAACTAATTGAATTAATACAATAAAGGAGTGAGAGAAATAAGCATTCTTATAAATTTCCCAGAAGATATGTTGTTGAAATATAATGTGGTATAAAACAAATATAAGCTGTTTCAATAATTCCCAGAACCTTAAACAGATGGTCTCAAAAAAGACAGCAAACCTATCTAGAAACAGAGGACTAGAGTCCTACAGGGTAACTGAAATAAATTTATTATTCTTGCTTATAATAGAGTATTAACTGCTGAAAAAAATAATTGACAGAAGAAATCTTTATATCACCTCAGGTAATGTGAAAGGAAAAGAATCAAAGAAAGCGGGGTAAATCAGCAAGACAACTTGTTTTATATGAATTTATTCTGAAAATAAAAATGTAATATTGTTAGGGAAATAAATAGAAGACATAATATTAAATTAGAAGTTGAAGGAATGAAGCTCAGTATCCTTCTCAGTGAAAGAGGATCAGTAAACATTTATGTCAAACAGATTAAAATTTCTAGATATATTTATTCTTGACTTTGATCAAGGCTAGATCTAATACTCTTATACTGCAGATCTACATATTTGCTTCTTAGAAACAAACAAACAAACAAAAAAACACATTTCATCATATCAGCTGAAGAATAGCTTACATGATTGCTGCTGTTCCTTTGCAAAAGGAAACCTCTCTCCTTTATTAGAAACATTTTGCAATGAAACGTTTGAAAGAGTGAGCAGGTGGTGGTTTTGTTTTGCATTTCTTTGTGTTGCTTCCAGTAAATATATTGAGCCAAAAAAAGAGTCAGTTGCTCTTAAAGCTTTTATTATAACTGTTTCTTGTTTGAAAAAAGTAAAAGGAAAAAAATTAATTAAAATAGTAAACATGAAATTTACTACGTTTTGGAGACAATTGTCAGTAGTACGACTAGCGGCAGACTTCAGAGACTGCAGGTTCAGTCCAGACCAAGTAATAAGCAAATACTGCAGTAAGGTGAATCCCATGATGTTTTTGTCTTTCCAGTACATATAAAAGATGCGTTTATACTAGACTGTAGTTTATTGAGTGTGAAATAACTTTATTTTTTGAAATGAGTGTCTTAACCTTAATTAAAAATTATTGCTGGGAGTTCCCTAGTGGTCCTGTGGTTACAACCTGGGGCTTTCGTTCCGTGGACTCAGGTTTAGTCCCTGGTTGTTGAGCTAAGATCCCACGAGCTGAGCCATGTGGCCATAAATAAATAAATACCTTATTGATAAAAAATTCTAACATATCTACGAGGCTTCAAGGAGTTGCAGTCTTTTGGCTGGTGAAGGACTTGCCTTGATGTTGATGGCTCCTGACTGATCAGGGTGGTGGTTGGTGGAGGCTGGGATGACTGCAGCAATTTCTTAAAATAAGACAACAATGACGTTTGCCTCATCAATGGGCTCTTCCTTTCAAGGATGATTTTTTTGTAGCAGGCAGTACTGTTTGATAGCATTTTACCCACAGTAGAACCTTCAGGATTAGAGAATCTTCTGAAATCTTCTGAAAAGGCAAATTTCTCAAATATTACATATTAAAGTATGTAATATTCTAAATCTTTTATTTCTGTTTTAACAAACTTTACAGCATCTTTACCATGAGTAGGTTTTGTCTCAAGAAGTGACTTTCTTTGCTTGGCCATAAGAAGCAACTCTTCATTTGTTAAAGTTTTATCACGAGATTGCAGCAACTCAGTCACATCTTCAAGACCCACTTCTAATTCTAGTTCTCTTACTGTTTTTACCACATCTGCAATTACTTCCTTTACTGAAGTCTTGAGCCCTCAAAGTCATTCTTGAAGGTAGGAATTCACTTCTTCCAGATTCCTGTTTGTGTTGATATTTTGACCTCTTCTCAGGAATCATAAATGTTCATAATGACATCTAAAATGGTGAATTCTTTCCAGAAGATTTTCAATTGACTTTGCCCAGATCCGTCAGAGGAATCACTATTATGGCAGCTGTAGCCTTACAGAATGTATTTCTGAAATAATACGTCTTGAAATTTGAAATGACTCCTTGATCAGTGGGCTGCAGAATGGACATTGTATTAGCAGGCATGGAAACAGGAAGACTCTCATACATCTCCATCAGAGTTCTTGGGTGTCTTGTCAAGGAGCAGTAATATTTTGAAAGGAGTCTTTGTTTCTCAGCAGTAGGTCTCAGAAAGTATTAAAGTATTGTCAACCCTGTTGTCAATAGACGTGCTCCCATCTAGGCTTTGTTGTTCTTTTTATAGAGCACAGACATAATAGATGGAGCATAATGCTTAAGGGCCATAAGATTTTCAGAATCATCAATGATTATTGGCTTCAACCTAAAGTCATCAGCTACATTAATTCCCAACAACAGAGTCAGCCTATCCTTTGAAGATTTGAAGCTGGGCATTGACTTCTCTCTAACTATCAAAGTCTTAGATGGCATCTTCTTCTAACATAAAGCTGTTTCACCTACAGTGAAAACCTGTTGTTTAGTGTAGGCAGTTTCAATTATTATCTTAGTTAGATCCCCTGGATAACTTGCTGCCGCTTCCACATCAGTCCTTGCAGCTTGCTTCTTCTTGTGCTTTTATGTTTTGGAGATGGCTTCTTTCTTTAAATCTCATGAAACAAGCTCTTTTAGCTTCCAGCTTTTCTTTCTGCATCTTCCTACTTCACTCAGCCTTCTTGGAAAGAAAAGAAGTTAGGGCCTTGCTCTTGGTTAGGCTTTGGCTTAAAGGAATGTTGTGGCTGGTTGATCTCCTATCTAGACCACAAAAGCTTTTTCCATATCAGCAATTAGGCTCTTGGGCTTATTTTTTTTTTTAAATAATCCATGTCTTCAGTGGAGTGGCACTTGTAATTTCCTTCAAGAACCTCTCCTTTGCCTTCACAACTTCCTAACTGGCACAAGAAGTCTAGCTTTCTGCCTGTCTCAGCTTTCCACAAGCCTTCCTTGTTGTTGTGTGTGTGTGTTAGTTGCTCCGTCTTGTCTGACTCTTAGCGACTCAGTGGACTGGAGCCTGCCAGGCTCCTCTGTCCATGGAATTCTCCAGGCAAGAACACTGTAGTGACTTGCCATTTCCTTCTCCAGGGAATCTTACCAAGCCAAGTGTCGAACCCTCCTGTCCTGCGTTGACAGGCAGATTCTTTATTGCTGAGACACCTGGGAAGCCCTCTTGTGGCTTGACTATTAATTAAATTGGCACAAGATAGATTAACCAGAGGAAAAGAAACACATTTTAATTCATGTACACAGAAAGTGAATTCAGAAGTGGCCAAACAGGCTGCTGTTACACTTTTTAGGAAAAAAACAAACAAACAGTACATCTGTGAAAATTTGACAAGACAAAGAAACTGAAGCTTTGGGTTCTTAATAAGTGAAGAGTTTAAACAAAGCATGGGCTCTGGGTAGTAAAATAAGGAAATAACAAGGTTTGTTTATACGAGCTTCTTAGCCCCAGATTCCTATCTGTGGTGATAAGGATGTCCTTCTACCTCCAGACACAGGGAGCGCACCTTTCCCAGGAGACATTTCTTTCTTTCTTTCTTTCAGAGAGACAGAAACGAGGGTCAGAGTGTATCTCCTGCATTGGCCATTTGAGTAACTTTAATTCAAAGTAATCAATATGCCATTGAGTCGTATTTTGGGTAGCCTTTCCTGGCCCCCAGCAATTTGCTGTCTTAAGTGGATGCTCTGAACACTTACAGCAGTAATATGAAAGGTCAGTGATCACAGTTCCCCATAATAAATATAATAATAATGAAAAGTTTGAAATATTGATTGCAAGAGTTACCAAAATGTGACACAGAGACAGAATGTGAGGAAATGCTGTTAGAAAAATGGCCCCAATAGACTCATGTAACACAGGGTTGCTGCAGACTCTCAGTTTGGAAAATAATAGGGTATCTGCAAAGCAAAATAAAGTGAAACTCAATAAAGTGATGTATGCCTTTATACATGTGTTAGGGAGCACAGGAGGCAGGGAAATGTGAGGTGGTCTAAAAGCTATTTTTCTGACTCTGTGATCTATCACTTTTCTGAAAGCCTGCAAACTTCTATCTATATTTGACTTGAACCTGAGGCTGCTATGAAATCTCCAGAGCATATCCTTTAGTGCCTAAAGAAATTGGCATTTATAGAGCCCTGCAGATTTGAAGGAAGGGAATTACTTTTGGTGATTGATTTCTTTGGGTCTTGTTTTTTTTTGTTATCATGTTTATTTCACTTATTCAGGCATAATTGCACATCCTGCCATAATCAAATATTTATTTGATTTGGATTCATTTGATTTTCATTTGATTTATTTTTTAATGAGATGACTTCGAACTATTTTAGTAGTATAATTTATCATGGAGCCACCACTTTTTAAAATCTGTCATTCAGAAAAGCTAGACCAGGAAGGGTGAAGATCCATTTTAAAATAAGTTTTTTTAAATGGTATTCAACCCTATTTTGATGAACAGGTTTATATGTTACTAATGGTAAGTAACAGTATTGTGTGTGTGAGAGAGAGAGAGAGAAACATTAATGTCTTTACCTTCCTAAAACTCATTTATTGTCTTCTCTACAAAAACCCTTGTGATTTGGGAGAATGACTTCATCTCCTACTAATAACCTGATTTCTATTTACCAGTGAAAATGAACATTTATTCTGCTTAAAAAACATCACCTACATGGTAAGAAGAGAAATATCAAGTCCTCAACACATTCCTTAAGAAAATCATTTTAATTTTAATAAAAGAAAATGAGACTTGATGAGGAATGGATAGAGTTATTGTGATGCTGCCCCTTTATTAACTAGCCCTTAATTATTTCATTTGTTTTATTGCACATTTTCCTCCTCCATAGACTTCTTTTGTATCATTTGCAATCCCATGAAATCCCTGTCTGGAATTAGCTTCTGAGGTTTGATGTGAGAATTACAGCCCAAAAGCACCACCTTTAGATTCATTAAAAGGCATCCTTCCCATAGATAGCTTGTACTAAAGACAATTTCCATTTTGCAAAGGCAGTGTAAATTTTGCATATCATTTTAATAAGCAAGGCAGGTCAATCAAATTATAATTGGCTCCAATTAGCACTCCCATGAGCTGTAGGACTCTTTACTTTCTCTTGGGCTGCAGTTGAAAAGAAAATGTTATTTACTGTCACTGAAGTCATTAAAAATATCCATTATTCAGTGTAAGTGATGAAGCAAGTGCAAACCTGGGCAAAAGCATGTGGCATATATTTAAGATCTGTGCACCAAATGCACAATATATCAAGCGTGTGTGTGTGTGTGTGTGTGTGTGTGTGCGCATGCTAAATTGTTTCAGTTGTGTTTGACTCCTTGTGACTTCATGGACTGTAGCTCACCAGGCTCCTCTGTCCATGGTAGTCTCCAGGCGAGAATACTGGAGTGGGTTGCCATGCCCTCCTCCAGGGGATCTTCCTGAGCTTGGGATTGAATCTTGTCTCTTATGTCTCCTGCATTGGCAGCAGGGATTTTTACCCCTAGCACCACCTGGGAAGCCCATATCAAGTGTAGCCGTGTACAAAAACGTGTTTGTTACAAAGCATTTTCTTTTAGCTTGCACACGCAAGTCATGGCATTGAAACTTCCAATGTCGTAGCCTTTGAGCTAATCATAAAATCACTTTTTAACATTTTCAGGATATCTAAACTCTTTGAAAAGGTGCATTTTTATATAAAGATGAGGAAGTCAAGAAGAAATGAATTATATTCCCCAAAGTCTCTTTTTTCTTAACTTCTAACTACCATTTTGCAGCTCTCTTCCTGAATGTCATTGTAATACCAGCAATTCTCATACAAGCTGGGGGATGAGTAACTGCTGATTGGGTCTATGGCATGAGAAGTCTTGTCATATCCTCATAAAGCCTCATGATGACTCCATCCTGCCCTTGTTAGATCTCATCTTCTATGAAAGTCTGAACCACTTTCTGTAGCTCTCTCCTTTTTCTTAAGGCCCTTGCAAAGGAACTATGTCAGTAAATGCTTTGCCAGTGTTTTGCAAATCCATCTCTAAATCTGCCTCCTTTTTTACCCCAGATCATTTCTGGGCATTAAGTATTGAATGTCACTGCAGTTGATTCCCACTTGTATTTCCTCTTGAGATTGTCTTGTAGCAAGGAGACTGTCTCACCAAAATTAACTTGAACTAAGGATGAGAGAGAGGAGGTTCACTGGAAAATAAATAAATAAATGTTCTTGAGGAAAAGGAAGAATGCACATATAGAGGCGGGCTTCCCTGGTGGCTGAGAGAGCAAAGAATCTGCCTACAATTCAGGAGACCCGAGGTCATTTCCTGGGTCAGGAAAAACCTCTGGAGAAGAGAATGACCACCCACTCCAATCTTCTTGCCTGGTGAATTCCATGGACAGAGGAGCCTGAAGGACTGAAGTCCATGGGATCACAAAGAGCTAGGTGCCACTGAGCGCCTAGGCACACACATGTATGTAGAAACAAAAATAAAAAAATAGCCTCTAGAGAGGGCAGTGCACATTTCTGCCTCAACAAATATCGAGGAAAGAGTGTCACTTTGGCACCAAATCGATTTTAGCAGCCATGATACCCAGAAGGCATGTGTTAGGAGATGAGCTTCCCTAGCAGAAGCAATAAAAATTAAGACAAGGATGGCAATGTCTAGTCAAGTCAGAATGTGATGGAAGATGCAGGTACCCACTGAAAATACTCCCTGTTCCTAAAAGAAAATAGAGTCAAAAGTAGTGGTCACAGAACTACATTATTTCTTGGAAGTTATTACACAATAGAATGGCTGGTATATGCTTCCTCATGGTACTGACTAAAGCAAGAGAGAGAAAGAAATGTGAAGTTCAGGGGGCTAACGGGTTAGCATGAGCTCTGTGATTTTTTTTTTTTTTTTTCCACTAAAGAAGAACAACATGACAGCCCTATAAAGAAGGGAGGAGTAAAATTAAATAAGACCACTAAGAGAGCGTCTAACTCGTAAGTTTGGTCTAGAGATAATATTAACCTAAAACAAGAGTCGACAAATTTAAAAAAAAAAAAAGATCAGATAAATCTTTGAAGCTTCACGAGCCATATAGTCTTTGTGTCAGCTACTAACTCAGCTCTTACAGCCTGAAAGTGGCCCTAGACAATAACAGTTGAATAGGTGTGAGTATGTTCCCAAAGATGTAGTTCACAAAGAAGGTAGCCGTCTGGGTTTGACCTACTAGCTATTCCTTGCTGACCTGTGGCCACCTGGTATGAAAGGAGGAAAGAAATGTCACCTTTAGTGTTTCCCCTCCCTGATCATTGTTCTAATCCTAGGACCTTCACAAGCCAAGCCTGTAAGCCTGTAAATCAGAATGGATTGGAAACCTGTATAAGTAATATTGTCACCAAAAGTTATTACAATACAACTTTTGAAAGACAAGACATTGAAATGTTAGAAGTGGCCATAGATGCCTTTTGCTTCAAGGTGCAGACTTTTCTATCCTAATCCTCGATCCTTCTTTGAAACTCAAATTTTCAATTGTCTAACCTTGGACTGCAAGGAGATCCAACCAGTCCATTCTGAAGGAGATCAGCCCTGGGATTTCTTTGGAAGGAATGATGCTAAAGCTGAAACTCCAGTACTTTGGCCACCTCATGCGAAGAGTTGACTCATTGGAAAAGACTCTGATGCTGGGAGGGACTGGGGGCAGGAGGAGAAGGGGATAACAGAGGATGAGATGGCTGGATGGCATCACTGACTCAATGGACATGAGTCTGAGTGAACTCTGGGAGTTGGTGATGGACAGGGAGGCCTGGCGTGCTGTAATTCTTGGGGTCGCAAAGAATTGTACACGACTGAGCGACTGAACTGAACCATTGCTTTAGATTTTTGTATATGTTATTTGTTCTAGATCCTCTGTCATTGTGGTGTCATGTGTAAACTAGCAAAATTTCCTTCTCAACTGTATGAATCAGTGTTAAAAATCTTGAGTGATATCAAGCAAGCTCTCAGACCCTTTTAAATATGTCTTATTTTAAAGTAGGTCACACTTTCCACTTGGTACCACAGAAAATCGCCTAAGTTACTTGCACAGATTTGCTCTACTGCAATTCTGTTTGACAGAATTTCTTCTAGAAAATGCCTATACAAAGGATTGGATATCCCTCATAATAGAATTTTATAATGAAACCTGAAATAAAACCTTAAATATCAGTAAGATATGTATTAATGTATCTCCAGGTAAACACTGAGGTGACATATTTCACGCTAAGTTGACTGGCCTTACCCTTAAGTGACTCAGGAAGGCAGGTGATTGGAGAAATGATGTCATTCACCAAGTATTACTTTTTAGAAAGCTGAGGTTCAGTACTGCATTTTCTTAATTTATGGCTTTGATTGGTAAAACCTCTTTGTTCTCTAATAAGAAATATTTCTCATTCCCAATATTCATGTAACATTGTTAATAGAAAGCCCAGCGGCCAAGAAGTTTTGGCATAATGTGCTTGTGATTTACACAAGAGGTTGGGAAAGGTTTCATAAAGCCTAGCTTGTTTGAGTATATAAAATTATCATTTTTATTATAGCTTTGTATTTATCATCATGCATAAAATGATGTTGAAAAGTCTCCAAAGAATGCTGATTTGATATACATTTTACTTTGCAGTATGCAATTAACATTTATTGCAAATGCAGATTTTTGTGATGAAGAAAACTCTGATAGTATTATGCCAGGTATTTTTTTTTCTTTTTTCAGAATACAGTGAATCGCTTAATTTTCTAACATTTTTAATCAGAGTGACACTGTATATATTTTAACATAGACATGCAGACAATAAATGAAATAGTGCAGATCTTCTTTCTCTTCACTCTAAGACATAAAAGTTATATTTTGTTCCATATCAATGAGAAAGTCTGTAAAGAAAGGTAGGTTGGTGCTAGAAAATTGTGTACCACTTCATGACAGTATATACCATAACTAGGTTTGATTTCTTTCCATAAATCTTTGAGGGTCTGAATCTTTATATAGAACACTCACTAATTCATTTGCCTTGTGGTTTCACTGTAGCTTAATATCTCTTTTGGAATTACCCCTCCCTACTCGTATTGATCTTATAAACAGATTGTGTAAAAGCGAATTCTTCCTTAGTCATTAGCCGGGTAGGCTTTCTCCACTCTTTGTCCCTGGTTGTTTTGCTTTTCTTTGAAAATTGTATCTGTAGTACCTAGTGTGCCTAACACATACTGACCGCTTCATTGGAATTGTCATCATCATTTGTATTAGTTTCCTGTTGCCACTGTTAGGAATTGTCACAAATTTCATAGCTCAAAACGTCACAAATTTATTATCTCACAGTGCTCCAAGTCAGAAACCTGTGGAGGAGGAAAAATAGTTTTCCTTCCAGTCTCTTGGCTTAGACACCCCCTACCCATAATAAGAGACAAATGAACAGAAGAAAAGCAAGCAGAATTTGAATATAAAACATATATATTATATAAACACACTCTCTTAGTAAAGAATCCGCATGCCAATACAGGAGATGCAGGAGACATAGGTTATATCCCTGGGTCGGGAAGATGCCTTGGAGAAGGAAATGGCAACCGACTCCAATATTCTTGCTGAAAAAATTCCATGGACAGACGAGCCTGCTGATCTACAGTCCATGGGTTTCAAAAAGTCAGACACGACTGAGTATACATTCATATATCTCATATGTACATTGAAGAGACCCAAGAAAAATGAATATCCCTGTAATGGCCAGAGTCACCACCTTAACAACATTTCCAGATAAAAGATAGAAAAAAGTGTGGTCAGGGAGGAGGACAGCTGTTATGGGAGGTGGTCAGGAAAAGTACGGTCAGCAAGATGAAGACAGTTATGTAGATTTCAGTTCTTAAATTCCACAATAATTAGAGCTTAGTCATCCTTTTCTTCCTGGTACACAGAGAGAGATTCCCCTTATAAATGTAAACATCTCTTACAAAACGATAATTTCTACTCAGTTTTCAGAGCTTTTCCTAAGTACTGCTTCTTAAAAATAACCAACTTAAAGTGATCCTTATGCCAAACAGTCATATTTTGAGGTGCTGTATTCTTCTCTCCTTCAAGTCCAACACAGGTCTCACTGAGCTAAAATAAAGGGCTACGTTCACTTGCTTCTGCAGTTTCTAAGGCTACCCACATTTGGTGGCTCTTGGTCTCAGGCAGCAATCCCATCACTCTGTTCTCTGCTTTCCTGGCTGCAGTTCTGACCCTCTTGTCTCCCCATTTCGCTCCTTAGGACCTTTGGGAGTACAGTTTGTAATTTCAGATCCATCTAAGAGTCTCAACTTGATCACATCTGCAGACTTTCTTTGTTGTTTGTATTATTTTCCCTGTTGCTGCTGTAATGAATCACCATAAATTTAGTGGCTTAAAACACACACATTTCTTCTTAGTTCTGGAGATCCAAAGTCCAAAACCAGTTTCACTTGACTAAAATCAAGATGTTGGCAGATGTGCTTTCCTTCCAGAGGTCCAAGGAAAAATCTGATTTCTTGCATTTACCTGCTTCTAGAAGTCATTGCATTCCTGGACTTGTGGTCCCTTTCTTCATTTTCAAACCAAAAAATTTAGCATCTTGAAGTAATCTTTCTTTGACTATGACTTCTGCCTCTGACATCACACATCCTTTCAATGACTCTGACCCTCCTGCTTCACTCTTATAAGGACCCTTGTGGTGACAGTGGGCCCACCCAGATAATCTGGAATAATTGTCCCATCGCAACACCCTCAATGTATTCACATCTTCAGAGTCCCTCCTGCCCTACCAACTAGCATAATCAGAATTTAGGGATTAGGATGCAGATATGTTCTAGAGTAAAAGTATGTAAATTCAAAGAATGTATACTATTTTGTCTACCGTTATTAAGCCCGAGCTCTCTTTTAAACTTTTGTTTGCTAGGTTTCTGCCCATGTGTTAGACATTTACTTCTAAGTTATCTTCCTAGTGTCTCAAAATCTTTTTTCAGGACAACCTTGTTCCCATCTCCACAGTGGTATTTCTTTCTGATTTTCCTATTTCCTCTGCTTATTCTAGCTCAAAACCTTAGAGTTAGTATTTTGTGTTGTTAGATTTTTTTTATCCCTCTTAATTTTCTGAGGATGTCTTTGGAGGAAGCAGTGGAGGAAAACCACTGTATTATTCTAGTTACATCGTATTCCAATAGGTGGGTTATTGTACAGTGGTTTAAAGCTACCAAAATCAGATTGATTATGTTCTTTGCAGCCAAAGATGGAGAGGCTCTATACAGTCAGCAAAAACAAGACCTGGAGCTGCTGGTGACTCAGATCATGAGCTTCTTATTGCAAAATTCAGGCTTAAATTGAAGAAAGTAGGGAAAACCACTAGGCCATTCACATATGACCTAAATCAAATCCTTTATGATTATATGGTGGAGATGAAGAATAGCATCAATGGATTAGATCTGGGAGACAGAGTTCCCGAAGAACTATGAACGAAGATTTGTAACATTGTACAGGAGATGGTGACCAAAACCAAAAGAGAAAGAACTGCAAGAAGGCGAAGTGGTTGTCTGACGAGGTTATACAAATAGATGAGGAAAGATGAGAAGTGCAAAGCAAGGGAGAAAGGGAATGATATATGCAGCTGAATGCAGAGTTCCAGAGAATAGCAAGGAGAGACAAGAAGGCCTTCTTCAATAAACAATGCAAAGAAATAGAGGAGAGCCAAAGAATGAGAAAGACTATAGAAATTTCATCAGGAACATTGGAGATATCAAGGAAACATTTCATGCAAGGGTGGGCACAATAAAAGACAGAAATTGCAAGGACCTAACAGAAGCAGATGGGATTAAGAAAACTAGGCAAGAATACACAGAACTATACAAGAAAGGTATTAATGACCCAGATAACCAAGATGGTTTGGTCACTCACCTAGAGCCAGACATCCTGGAGTGAAGTCAAGTGGACCTTAGGAAGCAGTTCTACAAACATAGCTAGTGGAGGGGATGTAGTTCCAGTTGAGCTATTTAAAATCATAAAAGATGATGCTGTTAAAGTGCTGCACTCAATGTGCCAGCAAATCTGGAAAACTCAGCAGTGGCCACAGGACTGGAAAAGGTCAGTTTTCATTCCAATCCCAAAGAAAGGCAATGCCAAAGAATGCTAGAGCTACTGCACAATTGCACTAATCTCACGTGCTAGCAAAATAATGCTCAAAATTCTCCAAGCCAGGCTTGAACAGTACGTGAACCATGAGCTGTTGCACTCATATGTAAGAAAATTTGGAAAACTCAGCAGTGGCCACAGGACTGGAAAAAGTCAGTTTTCATTCCAATCCCAAAGAAAACAATGCCAGAGAGTGTTCAGACTACCATACAGTTGCACTCATTCCACGTGCTGGCACGGTTATACTCAAAAGCCTTCAAGCTAGGCTTCCTCAGAGTGTGAACCAAGAAATTCCAGTGTACAAGCTGTGTTTCAAAGAGGCAGAGGAATCAACATCCATTGGATCATCAAAAAGGCAAGAGGATTCCAGAAAAACATCTACTTTTGCTTCATTGACTATGCTAAAGCCTTTGACTGTGTGTATCAAAACAAAATTGTGGAAAGTTCTTACAGAGATGGGAGTACCAGACCACATTACCTGTCTCCTTAGAAACCTTCATGCAGGTCAAGAAGGAACAGTTAGAACCGGACATGAAACAGCAGATGGGTTCCAAATTGGGAAAGGAGTACATCATGGCTATATGCTGTCATCTTGCCTATTTAATTTATATGTAGAGTACATCATGTGAAATGCCAGGCTTGATGAACCACAAGCTGGAATCAAGATTTCTGGGAGAAACATCAACAGCCACAAATATGCAGATGATACCGTTCTAATGGCAGAAAGCGAAGAGGAACTAAAGAGCCTCTTGATGAAAGTGAAAGAGGAGAGTGAAAAAGCTGGCTTAAAACTCAACACTCAGAAAACTAAGATCATGGCATCTGGTCCCATCACTTTATGACAACTAGAAGGAGAAAAGTGGAAGCAGTGACAGGTTTTATTTCCTTGTGCTCCAAAATCATTGCAGACAGTGACTGCAGCCATGAAATTAAAAGACACTTGCTCCTTGGAAGGAAAGCTATGACAAAGTTAGACAATGTATTAAAAATCTGAGGTATCAGTTGCCAACAAAGGTCTGTATAATCAAAGCTATAGTTTTTCTAGTAATCACGTACATGTGTGAGAGTTGGACCATAAAAAAGGCTGAGAGCAAGAGAATCAATGCCTTCAAACTGGTGCTGGAGAAGACTCTAGAGAGTCCCTTCTACAGCAGGGAGATCAAACCAGTCATTTCTAAAGGAAATCAACCCTGAGTATTCATTAGAAGGACTGTTGCTAAAGCTGAAACTCCAATACTTTGGCCACCTGATGTGAAGAGCTGACTCATTTGAAAAGACCCTGATGCTGGGAAGGATTGAAGGCAAATGGAAAAGGGGGCAGCGTGGAATGAGATGGTTAGATAGCATCAATGGACATGAATTTGAGCAAACTCAGGGAGACAGTGGAGAACAGAGGAGCCTGGCATTATGCAGTCGATGGGGTTACAAAGAATTGGACACAGCTTAGTGATTGACCAATAAGAAATCAATAACTAAGCCCAGAAAGATTGCATAAATGGTAGAAATTTTTCTTCTTTGAGGGGGCATGAGTTAGGTATCAAGATAGGCTTACACTGACTCTGGGATACTGATTTTTCTGGACTTCTCTAGAGGACAGGTACTAAGAATAAAAGTGAAAAAGTGAGAGAGAGAAAGTCACTTAATTGTGTCAGACTCTTTACAACCCCGTGGACTAACTCTCCTTGTACTTCTCCAGGCCAGAATACTGGCGTGAGTATCCTTTCCCTTCTCCAGGGGATCTTCCCAACCCAGGAATCGAACCCAGTCTCCCGCATTGCAGGCGGATTCTTTCCCAGCTGAGCCACTAAGAATAAACCAAGGATCAATTTGTAAATTTGAAGAGCTTAGGGGATGAGGGGCGGGACTTTCCTGATGAAAGTTGTGGAGAGGAACAGTTGCCTGAACAAAAGTGAGTGAAAGGAAATGTTTCCTCCAGGTCTGATGGGAGAGGCAATCTTTAAATACTCCTCAATGAAGGAAGATAGTGTGTTGCTCAATTTCAGCAACACCGTGTGAGTTCAGGTTTCCTAAGAAACAGACTACAAGACGGGATCAGAGAATCAGACATTAAAAACACACATACATAAACAAGCAAACAAAACAGAAAAAGTGCCTGTGAAGGATAAGGAGGAAGGGAGCAGCAGTGGGTCAAGGGAGATTCAGACTGAGATTCAGACCTGAAAGCTTTGAACAAAGATAGGGGAGGAAAACTTGGGCAGGAAGAATGCCAGAGCACAATTCTGGAAACACCGTGGCCATTTTGGTGGGGAGTCCTCAAGCCTTAATTGCCCTTGTGAGGAATCCTGCAGAAATAGCAGCATTAACACCCTAGGGGCACTTCGTTATCTAGAAGCAGCCTGTTCTGTCAGGGAGCAGTAGAAGTTTTACTCTCCCTGGATTAAAAAGAGAGGTACACTCATATCAATTTCATGAATAAAACATTTCAAAAAGCAGAATAAGATTGCTTTGCTTTGCATTCTTTAAAACAAAGAAAGCCTGATTAGTCACTCTGTCGTGTCCTGACTCTTTGAGCCTCCATGGTCTGTGGCCCGCCAGGCTCCTCTCTTCATGGGATTCTCCAGGCAAGAATACTGGAGTGGGTTGCCATTCCCTTCTCCAGGGGATCTTCCCAACCCAGGGACTGAACCCTGATCTCCTGCATTGCAGTGGATTCTTTTCCCACTGAGTCATTAGGGAAGCCTACAACATTCTTCAGCTCTGTAGTTTATTTAGTACTAGTGCAAGAGAAGGCACCATCAGGATAGGCAGGAGACCAACTGTGGAGTGGATGTTGGAGATACATTTTTGTTTGCATACAATTTAACAAACAAACATGACTGAGTAGAATTTCATGAAACCCTCTGCTGGTATGATAGCCCGATGTAAAGCTCAGTTCAGGATTACAGATCAATGTTTCTGAACATCTGCACAGTATGACATTGACTTCCTAAGCTTTAGAATCATCCAACGTTCCCAGCTGCTTTGAAGGTAGAAGAGAGTCATTTTTCATTTTCACCAGGTGCTTGCTCTTCACCCTGTCCCCCTTTTACATGCTCTTTTCCCTCCCTCAGGAGCACTTTTATCCCTTCATGTCAGAATGTTCTCCTGTTTTTTAAGATCTGTTCTTCAGTTACAAGAATGTCATCTCTCCTTCCTCTGAAACCCATAGTAACTCTCACCCACTGACATTGTGTCACTGTTATTTGTGTAATGACTATCTGTCTCCCTCTAACAAGTGGAAAGACCCTACACCTTTGGAATTATGCCTTAAATATATTTCTTTGAGTTTGTTATTCATTAAAATTGATTTTTATTGCATCTGGTTTTTGAAGATGCTTTTGGAAAAGCATTACAGTATGAACCAGTGCTACAAGGTTAGTGAAATTGTAAAAGAAAATACAGCCACAGGAAGAAAAAAATTAAATAGGCCAACTACAATAACTATACTTACATAATGACTTGCTTCTGAAAAATATGAGCATCTAGAGCAAAGCAACCTAGTATTTAGCCCTTATTATCACAGAGGAGGAGAACAACAGTTCCTTTAGGGAGAGTTAGTTTGCCTTGTTCCCAAAGTTCAGGAAAACTCTAATGTTGGACTTGATTTAGACATTAGTAACATAATTTTATCTTAATTAACTCAATAAATATTTATTGAGGACAGTTAGAAGTTTTTGGATGTTTCCATTTGCTAATTTAGAAGAGGAAGGCAAGCAGGATAAAAATTGACATCTCTTTTTGTTTACCAAGTGGTGGGAGGACAGATAAGTAAATAGATTGTTATATAAAAGTGACAAGTAATTTAAGTAATATCAGCATAGAGTTGCTCTGTATAGAAGCACTTACTCAGAGAATGAGAGATAAGGAAGACTTCTCTGAGTAGGTGATTCATGATGTTGGAACCAATCTTTGAAAAATAGTTATAAGTTATTTCGACAGAATGAGCTTTGGTGTAGAAAGGGGAGGAAAGCCTTGAACAGAGCAAGAGGACAGTACAGCCTCTGAGAGCAGCATATATAAAATAAAGACCCACAAACAAGAGACAGAAGTAGGCTTCTCAGTTTCTAAGGCAATAAGTAGGGGCTTAATCATGCATGGTCTCATTTTCAAGTTAAGCAATTTTTCATTATTCCAAAGAGTACCGAGTAATTGCTGAAAGTGTTATAGCAGGAGGTGGCATGATGAGATTGATAATTTTGAGAGATCATAGAGCATGTAGTGTGGAGACACAAATTAAAAGGGAGCAAGACAAGCCAGAAAAACTTGTTAGGAGGTATCTAGAGTAGTGATAATGATAACAGTGATAATATTGCTCCCACGAGAATGCGGATTGACAGTGACCTCCGTAGAACACAGAATAAACAGTGGCATGTCACGTAATGGTTTCTCTCCATGACCTGCAAGAAAACCCTAAGTGTTGCTTTGCAGTAAAGGTGATTTCAGATATTTTTAATATATTGTAGAAATTTTTCCTTCATGATAGAATTTCTTTTTTAAAAAAATTTTACTAGAACTGTCTTACGCTTGGATCTTCAATGAATATCCATCATTTGTCGAAGAAGATAGTCGGAGATTTGTCTCTCAAGAGACAGGCCACCTCTACATAGCCAAAGTGGAACCATCTGACGTGGGCAATTATACGTGTGTGGTGACTAGTACAGTGACAAATGCCAGAGTGCTGGGTTCCCCAACTCCTTTGGTGCTTCGTTCTGACGGTAGGAAATATTTCAAGGGGCAATTCTAAGTGGAAATGCTGTTGTGAATACAAGACAAAACAAATTAGGAGAAATGAAAAGTATATCTTGTAGAATTATTATTTTTTTTCAGAACAAAAAATATTTATGAGTACAGTGGCTAAAATGATTCCATCAACTATAAGTCCCTGTAATGTAATTCTTACTCAGAACTGACTTCCTAATTTGCAGGGACCAATACTGAGTAAACATGAGGAATTGCTTGTTAAAATTTTTTAAAGAATTTCAAGATGGTGGCATTATGCCTTTAAACCAAATATGAACCCTTCAAGCCTGGGGGTCACCTTGTATTCTCCTGACGTCACCCATCTTGACTTTTGCCAGCCTGAGATTATTAAAGTTCTAGATATTTTGTTATAGGTTAAAAAGCATCTATAAATAAAATTAAAGAAAAAAAAATTGTACATTAGATCCCTAGAATTTATTCATCTTATAATTTAAAGTTTGTACACTCTGACCAACATCACCTCATTTCCCCTACCCCTACCAGCATAGTGATTATAGTAATGCCCTGTTGCAAACTTGAAATTGGCTGAGAGAGTAGATCTTAAGTGTTCTCACTAGAGGAAAAAAAAAATATTTTTAAAAATTGAAAATAGTAACTACATGAGGTGTTAAATATGTTAACATGACTGGTGTAATTATTTCACAGTATATACATGTATGAACTCATCACATTGTGCACCCAAAAAAATGACATTATGCAGTTTTTATTTGTCAGTCATACCTCACTAAAACTGGAGGGGACAAAGGAAAACATGTTTCTTTAGCCCCTTGGTGACTGTTTCAAGGGAGCCCAAAGCAGATTTATAAGCTTGGCTACTGTCCCAGTTACACAAAACAATATCTGATACAGCACAATGCCATGAGCACAAAGATCTAAGTACTTCTTTCCAGTCAGGTATAATTGAATTTGACCTCTCTTGTTTATTACATTACCATTTCTTGACTTCAGGGAGCTATTTAATAAGTTTAAGGTTGGTATCTATGCTACCAGGGTACCATTAAGTAAATTTCCTCCCATAATTTTTGCTCTTTAGGATATTTTAAGAAGTCATAATATATTGTGTTTTGAACTTGACTAGAAATTTCCAAACTGAATACAGAATAAAAAAGCCTCCCATTTTATATAATGTAAAAAAGGTCTAGTTGTTTTCTTGAAACTCCTCTGTAAGCTGTAACTTACGAATCATGGAATCCAAAGTTTCCACATGTTTTTTGATATTGCATATTTGGCCCAAGGTAACACTGCTTCTATGGAGAAGGCAATGGCACCCCACTCCAGTACTCTTGCCTGGAAAATCCCATGGATGGAGGAGCCTGGGGGGCTGCAGTCCATGGGGTCGCTGAGAGTCAGACATGACTGAGTGACTTCACTTTCTCTTTTCACTTTCATGCATTGGAGGAGGAAATGGCAACCCACTCCAGTGTTCTTGCCTGGAGAATCCCAGGGACGGTGGGGCCTGGTGGGCTGCCGTCCATGGGGTCGCACAGAGTTGGACACGACTGAAGCGACTTAGCAGCAGCAGCAGCAACACTACTTCTAAAAGTACCTACCAGATGGCAAGTCAGTAATTTAAATCATTAGGAAGAAGTACTTCAAAATAGAGCAAAAAAAATTTAAGAAAAATGGGAGAATTCCGAGGGAAACATTGAAACCATTAACTTTGTATTGTGCATTTACAGGTGTGATGGGTGAATATGAGCCGAAAATAGAAGTTCAGTTTCCAGAAACTCTTCCGGCAGCTAAAGGTTCAACTGTGAAATTGGAATGTTTTGCCCTTGGAAAGTAAGTTTTATAACATTTACACCGATATGAGGAAACATGTGGTTGCTATGAGAGATCAAGATAGCTTTTGACAGACTCTTCTTTTCCTTATTTTCTAAAAATTTCTTTCATTTAGAAGTAAAGGAAAATTAAAATAGAGGGGAAATTCATATATATAATTTAGTTTGAAATTTTAAAGGCAATTTGCAGTAAATGACTGTGCCTGCCTAATTTCATAAACTAAATTGGGGTTATTTTTCTTTTGCTTGTTCATTTGTTGTATTATAATACAGTGGGTATGCATTTTCTCTAAATTATTAACTAGAGAAAATGCACAGTTTATTTTATTAAAATATCAAGAGATAAATCTTTGCATTTGCAGGTTTAGTAATTGACAGTTGACTGTTTCTGCATTTGAAAAATCTGTGCCATTTTTATTCTGTCCTAACAAAAGTTTTATTTTGTCAAGCCTAAGAGGCTTCCAGACTTCTCTTAAATAGCGAATAACTTGATAAATTTCTTCATAGTCCTGTACCTCAGATTAATTGGAGAAGAAGTGATGGACTGCCTTTTTCCAGTAAAATTAAGTTAAGAAAGTTCAGTGGTGTGCTTGAAATTCCCAACTTCCAACAAGAAGATTCAGGTTCCTACGAATGCATTGCTGAGAATTCACGAGGGAAAAATGTTGCCAGGGGGCGTCTCACTTACTATGGTAAGCCTTCACTCTCGGCATATTGGATTTTTACCTTTTGCTCTCTCTATAAATTATTGGTATCGGGATTGGAGGCTGGGTAGGAGATTTTAGCAGAATCCCAATGTCCAGCTTGTTCTGTTCTATACTTTGTTAAATGAGGATAAATATTTATCATAAAAGGAATTAAAAAGAAAGAAAATTTTGCAATGAAGTTGGAGACATAATATATTCTTACTGCATTTTAAACTGATTCATACTAATGAAATATTCACTTTTTTTTTGGGCGGGGGGAGGTTAAGAATAGCAATTTACTCACTTAACCGAATCAAGGAGAAATCTCCTTTATGTCTGCTATTACCTCCAGAAAATGGGATTTTATATCTTTCTCTGTGATCTTTACTAAGCAGAAAGAAACTGTCTACTGGGAAAACTCGCAATTACTGCATTAGTCGAACCACATAAACTCAGGCTCGCTTGACCTCTTCACTATTATTCTATGCTTTCCAATAATAAAAATGTACCATGTTTGCCACCTTTAATTTGTAGTCACATTTATTTTATGTACTGTTAAATTTGGGTAAGAAAGGTTAATACAATTACCTTTGTTTAGAGTCTGTTTTTAGGAAAATTCAGTTCAGTCACTCAGTTGTGTCTGACTCTTTGTGACCCCATGAATTGCAGCATGCCAGGCCTCCCTGTCCATCACCATCTCCCGGAGTTTACTCAAACTCATGCCCATTGAGTGGGTGATACCATCCGACCATCTCATCCTCTCTCGTCCTCTTCTTCTCCTGCCTTCAGTCTTTCCCAGCATCAGGGTCTTAGGAAAATTAGATTATCTTTTTTGCCCAAACTTGTTTTCAAATCACTTTTATTAAAAAATAATATGAAGTATTTTTATAAAAGTATCATTTAGAAAGTATAAATAAATCATTTTATAAAATGTACTATAAAATATGTGAAGATGTAAACTCAGTGAATGTATTTTTGGAGTTTAACCATTAAAACATTGTAACATTGTAAAACGCATGAGAATTGGTCACTTTTGTGGACAGCAAATGACAATATATTCTATTTATTTTAAAAACTGAAAATTTTAAAAACTGACAATATATTCTATTTATTTTAAAAACTGAAAATTGAAATAATTTGCAATGCAAACTTGTATAGTGTACATAAATATTGCAGAGAGGAAAAATTTTGCAAAGACAAGTATAAAGACAAGTAAACCCTCTTCAAATGAACATGAAGTTTGCAAGTGCATTACATCTGATTAGACTGACACTTGTTTTATAGGATCTGCCAGGAACAAAATGGAGGTGTGGACTGATAGCATGAGCCATTCTGTGTTGTAATTCTTCCTTCTTATTACGAGATTTGGTTAGAATACACAGCACTAAATTGCAGTTTCCCAGATGCCATGTTCTACATATTGGTGGGATGATATGGATATGTGTTGGGGACCCCTAAACCATGTGGTTATATGGCTCTAAGTTGACCACAAACAAGTCCAAGCTTATTTTCTCCTTTCTAAGCAGCCAGTACCTGACCCAGAGTAAGAAGTGACCATGACAGGAAAATACAAGATATTCCAACTGTCTTAATGTTTTAGTAGGAATGTTTTTAGCTGTATGGAACGGCAGCCCTGCACCAATAATAAACTCTTGTTTGCTTGTTTGGCAAGACATTCAAAGCTAAGCTGACATTTAAGTGCCTTATAATCAGGCTCTGGCTCAGTTTCTCTGGTGTTTCTTCCTACCCTTACCTTTTCCCTTTCTCTGCATGTTGACTTCCCTGACAATCATAGTATGGTTACCTGCAGTGACCAGGACATTAGTTCTTGTGCGTGCTTCCTTACTCTAAAACATCTTGCAGTTCACATCTCAGATCTCGTTGGCTGCGTGTTCATTCCTAAACCAATTACTAACAAGGCGAATTGGCTTAAACAACTTACGAGCCTTTTTTGGAATATAGAATATGGTCAGGTTTCCCTGGATTTTGTAAAAGAAAGATAATTCAATAAAAAATGAGGGCATCTTAGGAATAAAGAAGAGAGAAAATGGATACACAATAGACAACAAACATCATCTGCTATACTTAGTAAATGAGGCAGATGGTTGCTTTAGTCCATTTTTATATGTACCTAATAAATAAATTAGAGGGTACTCCCTGGCGTTCCAGTGGTTAGTACTCTGTACTTTCATTGCAGGGGTCACAGGTTTGATCCCTCATCAGAAAACTAAGATACCATATGCAGTGCAGTGCAGCCAAAAAATAAAATGAAAAAAAAGTCTCAATTAAAAAAAAGAAATCAGAAATCAATTAGAGAGTTTCATGAAAGTTACTTTAAAATTCTGTCTGAAGTCTAGTATATTCAATAAATGCCTTGCAGTTCTCTGATTATCTGCTCTGATATTTCATGTAAAAAAATGGTCCAGTAGAATATTTGAATCTCATATGATGGAATAAGGGGATAAATCACATTATGCGGCAATTGCAGTCTTAGGATTCGCTTAGTCCAGCAAATTATCTTTCCATTTGAAGAACAGTAGTATGAGAAGCCAGTGGAAATTTTTGCTAGAAACTTGAGCCTCAGTCAAGGGATCATATGTGAGCCTATTGTAGTCTCATCCCACCTAGGCTGATTAATTCCTGAAAGAAGACAGTGTGTTTCAATATAGAGTAGAGAGGAGTGAGTTAGGACTGAATTATGCTTCAGATTGGGCAAGCCATTTATATTTTATAAAAAGACAAAATAAGGTAAAACTTCGATGGGTACATTTTCTCTAAAAGCTGAATAGCTATAGTTTCAGTTTCATTTATAGAAAAGGCAATTTTATGAGATATAAACAGAAAGACAAATCTTCCCATGGTTGAAATTAAATAGAAATAGATAAAATCTTTCTTCATATGGAGGATGCAAATGTGAGCCCTGAAGTACACATCACATGTATAATGCAATGTGAAACCGGGAAGACATCTCACCTCCTAGTCTCAGATCGAAAACACAGACTGAGATTTGGCTGAATATACTTTGAATGTTGAGTGACTTTCATTGTGAGTGGTGTGTTGCTTTCATCTGTAAAAGGACTTCCCAAGTGTCTTCTAAAATGTAAGTAAAAATGATAAATCCACTTGATGCAACTGATTTGCATACCTAATTTAAGGTTGCACGAGTTACTTATTTTTCATAAAAAATCATTTGATTCAAATTGAATGAATTTATCCATCTTTCCCTGCTTTCATTTTAATTTGCACAGAGGTTCATAAGATGTTCACTGGTTTGTATTTAATTAAGAGTTATTTCTAACTTGAAGGAAATATTTTTTTTCTTCTGCTGTACAAGTTTCTCTTCTATTAATGCTGATTTTTAGTGCATAATTAAGACTGGCATGTGCTGTCATTCACATATTAAGTTGCCATCAGTTGTGAGCTCATAATTCAAAAATGTACTTGGACAAGAAAATCTATATAGTTTGTGTACCTGCATTTTTCTGCTGATATCCGAAGAACATAGTACAGTGCCCAGAATTTTGAAAACAGAGAAAGCATAATGAATTTGACTTAGGAAAGGGAAGGTTGTAACATCCATTCTCAAATCTAGAAGTGTTTCACATACCCACTTAGTAAATACCTAGTGAATTAAATACAATTTTAACCACTTACATTACATTAGCTTACATTAATCTATTATTGCCCATAGTCATATCCACTTACATTTGTGTGGATAAAGTATTTGTTTTTTATTGTGGAGTGGTTTGAATTTTTTTTTTTTTTTTTTTTCATTGCAGCAAAGCCTCATTGGGTTCAACTCATAAAAGATGTAGAATTAGCAGTGGAGGACAGTCTTTACTGGGAATGTCGGGCTAGTGGTAAGCCCAAACCCTCCTACCGATGGTTGAAAAATGGAGAAGCCCTTGTGCTTGAGGTAAGGTCATGTGCCTGGTTAATACGCATTTTTCCCACTTTGTATAAATGCCTTTTATGGTACCAACTGCCAGAGTAAACTGGTGAGTTTGCACACATTCATCTGAAGAGTTTTTATCACATTCATCTGAGAAGTGGTGCAAGGGAAAAAAAGGATAAAATCAACTACCCAGTCTTCCAAGGAGGAAATATTTTCAGTATTGAATTTCATTGGAGAAAGATTATTTTATCAATTTAGTTCATGATCTAATGTCAACCTATGAACAATGCAAGTGTTAGCTCTTGTATAATTTATAATCAGTTCTCTGTGTCCCTGATTCATGGATGCGACCAACCAGGGGCTGTGAGGTCCTGTAGTATTTGCAGTTTTCAATGAAAAAGTATGCAAATAAGTGGACCCCCCCCCCACCCATAGTTCAGACTTTTTTGTTCAAGGGTCCACTGCACTATTTTTTTTTTTTTGTTTTTTCATTTCGGAATTAGAGAAGGCTTTATTTTAATCATATGTAGAATGCAATTTCCATTTTTCCTGTTTGATAACATAGATGGCCTCTGGGGAATAAATGTATCAATTATATGTTTACCTTGTTACATGAGTATTTTCTCAATCACTTCTCAAGCCATGTCATTTTTGCTCTTTTTAAAAATTGTTGTACTAAGTCACTTATGTTCCTTCAGATTTCTCCACATAACCATTCCTAATACCTACAAACCTTAAATAGATATATGTTTTCCAGCACCCTTTTTAATACACTAAATTTATTATATGTTCAATTTGCATGAGTTTGAAAACTGGTGAAAACCTTTCTGGTTCATGGGTTGGAAACCTGGTACATATCTTAAAATCTGCAACTTTATCCATAGGGAAAAATGAAATAGCTGCAATATTTTCCATTTATGCTTTGTTATTTATTTGACTGATATACTTTTTGACTGCAGTATATTTATTAGTATTTTTAATGTCTAGCTGTTAAGTCATTCTCAGCATTTCAAATAAGGGAATCATTTAAATTTCAGGTCAGATTGCCTAATACTATGAGGGAAATTAAGGACTCTTTTGCATGATTGAAATAATATTCAGTGGTAATCATTTTTCATCTAAAATGGTATATACATTTATATGCAAGGCATTTTTATTATTGTCTAGGAGAGAATACAGATAGAAAATGGTGCCCTTACAATATCAAACCTAAATGTGACCGATTCTGGCATGTTCCAGTGCATAGCAGAGAACAAACATGGTCTCGTCTATTCTAGTGCTGAGCTCAAGGTCATGGGTAAGACCAACTTTCTCATCTTAATTTATTTTTCATAAATCCTCCATTTTTGCCAGAAGCAGAAATATTTACCTTTCATATTAGATTCCTACATCTAAAAACATTTTCAGTATCGCAGCAGAATCATGCAGAGTTTTTAATCGAGGGATACACTTTAATGATTTCTAAGGAAAAGCAACAATTACGGCCAGAATTAAACCCAAAGTTGGAAGCAGAGAAACATCAGGGAGAGAGTGTTGAGCTAAAATATCCTTATCCAGCACCAATAGTACAAACTAAGTAGTACCTTTTAGGAGAATAAGTGACTCTGGTGTTCTCAGTTGCTGGTCCATAAAAGTAAATATCAAAATTCAAATCAATAGTTTATCGATCCAAAAAGAGTTGTTGTCCTTGTCTTTAATCACTCTGCTGGAAGCTTCAAGTTTGGGGCACACCAGAGTTTTAACTAACCGAGGCTCAACTACTTGAAATTACGAATTATGTTTCTCTTGTACTTCAGGTATAAGAGAAGAAAGGAAATGTTATGTTTAGGCCCATTGCCCAGAAAAGACACTGTAAGGTGCAAATGACTTCAAGTCCAACCAAAATTGTCAGAGCATAACACATAGTATAAATAAGAAAGAAAGAGAGGAGGAAGAAAGGAAGGGTAGGAGGGGAGGAGGGAAGAGAGCAAGGAAGAGGGTGGGAAAGAGGGAAAGAGAAGGGGAGTGGGGAAATGTATTGTTCATTAAAATTAAAATAGAGAATTTGGATTTCAGTTTGATTTGACTCAGGGTTCTAACATCATCACTACTCTCAGGCCTCATATGATGATCCCCAGGACATTCAATTTTCATTATCAGAGTCAATCTGGTAAAAGAAGGATAGCTTTCTTAATTGCTTAAGTGCAAGTCACAGTCCTGATTGATCTAACTCAGTGCTTCCCTACTGGGGACGGTTTTGCACCCTGGAAATAGTGGGAAATGTCTGGAGACATTTTTGGCTGCCACAGTGTAAGGAATGGAGCCTGCATATGCTCCTGGCATCTTGCAGACAGATGCCAGAGAGACTTCTTAATGTCCTTCAGTGCCCAAGATAGCCAAAATGTTATGTGTTTCATGGAAAAACACTGGTTTAAGGAAAACAGGTGTTTCTTGGTGCCTGGAAGTTAGAAACACATCATCTGTACCAAGAAGACTAAAGCTTGGGAACAGCAGATCATCACCTGAAAATCTGGCCGGTGTTATCCATGACAGAGACATATAGTATTACAAGAGAAAGGAGGTAAAATGTGCACATATCTGAAGTTGAAGCCTGCTGTACTCTTAATCAGTCTTATAAACCATAGTTTATTCATCTTAAACCAAATGAATCTCTGCCTAGTGTTGCATGGGGTTTTTTTATAGTAAAAAAATATGACCTATGTTTGAAAAGAAATTATACTAATATGTAAAGATATATTTGGCTTGTTTTAGTAAAAATTAGTCATTTAGACTCGGAGAAGGCAATGGTAACCCACTCCAGTACTCTTGCCTGGAAAATCCCATGGATGGAGGAGCCTGGTAGGCTGCAATTCATGGGGTCGCTAAGAGTCGGACACAACTGAGCGACTTCACTTTCACTCTTCACTTTCATGCATTGGAGAAGGAAATGGCAACCCACTCCAGTGTTCTTGCCTGGAGAATCCTAGGGATCGGGGAGCCTGGTGGGCTACCATCTATGGGGTCACACAGAGTTGGACACGACTGAAGCAACAGCAGCAGCAGCAGCATTCTCTTAGAATCTTTTTTAAGGCCAGCAACCTCCAAGATAACATGTCTTCTTTATCTGCAGTCACATATATGTATCATATAATTAATTGTATGATATCCAGTTATTAAAAAATAAATTATATTCACTGGGATATGGCATAGGAAAGTAGATTAGATATTTACAGAAATGCACTGAGTTCTTAACTTTTTTCCACATTTGCAGTAAAAGGAAGATGATTTTCTGATTAACATATACTTTGCTTCAAATGATATATTGTCTCTTGAATGTTCAGGTATTATTTCAAGATCAGCATTCCATGCATTATTAGCAAACATGTTTTCTACATATTATAGTATTTAATGGAATATTGTAACATAGTGTAATGGTGCATGTTATACTTCTCCAACTTTGAAGTTAAAGCTAACCACATGAAAATTTTATAATAGATCTTAATAATGTTTATAATAGATCTTGATAATGTTTATACAAGAGAATAAGTGTTCAGCACTCAGCCTTTATTCAGTAAACATTGCTGAGTACCCACTGACTGTCAGGCACTGTGCTACATACTGTGTCTTTGAAGTCACGAGAGAGACTGATCCTGTTATCTTTATGGAACTTTCAAGAACATTCTATGATAAATGTTTTTAGTGTTATTAAATTCATGACTGAGCTATTTTAAAAGTTCATGGTAAACTTAAAATTTTCATATAAAGTAACTGTCTCAAGAATTAGGACTTGCCAGAAAACACAGTAGTAGGAATTAGCTTTTGAGCATTGAAAACATCTTGTAAGTGGTCCCCAGTCAGTCAAACAAATCAAGTAGTAATAGCTCACCTGTCAAGAACCTTAAAAAAAATCATTATAAAATCAACCTTTGGAATTTATGGGAGTTTAAAGAAATAAAATCAAATTCATATTCTTTCCTCTTTTTCAGCTTCTGCTCCAGATTTTGCAAAGACTCCAATGAAAAAGTTGATTCAGGTGCAGGTGGGCAGTGAGGTCAACTTGGATTGTAAACCCAGAGCTTCCCCCAGGGCACTCTCCTCCTGGAAGAAAGGAGAGGTGATCGTTCAGGAAAATGAAAGGTATTCTGTTGCCCATAAAGGTGGTGATTTACCTGCTTCTTGCTTTCCATAGCAATGCTGAAGTAGGCTTTCAATATGAAATGAAATACAGTAGCATTTCAATAAAATGTGAGGTGTTCGGGAACCACAATAAGCAGTATTTTTGTTCGTAATACCCTTGAGATGATACTAATCAGGTTTTGAAACCTAAAAACAGTTTTACCTCACCTCTTCCAACATAGAGTATTTTAGAAATGAGTTTCTTCCCCATTTGACTGGTAAGACTCAAAACTGGAATGACAAAGGAATGCCGGCCCTGGACCCAGGCTCTCTCTCAGGTGTCCCAACGTCTCAGGGCAAAGACAATAGAAGATGGCAGCATATGCCAGATGAATACCAATCTTGTTGCCCTATATTGAAGTAATTTTATGGGTATTAGTTTAAGCAAAGGCTCTCATAATTTCCTGACTGCTATGATAACATTTAAAATGAAGAAGCAGAATAGGGCTTAATTAAAAGCACAGATTTTGGAGCAAGACTGTCGGGTTCCAATCTGTATTCTTTTACCAGATCAAGGAAGTGACTTACTCTTTGTGTGTTTTGAGTCCTCATTTGTTAATTAATAGGTTTAGCACATACATCACATTATGAGGGTTGGTATGTGGATAAAACCCATAAATATCTATACAGCACTTAGGTCAGAACCTGGCAGAGAGTAAACATAAGTATTGGGTATTGTAATTATTGATTGAGTACTTACTACCTCTTGGAAACTTGTGCTGAAAGCTTTTTATAAGTGGACTGATAGCCACAAACATGTCCATGTCCTTCTCTCTGGAGAATTTGATTATATTATGTCACATGACAAAAGATAATGAAAGTTAAAGGTGAAATTAAGGTTGACAACAGCTTGATCTTAAAATGGGGAGATTATCTTGGATCCTCTGGATGGGCACTTGAAAGGGGAAGAAGACAGCAGAAGTGTTTGAAAGAAATGTATGATAATGAAGGAAGGTACAGGAGAGATTTCCAGCATGAGGGAGACCGTAATTGGGACTGCTGACTTTAAAGATGGTGGGAGGGGGCCAATGAACAAAGGAATTTCAGATTCCTCTATCAAATGGGAAAATCCTCAGTTGACAGTCAGCAAGGAAATGGGGATATCAGTCCCACAACTTTAATGAAGTAAATTCTTCCAACAATGTGAAGAAGCAGAAAATGATTCCAGAACCTTCCAGAATAACACAGGGCTTCCCAAGTGGCTCAGTGGTAAAGAATCCATCTCCCAAGACAGAAGACATTCATTGGATCCCTGGGGGATGGCAGGGGCTGGGGGCGGAGATCCCCTGGAGGAGGAAAGGGCAACCCACTTCAGTATTCTTGCCTTCGGAAATCCCAGGGACAGAGGAGCCTGGCAGGCTACAATCCATGGGGTCGCAAGAGTCTGACATGACTTATCGATTGAACAACAGTGACAACAAAAAGTAGCACAACACTAACAACACCTTGACTTTAACCCGTTGTGACCCATTCTGGACCTCTGACCTCCAGAACTGTAATATAATACATTTGTGTTGCTTTAGGCCATCAAGTTTATAGTAACTTGTAATTGCAGAAAAAAGAAACCCATACAGAGTGCCACACATCTTATTTCCTTTAAATATTTCTGCAGCTCTGTGCTGTTTATATCATATTATTACCTCCATTCACCAATGAAAAAGCTAAAGCTTAGAGGAATTATGTAATTTGCCTAAAGTCACATAGCCAGAGTGAATTCCATCAGTTCAGTTCAGTTCAGTCACTCAGTCGTGTCCAACTCTTTGCAACCCCATGAATCACAGCACGCCAGGCCTCCCTGTCCATCACCAACTCCCAGAGTTCACCCAGTTCACGTTCATCGAGTCGGTGATGCCATCCAGCCATCACATCCTCTGTCGTCCCCTTCTCCTCCTGCCCCCAATCCCTCCCAGCATCAGAGTCTTTTCCAACGAGTCAACTCTTCGCATGAGATGGCCGAAGTGCTGGAGTTTCAGCTTTAGCATCATTCCTTCCAAAGAAATCCCAGGATTGATCTCCTTTAGAATGGACTGGTTGGATCTCCTTGCAGTCCAAGGAACTCTCAAGAGTCTTCTCCAACACCACAGTTCCAAAGCATCAATTCTTCGGTGCTCAGCTTTCTTCACAGTCCAACTCTCACATCCATACATGACCACAGGAAAAACCATAGCTAGGGCATAACCATGAAGCGTTTTCAGGGCAACATTTTGTATAGAGAACACAGAATCTGAGAGGTGGTCTCAGCCTTTGAAGTCATGGGGTCCAAATTATTCTTTTTGGAGATGGAGGGAAACAAGAAAACAAGTTCTTAGACCAAGAAATGTAAATTTACTTTTCCAGAACTGCTAAGGCTTACTGCAGACAGACAGCCAGGTTGAACTGTTTTTAGATTGCTGTCCCAAAGTTATTTTTGTGAGTTAGTTAGGATAAGACAATCTGCTATTCCTATGATACTTTGTGGGGGACTATACGATACTTTATGCCTCGGGCAGCCACAGCAGGATGACAAGGCAAAATTGTGAACTGAGCATTACGAAACACAATCTAACCAAGTGCTAGGCAGTACAGAATAGATTTCTGGAACAGAAAAGTAATTAGTGATTTCTAATTTAGTTGTCCAAGCCAGTTTAAACAGGTCAAGATACAAACTATTTAATTTTTACAATGCTGCAAGTTAAACCTTTCTGTATAAATGGTAACATTTTTGCTGTTGAAAACATTTTAAAGACTTTTAATTGTACACATAAATTAAATAGTAATTATGTTCCAGGGACTTAAATGTTTTGCACAATAATAAACATACTTGTCCTCACAGTAGTGCCTATAGTAGGCAGAGGTTTTAATCTTAACTTTAAAAGAGGACAAAAGATTAGCAGGTTTAGCTGAAGGCACACAGGAGAGATTTACTCCCACTTTGGAGAATGGTGGGCTTCCCTTGTGGCTGAACTGGTAAAGAATCCAACTACAAAGCAAGAGACCTGGGTTTGATCCCTTGGTTGGGAAGATCCCCTGGAAAATGGAATGGGTACCCACTCCAGTATTCTGGCCTGGAGAATTCCATGGACTGTATAGTCCATGGGGTCCCAGGAGTTGGAGATGACTGAGTAACTTTCACTTTACATAATGATGGGATGGTGCACAAAAAAAATTTAAGGTCTAGAATCTCACCTGGTATTTCTCACTTGGCCACTTGCTATATTAGTATCATTAGGTCACTTCTCTAACACCTATAAACATTAATATCCTCATCCATAAGAGAGAGATAATAATTCCTACCTGCAGTTCATGGGGTCGCAAAGCGTCAGACACGACTGAGCGACTGATCTGATCTGATCTGATCAGTTCAGTTACTCAGTCATGTCTGACTCTTCATGACCCCATTGACTGCAGTATGCCAGGCTTCCCTGTCCATCACCAACTCCCATAGCTTGCTCAAACTCATCCATCCAGTTGATGATGCCATCCAATATCTTATCCTCTGTCATCCCCTTCTGCTCCTCCCTTCAGTCTTTCCCAGCATCAGGGTTATTTTCCAATCAGTCAGTTCTTCCCATCAGGTGGCCAAAGTATTGGAGTTTCAGCTTCAGCATCAGTCCTTCCAATGAATATTCAGAGTTGATTTCCTTTTATCTCCTTGCAGTCCAAGGGACTCCCCAACACCACAGTTCAGAAGCATCCATTCTTCAGCGCTCAGCTTTCTTTATAGTGCAGCACTCACACTCACATACATACATGACAACTGGAAAAAACATAGCTTTGACTAGATGGATCTTTGTCAGCAAAGTAAGGTCTCTGATTTTTAATATGCTGTCAAGGTTGGTCATAGCTTTACTTCTTTTTTTATTGTTATCTTTTTTTACTTTACAATATTATATTGGTTTTGCCATACATCAACATGCATCTGCCATGGGTGTACATGTGCTCCCCATCTTGAACCCCCCTCCCACTTCCCTCCCCATACCATCCCTCTGGGTCGTCCCAGTGCACCATCCCCAAGCTTCCTGTATCCTACATCGAATCTGGACTGGCGATTCATTTCTTATATGATATTATATGTTTTAATGCCATTCTCCCAAATCATATCCCCTGTCCCTCTCCCACAGAGTCCAAAAGACTGTTCTGTACATCTGTGTCTCTTTTGCTGTCTCGCATGCAGGGTTATCATTACCATCTTTCTAAATTCCATATATATGCATTAGTATACTGTATTGGTGTTTTTCTTTCTGGCTTACTTCACTCTGTATAATAGGTTCCAGTTTCATCCAGCTCATTAGAACTGATTCAAATGTATTCTTTTTAATGGCTGAGTAATACTCCATTGTGTATATGTACCACAGCTTTATTTAATGGCTGAGTAATACTCCATTGTGTATATGTACCACAGCTTTCTTATCCATTCATCTGCTGATGGACATCTAGGTTGCTTCCATGTCCTGACTATTATAAACAGTGCTGCGATGAACATTGGGGTACACATGTCTCTTTCAGTTCTGGTTTCCTTGGTGTGTATGGCCAGCAGTGGGATTGCTGGGTCATACAGCAGTTCTATTTCCAGTTTTTTAAGGAATCTTCACACTGTTGTTCATAAGTGGCTGTACTACTAGTTTGCATTCCCACCACCAGTGTAAGAGGGTTCCCTTTTCTTCACACCCTCTCCAGCATTTATTGCTTGTAGACTTTTGGATCGCAGCCATTCTGACTGATGTGAAATGGTACTTCATTGTGGTTTTGATTTGCATTTCTCTGATAATGAGTGATTTTGAGCATCTTTTCATGTGTTTGTTAGCCATCTGTATGTCTTCTTTGGAGAAATGTCTATCTTTGACAAAGGAGGCTATACAATGGAGAAAAGACAATCTGTTTAACAAGTGGTGCTGGGAAAACTGGTCAACCACTTGTAAAAGAATGAAACTAGAACACTTTCTAAAACCATACACAAAAATAAACTTAAAATGGATTAAAGATCTAAACATAAGACCAGAAACTATAAAACTCTTAGAGGAGAACATAGGCAAAACACTCTGACATAAATCACAGCAGGCTCCTCTATGACCCACCTCCCAGAATATTGGAAATAAAAGCAAAAATAAACAAATGGAACCTGATTAAACCTAAAAGCTTTTGCACATTAAAAGAAACTCTAAGCAAGGTGAAAAGACAACCTTCGGAATGGGAGAAAATAATAGCAAATGAAGCAACTGACAAACAACTAATCTCAAAACTATACAAGCAACTCCTACAGCTCAATTCCATAAATAAATGACCCAATCAAAAAATGGACCAAAGAACTAAATAGACATTTCTCCAAAGAAGAAGAAATTATTGACACAGCCCTGCACATCAATAGAAAATTGGATTAAAGATTTACTGAGCATGGCCCCACCTATGAGAACAAGACCCAGTTTCCCCCATAGTCAGTCTCTCCCTTCATGAAGCTTCCATAAAGCCTCTTATCCTTATCTTTCAGAGGGCAGACAGAATGAAAACCACAATCCCAGAAAACTAATCAAACTAGAACCACAGCCTTGTCTAACTCAATGAAAGTACGAGCCATGCCATGTAGGGCCACCCAAGACTGACAGGTCATGGTGGAGAGTTCTGACAAAACTTGGTCCACTGGAGAAGGGAATGGCAAACCACTTCAGTATTCTTGCCTTGAGAACCCCATAAACAGTATGAAAAGGCAAAAAGATAGGACACTGAAAGATAAACTCCTACCTTATACAGTTGCTATAAAGTAAGCATTTACCATGGTACCCACTGTCTGTAGATACACTGATCAATACGAATGAGGTAGTGGTTGTTATCATTGTTTAGTTGCTAAGTCATGTCTGACTCTTTGCAACCCCATGAGCTGCAGCACACCAGGCTTCCCTGTCCTTGACTGTCTCCCTGAGTTTGCTCAAACTCACATCCATTGAATCAGTGATGCCATTCAACCATCTCATCCTCTGTCACCCCCTGCCCCTGCCCTCATACTTTCCCAGCATCAGGATCTTTTCCAAACAGACGGTTCTTCTCATCAAGTAGCCGAAGGGTATTGGAGCTTCAGCTTCAGCATCAGTCCTTCCAATGAATGTTCAGGGTCGATTTCCTTTAGGATTGACTGGTTTGATCTCTTCATTGTCTCAGGGACTCTCAAAAGTCTTCTCCAGCAGCACAGTTCAAAAACCTCAATTCTTGGGTGCCAGCCTCCTTTATGGTCCAACTCTGACATCTGTACATGACTACTGGAAAAACTATAGCTTTTACTATACAGACCAATGAGGTTACATTATAAATAAAACATTGGAATAAGCAGTGGCTGAAAGATGTAGAAGTTTTTTGTTGGTAGGTTGGGCTACTCATTGATTGGTTGGTCTCTTGAAAGGTTGGCAGTTAAGGCTACCCAAAGTCCACACACATCAAATATGCATACCTTTTTTATCTTGCTACTTCCAGCTTCCCATCATGAACCAGGCTGGCTGCTGGACGGCTTCAGCCTCTCAAAGACATTCTTCCCAGTGTCATCCCCATGTCATCCCCTGATGACAGGAGAGAGGAAGGTAGAAATCAAGGTCTACTTACTTTTTAAAGAAACTTCCCAGAAGTTCCATCCAGCAATTTTCCTTATGGAAAATTAGTTCCCTGACCCAGTTTGTCAGAAGTTAGTTCCCTAGCCAAATGTAGCTACCATAGAGATTGGGAAATACAGATTTGTTTCCCAGATGGGAATATGCCCGATGAGAAATTGAGATTATGATTTAAGAGGAAAGAGGGGGAAGTGGTGGTCACTCCAGCCCTGTCTCATGTTCATTAATGTTGTTTCTCTGACCTCTGTATCAAACCTAGCTTTCCTGCATTGCAGGTGGATTCTTCACCATCTGAGCCACCAGGGAAGCCCCTTTAAGCCTTCTGACCTTCTACTTTGTATGATGTATTTCTTTTTTTTTAATTGTTTTATTAAGTTCCTTTATTTTTAACTGGAGGATAATTGCTCTACAATATTGTGCTGCTTTCTGCCATACATCAACATGAATCAGCCATAGGTATGCATATGTCTTCTCCCTCCTGAACCTCCCATTTGAAATATTTCTAACATCTCCTCAGTGAATAAGGAAACTTTCAGGTATAAAAATGAGGTTAAAAAGAGGAAACATGTTTAAGGCAAGGGTCATAGTGCTGCAGTTTTTCACAGGTATCTTAGTTTGTGATTTTACAACAAAACACCATAAACTGGATGGCTTAAACACTGGAAATTTATTTCTCACAGTTCTGTAGGATGGGAGCCCAGAATCAGGGTGCCAGCGTGGTTGACTTCTGGTAAGGACATCTGCCTTCTCATTATATCCTTGACAAGGCAGAAAGAGCCAGAGCGTGCTCTGAGGTCTTGTCTATAAGGGCACTAATCCTATTCATCAACGTTCTACCCTCATGACCAA
Organism: Tragelaphus eurycerus; assembly: GCA_935064755.1. Lineage (NCBI taxonomy): Eukaryota > Metazoa > Chordata > Mammalia > Artiodactyla > Bovidae > Tragelaphus > Tragelaphus eurycerus. Next base: position 43,595,788 of record CAKXYN010000001.1, read on the forward strand.
ATCCCCTCCTAGAGGCCCTGCCTCTGAACACCATCACATTGGAGACTAGGATTTAACATAAAAATTTGGGGGAAACACTAATACTCAGTATATGGCACCAGGGCTGGTGGTTTGGATTTTGCTTTTATCTCTTTGGACAGCAACAGCACTGATAAGCCAGGGCCTTGATGCTTAGGGGGAAAGCTGCTCGAAGCAATTATGGAACAAGATGCAGAGTTGAATCTTCTCCAAGTTCATGTGAAATTGGAGTGGATCTCAGCCATCACTTGGCAACAGAAACCCCATATCTATCCCTCTTGGTCTGCAGCCTTAAGCCAAATTGGGGAAGCACTTTATATGATAGATTTATTGTGGTTGTTCAATCATGGGCTGTTCCAGCATAATACATGCAGATTCAGATCTCATCTTGGGGACAGATAAATTCACTGATGAATTTAAAAATATAAGATAAGGCAAAAAAATTTTTGGTAACATATTTATGGCAAGATTTTCAGTCCCTTTCTTACTTAGTTACTTTGATTGTACTTTGTTTCTTTGTTTTGTTTGGTGTTTTTAGGTAAATCACGATGAGTTTGTCAGTGAATAAGAGACTTGGGATAAATAGGAAAGCTTTCCCTACCCTAGCTTAGGGGTTGTTTGCAGTTGTTCTTTCATTAAACTTGTATATACATTCTCAGGTGATGTTAGCAGTAAAGAACCTGCCTGCCAATACAGGAGACATAAGAGACACAGCTTCAATTCCTGGGTTGGAAAGATCCCCTAGAGAAGGGAAAGGCTACCCACTCCAGTTTTCTTGCCTGGAGAATCCAATAGGAAGAGGAGCCTGGTGGGCTACAATCCATGGGGTCACAAAGAGCCAGACATGACTGAAATGACCAAGCACACACACACATGTATAACCACACATCTATATTTATATCTAGTATGCTATAGAGACATAAATGTAGATATCTGTGTATTTATATAAATATATAGAATCATTCAAATCCTAACCAGAAAAATAAATTCAGGGAGTAAATGTGTCTTTTAAAAATTGCATAAATTGATAGATATACCCAATGTAAACCACACAATATGTTTGAATAATTATAGTTTACGTGGTGTGAAGGTTTTTGTATTAGCACAGTAACAGCTTTGTAGTTTTGCATCAGCCATAGTATTGTGGATCTAAGTGAGTGAGATACCTGAATTACAGAAAAGTTTTAAAGAAACCGGTGTTAGTGCTTCAAGTAGAGAAAACCTTTCAAGCTAAGGTAATAAAGAGATTACTTCACAATAGAGGTCTTAGTGAAGCTGGTCTGAATAGATAATAAGGGCTTATAATGGAAATAGTAGTTCCTGAGCTCTTAAAATTAAGTGCTCATTCATTCAGTTGAAATGTTTTGAATACCTACTATGTGCTAGGCACTAGGTTTAAATTTCATTAGAGGAGTCCATCCTATTATTTGTAGCTTTACAGGGTATGAAGACAGATATCAGAGGACAGTTATAATAAAACTCAAATGGCAAAATACAGAATGTTCAGTGATTAGCTCAACAGGCCCCATCTTCCAGTTAGAGAGTAGAACAGGCTTTCTGGCAGATGTAATATGTATAGCAAGACTTGAACGATGACTGGGACCCACTGGAGAGAGTTTTCTGGGCAGGAGGAACGGCATGTGCGAAGGCACAAAGGCAATAACAGCATAGGCATTTGATGTTCAGTGAATCTGTTCAAGTGTAAAGTGATTTAGGAGAGAAGGCTGTGGAAAGAGGTCGTGGATGTGAGCAAGGACTTTATTGTGAGTGGCACAGGAAACCACATGAAATAAACATTTCCAACTTTAATTCTGATGAAAGCAACAAAATAAAATGGCAATAAAATAATAAATAAAATATCATGTTTATTTATTTTTAAAATTTTTATTGAAATGTAGTTCATCTACCATATAGTGTTAATATCTGTTGCACAGCAAGGTGATTCAGTTTGCATATATACACATTCTGTTCATGTTCTTTTCCATATGGTTTATCATAAGATATTGAATTTAGTTCCCTGTGTTATACTGCTGCAGCTGCTAAGTCACTTCAGTCGTGTCCGACTCTGTGCGACCCCATAGACAGCAGCCCACCAAGCTCCCCGTGTCCCTGGGATTCTCCAGGCAAGGACACTGGAGTGGGTTGCCATTTCCTTCTCCAATGCATGAAAGTGAAAAGTGAAAGTGAAGTCATGTAGTCATGTCTGACTCTTTGCGACCCCATGGACTGCAGCCCACCAGGCTCCTCCGTCCATGAGATTTTCCAGGCAAGAGTACTGGAGTGGGGTGCCATGGTCTTCTCCACTGTGCTATACAGTAGGACCTTATTGTTTATCCATTCTATTTGTAATAGTTTGCGTCTGCTAATCCAAAACTCCCACTCCCTCCCTCTGCCACTCTCCTCTACCTTGGCAAGCACAGGCTTGACTCTCTGAGTCAGTTTATGTTTTGTAGATAAGTTCATTTGTGTCGTATTTTCAAGTCCACCTGTGTATGGTATGGTATGAATCTTTCTCTGTCTGACTTGCTTTACTTCGTCAGATAATCTCTAGGTCCGTCCATGCTGCTGCCAATGGCATTATTTCATTCTTGAAAAGAGTAGTGTTGCATTGTGTGGGTTTGTGTGTGTGTGTGTACGTATACATACATGTGTGTGTATATTAGGAATTCTTTTATTGATGGACATTTACATTGTTTCCATGTCATGGCTATTGTAAATAATGCTGCAGTGAACGTTGAGGTACATGTATCTTTTGCAGTTTTCTCTGGATATATGAGAGCTTTCCAGATGGCACTTGTGGTAAAGAACCTATCTGCCAGTGTAGAAGATGTAAGAGACTTAGGTTTGATCCCTGAGTCGGGAAGATCCCCTGGAGGAGGGCCTGGCAACCCACTGCAGTATTCTTGCCTGAGGAATCCCATGGACAGAGAAGCTGGAGGGCTACAGTCCATAAGGTCAGAAAGAGTCAGACACAACTGAAGTGACTTAGCACACACACATCCATTAACTGGATATATGCCCAGGAAAAAGAAAATTTATCTTCTTAAAAAATCACAGTGGTGGCAATAGAGAGCATGAATTGAAATCATTGCAACCTAAGGCAACAATCCCACTTTAGCAACAATTCAGCAGTCTGAGCAAGAGACAATTAGAGCCCGAACTAAAGAAACAGCAAAGAGAATAGAGAGGGTTGTGGAACAGTTAAATTAACAAGACACAGGATTTGATTCGATTAAAGATGAGGAAGGAAGGTGCTGCTGCTGCTAAGTCGCTTCAGTCGTGTCCAACTCTGTCGTCCCCATAGAGGGCAGCCCCCAGGCCCCCGTGTCCCTGGGATTCTCTAGGCAAGAACAGTGGAGTGGGATGCCATTTCCTACTCCAGTGCATGAAAGTGAAAAGTGAAAGTGAAGTCGCTCAGATGTGTCCAACTCTTAGTGACCCCATGGACTGCAGCCTACCAGGCTCCTCTGTCCATGGGATTTTCCAGGCAGGAGTACTGGAGTGGAATGCCATTGCCTTCTCCGAGGAAGATGCTAGTAAAAGTCAAATCCTAAATTTCCATTTCAGATATCAGGATTGTGTTAGACCTAGTTCGTAAGACGGGGACCAATACAGAAGGAGTGGCTGCTGCTAAGTTGCCTCAGTCGTGTCCGACTCTGTGCGACCCCAGAGATGGCAGCCCACCAGGCTCCTCCGTAGTGGAGGTGAGGGCAAATGTGATACATTCAGTTTGAAATTGTTTCAGTTTGATCTGCTTGTTGACAAACCAACTGGATATATCTATGTAGGTTTAGAATCTGTTTGAATCTGGAACTCAGGAATGAGGCCTAAGCTATAGATAGAAATTTAGGTGTTGTGTATATATAGATGGTAGCTGAAAGCTCGGCAGTAGATAAAAGTTTCTAGACAGGTACATATCATTAAGTAGTAAATCATTTACTTAAAAGAGAGCCTGTATCTTTAATTCTGAAGCGGATGGAAATTTAAATGTAAGTAGAGGATGCCTATTTTTACAACATCATTTAAATGACCAACAGTCACAATTGATTTATATAGTAATTGATTTGTTAAGTAAAGGTCTACTTGTTGCTTGGAATGCAGATATTCTAAACTTTTAAATTACCAGTATTAATTCTGACAAAGTTTTTCCCCTTCTTTTTGATTTATATTTGTATCATCCAGTACTAAGAAGAACTGTTCTGCTTTTTACCCTGTAAAACGGAGGTTTTCTTTATAACAGAAATGCTGTACCCTTTCAAGTGTACAATGGTATTTCACTAAATGTCAAAATTTTAGTGCTTTTATATTCATTTACTTAAATTCACATATTTTCAAAAGACTTGAATTAAAACAGGATGTTTTGTCTCTTTTCGGCCAAGGAGAATTGTAAAAGATGCTTAAGAATGTGAATAGGCATGGTATGCAAGAAGAGAAAGCCAGCTGGCATATTTTAGAGAATGTTTAGCTTTTTTGTATCACTTAGTGGTACTTAAAACACATTAGCCAATTATCTTTAAAAATGGGGTTTTCTCTTGAATGCTATTGCTTATAACAGTAAATATTTTATTACAATAGCCTCAATTCAGCAGAGAGTCTAACAATGACCCATTACTTCTAATTAAACACATTAAAGTTGTCTCAAAGGTTTTAGGCAGCATTTAATACTATAGAAATTTAAATGCTTTTTAAAGAAAGAAATAAAGATTTCCCCAAATATTAATAGCCATAATCCAGTGTTTTAAAATATATTAGCCAATTTTAATGTACTTTTTTTACATGTAGTTAGAAGCTGGCTTTAAAAGTCAGTTAGCTTTGTATGCTGTATGATTCCATGTGTACGTAATACCTGAAAAAGTCTGCTTTACAGACATAAAACCGTGATCGCTGCTTGTCCAGAGCTCAGAGTGGGAGGAGAGATTGTTTCTTTTGGGTCATGGTAGAATTTGGAGGGTAAGGGAATTGTTCTAGACCTTGATTATAACAATGGTTACATGACTGCATTCCTTCTTTAGAAGTCACCTAACTCTGTGCCAAAAAGGTTAATTATTTTGTCTATAAATTATACCTTAATATATTAAGCAAAATTTTGCATGCAATTTTAAATACATCTCCTGATTTCATGAGTAGCTTAATATAGGAGTTTCAGAGCTCAAGAAGTGCCCCCAACTGGTCACTTTGCCCCTTTGAGGACACTGAGTAGTTTGATGACATTACTTGGAAATAGCATCTAAACTTTTGCGGGTAAACAAGATAATTCGTCAGAGCAAGAGCCACTTGGCATTTCTGCCATTGCTACTCCTAGTCGCCCCAGTCTTGTTTTGTAAAGATGTGTCTGGGGACTCTGTTACTATCCAGCAAATCTGTTAGATGGTATTTCCCTTGGCTGGAGCTTTGAGATGAAGATGAAGAAATTGTTTGCCAAATCGTTTCTGTCTCCATTCCTTCCCTATTTCCTCACATTTCTTGGCTCCTCTGTCTCTTATCACATTGGAGTTGATTTTTCTTCATACTATTCAAAAATGCTGTTCTCTCTCTGCCTGCCATTGCTCCTTTCACAAAAATCCAGACTGGATTATCTTCCTCGTCATCCTTGGTGTCCCCATCTCAACAGCTGTCCCCTCACACTGATCAGACAGGTAATGAAGCTCAGAGGGTTTCAGTTCATCTACCCCTGGGCCCATAAGATAAGATCTCAAGGAACCTTTACTCCTGTACCCTTCAGTTCAGTCTCTCAATTGTGTCTGACTCTGTTATGCCATGGACTGCAGCATGCCAGGCTTCCTGTCCATCACCAACTTCCAGAGCTTGCTCAAACTCATGTCCATCAAGTCGGTGATGCCATCCAACCATCTCATCCTCTGTCATCCCCTTCTCCTTCTGCCCTCAATCTTTCCCAGCATCAGGGTCTTTTCCAGTGAGTCAGCTCTTCGTATCAAGTGGCCAAAGGACTGTACCCTTAACTCCAGATTAATCACTTACTGGTAAATTTACAGTAACAGAGGAGAATTTTATTTATTTAACACATGTGATGTTGCCAACTTTCAGGACCTGGATATTAGTTGTTTAGAGATTGCTGTCTCTGCTTCATGTCTTCAGGGAAGGTACTAGGCTGTCCACTAGTTTCTCTTATCTTTTAAACACTAGGGACTATGCACTGGGCTGGGAATATAGAGATAAACCCTCAGGGAGTCCACACATATTCTGTTTAGAATGTGGAGAATTTACCCATAAGTTAATTTGGGAGAGACTGTATGATTAAGGTGACCATACATACTTTATTCTGTAGTCTGGGGCATTCTGGTGAGAAAGGGGGCCCTGTTGGTAATTCCTGCCAAGACAACACATAGAAACCGAGACTTGCCCAAGGAAATGGGGCATTTCCACCCTATCATGGAGATGTTTGTAAGACAATAAGAAGCACAGAGTTGTTGTCTCAGCCAGCATCTTGGGGGAGTGGACAAGCAACTCCATACATAGAGGTATCTCAAAGGAAGTGATGATGAAGCTCCATTGTGAAGGATCTGTGAAACCAAGCAAAGCAAAAATAGTAGGGAAAACACCATCTGAACAAAATCATTGCATGGACAGGAAGTAAAACTGCTTATATATTCCAATTATGTCCAAAGTAAAGTTCTCATATGACTAGGGAAATGAGAAAGGCTAACCTGAGTTTCTTCCAGATAGGGAACCATCTTTCTCCTTCAGAGGATGTGAACCCTGGAGGAAGATAATTTTCCATGAAGGGGAGGTTGATATATCTGGGTAAATACATAAGAATCTCAGAAAACAGAGAACATTCCTCTCCTGTCGCTGGGTTACCCAACCCATACCTCTGTTTCTCTTATGCTTTCAGCTGGGAAAAGAAGAGGAAAAGGATGCATTTGCAACATAATCCCCACACCATAAGATATAAACTACTATTTAAGAAAAGAGAGGAGTCCGTGCAGCCCAAGACTGGGTTTTGAATGGGACTCATGGGAAGGGATCATAATCACTTCTCTCCTCCTTCCCATTCTCCAGCCACAAACAAGATCTACAGATCTCCTCCTAACTGCAGTCAGCTTAATTTTCTGCCTATTTGTATCATTATTTACATGCATACTAATTCTGTGCATATTACTCATTGTGTCAGGTTAAGTATATATTTTATTTGCTTCTTGATTTAATTTTAGTAAGTGGAAAGAGCACAGCATTGAAGTCAAAAAGATATTGGTCAAATTGTGACTCTGCCATTTACCACACAGGTGTGATGTTAGTCAAGTTACTTAACCCCTAAGCCTTGGTTTCCTTATTTTGTGCATTAGGGCCAGAAATTCTTACCATGCAGAGTTAATCAGTATATTAGGTGGCATTTGCTTTGTGGCATAGCCAACTCTTAGCAAGAGGTTGGCTAAAAAGACTCATCTTGGTTGACAGGTAGAGAAAGGACAAGTTACTTCCAGCTCTGTCCTACCCCATTTCTCCTACATTCGTTTTTTTAGTTTTTTTTTTTTAATATAAATTTATTTATTTTAATTTGAGGCTAATTACTTTACAATATTATATTGGTTTTGCCATACATCAACATGAATCCACCACAGGTGTACACGTGTTCCCTATCATGAATCCCCCTTCCACCTCCCTCCCTGTACCATCCCTCTGGGTCATCCCGGTGCACCAGCCCCAAGCATCCTGTATAATGCATCGAACCTGGACTGGCGATTCATTTCATATATGATGATATACATGTTTCAATGCCACTCTCCCAAATCATCCCACCCTCTCCCTCTCCCACAGAGTCCAAAAGACTGTTCTGTACATCTGTGTCTCTTTTGCTGTCTCACATACAGAGTTGTTGTTACCATCTTTCTAAATTCCATATATATATGCCTTAGTATACTGTATTGGTATTTTTCTTGCTGATTTACTTCACTCTGTATAATAGGCTCCAGTTTCATCCAGCTCATTAGAACTGATTCAAATGTATTCTTTTTAATGGCTGAGTAATACTCCATTGTGTATATGTACCACAGCTTTCTTATCCATTCATCTGCTGATGGACATCTAGGTTGCTTCCATGTCCTGGCTATTGTAAACAGTGCTGCAATGAACATTGGGGTACACGTGTCTCTTTCAATTCTGGTTTCCTCGGTGTGTATGGCCAGCAGTGGGATTGCTGGGTCATACAGCAGTTCTATTTCCAGTTTTTTAAGGAATCTCCACACTGTTATCCATAGTGGCTGTACTAGTTTGCATTCCCACCACCAGTGTAAGAGGGTTCCCTTTTCTCCACACCCTCTCCAGCATTTATTGCTGGTAGACTTTTGGATTGCAGCCATTCTGACTGGCGTGAAATGGTACCTCATTGTAGTTTTGATTTGCGTTTCTCTGATAAGGAGTGATGTTGAGCATCTTTTCATGTGTTTGTTAACCATCTGTATGTCTTCTTTGGAGAAATGTCTGTTTAGTTCTTTGGCCCATTTTTTGATTGGGTCATTTATTTTTCTGGAATTGAGCTGCAGGAGTTGCTTATATATTTTTGAGTTTAGTTGTTTTGTCAGTTGCTTCATTTGCTCTTATTTTCTCCCATCTGAAGGCTGTCTTTTCACCTTGCTTAGAGTTGCCTTTGTTGTGCAGAAGCTTTTAACTTTAATTAGGTCCCATTTGTTTATTTTTGCTTTTATTTCCAATATTCTGGGAGGTGAGTCATAGAGGATCCTGCTGTGATTTATGTCAGAGAGGGTTTTGCCTATGTTCTCCTCTAAGAGTTTTATAGTTTCTGGTCTTACATTTAGATTTTTAATCCATTTTGAGTTTATTTTTGTGTATGGTGTTAGAAAATGTTCTAGTTTCATTCTTTTACAAGTGGTTGACCAGTTTTCCCAACACCATTTGTTAAAGAGATTGTCTTTTCTCCATTGTATATTCTTGCCTCCTTTGTCAAAGATAAGCTGTCCATAAGATTTATCTCTGGGCTTTCTATTTTGTTCCATTGATCTATATTTCTGTCTTTGTGCCAGTACCATACTGTCTTCATGATTGTGGCTTTGTAGTAGAGCCTGAAGTCAGGCAAGTTCATTCCTCCACTTCCATTCTTCTTTCTCAAGATTGCTTTGGCTATTCGAGGATTTTTGTATTTCCAAATTGTGAAATTATGTGTTCTAGCTCTGTGAAAAATACTGTTGGTAGCTTGATGGGGGGAAGTATACCGTGTTCATGGATCAGAAGAATCAATATAGTGAAAATGAGAATACTAGCGAAAGCAATCTCTTATATTCTTTTTGTGTCTCAGTAGACTCTAGTTACAATAATAAAACCAATAAAATGAAATAAATGAAGCGTCCACTGTGGTGGTGGCTTCTACATAGGCTCTCAAAAAAAATGTACCTGCTGCTGTTGATACAGTTTTTTCAAGTTTATTTGATTGAAGTATGTTTGATTTACAATTTTGTGTTAATTTCAGCTGTACAGCAAAATGATTCAGTTACTGTTGTTCTTTAGTTGCTAAGTCAAGTTCAATTCTTTTGCAGTCCCACAGACTGATGCCTGCCAGGCTCCTCTGTCCATGGGATTTTCCAGATGAGGATACTAGAGTGGGTTGCCATTTATTCTCCAGGAGACCTTCCTGATCCAGGGATCAAACCCATATCTCCAGAATTGCAGGAGGATTTCTTACCACTGAGCCATCAGGGAATACTGACTCATTTACACACATACCCACACACACACACACACACACGTGTGTGTGTATATATATATACATACATATGTTCTTTATATATATTCTTTTTCATATTCTTTTCCATTTTGGTTTATCACGGGGTATTGAATATAGTTCCCTGGGTTATACAGTAGGACCTTGTTGTTTATCTACCATATATATAACAGTTTGCATGTGCTAATCCCCACATCTACATTTTTAGTACTATTTTTTTCATCATGTTACTCATATACATTAAGAGTAATAAGACTGGGTTAAAAAGAAAGATGAGCAAAGACCTTTCTTAAAGCAAAACAAAAAAAGGCCTTTCTTTTTTACAGCAACCGGTTTTGAGTTTTATGTTATTTAACCTCAAGTGAATTAATTCCACCAACATATTATTAAAGAATTGGCAGCTTTCGAATGTTTTCCTAAAATTATATCAACTAAATTTTGCCAATGACTGTGTGGTTCTTAAATCCATATTTTAAATTTGATTTTTACAGATGTAAAAGTTAAGGCCCCTTCAAAAATATTTTGTCAGTTTATGATTTTGGTAGAGGAAAGCTGGTTAATGAATTTGAATGTGCTGAGCGTTGGAATTCACTTCCAGCAAGTTCTATGTTAGAACTGGGTACATTAATTCATAATGATGCTCAGCATAGATGTTTTATTTACTGGTGCATCTCCCCATACCACATCCATATGGTCATATAGATTTTCTCACTCAAGCCCCAAAAATCCCATGTGCATTTGCCTACAGCCTAATCATGTTCTCTATCCCTGCTTTCACTGAAAATTTAAAGAAAAACTATTTTGTCAAAGAATCCTGTCATATCATTATGTACTACCTTTGCATATTTCTGATAATAGTGTTTAAGATAGAAAAAAATAGGAACTTTCTCTCAGAATAAGAATATTTACTCCTTTAACATTATCAAGAGTATATGCCATTCCCTTTTTTATAATTCTTTTTTTTTTTTTAAAAAAAAAAAGAAGGACAAAGCAGAACTCTTATTGCAGTCTGCATATATATTCCTGCACTTAAAATTCTGTATTTCCTTGGCTGGAATGTCTTTTCCTCTCAGCCCAGCCAACCCCAACTTATCAAGCAAGGCCCATCTTATTATTACTCACTATGGGAACCCTTTCCCAAGCCCAGTAGGTGAGATTCATAGCTCTTTCTGCTGCTTTACCCTTGAGACTTCTTTAGGCCCAACTGTGTCATTTAACACACTGTATTATGGCTCTTCGTGCAGGAGGCAGTCTCGCCTAGGTTCTTACCTTCTCTATCTTTGTAGCCTAGATCACCATTCCATACATTTTTATTCATTTTAGCATTCATTTACTTATCAAATATTTATTCCGTTCCTGCTTTATTCACTATGCCAAAGCCTTTGACTGTGTGGATCACAATAAACTGTGGAAAATTCTGACAGAGATTGAAAAAGCAGAACACCTGATCTGCCTCTTGAGAAACCTATATGCAGGTCAGGAAGCAACAGTTGGAACTAGACATGGAACAACAGACTGGTTCCAAATAGGAAAAGGAGTATGTCAAGGCTGTATATTGTCACCCTGCTTATTTAACTTATATGCAGAGTACATCATGAGAAACACCGGGCTGGAGGAAGCACAAGCTGGAACCAAGATTGCCTGCAGAAATATCAATAACCTCAGATATGCAGATGACACCACCCTTATGGCAGAAAGTGAAGAGGAACTAAAAAGCCTCTTGATGAAAGTGAAAGGGGAGAGTGAAAACGTTGGCTTAAAGCTCAACATTCAGAAAACTAAGATCATGGCATCTGGTCCAATCACTTCATGGCAAATAAATGTGGAAACAGTGGACACCGTGGCTAATTTCATTTTTTTTGGTCTCCAAAATCACTGCAGATGGTGACTGCAGTCATGAAATTAAAAGACACTTGCTCCTTGGAAGGAAAGTTATGACCAACCTAGGCAGCATATTGAAAAGCAGAGAGATTACTTTGCCAACAAAAGTCTGTCTAGTCAAGGCTATAGTTTTTCCAGTAGTCATGTATGAATGTGAGAGTTGGACTATAAAGAAACCTGAGCTTTGAAGAACCGATGCTTTTGAACTGTGGTGTTGGAAAAGACTCTTGAGAGTCCCTTGGACTGCAAGGAGATTCACCCAGTGCATTCTAAAGGAGATCAGTCCTGGGTGTTCTTTGGAAGGACTGATGTTGAAGCTGAAACTCCAACACTTTGGCCACCTGATGAGAAGAGCTGACTCGTTGAAAAAGACCCTGATGCTGGGAAAGATTGGGGGCAGGAGGAGAAGGGGACGACCGAGGATGAGATGGCTGGATGGTATTACCAACTCGATGGACATGGGTTTGGGTGGACTCCAGGAGTTGGTGATGGATGGACAGGGACGCCTGGTGTGCTGCGGTTCATGGGGTTGCAAAGAGTTGGACACTACTGAGCGACGAACTGAACTGAACTGTTTGCTTTAACTATTGCTGCATAACAAATCACCTTCAAATTTAACAGTCTAAAACAGCAATCATTTTTTTATCTCTTGCAGTTTCCATGGGTCAGGAATTGGGGAAAGGCTTGTCTGGGCAGTGTTTGTTCAGAGCATCTCACATGGTTATAGTCAGGCTTGTGCTGGGGCTCCAGTAGCTGGGGGCTGGCTGTGCACTGCTATCTCTCTGGCCAGGCCATGGCTTTTCTATGGGCTAGATTGGGTTCCACATGGGCTAGTTTCAGAGATCAGATCAGATCAGATCAGTTGCTCAGTCGTGTCCGACTCTTTGCGACCCCATGAACCGCAGCACGCCAGGCCTCCCTGTCCATCACCAGCTCCCGGAGGTCACTCAGACTCGCATCCATCGAGTCAGTGATGCCATCTAGCCATCTCATCCTCTGTCGTCCCCTTCTCCTCCTGCCCTCAATCCCTCCCAGCATCAGAGTCTTCTCCAATGAGTCAACTCTTCGCATGAGGTGGCCAAAATCCTGGAGTTTCAGCTTTAGCATCATTCCTTCCAAAGAAATCCCAGGGCTGATCTCCTTCAGAATGGACCGGTTGGATCTCCTTGCAGTCCAAGGGACTCTCGGGTTCCCTCAAAACATAGTGGCCTCAAGGGAAGCTGAAATATTTAAGTCCAATATGAGCTTCAAGAGTGAATATTTAAGCAAGTAAAGTGGAGTTTGATCGCCTAGGCTTCAAAGACACAAAACCTTATTTTCCTTGCATTCCATTGGTTACCAGTGAATTCCCAACCTAACCAGATTCAGAAAGAGGGGAGTTGGACTTTCTGTCTTCGTGGGAGAATAGCGAGATTCTAGGAGAGCATTTGGGATGGGAAGTCCTTCTGTGGCTACTTTTGAGAAACACAGACTAGCACACCCACCACATGCCTTGCATTGTGCTGGAATGGGAGGAAACCGCAGTGAACCAGACAGATATGGTCCCTTCCTCATGGAACTTGAAGAAGGAGAGACCACATTTAATAGGGTAAAAATGCAATTATATTAGCCACCAAGGGGAAACGTTATTTAATTATACAGGATGTTTCAAGAAAGACCTCTTTAAGGAAGTAACTATTGGACAAGAACCAAATAGTAAGAAGCAGTGGGTCATGCCAAGATGTGCCATTCATGGAGAGGCACTGACAAAGACAAAGGCCAGGAGATGGGAATGAAATTGAGTTATTTGAGACTCAAGAACAAAGCCAGTGTGACTGAAGTGTCATGCATAGAGAGGAAGAATAATGAAATACGAGGTCACAGAGATGGGCCGACTCGTTGGAAAAGCCACCGATGCTGGGAAGGGGTGAAGGCAAAAGGAGAAGGGAGTGGCAGAGGATGAGATGGTTAGATAGCATCACTAGTTCAATGGATATGTATTTGAACAAACTCCAGGAGATAGCGGGGAACCAAGGAGCCTGGCGTGCTACAGTCCATGGGTCACAGAGTTGGACACAACTTAGCAACTGAACAACAATAGCACCAGAGATGGGCAGAATCCAGAAATGGGATCCTTGAAGACCACAATAAAACTGTTAGGTTTTATTTTAAATGGAATAATAAGTAATTGGAGATTTTAACACAGAGTCATACTCTTGTTAAGACCACGCTGGCTATAGTGTGGAGAGTGGGTTGAGGAGAGAAGGAGGGAAAGCACGATGACTCTGGTTAGGAGGCAACTTGGAGCTGTCCAGGCAGTATTTACTAGAGGCTTGATTTCAAATTAAGTGTAGAAATTGGAGAAAAGGTTACTGTGCGTATTGTGATCGAGCTGGATAAATTTGTACCTCGGATACCAAATTTCTTACCAGACCGTCAGATTTTATTGGTAGTTATGCATAAACTAAATGCACCCCCTTACAATCAGCCATTAGATTGTAAGTCTCTAAAGAGTAGGGGCCAATCCTTACTCCTCTGTGAGTTTTTCAGAAAACTGTGTTGTAAGTGCTCAACAAGTATTTGTTGAAATGAATTTTATTCTTTTTTTGGATAGATTCCCATATCTTAAAAGTACCTTTAAGTTTCTTATTTAATTTATTGCAACAATTTCTTAGAAATGGATAAAATTGATTTTTTTATAGATTTATACTTGAAGCTTCCTATTAAAATATGAAAAGTGCTGTATTTTAGTTTATTCTTCCCCCCCTCTTGAAGCCCATAATAGAAAGAGGGGTGGAATGGATAGGATGGTTGAATGAATGATTAGGTGAGCTGGCATTGCCCTTCTATCAAAAAAGGAAGAAGCATGTGGACTGGCACTGACGGTTGCCGCCTCCTGCATTCTTATGCTGGAAAAGAGTTATTCATAATTTATAATCTGTTATATAAATTCTTTATAATCTGTTACATAAGCTCTAATCAGTTGGTACACAGAGTTACATTTCTTAATGCCTAACAGATTTTACGGAGAAGGCAGTGGCACCCCACTCCAGTACTCTTGCCTGGAAAATCCCATGGATGGAGAAGTCTGGTGGGCTGCAGTCCATGGGGTCGCTAAGAGTCGGACACGACTGAGCGACTTCCCTTTCACTTTTCACTTTCATGCATTGGAGAAGGAAATGGCAACCCACTCCAGTGTTCTTGCCTGGAGAATCCCAGGGACGGGGGAGCCTGGTGGGCTGCCATCTCTGGGGTCGCACAGCGTCGGACACAACTGAAGTGACTTAGCAGCAGCAACAGCAGCAGCAACAAATTTTAAAAAATTAAAAAAAAATCATTTTGTACTTTCACTTGTTTCTCATTTGCTGATATTATTTGCAATGTTTTATCTTAATGTAGACTACATTAACATCTTAATGTAGACTTAATTGCTGAAGCAATTTTTGTTGGGGCAAGAGAGTGTTTGACCCTTTGTGAGTCTTGTAATTCTGAGAAAAAAAATCTGTAATTGAGGTTGAATATATACATTCTGTCTTGTTTTGAAGAAATTGTTTTCTTACCTTTTACATTCAAATGCTGAAGAAGGAAGCCCCTTTAACTTGAAGATTGTACTAGGTACTTAATTTTCTCCAGTATTTCTTAATTTATATAATTGGGAAAATTGTTTTTAAAGCTTGATATAAAGTATGTTTTTCTAGTTTAGGTTCTTGAAACACCTTATATCTCACTAAATTTATTATTTGCTTATGACTCTACTGATTTAATAACTTTATATTTTCTAGTTAATTTCATTTCCTGACATCATGCCCCATTCCAAAGAGTTTAAGGATAGTTTATCAAAGTAGTCACAAAGTGAACATTGAGGAGAAAAATCATGCCAGAGTTCCAATTTCGTAGAACACAGGTTTCATCGAGACAGAATAAATTCTTCCCAGTAAATCCTTTTTGCTTATCACAGAGCATGGTCCATAGTCTACATTCATTAAATACTTACAGAATGAATGTCTGAGATTGGTGTACAAAACATATGTCAGCAGATTAATTCACTTAGTTGAGATCCACAGTGTTGACTCAGAGCTTTTAACAAATGAGCAAAGAATAGTACTGCTAATAACAGAATCCATGCTGTCTGTAAGACTGAATGAAGCCATTTGATGAGGAGATATGCAGCTATTCCTAGGCAAAAATATGCAAATGGATATGTCCAAATTCAGTGGATTGTTATGGAGATAACATTGAGTAATATATAAATTAATGTCCTTAAGATGAAATATGACTTTCAAAGTTTTTTTTTTTCTTTCCCATAATCCAAGGGTAACCTTGGATTTTAAGGCGTAATACTCTTAAGGAATAGATAGCCATTATTTTTAGCTAATTTTCCATGAAGCTTATTTCTCACATGTATGTTTTAATAAGCTTGAAAATAGAAGGTTATGTTCAGTGTCAAGAATCTTGAAGAAAGAGAAGGTGCTGCTGTGAAAATGCAGAGTCAAATCCTGAGTCAGTTGGACTAATGTTAAAGTTTATATCATCTCATCAAGGGTTGGTGGATTACCAGGTACTGTGTCAAAACAGATGGTGATGATTAAACCTCTGTGTGAAGGAGGGAAAAGCAAGTTCAGGTTATTGGGGCTGAGATTTTTCTCTCAGAAAACTTTGTGACCCACTCCAGTGTGTGGATGAATGTGGGATCTAAGACTGTCCCTTCTGTGTAATATCAGTACTCTCTTTTGGGCAAAATAATTTATAAGTAGCCAGTAATCAAATGTACATAGTCGTTATAAAAAGAAAAGCTCAATAAAGCATAGCTTAAAAGACTCACGCTGAAACGTCTAAAACAAAGAGATTGTAAACACACCCGTGTCATCAGGTGAGTTGAATTTCTACCAAGAGTTGCTAGCCTGGTGTCCACAGAAGCATAAATGATGCATCCTGAATTGTATCAGATATGTTGTTATTATTATAGTTGTTTATGTGTGTGTGTTTTCTGCAGATGGAGTTCTCAGATTTTTCAAATATTCAAAGAACTTTGTGTCCCAGATAAACACTGCATAAAGTGGTAAATGAGCCACTTAAACTTTGATGGACATCTCTAAAAGAGGATGACTTTAGAATTGGAATAGTAGGGTCACTCAATTTGTAGAAAAACCTCATCCTCTCTAAGTAGAAAACTGTCTCTGAACCCTTCACATTGGTTAAGACAAAATTTTACTGAACAGGTACTACGTGCATGGCACTGACTTTTAGTAACTTGTATGTTTTAGGGATTTGGGCACTCTAGCTGAGAAGCAATTCAAAGATATTGAACAAATTTTTAAGTAAGCTGTAAGAACTGACTTAGGAATGGACAGGAATTGAATGGCTCCAGGAATCCTGCACTGAAACATCTTGTCACAGCAAGTGCTGAAATGAGTGAACTAATCATTATTTTCATCCTTAGGTTACAAATCAAAGGCTGAAGTGGGTGAGTCCAAAGGACAGAGCCTACATTACTGTTTTTCAAAGTGTATCCCCAAATTAGTAGCACCAGAACCATCTGGGAAATTAGAAATGTAACTCCTTGGCCCCTAATCTGGTAGTGGGCTCAGGAGAGGGTATTTGAAAGACCAAGTCCTCCAGGTGAATGGTACAAAATCAGGTTTGATATGGGCACAATAAAGGACAGAAACAGTATGGACCTAATAGAAGCAAAAGATTTTAAAAAGAAGTGGCAAGAATACACAGAAGAAATATACAAAAAAATATCTTGATGACTCAGATAACTACAATGGTCTGGTCACTCATCTAGAGCCAAACATCCTGGAGTGCAAAGTCAAGTGGACCTTAGGAAGCATCACTACAAACAAAGCTAGCAGTCCGTGGACACAGGACTGGAAAAGATCAGTTTTCATTCCAATCCCAAAGAAAGGCAATGCCAAAGAATGCTCAAACTACCACACAATTGTACTCATCTCACACGCTAGCAAAGTAATGCTCAAAATTCTCTAAGCTAGGCTTCAATAGAACCAAGAACTTCCAGATGGTCAAGCTAGATTTAGAAAAAGCAGAAGAACCAGAGATCAAATTTCCAAAATCTGTCAGATCATAGAAAAAGCAAGAGAATTCCAAAAAAAACATCTACTTCTGCTTAATTGACTATGCTAAAACATTTTACTGTGTGGATCACAGGAAACTGTGGAAAATTCTTAAGGAGATAGGAATACCAGAAACCTCTGCCTCATGAGAAACCTGTATGCAGATCAAGAAGTGACAGTTAGAACCGGACATGGAACAACGGAGTGGTTCCAAATTGGGAATGAGTACGTCAAGGCTCTCTATTGTCACTCTCCTTATTTAACTTACATGCAGAATACATAATCCAAAATGCCAGGCTGGCTGATGCATCTACTGGAATCAAGATTGCCAGAAGAAATATCAGTAACCTCAGATATGCAGATGACACCATCCTTATGGCAGAAAACAAAGAGGAACTTTTCATCAAACAAAGACCTCTTGATAAAAGTGAAAGAGGAGAGTGACAAACGAAGATCATGACATCCAGTCCCATCACGTCATGGAAAATAGATAGGGAAACATGGAAACTGTCACAGACTTTATTTTCTTGGGCTCCATAATTGCTGTAGATGGTGACTGCAGTCATGAAATTAAAAGCACTTGCTCCTTGGAAGAAAAGCGATGACAAACCTAGACAGCATATTAAAAAGAAGAGACATTACTTTGCAAACAAACGTCCCTATAGTCAAAGCTATGATTTTTCCAGTAGTCATGTATGGATATGAGGGTTGGATCATAAAGAAAGCTGACCACAAAAGAATTGATGCTTTTGAATTATGGTGTTGGAGAAGACTCTTGAGAGTCCCTTCAACTGGGGTTTCCTAAAGGAAATCAGTCCTAAATATTCATTGGAAGGACTGATGTTGTAGCTGAAGCTCCTATTTTTTGGCAACTGGATGCAAAGAACTGACTCATTGGAAAAGATCCTGATGCTTGGAAAGATTGAAGGCAGGAAGAGAAGGAGGCAACCGAGGATAAGATGGCTGTATGGCATCACTGAGTTGATGGCCATGAGTTTGAGCAAGCGCCAGGAGATTGTGAAGGCAGGGAAGCCTGGCGTGCTGCAGTCCATAGGGTCAAAAAGAGTCAGACATGACTGAACAACTGAACAACAACAAAAGTTTGAGAAGGGCTTCCTGGGTGGCTCGGTGATAAGCAATTTACCATTGTAAGAAACGCGTTCAATCCGTGGTTTGAGAAGATACCCTGGAATAGGAAATGGCAACCAACTCCATTATTCTTACCTGGAAAATCCCATGGACAAGGAAGTCTGGCAGGCTGCAGTGCATAGGCTGCCAAAAAGTCTGACACAACAGAGCATGCACACAAAGTTTGAGAAACCCTGCAGCCCTGTGTTCCATATTTCCCCCTTTGGCTAAGATAGGATGGGGACCTTAAATCATATTCCTACCAAGACCGCGTACAATAATGGAAGAGAATTCTCCAAAGAATGATCAGTGTTGGCTACTTAGGAAAGGGAAATAGATTCTGGGCAACCAAAAAACGCCCAGCACCTTCTACATTGCTTGAGTCAATGACATTTCTCTTTTGCATACACGTTATCTTGCTTCTATAGTTATTGTTGAAGGTGGGCTCCATTCCAGGACTGCTCGTCTCTAGGAAGAAGAGCATTCATTTGGATTACACTTGTGTCTCTCTTCAACACCTCCCCAGAGAAACCTTCTGACTCCTAAAATTGGGTGGAAGACCTTGAGATTGTAGCTAAGATCTCTTCCTTCTTTCTCTGTGGGTCCGTCTACCTGTAGAGAATGAATATATTCTGCTGTTCTCTTTACTGTACAGGAAGGGAGCTTGCCCATACAGAGAGGATCTGTGCTCATGTACCTGTGCCAGGAAGTCTCACTTCAGTTCAGTCGCTCAGTCATGTCCGACTCTTTGCGACCCCATGAATCGCAGCACGCCAGGCCTCCCTGCCCATCACCAACTCCCAGAGTTCACTCAAACTCATGTCCATTGAGTCGGTGCTGCCATCCAGCCATCTCATCCTCTGTTGTTCCCTTCTCCTCCTGCCCCCAATCCCTCCCAGCATCAGAGTCTTTTCCAATGAGTCAACTCTTTGCATCAGGTGGCCAAAGTATTGGAGTTTCACCTTTAGCATCAGTCCTTCCAAAGAACACCCAGGACTGATCTCCTTTAGAATAGACTGGTTGGATCTCCTTGCAGTCCAAGGAACTCTCAAGAGTCTTCTCCAACACACAGTTCAAAAGAATCAATTCTTCAGCAATCAGCTTTCTTCACAGTCCAACTCTCACATCCATACATGACCACTGGAAAAACCATAGCCTTGACTAGACAGACCTTTGTTGGCAAAGTAATGTCTCTGCTTTTGAATATGCTGTCTAGGTTGATCATAACTTTCCTTCCAAGGAGTAAGTGTTTTAATTTCATGGCTGCAATCACCATCTGCAGTGATTTTGGAGACCAAAAAAAATGAAGTCAGCCGCAGTGTCCACTGTTTCCACATTTATTTGCTATGAAGTGATGAGACCAGATGCCATGATCTTAGTTTTCTGAATGTTGAGCTTTAAGCCAACTTCTTCACTCTCCACTTTCACTTTCATCAAGAGGCTTTTTAGTTCCTCTTCACTTTCTGCCATAAGGGTGGTGTTATCTGCATATCTGAGGTTATTGATATTTCTGCCAGCAATCTTGATTCCAGCTTGTGCTTCATCCAGCCCACCATTTCTCATGATATACTCTGTATATAAGTTAAATAAGCAGCGTGACAATATACAGCCTTGACATACTCCTTTTCCTATTTGGAACCAGTCTGTTGTTTCATGTGCAGTTCTAACTGTTGCTTCCTGACCTACCTATAGGTTTCTCAAGAGGCAGGTCAGGTGGTCTGGTAATTCCATCTCTTTCAGAATTTTCCAGTTTATTGTGATCCACACAGTCAAAGGCTTTGGCCTAGTCAGTAAAGCAGAAATAGATGTTTTTCTGGAACTCTTCCTTTTTCCATGATCCAGCGGATGTTGGCATCCAGCTGCTTCCTCTGCCTTTTCTAAAACCAGCTTGAACATCTGGAAGTTCACGGTTCACATATTGCTGAAGCCTGGCTTGGAGAATTTTGAGCATTACTTTACTAGCATGTGAGATGAGTGCAATTGTGTGTAGTTTGAGCATTCTTTGGCATTGCTTTTCTTTGTGATTGGAATGAAAACTGACCTTTTCCAGTCCTGTGGCCACTGCTGAGTTTTCCAAATTTGCTGGCATATTGAGTGCAGCACTTTCACATCATCATCTTTCAGGATTTGAAATAGCTCAACTGGGCTTTGTAAAAAAAAAAAAAGAAAGAAATAGCTCAACTGGAATTCCATCACCTCTACTAGCTTTGTTCGTAGTGATGCTTCCTAAGGCCTACTTGACTTCACATTCCAGGATGTCTGGCTCTAGGTCAGTGATCACACCATCGTGATTATCTGGGTCATGAAGATCTTTTTTGTACAGTTCTCCTGTGTATTCTTGTCACCTCTTCTTAATATCTTCTGCTTCTGTTAGGTCCATACCATTTCTGTTAGTTCTGGGTTGAGGTGTCAAGAAACCACAGCCGCTCACTTAAGCTGTTTTGAACTACCTTTTCCTGTAATACAACTGACATCTTGATTTGCATTGATTTGATTCATGAATCTCCGTTTCAGGCAGAGAATAGTGTCAAGTATGAGGCCCCTTTGAATCTTATTAAATATTCTTTATGAGATTTTCTTTGAATACATGAGGCATCAGAGAATTGTTGATTTGTCATATTTGTTTGTTTGTTTTACTGAGTAGTATTTGTGATTTTTGCAGATTTATTGTATGAGAATTTAAATGTTTCAAATGGGTTGTTGCCGAGGCTTCATGAATTACTTAGTTTTATATAATCATCCAAACTGGAAATCTCTTTTAGGGGCCTTTTGTTCTATAGATGTGAGTCCATTTTAGGAGTAAAACTGTTGTCTCTGTCATAACAATAAATTTAGCTCCAGATATATTTGTTATGATAGATACACATTTGGAATAGTTTCATAAATGTAATGAAAATATTCTTTTATTATTGGTTCTCTTCTTATGACTATGAGTAAGTATTAATGTGAGAAATGCATATTTCTTTTGGCTACAGAGTCGGGCCACATTGAATTATTTGTTTAGGACTTCAGGTGCCTGTTCCATGTAACATGTGTATCCAACAAAGTAACACAGCTGCATATTATTAGCCTGGTACTTACTCAAATATAGGATAATTAACTGCCGAGTCTTCTCTGTCTCTCTTTTCCTTGGAGACTTTCTCATCAATAAATCACTAAACTAACACTGTTGAATTTATAAGATGAAAGCTCCAAATGGTATAGCTAAAAGGATGAAAATTCTAATATTATTTTTCTAAATACTGTTTGTAGGTTATCTTTGAATTCAATGGAGAGACGTTATTTACCAAGCATATGGGAGTGAGATTGGTTGTAAAAGAAAACATACACTATATGCTCTTTCTCTTTGACATTTATTTTCCCATGCATTTTCATCAATTTATATTTGCTTTTCTTAAATGTCATTATTTATCCTGTAGTATATGCATCATGAGTACTTTTTTCTTGTTGCTAATTGTAAGCATCCGTCTCTTATAATATGTACTCAGAAAGTGAAGTCCAAAATAGCCTTGTTATTTTCTATAGAGCGGTTTAATCATTACAGTCTCATGTGATCTCATCTCCACTGAGATGAGCTTCCTGAGAAAACATAGAGTTGCCGTGTGTTTGTTAAAATTCAAGTTGAATAAATTACCGTAATATTCAGAACCTGGGCAGGAGAAAAACAATGTTTTCCTGCCTTGCATGCATAATGCTCCATACTTCTTCCATTCTGAAACATAGTGTGTTTTTATGCTAAAATGTCATCATATCGTACAGGTCAGTGTTGCATAGACAGCAGTCTACTTTCTGAGCAGACAGAGTTTCTTAACAGCCATAAATTTAATGCTATCACTGAATTACAGAATGGACCATTAGAGGAGCATAGAGCCATTAAGTTTCCTTATTCCAAACTAACCGTCGACTGCATGAAGTTAAGTGAAATACTTAACCTCTCTTACTACAAAAGGAAGAACCAGTAAAAGGTTTCATATAAAGGTATATTACAAAACTGATCAAGGAGATAAAATGCCACAGTGATTAAAATTACACGTTTCTCAAATCAGACCAGAGTACCACATTTCTGAATTTCAGTCTCATGACTCTTCATTAAACTTTTTGTGCCAAGACTAGAGTCACTCAGTTATCTACATTTTCAGCTCTACCCATTTGCAGAAAATCGTGTTCCCAGAAAGCGCAGAAAGCAATTTCATTTATAGTGAAGTGGTATAAAATTTTCACTTTGAATCTCTGTAGGGAAGCATGGGTTATTGAAGGTTTTCTGTTGAGAAACAATTACTCTATCCATTTACTGAATATTGTTTATTTTTATGTTGTGTGAAATGCCCTGTGGGCCTCTTAGAATTGACTGGAAGAACCAATTGAGGAAGATAATATCCAATTAGCTCAAAATTTTACAATGTACAGAGTTTGCATTCTTTGAGCATCAATATGTTTGCTTTGGAGTTTCTGTGTGATTCCCGAGGTACCAGCCTTGCCTTTTAAACTATTACTTATCTTAACATAGCTGTGAGTCTAGGCTTGCTTGTTTAGAGTTATTAAACCTCATGCATTAAAGGATTTCTAGTTCTTCCAACAATAAATAGTTCTATATTTGTGGTCAAAGGTTGACAGTTACACTAGTTTATAGCTTGAGAAGATATCTGAAATTGCCTATCTCTGCTCTGTGGTACCCAAATGGAGAAGCTCTATGCTTAAGTTGAATATTTGTTCAGGCAACAGTAGACATTTTTACTTTGTTTTATCACTTACAAATCTCAGAAGTGGTTGATTGCCCACCTCCTGGAGCTTCCAGTTCTATTTCCACCCTCCAGCTCAGAACAGATAAGGTTGCCTCAGCCTTTCAATGTCTTCAGGACCTTCTGATACCATATTTCTGACATCAACTTGGTTTTTTTTTTTTTGGCTTGCCTGTTTATTTTGTTTTAAATATGAAAATTTCCAGCAAAACTCCACTTTTTTTTAAAGCAGTGGGAGGGAAAATTTACTGAGTGAAGCTATGGATCAAGGACTGTCTTCTTTGGGGATCTTGGTCAAAAGTTTAACAAGTACATTAGCAAGCAGAATCAGTCAGGAATATCCCCCTTGTTTATTCATTTATTCTCATTACTTCTTCCTCTGAAACATTGCTCAATCAGTTTTCTCTCTTTCCCTGCCCCCCACTCCATTTCTCTTCCCCTTATTTTCAGTCCTTCCCCCTTTATTAGCATCTTGCTTAATAGTACAAGTGTATTTTCAGTCCTCTTATCTTAGGAGTTGTTGAATTCTCTTCACCCGGCCCTCTACTGCATCATCTTTCCTTTTCCACATATATATATGTATATATTTATAGTTGTGTATATATACACACACACATTTAAGAGAGCGTCAGAAGATGAGATGGTTGAATGGTATCAGTGATGCAAAGAACATACTCCACGTGATAGTGAGGGACAGGGAGGCCTGGTATGCTGCAGTCCATGGGGTTGCAAAGAGTCAGAGATGACTGGGCAACAGAGGAACAACAACATAACATATATATTTATATAGAGAAAAAACATGTGTATGTGCATATATACATAAATATATGTGTGTATAAAAGTCTGCACACTTTCTGAACTTCAGTTCAGTTCGGTTCAGTCGCTCAGTCGTATCCGACTCTTTGCGGACCATGAATCTCAGCACTCCAGGCCTCCCTGTCTATCACCAACTCCCAGAGTTCACCCAAACTCATGTCCATCGAGTCAGTGATGCCATCCAGCCATCTCATCCTCTGTCGTCCCCTTCTCCTCCTGCCCCCAATCCCTCCCAGCATCAGAGTCTTTTCCAATGAATCAACTCTTCGCATGAGGTAGCCAAAGTATTGGCGTTTTCAGCTTTAGCATCATTCCTTCCAAAGAAATCCCAGGGCTGATCTCCTTTAGAATGGACTGGTAGGATCTCCTTGCAGTCCAAGGGACTCTCAAGAATCTTTTCCAACACCACAGTTCAAAAGAATCAATTCTTCGGTGCTCAGCTTTCTTCACATTCCAACTCTCACATCCATACATGACCACTGGGAAAATCATAGCTTTGACTAGATGGACCTTTGTTGGCAGAGTAATGTCTCTGCTTTTCAATATGCTGCCTAGGTTGGTCATAACTTTCCTTCCAAGGAGTAAGCGTCTCTTAATTTCATGGCTGCAGTCACCATCTGCAGTGATTTTGGAGCCCAAATAAATACAGTCTGACACTGTTTCTACTGTTTCCCCATCTAATTCCCATGAAGTAATGGGACCAGATGCCATGATCTTCATTCTCTGAATGTTGAGCTTTAAGCCAACTTTTTCACTCTCCTCTTTCAGTTTCATCAAGAGGCTTTTTAGTTCCTCTTCACTTTCTGCCATAAGGGTGGTGTAATCTGCATATCTGAGGTGATTGATATTTCTCCCAGCAATTTTGATTCCACCTTGTGCTTCTTCCAGCCCAGCGTTTCTCATGATGTACTCTGCATATAAGTTAAATAAGCAGGGTGACAATATACAGCCTTGACGTACTCCTTTTCCTATTTGGAACCAGTCTGTTGTTCCATGTGCAGTTCTAACTGTTGCTTCCTGACCTGCATACAGTTTCTCAAGAGGTAGGTCAGATGGTCTGGAATTCCCATCTCTTTCAGAATTTTCCACAGTTTATTGTGATCCACACAGTCAAAGGCTTTGGCATAGTCAATAAAGCAGAAATAGACGCTTTTCTGGAACTCTCTTCCTTTTTCCATTATCCAGTGGATGTTGGCAATTTGATCTCTGAACTTACTTCCCTGTAATTTGTAAACTTCTCAGTGCCTTGAATCCTGCCTTCACTAATCCTCTCTTCTACACTCACTCTCTAAAAGAACATAATCATTTATTCATTCAGCAAGCTTTATATTTGATCATCTCTCTGTACCAGAAATAATTCAAGGCTCTAGGAATTTAGTGATGAAAAATCCTGATACTGTCCACTCCGTGCTTCAAAAGACCTTACCATCTCTAAATTCACAAGAGGAGGAAAATATTAGCCAGATAAGTACACAGGTATATAATTGGCCAGTTGCCCATTGCTATAACAAAGGCACAGATGATGTATAATCAGAAGAGAAAGATGTAATCCGACCCATGGGTTCAGGGAAGTGACCAAAATCTGAAGATTGAGTACACATTTATCAAACATAGGGAACAGGTTTTATAAAGGCCCCAAGACAGGAAGTACAAAAGCAATTAAAAGAAGGCTTGGGTGATGAGAAAAGCAAACAAAGCATAGAATTCCTGAGGCCCTTTGTAGTTAGAGAGGGAGGGTCCTGATGGGAAAACATGGCTAAGGCTTAGGATGTCATCTTTTTCCTGCAGGTAGTAAGATGCCAGGAAGGAGGTCTAAGCCAGAATTGGGCAGGAGGGAGTAAGGCAGGCTTAGTGGTCAGATTTCTATTTCTCTAAGCTTACTCCCCATGTTTTTCCAAAGAATCTTCGTATCTTAAGCTTTCAGTCATGTGTACTTCCCTGCAGGCTTTTCTCTTTCAGTTATTATTGCACACTATTTAAGAAAATATCTGTTCTATGATAAGGTATAAAGAGATTTTTTTTTTATCATCCCTTTGCAAAAAATGATCAGATTACATTTCACACCCAGCAAAGAGGGCAGGGCCTCTGGAAGGAAATCAGACATAGTGCCTTTTTTACAGGATCTTAGAATTTTTAACCCTTCACTGTAGTTCTTCAAATTGAGTTAAAATAGTGCTGTGTGTTCTCTGGTTAGCTGCCCAAGCCATTGCTTTTAAACCTTTGTATTTGAAATATACCTGGACATGTCAAAAAAAAAATCATATGAGCAACAATCAGTCATGGGTATCTGTACCCAGGATCACAAACAGGTCCCTGTGTGCCAGCTCTGATTCCACTGCAACCTTCCACCAAGAAAATATAACCAAGATGCAGGTGAAGGTGAATCATAAGCTATGAAAAATACATACAAATTATATATATACACACACATATATATGTACATATACAGCATGAAATCTTTATCTTGTGTATTTTGATACATAAACTTGTCCTAATAGTCACAGTTTTTGACACACACCTAAATATCTTCCCACAAATAGGATAATATTTAGAGATTGAATTGAGATCCTCCAACTCTAGTCTAAGGTCCGCAGCATCTTTCCTGTCTACTGTACTGTGTCACCCAGAAGTTGGAGCCTTGTTTCTACCAGGATTTACACTTACCATGCATTGCTAATGCTGGAGTTGCAGATCTTTTAAGAAGCTTACCACTCATTTGGATACGACACTCAGGTAACAGAGATGTGAACCGTAAACGATAAAAAGTATTCAAAGCATTAAATGTATAATAGAGATAGTAAAGATTTTAGGGATTCAAAGAAAAGCAAAATAATTCTGGGTAGACAAGATGGGCAGTAAAGGTTCATGAATCAGACTAATGACAGGTCAGCTCTTTCTCATTCTTCTTTCTCAGCTCAAATGGCACCTTTTCTAAGAGGCTTTTCAGAATCGCTGTCTCACGGAAACATTCCCCGTGGCCACTGCTTTTATTGTATCACCCCGTCTGAATCTTTCTGATTACTTCTCAAAAATCTGAACTTACCACATTTACCTGTTTCATTATTTACTGCATGAGCCACGCACTAGACTGTTATTTCCACAAAGTAGGGATTTTCTCTCTTGCTCATTCTGTGATCCCAGGGACTCTGATCGTGTCTAGCACACGTAAGGTACTCAGTTCTATGTCCTTAGTTGATTAGTTAGATGCAAGAGCCTTAAGTACTTTAAGCGTACCATCAGAAATTCAAATGTGATATTCATTTACGTTGTCCAAATTCTCTGCAGTATTTCATGGGTGACCATGTGCATGTTCTTTTGCAAAATTTGGATTTATACTGGGTTAGATATGACTTTCGCAAGTTCATCATTAAAGGCCAGGGAGTTTCTTATTTCTCATAAGCTATTTCACATTTAAGGAAAATAGCGTCCTGTCTACTTTTTGTTTTTTTCCGAATTGAGAAGGCTAAACCATGAATAATCTCCTTCATTATATAGTTTTGGAAAACATACCACACTTATATGACAAAGGCATCCTTGAAATCAGATAAACTATTTGGTATTGCTGTTAAGTAAATTTGTGTAAAAATATTGAGAAATACTCAAATTGGTAGAATGTCTTTTTTTTAGTCATCTGTGTACATGTGTATGTTAATTTTGTTTTAATTTTTTTTATACCCAAGAAAGCTAAGGGGCTGCTTTATCTTGCTTTAAACATAGTAACCAAGGTGATACTTCTGTTAAAAAATTCTATTTACTTCGGGGGAAAAAAGTGACTTCTAGACATTTATTTGTATTTCCTTTAGAACTTCTTTACTAAATGATGGAGGACTCAAAATTGTCAACGTAACTAAAGCTGACGCTGGAATTTATACCTGCATAGCTGAAAACCAGTTTGGGAAAGCAAATGGCACAACACACTTGGTTGTTACAGGTAGGTGCCTTTCTTAAAGACTTTTTTACATAGGGATATGCTGTGTGCCTTCTTACTAAGATCAAAGGAAAAAATGTTTCTCATGATATGCAGTGCACTATAAAGATCGGCCTTGTGTTTGGCTCAGATGGGAGAGAATCTACCTGCAATGCGGGAGACCCGGTTCAATTCATGGGTCAGGGAGATCCCTTGGAGAAAGAAATGGCTACCCACTCCAACATTCTTGCATGGAGAATTCCATGGACAGAGGAGCCTGGTGAGCTATAGTCCATGGGTTTGCAAAGAGTTGGAGATGACTGAGTGACTAACAGTTCCACACTTTCACTATCTTTAACACGTGACAGTCAGGAGAACAGTTCTTAATATTTCCTTAGATATCACAGTGTGTACCAGGAATCCGTGAGTTACTAGTTGGCGTAATGGTCAAGAGAACTGCAAGTAGCGTGTGCTGCTCCAATATTTTTATTTTGTGCTGTTCTATTATGTCAAATCTTTGTACACTTTTTCCCTTTTCAATATCTTTAATATTTTCTGGAGATGTTTAAATCTCTGAAATAATCCTTGTTATCAGTCAGATTGTAATTTTTCTGATTGTATTTTTGTTCATTTATTCATCGAAGAAAAACATTGAGTACCTACCATGCTTGGGTTATCCTTCGCAGCTGCTGCAGTGGTAAAGAATCTGCCTGCCAGTGCAGGAGACTCAAGAGATACCATTTAGATCCCTGTGTTGGGAAAGATCCCCTGGAAAAAGCAATGGCAACCCACTCGAGTATTCTTACCTAGAGAATTCCATGGACAGAGGACCCTGGCAGGCTACAGTTCATGGGGTTGCAAAGAGTCAGACACAGCTGAGCAGCTAACATGACAAAACAACATGTTTGGGTTATTCAGTAAACAAACTGACAAAGATGCTGCCCACATGCACTGTACCGTCTTCCAGAGGTACAAAGAAAATAAGCAGTATATAAATATACTGCAAGGAATGTGAAGCAAGGAAATACTTACACTGAAAACAAAATTCACACAAGCAGAAAATACCAGAGGAGTGTTTGAGAAACATAAGCTGGAGCATGAAACCAGGTGATCAGAGAAGGAGAGATGTGAACCAAGATTTCATGGAGATGAAGAAATTCAGTTGGTTTCTTAGGGACAATCCTGTAGAGGTTGTGTAAGCCTTGTTAGCACTTAGTTGGACTAAGGTTTTAGTTGGAGTGAAAAGTAGAGACCGGTGCAGAGTTTTGAACAGAGAAATGAAAGGATGGAAAGTGTATATTTAAAGGTTTACTCTTCACTGCTCAGTAGAGAACAGACTATGGAGAGTCAAGGGCCGAAGTGGGAGGAGTCCCAGGAGACATTGCAGTAATCCAGGCGGGAGTGATAATGACCACAGTGAGAGTGGCGGCAGCAGCTGATGAATGGAAGGCATTCAAATCTAAATATATTTTGAGTGTGGAGTCACTGGCATGGCTGACAAACTGGATGTGAGTGCTCAGAGAAGCATTCCTGCAGGGTATGTGGTGAACAACAGGAAGAATATCAGCCAAAACCACCAAGATGAGAAAGACCAAGAGGTCCTACAGGGTGGGGTAGGAGGAACATCAGGAGATTGCTGTTGTAGAAAATATAGTAAATGACTCTTTTGAAAACTTTTGCTGTGACATGGAGCAAGAAACGGGGAGTAGCAATGGAAAAGTGGAGTCAGAGAACTTTGAATTCATAAAAGTTGGGAGGACTGTGATGACAGAAATGTGCATGTGAATATTTGCATTTGGGAAGAAACAGAAATTAATTAGCATTTTAACTAAGTATCCTACCTATTCTAAACATCATTTTTTTTTTCTAATATCTCAAAAGTTTTGAGTCTATTTAAATCTTGGTAGTGGAGAAGGCAATGACACCGACTCCAGTACTCTTGCCTGGAAAATCCCATGGACAGAGGAGCCTGGTGGGCTGCAGTCCATGGGGTCCCTAAGAGTTGGACATGACTGAGTGACTTCACTTTTCACTTTCATGCATTGGAGAAGGAAATGGCAACCCACTCCAGTGTTCTTGCCTGGAGAATCCCAGGGATGGGGGAGCCAGGGGGCTGCCGTCTATGGGGTCGCACAGAGTCAGACACGGCTGAAGCGACTTAGCAGCAAATCTTGGTAGTAGTATATTTTCCAATCATTGAAAATGCAGTGATTTCTATTTCTACTCTTATATTTCATGAAGCAATAAAACTAAAATGAAATTGATTTTGTAATAGTATTATAACTCTTGTTTACAGGTGACTTTAATTTTTAAACTTCTATAGCCTATAGGTTTAGATATTTAGATATCCTAATTCTTTTAACAAGAATTTGTGTGTGCAGTGAAATATATTATGGGTCTTCATCAAAATGTCTGTTTTAATCTTGAAGACTTTTCATTGTATAGAGGTGTATTTACACACACATGTATATATATATATATATATATATATATACAAACATACACACTATAAGTGAGATTAACAATCTGCCTGTGAAAATTGCTTTTATCGAAATAAAAATGCTGAAGCTTTGCTTAACAATTTATTATTTTTCCAATAGAACCAACGAGAATAACCTTGGCACCGTCCAACATGGATGTCTCCGTGGGTGAGAGCATCATTTTGCCCTGCCAGGTGCAACACGACCCCCTGTTAGATACCATGTTTACCTGGTATTTCAATGGGGCCCTTGCAGATTTTAGGAAAGATGGATCTCACTTTGAGAAAGTTGGTGGGGTAAGTCGTGACAGTTTCCTCTTGCTTTTTACACGTCTCTGATGTTTTGTCCCCATAGAAACATCAGGGACATACGTGTCGTGCCAGTAACGTGTGTTCTTTGAGACAACTAGGGTTTCGATTCTGTAGTGATCTGTGATCTAACTTTATCATTCTAATTAA
The DNA here is from genome assembly GCA_935064755.1 of Tragelaphus eurycerus. Classification (NCBI taxonomy): domain Eukaryota; kingdom Metazoa; phylum Chordata; class Mammalia; order Artiodactyla; family Bovidae; genus Tragelaphus; species Tragelaphus eurycerus. Next base: position 43,626,962 of record CAKXYN010000001.1, read on the forward strand.
CAGAAAGTGATCACACTTACTTCAGTCTGTAAATTATAATTTTATTTAAAATTAATGTTTGTTGTGTTTGTGTTAAATATTACTTTAACATAAACATAAATTTGTGTTTGTGTTAACAGTACTTTGTGATACTTTTGTCAAGAGTATTCCCTTCCAGAAGGGAAGGTGTTCTTATGCAAGTGTTTTATTTTCAACATAAAATGTTATGAAATTGAATGAAGTTTACATTTATGAAGTGCTTCCAATGTATCAGGCCAGGTTCTTCATCCCAGTTAATTCTTGCAGTGGTGCTGGATGTTAGTGGTAAGAATTGTCATTTTGCAGGTGTTTAAACCGAGAATTTGTAAACTTATTAATCTGCCCAACGTCACTGAGCTGGTTAGTGGTGGAACTTAGATCCAAGTTTAAATATGTGAGTCCCCAGAACACAGCTGTTTTCTTCTGGTCCATTTTGTCACCTCATGTGTGACGGTTCTACTTGAGGAAGAATTATAAATTTCAAGGGAAAATAGACACATTGAGGAGAACTGCTGAGAAGGGACTCAGTGTTGTGAACCACTCATTGTTAAACAGCAGAGCTCATACCTGGCCACATGTCTGTGAATCCAGAATCACAACGCCATCTTCCCATGCCAGCCAGTTTGCATCGACACAAGATTATCTTCACTCATTTTGGCTAAGATGTCAGTGGTGCATCATTATGAAGTCTGGGTTTTCTCCTTACGGTCAAAACAATATGATGGTTAATTCAGCTATATTCATTTGAAAGTATTTATTAAAAGTACATATATATATACATGGGCCTAGTGATGTGTCAGGATTGTGTGCAACTTCAAAGGATGGTGTTAAAACTTGAATGTGTGTGTGTATGCTCAGTCGTGTCTGACTCTTTGCAACCCCATGGACTGTAGTCTGCCAGGCTCCTCTGTCCGTGGAATTTTCCTGGCAAAAATCCTGGAGAGGATTGCCATTTTCTTCTCCAAGGGGATCTTCCCAACCCAAAGTCGAACCTGTATCTCTTGTGTGTCCTGCACTGGCCGGCAGATTTCTTACCATTGAGCCACCTGAATGATATTCCCTTAAAAGATCTGTTCTAATCCTAATGCCTAGCTGTGAAATAGAATTATTAGTCTTTGTCCCTGGTTCCTAGCAAAGAGCTTCTAAAATCTTTAGAGTTTCTGGGATGATGAAACCTATTTTGCCCTAATGAAGTGAATCTGTGGGCTCCTGGATAGCTTCAGGATGGTCATGAGAAAGACCAAGCCATGATTAGAAGCCTGGAATTTCAGCACTCCCTACCCCATCCCCATCCTTCAGGAAGGAGGGAGGGGTTGGGGATTTAATTTATGATTGACCAGGCCTATGTGATGAAGCTCCCATAAGCATCCCAAAAGTAAAGTATTTTTCACCACAGAGAACTTCTGAGTTGGTGAACATAGCTACATGCTTCGTGGGTGACACACCCCATATCCACTGGGATAGAAATTCTTGCACTTGAAACCCCTCAGGATCTCACCCTATGTATCTCTTCCTCTGGATGTTTAGATGCATTCTTAATGATCCTTTATGGTATTAATGTTTAAAGCATCATAAAATAAATAACTACTACCCTGAGTTCTCTGAGTCATTCTAGCACATTATTGAGCCCAAGGTGCGTGTCATGGGAACATCAGTTTATAAGTGATTGGTGAGGAGTACAAATGACAATCTGAGACTCAATCTGATGCTATCTCCAGGCAGTTAATCAGATCAGATCAGATCAGTCGCTCAGTCGTGTCCAACTCTTCGCGACCCCATGAATCGCAGCACGCCAGGCCTCCCTATCCATCACCAACTCCCGGAGGTCACTCAGACTCACATCCATCGAGTCAGTGATACCATCCAGCCATCTCATCCTCTGTCATCCCCTTCTCCTCCTGCCCCCAATCCCTCCCAGCATCAGAGTCTTCTCCAATGAGTCAACTCTTCGCATGAGGTGGCCAAAATACTGGAGTTTCAGCTTTAGCATCATTCCTTCCAAAGAAATCCCAGGGCTGATCTCCTTCAGAATGGACTGGTTGGATCTCCTTGCAGTCCAAGGGACAGTTAATACCAGAATGGAATTATAGGACCGCCTGTAATTTAATTACTAGACCTAGTGTTGGAAATTTGCCTGGTATGAAAGACACACATGTTTGGTGCTCTAAGTGTGTGTAGAGTAGTTGACTGTAAAGGTGACACAGAGAGTTTGTCCTTTACACTAGTACCTCAGAATGTGACCTTATTTGGAAAGGGTTGTTGTAGAAATAATGAAGTTATGGTGATGTCATACGAGAATAGGATGGACCCTAATCCAATATGACTGTTGTCCTTATAAGACAGCGGAAAATTTTTACACAGACAACACACAGAGAGAAGATCACACTAGTGAAGTCATAGACACAAGGAAAATGGCCGTGAAGATGGAGGCAGACACACTCCTTCCACAAGTCCTAGAGTTCCTGGAGTTGTCAGAACCTGGAAGAGGCAAAGAAGGGTCTTATCCTGGAAATTTTGGAGAGAGATCTTGATTTCAGATTTCTGGCTCCAAAACTCTAAGATGATAAAGTTCTGTTGTTTGAAGCCCCCAGCTTATGTTATTGTGTTATAACAGCCCTACTGACCCTCTACAAATGGTCTTCAAGAAATTGGAGATGTTTGGCACCCCAGTCCAGTACTCTTGCCTGGAAAATCCCATGGACGGAGGGGCCTGGTAGGCTACAGTCCATGACGTTGCTACAGTCCATGAGGTTGCTAAGAGTCAGACACAACTGAGCGACTTCACTTTCACTTTTCCCTTGCATTCATTGGAGAAGGAAATGGCAACCCACTCCAGTGTTCTTGCCTGGAGAACCCAGGGACAGCGGAGCCTGGTGGGCTGCCATCTATGGGGTCATACAGAGTCGGACACGACTGAAGTGACTTAGTAGCAGCAGCAGATATCTAGCCACAGTTAAGTACAGTTTCAATGCTGTTTCTGTTTTCTGTCATCTGGCTTGTTTTGTTTTCAAAGTTCTAGTTAACTTTCCAAATTATTCTGACCAATTCAAGGCTTCTAAGAACTTCATCAGTTGCTACAAAGCATTACCATTTCTTTCACTATTGCTTTAAATCCTTTTTTAAAAAATCACCAATCTCTTCTTATCACAACAGGAAAAGGCATATGCCAGTATCTTCTGCCAGCTCTTTACTCCATGCTTAGGGTTTATCATTTGCATTTTCTTGGAGAGGAGGCAATGCGGAGAAAAAAAAAAAAAAGACTAGAATGTTACCTTCACAATAAATGCTTATCCAATCAGAAAAATGCATCTCCTGTAACCCAGCTCTTACTCTAATGCATAAATAATTTGATTTAAAACATTTGCTTTTCTGCATATTATAGATAACAGTATTTGTGATTTATCCTCTGGATTTTAAACTGTTGATAATATTTTATCCAATACAATGTCCTCCATCTGAGCTAATGCTAAAGAAATATATGTTGATATACTAAAAATTCAAAGTATTTTGATTTTATATGCATCAAACATCCTCAAAGAAACATTTACTAAGACTGAAGTAGACAGCTGCTTTCTTAAGAGGATCTTAGAATTGAGAATAGTCAAGATAATAATGTTACTTAACTGCTGCTGTGCTGCTGATAGGTTCTACATAAAAAGTATTAAGTCAGCCATCTCTCTATAAGAGTCAGGTATCTGAACCATGCAATTTCATGAATTAACCCTATCACTTGCCAATTCTGTTCTTTTTCTAACATCCTTGATCACAGCCTATGAATTTTTTATTGACTTGTCACATTAGTTAACTTAATATTCTCCCATCAGTGTAAAATGGTAAGCCCTACAAGATGACATTACCGTTAAGCACAGGCTATTAAATAAATTGGTTTTCTGTTGCATGAGAAGGGAGTCACATAACAACACTTTATCCTCTGATTGTGTGTTCATTGCAGCATCCATGTTAATATCTAGAAAGTCTGCTTTTCTTTTATCGCATTGCGTTCATAGATTCCCTGTTTTCAAAAGCAACAGAATGTGAGAGAGGAGCTGCTAAGTGGGAAAGTTGTCTAGAAAGCTGGATAGTCTAAGAACCTTTTTTTTTTTTTTTTTAAGAAAAAGAGAGAAAGAATTAAAAAAATGGAAAATCAAGCATAGAGCTTTAAACTATTTCAGCCACTTGTCCTTGAGACTACTCTGGGTACTCAGTATTCATTTGTTATAAAAAGCACACACGTTTCGAGAAAAACCCAGAAGCTCAAAACAACCTCTAACAATTTAGATTAAATCTGTTGTATAGACTTGTACATCATGCCAAAGGAGTGTGATGACTGTTGGAGGAGAGGAAATTGTCACATCCAATACAGGTCATCAAGTGAGGGTCGTTGGCTTCATGCAGAAAAGAATTCAAGAGCAAGCCAGATTAAAGTGAAAGCAAATTTATTTAGAGAGACAGATATTCCATAGGCAGAACGGGGACCTCCTCAGAATGTGAGAAGGGCCCCAGGGCATGGAATTGTTGGTTTTTATGGACTGAGTAATTGCATGCTGTAAGGAGTCAGAAGAATATTCTAACTATTCCAGGGAAGGATGCAGATCCCCAGGAACTGGGCTACTGCCCACTTTTTGATCTTTTATGGTCCACCTCGGAATTCTCATGGTGTACAAGAGACTGGTTTTGAGTATTGTAATGAAGATACAATGAGCTAAAAGTCAATGACCAGACTGTTCTCCATTCCACCTTGCATTCAGCCAGTTCCATCCAGTTTTTATCACATCCTAAAGGCTGCACCCCTGCTTCATTAATCTTATTGTTGTGTCCCACCTACTTACCTCCTGTCTCAACTGCAGTTCAGGTTTCTGCTCTGTCAGAATGTATAACATTCAGAAAAGCTTGTTAAGCTAATTGTGTAAAGCAAATTGACACATCACCAAGGAGAAATATAGGTCAAATACAGGCTTTGTTCCATAGGACAAATCAAAGTTGTATAACTAAGTCAACAGTAAAAGGCTTCCACTTAAGTCCACTGTTGGCCAAGCAAATCTTGTTTGCAGGCGCCATGTGGTATAAATAGAGAAGCAGGGAGTTTGTGTTCAGGTACAGGTGAGGTCTAGATCCTCTTGCTCACTAGATGATGCCCTTGCCTGGGGTCCTTTATGTTCCCCATTTTCTGGTTACTTTTCCCAAAACTTTTTAGTATTTGCCATGTTCCCTCCCACCACGAGATTTTGCACACACTGATCCTCTTCCAAGAATACTGTTCTCTCTCCTTTTGCCTGTGTCTAGATATCTTCATATATAGTTGTGTATATGTAGGTAAGAATGTATGTGGGTTTGTATATACACTTAAATTTCATATATGCACAGTAATAGGATGAGACACAGTCCCAACAGTATGTTTACAGTAGCATTCTATCATACCCATGTTTAATCAACAGAACTCTATTCCATTCACTCCCCCTCCAAAAAAAAAAAAAAAAAGAAAGAAAGAAAAGAAAAAGAGAAAAGGAGAAAGAAAAAAGAGGAATTGCATCATTCACCCAGTACCCAGTATAGCATCTTTCTTTCTCTGCTTTTAAATATATCTAAGCTTCTACTGACAAGAAAAAGGGGATAATAGCCCCAAGTACAGGAGAAATGAAAGAACATTATTGGCTGGTACCTAAGGATTTAAGGGCCTGACAACTTAAGTATGCTTTTAAGAACGTTCAAAAATAATTTGGCTTGCTGTGATAAGTTAACTTTTGGACTTAGACATATTCCATAATGGAGACTGACTATAGCTTGAAACTTTCAAACCTAAACATCTCATGAGACCCCTGTATATTTGATAAACCTGATGTGGGGCAGATAGTTTAGAAATGAGGAATGTATAGAGCCAAGCTGTAGAGCTTTGTACACGGTTTGTGGAATTGGATCTGTGATGGATTAGAATGTGTGTGGATAAAAGTCACTGGAAGCAATAAGAGGTTTAGCAGTGACAACCAATCTGCCACTCATCGAACTGACTGCCTTCAGTGTGATTTATCTCCCACGGGCCACAGTCACAGTCGAGTGACAGCCACTCCTTGTGAGCCTGAGTCTTGATGTATTTCCCAGCCCTCGATGGCAGGAAAGAGTATCTTTGAAAGAAATCCTTTGTGTGTAATAACACAATATGGTCACCTTGACTTGATTAATTTCATAAATCATTTGGGTATGATGACTAAGGGTTTGAAAAATGCCAGTTATTTTACGATACGAAATTTTGTAAGAGGTTTTATGTGCATTTGAAATACAGAACCGAGGCAAAGCACTCATTCCAAACAGTATCAGTGGTAATACACTGTGTTTTTAAACATCTTCCACTTAGAGTGTGATATAGATGTTATACCTTGTCCAAATTCAAAATATCAACTGACTTGGAAAGATCATTAGGAGACTGTATTCAGTAATGAGCCCATAAAAGTTGATGATTCCACCAGAAGAATTATTTTTATTCATCTTGAGCATAGTACAATAGCCCGTCACAATTCCTCCCACAAAACTATTTGGGGATGAAAAAATAAGAATTCTCCGATGCCTGTTGGAGAAGGGAATTGCACAAAATAGCTCAAGTTGAGATTGTTTCACTAGCTCATCATTTGCCCACCCAGGCATATCAACTCAGTTCCTAATTAAGGTGTGATTAGTATCCCAGGAATGTGTTTATTATATACAGTGTTTATTAAGCTCCACCCCTAGTAGAAACCCTGCAAGATTTAAATTTATAAGAAGATGAGCAGAAGTCAGACCAAGTAACTTATAACTTGAGCTAAAATCCATAAAAACAGCCAGAGTTAAAACAAAACCAACACTATGAGTGAAAAGATGTGCAAATACTTATCAGTCATATTTAACAGAAAAAAAAAAGGCTAAAAGTGTTAATTTCAAAAACAATAGTAATTCAAGGCAAACCTTTAATGTAAAAAAGGAAATTTATTTTGTAAAAAGTTTGCTCTACCATAAAGATAGTAATCATGAATCATAATAGTCTAATTAATATGCCATTAAAATGTATCAAGTCAGGAACAAAGAGAAAAGTGAGAAACAAAATTATCACATAGTCTGAGATTTCCTCTTTTAACCATCAACAGATAGTTTGCCAAAAAATTAGAAAAAAACTATTTCATAATGGAAGTAACATACATATAAAAACATTGATCCTAAAATTAAAAAATATACCTTCCTTTTCATCCTTTTCACATCCTTGTGAATTTTAGAAAATAAAAATAACAAAACAATTATATAGAAAGGAGGAAGAAATGAAAGGTTGGAGGAATGGCCAAGAGCAATGGTTGAGCTCTGAAAGATACTAATTAAGAATAAAGCTGTTAAAACAGCTAAAATTAGAAATGAGAAAGAGAATGTGATAGGTAAGAAACAATTAATAAACAGCATTCCATGTTCAAGTCATATGTATGAAAACCCAATTAAATATAAACTTTTGGGAGGAATATAAATGATCAATATTAATAAAAATTCCTTTGTAAATCCATAATCATAAAAAAACTGTGTAACCCCCTGCCCCCACAAAAAAGGATTCTAAAACTAGAGTTTTACTGGTAATTTTTTTCAATTTTTTGGCAATAGATAAATTGTTATATAAGCTATTTGAAAATATAAAAAGTTTTAAATCTTTCTAATTTATTTTGTTAGGCTAGTTTATTCCTGAGGAGAAAACCTGGCAAGATTGCAAAAAATTAGTAAATATGAATCAATTTTATGATTATAGTATGAAAATCTACATAAAATTTTAGCAAAAAAATCTGAAAAGTTTAGTTTAGTTGCTCAGTCATGTCCAACTCTTTGCGACCCCATGGACTGTAGCCTACCAGGCTCCTCTGTCCATGGGATTTTCCAGGCAAGAGTACTATAGTGGGTTGCCATTTCCTTATCCAGAGGATCTTCCCGACCCAGGGATCAAACCTGGGTCTCCACATTGTAGGCAGATGCTTTACCATCTGAGCTACCAGGGAAGTCCTAATAAAATCTGAACATTATACTAAAAGAATAAACTTTATAAGTACTCAGTGATGGTTTCAAAAATGTGCATGCTTCATATCAATAAATATAATAAAATAGACCACTGTCTCCTCAATGGACATTTATAAGACATTCAGTAAAATTAATGACCAGTATAGGATGAAATAATTGCTTCTTCCACACCTCAAAAATATCTTTAAAGGAAATGCCAGGAATCCTTTTATTTAAACCAGGAACAAGACAAAATACACACCAGTACCATTACCTTGGACTTCACTGATAGCTCAATTGGTAAAGAATCCTCCTGTAATGCAGGAGACCCTAGTTCGATTCCTGGGTCAGGAAGATCTGCTGGAGAAGGGATAGACTACCCACTCAAGTATTCTTGGGCTTCCCTCGTGGCTCAGCTGGTAAAAAATCTGCCTGCAATGTGGGAAACCTGGGTTCGATCCCTGGGTTGGGAAGATCCCCTGGAGAAGGGAAAGGCTACCCACTCCAGTATTCTGGCCTGGAGAATTCCATGGACTGTATAGTCCATGAGGTTGTAGAAGTTGGACATGACTGAGTGACTTTCACATAGACCATTACCTTAAATCCATTTGGAGGTTTTTGGGCCAATAGAAGCTTACTCCTTGGAAGAAAAGTTATGACCAACCTAGATAGCATATTGAAAAGCAGACACATTATTTTGCCAACAAAGGTCCATCTAGTCAAGGCTACGGTTTTTCCAGTGGTCATTTATGGATGTGAGAGTTGGATTGTGAAGAAAGCTGAGTGCCGAAGAATTGATGCTTTTGAACTGTGGTGTTGGAGAAGATTCTTGAGAGTCCCTTGGACTGCAAGGAGATCCAACCAGTCCATTCTGAAGGAGATCAGCCCTGGGATTTCTTTGGAGGGAATAATGCTTAAGCTGAAACTCCAGTACTTTGGCCACCTCATGCAAAGAGATGACTCATTGGAAAAGACTCTGATGCTGGGAGGGATTGAGGGCAGGAGGAGAAGGGGACGATAGAGGATGAGATGGCTGGATGGCATCACTGACTCGATGGACGTGAATCTGAGTGAACTCTGGAGGTTGGTGATACAGGGAGGCCTGGCGTGCTGCGATTCATGGTCTGCAAAGAGTCGGACGTGACTGAGCGACTGAACTGAACTGAACAGTTGATATGAAAAAGAATAAATGTCTAATTTGTGAAATAAGGAGACAGAATTACCATTATTTGAGAACAAAATGATACTGCTGCTGGTGCTGCTGCTAAGTCACTTCAGTGGTGTCCAACTTAATAGGGCTTCTCAAAACTGAATAGTATCAACTCTAAAAATTTTTAAAACTAATCAGAGTTCCGTCAACTACTGTGATACAAAATAAATTCACAAAAAGCAATAGACTTACTTATGTGTCAACAATAACCAATGAAAAGTATACAAAAATGTCCCTCAAAAGATAGGTTAAAATACATGCTAATAATTTGCACAAGTGCAGAAGGTCTATATATAGCTCGCTATAGTACTTTCTTAGGATGAATGGGTGGTTGTAGAGAAAGACAGGGAAAGAATAATCAAAAACATCAGTGCTCCTAGATGAAATCTAAGAGCTATATATCATAAGGCTTTTCATTTTTCTTAGATTTTTCCATGGTTCCAAAATGACTATCAGTCAGATTTGACTTGGGACAATTCTGAGGTAAAGAAAAGAAACGTTTATAGTGTTCTGAAAGAAGAGTAATGACACCTTGTCAGCAATTCCCAGGTTGTTTTCTGGAGGATATCTGTTCAGGTATGAAGTGCTGGATAGGATTGGAATTATACATATAGTTACATCATTGAATCATCTGTACTCAAAATTCCAACTCTTGTAATCTGTTTCATTCTCCTATGAACTGTTGTTTATCTTTCTTTGCCTCATCTATAAAGCTAACGTGATAATAGTACTTTATTCTAAGGTATGTGTAAAATACTTAGACCAACTTGTGTTAGCTCTTGCTGCTGCTGTTGTTGCAGTTTACTACAACCAGCACCGCTGGTAGGATTGTTTCTAAAGTATTCTCTAGGAAAACTGCAACAATTTACAGTTCCATCAGCAGAGCAGGAGGGTGCCTGTTTCCCCAGTCTTTTCCACACATTTTTTCCCTTGATGTTTTTAAATTAAAAAATTCCCAAGCAGATGGTTGAGAAGAGTTATCTCTTTATGAACAGTTTCTCATTTCTCAGAATAAACAGTAAAATCGAGAATCTTTCCATTTTGCTTATTAGTAACTTGGATACTTAAGGAAGATTCAGAATTATAACCGACTCCTCCAAATCAAGAAAATTCGGGGCTTAATACTGATTTATGAAATGCATGAAACTTCTGCAGAAGACAAAAAAAAAATTACCTAATTTCTAGCTCAAGAAATTTACAAACACCCAGCTGCCTGAATTATTATACAAAAGAATATTCAAAAAATTATTTTAAATCTAGCAATAGAGAATGACTTCCCCAGATCGCAAAAGCAAACCACGTTGCTTCAAGACAACCATCAGCTAAATCAGACCTATTTTATTTCTGCTAGAAACAAAGTAATGATGTTGATATTTACATATAATAGATTTTTAATCTCACGTATTTTTTGTGTCCTTTAGACTGTTCTCCTTAGGTCACAGCAGGAAGTACCTCACTTACACACAAATTCACAGTATGTACTGGCCATTTCCTGTTCCTCTTCCATAACTTGCAGATTTGTATCCTCTGTTCATTTCTTCCATTAGAAGTCAGGTCTTTTGTTTTACAGATTTACAGTAGGTCTTTATTTAGTCAGACTCTTAATTATATCTTAGTGTGATCCACTGGAAATGTCTTCTTTTAGTATGTCACTTTTGTGTTAAACTTGTCTATTATTATATCACTCACAATAAAACTTTTCATTTCCATGTAGTCAAAAAAATCTGTATTGTCCTTTTCATAATAGTTCTTATAACTTTTCTTGGATGGAATGGAAAATTCAAACTGTAGCAATTTGAAGAGGAATATGAAGATTTTAAAACAAGTATTCATGGAGAGTTACATAAGAAAATTTGGGGAAGTTAGGCTAATGCTATGGGAGAGAAACTTTGGGAGATATGCAGATATTTACAGAATATTTCAAGGAGATTTTGCTGTGAATTTCATATTGTTCCCCACATAACTTCTATAAAATGTCACCACTCCAATTTTTAGGAATTGAATTTTTATCAGGGGTGGGGGTGTCTGCTGTTTACTGTTGATCTTAGGACATACTGAGATTGCACTATTGGACCCATCCTTCAGTTAGCCAGTTGAAAACTATAAGCTACCACGGAAGAGATACTAATGTGTATGTTTGTGTGTCTATAAATATGTTAGTATATATCCCAGCACATGAAAATATAAATGCAGCTATGTACAGATACTTTTAAAAAATCTCTAAAGGAAGTTCTGAGTCAGTAATAATTCATTCAGTATTGCTTATAATTCTTTCAGATCCGCCATTGTAAATAACAGGTGTTTGCTTGTATCTATGATTTGCAAATTTAAAATATCTCATCTCTGGAGGTGGAGGAACGAACTAGCAGTTTGTAATTTTTGTTTTATTTTTGGGTGAGCCAAAGGTTCATGAATACATTCTGAAAAAGAAAACTTGTCAAAAATAGGCTTAAAACTAACAAATAAAATAAATGAACAAATCAGTCAAACCAAATGAGGAGGTAAATGGTATCTGCTAATCACAGCATTATCTTTTATTCCTGATGACTTATTATTTTAAAAGATTTTTTACAAAATAATTTTCCTAATTCAACTATTTAAAGTGTTCCATTAAACAGCTTTGGTATGTTCAAAGAGATCTACTTCTATCATCAGAGTCAACTTTAGAGTGTCCTAACAACCCTTGGCATCCTATAATCTCTATTATTTCCATGCTGCTGCTGCTGCTGTAAGTCACTTCAGTCGTGTCCGACTCTGTGCGACCCCATAGACGGCAGCCCACTAGGCTCCCCCGTCCCTGGGATTCTCCAGGCAACAACACTGGAGTGGGTTGCCATTTCCTTCTGTAGTGCATGAAAGTGAAAAGTGAAAGAGAAGTTGTTCAGTCGTGTCCGACTCTTCGTGACCCCATGGACTGCAGCCTACCAGGCTCCTCCGTCCATGGAACTTGCCAGGCAAGAGTACTGGAGTGGGGTGCCATTGCCTTTTCCTTACTATCTCCGTAGTTTTGCCTTTTTCCAGAATGTCCTATAGTTGGAATCCTGTGGTATATAGCCATTTTGGATTGACTTATTTCACTTAGTACTGTACATTTTTATTTCCTCCATATCTTTTAGTGGCTTAAGAGGTGGTTTTGTTTTTTCTTTCTTTTTTGTATTGGATATAATAGTGTATCCACTCACCTCTTGAAGACCCCTTGGTCACTTCCAAGTTTTTGAAATTATGAATAAAGCTGTGTGCAGGTTTTGTACGGACATAAGTTTTCAATCTGGTTAAACATCAAGCAGTAAGATTTCTAGGTCCTTTTTGTTGTTGTTTTTGTTCAGTCACTCGGTCGTGTCCAACTCTTTGCAACCCCACGGACTACAGCAGGCCAGGCTTCACTGTCCTTCACTATCTCACGAAGCTTGCTCAAACTCATGTCCGTTGAGTCGATGATGCCATCCAACCATCTCTTCCTCTGTTGTCCCTTTCTCTTCTTGCCCTCAATATTTCCCAGCATCAGGGTCTTTTCCAAGGAGTTGGCTCTTTGCATCAAGTGGCCAAAGTATTGGAGCTTCAGCTTCAGCATCAGTCCTTCCAGTGAATATTTAGGGTTGATTTCCTTTAGGATTGACTGGTTGATCTCCAGGAGATATCTCCAGGGAAATCTCAAGAGTCTTCCAGCACCACAGTCCGAAAGCATCAATTCTTCAGCTCTCAGCCTTCTTTATGGTCCAACTCTCACATCTGTACATGACTACTGGGAAAACCATAGCTTTGACTAGACAGACCTTTATCAACAAAGTTGTGTCTCTGCTTTTTAATACACTGTGTAGGTTTCTCATAGCCTTTCTTCCAAGAAGCAAGTGTCTTTTAATTTCATGGCTGCAATCACCATCACAGTGATTTTGGAGCCCCCTAAAATAAAGTCTGACACTGTTTCCACATTTCCCCAATTTATTTCCCATGAAGTGATGAGACCTGATGCCATGATCTTAGTTTTTTAAACGCTGAGTTTTAAGCCAGGTTTTTCACTCTCCTCTTTCACGTTCATCAAGAGGTCTTTGGTTGATGAAAAATTCTTCTTTGATTTCTGTCATAAGGATGGTGTCATCTACATATCTGAGGTTATTGATATTTTCTCCTGGCAATCTTGATTCCAGCTTGTGCTTCATCCAGCCTGGAATTTTGCCTGATGTACTCTGCATATAAGTTAAATAAGCAAGGTGATAATATACAGCCCTGATGTACTCCTTTCCCAATTTGAACCAGTCCATTGTTCCATGTCAAGTTCTAACTGTTGCTTCTTGACCTACATACAGATTTCTCAGGAAGCAGGTATGGTGGTGTAGTATTTCTATCTCTTGAAAAATTTCCCATAGTTTGTTGTGATCCACACAGTCCAAGGTTTTAGCATAGTCAATGAAACAGATGTTTTTTTCTGGAATTCTCCTGTTTTTTCTATGATCCTACATATGGCAAGAATATGCTTAGTGTCACTTTCCTCCTAGCTGTGAATTGTTATTTTGAATAAAACTATTAGATCAATTAAGAATATGTTACTTATTTGTTTTCTGATGTTCTTCTTTTCTTATTTAGACCTGTGTTTCTGGCCTTTATCATTTTCATACTCTCTGGAGAGAGACCTGTGGTTCAATTTCAGATATAAATCTGGAAAATTCTTCATCACCACTGCTTCACATGTTATTTCTGCTCCTTTTTTTCTTTCTTCTCCTTCTGTTACCACATTATACAGTTCTTAAGTATTTTCTTCTTTCTCTTCAGTTGTTTCATCTTTTAAGTTTTGGAACATTTGATTGTCTCACACACACACACACACTTTATCCTCAAGCTTAGAGATTGTTTTCTCAGCCATGTTTAGTCTACTAATGAGCCCATCAAAGTCATTACTTATCTCTTTACAGTATTTTTGATCACTGGCTTTCTTTTTTTAAGAATGTTTTTCAAGGAGACTTTCTTCTCTACAGATCCTTGAGAAAACAGGTGCCTTGTCTTATACTGCTTCCTATAGATGATAGGCACTTGCCCTTCAACATACACATTTCTTTTTTAGCTTTTTTTTTTTTTTTAGAATCTCCATTCCTCTGCTTACATTATCCATTTTTTGCATACTACCTACTTTTTCCCATTAAACACCTTAGCATATTAATCATAGTTCTTTAAAATTTCTAGTCTGATAACTCATGCCATGTCTGATGCCTGTTCTGATGTGTATTCAACCTCTTAATACTATGTTTTTTGCATTTTAATATGCTGTGTATGTTTTCTCTTGAAACCCATGAATGATGTACTGGCTGAAAGAAGTGCAGTGAATAGGGCTTTACACATATAGTGGGAAAGTATGGGAGTGAGAACGGAGTATTCTCCAGTTACGTGTCTTGGTCCCGTTATTCTGGTGAACCTGTCCTCCTGAATTATCAACTTCACCAGTTCTTTGTCTCCTCCTCACCCATTTGGTGAGACAGGATGGCTGGAGGGACTGGAGCTGTGTGTTTCCTTTCCCCCATGTGGGAAGCTAGATTTGGGTATTTTTTCTTAGAAAGAGGTGGTGGTGGTGTGTTCCTGTCATGTATGATTCTGTGAGACCCCATGGGCAAGATTTACTAGGCTATTACAAAACCCCAGCAGGTTAGGCTCTGGTAAAATAGTTTCTTCTGAAAGCAAAATTTGTTTTTTAAGAAGAATATGGTGCTGTGGCTTGTTGCAGAATGGTTCATTTTACCTCCCCCTCCCAGAAGTATGAGAAGATCTTCAATCATTATCTACTATGATGATCCAGTTGAGTTCCTGGAGGTAAAACTCAGAAAAGTGTGGGGAACCACCTATGTCCTGGGTTCCCAGGAGTGTTAGCTCTTAGACTTGTTCTGCTGACTCTCCAGAAATTCATCAATCACAGTTCAGATTTCTCTACTCCAGTACTGGCTTCCAGGGAAAATTCTGCTGTTGGATTTCTGCTCCAGAAAGTTGTGGTTCTCTGTATTTGCCTGTTGTCTCTCCATTTTAGAGGCAGTGGTTTTATTCTGTGACCTCACTTCTCTGTCAGATTTAAGAGGAGTTGCTTAGCTTTTTACTTGTCAGAACAGAGTGATGACTGCTAAACTGTTTATATGCCAGTTGAAAATCAGAAGTCAGGGTGATTGGTCTGTTTTTTAATTAGATTATTTGACTTTTTATTATTGAGTTGTAATTGTCCATAGTGGCATGGATTTTTATGTCTCAATTTCAGAAAGAAAATTACTCTACTTTATAAGACATAATATTTAACTATACCATATACCATAGTTGATCTGGACATGAAAAAAAAAGTGAAGAATAAATGGCTCATTTGGGGCAATTGAAAATTTTAGACACAAAACCCAGTAATATTAGCTATTTTTTATTACAGTAAATACTCTAATTTGAAAACCATTTATTAATACTGACTTCAAAATTTTAGATGATGCTTTTTACTAGAAAAACAGTCTAATGATAATATTTGATGTCCAACCTTCTGTCTTTGATAGCTTACAGTGAATGATGTTGGATTCATGATCTCGGAAGAAGAAGATTTAGCTTTAGGATTACTCAAGAGCTTTTGTGTAGGAGAGTTTTATTAAAGTAAGAAAAGGGGCAGAGAAAGCTTCTGACATAGACATCAGAAAGGGGATGGAGAGTGCCCCCCCTAGCTAGTGTTAGCAAGGGAGTTATTTACTTTTTAATTGGTTATTACAATAGATCAAAAGAATGTCTCAAGGTTGTAAAGATCTTACTAGACCCACTCCCATAATATACATTTTAAGATAACAGGATTAGTCAGGTTTTCAAGATGTCCTCAAGCAAGATATATTGTTGTTATATAATCCTTAGTATAGAGTTTAAACAGAGTTATTTGTTGCATAATCATCAGTTATTGAAAACATTCTATGTGAATAAATCATGTAACATTTTAGAATGTTTTATGTGACTAAGACTAAGGAATGTAGAGAAAAAAGACATTTGTCCTTTCTTCCTCCTTGAGACCTCCTTGGGGACCCTGGACTTCTTATCAACCTACCTAGGAATTGACTCTATCAGTCTCTCATCTTTTTTGTCATATTTTTAACTAAGACTTTGAGATTTTGGAGAAGATAATGACAACGCATTCCAGTACTCTTGCCTGGAAAATCCTATGGATGGAGGAGCATGGTAGACTACAGTCCATGGGGTTACAAAGAGTCGGACACGACTGAGCAACTTCACTTTCACTTTTCTTTCTTTCACTTTGAGATTTTAAAAATCTATATTTCTGGAGTATCAGGAAAACTTGGAATATTTTAGTCTGAAGTTGTAATAAAGCTAGCATTATCACTTTGTGAAAAACTCTCCTAGGAGAGAGTATAATTTTATTCTCTCTGACTATAGGTATCTTTTCTCTGGCTTATCACACAGGCTACTGACATGCAAGGACATCTAGATCAGGGTTGTTGGAGTCTTTTACATCTATTTTGGTTTCTTGGCACAGTCAGCTTAAAACAACCCTGCAAGGATGAATTTTGATAAACAAAGACTATGAACTCACCATTCTCCCTCTCTCAGAACTGCTGATGGGAGGAAGCCAAGGAAAAGTCAGAATGTAAGAGGACCATTTTGTATAGTCTTTGTAGGTCACGTACCCTCAAAAGAGGCAGTGTGACAGCTACAGAATGGATCTAAAGGGATGTGGCTCATGGTGTTTTCCAAAAATGGCCACACAAGCACACTTTGCCCAACTTGCTCTTCTTTCACTATGACTTTGACACTGTTTCTCATTAAGTGGTGAAATGAATACGTAGACCTTTGTGACCGCCTTAACCGATAAAGAAAAATAGGAGTGAAGCTCTGAAAAACGCATGCACTTCCACCTTGTTGTATTGGTACAGTTTTGCTTGGAATCAAGCCAGCATAATATGAGGAAGTAGAAACAGGTAGACAGAGAGGTCTACCTTAAGAGCATGGCTGTGCTTCCACTCACTAGCCAACACCACTCAACAGTCATGTAAGCTGGTCTGCCTGTCCACATTCAAGCTGCCCCAGCTGATAAGGTTTACAGCTGAGATGAACTGATGATCTCTGCTCAGATTACACATTGTTGAGTGGTGTAAGTGATCATCATTTTTTTAAACCACTAAATTTTGGGAGTAATTTATTATACACCAAAAGTAATTGGAACTAGGAAGTGAACACAAGACATTTGGCACAAATTGCTTGCTCAAGTTTCCATGAAACAGTGGCTTTTTGTACCTTTGTATCAAGGGATTTCATTTTTTATGTGCTAACTTTATAATTCTACAGGAGATAGATCTACTCCCAGTATATTTTAAACCTCTCATTTCAGGGTGAAAACAACAAAAAGAGAAAAGACATTTGATCTGTGAGATGTGATTGCTACTCCAGATATGCTTTTAGATATTGTGACTTGAAACACCTTCATTCTTTGTCAGAATTGTCACATCAGTTCAGAGTAATCTTAGGGTGATTCACATTGACTAACAGTTTCTGTAGAAACCTATCACTGTGTTGAATTCTTTCAATGACTACTGTTTTTAAAAATGACAACAGGTACATCAGTGCAATCTAATGTCAAAGAAATGAGCCTTGTGCTTGACCATAGTTCCTGTTTCACAAATGTTACTTTCTCACCCATCCTCCAGAATGAAAATATGTACCGGGGTACTTTCCTCAGCTTATAAATCCAGCACTAAACAACCTAACTTGATGATTATTTTATGCATTTATTGACTGTCGAGCTTTAAACCTAGGGAGAAGATGTTGGTGACTGTCTTGAGCCTTTTAGTTCCAGGAGGACTGAAGATGAAGAATATGAAATATCAGGAGTTTAATGAGTTTTGATACTAGCTGATCATTAGAATTAGCTAAAAGCTCTCCATTTCTCACCCATCCTAATTTAACTGTTCTGGGATGTAGCTTCGTGAGTTCTGGTATGTTTGTAAAGACTGTCCAAGTGAATTTATTGTCCAGCCAATGTTGAGAACTACTGGCTTAATGATCTGAGTAGCCCAGTGTTTTGCAAAGCACAGATAAGCTACCATAGGCAACAAAGCAGAGTAAGATCCATGCTGTTTTCAATTTTGTTTCAATCATTTAGGTTAAATCAACGAGAGTAATTCAGTATGGTGTTAGATTTGTCACAAATGATTTTCCAATTCTTGTTAATCTGCCTTTTTAATTAAAAGAGCAAAGGTCACATTCTCAGAGACTTTGAAAATGTACAGCTAGTGTCCATTTACATTATTGTGGACTGTGTCTATTTGCATTATTTTCTATGTCTACCCTTTTCATTTTATCAGTTAACTATTATTTTGGTCAGCAGTGTTCCATGTTAGATAAAAGTACACATATTTCTGTGTTGACTTCTACATAATTTAAGTTTAAGAAAGTTAAATATTTTAAGAAAAAATTAAGTAAATAATAGAGCATTTTGTCCTGAGATGTGGCTTACTAAAAATGCAGAGGTGTCCTTCTAATGACTGAAGTTTAGGAAGCATTGAGGGAACAATCACTTTGGGAACAGACACTAGGGATCGTGAGATCACCAGCATCCAGTAAGATACTCCATGAACACTACCCTGACCAGAAAAAAAAAAAAAAAAAAATCCCCAGGTCGTTAATATGAGCTTGATGTTGAAATAGAAGCTGATACATCTAAGGTAACTTGGATATTGGATACAATTAAATATATGTCTGAAGGGTCTTTGACCAAGCTTTTATCTTCTATATGTCACTCTCGCAATAGTTGTGATAGGAAAAGTTGATATCTAAATCCGGTAAAGGATCAGTTCAGTTCAGTCACTCAGTCATGTTCAGCTCTTTGTTTCCCCATGGACTGCAGCATGCCAGGCCTATCTGTCCATCACCAAACTAATATTCAAAAGTTTACTTTTGGGTTTACTCAAACTCATGTCCATTGAGTTGGTGATGCCGTCCAACTATCTCATCCTCTGTCATCCCTTTCTCTTCCCTCCTTCAGTCTTTCCCAACATCAGGGTCTTTTCAGATGAGTCAGTTCTTTGCATCAGGTGGCATTGGCCAAAGTACTAGAATTTCAGCTTCAACATCAATCCTTACAAAGAATGAATATTCAGGACTGATTTCCTTTAGGATGGACTGGTTTGATCTCCTTGCAGTACAAGGGACTCTGAAGAGTCTTCTCCAACACCACAATTCAAAAGCATCAATTCTTTGGTGCTCAGCTTTCTTTGTAGTCCAGCTCTCACATCCATACATGACTACGAAAAAACCATAATTTTGACTAGATAGATCATTGTTGCCAAAGTAATGTCTCTACTTTTTAATATGCTGTCTACGCTGGTCATAACTTTTCTTCCAAGGAGCAAGCGTCTTTTAATTTCATGGCTGCAGTCACCATCTGCAGTGATTTTGGAGCCCAGTCTGTCAATGTTTCCACTGTTTCCCCATTTATTTGCAATGAAGTGATGAGACCAGATGCCATGATCTTAGATTTCTGAATGTTGACTTTTAAGCCAACTTTTTCACTTTCATCAAGAGGCTCTTTAGTTCTTCATTTTCTGCCATAGGGTGGTGTCATCTACATGTCTGAGGTTATTGATATTTCTCCTGGCAATCTTAATTTCAGCTTGTGCTTCATCCAGTCCAACATTTCTCATGATGTACTCTGTATTTAAGTTAAATAAGCAGGGTGACAATATACAGCCTTGATGTACTCCTTTCAAATTTGGAACCAGTCTGTTTTCCCATGCCCAGTTCTAACTGTTGCTTCCTGACCTGCATACAGTTTCTCAAGAGGCAGGTCAGGTGGTCTGGAATTCCCATCTCTTTCAGAATTTTCCACAGTTTGTTGTGATCCACACAGTCAAAGGCTTTGGCATAGTCAATAAAGCAGAAATTGATGTTTTTCTGGAACTCTATTGGTTTTTCAGTGTCTCAACAGATGTTGGCAATTTGATCTCTGGTTCCTCTGCCTTTTCTAAATCCAGCTTGAATATCTGGGAGTTCACAGTTTACGTACTGTTGAAGCCTGACTTGGAGAATTTTGAGCATTACTTTGTTAGTGTGTGAGATGAGTGCAGTTGTGCATAGTTTGAGCATTCTTTGGCATTGCCTTTTTTTGGGATTGGAATGAAAACTGATCTTTTCCAGGCCTATGGCCACTGCTGAATTTTCCAGATTTACTGGCATATTGAGTGCTGCACTTTGACAGCATCATCTTTTAGGATTTGAAATAGCTGAACTGGAATTCCATCACCTTCACTAGCTTTGTTTGTAGTGATGCTTCCTAAGGCCCACTTGACTTCATTTATTCTAAGTCTGGCTCTAGGTGAGTGATCACACCATCGTGATTTTCTGGGTCATGAAGACCTTTTTAGTACAGTTCTTCTGTGTATTCTTGCCACTTCTTAATATCTTCTGCTTCTGTTAGGTCCCTACCTTTTCTGTCCTTTATTGAGCCCAGCTTTGCTTGAAAAGTTCCTTTGGTATCTCTCATTTTCTTGAAGAGATCTCTAGTCTTTCCCATTCTATTGTTTTCCTCCATTTCTTTGCATTGATCACTGAGGAAGGCTTTCTTATCTCTCCTTGCTATTGGTTGGAACTCTGCATTCAAATGGGCATACCTTTCCTTTTCTCCTTTGGCTTTTGCTTCTTCTTTTTTCATAGCTATTTGTAAAGCCTCCTCAGACAACCATTTTGCTTTTTTGGGGGTGGTCTTGATCACTACCTCCTGTACAATGTCACGAACCTCCATCCATAGTTCTTCAGGCACTCTGTCTATCAGATCTAATCCTTTGAATCTATAAAGGATCATTTATTCCAATTTATTGGTACCAAAGAAAGTCAAAAGTTTTTTGATGTGAACCAATTGCTTATTACTGCCCTAAATATGACCTCTATAGATAGCATGGCATCAAAGTTTCAGATGAAACTATTAATGAATCAGATAAACTAACACTGTTTCTAGTGTTAGGGCCTATCTTCATCTTTCAGTGGTTGCCAGTTATTTCTGTTCCTTAGGTGAACAGTGTCCATCTGTAAAATAGATGGCTGTGTCACAGCCATTTGGGATGTGTTGGGGGGACTTAACTTGGTTGGTCAGAAATACAGAGGTTACTCATATCTGCTACCAATTCCCTCAGGGACCTTCACAGATAAAACCACCACTCAGGTTTCAGAAGTAAGCTATTGGTCAGACTGTTTCAAGGTTCCTGTGTATGATTCACATGCAATGTCAGGGCTTGGAAGACAACCCAGTTGCTGGGATGAATGATTAATATTGGAGTCTGTACAATAACAGGCTGTGTAAAAGTGATTTTAAAAAGAAAAGAAATTCTATTCTACCTTGCCTTCCAAATTGTTTTCAAAGTACCTTTCTCCCCGCTTAAACTGGCAAATTATGCTTCTTGGCCGCCCAGCAGCAGCATTTATATCAAGAGTGCTTACTAGGGAATTAGTTTTTGCTGAAAATTTGTTTTATTGAAAGTTCATGTTATGTTTGCAGGGTTCAAGAGGTTTTCCAAGTCCCAAGGTTTATTTTATACTTTGACTTTTAGCATGCTGTATATCTCACAGTATACTTTCAGCCTACCTGTACTTAGTGATGAGCTGTCTGCTTCCTTATCTTCACCTGGTGTGGGTTATTATGTAGTGTTTTTCTTTCAATACAGAGTGGTTTTTAAATTATATCAGAAATTTCATTACCATCATCACCTAAGAAAATATATGGGAAAATTAACAAACTTCTCTTCTAATTCATCTCATGCACTCTGGACTTTTCCTTAGCATTTACTTCAAAGGTGATTTGGCTTATAAATCAATTTTCTGTTTATACATGTAACATGTTCTGTAAATATGATCTTTACTTGGAGAAATCTATGTAATTAGATGAACAAATAATTAAATAAGAAAGTAATTCTTAATTACTTAGCAAAGCTCTTTGAGTTTTTTCAAATATAATAAAAAATATACTGTCATTAAGACATGAGTATGAACCTGAAATCAACTACAGCAAAATTAAATGGAGCTTTTGGTAGTGGGGGAGACTTATTCATTTGGATTTGTGAATTGATTATCCTCCTGACATACCCTTCCCCTCGCACTCTCAAAGTAGACTATTTTCTCACCTGTCTTAGAGTCTCTGCATATGTGTAAGTCTCTTTTATAGACCATTTTTCTAACCCTCTTTTGCTGGATAGCTTCTGTTCTTATTGCAGATATTAACTATGAATCTATTGAGCCTCCAGAAACTCATAGATTTGTCTGCATACTTTGACCTTGCATTACACTGTACTTTTACATTGATTTGTAGTAGACATGACTGAGTGACTTCACTTTCACTTTTCACTTTCATGCATTGGAGGAGGAAATAGCAACCCACTCCAGTGTTCTTGCCTGGAAAATCCCAGGGATGGGGGAGCCTGGTGGGCTGCTGTCTATGGGGTTGCACAGAGTCGGACACGACTGAAGCAACTTAGCAGCAGTACCAGCAAAGGTAGGTGGCCGGAGAAGGCAATGGCACCCCACTCCAGTACTCTTGCCTGGAAAATCCCATGGACAGAGGAGCCTGGTAGGCTGCAGTCCATTCACTTTCACTCTTCACTTTCATGCATTAGAGAAGGAAATGGCAACCCACTCCAGTGTTCTTGCCTGCAGAATCCCAGGGACGGGGGAGCCTGGTGGGCTGCCATCTATGAGGTCGCACAGAGTCTGACACGACTGAAGCGACTTAACAGCAGCAGCAGCAGCAGCAATCACTTGATTAATGGCCATCTTTCAGCTGTAAGCTCCATGAACATATAAGGACTGTTGTTGTTGTTGTTTTTTCCCTCACCATTGTATCCCCAGTGACTAAAGTATAGCCATTGTTTAATGAATATTTTTTGAATCAATGATCATATTTAAAAAGATAGTGCTTTTTAGAAAGAGCTAAAATTCATATGACTTAGGGAAATGTCTCCCTTATCTTAAAACCCTGTTTAATCTGTAGGAACAGGGCTCTTCTATTACTGAAAAGCTCCATTTTCAAGTAATGCTATGATCAACAGCGTAGAAAAAGGACTTGCTTTCTGAAAGACTGAAATTATACTGCTGCAGTTTGAGGGAGATGTTTTAAGGGAAATAGGGATAGGGAAATGAAGATTTGCTTCTGTATTGTTCTAATTCTAGTCCATTCTATTTGAGGTGGGGGGAAGGAAAATTTAGGAAAACTGTATAAAGAAAGACTAAAAACACTAATTTAAGAGATAATAAAGTAGAAGCTATTTTTATTCAAAGAGTTATTAGCTTCTAAGAATTTATTCAAAGAGTATTAATGTCTATAATATTTGTAAGTTGCTTTATGTGAATTATGTTTACACTCAAGGGATTACAAGCTTGTTTCTAAATATTTCTAAATAATAGATGTAATTTTATTGCTGACTATATTGAAAAATAATCTATCAAGTGCTATTATACCACAAATAGACTAATTCTACTTGGATTTTTTTTTTTTTTACACTCTTCTCCTATTATCTTTATTGTAATCAGTAATTAATTGCATGTATTTTAACCATTAACAGTGAAAACTAATGGGGACAAGATTGGTTTGGTCAAAGTGAAACTTCCTCTTGGAATTCCCGTGTCCTTTTTTATCTTTTTTTTTTTTTTTTTAATGTCTGGGAATAGTCATTTTCACTTTAATTAGAAAGTATCAAATGGTCTAATTAATAGTATTTTATTATTATTAAGCATTTTATTCTTGTGAAAGAAATTGAAGTTTAGAATTACAGCCATGTTTTTGACCATTTCAATTATGGTCCTATTTACAGTGGTGCTTTTGGAGCCATAGTTACACATTAAAATAACTGCATATTGAGAGCTATTATGTTCTCACCAAAAATACACAAGCTATAAATGTATGGCCTGATGAATTTTCACAAAATGAACCCATTCAAGTAAACAACAGTGAAATCCAGAAGCAATGGAACCCCTATTCCAGAAGTCCTAGTGATTGCTTCATTACAGTACTAAATATTCCACCAAAGATAATAACAATCCAGATTTACAATATGATAGGTCAGTATCATTTTACTCTTTTCTATCTGATTTGTATCTTTTACTTATGTTGAGACTTGGCTATGCATGATCTGTATATAGTTCATTGATTTTCATGGTCTATTAGTATTTCATTAAATGAATATTTCACTGCTTCTTAAGCTGCTTTATTGTGATGGACGTTAGATTGTTTTCATCCTTTAGCTATTATGGTTAGTACTACCATAGATGTTCTTATAAATGTCTTTGATGAGCATATACACACATATCTGTAAAGTATGTAATGGGAGTGGAATTGCAGGATTGTAGATATCCTGCCTTAGTAGATATTTCTAAACAGAGTTCCAGAGTAATTGCACCAGTCTGCACTCCCATAAATAATATAAGAGTTCCGGTTGCTCCACATCCTCAGCAGGACTGGAAATTTCCTTCCTCTTTCATTCTGAGGTTGTGTATATATGGTATGTGTCATGCAATTTATTGAACCTTTATTAAATAAACTTCCATAAATTTGTAAACATAACTTTTTCATATACACACACACATAAAACCCTGACTTAGGTTTCTATCCTAGAGAGCAGAGGTTATATATAAGGCACTTCTCTAACCTCAAGTGACTCATATATGGCAAGCATTTAATGAAATTTTGTTAAGATCAATCTTGACTCTTTATCAGATCAGATCAGATCAGTCGCTCAGTCGTGTCCGACTCCTTGCGACCTCATGAATTGCAGCACGCCAGGCCTCCCTGTCCATCACCAACACCCAGAGTTCACTCAGACTCACGTCCAGCGAGACAGGGATGCCATCCAGCCATCTCATCCTCTGTCGTCCCCTTCTCCTCCTGCCCCCAATCCCTCCCAGCATCAGAGTCTTTTCCAATGAGTCAACTCTTCGCATGAGGTGGCCAGAGTACTGGAGTTTCAGCTTTAGCATCATTCCTTCCAAAGAAATCCCAGGGCTGATCTCCTTCAGAATGGACTGGTTGGATCTCCTTGCAGTCCAAGGGACTCTCAAGAGTCTTCTCCAACACCACAGTTCAAAAGCATCAATTCTTCAGCGCTCAGCCTTCTTCACAGTCCAACTCTCACATCCATACATGACCACTGGAAAAACCATAGCCTTGACTAGACGAACCTTTGTTGGCAAAGTAACGTCTCTGCTTTTGAATATGCTATCTAGGTTGGTCATAACTTTCCTTCCAAGGAGTAAGCGTCTTTTAATTTCATGGCTGCAGTCACCATGCAGTGATTTTGGAGCCCCAGAAAATAAAGTCTGACACTGTTTCCACTGTTTCCCCATCTATTTCCCATGAAGTGATGGGACCAGATGCCATGATCTTTGTTTTCTGAATGTTGAGCTTTAAGCCAACTTTTTCACTCTCCACTTTCACTTTCATCAAGAGGCTTTTTAGATCCTCTTCACTTTCTGCCATAAGGGTGGTGTCATCTGCATCTCTGAGGTTATTGATATTTCTCCCAACAATCTTGATTCCAGCTTGTGTTTCTTCCAGTCCAGCGTTTCTCATGATGTACTCTGCATATAAGTTAAATAAACAGGGTGACAATATACAGCCTTGATGTACTCCTTTTCCTAATTGGAACGAATCTGTTGTTCCATGTCTAGTTCTAACTGTTGCTTCCTGACCTGCATACAGATTTCTCAAGAGGCAGATCAGGTGGTCTGGTATTCCCATCTCTTGCAGAATTTTCCACAGTTTATTGTGATCCACACAGTCAAAGGCTTTGGCATAGTCAATAAAGCAGAAATAGATGCTTTTCTGGAACTCTCTTTGTTTTTCTATGATCCAGCAGATGTTGGCATTTGATCTCTGGTTCCTCTGCCTTTTCTAAAACCAGCTTGAACATCAGGAATTTCACAGTTCACATATTGCTGAAGCCTGGCTTGGAGAATTTTGAGCATTACTTTACTAGTGTGTGAGATGAGTGCAATTGTGTGGTAGTTTGAGCATTCTTTGGCATTGCCTTT
This sequence comes from Tragelaphus eurycerus, assembly GCA_935064755.1. Taxonomy (NCBI): domain Eukaryota; kingdom Metazoa; phylum Chordata; class Mammalia; order Artiodactyla; family Bovidae; genus Tragelaphus; species Tragelaphus eurycerus. The sequence goes on from CAKXYN010000001.1 coordinate 43,653,195, forward strand.
CTTTGGGATCAGAATGAAAATTGACCTTTTCCAGTCCTGTGGCCACTGCTGAGTTTTCCAAATTTGCTGGCATATTGAGTGCAGCACTTTCACAGCATCATTTTTCAGGATTTGGAATAGCTCCACTGGAATTCCATCACCTCCGCTAGCTTTGTTCGTAGTGATGCTTTCTAAGGCCCACTTGACTTCACATTCCAGGATGTCTGCCTCTAGGTCAGTGATCACACCATCGTGATTATCTGGGTCGTGAAGATCTTTTTTGTACAGTTCTTCTGTGTATTCTGCCATCTCTTCTTAATATCTTCTGCTTCTGTTAGGTCCATACCATTTCTGTCCTTTATCTAGCCCATCTTTGCATGAAATGTTCCTTTGGTATCTCTGATTTTCTTGAAGAGATCTCTAGTCTTTCCCATTTTGTTGTTTTCCTCTATTTCTTTGCATTGATCGCTGAAGAAAGCTTTCTTATCTCTTCTTGCTATTCTTTGGAACTCTGCATTCAGATGTTTATATCTTTCCTTTTCTCCTTTGCTTTTCACTTTTCTTCTTTTCACAGCTATTTGTAAGGCCTCCCCAGACAGCCATTTTGCTTTTTTGCATTTCTTTTCCATGGGGATGGTCTTGATCCCTGTCTCCTGTACAATGTCACAAACCTCATTCCATAGTTCATCAGGCACTCTATCTATCAGATCTAGGCCCTTATATCTATTTCTCTTGCTTCATTAAAGGCAACAGATAGGGTGAGAGAGAAAAAGTGCTAGAAGAAGAATAATATAAATTTAGTCTACTGAGAAAGACAAAAATTAAGGACAGGATCCTTCTTAGTTTCTGTTGCATTTTATTTTTCATTAGTGTATTCATCCACTCAATTTCATGTTTCTTCTGAAAGCAAAACTCAGTTGTTCCTTGTCTGCATGTTCATTGCTTCTGTTTTCACTCTCAGTGTATAAAATAATTAAAAGCTATATTTCACTTGATCGTGAGCCCAGCTATATTTCTTCAGGAAGATGGTTTGGGTATTACATAAATTAACTAAGTTATGTCTCTCTTCACCAATCAATACTGAAATGAACAGAAATGACAAACCCAACATCAGTCTTTTTTTTTTTTTAACTTCTTCAAGAAACAAAACCAGCTTATATGCCTAGAAGCTGTGTTCATGAATCTACAGACATAAAGAAAATCCTGCTTTCAGCCCCTTTTTTACCCAATTGCTTTCAAAATAAGCAAATAAACACAGGAAATAATAACAGCTTACCCTAATGCCTTAATGGAATTTAATTGTTTAACAGTTCTTACTTCACTGAATATAAGAGATTTCTGTAGAAATGATAATCAACCTCCTGTGAAGATATGGAGCTCATAAAACCTGAGAGTTTCTAAAGGTCAGCAAGCATTGAAGGTTTTGTCCTAGGGATAAATTTCTAAATAACCCTGAGGAGAAAGAGCAAGAGAGAGAGAAAGGAAAAAGTTTAACTTGATGAAAGTAAAATGTGCAAACTTAACAGTTTATGGATTATTATTTAATTACAGCCATCAATCACCTCACATCTGTCTATTCCCAGTACTCAAGAAAATCATGCTAAAGCCATACTGTCCAAACCATCAGAGAATGTATAGACCACTAAGAGTCCTGAGGATTTGAAACAATATTTTAGAAATCACCCTAGAGAAGATCTTGGGAAATTACCTAAAAACAAGATAGTGGAATCCATCTTTCAACAAATACTGCTGCTAAGTCGCTTCAGTCGTGTCCGACTCTGTGCGACCCCATAGACGACAGCCCACCAGACTCCGCTGTCCCTGGGATTCTCCAGGCAAGAACACTGGAGTGGGTTGCCATTTCCTCCTCCAATGCATGAAAGTGAAAGGTGAAAGTGAAGTTGCTCAGTTGTGTCCCCCTCTTAGCGACCCCATGGACTGTAGCCTACCAGGCTCCTCCGTCCAAGGGATTTTCCAGGCAAGAGTACTGGAGTGAGGTGCCATTGCCTTCTCCCATATCTATGAACTGCTGCTGCTAAGTCGCTTCAGTCGTGTCCGACTCTGTACAACCCCACAGACGGCAGCCCGCCAGGCTCCACCATCCCTGGGATTCTCCAGGCAAGAACACCGGAGTGGGTTGCCATTTCCTTCTCCAATGCATGAAAGTGAAAGGTGAAAGTGAAGTTGCTCAGTCATGTCCCACTCTTAGCGACCCCATGGACTGCAGCCTACCAGGCACCTCCATCCATGGGATTTTCCAAGCAAGGGTACTGGAGTGGGATGCCATTGCCTTCTCCTCAACAAATACTAGGAAAACCCAAAAGTAAAATTATCCTTTTAATGTATAAGACAAACCACTCACTGCTTCCTTGTCTATACAGTTTAGAGATTTTCCGAGTAAGTGATCCTTTTCAAAAGGCTTTGCTTTCCAAATCATTTTATTTCAATTCATACTTTTATTAATGCATGAAACTGGCCTGCAGTTAGTCATTTTATGAACATGACTTTACATTCTTTTAAAATGAAGACTATTTGAAGTTGAACTTTTAGAAATACATTTGCTTCATTAATTGGCACTGGGAAACACCAGCCAGTGTCTTTATGAGCAGCTATTATTTTTTGGTTTAAAATGTTTAATTTCTTCTTACTGAGGGGTTCATACTGACTGTCCCTAAATTCTATAGCAAAGGAATTAAACAGCATTAGGCTTTTTAAGCTTCAAAGAGCTCAGAAAAGTGTCTCAACCGTGGTAATCCCCTTGTCGTGCTGCATTTATCTCCCACCAGATACCTAAATGCTTCCCTCTTCTTCTCAGGCAGATAATTGCAGAGAGGGTGGAACAAGAGAAAAGAGTTGAGCTGGTGCTGAGCAGTGGATATAAAAAGAAGTGTCACCCTAGTGGAAGTAAATAGACTCTGAGACTGTAATCTCTGCCCTTATTTATCTGTGAAACCATAAACGCTCAGGGGAAAGCTTGTCATTTATTTAGCTGCAGAAACCTATGTCTGCAGTCATGTATGGTTTTTAACTTGTTTTTATTTCCATACTTTCCATTGGAGCAATCTTCTCTTTTGTAACCACCTAGATCTTCTCTCTAAATATGGGTTTTGTCCCAATGGTGTTGTTGAATATGGCCTTTAAGATTATCTGTGTTTTCTGAATAATAATAAGTTCATTACCTGTGTTTTCCAACAGAGTTCATCAGGTGATTTAATGATCAGAAACATTCAACTGAAGCACAGTGGAAAATATGTTTGTATGGTGCAGACAGGGGTGGACAGCGTTTCATCTGCCGCTGACCTCATAGTAAGAGGTAAGTACTAATGGCTCAGTGTTTTGTTTTGTTTTGTTTTGTTGTTAAACATGTTAACTGAGCCTTCCTTGCTGAAGAAAAAACCATGATGAGATACCAATGCTATGCTAAGTCACTTCAGTTGTGTCCAACTCTGTGCAACGCTATGGACAGCAGCCCACCAGGATCCTCTGTCCACAGGATTCTCTAAGCAAGAATACTGGAGTGGGTTGCCATTTCGTTCTCCAGAGATAGCAATATGAGCATGCAAGTTATAATATTGATTTGATACCCACCCCACCCAAATAGACCAGAAGATATACCAATGAGGACTGATGCTAATTCAAAGAAATAAAAATCTCAATTCTGTCATTCCAATAGCTCTCACAGTAATAAGCATTCCATAGCTGCTGCCAAGCTGATGTGTTTTTGAACATGTCATTAATTCAGTGATAGTGCTTAATGTGAAAGAGAATAGTGATAGGTGTGTGTGTGTGTGTGTGTGTGTGTGTGTGTGCATACTTTCAAAAAACCAGGATCATCCAGAATGCCTGAGGAAATTTGCCAATCTGAGCTACTGTCCAAAGTACTGATTTGCTGCTGGGCTAAAAAATGACACAGAGTGCACTGTAGAATAAAACAGCTCTAGATAACAAACTGGAAACTACAGAGATATCCCAGGAGGTTAAAAAAAAAAAAAAAAAAAGGCTTCATGCAGAAGTGAAGGTTATTGAATTTGGAAAGGGACAGGAATCTTGCCAAACAGAGGACTCAAAAAGCAGATGTCATTTGCAGTCGTGGAGTGTTATGCCTTTGGAATTCATGGCTCAAAATCCTGATTAAATATCTAACAACAGGAATGCAAAAGAAAGAAAATGGTTGTTTTATAGCCAGGGAAATTTCCTTTTTCCATAAGTGCTTTTGAAATTGGGACCCATTGGCGTGTCATGAGGTGTCACGTATCATGAGGCAGGTTCTTCACTTTGGTTTATGGAATTGCTAACTAGAGTCAGACGTGACTGAGTGACTGAACTGAACTGAACTGTTCTTTGCCTTTTGCCTTCCATAGGTTCACCTGGGCCACCAGAGAGCGTGAAGGTAGATGAAATTACAGACACAACAGCCCAGCTCTCTTGGAAAGAAGGTACAGACAACCACAGCCCAGTTATAGCCTATTCTGTCCAGGCGAGGACACCCTTCTCCGTGGGTTGGCAAACGGCCACAACAGGTAAAGGGGGTGAGGCAGATGCCACTGGTGCAAATGAATGGATTTCAGATCAACCCTAAGATGCGCAAACGTTCACCTCTCTGAAATATTCCTTTGTAGTGCCTGAGGTCATTGATGGGAAAACACACACAGCTACGGTAGTCGAGTTAAATCCATGGGTGGAGTACGAATTTCGGGTTGTAGCCAGTAACAAAATCGGAGGTGGAGAACCCAGTTTACCCTCAGAAAAAGTAAGAACTGAAGAGGCAGGTTAGTGGTTTTGTTTTCTGAGTCTTGGCTTCATAGGTCTTCCTCGGTGTGTGTTTCCACTTCTCTTGCCCTTGATCCCCAGGCCAGCAGGGGTTCAGCCTCAGTAACGCCTTGTTGCAGTTATCTGACCTATCTCACGGCAGACTAGCCATATGGCGTTTGTCAAAAGACGCACGTGTAAGTGAATCTGATGTAGTGTGACATTTGCAAGAGTTCAGTCCAGCGCCAGCCTTCATTAGTGCATGTAGAGTGACTACGTTTTTGTCACTTAAGGTTATAATTACTGTCTGACATCGTCACCTTGTTAACAGGGGAAGTGCTGTTTTCATTTATAACAAGCATTGACAAATTGGTAGGATAATGACTTTGGGGAGATCAGCTGCTAGGAAATCTCATTCTGCCCTCCAAGCTCAGTGAATGAGCTTAAGTGATTGATGAATAGGTATATTTTGGCTCCTTGAGTATTAAATTAAGGGAGAATTATTTTTAAAATTTTCATGAGGGGTAACTATTAATATTAACCATAAAACCCCTTTGTAATGCTAAAAACAGCCTAACATTGAAACCACAGAACAGAAAGTGTGTATGGTATCACGTTATTGAGGCATCAGACAGGATTTAAGACTTTCCTTTTCAGAATCTGTAGTGTTAAGACTAAAATTATGTTTGAAATACAGCCGATGTATCACTTTGGAACAAAACCAAGATAGAAGTCATGGAATATATTTCAGTTATTTTAATGATGCTTTTTCACTTAGGACAATGCATAGAATGTTCGTGCCAGGGATTATAAGAAATTTGGGAGCCACATCCGTTTTGAGACTTAGTTCAGTTATTCACAGAAATATGTTTAGAAAGTATCTGCTGTGTGATGAGCACTTTCTAGGTACAGTGGTTACAGCTGTGAACACAACAAGGACCTACCTTTAGGTATCTTATGCTCTAGGTGTGTCATGAGATTTATAAAACATAAATTTCTGTTAGTGAGAAATCTAATGCCTGTGTGAGATTCATAAAAGAACAGGATTGGAAGATTTCAGTGTGAGTCATTTTTATATAAAGCCAGTGTTCTGAGAACTCTACTTAGAGTAGTCACAAGTTAAATGTTCATGCTTACATGGATAGGCCTAGAGATTATCATACCAAGTAAAATTAAGGCAGAAAGAAAGGCAAATTATCATATGATATTACTTATATATGGACTCTAAAAACATGGTGCAAATGAACTGATTTATAAAACAGAAATAAATTCACAGACATAGAAAAGAAACGTTCCCAAAGAGAGAATGAAAGGGGCAGGATAAATTAGAAATTTGGGATTAACAGATACACACTACTATATATAAAACAGATAAGCAACCCGGACCTACTATATAGCACAGGGAACTGTATTCAATATCTTGCAATAACTATAAGAGAAAAGAATCTGTAAAATATATATATGTGTGTGTACATATGTATGTATGTAACTGAATCACTTTGCTGTAGGCCTAAAACATTGTTAATCAACTATATTTCAATTTTAAAAAAGTAACTTTAACACTTGGGAAAAAAATTTCCATGCTGAATTGATTTATCATAATCCCTCATGAAACGCTTTTTCTCATTTTATTAACCTTCATACTGAGTAATTTTTTCTTACTGTTTGAAATATTTGAATATTTAATAATTTTATGCAAATGTAAATCATGTGACTATCCCCCCAAAAGATAAATATATTTAGATATATACACATACATATTGCATGTATATATGCACATGCACACACACACGTATATGCCAATTGTAGAATTATTCAGATATTAAAAGTAAACAATGTTGAGTCTTCCTTCAGATAAATATTACCAAATGTGAATAGGGTTTCATTTCTTCTCTCTAACCTGTGTAGTGCCAGAAGTGCCTCCTTCAGAAGTCAGTGGAGGAGGTGGGAGCCGGTCTGAACTGGTGATCACCTGGGATGTAAGTGTCTGGGCAGCATCTGCCCCCTTAGGGTGATGGTCTTCCCACAGCCATGGCTTCCTGGGTGATGCTGGTGGTGCTAGTGATGGTGGTAGAACTATTAATACTGGCTCATATTTTTAAATGTTCACTTTGAGTTATTCTCTATTCCTAGCATTTTGCATTATATATATATATTTTTTCATTTTATCCTCACAACATTTTTTAGGTTAGAAACACTAAGGCATAGCTGCTGCTGCTGCTAAGTCGCTTCAGTCGTGTCCGACTCTGTGCGACCCCATAGACGGCAGCCCACCAGGCTCCCCCGTCCCTGGGATTCTCCAGGCAAGAACACTGGAGTGGGTTGCCATTTCCTTCTCCAGTGCATGAAAGTGAAAAGTGAAAGTGAAGTCGCTCAGTCACGTCTGACTCTTAGCGACCCCATGGACTGCAGCCTACCAGGCTCCTCCGTCCATGGGATTTTCCAGGCAAAAGTACTGGGGTGGGGTGCCATTGCCTTCCCTGACTAAGGCATAGAGTACTAAATAATTTGCCCCAGGTCATCTGGCTGGGGATGAGTCAAGTCTTGACTGTCGGCTTTGGGGCTCTTCCCCCACTGATGATGCACACGCCACTGCTCCAGGCAGTGCTGCTTTCTGGGCATTCTCTCAGCCCTTGCTTTATGTCAAATTAGGAAAAATGTTAACTAACAAAGCCGGAAGGTGCTAAAGTTGTCTTTATTTTTTGAAGATGTTGATGGAGAAATAAGAAGTCAAGAGATCAGGGAGTATCAATAGAAATTTTTGACGTGATGCAAATATAGCTTTGAGTTTAAAACCTTGTTTTTACTTCCTTTTTTAAAGTTTTACTCTTGCACTGAATTATCATGTCAATGTACAATTTTTTCTGTAAGATCAACATTAGGGAGGAGATGATTTTTATTTAATTTACAGATGCAGTATTTCAACTGAAAGTGTATCTTTATTACTCAGAACTCAAATTGGGGCTACAGGATGCTCAAAAATCTAAATTATTTTGGAAAATTCTAGTTAGTTATCTAGATGGCTATGAAAGAGTGGCATGTGTCTGTTTTAAAGCAGCTCACTCTCTCCCTGTCCCTTTTCTCCTTTCCTAATCCAGCCATTTTGTACAATGAAGATTATTATTTGATGACTTTTAGAAAAGACTCCGCATTATAGCTGAATTTATTTTTGCCTTGCCTTCATGTCAAAGTGTGATTTAATATGTCTTCCCTTTATAGCCAGTCCCTGAAGAACTACAGAATGGTGAAGGTTTTGGGTATGTTGTTGCTTTCCGCCCTCTTGGAGTAACCAACTGGATCCAGACAGTGGTCACATCTCCTGATACCCCAAGATACGTCTTTAGGAATGAAAGCATCCTGCCATTTTCACTGTATGAAGTTAAAGTGGGTGTTTATAATAACAAAGGTGAAGGACCATTTAGCCCAGTGACAACAGTTTTCTCTGCAGAAGAAGGTATGGAAAGGCTATTAATGATTTTTCAACTTTACAATGGTGCGAAGTGGGCCACATATTCAGTGGAAATTTTACTTTGGTTCAGTCTTTTCCTAGGCTGGTGATGTGGAGTCAAATAATGTATCAGGGTTTTAGGTTGCCTAGATGGCTAGGCAACCACAGGGGTCAACAGTGGATACACGTATGACCATTCTGTACTATTTAACCATTCTCCATCCTGTTTTTCACTTTCAGTACAGTAGCTAATAAATTACACGAGATGTTCAACACTTTATTGTAAAATAGGCCTTGTATTAAATGATTTTGCCCAACTGGAGGCTAATGTAAGTGTCCAGGGCCTGTTTAAGATAGGCTAAGCTAAACTAGAGCTTCCCTGGTAGCTCAGCTGGTAAAGAATCCGCCGGCCTGCAATGCCGAAGACCCTGGTTTGATTCTTGGGTTGGGAAGATCCCCTGGAGAAGGGTCAGGCTGCCCACTCCAGTATTCTTGGGCTTCACTGGTGGTTCAGACAGTAAAGAATCTGCCTGCAATATGGGAGACCTGGGTTGGGAAGATCCCCTGGAGGAGGGCATGGTAGCCTAGTCTAGTATTCTAGACTGGAGAATCCCCATGGGCAGAGGAGCTTGGGTAGGCTACAATCCATGGGGTCGCCAAGGATAGGACATGACTAAGCAACTAAGCACACAGCACAGGCTAAGCTATGCTTTTCATATATTAGGTGTATTAAATGCATTTTCAACTTAAATTTTTGACTGACAATGTGTTTGTTGATATGTAACTCATCATACAGAGAAGGCAATGGCACCCCACTCCAGTACTCTTGCCTGGAAAATCCCATGGATGGAGGAGCCTGGTGGGCTGCAGTCCATGGGGTCGCTAAGAGTCAGACACGACTGAGCGACTTCACTTTCACTTTTCACTTTCATGCATTGGAGAAGGAAATGGCAACCTACTCCAGTGTTCTTGCCTGGAGAATCCCAGGGACGGGGGAGCCTGGTGGGCTGCCATCTGTGGGGTCACACAGAGTTGGACACGACTGAAGCGACCTAGCAGCAGCAGCAGCAACTCATCATAAATGGAGGAAGCTCTTTTTATCAGTTCCAAACTTAATAATCCAATTGTGATCTAAAACCCCAATTTGGAAGTTCTTTGTGAGTTCAGATATATTTCTTCCAAAGAAGAATGTTTGAAGTCACAGTTAGAGTCCTCATCCAGGTAATAAAGATCAACCATGCTTACCTGAAGTATGAAACTCAGTGAATAGTCAGAGGGGTTCACAATTAGTTAAACATCCCTTTAGGGGGAAATACATTGAATCCTAGTCTGTGAAGCAGGAAGCGGCTCTGTCTTCCAGAGCTTTCTTCTTTTGAGGATAAGATTAAGATACTCTCTTTGAAGTGCCCTAGTCTCAAGTTATACAGTGGTTCCTAGGAGCTGAAAGAGAGGTTTTAGCAGATTGCAGAGGGAAGACCACAAGTATGACTTTGGTGAAGCACAGAATGTGCAGGTTCGAGGATGGGGTTCACCAGTTCCAGTTGGTATAGACTCACACGCACTCCACTCTGGACTCATTCCCTTTGTCTGCCTTTCTGTCCCAGTTATTGCATATCTTTAGAAAATAATAGTAGTGTTAGGAGAAGTTTATAAAGCCATTTTGTAGGTCAAAAGCAGCTGAATATTTTGCTAGCTTATGTGGTTCTACCTAATTAGAATGGCAGGAGTAACAAGTATTGAATGCTTACTATGAGCCAGACATTACCTAATTTGAATTTTCCAAAGAGGAATGATGTGTTGGTACTATTGTCATTTCCCACTTACATAGGAGAAAATGGAAGCTTGATGAAAAATTAATGAATTTGCCAAAATCCATACAGACCTATTGAGCTAGTATTTTAACTTAGGCTTTTGCTCTTGAGTAGTCTGAGCTCATGAAATATGATTTAACAGCATCTCTTCTATCTACCAAGCCTTACAGTAAATTGCAGAAGTGGGTCCACAGTTGTCATTCCTAAAAACAAATAAGGAAAGCTCACTTTTTCATGATACCATCACCCCCATTTTTGTTCTTTTTCCACCGAGTTCTGAGAGAAAAACGATAAGGCATTGTCAAAGTTTTTGCAGCAGAAAGAGCTTTTAAATTCATAGCCAGAACTCTTCTCCAAGAGTTACTGAGAAGGATTATCATTACAAGGCAGATCAGGGGTCTGGGGAGTGGTGGGGAGTGACCAGGGAGTTTTGGGGTGCTGTCCACCCTGTGCATCCTGGACAGGAGCGGGGCTGGTAGCTAGGAGGGAGGCAGCAGCCAGAGCCTTGTACTATCCTCTTGCCTCCTGTACATTCCTTCTCCTGTTACCTTCCCTGCCACCACTGATGAGTCCATTAAAGGTCTTTCTGTCTGCTCCAGATGTCAGAATCTGACTTGACAGGTCTTTGAAAAAAGTGAGAGTTATTGGAAATATTCTCAGACATTTCACTGAATCAAAAGGGGAGGTTTTGAATAGCAGACCTCATGAAGAGCCTTAATCAAGGAAGCTCTGAGTCCTCAGAAACCTAGGGCTTCTCTAGGGCACCAGGGCTGATTGACTGGCCTCAAGTCTTCCTTGTTTCTCCAAACCCATGTTCTCAAGAGAAAGGTATCTAAAAGGCCCATCCTTGGACCATGCTGTCAATATCCATCAGCCATGGCCAGGGAGCAGGATCCTTTACAATAGAAATGAATGTTGGGGGAGGAGACAGGTCTACTCAGAGCTGTGTCCTGAGACGGGAGAATCACTGCGGAGGGCCTGTGAAACCCCAGGAGTTCTCCATTACCAAGGGGATCTCTGTACTGTGTAATAGCTCTGTGCAGGTTTATCTCCTTCTTCAGCAGAGTACAGGATCTCACTGAACTTTGCCCCTCTTGTGAGCCTGGTTGGACAAGACACTCACTAAATGCTTACTGAGTAAATGAATTCTGTAGACGTTGACTTTTGTTTGGCAAGGCCAAAAATAAAAATAGGTAGCATTTATGGACATAGGATTTCCCCACCGGGGCTGAAGGATGAAAAAGAGAGAAATAATGATATAGTGGAAAGAACTAAGGGGAAAAAAAGGGAGAAAAGTAGAATACCAAGAAAGGAGTGCCAGAGAGGAGGGTAGAGTTGTTCTCATTGTTCAACAAGAAGAAACCTATGGTGCTGATGCCATCTTTTCCTAGGAAATGGGACATGATCAAGACGTGGTTCATATTTTCAAATATTTTTAAAGAGTATTTTATAGTATTTTCAAATATGTTAAAATGTTTTTTTTGCCATACATCAACATGCATCCACCACGGGTGTACACGTGTTCCCCATCCTGAACTCCCCTCCCACCTCCCATACAATATTGTAAAGTAAAAAAATAATAATAATAAAAAGAAAAAATAATAAAAAAATAAAATGTTTTTTTAAAATAAAAACTTCAGTAGATTTTTTAAATTAACTATCAAAATTATAACTGGACTTCACATTCTGTTCCCAAACAGAGCCTACAATAGCTCCATCTCAAGTTTCTGCAAATAGCCTATCTTCCTCAGAAATTGAAGTTTCATGGAATGCCATTCCTTGGAAACTGAGCAATGGACACTTACTCGGTTATGAGGTAATATCTTTTAAAATTAATCAGCTCGTGTATGAATGTTGGCAGGCTACTTTGTCTGCTTTCGTTTACAAGTCTTTATAGCAATGACATCTTAGCTAAAGTCTGACTTTGGTTCACTTGTATTCCTATATTGTTCCCTGTGACTATCAACAAATATTGATTTTAACTCAACCAATTGAATGAAAATAACTTTAGCATGGTAGAAAAGAAAATAATAATAAAATGAAAGGAAATAATGTATGCTATGGGCCTGATCTTTTAGCTGGATTGACAAAAAATAAGATTGAACTGTAGTATTTAAGATCATAGGATGATTGTGACGACAGTTAAATCAATCTCCAGTGCTTTGTCTTATTTTCTTGGTGGACTTGTTGCTTCTGGGCTCTAAAGAAGCCAGCTGTGTAGAATATAATTCTTGCCTTCAAATAAGTGTCTTTGGTGAAAGAAGACGAATGGTGTGAAAAAGGATAACACACAACCAAATGTCATGAAGATCAGAGTAGGTCACCCACGGCTGAGGGCTGAGAGACCTTGAAAGGCTTCCTAAGGGCATTCAGGCTTAACAAAAAAGTAAGGAAACATAGAGAAAGTGGAAACATTCCAGACTGAGCATGGCACTTTGGAGGGGTGGAATGAGTAGCACTCTACCTGTGGAAGCTGGTTTCAGGTGAAGAAAAGAAAAATACAGTGGGGCCAGGTCACAGATGGCCGTAACTGTTTAGAAGAACCATCCTGACTGGGCTCCATGTTTAGGAGGGAGCCGTTAGGGAGAACTGAAAACAAATGAGCAAAGAATGGACAAGATAAAAAGTTCAGTCTTAAGATTTCTCTACTCCTTTGTAGTAGCCATCGTTGTGACTTCCCCTCCACCCCCAGCCATCTGCTTAGGAAGTTTCCCTCGTGCTTCTATTTCCTGATTCCATGGCAGGTTTACATACAGCACATGTTTGCAGTACAGGACCATGTCACCCTGCCACCTGCCAACATAACCTCAAATGATTACACCAGGGTGGCCACTGGATCAAACGCAACTGCCCATGGACAGTTGAGCTGAACTAAGTCAGATTCTTATATGATGTCTTGAAGTAAACAACACAGAGGTTGTGTTTAGTGAGAGTGATGCCATGATATGTCAAATTTAGGACCCAGGTCAGACTTGCCAAGTGAAAGTGAGAAAGAGTTAGTCGCTCAATTGTGTCCAACTCTCTTTGAGACACTATGGACTATAGGGTGCCAGGCCCCTCTGTCTGTGGGATTCTCCAAGCAAGAATATTGGAGTGGGTTGCCATTTCCTTTTCCAGGGGATCTTCCTGACCCAGGGATTGAGCCCAGGTCTTCTGCATTGTAGACAGATTCTTTACCATCTCAGCCCCCTGGAAGTCCAGTGAAGGCCATTGGGAAATAGAACAAAGAAGCTCTACAGAGATAAGATGAAGCAGACATACTCTGATGCAATCTTAAAAAGATGGAGGTGACAAGGACCCACGGAGCCTTAAAGAACAGAACAGGATAGCTCTTTGACAGCACCCAGTACTCAAGTTGGCTGTGTTCTTTCTGTCGCCTTGTCCTTCTTTTCAGTCAACTTTCTTTACAAGTGAACTTCCAGGAGTTCCAGATCCTTGTAACCAAACAAGCAGTGACTTGAGCAAGCACTAATGACAAAGTCGAGAGAGGATAGGCTAGAGCAGTGGTGCTCAAAGGAGGCCCATGGGCCATCTTGCCCACAGTTACCTGACTTTTTGCTGAAGATGAGTCCCCAGAATCATCCCTGGACCCACTGCACCCACACATCTAGAGACAGATGTCGTGAATGTGAATCTTTAATGAGTACCCATAGGGAAATATCTTCCTGCACACTATGTTTAGGAGGCCCTGGTGGTCTTGGCACAGTGACCCTTGATGACAAACAGAGCTGTTTGACTTAAGGGAGGTAAAATGATATTGAAGAAGCAAAACACCACATACATATAGAAGAGCAACTTGGTTAGCATATTAAAGGGAGCCAGGAACATTCGGATGAAAAATTCCTGTAATTTCCTAACAGTGAATGGAAGCAGTGAAAGATAGTGGGCAACCAATAGTAGCTCCCCAATAATTAGAGAAGTGGCATTGACAGGGAAGGTAGGTGGGATAGATGGAACACAGATGTAATAGTATATAGTTCTGAGGTCAAATCTGTGCCAGATTCCAACCCTGCCTTTCCCTTTGCTGCAAAAGTGATGTAAATTCTATGAGCTTTACTTTTATCACCTGCAGAGTGGGAACAATGGACCTAACCTAACTAGGATTTTGAGAACATAAACTGTAATTAGATACTTGTGCATCTCACAGTTTCTGGCTCATATTAGTAACCAATGAAGAAGCATGAGCCATATTCCCAAAGAATTTTGAGATATAAATTTATAGATTTCTCCCCAGTAAATATTCTCAAACAGTTCTTCAACTCTAAGCTCTTTGGCCTCAGGAGAGTTTGTGACAGCTATTAAGATGGGATCACCTGTGAGATTGCTTCCTTCCTGGCTTTGTTTCCAAAGCTCAGGCCTTTAAACAGATTATTTCATGTATCCTAAAGAGTGGGGATAGAGAAAATGCCAAAGAGGAAAAAAATGCAAGAGAAATTTCAGGTGATTTTGGAAGAAACAAATATCTTAGGCCTATCACTTTCTCCCTGGCAGTGCCCAGGGTGATGGTGAGACCACAGAAGGGAACAGATGCCTTCCTATACCCAACAAGGACTTCTTATTCCCCCAGCATGGCAGGATTGCTGGGCCTACAGGGGTCAAACAATTTAACAGTAAGTTATCTTGACAAGGCTTTGGGATGGGAACCCCGGGAGTGATTGAAGTCAAGCAGGATATGAAATTCAATGTTAAATCAGATTTACTTAGAGAGAATAAATGAGCTCATCGTACATCCCTCCAACAGGAGACTGAGGTACACCTCCCCCGTTCAATAACTTTGTCCTTTACAAACTCTGTGTGTTTCAGTGTGTATTAGTCATTCAGTCATGCCCAACTCTTGGCAACCCCATGGACTGCAGCCCACCAGTCTCCTCTGTCCATGGGATTTTCTAGGCAAGGATACTGGATTGGCTTGCCATTTCCTTCTCCAGGGTACACTCTATGACAGGGGCATAATTCTCGACCTGGTTGTAGCTTATGAAATAATTAAGAGAAATAAATAAGAGACTATATATAAATGAGCTTTGTAGACTTCCAAGGGCTACAGGAATGTTACCAGTCACTGGTGATTGTCTGACAGCTTGAAGGCAGGTAGATGTTGATGTTAGAATATGTCAGTTTAAGCAGATCAGGAGTCATCCAGATAAGCAACTCTATAAGAAGAGAATTATACCACTATGGCTCAGATCAGGAAAGAGAGGTTGATTGAACAAGGGAGAAAAACCAAAGAATCCATGTAGTTCCAGGATAGTTATCTTGTTAAGTTCAAACCATTTTTGAATTAGACAAACCTGCATTCAAATCCACTGGAGTAGAATACAGTCTCCATCAGGGACAAGAAACCCTGCCTGTTTGCTTACATATGTATCCTAGGAGTTGTATCCAGCACACAGGAAGTTTGCAGAAAGCTCATGGTGACTGAATAAACACAATTTCAGCTTCATTATCTTACTGCTCTTTGGCCTTGAGCACGTGATGAATGTTCTCCAAGACCCTGTTAAAATAAAGATAATAGTAAATAACTCACAGCATCATTGGAGAAGTTTTAAATGTGATAAAGCAGCCATTGCGAAAATGGGCCAAAGAGACCTTGGGAGCTTCTGCTTGTCTGTTTTTGCATATTGGGCATTGGGGTAAGATTTCACTGGAAGGAAAATTTTGAAAACCAGTGAAGTAGTATAGAAACACATAACACCATCTTGAGCATGGGACTCAGTACTATTGTTTGTGTTGCTACTGGTGTTGCCATTGGCAAGGGGACCAAAAAAGATGAGGGAGTGATGAGCAAATGCAAGTTGCCTTGAATTAATTATAGCATCTTCCCTTTAAAGAGTAGCAAACTTACCATGCACATAAAGCCCGAATAAAGGAAACACCTAGTGAAAAATCCTCCCCCTGCCCCCAAGGGCTTATGCTGTGCTGGATATGCTCAATGGTGTCTGACTCTTTGTGACCCAATGGACTATGGCCCGCCAGGCTTCTCTGTCCATGGGATTTCCCAGGCAAGAATACTGGACTGGGTTGTCATTTCCTCCTCCAGGGGATCATCCTGACCCAGGGATTGAACCCCCGTCTCTTGAATCTCCTGCATTGGCAGGTGGACTCTTTATCACTAATGCCCCCTGGGAAGTCCCCAAGGGTTTGGTGTGTATGAAGAGAAAAAAACAAGAGAATGATACACTGTGTGACAACTTAAGAAACAGTGTATATAATTGTGCCAAGATAGAAATACATATTTTCATCATCTCAGTAATGATTTAAACAGTAACCTGGAAGAATAAATGACTTAGCTGAGTGTTTAATTAGCAGTTGTGTGGCTAACTTTCTGGGTTGCAGTTTCCCCAATATATCTTCACAATTGTTAATGGCTCCTGCATTCCTCTCATCTCAGTGGGGGTTGATCATGTGCCATGGGGCGTGCTGAGCACACATCATCATTAGCAGCTAGACTAATTTTTTGTTCTGATTTGACCAAGAAGTTGTTGAGGAGCTCATTTCCCTGGGCTCCAATTTATTTCATCTTCTAACCACAACACTCAGGCTCAGATCTTTTCTTGTGCCCCTTTTTGTAGAAACAACAGATAAAAACAAGATAAAGAGGAGACAGATGGTTTAAGTTCATGGGCAGTAGGTGCCTGAGAAACAAAAGCTCCAGAGTTCTATTTTGGTACATACAGTCCATTTCTTTACAGTCATTTTGTGTCTTGAGAAAATAAAACTTGGGAGAATAATCTTGACAAGCAATGGGAAAAGCTATATTGTGAAATAGTGTGTGTGTGTGTGTGCACACGTGTATGCACACACGCTCAGCTGTGTCGGACTCCTTGTTACCCCATGGACAGGATACTAGAGTAGGTTGCCATTTCCTACTCCAGGGAATCTTTTCGACCCAGAGATTGAACCCAAGTCTCCTGAATTGGCAGGCAGATTCTTTACCACTGAGCCACCTGGGAAGCATTTTGAAATATTACAGGTAAGCATACTTTGAGAGGGGAGCTAGTAGTTGTTTTTTTTTTAATATTTGACAGAGGAACATAACTTGGGCAGTGAAGGGGTGGGGGACCTAGTAGATTTTTGTTGTTGTTGTTGCCAGGGGAATATAACTAAAAAATGTATACAGAAGGCCAAACTGAAACTTCACTGATATCTCTGTTCAGCCTCCTGTTGTAAACAGCTATATGGAATATATTTAGCTCCCACTATTTTAATTAGAATAGGAAAAGATGTTGAATACTTTGAATTCTTTTTGAATATAAAATTTCTACTGGCAAAAATGAAAACATATAGAAAGTCTTATTCCTTACAATCAGGCAAAGAATTAACTTCTTTCTAGAACGAAGAGTCACAGGTACATAGGAAAATTGGATAGAGACAGTTCAAGCCCTTTTAAATAAATAGAAAGCTGGCAAAAAATGAAGTGAGTAAATAAAAAGCAGACTGTTGGGAGATAATGGAAGGATTTGTTATGCTGGAGAGAGCAGTAAGTATGTGTGTGAGTGAGGGTTGCCCAAACAAAGCAGGGTTTGTTATTAGGCAAATATTGTCCTTACCAAACTGTGACTCACTCAGCATTGAGAGACAAAATACCCCAGCCTCTCTTACCTTGCACCAGCCCATCTCCTGGCTTCTCTGTTTCTAAACTCAGGTTTGGCTGCTCACCTCTCAAAAGCACAAGAGACAAGTGCTGGTAGGAACAAAAAGGTTGCTTTATTCAAGAGGCCAGCAACCTGGGGAGATGGCAAACCGATTCTGAAGATTCTGCTCAACAGTCAAGTTTTTAAAGGGAGAATCATTTGGGGAGGGGGTCAGAGCCTTCATCTATCTTCCTCACGTGCAGACTATTTTCTAATTGGTTGGTGGTGAGGTAACAGGGAAGTACTCTAGGAATCTTTTGCTCATCCTACACCTGGGTGAGGGGAACGGTGGTGCTAAGTTCCTGCAGAAGAACTCAGAGTATATTTCTTGAGGACCCTGCGCCTCCACTCCACTCCCATGCACTATTATTTCTTTACTGCTTTTCCTTAGTTTCTTCATTTCCTCCCTTTCCTGATAAGCAACTATTTGAATGTGCCCTTTGGAAATCAGGGAAGGTCAAGGAGGTTAAATGAAACTATTTTCTGCAAACAAGAAATAGGGGACACAGAAAGGATTTGTACCTGGAGGGTCCCACAGCGTCCTGCTCCATCTCGTCTCTATCCAGTGAGAAGCCAGAGAGAGGGTCAGAGAGCCTGGCATGTAGTTCTCACAAGTCACCACCCCCCTCAACCCAGGACTGAGTGCCAAGCAGGGAAGAGCTGCCAGGGAACCCCTAAAGAAGAATAGAAGATAGATCTGGATTTGTCTTCTTAAATACCATCAAATGCATTTGCCTGCCTGATATTTATTGAAATGTGTTTTGTCTGGCAGCTAAGAGGAAATATGTCTCCCTGAAAATCTGGAAGTATGCACAAAATTATTTCAGTCTATTAAAACTGCATTTCTGACAATACCTGTACTTTAATGGCTTAAAAAGGTGCCATTTTTCAATACATTATTTTCATAAATTGCATTTGGTTTAAGGTTAAGTGAAATCTGTGATGCCATAATATGAAGGACTCCTCACTGCAAGGACATTAGTTTTCAGAATAACCACATTACTTGCAGGAATAGAGATAACATTTAAAATTCTGACATTCCTCAAGTTTGCTTCTGTTTACCTACCCAGATCAAAATATATTGGATTGTGAACTGGTATTACGGTTCTAAAGAAAAAATTATTATCTCATCAAGAAATTGGAGTCCCAGTGTTTTATAGGCACATACAGTATTAGGACTTGAGTAACTAGCTTGGTGAATTAAAGGAGAAAAAATATCCATCTCTGTTCTATCCACAGAACAGTTCTGACATGAAAAATGTTTTTTTTTTTCTCTTTTTCTCTACACCAGCCTGTTCTCTGATACCAGCAGCTATGCTGTGCTTAGTTGCTCTGTCATGTACAACTGTTTGCGACCCCATGAACTGTATGTAGCCCACCAGGCTCATCTGTCCATGGGATTCTCCAGGCAGGAATACTACAGTGGGTTGCCATGCCTTCCTCCAGGGGATCATCTCAACCCAGGGATTGAACCCAGGTCTCCCACATTGCAGGCAGATTATTAACTAAGTCACCAGGGGAAGCCCCTGATACCAGCTAGGTATCCCAAAATACAATTCAATTCTGACACTGTACAAGGAGTTAGCTTCAGATACTACAAGGCTTCCTGGGTTGGGAAGATTTCCTGGAGAAGAGAATGGCTACCCACTCCAGTATTCTTGCCTGGAGAATTCTGTGGACAGAGGAGCCTCGCTGGCTACAGTCCATGGAATCGAAAAGAGTACGACATGACTGAATGACTGACACTTTCACTTTCCTACAGGTTAAGGGTTCAGTCCCACAAGACTGGTACCCACCACACACAAACATAGATGCCATCAGTCCAGGTCTCCTCTGATCAACTGGGGGGTTACCATAACCCCCTCCTTGGGTTTGAGAACTTGCTAGAATGGCTCACAAAACTCGGAAAAGCACTTTACTTACCATTATCCATCTATCATAAAGGATACAACTCAGGAACAGCTAAGTAGAAGAGATGCCTAGGGTGAGGTTCATGAGAAGGGGCACAGGGCTTCCATGCCCTCCACTCTCCCAGCACCTCAGTGTGTTCAGTTACTAGGAAGCCCTCAAACCTTGTCAGTTAGGGTTTTTTATGGAGGCTTGGTAGCACTAGGGGTAAAGAACTTGCCTGCCAGTGCAGGAGACATGAGATGTGGGTTCGATCCTTGGGTTGGGAAGATCCCCTGGGGGAGAAAATGGCAACCCACTCCAGTTTGCCTGGGAAACCCCATGAACAGAGGAGCCTGGCAGGCTACAGTCAACAGAGTTGCAAAGAGTCAGAGACAACTAAAGCAACTTAGCACTTCATTGGAAGGAAGGAAGGATTGAATCATTTACCATTCAGTTCAGTTCAGTCGGTCAGTCGTGTCCGACTCTGCGACCCCATGAATCACAGCACGCCAGGCCTCCCTGTCCATCACCAACTCCCGGAGTTCACTCAGACTCATGTCCATCAAGTCAGTGATGCCATCCAGCCATCTCATCCTTTGTCGTCCCCTTCTCCTGTCCCCAATCCCTCCCATCATCAGAGTCTTCCAATGGGTCAATTAATGGAGAAGGCAATGGCAGCCCACTCCAGTACTCTTGCTTGGAAAATGCTATGGATGGAAGAGCCTGGTAGGCTGCAGTCCATGGGGTCACTAAGAGTCGGACACAACTGAGCGACTTCCCTTTCACTTTTCACTTTCCTGCATTGGAGAAGGAAATGGCAACCCACTCCAGTGTTCTTGCCTGGAGAATCCCAGGGATGGGGGAGCTTCATGGGCTGCCGTCTATGGGGTCGCACAGAGTCGGACACGACTGAAGTGACTTAGCAGCAGCAGCAACAACCAAATTAAATTAACCTTCAGCCTTGTATCAGGAGGTGGGCCTCAAAGTTCCAACCCTGTAATTACAAGGTTGATTACCCTGACAACCAATTTCCATCCTGAAGGTAACCAGGAAGGCAGTCACCAGATATCTTATTGGCATACAGTGACACTTATCACTTCTGACGTCCTAAGGATTTGGAGGGAGGGGTGTGTCAGGAAACTCCAGCAGAGACCAGATACATATTTCTGCTCTATCTCTGTGATAGGAAGGAGGGAGGCATTTGTAAACTGCATGTGTTTAAGTAATTTACAAATTAAACAATATTGGGTCCTTGATGTGTACAAGCTTTGTACTGAGTGGCAGAGCTATGGTGATGACTAAGACAAATCTGCCTCCTGTGCTTGATTCTACTTTTGCATCCTCCCTTTGTGCTATCTGCTGTGCCGAGGAATGCAGTTGCTACCCCTGGGGCACACTCCCTCTAGCAAAAACCAAGGCAGGGTCATCCTCTACTGATGAAGGGAGTGCCCTGTACCTCTCAGGTGATGAAACAGTGTTGAAGCCACAATTCAGTCTTAATCACCTTTTTCTTTGGAGTAGTTTTGCCTTTTATTTTTGCTGGCTCTGAACTCATGGTGAAGCTACCACATGAAAATGTCTGTGTTTCTTCAGGTCTGGAAAATTCTCAGAACATTTTCTCTTTAATTGTTGCCTTTAATTGTTAGACTTTTCCTTCTGGAACTCTGGTTGGAACATTTCGTTTTATTCTCAGTGTTTCTTAACTTGGCTTTCATAATTTTTGTTTCTTTCTTCATGTTCTGGAATTATCCATTCTTCTGTACCTTCCAGTCTTCAGCTCAGGTCTAGGACTGATTTCTTTCTTAACACTGTATATTCTTCAGGGGTCAGAATTCTACTTGATATTTTTCAGATTTGCCCCATCTTTTTTCTTTGTCTCCTCTTCTCATATCATAAATTTTGTCTCTTTTTTAGTAAATGTGAACATTTTAAGTATACTTATTTTAAGATCATTTCAGATAAGTGTGTTATAGCTCGTCTCCTGTCATCCAGTCTGCTGACTCTGTTTCTTGTGGGCAGAGCTCTTCATGAGTTTTGTAGTATTTCTTTCTCTGCTCATCCTTTGTAGCTGCTGCCTTCATGTTCTGTCAGTGTCACACTAACTCTTTTTTACACAGTTGTGTTCCTGGGACCCATTTCCTTTCTTCATCTCTGTATTGTGGTTGTGCCTAGGAAATCCAAATTAGTGTGGAGTTACATTCTGTCCTCTTGGGTGTAGAACTTTTGGTCTCTGTTCATGCTTGGCTTTTCCCTCTTTAAAAATAGTCTGCTGCTGCTGCTGCTGCTAAGTCGCTTCAGTTGTGTCCGACTCTGTGCGACCCCAGAGACAGCAGCCCACCAGGCTTCCCCGTCCCTGGGATTCTCCAGGCAAGAACACTGGAGTGGGTTGCCATTTCCTTCTCCAATGCATGAAAAGTGAAAAGTGAAAGTGAAGTCGCTCAGTCGTGTCCGACTCTTAGTCTATCCTCATATAAATATTTTGAACAAGATTTTATAGAATATAAGTAATTTATTACTTATATAATAAAAGTATCTATCCTCATATACATATTTTTGACCAAAATGTAACTGATTTATTACTTGGAAATATATATGTCACTGCTTTATTTCTTTATGCTTTAGTTATATGCATTTTTATTCAACTTTTAAAGTTAAGCTATTTGAGAAGATCATATAATCAATTTGACCTAATACCATGCTCAATTTTTGCACTTATTTTCTCTATGATTAAATATTGATAATACTTGTCAGCAACTGAGATCTAAAAATAAATCTCTCATTCTAATACATGGAGATTGCTTCAAGTGCTTCAGAAACTGCTGTTAAGAGCCTTCAAGCACCTTTTATGACTTGATTTATAAAAGATAATCCGTATGCCAATCGAAAATTGTTTTTATCTCTTCTTTAAATCAGTTTTCTAAGGAGAGATTTCTTAGGCAACTTATATTGAGGTAATTTGAATACAAGAAGAACGGTGCAAGGATTGGAACCTAACAAGAGGCCAGTATGTAAGGATCCTGATTGATTACTTAATTTCAACTGACCTCTGCCCTTCCACCTGTTGAATGACCTTTACTAAAGCTCATAATTATGTCATCTTTTCCCCAATCTGTGCTATATCTCAGGCCATAAGTTTTGAGGTTGCCCATAAAGTTTTATTAAAATTATCAATTATGTGTCATTCTTAGTTAATAACTAGACAATGCTTTCAAGGGCAGGGAGAACATTTTATGTTTGGAGTCATCGAAACCCAGCAATACCTCTAGTGCTTACAGTTGGTGAATTTAGAATGTATTGGGTTGTCAAAAAAGTTTATTTGCATTTTTTTGTAAGACATTATAGGAAAACCCAAATGAAATTTTTGGCTAACCCAGTATATGCGTTTTCAGTGGCCATTAGCCATTTGTTGCATGATTCCATGTGCGTGCTCAGTTGTGGGCTGCCACTTCCTACTCCAGGGGATTTTCCCAACCCAGGGATCGAACTCATCTCTTACACCTTCTGCACTGGCAGATGGATTCTTTACCTCTGCGCCACCTGGGAAGCCCCAATTTATTGGGTATGACTTTATAAAAGACAATTTGGCATGTTATTTCTAATTAATAAAAAAATATGTAGTTTTGTTTGAGAACAGTAAGTGGTGTCAGATATATGGATTTTTTTTTTCCTACAATTTTATCATCAAGTTTTACTGTGTGCTGTGCTGTGCTTAGTCACTCAGTCATGTCTGACTCTTTGTGACCCCGTGGACTATAGCCTGCCAGTCTTCTCTATCCATAGGCGTTCTCCAAGCAAGAATACTGGAATGGGTTTCAGTGCCCTCCTCTAGAGGATCTTCCCACCCCAGGGATCAAACCCAGGTCTTCCACATTGCAGGGCAATTCTTCCCCATCTGAGCCACCATGGAAGCCCAAGAATTCTAGAGTAGGTAGCCCATCCCTTCTCCAGGGAAACTTCCCAACTTGGGAATCAAACCAGGGTCTTCTGCATTGCAGGCAGATTCTTTACCAACTGAGCTACCGGGAAGCCCAAGTTTTAGTATATGTAATGCTTTAAAGCTGTAGGAACTACATGTTAAATTTAATCCTAATCAGTTGGGCTTGCATCTTCCTTTCAAGGTTTTTTCTGAAAATTGACAACTGCTTTCCAGGAAAAATACACATACACCTATCCATGAGCCCAGTATTTTGCATGAATTTAAGGGGTCATTGATATAACTATAAAAATATATAAATATACATGCATATATACATGCACATATATGGGGAAAATATCTAGCATAATATTACTGTGGCATTTTGTGATTATTATTGAAAAACATGAGATTTTATAAGTTTATAGTTGATCATTTAAAAGAAAAAACAAAGCAAAATGTAGCTTTAGGGGTATTTTTCTCAGAGAACTGAAATGGGTTTGCCCTATGCACCTATAAACACATTTTGTTTGTCCACACATTGTTTTTAAAAGATGGAGCCAACTCTTCACTTAGGACAATTTGACATTAAAAGCAAGATTTCTGCTTTCTTTTATAAAAAGACCTGTAAACACTGGGTCCACCTTGTCCCCATCAGTCAGAGCTAAGCAGAGGTTCCATTACAAAGATGAGATTTACTTGTCTTTTTTTCACAGACCCCACAAGTCTCTATTGCCTCTGATGGCTAGGGTTTGATTGCCGTTTTCATGGTGCTCAAGCAACTGTTTACTTACTCAAATTATAGAAATGGTTTCTTGTTTTCGTATTTTGCTGTCAAAGTAAAACAATGAAAATCAAACCAAAGGGCACATATAACAGGAAAACCTGAGGAATAGTTTGGTAACTTTCTTGCTGCTGTTGGTTTTGTCTCTTTTTTTACTTAGGAAGGGTACAAACTGTCTACCAAACATAGCCAAACTTCACTGCATAAATGGGAGTTCACTGGGGAACATGTCTTATTGTGCTTATCTCTTCTACCCTTATTTCTTTAATTTATCAAATACTCTCATAATTTACTTTTATATTTTTATACTATGAATGTAAAAATATATATTTATAAGAAGTTTCAGATCATATTACACAATTCAGTATAATGAAATACAAATAAAACATTTCAATATATCCATAAATTTACCTACTACCTGC
Organism: Tragelaphus eurycerus; assembly: GCA_935064755.1. Taxonomy (NCBI): domain Eukaryota; kingdom Metazoa; phylum Chordata; class Mammalia; order Artiodactyla; family Bovidae; genus Tragelaphus; species Tragelaphus eurycerus. The sequence continues at coordinate 43,677,822 of CAKXYN010000001.1, forward strand.
ATTCCTGTTCTCTGCAGCAGCTCTGCCTGCACAGGGAGACTTGGTGACACTTAGCTGTCACTGTAGGATAAGCCAGTGGACAGTCCTGGCTTTTTGATCCTCTTTGCTCTGACAAGTCGGTTTCTTCATAGAAGGAATCTTCACAATCCTTTAGAGTTTAAGCATAGCTGTCAGCCTTCTGGAGTAGAACTTGGGCCAGGTTGATTAGGGTCTGAGAAAGAGGAGCAGCTCACTCTATTAGAAATGCAGATTTCCCTTCATTTTCCCATTTATAAGGCTATGGTCTAGTAGCATGTAGCACTTACTCTTTGAATTTATATGGTTTATTTGCATACTAATATCTGTCTCCTCTGGGGTCCCTTTTCTTTCACCTCTGTGAGCCTAAAGCAGCACCCAGCACACTGCCTGCATGCTGTCATGTCCAGCTCCTTGCGAAGACCCATGGACCATATCCTTCCAGGATCCTCTGTCCATGGGATTTTCCTGGCAAGGATACTAGAATGGGTGGCCATTTCTTCCTACAGGGGATCTTCCCAACCCAGGGATTGAACCCTCCTCTCCTGTATTGGCAGGGAGATTCTTTATCAGTGAGCCACCTAGCACGTAGTAGGTCCTTAATAACTACTTGTGGAATAACTGATGAAGTACATAAATTACAGTGCCTGTGTTAGTGAAAATCATTTAATGTAAGGATGCTGTTTTGTCAACCCTCTGCATCGTTTATGTTTTCTGTCTGCCAGGTGAGGTACTGGAATAATGGAGGAGAAGAGGAATCATCAAGCAAACTGAAAGTGGCAGGAAATGTGACATCAGCCAGACTCCATGGCTTGAAGAGCAACCTGGCATATTACACGGCTGTCCGGGCTTTCAACAGCGCCGGCAGCGGTCCCTTCAGTGCCACAGTTAATGCAACCACCAAGAAAACTCGTACGTACATTCTGATGTTTTATTTTTTTTTCAAGGTCTCTCTGTTGTTTAATTTTCTTCTTTGTTCTCCATTTTTCTTTCCTTTCTTTTTTTTAAATTTATATTTATTTATTTTAATTGGAGGCTAAATACTGTATTGGTTTAGCCATACATCAACAAGAATCAGCCATATTTTAAATGGCAAAAAACATGCTTTCCATTTAAAAATAATAGTCTTCTTTATTATTCTAGATGGACAACCCAAGTCCATAAGCCCATTGGATTCTGTAAAGCCAGCTCAAACTCAGAGGCACACATACATGTCTTCCTGACTCCCCTAAATCTTTGGTTAGAAATTCCATGTGAATATAAATGTGCACCTTTTGAAAAATTTTAGTGTGGGATGTCCAGTCAAGTCTATCCACTTTTCTTTTAAAAATGTGATCACACTAATTGGTTTGTTTCATGTATTTTCAGGTCTCCAAAGCTTGAGGATATTTGATAAGCATGAATAACTTAAAGCTTAGGCCAAACAATCAAAAGTGATTTTTTTTTCTTCTTTCCTACATTATTTGAAAGAGGGCAGTGTACAATAAAAGGTTACCATCCAAAGATGGTGGTCTACATGAATAATTTGATATTTTTAAAAATCTGACCAGAGATGTCAGTCGGCGTTGCCTTCAAGGCTGAGTCTTTTTGGTAACTGTGCATTCACAGGTGCATTCACAAACACCGATCATGAGCTGTATATTAACCTGGCTTTAAGTTAGGCTATGAGAACATCAGTGATCTGCAGTCTGATTGCTGTTCACATGTATTTCCACGAAACTGATAGCACCCTTTATCGAGACCATCTTTGCATGAAATGTTCCTTTGGTATCTCTGATTTTCTTGAAGAGATCCCTAGTCTTTCCCATTCTGTTGTTTTCCTCTATTTCTTTGCATTGATCGTTGAAGAAGGCTTTCTTATCTCTTCTTGCTATTCTTTGGAACTCTGCATTCAGATGTTTATCTTTCCTTTTCTCCTTTGCTTTTCGCTTCTCTTCTTTTCACAGCTATTTGTAAGGCCTCCCCAGACAGCCATTTTGCTTTTTTGCATTTCTTTTCCATGGGGATGGTCTTGATCCCTGTTTCCTGTACAATGTCACGAACCTCATTCCATAGTTCATCAGGCACTCTATGTATCAGATCTAGGCCCTTAAATCTATTTCTCACTTCCACTGTGTAATCATAAGGGATTTGATTTAGGTCATACCTGAATGGTCTAGTGGTTTTCCCTCCTTTCTTCCATTTCAGTCTGAATTTGGCAATAAGGAGTTCATGATCTGAGCCACAGTCAGCTCCTGGTCTTGTTTTTGGTGACTGTATAGACAGAAATGGTATGGACCTAACAGAAGCAGAAGATATTAAGAAGAGGTGGCAAGAATACACAGAAGAACTGTATAAAAAAGAGCTTCACCACCCAGATAATCATGATGGTGTGATCACTGACCTAGAGCCAGACATCCTGGAATGTGAAGTCAAGTGGGCCTCACTACGAACAAAGCTAGTGGAGGTGATGGAATTCCAGTGGAGCTATTCCAAATCCTGAAAGATGATGCTGTGAAAGTGTTGCACTCAATATGCCAGCAAATTTGGAAAACTCAGCAGTGGCCACAAGATTGGAAAAGGTCAGTTTTCATCCCAATCCCAAAGAAAGGCAATGCCAAAGAGTGCTCAAACTACCGCACAATTGCACTTATCTCCCACGCTAGTAAAGTAATGCTCAAAATTCTCCAAGCCAGGCTTCAGCAATATGTGAACCGTGAACTTCCTGATGTTCAAGCTGGTTTTAGAAAAGGCAGAGGAACCAGAGATCAAATTGCCAATATCCGCTGGATCATGGAAAAAGCAAGAGAGTTCCAGAAAAACATCTATTTCTGCTTTATTGACTATGCCAAAGCCTTGACTGTGTAGATCACAATAAACTGTGGAAAATTCTGAAAGAGATGGGAATACCAGACCACCTGATCTGCCTCTTGAGAAATCTGTATGCAGGTCAGGAAGCAACAGTTAGAACTGGACATGGAACAACAGACTGGTTCCAAATAGGAAAAGGGGTGCGTCAAGGCTGTATATTGTCACCATGTTTATTTAACTTATATGCAGAGTACATCATGAGAAATGCTGGACTGGAAGAAACACAAGTTGGAATCAAGATTGCTGGGAGAAATATCAATAACCTCAGATATGCAGATGACACCACCCTTATGGCAGAAAGTGAAGAGGGGCTAAAAAGCCTCTTGATGAAAGTGAAAGTGGAGAGTGAAAAGGTTGGCTTAAAGCTCTACATTCAGAAAACGGAGATCATGGCATCTGGTCCCATCACTACATGGGAAATAGATGGAGAAACAGTGTCAGAATGTATTTTTCTGGGCTCCAAAATCACTGCAGATGGTGACTGCAGCCATGAAATTAAAAGACGCTTACTCCTTGGAAGGAAAGTTATGACCAACCTAGATAGCATATTCAAAAGCAGAGACATTACTTTGCCAACAAAGGTTCGCCTAGTCAAGGCTATGGTCTTTCCTGTGGTCATGTATGGATGTGAGAGCTGGACTGTGAAGACGGCTGAGCGCCGAAGAATTGATGCTTTTGAACTGTGGTGTTGGAGAAGACTCTTGAGAGTCCCTTGGACTGCAAGAAGATCCAACCAATCCATTCTGAAGGAGATCAGCCCTGGAATTTCTTTAGAAGGAATGATGCTAAAGCTGAAACTCCAGTATTTTGGCCACCTGATGTGAAGAGTTGACTCATTGGAGAAGACTCTGATGCTGGGAGGGATTGAGGGCAGGAGGAGAAGGGGACGACAGAGGATGAGATGGCTGGATGGCATCACTGACTCGATGGATGCGAGTCTGAGTGACCTCCGGGAGCTGGTGATGGACAGAGGCCTGGCGTGCTGCGGTTCATGGGGTCGCAAAGAGTCGGACACAACTGAGCGACTGATCTGATCTGATCTGATCTGACCTGATAGCACCCAGTATCTATGTCATCACTGTATGCAATGCAGCCACTTGAGTCACATCGTCGTCATCATCACAGCGATGGAGAACATTTTATGTCCACATGTTTGACATGTATTTCCACATCTACACTTCAGACCTACCACATTAAGATAGGTATCATTTCTCTTTCTTTTTTAAAGGTGAGGAATGCGAGGCATGAAGGGATTAACTTTAATTTTACTATAATGATGTATCACTTTGACTTGCAGAAAACAATTTTTCTTCTAAGTTTATTCCCAAAATCAATCAACTCAGTAAAAATGTTTTTAAACTTTCTGTATATGGGAATGAAATAGTTATTTTGCTTGATCGCCAACTTCATTTAATCCTGTTTCCATGTATGATTCCCAGATTTTCATTGGCTGGCTAAAATTGCTAAGAACAGAGATAGTATAAAATTTAATTGTATTGGCTAGTGTTGTGGGTAAATTAAAACATGTGTTAGTCACTCAATCATGTCTGACTCTTTTGGGACCCCATGGACTGTAGCCCACCAGGCTTCTGTGTCCATGGGATTCTCCATGCAAGAATACTGGAGTGCCACACCCTTCTCCAGAGGATCTTCCTGACCCAGGGATCTCCCATGTGCAGGCAGATGCTTTACCATCTGAGCCACCAGGGAAGATCTAAGTTAAAACATATATATAAAGGTAATTCTAGAGATGTCCCTGGTGGTCCAGCAGTTAAGGTACTCCCACTACAGAGAGCCATGGGTTCAGTCCTGGGTCAGGAAACTAAGATCCTGCCATACAGTGTGACCAAAAAGTGCAAAACAGACAACATCATTCTACTACTTTGGATTTTTTTTAACCAGTGTTAATTTGATTAGGAAAGTCCATATGGTTACTTTTGTATTAATATTATCTATAAAAAAGAGAGTTTGGAGTAAAAGTTTAGCAATAAAACACTTTAATCCCTTTAAGCAGCATGCATTTACAAGCAGCCATCTAATGTGATAATTAATTGTCCTTCACTAATTATTAGGAGAAACCTGACCCAATCTCTTATTTATAGCACATGACTGGGGTTTAGACCATGGAACATATAGGTATGACAACAAGCTAAAAATATTCTGCATTTAGAACTTCTCACTAAGTATGCTTGGTATTCCCAATAACACTTGTGAATTAGTAAGGTTTAAATACACATCATTATTTATATATTCAAAGTACAGTATTAATCAAAATTTCTGATTGCACAAATATATGCAAACAGATGTATCTGGTTCTTTCGTCTGACTTAATAATTGATGTGATTACTCACTAAGAAATTGTGATTGTAAAAGACAGTATGACATCATCATGGAATCAGTGAAGAGCTTCCTGAATTGGTTAGAAGAAAGAGACTGATTATAAATCAATAGAAATATCATGGTAATGCACAGTGAGTAAATAAAATTTTAAAAGGAAGCAAAACCCCTTTGAAATTTAAAGATAGCTTATAAATACCCCATCTAAAGTAGAAATTTGAAGGTTACAATAATGATGATGATTATGATTTTAATGACTAGCAATTTAGAGAGCAATTTCCAGTCACTGTTCTAAGTGTGTTTCATGTATTGATTCTTAATACTCACAGCAACACGACTTGGAAATTACTACTAGTCTCACACTTTAGAGATGAGTTTGCTGAGACATTATATATTTATAATTATATGAGAGGTTATATAACTCCATGAGATCACAGAGTAAGTAGCCAGAGAGCCATACAAATTAGTCTTAATCACTGTACTACCTTTTCTTTCAACCATGTAATTAGAATGTTTGTGTCATACATAGCACTGGTATTTATTGGGACTTTATTTGTGTTTAGGAACCAGGTAAGGTGATCAGAGATAGACAGAACTTCTGTGCTTATGAAGCTGGAGCGTGATGGAACTTCCAACAGTTGAATAATATCTGCCTGAAAATGATACATTCCTACTGCCATAATTTAACTGGAATTTGTCTGTGGGGCTGTCAGTGTTATTAAAGAAAGTTTTCTTATGCTGAGTGGGAAATTCATAGAGATAATTAAAATCCCATAACTATTCAAAGATTGTATATAAAGACCATTGTTAATTTTGAAATTTTATGGTAATAATTTTTCATATATTTCAAAATAACAAATAAGAAAATCTTTTTAAAATATTTCTGACAGCTCTTAATAGTCATCCTAACCTTTAAAGTGGTATTAGCTTGAAATCCTAGTTAAGAACTTTGATAAGGCTTTTGTGATTATCATTGTGATTTTGTGATTATCATTACCAGTAACGCCGAAGAAGCTGAAGTTGAACAGTTCTATGAAGACCTACAAGACCTTTTAGAACTAACACCCAAAAAAGATGTCTTTTTCATTATAGGGAACTGGAATGCAAAAGTAGGAAGTCAAGAAACACCTGGAGTAACAGGCAAATTTGGCCTTGGAATACGGAATGAAGCAGGGCAAAGACTAATAGAGTTTTGCCAAGAAAATGCACTGGTCGTAGCAAATACCCTCTTCCAACAACACAAGAGAAGACTCTATACATGGACATCACCAGATGGTCAACACCGAAATCAGATCGATTATATTCTTTGCAGCCAAAGATGGAGAAGCTCTATACAATCAGCAAAAACAAGACCAGGAGCTGACTGTGGCTCGGACCATCAACTCCTTATTGCCAAATTCAGACGGAAATTGAAGAAGGTAGAGAAAACTACTAGACCATTCAGGTATGACCTAAATCAAATCCCTTATGAGTATACAGTGGAAGTGAGAAATAGATTTAAGGGCCTAGATCTGATAGATAGAGTGCCTGATGAACTATGGAATGAGGTTCGTGACATTGTACAGGAGACAGGGATCAAGACCATCCCCATGGAAAAGAAATGCAAAAAAGCAAAATGGCTGTCTGGGGAGGCCTTACAAATAGCTGTGAAAAGAAGAGAAGCGAAAAGCAAAGGAGAAAAGGAAAGATATAAACATTTAAATGCAGAGTTCCAAAGAATAGCAAGAAGAGATAAGAAAGCCTTCTTCAGTGATCAGTGCAAAGAAATAGAGGAAAACAACAGAATGGGAAAGACTAGGGATCTCTTCAAGAAAATCAGAGATACCAAAGGAACATTTCATGCAAAGATGGGCACAATAAAGGACAGAGATGGTGTGGACCTAACAGAAGCAGAAGATATTAAGAAGAGGTGGCAAGAATACACAGAAGAACTGTACAAAAAAGAGCTTCAAGACCCAGATAATCATGATGATGTGATCACTGACCTAGAGCCAGACATCTTGGAATGTGAAGTCAAATGGGCCTTAGAAAGCATCACTACGAACAAAGCTAGTGGAGGTGATGGAATTCCAGTGGAGCTATTCCAAGTCCTGAATGATGATGCTGTGAAAGTGCTACACTCAATATGCCAGCAAATTTGGAAAATTCAGCAGTGGCCACAAGATTGGAAAAGGTCAGTTTTCATCCCAATCCCAAAGAAAGGCAATGCCAAGGAGTGCTCAAACTACCGCACAATTGCACTCATCTCACACGCTAGTAAAGTAATGCTCAAAATTCTCCAAGCCAGGCTTCAGCAATATGTGAACCGTGAACTTCCTGATGTTCAAGCTGGTTTTAGAAAAGGCAGAGGAACCAGAGATCAAATTGCCAATATCCGCTGGATCATGGAAAGAGCAAGAGAGTTCCAGAAAAACATCTATTTCTGCTTTATTGACTATGCCAAAGCCTTTGACTGTGTGGATCACAATAAACTATGGAAAATTCTGAAAGAGATGGGAATACCAGACCACCTGATCTGCCTCTTAAGAAATCTGTATGCAGGTCAGGAAGCAACAGTTAGAACTGGTCATGGAACAACAGACTGGTTCCAAATAGAAAAAGGAGTACGTCAAGGCTGCATATTGTCACCATGTTTATTTAACTTATATGCAGAGTACATCATGAGAAATGCTGGACTGGAAGAAACACAAGTTGGAATCAAGATTGCCGGGAGAAATATCAATAACCTCAGATATGCAGATGACACCACTCTTATGGCAGAAAGTGAAGAGGGGCTCAAAAGCCTCTTGATGAAAGTGAAAGTGGAGAGTGAAAAGGTTGGCTTAAAGCTCAACATTCAGAAAACGAAGATCATGGCATCTGGTCCCATCACTGCATGGGAAATAGATGGGGAAACAGTGGAAACAGTGTCAGACTTTGTTTTTCTGGGCTCCAAAATCACTGCAGATGGTGACTGCAGCCATGAAATTAAAAGGCGCTTGCTCCTTGGAAGGAAAGTTATGACCAACCTAGATAGCATATTCAAAAGCAGAGACATTACTTTGCCAACAAAGGTTCGCCTAGTCAAGGCTATGGTTTTTCCTGTGGTCATGTATGGATGTGAGAGCTGGACTGTGAAGAAGGCTGAGCGCCGAAGAATTGATGCTTTTGAACTGTGGTGTTGGAGAAGACTCTTGAGAGTCCCTTGGACTGCAAGAAGAGCCAACCAGTCCATTCTGAAGGAGATCAATCCTGGAATTTCTTTGGAAGGAATGATGCTAAAGCTGAAACTCCAGTATTTTGGCCACCTGATGTGAAGAGTTGACTCATTGGAGAAGACTCTGATGCTGGGAGGGATTGAGGGCAGGAGGAGAAGGGGACGACAGAGGATGAGATGGCTGGATGGCATCACTGACTCGATGGATGCGAGTCTGAGTGACCTCCGGGAGCTGGTGATGGACAGGGAGGCCTGGCGTGCTGCGGTTCATGGGGTCGCAGAGAGTCGGACACGACTGAGCGACTGATCTGATCTGATCTGATTGTCATGCCTCAGGCATAAAGAATGAAAATAGCGTCTTTGAGTCCTTCCTTGCTATCTGTCTTCTCTGAATTGTAAACTCCACGGGGAAAGAGTCCTTCTGTGTCTTGTTTACCCAGCCCCAGTACCCAGCATGGCACTGGGGGTTGCTCGTTAAATGTTGAGTGGGTGGCTAGATGGATGAATGAAATCTAAAGAAGCCCATAAGTGTGAGTACTATGTATTTCCTCTTGACTGAACATGATGAATTCAAAACTCCAAAATGTCTCGAGTCCTTCACCGTCTTGCTTAGAATGTGCAAGTTTCATGTACTTGTAATCAGGGAATTCTGTATGCAAGGCTTTATATTCATACAGATCTCGGGTGATATTTTTGATTAATGTAAATAATACGAGGATTCTCAAGTTAAGTACTGCACGTGTACCTTCCATTAAGCACTTAATTTCTGATATCCAAATACTTGTATTTTTTAAAGCATTTCTAAGTTAAACACTAATTAGCATCTTTAAATAAGATGGGTTTTTTTTAACTGGCAACCCAAAGAGAGCTAACTGTTAAGAACAACTTTTATCTAAAGGTGCTGATGAGGAAAAATTTCAGATGGCATATAAATGATGAAAAGATGTGGCTTCTGAAAGGAGACATGTATATTAAGAAGTTTATGTTTGGAGATTGCAAAAAAGAATGTGGAGGCCACATATTCTGCTTTGAATGACTGAAAAGTCAGGTGTTAATTCTGGCTTTCATTGTGGGTAGATTGAGCTCTTTGCGTCCTTGAGAATCATCCATTATCTCAAATTGACTGTCAGTCATATCTGACTTGGAGAAGGCAATGGCAACCCACTCCAGTACTCTTGCCTAGAAAATCCCATGGACGGAGGAGCCTGGTAGGCTGCAGTCCATGGGGTCACCAAGAGTTGGACATGACTGAGCAACTTCACTTTCACTTTTCACTTTCATGCATTGGAGAAGGAAATGGCAATCCACTCCAGTATTCTTGCCTGGAGAATCCCAGGGACGGGGGGAGCCTGGTGGGCTGCCGTCTATGGGGTCGCACAGAGTCGGACACGACTGAAGCAACTTAGCAGCAGCATATCTGACTCTTTGTGACCCCATGGATTGCACCCCGCCAGGCTCCTCTGTCCATGAAATTCTCCAGGCAAGAATACTGGAGTGGGTAGCGGTTTCCTTCTCCAGGTGATCTTCACAACTCACGGATCAAACCCAGGTCTCCCATATTGCAGGGAGATTCTTCACCATCTGAGCCACCAGGGAAGCCCAAGAATACTGGAATGGGTAGCCTATCCCTTCTCCAGGGGAACTTCCTGACCCAGGAGTTAAACCAGGGTCTCCTGCATTGCAGGCGAAATTCTTTACGAACTGAGCTACCAGGGAAGCACATTTCTAAAGCTAAATTATTTAAATTATTCGCCCCATTTCAAACTTGGCCCTTCTACAGTATTCCCCCATCTTGGTGAATTCAATCCCATTATCTCATTTGCTCAGGCACAAAGTTTGGGTGGGAATCACTCTCAACTTTTCTCTTTCTCTTATACCCTACACCTGATCCAGAACCTGACTTCTACAAGAACCCACCACTTCTTAAGGCATTCACTGCGGCCGCCCTGGTACCCACTGGTCAGCCCTCACAGGGATCAGAGCAGTGGCCCTGGTCATTCAGCCCAGCTACCTTTGCCTCCCTCAGCCAGAGTGGGAGTGATGGTATCCCTTCTCTGCTCTGATCCTTCCAGTCACTTCCCATCCCACTCCAGATGAATGCTAAATCCTTAAAATGTTGGACAAGGCCTGTATAATCCAACTTCAAATCCTACTTAGACTTGCTTCCTGCTATTTTCCACCTGACTCATTCCACTTTCCTTTCAGGGCCACTGCATTTGCTGTTTCCTCTACCGGGAAGGCTCGTCCTCTAGATGCCCATGTGGCACCCTCCCCCAGGCTCACGTGTAACCTCAGTGCCCCCTGACTGCCATGTTTAAAAGCACTGCACCTCATCTCCCAACCTTCCCTCATCTTCCTTGCTGCTTTATTCCTGCTCATCACGCTTAGAGCCATCATACATGCTGTGGCATGTTCGTATTTATTTTATTGTTGTTTTACCAGTCTTCCTTGACTGAAGGGCAGACTCCTGCAGGGCAGAGATTTTCCCTGTTTTGTTTCATTGCTCTATCATTACTGTCTAAGTAATCATAGTTGGTGCCCTATACGTACAAAGGTCCATCTAGTCAAGGCTATGGTTTTTCCAGTGGTCATGTATGGATGTGAGAGCTGGACTGTGAAGAAGGCTGAGCGCCAAAGAATTGATGCTTTTGAACTGTGGTGTTGGAGAAGACTCTTGAGAGTCCCTTGGACTGCAAGGAGATCCAACCAGTCCATTCTGAAGGAGATCAGCCCTGGGATTTCTTTGGAAGGAATGATGCTAAAGCTGAAACTCCAGTACTTTGGCCACCTCATGCAAAGAGTTGGAAAAGACTCTGATGCTGGGAGGGATTGGGGGCAGGAGGAGAAGGGGACGACAGAGGATGAGATGGCTGGATGGCATCACTAACTCGATGGATGTGAGTCTGAGTGACCTCCGGGAGTTGGTGATGGACAGGGAGGCCTGGCGTGTTGCAGTTCATGGGGTCACAAAGAGTCGGACACGACTGAGTGACTGAACTGAATGTATTTATTAAACCAACAAGACTCTATCTTTTGGCTCTGTTCCATGGTGGCATCATTCTCACCAGATACCCTCTTCAGAGTAACAGATTTTCTAGTAAGCACCTCCAAGCCCATTTCTATTAACTCAGCATGCTGGGAAAATTAGGCAACTCCTTCCTGATTCCTGCACTCAGAGCCAAGTTGTGGCCAGTAGGGAGAAAACCTTGATGGCCTGGCCTCTGTCACATGCCCAGATTCTCCCCTTGAGAAAACAGTGAAATTAAATGGTGAAATCAGTTTTTCACTTGAATGTTCACATGTCCAAATGGAAAGCTCATCCGTGTAAGCTGAGCCAAAATTAATTGCCTGAATTTAAGGAAGCCAATTAAGTGTATCCTCAGGAAGTAAAAAGGAAATGTGAATAGAACAAGCAGGGAAAGAATATGAGTCAGAATATTTCAGAGTCTGTTGATAAAATGAATATTCCTGCTTCAAATACCTAATTTGGAAATTCTAGAGTTTTTATAGGTACAACTTAATTATATAACCAACCACACTAAGACTCAGGCTCCATATATATATATCAGTACAAGGCTTCTCATTTTAGATGATGATCCGTTTTCTCAATTTTTGCCATTTCTGTAGGCCTTCTCTACTAATGTGTACCTAGTTTTTTCTTAAAAACTAACTAACTTCTCTTTTTACTTAAATAAACTTAAAGAAAATGAAAACTAACTTCCTGTGTAAGGAAATCAGTATCATTGGATGCTAAAAAATAATAAATAACAATGACAAAATAAATGTAATGAAAAATAAGCTATTCTCCATTTTAAATACTAGCAACATGGTCTTGTCTGTTCAGACATCTGAACCTGCTTGCTCTTTGTTTGTGATGTTAGCACTAAAGGAATATGAAGGACCTGTTGTTTAAGTTGCTAAGTCATATCCAACTCTTTTTTGACCCCATGAACTATATAGTCTGCCAGGCTCCTCTGTCCATGGGATTTCCCAGGCAAGAATACTGGAATGGCTTTTCATTTCCTTTTCCAGGGGATCTTCCCAGATCAGAGATTGAACCCATGTCTCCTGCATTGGAGGAAGGATTCTTTACCACTGAGCTACCAGGGAAGCCCATAAAGGACCTGTGTGTGCATTTGTGCTTATGGCCCCCAAATCCAGCTTTCTCTTGAAACCAATAAGACTAAAAGACAGTTCTTGTTGGCTTTTATGTGTATCATATACCATGTATATATGTTTGTTTATGACATGCCACAGATCACACAGCATTAGAATATACTGTTTACTAACAATGCACATGCCTAGGATTTAGACTTTATTTTCCCCCAATCTGTGGACTTCAGGAAATTGATTCCTGATTTTGTAAGCACTGAAGCAAGATAGCAATATAACAGTGAATTTAATCAGGATTGCTTTAGGAAGTTTCAGCTAATACAGAGTCAAATCCTCCCTTTGGAAAAATGTATAAATCTTATGAACTTTACTTGGTAAGAGCTTTGTACTTTTTTGAAAATTGACCTTCCTTGCCCATGAATTCTCTAAAAATATGTAAATGTTCTAATTATAGACTACAAATTTTCATGTTGATATTATTCTAAAGGAGAGATTTTAGTTAAGGAAATCCCTGGTCATTTAAAAATGAAGGATTTCTTCCCTGACTTTCTGGATTAGACCCCAAGTACTCTTGCCTGGAAAATCCCACGGACAGAGGATCCTGGTAGGCTGCAGTCCATGGGGTCACTAAGAGTCTGACATGACTGAGCGACTTCACTTTCTCTTTTCCCTTTCATGCATTGGAGAAGGAAATGGCAACCCACTCCAGTATTCTTGCCTGGAGAATCCCAGGGACGGGGAAGCCTGGTGGGCTGCCGTCTGTGGGGTCACACAGAGTCGGACACGACTGAAGTGACTTAGCATAGCATAGCATAGCAAAGTCTTTTCTAGACTTCCCGGGTGGTGCTAGTGGTAAAGAACCCACCAGCCAGTGCTGGAGACATAAGATACGCAGATTTGATTCCTGGCTTGGGCCAATCCCCTGGAGAAGGGCATGGCTACCCACTCTAGTATTCTTGCCTGGAGAACACGATGGACAGAGAAGCCTGGTTGTCCGTAGGATTGCAGAGAGTTGGACACGACCGAAGGGACTTAGCATGCACACATGCAGAGGCTTTTCTGAGTCTATGCTAAGAAGCAGGTGTTTTTGTTGGGTTTTTAAAAAATGGCGTCAATTTCCTATGGTAAATAAATTTATAATTCAGTGATTTCAGGACAAATATATCTTATTATTTGGGAAAAAGTGGCTTTTGGTGACTTGTTTTCTACACCACATCATATATTTTAGCAGTTTAATTACAAATGCTGATGTTTAACTCAAGTGAAATCCGAGTGGTATGTATATCCTCGAGCTACCACTTATCATGTAAGTCAGCTCGTTACCATCAGGTAGTCAAGAGATCTATTGAGTTTTGCCTTAAGTCACAGCAAACATATGTTCTTAAAATTCCGTGTTTTGAAAATCAGTGCCAACTTCCCTATCCACACTATGAAGATATCACTACTGAAAATTCTTGACAGCAATATTCTTTAACAACCTCTACTTTTTATAAATAAAGGAAAATGTTCATTGCCAAAAATTGGAGGAAAGTAGAGGAAAGTAATCACCTGTAATCCTATACTCAGAAAGACCATTTTAAAATTGTTCTTTCTTTCCAGACTTATGTTCTATAAAGTATTTCTCTTAGACAGTGGCGGGTTTGCCATGTATTCAGTTACCTGGTATCAGAAATTTCACTGCTGCTGCTGCTCAACTTTCACTAGGTCATTAATAATTTTCATAAATATGTTAGTGTATGTATCACATTCCATTGTGATAATGCGCTACAGTTTAACCGTTTTCCTATTGGTAGACATGTCTTATATTTCCAGCTTCATCCAATCAACAGCCTTGTTGTAATCACCTGTATGCAGTCAAATGGCTGCAGACTTAGTAAAACTTACAGAGATGGTGTTGAGGAGTCTGATAAGCAGATAATACGGAGGATATCATTATAGGTGCTAAAAAAATGATAATAAAAGCCTTCGACATAATATTATTCTTGTCACATAACATTTGAAATTACTGAAATAATGCTGCAGCCTATCGATTAATGTTGTCACTGTGCCACATTTCTACTAGAATTAGATTAGGTTTTATCATTTTCTTTGTATTTTACTGTACTACCAATACAGTAGAGATTGAGTTGACAAAGGAAAAATCTACAGGTTATGAAAGTTGAGATATGATTACACAAATTTCAAAATGTAGATCGTATATCAAGTTAGTTTTAATAAAGTGTGGAACTCAGCCAGCCTTCTGGGTTGGGTTTCTAACCAGATGGAATTGAAAAATAAAACTCAAATTCCTAAGAGAGATGCCATCAACTCTCTCCTGCCCATTTTCGCTTCAATACCTAACTCCATGCAGGTACAAAAATGCATTGTGTTTCATCAGAGCTGCTTCAGTTCAGTTCAGTTTAGTGACTCAGTCGTGTCAACTCTTAGCGACCCCATGGACTGCAGCATGCCAGACCTCCCTGTCCATCACCAAATCCCAGAGTTTACTCAAACTCATGTCCATTGAGTCAGTGATGTCATCCAACCATCTCATCTTCTGTCATCCTCTTTTTCTCCCGCTTCAAATCTTTCCCAGCATCAGGGTCTTTTCAAATGAGTCAGCTTTTCACATCAGGTGGCCAAACTATTAGAATTTCAGCTTCAGCATCAGTCCTTTCAATGAATATTCAGGACTTATTTCCATTAGAATGGACTGGTTGGATCTCCTTGCTGTCCAAGGGATTCTCAAGAGTCTTCTCCAACACCACAGTTCAAAAGAATCCATTCTTCCACACTCAGCTTTCTTTTAGTCCATCTCTCACATCCATACATGACTACTGGAAAAACCATAGCTTTGACTAGACAGACATTTGTTGGCAAAATAATGTCTCTGCTTTTTGATATGCTGTCTAGGTTGGTGATAGATTTTCTTCCAAGGCGCAAGCATCTTTTAATTTCATGGCTGAAGTCACCATCTGCAGTGATTTTGGAGCCCCCAAAATAAAATCTGACACTGTTTCTATTGTTTCCCCATCTATTTGCCATGAAGTAATGGGACCGGATGCCATGATCTTAGTTTTCTAAATGTTGGGTTGTAAGCCAAATTTTTCACTCTCCTCTTTCATTTTCATCAAGGGGCTCTTTAGGTATTCTTCGCTTTTTGCTGTAAGGGTGGTTTCATCTGTGTCTCTGAGGGTACTGATATTTCCCCTGGCAACCTTGATTCCAGCTTGTGCTTCATCCAGCCCGGCATCTCGCATGATGTATTCTGCATATAACTTAAATAAGCAGGGTGACAATACACAGCCTTGATATACTCCTTTCAAATTTGGAACTAGTCTGTTGTTCCATGTCCAGTTCTAACTGTTGCTTCTTGACCTGCATACGGATTTCCTAGGAGGCAGGTCAGGTGGTCTGGTATTCCCATGTCTTTCAGAGTTTTCCACAGTTTGTTGTGATCCACATAGTCAAAGGTATTAATGTAGTCAATAAAGCATAAGTAGATGTTTTTCTGAAACTCTCTTTTGCTTTTTCCATGATGCAACCGGTGTTGGCAATTTGACTTCTGGTTCCTCTGCCTTTTCTAAACCTAGCTTGAACATCTGGAAGTTCACAGTTCACATACTGCTGAAGCCTGGCTTAGAGAATTTTGACTTTACCTGCTAGTGTGTGAGATGAGTGCCACTGTAGTTTGAACATTCTTTGGTATTGACTTTCTCTCAGATTGGAATGAAAACTGACCTTTTCCAGTCCTGTGGCCACTGCTGAGTTTTCCAAATTTGCTGGCATATTGCATGTAGCACTTTGACAGCATCATCTTTTAGGATTTGAAGTAGCTCAACTGGAATTTCAGCACCTCCACTAGCTTTGATCTTAGTGATGCTTTCTAAGGCCCACTTGACTTCTCATTAGGATGTCTGGCTCTAAGGTGAGTGATCAGACCATCATGATTATCTGGATCATGAAGATCTTTTTTTGTACAGTTCTGTGTATTCTTGCCACCTCTTCTTAGTATCTTTTGCTTCTGTTAGGTCCTTACCACTTCTGTCCTTTATTGTGCCCATTTTTGCATGAAATGTTCCCTTGTTATCTCTAATTTTCTTGAAGAGATCTCTAGTCTTTCCCATTCTATTGTTTTCCTCTATTTCTTTACATTGATCACTGAGGAAGGCTTTCTTATCTCTCTTTGCTATTCTTTGGAACTCTGCATTCAACTGGGTATATCTTTCCTTTTCTCCTTTGCCTTTCGCTTCTCTTCTTTACTCAGCTATGTAAGGCCTCCTCAGACAACCATTTTGCTTTTTTGAATTTCTTTTTCTTGGGGATGGTCTTGATCACTACCTCCTGTACAGTGTCACAAACCTCCTTCCATAGTTCTTCAGGCACTCTTGTATATCAGATCTAATCCCTTGGATCTATTTGTCATTTCCACTGTATAATCTTAAGGGTTGTAATCTATATAATCATAGCCCCATGGACTATATAGTCCATGGAATTCTCCAGGCCAGAATACTGGAGTGGGTAGCCTTTCCCTTCTCCAGGGGATCTTCCCAACCTGGGGATCAAACCCAGGTCTTCCATATTGCAGGCAGATTCTTTACCAGTTGAGCCACAAGGGAAGTCCAAGAATACTGGAGTGGGTAGCCTATCCTTTCTCCAGCAGATCATCCTGATCCATAAATCCTGCACTACAGGCAGATTCTTTACCTACTGAGCTATCAGGGAAGCCCAAAAAATGAAAAAAAAAAAATTGCTCAGTTGTGTAATACTCTTTGCGATCCCTTGGACTGTAGCCTACCAGGCTTCTCCTGGAGCATGCAAAATCCTTGGCATTTTCCAGGCAAGAGTACTGAAGTGGGTTGCCATTTCCTTCTCCAGGGGATCTTGCCAACCAAGGGACTGAACCCAAGTCTCCCACATTATTGGCAGATGATTTACCCTCTGAGCCACCGAGGGAAGCCAAAGCTGCTTAGGGTACTGCTTCATAGCTCTGTCAGACTGGGCTAGCATAGCTCAAGTATTGAAAATTCCCACACCTCAGACGCTTTAAACTTATAAGAGTTTCTTTCCCATTCATACTGCATATACATCACTGGTTAGCTCAGATCCAGTCTATTCTGTCTTCACTGCAGGGCCCAGACTGGACGAGCAGCCACTCTCCGTGTCGTGCTGGTCTCACGGCAGAGGAAAAATGATGGACCATGCTCTTCAGTGCCTCCTAAAGGGGTCATTCCACATTTGCTTTCCTCCCCCTGCCTGAAGAAAGCCATATGACAAAGCCTGATGTCTGTGAGATGCCAGTGAGAAGGGGACGCATGTCCTCCTAAGGGCAGGGGACCACAAGTACTGTAGCCAAACTGCTTGTCAGTGAGAGAGAGGCAGGGGAGCTTGATCTTCTCACAGAGGGTGAAGAACAGAGGATTGCAGAGACTTTAAATAATAATACAGTCTACCCAAAAACATTTTTAGACACTGATAATCAATCCTACCAGCCAATAATAAGGATCATTAAAAATGTTTCTGGAGGAGCTAAGAATAAATTGTAGGTATCAAGAGATGCCTAAGGATCCCTGAGTTGCTCTTTCATCTGCCTATACTGCCTGTGCCTTCGTCCTTCATATCCTGTCCTTCAGCATCTTCAACCTCAAGCCTTTATAGATATAACAAGTTAATTTATTCCACCCAGATGGATTACTTATGTAAATATGTCCATTAAATATCCTCAAGACATATAAAAATTACCCCAAATGACTCGTGATTTAGAAAGAAGAATGATAACCTCAAATGCCTTCAATAGACAGGCAGGTTTAACTAAGCAATGGTGGGTGACTGGGGCAATCTCTTCTTCCTTCATCCCATCCTTTCTATCCATCACTGTAGGACCAGTGTTTCTCATCGTCTGGTTTTGCAAAAGAAACCAGAAGTCTAGAACTTAAATGAAACTTCCCAAATTTAAATGTTGGCACCTACCCAAAATTAAAATACAGTATTTGGATTGGACAAAAAATATTTGTTAGCTGGGTCTGGCTTTCGGGAACTTTCAGGTTGCAGTGTCTGATATGAAGCTTTATAGTTTCAGATGTTTCATTCTCTTGTGTTTTTAACTTCAGCAAGAGCTCTGCCGGCCATTTTCCTTCATTTACAGTTGAGACACTGTGGCTTCTGTCAGGTCAAGGGAGTAGACTCATTACAGGTGATTTGTGAATGGCCACAGTGCATCTAGTAAGTCTGAAGTGTATTAGGTAGATCTTGTCTGTGATGTTTCAGGCTTGCTGTTTGTTGGTGTACAAAGGTAAATTCTTAGCAAAGTGGCAACACATCAATCTCATAATCTGAAGGTTCTGAGCTCATGTTTCAGAGAAAGCATAGTGTTAGGACTTCCCAGGTGGCTCAGTGGTAAAGAATCTGCCTGCAAAGCAGGAGACCCGATTTCGATACCTGGGTCAGGAAGATCCCCTGGAGGAGGCATGGCAACCCACTCCAGTATTATTGCCTGGAGAATTCCATGAACAGAGGAGCCTGGCAGGCTACAGTTCATGGGGTCCCAAGGAGTTGGACATGACTGAGTGACTAACACTTTCACTTAAAAGTAAATAGTTTTGATAGTTTGTGGAAGGAAAGGGTTAATATTTGAAGTTTGACCTTAGTGAGCTAGAAAAGAAGAGCAGTTAAGGCTTAATACAAGGGACATGCGTGCTCAGTCACTTCAGTCTTGCCCAACTCTTTGCCACCCTCTAGACTGTAGCCTGCCAGACTCCTCTGGCCACGGGATTCTCCAGGCAAGAATACTGGAGTAGGTTGCCATGCCTTCCTCCAGGGGAACTTCCTGACCCAGGGATTGGACTCAGGGATCAAACTCATGTCTCCTGCATTACAGGTGGATTCTTTACCACTGAACCATCACAGAATCCCCTAATTCAAGGTAACTAAAGATTACTAAGGGTGGAAGTCAAAAGTAGGGACAAAGATAACTAAAGAGAAGTTTGCATCATACAATAATCAAACTTTGTTCATAATTTGCTTAATGTTTTACAATCTCCAGTCATTGAATGATTCTTGCAAGGTTTTAGTCACATACTCAAACAACCTGATTATTATTTCCCTAATATATTTACTGTAATACTCAAATATATTTATTTTAAAAGGCTTTGTATCATTGTTATTTACAGAACATGATTAATATTCTCTCCATTACAAAGTGGTAGTCCTAAATTTTTTTCTATAAAAATGAAAGCAAATCAGTTATTTAAACAGAGAAAAGTTTAATGGTTAAAACTACAATGAATAGCACAAAGAAACATAATCATTTGCCAGAAATGTGTCCATGAAAATAAGTTTTGCAATGAGCGAATCGGAGTGTTAATGATTATTATTAGTAGAGTGATATTCTGTTCTTGATTGCTCAATTTGAGATGAATTATTTGTAGTAAATATATCCTTAGGTCAGAGTTAATTTGAATTATGACTGTGTGTTTTGGGGTGTTTACCAGACATCTGTGTGCAACTGAAAACATCTGAGTTATTTGTTTGTATAATGCCCTTTGTTCTGTGTCATTATTTTGACCATAGTTTAATCTATGTGTTGTATTTAAAGTAGATTACCACTGATGTGCCAATTTCAGCCTCATCAAAAAGAATCATCTTTATGAATAATTGCATCCAACTAAGAGTTGGATGTAGTTAGGTTTTTTTTTTTCCCTGATGTGAATATAGGCAAATATTTGCAATTAAAATGTTATCCACGTAAATCATCTTAGTGATACAAGTACTGATCTCTGGGAACCACTAATGTGGTCCATGGTTAGAAGTCAGAAAATATCTTTACCTCTGTGCTCACTGTACTTAGGAGAATCTCTGACACAGAGCAAGTGCTTATTGAGTATGTAGTGACTGAAAGGGATTTCCAGATAGAAACCTTTTCTGCAAGTCCTGCGTCATTCATCCGGTCTGCTGTGCCTTCCTTCCACCACTCATATGACCGCCATCATCATGACCTGTTCACAGATTCCAGTTCTGCCCTATCCCTCCCACTCCACTACCATCACTTGCATTTGGACCTTTATTGCCTTTTACACAAAGTGCTACAGTGTATTCCCTACGGAGCTTCCACCAAGGTTTTCCTCCTTCTCCCTCTGCCCCGCAGAAGATCTATGAAAGCACACACCTATTGGCTCCACAGATCTGATCCTTCTTCAGCCTTCTGCCAATTGCCTACAAAGCAATATTCCTTTTCTAGTTCCTTTGACCTTCTAGACTCTTTAGAATATGGCTCCTACCTGCATCTCCAACTGCCTTTGCTCTGATCCCTTCCCCTCATCCTTACCTGTACTGTCAGGACTGAGCTCCCCATGGCACCGTGTTAGTTCTTGGCCTCTGCACCCTGGCCTGTGTCATTCCTTTGCCTCGGATACCCCCTGCCACGCCCGGCCCAACCCCTGCATATGCAACTCTTATCATCTTTCAAAATCCACTTGAGATGTTGGCACCTCCTTATCTGCTTTTTCCCTTAACACTTAGTACTAAGTTAGTTAACATGTCATTGAAGTATTTAATTAACACACCAGTTGTTTCACTATTTTTTTCTTATTTTTTTCTTTCTGTTATGTTTCTTGTCTTCTTAGCCTCAACATGATCAGCTGTATTCAAACTCTCAAGCTGATGCTCAGCCTTAATGTCCCAGTTTGGATGTTTGTGAAATTTATAGCATTTATTGGGTTGTGTCTTGGAGGACTATCAAAACCGTGGAGCTAGAAAATACATTCTAAATCCTATTATTGTCATGGTGTGTTTGAGAATACTGTCCAGCCATATGTTGTCCTGCTGATACCATGGTGAATTGTAACTGATATTTTTTTTTCCTGATTCTTTACTCAATTCATTATGTTACTTTATCATTTCATGAACCATTCCTTAGGGACACATGGGGAATCGATAAAACTTATTTTCTAATAACACTACAGAAGTTTTTTTCTTAATCCTTGTGTTGTATTTCTTACCTTAAAATGGAAGTCAATTACATATAAAATCTTAAGTTGACATCTACCTTTGACAAGATACTGGATTCATGAATAAAAACTATGGACATATGGACAAATCATTTGTCAACTCTTTCAAGAGTTGAAGTCACAGATAGCACAATGTATTAGGGGAAGCATAGACTTTGGAATTAACGAGAGCTTGTTTGAATCCACATGGTATCTCTTACCAGTTGTGCATCTTAGCAAGTTCTTTGCTTTTAATTTTGGTGATAAAAATACACATGACATAAAATTTCCATCTTACTTGTTTTTAAATGTATAGTTCCTGAGTGTTAGACTTGGTTGCTGTGTAGCTGATCTCCAGAACTCTTTTCACCTTATGAAAGAGAAAATCTGTACCTATTAAACATCCCCTATCCTCCTCGCCTTCACCCCTGGGAACCACAATTCTACATTATGCCTTTATGGATTAACTACTCCAGCTGCCTTGTATATGTGGATTCACATACAGAATTTGTCTTTTTGTGACTGGTTTATTTCATAATTTCCTCAAGGCTCATCCATATTGTAACATGTGTGAGGGTTTCCTTCCTATTTAGGGCTAAATGGTATTCCACTATATGGATAAGCCTCATTTTGATTACTCATTCATCTGTTGATGGACACTTAGGTTGCTCAACCTTTTGTCTACTGGGGATGATGCTGCTATCAACATGAACGTAGAATCTGTTTTTACAAACTCTCTGGGTCCGGGTTACCCATGTACAGAAAATGGGCATTATTATAATGCAGCATAATGAGAATTGAGTAAATTATAAAAAAGTATATTCTACCATTCCTAACATATTTTAGGTTTTAATAAATGTTAAGGCAATGGCACCCCACTCCAGTGTTCTTGCCTGGAGAATCCCGGGGATGGTGGAGCCTGGTGGGCTGCCATCTATAGGGTCGCACAGAGTCGGACATGACTGAAGTGACTTAGCAGCAGTAGCAGTAGCAGTTGCTAACAGTAATAGAATTTTAAATGTGAAGAGAAAGTTTGTCTGATCAAGGAATTTGCAGATGTTATTCTTACCAGTAGTGATAAGAGATGATTTTAAAATAGCTTATAAATATTTTTTAAATTTTAATAATGCTTCATTTATTAAATAGAATACCATAGGAATGTAACTAGCAAAAAAGGCTCATGATTATGTGACTTTTAGTGTTTAGGAAAAGGCTAAACTGTGTGGATCACCACAAACTGTGGAAAATTCTGAATGAGATGGAAATATCAGACCACCTGACCTGCCTCTTGAGAAACCTGTATGCAGGTCAGGAAGCAACAGTTAGAACTGGACATGGAACAACAGACTGGTTTCAAATAGGGAAAGGAGTATGTCAAGGCTGTATCTTGTTACCCTGCTTATTTAATTTATATGCAGAGTACATCATGAGAATCACTGAGCTGGATGAAGCACAAGCTGGAATCAAGATTGCCAGGAGAAATATCAATAACCTCGGATATGCAGATGACACCATCCTCATGGTGGTTGTGAAGGCAAAGAAGAACTAACGAGCCTCTTGATGAAAGTGAAAGGAGAATGAAAAAGTCGGCTTAAAGCTCAACATTCAAAAAACTAAGATCATGGCATCCCGTCCCATCACTTCATTGCAAATAGATGGGGAAACAGTGGAAATAGTGGCAGACTTTATTTTGGGGGCTCCAAAATCACTGCAGATGGCGACTGCCGCCATGAAATTAAAAGACGCTTACTCCTTGGAAGAAAAGTTGTGACCAACCTAGATGGCATATTAAAAAGCAGAGAGATTACCATGCCAATAAAGGTCCATCTAGTCAAGGCTATGGTTTTTCCATTAGTCATGTATTGATGTGAGAGTTGGACTATAAAGAAGGCTGAGCGCCAAAGAATTGATGCTTTTGAAGTGTGGTATTGGAGAAGACTCTTCTGAGTTCCTTGGACTGCAAGGAGATCCAACCAGTCCATTCTAAAGGAAATAAGTCCTGAGTATTCATTGGAAGGACTGATGCTGATGTGGAAACTCTAATACTTTGGCTACCTGATGCGAAGAACTGACTCATTTGAAAAGACTCTGATGCTGGGAAAGATTGAAGGCGGGAGGAGAAGGGGACAAGAGAGGATGAGGTGGTTAGATGGCATCACCGACTCAATGGACATGAGTTTGTGATGGACAGGGAGGCCTGGCTTGCTGCAGTCCATAGGGTCGCAAAGAGTGGGAAACGACTGAGTGACTGAACTAAACTGAACTGAAAGTCAATGTTTATGTGTGTTTTTTTTCCAATCAAGTTCGTTTTTTAAAAAATAGAAAAAATGATAGAAATAGAACATGACTATCTGATGTTTAGAAACACCAATATGGAAAATGAGTAATCAGACCCAGCACGAAGCTTTTATTTCCCCCTTTCCCATTTCCTGTTTTGTTGTTGTTATTTTCTTTTCTTTTTGTCCATTCAAAAAGTATTGAGTTTAGGATGCACTCATTCAGCTCGTCTGTTGATATTCTAGGACTCATACAAAATAAGACTGAATGCTAAACATGAAGTCACTTCTTCTGCAAGACTAGTGTTGGAATAAATCACTCCAAAATAAATTCCACCAAAATCACTCAAGTTTTCTATACTCTGCAAGCACATATCTCTTGACAGGACACATGATGAAGTATATTATCTGAACTGCATCAAATGGAGCCTGTCCTTTTCTGGTGCTGCTAGGCCATGGGGAATCACAGACTTTGGTAACTGTTCTCACAACAGTGTATTCGTAACATTTGGATGGAGCCCCCAGAACATAGTCATTAGGAACCCTAGGCAACTGCCATTATATATGTTTTGTTATATAAGCTTTGCAACTTGAATGCTCTGAGCTGATCTAAACTCCTTGTGAATATCAGATTACAGATTTTAAGTGCAATGTGGAATAGTATGAGAGAACAGACAGTAGGCCAAAGAACCTGCAGGGAATAGTCTTGTTTAGCATCATTAGTCACCTCCGTGTATCTGTGTACTCTTCCCATGTGCAAATCCAGCCACCTCTCCCTCATGGCATGACTCAGCAATATCTAGAAATGTCTCAACATAGCCAATCTTTTATATCATTTTCCCATAACAAATTCAGTTAACCAAGTCACATTTTGTGGCTAAATCTACAAGTACAATGTATTTCAGCACCGTTTTGGGCAATCGTGATGTTGTTGCCAAATGGATAGTATTATTTTTGCTGTTTGGTGATTAAGAAACTGACTTTTCAGTGCCCTATGTTGCTCTTGACAAATGCTACCAAACCCCCCTGCATCTAGTGTTCATGCTGCTGCTGCTAAGTCGCTTTAGTCGTGTCTGACTCTGTGCGACCCCATAGACAGCAGCCCACCAGGCTCCCCCGTCCCTGGGATTCTCCAGGCAAGAACGCTGGAGTGGGTTGGCATTTCCTTCTGTAGTGCATGAAAGTGAAAAGTGAAAGTGAAATCGCTCAGTCGTCTCCGACTCTTAGCGACCCCATGGACTGCAGCCTACCAGGCTCCTCCGTCCCTGGGATTTTCCAGGCAAGAGTACTGGAGTGGGGTGCCATTGCCTTCTCCGCTAGTGTTCATGAGAGGAAACTAAATTATAAATCCGTGTTTTTAAGCCTCAGAGAGTTTCATTAATTATGTAATGGAATTCTCATTAACGTTTTAGTGTTTTGCCTTATTTTTCTCAAAAATTGATTTAAACTTGGAAAATGAAGACTAAAATATAGACTGTTTGCTGCAATTTTTCACGTGTGTAGCTATTACTTCATGGGAATAAATCTAAGTAATCTTTATTTTTGATTGCCTCCCATTTTGCTCGTCTCACCATACATGGCTGGCTTAAAAATCATCTGCACTTCATTTCCTACAGCTTTAATCTGCTCAGTTGGCAATTTCTCTCAGCCTCTGTATGTATGAAACAGGACACACTGCCTGCCTTTCCTGGCCCATCAACAGGCAACCCTCTAGTGGTGGATAAAAGAATTTATTTATCTCCAGTATCAACAAGTTTTCCAAGAGATCACTGTGGTGATGGTGGTTTAGTTGCTAAGTTGTCTCTGACTTTTTGCGACCCCATGGACTATAGCTCACCAGGCTCTTCTGTCCATGGGGTTCTCCAGGAGTGCGTTGCCATTTCCTTCTCCAGGGGATCTTCCCAACCCAGGAATCAAACCCATGTCTCCTGCATTGCAGATGGATTCTTTACTGCTAAGCCACCAGGGAAGAAATGCCCTAAAGTGTATCATGAATATGCTAAAATGAATTGTCTCACAGTGTTCTGGAAATGACTTTGTAAAAGGAAATTTAGCTATTCTGTTATTTTTTCTGATTCTGCCTATGCACTATGAGTTACCAAAGAGATTCTGCCTTACTTCTGCCGCCTCCTTTATCTATGTGTTGTATATAAAATATCACTCCATGCTCAAATCTATTTTGCTTTTCTCATTCTGCATTTCAAGCTCCCAGTCAGCCACCAGGAAATGTTGTTTGGAATGCTACAGACACGAAAGTGTTGCTTAATTGGGAACAAGTGAAAGCCATGGAGAATGAATCAGAAGTAACAGGATATAAAGTAAGTGGTATAATTTGCAATGCTTTCTTTTCCCACTTCTGGTAGTACTTTTCAAAGGAAGCTAGATTTGAATAGTTTTTTTTTTTTTTTCCCCTAAATGTTGATGGTGTGGTCTTTATAAACTACTTTTGACATACAGATATCAAGCAGTTTGTGAAAAGAATATTTTTCAAAAATGCCTCATTATATAAATTTAAGTGAAATAATTGTGCTTATATGGGAATTTTAGGCCAAATGTTGGTAAAGCATTTGTTGTTTCCTGATACTCATCTATACACTACTTAAAATGAATCCATAGTTTTGGCTCTGATTCCTTGGTCTGGTGTTCAGGCTCAATACAGTAGTAGGTCCTTGCCCTGTCTCTGAAGCCTTAGAAATACCCAGCCAACTGAATGTTTCATGGAAGAAGTTCAGTCTCCCCACCTCATTGATTTTGAGGATTTGATGATTCTACCATGTGCTGACCCTTCATCTAAGATGTATGATAGATCTATGAATGCAGCAGATACTGTAGTGGATATAGAAAAACAACTGATATAAATGAAGTAACATCAGGGGAATAATTTTGATGAAAAAATAAAAGCAGGCAGTAAAAAAAAAATATGTTTGTTCATGCATTTTAGGTTTTCTATAGGACTAGCAGTCAAAATAATGTGCAAGTGCTGAACACAAATAAAACTTCAGCTGAACTTTTGCTGCCCATTAAAGAGGACTACATTATTGAAGTTAAGGCCACAACGGATGGCGGGGATGGGACCAGTAGCGAACAGATCAGGATTCCAAGAATAACCAGTAAGTTGGTCGAAGTCAGTGTCTGAATTCCCAACATCAGTTATGAGCCTGCAAGAGAGAGTCTGTTTGTGCGCAGCCCACCCCATCTTTTTTCTTTTTTTTTCCTATATGTCTCTCGTCTGAATGCTGAGAAGGTTTTAGAATATGAGAAGTGAGGGAAGGAGGAATTCCTCAAGAGTGCTGCTAAGTAAGGAGAATGATAAGAGCCGAAAGACAGGGGAAAAAAAAAAAACCTTGAGAAATGTTTAGCAAATGTTATTAGTTTAACTTTTGTATTCTGAGCTTTGCATAAATTTGCCTTTGGAGTTCCATAAAAATAGAATTCTTTTTCTCAAGGGCAATGTTGAACCCACAAAACAATTTTAAGATCTCTCATATTCCAGTTGTTTGCCTCCTAGAAATTATAGATATGTCTTATCAGTTCTTTACCAAGTAGAAATTTTAACATTTTTAAGGTCATAACCCACTTTTGGCCAAACTGAAAGAGACTTTTTAAACAAATTCTTGGTTTCTGATTTCAAAGGAAGTTCATACTTAACTTTTCCTTTCAAAATCCACATGAAGCCTACTTTATTACAATATAAAGTTACACTTTCAGAGTTGAGGGAAACAGACTTTTCATACATATTTTATCAGTGACAGCGGTAGAACACATTTTATCTTTCTTTTAAATCTCAAGTGTGGAGTTTCGGGACCTCATTTAAGTACCGCAGAAGCCATCCTGTCTTCATACTTTATTCTCTGGTCCTTAGTAACCTAAATTACTTTGTTTCCTTTCACTGAACTCTGCCTAATCGTCTTGGGCATTCAAAATTAAAACCCTTATCTGTAATCTTGGAAGACAAAATGGGACATCTTTAGCAAATATAGAGAAAGGGAGATGTGGAAATTTGTAAGAATTTTATCTTTTCATGAAAGCATAAAGACTG
The DNA here is from genome assembly GCA_935064755.1 of Tragelaphus eurycerus. Taxonomy (NCBI): domain Eukaryota; kingdom Metazoa; phylum Chordata; class Mammalia; order Artiodactyla; family Bovidae; genus Tragelaphus; species Tragelaphus eurycerus. Next base: position 43,705,611 of record CAKXYN010000001.1, read on the forward strand.
CAATACTTAGACCAAAAACAAACAAGTAACCATGTGAAGAAAATGTGAAATGTTTATCTCAGAACTGAGTTCTGCAACATAAAAATCTGTAGAAACCATTTAGGACTACAGACATTTTTAGAAGTGTATGCACTTCAGTAGAGCAAAACCAGAAATTAATTTAAGCTTATTATTGGTAATATTAGTGTTAATATTTAAGTTTTAAAATTAAGATTAAGATATTCTGTCCTATTTCTATGATAGCTCAAGGTTCAGAGTTAAAATTACAATATGGCCAGGTACTTTTGTGGTAGTCAAGTGGCTAAGACACCACACTCCCAATGCTGGGGGCCTGGGGTTCGATCCCTAGTCAGGGAACTAGATCCCACATGCCACAGCTAAGAGTTTGCATGCTACAACTAAATATCCCGCATGGGGATGTCCTTGGTTTGCATGCCACAACTAAAGATGCCACATGCTGTAACTAAAAGACCCTGCATGACGCCACTGAAAAATTCTGCATACTGCAACTAAAGATGCCACATGCCGAAATGAAAAAGATTCTGCATGCTACAGCTAGAAGATCCAGCATGGGGACTTCCCTAGTGGTTAGCATGCTGCAGCTAAGAATTTGCATGCCGCAACTACAGATCCTGCATGCCACAACTAATGAACCCATGTGCCACAACAAAGACTGAAGGTCCCATGTGCCCTCAACTAAGATCTGGTGCATGGCCAAAGAGGAACTGTCAACAGGAATGGGTGCTGTGTGTTTGCAGGAACAGACATGATTTTAGCATTTGAGGGCTGCTGTCTCAAGAGTAGCCTTTTCCTCTGACATCTGCCGTCTTGCGGAGCACGCTTAGGTTGCCGGTCTTAAGTGCAGACACAGCCATCTCTAGGAAAATGGAGCTTGTTACTGATTGCTTTTTTAAGATGTTGTTTTATATTATACATAACAATTTATGTAGAAATGCACAAAAGAGAAATAAACACAGATTTTTCAGAACCCTTCTCTGATGAAGCTTTAATTAAACCATTGAATTAGCTCAAAATTGTCTGTAATAGAGTATAGACATTTGCAAAATGATTAAGTTGCTTTTCCACTTTCAATTAAAGTTAAATAATACTAGATAAACAAAACCCAGAATCATTTAAGAAAACTTAAGTACGTCAGGGTGTTTATAGATACCCATGGCAAATAATATCGGCTACATTGATAAATAAAATGAAAGCTAATGTTAACTTGTGGTAGCAAATTGGGTCCCTGATATGATTTGCTGATGATTGGAAAGACTTTGCTTTTGTCCTGGTTGCTTAAATTGGTGCAGTTCTCATTAATGAGCTGTTTATCGTCTTTGACAGATATGGATGCAAGAGGTTGTACGTCAGCCATCTCCACTGTCTGCCCTGTGTCAAGTTATGTCTCTATAATAATGTTCTTTATTGTAAACACCTTGTGTTGATAGTCGCTTTTAAATTATTTATTGGAAACTGAGTTGGTTAGAAAAGAAGTGCTTTCATGAAATACAGTGATGATGCATGATTTTCTTTTTTCAACTGTATTTTTAAATTTCTACATAGGTAAAATATGAATATAATAGAAAAAAAAAAACAGTAAATCCCTTTTGGGGAATCTGAAATGCCTTAATATTTACTTGATAAACCAAAGGAATTTACATATTACATACATCCGATTTTTGATAGAGACATTCTAAAGCTATGATTTGAGGCATTGCCTGTGGGTGAAGACTCACACGCCACCATGTGTACACACATGCAGACACGTACACTGGCTGTAGTGTTGTTTGTATTTTTATTTAATAGAGAAAAACTCATGTAATCCAAATGCTTTCTTCCCATTATAATAGCACTATTTGGAAGATATAGTTAATATTATTTTGAAATGCTCATACGAAGTACTCAAGGGTGAAAAATTACATTTTAAAAATTACCCTGTTTGGAAAAGGGTGCATGTGATTCAAAAGAATGTTGTTAGAGATGCTCCGCTAGAGTTTGGAAGTGTGCTGTTTTGTTCAGGTAAACTAGTGAGTGTTTGTGAGATTGTTTACAAATCACTTTTCTCGCTCTACTTCTCAATTACTCATCCATAAAATGTGGAGATAATAATACCCATCTTATCTGCCTCTGCCCCATGGATTACTTACTAAAAGATAAAGAAGGAAATCTGAAAGTGCTTTGTTACCCCTAATGCACTAAGCCTGTACAAAATATTAGTGTGAGTTTATTTAATAATATTAAAGTCATGAGAACCTGTCATATTTTTAAAGTTTGCACTTTAAACAAAGTTTTCATTGTAGATAATGCTTTCTCTTTCATTCCATGATATTATATTGACATGAACACATTCTATCCTTTTCTCAAAAGTTTTAAAAAGTGAAATAAAATTAAAAGGAATAGTTTCCTTCATACCTATGAACAAGCTTTCAGGTTTTATTAAAACCTGGTGGAGGAAATAAGAAATGACCTGAATCTTAACCCATATATTATACAAAATTCACATGATCCTTCATTTCCAATTTTTGATTCCATTACGGAACTCTTTTTTGGATGGTGGAGATGGTTTTTTAATGAAGTCCAACAGTCTATCAGAGTGAGTCTGGCAGGATTTTTAGCTTCTGAGCTAAATTTGTAATAAAACCATGGCCATGCTGCTGACTTTGATATGTATGACTCAGTCTCTCAATGCATTGTGTTCAAAGGATTGTCAAAGACATGACTTCATAGCAATATGTTAAAAATATAAGAAAATCAGCAGATTGAGTGTTAAACATTGCAAAATCAATTTTTTACCTCTTTCCAACATTTTCACATTTTGCAGAAACTTGTTCTTTGCAAAGATACCTGAATTTGAAACCAACAGATATCAAAAGAGAATATATATTAGCAAAATTCTGATATCACCATAAAGCATTACTTTACATTTAGAGATTCCTTTTAAGATACCATCATTATACACAAAGAAGAAAAATATTTATAACTTTTCTCTGGAAGGTCTGTATATAGTGTATATATCTAGAAAAAATCTGAACAAGTAGATTTCATATGACCATTGTTATTTCAGGTCAAAAAGTGGGGAAACACTTTCTCCAATACCTGTATTTTATGCAACATGTAATGGAGTTGTACCTTTTTATTACTTAGTAATTCCTATAATATGTTCCTATAGTTTTCATTTTCAAGATGATTAATCTCTTGTTTCATGGTGTTTCTAGAAATATATCTCCATGAGATATGTACTTTGTTTCATATTGAAAAGTATGACATTTACCTTTAAATTCCTGTGTGTGTATCCTATGGTTATCTGTATGTATTATTTTTTATTATTCTAATAAAATTTATAAAAAGCAAATGCCTATGTGTGATTAATTGTGTTATGGTCAAAAAGAACATTTTAAGGGAGAAATAAGAGGGCATCATAATAGTTGTTCTGATGCTATCATGTCTTATATTTTTCAGTCTACTTTTTGTCTTTCTATCTTTTAACCTTTTATCTTTTTATAATCTCATGACAGTAGTTTGAGACAATGCCCTCTCTATTAAAGATATTTCAGCTTTGGGGAGATGGGAGAAAAGAGAAGCAGAAAATTCTCTTATTGAATTATGGTATTTAGTTTCTTCTGATTTTATTTGGTTGATACAGCTACTCCCACTTTTTTGACAAATATCTTCTTAATATTGGTATCAATTTATCAACTCTTTCTTTACTTTTCTCCTTGGTATCAGTGTTAGAGACTTGCTTCTGAACAATCCTTGTGCTATAATATACACTAAGTGTTTGAATACATGTAGTAGAAAAAGATTGATTTTTAATTAGTAAAGAGTTTTAAATGTTATCATTGATGTAAGGAAAATTAGACATGAAATTATAATCCAGTCATTTTCTTACATGCAAACCTAATGTATATCTAGCAGGACAAGTCAGTGGAAAAAGTATGTGTAGGGCTTGTGCCAGGGTGTGAGAATGCATGTGTGTGTGCACACATGTGTGTGTGGCTATGATTTTAAGTCTAGTTGTACTGGTTGTATGAGTATAACTTCAGCTTCCCTCGTGGCTCAGTGGTAAAGAATCCACCTGCCAATGCAGTAAAAATGAGTTTGATCCCTGGGTCAGGAAGATCCCCTGGAGGAGGGCACGACAACCCACTCCAGTATTGTTGCCTGGAGAATCTCATGGACAGAGGAGCCTGGCGGGCTACCATCCATGGAGTTGCAAAGAGTCAGACATGACTGAGGGACTGAACATGCAACTAAAGGTCAAAGAACTGGGGAATGTGCAGAAGCAGATTAGACCATCCAGACCAGCCCCAGTGATATTATCTTCTCAAGGTTGTCAAATCTTCAGTGACTGCTCTTTGTGGAAGTTTCTACTCTTAAGAAAATGGCAGTTATTGGTGTTACCTGTTGAGTTAGGAAACAAAATGATGTGTGTGAGTGCCCAGAATCATGACCTTAGTATTCTTCTTCACATCAGTAGCTAACTATATGACACTGGAAGACAAAAGACAGTGTTTGAAGGTAGCCTTATATATGTTCAGAGCTCCCCTCTGGTCTCATTGTGCTGAGAAGAAAGGTACGTGATTCCAGGAGTTCCTAGAAGAGACAGTAAAGTGATTCTAGAATCAGATTAACTTTTCATCATCATGTAATATTGATGCTGTTAACTTGTCTTCACTCTCTAGGTGCCAGATTCTGAGGTAAGCTCTTTATCTTTTCTCAATTCATCCACACAGCCATCTTCTTAACTAGATACCGTTATCCAGCCCTTTCTACAAATGAGGAAACCAAGGTTCAGGACACTGTACCAGATCATCCCAGCAGGGACACCATAAAAAGGGACTCTAGCCCAGACAATCTGACTGAAACTCCTGAGGCTGAGGCATGATTAGGTTTTTGATCTCTCTGAAAATCAGATCCGTTAGATTTAGAGATCCCAAATAAGTATCTCTAATGCCAATTTGTAGCATAATTTGTTCTGCTGCTATTATTGATAACTCAAGTTGGAGAACCAAACACCTAGGAAGACTTCTTTTAGGTATTGTGAATTTCGATAGTCTCTAAGTCTTACATGGAAGGCTATCCGATCTAAAATTGACCAAGTGTCAGAATTCTTTTAGTAAAAATTACAAAAATATTTGTCTGTTTTAAAAATATTTTTCAAGCTGTATGTTTAATTTTCTTCAGACATTTTTAAAATGAAAATGGTTTGTGTTGATTTTCAGTAGTATTACCATTTTCAATGAAAACCTAGGAGTATAGTTCAATTAAATAAAGAAAAATGATTAGACTGTTACAAGTTTTATTTCCTAATTAAAATCACCCCTGCTGTTTCATATTCTTATAATGATCTCTTTTTAAATTTAAAATTAATCTTAACTGGTTTCATTTTTTTCCAAAGTATTTTACCCTTTTTAAAAATGAAAATTGCACTGATATTCATTATCATTTGGATACACTTCAGTAAATATTGGAGGTAAAATCATCAGAACAGCAATTACAAATTTAGCAATTAGTAAATTGTACCATTCTTTTGAAAGAAAATATGTAAACAGATAGGACTATAATTCTTTTGAATGGTTAGGTTTTCTGCTGTTGTTTTTATTTGAACCCTGTCCTAATTTAATGTCTTGGTATACATATAAGTGATAATTGCCTCTTGAACTTGCACCAGAATTAAATTTGTAAGAAAGGGTTGTTTCTATTGATTGTCAGCATTCATTCTTATTCTTGTATCTTACTTTGCCTGCCAAAATTATCTTGCAGGCTGATGATTCTACCTTGATCAGTAATACCATGGGGAAGGAAAAGAATTAAATCCTGTATAATTGGATGTTACCTGGGAAAACTCAGAAAAAAAAAAAAAAAAAACAGAGACAAGTGATAAGAATAGCAAATTAGTAGAATTACTTTACCATCTACCAGACTGTGGAATGGGACAGACTAATGTAAATGCCCATGCTAATGTGAAGTGTTGGTGGAGACTGGCTATTGATGAAGTGAAGGATCCATTCAGTGTGATTGGTGTTTTGGCTTTTCCAAAGCCTTCAGACAGCAATGGCTGCCCTTGCAAGAGTAAGTTTCAGGTTCACATATGGAAATGCTCATTGGGATCATAAACTGTGGCACAATAAGTACACTCGTCGTGTGCAGCTCCTATTTAGATTTTCGGCACCTAACGGTTGAGTGAACCATTTTGTCTCACCCTTGCATATCTTACTTACATACTTTTTTTCTCCCATGCTGCCCCTGGAGACATTAAGATATGCCAATTAGGAGACCAAAATGCATTTTAAAATGTATTTGAAATAAAAGCAATAGATCATCTCTGTTTGGAAAGTTGACCAAATTGGAAAGAAGGAAGTGTGACATAGTGGTTAAGAACATTTGCTCTCAGTAGTAGGTCTGTGTTGGAACCCTAGGCGTGTCTCTAAAGAACTGTGTGACCTTGTGCAGGCAGGTTAAACTTTCTGAGATAGATGCTTATCTCTAAAAAGACACCAATGAAAGGAAGGACCTGCTTTGGAGAATAGTCATGATAAGAGGAGATGATCCAATCACAGTAAGCTTTTATCATGTTTGGTTAATGGGTACTCAATAAGAGAGTCTAATAATAGTACTATTATGATGATTGGGTTTTAAATGCTGAATTATTCTTCAAAGGTTACTTGCGAAATACACAAACAGTATTAAACCTCCAATAGGAGTTCATTATTTCATCCATAGTTTCAGATACTGGTCTTGGGACAAGATGTCTCCTTTTATAGAGGTTCCATGAGAATTATAAAGCAAAGAAAAGGACTAAAGAGTAATTTGAGGATGAGAAAGATATTATAGATTACATGCTTAAGTATTTGTGAGAACTAAAGTAATATTTATAGGGCTTATAGCAAAATACTGGGTACATGTCAGGCACTCAGTCTCTGTTAGTGGCAATCCTTATTCTCTGAAAACAAGACCCAAATGGCAGGTAGCTCAGAATGTTGTCACAGGTAAGTCCGGTAATACTATTCAGAGGATGTTATTCAGAAAGATGTTAGATCTCAGACTAAAATGTCACTGCTTCTGCCTTAAGTCAGTCAGGCCTGTTTATGACGTCATACTTGTTCCTCATGTAATTAAGTTGAAACCAGTGTCTCTGGCCTACTGCAGCTTGGCTACAGAGAAGGTTCCGGATGTGAGTCTGAAAAGCAAGACGAGCTGAGAATTTTTGCAGAGCTTTGGCATAGAGGAATGTATTGAGTAAAAGGAAATCATGGGAAGACTGTCTGAGAGCCCCATTTTGAGGACAGTTCTTAGTTTGGTGTCTTACTTAGAGCAGTTTACTTTCATCTGCCAGGACCCCAGCCCATGAGTGACAGGCTAAGTTCTGCTAGGCCTGCAAGTGTCAAGGGATATTTTTCGGGGGATACCACATGAAGAAAAGCTTTCTTACTTTAGAAATTAAGTGCATTTATCTTAATTTGCAATACCTGACTAGACCCTTTCCGTAGGAAAGAAAGCCATTCTCTCCTTGGGTTTCCCCTCTCCTGTAAGAGGAGATGCTAAGGAATGCAGAATGGGGGAAAAAAATCTAGTTCCCATAGCTCTGGAGATTCATTGATATAGTAGTGAAATGATCGTGAAGAGATAGAGAAAAGAGAAAACAAAGATCTAGGCCAAGGTTTGAGTCTAAAGAAAAGGCGTAGGGGAGAGTAAGTCCTAGGAATATTTTCTAGGGTAATACTAATTGCCTTTTCATACTGTTCATGGGGTTCTCAAGGCAAGAATACTGAAGTGGTTTTCCATTTAGGAGATCCAACCAGTCCATCCTAAGGGAAATAAGTCCTGAATATTCATTGGAAGGACTGATGCTGAGGCTGAAACTCCAATACTTTGGCCACTGGATACAAAGAACTGACTCATTGGAAAAAAACCCTGATGCTGGGAAAGATTGAAGGCAGGAGGAAAAGGGGATGACAGAGGATGAGATGGCGGGATGGCATGACTGATTCAATGGACATGAGTTTGAGTCAACTCCGGGAGTTGGCGATGGACAGGGAGGACTGGCATGCTGAAGTCCATGGGGCTGCAAAAATTTGGACATGACTGACTGAACTGAACTGTACACTAATTGAAAACATTTCACTTATGTTCAGGGACATGTACCTTTCACTGAAAGGTTGTTCACTACCTTCAAAGAGAATTTTCTTTAAAACGACACATACCCATACTTCTATTCAGAGGCTTGCTAAGTTCTGTGGAGATCATTCTGCAGAGAGCCCCATTGAAAAGGCAGCTAAGTGGCTACAGGTGTTTTCGAAGGTAGATGAGCCCCAGCTGCTCAGGAGAGAAGCAGGGAGGCTGAAAGGTCGTAGGCAAGCCGAAGGTGCTGGCTCGGGGGTGGTGGGGGGAAAGAATTTCCAGATCTGAGCAACACAGTGGTGGAAAAGAAGTGGCATCCAGTCTTGGTAGGTACACTTAAATCATGTTTTAGAAGGGTTGGTGTAGGAAGGTTTACGAAATGATTACAGTAATGTGCTTTCAAATCAGAGAGCCTGTAATGCCCGAGTCTGTCTCTCACTTGCCGGGGGCTTTCAAGCTCAGTGCTTGAGCATTCGAAATCCCTTTCCTCACCTGTGAAAAGAACGTGGGATGTGCCTGCCTCTGGTGTGTGATAAATAAAGGAAAAAATACGGAGAATGTGGTTATAGCTCTGCCTGAGAAAAGAAGCCCTCTCAGCTTTCTGAACTTAGAACCAGTTCTGCTCTTCTCCCATCTTAAATATTACAGAAAGGAGAAGGTGAGTGCTAATTTCTTAATACTTGAAGTTCCATTTTGTTTATCATTTTCATTGACCCCATGTATAGACTTGCTTGTTGCTCAGGGTGAAAATAGACACACAAGGCACCATATTGAAAAGAAATACCGACAGCTTTTTCTTGGGTTTAAAAGGGAGATCAAAAAGGAAAAGTAGCCTTCATTCTTTACTGATTCAGAACACTTTGCCAAAGCGGTCATATGTAAATAATTTTAGGGCCATGCATCCCTAACTGTTCTATTTCAATTATTTTTTTCCTTGAAACAAAATGGTATTCTTAAGGAAAAAAATGCACTAAAAATTAACTCTTTGTCCCTCTTCTCTAATAGCATATTCCCATCTGAGTGTTTTAGTTTTAAAACCTTTCTGTATCAATAAAGGTAAAACTTGACTCTTAGATACCTTCAAATTTTTGTGAATAAAACATGTATGAGCCACCTGGAATATCTTCAGGCTTATTCGTATTTATGAGATTTTTCTCGAGATTTTGAGTAAGACTTCAACATGAAAACAGAGTTTAATCATGCTGCTGATGCTGCTAAGTCACTTCAGTCATGTCTGACTCTGTGCAACCCCATAGACGGCAGCCCACCAGGCTCCCCCGTCTCTGGGATTCTCCAGACAAGAACACTGGAGTGGGTTACCATTTCCTTCTCTGGTTTAATCATGACATCCTGATTTTAAGGAGTTCAGTTCAGTTCAGTTGCTCAGTTGTGTCCAACTCTTTGTGACCCCATGGAATACAGCACTCCAGGCTTCCCTGTCCATCACCAACTCCCAGAGTTTACTCAAACTCACATCCACTGAGTTGGTGATGCCATCCAACCGTCTCATCTTCTGTCGTTCCCTTCTTCTCCCACCTTCAGTCTTTCCCACATCAGGTGGCCAAAATATTGGAGTTTCAGCTTCAGTATCAGTCCTCCAATGAATATTAAGAACTATTTCTGTTAGGATGGACTGGTTGGATCTCCTTGCAGTCCAAGGGACTGTCAAGAGTCTTCTCCAACACCACAGTTCAAAACCATCAATATTTTGGCGCTTGGCTTTCTTTATAGGCCAACACTCACATCCATACATGACTACTGGAAAAACCATAGCTTTAACTAGACAGATCTTTGTTGGCAAAGTAATGCCTCTGCTTTTTAATATGCTGTCTAGGAGAGTGGTACCTTAACTAAACATATGGATCTGGATATTTTTCTTTTACTACAACAAACCTAAGATCCCTTTTCCAACAGCAGGAGAAAAGAAAAAACAGGAAGCTTTGCAGCCACTAACTTTGAGACAGAAAATCTTTGAGTGCCTTCCTAACAGCATATACTATGGATTATTTTCTTGGCCCTTCCTTGAAAATCCTTGTTTCCCAGGCCAAACCTAGGCCCTGTGCAGAGCTATTTGTGATGTATAGATGATATCAGTAGTTAGAAATACCAGCAGGTCCCACAGTTTTCTGTATCAGGACATCAGAGGTTACTATCTAGATACTGCTGCCATGGCAGAGCATAGCATATGCATGAAAATAACTTACCCTGAGAATTTTCTTTAAGAAAATGTTTACAGAAGGAGAAGTGTGTCTTTCAGATCAGATCAGATCAGATCAGTTGCTCAGTCATGTCCGACTCTTTGCGACCCCATGAACTGCAGCACGCCAGACCTCCCTGTCCATTACCAACTCCCGGAGGTCACTCAGACTCATATTCATCGAGTCAGTGATGCCATCCAGCCATCTCATCCTCTGTCGTCCCCTTCTCCTCCTGCCCTCAATCCCTCCCAGCATCAGAGTCTTCTCCAATGAGTCAACTCTTCGCATGAGGTGGCCAAAATACTGGAGTTTCAGCTTTAGCATCATTCCTTCCAAAGAAATCCCAGGGCTGATCTCCTTCAGAATGGACCGGTTGGATCTCCTTGCAGTCCAAGGGACTCTCAAGAGTCTTCTCCAACACCACAGTTCAAAAGCATCAATTCTTCGGCGCTCAGCCTTCTTCACAGTCCAGCTCTCACATCCGTACATGACCACAGGAAAAACCATAGCCTTAACTAGGTGGACTTTTGTTGGCAAAGTGATGTCTCTGCTTTTGAATATGCTATCTAGGTTGGTCATAACTTTCCTTCCAAGGAGTAAACGTCTTTTAATTTCATGGCTGCAGTCACCATCTGCAGTGATTTTGGAGCCCAGAAAAATAAAGTCTGACACTGTTTCCACTGTTTCTTCATCTATTTCCCATGAAGTGATGGGACCAGATGCCATGATCTTCGTTTTCTGAATGTTGAGCTTTAAGCCAACCTTTTCACTCTCCACTTTCACTTTCATCAAGAGGCTTTTTAGTTTCTCTTCACTTTCTGCCATAAGGGTGGTGTCATCCGCATATCTGAGGTTATTGATATTTCTCCCAGCAATCTTGATTCCAACTTGTGTTTCTTCCAGTCCAGCATTTCTCATGATGTACTCTGCATATAAGTTAAACAAACATGGTGACAATATACAGCCTTGACGTACTCCTTTTCCTATTTGGAACCAGTCTGTTGTTCCATGACCAGTTCTAACTGTTGCTTCCTGACCTGCATACAGATTTCTCAAGAGGCAGATCAGGTGGTCTGGTATTCCCATCTCTTTCAGAATTTTCCACAGTTTATTGTGATCTACACAGTCAAAGGCTTTGGCATAGTCAATAAAGCAGAAATAGATGTTTTTCTGGAGCTCTCTTGCTTTTTCCATGATCCAGCGGATGTTGGCAATTTGATCTCTGGTTCCTCTGCCTTTTCTAAAACCAGCTTGAACATCAGGAAGTTCACGGTTCACATATTGCTGAAGCCTGGCTTGGAGAATTTTGAGCATTACTTTACTAGCGTGTGAGATGAGTGCAATTGTGCGGTAGTTTGAGCACTCTTTGACATTGCCTTTCTTTGGGATAGGGATGAAAACTGACCTTTTCCAATCTTGTGGCCACTGCTGAGTTTTCCAAATTTGCTGGCATATTGAGTGCAGCACTTTCACAGCATCATCTTTCAGGATTTGGAATAGCTCCACTGGAATTCCATCACCTCCACTAGCTTTGTTCGTAGTGATGCTTTCTAAGGCCCACTTGATTTCACATTCCAGGATGTCTGGCTCTAGGTCAGTGATCACACCATCATGATTATCTGGGTTGTGAAGCTCTTTTTTGTACAGTTCTTCTGTGTATTAGGTCTTCTTTATTATGGTCTTTGAAACCAAAGTATCAGAATTGGGCTCCTCCCCAAGTGTATTGAATCAGAGTCTCTCAGGATAAGGGAAGGAATCTACAGATTTTTGTCTAATGAGCTGATTAAAATGAACCATCAGATTTGGTATCCAATGTTCTAAAATACAAATGAGTAAAGAATATCTGAGACAAGGCAAAAACATTTCTTAATAAGACAAATAATGTGTAAAGTAAAATCAGACATGATTAAGATCTGTGAAAGAATGAATCTAATTAAAGTATTTATCTTTTAGCCTTAAGAATTTATAAACTGTGAGATTTACATCAAAATACTTTCTTAATAATATAAGAAGGATATTCATTGTCTGTGAAAGAAAAAAAAAAGAACAATTTAAAAGTCCACAAGAAAGAAAACTATTAAATATGATATGATAAATAGATGCTGAGGATTAGCATGGAGTACTTAGGAATCTGCAAGTAAAAAATACTCAAGACAGATTGCTGCTTCATAACCTCCTTAGGAGCTTCCTGGGTTTGATCTGAAATAGGTGGAGGGTGTGAAAGACCAAAGGAAAAGGCATATCATCCAGATTCCTAGGTGGCAGGTTTATAATAAGCAGGCGAGCATAGAAGAAGACTTATCTTGATGGTTGCAAGATGAGAAGATCTCCTTGCCCATCAGACAGAGGTTAAATGTTTATATAGAGCACCTAAGTGGATTTGTCACTCACCTAGTCCTCTTTTGAGGCTGTATCCCTGGAGTAGCTTCTAGGAACAGGGAAGGCAAATTGAACACACATACCAAGACAAGGTAGGTGGGATGGAAGCCTCCAGCTGCCTGGGTCTAGCTTGTGGGTCAACCAGCAGTCAAGTTTTCCTAACTGCCTCTCCCAGTGCAAGTTTTAGGAGTTACAGGCAAATACAAAGATGAAAAAATGAATGGTTCTAATCATGTGAAAATGATATTTTCAATCATTTCAATTGAAAGTAATATTCAATGGGTATACTTTCATTATTATACCATAGGTCTGAAAGAAACGTATTAAATCAAAAATAGTAGTTTTCTCTGGAATGAAATGGCAGTATTGAGATTAGGAGTTGTAATATAAGGTGTGGAGAAGGCAATGGCAACCCACTCTAGTACTCTTGCCTGGAAAATCCCATGGACGGAGGAGCCTGGTAGGCTGCAGTCCATGGAGTCACTAAGAGTTGGACATGACTGAGTGACTTCACTTTGACTTTTCATTTTCATGCATTAGAGAAGGAAATGGCAACCCACTCCAGTACTCTTGCCTGGAAAATCCCATGGACGGAGGAGCCTGGTGGGCTGCTGTCTATAGGGTTGCACAGAGTCAGACAAAACTGAAGCAACTTAGCAGCAGCAGCAGCAGCAATATAAGGTGTATTTAGCCTTACCCATGATAATTTTGTTAAAATATTCACTTTAATTAAAGCATTCCATGCTTCATGATTTACTTCAGTTCATTTCAGTCACTCATTCGTGTCCAACCCTTTGCAACCCCATGAACTGCAGCACACCAGGCCTCCCTGTCCATCACCAACTCCCGGAGTTCACTCAGACTCATGTGCATCGAGTCAGTGATGCCATCCAGCCATCTCATCCTCTGTTGTCCCGTTCTCCTCCTGCCCCCAATCCCTCCCAGCATCAGAGTCTTTTCCAGTGAGTCAACTCTTCGCGTGAGGTGGCCAAAGTATTGGAGTTGCAGCCTCAGCATCAGTCCTTCCAATAAACCCCCAGGACTGGTCTCCTTTAGGATGGACTGGTTGGATCTCCTTGCAGTCCAAGGGACTCTCAAGAGTCTTCTCCAGCACCAGGGTTCAAAAGCATCAATTCTTCAGCAATCAGCTTTCTTCACAGTCCAACTCTCACATACATACATGACCACAGGAAAAACCATAGCCTTTACTAGATGGACCTTTGTTGGCAAAGTAATATCTCTGCTTTTGAATATGCTATCTAGGTTGGTCATAACTTTCCCTCCAAGGAGTCAGATCAGATCAGATCAGATCAGTCGCTCAGTCATGTCCGACTCTTTGCAACCCCATGAACCACAGCACGCCAGGCCTCCCTGTCCATCACCAGCTCCCGGAGGTCACTCAGACTCGCATCCATCGAGTCAGTGATGCCATCCAGCCATCTCATCCTCTGTCGTCCCCTTCTCCTCCTGCCCTCAATCCCTCCCAGCATCAGAGTCTTCTCCAATGAGTCAACTCTTTGCATGAGGTGGCCAAAATACTGGAGTTTCAGCTTTAGCATCATTCCTTCTAAAGAAATTCCAGGATTGATCTCCTTCAGAATGGACTGGTTGGATCTTCTTGCAGTCCAAGGGACTCTCAAGAGTCTTCTCCAACACCACAATTCAAAAGCATCAATTCTTCGGCGTTCAGCCTTCCTCACAGTCCAGCTCTCACATCCATACATGACCACAGGAAAGACCATAGCCTTGACTAGGTGAACCTTTGTTGGTAAAGTAATGTCTCTGCTTTTGAATATGCTATCTAGGTTGGTCATAACTTTCCTTCCAAGGAGTAAGCGTCTTTTAATTTCATGGCTGCAGTCACCATCTGCAGTGATTTTGGAGCCCAGAAAAACAAAGTCTGACACTGTTTCAAGCGTCTTTTAATTTCATGGCTGCAATCACAATTTGCAGTGATTTTGGAGCCCAAAAAATAAAGTCTGACACTGTTTCCTCATCTATTTCCCATGAAGTGATGGGACCAGATTTACTTAGGTATATATTTAAAAAGTGATGTAACTCTTTTATATCACAAAACAAACAAGCAAGGCTCATGGGGTATAACTATAGAGCATTTTATTTTTTACTTATACCTTGTTATTTTTGTTATTTTCTGGATTTTTTGAGATATAATTGATACATAGTAGGGAAATAGATGGGGAAATAGTAGAAACAGTGTCATGTATGGATGTGAGAGTTGGACTGTGTAGAAAGCTGAGCACCAAAGAATTGATGCTTTTGAACTGTGGTGTTGGAGAAGACTTTTGAGAGTCCCTGGGACTGCAAGGAGATCCAACCAGTCCATTCTGAAGGAGATCAGCCCTGGGATTTCTTTGGAAGGAATGATGCTGAAGCTGAAACTCCTGTACTTTGGCCACCTCATGTGAAGAGTTGACTCATTGGAGAAGACTCTGATGCTGGGAGGGATTGGGGGCAGGAGGAGAAGGGGACTGCAGAGGATGAGATGGCTGGATGGCATCACTGACACGATGGACGTGAGTCTGAGTGAACTCTGGGAGTTGGTGATGGACAGGGAGGCTTGGTGTGCTGCGATTCATGGGGTCGCAAAGAGTAGGACACGACTGAGTGACTGAACTGAACTGAACTAAGTTTTGGGGCTTCCCTGATAGCTCAGTTGGTAAAGAATCTGCCTGCTATGTGGGAGACCTCAGTTCAGTCCCTGGGTCGGGAAGATCCCTTGGAGAAGGGAAAGGAGTCAGACATGACTGAGTGACTTGTACTTCACATCAGTATAAGTTTAAGGTGTGCAACATGATGATTTTACTTACATGTATCATTAAATGATTACCACAAGTGTAGTAAACATTCATCATCTCATAAAGATAAGAAAGGGGAAAAAATTTTTTTTCTTATGGAGAGAACTAGAATTTAAGAACATTCATATGTACTATCTGTCATTGTTAACTCTAGTCATTATGTTGTATATTGCAGCTCAGAAGGCAGGCTGAACACCTTGTCCTCAGATAATCCCATGTGGGAAACAGTTTACTGAACCAAACTTGGGTCCACTTGCCCTCATGTGGTAAAGCCAATCGACTAACTCCTTGTGGTAAAGGACAGTGTAGCGTTTATTGTAGGTGTTGTACAACAAGTCCAGGCAGCACATGCTCTAAAAACCCAAACTGTCTACTGGATTCCAGGGAAGCACTTTTAAAGGCATTTTAAAGGAGGGAAGTTACAGGGTATGTGCTCAGCGATGCACAGTTCTCTGACTGGTTGACAGTGAGGTAACGAGGGTGCTGTCACAGGGTTAACATTGTCAATCCTCAGGCTTCAGCCAATCTGGGGACTCTGTGCTCATGGTCATCAAGCAGTTGACTTCTTCCACTTGATGGGGTCTTCCGCATCTGTAAAACAACTCAGGGATTGTGCATCAAATAGTGTTACCTGTGTACTTCAGGGAGGAACTAAATATTCTGTGATTTCCATGTGACTGATAGACTATTAAAATTTTTACCAATTAGGCTGGGCTAACTGCTGTTCTCTTTAAAAAAATTATTTATTTATGGCTGAGTCTTTGTTGCTGCTCTTGGGCTTTATCTTGTTGCAGTGAGCGGGGGCTGCTCTCTGGTTGTGGCGTGCAGACTTCTCCCTGTGGTGGCTTCACTTGTAGAGCCTGAGCTCTAAGCACGTGGGCTCGTGGTTGTGCTCTTGGTTCTAGAGGGCTGGCTCAGTGTTGTAGTGCGTGGGCTTAGTTGCCCCGCAGCATGTGAGATCTTCCTGGACCAGCAAGCAATCAAACCCGTGACCCTGCAGTGGCAGGCGATTCATTGGCAGGACCATCAGGGAAGCTGCTGACAGGTATCTTTGTCACTTCATATTCACACCCTTTCAGCCATTAACTCTTCAGCCAGACTTTTGTGACTCAGAAGAGGCCTGCTGCTGCTGCTGCTGCTAAGTCACGTCAGTCGTGTCCAACTCTGTGCGACCCCATAGACGGCAGCCCACCAGGCTCCCCCGTCCCTGGGATTCTCCAGGCAAGAACACTGGAGTGGGCTGCCATCAGAAGAGGCCTAGGAGACTACAACTCTTCTACAAATAAGAGGCAGGCAGAGGACACAGCAGCAGGAGTCTGTCCTGGAAAAGCCCCATAGGGTCCTGCTCAGTCACACACACATCAATCCAATATGTTCGCAAAATGCAGATGACACATAAAGTGAACTCCTTGAAGCCTCTCTCTAAAACTGAGACAAAGAGGAAGAAACATTATCTTTCCAATTCAAGGGAATGAGTATTTGTAACTGTAACAAACAAAACCTTCCTCAAAATTCTTATAATAACTTTGTATGGAGTGTATTCTATATAAATATTGAGTCATTATGTGCTTACCCTGTAAGAGAATTATACTTCAATAAAATTCAATATTTTAAGAAAATGTTTCCTCACTCATAAATTTCTTACATTTGTTTAGCATGAATGAGGGGTTTGACTCCTAAAATTTGTTTTTCCTCATGTTGATTTTTATCACTTAGTTTTTTTTTTTAATTGTATAGTTTGTAAGTATACATAGAGGTTTGCTGCTGCTAAGTCGCTTCAGTCATGTCCGACTCTGTGACCCCATAGACGGCAGCCCACCAGGCTCACTCGTCCCCGGGATTCTCCAGGCAAGAACACTGGAGTGGGTTGCCATTTCCTTCTC
This sequence comes from Tragelaphus eurycerus, assembly GCA_935064755.1. Lineage (NCBI taxonomy): Eukaryota > Metazoa > Chordata > Mammalia > Artiodactyla > Bovidae > Tragelaphus > Tragelaphus eurycerus. Next base: position 43,723,008 of record CAKXYN010000001.1, read on the forward strand.
CAATGCATGAAAGTGAAAAGTGAAAGTGAAGTCGCTCAGTCATGTCCGACCCTCAGCGACCCCATGGACTGCAGCCTTCCAGGCTCCTCCACCCATGGGATTTTCCAGGCAGAAGTACTGGAGTGGGGTGCCATTGCCTTCTCCAACATAGAGGTTTAGCTCCACACTTTTAAAATGTGGACCCTGTTGTCTTCAGGCTTCATCTCAGATTGACGTTTCAGATTCAGTTATCACAGCATTGTCTACTCAGGGGTGATCTGAGTATGTTTTCCTTTATGGGCTCATAGCCATGGCAGCAAGTGAAATAATGCTAATCCAAGCAAGAGAGAAAATACTTTGTTTTCCTCAGTCCTTAGAGCCAGCAAGGTGGATTTCAAATGAAGGTTTTCTTGATTCACACAGAAAAGCTTCTGGTTATGAGTGAAAAGTTTTCCTTTACTAATCTTAAATCAATATATCAGGAAATTTGGAAAACTCAGCAGTGGCCACAGGACTGAAAAAGGTCAGTTTCATTCCGATCCCGAAGAAAAGCAATGCCAAAGAACGCTCACACTACTGCACAATTGTACTCATCTCACATGCTAGTAAAGTAATGCTCACAATTCTCCAAGCCAGGCTTCAGCAATATGTGAACCGTGAACTTCCTGATGTTCAAGCTGGTTTTAGAAAAGGCAGAGGAACCAGAGATCAAATTGCCAACATCCGCTGGGTCATGGAAAAAGGAAGAGAGTTCCAGAAAAACATCTATTTCTGCTTTATTGACTATGCCAAAGCCTTTGAATGTGTGGATCACAATAAACTGGAGAATTCTGAAAGAGATGGGCATACCAGACCACCTGATCTACCTCTTGAGCAATCTGTATGCAGATCAGGAAGCAACATTTAGAACTGGACACGGAACAACAGACTGGTTCCAAATAGGAAAAGGAGTATGTCAAGGCTGTATATTGTCACCCTGTTTATTTAACTTACATGCAGAGTACATCATGAGAAATGCTGGGCTAGAGGAAGCACAAGCTGGTATCAAGATTGCCGGGAGAAATATCAATAACTTCAGATATACAGATGACACCATCCTAATGGCAGGAAGTGAAGAACTAAAGAGCCTCTTGATGAAAGTGAAAGTGGAGAGTGACAAAATTGGCTTAAAGCTCAATATTCAGAAAACTAAAACCATGGCATCTGGTCCCATCACTTCATGGGAAATAGATGGGGAAATAGATGTGGAAACAGTGTCTGACTTTATTTTTTGGGCCTCCAAAATCACTGCAGATGGTGACTAAAACCATGAAATTAAAAGATGCTTGCTCCTTAGGAGAAAATCTGTCACCACCTAGATGGCATATTAAAAATCAGAGACATTACTTTGCAAACAAAGTCGAAGCTAGTCATGTCCCTCTAGTCAAGACTGTGGTTTTTCCAGTAGTCATGTATGGATGTGAAAGTTGGACTATAAAGAAAGCTGAGCGCTGAAGAATCAATGGTTTTGAACTGTGGTGTTGGAGAAGACTCTTGAGAGTCCCTTGGAGTCTAGGGAGATCCAACTAGTCCATCCTAAAGGTCAGTCCTGAGTGTTCATTGGAAGGACTGATGCTGAAGTTGAAACTCTAATACTTTGGTCACCTCATGCAAAGAACTGACTTATTTGAAAAGCCCCTGATGCTGGGAAAGATTGAAGGCAGGAGGAGAAGGGGACGACAGAGGATGAGATGGTTGGATGGCATCACCAACTCAATGGACGTGAGTTTGAGTAAATTCTGGGAGTTGATGATGAACAGGGAAGTCTGGTGTGCTGCAGTCCATGGGGTCGCAAAGAGTCAGACACAACTAACCAATTGAACTGAACTGAATCTTAAATCATCGTTCTTGGAGCCAAGTAAAACAGGAAAAGAATGGGCTCATAATTTGAATAATACAATAAAGCACAGGATAAATTTGCATATTAGACAAAGGAGCAGGTGTGTGAAAGGAGGAGTTCCTTATGGAGAGATTGGGTGATTAATCAGAAGAGGTCAAAGGAATTTCCAAAATGCTTGCTTGGCTTGGAGGCCCTGAAATCATGTTAAGGTTACTAGCTGGGGCCTGAGGGAAATCTTTGTTTTGCAAAATCTTGGTGTTGTATATATCATACTGTTTCATTTTTATTTTCCTAAATATATATGTATACAATATGATATAATATATATGGTGCAAATAAATCATACATTCATTATGGAATATTTATATTCTTTATATTCCTTAACTTTTTAAACTTTAATCTCTAAAAATCTGGTATGACATAAAACAAGCATGAAAAAGAGAAGAGAATGTGGCAAACTGAACATAGAAATTATATTGAAATTTAAAAACAGTTTTTAAGCATGGGAGTATATAATAATAATCAGTGTTATACAAATAGCAACAAAGAGAAATATATTTGAATCAAGTGTAAGAAAGAAAATAAAATTTTAAAGTCTTGTAAATAAACCTTTCAGTAATAGAAATGCTTTTGTCAGTATTTGTGTTTACAATAATGTATTTATATTCCCAGCAACGTTAATTTGAAAAGATGCTTTAAATTTGACAAGTCAAATTTTGTACTTGTCAGTACAAAAATATCACTTGGTTTATAAGACAATTGACTGTTAAGTATTTTGCATAGATATGCTGGACATTTTATAGATATGTAGTCTCTAATTTATCCTTAAGAATTATTGGAAATCAAATTTAGATTGTTTTCCTGAGAAGGGTAAACTTGTCTGTTGTGAGAATAGAAAAGTTGAAACCATCTGTCAGGCAGTGGCACTTAGGAATTAAATTCAGACAATCAAGGATAAAGTTTTGCATGAAAGCATGCATTAATCTGACAGCTTTATGTCTAAAATAAATAGCAATATGGTATGAATTTGGTGAGTGGGATAAGTAAGTAAATAGTCAAACAGTAATAAAGTACATTTTCTTGTTTCACAGCAATTTTTCTATTTCCGTCTGAAAACTGTTTTTTGATTATATATCTATTAATATATACTAAGACGTGTATAATTATTTCATGAGTTGTGTTTTCAACATTTCCCTACTTTCTTAAAAGAGAGCATTTGATGCCAACTGGTTTTGCACTGTTTCCTTTACTCAGAAGCTAGGTATATTTAACTCTTAAAGTTTTCCCTAAACACCGTCTATTATAGAAGTTATGTAGTGTATTTTTATCATTGGTTTACTTGTCTCTGTTCAAATGACAGTCACTGAGTCTAGGGCAGGGAATACATTTTGTTCATCTTTGTAACTCAGAGGTAGGCACTCTTCTTGATAAGTGGTAGAGAATCAATAAATAAAATAATTAAATGAATTAATAAGAGTTCTGGAATCTTCTCTCCCATCTTTTAGTCTGATGTCATCTTCTCAGTCCTGTTGCTTCTGATGCCAGTCTCTAATAACTGACATTACTGTGTGAATTATGGGGAAAGATATGAAATGTCCTTTCCCTTAATTAACTAGGGATTCCACAGTCTCTAGCAAGAGATGGAATTTAAACTAAGATTCATAAATGATTAGACACGGCAGTGAAATCTGCAGTGTCTTCTTTTCTATAAGCCTCTCCAATGATTTGCTGAAGTATTATTTCTATAGCCTGTTGAGATAAGAGACTCAAGATTCCCTAATCTGCAAAATGACGACCGTGGTCATAGCACCTCAGTCAAGTTGTTGTAAGAATTAATGTGGAACCCACGTAAAGCACGGTGCGTAGTCTGGTGTAGCTAGGAGTGCACTGAATTTACTGAGATGACATTTTGATAGAGGAATGTTTCTAATCAAGCTCCTCTTGAATCTGGGGACATAAAATCAGTTACATAAACAAAATCATTCTGATTTTAAGCTTTCTTATGTTTTTTTCAGCATAAAAGAGTTTTTGAATTTTTGCTCTTATAGTATTTTCCCTCGCTTGTCTGTCTACATTTAATAGCTGATTGTAATTATGACATTTTCAAAAAATGCCTAATTAAGACTTGAGGCTTTAATTATAAAATATCTGGTTCTGTGTGTGCATGCCTTTCTTACATTGTCATTATTTTATCCTTGGATCTGCAGAACTTCCATCCTTTGTGTGTATCTCATTCATTCATTAATGCCTGATAATCTGTTGTCATTGAGAAATTAATCATTTGTGGCAAAGAGATAGAAAGTTTTATTTGAGCCAAATTTGATGATTATAACCCAGGAACAGCATCTCAGAAAGCTCGTGAGTACTGAGCTTCCCCGGTGGCTGAGTGATAGAATCTGCCTGCAATGAGGGAGACACGGGTTCAATCCCTGGGCTGGGAAGATCCCCTCGAAGGGGGCATGGCAACTCACTCTATTATTCTTCCCTGGAGAATCCCCATGGACAGAGGAGCCTGGTGGGCTACAGTCCATAGGATTGCAAAGAGTCAGACGTGACTGAAGTGACTGAGCAGGCAGGCACTCTGTTTTACCAATTAGAAATCAAGACACAGTTATATAGTTTTTTGAGGCAGAGGAGACTATATCAAATGACATATTATTGACAGTTTATGTAATCCTGATCTAAGTGTCCTTCCGGTGGGTCATGTGACTCCTTACAAGATCAAGAAGGAATGTTAGTTTTTTAAAGAGTTTGTCTGGTTGATTCTTGTTGATGCTAGAGAATATTGGTCTTTATGGTTGAGGTGTTTCTGCCAGTGGAGGAGGTTCGGCTCCTGTATAATTCAGATACACAGTGCACAGCCAGAGGGAAAGGGCACAGAAAAAATTTTACGTATAATTTTTTCTTATCTTACCAAACAATCTGAATTTTACTTCACATTTCCAAACAGAGAAAACACTTAAAGACTTTGAGGCAAGAATAGAGTTTGAACAAGAGAAAATAATACCAGATGAAATATGCAAACATCTTGTAGACTTGTCATGATAAAGTTGGATTTTATATGCAGTAAAATGGAAAACAATCTAATATTTAAGCATAAGAGTGGTATGATCTAGATAGTTTTAGAAGACTCAAATTGGCTAATGTGTGTTAAATGGTTTAAAGTGGGGAGGCCAGTTGTGGGGGGTCAGTGTGATTGTAACAATATGATTTTCGGTTGTGCAGACTGGAATAAAAACTGGAAAGGGTGATAAAGAGGAATGGAAATGAAATGCTTCTGAGATTCTGGGGACAAGATCAATAATAGTGTTAATGTATCCAATAGGGGAGGATATGGGAAAACTAGAAATACAGGATGATGTCTTATTTTGTTTTTGGTGTCAAAGTAAAACTCACAGGGCATTTCATTTTTTAAAAGTCTCTATAGGAGAATGCATGAGGATAATTTTCTTTTACTGTGTATTTGGTATTCTCATTTATACCACATGTTTTAAGTGTTGTCTTCTCTTCAGATAGATTGTAGGTCACTGTCAATAAAAATCAGGAAATCCATCCTACCCTAATACTAAGTTACTATTTTTGGTCTAAAGTTCATTTCTATCTTTATCAAATTATTACACCTCTAGAGCTTAACTTTGTAAATTGATTTTATTTGAAAAGAGAGTGTTGAATTAGTTTCCAAATAAAGCAGCTCAAGAAATCCAGATCAGGTCCTATAGGTATAATGTTCTGAGGATGGTAGGATTTATTTTTTATTCCAGTGTTTATTTGGTGATCTTTAAAAAGTATGGAAAATTTTCAGATCGCTGTTTTCCTTAGACTCTTTTTTTTTTTTTTGAACCTACTTTTCTAGAACAATCAAATTTATTGTAATGTCTAATAGCTTAGATAAAATACCACTAATGGAAATATTTTAGACATTTGCAATTGAAGGAGAACTTTGTCTAAGATAGACACCTATGTCTCTATCAGTGAGTTGGTTTTCCAATTTTTGATTAAAAAATCTACACTGGTAAATAGTTGAACCACCATTAATATAACAATTTTGAATGATACTTGACATTTTTAATGAACACTTGATAAGAAATACATCCATGGCATTGTTATTTTAGCAAAGTGTTATTTGATGGTGTGTAGAAAAAAGGTCAGAGTTACATTGCACCACATTCAGTTTTAACTTTATGAAGTACTACAAAACTTCCCCAGCGAGCATTACATTCAAAGTCAGCTTGTTGCCCTTTTACTTCTATATAACACAGTATCAAAAACATTTTATCTGCCAATATGTGATTCTAGTGACCTCTGACATTTTTGAGCATATATTCTCATGCATCATTAGAGGTTTCATGCCAAACCAATAACAAACTTCTCTGCTGTTTTCAAATGCCTCCTAAGCAAAAGGTTAATGATCAATAAAATGCACTGACATAGTTCTTTTTGCTGCCATACCCCATCTATTTCTTTTTTCACTTAATCTGCACATGCTTTTAATATATTTTCTGAGGAGTTTTTGTTCTTTTCATTTAATGAAGAATAAATGCTGAGCCATTTTCTCTTTATAAAGTAACAGTCTACTGGGCTTCTATCCAGGGGGGGCAGTTATATTCAAGATGCCTTTTATTGCCCTGTGACAGTGTTCTACTCATCACTTGACAATTGTGTGCTTTTAGAAATTAAAAGTCTCTGTCACATCTCTAGTTTGCATGAGTTTGCTGCTGCTGCTAAGTCGCTTCAGTCGTGTCCGACTCTGTGCGACCCCATAGACGGAAGCTCACCAGGCTCCCCTGTCCCTGGGATTCTCCAGGCAAGAACACTGGAGTGGGTTGCCATTTCCTTCTCCAATGCATGAAAGTGAAAAGTCAAAGTGAAGTCGCTCAGTCGTGTCCGACTCCTAGCGACCCCACGGACTGGAGCCTACCAGGCTCCTCCATCCATGGGATTTTCCAGGCAAAAGTACTGGGGTGGGGTGCCATTGCCTTCCCCGCATGAGTTTGCACAAGGATATAAAGTTCATGTAAATGCTGTCTGGCTTAGGGGACTAGGAACTAGTGTTGGATACTGAAAAGTGATCTAAAATAAGGCTCAGCAAACAGAACCCTTAGGTGACGTTGACCCACAACTGGTTTTTTGTAAATAAAGTTTTATTGGAACACATCCATTCCTATGAATTTACATATTGCCTTTGGCCGCTTTCATGCTACAATGACAGAGTTGAGTAATTGCTGCAAAGACTGTATGACCCTCAAAGTTGAAGATATCATCTGGCCCTTTACAGGGGAAAAAAAAGATTGCTGATTCTCGGTTTAAATAAAATTAAACCTGTTTCTTCTTGAAGCTACAAAATCACAAGAATATATATTACTGACATTACATAGATTGTCAAATTTGAAGTGTTTGTTATACAGTTTGAGGGTCTATAGAAAGTAGAACTTGCAAAGAAAAACGTGGACTGTTGTCCCTTTTTAAAATATAGAGCCCGATGTTAGTCAGTGGTTATATGTGCTTCAAAAAATATACCAGCCTCAATAAATGGTTATACTTTAGGAGGAAAAGAAGGAATTTTGGCTTTTTTACTGCATATACTTTTATACTTTCAGAATTTCTGTGTAGTAGGCACATGACGTATCAGTGTACTTTAAATGTTTCTATATTACTAGACTCCTTCCATAGCTCTGTCACAACCTCTGTAATTAATATATGAGACATATACCTCAATTGAGAATTCTTAGAATTTCTGTTAAAATATAATTTTTAATAATACTACTTTAAAATTATATGAAATGTAAAGGATATTGTAGTCAACATTTCCCTTGAGTTCCATTGCAACCCAGTAAAATGGAGCCAGTATTTTAACCACTTCCAAGACAACAAAAATGATGCTTCTGGTATATAATGCCTGTGTGTGTATACAGATGATGATGGTGATGGCCATTCACAGTGGCTCTGATGTTAGGATAATTGCTTAGAACTGCTTAATGAAGTTAGTGCGATTTCCCCTGCTTTATAGAAACAAACAAAAGGAAAACAGATTTTGAATGTCTAAGCGTTTCGAGTCTAGGTAAGTATCTAGGTGTTTGACACCAATCATGGCTGCTAGCCCTCATGGTACCTCCTAGTAGGTTGAGTGAGTACATTTAGTGTAGAATGAGTTGATCAGGAACATTTATGGAAGTTCTCTGTATAAGAGGTGTCAGTTTCTGTGCTTTTGAGGAATTAGTTAAGATGAATTTGATAGTCCACATTTGACCCTCAAAGAAATGAATTTGAACTTCTGGGAGCCACTTACATGTGGATATTTTTCAATAGTAGATTCTATAATGCTACATAATTTGTGATTGGTGGAATAGGTGGATTTGGGGGAACAGAGGACACAGAAGTACCTCCAGGATCTACAGGGCTGACAATACGTGAATATTTGACTCTGGAGAGTGGGTGCCCCAACCCTGATATTGTTCAAAGGTTAAGTATGTATCACAACCATTCTAGAGGCTGGGACTAAAGTTTTCAGATACTTTTTAAATAGTCACTTCACTGTAATCCTACAAATTTGAATACAGCTAGCCATGTGCCTTTTTTCTTTCCTGTTACAAGTGTTACTTTTATAAGTATCCTGGACAACGTGTATGCATGTCTGTAGGCCTACCTTCTAGAAACGAGATGGCAAGGTCAAAAAATAAGCAGTAGTGTTAATCAGATCAGATTAGTTGCTCAGTCATGTCCAACTCCTTGCGACTCCATGAATCACAGCACGCCAGGCCTCCCTGTCCATCACCAACTCCCGGAGTTCAGTGAGACCCACGTCCATCGAATCAGTGATGCCATCCAGCCATCTAATCCTCTGTTGTCCCCTTCTCCTCTTGCCCTCAATCCCTCCCAGCATCAGAGTCTTTTCCAATGAGTCAACTCTTCGCATGAGGTGGCCGAAGTACTGGAGTTTCAGCTTTAGCATCATTCCTTCCAAAGAAATCCCAGGGCTGATCTCCTTCAGAAGGGACTCTCAAGAGTCTTCTCCGATACCACAGTTCAAAAGCATCAATTCTTCAGCACTCAGCCTTCTTCACAGTCCAACTCTCACATCCATACATGACCACAGGAAAAACCATAGCCTTGACTAGATGAACCTTTGTAGGCAAAGTCATGTCTCTGCTTTTCAATATGCTATCTAGGTTGGTCATAACTTTCCTTCCAAGGAGTAAGCGTCTTTTAATTTCATGGCTGCAGTCACCATCTGCAGTGATTTTGGAGCCCAGAAAAATAAAGTCTGACACTGTTTCCACTGATTCCCCATCTATTTGCCATGAAGTGATGGGACCAGATGCCATGATCTTCGTTTTCTGAATGTTGAGCTTTAAGCCAACTTTTCCACTCTCCACTTTGACTTTCATCAAGAAGCTTTTTAGTTCTTCTTCACTTTCTGCCATAAGGGTGGTATCATCTGCATATCTGAGGTTATTGATATTTCTCCCCCCAATCTTGATTCCAGCTTATGTTTCTTCCAGTCCAGCGTTTCTCATGATGTATTCTGCATATAAGTTAAATAAGCAGGGTGACAATATACAGCCTTGACGTACTCCTTTTCCTATTTGAAACCAGTCTTTTGCTCCATGTCTAGTTCTAACTTTTGCTTCCTGACCTGCATACAGATTTCTCAAGAGGCAGATCAGGTGGTCTGGTATTCCCATCTCTTTCAGAATTTTCCACAGTTTATTGTGATCCACACAGTCAAAGGCTTTGGCATAGTCAATAAAACAGAAATAGTTGCTTTTCTGAAACTCTCTTGCTTTTTCCATGATCCAGCGGATGTTGGCAATTTGATCTCTGGTTCCTCTGCCTTTTGTAAAACAAGCTTGAACATCAGGAAGTTCACGGTTCACATATTGCTGAAGCCTGGCTTGGAGAATTTTGAGCATTATTTTACTAGCGTGTGAGATGAGTGCAATTTTGCAGTAGTTTGAGCATTCTTTGGCATTGCCTTTTTTTGGAGCTCTTAGATTAGAACCACTAGCATACCAGCTAATAAATAATCACCTGTCAGTTCATCTTAGTTCTTGACTATGCTGAGTTTTTTAGCCTGCTATTATGTGTCTGTTTATATGGAAAATAAAATGTATCTAATATATTCAACGAACACTGAGTGGCTATATTAGGGAACAAGTGTGTTCTCATTTTATGAGGAAGTACCTTCTGAGATAGCTGTTAGAAAACATGGTTGTCTATCCTAACTTCTGATTTCTTGCTTTATTTCTTTTAATCCTGCATAAGCCAAGTCACCTCTTTGCTCTTCTGTATTCCATCTGTCATATGAGTGTAGGATTGGATCATCCTTAAATATTCCTCTAGGTTTAACTTGTCATTAATGTGTAAATGTGGATATAATGAATAATGTATTACTACTCACTGTTAGTTCTTGATTTTTTTTTTTTGGCTTTCTTTTGTTTATCTAGTAATTTGTGATTTAATCCTTTCAAACAGAAAACACAAATCAAAGACCTGGATCTCTGTTTTTACCTGCATGAGTATAAGTGCTGTCGTATCTAGCTGGTTCACTAACACATCGTGCTTATAGGACACAGTGGGCTTTTGATGGATGAATAAAATAATTGGGACCCTTTTAGCTTGACTGGCATAGGGGAAACCATTCAATAGAGCAAAACCTTGTTTTTTTTAACCACACTCTAGGAAGGTTTTACCCACTCCAGTGTTCTTGCCTGGGGAATCCCAGGGATGGGGGAGCCTGGTGGGCTGCCGTCTGTGGGGTCACACAGAGTCGGACACGACTGAAGCGACTTAGCAGCAGCAGCAGAATTTAAGCACATAAAATAACTATGTAATATTTCAAATTTATATAAGTTGATATTTTTGAGGATACACCCTCAAAATACTGAATTTATTAATATTTACAGGGATAGTTCACTCAGTTGTTGAAATACTTTATTTAAATTTTGACTCATTTATTCAACAAAATCTGACAAACTTTTATAAGCTAAGCTCCACTCTAGGTGCTGGGAAACACATCCAGTAAAAAAGACCAAAAAAAAAAAAAAAAAAGCCCTGCCCTTGTGAAGTTTACATTCATGAGATTTTATGTCAGGAAATGCAGTGATTAAACTTAATACTGTTTTGTTCTTTTAAAATCCCAAGACTTGGCTACATCAGAGTATTTTTTTTTTTCTTTTTTCTTCTGGTAAAAGAGAATCATGTTGATTAGAAAAATAACTTGATCCCAAACAGTGAGTCCATCTTTGCTTAAGATTGTGATATTTGACCTTTATTCAATCAGCCACTTAAAGTATCTTTTGGGAGCCGTGATCATTCAGCAGAGAGGAACAGTACATTTAGGCCTGTAAATCATAATTTTGTACATACTTCCCAAAAGCATGAGACCTTCCCTAGTCCTTCCACAGAGCTAAAAGCTCTGACCTAGAATACCTATTTGATAAGTTAGTAGGATTAAGAATAATGTGCTATTTGATTTGAGCTATTTTAAATGTGTAAATCCATTACACATTTTATTCATTCAGTGGATGATTTAGTCCACATGTATTTTACTAAATACAGATGCTCTTAAGTGCCAGACACTGTCAGGCAACACTATAATTCCCAAAACATTTTTATATGATCACTTAACTTGTGGGTTTTGTCATAAAACCAATCAGTGAAGCATCTTGACTGAACCAAGTTTTATGTAAAATTTACAAGGAAATATTCGTGCATTTACTAAGCATTACCCCTTCTAGTTTTTATCAGAACTTAACAAGAGGAAATTTTCACCTTATCTTTATCAGGACTTAGGCAACCTGATTTGACTATGTAGTTGTTCTGATCAGTTCAGTCACTCAGTCGTGTCTGACTTTTTGTGACTCCATGAATCACAGCACGCCAGGCCTCCCTGTCCATCACCAACTCCTGGAGTTCACTCAAACTCACATCCATCATGACTCGATGCCATCCAGTGATGCCATCCAGCCATCTCATCCTCTGTCGTCCCCTTCTCCTCTTGCCCCCAATCCCTCCCAGCATCAGAGTCTTTTCCAATGAGTCAACTCTTCGCATGAGGTGGCCAGAGTACTGGAGTTTCAGCTTTAGCATCATTCCTTCCAAAGAAATCCCAGGGCTGATCTCCTTCAGAATGGACTGGTTGGATCTCCTTGCAGTCCAAGGGACTCTCAAGAGTCTTCTCCAGCACCACAGTTCAAAAGCATCAATTCTTCGGCGCTCAGCCTTCTTCACAGTCCAACTCTCACATCCATACATGACCACAGGAAAAACCATAGCCTTGACTAGATGAACCTTTGTTGGCAAAGTGATGTCTCTGCTTTTGAATAGGCTATCTAGGTTGGTCATAACTTTCCTTCCAAGGAGTAAGCGTCTTTTAATTTCATGGCTGCAGTCACCATCTGCAGTGATTTTGGAGCCCAAGAAAATAAAGTCTGACACTGTTTCCACTGTTTCCCCATGTAGTGATGGGACCGGATGCCATGATCTTCATTTTCTGAATGTTGAGCTTTAAGCCAACTTTTTCACTCTCTACTTTCACTTTCATCAAGAGGCTTTTTAATTCCTCTTCACTTTCTGCCATAAGGGTGGTGTCACCTATATTTCATATAAAATAAATAGAAGTGAAAATAAACTGTTGGTTTACTCTTAGTACATTCCAGTGTATTTCCTTTGTGAAGTCCAAGATTATGCATAAGATGAAAAGAAGCAGCTTCACTCATTAAATTCTAAAAGATGAGTCATTGAAGCCCTTATATGTCTGTCAAGTATCTGTACTGATTTGAAGTATCATATTAAATACTGCATATTTTAATTATCTAACACAGTTTAATTTGTCCAAGTGGCATTGGTAAGTTTTAATGTAATAAGCATTACCAACTTTAGATTAGGTCTTGTGAGACCAAATGACACGAGAATTATAAGTAGAAAGTGTCTGCTATGCAATTATGCATTAATTTAAAATCAACATGGTCGAGGATCTTATGGTTAGAAATGAGATTTTAGGTCCAAAACGGCCTCTTCATGACTTACTCTTTACATCTGTGTATTATTCTTGTCCATGATTAAACGCTATAGGAAACACAAAACTTTCCATTTAAGATTACTAACTTCTTAAAGTTGTAGTCTAGAGAGATTGTCACTTAAAGTGATAACAGCTTTTTTAGTATAGAAACTAGCATAGAATGCAAATCTCTGTGTGGGCCTGTCAATAAATCATTATCTTTTAGAATATTGAGAGAAAATTATTGAGCTTCTATAAAAAGAATAGAAATCCATTAACAAGGGAAGATTAAAATAGCTTAAATTTCTTCTTTGAATTTAAAGTTATGAGACAATCCATGTCATCTATAATAGTTTTTCCCCAGGTAAATAATAATGCATATCATTGAACTTTTAACTATAAAGTTTGAATAACTGAATGGAAATTAGTGAAAAACTTACTCTCTGGTTCCATTTCTAGCAATGTAGCAGTTGAGGATCTAGGACCAGTCTTTCTTCTGAGAACAGTAAATAAAATAGAAATGTACCTGTAGTCTAGCAAGAAAGCAAAAAATTTAAAGCAATAATTAAGTGAAGGCAAGAACCAGAGAATAATTGGAAAACTGCCACCTGCTTTCACCTTAAGGGCACATGTAAATCAGATTTGCTGAGTATCATTTCTTGTACTTTTTTGCAGGACTGGAAAAGGTGCTGGTACAGAAGGAAAAAAAAATTCTAAAGCTAATTCAAAATGAGAAAGGGAAACAAGGATCCTCTTTTCTGATAGCTGGGTCTCAAAAGTGCTACAGTCTCCATCTAAACTTGAATTAAAAGTAACTATGTATCCACATGAAAATGGGGGAATTGCCTGTAACTAGAAGCTGATATTTGAACCAGTCTATGACATAAATTCATACTATGTGGTCAATGCAAAACCACTTCAAGCCAGAAATTTAGATATAGTGTTTCCCAAGTAATAGTGCATTTAAGACCCATGCCAGGACCAGATGATAAATCCCTTCAGGAGGTACCCACCTGCATCCAACAATTCAAAAGATGTTTCACATCTAAGTCTACTAACAAAATGAGCAGCAAACAGTTAAAAATCGATAAACACATAAGGAAATAAGGCACCATGAGTGAAAGTCAGTAGAAACAAGAAAAACAAACTCAACTTTCTTATAAAGTGTAAATTTTCATTTGGGATAAAAGTAGTAATTCATCACCTTAGAAAACACTTGATTATCTTAGGGCCATAAACATTTCATCACCGTTTTTTTTTCCCTTAGAATACACAACGCTAGTGTATCCTGGTAAGATAGTATTTATTGTAATATACTTATTGAAAGTTGGCAATGCTACATTATTAGAAAATCTACTGTACCTGAGAGACTACTTTTCTTTCTTTTTTAGGAAAGAAATAAAAAGACTGAAAATATGGGCCCCAAATCATACTAAGGTCTTTTACCCTATAATACATGTATATTCAAAGGCCCTCGCTAGCAGTGGTTTCTTTTGTTTGTGTTTTAGTTGTGGCACTTAGGATGGGTTCTCTGATCTTTGTTGCAGCATACGAGATCTTTAGTTGTTGCATGAGGAACTCTTAGTTGTGGTATGTGGGATCTAGTTTCCCAATCAGGAATCTACTCCCAACCCCTTACATTGGGAGCACAGAGTCTTAGGCACTGGACCATCAGAAGTCCCTGGCAATGTATTTAAGTTTGAACCTTTGCACTATTCATCTGAAAAATAGTCTTACTATATCCACATTCCCAGTACCCACAATGAGTTGCTGTGAGAATTGAGAAAACACCTGTAGAGCACATATCGTAGTGAAGCACATTAATCTGTTGAATGTTAGCAGTTTTACCCATTCCTCCTTTTCCAGGGCTACTCCCATGAGACCGAGTAAGTTACTCTTCTACGTCTTTCAGAGGAGAAGGATAATTTGTCCACACGTTTATCAGGTGTAAGGCTCTCCAGTTTTTAGGTGGGTGAATTGGGCCTTTAATCTGTACCTTTAAGTCTGTGATGTGTAATTATGTGCTAAGTCTCAGGAAAATCTAAGGATTCACTGAGACTCATCTGTTGGCTAGCAAAGTAGTTTCACTGACTTGAGTAATCAGATATTAGAACTTTCCAAGTGCTTCTTCATTGCCCTCTCATAAAATGGATTCAGTGGGTACCAGCTTATTCTGTGGCATTTTGGTTTCTGCATTTTCTGACAATGAGAATCCCAGCCTCTACATCCTTTGAAGTGTTGGGTTGGTCAAAAAGTTTACTTGAACGTATTTGCTCACTCTGCTTATGTGTAACCAAGATAGAATTGCCACCAACACCTGCTAACACCCTTACCACCTCTCCTTTCCCTGTCCACATCCCAGTTCCTCATACCAAGAATTGCACCCCTAAACATCCCCTAACTGTATTCTCCTCGTGCAGGGATGCCTTCATCACCTAGATAAAGTCCTGACACCCTGAATCAAGTTGCTTTCCCGTGTGGATGACAACTTTAGCCTGCTCGGGCTCAGGTACCCCTGTGGCAGACCAGCTTCCACATGCATGCCCTCTGAACCCCTCTGGGGCTCTAACACCCCACACTGGATAGCACTCTGTACCCTGCTAGGACTCTGACACTACCTCCAGGCTATCTGCCAGGCCACCTCCTCCACCCCATTCCATACTTGCTCAAGATCACCCCTCTTCATCTCTGACCTCTGGTTCCCCTTGTACCTCCCCTCCCCAGAACCCCACCTGGACACATACTTTGCTCACCTCCACCTAATGACTTGAGGCCTGAACTCTCTGAGGAGGGAATACCATGCTAAATTGAGTCCTGAGAAAAGTGAGGCTGTCAGCTACTGCTGAAAACAAAAAGGCCTTTGTTTCTTGAATTCTGGAATATACCATATTCTATTTGCTGAAGTCTCCCAGATATTGTCCAAGTATTGAAGTCTCCTTTGTCTTTGAGAATGTTAGGATAAGATAGAATTTTAAAAAGCAAATACAATGTAATATGCAGAGTTCATTTCTATAAATACATGTATACACCACTCTCAAAGAACCCCAGATTTTTGAAAATTAATTTCCATTTCCATGATGTATACAATTTCTTATTAGAAAGAACTGCAAGATAAAATTACAGGGTTGCCTTAAGAGGACTTAATATTTGAGATTTGCTAGCTGATTTATCAGAGAGATGGTTTAACCTCATAACACTTTTCACTTTGTCAGACACTCTGAGATCTAAAGATTATGTAAGTAATAAAGACATTGTGTTCCATGTCCCTAGAAGTAGCTTTTGAAGATGAACCTCCTTAGAAGTTAACTGGTATTCTCCTGGGTTGGTCAAGTATTCTCCTGAATGCTTGGAGAAGGCAATGGCACCCCACCCCAGTACTCTTGCCTGGAAAATCCCATGGACAGAGGAGCCTGGTAGGCTGCAGTCCATGGGATTGCTAAGAGTCAGACACGACTGAGCGACTTCACTTTCACTTTCACTTTCATACTTTAGAAAAGGAAATGGCAACCCACTCCAGTGTTCTTGCCTGGACAATCCCAGGGACCGGGAGCCTTGTGGGCTGCCGTCTATGGGGTTGCACAGAGTCAGACATGACTGAAGCGACTTAACAGCAGCAGCAGCTCCTGAATGCTGTAAGGAAGGACTTAAAACATTTCAATGTGCTTACTTTGGGATGTAAGGATTATGACTGAGTAAAGAAGTCCGACCCAAGAAGAAGCAGAAATCACTATGTGTCAGGTAAAATGAGTGATGCCCCTTAGGCGTATTCTGGTGTTTTACATAAAATAGAAAAAGTCAAACCATTCTTAGCTGGTCCTCCTAAGGTAAGGAATAAATATAAGTAAAAATATTACATTCTTCCTTTCCCAACTTCTTCTGAGAACAACGTTTTAAACTTGGCTGTATTTCTATGAAATTTTCATTTGTAGCTAAAGCTGTTCAGTCCAGATATAGGAGCTGTTAATACCCAGGGTTTTAGTGAATTACACGCCGCATCTCCTGGGTAGAAAAGAAACCATTTGCAAAGACTGGTCATTGCGTTACATAATTCCACATGAAATTCCTAGAATAATTCTCTTTTTATTACTCAGAACTCATTAAGGAAGACATGAGCATTAAAACAATATGCATGTGGTGAGTGGTATGTTTTCACCTTAAAATAAGTAGACACCTACTTGAAACCTTTTATACCATCAGTTTGACACCTCCATTGGCTCACAAGTATGTTAGGCTCTTAATCAGTTTCACTCACATACAAAACAAAATTTCTATTTGAATATTTCCTGACTATTTTTGGAAACATAATTCCAGGGCTTTACTATAAGTTTTCAGCAGCTTTGCTATATTTTATTTTGGTTCAAAAGAAGATGATGATGGAGATTTTTCACATTCTCATATAAATATGATATCATGAGAAACAGTCCATAGGATTTATTAGAACTGCATAGATGAGACCTTTTCTAAATAATTTACAGCTGGAAAATGAACTGAATATCTAGGAGAGCC
Organism: Tragelaphus eurycerus; assembly: GCA_935064755.1. NCBI lineage: Eukaryota > Metazoa > Chordata > Mammalia > Artiodactyla > Bovidae > Tragelaphus > Tragelaphus eurycerus. Next base: position 43,740,371 of record CAKXYN010000001.1, read on the forward strand.
GATCATTTTTAAAGACATTTCACTGCAAGTAGATGCTGCTGCTGAACAAGTGGCTATAATTCTCAGTAGTTGCATTTAGTCTGAGAAAATGATTCTTTCTTTGGCGACTCAGTTACATATGTCTCAAAACACCAAAGATCATGCACATAAGCTTTTATGAAGGTGGTATTTCATATACTAGTATTTAATGCAAATATTTAATTTCATTGAGACATATGATGTCACGAATATTATGGAATCTTACAGATAAGAATGATTCTGAAAATACCACCTTTATGCAGCCAATAGCTCTGGTTGGAAATCACACAGTATAGAGTTCACGGAGAAGACAATGGCACCCCACTCCAGTACCCTTGCCTGGAAAATCCCACGGACAGAGGAGCCTGGTAGGCTGCATGCAGTCCATGGGGTCACTAGGAGTCGGACACGACTGAGTGACTTCACTTTAACTTTTCACTTTCATGCATTGGAGAAGGAAATGGCAACCCACTCCAGTGTTCTTGCCTGGAGAATCTCAGGGATAGGGGAGCCTGGGGGGCTGCCATCTATGGGGTCGCACAGAGTTGGACACGACTGAAACGACTTAGCAGCAGCAGCAGCAGCAGAGTTTAAGTCGTAGAAATGCTACTTACCAGCTGTTTGGCCCTTGGCTATTTTGCTTGAGCATATACTAACCTTGAACTTGTTTGACTGTAATTAACGAAGTATATTTATATGTTTATAATATGAAAGTAAGTGAAATCGCTCAGTCCTGTCTGACTATTTGCGACCCCATGGACTGTAGCCTACCAGGCTCCTCTGTCCATGGGATTTTCCAGGCAGTAGTACTGGAATGGATTGCCATTTCCTTCTCCAGTGGATCTTCCCGATCCACAGATCGAACCCAGGTCTCCCACATTGTAGACAGACGCTTTACCATCTCAGTCACCAGGGAAGTCCTATATGAAAGTAAGGCCTATCTATTTATAGGCATAGGTAAATACATAGATAGATAAGTACAGCCTAGTCATAAACATAGATATAGGTATATATCATAAAATATAGATATATCTTTCCTCTTAAAGTGGTTAAATTGTAATGCACTTTAAAGAATTTACCCAAATTACCCCAGTATACAGTAATTTCTCAATCAAATGTAGGTCTTATAAGTGACAAGGCAGAAGCCAGAGTGAGTTTGTCCAATCAAGGATTAAAAGAGAAGGAAAATGATCATGTTAGAGAAACATTATGACTAATCATAGCCAATTTAGCAATTTATATTAAGATACTCTCTTCCAAATGTGACTTTCTTATGAAGCTATACTTTCCTTCAGCAGAGGGAAAAAATATCTCCCAGGCTGGTACAAGGAAGAGCAAGGTATATATAAAAGATGAAAAAGGTAATGATTTTCTTTGTATAGAGTGGGTACTTTTGGTGCTAAGTTAATATTCTGAGAATTTTGCTTACTGCTTCACACTGAAATGAAAGGTAGATTTCATAGATAGGACTCACTGGCTCTGCTGACAACATCTGAACAGAAAGGGGCAGGAATGGTTACAGAGCTGACTCTTGCTAGAATCAGTACTATTTGTCATAGAGTTTAATCCCACAGAAATCATTAACTAGAGTGCCAGGCAATTAGAGTGAAAAAGCAAAATGTATAAACAAGTCTCCAGAGCAAGACGGAGCTACTGTGTGTTTTGATTATTGATCCCTTTGAGTTTAGCCTCCTTATCCAGCCTCCAGTCAGTTAGTCATCAGCAGAGCCAAATGAAAATCCATTATGTTTATTTCTTTGCTTTCAAGATACAGACCAAGGCAACCATAAGGTCAAGTTTACTATTATGTGAACACTTGTGGATTGGAACTGGAAAACCATGAAAACAATAAATGAAGTTCCTAGGCTAGCTCAGAGTCTTTCTCTGGTGATTCACAATCTCTTTGGTTCTGCCTCCCAGGCCTTTGAATCCAAAGCCTAAACTCTCCTCTATGCTATACTGTTCCTGCAAATGTTAGTGATCAACATGAATAAGTTCAGTTTTTATGAACTCTAGACTTAAATAGTAAGAGCTGCGTCCCTATGACCTCTCCTTATGAATGCTGATAGGTGTTGAGAAAAACTGAAAATGAACCCTTGATCTTGTTACCAAATCCAAGCTTATCCTGCTCACCACACGACAGGCCAACAATTGGGGGATGAGGTGTTGTGGCAGGAAATAGAAACTTTATTTGGAAAGCTGGGTGTCTAAGATGATGACAGGCTAGCGTCCTAGAGTACTGTCTTATTGGGGCCCAGATGCCAGTTCTCTTACAGAACAGAGAAGGAGAAGAAGTGAGCAAGTAAAGTAAAAAGGCCATAAATCTTGCAAAATGTCTCCTGGCTTGGCCAACATCGGGGAGGAGATGTGTCGATTTCTTCTTTTCTGCAGACTTTAATGGGTGGGCAGGGTCAGAATGTCTCCCTTGAGCTGAACAAAGGCATTTTGGTTTAACATTCAGGCCAAAGGCAAGGGTTCCCTAAGACAGGCCATTTTGTATGTTTACAGCTATAGACAGCATGCTTTCAGTGATGACTGTGTCAAAAGCAGCAGAGAGCAAAGGTTAAACGAAAAGAAACAGATCCAACATGGACAGACTCTGCTCTTCCCTAGTACAGTATCCCCTAGTACAGACTCTGACTATGGAGGAAATGACACCACTACTTCAATCCTTATAATACCCTTTACCCCAATCCCTTGTATTCACGTCACCACCAAATTATCTTGATTATTTTACCTCCTGAATGTATATCAAGTCTGTCCATGTTTTTCCATGTTCACTACCATCATTTTTGTTCAAGCCATCCTGTGTCTGGCATGAAATATCTACAAGGATTGTTTGTTTCCTTGTTAGTCCTATCCGAGACAGTATTCACACTGTGACCCAGGAGATCCTTATAAAAATGGAATCTGCTCTATGACATTAATTTGTAAGTCTTCAGATCTTTTCTGTTGTTCTTTAAATCTTCAATGAAGTCACGAATGCCGTACCTCTTTGCCCTTCTCCTACCATGTCAGGGCCACGGTGTAGGGCTTCTCTGGTAAAGAATCCACCTGCAATGTGGGAGACCTGAGTTTGATCCCTGGGTTGGGAAGATCCCTTGGAGAAGGGAACAGCTACCCACTGGCCTGGAGAATTCCATGGACTGTATAGTCCATGGGGTCGCAAAGAATCAGACACAACTGAGCAATTTTCACCATGTCCACATAGTGACTTCTTTTTCCTGGTCCGCATAGTAGCTTTTCCAAGTCAAGGCCCTGTCATCCTTTTCTTCTTTCCTTGCTATTCCCCAGTTCATATCTGATTCTCATGACATATGTCATGAGGATAAGAATTATATATAATATTATATGTTGTTCATCTATAGCCCTGGTACCTAGCATAGTACATAGTACTTAATGATTTGACTAAAGGAGAATGAAAAGAGAAGGTGACAAAATTTTAAACCATTTGTTTCACATTGAAAGAGTTTTTTATGAGGTACAACAATTGTTTCTTTAAGGACCAAATGGATAAAAGTGATTAAATTTAAACTGGCATAATTTACACATGAAGAGCTTAGCCAACAGGGATGGGAGGAAAATCTGCCCAAGATTTGACGAAGACATTCCCCTGGATATCTGTATTAGTGCTGCTTTAGAACATCTTTAAACGCAATTATTATCTAAAAACATATGGTGATGACAAATTCTCATGCATTCATTATTATGTCATATGGTTATATATGAGACAACTTTCAAATTATTGTTGACATTTTCGTCTCATTGAATCGTTGAGATGGCTATGTCCCAAATCTAAATCCGCATCTGCCTGTCAACACTCCGATTCTCTTAAAAGTAAAGAGAGCACCCTGAAATTCGGTGCATTCAAAATTAATGCAGGAATTTTCCTCTTAGATTCCTTTTGATCTTTGACACAATTGGACAAATCTGGGAGATTTGAAAGCCTCAGGAATTCACAGAAACTTCAGCTTGTTCCATGGTTGGGGGGAAAAAAATCCACCATGACTGCAGCAGGCATAAACAAACTTGTCAACTCTTTTCTTTAATTAAAAAGAAGCCTTAGTATGTCTTCCATTTCCCTTACTCTCTGGATAAAGTGGGCTCTGATTGATCTTGGACAAAGGATATATTCTTTGTGTTTTAAAACAAGAGGGATGATGGATGGAAAAGATTGGGAGGTCCCCACCCAGGCTAAGTATTAGCATCTGACTGCTGAGTTCATGGGTCGGTTGAAGGGAGTTGTGTGGGTAAGGAAGGGAAGGGAAGGATTTACTTCTTTCAATGAAGGGCTCCAGAAAATGACAAATTACTATATGTCATAGACATTTATAGGTTCCAGGTGGTGATAGTGGTAGAGAACCCTGCCTGCCAAAGCAGGAGACTCAGGAGACGCTGGTTTGATCCCCGGGGTCAGGAAGATCGCTTGGAGAAGGGCATGGCAACCCATTCCAGTATTCTTGCCTGCGAAATCCCATGGACAGAGGAACCTGGTGGGCCAATGTCCACGGGATCACAAAGAGTCAGACACAACTGAAACGACTTAGCATACATTCATAGTCACTGCCAGTTGCTCAAAATCATGAAGTTTAAGTCTCTGAATGATGGTGATCTACTGTAGACTGTAAAAGTGTTCAATTTAAGACGATGAGAATGGTTTTTTGAAGGTGTAATAATTATAGGATCTGAGGTTACATTCGCATTGACTTTTTAAAAGTAGCTAAAATGGTACTATCATACTTAAAGGCACTTTAGAAATCAGGTGATCATTGTACCTGGGAAGGACATACATTTAAAAAAAAAAAAAAAACCTCACCACCTCTGGGTCATTATGTCATCCTCAAAATGTGCTTGCTTGAAAAGGATTATACTTAGAGGGTAAAGATTAGATTCCAAATCCTTTTCAAAGGAAAAAGATAGATGTAGTTTTTTCAGGTCACTTTTGAATTCATTAAGAGTTCAATCATCTCTATCCAATAAAGGGTCCCCGATTCAAACCTCACCACATGCAGCAGAGAAACACAGAGCATTTGGTGAGTTTCCTTGCTCAAGCCCAAACTTTGTTTTGACATGTTCCTGTTATGTATTCATTTCTCTTCTTGAAAGGTATATTCTAATTACATTTCATCTGCTCTTTAGTTTGTGCATAGAAATTATAGTTTAGCAATAGAAATAGAAAGTTCAAGGCTAGAGATCCAAGCTTTTAATAGTTCATAAAAAGAAACATTGACAAAGGACTGGATCAGTATGCTCATCTCAAGGTATTAATCATGGGTCTAGTGACACAATGGGTGTGAGAATGGGTATTTATTTGAAGTGCCTGTGTTCCTTTACGTGATTTTCTTCTCAATTATGAGTATGTTCACCTCCACCGTGTTGTGGTGAGGCAGACTGTCCGCATGCCTCTGTGTACTCACTGCCCTCTGAGGGGAACAAAGGACCCTGCGTTCTCCACTTTGCACAGATTCCATCATTGCTTATAACGAAAGGCCCGATTCCAGTCCTCACTATAGTTGCTGCTGCACTCAGCCTAGGGTGTTGGCTCTGTCTGTTGTCTGCCCAGAGCCTTACTCTCCATAGAAAAGTCTTCCCTTCCTCCTTCCATGTATGTTACTAGTGCCATTGCTCTGGGGCCTGGGCCTCCGCTGTGGCTGTGCAGTTAGACAAGGATGAAATAAAGGCTTGAGCTTCTAGCTCCAAGCCCTGGCCCCACAGGCCTGGAGGAGGAACAGCCTCTAGATCATGCCTAATAGAGAAGGCCTTGCTTATTATTTCCTTAAAGGAATTGGAAGGCCATGTTTCCTGGTAAAAACCATAGACAAAAATGAAAACCTTAAGCCTCGTCACCACTTTATGTGATGGTAACAGTAGGAGTTTAAAACCAGAGAAGGAGCCTCTGCCCTGTCCCATTTCTTCCCATGGAGCTGTACCCCTGTGCGGGATCGGGGAGAGGGCTGGGCCTTCCCCTGCTGGTGAAGCTGCAAACCGAGGGCTCTGGCAGCTTTGTGGACCCTGAAGTTGAGGGCAGTGGGAAAGGGAAGACCTCAGAATAGTAAAATGCTGGGTGTGGAGTCACTGGGAGCTGACCCCTCCTTAACAGGGGGCCTCAGCTGAGGTACCTGAAGGAGACATCTGCCTGAGAACTGAGATAAAGAGTCCGGGAGATGAGGACTCTGGAGCTGGAAATGGAAATGTGTGAAGAGCATGACCTGACCAGGGGCCTGTGCCCTCGACTGCAGCCCCTTGCAGAGACTGCACGCCTGCATGTGATGCACAGCTCTGCACTGGACCTGCCAGTTGAAGCCTTTGCAAACTGCCATGGTCAGGCCTGAGAACGCACACTACGCAGCACTTTTACCAGGAACCAGACTCCTCAGTAACCCTGTCCTCTTCTTGACACTTTCATATTCAGGCTTGTATCCTGAAAGCTGCGGTCTAATACAAAAGATCTTGAATTTTCATCTTATTTTTTCCATTATGTGTTTTTTACAGAATCCAATCATTCCCTTTGGAAAGATGGCCTTTTTTTTTTGTCATTTACCACCAAAACACCTTTTTTTTTTTCTTTATCTCGTTGTTTAGTTATGCTCCTGGTCTCTGCCACTGATATTTTGTTAGAATAAACTCAGTGTACACCTGCTGGGTTGAAGCGTCCAACACAGAAATGGGCCCTTCTTCTTTTATTTCTGAGACATAGATTCTGTCCATTCTCCTTAGTTGTAAGTAGGTTTCTTTTCTGTTGTCAAGTTGGGCATGTATTATATGTTTCAAAAATACATATCAACTTAAATCACAATGACTCCTTTTTTTTTGAAAAAAAAAAAAAAATAAGCTGCCATTTCAGAGTGAAGTAAAGGAAAGCTTGATGAAATACTGAGCTGTACAGAAAAGTGCTGTAAGTTAGGAATCCAGAGAAGAAACAAGAATGTCCTCAAGAACTTGGGAGCAGTGAAACAGCTTATGACACTGTTTCTAAGGAGGAGACACAGGCTAGTTTGAATTGTCCACTGACCTTGCTTGCTTTTGTACATGACTAGGGAAGGCACTTTTTCACTTTCATCCACTGGAGAAGGAAATGGCAACCCACTCCAGTGTTCTTGCCTGGAGAATCCCAAGGACAGGGGAGCCTAATGGGCTGCCGTCTATGGGGTCACACAGAGTCGGACACGACTGAAGTGACTTAGCAGTAGTAGGGAAGGCATAGAAAGAAAACCACATAAACTAGATAGCTGGATGCAAGGAGGGAGAAGGGTAGAGAAGGAAGCAAAGATGACGAAGGGTTTCAAGCCTCGTCTTAATTAGATGTTGACTCTGTTAGTGTCGAATTCTGACTCTGCTAACAATCACTGGAGATAGGAAAAGGAAAACAGCAAACGAAGGCATTTGTTTGTGTACTGGAGACAAAGACTGCGCAGTTGGCCAGCATGCTAGATTTTAGGTAAAAGTGAGAAAGATAGGAAGTACCCAGCAGCCAGTGTGAAATGTGAATTCAAATTAAGAAGAAGGTTCGGAGATGCTGATTTGGGTGAACATCCATGTAATGAGCATCTTTAAGTTAGTGAACACATACATACACACACACATATAACCACTACCACTAACAGTAAAAGATGAAATGACTAAGGGGAGTATCTGCATAGGCCAATTTTGTTGTTGTCGTTCAGTTGCTAACTGAACGACAACAACAAAGAGTTAGGGGTCTAACTCTTGGTGACCCTGTGGTCTGCAGCACACCAGGCCTCTGTGTCTCTCACTATCTCTCAGAGTTTGCCCAATTTCATGACCACTGAATAGGTGATGCCATCCAACCATCCCATCCTCTGTCACCCTCTTCTCCTCCTGCCCTCAGTTTTTCCCAGCATCAGGGTCTTTTCCAATGAATCGCCTCTTTGCATTAGGTGGCCAAAGTATTGGAGGTTCAGCTTCACCATCAGGGGAAGAGTCTCTGGACAGCAAGGAGATCAAACCCACCAATTCTGAAGGGAATCAATCCTGAATATTCATAGTCCAATTTAACTGACAAGTAAAAACCAAAAGAATATACCATTTATAAATGATGGTGAATATCATAGAGATGCTGTTTCATAAGAATTCCACCTAGTACGTAATTTGCAGAGAAGGGCACTTAGATAAAGACCATAAACGTACTTCTGATTTTGGCTTTCAGACATGTGAAAATAGGAGTCAATTTCCAAGGAAGGACAATGTAAATGAGAAAATATATCTTACTTGAAAGTAAACACAATCAGCTAGAGAGGGGTAAAGGCAAGGGATTCTATTCCAGACTGACTGTGTTTCCCTTGGAAAATGCTTGAAATTCATTGGTTTATGAGGGAAAAAATAGAATTGAAAAGTACTCTTGGGCTCTTTGTAAAAGAAAATATCTTCCCTTGATGATTCTGTTACATAAGGGTAAATGTACTCTTATGTATCTCTTTGAATAAAACACACATTGGTTGTTGTTGTTGTTGAAGGTGTTTTAATCTTTTACCTGTGTGTTAAACTGATAGACCCAGCTTCTATCAATCTAGGTCATTGTGTCTCTGGGAAGGGTTATCTCTTGTCTCTAGGTACACACCAAAATTATGATGTTGTCTAACCAGTGAATCATTGCATCCCTTGATGTCAGGAGAACTTGTCACCTGTGTCACCGAAATGTTGTCTCTGCCCTCCCTGAAATTATAAGCTTTGTCCACTCTGATTGTAGGAACAGTATTTTTTCTCTGTTTAAGAATTTAGGCTGTCCCTCATATAGTGCAGATGTGATGTATCTGTATTTGTGGCACATCGTGGTGTCTTGTGTTTGAGTCTCCTTGTGTATCTCCTCTTTCTCATCAACCTATGATTTAGAGCTTTCATCAGAAAGGTCAAATGAAATGTACAGCCTACAGAATTTCCTTGCTTTCTCCAGATGGACCCATTTGCTTGTCTTTGAGAGAAGGATATGCTAGATTGTACTTAGGATATGATTGCCTTTCTAGAAATGGAGGATGTAGCAAGACTAGTGATAGAAACATCTATTTTTCATATTTTCTGGTTAACTTTTCTTCCCCAGCGGGTCCTATTCAGCACAAGATTCTGCAGCGGCTCCTCACTATCTGTCCTCAGGGTTGGACCCTGTCACTATCACACCTAAAGTTCACTAAAGACAAGATATAAACACTTCTAAGGTTATTTACAGTTTTAAGTCTCTTCTTCAAAGTAAAAATGAAAAGTTTTGCCCCTGTCATGGCATTTCAAGATCATTTCAATATTGTATGCACCATAATTTTTACTTCACTGTAATAAAATTTATGTTTCCAGCACCAGAATGGGCTGCAGAAGTGCCTGTAGAACAATTTAAAAGTTTAAATTCTCTTTCCTACTCATCCTATTAAAATACATATATATGTATCTATATATATAGAGAGAGAGGCATATATATATTTTTTATAAAATGGGGATCTTGTTTCTTTCTTTGATTTGTCAAAGCATATCTCTTTCTGAGAAAATATTTCCAGCTATAGAGACTTAAAGTTGCTTGTTGTCACTTTTTGACTGGTCAACTATAACAAAGAGATTCTATGTGCACAAAAATATCCTGTTTTTGTAATTTTTATAACATGAAGGAGACAATTCAAATATATTAGTACAGATGTATTTGTTTTTAGAATGAACAGTACTTGACTCCTTTCAGGAAAAAACTAAATTGAGAGTTCTACTTCACAAAATGCATCTAAATAAGCTCTAAATGGAAAAATGCCAAGTCAAAATATATATGAAAATGAAAGTCACTCAATGGGATTCCGACTCTTTGTGACGCCATAGACTGTAGCCCACCAGGCTCTTCTGTCAATGGGATTTCCTAGGCTCATTGACAGTGGGTAGCTGTTCTCTTCTCCAGGGGTCTTCCCAAGCCAGGGATTACCCAGGCCTCCTGCATTGCAGGCAGATTCTTTACCGCCTGATTATATATATAATATTTAATAATATATGAATAAGAAGAAAAAAATATATAAATGGGTAACAGAAAGGGAGAGTTTTTTCTAAGTAGAAATGCAAAGAAAGAAGGCATAAAGGAAAAATTATATATATAAATACATGAAGTATATACAGATATTAATAAAGGCTATCATCTATATATGATAGTTGATAAAACAGAAAAAATTTGGCACATGTATTCTACAATAAAGTTAATACCTGCAATATATAAAGAATTCCTTGTAATAATAGCAGGATGAATAACTACTGAAAAATGAGCCAAAAATAAGAAAGAAGTTTTCACAGGACTAATAAATGTAGAAAGTAACAAGGCCACTACACTAGTGTTCTGAGAAATACAAACTAAAGAAGAAAAATGTAATTTTTTTGCCTGTCAAATTGGTGAGCCCTTTGTATCAAATTCAATGAAGGAGACCTTGGTTCAATTTCTGGATTGGGAATGCCCACTGGAGAACGGAAAGGCTACCCACTCCAGTATTCTGGCCCAGAGAATTCCATGGACTGTCTCTAAGAGTCAGACACTATTGAGCCAACTTTTACTTTTCTATAACATGTTGCTTAACCAAAGAAAAAGATGCTCTATATCAACCCAGTTGAAAGGCTAACTGGGTTTGGACTTACAGAAAGATTACATGTTAAACTTTCCTAACATCCTTCCTTCTAGAAGAGATTTGGAAGAGCAGCCGTGTTTGTGTGTGTGTGTGTGTATGCTTATAATTTTATTCCTTCTTTAAACCTGTATATTTTTAAACTACTCCATTGAGGTATTCTTGGTAAATAGAAAGCTGTACATACTTAATATATATAAGTTTTTGAGTTTGGAGATATTTTTAATAAAAGTATAAAAAAATATAGAGAAGAATATAGTAAACCACCATATATCCATTAAGTAGATTAAACATTTATCAAGATTCAAAGGCAATTTTGATCAAAAATCTTTTGTTTTATGACCTATTCTTAGATATGACACCAGCAAATGGTAATTATTAAAGGCTTTATAATGTGTAAAAATTTGACTTTGTATATCAACCAGTAGGATATTATTCTAAAACAATTATCTAGGACTTGAATATAACCTATTTTTCAGATGTTAAGAATGATAGAAAATGACTTACACATTTACTTTTCCTAAATGAACCTTTATACTATTTATGAAATCAGGCAGAAAATAGTCACTCTTCTTAAATTATCTGGACTTAGTCTAAACCATTAGACTCCATAAGCTCTGCTCTTTTCACCGCTTCTAGAAACTAATGGGTCTTAACCCCATATATGGATCAGCCTCAGTGATTTAATATGAACACTTGCATCCTTATGAAAGCTATGAGGTTGTTGTTAGAGTTACTCCTGTTTCCCAGATGAGGATGAGTAAATGGCCTATTGTTCACACACTGAAGTCATGCTAGCATTGGGGCATCCAGGATCCAGAGAATCTTGTTGAAGCCCTGGACGATTACTGCAATGCTGATAAGAAAATGGAACTGATTTAAGAAATGAGTCAATAACAGCTGAATCCAGAATGCTGAGTCTTGAAAACATGTGCGGTATTTATTCTGTTTTTTTTTTTTTTTTTTAAAGGGTATTCATTTTTCTATTTAATGTGACTTTAACATTGCTCCAGTAAAGTAAATGCCTTAGACATATTTGTAAAGAGCCCAATGTGTAGAAAAGGTAATATTTATTCTCTTGCGTAGAACCACACTGTCCTACCAGATATGTTTATATATTTTTATAATTAAATAAAGTATACGTTAAAGAAAAACCACACAAAGCAAATGTATGCCCTAATAAATCTTGCATGGCAACTATGACCAGGATGAGAAATAGAACTTGGCCACCTACCCTAGTACCTTCCATGGACTCCTTCTCAATCACAACCCCTCCCCCTTCCCTAAGTAGTAAGTAGTCATTACCTTGGTTTATAGTAAACATTTTTATTGTTTTTTTTTTTTTAATCACCCAGATGTGCAGCAGAGACACTTGCATTTTGTCTTGCCTCTTTATTTTAATCCTTTAAGTCTCTCTTAATCTATGGGTTCTCTCTCCATCCTTTTTCTTCTCCTTATAATTTGTTAGCATAATGTTATTTTTAAAAATCATCCATTATAGGTGGTGACATGCTTTTCCTGCAGATAAATTCAGCCACTGAACACGAGTAGATATTCTGTGTTCAAAAAAGCTAAAGCTAAATCACTCTTTAAACCTCAACAGATGATTCTTCCAGATCCTCTAATGTTATTTTTTCTCAGTGTTTATTTTCATGCTGCTTTAGTAGTAGTAGTAGTAGTAGTAGTAGTAGTAGTGTTAGTCGCTCGTCGTGTCCAGCTCTTTGTGACCCCATGGGCTGTAGCCCACCAGGCTCCTCTGTCATGGGATTCTCCAGGCAAGAATACTGGTGTGGGTTGCCATTCATGGTGCTTTGGGGAGGGAAATTGTTTACAAGTTAAATGTAAAGTTTGTTTTAAGAAATGAAATTGATTGACTAGGTAAAGTGGAACTTTCTAGGTTCTGCTAGTTGCAGGTAGCCAAGGCCTACTGAACTAGAGGACAAAGGGTGTAGATGACAATGACTTCAAAGTATTGCAAAGAGTCAAAAGCTTGGACTGATCGGCTATCAGTAACAAAGTGCGTCAGATATTCACATGCCTGCAGATCATCTGAGGATTTTCTGTAGATGCAAATTTTGATTTAGTAAGTTTACAGTGGGGTGAGAGATTTTGTACTTTTAATGACCTCTTCAGTTCAGTTCAGTTGCTCAGTCGTGTCCGACTCTCTGCGACCCCATGAATCACAGCATGCCAGGCCTCCCTGTCCATCACCAACTCCCAGAGTTCACTCAGACTCACATCCATCGAGTCAGTGATGCCATCCAGCCATCTCATCCTCTGTCGTCCCCTTCTCCTCCTGCCCCCAATCCCTCCCAGCATCAGAGTCTTCTCCAATGAGTCAACTCTTTGCATGAGGTGGCCAAAGTACTGGAGTTTCAGCTTTAGCATCATTCCTTCCAAAGAAATCCCAGGGCTGATCTCCTTCAGAATGGACTGGTTGGATCTCCTTGCAGTCCAAGGGACTCTCAAGAGTCTTCTCCAACACCACAGTTCAAAAGCATCAATTCTTCAGCACTCAGCCTTCTTCACAGTCCAGCTCTCACATCCATATAGATCACAGGTCCGGAAGTGCAAATCCTTGTTGTTGCTGAATAATGACTCTTAGATGAGGTCAGTACTGCTGGCCCATGGAATATCCCAGTAGAAGAGACCAGTCATCAGTTGTGGCCAACGGGGTGTTGTCATGCTTACGAATATAGAATCTCCCATTGTATTCATGTGTCAAAATATAGGGGAATAAATGCATATGCAAAGGAGTTGGAATGGCATGTGTAAAATAGCAGATACATGCTGCAGGACCCCAGGATGGAAACGTCAGAGACATTTTGTTTTCATTGAGCACAGGGACATGGGCTACCAGACCCTGTGGAGAAATCCTGGAAATTATCAGCCTTCCCCTCCTGGCTCTGTGTAACATCTTTCCAATATCCCTGTACACACCTTCATCCCTAAATCTGCTCTTTCATTCTATAAAACGAATTTCCTAATAGCCATTGGACACTGCCTTGAGGGAGCTGATACATCTATCCTATCTCTTCCCCTGTAAATGAATAATTGTTATTTAAATTTTGTGGATGAGGTAGAAAGTTAATGCCACAGAGCATGCTGGGCTGTCCTGAGTTTATTATTTAATCGTAACTTGGTCTCCTAATTAAGCATGTATTGTTAAATGAGGTAACACCCAGGCTTCAAAATTACCAAGCAGGTGTTTAAAAGACATCAGTAAGCATTTCTGCAATAGTCTAATTAGTGTTCTAATACATTTTACAGTGCACGGTCATCATATTTCTTCTTCATTAGTTGCTGATATATTGCATAATGCATCTTATGGAAATGTTTCAGACAAGTTTCAGAAGATAGGAGTGCACCCAAGGAAAAAATGTCTGTTCCTTTAAACACCACACACACACCAACAGCCTGTAATCTAGGCTTAATATTTATTTATATACAATAAAATAAACTTGTAAATATTTATATTGTGCTGCTGTTGCTGCTGCTGCTAAGTCGCTTCAGTTGTGTCCAACTCTGTGCGACCCCCTAGACGGCAGCCCACCAGGCTCCCCCGTCCCTGGGACCCTCCAGGCAAGAACACTGGAGTGGGTTGCCATTTCCTTCTCCAATGCATGAAAGTGAAAAGTCAAAGTGAAGTCACTCAGTCATGTCTGACTCTAGCGACCCCATGGACTGCAGCACACCAGCCTCCTCCATCCATGAGATTTTCTAGGCAAGAGTACTGAGGTGCACTGCCATTACCTTCTCTGTTAAATTGTGCAGTTCTGTTTATTCTGTATTGAAGAAAAGTACTTTATATAGTTAGAAGAATGAGCCACAGTCATTGTCATTTTTATGCTGAAAACTACTTAGCAATTAAATGACATGTTACACTATCTCCACACCCCATCCTACCACACACAAACACACACACCCACTACCCACCCACCTACCACACACACTGGGTAAAAATGCTGGGTGCTGTGTAAAAATTCAGCCATAATAACACATCCTCTGTTACATGTATTCTTTTTTTTAATGGAGATTTCACTTATATATATATATATATATATATATATATATATATATATATATATATGCTGCTGCTGCGGCTAAGTCGCTTCAGTCATGTCTGACTCTGTGCAACCCCCTAGACGGCAGATAACATTGTGTAAATTTAAGGTTTACAGTGTAGTGATTTGATACACGTATATTGCCAAATGATTGCCATAATAAGCTTAATTAACACTTCCATCACCTCACCTGATTACCACATATGTGTGTATATATATATATATATTGTCTGCATGTATGTGAGATGAGACTGTTTGAGATTTACTCTTTCAGCAATTTTCAAGTTTCTAGTACAGTTTTGTCAATCCTTGTCACCATGCTGTTTCTTAGATCCCTAGAACTTAATCCTCTCATAACTGGGAATTTGCAGTCTTTGACAAATGTCTCCCCATTTCATCCCTCGCCTCCCAGTCCCTGACAGCCTCTATTCTACAGTTTCAATGAGCTTGTTTTGTTTAGATTCTGCATATAAGTGAGGGCGTAACAAGATTTGTCTGACTTATTTTATTTCACATAATGCCTTCAAGGCCCCTATATGTTGTCACAAGTAACAAGATTTCATTCATTATTTATGGCTCAATAATATTCCATTGTCTGTGTACACTCTGTTTCTTTATTCATTCATCCGTCACTGGACACACAGATCGTTTCCATGTCTTGGCTATTGTGAATGCTGCTGCAGTGAATGGGGGCTAGCACAAGCCTGTATGTCTAGTGGATATGTGAGCTATATTGCACTCTCCTTAAGGAGAAATTAAAGTTTACTTTAAATCAATTGTATTAATCCATTTTACATAAATTTAAATGTCATTTAATTTTTCTGCTGAGGTGAAGGGAGGAGTTGACAAGGAAAAAAAATTTAGAAACACTGCTGTAGCCTATATAGATTTAAAGAACTGAAACTGCAAATTAATTCAAATTGAAAATGCAGGAAATATTTATCGTCAAGTTTGGGGCACTGTATTGAATACACAAGGAAGTGTTAGAATAGATTCGTCCCCCTAGATTACTGAGGAGGTAACATCCTTAGGATGTTTTATTTTTCCTTATATAACTTCAGTTAAAAATTGGTTAAAAATAAGCACATGTATTATCACATCTTCTGCCCAGTGATACAGCAGCTGTAGGTGAGGGAGTATAAATAGATCAGTAACATCATCAAGGACTTGGGTTGTTCCATTGTCTTTTCCTTCATGATGGCTTATTATTCTAACTCTGTAAATTCTGTTCTGTGATACAGATTCAGTTGTAAAAACCTGAGTAGTCACAAGTTTACGTATCCAAGTTAAGTAAAGGTTGTGAGTTTTGACTTCTGTTGGTTGCTCTCATATTAGCTGCTACTCCCCAGATACTGTAGTAAAGACAGGAGTCCTGCATCTTTCCTAGTGCCTCTTTCTGAGCAAAAGAAAAAAAAAATCTTTCCCCAAGCCCCACCACCCTCCCCTCACGTTACCTCAAGCACAAGTGAGATCACAGAAGATTACAAATCTTCTATATCAATCATTAGCAAAGAGAATGAAATTTCCAAAATGGAATTAGATCATCTTAGGTTTGCTCTCTGCTTTTCGTAGCTTTTAATTTTGTGTTTGTAAACTTAGTTGAATGGACAGGTTTACACACACAAAAACTATATACTGAACGTATTTGAGAATTTGCCAAGTAAATTCTGTAACACGTGGTTTATATTTATCATCCAAAGAAACAATGATCAATAAAAATAGCAAACGTTTTAGAAGATTCAGAGGGAAAGTGTATGCAAAGAAATAGATAATATAAGCAATAAAAATGAAAAACATCTAAATCATATACATATTTTTTTCTTTTTTAGTTTGCCCATTGCCTAACTCATGAAAGGAAGTGCTCAAATACTCAAACTGTTAAAATTTTGATATATTTTAATTTTTTTGAAGTATTTATTTCCAAATTTTTATTTGGTTTACTGTTTTAATTACAATATTTTTACATAAAGGTAAAATCAAGTGAAACAAAAGTTTTAGTTTCTCTAAAAACCCTTTTGAGAAAAAAAGGAAATTAATTTTACTGGAAACCTGGGGTTATTTTTCAGGAGCTGATATTTTATTTTTAAACTTCCTTGCAACTGATACTAGCTATGTCTCATAATGGTCATTGATATTCCTGTGAGGGGAAAAATTGAAAAATTAGTGAATTTTCAAATTGGAAATAGTAGAAATTCCAAAATTGTTAGGATTTAAAAGATGGCCAAAGGTTTTACTTTAAAAAATATTTTTAAAGTATTATAGCACACATAATGTACACAGATTATCAGCTATGGTTCATTTCAATTCATTTGCCACAAAATGAGCCCATTCCTGTAACAAGCACCTAGAATATCATCAGCTATTAGTGATCTTGCTTCCAGAGTACTTCTACCGGTTTCTGTCAACTTGCTGATGTGTAGCCTTTGGCTTAAACTTATCATCTTTTCAAAATGGGCTTCCCTAGTGGCTCAGATGGTAAAGCGTCTGTCTGCAATGCAGGAGACCTGGGTTTGATCCCTGAGTTGGGTAGATACCCTAGAGAAGGAAGTGGCAGCCTACTCCAGTATTCTTGCCTGGAAAATCCCATGGACCGCAGAGCCTGTTAGGTTACTGTCCATGGGGTCACAAAGAGTCGGACACCACTGAGCGATTTCACTTTATCATCTTTTCAAGATGAGCTACAGTTTTCATTCTGTAAAACTAAAGGCGAATAATTAATTCCACCAAAAAAAAAAAAAATAGTACACAGTAAATTCTAAAGGTGACTTTTAAAAACCTTTTCCTGAAATGATGCTTTTCATATTGTACTTGTGAAGACATACACCCAACACATACCTAAAACCTAACAGTCCAATAATAAACTGTTTTTTTTTTTTAACCTCAGCAAGCCTGCCTCCTCTCTTGAATTTCTCGATTATATCTCTCTATTTCCTGAGGTAGACAGTTCAGACAAATATAATCTTCTTGTCCTGTGACTCCTGTAAACTTTACACTTAAACAGCCCCAGTTTCTTTCAGGAAATTTCTTTTGGGTCTGTCCACTGTTCTCTGCACCTCGAATCACTGCTTTCATTCTAGGGTTTTTTCCACCTTACTTAGATTTACCTAAGTTCATTGTCTTGTCTTCTTACCATAGCTTTGTCCCTACTTCAGTGTCTTTTCCATAATATTGTTAAGAATAGTATTATATTATTTGAAGAATCTGGGAGTGCTTAGTGGTAGGTACATAGGCTATGCTAGAGGGGCCCAGGCTGGAGATACAGTGGGTGATGACATTGTGTGTCTCTGTTCATCACAGTACCTAAAGCTGCTGGGATCTCATTTCACTCAGTATATTATACATTTCCTTATTATTGGCTGAATGTGTTCTCTATGCCCTCAACACGCCCGTTTCCTGCCCACCACCCTCTACCTTCTTATTTTCTGTTCTACTCCTATGTACTGCTCCATCAACACTAGGTTTGTCATGACATGTCTTTTTCAGATCAATTATGCTTTTGCTATTGTTATTGATATCCCCTCTGATATTGACATGGCTCACTTGTTCATTATTTTTCAGGATCTGCTGAAATGTTACCTTGAGAAAAAGGACTTCTCAAGAAAAATGATTTTTTAAATTAATTTTTCTTGAAGTATAGTTGTTTTATAATATTAATTAGTTTCTGTTTTATTGGTATAGCCTCTATGGAAAACAGTATGGAGTTTCCTTAGGGAACTAAAAATAGAACTATCATATGACCCAGTAATCCCACTACTGGCCATATATGTGGGAAAAAAAAACAAACATAATTCAAAAGATACATGCACTCCAATGTTCATAGAAGCACTATTTATAACAGTCAGGACATGGAAGAAACCTAAATATCCATCAACAGAGGAATGCATAGAGAAAATGTGGTACATATATGCAAGGAATATTATGCAGCAGTGAAAAGTAATGAGACTGGCTCATTTGTAGAGAGAAGGCAATGGCACCCCACCCCAGTACTTTTGCCTGGAAAATCCCATGGATGGAGGATCCTGGTAGGCTCCAGTCCATAGGGTCCCTAAGAGTCAGACACGACTGAGCGACTTCACTTTCACTTTCTGCATTGGAGAAGGAAATGGCAACCCACTCCAGTATTCTTGCCTGGAGAATCCCAGGGACGGGGGAGCCTGGTGAGCTTCCATCTATGGGGTCACACAGAGTCAGACACGACTGAAGCGACTTAGCAGCAGCAGCAGCAGATGGACCTTGAGAGTGTCAAATGATCTTATATTAAATAGGGTTTTTTTTTTTGTACAGTTCTGTGTATTCTTGCCACCTCTTCTTAGTATCTTCTGCTTCTGTTAGGTCTCTACCATTTCTGTCCTTTATTGAGCCCAACTTTGCATGAAATGTTCCCTTGGTATCTCTAATTTTCTTGAAGAGATCTCTAGTTTTCCCCATCCTATTGTTTTCCTCTATTTCTTTGCATGGATCGCTGAGGAAGGCTTTCTTCTCTCTCCTTGCTATTTTTTGGAACTCTGCATTCAAATGGGTATATCTTTCCTTTTCTCCTTTGCTTTTCACTTCCCTTCTTTTCACAGCTATTTGTAAGGACTCCTCAGACAGCCATTTTGCCTTTTTGCATTTCTTTTTCTTGGGGATGGTCTTGATTCCTGTCTCTTGTACAATTGTCACAAACCTCCATCCATAGTTCATCAGGCACTCTGTCTATCAGATCTAGTCCCTTAAATCTATTTCTCACTTCCACTGTGTAGTCATAAGGGATTTAGGCCTGGCGTGCTGCGGTTCATGGGGTCGCAAAGAGTTGGACACGACTGAGTGAATGAACTGAACTGAAATAGGTCTTAGGTCCCCTTCACTTCTATTCACTTTGTCTTCTTAGCTGTCATAAGCAAGTACCTGGTATATTATATCTGCTGTTTGTTTTCTCCTTCTTCCCATTAAAAACAGAGGCTTTGCTGTGTTACATACACTGGTATATTTCTAAGCACTTTTAAAAGGTATTGTCACATAGTAGTTTTCAGGTATATGAATCTATGAATGCATTGGGAACTGATGGTAAGGACAAGATGACAGGTGCTCATTACAGTGTTGCTTACAAGAAGGTGAGGAGATAAAAGGCAGAATAAATGAACAAAGTTCTCATATTCTAGCTAGATATTTAATAGTGTCTCACACTGATAAATCTAGGAATATCAATTTAAGTGTACTAGTTAGAATTTGGAGGTAATCATTAAAAGACCTAATATCAAATGTTTACAAGTAGTTGATTCTGTTTTGGGGGATAGGGTGGGGAATACAGTAGAGCTGGGCATGATGGCTTCATTTCTAATGCTTTGACTTCATAATATATGAGTAGTTTTGATGTTATTTTTTAGTCTGAGTGTTCTCCAAGATTCATATATACACCTTTTCTCTCCTCACCACCATGATACACTTGCAAAAAATACTATATCAAAAATATGGGGAAGGCAAAGACATTGCTTAAAATATCTAAAAGACTCCACATTGCAAATAATTTTAGTTCCTCAGTCATGTCCTACTCTTTGCAACCCCATGGACTGTAGCCGGTCAGTCTCCTTTGTCCATGGAATTCTCCAGGCAAGAATACTGGAGCCATTCCCTTCTCCAGGGAGTCTTGAATGACCCACGGATTGAACCCATGTCTCTTGCATTTCAGGCAGATTCTTTACTGCCTGAGATACAATATATAAAAAATGGGAAGCCTTAGACATTAGTTGAAATATCTAAAAGACTCCACATTACAAAGGGAGAGAACAAAATCCTTGAAAGAAAAAAGGGAAATTTTTGATGTAACTGGGTATCTGTCATAGTAACCATTACAGAGTACACTGGTAGAGAGAATAAATGAACACACAAATTCAGACTAAATTGGTAAGGTAGTTTTGAATTATCCATGGTAAGATGTTGGCATTGAAGTAGAGTGCCTGGCATAGTTCCAGTTAATTCAGTTTTTTAGTCTCTTCCTTTATAAACCTCTGCAATGTCTATAAAGCACTTTGCAAAGATAACTTTTAAATAATCCCAATTATTTAAGATTATATCCCCAGACATAATCTTGTCAATGTGCATTAACAATTCAGAAACCTATATCTATGTTGAGGAAAAAAAAGTTGCATAGAAATAGAAACTGAGGTTCATGATATCAGAAACTTGAAGACAGGGTCTAGTGAGAGTACCAGTGGTGCAGAAGATAATAAAGCAGTTTAGTAGATGAGGCATGACAATCTGTGTTTTGAAACTGTTTGCAATAGATCCCTGGATTTGACAACTTGTTAAAAATAGGCCGGGGAACAATAGAGCTAATATTTGGTCTTGAGACTCATCATTCCAGGAAGCTAAGGTCGATAAGTAAAAGCATGACACCACATAGAAATGTCACTCAGTGAAAACCAGGATTGAAATAGCCATTTATTTTGACATATGTTAGACACTGAAGAGTAACACTTGTTTGTTCAGTTTGCAACACATTATTGAATGATGTCAAACAGTGTAATATCAGAGCTGAATGCCAGCAAACCTCCTGACAGGCTTTTGATTATCAGAGGAGGAATGCAAGTCCATTTATGGTGTGTAGCACATCTTTTAAGAAAAGAGCCACGTTGACTGACACTAAAATATGCTTGTGCAGTGGGCACGTGGGCAAACGATACAGAATAATGAGTGTGGCATATGGAGAATCAGTTTCCATCGTGAACGTATTTGAGAGGAAGGTGTAACTTGCAGGATATGCAAAACTATGACTTGTTACCCTCTCTATCTCTCAAAACGGCAGAAAGTGTCACAACATTCTTAATGGGAACATTGTGGCATATAAACAGATTAAACTGAAAAGGCAGTCTCATGTAGTTGATAATAGTTTAATGCGTGGACATTATTTTTGTATTGACATTTGGGACATCCTGTATACTATTAGTTGTGTGTGAGTTTCAAATTGTGCTTGTCTGGAATGTTGTTGACTCTGTAAAGTAAGCTGATTGACCTATTTGTCAACTAAGTGTAGGAAAGCTATTGTGCTTTATGACCTCTGAAATTATGTCCATCCATGTTAATGAACCATGAAGGAGGGTTTAAAAACCCATTAAAGTAGCACTGCATTGCACACCTGATTGTTCCTGAATGACAAGGCCTATTCTGCAATAAATGGCCACGACCCCAAATATTGAAAATTCCTGTCTCACACACCAGCTAAAATAGCTTGAAGATATACTTTGGCTGTCAGAACACCCAAGTGAATATCCGAAGCTCATTACTTTATGACTTAATCTTACAAGATATTTAGGAGTGCATGTTTTCAGAGTTGTAGATCACCTGGTTCAAGCCTATTCATTTTGCAAAATTAAGAATCAGTTGAGTGTGATTCACTTTGAAAAGGTGGGACAGACTTAAAGGTGGGAGTGAATGGTACATCGTATCATGCTGCTCCTGTTTTTCTTACTCACATCCTTTTAGGCATCAGATGAAGCTGGGAACTTCAAGACTCTTAGCTCTTTGGGCCCCAGACTGAGCTTTCCCTCTCCCATGAGATATTTTACCTTCGGGATCTTTGAAACCTGGAGGTGCAAAGAGAGTGTTAATGAAAGAAGGTTTGTATCAAGTTCCTAGCCAAAATGTCACCTACATTTTCTGAGAGTCTTATCAGGGTATGAATAGCTCATGACTACTGCCCACCTGGGAAGACTCACCTGGTCTGTTCAACCTAGTAGACATCTTTTACTCCCCTCATTAGTACAAAAGATGCATGCTTTCAATTTCAAAATCCAGGAAAAAAAAGTAAAAATGCAGAAACAAGGATGTAGTGACAGTTTTCCTCTTACAGAAAAAAATGTTAGCATAGCGTCCCAGACCTTGACTTCCCTCTCCCAACCCCTGGAGTTGGCACTAAAAGCTCAGATTCCTAATCTGTGACCTGTTCCCCTTGGTTACCATGTATTGAGCCAGGATCGATACTGTGACCCATGTTAGGTGAATGAGAGACTCCTATTAATGTTTGAGTTCAGAGACACTCGCCTGAGTTTTCTAGTTGCTTAAAGTGAGACTGTGTGAGCGTGGGTAAAGTCAGTTTCTGCCACACACACACCCAGAAGCAAAGAAAGCCAGTCTGGAGAGCAGAAGGAGATAGGTGTTCAAAGGAACAGAAGATACTGTCCGAAAAGTCCTGAGGAAAAAGAGATTCCATGCGTCTTACCATCTCTCTAGTTTCCACTGCCATCTCTCCTGAAGCCCAATTCCACTTCCACCCTTGACTGCATTTACAAACCCTTGGATCCCCATGATAAATTCATGTTTTATGCTTAAGCTAGATGTAATACATTTCTCCTTGCAATCACAACAGTCTTTGCAAAGAAATTCCCATAATCCTTTTATTCAGCAATAACCAAAAACATCTCTCTATATATTTAAATAGAACAAAGGTTCGCCTAGTCAAGGCTATGGTCTTTCCTGTGGTCATGTATGGATGTGAGAGCTGGACTGTGAAGAAGGCTGAGCGCCGAAGAATTGATGCTTTTGAACTGTGGTGTTGGAGAAGACTCTTGAGAGTCCCTTGGACTGCAAGAAGATCCAACCAGTCCATTCTGAAGGAGATCAATCCTGGAATTTCTTTAGAAGGAATGATGCTAAAGCTGAAACTCCAGTATTTTGGCCACCTCATGCGAAGAGTTGACTCATTGGAGAAGACTTTGATGCTGGGAGGGATTGAGGGCAGGAGGAGAAGGGGACGACAGAGGATGAGATGGCTGGATGGCATCACTGACTCGATGGATGCGAGTCTGAGTGACCTCCGGGAGCTGGTGATGGACAGGGAGGCCTGGCGTGCTGCGGTTCATGGGGTCGCAAAGAGTCGGACACGACTGAGCGACTGATCTGATCTGATCTGATAGAGTTGTATTATACATGTATTATACATAATGTTCAGCGTCTTGCTCCATTTTATATACTGTAAATATTTTTCATGGTATATATTGCTCTATGAAAACATTTTAAATGGCTTCAGAATATTCCATTGTTTAAGTAATAATTGATTTACCCACTTTTCTTTTGGATATTTAATTGCACTCCAATTTTTTACTATTCTAAACTGCATTGAAATGTAACAAGCTGATCACATTCAGCCATTTAGAAAGTAGTTTTAAAATTAACCTTGCTGTTTGAAACAGTGCAAGAACTTTTAAACCTTGGCAACATGCTGTCACATGTTTTAGAAAAATTGTACAATCCCAACAACCCTATTTTTATTTGTTGGGGAGGGGACCTGATATGAGAGAGATCAATAATAAATAGAGCTCTAACTATGTGAAGGGGATTCAATTTGAGCTTACAGATTAAAAAATAGCTCAGTATGGAAATTATAATATTGTGACTAAAATCAAAAGATATCTACAAATAGGACAAGGACTGGCAGTAGGAAAAAAAAAAAGATGTTGGCTTAACTCAGACTCAGATTTGAATCCCACCCCAGCACGTTATCACTGTACCCCTGCCTCTCAACTGGAAAGTAATATTAATTGTGCCTACCTGAAAAAGACATTGTGGAGATTTAATGAGAGAAGTATGCAAAAGACTGGGGCATTGTTAAAGTTCAATTTTAGAATAGTCTGCTGGTGCTGCTGCTGCTGCTAAGTCACTTCAGTCGTGTCCGACTCTGTGCGACCCCATAGACGCCAGCCCACCAGGCTCCTCTGTCCCTGGGATTCTCCAGGCAACAACACTGGAGTGGGTTGCCATTTTCTTCTCCAATGCATGAAAGTAAAAAGTGAAAGGGAAGTCGCTCAGTCGTGTCCAACTCTTCACAACCCCATGGACTGCAGCCTACCAGGCTCCTCCGTCCATGGGATTTGCCAGGCAAGACTACTGGAGTGGGGTGCCATTGCCTTCTCCGAGAACAGTCTACTTTTGGATATATGACTGATGTTTTGTTTAGGGATTTAAATCTGTTTTAATAATTCCTGGGCTTTAGAACTCAACTGATTACTTCAATTCCAGTTTAATTCATCATCCCTACATTTAATTACACATGGAAATTTTGCTAAGGATGAAGAATTAAGTGGCTTAATAGGGACTCTCTCTAGAGGCTCACCAAGATCTTAATGAAAGTGGAGGCCTCCAGTTAGCTGGTTAGGGTTTGGTCTTAAGTGAAGACCTTTTGTGCATTTATTCTCTGAGCAGTGTCAGGCATCATTTACTGAGCGTTCACTCTCTTAAAAATTGTATTAGTTTTGAGGCTTATGAGCAAGTATTTGCCTTGGTTTTGCTACATTAGTTACTTTACCATATAATGGTTTTGTTCTCCATATGTATTTTTTTTTCTCCAAGTTTTTGCTAACTTTCAGTGATTTGTTTTCAATAATAATTATTATAGTAACCCTGAAAATATAGCCTCTGGGGTTTAAAAATGAGGTGGTAGGAATAAAAGTATTCTTTAGAAATCTTAGATGTTATTTGTTGGGTTACATGTGTGTGTGTGGACAATCACCAAGGCTAAGAAAATAATGATACTCTGATTGGCTTAGGCTAAGCTCACATGATCCACTTTTGAGCTAAGTGAGAAAATAGTTGGTTACTGAGAGAAAAATCTAGGTACGTTTATCAGAAAAAAGTCAGATTAATGCTAGATAGGAAATACATATGCCCTGAGTTAATGCTACCTGGAAACCCAGAATGACCCTGATTCATCTTTTTTTAGAAGACTATTCTTCTTTTGATTATGAGAATTATCCTATTTTCTTCCAATTGACTTGTGTGCGTGTATGTGTGTGTGTGTATGTGTAAACATGCTTATGTGCTTATTAGATGAAGTTTCTTTGTGTGACCTGAAGTCAAGAAAGTCACATGAATTTGCTTCTTTCTGGTGATTCTTTTTATTCTTAAATTCTTCCTTATGATCAGCAACCCTCATTTTTGCTCTTCACCCAGACTTCAGCCGGAAACCAAAGGCTATGGGGAGAGCTGATACTATATACAAGAACCCATCAAAATGAGCTGTTGTATTATATGTGTTCTTTGGTTTCTCAAAATTTGCGATTCATTGTTTAAAAAGCAAGTGGCCTATCTAGCTCATCTCTAATTTCCTGTGTGTAACTTTTGAGTTTTAAATTTTAGAGCATCTGAAGCTTTTCTTTCTATCACTATCAAGATACTACTCAGATTTTGAAAGTCAAGTGCAGGATATTTAAAACTTTCTATGAAGTTGTTGATTTAAATCCTATTTCAAAAATAATAATTGAGGTGAGAAAATTCTCAGCTACAAAAAGATTATATCTTGTGATTTCTAAAATTTTGTTTCAAACACTAACTTAAAAATGCATTTATCAGAAAATAACAGAACACTCCCTAGTGTGAAAAATGTGGTGTTTTGTTACCATGGTTTGGGGCCAGTAATGCTCTATCAAGTTCTAGGCTTTATATCCTTCTCATAGTGTGGCCAGCTTTCCTGAGAATCAATTATCAAATGTCTTTCAGCTTATTTTGAAACAATAATTAAAGAGGCATTTTCAACCTTAAAGACAGATTTAACTTTTTGTTTTTTGTTGTTTTGACTCATAATTTTGTTGAAATACCCCTTTAGCTGGGTGAGTTGTTTAACTTGAAAAACCAGTACCATCAGTATAATCCTTGGAATCTAATAAAGATTGCATCAGTGTAAAATTGTCATCCGTAGGCAGAAAGAGAACCAATTCAATTATGATGTTGGTTGAAAAATTGAAAGGCTTTTTACCTTGAGGGTGGAAAAGTTGTAGTACATATTAAAATGGTTAGTACAAAATTCGTGCATCTAGGCTAACAAATGCTAATATGTTCTTTTGTTACCCTCTAATTTATATGATTCATGTAAGCCTCCAGCCAGTGAAACTTGTACTAAATTTCATGTGCATTAAAAAATAGCAAAGCAATGAATTGTAAAGTTATTAACATTCATGTCTACTTGCATTATTAAGCCATACACATCAAATCTGGTAGTACAAGGAGGGAAATGTCATAATGAAGTACAACAGCATTCAATCAGAAGAATTTCTAAAGGTCGTCAAAGCATCCTATGTTACCCATTCATGCATAACTGCAATCTGAAACAAATATCCAGTATAACGTAATAAGGATTAGTTTAATAACTGTCCTATGGCCTGCTTCTGTTAATGAAGGGATTTACCATTGTAATGTTGGGAGATAAAATAGATTCTAGTCCCCAATCATATGTGCTGCTCCCTAAATAAATTGTACATTAACAAGGAGATAAGAGAGCACAAACACGAAGGAGATTAATCTGCTTATTTACTTTCTACCAATGAGTAGATGCCTGGCTAGCCCAACCAAAGAGCTATTTCATCATTTAGGGGAGCCGCAGGCTGCACAATTTAAGTGTCCAATAATTTATTAATATTTTCCAACTTGTAATGGTATTTTATGTGCTTCAGGACAGCTATTCACATTTTCATACTTAACAGCTGCAAACATTTGACCCCTCTAAATATTTTACATGAACATTCCGTGGGAAGGACTAAAACAATTTCTCACTTTGTTAGGAGGCTTTAGTGGGAAAAGAATAACAAAGTCAATGCCCATATAACTGCTTGGTTCTAGATATAGTCATATATCTAATTTTTAAGATTTGGAGATTTTCCCAATGGCTTTAAAGGCAGTTATAGTTTGTGCAGTTGAAAACATCAACAGAGGAATGGAACATAGTTTAAGATGGTTATTGTGGATTTGTGGCTGGAACTGCTGTTTATGGCAGCTGTCCCTTTTTATCATGGCCCTTCACACTTGACTTTGACCCTGCAGTCATAGCCAGAGAAAGCCTCCTTCACTTCTTTATAGACTCATGCCTGGCTAGACTGTCTCTACTACATCTGCAGTCTGGTGCCACAATGTGATGAGTAACTGGGCTCCAGCATTTTTTTTTTAAGGCTTTGATTTACTTCCCCTGCTTCCTGCTCACCTGCTGCTCCCATCCCAAAAATATTTGCCCTTTTTTACTGATAAGACTGTCTCATGTGTGTGTATTACCCTTTTCCCAGATGCAAATCAGAAGAGTGAAATTCTTAGCTTATGTTACTTAAAGACTATAAAATGTCTGCTTAAATAAGCTTACAATTGGATGGCTGATTATATAAAGTTGGATATCAAAAGTAATGTTTCTGGTTAAATAAGGCTATTTTTAATTGTTAGTATTTCTTCCATGAAATATATGTTTGTTATATATAGTTATTCTGTTCAGTAATCAATGCATTGTGTCATTAGCGTTTTAAATTTTTTTTCAAAATATAATACACAGAAGAGTATATGTATCATAAGTGAGGAACACAATGAGTTTTCTCAAAGTACAAGTATCCATGTGATCAACAGCTATAGATTTTTTAAAAAGAACATCATTGGTATCCTTAAAAGCCCTGACTTGAACAGCTTAGATTGGTTTGCCTCCTCTTCTACTTTATGTACGTGGATTCATTTGGTAGATACTCTTTTGTGTCTGATTTATTTTACAGACCTTATATGGAAGATTCATCCATGATGTGTGTAGTTGTAAGCCCTTTTTTCTCCTTGCTGTATAACATTCCATTACATGAGTCTACCACAGATTATATATCCATTTTAGTACTGAAGGACATTTTGCTATTTTATAGTATGGCAGTATTATGAATGATGCTGCCGTAGGCCTTTGAGGATCCTTTTGTTAAATGTACTAACACATGGATGTAATGGGTTTAAACTGAAAAGTGGAATTGCTGGGTCATGGGCTATGTAGTAGATAAAAAAGTAGAGATCATTTTCACAGGAGGAACTAGGCTAAGTCCCCCTTAATAGCAGTGTGATATGTGAACTCAAATAAAATGGCAACTGGGAACACATCAAAGTAAATGTTACATTATTAATTAAATTTTATTACTTTAATTGAGATTCTGGTGAAAACTAGAACTAGAATTAGACTGACTGGGTTTAAATCTTGGCCCCATGAATTTCAGAAAGCTATTGATCACACTGTGCTTCATTTCCTTATTTACCAAATGGGGGCAATTTCAGTTTACCTCATGAGTATGTCGTGGAATTAAATCAGATAATGCATGTAAATTGCTTAAAATAATTCCCAAGTTATTAAAAATGTGAATTTCAAAAGATTGTTTCCCAGAACTTCAAACTCAAAACAAAATGGAGTTTAGTTATAATAATTTGTACTTATGATGTGATATAATCTAATGACCAGATTCTCTGAGAAAGGCTAGAATTACAAGTGAGTTCATCAGGTATTATAGGAAGGAGTAAAATCATACCTTTTGTCTTTTTAATTAAATCTCCTAAATATGCCCTATATATGTGACCTCCTTTATGCGTCTTGGAAATCTTTTTCTCCTCCATGAAGTCCCTGTTAAGCCCCAAACTCCCATCCCCACTTCCTCTTCCCCTCCCTACACAATCTGTAACTTGTATTCAGTCTATGGTTATTATCTCACTTAATTGCTGTCATTTATAGTGACATTTGCTTCCTGTTTTCATCTATGATCATGCAGACTGCAGGATACAAAGTTCAAAGTAGAATCAGGATTTAATAAGCTTGAACTAAATTAAAAAGGTAAAATAACTTTTCAATAGCAGCTGGATCTTTGTTTACACTATACTGCTGCTGAAGGAACTTAGGTTTGTTTACCAAACATTTTTTAATATGTTGCTCAAAAAAAGTTATATAGTCAATGGTTGATTATTGTTGAAATAATGCCATGTATTTCAGTTGATTAATTGTAGATATAACCTGTAATTAGAAAGTGAAAAATGTGCTCCAACATAGAAACAATTGCCTTCAAATGGAACGTCTAATACTTATTTATAACCAAGTTCTCATTGACTGTATGCAACAGAAAATAATATTTAATTGAATGGAATCTGGACACAACTTATATAATTTAGTGTTTTCTGTTTCTTGGTTAGTTTTGCTTTTTATACCACTCTTTCAACCTGAGCGTCTTAATATAAAACTAGACCAAGATAAACTGTTTTCCTTACTAATTCTGAATTACTATAAATATACAAGTCCTGCTAGCAGTTCTTAATTAGATTAAACCATCTCTGACACATGGTAGATTTCATATAATGAAAATATTGAAAACCATACAATATCTAAACTGATCACAAAAAAGTGAACTTTGGAAAATAAGCCTGCAAGATTGTTTCTAACATGTTGTAATACTTACATTATGAATTATTGGTATACTTTTATTATGATTCTAGCTAGGCTAGGAACAACTGAATCCCCTTCCTTTCAAAGGGGGAGAGAATTAAAAAAATTTATTTTAGTAACTGTACATTTTATATAATTTTAAGGAATTCTCTAAAAATTTATTTTATTTATCTTTTTATTGAAGTATACTTGATTTACATTGTTGTATTAAGCAATTCTTAAATGTTACTGAAAAGCAACAAACACATGCAGTTCCTTATTTACAGTACAATTGAAGATTGAACTTTACCAAATTTGAATGTACATAATTGTTAATGCATTGCCTAAGGTATTATGTTTGAAGAGAGCAAAAGCCACCTTGCTGTCCCCAAAGAACAGACCCTATGTAATGGCCAGTAGCCATTAAAAAGATATGCCAGTCACCTGGTTTGTGTCATATTTGCTGAAGAGCTCACACGTTTGAAGGTAATGCTATCCATTAAGATGCATTGATTTACCTAGAAGCTGTTACAGAGTGAAGTAAGTCAGAAAGAGAAAGACAAATGTCGTGTATTAATGCGTATATATGGAATCTAGAAAAAATGATACTGATGAACCTACTTGCGGGGCAGGAACAGAGACCCAGATATAGAGGGTAGGCTTGTGGCCACAATGGGGGAAGGAGAGGGTGGGATGGATTGAAAGACTAGCATTGAAATATATGCATTATCATGGGTAAAATAGGGAGCTAGTGGGAAGTTGCTATATAAGATTGGAGCTCAACCTGGTGCTCTGTGATAACCTAGAGGGTAAGGATGGGGTTGGGACGGGGAGAGAGGTTCAAGAGGGAGGGGACATATGTATACTTACGGCTGATTTACATCTGAAACTAACACAACATTGTAAAGCAACTGTCCTCTAATTCAATATATATATATATATTTTAAAAGGATGCAGTGATCAGTCTTCATAAAAGGAGATGGGGCGATTTTTTACATGGGATTTTTTTTTTATTCTATATTTGAAATAACTGGGCTGGCTCTAATTTATGAAGGTATGGTGTGATCTGAGAGAAGTGGTAAGTCATGATTAAGTAGTCTTTAGTTTTTTGAGATGGGACTTTCCTGGCACATGTGCATTTGCAGACACTCGGCACAAGGATGAGCACGCTCAGATCTCAGTCCATTTGGGCTGACAGTATTAAAGACAACTGAACAGGCAGATTCAGCATGTTTGTGGTTTATTTGCTCTGTGGCACCGAGTATTGATTAATGACATAATAAATCTTTGAGACTGCTTTCCACCGTGAACACACCATCCTGAAATGAGAGCTACAAGCATGAGTAGAGGTGATGAGATGTATGTCAAATAAGATAAGTTGGTCTGGGCTCGTGACTGATGAATAAATGCTTTGGGGAAGTTACCTGCTTGCTTTCCCTCAACCTTACAGTGTAAAAGTGTCTTTCAAAGCCATCCTCAGATGCTTTCTTTAGTTTCTATTGCATTTGTTTGGATATAAAACTTTCTACCATGTCTGTATACTCTTAGGGAACACATTCAAAAGGTGGATACTATAAATAGATGATTCTATTCATTCAAGCACTGTTAAAGTTAACTCAATTATATCTAAAGGATAAAAAGTATCGATGAAGATTTAGGAAAATTTACACTGAAAACTGGCTTCTGTCTCTCACTAGTTGTGTGACTCTGAACTAAACTTTGGTTTATCTACAAAATCTGATTTTGCCACAATGTGGCAGCTAGAGTAATTGTTATAATGTGTGTAAGCAGTATAGTATAAGCCTCATACATGATAAAATTCAGTACATAGGGGATACGTTTCACCCTTCTCATCAAAGGTCACAGTTTCTCCCACCAATATTCATTCATTTAGCCATCATTAATGACATCTCTCTAATATGTCAAGCACTGAGGTAGCTTTTAATATCAGATAGAAGTTTTGATGGGATAGCAGGATTGGGAAAACCCTTTATTTTGGGCTCTAATATTCTAAACATGCTATACATATTGAATAATTCAACCAATTATAAAAGACAGTGTTTATAGAAGGGCATTAGGCCAAGTAGTTGGTACTTAAAAAAGTGATGTAAGAGCTACTCCAAGCCCTCAAAAAACATAAGGCTAGAGCTGCTGCTGCTGCCGCGGCTAAGTCGCTTCAATCGTGTCCGACTCTGTGCAACCCCATAGACGGCAGGCAGCCCAGCAGGCTCCCCCATCCCTGGGATTCTCCAGGCAAGAACACTGGAGTGGGTTGCTATTTCCTTCTCCAATGCATGAAAGTGAAGAGTGAAAGTGAAGTCGCTCAGTCGTGTCCGACTCCTAGCGACCCCATGGACTGCAGCTCACCAGGCTCCTCCGTCCATGGGATTTTCCAGGCAAGAGGCTAGAGCAGTAGTTCTAAATCAGAGATAATGTCCCCCCGGGGGGTGTTTAGCAATGTTTGGTGACATTTTGGTTGTTATACAAAGAAAGCAATGTATGCGACTGGCATATAATGACTTGGAATGCCACTAAACATTCCACAATGCAAAGGAGAGCCACCATCAACCAAAAATTAACCATCCCCAAATGTCAGTAGTGCCTAGGTAGAGTAACCCTGTGCTCCATGAAGCAGGAAAGCGAGCACATGCAGAATTAAGCCACAAAATACATTACCAGCAGCTATTAACAAAAGTACAGGCAACATTTGGCTATAATCATAGGAGGCACCGACATTCTTCATGCCGTTATTATCTGCCTAAACTCATTCTCTGGGGGATTGTAATTATTAAATTCACTCCACAGAGAAGGAAACTGAGTTCTGGGGAAACTGCATTAATTGTTGAAGTTGCCAAGTTAGTATGTGGTACAGTCAAAATTTGAACCTAGGAAGTCAGCTTTCAAAAGCCTTCCATCTTAACCCATTATGCCAATTCTGCAAAGCATGTTGGGATCTCTCCTAATAAGAACAGGACTTTTTGTGTTAGGTGGAAGTTGAGAATATGGCCTGTAGTTTCACTGTGGCTATAAACTCTCTGAGCCTCAATACCCAGAAGAAAAGGGTTACATTCTGTCAGTTGCACTGTCACTTTAAATTCTTCTTCAGCTCTAAGATAGTATTATTCTGGTACTGAGCAGATAGCCTCATTTCAACAAACTTTTGAATGCCTCATATGATATAGGCAACATCTGGGTGCTTGGAAAACTCAGGAAAGATATTATTCTATGTGAAATAAAAGATGATGAAATAATATTCCTGGACTCAAAGATTTTAAATACTCAATAACAGTCTAAATTCCATCAGAGGAATTTAGACAAACTTCTGTGCACATGTAAAAAAAATGGCTGTAATTGATGAGGCTGCAAAATCCCATTTTCCCAATGAAAACGTTGAAGGTCAGAGCATTTGAATGATATAACTAGTAATACAGATCAGATTTTAGTACTTAATATACATTATGTTTTAAATAGTTTCCAAAGAAATTATGCATTTACAGTTATGAAATTCTTTGTACTGTAGAATTATATAAGTGATATGAGGGGGTGGTTTTAAGATGAAAGTGAAAGAGGAGAGTAAAAATGTTGGCTTAAAGCTCAAGATTCAGAAAACTAAGATAATGGCATCAGGTCCCATCACTTCATGGCAAATAGATGGGGAAACAGTGGAAACAGTGTCAGACTTTATTTTTCTGGGCTCCAAAATCACTACAGATGGTGACTGCAGCCATGAAATTAAAAGACGCTTACTCCTTGGAAGGAAAGTTATGACCAACGTAGATAGCATATTGAAAAGCAGAGACATTATTTTGCCAGCAAAGGCCCATCTAGTCAAGACTATGGTTTTTCCAGTGGTCACATATGGTTGTGAGAGTTGGACTGTGAAGAAAGCTGAGCACTGAAGAATTGATGGTTTTGAAGTGTGGTGTTGGAGAAGACTCCTGAGAGTCCCTTGGACTGCAAGGAGATCCAACCAGTCCATCCTAAAGGAGATCAGCCCTGGGTATTCATTGGAAAGACTGATGCTAAAGCTGAAACTCCAGTACTTTGGCCACCTCATGCGAAGAGTTGACTCATTGGAAAAGACTCTGATGCTGGGAGGGATTGGGGGCAGGAGGAGAAGGGGACAACAGAGCATGAGATGGCTGGATGGCATCATCGACTCGACGGACGTGAGTTTGAGTAAGCTTTGGGAGTTGCTGATGGACAGGGAGGCCTGGTATGCTGCGATTCATGGGGTTGCAAAGAGTCGGACACGACTAAGTTGACTTAACTGAACTGAAAGGTGAAAATAAAGCTGAATTGTGCCTAGTTAAATTTACCCTTGAAAATTCCTTGTATTTCCTCTCAAATATGGGACACTTGGTATAATAGTTTCCTAAGGCTAAATGTCACAAACTCAGTGGCTTAAACCAACAGAAATGTATTCTTTCACAGTTCTGGAGGGCAGAAGTCCAAAATCAAGGTATTATCAGACCATGCTTCCTCCGAACATTCTAGAGAAAAACCTCTCCATGCCTTTTCCAGGCGTCCGGCAAGCTGTGGTGTTAGGTTGTAGCTGCACCACTGTAGTCTCTGGCTGGCTTCCTGTGGACTTCCTGTCTGTGTGCATCTCTGTGAGGCCCCTCCTCTTCATATGAGAACACTAGTCACTGGATTAGGACCCACCCTCATTAGTATGACTCATCTTAACCAGTTACACTGGCAAACACTATTTCCAAATAAGTTCACCTTCTAAGGTTTCTAATGAATGAGACTTTTGCGGGGATTTCTCTTCAATCCACTAAGCGTGATAGCACATATACGTATACACACAACGCTGTATGAGAAGAGGGATGTTTACATGTACAGTGCCTACCCAGGGGAAAATGTTTTTGCAAAAGAAGTTCTCCAGCAATGTTTATTTAAACACTAGAATCAGATGCAACATAATGAGACACTTAAATTATTAGTAACTGTAAGAACTAACTTCTGTTAACGACCCCAACTCATGCATGGTAAGCAGCAGTGCCCACCCATTTTTTTATTCTCATGCTCTCTTTGGTGCATGGTTAATTCCATTTAACTAAAATGACATTTGATGTGTATTTCCCCAAGAAAAAAGTCACTGTAATTATTTTATCTTTTTGTGATTTTCCTATGCATCTAAATTATCTTATTAAAACACGTATGTCTATTTTGGATAGATCAGAATGTCTTAACTTTTATTTTTTTTGCATGTTTCAAAATTATTAACCCTACTGTCTATCATTGTTATAAAGTTCTGTTTTGGATATTTGACATTATCACTGTAAAAAAATGTTTATTATAAACTCTACCAGAGTCATAGACAATCTCCCTATATTCCTATGCATGGCTGTTTTTTAATAGTTTACATTAACTAAATTCCATCAAGCCATTAAAAAAATTGAGAAAACTTACACATAACTAAGTGAAAGAAGCCAATCTGAAAAGGCTTCATTCCAGTTCTATGACATTTCAGAAAAAGCAAAACTATGGAGATAATAAAAAGGTCATTGGTTGCTTCCAAGTCCTGGCTATTATAAACAGTGCTGCGATGAACATTGGGGTACATTTTATAAAATGTTACATGTCTTTTTCAATTCTGGTTTTCTCAGTGTGTATGCCCAGCAGTGGGATTGCTGGATCATAAGGCAGTTCTATTCCCATTTTTTTGAGGAATCTCCATACTGTTCATAGTGGCTGCACTAGTTTGCATTCCCACCAACAGTGTAAGAGGGTTCCCTTTTCTCCACACCCTCTCCAGCATTTAATGATTGTAGACTTTTGGATAGCAGCCATTCTGACTGGCGTGAAATGGTACCTCATAGTGGTTTTGATTTGCATTTCTCTGATAATGAGTGATGTTGAGCATCTTTTCATGTGTTTGTTAGCCATCTGTATGTCTTCTTTGGAGAAATGTCTATTTAGTTCTTTGGCCCATTTTTTGATTGGGTCATTTATTTTTCTGGAATTGAGCTGTAGGAGTTGCTTGTATATTTTTGAGATTAGTTGTTTGTCTGTTGCTTCACTTGCTATTATTTTCTCCCATTCTTAAGGCTGTCTTTTCACCTTGCTTATAGTTTATTATACAGAGTGAAGTAAGCCAGAAAGAAAAACACCAATAAAGTATACTAACGCATATATATGGAATTTAGAAAGATGGTAACAATAACCCTGTATACAAGACAGCAAAAGAGACACTGATGTATAGAACAGTCTTTTGGACTCTGGGAGAGGGAGATGGTAGGATGATTTGGGAGAATGCCATTGAAATATGTATAATATCATATATGAAACAAGTCGCCAGTCCAGGTTCGATGCACAATACTGAATGCTTGGGGCTGGTGCACTAGGATGACCCAGAGGGATGGTATGGGGAGGGAGGAGGGAGGAGGGTTCAGGGTGGGGAACACATGTATACCTGTGGCAGATTCATTTTGATACATGGCAAAACCAATACAATATTGTAAAGTTAAATAAAATAAAAATTAAAATTAAAAAAAAAAAGGTCACTGGTTACCAAGGGTTGGGGATGGGCAGAGGATTGCATACACGAAGTACAGAGCTGTGAAAATACTGTGTAAGATATTTAAAAAATGGGTACATGTCATTATACCCCGAAAGTGTGTACCATCAGTGAACGAGCACAAAGGTAAACTCTGCGGTTTAAGTAATTATGATGTGTCAGTGTAAGTTCACCTGTAAAAAATATACCATGTGAAGGGTGATAATGGGGAGCCTCTGCATGTGTATAGACACATGGAAAATCCTTGCACGTTCCTTTTAATTTTGCTGTGAACCTAAAACTGCTCTAAAAAACTGAAGTCTTAAAAAACACAAAATGAAATAAATCAAAGAAGCAAGGAGGAGTGCCTCATGAAGTATTGGATTGGCCACAAGTTTCATTTGGTTTTTTTTATAAAATGTTACAGAAAAACCTGAATGAATCTTTTGGCCAACCTAATACAAGGGATTCTTGATAATTTTAATATTGAGAGTCTCATCAGTAACCAAGGGAGTTAAAATTGCTTCTTATATCACTAGGAAGTATAGAAATAAAAAATGGGGTAAAAGTCAGCTTTCTGGCTGAAATTAAGAGAAGAATTGGTTTTGACTATGACCTTGTGATTGGAATTGCTTGTAGTGGTGAGAGCAAGATTAATATACCATCTGAAGAAACGAATCACCTAAAATAATATTTCACTTCTGAATTTTATCATTTCATAAATCATCTCCCAAATGCCTCATTGGACTGAAATTAGGCCTAATCGCTCATATCACATGCTTATTCTTACTAGGACAAGTCAAATTAAGGCAAATAGCCTACACATGACAGATTTTATTTTAGTGGGCTCCAGAATCACTGTGGACAGTGACTGCAGCCATGAAATTAAAAGACACTTGCTCCTTGGAAGGAAAGCTATGAAAAATCTAGACAGCATATTAAAAAAGCAGAGACATCACTTTGCTGACAAAAATCCATATAGTCAAAGCTATAGTTTTTCCAGTAATCATGTACGGATATGAGAGTTGGCCATAATGAAGGCTGAGTGCCGAAGAAATGATGCTTTTGGATTGTGGTGCTGGAGAAGACTCTTGAACGTCCCTTGGACTACAGGTAGATCAAGCCAGTCAATCCTAAAGGAAATCAACCCTGAATATCATTGGAAGGACTGATGCTGAAGCTCTAATACTTTGACCACTTGATGTAAAGAGCCAACTCATTGGAAAATACCTTGATGCTGGGAAGGATTGAAGGCAAAAGGAGAAGGGGTTGGCAGAGGATGAGATGGTTAGATAGCATCACGG
Organism: Tragelaphus eurycerus; assembly: GCA_935064755.1. Lineage (NCBI taxonomy): Eukaryota > Metazoa > Chordata > Mammalia > Artiodactyla > Bovidae > Tragelaphus > Tragelaphus eurycerus. The sequence continues at coordinate 43,778,005 of CAKXYN010000001.1, forward strand.
ACTCAATGGACATGAATTTGAGCAAACTCTGAGAGATCGTGGCAGGAATGAGCCTGGCATGCTGCAGTCCATGAAATTGCAAATTGACAGACATAACTTACAACTGAACAACAACAGCAGATGGCTGCTGTATGGGAATACGTGTGTATTAAGCATTTGACACAAGCTGTATAGATTATTACAACTTCAGAGTTTTATTTTTTAGAACTCTCATGCTTCAAATTCTTTTAATTGGTCATTTGTTTTAGTACATTATTGATATATGTGAAAACAAAAAAAAATCCAAAAAAGAATTTCATAACTTAGGAGGTCCTGTAATTAAAGAACTTTTCTAAGGTCAAGAATGGAGAAAAGATATAAACCATAACTAGTCAAGTTCAGGAAGTTCACGGTTCACATATTGCTGAAGCCTGGCTTGGAGAACAGACTTTGTTTTTCTGGGCTCCAAAATCACTGCAGATGGTGACTGCAGCCATGAAATTAAAAGATGCTTACTCCTTGGAAGGAAAGTTATGACCAACCTAGATAGCATATTCACAAGCAGAGACATTACTTTACCAACAAAGGTTCGCCTAGTCAAGGCTATGGTCTTTCCTGTGGTCATGTATGGATGTGAGAGCTGGACTGTGAAGAAGGCTGAGCGCCGAAGAATTGAAGCTTTTGAACTGTGGTGTTGGAGAAGACTCTTGAGAGTCCCTTGGACTGCAAAAAGATCCAACCAGTCCATTCTGAAGGAGATCAATCCTGGAATTTCTTTAGAAGGAATGATGCTAAAGCTGAAACTCCAGTATTTTGGCCACCTCATGCGAAGAGTTGACTCATTGGAGAAGACTCTGATGCTGGGAGGGATTGAGAGCAGGAGGAGAAGGGGACGACAGAGGATGAGATGGCTGGATGGCATCACTGACTTGATGGGTGTGAGTCTGGGTGACCTCCGGGAGCTGGACAGGGAGGCCTGGCGTGCTGCGGTTCATGGGGTCGCAAAGAGTCGGACACAACTGAGCGATTGATCTGATCTGAGTCAAGTTCAACCCCTTGAAAACCTGGCTTGACTTCAGTTGATTAATTCTATCCACATGACAGAGGAGTAACTGTCTTTTTGTATGTGTGTGGTCAGCCTAACTCTTATTTATGAGGCAATAAAGCATCAATGGTTTTCTTAACAATACAAAGTCTTTTCATAAATCTTGGTCTGGGTCTTATAATGACCCCCATCATCTTAGCTTTTATGCAGTTGAGAAGGGATTCCTATTTCATTTGGAAGTCTGATTTAACTTCTATAATTCCCATTTGAGCCTTTGATCGGTTTTGTTTTAAATGGTTTCCTATTTGTAAGTTTGGATTGTGGCCCCTCAGACACTGAGTGAGCACATGAGTGATTCTTCACCTCCATCCTATTTCTTCTCATCTTACACACAATACATACTTGCTGTTATTTTGACTGTGAGTCACAGTTGTTTGAGGCTAGGGGTTGTCCTTCATCTAATTCTTCCTAGGAGCTAATACAATTTGAGGTGAAAAGGTACTCAAAATTTTCCTGAGTAAATGAATAGCTGGACTTTGTCTATAAAGAAAATCTAATTAGCTTTTGGAAAGTTGGCTGTCTTTTTTCTGGGCTGTAGTTTCTGATTTTCCATATATATATTAGAGCTTATTTCCAGCAACCAGTCAATATCCTGTCTGAATGTGGAAATAAATGTATCAATTCCTCATCAGTAAAATGGAATCAAAATAGCATTTACTTGTTAGGACTACTAAATGGATTAAATAATTCGGTATATGGGAAGTGCCTGTTATATTCATTCAGTTATTCTACAGATTTGAGTGAGCATCTACTGCTAGAGATACATCAGTGAAAAAAGCAACAAAAAAATTTCAACTCTTGTGTTGTTTACGGTCTCATAAGGTTGTGAGTATAGTGTCCTGAGTATACAAGTGGATTCGCTGCTGCTGCTAAGTCGCTCCAGTCGTGTCTGACTCTGTGCAACCTCATAGATGGCAGCCCACCAGGCTTCCCCATCCCTGGGATTCTCCAGGCAAGAACACTGGAGTGGGTTGCCATTTCGTTCTTCAATGCATGAAAGTGAAAAGTGAAACTGAAGTCGCTCAGTCATGTCCAACTCTTAGCGACCCCATGGACTGCAGCCTACCAGGCTCCTCCACCCATGAGATTTTTCAGGCAAGAGTACTGGAGTGGGTTACATTGCCTTCTCCAAGTGGACTTGCTACCAGGCCAGAAAAATCCAAAGTAACATTATGGAAGTCTGACTCCTGAGCACATAGAAAAGGTAGTGATGATTGCTTAAAATGACTGCATATTCAGTAAAAATTTCCCTGTAGACACAATTCATTCCATTATATTTTTGATGTCAGTAAACTATAAAAGTGACAAATATAATGACCTGCTCTCAAGTCTAAATATTCCAGCTGTGCAGTTGTAGAAATGGTATTGTCATTTAAAACACCTTGTGTGGAAAGCCTTCAGGAGTTTAACTGACCACAAGATCAATAAGAGGAAGCAGTATGATATGGATAGAAAAAAAGAAGTAACTTGTTTTTAATTCTAAGGCTATTATGTGTGTGTGCTTAGTTGCTCAGTCACATTCGACTCTGTGACCCTGTAGACTATAGTCCCCCAGGCTCCCCTATCCATGGGATTCTCCAGGCAAGAATATTGGAGTGGGTTGCCATACCCTTCTCTAGGGGATCTTCTCAACCCAGGAATCGAACCCAGGTCTCCCGTATTGCAGATGGATTCTTTACCATCTGAGCCACCAGGGAAGCCCAAGGCTATTATAGAAATGTACATTCCAGAACAAGTGATGTAATACTCTGGCTCAATTCTGCACTTAATATATTATAACTCTTACAACTCTGAAAGAAGTATGAATAAACCAGAATGCTTCTAGTGAAGAATAGTCAGTACGTATATGAATGGGTAAAGAATAATGCTGTATAATGAAAAGGGAATTTTTAATGAAACAACAGATGTCAAATGCAGAGATTTGAGAGGAAAGTAAGAACTGAAAGATCACACAGAGAAAAGGAATTTAGACAAAATTCACATCAAATGAATGAATCTAAGGAAAGGAATATTTGAACTAAATATTTTTTCTTTTTTTTTTAATTTTATTTTGCTTAACTTTACAATATTGTATTGCTTTTGCCATACATCAAGATGAATCCGCCACAAGTATACATGTGTTCCCCATCCTGAACCCTCCTCCCTCCTCCCTCCCCATACCATCCCTCTGGGTCATCCCAGTGCACCAACCCCAGGCATCCGTTATCAGGCATTGTACCTGGACTGGCGACTCGTTTCAGATATGATATTATACATATTTCAATGCTATTCTCCCAAATCATCCCAACCTCTCCCGTTTCTGGAGTCCAAAAGACTTTTCTATACATCAGTGTCTCTTTTGCTGTCTCGTAAACAGGGTTATTGTTACCATCTAAATATGATTAAGAGCAGAAAGTTCACAAATCTGTGACATTTATGAATTTAATACCTATAGAAACATTCCCTTTATTTAGCACCTATAGAAGAGTTCTCCTTTATTTTCCTGGGCTCCAAAATCATTGCAGATGGTGACTGCAGCCATGAAATTAAAAAACCGTTACTCCTTGGAAGAAAAGCTATGACAAAGCTAGACAGCATATTAAAAAACAACAAGGTCTGTATAGTCAAGCCATGATTTTTCAAGTAGTCATGTATGGATGTGAGAGTTGGACCATAAAGAAAGCTGAGTGCCGAAGAATTGATGCTTTTGAACTGTGGTGTTGGAGAATATACTTGAGAGTCCCTTGGACAGCAAGGAGATCCAACCAGTTAATCCTAAAGAAAATTGGTCCTGAGTATTCTTTGGAGAGGCTAAAGCTGAAGCTCCAATACTTTGGCTGCCTGATGCAAAGGACTGACTCATTGAGAAAGACCCTTATTCTGGGAAAGACTGAAGGCAGGAGGAGAAGGGGATTACAGAGGATGAGATGGTTGGATGGCCTTACTGACTCGATGGACATAAGTTTGAGCAAGCTCCGGGAGTTGGTGATGGACAAGGAAGTCTGGTGTGTTGCAGTCTATAGGATCACAAAGAGTGGGACACGACTGAGTGACTGAACTGAACTGAGAAGAGTTCCCACAGACAGTGAATGAAGACAGTGGCCAGCTCCAACCAGTCTGTTTTTTTTTTATTTTGAAAGCATGTCCCCTTTTGACTTTTGTCCCATTGTTAAGATCTAGGGGCCAATTTTCTGAGCAAGTTCAGATAGACTCAAATAATTTTAAGTTTAGAACAAAGAAAAATAAATGTAGATAGATAGCTCAGTTGGTAAAGAATCCACCTGCCATGCAGGAGACCCTGGTCCAATTCCTGGGTCAGGAAGATCCTCTGAAGAAGGGGTAGGCTACCCACTCCAGTATTCTTGGGCTTCTCCTGTGGGTCAGCTGGTAAAAAAAATCTGCCTGCAATGCAGAAGACCTGGGTTTGATCCCTGAGTTGGGAAGATATCCTGGAAAGGCTAACGACACTAGTATTCTGGCCTGGAGAATTCCTTGGGCTGGATAATCCATGGGGTTGCAAAGAGTTGAGGAACACAACTGAGGGACTTTCACTTTCAGTCTTCATAAGAGCAGGTTTTATTATTACTACTTCTAATAAAACATTTTCTCTTGATAATCGATCAAATATAGCATTCATAAGTTGGTTGGTGAAGCTTGAAATTCATTTTTCCCTTAAAAAGTAATGTCTTAAATCTTGATTAATTACCCCACAGCCTCTTTAAATCATAAAATCGATGAAGATTGAGATCAAGAGTTTAACAAAGTCCTATAAAAGAGCAACCCTTTATTGAATGTTGTGTTGACATTAGCAATCTTCTCTGCAGTCAATTCCACTGAATTGGAAATGACTGCCTAGTTATCTGTGTTTAGAAGGATTCTGAAGCAGATTGTTTCATCCCTGGGGAAACAGTGCCGTGATAAGCATTGTCTGTCATTTGTACTGTTATTATCTTGTTACACACATGTCACATGGCATGAAATGAAGAGATCATTGGTCTTGGTGGGTTATAGTTCATCCTCTCAGGTTTCTGTTTGTGCTTACCACACCTCATATCCAGCCTGCCCTTGTGAAGGCCAGCCTATCTGGTCTGCAACAAGTGAAACCGAAAACCAGATGCAGAAACCATAGCCTTGCAGGGACCTAACCCCTAGCTTTTGCATTTGCATAATGTCCTATCCTCATACATGGCTCCTAGTGGTCCTCTTCTGATAAAACCTCCCTGATACACTTGACAAATATCGCACATAAGATGGGATTCAATGTGAAAAGTTGAACCAACTGTACAGTATTTTCTTTTGGTTAATAGTCCCTAATAAGAATAAACACTTAATGGTTCCATATATCAAATAAGCCATTGACAGAACCCAGGAGCCTTAGTAGGTTCTTGATTCTGCCAAATGCTGAGTCAGACCTTACTGTTAAAGATCAGTGTGACTAGGAATGGGAAATATCGACACAGCACTTCAGGTATTCCAGGTTGCTTATTTCTTGGGATTAAGTGGAATGAAATGCTCTGTGCAGCTTTATTGCCAAGGGTTTATTTGGAGGTGTATTTTAAGGAAATGTATGTGACCTGTACAGTGTTAAAGGTGCCTTTATTTTTTTTTTTTTTTAATGCCTTTATTTTGGGGGAAATGTGATCAAATCTCTTTGTCTTATTATTGTGATATGTGAGAAACATTTATTATAATAAAATCTGTAATCATTAACTTTTTAAAACTTCCATGAAAACAAGTGAAAATACTACCTTAAAGGATTTTTTCTCTTCAAATTTCTTAAATAAGGAAATAATAGATAACGTATAAAAAATAATGTGGGTTTTTTTTTTTTTTTTGGCTTCCTAATAGATATGGAGGTGACTGATTAAACAAATTCTCTCTCTCTCTCTCTCTCTTGTTCTCTCTTTCCCAGTGTCTAATTTGTATTTATGCAGAAAAAAATTGAGGAAAGCCCCTAAATTAACAAATTAAGGCAACTCTGTCTATTTGATAGAATGAAAAACTTTTATAAATGCAGTCCCTCCTCTTCTTCCTAAGATCTTACAACATAGAAGTATTCTCATTTCTATCTAAAGCCATTGTAAAAAAAAAAAAAATCATAAGAAACTGCATTTCTTCTTGCCTATATGCAGCTCAATTTCTACAGCTGATTTGAAGGAGATGCCAAAACCCATATCTGAAAAAGAGGCAAATAATGGTTTTCCTCTTCCTGAAGTATGTGTATAACCCAAACTCAATTTAACTGAGGGACAAAATGGAATTCAGAGCTCACAGTGAGTTTATTTGATGAATGCAGCAGCGTTTTTACATTTTCATTGTATGTTCAATTTCCTACTTTAAAAATATCCTAAAATTCATCAAGCATTAAGCCCTGCTGGGTAGTGACAAGGTGTGGGCACAGCAGTGTCTGTAAGGCTGCCTGAGTTTTTCCCTTAGGGATGTTCCTAATTAAAAACTGGCTGGGGCCTGCAAGTGGCTTGCATTGCTGTATATAGAGATCACCATGAATTTCAAAGTTCTACAGAGGTGAAGCTGTGGTGTGCTGAAAAAGGAAAAACCTATTCCAAGAGGAGAAAAGCGAATGTATCTCCTAGATAGACCAGGTAAAAAGGGAATTCAAAAATTTCAGATTTAATAGTCTTTCTCCTCTGCTTAGAATTCAGTTTTTTCTTGATCTTTACAGTTCAATGTCTTTTAAACATCAGGATGCATCAGAGTTACCTAGGAAACTTGTAAAAATGTACAGATTTTATAGGGCTCCCTCCATTCATTCTTAACTAAATCCAGAATAAGTCCTGGGAATCTGCTTTGATACCAATGTTTTCAGAAATTAGGGCCCATGGTACCATTTGAGCACAACAAATCACAGTGCAAAACTTCCAATCTGTAATATGAAACTGTAAGGTAAAAAATACAAAAGACATCAAACCCACACTCTCCATATACTCTGCAGGCTTACTAAACATGAAGGAAGAAGGTCCTCATACACTTCTGTGTGTGACCAGTGCCAACTCTCTAAGAAAAATGCAGATTATCTGGCCTCACTGTTTACCTAGAAATTTTAACACATCTGGCCTTGAACCCAGGAATGTCTACTCTTTGCCCACACTCCACGTGGCCCTGCTGCACATGGTTCTCAGAGTACACTTGCCAAAATTCGGTTTAAGAAATGTGGTCAACCCAATATGGGAACCAAAGATGTGATTACAACAGCGGTAACTTTATACAATCACAAATTGAGAAGCAATGAATCCACATTACTCTATGAACTCCACAGAAGTTTCTCACAAAGTACATGAGCATTGGGTATTTCTGTTAGTATCTTTTCTACCTAGTAATAATTTTATGTCACTCTGGGTTTATTTATATTAATAAAAAAGAGAACCACTGGCTTTTGAATTTAAAAAGTGCAGTGTTAGCTTTGTCTTCAGGCATCAAATTGTTCCCACAGAACTGTTTATCCCTAGGTGTTTGCTCTGCTGTCCACATGCTAACTTCTTCCTCTAATGCCAGCCTCTTTACTTTAGTGGACAGTTGGTTGCAGGAGCTCCAGTCCCACAGCCCCTTCAGTTCATATCCAGTGGGAACAGCTAGAATCTTGTCAACTAGCTCTGCAAAATCTTGAGAGTTGCTGTTGGGCAAATGTAGCTCACGTGGCTGGTGGAATGTGATTGGTTTAGCCTTGGTATACGTGTTCGTGGGATAAAAACCTCCAAGACTGTACTTATTGAGAGAGATTAAGGCAGTGGTGGCGGTGCCCACTAACTGACTGCACTTGCCAGGAGTGGGGTGGATCTGGGAAGAAATCGCTGGTAAACATCCATGGTGACACTGTGTATGTATAGATGCAATCAGAAATAACATACAGAGTCAGGGCCTGGAAGGTTGCCTGATGTCTGGTATTGAAAGAGGCAATCTAATATTTTGAGCTCTCTTACTAGAAAACACAGTAAAGAGAAGTTCTAGTGCAGTCAGTATTTGTGGTTTCTAATTAAGCCAGTGTGTTACCTTGTTGGGATCTTTAGTTTGTATTGATGCTTCAACTCTTGGCTACTGCCCTACATATGGCAGGAATTACCTTTCAGAATCTCTGTATTATATGGGTGGAATCCTTCTTTGGGGGAGGCTCTCAGCTGGTTTAACCTTCACAGAAACTGTGCCACTACTGTCACTAGCCCTGTTTTGAGGAAATTGAAGCTTAGAGAAGTTGAAAAACTTGCCCCATGTCACATAGAAGCTAAGGGTTTTGAGGCCAGAAGAAAAGGTTTCAGGTCTCTCATTCTTATGGCATAACATACTGTTGATTTTGATCAATAAACTACCCTATCACATATGCATATAATGAAGTATAGGCATTTGTGCCTAATGTACATGTCCACACAGAGTTTTCTTGCATGCATCATTCTTATTTTTCTGGTTAAATATCCTGACTGCAGATTTGATGTTCACGTTTCTCATCTAGGAGAATGTAAAATTTTAGTTAGAAATAGCTGATGAAGTAAATATTCTCAATTCTACCTGAGATCTTTACCATTTTCCTGATCATACTGATTCTCTGACATCAGTTATTTTCCAACATATCATCTTGAACTAGTGCTAGGGTAACACAATTTGGAAGCAGCAGACCTGTGTTCAACTTTAACTCGGTTCTTTGTACTTTTGAAATTAAGCTACTTACTTGCTCCAGACCTCAAGCTCCTCATCGGGAAAAGGGATGATCCCTGCTCAGATTTAAACCTAAAAAACTTAGGTATATTTTGAGTTTTCTAACTGTATCCACTGGTGTTTGATTAAATTTTAGAAATATGAGATATGGGCACCTTAATACAACAGGTATTGTGTCTCTTTTTGTCTTTTGAAAAATGGCTTCTTCTTCACACTCCTAAGAGAGGAGAAGCTTATATATGACAATTTTTCAGGTGTCATTACTTCTATCCCACCTTGATAGTTCTTATCAGATCCAAGTATCATCTAATTAAAAAATATTATTGAGTTGATCTACTTTTTCTTAAGTGATTAATTTATAAAGAAAGCATAATTTCTGTAAACTTACTAAGTAGATATAATTTTTTCTTTACTACACTAAGATAAATAAAAAAGCAAAATGCAAGTCAATAGGAATGGCCACTCATGTTACATCATCTGGCAAATCAAGGGTGGTGTTTGTACTTCCTTTTGGGAAATGCTGGCTTAAGATTGGGCTCTGAATTGGCCCTCTATCAAACCTCCCTAATTAAAGTTCCTGGCATGTAAAGGAGTCATCTGCTCAGTTACTGTAATTTACTCTGATTACAGCCCTCTCCAATTATGGGCTTCCCAATAGCAAGGACTCCGGCTGCCAATGTAGGAGACACAGGGGACATGAGTTTGATCCCTGGGTTGGGAAGATCCCCTGGAGAAGAAAATGGCAACCCACTCCAGTATTCTCGCCTGGAGAGTCCCATGGGCAGAGGAGCCTTGCAGGCTAAGTCCATGGGATCATAAAGAGTCAGACATGACCAAGCACACAAGTGTTCTCCAGTTATACTCATGGCTTTGACCTTATGGCATTAAATGTGTAGTTTTGACCATGCTAAGGAGCTAAGGGTAAAGCAGGCCATTGGCAAAACTATACAACAAAAATTTATCTAATTTCAGCATTGCCTCTTCCTTCTCCATTTTTCTTGCCTCTTCAAGAATTCTAGCTGCCCATATGCTTTCGGTGTCCACCCCATACTGAAAGTCGATTGATGGTTTGTCCTCTAGAAGTAGAGTGCTTGGAAGAAAGCATTTTCTTCCATCTATATTCGTTTTCTCTGTGTTGACTCAGAACTTCAGAACACAACTTTCCAGGGTAATCTCTCAAATACGTGGTTGATAACTCTCTGATGTAATATATTGATTCTTGATGAGCTTTCTAATTGATGATAATGTGGCCAGATTTCTTAGTCTGTGCTAGAGAAGAGGGCTTTCCTCATAGCTCAATTGGTAAAGAATCTGCCTGCAGTGCAGGAGACCTGGGTTCAATTCGTGAGTTTGGAAGATCCCCTGGAGAAGGAAATGGCAACATACTCCAGTAATCTTGCCTAGGGAATCTCCTGATAGAGGAGAAGAGATGTGAATTTTAATAGAGAAGTAGTGTTGACTTGGAGAAGGCGATGGCATCCCACTCCAGTACTCTTGCCTGGCAAATCCCATGGATGGAGGAACCTGGTTGGCTGCAGTCCTTGGGGGGTCTCGAAGAGTCGGACACGACTGAGCGACTTCACTTTCACTTTTCACTTTCATGCATTGGGGAAGGAAATGGCAACCCACTCCAGTGTTCTTGCCTGGAGAATCCCAGGGATGGGGGAGCCTGGTGGGCTGCCGTCTCTGTGGTCGCACAGAGTCGGACACGACTGAAGCGACTTAGCAGCAACAGCAGCAGTGTTGACTCATTCTCTTTTATTCTAAAATGATTGAGAGAGGTTTACTCTTCTTCCTGGGTTGATTTTTCTTGAGCAGAGAGCTTTCCAACATCATCCTGCAGATCATACTATCTAGCGTAGAAATTCTAAATCTTCGGGAACTGAAGTCCCATTACTCTTGCTGTAAAAGAGTCTGGAATCTTCAAAGAAATAAGCAAGAAAACTTTTTCTTTAAATATTTCAAAGTATCTGTTACTGTTCTCATTTTCAGTAAGTTTATAAGCATAAAAAGAAGCAGAGTAGTTAGAGGCAGATTACGTAGCAACTTGCTCATCATTATTGTGAAAATCTAGTGTGTGGCTGGTCTGTGCAAGTTGCAACTTACGACAGAGATGCTATTGGCTAGGAAAGCCTGAGGCATCACCTGGGCTCCTGCTATTGGGTGTGAGGCCCACACACATTGCCCAACAGGAGCCAGGGCTGTGGCTGGACCAGCCCTTATGATTCTTACTATGATTGTCAGATCCACCTCAGCAACAACCCTCCTGGAACTTTAAAAAAAATAAGAGTTACTACTCTCTCTTATTTACTTATTTTTATTAAAAATTTTTTTATTTTACTTTGATTATACTTGATTCACAGTGTTGTGGTGTTTTCAGGTGTTCAACAGAGTGAGTCGGTTCTATATAAACATGTATCTATTCTTTTTCTTTTTGAACTGTGGTATTGGAGAAGACTCTTGAGAGTCCCTTGGACTGCAAGGAGATCCAACCAGTCCATTCTGAAGGAGATCAGCCCTGGGATTTCTTTGGAAGGACTGATGCTAAAGCTGAGACTCCAGTATTTTGGCCACCTCATGCAAAGGGTTAACTCATTGGAAAAGACTCTGATGCTGGGAGGGATTGGGGGCAGGAGGAGAAGGGGACGACAGAGGATGAGATGGCTGGATGGCATCACTGACTCGATGGATGTGAGTCTGAGTGGACTCCGGGAGTTGGTGATGGATAGGGAGGCCTGGCGTGCTGCGATTCATGGGGTCGCAAAGAGTCGGACACGACTGAGCGACTGATCTGATCTGATTCTTTTTCTAATTCTTTTCCTATTTAGGTTATTTACAGAATATTGAGCAGAGTTCCCTGCAGTATGCAATAGGTCCTTGTCGGTCATGTATTTTATATATAAGAGTATGTACGTATCAGTCCTTAACTCTCAGTCTGTCTCTAAGTCCTGGAGGGTACACGAGATGCCTGAAGGTCACACAGTGTGGTTGTGGGTTGGGAGTGTATGGTGGGGAAGAGGGAGAGAGGGGGCAAAAGAGATAAAGAGGGAATGCCTGGGGTTCTGTCTCTTTATTGGGGTGAACTATGGATGGAGTTTCAGGACATTGTACAGGAGACAGGTGTCAAGACCATCCCCATGGAAAAGAAATGCAAAAAAGCAAAATGGCTGTCTGAGGAGGCCTTTAAAATAGTTGTGAAAGAAGAGAAGCAAAAAGTAAAGGAGAAAAGCAAAGATATAAGCATCTGAGCGCAGAGTTCCAAAGAATAGCAAGAAGAGATAAGAAAGCCTTCCTCAGCGATCAGTGCGAAGAAATAGAGGAAAACAACAGACTGGAAAAGATTAGGGATCTCTTCAAGAAAATTAGAGATACCAAGAGAACATTTCATGCAAAGATGGGCTCGATAAAGGACAGAAATGGTATGGACCTAAGAGAAGCAGAAGATATTACAAAGAGTGGCAAGAATACACAGAAGAACTGTACAAAAAAGATCATCATGACCAAGATAATAACAATGGTGTGATCACTCACCTAAAGCCAGACATCCTGGAATGTGAAGTCAAGTGGGCCTTAGAAAGCATCACTATGAACAAAGCTAGTGGAGGCGATGGAATTCCAGTTGAGCTATTTCAAATCCTTAAAGATCATGCTGTGAAAGTGCTGCACTCAATACGCCAGCAAATCTGGAAAACTCAGCAGTGACCACAGGACTGGAAAAGGTCAGTCTTCATCCCAATCCCAAAGAAAGGCAATGCCAAAGAATGCTCAAACTTCTGCACAATTGCACTCATCTCACATGCTAGTAAAGTAATGCTCACAGTTCTCCAAGCCAGGCTTCAGCAATACATGAACCGTGAACTTCCAGATGTTCAAGCTGGTTTTAGAAAAGGCAGAGGAACCGGAGATCAAATTACCAACATCCGCTGCATCATTTAAAAAGCAAGAGAGTTCCAGAAAAAATCTATTTCTGCTTTACTGACTATGCCAAAGCCTTTGACTGTATGGATCACAATAAACTGTGGAAAATTCTGAAAGAGGTGGGAATACCAGACCAGCTGACCTGCCTCTTGAGAAACCTATATGCAGGTCAGGAAGCAACAGTTAGAACTGGTCATGGAACAACAGACTGGTTCCAAATAGGAAAAGGAGTACGTCAAGGCTGTATATTGTCACCCTGCTTATTTAACTTCTATGCAGAGTACATCATGAGAAATGGTGGGCTGGAAGAAGCACAAGCTGGGATCAAGATTGCTAGGAGAAATATCAATAACCTCCGATATGTAGGTGACACCACCCTTATGGCAGAAAGTGAAGAGGAACTCAAACGCCTCTTGATAAAAGTGAAAGAGGAGAGTGAAAAAGTTGGCTTAAAGCTCAACATTCAGAAAACGAAGATCACGGCATCCAGTCACATCAGTTCATGGGAAATAGATGGGGAAACAGTGGAAATAGTGTCAGACTTTGTTTTGGGGGCTCCAAAATCACTGCAGATGGTGATTGCAGCCATGAAATTAAAAGACACTTACTCCTTGGAAGGAGAGTTATGACCAACCTAGATAGCATATTCAAAAGCAGAGACATTACTGTGCCAACCAAGGTTCGCCTAGTCAAGGCTATGGTTTTTCCTGTGGTCACGTATTAATGTGAGAGCTGGACTGTGAAGAAGGCTGAGCGCCGAAGAATTGATGCTTTTGAACTGTGGTGTTGGAGAAGACTCTTGAGAGTCCCTTGAACTGCAAGGAGATCCAACCAGTCCATTCTGAAGGAGATCAGCCCTGGGATTTCTTTGGAAGGACTGATGCTAAAGCTGAAACTCTAATACTTTGGCCACCTCATGTGAAGAGTTGACTCATTGGAAACGACTCTGATGCTGGGAGGGATTGGGGACAGGAGGAGAAGGGGATGGCGGAGGATAAGATGGCTGGATGGCATCACTGACTCGATGGATGTGACTTTGAGTGAACTCTGGGAATTGTTGATGGACAGAGGGGCCTGGCGTGCTGTGATTCATTGAATCACAAAGAGTTGGACACAACTGACTGACTGAACTAAACAATGGGGTGCCTCATATTTTGTGAGTTCACTCTTTATTGATTAATTTAAAATGCATGAGAGAGAATAGGGATGCAACGTGGGAAAAGCAGAATCACTCAAATGGCAATTATGTAGGGCACTTAGGCCTTCCTAAATGGGGAAATTTGTGACTATGGGTGGCCTAGTTCCTTATCTGGCTGATAGCTAGAAAGCGTGTTGTACAGTTGGCTATACCTTTAATTGAGATGGACTGTCTTTGAAATGGACACTTCAGCAGTTAAAACCGTACTGCTCGGCACTCACACACATTGGCCCACACTAGTTTTGTCTCGACGAAGTGTGGCCACCAGTGTTCAGATGAGAAGCACAGAGGCTGAGCAGAGGCACTTTCTGTGAAACTAGTAAAGCTGAGCGAAGCTGCAGGGCTCCTTGTGTACTCGGCCCCCGCCAGATTGTAGCAGGAGTCCAGCAAAGTATACACTATGTGTTGACCACGATGTGTTCTTGTAAAATTTGCAAAAATAGGACATTGTGATGCCTTTCATCTCATTTCTTCTGTGAAGTGACTTTGGCCAGTTATATGTAAACTTTGCTGAAGGAGGTGTAGTTGAGGTGTACACTCAGCTTCACTTTGGGATGTGGGGGAGGTTACATGAAATGCGTGGCTCAGAGTCACTTCCATGTATCTGTGTGATGAAAGTATGGCCAACCATCCTGGATTATGAATATGCCTCCCTTGTATCCTACTGCCAGTTTCCCTGACATCTTGACCAAAAGGTGCAGGGTCAGGTTTATGTTAAGATAAGAATTAAATGCTGTGAAGGTTTTCTCTGAATTTGGGGCTATTTGTGGCATATGTCGTGCGGGGGCGGAGGGCAGGCGGGCAGAATGCGGGCACAGTCTGGGCAGGCAGTGGCCTGGCATCGCGCTGGGCTGGCAGTAGCATCGGAGCTCTCCCCTGCTCCCGAGAAGGGGCCGTTCTCACTGGCTCTCCTGGCCATGGGAGGCTGAGGCTAGGGAGATCAAAGTGCCTTCCCTAAGACGGGATTAGATTGGAACCCTCGTCCAGGTTCTGCCGTAGGTTTACTCTGTGTCCCCAGGGCAAGTCCTGTCACCCTGTCGTGCCTAAAAGTGGCTTCATCCATCAGACAGGGAGTTCGTATCTCTTGACCAGCCTCACTGAGTTGCTGCGAAGCTCAGATGTGACGAGAGCAAGTAGAAACAAGGAGAGGGAAGCACTTGGGAAAGCATATAAACCACTGAAGGGGGAGGTGACTGTGTGTTTTGGTGAATCCCAAAGCAGCAATCAGACTTCCCTGGTGGCTCAGATGGTAAAGCGTCTGTCTACAATGTGAGAGACCTGGGTTCGATCCCTGGGTTGGCAAGATTCCCTGGAGGAGGAGATGGCAACCCACTCCAGTACTTCTTGCCTTGAAAATCCCATGGACGGAGGAGCTTGGTGCAGGCTACTGTCCCTGGGGTCTCAAAGAGTTGAGCACGACTGAGCGACTTCACTTCACTTACTTCACTTAACATTCCTAATCAGTTGTGGTTTCTTTTGTCACTCCAGATACACATTCCCTGTTAGTTTTCAGTAGCAACTTTTTTTTTTTTAATCACTTGGTGAAAGGCCCCAAGTTGTCCACGCTTCAAGCCCTACAATTCCACCTTCAGGCACGAGCTCTACAGGTTGTCCTCCAACTGTGACTAGTAAGCCCACTTCAGCAGACTGCGCCCCTTGTGAGATGAGTCCGTCACTGTATTTGGTTTCTGGAATATCAATGACTCCATTATGATGTTAGTAATTCTTAGCAGAAATGTGCAGTGTTATTCACAACTTCTACCACCACCTGTTTCAGCAAGAATGTGGCCCACAGTGATGGCTCATTGTTTTCCGTTTTTTTTTTTTTCTCCAGAAAGTTTTCATTTTGCTTTATTTCCTTCATCCTTAGGGCAGTACTCTTACACTAGTCCCTTTGATATTCGCTCTCCATCTTCCATGCCTTGGAACAATTTCCTCAAGATTTAATTAGCTCTCGCCGCAGTGAAGCCATTCTTTGCTCTGGTGCCTCTGTTTGTAAACAGGAACGTCTTTCATCTTTGGCTGCCCAGAGAATTTGCTACTCAAGATCTATTTCCTGATCCAGTTTATTACTTCTTGAGTTTAGAATTATGCATACTTATGTTTTTGCTCATAGCTACCTTACCTCAGGGTGTAAGACTCAATGACATATATGGCATCTTCCACTTCAATATTGGATTTGTTGTTGGAAAAATACCCAAAAGACTTCACATCTCATCTCCACCTTTCATTACTTTGTGGATTTTGTAGCTCAAGGATCTTTAAAAGAGTGAGAAATTTTTCAGTCTTTCTAGATGGTTCAAATGCCATGATAAGTGTCCATTTTACCAATTACTGATCAATGTGCATAAATATTTTTTTAAAAATAGTGAGTACCTTATTGCCTCATGTTGATTTGTTTGTCTTTGTATCTCAAAATGTTTCCATCTCTTCCTTAATTATTTCAGCAATTATAAAGCTTGAGAGGGTGCAATACAAAAATCTTTTATAATTACCTTCAATAAATCTCAATCTATATTTAATGAAAACAGATTGTTTAGTTTAACTTGCTTAACATGAAGTTTCTTTTAACATTAAGATTTATTGTTGAAGGTGATTTTAAAATCAGATCAGATCAGTCGCTCAGTCGTGTCTGACTCTTTGCAACCCCATGAACCGCAGCACGCCAGGCCTCCCTGTCCATCACCAGCTCCCGGAGGTCACTCAGACTCACACCCATCAAGTCAGTGATGCCATCCAGCCATCTCATCCTCTGTTGTCCCCTTCTCCTCTTGCCCTCAATCCCTCCCAGCATCAGAGTCTTCTCCAATGAGTCAACTCTTCGCATGAGGTGGCCAAAATACTGGAGTTTCAGCTTTAGCATCATTCCTTCCAAAGAAATTCCAGGATTGATCTCCTTCAGAATGGACTGGTTGGATCTTCTTGCAGTCCAAGGGACTCTCAAGAGTCTTCTCCAACACCATAGTTCAAAAGCATCAATTCTTCGGCGCTCAGCCTTCTTCACAGTCCAGCTCTCACATCCATACATGACCACAGGAAAGACCATAGCCTTGACTAGGCGAACCTTTGTTGGTAAAGTAGATGTTTCTATTTTCTTTTTTGATCATGTTTACATGATCTAATTAAATTTTACTTTGTGTTTGAGGATTCTGTTGCACGTAAGGTCATTATTCTGATCCTCATCAATTCCAATTGAACAATACTTAACAGAGACAGTAAATGTCAAAAGGACAGGATCCAGAATTGAATCGGAAACGAGTTGAAAAGTAAAAACAAAAAAAAAAAAGGATAAAAGGAAATCCTATTTCTTATCTCAGTTTTTTCTAGTATATTACTAGATTTAAGAAAACATTAACTATGAATTATTAAAAGTGTGAGTTCCAGTTAGAACTTGATTTCCATATACTAATTTTTAATACACCATCTTTGGCTTCTAAATTACTTGAAGCCTAGTACTGATATGAAATGTGTTTCTGTTTGAGCACACGAAAGGGTGAAAGGAAAAGGAAACTGAAAATATTCTGGTTGATCTTTAACAGTCTGACTCTGATGCATGAGGTCTTAACTGCTAAGCTGTTCTTCCTTTCCCAAAGTTTCAGTTATAAAATAACGAAAATAGCCCTGTACATTTAGGTGGTACTTTAGGTTTTTATACAGCACCTTTACATCCAGTATTTGATTTCCTTTTTACCATGGCCCTATTGAAGAAGGAGAGGAGATAAAGAATCCTCTTTACACAGATGATAAAGTGGATGCCTTGGCAAGTTGATTGTTATTAATAGATTGGAATAATGATTATTTCCAAAGGTAAATGCAACTATGGATTTAATGTGGTGCATTGTACAGAATTCAAGATTATAGGAAGATATACAATAGAAAGTAAGTCTCTGTTTCTTGAACTTCATACATCTAATTTATTTTCCCCGGAGGCAGCAGTTGCTTCTGGGTCTTGTGTCCCCTTCAGGAGCCTGTCTTTACCAGAGGTTGAAAAGCTGCAGCCCTCAGGCCAAATCAGCTGCCTATTTATGTGATAAAGCTTTACTGAAACACAACCCCACCCATCCATGTATGCATTGCCTATGGCTGCTTTTGTGCTAGGGCAGATTTGAGGAGTTAAAACAAGAAAGAAACAAGTTTTTTTCTGTAAAAACAGAAAATGTTAGCCAGTTTCAACTTTCAAGTAGTAAGTATAAGATAGGGAATTTGAACCCCCATGCCTGTCTTACTCCAAGGCTTGCATGCTGGTAGTGGGTAATTTGTAAGCTATTTGTTGAACATTGACTGAATCAGAGAATAATGCTCGTTTTGATGTGTATACCCCATCCAGGTAGAGAGGAAAGTGTCTTGTAAGTTGGTTGTGGACTTGCTTTTCTAAGACAATGCCCAGGTCTTGACCACTGTGAGTTTGAAACGCAGTCAGTCAGTTGATTTCAGCCTTTTCAGTTTAATCTCTAGCTTACAATTTTCACATTGTTGGTGTTTTCCTCCAGAGAAAGCCTCAAAAGTCTGCCACCCTTCCCCCACAACCTGCTCCCCCTGCCCCGGAGGGAATGGATGAATCTGATGGCTATGACTGTGGATTTGATTAGGATAATTAAATTAAAACTTCTCAGATGCTCAAAGTCTTAAATTAGATGATAAAGTAAAAAGTCAGATCAGATCAGATCAGATCAGTCGCTCAGTCGTGTCCGACTCTTTGAGACCCCATGAACCGCAGCACGCCAGGCCTCCCTGTCCATCACTAGCTCCTGGAGGTCACTCAGACTCACACCCATCAAGTCAGTGATGCCATCCAGCCATCTCATCCTCTGTCGTCCCCTTCTCCTCCTGCCCTCAATCCCTCCCAGCATCAGAATCTTTTCCAATGAGTCAACTCTTCGCATGAGGTGGCCAAAATACTGGAGTTTCAGCTTTAGCATCATTCCTTCCAAAGAAATTCCAGGATTGATCTCCTTCAGAATGGACTGGTTGGATCTTCTTGCAGTCCAAGGGACTCTCAAGAGTCTTCTCCAACACCACAGTTCAAAAGCATCAATTCTTTGGCGCTCAGCCTTCTTCACAGTCCAGCTCTCACATCCATAAATGACCACAGGAAAGACCATAGCCTTGACTAGGCGAACCTTTGTTGGCAAAGTGATGTCTCTGCTTTTGAATATGCTATCTAGGTTGGTCATAACTTTCCTTCCAAGGAGCAAGCGTCTTTTAATTTCATGGCTGCAGTCACCATCTGCAGTGATTTTGGAGCCCAGAAAAATAAATTCTGACACTGTTTCCACTGTTTCCCCATCTATTTCCCATGTAGTGATGGGACCAGATGCCATGATCTTTGTTTTCTGAATGTTGAGCTTTAAGCCAACCTTTTCACTCTCCACTTTCACTTTCATCAAGAGGCTTTTTAGCCCCTCTTCACTTTCTGCCATAAGAGTGGTGTCATCTGCATATCTGAGGTTATTGATATTTCTCCCGGCAATCTTGATTCCAACTTGTGTTTCTTCCAGTCCAGCATTTCTCATGATGTATTCTGCATATAAGTTAAATAAACATGGTGACAATATGCAGCCTTGATGTACTCCTTTTCCTATTTGGAACCAGTCTGTTGTTCCATGACCAGTTCTAACTGTTGCTTCCTGACCTGCATACAGATTTCTCAAGAGGCAGATCAGGTGGTCTGGTATTCCCATCTCTTTCAGAATTTTCCATAGTTTATTGTGATCTACACAGTCAAAGGCTTTGGCATAGTCAATAAAGCAGAAATAGATGTTTTTCTGGAACTCTCTTGCTTTTTCCATGATCCAGCAGATGTTGGCAATTTGATCTCTGGTTCCTCTGCCTTTTCTAAAACCAGCTTGAACATCAGGAAGTTCACGGTTCACATATTGCTGAAGCCTGCCTTGGAGAATTTTGAGCATTACTTTACTAGCGTGTGAGATGAGTGCAATTTTGCAGTAGTTTGAGCACTCTTTGGCATTGCCTTTCTTTGGGATTGGGATGAAAACTGACCTTTTCCAATCTTGTGGCCACTGCTGAGTTTTCCAAATTTGCTGGCATATTGAGTGCAGCACTTTCACAGCATCCTCTTTCAGGATTTGGAATAGCTCCACTGGAATTCCATCACCTCCACTAGCTTTGTTCATAGTGATGCTTTCTAAGGCCCACTTGACTTCACATTCCAGGATGTCTGGCTCTAGGTCAGTGATCACACCATCATCATTATCTGGGTCTTGAAGCTCTTTTTTGTACAGTTCTTCTGTGTATTCTTGCCACCTCTTCTTAATATCTTCCGCTTCTGTTAGGTCCATACCATTTCTGTCCTTTATCGTGCCCATCTTTGCATGAAATGTTCCTTTGGTATCTCTGATTTTCTTGAAGAGATCCCTAGTCTTTCCCATTCTGTTGTTTTCCTCTATTTCTTTGCATTGATCACTGAAGAAGGCTTTCTTATCTCTTCTTGCTATTCTTTGGAACTCTGCATTTAGATGTTTATATCTTTCCTTTTCTCCTTTGCTTTTCGCTTCTCTTCTTTTCACAGCTATTTGTAAGGCCTCCCCAGACAGCCATTTTGCTTTTTTGCATTTCTTTTCCATAGGGATGGTCTTGATCCCTGTCTCCTGTACAATGTCACGAACCTCATTCCATAGTTCATCAGGCACTCTATCTATCAGATCTAGGCCCTTAAATCTATTTCTCACTTCCACTGTATAATCATAAGGGATTTGATTTAGGTCATACCTGAATGGTCTAGTAGTTTTCCCTACTTTCTTCAATTTCCGTCTGAATTTGGCAATAAGGAGTTCATGGTCCGAGCCACAGTCAGCTCCTGGTCTTGTTTTTGCTGATTGTATAGAGCTTATCCATCTTTGGCTGCAAAGAATATAATCCATCTGATTTCGGTGTTGACCATCTGGTGATGTCCATGTATAGAGTCTTCTCTTGTGTTGTTGGAAGAGGGTATTTGCTATGACCAAGGCATTTTCTTGGCAAAACTCTATTAGTCTTTGCCCTGCTTCATTCCGTATTCCAAGGCCAAATTTGCCTGTTACTCCAGGTGTTTCTTGACTTCCTACTTTTGCATTCCAGTCCCCTATAATGAAATGGACATCTTTTTTGGGTGTTAGTTCTAAAAGGTCTTGTAGGTCTTCATAGAACTGTTCAACTTCAGCTTCTTCGGCGTTACTGGTTGGGGCATAGATGTGGATTACTGTGACATTGAATGTTTTGCCTTGGAAACGAACAGAGATCATTCTGTCGTTTTTGAGATTGCATCCAAGCACTGCATTTCGGACTCTTTTGTTGACCATGATGGCCACTCCATTTCTTCTGAGGGATTCCTGCCCACAGTAGTAGATATAATGGTCATCTGAGTTAAATTCACCCATTCCAGTCCATTTTAGTTCGCTAATTTCTAGAATGTCGACATTCACTCTTGCCATCTCTTGTTTGACCACTTCCAATTTGCCTTGATTCATGGACCTGACATTCCAGGTTCCTATGCAATATTGCTCTTTACAGCATCAGACTTTGCTTCTATCACCAGACACATCCACAGCTGGGTATTCTTTTTGCTTTGGCTTCATCCCTTCATTCTTTCTGGAGTTATTTCTCCACTGATCTCCAGTAGCATATTGGGCCCCTACTGACCTGGGGAGTTTCTCTTTCAGTATCCTATCATTTTGTCTTTTCATACTGTTCATGGGGTTCTCAAGGCAAGAATACTGAAGTGGTTTGCCATTCCCTTCTCCAGCGGACCACACCCTATCAGATCTCTCCACCATGACCCGCTCATCCCAGGTTGCCCCACGGGCATGGCTTAATTTCATTGAGTTAGACAAGGGTGTGGTCCTGGTGTGATTAGATTGACTAGTTTTCTGTGAGAATGGTTTCAGTGTATTTGCCCTCTGATGCCCTCTTTCAAGACCTACTGTCTTACTTGGGTTTCTCTTACCTTGGGCGTGGGGTATCTCGTCCCGGCTGCTCCCGGCCGCTCCCGGCCAGCAAAGCACAGCCATCGCACCTTACCTTGAACGAGGGGATCTCTCCTCACCGCAGCCCTTCCTGACCTCGGTCGTGGGGTAGCTCCTCTCAGCTGCGCTCATAGTGCGCGGCGCAGCCGGCGGGGCGCTGGTAGTGCGCGGGCTCTTAATTGTGCGCTGGTCGCGGGAAAGTAAAAAGCACACGTTGCTAAAATTCCATTTGAAAATCCATTCAATTTCCCATAAAGTATGGTGTGCTGCTGCTACTGCTAAGTCGCTTCAGTCGTGTCCGACTCTGTGCGACCCCATAGACGGAAGCTCACCAGGCTCCCCTGTCCCTGGGATTCTCCAGGCAAGAACACTGGAGTGGGTTGCCATTTCCTTCTTCAATGTATGAAAGTGAAAAGTGAAAGTGAAGTCACTCAGTCGTGTCCAACTCTCAGTGACCCCATGGACTGAGATTCTCCGTCCATGTGATTCTCCAGGCAAAAGTACTGGGGTGGGGTGCCATTGCCTTCCCAGTAGGGCCAACGTGATAAGTTCTTCCTTTGGTGCTGTTTTGTTGGATGATGAATAGATGAAGATGATAATAGATATTTAGGAGAAATGTTGTCTGCAAATACTTAACATTCTTCGTTAGAATCATTGTTAAGGTAGGGAGATGCTCACACTCTTAGACGTCACTGAAATGTAAGGTCAGGAACAAGCATCTTCATTTCTTTAGTCTTATGACCATTTTAGCATATGATTTACTGAGTAGAAAGAGTGAAAATGATTACTGATTCTAACTAAGATGGTTTTCTCCTTCACTTTCTCATGCTTTTCATTCTTTTTTTGTATAATTACACTGCATATATGATTCAGCTTTACCCACAACTTCCTTTACAATTTTTTTTGTATCTGAAAAACTCACTGTTACACTTGTTTGTAGCCAATTAATGCTAAAAGCTCACCTCAATATTTAAGACTTCAAAGAAGGGAGGATTCTCCATGCTGAGGGCCACTTGCACTCATGGACTGTTTCAAATGTCTTAAAAAAATAATAGAAATTCTGCTCATTTTCTAGCTTGTGTAAACTAGACAGAATCCCCTTTTAGGTATAAATAAAACACGAGACATCAGAATTTCTAAAGCCTCTTCCTAGAGTCTAGGGAATACAGACTTCAAATAGCATACAAACAGAATTATTTTTGAGGTCATTCTGACACTCTTAATATCATCATCTGGTATTTCAAATTCAGGGAAAACAAGCATTAGTTAAGGTACAGTGTAATATCATTCTAATGAAATTACTGATTAAATTATTTTATAATAAGGAATGCTTGCAATAATCTGCTGTAGGTAAATGATGACAATATTTTCTCCATATCTCATAATGTAGGTTAAAATAACCTCTCTTGTCCACTAGTCCATATGAAGAATAGGCTGTGTTTCATTATAATGAAAAGGAGTTAACATACAAGAACACTTGGAAGAGTTTCAAAACTCCCTTAGGCACATTTTTGCTAATCAATGTGAGCAGAGTTGGAAGAAATCTGTTTGCTTTGCTAAAATAATAATTTGCTTACAAAATACTTGAGATACTCATGAATAATAAATTTAAATTACTATGAAAAATGGTACATCACACTTTTCTTAGGAACAGGACTAGAAAAATACCATTCTAACTTGCATGGCATTAATTTTAAAAACTTTTGATGCTGTGGAAAAATTATTTTCCTTATTTTATTATAACACTTTTTACATGATCCGTGTTATCAAAGGAAAGAAAAATAGCTGGCTATGTTATTTTTATTCTGTGTTGAGTTTTTAGTGCTTAAAAATAATGCTGCAGTTTTTACATATACACGCAGAAAGAGTTTGGTGCAAGATACTTTGGTTTTGTTAAAGAATCTGAGAAACAGAATTCATATCCAATGAGAAAAAAATATTTTTCTTAATGAGAAGGACCCTACTAAATTATACCCATGCCTGCTACTATGCATGCCTACTTCTACTCCTGTACAGGCCTACTAAATCAAGTTTCAGGTAACCTGGTTTCAGCTATGAATCATTTGAAGCTTGTCAAATAAATCCCCTAGGTCAACATGCAGAAATTCAAAATCAGAGTTACAAGATTGAGAATGTTAAGATAGTCTCTGCCACTACAATTCTACCAGAAATATCTTTTTTATGTGAATGATAGCTGTGATGAACACAACTAAAAAAGAGCTCAATAAGTACAGTTTGCTGGAGCATTAAGATCCATGGAAAAAAGCCTGGACCAGCTCTCGGGAAAGTTGTGTGCTTGTTTTTGCTGTAAATGTAGCAGACACAGTGGTCATCAGATAATCCCATATGTCTCCATATTTCCCAGTCTGCCTTGTGGTTAGGTCAAGCTCACATGACTACTTCTGGTCAGTGGACTACGGTCAGAAGACACATATGTCACTTAGGAGCCAAGACAGTTAGGAGATGTGCTTCCTGCCTCTCTTCTTCCCTGTCTTTGCACCTTAGAAAGCACAGACAGCATATATATAAGATGGAGGAAGGCCATCCAACCTCTCAGTAAGTAGGCTTCATGTCTGAGACAAAGGGATGTAGAAGCCACTGGCTTTTGTAGGTTTGCCTGATGTAGTAACTAATTTTCCTCTGATACAAACAACATAAATCATAGATTCTATTTTTATTCAATTTTTATATGAAGGTAGATACTTGCTTATTTAAAAGATAGAATAATTCCTGTAAAAGTATTTGACAAAATTGAATGCTAGTAATTTGCTAGCCCAAAAACTTTGGGATAAGTTGGTTTAAACTGACACAGGTAAAGAAATATATCTGCACAAGTGTGATCTCACAAAGAATTTAGTACGGAATTTTCATTGTTTGGCAATTTACTTAGTATTTCTCCAGTCACAAATTAAGACCTTCATAATTTGTCTGCTGCTGCTGCTAAGTCTCTTCAGTTGTGTCTGACTCTGTGTGAACCCACAGACGGCAACCCACCAGGTTATGCCATCCCTGGGATTCTCCAGGCAAGAATACTGGAGTGGGTTGCCATTTCCTTTTCCAATGCATGAAAGTGAAAAGTCAAAGTGAAGTCGCTCAGTCGTGTCCAGCTCTAGAGACCCCATGGACTGCATCCCGCCAGGCTCCTCCATCCATGGGATTTTCCAGGCAAGAGTACTGGAGTCAGGTGCCATTGCCTTCTCCTCATAATTTATCTAGCTTCTACTAAATGATAGGAAAATCTGTTCACTAACCTCAACATTTAAAAAAAAATCTTTAGATGTTTGAAATAAATGCTTTTAATTCAATAAAAATAATAATTTATCACTTTTACTTTTATCAAAATCATTCTATAGGGATATTATGTTTCTCAATCTTTTCAGTTTGCTCTGCTCTCCACAATCATGGAGCTCAGAATAAAGTTAACAATTTATTAGTGATGGATTCAGTCAGAACCTATGGTTTTGATTTTTAAGGTATATCTTCAGATCATAATTAAGATGGCTCTAAATTAATAATTCATTTTTGGTTTATAACTCTGGAACAATTCAACCTGTTTCTTTAAAAAAAAAAACAGAACTGGAATCTTATCTGAATTTATATTTTCTCTTTATTTTTTCAAACCTTAATTTGAAACCAGACGGTAGAGCAGTAAAATTGGTGAGAATCTGATTTGGCTTAACAGTATTTACTTATGGTTATACATAGATATATCACACACACACACACACACACACACACATACATATATATACACACACACACACACATAGTATGCTTACTGTCATGTATATGCATACTGTTATACATACCTCAGATATACTAAAATAGACTCAATTTGCAGCATGAAACAAATTATTCAACTTTCATTTTCCTTTGTTTCAATATAAATTGCTATAAGGTGAAATGTATGGTGGCTGTGAGGAAGGTGGAGGTACAGAGAAAAAAAATAATTAAAGACTGAAACTGTGTCCTCCAAGAGCCTGCAGTAACTGGTACAGGTTTCTATACATGGAAAATGTTAAATTACAGATCATGTGATTGAGCTAAATCTGTGAAAGAGTCACTAAATGCCTCTGAAAGTGTCAGTTGTCGAGTCAAACTTAAGCTTGAGTTTTGATTTCAACACTTAGCAAAAGAGGGGGATATTGGTATATTTATTTTAAAGAGTGAGTTAATGAGCTTAGCCTAGAGTTGTTACTTGATGAAAACCAATAAAGGCAATAATAACATTTGTATCAACATTACAAGACAAAAACTGGTACATGTGTTTGTATCATTCACTAATTCAGTTATTCTACCAATGTGTATTGGGCATTTGCTATGTTGAAGACTTGTGCTGGTCTCTCTGGGCAAAGCACAGTTGTATCAGCAGGGCAGGGATGGCTACTTCGCTCTTAAAATGTGCGCTCCCACTTCTGTCCTGTGGCACTTCTGCCAGGCTGCCATATAGCCTGAAACTACACATCCTCACCTCTGTGTGTCCATGTGACTAGTTCTTGTCAATGGGAAATCAGAGCAAGTGTGACTTGTGATCCTTTAAAGAAGCGTGTATGCTTTCTTCTTTATTTCCTTGCTAGTTGCAGAGGGCTCTCGGACCCTGAAAGTATGCAACCACAAGAAAGACAAAGTTTGGGTGTTTGAAGATTGACAAGGACAAAAGGCTCCCATATTGGACTATTAGATAAACAAATCAGCATTTGCTGTTTTAAGCCATTGACATTTGGGGATTAATTTGTTATAGTAGATAGTACTAATCCTCACATAATCAGATAGAACTTGACCTAATTGAATTTAGGATCTGAAAGAAAATACCTGTTGGAGCAGGTTGCCTTATTCTTGTGAGTTGGTGTGTGTGTGTAAGCCAGTCAAGCCCTTTGGAAATTCAGGATTCCGTGGCCATAACAGGACAGTTTCTACTTCCTTTTCCCTATGTCTTGCCTTTATTTTCCCTCTGGTTAGAGAGACATGAAATGAGATGAAGGCATGGATTTTTGTGTTTGACTTTTATCTTTTCTCCTATTTTTCACCCTCCTGTTGGTGAACTCAGCGCCAATCTGAGAATAGTTTGACAACCACTTACCACCCTCACTGTTCACTGTTCACTCTGCCATGCCATTTTGTTCTACACTGAAACTGGTCTAAGAATTAAATAAAAATTTAATTGATAGAGTATAACCAGGGAGTCTAGATTTCCGAAGACTGTGAATATAAAATGGCATCAAATTAACTTTTAATGTTTTACTTAGAATGACTCAAGTTATATCTTAAAATGGCCCTTACAAAATATGTCTTATGTTTTGGTTTTAACTGATGCAAAAAAATCCTTTGAGACTTTAAATGCCATTTCCAGGATGCGCCTGGCATCTGCTTCCAGTCAGCTATAAGTGCTTTGTATTGTTACAAACGCTCCTCACAGTGACTTGGCAAATGGTCCCCTGTAATTTGCCTTCATGACTTTTTATATGACTTTCATTAACAGTCAGGTGGCATACAGAAAAAAAACATTGATTTCTCCTGTATCAGTCCTGGTCTTGGTGTGGTTCACTCACATATGTAAGAGTTGGCATGAGGCCAGCTGCTCCAGATGGGGCTTGGATGGGAGCACTCATTTCTGCCCCAGGTCTCCCATCCCTTCCCTTGGAGCAGTGGGTCAGCCCAGGCACATCCTTCCCTTGGCCATGATAGAAGCACGAGAGCAAAAACCCAGTCTCTCAAAGAGTTTTCAAGCTTCTGGTTACATCATGACAATCTGTGCATCAAAGAAAGTCAGTGATCAAATCCAGATTCAATGGGTTGAGCAATATACTCATCCTCTTGTTGGGAGGACATGCACAGTTATGTGCAAAGGCATGTCCTTAAAAACATGAAGTATTGGTGTCATTAAGGTAACTTACCAGAATCACCCTGTCTTCCCATCAGAAGACAGTAATTTTCTAATTCTCACTCCCTTCTTAAACACAGTCGTTTTCCATTTGAAGCTAAGACTTATTTTATTAATTCATTAAGTTAAAAAGTCTATGTACTTAACCAGAACAGATAACATAAGAGGCAGCAAAGCAGTATTTTAAAAGGAATTTTGAGTAAAAAATTGTAGCCAATAGCAAAATTTATCTTTCAAAGAGCATATGTAAATATGTGTTCATAAATTTATTCATTCATTCAACAAATCTTTGTGGCCCTGATAATTTACAGAAAGTCAAAGTGCTTCAAGGAACAAAATACTAATAAGACAGTATATCTACCTTTTACAATGAGTCGTATCATAAAAATGACCCCTCTCTGGACACATCAAATAATTCATAATGTATATAAGTCCAATAAGGCAATTGACTTTTTATGTTTGTTTTGTATTATCTAATACGTTTCTCATCACAACTTCCACTAAAAAAAAAAGTGCATATTATTAGTTATGTTACTACATATGCTAACAATCAATGATACTGGGTAAATGGCATTCCCCACAGAGCTGTGTTAAAATGGAAGAGGAAGATCAGATAGAAAAGGTGAGCAACACTGTGTTTATCTGAGAAATTGAAACGAGTCTTCTGTAGAAAACTGTAACATAATAGTCCTGAGATCGCTATCCATCAAGAGGGCCACTTCTATCGTAAACTCTTGGATGGTGTCTAGGAACCCACCATGCCTAGAGATAACAATGACTCACTGTGCCTAAACTATTGATGCAAACAGTATGATATATGCAGAATATCTGTTTTCCTTCAAGGAGTCTGCAATTTTGGTATGGGAAGGAAAGCTATGACCAATCTAGATAGCAGATTGAAAAGCAGAGACATTATTTTGCCAACAAAGGTCCGTCTAGTCAAGCCTATGGTTTTTCCAGTGGTCATGTATGGATGTCAGAGTTGGACTGTGAAGAAGGCTGAGCACCAAAGAATTGATGCTTTTGAACTGTGGTGTTGGAGAAGACTCTTAAGAGTCCCTTGGACTGCAAAGAGATCCAACCAGTCCATTCTAAAGGAGATCAGTCCTGGGTGTTCATTGAAAGGACTGATGCTAAAGCTGAAACTCCAATACTTTGGCCACCTCTTGCGAAGAATTAACTCATTGGGAAAGACCCTGATGCTGGGAGGGATTGGGGGCAGGAGGAGAAGGGGATGACAGAGGATGAGATGGCTGGATGGCATCACCGACTCGATGGACATGAGTTGGGGTGAACTCCGGGAGTTGGTGATGGACAGGGAGGCCTGGCATGCTGCAATTCATGGGGTCTCAAAGAGTCAGACATGACTGAGTGACTGAACTGAACTGAACTGAGGCAGCAGGTACATATGTGACAAGCCCTTAGTAAAACTGTGAGTCCAATTAGCTTCCCTGGGAGACAGTGTTTCATATATGTTGTCACATCTGCTGGAGAATTGAGCATGTCTTCATGACTCCATTGGAAGCCGGTTCTTGAAAGCTTGAGTTCATTTTCCTAATATCCTGAATGCATGACTAATTTTGCTCTGTGGCCCTTTGCTGTAATAAATCATAGCTGAGAGTACAGTTGAATCCTGGGAGTCCTCCTAGGAACTCATCAAACCTTGGTGGGATCTTGAGGACTCTTGACCAAAATGCAATCTTCTGTTCCTTTGTTCCTGGATGTCAAAGGTGACCTTATATGACAATTGCACTCATCCTTTCCATGGAAATTTACTGAGCACTTACTATGCAGTAAGTGTCATGCTAGATAGAATCTGAGAGTAAATTTGTGAATAAGGCCTTCATGGTCCCTACATTCATGGAATTTGGGTTCATCAGGGATTGAAATAATAGACTAAGAGAAAGGCAACATTATTTTCAGCTTATCCTTCCTTTTTAAATTTTTTTCTAAAATGGAAAACATGCCCATAAGTTGTAAAATAGTAAACAAAGGACCTAATTCTTTAATAGAACACTTCACTAAAATGTAGGGCTTGGTTTCTCTGTTTTTCTTAGGAAAAAAATGGATCATGTTGTTAAGAGTATCATATGATTTTAAAACTCAATAAAGATATAAAGATAATTGTTAGATAAGTACTGTCCAGTTACGTACAGTTATGTAGGATGATGTACAGTTATGTAGGATGATGCTAAAATGGCTACTGTATATTTTCTTAACAAAGTTTGCCAAAGTACTTCAAGGACTTCACTTCTAAGAGAAAATAGCAGATGTCATACATGTGTTATAACTGGAAACTTTATTGCTATGAATTCTGACAGCAAATTCAAATAATGAATTTGTAAGTGGAAACAAAACATACTGGGTATTGTAATTTATTTTTTTAAAGTGACTTCAGCATCCTTGCAATAATTAGGTCAGATGTAATATTTGAAATATGTGTGGATTTCAAAAAGGAATCAGATGAAGTGAAAATGGCAGCATTATTATCCCTTTGAAAATTAAAAAATTGCAGTGACATATTGGAAATTTAAATTCCTTGCTTCTTCAGTTTTATGCACAGTTTTTCTTGGTGCAGATCAGCCTCCAGTTTTTATTTTAAGATGTGCTTAGAACATATGAACCAGATAAAGCTAGCTTCCATCTGCACAGAAGTGGGAAGGTTTTACTGCCTGGTGTATCGACCGCAAATATTTTCTCTTCTTATATCAACTTCTGCTGGGAGAATGAAAAAAGAAGATGGAATAGAAAGAAGTAGCATCATGATCTAATTTCTTGTGATCACTTTGAGTCTTACCAGAGAATATGTCTTATATTTTATGGACACTCATTTATCTCCTGTGCTTTGATGCTTTTGTAATCGCATCATTAACAATATATGAGCAGAATAGTTCTTCAGATTTAGCTGTAACCGTGACTTGTTCGTGGCTGCCAGCACACGGCACGTGGATTAGCTTTTGTTATGAATCATTTGTGGGCATGATTTAATATACGTTTGGGCCATAAGTCTGGCTTTGATTTTTAAACATTTGGCAGGTTGAGTCAATCTTGTGTGAATGTAAGTAAAATGCAGTGTGCACTCAACATTATCTCCCCAAGCATCGGTTTTTCAGGCGGGTAATCATTTGAGGTCATGGCTGTTGTGAATTCACAATCATTTAACATTATACTTTAGCCTGTTTTTGTTGCTCCAAAAATTGAACAGAATTGTTGAGAGAGTTTGAAAACAAAAACAAAAACAAAAAACCATTGACCTAAGAAGCAATGAAAGCATTACATTTAGTGATAAAAGTAAATGCATTTGTCAAACAGAAGGATCTGGGTTGAAATTTCTTGACTCTTTGTATCACACATACTTGGATTGTTTCATCAGCTTTCAAGAACTTATTTCTGTATTTGTAAAATGAAGTTAAAAACAGAATCTGCTTTATGAAATTGTTTTGAATATTAAATGGTACAGTGCTTGAAATGTGGTTATTTCCATGCCTCAATAAATATTACCTATGACATTTAATGTAAACATTTGTAGTTTCACATACATAAAGAAAAGTGCATAAAAACCTAACTGTATTAGCTCAGTAAATTTTTCAAAAAGGAAACATATCAGTCTAGATAGCACTGGGATCAAGAAGTGGAGTATTCTTACATGTTCCTTGCAGAAACTGTTGTTGCTGTTGCTGTTGCTAAGTCGCTTCAGTCGTGTCCGACTCCATGCGACCCCATAGACAGCAGGCCACTAGACTCCTCTGTCCCTGGGATTCTCCAGGCAAGAACACTGGAGTGGGTTGCCATTTCTTTCTCCAATTCATGAAAGTGAAAAGTGAAAGGGAAGTCGCTCAGTTGTGCCTGACTCTTCGCGATCCCATGGACTGCAGCCTACCAGGCTCCTCCATCCATGGGATTTTCCAGGCAAGAGTACTGGAGTGGGGTGCCATTGCCTTCTCCGCTTGCAGAAACTACTTCTTACCATTTACCCAGGAGTTATTGTTAATGTGACTTTCTTTATTAGAGATGAGGTTAGCTTATTTTTAAACTTCATTTATTGATTCTTCCAGAATTTTATCCAGATACTTTCATGTGTCTGTGAACAAAGATGTATTTTTCTTGGCTAACTTTTCTTTCACAGTTCCTTCCATGTATTGGATAGGAGTTTCAGTACAATGGTAACCAGAAATGATAAGGACAGTCATATTTTTCTTAACTATCTCAAGCAGAAAGCATTTCATAATTCATCATTGTGCATAATTTCTGCTTCATTTAAAACTGATAGCATATTCAGAAAACTCTTATCTATTCCACCTTGGCCCAAGAATATTTGTATTTTGGGGATTCCCTGGTAGCTCAGTTGGTAGAATCCACCTGCAACGCAGAAGACCTCGGTTTGATTCCTGAGTCGGGAAGATCCACTGGAGAAGGGATAGGCTACAGACGCTAGCATTCTTGGGCTTCCCTGGTGGCTCATTTGTTTTGCTTTTAGTAAAGAATGTGGAATTTAATCACAAACTTTATCAACATTCATAGGATTTGCCTTTGTCTTCATGATTAATGTGTTATATTACATTCCCCCCCCCCCAAATGTTAACAAAGTTTGCATTCACAGAACAAACCTCACTTAATTGTGGTGTATGGTCGCTAAGAGTCGGACATGACTGAGCGACTTCACTTTCGCTTTTCACTTTCATACGTTGGAGAAGGAAATGGCAACCCACTCCAGTATTCTTGCCTGGAGAATCCCAGGGACAGGGGAGTCTGGTGGGCTTCTGTCTGTGGGGTCGCACAGAGTCGGACACGACTGAAGCGACTTAGAAGCAGCAGCAGCAGCATCCTTTCTATATATAAGTGAATTTGATATAATACTTTATGAAGATTTTACATCTCTGTTGATGAATAGGAACTGCCTATAATTTTTATTTCTTGTAATGCCTTATCAGGTTTTGTATCAAAGATATGCCTCATTAACCACAGGAGAAGCAGCCCTCCTTTTTTTAGAAATTCACATTTTCTTCCTTAAATATTTGGAAATGCTCATTGCTAGAACCATCTGGACTTAGGGTTTCATGTGTTGGGTTTCATAATCAGTAGTTTTCAAGAATGATGCACTTTTCACTGAATTACCAAATTTATCTTTTGTTCATTACTTCCTTCCTTTATTTTCTTAGGATTAATTTGCACTAGAATCTTTTAGTTTCTTTAGATGAATGTTTGGTTCATTCTCAATCTTTATTATTTTCTGATATATGCATTTTATTAGACATGTCTCTAAATACTGTCAGATGTATATCTCCAAAGATTTCATATATTATACCTTTGTTAGCATTTAATTCCAAAGATTACTTGATTTTCTTTGTAATTTCTTTCTTGACCTACATTTTATTTTAAATTTTATGGCTTAATTTCTAAGAATCTGGGAAATATTCTGATTATTTTTATTGGACTAATTAATTATCATATGTCCCCAAAACATAATTTGAATGAGTTAAATTCTGGGCAAATTGTTTAGGCTTATTTGATGACTTATCATATATTCTATTTTGGCAAATGTTGTCTGCAGACTCACAAAGATTGTCTATTTTCTCATTGTTGGGTGCAGTTTTCTATAAATGTCAAATTAGGTTAAAAGTGATGTTCAGATCATCTACATCACTGATTCTAGTTGTTCTGGGTGGAAGTGCTGGTATCCTGACAATGATTTCATCCTATTTTTGAGAAGGAGTCACTCGTCTATAGTTATCTTATTTCTGCTACTTAATTTTGGTGAAAGATGTCTTAACTTTGGCAAAAATTATCTTCATATGCATGCTGATGCTTGAATATTGAATCTTAATATCAATGGATATTATTTAGTATTCTCATTCAGAGCATCACTTTACTTAGTTGAAAAGCCATCTGAATTCTTATTTTTTATTAGCTTATTAATTTAATTTTTCTAGAAAACATTGTCATAGTCAAAACATTTTCTTTCTTAGACACCTAAAGAATTTTGAGAATAAAGTGCTGAATCTTAATTTATAGTTCATTGAGTCAGTGGGTAATACTAATGAAGTCTAATTGTCCTAAAGTTGACAAAGTTAAGTAGACTTTCTGCTTTGTTGTTGTTCAGTTGCTAAGTCATGTCCGACTCTCTGTGACCCAGGCTTCCCTGTCCTTCATTGTCTCCCAGAGTTTGCACAAACTTATGTCCGGGGAGACCTTACAAATAGCTATGAAAAGAAGAGAAGCAAAAAGCTAAGGAGAAAAGGAAAGATATAAACATCTGAATGCAGAGTTCCAAAGAATAGCAAGAAGAGATAAGAAAGCCTTCTTCAGCGATCAATGCAAAGAAATAGAGGAAAACAACAGAATGGGAAAGACTAGGAATCTCTTCAAGAAAATTAGAGATACCAAGGGAACATTTCAGGCAAAGATGGGCTCAATAAAGGACAGAAATGGGATGGACCTAACAGAAGCAGAAGATATTAAGAAGAGGTGGCAAGAATACACAGAAGAACTGTACAAAAAAGATCTTCATGACCCAGATAATCATGATGGTGTGATCACTGACCTAGAGCCAGACATCCTGGAATGTGAAGTCAAACACATTCTTTCTAAGTGGGCCTTAGAAAGCATCACTACGAACAAAGCTAGTGGAGGTGATGGAATTCCAGTGGAGCTATTCCAAATCCTGAAAGAGGATGCTGTGAAAGTGCTGCACTCAATATGCCAGCAAATTTGGAAAACTCAGCAGTGGCCACAAGATTGGAAAAGGTCAGTTTTCATCCCAATCCCAAAGAAAGGCAATGCCAAGGAGTGCTCAAACTACCGCACAATTGCACTCATCTCCCACGCTAGTAAAGTAATGCTCAAAATTCTCCAAGCCAGGCTTCAGCAATATGTGAACCATGAACTTCCTGATCTTCAAGTTGGTTTTAGAAAAGGCAGAGCAACCAGAGATCAAATTGCCAACATCTGCTGGATCATGGAAAAAGCAAGAGAGTTCCAGAAAAGCATCTATTTCTGCTTTATTGACTATGCCAAAGCCTTTGACTGTGTGGATCACAATAAACTATGGAAAATTCTGAAAGAGATGGGAATACCAGACTACCTGATCTGCCTCTTGAGAAATTTGTATGCAGGTCAGGAAGCAACAGTTAGAACTGGTCATGGACCAACAGACTGGTTCCAAATAGGAAAAGGAGTACGTCAAGGCTGTATATTGTCACCCTGTTTATCTAACTTATATGCAGAGTACATCATGAGAAACGCTGGACTGGAAGAAACACAAGTTGGAATCAAGATTACCGGGAGAAATATCAATAACCTCAGATATGCAGATGACACCACCCTTATGGCAGAAAGTGAAGAGGAACTAAAGAGCCTCTTGATGAAAGTGAAAGTGGAGAGTGAAAAGGTTGGCTTAAAGCTCTACATTCAGAAAACGAAGATCATGGCATCTGGTCCCATCACTACATGGGAAATAGACGGGGAAACAGTGGAAACAGTGTCAGACTTTATTTTTCTGGGCTCCAAAATCAGTGCAGATGGTGACTGCAGCCATGAAATTAAAAGATGCTTACTCCTTGGAAGGAAAGTTATGACCAACCTAGATAGCATATTGAAAAGCAGAGACTTTACTTTGCCAACAAAGCTTTGCCTAGTCAAGGCTATGGTCTTTCCTGTGGTCATGTATGGATGTGAGAGCTGGACTGTGAAGAAGGCTGAGCACCGAAGAACTGATGCTTTTGAACTGTGGTGTTGGAGAAGACTCTTGAGAGTCCCTTGGACTGCAAGAAGATCCAACCAGTCCATTCTGAAGGAGATCAGCCCTGGGATTTCTTTGGAAGGAATGATGCTAAAGCTGAAACTCCAGTATTTTGGCCACCTCATGCGAAGAGTTGACTCATTGGAGAAGACTCTGATGCTAGGAGGGATTGGGGGCAGGAGGAGAAGGGGATGGCGGAGGATGAGATGGCTGGATGGCACCACTGACTCGATGGATGTGAGTCTGAGTGACCTCCGGGAGTTGGTAATGGACAGGGAGGCCTGGCGTGCTGCGATTCATGGGGTCGCAAAGAGTTGGCCAGACTGAGCGACTGATCTGATCTGATCTGATGTCCATTGAGTCAGTGATGCCATCCAACTAGCTCATCCTCTGTTGCTGGCTTACACTGTAACAATTAGCTGACTTGGCAGCCAGCTTTCCTGAGTAAAACCC
This sequence comes from Tragelaphus eurycerus, assembly GCA_935064755.1. Lineage (NCBI taxonomy): Eukaryota > Metazoa > Chordata > Mammalia > Artiodactyla > Bovidae > Tragelaphus > Tragelaphus eurycerus. Next base: position 43,813,882 of record CAKXYN010000001.1, read on the forward strand.
TCAGAGGAATTTGAAATGATAAATGAGTAAACTATTATCCTAGAATCTCCAATTGGTAATGATTTTTCATGTGAATAAGTTACATATTTCAGACTAAAATATTCAAACATTTGTTGTCAATCAACAAGTTAAATCGTATATGATATTCTAATACTCTAAACATAAGGCTATGCTTCACCTTTGGTAGCTCAGCTGGTAAAGAATCCTCCTGCAATGAAGGAGACCCCGCTTCGATTCCTGGGTCAGTAAGATTCCCTGGCGAGGGAATGGCTACTCACTCCAGCATTCTGCCCTGGAGAATTCCATGGATAGAGGAGCCTGGTGGACTACAGCCCTTGGGGTCACAAAGAGTTGGACATGACTGAGTAACTTTCACTTTCACCTTTAAACCAGTGATGGGATTCTGAAGCTACTATTTATGGATGAGCAGATAGGACAAGTTTTCAGTTTCAGTTGTCCAACAATAAATAGTTGTCAAACAAGAAGTTGCTTTGTTGGTAAATTTGGTCTGAACCATCATATCTATGACTAAATGCATGGGGACTAATACAGCTGCCTAGTGCTGGGAATTATTTTTAACATTTTAATGTATGTACTTGGTACAATAATAGTTTGGGAGTTTAAAATTTGTTATTATGTACTGTAAAACTATCCATTGACTGAAAGGATGTAAGTCATGCCAAAATGTTGCAATATTTATTTGCCAAGTTTCTTTTTTGTAATTATCTTGTCTTTTGATGTGAGTCTGAGTGACCTCTGGGAGTTGGTGATGGACAGGGAGGCCTGGCGTGCTGCAGTTCATGAGGTCGCAAAGAGTCGGACACTGAGTGACTGATCTGATCTGATCTGTCTTTCAAAGTCAAGAGCTAGAATGAATGAAATGGGGGTTTCTTTTAGAATATCTAAACAATTCCTGATGAATATTGACCGTACCCAAAGCCAGTGGTCTAATACTTTTCAAAAAGTAAATGATTTCTATTTTGCTCTAATCCTAAAAGCAGACATACTTTATTTTTCACAAAGTGTTAAATGCTCACTTTCACTTTTAACTTCTAAGAGCTGAAGCTGAAGCTGCTTAGGCAAAGTTGGCTGAATCACTGACTGAAGCACCGTGCTATAGACCTGAAACTAACGCAACGAACACAGCACTGTAAGTCATCTGTCCTTTAATTAAAGAACAAAGAACAGTTGGCTGTTGAGTACTGCTGTTCTCCCGAGGCAGTATGAAAAAGGAAAATTATACACAACAGAATAGATGTTGATTATACAGAGAATTTGGAATATTAGAGAAGTAATATTTTGAGGCTATTCATTTCCTTCCTGAATTTTGTGATTAAATATCCTTGTTTTACTTTATGTCCTATCTTATCTGTGAAAAAAAAAAAAAATGTTTTGCTTCCAGTTTCTCTCAAAGCAAGGTGGGCTTTGATATTCAGAGATAAACTGCATGATTTCCATCAAAGAAAAGAAGCTTAACATTCAAAGGCATCAGAACACAGTGATCATATGCTTGATCTTTAAAGAATTATTTTGAATGCACATCATAGAATTGGCCATACACTACATTCTTAGTTCGTTTACTCTGCCAATGCCATGACTGATATTCCTCCTACGCATATTAGAAAACGTGAATGAAATAGAATCCTCTTTAGAGTTCTTTACAATATGGGTAAAGCTTGTGTTTTAAGCATTAAGCTGTTTTGCTTTTTCTTTTTTCTAAGGTAAAATGCACAAAGAAAAAAAGCAAGAAAATGTTGTAAAATTAGGGTAAAAATCCAATGTGGGTTATTTTATTTTCAAAATAAATTTTACCTTAGCTTACAATTCTAAGGCTAGACATCACCAATCTAAGGCTAGATTGGTGAGTGGATTCTTACATAAGATTTCATCTTTATACTGGTATTTATAAATTAAGAAACTATATTAAATTGAAATCCCTCCTCTTCTAGTATTAGATTCACTGGAGTTATTTTTCACTATAGAATCTCTGTGGGTTTTGGATTCTTTATTTAATATTAAAAATGCATAAGGATGGAAGCCATGATGATAACAATAAACTGATATCTTTCATTATAATCATTTTAAAGATTCTAGATAACCAATTACTATATTATTTTTATAACATTATGGTTTGTTTTCCTATATGAGTATAATAAATATATTTATATTTTAAATTTTTAAATGTAACTTTAATAATTATACAATGAAAAGTCATATATGGAATCCTTGCAGTATATTATTAAAATTGTGATAAAATATAAGTAACATAAACTTTACCAATTTTAAACACTTTAAGTGGATATTTTGGTGGCCTTCAGTACAGTCATCACGTTGTGCAATCATTGCTGCTGTCCAGTTTCACAACTTTTCATCATACCACACAGAAACTTTATTTGTAAAACAGCTCCCCCATCCTCTCTTCCCTAGGCCCTATCCCACTTTCTGTCTCTCTTAATTTACCTTTTATAGATACCTCATATAATTGGAGTCATACAATATTTGTCCTTTCCTCACTTATTTCATATAATGTATTTCCAAGGTCGATCCAGGTTTCAGTATGTGTAAAAATGTCTTTCCTATTTAAGGCTGAATAATATTTCATTTTAATGATACATTACATTTTGTTTATTCATCTGTTGATAGACATTTGGGTTACTTCCATCTTTGGTATATTTGAACCATACTGCAATGGACATTGGACTTCCCTGGTGATGCTAGTGGTAAAGAATCCACCTGCCAGTGCAGGAAAAGTAAGAGACTCGGGTTTGATCCCTGGGTCAGAAAGATCCCTTGAAGGACGGCATGGAAACCCACTCTGGTATCTTGTTTGGTGAATCTCTTGGACAGAGGAGTCTGCCAGGCTACGGTCCATAGGGTTGCAAAGAGCTGGACGTGACTGAAGCTAATTAAGCACTCATGCATGCATGCAATCGGCGTTAGTATACATGCATCTCACTGAATCCTTGCTTTCAGTTTTTGGGGGCTAAATATAAAGAGGATTGCTGAACCATGTGGTTCAGTTCAGTCACTCAGTCATGTCTGACACTTTGCAACCCCATGAACTGCAGCATGCCAGACTTCCCTGTCCATCATCAACACCTGGAGTTTACCCAAACTCATGTCCAATTAGTCAGTGATGCCATCCAACCATCAAATCCTCTGTTGTCCCCTTCTCCTGCCTTCAGTCTTTCCCAGCATCAGAGTCTTTTCGGATGAGTTGGCTCTTCACATCAGGTAGCCAAAGTATTGGAGTTTCAGCTTCACATCAGTCTTTCCAATGAATATTCAGGACTGATTTCCTTTAGGATTGACTGGTTTGATCTCCTTGTGGTCCAAGAGACTCTCAAGAGTCTTCTCCAACACCACAGTTCAAAAGCATCAGTTCTTTGGCTCTCAGTTTTCTTTATAGTCCACCTGACTGTGGCTCGGACCATGAACTCCTTATTGCCAAATTCAGACTGAAATTGAAGAAAGTAGGGAAAACTACTAGACCATTCAGGTATGACCTAAATCAAATCCCTTATGATTATACAGTGGAGGTGAGAAATAGATTTAAGGGCCTAGATCTGATAGATAGAGTGCCTGATGAACTATGGAATGAGGTTCGTGACATTGTACAGGAGACAGGGATCAAGACCATCCCCATGGAAAAGAAATGCAAAAAAGCAAAATGGCTGTCTGGGGAGGCCTTACAAATAGCTGTGAAAAGAAGAGAAGCGAAAAGCAAAGGAGAAAAGGAAAGATATAAACATCTGAATGCAGAGTTCCAAAGAATAGCAAGAATAGATAAGAAAGCCTTCTTCAGTGATCAATGCAAAGAAATAGAGGAAAACAACAGAATGGGAAAGACTAGGGATCTCTTCAAGAAAATCAGAGATACCAAAGGAACATTTCATGCAAAGATGGGCACAATAAAGGACAGAGATGGTGTGGACCTAACAGAAGCAGAAGATATTAAGAAGAGGTGGCAAGAATACACAGAAGAACTGTACAAAAAAGAGCTTCAAGACCCAGATAATCATGATGATGTGATCACTGACCTAGAGCCAGACATCCTGGAATGTGAAGTCAAATGGGCCTTAGAAAGCATCACTACGAACAAAGCTAGTGGAGGTGATGGAATTCCAGTGGAGCTATTCCAAGTCCTGAATGATGATGCTGTGAAAGTACTACACTCAATATGCCAGCAAATTTGGAAAACTCAGCAGTGGCCACAAGATTGGAAAAGGTCAGTTTTCATCCCAATCCCAAAGAAAGGCAATGCCAAGGAGTGCTCAAACTACCGAACAATTGCACTCATCTCACACGCTAGTAAAGTAATGCTCAAAATTCTCCAAGCCAGGCTTCAGCAATATGTGAACCGTGAACTTCCTGATGATCAAGCTGGTTTTAGAAAAGGCAGAGCAACCAGAGATCAAATTGCCAACATCCGCTGGATCATGGAAAAAGCAAGAGAATTCCAGAAAAACATCTATTTCTGCTTTATTGACTATGCCAAAGCCTTTGACTGTGTGGATCACAATAAACTATGGAAAATTCTGAAAGAGATGGGAATACCAGACCACCTGATCTGCCTCTTAAGAAATCTGTATGCAGGTCAGGAAGCAACAGTTAGAACTGGTCATGGAACAACAGACTGGTTCCAAATAGGAAAAGGAGTACGTCAAGGCTGCATATTGTCACCATGTTTATTTAACTTATATGCAGAGTACATCATGAGAAATGCTGGACTGGAAGAAACACAAGTTGGAATCAAGATTGCCGGGAGAAATATCAATAACCTCAGATATGCAGATGACACCACTCTTATGGCAGAAAGTGAAGAGGGGTTAAAAAGCCTCTTGATGAAAGTGAAAGTGGAGAGTGAAAAGGTTGGCTTAAAGCTCAACATTCAGAAAACGAAGATCATGGCATCTGGTCTCATCACTGCATGGGAAATAGATGGGGAAACAGTGGAAACAGTGTCAGACTTTGTTTTTCTGGGCTCCAAAATCACTGCAGATGGTGACTGCAGCCATGAAATTAAAAGACGCTTGCTCCTTGGAAGGAAAGTTATGACCAACCTAGATAGCATATTCAAAAGCAGAGACATTACTTTGCCAACAAAGGTTCGCCTAGTCAAGGCTATGGTCTTTCCTGTGGTCATGTATGGATGTGAGAGCTGGACTTTGAAGAAGGCTGAGCGCCGAAGAATTGATGCTTTTGAACTGTGGTGTTGGAGAAGACTCTTGAGAGTCCCTTGGACTGCGAGAAGATCCAACCAGTCCATTCTGAAGGAGATCAATCCTGGAATTTCTTTAGAAGGAATGATGCTAAAGCTGAAACTCCAGTATTTTGGCCACCTCATGCGAAGAGTTGACTCATTGGAGAAGACTCTGATGCTGGGAGGGATTGAGGGCAGGAGGAGAAGGGGACGACAGAGGATGAGATGGCTGGATGGCATCACTGACTCGATGGATGCGAGTCTGAGTGACCTCCGGGAGCTGGTGATGGACAGGGAGGCCTGGCGTGCTGCGGTTCATGGGGTCACAAAGAGTCGGACACGACTGAGCGACTGATCTGATCTGATCTGATCTGATCTCACATCCATACATGACTACTGGAAATACCATAGCTTTGACTAGATGGACCTTTGTTGGCAAAGTGCTGTCTCTGCTTTTTAATATGCTGTCTAGGTTGGTCATAATTTTTCTTCCAAGGAGCAAGTGTCTTTTAATTTCATGGCTGCAGTCACCATCTGCAGTGATTTTGGACCAAAAAATAAAGTCTGACACTGTTTCCATTGTTTCCCCATCTATTTCCCATGAAGTGATGGGACCAGATGCCATGATCTTGGTTTTCTGAATGTTGAGTTTTAAGCCAACTTTTTCCACTCTCCTCTTTCACTTTCCTCAAAAGATTCTTTAGTTCTTCTCTTTCTGCTATAAGGGTGGTGTCCTCTGCATATCTGAGGTTATTGATGTTTCTCCTGGCAAACTTGATTCCAGCTTGTGCTTCATCCAGTCCAATATTTCTCATGATGTACTCTGCATATAAGTTAAATAAGCAGAATGACAATATACAGCCTTGACATACTCCTTTCCCTATTTGGAACCAGTCTGTTGTTCCATGTCCAGTTCTAACTGTTGCTTCTTGACCTGCATACAGATTTCTCAGGAGGCAGATCAGGTCATCTGGTATTCCCATCTCTTTAAGAATTTTCCACAGAACCCTGTGGTAGTTCTGTTTATTTGTTTGAAGATCCACCAAGTTGTTTTTCATAGCAGCTGCAGCATTTTATATTGCCACCAGCAGTTGGAAAGGATTTCAATTTTTCCACATTGGCACCAACGTTTGTTATTTTCTGTCCTTTTTTGATATTAACTATCCTAATTGATGTGAGGTGATTTATCTTTGTGGACTTGATTTGCATTTTTTAAGTGACTAGTGACATCAATCATCATTTCGTGTGCTTGTTTCTCACTGTGCACCTTCTTTGGATAAATGTTCTAGTCCTTTGCTCATTTTTGAATTAGGTTAGTTGGTTAATTTTGTTATGGGTACTCACCCGTAGGAATTCTTTGTATGTTCTGAATATTAATGTCTTGTCATATATATTATTGGGAAACATTATCTGCCATTCCTTGTAGCTCAGTGGGTAATGAATTTGCCTGCAATGCAGGGGACCTGGGTTTGATTCCTGGGTGGGAAAGATCCCCTGGAGAAGGAAATAGCAACCTACTCCAGTATCCTTGCCTGGAGAATCCCATGGAGAGGGTAGCCTGGTGGGCTTCAGTCCATGGGGTTGCAAGAGGCAGATAAGTCTTAGTTACTAAACCACCACCACCATCTGCCATTCAGTAGGCAGGTTGCCTTTCATTTTCTAGACATTTTCTTTCTATGCATGAAAGTTTTAAAATTTTTATAAAATCCAGTTCATTAGTTTATCCAACATTTCTGTTCAAACATTTCTGTTTTTTTCTGCTGGGTGTCTGGTGTTATATTCAAGCAGTCATTGCCCAGTTCAATATTATGAAGGCTTTCTCTATGTGTTCTTCTATGGTTTCTTTAGTTTTAGCACTTAAGGTCTCTGATCTATTTGGAACTAAATTTTTTACATGGTGTTAGGTAAGGGTCCAGCTACATTTTTTTTTTTTTTTTTGCATATGGATATAAAATTTTTCCAGCACTATTAAAAGAGTACATTTTTCCACCTACTGTCCTTAACACTGATTTTCTATTAATAAATCAATTGACAATATATGTGAAAGTTTATTTCTGTGATCTTTTCTATTCTCTCGGTCTGTATATCTGTCGTTATGCCAGAACCACACTATTTTGATTAATATAATTTTGTAGTAAGTTTTGAAACTAGGAATCATGAGTCCTCCAACTTTGTTACTCTTTTCAAGATTGTTTGGCTGTTTGGAGTCCCTTGATATACTATATGAACTTTCAGATGGGCTTTTCTGTTTTTGAAAATAAATCTTGGAATTTTCATAAAGACTGCATTGAATTTATATATTTTTTGGATTGTATTGCCTGCAATATTAAGTCTTCTAATCCATGAATACTGGTTGTCTTTGCATGTATTTAGATCTTTAATTTCTTCTAGCAGTGTTTTGTAGTTTTCACTGTACAAATCTTTTGCCTCTGTAATTAAATTTATTTCTAGTTATTTTATTCTTTTTGATGTTACTATGAATAGAATTTTCTTTGTTTCCTTTTGCATTGGTTCTTGTTAGTGTAAAAAAATGCAACTGATTTTTGTGCATTCAGTTTTTACTTGCTACTTTGTTGACTTTGTCTATGAGCTCTGATAGACTTTGCCTGTGTGTATGCGTCCAGAAATGTGTACTCTTTAAGACTTTCTACATACAAGATAGTGTCTTCTGAGATCAGAGAAAATCTTGCTTTTGGCTTTTAATTACTTTCTCTTGCCTAAATGCTCTGAGTAAAATTTCAGTACTAGCTGATAGAAGTGGTAAAAGTAAGTATCCGTGTCTTGTTCCTAATCTTAAGGGAAAAACCTTTAGTGTTTATTCAGTATAATGTTAGCCATAGGTTTTTTTCACATATGCAATATAAGAAATGACTTTTGGGGACCTACATTCCTAAATTCATTTTACTAATGAATTGTATAAATCAGTTAAGTTCTATAAATTCAGTAGGGAGTATACTGAGTTGTATACTCCCTTCTGAATTCATTTTATTAATGAATTCTATGTTATTTAAGTTCTGTAAATTCAGTATACTGAGTTGTATACTCCCTACTGAATTCATTTTATTAATGCATTGTATGTTAAATAAATTCTGTAAATTCAGTATACTCCCTACTGAATTTATAGAACTTAAATAACTTATACAATGCATTAATATAATGATTTTGGGAATATAAGTCCCCAAACATCATTTCTATAGTGGCTTTATGTATTCAGTACAGAAGACTCAAAACAAGAATGGCTTAAATAAGACTTGGGTTTCTTTTTCTCTATGTCATGTCAGAGTCTGAAGTCTTATATAATAATAGTTTTACAAAAACTTTAGGAGGCAAGTTTCCTGATGTTTGGTTCTCTGTATTTTTAGGACAGCAGGTTCCCACTAGCTCTCTGTTTTACACAGGCTTGTGTATATATGCCAATGTGAATCTCCCAATTCATTCCACACCCTCGCCCCCAACCCATATCCACACATCTGTTCTCTACATCTGCATCTGTATTCCTGCCCTACAGGTATATTCATTTGTACCCTTTTCCTAGATTACACATATATGTATTAATATACAATATTTATTTTTCTCTTTCTGACTAACTTCCCTCTGTATGACAGTCTTTAAGTCTGCTTACATCTCACAGGCTAGAATCTATTCGCATGGACACACATAGGCAAAGAATGCAAGACAGTGCAGTTTTTAAGGTGGTTAGTTCTTCAAATCAAAGAGGAATGATAAGATGGTTAGTGTGAGAATAACATCTATTCTACGCCATTTTGCTTCTTCATAAAACAGTAAGAGAAGAAATATTAGTAGCAAGTTCATGTGTGCGTAGGCCTGATGTAAAATAAATATTTATGCAAAAAATGAATAACTGCATATGAAGTTCTTGAAGTAAAAATATCAGAAAGTTGCTTTCAGCCATACGTTCCATTTTGCTTTAAGAGTAATATTGACAATAACAGAATTAACAATTCTTACAGTTCAGTTCAGTTCAGTTGCTCAGTCATGTCCAACTCTTTGCAACCCCATGAATCACAGCACGCCAGGCCTCCCTGTCCATCACCAACTCCCGGAGTTCACTCAAACTCATGTCCATTGAGTCGGTGATGCCATCCAACCATCTCATCCTCTGTCATCCCCTTCTCCTCCTGCCCTCAATCCCTCCCCGTATCAGGGTCTTTTCCAATGAGTCAACTCTTCACATGAGGTGGCCAAAGTACTGGAGTTTCAGCTTCAGTATCAGTCCTTACAGTGAACACCGAGGACTGATCTCCTTTAGGATGGACTGGTTAGATCTTGCAGTCCAAGGGACTCTCAAGAGTCTTCTCCAACACCACAGTTCAAAAGCATCAATTCTTCAGTGCTCAGCTTTCTTCACAGTCCAACTTTCACATGCATACATGACCACCAGAAAAACCATAGCCTTAACTAGGTGGACCTTTGTCGGCAAAGTAATATCTCTGCTTTTCAATATGCTATCTACTGCTACTACTGCTAAGTCTAGGTTGGTCATAACTCTCCTTCCAAGGAGTATGCTATGCTAAGTCACTTCTGTCGTGTCCGACTCTGTGTGACCCCATAGACGGCAGCCCACCAGGCTCCACCGTCCCTGGGATTCTCCAGGCAAGAACACTGGAGTGGGTTGCCATTTCCTTCTCCAATGCGTGAAAGTGAAAAGAGAAAGTGAAGTTGCTCAGTCGTGTCCGACTCTTAGCGACCCCATGGACTGCAGCCTACCAGGCTCTTCCGTCCATGGGATTTTCCAGGCAAGAGTACTGGAGTGGGGTGCCACTGCCTTCTCCGTAAGCGTCTTTTAATTTCATGGCTACAATCAACATCTGTAGTGATTTTGGAGCCCCCCAAAATAAAGTCTGACACTGTTTCCCCATCTATTTTCCATGAACTGATGTGACCGGATGCCATGATCTTCATTTTCTGAATGTTGAGCTTTAAGCCAGCTTTTTGACTCTCCTCTTTCAATTTCATCAAGAGGCTTTTTAGTTCCTCTTCACTTTCTGCCATAAGGGTGATGTCATCTGCATATCTGAGGTGATTGATATTTCTCCCAGCAATCTTGTTTCCAGCTTGTGCTTCTTCCAGCCCAGCATTTCTCATGATGTACTCTGCATATAAGTTAAATAAGCAGGGTGATAATATACAGCCTTGATGTACTTCTTTTCCTATTTGAAACCAGTCTGTTGTTCCATGTCCAGTTCTAACTGTTGCTTCATGACATGCATACAAATTTCTCAAGAGGCAGATCAGGTGGTCTGGTATTCCCATCTCTTTCAGAATTTTCCACAGTTTATTGTGATCCACACAGTCAAAGGCTTTGGCATAGTCAGTAAAGTAGAAATAGATGTTTTTCTGGAATTCTCTTGCTTTTTCAATGTTCTAACGGATGTTCGTAATTTGATCTCTGGTTCCTCTGCCTTTTCTAAAACCAGCTTGAACATCTGGAAGTTCAGGGTTCATGTACTGCTGAAGCCTGGCTTGGAGAATTTTGAGCATTACTTTACTAGTGTGTGAGATGAGTGCAATTGTGCAGAAGTTTGAGCATTCTTTAGCATTGCCTTTCTTTGGGATCGGAATGAAAACTGACCTTTTCCAGTCCTGTGGCCACTGCTGAGTTTTCCAAATTGGCTGGCATATTGAGTGCAGCACTTTCACAGCGTGATCTTTAAGGATTTGAAATAGCTCAACTGGAATTCCATCACCTCCACTAACTTTGTTCATAGTGATGCTTTCTAAGGCCCACTTGACTTCACATTCCAGGATGTCTGGCTCTAGGTGAGTGATCACACCATCATTATTATCTTGGTCGTGAAGCTCTTTTTTGTACAATTCTTCTGTGTATTCTTGCTACCTCTTCATAATATCTTTTGCTTCTGTTAGGTCCATACCATTTCTGTCCTTTATCGAGCCCATCTTCGCATGAAATGTTCCCTTGGTATCTCTAATTTTCTTGAAGATATCTCTAGTCTTTCCCATTCTGTGGTTTTCCTCTATTTCTTTGCATTGATCGCTGAGGAAGGCTTTCTTATCTCTTCTTGCTATTCTTTGGAACTTTGCACTTAGACGCTTATATCTTTCCTTTTCTCCTTTGCTTTTTACTTCTCTTCTTTTCACAGCTATTTATAAGGCCTCCCCAGACAGCCATTTGCTTTTTTGCATTTCTTTTCCATGGGGATGGTCTTGTTCCCTGTGTCCTGTACTATGTCATGAACCTCCGCCCATAGTTCATCAGGCACTCTATCAGATCTAGTCCCTTAAATCTATTTCTTGCTTCCACTGTATAATCATAAGGGATTTGATTTAGGTCAGACCTGAATGGTCTAGTGGTTTTCCCAACCAAACTGGATAGGTCATGGTGGAGAGGTCTGACAGAATGTGGTCCATGGGAGAAGGGAATGGCAAACCACTTCAGTATTCTTGCCTTGAGAACCCCATGAACAGTATGAAAAGGCAAAATGATAAGATACTGAAAGGGGAACTCCCCAGGTTGGTAGGTGCCCAATATGCTACTGGAGATGAATGGAAAAATAACTCCAGAAAGAATGAAGTGATGGAACCAAAGCAAAAACAATACCCAGTTGTGAATGTGGCTGGTGATAGAAGCAAGATCCAGTGCTGTAAAGAGCAATATTGCATAGGAACCTGGAATGTTAGGTCTGTGAATCAAGGCAAATTGGAAGTGGTCAAACAGGAGATGGCAAGAGGGAACATCGGCATTCTAGGAATCCACAAACTAAAATGGACTGCCATGGGTGAATTTAACTTGGATGACTATTATATCTACTACTGTGGGCAGGAATCCCTTAGAAGGAATGGAGTAGCCATCATGGTCAACAAAAGAGTCCGAAATGCAGTACTTAGATGCAATCTCAAAAATGACAGACTTATCTTTGTTCATTTCCAAGGCAAACCATTCGATATCACAGTGATCCAAGCCTATGCCCCAACCAGTAATGCTGAAGAAGCTGAAGTTGAACGGTTCTATGAAGACCTACAAGACCTTTTAGAACTAACACCCCCAAAAGATGTCCTTTTCATTATAGGGGACTGGAATGCAAAAGTAGGAAGTCAAGAAACACCTGGAGTAATAGGCAAATTTGGCCTTGGAGTATGGAATGAAGCAAGGCAAAGGCTAGTAGAGTTTTGCCAAGAGAACGCACTGGTCATAGCAAACACCATCTTCCAACACAAGAGAGGACTCTACCCATGGATATCACCAGATGGTCAACACCGAAATCAGATCGATTATATTCTTTGCAGCCAAAGATGGAGAAGCCCTATACAGTCAGCAAAAACAAGACCAGGAGCTGACTGTGGCTCAGATCATGAACTCCTTATTGCCAAATTCAGACTTAAATTGAGTAACAGTTCTTTACATTATTCAAATGAATATGTTGCATTTGCCTGGTTCAAGTGAGTGGAAAAATTTAATAAACCTCCCAGTGTCACTCTATAATCCCATTATTGTTTCATTTAACATTAAACAATTAAGCTTAATAGAAAAAAAATAAATTGAAGGAGGTATGGTTAAGAATATACACATACACAAATATTCATTGAAGGTTTTTGTATATGAGAGTTTTTTTATTTATATGGTCTATTGAAAACTTACCCCAGTTTCTCATTTCCCCTACAATTTCATTAATAGACTCTAAACCAGGAAGATTCTTGGAAGGCAGTGACTTCAAGTAGCCAATCATTTTTCACTTCAAAAATTAAAACACTATTTACTCTTGCTTTCTACATGCAGTCATTAAGGAAATGCAAATTACACATTTAGATGTGTTTTGTTGCTCAAATGAAAATTCCATATACCAAAATCTCAGCTCAAGAGTGCCAATGATAAAACCCAACCTCAGACCCTGCACTGCATACTGATTTGTATTTTTGCCTAAATCTTTCCTACCTGAAAGCTTAAAGTATCACACTTAATCGTAAGTATTTTTTTCTTAGAATGGTTTTGATTTCTAACTAAGTGGTGAGTGATGAATTGAGGTTAGATAGTTAGATTCACTGAGTGTTGAAATGTTGCTTCCTACTGTTTTCCTTTTACATCACAGGATAAAAATGAATCAAAATGAGAGATATAGTAGAACATGAGAAATAATGCTACTTTAAATGAATCTCTCAGTACAAATCAGAAAATCTCTTTATAAATATATCAAAATTTTTTCAAATCCTATAGAATAACAGAATTTAAATCTTTTCACTTATTATTTCTGAAATTCGGTCATAACAAGCTCAGATATTTTATAATTGAATTGCAATGGCAAATATTTATTGAACATAAACTTAGAATATTTCCTCTGTTAAAAGTTTATCTTATCACATTTAATCTTTATAAAAACTCTATAAGATAGGCAATTTAATCTCCATTTTATAAATGAATTTACTCAGCCATAAAACTACAAAGTTAAAGGATGATTTGGATACAGGACTGGATTGCTGCTGCTGCTAAGTCACTTCAGTCGTGTCCGACTCTGTGTGACCCCATAGACGGTAGCCCACAAGGCTCCCCGGTCCCCAGGATTCTCCAGGCAAGAACACTGGAGTGGGTTGCCATTTCCTTCTCCAATGCAGGAAAGTGAAAAGTGAAAGTGAAGTCGTTCAGTTGTGTCCGACCCTCAGCGACCCCAAGGACTGCAGCCTTCCAGGCTCCTCCATCCATGGGATTTTCCAGGCAAGAGTACTGGAGTAGGGTGCCATTGCCTTCTCCGGATTGGATTGCAGATGATCTTTATTTAAAACTCATTATCTTAACCGTCAGGTTATATGTATTCATTGGAATACACATTGTATTAGCTGAAATACATATACACATATTTGCACATGTAGTAGTTCCTATGTATCTGTATACCAAACATAGGAAAACTCTCCTTAGCTTATATTAAGATGCAAAATTAATTAACAGAGAAAGGTTTAAAACACTAATTTATTGACACTTAGGTCACTTAGACCAGTGTATAAATTATATCATTCAAGAGACAAGTTGATGCACTTATTAAAAGTTAATACTTAGAGATCCAAAAAATATTGATTAGGATTGGTTTAACTCAAATTGAATCTGACCATGTCTTTCTTCATTCTTTAGTGATATGAAAAGTGTTGCCCAAGTTAATAGTAAGAATGAGATTTAGTAGGGGATAATTCTATCTATAAAATTCTAGATTCATGTATATCAGACAAAAAAACCTGGTTTAGAATGAAAAAGTTATTCCAAGGAACTGTATTAAAATTAAAATTATGTCTTACCATAATATTCTTTACTAAAAAGTCAAATCTTCAAGTAGTTGTATTTAACAAGACCCATCTGGTATAATTTACTAAACTACCGACAGATATTTTTCTTTCTAAATTGGTGCCATTATTTTGGGCCTTAAATCTTGCCATGCAGCGTAAAATATGACATAATTGTACAAGAAACATTAATCCTTTCAAAAATTTAAATCACTAACAGAGCTTAAAAAAACTGAAAACAATCTGATGGTTACTGATCTCAAAGTTTTCACATGATAGAGGATATATCTAGTTTATCCCCATACAAAGGTAACCATTGTGGACCCTATAGTGTGTCTTATTGTAGTCAAAGTCTAAATTCCTTCTTACTATTGATTATCAGTGGTCTTCAACCTTTGGGGCACTAGGGACCAGTTTTGTGGAAGAATTTTTCCTCTGAGTGAGTTCTAGGAGCGGGGATATTTGGGGGATGATTCAGCTACATTTGGAGAAGGCAATGGCACCACAGTCCAGTATTCTTGCCTAGAAAATACATGGATGGAGGAGCCAGATAGGCTGCAGACCATGGGGTTGCTAAGAGTCGGACACGACTGAATGACTTCACTTTCACTTTTCATTTTCATGCATTGGAGAAGGAAATAGCAACCCACTCCAGTGTTCTTGTCTGGAGAATCACAGGGATGGGGGAGCCTGGTGGGCTGCCATCTATGGGGTCGCACAGAGTCAGACATGACTGAAGTGAGTTAGTAGCAGCAGCAGCAGCAGCAACTACGTTACATTTATTGTATGCTTTATTATTTTTTTAATATCAGCTCAACGTCTGATCATAAGGCATTGAATCCTAGAGGTTGGGGACCCCTGGATTAGATCATATTTTAACTATAGTAAAGGAAACATTACTTCAAGCAGCAAAAGTCTAAAATTTCAGAGAAACCACTATCAACTTAATATGTTTGCTTAAAGGACAAACTAACCAAGAGGTATTATGACCAAGAGTCACTCTGTGGTTTCCAGACTTTGCCATCCTAACAGCTGGGCAATCCAAAGGAAATCCCCTCATAGTTCTTTGCCTCACTTTTCCTGACTACCAAATGGGGATGGTATGGTCAGCTTTGTATGAGCATAAATTAAATAATGCATAATTTGTTTAGATATCATTTCAAATATGTGCTTTGATATCTGTAATTATCTTTTTATCAGCTATCCAGAATCTTCAAGATTGATATTTTCATTTCCTTGTCTGAATTTTATTTACTTTGGTCTTCAAAAACCCTACTGGAGAAGGCAATGGCACCCCACTCCAGTACTCTTGCCTGGAAAATCCCATGGACGGATGAGCCTGGTAGGCTGCAGTCCATAGGGTTGCTAAGAGTCGGACACAACTGAGCAACTTCACTTTCACTTTTTACTTTCATGCATTGGAGAAGGAAATGCCAACCCACTCCAGTGTTCTTGCCTGGAGAATCCCAGGGACGGGGGAGCCTGGTGGGCTGCCGTCTATGTGGTCGCACAGAGTTGGACACGACTGAAGTGACTTAGCAATAGCAGTCAAAAGCCCTACAGTAGAAATGTAAGTTGTTTCAGTGTATCTTGGTACAAAGATGTCTTCATCTTGTGAAGACGAAACATCAAAAGGATTTTAAAATCATGTTAGATTGCATCTTTGCTGAAAGTCCTTAATTACTTGTTTATGCATGCATACATTTATTCACTTATTCAATGAAGATTTTTTGAGTGACATTCACCAAAGACAAGGTATTTCATAAGATCAGCATGGTTTCTACTCTCATAGAGTTTAATATCCCAAAAGCCGAGACATTACTTTGCCAACAAAGGTCCGTCTAGTCAAGGCTATGGTTTTTCCAGTGGTCATGTATGGATGTGAGAGTTGGACTGTGAAGGAAGCTGAGCACTGAAGAATTGGTGCTTTTGAACTGTGGTGTTGGAGAAGACTCTTGAGAGTCCCTTGGACTGCAAGGAGATCCAACCAGTCCATCCTAAAGGAGATCAGTCCTGGGTGTTCATTGGAAGGACTGATGCTGAAGCTGAAACTCCAGTACTCTGGCCACCTCATGCGAAGAGTTGACTCATTGGAAAAGATGGGATTGAGCGTGGGAGGAGAAGGGGATGACAGAGGATGAGATGGCTGGATGGCATCACCGACTCAATGGACATGAGTTTGGATGAACTCTCGGAGTTGGTGGTGGACAGGGAGGCCTGGTGTGCTGCGATTCATGGGGTAGCAAAGAGTCGGACACAACTGAGTGACTGAACTGAACTGAATGGAGACAGATATTACACATTGATCACACATGTTGGAAATCAGGAGACAGCCTACAAATCATATGGAACTAGTGAGGGATTTTAACAAAGAATCACAGCTGAGATTGAAGGGGATATTTTTTCTGAGGAAGTGACATCTAAGATTCCATCTAAAGGATAAGTGAGAATTTGCCCAATAAAATTATTTCTAGGGGCAGGAACAGCATGCTTAGGAGTTGTAAGGCAGGAAATCAAAGTGGGGCAGTAGAATGGAACATTACAATATACGCAGAGGAGAGTGTGGATGGATTTGTTGGGAGTCTAGATAAGGCCAAGTCTTGCAGGCCTCATAGGGTGAGTTAAAAATATAAAAATTTCCCCCTGTTCACATTAGGAAGTTGCTGCAGGCTTTAAGCTGGAAAAAGATTGGATAGGCTTTGCCTTTTAAAAAGACATCTGGCTGTTTTATGGAGAATGAGTTGCAGGCATCAGAGTGCAGTCCAACAGGAGGCCATGACAGTTGCTGGACAGAAGACAGAGTTTTGGATGCTTGGCTGGAGGTACTGGCATTGTAGATGGAATATGAGGCAGAAAAGAGACAAGGTTTGGAGTGTGTTATTGGTGGTGGAATAAATGTATGACAGACCATTGTACAGAATATAAGGGGTGTGCCTGTTTCCCACATTCTGTTTCCTTCTCTCCTTTCTTTGATACAGAGAGTTCATTGCATGCTCTTGCCTTTCTGTACCACTAGTAGTGATTTTTAAATCTTTGCCTCCTTGCAGGGATTTTTTTCATGCTACTTTTTTTCCCATGGAATCTGCTCTCAGAAGTAACTCAGCCCAGTAGGCTCTGCTTTTTGCTGAATCTTAGGGTTAGCATTATGTTACCGTGTGGCATTGCCATCCCTGTGGGAGCCTACCTCCTCCTTCTGCCCTACTTGTAAGCATCTCAAATGCCACAGCTCTATGTTGGTCACACTAGGCAGCGGATGGTATTACTTAGTATTCAATAAATATTTCATCAATTGATTTTTGTCAAAAGGTTGGAAAAAGAACTTTGAAAGATGGAAACCCAGATTCTGTATTTTGGAGGAAGAATTTTAAAAATAGCATTAAAACCAGTGCATAGTATTAGGATTAGTATATATTTGATTATCTTCTATCTAACTCAAGTTTTACAAATCAATCATCCAGAGACACTCTTTAAACATTTCTTATATTTTAAGTTCTGCTCATTTTAGTTCAGTCCTGCTCCCTCCCACATTAGTATTTAATTCTTTTACCAGAGTTAATTCTGTGAATGACAATGAGACTGTATATTTTTTTAAGAATAGAAAACTTATTTTTCTCTGCATCTTCCAAGATGCCAATCCAAATTCCTGATGGTATTTTCTGTTTTCCTGAGTCATTCTGTGTTACTACAGCACTGCTGGTGCTGCTGCTGCTAAGTCGCTTCAGTAGTGTCTGACTCTGTGCGACTCCATAGACAGCAGCCCACTAGGCTCCCCCTTCCCTGAGATTCTCCAGGCAAGAACACTGGAGTGGGTTGCCATTTCCTTCTCCAATGCATGAAAGTGAAAAGTCAAAGTGAAGTCGCTCAGTCGTGTCCAACTCTTCGTGATCCCATGGACTGCAGCCTACCAGGCTCCTCCATCCATGGGATTTTCCAGGCAAGAGTACTGGACTGGGGAGCCATTGCCTAGGCAGTCGTTTTGTACCCTCCCCCAATCCCCGAATTTCTTTTTGGAGCCCCACACCTTGGCCTGACTGGAAGAGTGTACATTCTCTATCCTGTGTCCTCATACCGGTTTTCTTTGACTCTGCCCATACTCTTTGAATCAACAATTGTTGGCTTAGTTGTTTCATATTCACCAGTTTCTGTTGGAGCCACTCAATGATTAATTTTTATATTGCAACCTTGCCACATGCCCTGGAAGATGAGTACATCTGCCTTTGGCTGTCCTCGTGGGGATTTTACATCTTAACTATCTCATGTGTAATACAGTTCTCAGCATATGCATGTAATTTTATGGCTCAGTGATCTAGAAAGAAAGATAATGGAGAAATATCAAACAGTCAATTGATACAAAATTCACATTTCCACCTCCATTAATGTTTGTGCCAGAAAATGTTGGTTACTTCTCATATCCTTTCCTTTCTTCTTTAGTAATAGGTCTTCTCAGTTGTTATTGGGCACATGGCCAAAAAGTTAAAAATTGTATTCACTAGCTGTGCTCTTTCAAACTGACATGGTCATACAAAGAAATACTCCCTCTGGCCTGCAAAGGAAAGTGCTCTGAAAGTTTGTGTCCTCCTAAAATTTCTATATTGAAATCCTAACACCCGAAGATGGTGGTATTCTAGGAGGTGGGGCCTTTGGGAAGTGCTTAGGTCATGAGAGTGGAGACTTCATGACTAGGATTAACGTTCTTGCAGAAGACACCCCAGAGAGGTCCCTGGTCCCTTCCACAATGTGAGGATACAACGAGAAGGATCAACCAGGAAGAAGCTCCTCACCACCTTGATCTTGGACTTCCTAGCCTCCAGACCTGTGAGATAAAAGTTTCTGTTGTTGATGAGCTCCCAGCCTGTGGTATGTTTTATAGCAGCCAAAGTGGCCTGAGAAAGAAAGTTACGTGTGCAACTTCTTAGCCATGACATCACAGTACAGAAATACTGCCACTTTTTGAATTACTGGAAAAGTGAACTTAGCAGTAGGACCCAGGCGACCATTTCAGAACACAAAACGAAGCCATCCCTCGATGCTCTCAATGCAAAAAGAAGCCAATTCAACCCTCAAGACCGAGGTGCTGCCCCTGCAGCCCTAAATTACTTAGGCTAATATCCATAATATATTTTAAAAACTTAAAAAACTCATAAAACTCAGTAGTAAAGAAACAAGCTACACAGATAAAAATCGGGCAAGAGATTTTTCCAGGAAGACATTCAGATGGCCAACAGACATGTGAAAAAATGATTAACATCATTAATTATCAGTTCAGTTCAGTTGCTCAGTTGTGTCCGACTCTTAGCGACCCCATGAATTGCAGCACACCAGGCCTCCCTGTCCATCATCATCTCCCAGAGTTCACTCAGACTCACATCCGTTGAGTCAGTGATGCCATCCAGCCATCTCATCCTCTGTCATCCCCTTCTCTTCCTGCCCCCAATCCCTCCCAGCATCAGAGTCTTTCCCAATGAGTCAACTCTCTGCATGAGGTGGCCAAAGTACTGGAGTTTCAGCTTTAGCATCATTACTTCCAAAGAAATCCCAGGGCTGATCTCCTTCAGAATGGACTGGTTGGATCTCCTTGCAGTCCAAGGCACTCTCGAGAGTCTTCTCCAACACCACAGTTCAAAAGCACCAATTCTTTGGTGCTCAGCTTTCTTCACAGTCCAACTCTCACATCCATACATGACCACTGGAAAAACCATAGCCTTGACTAGATGGACCTTTGTTGGCAAAGTAATGTCTCTGCTTTTCAATATGTTATCTAGGTTGGTCATAACTTTTGCAAATGAGAGCCATAATGACATGTTACCTCATACCTGTCATGATGGCTATTCTCAAAAAGATGAGAGATACCAAGTGTTGGTGAACATGTGGGGAAAAGTAAATCCTTGTACACTGTTGGTGAGTTGTGAATTGGTATAAGCACTATGGAAAATAGTATGAAGTGTCTTTAAAAATTAGAAATAGAGCTACTGTATGATCCATCAATGCATTTGGATTTTTACTCAAAGAAAATGAAAATACTAACCCCAGTGATATAGGTACCCCCACGTTCATTGACACATTCTTCGTAATAGGCAAGATATGGAAATAAGTATCCATTGATGGATGAATGAATAAAAAACTGTGTTAACTGGCCCCCATATAATGGCTGAATTATATATACATATATAATTATTTAATATATATATTCATAAATGTAGTAAATATAACAAATACATATATGTGTTTGTGTGTGTATATATATACACATATATATGTGGCTAATACATATATATTAGCCACAAAAATAATGAAATATTGTTATTAGTGACAATACGAATGGACCTTGAGGATATTGTGCTGAGTGAAATAAGTCAGAGAAAGACAAATACTATATGATTTCTCTTATATGTATAATCTGGGAAAGAAAAAACATAGCTTGCTCATGGATAGTACATATTGGTAGTTGCCAGAGATGGGGGTTGGGGGATGGAAGAAATGGGTAAATGCGGTATAAATATAAATATATATATAACTTTGATGTAATACTATTTTTCCCCAAGTAACAAGCAGAGGCAATGTCTTTGGAAAAGTATAAATTGTTAAGGTAGAGCATATTTTTCCATGAACTGGATATATAATTTATTTCTTCTTAGTTTCTATATATAAACAAAAAAATTTAAGGAAAAAAAGAAAATCAGGAAGACCTCTACTGTAGGATAAGTGTTTTTTGCTTTTGAGAATCTCAAGAAACATTTTAAGCTAAGTCATTTAGAAATATGATGGGGATGTTACATTTTGGCTTAAGTAAATACAGTGGTGAATTAAAATTAAAAACTGGGGGTGCATATATTCTCTGATTACTTTCAAAGTACCTTCCTTTTGAATTTTTAAAAAAGCATGCCTGTAATTCACATTTATTAAATAACCATTAAAACAAATCTAGACAGCATATTAAAAAACAGGGACATTATTTGCCTACAAAGGTCTGTATAGTCAAAAACCAGTCCAAATACTGTTTTTTCCAGTAGTCGTGTACAGATGTGAGAGCTGGACAAAAAAAAAAAGCTGAGTGCCAAAGAATTGATGCTTTTGAACTATGGTGCTGGAGAAGACTCTTTTGAGTCCCTTGGACTGTAAGGAGATCAAACCAGTCAATCCTAAAAGAAATCAGTCCTGAATATTTTTTGTAAGGACTGATGCTGAAACTGAAGCTCCAATACTTTGGCCACCTGACGTGTAGAACTGACTCATTGGAAAAGACCCTGATGCTGGGAAGGACTGAGGGCAGGAGAAGAAGGGATAACAGAGGATGAGGTGGTTGGATGGCATCACCGACTCAATGGACATGAATTTGAGCACATTCTGGAAGATGGTGAAGGACAGGGAAGCCTGGCATGCTGCAGTCCATGGGGTTGCAAAAAGCTGGACACTACTGGAGCAACTCAACAACAACAACAAAACAAAAGGAGAGGGAATAAATAATAATAATTTTTACCATCCAATTAGTTGTAGACCACTATTGTTAACATATTCAGATATATATATAAAATGCTCTGTAGCCAACTTCAAGAAAACGGAAAGAGGATAAGCTTTAAGTATACAATTGGAATTATCAAAGAACAAGACTAAAAGTGGACACAGCCAGAGCTGTTACCTTAACTTTCAGTTGAATCGATAGTTATTGGGCACCTAGTGTGTAAGGCATAATTACAGTGCTGGGTCTTGATATGTTCAGGAAAGAGTGGGTGCTCGGGGTGACTCCCACTCCTAACCTCCAAAATGAGCTATCAGGGAGCAGTATATTTAGAAGGCAACATACTCAACTGCATATTGTGATAACGATGAGCATGAAGTGAAAATATTTCTTAGTTAACCGTGAAATAATAGCATAAAGACCAAATAAAAAAGGAATAGTCATTTCCCTTTTCTCAAAATGTGGAACGGAAAAGTGTGAATCTTGAAAATCTTTAAAAATGAAAAATTTTCACATAGCAAGTAGCAAGCTGTTGTTCCCAGTAATAAATTGGAAACAATACAGATTCTTTCTTTTTTAAAAATGTGGTATTTGTGGTTCTGTGTATTTCTGTATTAATTTTAATCTTTAGAACTAGTGCATTTAAAGCATTGTTTGTCTTGATCACTGATAATTTTGGTGTCTCAAACTTCCTGCTTGAGGCAGTTTCCTTACTTGCCTTACGGAAGAGATGACTCTTCCTGACTTAACCTTGAGGGAAAGTCATTTATCCACCAATAAACACCTAATGTCATTTTACCTAATAGCTTCAACCTGGGCCTCACACCTGACCCTGTATGTCAATATCAAATTGGTTCTGTATTTTATAAGATAAAATAAATTAGCTAATCACTGGTTAAAAATTATCTTTCCCACAAATGATGCAATTGTTTTCATGGAGGAATTGTACAAACAGGGTGTTTGACCTAGCATGTAGCTTTCTCTGAAATAAGAGTGTGTCTGCATATTCTGGATCACTAATTTCAGTTGTTTTCAAAATAAGTTGTTTTGACCTTACATGCTTTGTAGGACCCTAGAATTGTGTTTGTTTCCTTTTTAATTATATTATCACTTTAAGCTGTTGAGAACCTCTAAATCTTCAAAATATGTGCATCTAAGGCAATTGTTCGTTTTTTGGATTTATTGGCACTTCCACAGTTAACATAAAGTTAAAAGGAAGCCAGATGTACATAAAATATATATTTGGCTTTTAAAAAATCATCTAAATATGTCTTGGAATTTGACAAGAAAATATCATTTTCCATTTAACTTAATGTTCAGAAATTTTACTGTCTACATAACTAAATTTTATATAAAAGGGAATATATTAGCAAACTCGAGTACTCTTCTATTTTTCTCATTTGTTTTCATTCTCTACATGGACAAATTAACTTGAAACGTCTATAAATTTATCTTTACCAAGCCCTCATGGGAACAGATTGTTGTCCTGTGGTTAATGCTGCACATTTCTTACTCTTCATCAAGGACCTTTCTTTAATAGCTTACGGTCCAGTGTGATTATCCATCATCACATTTAAACCTCAGAAACTGAACTCTAGCAAATTCCCTATATCATTTTAGTCTTGGGCCTGGTGGGGTTTGCCATTTTTATCACATATAAAGGATAACTAACTTGCCATTTATCTAAGAGTAGAGAAGATAATTTAAAGAAAAACTATGGATTAAATTCCAAAGATTCTAAGCTCATTAAGAAAATAGTCAGTCTTTCATCACTTAAACCCTGGCTAGTTTTTAAATAGATATGTATTTTAGTATACACATTTTCATATGTATATTATATGTTATGTATATATATGGACTATTTCTTGCCTGGAGAATCCCAGGGACAGGGCACCCTGGCGGCCTGCCATCTATGGGGTCGCACAGAGTCGGACATGACTGAAGCGACTTAGCAGCAGCAGCAGTACATCTTATATATGTGTGTGTGTGTATGTGTATGCCCTTAAGTAATAAAATACCAAGATTATATGAATAGGGATTTAAAAGGTTTTATTTGCTCTGCATTTTATTAAACTCCATTCCTTTTTGGTACATAGGTACAGCCTCATTTACAAAGTTACTCTGAATCAAAAGAGAGACCCACAGTGGTTAAAAAATTAAAGCTGAAAACCAATTCCAAGAACTACTTTTAGAGTTAGAAAAGCTAACCTAGAGAATAAGAAATAGAAATATAAATCCAATACTTTTCAAGACTGTTTGAAGGGCAGCTACACAGCAGGGCAGGCATAGTTATAAATTCTGTCAGTTGCTGAGAAAGAGTGGTGTTTAGAGGCATGTATGTGGCATTCAGTTGTGTCTGACTCTTTGTGACCCCATGGACTGTAGCCCAACAGGCTCCTTCTGACCTTGGAATTTCCCAGGCAAGAATACTGGAGTGGGTTGCCATTCCTCCTCCAGGGTATCTTCCCAACCCAGGGATTGAGCCTAGTTCTCTTGCATCTCCTGCACTGGCAGGTGGATTATTGGCCACTGAGCCACCTGGAAAGCCCTTTAGATGCATATGAGGAATTAAATTGAGTCTAAGTATAAACTGCCTTCTTGAAAGGAATGATTGAGTTATAAATTTTATCTAATTTTTTCTAGGAGATTTATTAAAATTATAGCATGGGTTTTTAAAAATATCTTAAATTTGGTTCTACACAAAAACTAATCCATAGTGAGATATATTGAAGTCACCTTTAGAAGTTTGAGTTTATGAGAGTAAGAAATTCAGTCCCCAAGCTCCTTAAACTGAAGCATTGCTATAGCAGTGTCTAAGAAAAGAAAGCTCTAAACATCATTTTAAGAATTTGCAGTGATAAAAATCAGGAAATAACATATCCTAAATAATGACTTTTAATCCCACTAGGAAATAACTCATTGTTTCTCTTTGGCACTTTGCAATTTCGATTTGGAAATAAATCTCTGGCTGTAAACATGATTCTAACTTTATTTTTAAAACTTTGATAGGACATGAAATTTAAAAATTCCATTGGAGAATAGATTTCCCCCTGCACCCTCTTTGGTGATTCTGTGTTCATTCCTTACTTGGAATATATGAGTATTCTTGCGTGATTTAAATACTCAAAATTCTGTTCACTCGCTATTATTGGTGACATCACCACTCTATCTTTTGGGCAAAAAAATATCCAAGTGCTAAAAAAGAACACTATATTAAACCTGCCTGAGATTTGAAGGCTCAAAAACACCCAGGAGGGATGTGAAAAAGTGATGCCTTAATGAAAATGTTTGGAGTTTTTCCTACTCTTAATCCCAAAGTTTTTGGGTTTTTTGTTCGTTTGTTTTTTAAACCAATGTCACTCTTGGAATGCCACAGCAAAGTATGGTGAGGATCTGATGGTGTATGTATACTCATTATGTTCCTGAGTTTTGAGGGGTTTCTTTCTTTTTTCTATTTTTGGGGTTACATTGCTGATCTAGATTTAAATTGAACTTGTCATGCTGGAGTGCATATGTCCTAGTTCTGAATCTCCCCTGTTCTTGTTGCTTAGTGACCAGCAGACATCAGAAGCAAAGTGGGAAAGAGGAATCTTCATTTAATCAAGCATGTCCATCTGGCACCACTTTAAACAGCAGTTCTCTTTACTGTAACCTTCAAGGTTAATGTGGCCAGGGGAGCCCTATTTTGCAGTTTCAGATTTTATTCTCACAACTTTTAAAAAAAATAGGTTTGTGGGTAATTCCAACAAGATTATTGTAACAATGCCAGAATTTAAGGGGTGAGACAAGGCAAGATATTTATATTATGGTGTTTGGGAAAGGAAAATATTTTCCTCTGCCCTGTCTGGGTTCTTCTGGCTGTTCTAAGAATTAAATTAACCTAAGAACAAGTTTAATCGTATGCCTACAAGGGCCCCCATAAGAGAAATGAGACCAAGGAAAAGTTAGGCAGTTGAAGCTTATATGTCATTTGAAAGAAAGGGAGATGGGTAGGGTTTTGAGACTTCAAGAAGGAGGAAAGTAATTCACATGGAGATGGGAAACTAGATGTTTGGTAAACAGATGTTTGCTGTGCCACAGAGACAAAAAGGAACACAGAGCAGCGTGTGTTCTCCAGCCCCTTCTGAGCTTGCTCTCCCATGCTTAGCCCACATTCTTTGTAGACATCTCTGGTGATAGTGCTTTCCTAGACCAGGGTCTTCAACTAAAATGTTTTAGGCAGTTAAGGGGGAGGTAAAGAAGGCTGAGCACTGAAGAATTGATGCTTTTGAACTGTGGTGTTGGAGAAGACTCTTGAGAGTCCCTTGGACTGCAAGGAGATCCAACCAGTCCATTCTGAAGGAGATCAGCCCTGGGATTTCTTTGGAAGGAATGATGCTAAAGCTGAAACTCCAGTACTTTGGCCACCTCATGTGAAGAGTTGACTCACTGGAAAAGACTCTGATGCTGGGAGGGATTGGGGGCAAGAGGAGAGGGGGATGACAGAGGATGAGATGGCTGGATGGCATCACTGACTCGATGGACGCGAGTCTGAGTGACCTCCGGGAGTTGGTGATGGACAGGGAGGCCTGGCGTGCTGCGATTCATGGGGTCGCAAAGAGTCAGACACGACTGAGTGACTGAACTCAACTGAACTGAAAAAGAACAAATTTCTGAGTCTTCTGTTTTGTAGAAATAGCCTAAAATAACCCTCATGCCAAGGAGATACATTTAGGCGTGGCAAATTTTGCCCCCACCCCCAGAGGCTTACAGTTTTCACATTATGTTGGTAAAATGTGTTCCACATATTTCACTGTTTTTATTTTAGATTTTTAAAGCAGTGGTTCTCAGCCAGAATGGATTTTGCACCCCAGGGGATATTTGGAAATGTCAGAGACATTTTTGTTTCTTACAAAGTGGGGGGCTGGTACTGGCATCTAGTGGGTAGAATCTAGTGTGTTGTTGAACACACTGTAGCGCATGAGAATGTCCTCTACAGCTGTGAATTATTCAGCTCAAAATATTAATAGGGCTAAGATTGTGAGATAGTACTTTAAAGCAACTGTGTTCATTTTTAAAAATGATACCATGCTGTGAATCTTCTAGGTTGATGCATTGACAAGTCTGAATAAGGGCTGATACTCTAATTCTTGATGTGGGATGGGCAGAAGATAGACAAGATGCTGAGGCCACTATCTAGCATATTTCTCTGTATACCCATAATTCACTGAAAGACATAGCTTCCACAAAAATATTTGAGCATTTCTTAACTATTTCATTCATTAATTCTCTTTAATTCACTTAGTCTTGTAAATGTTTTTCTTTACTTAAAAAAAAAAAAAAACAATACAAGACTGAAAAATAGATGAGATTTCACTTTTAGTCATGTAACTGCTGTCTCTGGGATATGAAAAGAAAATGAAAATGGACACAGGATTGTTAAGAGAGCTCTCTAAAATGAAGCTGGGAGGCCACTGTGAAAGTAAGACTTAGGCAATCCTGCTGATGGAATGTAAGTTCTGATGACTTGCTGTCTTAGTGCAGGTGCTAAGGACATCTGCACAATGTTCCAGAAACTCAAGCTGTTTATTGGGTCCCTACCCTAAATAACTCATGACAGCCTGTCCCCTAAGGACAAATATTCATTTGTGCTTCAGAGCCAATCCTAATTCTTGCAAGATAGCATTAACAACTTCATGGCTTTGCTTTAAAAATCCCTAACCCTTTCTGGTCTCTAAAACATCCTTTTAGTTTTTTAAATTTGTCTCTAGAATTGCCATCCCTAAGTCCCCAAATCATGCTTTTTGTTCCTTGTAGCCTTGATACTAGCTACTGTTTGACAGGACCCACCCTGAATTTTGGCAGCTAGAGGTTATGCTAATACAGAATGGTTCAGTTCAGTCACCCAGTCATGTCTGACTGTTTGTGACCCCATGAATCGCAGCACGCCAGGCCTCCCTTTTCATCACCAACTCCCACAGTTCACCCAAACTCATGTGCATCCAGTCGGTGATGCCATCCAGCTATCTCCTCCTCTGACGTCCCCTTCTCCTCTTGCCCCCAATCCCTCCCAGCATCAGAGTCTTTTCCAATAAGTCAACTCTTCGCATGAGGTGGAGAAAGTATTGGAGTTTCAAGCCTCACCATCAGTCCTTCCAATGAACACCCAAGACTGGTCTCCTTTAGGAGGGGTTGGTTGGATCTCCTTGCAGTCCCAGGGACTCTCAAAAGTCTTCTCCAACACCACAGTTCAAAAGCATCAATTCTGTGGCACTCAGCTTTCTTTACAGTCCAATTCTCACATCCATACATGACCACAGGAAAAACCATAGCCTTGACTAGACGGACCTTTGTTGGCAAAGTAATGTTTCTGCTTTTGAATATGCTAACTAGATTGGTCATAACTTTCCTTCCAAGGAGTAAGCGTCTTTTAATTTCATGGCTGCAGTCACCATCTGCAGTGGTTTTGGAGCCCCCAAAAATAAAGTCTGACACTGTTTCCACCATTTCTCCATCTATTTGCCCTGAAGTGATGGGACCAGATGCCATGATCTTAGTTTTCTAAATGCTGAGCTTTAAGCCAACTTTTTTACTCTCCTCTTTCAGTTTCATCAAGACGTTTTTTAGTTCCTCTTCACTTTCTGCCATAAGGGTGGTATCATCTGCATCTTTGAGGTTATTGATATTTCTCCTGGCAATCTTGATTCCAGCTTGTGCTTCTTCCAGCCCAGCATTTCTCATGATGTACTCTGCATATAAGTTAAATAAACAAGGTGACAATATACAGCCTTGACGTATTCCTTTTCCTATTTGGAACCAGTCTGTTGTTCCATGTCCTGTTCTAACTGTCACTTCCTGATCTGCATACAGATTTCTCAAGAGGCAGGTCAGGTGGTCTGGTATCCCCATCTCTTTCAGAATTTTCCACAGTTTATTGTGATCCACACAGTCAAAGGCTTTGGCATAGTCAATAAAGCAGAAATAGATGTTTTTCTGGAACTCTCTTGCTTTTCCGATGATCCAGCGGATGTTGGCAGTTTGATCTCTGGATCCTCTGTCTTTTATAAAACCAGCTTGAAGATCAGGAAGTTCATGGTTCACATATTGCTGAAGCCTGGCTTGGAGAATTTTGAGCATTACTTTACTAGCATGTGAGATGAGTGCAGTTGTGCAGTAGTTTGAGCATTCTTTGGCATTGCCTTTCTTTGGGATTGGAATGAAGACTGACCTTTTCCAGTCCTGTGATCACTGCTGAGTTTTCCAAATTTGCTGGCATATTGAGTGCAGCACTTTCACAGCATCATCTTTCAGGATTTGAAATAGCTCCACTGGAATTCCATCACCTCCACTAGCTTTGTTCATAGTGATGCTTTCTAAGGCCCACTTGACTTCACATTCCAGGATGTCTGGCTCTAGGTGAGTAATCACACCATCATGATTATCTGGGTCGTGAAGCTCTTTTTTGTACAGTTCTTGTGTATATTCTTGCCACCTCTTCTTCATATCTTCTGCTTCTGTTAGATCCATACCACTTCTGTCCTTTATTGAGCCCATCTTTGCATGAAATGTTCCCTTGGTAGCTCTAATTTTCTTGAAGAGACCTGTGGCCTTTCACATTCTGTTGTTTTCCTCTATTTCTTTGCATTGATTGCTGAGGAAGGCTTTCTTATCTCTCCTTGCTATTCTTTGGAACTCTGTATTCAAATGGGAATATCTTTCCTTTTTTCCTTTGCTTTTCCCTTCTCTTCTTTTCACAGCTATTTGTAAAGCCACCTCAAACAGCCAGTTTGCTTTTTTGCATTTCTTTTCCATGGGGATGGTTTTGATCCCTGTCTCCTGTCCATAGTTCATCAGGCACTCTGTCTATCAGATCTAGTCCCTTAAATCTGTTTCTCACTTCCACTGTATAATCATGGTCTAGATCATCATAACCATGGTCTAGTGGTTTCCCCTACTTTCTTCAATTTAAGTCTGAATTTCACAATAAGGAGTTCATGATCTGAGCCATAGTCAGCTCCCAGTCTTGTTTTTGCTGACTGTATAGAGCTTCTCCATCTTTGGCTGCAAAGAATAGAATCAATCTGATTTCAGTGTTGACCATCTGGTGATGTCCATGTGTAGTGTCTTCTCTTGTGTTGTTGGAAGAGGGTGTTTGCTATGACCAGTGTGTTCTCTTGGCAAAAATCTGTTAGCCTTTGTCCTGCTTCATTCTGTACTCCAAAGCCAAATTTGTCTTTTACTCCAGGTGTTTCTTGACTTCCTACTTTTGCATTCCAGTCCCCTATAACGAAAAGGACATCTTTTGGGGGTGTTAGTTCTAAAAGTTCTTGTATGTCTTCATATAACCATTCAACTTCAGCTTCTTCAGCATTACTGGTTGGGGCATAGGCTTGGATCACCATGATATTGAATGGTTTGCCTTGGAAATGAACAGATAATTCTGTCATTTTTGAGATTGCATCTAAGTACTGCATTTCGGACTCTTTTGTTGACAGTTATGGCTACTCCATTCCTTCTAAGGGATTCCTGCCCACAATAGTAGATATAATGGTCATCTGAGTTAAATGCACCCATTCCAGTCCAATTTAGTTAGCTGATTCCTAAATTGTCGATGTTCACTCTTGCCGTCTCCTGTTTGACCACTTCCAATTTGCCTTGATTCATGGACCTAACATTCCAGGTTCCTATACAATA
The DNA here is from genome assembly GCA_935064755.1 of Tragelaphus eurycerus. Lineage (NCBI taxonomy): Eukaryota > Metazoa > Chordata > Mammalia > Artiodactyla > Bovidae > Tragelaphus > Tragelaphus eurycerus. The sequence goes on from CAKXYN010000001.1 coordinate 43,844,457, forward strand.
TTGCTCTTTACAGCATTGGACCTTGCCTCTATCACCAGTCACATCCACTACTGGGTATTGCTTTTCCTTTGGCTCCATCTCTTCATTCTTTCTGGAGTTATTTCTCCACTGATCTACTGTAGCATATTGAGCACCTACCAACCTGGTGAGTTCCTCTTTCAGTATCTTATCATTTTGCCTTTTCATACTATTCATGGGGTTCTCAAGGCAAGAATACTGAAATGGTTTGCCCATCCTTTTTCCAGTGGACTACATCCTGTCAGACTTGTCCACCATGACCCATCTGTCTTGGGTGGCCCCATATGGCATGGCTTAATTTCATTGAGTTAGACAAGGCTGTGGTCCATATGATCAGATTGGCTAGTTTTCTGTGTTTATGGTTTCAGTGTGTCTACCCTTTGATGCCCTCTCGTAACACCTACCATCCTACTTGGGTTTCTCTTACCTTGGAAATGGGGTATCTCTTAACGCCTGCTCCAGCAAAGCACCTTGGAGATCGCCCCTCCTGACTTTAAACGTGGAGTAGCTCCTCTTGGCCCTCCTGCGCCCACGCAGCCCCCGCTCCTTTACATGGGGTTGCTCCTCTCGGCCACCACCCCACACAGATAGCTATTAATCTCGGTATTCCACCTTGAAATCCTAAATGCATTGCATTTTGGAAAACAGAGTCTTTGTCCTTAGAGAGCTTCTTTTCATTGTTCTAGTTACTTAGAAACAGTAAGTGTAAGCATCTTTATGTCAACAATAGGTGGATAAAGGAGACAGTACTTATAACAATTAGCACTTGGCCATGCTCAAAAGAGATGGATTTCACAATGCAACAAAGCATCCAACAAAATAAACACTTAACAAGTAAGGCTTCCCACAGTGTGCCTGAACACCTAACCCTTCCTTGTTCCTAGTTTCCTCTTTAAGAACCATACTTTGGAGATTTGTGATTGAGAACATCAGACAGTTTCTGTTTTCTCAAATGGAATTGATACAACCTCTATGTGTTGGTAGCCCACACCACAAGATTAAAAAAAAAAAGAGGGGGTGGGGGGAAGAAAATTGATGATGCTCCAAGCTGGTTTCTCCTGAACTTCTCAAAGATGACTGTAATATCATACATTTGTTTTCAAAACAAATAATTTAAGAGCCTTTATGGAGTATTATTTTGCCTCTGCAGAATTTGTATTTTCTTTTCTGACATCACACCTTTGTTTATCCTTTGGGGAAATCCCATTCCTCTCTTCTCACTGTATGTAGTTTTAACAAAGTTGGCTCCATCTTCCACTGGAACCCAGATGTTTGTTGATTTTCCAACCAACATCTCCTTCAGCAAGGAATTTGATTAAGGAGATGGGCAATTGAAACAAGACAAGTCAGTGCAACATATACAGGAAATTCATTGAATATAATTACCCATTATGAAGTGAAAATTTAACTAAAAATTAAGGCAGCAAGAGAAAAGTTTGGCCTGGAAAGGAGAAAGACCATTTCTAGCATAATCTGGGCATCTGGATACAGCCATGCTTGAAGCCAGACACACCTGAATATTTTAGTTATGTGCACCAATAAATTTGTCCTCTTTTCTTTTAAAGTCAGTTTAGTTTTATTTTCTGCTGCTCATAACCAAAAGTGCTAAAATGTAAGAAGAGAAAAAACTGAAATGTGAAACAGTTGAAAATCAGTAGATACTTGTGTGCTAGAAAATGATGATCTTATTTCTTTTATCTCCTCTTTAGTATGTAAACAATTTTAAAGAAATGTTTCAACCAATTTAGCCAATTTGTTTCTCATCTGACACTTTTTTTCCCCCCTGCTAATGGATGTGTTACATTTTGGAAGATTGACTCTGGTTCCCTGGAGAGTTGATTTTCTTTGTTCTTAATATCACGTAATAGCTTTCCAATGAATAAAAGAAAAATTTATTTCAGTGCTACCCATTGTGTAGTGAAAATGATTGACTTACTAAACACCAACCACAAGACCAGTCTGTCTTGTTGATTCAACAAAAATATCACCTGCCAGTGAGAAATCTTTTCAGCTCCTGAAGCTAACTTGCCAAACATTTGTAATCATCATGCCTAGAAATATTGAGCATTGCTAAGATTCTTTATTTTCCTTATTGAGTAATGATTTGAGAAATAAGAAACAAGAAATTATCGCATCTAAAAAGCAAACTTGAACTATAAACAGTATTTAAGAACAAAGAATTGTTGACATTTCTGGGTGAGGAGACTTAGCAGTCTTTCTGGATTTCTCAGACCATTTGTCAGTTACGATCTGATGCAAATTAAAATGAGTATCATTGGAATTTGAGAAATTGTTTAAGTCATCAGAATTTGGAAATTTAACCATGAATTTTTTGTGGTAGGACTTATTGTGATTTTCAATACCTAACTTACTAGGGAAACCTCAGTGGTAATCAGTAATGCGAAGTTTGGGGGCATGTTCCCATTTGAATGCAAACGTGGTTATCATCTTTAAGGCTCTGATCATCAAACATGTCTACTTATTGGAATCTCATGAGGATTTAAAAAGTACTAGTAATAGAAATATGTGATATTGAAGTACAATTTTACATTGGTACTTCAACATCATATATTTCTGTTACATTGGTACTTCGATATCATATATTTCTGTTACTAGTACTTTTTAAATCCCTAGGAGATTCCAATAAGTAGACACGTTTGATGGTCAGAGCCTTAAAGATGATAACCAATTTTACATGGGGATTTTTAAAAGGCTCTCTAGGTGAGTCTAATGTGCAAAGTTCGAGAATGGTTGCTGTAAGACACTACTGCTATCATTTTAAAGGCATGCAAATCATTGACAGTGAAAGCATTAGTCGCTCAGTCCTGTCTCTTTGTGACCCCTGGACTGTAGCCCACTAGACTCCCCTGTCCATGGGGTTTCCCAGACAAGAATACTGGAGTGGTTTGCCATTTCTTCCTTGAAGGGACGTTTCCAACCCGGGGATGGAACCTGTGTCTCCTGTGTTCCCTAAAGTGCAGGCAGATTCTTTACCATCTGAGCCACCAGGGAAGCCCTTAAGGATGTTTAAATTAGCTTGTGATGCATTAGGACTGGGGTGGGGGGGATCATTTCAAAATCTGCATTTTGAACTTTTCAGATGTTGCTGGCTAAGTTTCACACTGATTAGCAGGGCTCTAAGGCATGGGTTTTATTTTTGAAGTAACTATGAATAAGGAAATTTTCTAGTGTTACCCACTGCCCATCTGGAATGAAGAGTGGGAATCTCTTCTACTGTGGATGTTTCTGGTAATCCAGTTTGATCTGTGGAGGACATTCTATTATTATAATGAAGACTAGTGAAGAGCTGTTATTCCCGCGGGTGGTACCACCTTTGCAGAGAGTGGGAGAAGGAACTGGGTGTACTTGAGTCTCCTGCTTTTCACAGCCTCTGGTCTCTGTTTTGCTTAAGCCTTGGGCAAAATGGCAAAGCTTGACTTTCACACCTCCACCCACTCTGTCTCCACTTCCCGTCTGTCTCCTCCTCGTGGTCAGCTGGCCCAGCCATCCTTCTCCTCCTCATCCCTGCAGGCTGCCTGTGCTTCTGGGGCTTTGGCTGTAACTGATGAAGAACACGGTTTTGAATAAACCAAGTCTCAAACTCTCTTCCTCTAGTCATACCACAGCATGAGCCTTTTAATGAGTCCTTGGTTGACAGGCCTGTTTCTGGATAATTTGGAAGTTTCCAATTCCACAAACTGAAATTTCCACTTCAGTTTGGGAGTGAAAATGGAACCTTCTCTCCTCACCTTCTGTTCAGTGTTCTGCTGATATTTCATCACTTCCCACAGTGTGATGAAATACCTCCTCTTCTGAAATAAGGTGTGAGAACAAACACACCTTAGTCCAAGGAACTAATGTCAAAAAAGACCCTGATCTCTAACTCTCAAAAATCCTAATTTCAAATCTTTTTTAGTATATTTTTGAATGTCAGCATATATAGGAAAATTTTGATTTATTTTTAGCAGCAAAACTATCCCAAGGAAAGGACCTGGTTTCCTTGGGTGGACATTTTAATCAGTTTGGGTAGAATAAGGGATGGAGCCTTTCCAGGGGCATGCTTGAGAAAATAAGAAGTATGCTCTAGAGTTAAATAGAGAACACTTGTTTTGCCAAGTGAAGTAGGTTGAAAACAAGAGCTGAGAACAATAGACAAGAATTTTGGCTGCTCAGTCAGGAAGAGGGGAAGGAGATGCTGTTACTAGCAGTAAGAATTTTTTTTTAGGGCAAGTGGAGACATTTTCATGGAAGGGAATTTTAATACATTTCCTCCATGTGATAGGCAGTAGGAATCCTCTTCTTGTTTCTTTATGGTGCCTCTAGCAGACTATCCATTTTTCATGAACACATTGGGATATCTTGGTGTCTATTTTATAATTTAAAAATACAAGTTAGATCATGCTACACCTACACTCAGAACTTTGTAGTAGCTCTCCGTTGCATGCAGAGTGCAAGTTGGTGGCTTTGCAGTGATCCAGAAGGTCTGACATGAGCTCATCTTCTGGTTCTTCCTGACCTCTCCTCTTCTCTCCAGTCCACATCTCACTCTTCTTAGAACATGTGGCCATGTCTCCTTCCTTGTGGCCTTTGCCATTCCTCCCTCTAGAAGGATGGGTCTAGAATATCTACAGGGGTCATTTCTCCCCCTGCTGCTAGCCTTTCCTCAAATGCATCTTTCTCAGCAGCTGAATTTAAAATGGAAAGCTCCCTCCCAACCTTCCAACTGTTTATTATGCTCTTTCACAGCACTTCTCTTGGTGTGTTCAAGAATGTATTTATTCATTATTTTAGTCTCTGCTCCCAAATGTAAGCACCATGAAGACAGGGGTTCATGTCTTTTTTTCTGGTGACAGAGAGTCAGCATCTAGCACATACTCACTGAAGAAATGAATGTAGAGAAATGTCCATTAGACTTCCAAGTTGCCCATAAGAAGTTAGTCATATCCAAATTTCTTGGACACTACTTGTTATGTGGCTTATCAGTTCAGTTCAATCACTCAGTCATGTCGACTCTTTGTGACCCCATGAACCGCAGCTCACCAGGCCTCCCTGTCCATCACTAACTCCCGAGTCCACCCAAACACATGTCCATTGAGTCGGTGTTGCCATCCAACCATCTCATCCTCTGTTGTCCCCTTCTCCTCCTGCCCTCGGTCTTTCCCAGCATCAGGGTCTTTTCCTGTGAGTCAGCTCTTCGCATCAGGTGGCCAAAGTATTGGAGTTTCAGCCTCAGCATCAGTCCTTCCAATGAATATTCAGGACTGATTCCTTTAGAATGGACTGGTTGGATCTCCTTTCAGTCCAAGGGACTCTCAAGAGTCTTATCCAGCACCACAGTTCAAAAGCATCAATTCTTTGATGCTCAGCTTTCTTTATAGTCCAACTCTCACATCCAAACATGACCACTGGAAAAACCATAGCCTTGACTAGACCAAGTTTTGTTGACAAAGTAATGTCTCTGCTTTTCAATATGCTGTCTAGGTTGGTCATAACTTTCCTTCCAAGGAGTAAGCATCTTTTAATTTCATGCTTCTAGTCAGTGGCTAATAAATTAACTAGATGGAAATAAGTGAATTATTCCTCCATAGTCCTCCCACCCCAGTTCTAATCTCTTTTGCATCACCCAGTTTCTCTATATTTGGTTTTAGAATGGATTTACTTGGAGCAGTAACATTAAGTCCTTAGCGCAAATGTGAGGCTCCCCTGGCAGGTGCTTATGCTGCACCCATACTCTCTCCCTTGTGTCCCCACAACTCCCACTGACTGCCAGCCTGTCCCTCAAAGGTAGATTCTGCAGCTCCTGCCTCTTCACCCAAGCACCAGCTTCTGACTTCTTATTTATCTCTTTGGATTCATCTTACATTTGGCCTTGACAAAGATTCTTTGCTTGACTTAACTTGAGTCAGTTTCCTGAAACTTCTCCTAGGTCCATCTCTGTGCTTCCTTGGAAAACCAAGTTTTAGCAGAAACAAATACTGAATCAGTTGAATCAGAACTCCTCACCCTTGATACCTGATTGGTCTCCTCATCTTCCACCAGTGTCCATCTCTGTGCTTCCTTGGAAAACCAAGTTTTAGCAGAAACAAATACTGAATCAGTTGAATCAGAACTCCTCACCCTTGATACCTGATTGGCCTCCTCATCTTCCACCAGTGGTGTGTCATTAACCTGGTTGGTCTTCAGTGAGGTTCCTTTTCAGTTGGTTGAGCCAAAATCTCTCCTACCCCTGGCATTTATAATTTCCCATCCATTGACCTCCACTCTTTCTTGAATGTCAGCCCTCACTTGCCTGTCTGTATTTAGTGTTGAGCCCAATCTCTTTCTCACACTGTAAAATTCCTTTGCAGTGGTTCGTGTACCTTCTATGGTGTGTGCGTGCAGGCTTAGTTGTGTATGACTCTTTGTGACCCATGGACTATAGCCTGCCAGGCTCTTCTGTTCATGGAATTATCCAAGTAAGAATGTTGGAAGAGGTTCCCATTTCCTCTTGTGGGGGAATCTTCCTGAACCAGGGATCAAACCTGCATCTCCCGCAGCTTCTGCAATTGCAGGTGGATTCTTTACCACTGAGCCACCTGGGAAGCCCACCTACTGGGATGATCCTGAATTAATTTAGTCTGCCTTGCCGACTATAGCAAGTGTCATTGCTATATTCTTTTTCTTTTCATATTCTTTCAATTCATTTCTATTCATATTCTTTTTCTTTAACAGCTTCCTTGTCTCTTTTCCAGTAGCTCTGCATCCACTGTTTTTCCTTCTGCTCAGGACCTTTGCTTAGAGTCAAAAAGATCAGAAGTTCAGCTGAGGGTCCACTATTATATGACTGTGTGGTGTTAGACATATTATTTATGTTGTATGGCTTCCCTGGTCACGCAGATGGTGTGATCCATGGATCTGGAATATCCCCTGGAGAAGGAAATGGCAACTCATTCCAGTAATCTTGCCTGGAGAATCCCAAGGACAAAGGAGCCTGGTGGGCTACAGTCCATGGGATCGCAAAGAGTTGGACATGACTGAATGACTAACACACACATACACACATATTCATATTATATATACTTATAAATATGTGTGTATATATACACACGTATATACTTTAAACCTCAGTTTTCAGGTCTGCAAGATGGGCATATAATATCAGGTTTTTGTTCCTTGTACATAAGGTAGAAATGGAGATTTTAACCTAATGGGCAATCTTGACCTTATGGTGAATAGTGAGATGATGCATAAATAGTGTTCTTAACTGGTGGCCAATACATTTTAATATTTTCCCCCTTTCTTCTCCTTCCTTTTACTAGCTTTTGTTGAATCATAAACTCTTTACTTTGAAAGAGATATTAAGGGCACTTGATGTACCTGTTTATCTACAAATCTATTCTTTACCATCTTTGAAAGTCATTTTCATGTCTCTGGTTGAAACTTTTGTTTCCTGCCAAAGCAGCCTGTAATCTCTCTGGTGTAGATATTGTTAGAATTTGTTGTGTATTGAGATTGAATTGCTCACCCTAAAACCTCCATTTTTAACCCTAACACCTAATGTTGGGTGTTCTATAGACAAATCTAACTTTTACTTCATGGTAACCCACTCCAGTGTTCTTGCCTGGAGAATTCCAGGGATGGTGGAGCCTGATGGGCTGCCGTCTATGGGGGTCGCACAGAGTTGGACATGCCTGAAGCGACTTAGCAGCAGCAGCAGCAACCTTTCAGAAAGTTGAGAATAGTTACCCTGTCTTTCCCTGCTTTTAATCATCCAGACTAATTTCCCAGAGTAATGTTGATTATTCAAAAAACAGTATTGTGATTTCTTTCTCATCCCGATCATTTCTCTGGGCAAGTCTATCTTGTGAGGGAGTAGATGAAAGTGGTTGAAGATGCAACTAGTGTTTGAATCTTTTCAGTCTAAGCTCTCCTTTATTAGCTGAGAACTTGGGGTAAATGTCTCTAAATGTTTGTATAAAATGGATATTAACGAAAGGTCTTCCATGTGCTGGTTGGGGAATCAAGTGGAGGGTGCCTTCTATGTGCTTAGCACAGAGCGTGGCATATGGCTGTTGCTCTGGAAATGGGGGTTTGCAGTTGGGGAGCTGTTTTGCTGAAAGTTTTCACTTTCATCTCAGGTTCAAAGGATTTGTTAACAAAATAAGCCACTCATTATATACACATAAATAATGCAAATGTTTATTAGAGAATTATCTAGCTTATTTTCAGTATACTAACATTAAAAGAAAAAGAGAGATAGAGCAAAGAGTCACCAAATTGGATTTTGACCAACATCCAGACTTAAACAGTGCTGGGGTGTACTGTGTCACAGCACATGTGGAGTCCCCAATCAGGAAAGGGTCCTAGGCAGCATGTCTCCTCCACAGGAAAGACTTCAGAGATTGCGGTTCAGGGTCCCTGCTTATAATCCCAGGACAGACACAAACTGATACCATCATCAATCTGTGACCCAATTGCAAGCCTGGTTTCAGGTTAATGCTGTTTGTTTTATAAAACTTGGAATATTGCTAAGCCTGGGGCTTGGTTGGCCAGGCCCCCTTTAGGGTCTCAACAATTCAACAATTAGATTCCTCCCCTATCTTATCTAAGGTGTTGCAAGTCTTTCACTCACAGCAGGCAGTCACTTACAATCACTCAGTCAGGGCAGTGTCCAGGCAGGTGAGAAGCAAGGTCACAGGCTTGTCTCTGAAGCCTAAACAAGAATATATTTTTAAAATTTCCCTAATAGGACCCCAGCCTGCCAGATGCAGCCTGGCGGGGGTGAGGCGCAGAGCAAAGCTAGATCCATGCTGTCCCCTTTGTTCTGGAAACTGTAGTTCTACCTGTGTAGTCTTAGACAGAATGGGGTTTTGCTGGCATCTACATCAGTCAACTCACACTCACTCCATTTAGAATCAATAACGCTAAGGATATAAGTAACATGTTCCTAATGAAGCATTACAAATGCCAAGAGAATAAATAGAGATTCCTCTACAAAGTTGAAAAGACTTTACATACTAAAAAATTTTACTCAACATACAGGGAGATCACAAGTTAAGAAAGTAATTTGGAGGTCAGTAAGAGCTCATTCATTCATTCGTTCACTTTTTCATTGAATATTTATTTAGTCACAACTGTGTTCCATTCACCATGCTAGGAAAGAGTATCTTTCCTCACATCCCTCACTATTATATTTTTGATATTGGTAAGTACAATTCCCCAGGTCAATAGGTGCTTGCTATGCTACTGGAGATCAATGGAGAAATATATCCAGAAAGAATGAAGAGATAGAGCCAAAGGAAAAACAACACCCAGTTGTGGATGGGACTGGTGATGCAAGTAAAGTCTGATGCTGTAAAGAACAATATCGCATATGTTTAGGAATCTGAATGTTAGGTCCATGAATCAAGGCAAATTGGAAGTAGCCAAACAGAAGGCAGTGGCACCCCACTCCAGTACTCTTGCCTGGAGAATCCCATGGACGGGGGAGCCTGGTAGGCTGCAGTCCATGGGGTCGCTAAGAGTTGGACATGACTGAGCGACTTCACTTTCACTTTTCACTTTCATGCATTGGAGAAGGAAATGGCAACCCACTCCAGTGTTCTTGCCTGGAGAATCCCAGGGACAGGGGAGCCTGGTGGCCTGCTGTCTATGGGGTCTCACAGAGTCGGACATGACTGAAGTGACTTAGCAGTAGCAAACAGGACATGGCAAGAGTGAACATCAATATTTTAGGAATCAGCAAAGTAAAATGGACTGGAATGGGTGAATTTAACTCAGAGGACCATTATATCTACTACTGTGGGCAAAAATCCCTTAGAAGGAAGGAGTAGCCATAATTGTCAACAAAAGAGTCCGAAATGCAGTACTTGGATGCAATCTCAAAAATGATAGATTGATCTCTGTTCATTTCCAAGGCAAACCATTCAGTATCACAGTAATTCAAGTCTATGCCCTGAGCAGTAATGCTGAAGAAGTTGAAGTTGAACAGTTCTATGAAGACCTACAAGACCTTCTAGAACTAACACCCAAAAAAGGTGCCCTTTTCATTATAGGGGACTGGAATGCAAGAATAGGAAGTCAAGAAATACCAGGAGTAAAAGGCAAATTTGACCTTGGAGTACAGAATGAAGCAGAATAAAGGCTAATAGAGTTTTGCCAAGAGAACGCACTGGTCATAGCAAACATGCTCTTCCAACAACACAAGAGAAGACTCTACACATGGACATCACCAGATGGTCAACACCGAAATCAGATTGATTATATTCTTTGCAGCCAAAGATGGAGAAGCTCTATACAATCAGCAAAAACAAGACTGGGAGCTCACTGTGGCTCAGATCATGAACTCCTTATTGCCAAATTCAGACTTAAATTGAAGAAAGTAGGGACAACCATTAGACTATTTGGGTATGACCTAAATCAAATCCCTACAATTATACAGTGAAAGTGACAAATAGATTCAAGGGATTAGATCTGATAGAATGCCTGAAGAACTATGGAAGAAGGTTTGTGACATTGTATAGGAGGCAGGGATCAAGACCATCTCAAAGAAAAAGAAATGCAAAAAGGCAAAATAGCTATCTGAGGAGGCCTTACAAATAGCTGTGAAAAGAAGAAAAGCAAAAGGCAAAGGAGAAAAGGAAAGATACACCTATTTGAATGCAGAGTTACAAAGAATATGAAGAGCGATAAGAAAGTCTTTCTTAGTGACCAATGCAAAGAAACGGAGGAAAATGATAGAATGGGAAAGACTATCTCTTCAAGAATATTAGATAACAAAGGTACATTTCATGCAAAGATGGGCACAATAAAGGACAGAAGTGGCATGGACCTAACAGAAGCAGAAGATATTAAGAAGAGGTGGCATTAAGGCACAGAAAACCTATTCAAGAAAGATCTTCATGACCCGTCAATCACGATGGTGTGATCACTCACCTCGAGCCAGACGTCCGGAAATGTAAAGTCAAGTGGGCCTTAGGAAGCATCACTTCAAACAAAGCTAGTGGAAGTGATGTAATTCCAGCTGAGAAATTTCAAATCCTAAAAGATGATGCTGTGAAAGTGCTGCACTCAACATGCCAGCAAATTTGGAAAACTCAGCAGTGGCCACAGGACTGGAAAAGGTCGGTTTTCATTTGAATCCCAAAGGAAGTCAATGCCAAAAATTGTACAAACTATTGCACAATTGCACTCAATTCACATGCTAGCAAAGTAATGCTCAAAATTCTCCAAGCCAGGCTTCAACAGTATGTGAACCATGCACTTTAGGTGTTCAAGCCGATTTAGAAAAGGCAGAGGAACCAAAAATCAAATTACCAACATCCATTGGATCATTGAAAAAGCAAGAGAGTTATAGGAAAACATCTACTTCTGCATTATTGACTATGCCAAAGCCTTTGAGTGTGTGGATCACAACAAATTGTGGAAAATTCTTAAAGAGCTGGGAATACCAGATCTGACTTGCCTCCTGAGAAATCTGTATGCAGGTCAGGAAGCAACAGTTAGAACTGGACATGGAACAACAGGCTGGTTGCAAATCAGGAAAGGAGTATGTCAAGGCTGTATATTGTTACCTTGCTTATTTAACTTATATTCAGAGTACATTATGATAAATGCTGGGCAGGATGAAGCACAAGCTGGAATCAAAATTGCTAGGAGAAATATCAGTAACTTCAGATATGCAGATGACACCACCCTTATGGCAGGAAGTGAAAAAGAACTAAAGAGCCTCTTGATGAAAGTGAAAGAGGAGAGTGAAAAAGTTGTCTTAAAATTCAACATTCAGAAAACTAAGATCATGGCCTCCAGTCCCATGACAAACTTTATTTTGGGGGGCTTCAAAATCACTGCACATGGTGACTGCAGCCATGAAATTAAAAGATGCTTGCTTCTTAAAGCTATGACCAACCTAGAGAGCATATTGAAAAGCAGAGACATTACATTGTCAACAAAGTTCCATCTAGTCAAAGCTATGGTTTTTCCAGTAGTCACATATGGATATGAGAGTTGGACTATAAACAAAGCTGAGCATCAAAGAATTGATGCTTTTGAACTGTGGTGTTGGAAAAGACTCTTGAAAGTCCCTGGGACTGCAAGGAGATCCAACTAGTCCATCCTAAAGGAAATTAGTCCTGAATAGTCATTGGAAGGACTGATGCTGAAGCTGAAGCTCCAATACTTTGGCCACCTGATGCGAAGAGCTGACTCATTGGAAAAGACCCTAATGCTGGGAAAAGTTGAAGGTGGAAGGAGAAGGGGATGGCAGGATGAGATGATTGGATGGCATTACCAACTGAATGGACATGAGTTTGAGTAAGCTCTGGGAGTTGGTGATGGACAGGAAGGCCTGGCGTGCTGCAAGTCCCAGGGGTCGCAAAGAGCTGGACACTACTGAACGATTGAACTGAACTGAACAAAAGCAGAGACATTACTTTACCAACAAAGGTTCGCCTAGTCAAGGCTATGGTCTTTCCTGTGGTCATGTATGGATGTGAGAGCTGGACTGTGAAGAAGGCTGAGTGCCGAAGAATTGATGCTTTTGAACTGTGGTGTTGGAGAAGACTCTTGAGAGTCCCTTGGACTGCAAGAAGATCCAACCAGTCCATTCTGAAGGAGATCAATCCTGGAATTTCTTTGGAAGGAATGATGCTAAAGCTGAAACTCCAGTATTTTGGCCACCTCATGCGAAGAGTTGACTCATTGGAGAAGACTCTGATGCTGGGAGGGATTGAGGGCAGGAGGAGAAGGGGACAACAGAGGATGAGATGGCTGGATGGCATCACTGACTCGATGGGTATGAGTCTGGGTGACCTCCGGGAGCTGGTGATGGCCAGGGAGGCCTGGCGTGCTGCGGTTCATGGGGTTGCAAAGAGTTGGACACGACTGAGCGACTGATCTGATCTGATCTGATCTGAACTGAACTGAAGTACAACCAAAAACTAAATTCAGTTTTTTAATATGTATTTTCCTCCATAACCTTAGATGAGAGGATAGAATACAGTGTGGATTTATTTGTTCTAATCTCTATTATGAAATTTAAAAGCATACAACATGAAAGTGTGAATAAAGTCTGTATTTTAAAACTAGAAGAAAGATGAGTCTAAAATTGTTAAGTTTCTCAGACTTGCAAATGTCCATGTTAAGTGACCTCTTGACTGGGCCAGTGTTGTTGCCATGCAGGAGCATTACTTCATTTGCCAGAATGAGATTTAGATTATGCAAGTTTTGACTTGTGGAAGGACATTGGAATACATCATCCATAAAAAATGAGTTATTCTTCCAATGTGGTCATCAAACCTATTATTACCTAAAGTGAAAGTGAAGTCGCTCAGTTGTGTCCAAGTCTCTGTGACCCCATGGACTATAGCCTACCAGGTTCCACTGTCCATGGGATTTTCCAGGCAAGAATACTGGAGTGGGTTGCTATTTCCTTCTCCAGGAGATCTTCCCAACCCAGGGATTGAACCCAGGTCTCCTGTATTGTAGGCAGATGCTTTACCATCTGAGCCATTGCCTAAAGAGCTTCTAAAATGTGAGATTTCTGACAGTAACAAAATATCCCATAACGTATCAATAAGACATCAAAAGATGACATAGAATGAAGACATTTAGTCATGAGCAGTTAATGGCAAAGCAGTACAGCAATAATGTCAGCCTCATGGCAGCCAAGAGTTGCCAACATGTAGAATGATGAGAGAGATCACATTTTGCAAGCATTCTAGACACCAGGAAAAATAAATCTGTAGAGAGACTTTCAATTCTGTAACAATGGACCAGGTGGAGGAACCAAAGGACATTGAGAGATTTGTCTCCGCTGTCTGAATACTGACTGTGCTCATCACAGGAAGTACCTTGGTCTTCGATTTAAACTCAGTACTTTGACAATAAACATATGATATGCACATGAAGAAAATTTGTTTAAAATATAAACTAAATGCACATAGTTGTTAAAAGAACTTTGACACGAGGACTGGCAATTTCCCTCCATTGTGATGCCAAAGTGGGATCTCCTGGAGGAGAAAAAACTATTGAATTCCAACTTGGTGAAAGATTAAAGAAAGGAAAATCATTGCAAATGACAAATTTGATTTTTAGAGTAGAAATTTTATATATGCTCTGATAGAGTTCCTGGGTTTTGCCTTCTCTGCCCTTGATACGCAGCACATGGAAACTGCCAGTTTTGTTTTTTGATGTGCAAGGAAAAGGACTCATAATAGTCATGATTCAGAAAACATGAAGTCTGTGTAACTTCAGTGAAGGATACAAGGCTAGTATGGAGGTCTGGGTTTTCTTTTGTCTTCATTCTAACTTAATATTCAAATGGACAAAATGTAGACAATAAGGAATTACATGTAAATTTATCTGTTAGCATGGCGAGTCTGGTCACAGCTTCCCCCAGCATAAAAGGAGGCAGTGTATTTTAGTGATACAAAGGTGTCTCAAGGAACCAAATTTCTCAGGTGGGTATCCCAGCTATAATCTTGGGATAATAATAATATACCTATCTTACAAGGCTATTGTAAAGTTATATTCATGCATATTTAAAGCTGAGAACAGTGCCTGACATATATTAAACAATAAATGCAGTCTATTATTCCTACATCCCCAAATGAAAGGGCCAGGTCACATCTCTGAAAACAGTATCTATTTTGCCTCCCTAGTTTCTGTCTAAAAGTTAAAAGAGGAATAAATTCTGTAATAGAATAGAATCGATTTCAAATAATAACAAACACTTCTGGGTAAAGACAGTAAAACAAACACAGCCAATTAAAACGTTTCCTACCCACACACTCTCTCTTTGCCATCCCTAATTCTCAGTGAAATCGCTAAAATAATAAAAACAAGCATGTTAGAGAATACACTGGTTTTCAGCCCACACCCCCAATTTTATGCGATGTGTAATGACCCCATGAATTGTAGCCCACCACGCTCCTCTATCCATGGGATTTCCCAGGCAAGAATACTGGAGTGGGTTGCCATTTCCTTCTCCAAAATAAGAGGGTTAGGGGCTAGTTAGATGCAGTCAACAGAAGAATCAGTGGGAATCATCAGCAAGTCCAGGCACCAGTCAATGTAGAAATCTTTCTGCCACCACTGAAGAGCAGAGCAGCCCAGCCTGAATGGCTGCCTAGATGAAGACCAGCATTGAAGCAGCAACAGATGGGTTGCTTTCAATGGAATCTGCTAAAACAACATGGTAAACAACTCCCTCCAGTTCATTTGCCACCGTTGCTATCTTTGCTGCCTTTTAGGAATGACAATTATTTCCTATGCTGTTTCTGACAAGACCTGTTCTCCCTTCTTTTATCTTCAACAGAAGTTTCTCTCCCTTCCTTTGAGATCTCAGCATCCTTCTGAGACCTCTTACCTGCTCAAGCCAGCTCTCTTTGTAGTCCTCAAGGGCAAGTAGTCGATAAACAGATAAACTGTCTCTTCTGGGAATGTTGGAATCTGGAAAGGGAGCCTTTAAAAGAAAGTGCTCTAGCCAATGGAATAAGACTTCTAATATGTAATACACTCACCCTACTTTCTAGGTGCCTGAGGTCTAATGCAGATCCTAACACTCTAGCTGTAGCTGCATTGATAATTCTAGATTTGGGGGAACCACCATGCTTTTCCTTACTTCTATGTTGATTTTCAGGCTGTTTTCCTTCTTTCCTACTCACATCTACCTAAAGGATTTTTTTTCCCCCAGAATAGATTTCTTCTAGCAGTAGCTCTTCCTACTGATCTTTCTGATTCAGACCAGAGTTCAAAAATATCTTCAAATAGTCTTTTGAGAAGGAGATGGTGTTGCCGTTACCTCTGGTTTAATATTTTTGTTTCTTTGTCAGCAACTTGTTAGAGACCCACCTGGTAAAAAAAAAAATCCAGGTGGGTCTTTGACTTTGTGAGGAAATTTTTAATGGTATTTGAGTTTGACTGGGGGGTGGTGGTGCTTAAAATGTGTGACAAGTGGTAGAGAGCTTAACTTACCTGGGTTAACCTTAGTACCAAAATTGATATTCCAGCCATGTACATTTTTTAAAGTTTTATTGATGATAAGCTGGGATGAGGTTCAGAACAATCTACCACACAACTCGGGACTTTGGCATATTTAATATCTTAAGCTAAAAGAGCTTGAAAAAAAAAATGACAGAAGCAGGAAGGTCACTCTCTGTGATCACACAACCCTACCCCAAGCCCTTCTTTCTTGAGACTAGTCATAAAGTTCTCATATGAAAGTCACCTTCCTTGAACCAGGAGGATGGAATATATTCTTGTCACCAGAGCCTGGGAACCTGGGGTTGAGAAATATGTACAAATAAACCTCCTTAAATGAATCCTTAACTTCTGGTTATCTCTTAGCCACTGCTACTCCTGGCCCAAACTCTTTGGTGAACTCTTCACAAATTCATTGCTTCTCTATCTGAATGACATAAAACCTTTCTGCTCTTGTCACTTCTTCAGGCCTTCATTCTTTTACAAAAGTTCCCATGTACACGTAAAAATTCATAACAAATGTATGCTTTTCTCCTGTTCATCTGTCTTTTTCACCTTAGTTTTCATACCCAGCTAGGGACCCTTAGAGGGGTGAGGAAAACTTTTCCATCCCCTACAGTTAAAAAGTATGTCCTGTTACAGTACAGTTGTTAGAGAAGAAGACATTTTTATCCTTTTAGATTCTTCTGGCTGGTCGAAAAATCAAATTGATGTGAGATAGACTAACAGGAGAAAATGAAACAGTTAATAACATGCATGCATGACAGAGAACTACACAACTTAGGAACTCAACAAAATGAGTGAAACCTTCACCTTGAATACCATCTTCGGCTAAAGACAGAAGAGGATGTTGGGGATAGGGATTTGAGAGTTCAAAGCAGAAAAAGGCATTTGACCTGGAGATGGAAAAGCAAATGGCATACAAATGTTTGCTGGGCCAGGCAGAGCTGCTGGGACACACAGTGGACTCTGCGCCCTAGGCCCTGCGAAGTTTACTCACCACATCGAGCCCGTATGCTTGGCGTAAATCTCTAGTGGTAGCTCTATTCTGGCAACAGGCCCTCCATCTATGTTCTTTCAGACAATGAAGGGGTAGAGAAGAGGAGATTTTTATGAATCTTTTGCTTCTTAAAAATACTCAGCCTAAATTAATCCTCATGCCTAATGAACATACGGGGGAGGGGGTGTCGTGGCAAACTTTACTCTCCTACACAGTAATACTGCAATCACATAGTCATTATTATTTTTTTTAATCTTTGAGTAGGAAAATTTCAGTTAAAAAAAAAAAAAGCTGCCAAGAAAATGACACACACACACACACACACACACACCCAGAGAGAGAGTCACAGAACTTAATTTGAAAGTATTTAGGTCTAAGAGGATAGCTTTTTGCTCCAACATTCATTTGAACTTGAAAATAACAATAAAATGTGCCAAGTCAAAGGAATGATTTTCCTTCTCTCTCTCTTTTTAACTAGTCATCTTGGTTTTAAAACATGAGATACAAGTCATCAATTTCACTGTGACTTAGCAATTTATTTACACAGTTTTACTGCTTTGGACATAACACAGTGGAGTTTCAAGCTTGATGAAATATTGTTATCCACATAATTCATTTTTCTGCTGTTTCAACAAGGTGTTTGGATTTGTGGGAACTCCCATTTGAAGTCAAAATCAAATTGAAAATTCATGTGAAGGCTATACAGATAAGGCAAGTCTGAATATCAGGGAAGTGTCAATTAAATTTACTCTCTAGTCTCTGACATAAAAACCTGCTCCCAAGTCCTTGAAAATATCTCTCATTATCATATTGATTCAAGTCAACAAGTATAACTCATACTAAGGTGAGCATAAGTTTATTTCTAGATACTTATAATAAATTTCTTTTATATATTGGCCACATTGAGTTTAGTGTAAGTTATTAATGCTTACCATAATGATCTATTGGTTCTTTATGGGCAGTCCTCACTTATTAAAGATGTTCTTGATTGTACTGAAATTAGCAGTTCCCTATTAATTCATAATTCATCTTTCAGTGGTAGTCATAAAACAAAGGCAGCATTGATCGTAAATTAATTTCGAAACAGATACAAAGGTAGAAATAAGATAGCAGCAGCTGTTTTCTCACAGGGGTACCAAGTAACATCACAGCACAAAAAAATTTGAATAGAAAAAATTACTCTTCTTCCCTCTGTTTCCTTTTACTTAAAGAAATGGGAGGCAATTTTCTCTAGAGGCTGTGGGGGAAAAAAACTCTCTCAAAAATCTGTGAAAACCCAATTCAAGTCCTTTGGAGAATCTTTAGATGGTATTTCAGCATCAAAAAGAGAATACATTTTTTTCTTCAGAAAATAGGGCTGAATTAAGTGTTCTTAAAAAGGAATTTTTAAAGCTCTCCAATGGCAAATCTTTTGGTAGATCATAGCTTTAAATTAAAAATGCCAACTTCTTACACTTGTAGGAAAGAGGGATGAGTGGCTGAGGGAAGCTGGGCAGGACTGTTTTCCAGTATTTTGCTGAAAACGAACTGTTGAACAAATGTACTGTGAAATGTATTCTGCTTTGGAGGTGAAACTGCTCATTCATTGAAGGCAATAAATGTAGCCAAGTGACCCATATACAAACTACAGAACAAAGATAAAGATCACAAAAAAGGGGTTCATGTTGATTAGCAGAAAAGATGGGGATGAAAGAAAACTGCCCATTCTCCGAAGGAACCTATAACCTAGGGCATGTATTCATTCCAATCCCAAAGAAAGGCAATGCCAAAGAATGCTCAAACTACCACACAATTGCACTCATCTCACACGCTAGTAAAGTAATGCTCAAAATTCTCCAAGCCAGGCTTCAGCAATACATGAACTGTGAACTTCCAGATGTTCAAGCTTGTTTTAGAAAAGGCAGAGGAACCAGAGATCAAATTGCCAACATTCGATGGATCATCAAAAAAGCAAAGAAGTTCCAGAAAAACATCTACTTCTGCTTTATTGACTATGCCAAAGCCTTTGACTGTGTGGATCACAATAAATTGTGGAAAATTCTGAAAGAGATGGGAAACCAGACCACCTGACCTGCCTCTTGAAAAACTTGTATGCAGATCAGGAAGCAACAGTTAGAACTGGACATGGAACAACAAACTGGTTCCAAATAGGAAAAGGAGTATGTCAAGGCCGTATATTGTCACCCTGCTTATTTAACTTATATGCAGAGTACATCATGAGAAATGCTGGGCTGGATGAAGCACAAGCTGGAATCAAGATTGCTGGGAGAAAGATCAGTAACCTCAGATACGCAGATGATACCACTCTTCTGGCAGAAAAGGAAGAACTATAGAGCCTCTTGATGAAACTGAAAGAGGAGACTGAAGAACTTGGCTTAAAGCTCAACATTCAGAAACGAAGATCATGGCATCTGGTCCCATCACTTCATGGCAAATAGATGGGGAAACAGTGGGAAAAGTGGCTGACTTTATTTTTCTAGGCTCCAAAATCGCTGCAGATGGTGATTACAGCCCTGAAGTTAAAAGATGCTTATTCCTTGGAAGGAAAGTTATGACCAACCTATACAGCATATTAAAAAGCAGAGACATTACTTTGCAAACAAAGGTCCGTCTAGTCAAGGCTATGTATGGTTTTTCCAGTAGTCACGTGTGGATGTGAGAGTTAGACTATAAAGAAAGCTGAGTGCAGATGAATCGATACTTTTGAACTGTAGTGTTGGAGAAGACTCTTGAGAGTCCCTTGGACTACAAGGAGATCCAACCAGTCTATCCTAAAGGAGATCAGTCCTGGGTGTTCATTAGAAGGACTGATACTGAAGCTGAAACTCCAATACTTTGGCCACCTGATGAAAAGAGCTGACTCATTGGAAAAGACCCTGATGTTGGGAAAGATTGAGGGCATTAGGAGAAGGGTATGACAGAGGATGAGATGGTTATATGGCATCACCGAGTCAATGGACATGAGTTTGGGTAAACTCCAGGAGTTGGTGATGGACAGGGAGGCCTGGCGTGCTGCAATTCATGGGGTCGCAAAGAGTCGGACACAACTGAGCAACTGAACTGAACTGTGTTCTCAGTGGAGGAATTTAAACCCTCAGAGCATCTTGCATGTGTGCATGCTTAGGTACTCAGCCGTGTCCGACTCTGCACCCTCGTCGACTATAGCCCACCAGGCTCCTCCGCCTGTGGAATTCTCCAGGCAAGAATACTGGAGTGGGTAGACATTCTCTTCTCCAGGGGATCTTCCCAACCCAGGTATTAAACCCGAGTCTCCCACACTACAGGCAAATTCTTTACCATCTGAGCCACCCAGGAAGCCTCCATGAAGGCTCATAAAAGAAAGAAAACAATTCAGTGATTTCTCTACATCAACTGCAAACTTGAAATATTCATATATGAACATAAAAAATGAAAGTGCAAATAGAGAAAGGTGACTGTTATAAGTATTAGGTACAAGAAAAATGAGTGAAATATCTTCATTATCCTGCTGTAATTGGAAGTTCTTCAAAGAAGATCAGTTCTTTTGTTGCTTATGGATAGATACAATTTTCTATAAGAAATTCCTAATATAAAAATCTACCCATCCTTCTTTTGGTGGCAATATCTGTTAACTCTTTTCAGTATTTTGAAATTGTAAGTTAAATACATGGGCCATGTGTCCATATCCATCGTGAGGAGTTGATAACAATATACATCTTCACGAAGTTTAAAAGTCAGTACTAGTCAGTTGCTAAAAATGTAAATTCATGCTGGCCATAGTCCAAAAATAAGGTTAAGGGAGTATGAGAGCTTCAGGCATGTCGCATGCAGAAAATCAAATCATATTAGGACTCTTTTTTGTTGACTGAAAAGACAAATTGGTAATAGACTTATCAGCACTTTATATCAGGCTTTCTTATGTATTATGTGGAAAAGAAATCTCACAAAGGTCATGGGGAAAGTTTCTCTTCCTATCCAGTTCTAGTAAAAGTTTCCCAGCTGTAACCAGGTAACCAGTGAACGTTCTGCATCCATTTCTGAGCCAGTCATTGCAGTCAGAGTGCCAGAATTATACTGAATTACAGGTTAAAAATGTCTAGTTAAAGTCTGGTTCTGTCAAGCCTTCTGAGCATGGCCCCCTTTCTGAGATGCTTGTAGTTTGAATAAAGTTCTGGCACTTTGAAAACTAATTGAATTGTTATGGGACTTAATAGGAGAGTAGAATATGTTACCTTTAGAGAAATCATAACTGTTTAAATGCAGTGCTTAGAAGTTTTTTTGAAACTTAGTTTCTACCATTCTTATCCTTTATTGTAGAGAGATAAAACAGTATTTAAAGATGAAAGCAAGAGAGCACAAAGTAAATGAAAACCTGTTAAGGTCAGTAGACCAAGAAAAGGAAGAAGCAGAATTTCTTTGAATGCTGATCTGCAAAAGGATGTTTGTTTTCTAAGTACAAAGTTCAGTTCAGTTGCTCAGTCCTGTCCCACTCTTTGTGACACCATGGACTGCAGCACACCAGACTTCCCTGACTACCACCAACTCCAGAGCTTACTAAAACTCATGTCCATCGAGTCAGTGATGCCATCCAAGCATCTCATTCTCTGTCATCCCTTTTCCTCCTGCCTTCAATCTTTTCCAGCATCACGGTCTTTTCCAATGAATTAGTTCTTCACATCAGGTGATCAAAGTATTGGAGTTTCAGCTTCAACATCAGTCCTTCCAATGAATATTCAGGGTTGATTTCCTTTAGGATTGACTGGTTTGATCTCCTTGCTGTCCAAGGGACTCTCAAGAGTCTTCTCCAACACCACAGTTCAAAAGCATCCATTCTTTTGCACTCAGCTTTCTTTATAGTCCAACTCTCACATCCATACATGACTACTGGAAAAACCATAGTTTTGACTGGATGGATCTTTGTTGGCAAAGTAATATCTCTGCTTTTTAATATGTTGTCTAGGCTGGTCATAGCTTTTATTCTAAAGAGGAAGCATCTTTTAATTTCATGGCTGCAGTCACCATCTGCAATGATTTTTGCATCCCTCCCCCCAAAAATAAAGTCTGTCACTGATTCCATTGTTTCCCATCTATTTGCTATGAAGTGATGGGACCAGATGCCATGATCTTAGTTTTCTGAATGTTGAGCTTTAAGCCAACGTTTTCACTCTCCTCTTTCACCAAGAGGCTCTTTAGTTCTTCATGTTTTGCCATAAGGGTGTCATCTGCATATCTGAGGTTATTGATATTTCTCCCAGCAATCTTGATTCCAGCTTGTGCTTCATCCAGCCTATCATTTCTCATGATGTACTCTGCATATAAGTTAAATAAGCAGGGTGACTATATATGGCTTTGACATACTGCTTTCCCTATATGGAGCCAGTCTGTTGTTCCATATCCCCTTCTAACTGTTGCTTCTTAACCTGCATACAGATTTCTCAGGAGACAGATGGTCTGGTATTGCCATCTCTTTTAGAATTTTCCACAATTTGTTGTGATCCACATAGTCAAAGTCTTTGGCATTGTCAATAAAGCAGAAATAGGATGTTTTTCTGGAACTCTCTTGTTTTTTTGATGATCCAATGGATGTTTGCAATTAGACAACATGCTGGTTCCTCTGCCTTTTCTAAATCAGCTTGAACATCTGGAAGTTCATGGTTCACATACTGTTGACGCCTGGCTTGGAGAATTTTGAGCATTACTTTGCTAGTGTGTGAGATGAGTGCAATTGTGTGGTAGTTTGAGCATTCTTTGGCATTGCCTTTCTTTGGGATTGGAATGAAAATGGACCTTTCCCAGGCCTGTGGCCACTGCTGAGTTTTCCAGATTTGCTGGCATATTGAGTGCAGCACTTACACAGCACCATCTTTTAGGATTTGAAATAGCTCAACTGGAATTTCATCATCTCCACTGGCTTTGTTTGAAGTGATGCTTCCTAAGGACCCCTTTACTGCATTCTAGGATGTCCGGCTCTAGGTGAGTGATCACACCATCATGGTTATCTGGGTCATGAAGATCTTTTTTTGTATAGTTCTGTGTATTTTTGCCACCTCTTCTTAATATCGTCTGCTTCTGTTAGGTCCATACCATTTCTGTCCTTTATTGTGCCCGTCTTTGTATGGAAAGTTCCCTTGGTATCTCTAATTTTCTTGAAGAGATCTCTAGTCTTTCCCATTCTATTGTTTTCCTCCATTTCTTTGCATTGATCACTGAGGAAGGCTTTCTTATCTCTCTTGCTATTCTTTGGAACTCTGCATTCAATAGGTATATCTTTCCTTTTGTGCTTTGCCTTTCGCTTCTCTTCTTTTCTCAGCTATTTGTAATGCCTCCTCAGAGAACCATTTTGTCTTTTTGCATTTCTCCAAGCATCTCTGGCGGGTTTGGGGTTTGATTCTAAACACGATTTCGTCCCTCCTACCATCTTGCTGGGGCTTCTACTTTGTCCTTGAACATGGGGTATCTTTTTTTTGGTGGGATCCAACATTCTCCAGTGGATGGTTGTTCAGCAGTGAGTTGTAATTTTGGAGTTCTTGCAGGAGAACATTAGTGCATATCCTTCTACTCTTGGGAGGTACCTTGATGTACAAAACTCAGCCATTAAAAAAAAAAAAATCATGCAGTTGCCTCCTCTTGTGTCTAGAAATTTCTCCACCAGCAGTAGCTGAGACACTCGTCCCTCATTTCTCAGCCTTTGACCTTTGTTGATTTCCCCAGGCTTCTGCATTCCCTGGACACCCAGACCAGCACAGTCATTCTGTTTCCTGTCTGCAGGTCATCCTTTAAGATCTTTCTAGCATCCAAATGCCTTAGCAATGGTCAGACCTCTTTCCTCTGGTTCAATGAAAAAATGGAAAATTTACTAGATTCAGAGTCGCCTCTTAGGGGCTTGAGCAAGACTTTTTCCATCTTAGGAATTGAAAGCTCAGTTTTTTTCTACTTGTGTAGAGAAAAACCCAGTTGTTCCCTACTTGTGTGTTTCTTCCTTGTGAATTTCCTTTTCTACTCCCACAAAATATTCCATTTCGGATCACCAGATATGTGGATATTTTCCCTACACCAAGCAGTCTTCTGTGACATGAGCTGGGTTTCTTCCAAGGCAACTCACGATTGACACTGTTGACCTGGAGATAGCTTCAGATCCCACAGGTTAAGGGCTCAGTCTGAAAAGACTACCCCTCCCTGAATCCTTACCCAGTCCATTGCATTTCTCAGCAACACATATCTCAGATAGCACACAAAAGCCTAGGTTATCACTTGTGCTTCTGACCAACCAGCTCTAGGTTGGAGGTTTCATGATCCCCTCCTAGGGTTGGATTAATTTGAAAGAGTGATTCACACAACTCAGGGAAACACTCATGTTTACCTGTTTATTTAAGGATAGAATAAAGGGTACAGATGGGCATCCACATGGTGAAGGAGCACAGAACCTCATAGGTACTAGGGTGTGTGTGTGTGTGTGTAATCTCCATGCTCTCTCCCAGCAGCTCCACATATTCACCCACCCGGCAACGTACAAAACCCCTGTTCTTTGGGGATTTTCCTGGGGCTTCCTCACATTGGCATGATGGGTTATAATTGCCGTATCTAGCCCTTCTCTCTACTCAAGGGAATGGTGAGCAGGACTAAAAATGCCATACTTCTCACCGTGGCTTATCTTTCTGATGATGAGCTCTAATTGAGGAGCCAACTCAGCCACCCCATTAGGATGAAAAACACTCCTATCACTGAGGAACTTGCATGGCTTTTAGGAGATGTGGGCCAGGACTCAGGACAGATGCCAGTACATTTTGTGTTATCCCATACACTTGCCCCTTTTTTGGGGGAGGAGGGCGGGGCTTATAAGAACAAAATAGGCAGCCCTGTGCTCCTCCTAGTGCTCCATTCCCTAGGTGCTCTTGTGTTGTCTTGGATCCTCTCCCAGGACCCTCAGTGTGATCCAAAATCCTGTCACTAGAAGGTGAAGTGGAGAAGGCAATGGCACCCCACTCCAGTACTCTTGCCTGGAAAATCCCATGGACGGAGGAGCCTGGTAGGCTGCAGTTCATGGGGTCGCTAAGAGTCAGACACGACTGAGCGACTTCACTTTCACTTTTCACTTTTATGCATTGGAGAAGGAAATGGCAACCCACTCCAGTATTCTTGCCTGGAGAATCCCAGGGATGGGGGAGCCGGGTGGGCTGCCGTCTACGGGGTCGCACAGAGTCGGACACGACTGAAGCGACTTAGCAGCAGCAGCAGCAGCAGCAGCAGAAGGTGAAGACCAGAGCCAGCCATGGACCAGCACGGCCTCTAGAGTCCGTCCTGCCTGCCCTCCTGGCCCTTAAAAAAATTTCTGGAAGTGAAATTGCTGAATCGTGTAGTTCTATTTTTAACTTCTTCAGGAACCTATATACTGTTTTCTGTAGTAGTTGTACCAATTTACATTCCCACCAGCAGTGTAGAAGGGTTCCCTTTGCTCTACATCCTTAAAGATATATGTTATTTCTTGTCTTTTTAATAATAGGCGTGCTAACAGATGTGAGGTCATATCTCATTATGGTTTGATTTCTAGTTCCTTAATGATTAGTATGTTGAGCTTCTTTTATGTGCCTGTTGGCCAAATATATTTCTTCTTTGGAAAAATGTCTATTCAGATCCTCTGCTTATTTTAAAATCAGTTTTTTTTTTTTTTTTTTTTTTTTGCTGTTGAGTTGTATGAGCTCTTTATATATTTTGGGTATTGATCCTTTTGCAGATATATGATTTACAAATATGTTCTCCTGTTTTGTAGTTTGCCTTTTCATTTTATTGATGGCTTGCTGTATAGAAGCTTTCTAGTTTGATGTAAGCCCCTTACATATTTTTTGCTTTTGTTGCCCTTGCTTTTGATATCAAATACAAAAGTTCATCATCAAGAGACATGTCCCCGAGCACACTATTTTCTTTTCTAGGAGTTCCTGGCTTCATGTCTTACATTCAAACCTTTAATCCATTTTAAGTTGGTTTTTGTTCCTGGTGTAAGATAATGGTTTGGTTTCCTTCTTTCACATGTGGCTGTCTGATTTAATTAATCTTGAAGGATATTTTATATCCAGATATTTTTTGAACTTCCACAGAAAAGGAGAAAGGATTGTTTATTAAATTTTATCAATGAAAGAAACTCATATCTATGTTCTTATATTTATTGTTCCACCCCTAGTTCCTGAGCAAGGTTTTTCATGTCCCTGGCTTCCTTCTCCCAGCAGTGGTTGGGGCTCAGGATGAAATCCCATTGATGGATTGCTGCATTGTGTGGTCTGGCCAATATTCCTGTTTAAGAAGAGTGAGATGTAAGCTCAGTCTTGGAATATCTTGCAAAGAGTACAGATTTTTGTGCCAATTCTTCCATTTTCAGTTTAGATTTGGGTCTCAGAGCTTTTGCAATGCTTTCTCTTCATGTCCTTTCCATTAAAGCAGAGCTGGCTTTTTTTTTTTTTTTTTTTTTTTTGGATGTACTGGGTCTTTGTTGCTTCACGGACTTTTGTCTACTTGCGGAGAGTAAGGGCTGCTCTCTAGTTGCGGTGCACAGGTTTCTCACTGCAGTGGCTTCTCCTATTTTGGAGCACGGGCCATAGGGCAAGGGGACTTCAGTAGCTGCAGCTCTTGGGCTCTAGAGCACAGGCTCAATAGTTGTGGAGCATGGGCTCATTTGCTCCATGGCCTGTAGTCTCTTCCCGGATCAGGGATCAAACCTGTACTGGCAGGCAGATCCTTTAGCACTGAGCCATCAGCCCAGGGCTGGCTTTTGATTGGTCCAACTTTCACAAGACTTTTCCATTAGAAGTTGGCCCATATCTGTC
Source organism: Tragelaphus eurycerus (assembly GCA_935064755.1). Lineage (NCBI taxonomy): Eukaryota > Metazoa > Chordata > Mammalia > Artiodactyla > Bovidae > Tragelaphus > Tragelaphus eurycerus. Next base: position 43,871,229 of record CAKXYN010000001.1, read on the forward strand.
ATTACCCTCTCTTTCCTAAACTTACTATGGTAGAGAAGAGGTCTAAAAATGACTGACCCAGCTGATTAAAAATACAAATTCAGAAAAACTGAAAAAAAAAAAACAACAAAAAACTGTTTTGTGATCAAGTTATGCCAACCTATATTCATGTGGCAGATGCTGTGTATATAAGGATGAGTAAGACCCAAAATGACATCTGCCTGAATGGAACTTAAAATATAAGTTTATATTTATCATATGTAACTTAAATTCACGGGAGAGTTTATACCAAAAAAAAAAAAATTTTTTTTCACTCAAATGTAGTCAGTATAACTTTTATTTTTTCCTAAGGGGAAATAATTATGACAATCTGAAAAATTCTTCAGTAGTGCTGATAAGTCATTCTCTTTTCTTCCTCTATTCTAGAGCAAGGTAATTATACAGAAAATTTGAAATTTCATGAAAAGAGAAATCATTTATTCATCCACAAATAGTTTTTGAATGCCTATGCTATGCCAGATGCTGTTTTAGGTGCCAGAGACACAATAGTGAATAAAACATTCTATGATTGAGTGATGAAAGTAATGAATGAATGAATCATGGTGATGAGTGTCATAAAGTAGATAAAGCAGAGAAAGGGGGTTCTGAGGGATGAGGGGGTAGCTGTACAGGGTGGATGTGAAAGACCTCTCTGATACGGTGACATTTAAGCCAAGAACCAAAAAATGTACAGAGAGAGCATGAAGGAAGAAGAGCATTCTGTATAGAGAGAACAGAAACAAGGAGCCAGGACCCCTGAAGTGGGAGCGTGTCTGACCTGATGGTGATGACTGTAGAACTCCAGGTGAGGTCTTTGGACCAGGCAGTAGTGGAGGTGGTGGGAAGGGGTTGTATTATACCTGTGCTTTGATGACATTTTGTGGGTCAGTGAATATGTGCTCAATATGTGCAGCACAATTGAATATGTGCTGAATGTGTTGGCTTGCTAAATGCAAGATAGGAGTAAGAATGACTCCAGATTTGAGACGTAAACAACAGAGATGTTGTTTACTGAGATGGAGAAACCACATAAAAGTAGTTGGTTTGTTCATGAGGTTCATTATCATTAAAAAACAACAACAGTAAAAAAAAATCTTTAAATAGTAGCATCACGATTAGTACTGTCAAACAAAGGAGGAAAGAATCATATCATGCTTCCCATTGTCTCTAACTCATGAATGGCAGGCAGGATTGCAAACACTATTCCCACCCTTGTTCTCTTTGTAGTTGTTATTGTGATAAATGTGTAAATGAAGCAACATCTTACTAGAATGACACAGCTAGAAGTAGGAAAAAATACAATGAGATGTACTTGATGTACACTACAATCTCTAACTACCTCTTGTTCGACTACATTTTATATTTACAGTGTTATTCATTTGATAGTCCCTTGACATAAATCCCTTGACAATGTCAAAATTTATCCAAGCCCTGTGCTTCTGGAAAATCGCAGTGGTCAAGAAATTGCTTTGCACTTTTGGGTTATGGGAAATAGCTTACTGCAAAGAACTACACATCCCCATGTGACTTAGATAAGATTTTCAAATGCCTTGCTCTTCCCACTTCTTGTTTGCAAGGCCAGAGACAGACCTTTCAAATTCTCATTCTTTGTCTTATTAATGATTAGATGACTTTTTGCCCCCACTATCCAGTCTGGACAAAATACGTGCTAACTTGACTTAAGTAAACTAATCAGAACAAGCCTTGGAAAGCAGAACAGCACCTTCTTAATGGTCCCTACTGAAAACAGGCTAATGTCAGGGAAGAACATTCCTGATGAACTATCCAAGGTCACCATATCCTTATTCCACCTTCCCCCAAGAACATACACACACACACCTAGCTCTTTCACACCTTGTTTACCCCTTCCTGTACCAGACTAATCTTTCTACATGTCCTTTGAGATGCTTACAGACCTAACAGTCAGGGTCTTCTCTCTAGAGCACCAACTTCCATTCCCCAATTGCAATGTGCTCCTTCCGTACCTGGCAATAGTATTTTTGAATCAGTTCTCTCCTTATCTAATTCCAGATTTGTTTTCCACTTGACAACCTTTATTAATCAGTAGCTTATTAATGTCAGTTTATGTGCTTATTCATTTATATTCAACAACCATTTATTCGATTTGTCTTCTGTGTACATTCCTGGGGATAAAGCTGTGAACAACAACAAAAAGAAAAACATAGTCCCTTTTCTGTTAGAGCTTGCATTCTAGTTTAGGGAGACAGATAAATAAGTGAAACATTTAACAAAGAGGATGGTCGAGTTTGTGCGCAGAATACCTTCTGTTTGTTCCTTTAGATCTACTGTCCACCCACTGTCTGCCCAGTACACTGAAACTCTGCAGAGTAAGTCAATGGGCTCCTTTGCTCACCAGCTTCAGCTTAAGTTTGGGCCAACACCCTAGCAGGAGATTGGTGAAAGGGAGGCAATAGAAGGCAGGCAGTAATTCCCTGGCTACCTCCCAGTGAGTTTGCCTTGGGCTGGCTATGAACCTGCTTTGAAGGTAATTCCCCTCTCAAGATGGCTTGATGAATCGGACTCTTCAGATGCCATAATTTCTCCCTTCTCCCCACCCATTCAGGTCAAGGGGTATTAACAGCCCAGATAGTTTCCTGAACTATCTCTTGTATTCCTCTATACCCCACCCACATGTTTAAATAGTCCCCTTGTGAATAAACCTTTGTCTAATTATTCTAAAAAAAAAAACCCAAACAAACAAAAAAAGAGGATGGTACTTCATGCTATAGAGAAAATTAAATCTATCAAGAGAGAGATGGGTTGGGAGGATTACATTCTTAAGGAAAGTGATTGGAAATGCATTTAGGTTATTTCTGCATTTCAGAGCAGGAAGGAAGTAGAGAGTTTGGGTCTCTAAATCTCAAGTTTATAAATGGTAATTATTGAGGTTTCTGAACAACAGACTGGTTTCAAATGGGAAAAGGAGTACGCCAAGGCTGTATATTGTCACCCTGCTTATTTAACTTATATTCAGAGTACATCATGAGAAACCCAGGCTGGAAGAAGCACAAGCTGGAATCAAGATTGCCAGGAGAAATATCAATAACCTCAGATATCAAATATCAAAAATGCAGATGACACCACCCTTATGGAAGAAAGTGAAGAAGAATTAAAGAGCCTCTTGTTGAAAGAGGAGAGTGAAAAAGTTGACTTAAATTAAGCTCAACATTCAGAAAACTAAGATCATGGCAAATAGATGGGGAAACAGTGGAAACAGTGTCAGACTTTATTTTTGGGGCCTCCAAAATCACTGCAGATGGTGATTGCAGCCATGAAATTAAAAGACTCTCACTCCTTGGAAGCAAAGTTATGACCAACCTTTACAGCATATTAGAAAGCAGAGACATTACTTTGTCAACAAAGGTCCACCTAGTCAAGGCTATGGTTTTTCCAGTAGTCACGTATGGATGTGAGAGTTGGACTATAAAGAAAGCTGAGCACTGAAGAATTGATGCTTTTGAACTGTGGTGTTGGAGAAGACTCTTGAGAGTCCCTTGGACTGCAAGGAGATCCAACCAGTCCATCCTAAAGGAGATCAGTCCTGGGTTTTCATTGGAAGGACTGATGGTGAGGCTGAAACTCCAATACTTTGGCCACCTGATGCGAAGAGCTGACCCATTGGAAAAGACTCGGATGTTGGGAAAGATTGAGGGCTGGAGGAGAAGGGGAAAACAGAGGATGAGATGGTTGGATGACATCACCAACTCAATGGACATGAGTTTGGTTAAACTTCGGGAGTTGGTGATGGTCAGGGAGGCCTGGCATGCTGTAGTTCTTGGGATCTCAAAGAGTCGGACACGACTGAGTGACTGAACTGAACGGAGCATAAGTGATGCTCAAGTTGAGTAAGAAATCCCCCTGACTCTTTGGAAAATTTTATTTAGAATTGACTGCTTTGTTTCAAATCAAGATCCTGGAAGTGAGGAGAGTGAAGATGTTCAGAGTAGAATTCTTGAGTTTATAGCATTATTCTGAAGCTGATGTAACCTAGAGAGTTTCCCACTCCACATACTTCAGGCGAGTATTGCACTAGCAATAAAAATGGATGTTAATGGATCATCTCCAGCCAGTTTTGGATTTTATCATTCCCAAAGAAAACTGTGTCCTATTACCAACAAACCCAAAATAAAAATTAGTTGATGTTTTAGAAAGTCATCTATTCTAGCATTTTCTTGAGTCACTGGTTTGAAGTGAAGTGTTTCTGCAGGGTTTTGACAGTGTTTTGTAGCATTGTAACTTAGTTAAGTAAAACACTCCCCTTTAAATGCTCTGTGTTATACATCTGTCAGATTCTGAGACAGTTTAAATGTTTTAAAAAATGACACTGTGACTCAGTGCAGATTGAAAGCTTTTTGTTTCATGAAAGCAAAACGGATGAAAATTTGAAGGCCCAGAGGCCATATTTATAACTTCATTAAGGTTATTTATCATTAGTACTTGGTATTTTCTCAAAAGACTCATCAGTCTATAACAGACAGTGTAAATCAAATGAAGATGTAAAGATTGAGTATGTCCAAGGGTCCCCAAACTGAGACAATAAATCCCAAGGCAACATTAACTATTCTATATTTCTTTTATGAAGCCCAAGAAAATAGCCTGGGTAGAGCCTAGGTATTTTTTCCCATTATATCTGGCCCAACACTTTCCATCAGTATCTAATAAATTTCTCATAACTGGCTGTAAAAATCACACTGTAGAGCTTTCAAATGGGTAACACTCAGAACAAAATGGATAAATTGGAAAGCTTATATCAAATCTAGTAGGTTGCTCCTCTTTGGTACAGATGCTCAGAGATGTAGCTACTCCAACTCCCAACACTTTCAAGGTAGCTATTTGATATTTAAACTCACTCTGCCATTATATCCCAGATCACTCAAGAAGCAATAATACAAGGTAATCACTAAGTTATTACATTTTGCTGCCCCTCCCAATAATAGTAAATTATACAAACTGCTGAAATAGTTCAATATTGTTTAAGTTGTCAATAAATGACAGATTTGTTTATAATGCCTGACACTAAAATGAAGCATTGTAGAGTAACTCCTGCCTCTTGAGATACTTGAAGCCATTATGTATAATTACTAAACTTATCCTGGTATTCTAGCTGTTAATAATTGGGAGTGGGGTGGAAATAATACTCTTACTTTAAAAAGCTAGTTTGGAGATGTGTTTTGGAATTTTCTATTTTCTTATAGAAATCAGATTCAAACACTGGGGACTTCTCATTTCCTCTTCTACTGTCTTCCTGTATTTAGAAAGTGAAAGTGAAGTCACTCAGTCGTGTCTGACTCTTTGGTACCCCCATGGACGGTAGCCTACCAGGTCCCTCCATCCATGGGATTTTCCAGGCAAGAATACTGAAGTGGGTTGCCATTTCCTTATCCAGGAGATCTTCCCAACCTAGGGAGTGAACCTAGGTCACCCACATTATAGGCAGACGCTTTACCATCTGAGCCACTGTATTTAGAAAGACACATAAAATCATCAAATTGCTCATCTTCACTCACCACCATTGTCTGAATCTGTATGGTTACTTAAAGCAGATGTTGGTAGGTTGATGGCTGAGCAGATGAGCAGATCTTAATTGGCTAATTTGATTCATCCTTCAAAACACTTTTAAGAAATTCTAAAATACAATATAATTTCTAGTATTTCAATTATTTGGACAGTCAGTTGGATTATCTTCTGAGCAATTGACCAATTGAACAGTTATCAACCTGGGAAATAGAGCTTCAAATGGTCAAGTATTGACTGTGCACCCATGGGCTTTGTTAGAGTAGAACTTGAAATTAAAAATGGACTGAATCATTCATCGATTGGTGGATTGCATGGAAGTCCACGCCATTCACATGACTTCCTGACGGGTGGGGGTGTTTAAGAGAGAGTAGTATCTCCTACTACTACTTCCCTGGTGGCTCAGCAGCAAATAATCCACTTGGAATGCAGGAGACTTGGGTTCAATCCCTGGGTTGAGAAGATCCTCTGGAGAAGGAAATGGCAACCCACTCTAATATACTTGCCTAGAAAATCCCATGAACAGATTAGCTTGGCAGGCTACAGTCCATGGGATCATAAAAAGTCAGACACAACTCAGCAACTAAACAACAACAAAAGTATCACCTTTCATTCACTCATGCTAGTGATTATTACAGTTTCAAGATGTGATGTGTGATGCAAGACTGGAGCACAGTTGGTTGCACCTAAAGTAAACCACTTTTCTCTGAGTATTTTTCAAAGAGAATGAATTGTACTAAAAGCAGATGCCTGCAAAATTCCACCTGTTTTTGCTAATTGCAGCAATTTTCTGTGGTTTCTCACTGGAATGGCTGTTTGCTTTGCTGATACAATCAGTTTGCCAATGGAAAATCTGCCATAACAGATTAAATTCCCAGCAGCACAAACATTTATGTGTTCATTCATTCAACAGCAATTATTGAGGCCCCATTATGTAAGAACAGTGTGGTAGGTACTGGGAATAAAAACATAAATAAGACTCTATCCTAAAAGAATTTCTCTGTCTGTATGCTTAGTCGCTCAGTCGTATCCGACTCTTTTGCGACTCCATGGACTGTAGCCCACCAGGCTCCTCTGCCCATGGGATTTCCTAAGCCAAGAATATTAGAGTGGATAGCCATTCCCTTCTCCAGCGGATCTCCCCCCCAACAGGGATTGAACCCAGATCTCCTGCATTGCAGATGGATTCTTTGCCACACATGTAAATAAGTGAACATGTACAACTGAGTGTAATATTGCTCTAATGTAATTGCTCATAGTGTAGTAATTGCTATCGTTAACAAAGTCTAGACGAATGGGAGCTAACTACAGGTTTGCCCAGTGAGTCTTGGTTAAGGAGAACTCCTCAGGAGAAGTGGCATCTAAGCTGACTGATAACAGGAAAATAATTAGGAGTCAGTCAGGTAGAAGTGGGAGTAGAGAGATGAGTGTTTTCCACCCAGGATGGCCACCATGTGCAAAGTTCCTTACCTGAGAGGGAGCACAGAGTTGTGTCAGAAAAATTGCCCGCCATGTCATGATCATGGAGTTTGGGGCTGGAGAGTCCCTGGGGCCACATGACAAAGAGCATCATCAGAATAAAAAGCACACATGAATTTTATGCAGAGTTTAGTCAGGGACTGTTGAAAGTTTGTATGCAAAACATTGGAACCACAGAAACTTTAAGGGTGGGGATGAGAAAAGAAATTTATTAGGAAAACTTGCAAGAGAGAAAGCCTTCAACTTTTGTTTTAATCAGATACCCGTTTACTAGTGTAATAAAATACAGCCAGCTGAGGCTCAGAGCTTATCGTATGGATATTCTGCATTTTCCAGCAGTGTGAAAAAAGTTATTGTGACTAATTATAGTGCCTATTTGAATGCAGTCATGCCCCATATCGCATGAAGAGTTCTATCTCTCTTCTGCATACTCAAAGAGACAGCCAAATAACAGCTTTGTGTATATAATTTCTTCCCCATATTTAAATTTTAAAATAAGTGAGTGAAATTGCAATAGCACAGTTCTTCTCTCTTCTGCTATGGGAATGAATTTTGTGTTTAAAAATTTCAGCCAAAAATGTGATAGTGAATAATTACAGTAAGCTTGACCTTACGGTATACATCTGGTTCTTTCCATGATTGCTTTAATTTATGGAGTGACATCCTGAGGAAACAGAAAAAAATTTATTGAAACATTATATCATGACATTCTGTGAGCTTCTGAGGCTTTGTTAAGTTGTTATTATTCTTTTGTTCATGCGTACACACTCAGATCTTTCAATGCTGAGTCTGTTGCAGCAAATTCAGGGTATTCAAGGCACAGGTTCTACCTCACTTTAACAAAGTTCCCAAGACATCACTTTGATGCCTTTTGTTAGAAATGTGACTCATTAAAGCATAAATCCTCTTACTCCTATCTCAGAATAGGGCCTCATCAAAGATACTTAGTCCAACAGCTAAAGTAATTTTAAAAGAATCCATTCCTTAATAGATAATGTAAAGAAGGACTGACAGATTTGAGTGCAGGGTAAATATCAAATGACCCAACATTTGGGACATCCTTACATTAAAAATTATTTGTTGTTTGAAAATCACATTTAACTGAACATCAGTATTAGGAAAAATCCAGTTTTCCCTCCTATGTCTACTTAATGCTTATTACAGAACACTTAACTTCTGACCTTTGTGATCACCAAATGCAAGGGAGTGATTTCCCCCACCAAGCAATTTTCATGACACTGACTGAATGTTCTTCAGTTCAGCTCTATTGTGACACTGCCAGCCTGCAGATAGCATCAGATCCTGCCGGTTACAGGCTCAGTTGTATGAGACCTCTCCTACCCGACTTGAGGTGACAGTTGCAATTCTGGGTTGTCACTTGTGCTTCTGTTAACCTCAGGGTGCCATGACTTCCTCCTTAAGTTCATTTAATTTGCTTGAGATGCTTGCAGAACTCAGAGAAACACTGATGTTTACGTTTATTAAAGGATGTGAGAAGGGCACAGATGAACAGCCAGATGAAGAAATACACAGGCAATGGTGTGGGAGGGTCGTGAGCACAAGAGCTTCTGTCCCCGTGAACTTGGGGGTGTTACTCTCTCAGATTGTGTTCACCTACGTGGGAGTTCTCTGAACCTTGCACGGTGGGCATTTTATGGAGACTTCCTCATGTGGGCATGATCAACCATTAAGCCTGTTTCCAACTCCTCTCCCCTTTCTGGAGAATGGGTGAAAATTCTAAGCTTGTAGTCGTGGTTTTATGTCTCTGGTGACCAGTTTGCATCTAGGGGCCATCCAGAAGCCCCCCAAGAGTTGCCGCATTATAACAAAAGTTGTTCCTAGTGCTGTTATCACTTGGGAATCTATAGGATTTGGGGGAGCCTTTTGTTAAGGATGGGGTCAAAGACCTCATATCAGAAAAAGAGAAAACACCATTCCAGGGGGGTGAACTCCTTTTCTGTTATCCAGCAACAGCCCTTGTATTTTTTGATAACCGTACAAAAAAGGAATCTAGGACTATTTTCCATGGAGAATCTAATATCTCCTTTTCTCTTATACTCAATTCTGTCACGTGGGCTAGATAGTTTTTCAGAATTTCCTCCATCCCTAAACCATTTAGTCTTTTCTAGATCTTTCCATCACTCCCTCTCAGTCCACTCCTGTATGCTATAGGTTGACCTAGCTTTTCTCGAGTGGAATGAGATATTTGCTCTTTAGACAGGAGAAGAAGGGAGAAGATAGTTGTGCTAATTATGAGACTCTCAGAGGAGGAAGGGAGAGGTGGAAAGACTGAATATTCCCCAATTAATTTGTGTCCCATTGCATACACAGAAACTCTAATACTTGTCAGTGGGACTAGATTTTTCATTTCTAAGATATCAACATCTTTTGTACAAATGTCAGTGAAATTTAAAAGTAAAATAAGTTTTGTCAAAATGAAAAACTAGTTCTATGGTTGTTAGACAGCTAAATTAGGTCTTTGGGCTTAGATTGTTTCCCAGTCTGCTTTAGATTTTATCACATTGTTTTACTTTCCCTTTATATGCTATTCTAAATCTTAGTGTAGTTCCTTTTCTTAGAAATCAAAGCTAAGCTTTGAAATTACAGTTAATTATGTTTCTAATTGTCAAACAAAAGAATTCACCTATAAATTAAAACAGAAGAAAAATGTGATCACTCAATAATATTCAGAGTTGAGAACTACAATATTCATTAAAATATTGAAAAGAAGCATAGCTATCATAATGTGAAATTTGGTTCTTGAGAAAAACTCAAGAATACTGTCTCTCTAATTCTTTGTGAATTAAAAAGGGGCTTTGACAGCTGATTGTGTTTATAATTCATGAAAATTTTCAGGTTTATTGTTAGAAAATTATAATACTGTGAGCAATAATGGCAAAGCCAGATGTTTACCATATAATTACCATTCTCCTAGTAAATTTGTGGTTAGAAAATTAGACAATGAAACTCTCAAAAAAATTATACGTGTCAAAAGCCTCTGTCCAAAGAGGAAATAATAGTAGCATTTCACAATAATCATTATAATTTTAAAAAGACAAAGATCTTTGCCCCCTTGTAATCATAACAAAGAGGGTTTTATTAGTAGTTTGGGGGGACATTTTGGAAGAAGACAGGTTAATTAATGAGTATAAAAGATATCAAGGATAGAGGTCAGTGCTCTAAGATTTAAAGTATCTGTCTCAAAATATGCGTTGATTTCCCTGTAGACTCCTCCTTTAGATGTTCCAGCTGCCCTGTCCATTCTAATTACCACAAGCAAGGGAGATATTTTCTTCATATTCTTGGATTATTGTGATAAAATGGTCCCTCAGCTCAAACCTCTCCACATTCAACTTTTACTCTACTAAAAGATGAATTTGTCTGAATGATTGCTTTCCTGGTATGTAACAATGAATTTTTATATTGTACTTCCTTGCCTCCATGTGTACACCTCATTCTCTCTCTGCTGATGTGGAACTTATCCCTTCTGCAGGAATGCTAGCAACTCTCCACAGAAACCACTGACAGACAGACAGAGCTTTGGACCAAGAGTTAGAAAGCCTGGTCCTATAATCTTTCTTGCTGTATGAACTTGAGTAACTCACTGTCTTTCTGCCTTACTTTCCTTATCTATAAAATAGTCATAATAACTCCAGTATCACAAAATAATTGCTAGGAACAGCAAATGAAAGAGTTCTAACAATAATAAATATTCCAGTCAAGATTATTATTTAATGATTTTAGACCCTTTTAGAAAAGCTTTCCATGACACCTCATTACTTCCTAGACCCACCAGGTTCTGATTCTGGATCATGAAATTTTGAACCTCCTGATTATCTGGCCCAATCTATGTATGACTAAAGCTTTGAAATCATCATTAATGATTACCAAGTGCGTATTGTATGGCAGGCACTATGACAAACTCTTTGTACCCATTTTCACATTTTGACATCACAAGCATATTATTAAAAAGGGCTATTTTCATCATGTCTTTTTATGGGTGAGGAAATGAGGCTCAGAGAGGTTAGATAACTTGCCCTATATTAAATTGCTGAAACTAGGCAGTCCAGTATCAGAATGTGATATTTTAACCACTGAGAAATATTCCACAGAGAAATTTCTCTTCAGGCTGGGGTAATTGTTGTCACTGAACACACTATATATATATTTCTGTACCTTTTGTTGTATCTGTTTACTCCTCAAAGCCTATCATGTTCTCTTTCTCTTTACATCTCCAAATTGTAATATTATGATTTTGTGTATTTTCCATTTCCTGCTGTATGCTATGCTATGCTATGCTATGCTAAGTGGCTTCAGTCGTGTCCGACTCTGTGTGATCCCATAGATGGCAGCCCACCAGGCTTCCCCGTCCCCGGGATTCTCCAGGCAAGAACACTGGAGTGGGTTGCCATTTCCTTCTCCAATGCATGAAAGTGATCAAATCTAAACTCTCTTGTATTCACTGAGCACTTTTGTGTTGTACTGACCAGAACCAAACCGCATTGTGTTAGCTTGTATGTTCTCTGATCCATTCATATGTTTGAACTGATAAGCTGCATCTTCCCCAGGAGGGAAGGCCATTCTTCTTCCTCTTTTGCACATCCTAATATACACTGAAAAAAAAAAAAAAAAAAACAATGGCCTGTAGACAGCATGCAAATACATAGAAAGAATACTTGTTGAATTCTGTAATAGTCTTTTGAGACTTGCAGGCTTACATTGTTCTGGAGGCTGTCTATTCAAGTCCTGGCTCTTTTCAAAAGCAACTCTTACTGGAATAAGTCCTGGATATGCCAAATACTTCCTCATCCTCTTAAGCCACCGTTCTGCTGGTTTGCACTGTTCCTCCACTAGTAATGACTAAGATAGCTATAGTACATCACCTCAACAAGGTTATTAGCTTTGATGCAGTTGAGATGCAGAGTATTTCCTTTGCCAAAGGATTTACAGTATAGGTCCTCAATTTAAGTCCCGATATGGTGTTGTTTTCATATCAAGAACAGAGAGGTCCTCCAGTGACCTGATCATAAGCCCTCTCCCTCTTCTGCCCCAGCAGATAAGGACCCTTAGCTAAAGAACACTCCTTACTATGGGGGCAAGCCCTGTTCCTACTTAGCCCAGAGCAGTGAGCTTTGGTTCCCTGGCACCCATGGATTTATTCAAATAAGCCAGTCACATCTCTACATTGGAATCAAGGGTCATCCAAAACTCTCGATACCACAAAAGCCTCCTTCTACAACCTTTGGTTGTTCACCCCAGTGCAACCCCTGTGTGGTGGAGTGTGGTGCAGTCAGTGTCTCCCTTCTCTGGGCTCTGACTGCATAAGACTGATAAACTTCATTTGATCTCACTTGTCCAGGACTGGATGTTAAGTGTTTGGTCATCCCCATAGCCCCAGGGCAGGAATCTGTCCTTCACTAATGGGGTAAAGAGGAAGTGATTAAAATAGAATTCCTCATGGAGACTTTTGTAACAATACTGCTTTCCTCTCACACCCATTTGCTTCTTAATCTCTCGTGGCCACAATCTGTTCTTCATTTCTATATATATATTTTTTCATTTCAAGAACTTTAAATGGAATTATGCAATGTATAATTTGTTTGGATTGGCTTTTTTCGCTCAGCATAATTCTCTGGAAATTTATCCAGGTTGCTACATCCATCAATATTTCATTCCTTTTAACTGCTGAGTAACATTTCAGAGTATAGGTCTATCAGTGTTTGTTAAACCATTCATTATTGAAAGACTTCTGGATTTTTGCACTTTGGGGCTTTTATAAAGCTGCTGTAAACATTCAGATCAGATCAGATCAGATCAGTCGCTCAGTCGTGTCCGACTCTTTGCGACCCCATGAACCGCAGCACGCCAGGCCTCCCTGTCCATCACCAGCTCCCGGAGGCCACCCAGACTCATACCCATCGAGTCAGTGATGCCATCCAGCCATCTCATCCTCTGTCGTCCCCTTCTCCTCCTGCCCTCAATCCCTCCCAGCATCAGAGTCTTCTCCAATGAGTCAACTCTTCGCATGAGGTGGCCAAAATACTAGAGTTTCAGCTTTAGCATCATTCCTTCCAAAGAAATTCCAGGATTGATCTCCTTCAGAATGGACTGGTTGGATCTTCTTGCAGTCCAAGGGACTCTCAAGAGTCTTCTCCAACACCACAGTTCAAAAGCATCAATTCTTCGGCACTCAGCCTTCTTCACAGTCCAGCTCTCACATCCATACATGACCACAGGAAAGACCATAGCCTTGACTAGGCGAACCTTTGTTGGTAAAGTAATATTTGTATAAATGTGAGTTTTCATTTTCCTGGGATAAATACTGAAGAGTGCAATTACTGAGTCATAATGCAGTTGCTTGCTTAGTTTTTTAAGAAGCAAGAAACAGTTTCCGTAGTGGCTGTACTATTTCACATGGCCTTGAGCAATTTATTAGTTACTCGGTTCTTCCTCATCCTCACCAGCTTTTGCTGTCCTCACTACTGTTTAGCCTTTCTCATAGGAGTACAGTTACGTCATTGTGGTTTTAATTTTCCTTCCCCTAATAGCTAATAGTATTGAACATCTTTTCAATGTTAGGTGTTTATCTGCCATCTCTGTGTCCTCCTTGGTGAAATACCTTTTCATATATTTCATCCATTTTTGAATTGAGTTGTGTGTGTTCTTTTCCTGTTGGGTTTTAAGAGTTTTATTTTTTTTATTAAATTTTAGTTTACTAATCCATGACAAGATATGTGGTTTGCTAATATTTCCCCCCATTCTGTACATCAAATAATTTTTTGAGTCACCCTTTAAAATTTCTGGAATCAGTTGTAAAAATCTTCTGTATCTAGTAGATTAAAAAGCACTACCCTCAATTTTTGTTTTGTTTTTTTTTTTGTGGGAGGATGTTACTTTAGTGCCATTGTCTTTAAGTATAAATTTAAGAATAGCCTTATATTTATTTTAAAAAAGAACATGCTGTATTTTTATAGGAATTTTATTATTATATATAAATTGGGGAAAATTGACATCTCTGGTATGTTGAATCTTCTGATCCAAGAAATGTAATATCTCAGTTTATCTAAATCTTTGATTTCCTTCATTAGTGTTATAATTTTCAGCATATAAGTTTTATTAGATTTACACCTAAGCATTCTGTTTCTTTGAGCCATTGTAAATGGTATTACACTTTTTAAAATATGGTTCCGAAGTGTTCATTGTTATTTTATTCTATATTCTGTAACCTTGCTGAATTCTCATTAATTTTACCTTTTTTTGGAGATTTTCTTGAAAATTTCTATATAGACAGTCATATCAACTGTAAATAAATATAAATGAGCAGTTTCACATCTCATTTCTGATTTGTGTACTTTTACTTCCTTTTCTTACCCTTTCCTTGCCTTGCTGGCTAGACTTTTCAACACTGTGATGAATCAATGTGGTGAAAGCAGACCGAATTGCATTGTTCCCAATCTTAGACGTAAGTGAAAAGTGACAGTGAAAGCTAAAGTCGCTCAGTGGTGTCCGACTCTTTGCGACCCCATAGACTATACAGCCCGTGGAATTCTCCAGGCCAGAATACTGGAGTGGGTAGCCTTTCCCTTCTCCAGGGGATCTTCCCAACCCTGGGATCGAACACAGGTCTGTTGCATGGCAGGTGGATTCTTTACCAGCTGAGCCACAAGGGAAGCCCAAGAATACTGGAGTGGGTAGCCTATCCTTTCTCCAGCAGATCTTCCTGACCCAGGAATCAAACCAGGGTCTCTTGCATTGCAGGCGGATTCTTTACCAACTGAGCTATCAGGGAAGCCATCTTAGATGTAAAGAATTTGTTAAAAATGTTAGTTGAAGGTTTTTGCAGATGTTTTTTATTGACTTGTTATAGTCCCCCCTGTTTCTCCTTTTTCTGAGAGTTGGTTCATGAATGTGTATTGCATTATGTCAGATCTCTGTAATGATTCATACTATCTGAAAAATTTTCTTCTTTAGTAATATAGTGAATTATGCTGATTATCTTTCTAGTTTTGAAGCAGGCTTGCATCTGGAGAATAAATGCCGCTATGGCACCCCACTCCAGTACTCTTGCCTGGAAAATCCCATGGATGGAGGAGCCTGGTGGGCTGCAGTCCATGGGGTCGCTAAGTGTCGGACATAACTAAGCAACTTCACTCTCACTTTTCACTTTCATGCATTGGAGAAGGAAATGCCAACCCACTCCAGTGTTCTTGCCTGGAGAATCCCAGGGACTAGGGAGCCTGGTGGGCTGCCGTCTATGGGGTCACACAGAGTCGGACATGACTGAAGTGACTTAGCAGCAGCAGTCATGTTGTATTATCCTTCTCATACATTGTTGAATTCTATTTGCTAACTTTTTAAAGAATTATTTTTGTCTATATTGATGAAGATGTTGGTAGGTCATTTTCCTTTATTGTACTGTTTTTGACTGGTTTTAGTATCAGGATAATACTAGCTTCATAAAATGAACTGGGAAGGGTTTCTATCTCTTACACATCCTAGAAGAGATTATTTAGAATTGGTGTGTGCATGAGTGCTAAATCACTCCAGTCATGTCCGACTCTTTGTGACCCTATGGACTACAGGCCGCCAGGATCCTCTGTCCATGGGATTCTCCAGGCAAGAGTACTGGAGTGGGTTGCTATGCCTTCCTCCAGGGGATCTTCCCATCCCAGGGATCGAACCCACATATCTTAAGTCTCCTCCCCGGCAGGCAGGTTCTTTACCACTAGCTCCACCTGGGGAGTCTTAGAATTGGTACTAATCCCTTAAACATTTTGTAGAATTCTCCAGTTAAACCACCTAGGCAAAGAGTTTTTTGGAGACATTTTTAATAATGAAAGAATTCAGTTTACTTAATAGGTATAGCATTATTAAAATTATCTATTTCATATTGCATGTGATATGGTACACTGATATTTTAGAGGAATTGATCTATCTCACATAAATGATCAAATTTGTATGTGTGCATAGTTTTTTGTACTATTTTCTTTTTTTCGATTTTGATTTTTGATCCGTAGTGATAACTACTTTTTCTCCTGATGTTGAAATTTTTGTCCTCTTAATTTTTTTCAGTGCTAATCTGGTTAGTTTGCCAATTTTATTGATTTTTGAAAACAACCAGTTGTTTATTTCATCATTTTTTTCCTGTTATTTTCCTGTTTCCAATTTTATTGAGTTTTGCTTTCCTTTTTATTAATTTCCTGCTTCTACTTGATTTGGAATTATTTTGCTATTTTTTTAAGGGTCTTTTGATAGGATCTTGGACTATTAATTTGAGGTACTTTTTATCTTTTACAGTGTACACAGTTAGTGCTATAAATATTCGTCTTAGCACATGCTTGTCTGTATCCCACATATATTGAAATATTATATTTTCAGTTTCATTCAATTTAATGTTTTTTATTTCATTTGAGACTTTATCTTTGGTTGGTGGATTGTTAGAGGTGTGTTGCTTAGTTTCCAAATATTTGGAGATTTTTTTCCCTATTATTTTTCTGTTATTATATGATATCATCATAGTCAGAGAACATACTTGCATATGGCAGTTCTTTAAGTTTTTTGAGATCTGTTTTATAGTCCATAATATGGCCTGTCCTGGTATATGTCCATGGGCACTTGCAAAGCATGTGTAGTCCACCGTTGTGCAGTCTGTTCTGTATTGTTGATTAGGTTCTATTGGTTGATGGTGTTGAGTTCTTCTATATTCCTGCTAATATTTAGACTTGTTATTTCATGAATCATTAAGGATGATCATTTAAGTCTCTAACTATTCTTATAGATTTGCCCCTTTCTCTTTTCAGTTCTGCTAATATTTTCTTCACATATTTTGCATCTCTTGTTTACTGCATACTTATTTAGTGTTGCTTTATCTTTTGGGACACTTCTAACATTAGACAATGCTCTTTTCTGACTCTGGTCATATTCATTGCTCTGAAGTGTTACACATCTGATTTTAATGTAGCTACTCCTGCATTCTTTTGCTTAACCGTTTGCGTTTTCTTACTTTCAACAACCTATGTTACTATTTTTGAAGTGAGTTGGGTCATGTTTACAAATTGAGCCTGCCAATCTCTGCCTTTTAATGGGTGAATTCAAACTATTTAGTTTTACACTTACTATAATTATTGATATATTGGGGCTTAAATATGCTACTTGTTTGTTGTCTTCTTTTTCATATCTTCCCATGAATTACTTGAGTATTTTATCAGATCAGATCAAATCAGATCAGTTGCTCAGTCATGTCCAACTCTTTGCAACCCCATAAACTGCAGCACACCAGGCCTCCCTGTCCATCACTAACTCCCGAAGTTCACTGAGACTCACATCCATCGAGTCAGTGATGCCATCCAGCCATCTCATCCTCTGTCATCCCCTTCTCCTCCTGCCCCCAATCCCTCCCAGCATCAGAGTCTTCTCCAATGAGTCAACTCTTCACATGAGGTGGCCAGAGTACTGGAGTTTCAGCTTTAGCATCATTCCTTCCAAAGAAATCCCAGGGCTGATCTCCCTCAGAATGGACTGGTTGGATCTCCTTGCAGTCCAAGGGACTCTCAAGAGTCTTCTCCAACACCACAGTTCAAAAGCATCAATTCATTGGCCCTCAGCCTTCTTCACAGTCCAACTCTCACATCCATGCATGACCACAGGAAAAACCATAGCCTTGACTAGATAAACCTTTGTTGGCAAAGTAATGCCTCTGCTTTTGAATATGCTATCTAGGTTGGTCATAACTTTCCTTCCAAGGAGTAAGCATCTTTTAATTTCTTGGCTGCAGTCACCATCTGCAGTGATATTGGAGCCTAGAAAAATAAAGTCTGACACTGTTTCCACTGTTTCCTCATCTATTTCCCATGAAGTGATGGGACCGGATGCCATAATCTTAGTTTTCTGAATGTTGAGCTTTAAGCCAACCTTTTCACTCTCCACTTTCACTTTCATTAAGAGGCTTTTTAGTTTCTCTTCACTGCATTTTTCAGTGTATTTATTTGCATAGTATTTAGTGGTTACTCTAGGTAGTCCATTGTTTACATGTGTAACTAATGGGAGTCTACTTGTAGCCTCAATTTATTATTTAGAACAAATCAAAGACATTTTATTTCCCTTTATCTTCCTTTAATTTCTCACAATTATTACATAATTGTCTTGAATATTCCTTCTAAATGTGTTCCAAACAACAGCAGATGGTTGTTATAATTTTTTGTTGTTATAACACCAGACCTGATTTAGAAAATTCAAGAAAGAAAGTCTAGAATAATTATACATCTTTTGGATTATCATATTCTTTCTACCTGAGGTTTCAAGCTTCCTTCTTTCTTAATTTCCTTTTAGTTTCTGTTTAGAGAATTTCTTGTAATCATTCTTCTAGGGTAGGTCTGCAAGTGACACAGTCTCTGAATTTTCTTTCATCTTGAGAATATCTTGATTTTTTCTTCATTTCTGAAGGTACTTAGCATTCTGGGTTGATCTTTTTCTCTCTGCAGTTAAAAAAAATGTGCCACTTCCTTCAAATGTCTGTGGTTTCACATGAGAAATCTGCTATCAATAAAATTGTTTTCTCTGTATGTAATGCATTTCTTTCTTTCTAGCTTTTGTCATTTATGGTTTTTCTTTGATTTTAGTTTTCAGAAATATAACTCTACATGCTTATGTGAACATTTTTGGTTTTAACCCATTTGGCATTTGTTCAGCTTCAACAGTCTTTAGGTTTGTATTTTTTTTAATCAAATTTGGCAAGTTTTCAACCATTACTTCTCTCACTATCTTTTCATTTCTGCTTCTTTTTTCTCTTCTTTAGGGACTCCCATGGCAAGATTGTTATAGTCTCACAGGATCTAAAAGCTTCACTTGTTTTTTTGTTGCTGTTGAATTTTCTTTTTCTTTGTTGTCCAGGTTGGGTAATTTCTATTGTTCTACCATCAAGTTTACTAATTCTTTGCTCTTTCTCCTCCATTCTGTTGATAAGATTGTTCAGTTCAGTTCAGTTCAGTCACTCAGTCGTGTCCGACTCTTTGTGATCCCATAAATCGCAGCACACCAGACCTCCCTGTCCATCACTAACTCCCAGAGTTCACTCAAACTCACGTCCATCGAGTCAGTGATGCCATTCAGCCATCTCATTCTCTGTCGTCCCCTTCTCTTCCTGCCCCCAATCCCTCCCAGCATCAGAGTCTTTTCCAATGAGTCAGTTCTTCGCATGAGGTGCCCAAAGTACTGGAGTTTCAGCTTGAGCATCATTCTTCCAAAGAACACCCAGGGGTGATCTCCTTCAGAATAGACTGGTTGGATCTCCTTGCAGTCCAAGGGACTCTCAAGACTCTTCTCACCACAGTTCAAAAGCATCAATTCTGTGGCGCTCAGCTTTCTTCACAGTCCAACTCTCACATCCATACATGACCACAGGAAAAACCATAGCCTTGACTAGACAGACCTTTGTTGGCAAAGTAATGTCTCTGCTTTTGAATATGCTATCTAGTTTGGTCATAACGTTCCTTCCAAGGAGTAAGTGTCTTTTAATTTCATGGCTGCAGTCACCATCTGCAGTGATTTTGGAGCTCAAAAAATAAAGTCTGACATTGACTTAAAAAAAAAATCCCCATTCATATATACACTTGGTTATAAAATTTCCAGTTGGTTTCCTGTATTTCTCCCATTTCTTTACTGAAATGTTCTATTTATTTCCTAAGACATTCTGTTTCTTGTTTGTTTCAAATGCATAGTTAATTCCTTATTGAAGCTTTTTTTATGATGACTACTTTAAATCATCTGTATCAATATGGGATTGACAGCTATTTTCTTTTTTTCATTAAGCTTAAGATCTTCCTGGTTCCTTATATAATAATTTTTTTTTAATTAAATCTTAGACATCCAGGGTATTATGCTTTCAGACTCTAGATCTTTATATCTTAAATATTGTTACTTCTTTTCACATTGCTTTGGCAGGAAGGATGTCTGCTCTTATGTTATTGCTAGGTAAAGGAAGAAGTCTGTATTTTCCACTCTGTCTCCATTAACACTTATTTCAGTGGGGTGAACTCCTTACTTCTAAGTTGATCTCAGTAAACTCCAATGATAAGATAGTTACCTAGCTGGAGGGGTAAGAAAGTCTCTTGACTACTCCCTTATTTTTTCTACTGGCATCATGAGGAGGGACAGGGGCCTTATTACCCACACTGGGTGGTGGTAAAATTCCTGACTCTCCACCAGGTCTCCTTTGACGTCACCCCAGTGAAGAGCAGGAGTGTATCTCCATTCCTGCCATGTGGAGGTGGAAGTCTAAGTTTCTTATATGGTCTTCATTAACATTACAGGGAGGAGAAAAATGGGTTTATTACTGTCACATAGGATTAAAGGGCTTCTCCGGTGGCTCAAGATGGTAAAGAATCTGCCTGCAATGCGGGAGACCTAGGTTCAGTTCCTGGGTTGGGAAGATCCCTGGAGAAGGGAATGGCTACCCACTCCATTATTATTACCTGGAGAATTCCATGGACAGAGGAGCCTGGCAGGCTACAGTCCATGGGGTTGCAGAAAGTCCTACACAACTGAGCAACTTTAACTTTCATAGAATTAATGTCCAAACTCCCTACTCAACCTTTTCTGACACCAGGCTGGAGGGGCAGTTGGAGGTCCCTATTACAGCCTGGAGAGGGGAGACCAGAGGGTGGACCTTAACATTTATTGGCATCAGTTCAGCTCAGTCACTCAGTCGTGTCTGACTCTTTGCGACCCCGTGAACCCCAGCACACCAGGCCTCCCTATCCATCACGTGGGTGGAGGAGATTCCACAGTTTTTTTTCTGTGATGGTTGGCTAGAGTACTGTTGATTGTCTAAAAATTGTTTGTTTTTTTTGTCTCGGTTGGCTGTCTTCCTTGTCCTCAGGTTGAAGATACCAGGCTTTCGTTAGAATATTTTGCCTTTGCCCTTTGGCATGGCAGTAAGCTATCAGGCATATGTAGAAAACCCAGGAAACCAATCACCCTGTCATTCCTTGGGCCCAGAGTATCCCAATAAGCTCAAAGATTTGTTTACTTTATATCTACTTACTATACAATTTTTAGGGTTTTGAGTTGTACTTGGTGGTGAAAACACCTCTACTCCATCTTCTCAAAAGTGAAAGTAGTCTGTTTTTGGTTGGAGTTGGAGCTCTATTTGGGCTTCCCAGGTGGTGCTAGTGCTAAAGAACCCAACTGCCAGTGCAAGAAACAGGAGCTGTGGGTTCTATCCCTGGGTCAGGAAGATCCCTGCAGAAGGAAAAGGCAAACCAGTCCAATATTCTTGCCTGAAGAATCCCATGCAGAGAGGAGCCTGGCGGGCTACAGTCCATAGGATCACAAAGAGGCAGACCCACCTGAAGCAACATATCATGCACGTAGAGCTCTATTTACTTTAGATTTTTAAATTTTTATTTTGTTTTGGAGTACTTCCCTTGTGGTTCAGTGCCTACAATGCAGGAGATGTAGGTTCACTTTGGGGTCAAGAAGATCCCCTGGAGGAGGGCATGGTAACCCACTCCAGTAGTCTTGCCTGCAGAATCCCATGGACAGAGGAGCCTAGAGGGCTGCAGTCCATAGGCTCACAAAGAGCTGGACATGACTGGAGCGACTTAACACATACACTTAGGCAATTAACAATGCTCTGTTAGTTTTAGATGTATAGCAAAGTGATTCAGTTATACATATATCTAATATTTTTCAAGTACTGTCCCTATTTAGATTATTATAGACTAATGAGCAGAGTTCCCTTGCTAGCTATATTGCAGTTCCTCATTGGTTATGTATTTAAAATAAAGCAGTGTGTGCCTGTCAACCTCAAACTCCCAATCTATTTACTTTAAATTAGTAGCATTCTTGTCACTAAACAGTTTAGATTTTGAAGAACATTTAATCAATACTATAGATTCTAGGTATCAAATTGCATTAATGATTGGGGCTTGGAGATACTTTATGCAATATTAAAACTTTTTTCCTGAAGATTAAGAGAGACAAAGCATGTAAAACTCCACATGTACTTTCTGATGCACTGAGTAAGCACTCAATAAATGCATGTCACAGTTTGGCTTTTTATTTGTTTTATAAGGCATTGTAGTAATTACGACTCTGTATTTGGAGTCTGGGGTAGTCCTACAACTGAACTATGTGCTATGGAAAAGTGCTGAGCTACTATGATCCTCAGTTTCCTTATTTGTCATCTGGGGATAATAAAAACAATTACCATAAAATATGCTTGTGATGATACAGTAGAATGACCCAGAGACTCATTCTTATTCGATTCCCACTGGCACATAGTAAGTGTTCAGTGAATATTAACAACTGTTATGGCTACTGCTGCTGCTTTAATAGTAAGTTACCCCCAAACAGATACCTAAGATGCATCTCCTAAGAAACATTAGGGGGATGTTGAGAGCAGGAGGGCATTATTTTGTTTCTTAAGTTTGCTAAAGTAGAGTAAGGCTCTCAGCTCATCTAATTTGTGCTGACTGTTGCCCTGGTATAATGTGATGGTGGTGGTGGTTTAGTCACTAAATCATGCCCAACTCTTGCAACCCCATGGACTATAGCCCGCCGGGCTCCTCTGTCCATGGGATTCTCCAGGCTAGAATACTGAAGTGGGTTGCCATTTCCCCCTCCAGGGAATCTTCCCCACCCAGGGATCAAACCTCTGTTTCCTGCATTGCAGGTGGATTCTTTACCACTGAGCCACCAGGGAAGCTCTGGTATAATATTTGCCTCTCACAAAAATGGCAGAGGGAGCATGTGTTCATATATTTTAGCCATTAATATTCTCATCATCCTTCTTATTTTCACAATCTGTCAAACTCAAATAGGCTGCTCTAAAATCTTCTCCTGTCCTCATTCCAACACCCCCAACCTCTCCTTCTTAGTTTCCCTTGCAGCTTCTTCTAACTTCTTCTCTCTACTCTCTAGATAAGCTCTTTATTATAAGACCCACATATCCTTGCTAATTCCCTTCTTATTTTTATTTCCGCTTCCCTGGACTTTATCCTTTCAGAAGTGTTCAGGATCTGACCATGTGAGCAAAAATGATCCCTTCTCAGAAACATCTTGATATTTCAAACACTTAACCATTTAGTATCTTTTCTTTGTATCACTGATATATAAATATTAGCAATAAACAGTGGGACAGCTTGTGAAAACCTAGACTCTAGGTCTAAGCAACTTTCATCTCTCGGACGTAAACAATTTTCAAACAACTCATCCTTTACAAATCTCAAAGGAAATTATTTTCCAAATTATAACAATCACTACCTGTCTTAAGGGATGGAACCATTGGCAAGAATTGGTGCATTGATGATTTGTTAAGACTCTCATTCATTTCCCACTCGATTTCTTACATTTCCAACCTGATTGCTTTCTGTTCCAAAAATGCAGTTATTTCTCCTCTGCATGGCTGCTTTTGTTTCTTTTTATACCTGTACAATAAATGCTTCTTATAGCCAAGGGGTTAGATCATTCAGTTAAAGACAACAGTACCAAATCCTATGGATTTTTTAAAACAGAAGTTTAATTTCACAGAGAGTTGTATTCTTCTTTCTTTTAATGGGATTATGCTTTTTTTTCTCCCCAGAACCATGGTGGCATAGGTAATTTAATTAAACTAAGAAGCACAATTCATGTCAGTTGTTTTCCTCTTATCAGTGCAACTGGGGAAATAATTTTAATGAAAATATTAAATTTGGTTCAGGTTGTTGTTAGATGTTATTTCTATCTGTCATGTCAGAATTTCTCATCCATTGGTTACCATGAGCTGGTTTGTTTATGAAACAACAAATACATACAGGGTGGCTTCAGAGCGTGTCTGTAATGAACAGTACACATGAGCACGAAATGCCTTCTCTCCCTGCAAGAAGCTTACCGTTTGGAAACACAAGAAATATATACAAATGAAGTAGAAGAAAAGGAGTCAGTAATAATCTAGGACAAAGATAAAGAGAATCACCAGCTGTGCGTAAGTGAGTTACATAATGGGGTGAAGACTAACAGAGTTATTAGAGGGAGAGAAAGAGATGCTGAAGAGTTATTAAGGATGAAGATTATCTTTTAAAGACTGTCTATTACGTACCAGGCGTTGTGCTAGGCAGTCTATGTTGGATGTTTTTCACTTTAGAAAAACTCTAAGGTTATTTTTAAATCTACTTTTTGGCCCACCCAGTACATGAGGACAATGCACAGGGACTGTTGGTAAATGCCAGGAAGGGGCCCATGTGGAACTTGAACCCAGAATTCTCTCTCTCTGAATCTTGGATTCTGTTTGCTACCCAATGCTGCCAAAATGTACCAGGCAGTGAGAAGTAGGACTTGATTTGATTATTAAAACAGAAGTCAGAGTTAGAAGGAGAGTTAAGAAGGTAAGGGGAAAAAAGAGAGGGAATAGTTAGAGGTTAGAAAAATAACAAGAATGGAGGCAAAAAAGTAAAAAATGAGTTTAGTGGACAACGATTATACAGTTGTCTGGAACAAAAGCAGATAATGCTTACAAATGTCATGAAGAGCATAGGCTCTGGATTTTGATGGATCCGTTTAAATTGAAGCTCATCCTTTTATAACTGACCTCTTTTAGACAGATCACAATATCGCATAAAATAATTGTGATGATTAAAGCAAATAATGAAATTTGGGAGCAGGTTATAGAGGGGTGTTTTGTACATGAAAATTCATCAAGCTGTATAATTACACACCCTGCTCTCTATGTATACGTCAGTAAAAAGATATTTCATTTGTAGAAGCAGCTAATGTTTGTAACAGTGCTGGCATAAGTAGTAACCATTCATTTGATGTTAATTTATTGTTTCAATATACTCAAGGCAGAGGGATACTAGAATCAGGACTTAGCAGAACATTGGCACAGTTGTAGAGCGTTTCTGTGCCTTGTGAGGTCAAGGAAGGATTGTAAAGATGAGGTATTTTCACAGTGTTGTTAAGGAAGACTGGTCTTCGTGACAGTGTGTAGAATGGATTGGAAAGAAGGGTATAAACCAGTAAGAGTATAAAGAGAGAGTATAAATCACTGAAGGATTTGAACAAAAATATATAAACCAGTGAGAACAATTAGACAATTTTGGCTGTCACCCAGGCATCTGGTATCATGTTTCTGAATCAGACACTGCCAAGAAAAAGTGTCTGATTCAGAATCCAAGAATTCCATGAAGGAAAAATCAATGGTTGGGCAGTGAAATGTGATTGGGAAAAACAGTAAAGATTCGAAAATGTTTTCTGTAGTTTACACAGTCAGAGTGACTTGAATAAGGGATGATGAGGTACAATGGCAAAGACTTGATGATAATCACATTCCAATTGGCAAGGTCTCTTTGTCACCTGGAAGTGTCAATCAACAATAGAGCCTATCATCCAAGAACCAGGGTGGCTCTACAAGACCCAATTTGTAACTATGTAACATTAGTTTCTTGTGGTTATTACACAACAGGAAATCCAAAAAATGTGCTAATTCAAAGAAAGTAATTTTGGATATGATTATATATGTGTTTTCGGGGAAGGCAATGGCACCCCACTCCAGTACTCTTGCCTGGAAAATCCCATGGATGGAGGAGCCTGGTGCGCTACAGTCCATGGGGTCGCTAAGAGTCGGACACGACTGAGCGACTTCACTTTCACTTTTTCGCTTTCATGCATTGGAGAAGGAAATGGCAACCCACTCCAGTTTTCTTGCCTGGAGAATGCCAGGGGCAGGAGAGCCTGGTGGGCTGACGTCTATGGGGTCACGCGGAGTCGGACACGACTGAAGTGACTTAGCAGCAGCAGCAGCATATGTATGTTTTAGAGTTCTTCTTGCTGGTCCTATAATTGAACAAGGTCTTCTGCCCTCTAAAATTATTCAGAAAAAATGTGTTGATCTCAACCTCCAAAAATGAATAAAATTCCTGTGTCCAGTAATATTTTCATTATAGGGAATTAGATTTCTGTAGTCATAATGGACAGAGTTTAAATGAATGTCACAATTTTGTTTAAGTGAAAGTATAGTATAGAAAGAAAGTATAGTTTTGAAGACTCTATATATTGTCTCCTTCAAAGCTTTTTTATTCTCTCTTGGACTTATCTTTGAGACATTTAGAAATAGAGGATTAATTATTTTGCATTTATGAGAACAGTTAAAAACATTCTTGAGGGCAGCCTACATATCTACCAAAATGATGATTCAGTCATAATATATTGAAAATCTATACGCCCTACTCAAAAAATTCTAGAAACAAAACTTCACACAATACTGAACAAAAGTCATTTCTTTTTATTTTCAACTAAGAATAGAGTGAGAATAAGTTTTCAATTTTTGAATTCAGGGAATGTGCTTGTGTGTGTATGTGTGTATACAAGCATGTTCAGGCATATGTAAATATGAAAGGGTGGAAGGAATATTGTAAAACCTCAGTTCTTATCCAAGGGAAATTAATTTTATAATTAAATATTTTTAAACATTATTAATAGTTCTCTGGTGATGAAATATGTTGAGATGCATGACATTTAAAAATTGTTGTGCTTCTCAAGGCTTTAAACTTTTTTTCTGAAATCAAACATTAATATTTGATGCTACAGTATGCAGAGAAATGCCAGTGACACAGAGTGTATTCCTCTACTATTCCTGCCTGAAAAATAATAATATTCTTTCAGCAATCACACTTTGGTATATCCAGTAAAAAGTGGAAATTGAGTCTAGTCATCAAAGAATGTGCCTTTGACGTTAAGAACTTAATTGATGCCATTGGTCTTCAAACCATCTCTCCCCTCCAGCTTCTCCAGACAAAATACCAGTCATTCATTGGTGATTCCATCAATGAGTTGCTTGATTCCCACTTAGTATGGCCAGGCATTATATAAAACAGCAGAACTTGTAAGATATTACCTCTGTCCTCAAAGAGCCTAGTTGGTTATGGGACAGAAACACTTGAAAAGCTAATAAAATATTATATATAATCTGGTGCACATGAGAGAATAGAACATATAATAATTAGGACTTTAAAAGAGAAAGAGCTCAACACTAATGATCCATTTGATGTTAATACCATGTTGCATGTTTTATACTTAGAATAGGGCTGTTTCTTAACTGTTGTACCCTCAGCATCTAGAAGAGTGCTTTCAATCAGTAGATACTTAATAAATATTTGTTGAGTAAATAAAGGAATAATTCTCCCATTCAAGCCTCACAAAGTCCCTTTTCAGTAGGTATTAGTTTCCCATTTTACAGACGTTAAACTAACAGCTTGAAAGATAAATAATCATGCAGTGGTACAAATTAAGTTTTAAATTCAGGTCTACATGTGACCAAAGAGCTCACTTTTACCACTGAAAGCAGGCAGAACTTGGTGGAAATGACCAAGTTCAGTGTTGATTGGAGCAAAAAACATGAAGTCTAAGCAAACTGACCAGACGTCTATAGCAGTTTGATTATTCCTAAAATGAATATTGTAATTGGTAATATTAAGCACTGATATTGTTAGAAATCAGGTAACTTTATTCTAAGTTAGTTGACTGCCAGCCTATCAGTACTTAATTTCCAAAGAATGCAAGCCTTGTTTTCAAAGCCATGCTTGTATTTTTCTGCAGTTAGAGATGAACAGACGGTAAGAATGACCTTCAACTTTTTACGGCATTTTTACAGCCAACAGTAGAAAGTGCCACATGTAAGATTCACACTTGACTAGACTGGTGACAATTGCAGCTACCATCCTAACGACCTACGAGATATGCTGATACAAAGCAAGAAGACAAGAATCGTGGCATAAAGTTTTATACAAAAATTTGGCTTTGAAAGTGAGATTTATATACAGTGCAAAGTTTCACAGTTTGATTGGAATGGTTTTCACCCTTTCAAAAATATTTACATACTGTTAAAAAATACTCCATTGTAAATAAGGGTGTATAGATTTAAACACAACAAACTTAAGACCAACATCAAGTAAATACAAAGTCATGAAAAAATAATGTGACATCTGGTGTGTAAAAAGTTGGCAGTATTGTTTTGGAACAGCAATTGAGAAGTCTCCTTTATTTATTTAAAATATATTTATCAATGTTATGTGCTTAATATGATACATTATAATGGAATATATACATTAGAGATATGATCAGACACCATCTACCTCTTTTTAACAGTGTGGATTTTTGAGACTCAAAATTAATATGGATCTGATTCGGACAGTAAATTGGAAAACTTCCACACAGTGATCCACATGTGTTTTTGTCATATTGAATAAAGAGAGACAAATACATGCCATCTACACATTTCTCTCTCACTTACGTCCATGTGCCCTCCAACCCATGGACAATGTCATTATTCGCTATTGAAATAGTATAATAATATAATTGTGCCAATATGCTCAGTGCTTGCTTTACACATTGTAAAGCATAAAGCTTGCTTTACACATTATGTGTAACTTGCTTTACACATTGTGTCCTGTAATCTGCCCAGGAATCCCATGACACCAACCCTAGTTTATGCTCGAGTATATTAACCATGATTCACCAGGGAAACAGAACCAATGCGATATATCTCTATCTGTGTCTGTGTCTTGGAGAAGGCAGTGGCACCCCACTCCAGTACTCTTGCCTAGAGAATCCCATGGATGGAGGAGCCTGCTAGACTGTGGTCCAAGGGGTCTCTAAGAGTTAGACACAACTGAGTGACTTCACTTTCACTTTTCACTCTCATGCATTGGAGAAGGAAATGGCAACCCACTCCAGTGTTCTTGCCTGGAGAATCCCAGGGATGGGAGAGCCTGGTGGGCTACTGTCTCTGGGGTCACACAGAGTCGGACAGGACTGAAGTGACTTAGCAGCAGCAGTATCTGTGTCTATCAGATCAGACAGATCAGTCGCTCAGTTGTGTCTGACTCTTTGCGACCCCATGAACCGCAGCACGCCAGGTCTCCCCGTCCATCACCAACTCCCGGAGGTCACTCAGACTCACATTCATCGAGTCAGTGATGCCATCCAGTCATCTCATCCTCTGTCGTCCCCTTCTCCTCCTGCCCCCAATCCCTCCCAGCATCAGAGTCTTCTCCAATGAGTCAACTCTTCGCATGAGGTGGCCAAAATACTGGAGTTTCAGCTTTAGCATCATTCCTTCCAAAGAAATCCCAGGGTTGATCTCCTTCAGAATGGACTGGTTGGACCTCCTTGCAGTCCAAGGCACTCTCAAGAGTCTTCTCCAACACCACAGTTCAAAAGCATCAATTCTTTGGCGTTCAGCCTTCTTCACAGTCCAGCTCTCACATCCATACATGACCACAGGAAAGACCATAGCCTTGACTAGGCGAAACTTTGTTGGCAAAGTAATGTCTCTGCTTTTGAATATGCCATCTAGGTTGGTCATAACTTTCCTTCCAAGGAGTAAGCGTCTTTTAATTTCATGGCTGCAGTCACCATCTGCACTGATTTTGGAGCCCCCAAAAATAAAGTCTGACACTGTTTCCACTGTTTCTCCATCTATTTCCCATGTAGTGATGGGACCAGATGCCATGATCTTCGTTTTCTGAATGTTGAGCTTTAAGCCAACCTTTTCACTGTACACTTTCACTTTCATCAAGAGGCTTTTTAGTTCCTTTCTGCCATAAGGGTGGTGTCATCTGCATATCTGAGGTTATTGATATTTCTCCCAGCAATCTTGATTCCAGCTTGTGTTTCTTCCAGTCCAGCGTTTCTCATGATGTACTCTGCATATAAGTTAAATAAACATGGTGACAATATGCAGCCTTGACGTACTCCTTTTCCTATTTGGAACCAGTCTGTTGTTCCATGACCAGTTCTAACTGTTGCTTCCTGACCTGCATACAGATTTCTCAAGAGGTAGATCAGGTGGTCTGGTATTCCCATCTCTTTCAGAATTTTCCACAGTTTATTGTGATCTACACAGTCAAAGGCTTTGGCATAGATAGTCAATAAAGCAGAAATAGATGTTTTTCTGGAACTCTCTTGCTTTTTCCATGATCCAGCGGATGTTGGCAATTTGATCTCTGGTTCCTCTGCCTTTTCTAAAACCAGCTTGAACATCTGTGTCTATGGCTATATCTATATCATCTCTCTATTATAATGAATTGACTCACAGGATACACATTGATGGAGACTGAGAAGTCCCACAATCTGCCAATAGCAAACTGGAGGCCCAGGCAAGCCAGCAGTTGGATTCTACGCCTAGTCTGCAAGGTCTGAGAACCAGGAGAGCTGGCGGTCCAGCCAATGATAAATTCTAGTCTGAGTGAATAAGACCAGTATCTCAGCTCAAAAACAGATTTAGCAGAGAAAGCTAATTCGCCCTAACTTCTTTTTGTCCGTCCTCCAATGGAGTGGATGAGGCCCACCCACAAAGGAGTGGGTCTTCTGCTTTACTCAGTCTACTGATTCAAATGTTAATCTCACTCAGAAACACCCTCACGCATGCACACCCAAAATAATATTTAGCCTATTATCTTGGCACCCTGTGGCCTAGTCATGTTGATGCATAAAATTAACATGAACGTTGAGTGAACTGGATTAAAAAGGAAGGTCATTGTCATAGGACAAGCATGGAGCATGGTAGAATGGGTCCTGCCATCTTACTCTGAAGGCCCTATTCTTCCGTCTGCCCTACATCCTCTGACTTTCTCAGACAAGGACTCAACACAGCACTTTGGATGGTAACAATATGTGATCTGAGTTGGCATTCAAGGTAGATCATGTCCTCTAGCCCTGAGCATTTCCACTGACAAGTCTCAATTTCAGAAAATAAAATGGTATATGTTGGGGCAAAGGAGAAAGCAAGGGTGGCTGGTAAGATGAGACCAAATTAAAAAGAAACTAGAAGACAAGCAGATATATTTGGACTATAGATTAGGAACTGGAGACTAACACATCCAGTGGCCAACACAGCCAGCGTATCTGGGACTTTCTCGGTTATAAAAAGTGAAAGCCCTGGGTCCTGGGAACTCCCTGAGTCCTAGGCAAGTTGGATGGTTGATCGCCTTCCAGGACAGAAGTGTTGCTAAAGTTATCTATGGCAAAAGCCCTTTTTCATTTCTAATGTATTGCATATCCATACTTGTATAAAATGTGATAAAAAAATTACTGTAAAAATGAAATTTAAAGGGACATACAAAAAATCCAAATTTGAACTTTCATCACTGAGTTCAAAAGATGTAAATAACTCTGATGCATAGCTATAAGTGATTTAATGCATGCTTTTCATGTCTGTGTTTCCCTTGCTGTGGACCAGTTACAAGCCATTTAGAGATGGGCCCTGGGACACAGACCACACAGGAATGAGGGGCTGATTGTGCAGACTGAGAAGGAAGAGTGAGGGTGAGCACCTTTATCCTGGCACAGTGGATTGAAATGGAAAAGACTGGAGCTAAGTGTCTGGGTGGTAATACAAGAGCTGGGTGATGAGGATGGGCAGAGAGCAGGAGAGCTTGTGACCCAGATGTAAAGACTGAGCAAACAGCTAACATGCAAGTTTCTCCCTGAAGGAAGTCTTAACCTTGAAAGCTTAAGAAATTATAAATGTTTAAGAAATAATTTTTGAAAATCTGAATCTAAATGGCTAAGAGAGTAGGCTTTGGATGTAAACTGCCTATGCATAAGCAACTTTAGGGATTAATCAAACTACAGCCTAGTTATTTAACCACTCCCTACTTTGGTTTCTTCATGAACAACATTGAATTCCTAATACCATCCCTCACATTGAGTTGATGGGATATAAGAAAAATTGTACATACAGGGATTGGTACTTACAGCTATCTAAATTATATCAGATCAGATCAGATCAGTCGCTCAGTCGTGTCCGACTCTTTGCGACCCCATGAACCGCAGCACGCCAGGCCTCCCTGTCCATCACCAGCTCCCGGAGGTCACTCAGACTCGCATCCATCGAGTCAGTGATGCCATCCAGCCATCTCATCCTCTGTCGTCCCCTTCTCCTCCTGCCCTCAATCCCTCCCAGCATCAGAGTCTTCTCCAATGAGTCAACTCTTCGCATGAGGTGGCCAAAATACTGGAGTTTCAGCTTTAGCATCATTCCTTCTAAAGAAATTCCAGGATTGATCTCCTTCAGAATGGACTGGTTGGATCTTCTTGCAGTCCAAGGGACTCTCAAGAGTCTTCTCCAACACCACAGTTCAAAAGCATCAATTCTTCGGCGCTCAGCCTTCTTCACAGTCCAGCTCTCACATCCATACATGACCACAGGAAAGACCATAGCCTTGACTAGGCGAACCTTTGTTGGTAAAGTAATGTCTCTGCTTTTGAATATGCTATCTAGGTTGGTCATAACTTTCCTTCCAAGGAGTAAGCGTCTTTTAATTTCATGGCTGCAGTCACCATCTGCAGTGATCTTGACATACACATATATATATATAATTATGCATACCTAACTTATATACATAATTATATCTATCTAAACTCTCTCTATATAATTTAATTCTCTAGAGTTGGCTCATAGTTAATGGTTATTGTTTGCTTACTACAGGGATTAATATAATATCTAAGTGATAATCCTCCCCAGTGCCTAGCTTTTGAAAAATATTTTTATTTACAAAGTGATTTGTAGTAGGTATGAAAAAGCAAGAATCCTTATTTATCAGAAGAAAACTATAGTATATGCTTCCATTGACTCACATTTTTTAACACTTGCCAACCTAATCTATGTTCAATTTTGTGCTTGATGTAGTTCACAGTGGTTTGACTCTCTCCAAAATACCATGCATTGCTTAAAAGAAAAGAAATCTCATTAATGGTGATCAGTTTGCTCTTATGTGTCTTGTGGTCACTTGAAAGCCTTGTTGTAACTTTGCACCCGAGTATTTTCTTCCTCCTTAGCATTTCTCAATTTTCTCTTAGTTCCCTTTGATCTCATCTATTCACGAATCTCATTCATTGTCTAAATATTGCTTGCACCTCCTGTTCAGGGCATATGTTTCATAAAACTACTAATGTTGGTTAACACCTGTCCCAATGCAATTATTCCCCTGTAGTCCATGTAACTTCACCTTTCTAGTCCACATTCACCACAATTTATGGTGGTAGGATGCCCAGCATGTCTGAGAAACAGCAAGAGAAGGGTATGGCCAGAAGAAAGGGGACCAAGTGGAGAGAATTATGCATGCTTGGGTCTTGGAGAGGGAAGGAGTCAGACAATAGGTCCTTTAGTTCATGGAGAGAATGCCGAATTTGCTTTAAACGTGATGGAATCCATTAGAAGATTTGAGCAAAGAATGATATGCACTGACTATCAGATAGAAAAGGTCATTCTAGCTGGTGAGTACGGACTAGACTCTGGGGGCAAGGCTGGAAGCCACATTCCCAGGGAAGACTCAAGATTCTCTTTACAGACCACTCATTTTCTCTTTGCTGATACTAAGGACTCTGATGATGCAAGGGGCTCTGGTTTCATTCTTATTTATCCTTAGGCTATTTCAACTTGGAAACCATGCCAATTCACAAAAAGGTCAACAAGAAGAGAATGAAAGCAGCAAGAGGAGTCACAGGAGGCTTTGAAATTCTAGGGTTACAGAGAGAATCATCTTGGATGACTCTTCTCTATTTCAGGTTCCATCCCTTATGAGACCCAACTGCCAATGGTCAAAATATAGTGGTATGCCTGGAAAAACAAGAGCAAAATAATAGATCCATAGCCTTTGCTAATTCCCATGGTATAAATAATTCTATCTTGGCCAATTTTAAGCAACCAACAAGATACCACTTAACTCAGAGTCAAGAAGTAATGGGAATAATTTCATCCTTGTTGGAACTGGCTCCAGCACACCACTGGTGCAGGAGATAAGTATGGTTGCTTCCTGTGATTTCCCTACTTTATTCACTTCTTTGAGAGTGTGTCTATTTTAACCTTGGATGCTGGATCATCAAATTCCCTCATTTTACCTCTTGTGACCGTTCAACTTACCTTTAAAGAAATTCCTGTCTTTGTTTCTGAGTTTTCAGAAATATAAGACACCTATCTTTAAATTTTAGGACATAACACTTATAGTATATTTTAATGTTTATATATTTAAAAAACATGTTTTATATCCTTTACATCAGTTGTATTAGGTTTATATATTCCTGAACTGGCGTAGTTTTTCACAAAATGGAAAAATAGAATCCTGTTTACTACACTGACATATATAGTGTGGTCATAATTACTTTTAATTAGAACATTAAAACAAGCCTACCCACATTGTCTACAAGTCAGCAAAGTTTCCGGGAAATGTTGACTTTGCAGCCACAGAACTATTCTCTGTTTTAAATATTCCCTATCCAGTTATTTCCCAGAAGTAGGTAGAGGATAGCAGGTCTGTGGGTGAGCTTTAAAATTAACTTATCCTCCCAGCTCACTGAAATTCTCATCTGTGAACAGGGAAACACATCCAGCGAATGAGAAATAAGCAGTAGAATTCTCCATTATTGTTGGCAAATTAAATTATAGTCTCTACTCGCCACTCAAGAATAAATTATTTCACCTGGTTTCAGAAGTGACAGGAAAAGAGAAGCTTTCCTGGGCCAGTACCTTTGCATCATGAATCTGATCACATTGTGAAGCCATTGAAAACATCGCGGAAACCACAGAGTTGTTTTTAGACAAGTAACATTTTGGAAAGTTGGGGATTTCATACCTCCCAGCAGCCAGGGTGGGAATGAAGAAATAGAGCCGTTAAATGTGTGCACACCTCAAACTGCCAACTCTGAAGTCGAGTGGTTATTAAGATATTAAGAATAAGTTCTTAATTTGCAAAAGAATATCTGCTAATACACCTGGTAATTAAATTACTAATCATGTAATAATCCCTGATGTTACATTACCTAGAAAATGGAATGACAAGGTCATCATCATCCAAAGCGTTCCTTTAAAAGACTAGGATAGAAAAGCTAAATAAGCTATGGCTGGTTGAAAAGGCAAGAGGCTATGAGGATATTCAAGTGGGCATAGTTCATTAAACCACCTTCTTGGCTATTCAGAAAATTGTGTTCCGTACTCTCTAGCTCATTTAGTACCTGGAGTGTGCCATTCAGATGGTTAAACAAATGAGATTCTTACAAGGCTTGTCACCCTGTAATTCACATCTCATTTGCTCTTTCCTTTGTGTTAACATCTGCTACATCACTCTCACTGTCTAGAGGACTCTCGAAAACTTCCCTGCTGAAAAGGTGTGAAGAAGTGTTCTGACTCATGGACA
The DNA here is from genome assembly GCA_935064755.1 of Tragelaphus eurycerus. Lineage (NCBI taxonomy): Eukaryota > Metazoa > Chordata > Mammalia > Artiodactyla > Bovidae > Tragelaphus > Tragelaphus eurycerus. Next base: position 43,906,430 of record CAKXYN010000001.1, read on the forward strand.
TGATATATATTCTGCCATCGCTCTGAAATGGAATGTAGGCACTTTTAAAACACCATGTAGGCCTTACCATTTAGGAAATACCTATTTTTAAAAATTAAACCTAAAGAGAGCCAAATACTGCTTTCCTGAACCCAAACTCATACTCCTGAAATGTCATGTAATAGAAGTCTAATTCAGCAAAATGTTCTTTCACAGGCACTGAACACTCTTCCTAGTCAGGAAGCATCTGGTATTTCTGATAAACCTGTGTGCTGAGTTTACAAACCCTTCCCAAGCCTATCATCAGAATCCTATGAAAGTATCAGGCCTTTCCATTGTCCAGGGAGTTGCTGACACTCAAATAGAGCTTGCTTGCGGCCTTTCGGTTTCATCTGAGATGTTTGTGGGTATCTCTGATAAGCCACCATATTTTACAGACCAGTAAAACAGATCTCCTCTGGTCCATTTTAATTAAAGCTTTCTTTTCCACAAGGACATTTTTTAAGTCCAAGTGTCTGTTGAACTACATGGTAAAAAAATAGGGTGATTTGGATTCCCTGGAATTCATTAGAATGTTTATCTCGAAGATTATTTTGTGAAAAATAGCTTGTTCCTGTCTCAGATTAAAACACTCTTCTAGCAAACTGAGCTTAAGACTCATCTCAAATACTAGTTGAAACTTTCACTTAATTTGTAAGTCATCTTTGTCTCATTTGGTTGAAATCTGTCCATTTTTGACCAAAGTATTAATTGAGGACCTATTCCAAAGAAACAGGATACAAAGATGACCAGGAAGACACTGTCATTAAATTTAAGGAGGTGACAGTCTATTTGAGGAGGCAGATGCAAAACCACACTTTACTGTGATACAATAAATCCTATGATGTTTCAGTGGGCCCTTCCATTTTATTCTCCACTGTGCCCTCAATGCTTATTATGATGACCCCTGTGGATAAGAATTTCTCTGTTAGTATTTGTTGCAGAAAGGGAGGGTGAAAATATGAATATGTGATTCTGGAACACAAAAGATACGTCTTTTATCTGAGCTGAATTCCAAGACTGCCCTCTAGAAGGGATTATGCCTAAATTAAGTCTTAAACTATGAATAAAAACTTATTGGACACAGTAAAATAAAAGGCAGGCAGTCTTTTTAGGCAAAGGAAATGGCCTTAACTTGAAGTCGTGAGCAGCATATTGTGCCAGGAAAATAGATCCGATTTTGTGTTATGATGGAATGATGAAGCTGGGAGGGGAAAGCTGGTGAGAGAGGAGGGGCCAGAGAAGCCCTGGCATACCTGACTTTATGGAAGCTTGCAGAGGCTTGAGAGAAGGGGCTTACTCGGCCACATTGCCTTTGTGACTGCTCATTCTGGCTCTGAGAAGAGTAGGTGAGAAAGAGGAAGATGAAAGGAGGGAGACCTGGAGACCATTTAGGAAGCTTCTCTAAGAGTGTAGATGACAGGAACGAGAAGGTACAAAAGAACTGGAGAATGATCTAAGTGATGTAATCAATGGGATTTAATATTGATACTAGATGGGAAATGGGGAGTGAATGAGAAGCAGCAGAGAGATATAAGATATAGAAAGATTAGATTTGTGGGGAAAGGTGATGCTATTTGAATTTGGTCACTTTGAATCTGTGGGCTCTCCGTTTGGATAGAGTCCATAGACAGCTGGACGTGTGGTGTGATATTCTTGGGAGAGGTCAGAGCTGGAGATGTATTTCTGGGATTCATCAGCATATCAGTGGTAATTAAAGCTATGTGAGTGAATAACATTACTAATACTTAAAGACATTATGCGGAGTGAGGGGAGATAAGCCTAATACGAATACTTCAGGACATTATCCCAGGGGCAGGAGAGCCTGGTGGGCTGACGTCTATGGGGTCACGCAGAGTCGGACACGACTGAAGTGACTTAGCAGCAGCAGCAGGACATTATGCGGAGTGAGGGGAGATAACCACAGTCGAAGGGCTGAGCATAAAAAGAAAAGCTCCATGGGACAGACAGAGGCAGGAGGCAGGCCAAGAGGCAAGGGCAATTTCTTTAAACTCTTATTCAGTGCCTCAGAATCATCAGAGAATCTTGTCAAAAGTTCTGGTCAAGAGTGGGGGTCCAGGACCCAACATTTTAACCAACTCCCCTAATTCTGCTCATCTCCACTAGAATTTGAGAATCGATAGGGTTGGGAGTTTCACACACACACACACACACAAACCATCTAATACCAGTTGCTACAGAGAAATCCATTAGAGGGATATCAGTTGGCGAATTCAGTCCTTCTGGAAGAAACTTTGGCAATAGCTAGTAAATCTTTTGTTCTTTGGACCTATCGATTCCATTTCTAGAAATTCATCTCAGAAAAAAGACCCCCTGCCTGTACACAGAGAGAGTCAACAAACATCTTCATAGCAGCATCATTTTTTATGGCCAAAGACAGAAAATAAATGTCTGAAAGTAAAGGGATTCTTAAACAAGTTGTTGTAGTTCTTTTATATAATAGTATTAGTAGTAGAGTGAGGGAGGAAAATCTAGATAGAAGAAGCATAAGAAGGAGAAGAGAGACAGTAGGGTAGTGGAGGCAGAGGATAAAAAAAATAGTATGTACTGGGTTCTTTGTTTAAAATCCTTTCTTTTCCTTCTTCAAATAAAATTTTAAAAGGGATGCAAAAAAAAAAAAGAAACTTTTAAAAAAATAAAAAATAAAAAGAAAGCCTCGGTAAAGAGCAGTAATGGGATGAGGTTGTAGGATCTTATTAAGACGGAAGAGGTTTGGTCATCGTATAGATGGAGGAAGGGAAGAAGGAAAGGTAAAGACGGTAAAGGAAAGGAAGGGAAAGACAGAGTGTTGAAATCTCCCCCAGCCGCACCTGCACCCCAAGGTGATTCTTAGAATGGATTTAGTGTTACTCCAAGGGACCGCATATGCTCCATCATGACAGTGTGCATTTGCCATCTATTTTTTGTGCATGTCCTTCTTCTCTCATTGAACTGCAAAAGATCTCCTGTATCATTTATTTTGTTCAGTTCAGTTGCTCAGTCGTGTCTGCTTCTTTGCGACCCCATGAATCGCAGCATGCCAGGCCTCCCTGTCCATCACCAACTCCCGGAGTTCACTCAGACTCACATTGGTGATGCCATCCAACCATCTCGTCCTCTGTTGTCCCCTTCTCCTCCTGCCCCCAATCCCTCCCACCATCAGAGTCTTTTCCAATGAGTCAACTCTTCCCATGAGGTGGCCTAAGTACTGGAGTTTCAGTTTTAGCATCATTCCTTCCAAAGAAATCCCAGGGCTGATCTCCTTCAGAATGGACTGGTTGGATCTCCTTGCAGTCCAAGGCACTCTCAAGAGTCTTCTCCAACACCACAGTTCAAAAGCATCAATTCTTCGGCGTTCAGCCTTCTTCACAGTCCAACTCTCACATCCATACATGACCACTGGGAAAACCATAGCCTTGACTAGATGGACGTTTGTTGGCAAATTTATTTTGTAGTCACAGCCAAAAGAGGAAGCATAAAAGACAGATAATCTGTGTTCTTTCTTTAAGGTTTTAAGGTGTAAACTGTTGTTTTTTAGCATATCCAGGACTACATAGCACAATTATGTAATGTATGTTAACTAATGTCAGAATAATAGATAATAGTAATAATAAAAAAGTTTTGTGTGCCACTAACAGCATTGTACGGAGAAGGCAATGGCACCCCACTCCAGTACCCTTGCCTGGAAAATCCCATGGATGGAGGAGCCTGGTGGGCTGTAGTCCATGGGGTCGCTAACAGTCGGACACAACTGAACGACTTCACTTTCACTTTTTCGCTTTCATGCATTGGAGAAGGAAATGGCAACCCACTCCAGTTTTCTTGCCTGGAGAATCCCAGGGGCAGGAGAGCGTGGTGGGCTTGACGCCTATGGGGTCATGCAGAGGAGTCGGACAGGACTGAAGTGACTTAGCAGCAGAAGCAACAACAGCATTGTAGGCCCTTAGTACCATATCCACTATGATTGTTGAAGTTAGCCCTGTGTGAAATGAAGATAAATAATCTGTATCATACATAAATGTGCACAGTGTATGCAATGGAACCATATCTAAATTTTAATTGCTAGTTGTAGAAAATTTAGTTAAATATTTGATCAATTTGTTTCTCTTTTTTAAGAATTTGCATGTCTTTTCCTGTTTGCTTTTCAATGTGTGAATCCCATAACCTACATTGTGTCGGATCTAATCTTGTGTGTGGATTAGTCACTCAGTCATGTCTGACTCTTTGTAATCCTGTGGACTATAGCCAGCCAGGCTCTTCTGTCCATGGAATTTTCCAGGCAAGAGTAGTGGAGTGGGTTTCCATATCCTCCTTCAGGAGATCTTCCCAAACTAGGAATAGAACCTGGGTCTCCTGCACTGCAGGCAGATTCTTTACTGTCTGAGCCACCAGGGAAGCCTACGATCTAATCTTAAAAGGTTGAATCAATAATTCTTTCTTTCTCTGTGGACTGGAAATAAAGGAATTAATTGAATATGATTTTTTTACATCTCATTATTTATTGGCTCCCTTCTTCTGTAGCTGCTATTCTCTCAACATCACGGGCACCCTCAAAAAGAAAGTAAGTCCTAAGGAAGAAAATGCAAATTAAGACAGAATTATGGTTTTCTCAGAGTATATGTCCAGTAGTGGCTCACTTGGTAAAGAATCCGCATGCAGTGCAGGAGACCTGGGTTCGATCCCTGGGTCTGGAACATCCCCTAGAGAAGGGAATGGCAAGCTACTCCAGTATTCTTGCCTGGGAAATCCCATGGACAGAGGAGCCTGGCAAGTAAATAGTCCTTGGGGCCACAAAAGAGTTAGATATGACTTAGTGATTTAAAAACAAAAAACAAAGCAACAACAAATAGAGAGTCTTTTCATCTGCCTCTTGCCCATTTGTACGTCTTTTTCAGAGAAATATTTATTTAGGTCTTCTGCCCATTTTTTGATTGAGTTGTTTGCTTTTTTAATATTGAGTTTCACTTGCTGTTTGTATATTTTGGAAAGTAATCCTTTGTCAGTTGCTTCATTTGTAAATATTTTCTCCCATTCTGAGGGTTGCCTTTTCATCTTGTTTATGGTTTCTTTTGGTGTGCAAAAGCTTTTAAGTTTAATTAGGTTCCATTTGTTTATTTTTGTATATTTTCATTACTCTCGGAGGTGGATCAAAAAGATCTTTCTGTGATTTATATCAAATATAGAAAAAAGATACCATTGCACAATCTGTACATTTGGCAAGAATGGAAAAGTTGTGTTAATATTGAAGTACTGTGGGATCTGGAACACTCATGCAGTGATGGTGGGAGAGGCGTCCCTATTTAATGGGGGTCCATGTGGCACTGCTGAGCCTAACCAAGCATGTGAATATTGTCAGACCCAGAAGTTCACATCTAGCTCCCAGATCCACAGGAGATAATATACTAAGATGGCCATTGCTGTGCTGTGGGGTAGCAGGTAGTTGGAGATTACTTTGATTGCATTAACAGGAGAAAGGATGAGGACTGGTCTTAACTACATATGATAGAATTCTCTGCAGCCATCCTGAGTAATGAACTTTATTTACCCATGGCTGTATGAATCTCAAAAACAATATTGTGTAAAAAAAAAGAAAGAAGCAGAGTGAGATATGTCTTAAACTCCTGGTTGTGTAACTTAAACATACAGAACAACACTATATATTTTCAAGGATCCATAGATCTAAATAAATGTTTCTAAGGAGCCATATATCTAGATAAATCTATAAAATATGGATTGAGAGAGCATTTTTAAATCCACTAGAGAGTCTGCCAGTGTTAAGAGAAGGGAATTGGGGGTGGAGACATGCACACATTGGATAAAACAAAAGAGAGAAATGGTCACTGTTGTGCCATGATTTGATTGATTTGATAAATAGAAGCAACTTAATTCTCTATTAAAACTAACTGATCCCAGTAAAACACAACAACCTATGATTGCTGGAATATGTTATTTAAAAAAAGATGTTGAACTTGACTTTTGAGTATTATCTTCCAATTTTAAAACATTGGTTACCTTAAAGTATAATTTAAGAAAGACAGTATAATCATGATTTTCATTTATGTGGAAAATGAATATGTATCAAATATTTTGCCTAGCTAATGAATTAATAATAGAAACAGTCAGATGTTACAATTGGTTGAAAGAAGCATTGGATTAGCAGATACATATATATGCAATCAGGATTACTGAAATAAATTTGCTTACTTCATGGAAATTTGGGCAATATCCATAGGGCAATAATCAATTCCTATATCTGCACTAGGAGCAATTTGCATTTCTATGGACAAGAATCATTTGTGTTGTTGTCAGTATTTTACAGCTTACAGGGCTATAAAATAGCTCAAAGACAATGAAATGCCCAGAGACCCCATGGAGTCAGACAATCTAGGCAATATTCTGATTGGGGGGGGGGGGGGGGGCGGGGAAAGACTGTAATGTTTTTGGTCAATTTCTAACTATTTTCCTTTTTTCCTGTGAAATGATAAATTCAATTAAAAATGTCTAACAAGCACCATACAGCACAAATATATAAGCTATCTGATGTGTATTCGGATGTCTAATCTCCTCTGTATCTCTGGCATAAGATGAGAAAAAGTAAATTTTGACTTTCGTCATGGTCATACCGGAGAAGGCAATGGCATCCCACTCCAGTACTCTTGCCTGGGAAATTCTGTGGACGGAGGAGCCTGGTGGGCTGCAGTCCATGAGGTCACGAAGAGTCAGACATGACTAAGCGACTTCACTTTCACTTTTCACCTTCATGCGTTGGAGAAGGAAATGGCAACCCACTCCAGTGTTCTTGCCTGAAGAATCCCAGGGGCGGCGGAGCCTGGTGGGCTGCCGTCTATGGGGTCGCACAGAGTCAGATACGACTGAAGTGACTTAGCAGTAGCAACAGCAGCATGGTCATATGGTTTATAAGAGCTTTTTAAATCTCCCCCTCCCCTCTTTTCTTAAACCCTTTTTTTCTCTCTGGTTACCGCCGTGTGGTATAGATGGTATACTGCTGCACCTACCTTGTATTTCCAGAAATTGTCAGACAAATGAGTAAAGAAAATTGTTATTCATACTGTGTTAAAAAAGAGTGGTGAACTGGGATGAAATTCTTTAAACCAAATGAAATCTTTCCAATGAAATTAAAGCCTTTTTTTTTTTTGGTCAGCAAGGGCATAGGTGGTAAGAAAAAAAACAAAAAAACAACCTTGGCAAGAGAAGCAAGTAGAGAAGTTAAGAATACTTCTTGTGGAAACATAAACTTTTGCTAAACATGAAACTTTTGCTAATTTCTAAGCTTTGGCTTTCCATTAGTTTTTTAAGAGTAAGCAGAAACTGTTAGTCATTTTTAGTTTAACAGACACTTGATCTTTGCAGAACTTACAGCAAAATGTCATCTCATCATCTTGCCAAAATTCAACTAGATTCATGCCATTCATCCCCTTTTGATTACAGCTTGAAGATTAGTGCTTTGTCTTTTTAGGATTACTGTCCCCATATAGAGAATAATAAATGCAGTCTGCAGTCTGATCTCAGCTTTTTCCAGAATTCTGTGTTGGTATAAATCCTGAAACATTAACTTGAGCTAACTTAATTGCAGTCTTGAATTTAAAACACCTACTTCATAAGCTCTCTCTCTATGGGGCAATAATTCCTGTGGACTCCAAACCATTTTGTGACAGAGTTAGGTGGGATAGGTAGATATATGACACATGAGCCCATTTTTAGAAAAGTTTCTGCTATGCTGTTTGAAATAATTTAATACTTGCATATTTGTATTATGTGGCAACAGACATAATCTCCAGTACAGAAGTTGCTATGTAAAGAATGAGTTTGATCTGACATAATCTTTGTCATGAAACATATACCATCAGTTTCCCTCACTGTTTTTAAGTCAGAGTCCTGTCTGTCTGAAAAATGGAGTGGTGTGCAGGCAGCTCAGATGTGCCTTTTCAGCAATGTTTTCACTTGGTCTAAAAACAAGGCCTTTTTCTGACTTGTTTTGCTGTTCCTCTCATCACTAATGGCATTTTGGAGCTTACCCAAGGGTCCATCATTGGTCACTATAAAAGATTTTCACCTCATCTGGCTTTTAGCCCAGAACTGGCCTTTGCTCATGCCCTCTTTCGAGATAACAGTAAGCTGACCATGCCACAAATTGCTTTTTCTAAGGAGCATCTTTGCCTGGAAGATTGCTGATTCCTCCCAGGATTTTAGACCAGAAGGCCGCCTTCTTTGGACATGTGTTTTAAAGAGCAAAGTGAAGGGATTCTGTCCTGTGATTTCAGAAAAAAATGTCAGCTCCTCTGTTTCTGAAGATAATGACTTTGAAAGATTTAAGGTTCTTTACATGTTGAAGCTCCATCAGAATCTTCTCTTTCATAAAAAGATGGAATGAACAAATTTGGAAGGCTAGGCAATGAATGATTTTTAAAGAAACATTTACTTGTTGACTAAGTTAAGAAAAAAATCAGTGCATTTATGTAAAGGGTTTTTTCAACCTTAGCATCATTGACAATTTGCACTGTTTATGTTTGGTCCATGTGGAGCATTATGGATGTTTATCAGCATCCCTGGCCTCCACCCACTAGATGTTATTGTTCCTCTTCAGTTGTTCAGTCATGTGTGATTCTTTGTGACTCCATAGACTGCAGTATGCCAGGCCCCTCTATCCTCTGCTATCTTCCAGAGTTTGCTCAAACTCGTGTCCACTGAGGAGTTGGTGATACTCTCTAACCATCTCATCCTCTGCTGCCCACTTTTCCTTTTGCCTTCAATCTTTCCCAGTTTCAGGGTTTTTTTCCAATGAGTTGGCTCTTGGCATCAGGTGGCCAAAATATTGGAGCTTCAGCTTCAGCAGCACTCCCACCAATGAATATTCAGGGTTGGTTTCCTTTAGGATTGACTTGTTTGACCTCTTTGCAGTCCAAGAGTTCTCTCAAGAGTCTTCTCCAGCATCACAGTTTGAAAGCAACCCACTAGATGCCAGAAGCATAACCCTCTGCTGTGACAACCCTATGTTATGGCAATGAAATGTGTCTTAAGAAATTCAAAGTAATCCCCATCTCAATTGATCATCACTGATTGAAATCAGGTAGAGTGGTAAGGAGCTCAAGTTGTTAACCGTTGGATTGGTAAAGAGTTGGGAACACATCATTTTGAAGAAAAGCAGAGGGCATACAATCATGTTATCACTGGGAAATCTGTTCTAATGTAACATCAGTTTTATGCCAGCATCACATGATAACAAGTATTCTGCAAGTGCTCCGCTCTGCAGTTTGCTTCTAGATCACTGACTCCACTCGCTTAACTTGGTATGGTAGGTGTGTCTACATAGATTCCGCTCTCAGATTGGATCATTTGATGCTAAGCACAAATTTTATAAGTCAATTCCATGGTGGACAGCAACACTCTTTGAAAACAATAGCAAATTGATTTTGTCTGCATTTTTTCCTCCACTCTGTTATAAAATTGAAGAAAGCTCTCTTAAGGCCACCGTTGTGCAGTCATGTCAAATAATGGAGTTGAGCTATTTGTAAGAGCTAATCAGCTCTCCTATTAGATTTGCCAATTAGTGTAAATTCTTCCTCATTATAGAAGATTTCAAGTGTGTAAACATTCTCCCTTCAGTTGAAACCCCAAAGAATGTCAAACTGAGCATTTATGATGCCTTTTTGCAAACAAGGCAGCTATAGTGGCGGCTTAAATAGCTTTCATGCCACTCCCTTCTACAGAATACAGAGTGCGTTTATTTAAAAATTATGCTTAACTTCAACTTCACCTCTGGACCCAGGAATACACCTTAGATTTAAAGATTATTAAGGAAATGAATCAGATGTGTGCCATATCTGTCGGTAGGCGGCTTTTCATCCTGCGAGAATGTTGATTTGATGGCATGTTTACCGCCCTTAATTTTATTCAATTTGTTAAGCAAAATGAAGATGGTTAATTACAATATTGAGATCCAGGGACTTAACCTTCACAGGGTGCTAAGTTTTTCTGAAACCAGAATCAAACCATGTGTGAGTTCTTTGAAAAGGAAGGAGAAAAGCAACCCTATCTCCTTCTGTCTGGCCACACCTCCAAGATAGGAAATGATCCCTCATGGTTGTTCTTTTTTCCTGTTAAACCTTCAAGCTTTAAAACTATCTCCTGTTTCCCGGATGAAAGGAGCATCCACTAAATTAGAGAGCACTTTTGAGATGAATGTTGTGATTGTTAATCTGGAAATGTGATCCAGTCTCAGGCAGCTTTAACCTTCTCAATCAGCGGTCTTTTCTTACCTAATTACATGATTCTAAAAAAACCTAATGAGGTGCTGTCAGATTTACATCGGAATTCTTTTAAATGGTATCACAGTAGCCATGGTGATGATACATAAATGGACAAAATGCCAAAGATGTGGAGAAATGTCCCAATTACACCCACAGTCACTCTTCACCTCAGCATTAAGTCAGCATATTTTAAGCCAAAAGTTTTCAAGAAAATGAATGTTCAGTGGGTAAAGTGATATAAAATGGAAACATTTCAAATCACACTATCAAGTGGGTCTTTATTTCTCTGTATTAATGCTCCAGTAACTCAAAACAGAATTCAGAGATCCTCACTGCTTTGGTATTGCTATTTGTTTTTTTAAAGGACTTGTTACACAGGCTTTCTTATGAAAATTTTAGTTGTTTTAATGCTTTAATTGTGTTTTCCATGGCTCCTTGGGGAGCTGAAATAACTTGCTATGTGCGTTTCATATTGAAAATCTAGGAACAAAATAATTATAATACTCACAGATACTAGTTATTAATGAGGCTGCCACCTGCAAACAGACTACCGTTCACTTCTATGGGGACTGCATAAGGGACCAAGAAACCACAGCTTACTCAGACTCAGAGATAAGAAAGGGCACAAAGAAGCCATTTTGAAATTTTCTAACTCCCTGAAACATCTTCTTTTTAAAAAAATTTATTTATTTTAATTGGAGACTAATTACTTCACAGTATTGTAGTGGTTTTTGCCATACATTGACATGAATCAGCCACGGGTGTACATGTAAATCCCCCTCCTGAACCCCCTCCCCCTGCTCTCCCCATCCCATCCCTCTGGGTTGCCCTAGTGCACCGGCTTTGGGTGCCCTGTTTGATGCATTGAACTTGGACTGATGATCTGTTTCACATATGGTAACATACATGTTTCAGTGCTATTCTCTCAACTCATCCCACCCTCACCTTCTCACATAGAGTCCAGAGTCTGTTCTTTACATCTGTGTCTCTTTCGCTGTCTTGCATACAGGGTCATTGTTACCATCTTTCTAAATTCCATATATATGTGTTAATATACTGTATTGGTGTTTTTCTTTCTGACTTACTTCTCTCTGTATAAAAGGCTCCAGTTTCATCCACCTCATTAGAACTGATTCAAATGTATTCTTTTTAATAGCTGAGTAATACTCCGTTGTGTATATGTACCACAGCTTTCTTATCCATTCATCTGTGGATGGCCATCTAGGTTGCTTCCATGCCCTGGCTATTGTAAACAGTGATGCGATGAACACTGGGGTACACGTGTCTCTTTCAATTCTGGTTTCCTCAGTGTGTATGCCCAGAAGTGTTATTGTTGGGTCGTATGGCAGTTCTATTTCCAGTTTTTTAAGGAATCTCCACACTGTTCTCCATAGTGATTGTACTAGTTTGCATTCCCACCAACAGTGTAAAAGGGTTCCCTTTTCTCCGCACCCTCTCCAGCATTTACTGCTTGTAGACTTTTGGATTGCGGCCATTCTGACCAACATGAGATGGTAACTCATTGTGGTTTTGATTTTCACTTCTCTGATAATGAGTGATGTTAAGCATCTTTTAATGTGTTTGTTAGCCATCTGTATGTCTTCTTTGGAGAAATGTTGGTTTAGTTCTTTGGCCAATTTTTTGATTGGGTCGTTTATTTTTCAGGTATTGAGCTGCATGAGCTGCTTTATATTTTTGAGATTAGTTGTTTGTCAGATGCTTCATTTGCTATTATTTTCTTCCACTCTGAAGGCTGTCTTTTCACCTTGATTATAGTTTCCTTCATTGTGCAAAAGCTTTTAAATTTAATTAGGTCCTATTTGTTTATTTTTGCTTTTATTTCCATTACTCTGGGGGGATGGGTCATAGAGGATCCTGCTGTGATTTATTTCAGAGTGTGCTGAAACATCTTGAGAAATGATTATTTTTATCTGCCTTCATAACCACAACACAGACGCAGGATAGAACACGTACTAATTCCCACATCTGTAAAGCAGCATCATTTGGTTGGCCATTTCTTTTAAGATGATGATCCAGAATATGCTTAGCAAATTATACACACACACACACACACACACACACACACAATCACTTCCCCTTCTAAAAGCTATTGCGGACATCACAAATTGGTCTTTGAACATTTTTGTCTCATATTTTCCACTCTCCACAAACCTTTGGACTTTGCATCAAAGTTGGCTAATAAAAAGAAACAAATTTACCACACAAAAATGGAAGATAATGGCCCATATTTTAAAAAGCACCTACTTTCTATTTTAAAACACATTCAAAGGTAAAAATAAATCATTTATTTTTCTGAATGGTTGGTTCATTGTTGCCTCCAATGATGGTCATTCATCTTGATCGATGTCAATTGCACCCTGTGGCCATACAGATATCAGTGATGGCCAGAGTATTCTAATGTGGTCTCATTAGAGAAAAGCCTCTAATCCCATCCAGTCACTGAATTTTAGATGGAATTCTAAAAATTTGGTTACCAATTTACCAAAATTTAGATGTTTGTAAGTGCTAGAGAAAGTTTTCCTTCAAGGCACACAAACATAACCAGGAGCCTCATAACAAAAGTGATAGAAAGTGCTTAGAATAGTTTTGAGATCTCGACTCAGTTAATTTCGGAAATGAAAGACTTCCAACCCTTAGGTTACTACTGAGATTATCCTTGATAATTATTTGCTGTTCATAATGAAGGTGAAAGTGGAGAGTGAAAAAGTTGGCTTAAAGCTCAACATTCAGAAAATGAAGATCATGGCATCTGGTCCCATCACTACATGGGAAATAGATGGGAAAACAGTGGAAGCAGTGTTAGACTTTATTTTTATGGGCTCCAAAATCACTGCAGATGGTGACTGCAGCCATGAAATTAAAAGACGCTTACTCCTTGGAAGGAAAGTTATGACCAACCTAGATCACATATTCAAAAGCAGAGACATTACTTTGCCAACAAAGGTTCGCCTAGTCAAGGCTATGGTCTTTCCTGTGGTCATGTATGGATGTGAGAGCTGGACTGTGAAGAAGGCTGAGCGCTGAAGAATTGATGCTTTTGAACCGTGGTGTTGAAGAAGACTCTTGAGAGTGCCTTGGACTGCAAGGAGATCCAACCAGTCCATTCTGAAGAAGATCAACCCTGGGATTTCTTTGGAAGGAATGATGCTAAAGCTGAAACTCCAGTATTTTGGCCACCTCATGCGAAGAGTTGACTCATTGGAGAAGACTCTGATGCTGGGAGGGATTGGGGGCAGGAGGAGAAGGGGACGACAGAGGATGAGATGGCTGGATGGCATCACTGACTCGATGGATGTGAGTCTCAGTGACTTCCGGGAGTTGGTGATGGACAGGGAGGCCTGGCATGCTGCAGTTCATGGGGTCGCAAAGAGTTGGACACGACTGAGCGACTGATCTGATCTGATCTGATCTGAATGATATTCTCGATTTATTGAGAAAAGTTTAGAGTGTGTCTGTTCCTCATTAGCTGCTTATAGATACAACAGCATATCTTTAGATTTTTTAATCTAAATTCAAATCTCTCCTACTTAAAACTTCACAGTCTCCTTCTTCCATTGTTTTCATTGCTTTGTCTACTGAGCACTTCTAATCTTCCTCGGCCATTCTGTTCTCTGTCTATTGGTTGTTTGCTGGCTTCATTTGACCTTCCTCTCCTTCCATCAGAACAGAACTTGGAGAAAAATTAGGTTCAAGGGGTGCACTAGCACCCAACATTCAGAAGAGAGTACAGAATTCTATCTGGTATAAGATATCTCAAATCACAGAGTGACTCTCCCATTTACTACTTATGTGACCACAGACATTATTTAATGTCCTTGCTTTTTAGTGTTTTCATGTGTAAAAAAGGAGAATAATAAGAATATTCACATCAACATTGCCGTGAGAATTAAACATGTTTAATGACACTTGAAACAGTTCAGTTCAGTCCCTCAGTTGTGTCCAACCGTTTGCGATCCCATGAATCGCAGCACACCAGGCCGCCCTGGCCATCACCAACCAACTCCCGGAGTTTACCCAAACTCATGTCCATTGAGTATGTGATGCCATCCAACCATCTCATCCTCTGCTGTCCCTTTCTCCTCCTGCTCTCAATCTTTCCCAGCACCAGAGTCTTTTCGTCAGCTCTTCACATCAGGTGGCCAAAGTATTGGAGTTTCAGCTTCAACATCACTCCTTCCAATGAACACCCAGGACTGATCTCCTTTAGGATGGACTGGTTGGATCTCCTTGTAGTCCAAGGGACTCTCAAGACTCTTCTCCAACACCACAGTTCGAATTCCCAGGGCCCATACCGATTGCCTAAGAAATATTACCTATCAATATTATGAAGTGTTGCTATTTTGTTCGTGGTGAAATTATTAGTAAACAAAAAGTGCTTCTAAGACAAAGTACTGTAATCTTTGGATCATAAACTCCTTGAATGGAAAAACCATGTTTTTCTGGTTTTGACCTCATATTCATTGTCATGTATACTATACATAGAAAGAACCACAAAAGAAAAAAAGGTAAATAAGAAGGACACATAGAAAGAGATACCCAAAATGAGTGTATAAAGTTAAGAATTTTTCCCTTTGACTCAGCTTCAACTCCCAGCCTTGGAAACATTTCATGTAGTCTTTTGGCCATAGCATTTATCTACACATATTGTGTCGTATTCATTTCAATGTTAGTCTTTCACCGAAAGTATATTCAAGGGCAGTGAATATGTTGGTATTTTTTAGAATAGCTAATTTGTGGGTTGAACAAGGGAAAGAACAGTTAAACCATCCCCTTGACAGTTGTTCATTAATTTCACTTTTTGATTTTCGTGTATACCATCTAGATCTGAGCCTTCCCAAACTTGCCTCCAGTTTGTCCATGTGGTATCGGACGTCAGTGCAGAAAGTGAGGAGGCAGTGTCCTGCAGAGTGCAGGAGTCCCTGGTCGCTGTGCTAGAATTCTTCCGTGTGCATGTCACGAAAGGGTGAACATCAAGTTGTGTTCTGGGAATTAAACAAGGTCATATGAACAAGGATGCCTGTAAAACGAGTTCAAGTAATTACACTCGACAGAGAGTTTGATTACTCTATCTGATCCGTTTATCTTTCTCGTAATTCAAAGATATGCTTGAGAGGGCAGAACTGACATCAGCCCACATCAGTGATTCCAGAGGAGCAACTGATGAGCATAATGTGGGACATGGCCCCGTAATAAACATGCTGGGAGTCAAGCTTGAAAACCCATTTCCTCATAGCATCGTTAGGCCTTTCGTTTATTTGTCCTGGTGACTTTTCCCTTCATCAAGCTGATTGCTGATAAGGATTCACATACTATAGCAAACATATCAGTCACTGAGGCCAACACTGCCTTTTAATGATGTCCAAATCGATATCTTAACAGATTTTTGTACCTGTTCAAAAGAGGGATGTCATGAGAAAGATGTCTAACTTTGGCAAGAAGCAGCCAAAAAGTTAAAGGATGATGAAGTGAGTGTGTGTGTGTGTGTGTGTGTGTGTGTGTGTGTGTGTGTGTGTGTGTTCAGGGTGGGGGTGGGGATTAAAATGCACAAAGAGAAATTGAATAGAAAGCATTGTGTGCCAATGGAAAGACTGTCAGCACCAACCAGGAGAAAGTTTTCTAATAGTTAAGGTGGAAGTTCTTTTAAAATACTGATCTTCCTTGACTTACATGGGGTTACAGCTAGATGAGCCCATCATAAGATGAAAATATCTAAAGTTGAAAATACCTTAAACAAAAAATACATTTAATACCCCTGCCTTCCAAACATCACTCATCCCAGCCTCCCTTAAGCATGCTCAGAACACTTACTTTAGCCTACCATTGGGCAAAACCATCTAACCATTGAGCTATTTCATGATAAAGTCTTGAATAACTCATATAATTTGTGAGATACTGAACTGAAAAATGAAAAATAGAATTGTTTTCTGGGTACTGAATCACTTTAACTGTGTCAGTTGTTGACCCTCCTGATTAAGCGGCTAATTGGAAGCTGAGGTTTGCTGCCACTGCCCAGCATCATGGAGTGGTAGTTGTTTGGTTTAGTTGGTGGGATAATTTTTCAAAATTCCCCAAGTGAAAAATCCAGTGAAATATACTCACAGGTATCTCACAGAATGTACACCTAAGCCCTTCAACTTTGATGTCAGTGCCTTGGCCCTCATGCCTGCCCAAAGAGAGTCTAAAGCTCTCTGTTGTATTTCAGTGGATTCCTGGGAACGTGACTTTATTTGTTTTGTTTTGCATTTTAATTTTATTTTATTTAACTTTACAATATTGTATTGGTTCTGCCATATATCAAAATGATTCTGCCACGGGTATACATGTGTTCCCCATTCTGAACCCTCCTCCCTCCCCATACCATCTACTTTACTTGATCAATTCTGAGTCCTTCCGAACGAATCATAAAGATCAGTTCATTCTCAATTGATGCTGAAGAATAAATGAATAGCATCACTCTGACTGTACACTTCTGAGTGTAATGTGTTGATTTTACAAAGTTGAAAGAGGAGTTTTATTACAAGTCAGTTCAGTTCAGTCGCTCAGTCGTGTCCGACTCTTTGCAACCCCATGAATCGCAGCACGCCAGGCCTCCCCATCCATCACCAACTCCCGGAATTCACTCAGACTCACGTCCATCGAGTCAGTGATGCCATCCAGCCATCTCATCCTCTGTCATCCCCTTCTCCTCTTGCCCCCAATCCCTCCCAGCATCAGAGTCTTCTCCAATGAGTCAACTCTTCGCATGAGGTGGCCAAAGTACTGGAGTTTGAGCTTTAGCATCATTCCTTCCAAAGAAATCCCAGGGTTGATCTCCTTCAGAATGGACTGGTTGGATCTCCTTGCAGTCCAAGGGACTCTCAAGAGTCTTCTCCAACACCACAGTTCAAAAGCATCAATTCTTTAGCGCTCAGCCTTCTTCACAGTCCAACTCTTGCATCCATACTAAACAGACCTTTGTTGGCAAAGTAATGTCTCTGCTTTTGAATATGCTATCTAGGTTGGTCATAACTTTCCTTCCAAGGAGTAAGCGTCTTTTAATTTCATGGCTGCAGTCACCATCTGCAGTGATTTTGAAGCCCCCAAATATAAAGTCTGACACTGTTTGCACTATTTCCCCATCTATTTCCCATGAAGTGATTGGACTGGGTGCCATGATCTTTGTTTTCTGAATGTTGAGCTTTAAGCCAAAGTAGTCATGTTAAAAATAAACATTAGATATCCACATTCTTAAAATGCCTACTGGATATCTTTTAACCAGGACATTGTCCTTTTCCTTCAACCACACTTGGGTACAAGCCTTTTCTGTCCCCAAAGACTGTTTTGCTTGTTTTCCCCTTCTTATTTTCTCAGAAGCAACGTTTCTCCTTACATGAGATGTGATTAAACTTTCTCCCATGTACTTTAGCTTAGGGGTAAACAAAATGTGTTATATAAACTTTTACACACAATGGAGTAGTATTCAGCCTTAAAAAGGAATGGAATTCTGATACATGCTACATGGCTGAACCTTAAAAACATTATGTTAGTGAAATATATTGGTCCCCAAAGGACAAATATTACATAGCTCCACTAATATGAGGTACCTAGAGTAAGCAGATCATTGGAGAAAGAGAATAGGAGTGGGATAACAGGGATCTGTGAGGAGCAAGGAATAGAGAGTTATTATTTAACAGGTACAGAGTTCCTGTCGAAGGTGGTGGAAAAGTTGGGTAGTGGTGATGGTTACCACGACCCCCCCATTGCTTGGGGGTAGCAGAGTATGTCACCCTAAAAAAGGCCACTTTACCATATTGATTTTTGTTGAGCTCTAGGCACTTAATAAATAGCAAATGCAAGGAGACGCTTTCTTTGAATTTCCCTTATCTCTCTAAAGACAGATCCTTCAAAAGGATTTAAGTGTTAATCCCCTCCCTGGCAGTTGCATCAACCAGGAAACTTTGACTTTTATAACAGGAAAGGAGACTAGAGGTTGACATTACACTCAGATGAACCTTGTCACAAGCTATCATGCCTCCTGCTTGTTCTTTTAAGCACCCATTCATCTTTCCTGGAAATCATTTGTGCTCCTCTAAAAGGTCTGTATGTCCCCCAATCTGGCCCCCTCGTTTTCCTTTTAGGATAGTGTTTAAGGCTGCATTCCAAGCCACTTAAGGAAGTTACTCATTTTCCCTGGGTGTCTCCTGTGTGTGTGTGTGTGTGTGTATAATACATTAAATATATTATATATATATATAATATTATACATTATGAGGTATACATGTTAATAAATTCTGTATGTTTTGTCTTATTAATCTGTTTTGTATTACAGAAGTATCAGCCAAGCATTCAGAAGGGTAGAGGGAAATTATTTCATTGACCAAAAAGTTCACTTGGATTTTTCTGTAACATCTTATGGAAAAACCCAAACAAAACTTTTGGCTAGTGCAATGTTTTTCTTTCTCTCCTACACTGTGAATATATTTAGTGTCACTGACTTATACACTTAAAATGAGTTAAATGTTATATTTTATGTTATATATATTTTATCACAATAAAAAAGTAATTATGAATCAGGAAGTTAAAAATGCTGAACCTTACTGTTTAGCAAAAAAATGGAAATTATTCAATTAGGAAGTAGACAAATATTTAAAAAATATAATGTTCAATACTGATGAAAGCACACTCAGATAAACACTCTAACACATTGTTAATGGAATGTAAATGCACATTGCATTTCTGGAAGCAAATATGACAACATGTGTCATGAGAATTTAAAATTATTAATTATTGATTCAGAGATTCAGTTCAGTTCTGTTGCTCAGCTGTGTCCGACTCTGTGACCCCATGGACTGCAGCACACCAGGCCTCCCTGTCCATCACCCACTCCTGGAGCTTACTCAAACTCATGTCCATCGAGTGAGTGATGCCATCCAACCATCTCATCCTCTGTCATCCCCTTTTCCTCCCACCTTCAATCTTTCCCAGCATCAGGTTTTTTTCCAATGAGTCAGCTCTTCGCATCAGGTGGCCAACGTATTGGAGTTTCAGCTTCAGCATCAGTCCTTCCAATGAATATTCAAGACTGATTTCCTTTAGGATGGACCAGTTGGATCTCCTTGTAGTCCAAGGGACTCTCAAGAGTCTTCTCCAACACCACAGTTCAAAAGCATCAATTCTTCGGCACTCAGCTTTCTTTATGGTCCAACTCTCATATCCATACATCAGATCAGATCAGATCAGTCGCTCAGTCGTGTCCGACTCTTTGCGACCCCATGAACTGCAGCACGCCAGGCCTCCCTGTCCATCAACAACTCCTGGAGGTCACTCAGACTCACATCCATCGAGTCAGTGATGCCATCCAGCCATCTCATCCTCCGTCGTCCCCTTCTCCTCCTGCCCCCAATCCCTCCCAGCATCAGAGTCTTCTCCAATGAGTCAACTCTTCGCATGAGGTGGCCAAAATACTGGAGTTTCAGCTTTAGCATCATTCCTTCCAAAGAAATCCCAGGGCTGATCTCCTTCAGAATGGACTGGTTGGATCTCCTTGCAGTCCAAGGGACTCTCAAGAGTCTTCTCCAACACCACAGTTCAAAAGCATCAATTCTTCGGCGCTCAGCCTTCTTCACAGTCCAGCTCTCACATCCATACATGACCACAGGAAAGACCATAGCCTTGACTAGGCGAACCTTTGTTGGCAAAGTAATGTCTCTGCTTTTGAATATGCTATCTAGGTTGGTCATAACTTTCCTTCCAAGGAGTAAGCGTCTTTTAATTTCATGGCTGCAGTCACCATCTGCAGTGATTTTGGAGCCCAGAAAAATAAAGTCTGACACTGTTTCCACTGTTTCCCCATCTATTTCCCATGTAGTGATGGGACCACATGGCTACTGGAAAAACTATAGCTTTGACTAGAAGAAATTTTGTCAGTAAAGTAATGTCTCTGCTTTTTAATATGCTGTCTAAGTTGGTCACAGCTTTTCTTCCAGGAGCAAACATCTTTTAATTTTATAGCTGCAGTCACCATCTGCAGTGATTTGGGAGCCCAAGAAAATTAAGTCTGTCACTGTTTCCATTGTTTCCCCATCTATTTGCCATGAAGTGATGGGACCAGATGCCATGATCTTCATTTTTTGAATGTTGAGTTTTAAGCCATCTTTTTCACTTTCCTCTTTCTCTTTTATCAATAGGCTCTTTAGTTCCTCTTTGCTTCGGTGATTATATTTCAATCAATTCAATGATTATATGTCCCTTAATAAAATAATCGATGTAAAAACAGCTGTTTTTGTATTAATTGTTCATTGAAGCTTTTTTTTTTTAATTTATTGTGTTGTTGTTAATGTCCCACATGGAATAACTGGGTTTGCTGTATCAGCATTTAAGGAAATGGATATTTTGTGTTACTCAAATCTACTCCTGGAAAGCACAATGAGTCTTATTTATATGGTCAGAAAATAAAGTTGATTCCTTTTGTTTTCTGCTATGGGTAAGGCAATGGCACCCCACCTCAGTACTTTTGCCTGGAAAATCCCATGGACGGAGGATCCTGGTAGGCTCCAGTCCATGGGGTCGCTAAGAGTCGGACACGACTGAACGACTTCACTTTCATTTTTCTCTTTCATGCATTGGAGAAGGAAATGGCAACCCACTCCAGTGTTCTTGCCTGGAGAATCCCAGGGACGGGGGAGCCTGGTGAGCTTCCGTTTCTGGGGTCGCACAGAGTCGGACACGACTGAAGCCACTTAGCAGCAGCAGCAGCATGAGAATATAGTGTCTATTGGAAGATTCTAGTTTCCTCAAGGTTTACATGTATGGTATTAGAGATGTTCAGTGCTCTTTAACTTAATTTCTATAACTGTTTTATTTAGTAATGCTAGATAAAAATTAAGGAAGGAAAAGTTTTCATTAATGCATAAATGCCCAGGAAGACTTGCATAGACTGTTCAAATATCTGAACTGTTCCTCTTAAAATGTTCCCAAACTTTGAATCTTTTTTAGAGCCACTGGTTTATAAAATCTGACCATCTATATCCAGCTCTGACCCTTTCATTAACTCTGTTTGGGTGGAGCTTAGAGCAACTCATTTGGATCATACAAAATAACCTTTCCATTCCTGTTTGATAGCCCTGCTTAGTAGATTCTTTTCAGCAAACACTTGATGATGTCGAGTTTAAAACTGAGAAGTTTAAAATTAGAATCAAAATAAAAATTGAACAGAGTTGGCTTTGTGGTCACAGTGAATAAGATCATATGTTATTTCAATACTCTTTTCAGTTGTTCCACAATGATATGGTCATTTGTGTCCATGAATCTGAGATTTAAATAATACCCTGAACCATTTACTGTAATTAATATTCTGTCATGTCATAGAACCCTTCCTTACATGATGTGTGTGTGTGTGTGTGTGTGTGTGTGGGCACGCGCGCATGCTTAGTTGTATCCAACTCTTTATAACCCTGAACTGTAGCCCACCAGGCTTCTCTGTCCATGGGATTTCCCAGGGAAGAACACTGGAGGGGGTTGCCATTTCCTTCTTCAGAGATTCTTTCTGACCCAGGGATTGAACCTACATCTCTTGCATTGGCAGGTGGGCTTTTTGCCACTATGCCACCTGGGAAGCCAGAATCCTTACTAGGATTTTATAAATCTGACCTTAATTTTCATTTCTTTAACTATTTTATGAAGATATCACTCATTAGGTTCATGAGAAGTTTGGGCATACCTACATTTCATAGATCATCAAGTTTCTTTCAGTAAAGGGAAACAAACACCTTTCAAACGTTGGATTTGTCTCTTCTCATGGTGTTGAAGTGGTAGGAAAATACTTAACAAAAACTTAGTTCAGCCAATTCTGCTAAAATAAAAGGAAGTTTGTTGAAGAATATTTTTTATTCAAGTCAAGTGTTTGACCCGATCTCATAAACAGTATGAAATATAGATTTAAAATTTATTTCCTAACTGTTCTGATAGTAACAGGCCTCTTATAAAGTGTCTTTGCTCATTCCAGTCACAATACTATGACTTAGCGCATCAAGATTCCCAAAAGTGAACAACTATAGTCTCTTTCTGACCTAGTAGAACTTTATTAGTATAGAGAAAAAGAAATAAATAAGCAATCAAGTAAATATATAATATATAATAGTATGTTGTGATATTTACTACAAAGAAAAGTAAAATATATAAAGAGTGAAGAAAGTGGCTGGCAAAGGTTGCTTTTCTTATGTTAGATGATCATAAATACTCCTTTCATTCACTGCTACTGATAGACATTCTGTCTCTGGTCTGGTTATCTAATGCTGTGTAACAAACCATCCTAAAACTCAATGTCATAAAATGATGACAGTGTTTATGAATTGCAGATTCATGGAGCATTCTGTGGCATGGGTCTTCTTTGCTCCATTTTATGTCATCTGGGGCAGCTAATAGATGGGGGCTGGGATCATACAAAGTTCACTTATATAGTCATGTACTACATGCCTGAGCTTGGAAGACTCTGGAATAACCAGAGCTCCTAAGGCTCTATCAGTTTTTCTGGGGTCTCTTTGCATGATATGGTCTCTTTATCACAGTGTCTTGAAGGCAATGGACCATCCCATGTATCAGCCAAGGACGGGATATGACTAGTCCAGGAAGTCTCAGAGCATAAGCTCTGCCAGCCTTGACCACATAGTCACAAGGATGTCCAGGTCAAGGAGAGAAAAATAAAGTAAGAAGGTTCTGGAAAGCAGAATGCCAAGCAGAGATATTGCTCTGGCCATTTTTTAAATACCACCATATCTCTCTTTTTATTTAATATGAAAAATTGGGAAGATGGTGTTAATTGAGCACAGAAGTCTAGATCTCTTTCCAGGGTCAGAAGTGAAGCTGGTACAGCTATGAGGAGTCAGCTCTACCTCCAAATGTCTGGGCTATATCATCTTCAAATAGAAATTGCTGCTCTTATGTTTAACACTTTCATGATGCTGGCATTTCATGAAATTCTTTTATAACACTGCTTTTAACTCCGCTTATGAGAGAAAATGATCAGGAGTAGATGTGTGTAACCCTCACAGGGACTGTATGTACCTCTTAAGGGTTGTGATGACTCATACCACTTAGCTCAACTTGAAAAAATATAACACGCTGACACACCACCACTTTCACTGGTGAAAAATCTCTTCAACAAGAGGTTGTAAAAAGGGATGTAATAAGTAGTATCAGCCCAATACCAAAAAACCCAGAGTACAGATTCCACTCAGACTATGATTTCAGAAAAGTGAGATGCTTTCCAGTCATCATTCATGTGAAATTCCAGTTCATTCAGAGGTTGGCAGCAGCACAGGGCACCCTCTGTGTTCAGATGCTGGGATCTGCTGACCTGCATTTGCCAGGACCCCCGTCCTTATTAAACTTTGTACCTGAAGCATAATCTCCTGTGGGTAGTTCCTATTCTTCTAACTCTCAGTTCTGTAAAAGTCCTCAACAATTTAAGATCAGCTCCCACAGACAGCCTTTGGCAGAGGCCATCATGAGAAAGAAATGTTTTACTGAAGATCCATGGGAACATGGATAGAAGGACTGATGCATTACCCTGTACACCATAAAGGTATTGAAAATCTCATCCTCGGTTTTCTCATCTTTCCCTCCCCTTCTGCAATCACACACCTCCCTTAAAAATTTCCTCTGTTATCCAGAATAGTTCAGATTTCACTGTTTGCCAACCCATTCACAGCCCAGTGAAACTGTAGGAGATGCCCAGCATTGAGTATCTACCATTGTTTGAGCAGGACCTTGGAGAGTTCCATTTACACTGACCCAGTCCAGGCTGGCCTCCTGTGTTCCCTAGGATAGTGGTTCTCAAGCCTAGTTGCACCTAGCATCCTCTGTGGAGCTGGGGATCCAACTCAGACAAGCTGAATGTAAAACTCAGGAGAAGTTCGCAAGCTTCAGGCAATTCTGAGACAAAGGAAGTCAAGAACTACCTTGGGTGGGGGGAACTGTGTTTCTTTTTGGTGCTTCTGCCTCATCTCCTTTCTCTTTTTCCTGTTACCTAGTTCCACCCCCAACCTGTTCCTTCACTGTTATGATCGCTCCATCTCAGGAAGCAGCCAGAATAAATCCTCCGCTCACATTCTGACGTATAGATTTTGAGAAACATTTCTTTCATTGGTGGTCCAGTGATTCCTACAGTTTATAGGACTAAAACAATCCAAGCATGTTTCACATACAAAATTAGGAAAGCAATACAAAAAAGGAAAACAAGTGATTCAAACACATGGAATTGTGTCTTGTGTTCTGTGGCTTTTACAAAGAGAAACCGAAATGTAGGATTTAATGGATATATGCTACCTCTCAAATATTTGGGATATTTGCATATATGCACGTATTTTTATGTGCTTATGTTTATTTTCAAATACATAATTGTTTCTTGCATCAAATAGGCCCAGAATATGCATACCTAGCAACTTGTTTGCTTAATGGGTTGTGATGATGCCTTCAGGTACTTGATGTAAAGCTTTCAGCATAACACTAGGATGCATTGTGTAAGGTTGAGTTTGTAACTAGATAATAATCAAGGTAGCTTACAATCAAGGTAAATATTATTTTCCTGCTATATTTTCCAAAATCAAAATTAATGCAAAAAACACCCCAAGTAATATGTCAAAAATTATAAATAAAGACAGGATCAGTCATAGTGGTATACTGGAGCCTGAAACAAATGAAAAACTAAAATGGAGCCCATCTTTATGTAAAATTTTGCTATTTTCTTCCTCGTGGATTTCTTACATTTATTGTAATTTTTATTGAAGTATGTTGTGTTAGTTTCAGATGTACAGCAAAGTGATTCAGTATACACACACACACATATATTCTTTTTAATATTCTTTTCCTTTATGGTTTCTCACTAGATATTAAATATAGATCACTGTGTTATATAGCTAGACCTTGTTGTTTATCCATCCCATATATAATAGAACAAGCTTGCATCTGCCAGTCCCAAATTCTCTCAGTCCTTCTCCCCAAACTTGGCAACCACAAGTCTGTGCTCTATGAGTTTACTGTGAAGTTTTAAAATGCTGCATTTTAAACCACTACTGACTAGTTGTTTTGCCTTCTTTGATTTTGCAGTGGAGGCAGTAGCCTCACCCCTCTCACCGTTGTCCTGACCCTAGGACTTGGTGGTGCCCCGATTCATAGCACGTAGCCCCCCAACCCCCAACTCAAACACATGCCCCTCTTGCCTTTCTTCCCCTGCAGGGGCACTGGGCACTCACCTCATGCCCCCAGGGTTTCCATTTTCCAGTTTAGAACTCAGTGTGATTCACCCACATAATCTTTTACACACTTGGAGTCCCTCTTTAATTCGCAAAAAATGGTCCAAAGTTTCCCTCCACTTCCAGAAAACTTGGTCTACTTCCTTCCTTTCTAATTAAACCTGATTTTCATCAAACACCAGAATATTTTAAGAAAGTACCATTTTGTCTAAATCGTATTCTGATGACAATATCCCTTGTGTTGTTGGTGAATATTTAAAGTACTTCACTTACAGTATAAGGAGCTTTGATGCCGTGAGAAGAACACTGGTTTTGTGTTCCAAGTTCTGGATTCAAATCTTGACTCCCTACTCGGTGCTAATTGTATGCCCTTAAGAAAGTTTCCAGAATCTATTGTATCTTCTATTTGAAGCCTTTTTTGTAAACTTAAGCTTGATACATTTGTATGCTTTACCAACAGTACTATTATAAGAAATTTAGTAAACATTCTTGTGCTAGTTCTAGAATACAGCCATCAATATTTAAATCAATGCTATGAATAAAATACATCTTCAGGTGCATAAAAATAATTTATGTGTTCTGGAAAATAAGTTTTAGCATGTAAAGATTTTTATGTGTGTATATGATAAAGCCATGAAAAGACGCTTACTCCTTGGAAGGAAAGTTATGACCAACCTAAATAGCATATTCAAAAGCAGAGACATCACTTTGCCAACAAAGGTTCGCCTAGTCAAGGCTATGGTCTTTCCTGTGGTCATGTATGGATGTGAGAGCTGGACTGTGAAGAAGGCTGAGTGCCGAAGAATTGATGCTTTTGAACTGTGGTGTTGGAGAAGACTCTTGAGAGTGCCTTGGACTGCAAGGAGATCCAACCAGTCCATTCTGAAGGAGATCAGCCCTGGGATTTCTTTGGAAGGAATGATGCTAAAGCTGAAACTCCAGTATTTTGGCCACCTCATGCGAAGAGTTGACTCATTGGAGAAGACTCTGATGCTGGGAGGGATTGAGGGCAGGAGGAGAAGGGGACGACAGAGGATGAGATGGCTGGATGGCATCACTGACTCGATGGGTATGAGTCTGGGTGACCTCCGGGAGCTGGTGATGGACAGGGAGGCCTGGCGTGCTGCGGTTCATGGGGTCGCAAAGAGTCGGACACGACTGAGCGACTGATCTGATCTGATCTCATCTGATAAAAAAAAAAAAAAACAAGTGTAAAAAGATAGTTGATAACATACTGCATGATTGTAATGCGTATGATACCATGTAATAGTTATTTCATAAATACAACCTGTTCCGCCCTCACTCTAGTCTAGTGGTTGTCAAACTTTCATATGTATGCTGTTAAAATGCAGATTTCTGTGCCTCACTGCCAGATATCCTGCCTTGGGAGGACTGGGGTCATGTCTGAGTATTAATATTAATTTCTAGCAAGTTCCTTAGTGCTACTGAATATGTACTAGGGGACTTTATTAAACTATTCAGAAGCACCATGATTCCACGATTCAAGGAACAAGATCTGATAGACAGAGTACATGAACTATGAACAGAGGTTGGTGACATTGTGCAGGAGGCAGTGATCAAGACCATCCTCAAGAAAAAGAAATGCAAAAAGGCAAAATGGTTGACTGAAGAGGCTTTACAAATAGTTGAGAAAAGGAAAGACGGGAAAAGCAAAGGAGAAAAGGAAAAATATACTCATTTGATTGCAGAATTCCAAAGAATAGCAAGGAGAGATAAGAAAGCCTTCCTGAGCGATCAATGCAAGGAAATAGAGTAAAACAATAGAATGGGAAAGAAGAGATCTTTTCAAGAAAATTAGAGATACCAAGGGAACATTTCATGCAAAGATGAGCTCAATAAAGGACAAAAAATGGTAGGGACCTAACAGAAACACAAGATATTAAGAAGAGCTAGCAAGAATACACAGAAGATCTATACAGAAAAGATCTTCATGACCCAGATAATCATGATGGTGCTATCACTCACCTAGAGCCAGACATCCTGGAAGAGGAAGTCAAATGGGCCTTAGAAAGCATCACTATGAACAAAGCTAGTGGAGGTGATGGTATTCCAGTTGAACTATTTCAAATGCTAAAAGATGATGCTGTGAAAGTGCTGCACTCAATATGCCAGCAAATTTGGAAAACTCAGCAGTAGCCACAGGACTGGAAAAGGTCAGTCTTCATTCCAATCCCAAAGAAAGGCAATGCCAAAAAATGTTCACGTTATTGCACAATTGCACTCATCTCACACACTAGTAAAGTAATGCTCAAAATTCTCCAAGTGAGGCTTCAACAGTATGTGAACCATGAATTTCCAGATGTTCATGCTGGATTTAGAAAAAGCAAAGGAACCAGAGATCAAATTGCCAACATTGTTGGATCATCAAAAAAGCAAGAGAGTTCCAGAAAAACCTCTACCTCTGCTTAATTGACTATGCCAAAGCCTTTGACTGTGTGGATCACAGAAAACTGGAAAATCCTTCAAGAGATGGAACTATCAGACCACCCAACCAACCTCATGGGAAATCTATGTGCAGGTCAAGAAGCAACAGTTAGAACTGGACATGGAACAACAGACTGGTTCCAAATAGAAAAAGGAGTACATCAAGGCTGTTTATTGTCACCCTACTTATTTAACTTATTTGCAGAATATATCATACAAAATGCTGGGCTGGATGAAACACATGCTGGAATCAAGATTGCTATGAGAAATAGCAATAACATGAGATATGCAGGAGACACCACCCTTATGGCAGAAAGCGAAGAACGAAAAAGCCTCTTGATGAAAGTGAATGAGGAGAGTGAAAAAGTTAGCTTAAAACTCAGCATTTAGAAAGCTAAGATCATGGCATCCAGTCCCATCATTTCATGTCAAATAGGTGGAGAAACAATGGTAACAGAGAGATAATTTATTTGGGGGGGGCTCCAAAATCACTGCAGATGGTGACTGCAGCCTTGAAATTAAAAGATGCTTGCTCCTGGAAGAAAACCTATAACCAACCTAGGCAGCATATTGAAAATCAGAGACATTACTTTGCTGACAAAGGTCTGTCTAGTCAAAGTTATGGTTTCTCCAGTAGTCATGTATGGATGTGAGAGTTGGACTATAGAGACAGCTGAGTGCCGAAGAATTGATGCTTTTGAACTGTGGTGTTGGAAAAGACTCTTGAGAGTCCTTTGGACTGCAAGGAGATCAAACCAGTCCATCCTAAAGGAAATCAGTCCTGAATATTCACTGGAAGAACTGATGCTGAGTCTGAAACTCCAATTCTTTGGCCACCAGCTGCGAAGAAATGAGTCATTTGAAAAGACCCTGTTGCTGGGAAAGATTGATGGCAAGAGGAGAAGGCAACAAGAAAGGATGAGATGGTTGGATAGCATCACCAATATGACGGAAATGAGTTTGAGTAATATCTGGGAGTTAGTGACGGACAGGGAAGCCTGGCATGCTTCAGTCCATGGGGTGGCAAAGAGTCAGACATGACAGCAAGTGAACTGATTCAGCAGCACCATGATTCCACAGCCCAAGGAGACTGCATTAGAGAGAGAAATGAAAAATAAAACAGTTGAATCCTGTATTGTTACTACAACCACCACCACCACCACACCTGTCACAAAATATCATCTTACAGTTTTGTGAGTTGTTATCTAGATTTTAATCAAATTAGTTTTTACGATTATGTATGAATAATTCTCACCCTTGCATAACTCCTTGAGCCCTGTTGCATCCTTTGAGATCATGAGAGCCAGTTGAGTACACAGCCTTTTTTATTTCTACTGCAGATGCCAGGTTTTGATTCTGATTTCTGGCTCCAGAAACTTTCTTGGCTTTCATGTCGGCCATTATCTCCTCCCTCTGCCAACTTGCTCTTTAACTGGCCCAGCATCATTCTGGGCAAAAAGCCCTGATAAAGCCAGGAAGCAGAGTTGATTGCTACCAAGAAAACCTCACCATCTTTGTCCATTCCTGTAATCAGGTTGGAAGGAAAGAGCTGAAGGCTGCACCGTACTCAGGGAGGTAGAATATTCAAAGTTGCATCTGAAGCACAGTTCATTCGAAAACAGTTGAGGTGCTAGTCCCTACTCACTAGTGTTTCCTTGAATCTCAGTAATATTTGTCCAGCATTGCCCTCTAGTGCTTGTGGGCATATTTCTAATGGTGCTTGCCATCTTCTAATTAAGGTGTTTAGAATTAAGTGCTTAGAAAGATGCCTCCCCATTGTTTCACAGCAAGCAGAGAAGAAAAAAAAAATCAAGACTCAGACAGCATGAGAAATCTTACGAGTGCTTCTTAGTTGGCAAAGAAAAAAATACATAGACTTGTTGAGATATTCCACTTTCAGTCACTTTATCCATTACGATAGACAAGATTTGTCTGTACCCTTTGCTTGTCTGAGAAGACAGTCTGTGTAGGACAGCAGGTGACTTGAAAGAAATAATTTAAGCCTTACTTGTGTTTGTGTGTATCTAGCCTACAGTGCCTTTTGTTCTGCAAACTTGTCTTTGCCTGTATGGTCTAGACACAGGTTAAGATGAATTGCATCTCTGGCATGTGCTAAAAATCTCATTTAGGATCAGCTAAAAAATTTTCTGGATGAGTCTAGGCTGGGAGATGTTGTTATTCATCTCAGAAATGTCTGAACTTTCCCTTTCTACTTGGAAAACCAAAAATGACCATAATAAAAAAGGAAAATGAAACAAAGGAATAAAAAAGTCCCTCCCTAATAACCTTACATGTTTCATTTTGAGCCTTCTTAGAACTGCAGGCAGCTCCCTGCACAGCATGGCTACCAAAGGTCACAGACAGGATCTGACATCCTCACGTGTTCCTATGACAAGAAAAGTGCCCTCTGCATTCCGGGCGGAAAAGCCAAAGTCTAGTGTGCAACCTTCTTGATTTCCTGTGTTGTTCTTTTGGACACAGAGCTTTTGTGTTTCTAATTGGATTAGAGGTGCAGCTGTGGCTTGTGTGTACTTTGACAGCAAAGATGCAATGAGATTTTCCAGGCTGGTTGGACCAGCAGTCAGTGCTACCTAGCAATTACATCACTGAGGACTAAACCAGATAATAGAAAGGGGTGATCATGTTCTGTCAATAAAATTCCTAAGATATCAACCCTAATTAGTTAGCTTTTTAAGTTAATGCACATCAACTGAAAAAATAAATTTGACTTGCCTGATTTTAAAATTAAAATCAATAGGAAACATCAACACTGAAAGGATATGTACCAAATTATATTTTTAAGTGATGGAATGATTAGTAATAAGTACTTTCTCTTTATACTTTCCTTCATAATTTCAATTTTATACAGAAAGCATGTTTTTCAGTTTTATTGATATATTGTTATATAAAGCAAAATCTACTTAAGAGGACAATTGAATATTTTAAAATAAATTTTACTAATTTTCTACCATCATCTCTGCAGTCATTTTTAGAGCATTTCTCTCACCCTCAAAATAAGCCTTGTATATATTTGCAGTTACTCCCAGTTCCCATGCCTAACTCCTGGGAACCAATGACTTACTTCTGCCAATGTGTATTTCCCTGTTAGGGGCAGTTCATGTAAGTGGAATCACACACTGTGTGGTCCATCCTAAGGTCTGTCTGTTACTCAGCATAATGTTTTTAAGGTGTGTGTGTGTGTATACACATATCTCCATGTTGTAGTATGAATCAGCACCTCTTTCACTTGTGTGGCTGAATAATATCCCATTGTATAGACAACCCATATTTTGTGTATCAATTCACCAGTCGATGGTCATTTGGGTTGTTCCCATTTATTTTTTGGCTGTTATGAATAATGCTGCCATGAACATATATTTTTATTTCTCTTGGATGGATAATTAGGAGTGCAGTTGCTAACTCATATTGTAACTTTGTACTTAATATTATTAGAAACCACTCAACAGCTTTCTGCAGGGGTTTTACTGTGTTGCATTTGTACCAGCAATGTAGGAGTGATCCAGTTTCTCTGCATCCTTAAAAGCATTAGGTGTTGTCACTACTTTTTATTTTTTTAATATTTATTTTTAAGTTTATGTTTGGCTGTATTGTGTCTTGGTTTTTCGTCAAGCTTCATTGCAGCATGTGGAATCTTTAGTCGCAGCATGCAAACTCTTAGTTGTAGCATGCAGGATCTAGTTTTCTGACCAGGGATCAAACCCAGTACCCCTGTACTGAAACTGTCTTAGCCACTGGACTACCAGGGAAGTCCCACTATATTTTTAGCTCTTGGATTTATGTTTGTAGTGATATCTGCTTGTGGTTTTCATTTGCATTTATTACCAACCTAGATAGCATATTGTGGAGAAGGCAATGGCACCCCACTCCAGTACTCTTGCCTGGAAAATCCCATGGATGGAGGAGCCTGGTAGGCTGCAGTCCATGGGGTCGCTAAGAGTCAAGACACGACTGAGAGACTGCACTTTCACTTTTCACTTTCCTGCACTGGAAAAGGAAATGGCAACCCACTCCAGTGTTCTTGCCTGGAGAATCCCAGGGACGACGGAGCCTGGTGGGCTGCCGTCTATGGGGTCACACAGAGACAGACACGACTGAAGGGACTTAGCAGCAGCAGCAGATAGCATATTGAAAAGCAGAGACATTACTTTGCCAACAAAGGTCTGTCTAGTGAAGGCTATGGTTTTTCCAGTGGTCATGTATGTGTATGGATGCGAGAGTTGGACTGTGAAGAAAGCTGAGCGCCGAAGAATTGATGCTTTTGAACTGTGGTGTTGGAGAAGACTCTTGAGAGTCCCTTGGACTGCAAGGAGATCCAACCAGTCCATCCTAAAGGAAATCAGTCCTTAATATTGATTGAAAGGACTGATACTGAAGCTGCAACTCCAGTACTTTGGCCACCTCATGGGAAGAGTTGACTCACTGGAAAAGACTCTGATGCTGGGAGGGATTGAGGACAGGAGGAGAAGGGGATGACACAGAATGAGATGGCTGGATGGCATCACTGACTCGATGGACATGATCAGATCAGATCAGTCGCTCAGTCGTGTCCGACTCTTTGCAACCCCATGAACCGCAGCACGCCAGGCCTCCCTGTCCATCACCAGCTCCCGGAGGTCACTCAGACTCGCATCCATCGAGTCAGTGATGCCATCCAGCCATCTCATCCTCTGTCGTCCCCTTCTCCTCCTGCCCTCAATCCCTCCCAGCATCAGAGTCTTCTCCAATGAGTCAACTCTTCGCATGAGGTGGCCAAAATACTGGAGTTTCAGCCTTAGCATCATTCCTTCCAAAGAAATTCCAGGATTGATCTCCTTCAGAATGGACTGGTTGGATCTTCTTGCAGTCCAAGGGACTCTCAAGAGTCTTCTCCAACACCACAGTTCAAAAGCATCAATTCTTCGGCACTCAGCCTTCTTCACAGTCCAACTCTCACATCCATACATGACCACAGGAAAGACCATAGCCTTGACTAGGCGAACCTTTGTTGGTAAAGTAATGTCTCTGCTTTTGAATATGCTATCTAGGTTGGTCATAACTTTCCTTCCAAGGAGCAAGCGTCTTTTAATTTCATGGCTAATTAATAGTTAATTACTATTAACTGATGGACATGAGTCTGAGTGAACTCCGGGAGTTGCTGATGGACAGGGAGGCCTGGTGTGCTGTGGTTCATGGGGTTGCAAAGATTCAGACACGACTGAGCGACTGAACTGAACTGAATGGCTAAATGATGTTGGATGTCTTTCCTTGCCTTAAATCACTAGTATATTTTCTCTGGTAAAGTGTTTATTCAAATATTTTACCCATTGTTTAAAAATAAGCTTTTCATTTTGGAATAATTTATATTGACAAAGAAGATACTAAGGTGGAACAGAGAGTTCTTGTATACCTCTTAATACTTTATGTTAACATGGTATATTTGTTACAACTAGGAAACTGACATTGATAAATTACTATTAACTGAAGTATGGATTTTATATGCTTTTCATCAGTTTCCCCATTCATTTCCCCTTTCTCTTCAGTATTCAGCCTAGGATACTACACTGCATTAGTTGTCATGTTTCTCTTCTGGTCTTTGACAGTTTCAAAGACTTTCATTGGTTTTCATGACCTTGAAAGTTTAGAGTGTTCGCCAGTTATCCTGTAGACTCACTCCCAATGTGTTTGTCTCATGATTTTTCCCATAATTAGACTAGGGTTATGAGTTTGGTAATAGAATGTCATAGAGATGAAGTTTTACTTTTAAGCTGTTTTTTAAATTATTAATGAGGTATAAGTATTCT
The DNA here is from genome assembly GCA_935064755.1 of Tragelaphus eurycerus. Lineage (NCBI taxonomy): Eukaryota > Metazoa > Chordata > Mammalia > Artiodactyla > Bovidae > Tragelaphus > Tragelaphus eurycerus. The sequence goes on from CAKXYN010000001.1 coordinate 43,940,213, forward strand.
TTATATATGTATGCACAAGTTCTTTATCAGATATATTACTTGCTGATATTTTAAAAGGATATTTTAGTTATATGGTTAATATAACTAATCATATTTTTTGTAGTTTTTCCAGTAGTCATGTACAGATGTGAGAGCTGGACATAAAGAAAGCTGAGCACCGAAGAACTGATGCTTTTGAACTGTGGTGTTGGAGAAGACTCTTGAGAGTCCCTTGGACAGCATGGAGATCCAACTAGTCCATCCTAAAGGAAATCAGTCCTGAATATTCATTGGAAGGACTGATGTTGAAGTTGAAACTCCAATACTTGGGCTACCTGATGCAAAGAACTGACTCATTTGAAAAGACCTTGATGGTGGGAAAGATTGAAGGCAAGAGGAGAAGGGGATGACAGAGGATGAGATGGTTGGATGGCATCACTGACTCAGTGGACATGAGTTTGGGTAAGCGCCGGGTGTTGGTGATGGACAGGGAAGTCTGACATGCTGCAGTCCATGGGGTCACAAAGAGATGTACATGACTGAGCGACTGAACTGAAGTGAATTAATATAAATTCTATAAACCCACTAAAAAAGCAAATGCAGAGAACGCATGTTGGCCAACTTAATAAAATGAAGTAGACTATGATGATAGGATGATTATTCATTCTATAGCCAGTGTGGAATGTAGCCATAACTAATACATATTATTCTTGAACCAACCTTTATAAAATAGTATGTATTGTCTCTTGGCAGTTCAATCCAGCTAGATTTTCCAAGCAGCATTGGAATTGTCTTTCTTTCCTTGATTGAGTATGGATGAGGTTTAATTGCTTTTGGAAGCCATTTTATACCAAAATATATAATTTAATGTAGTGTAGTATTTGTGCCAAAAAAGCGAGGGAATTGGGAATTTTGGAAAGACCATAAGGTCCCATGATCCACCTCTGAAATACTCCATCCACTAACTCACTCTTTCTCTACCCTTAAAATTGAGTGCAAATACTCAAACTTACACAAGGTAAGTTTTCCGTAAAATATGAGGCTGCGTGAGATGGTTTGTGCTGTAGAAAATGCTGCCTGCAAACAAAGAAAGCGTTCTGACATTTATTGCCAGCTTCTGTAGGTGCACCTGCCCTGGAAGGTGAGGGCAAAAATGCTTGGAGCAGAATCTCTGGGGACACGGACTTGACCCATTTTGTCAAACTCAGTATTCACACCAGTGAGTGGATGGACTGTGTTATCCAGACAATAACAGGAAGGGTGGCGTCCTAGTGCTCTCAGGGGAAGTTCTTTTCTTCTCCAAACAGAATGGTCTCTTCTTCACTCTATCCCCTCTTTTTCAGTCATCTTTCTTTTATCTCTTGTCTCCAAGTATACCTAAGAATGTTTTGCATCACAGTAAATGGCAACCCACTCCAGTATTCTTACCTGGAGAATCCCACGGACAGAGGAGTCTTGCAGGCTACAGTTCTTGGGGTTGCAAAAAGTTGAGTACAACTTAGCAGCTAAACAACCACTAAACAATAACAACCACAAATGATTCCCATGATCCTCTTGGGAGAAATCATGTGTAGTGGGAGAGAGAGAGAGGAGAGACAAGGGCAAGGAATGCCCTTACTGTATGATTAAAAGATTTAGTAGTGACTGTGCAAGGTGAGTAAGAACAAATAGGAATATTCAAAAATAGTAGTTTACTGCATTCAACTATATGTGATTCTCTGATAGCACAAATCCATGGAAACTGTTGCAGAATTACTCTCACACTGCTTTATAGCTGTTTATCCTCCTTTTGAATGTTCCAGTCATTTGTTACTTTTTATTATGTTATTACCACCAGCTAATGGAAATGTAAAAGTTAAACCCACTTAGAATATTATGACACTAAATGTCAAAAACACTTGTAATACATTTGCATTTTTCCATGTAGAGTCTCCAGTGTTGTACCAGTGAACAAAATCAACTTGAAAAAGAGAAGAAGATTTAAAATGTACCTGCTTTAATGGGCCATGAGTATGACTTCCAAAAATCAGATTTCCAAAAATAAAAATAGGCAGATGGCTGTTCACGCTAAGACCAAGATAGTGACATGGTGATAATGATTTTTTCCAAATATTGAGCACACAAGAATGTTTAGACATTCACATTAAAACCTTATTCTGCTTTTCAGGAACAGTCCTGTTCTATAAGCCTAGAATCACCTCAGTTGGAAGTATTTTATTTTAATCATTCAACAAACAAAAAATGTATTGAGCTGACTTTGGGAATAACAATGCCAGAATTGGTGTTTGGGGAATCTGATGCAACAAAGATAATTACTATGCCGTTCTTGCGCAGCAGTGGTTTATTACACTGATTAGGAAGAGAAGAAGAACCAATAAGGAGAGCTAACTAGTGATACAAGGGGAGGCTTAATAAGTGATGGCTTGCAAGGTATAGCCCAAAAAAGTACAGAATTAAATCCAAAATTCTCGGGTTGATGTTCCAGCCCTATTTTTAAAAATAAATTTATTGAAATGTAATTCACATGTTATACAATTTTCCTATTTAAATTGTAAAATTCAGTGATATATCAGTATATTCACAGAATTGTTCAGTGATAACCATAATCAATTGTGAATACTTTCATTGCCCTCCCCCGCAAAAGCATCTCATACTCATTAGCAGTCACTCTGCATTTTCCTTCAACTATATTCCCTCTCTTCTTAACCTAAGGTAACCCCTATTTCATTTTTTATATTTGTAGATTTGCCTGTTCAGGACATTTCATATAAGTGGTTTCAGTGGGCTCAGTTAATGTGTGTTCTTTTATGACTGGCTTCTATCACTTAGATGTTGTAGGCTTTATCTGTATTTCATTTCTCTTTATTGTGGATAATATCCCTGTATAAATATTCCATATTTTGTTTGTCCATTCTCAGTTGGATATGGACATGTGGGTTGTTTCTCTAGTTATTGTTATGTGCACTCTCTCAGTCGTGTCTGGCTCTTTGCGACCCCATTGTCTACAGCACGCCAGGCTTCCCTGTCCATCACCAACACCCGGAGCTTGCTCAGACTCATGTGCATCGAGTTGGTGATACCACCCAACCATCTCATCCTCTGTTGTGTGCTTCTCCTCCTGGCTTCAGTCTTTCCCAGCATCAAAGTCTTTTCCAGTGTGTCTGCCTTTTGCATCAGGTAGCCCAAGTATTGGAGCTTCAGCTTCAGCATCAGTCCTTCCAATGAATATTCAGAACCGATATCCTTTAGGATTGACTGGTTTGGTCTCCTTGCAGTCCAAGGGACTCTCAAGCACCTTCTCCAACACCACAGTTCAAAAGCATCAGTTCTCTGGCTCTCAGCCTTCTTTATGGTCCAATTCTCACATCCATACATGACTAATGGAAAAACAATAGCTTTGACTACATGAACCTTTGTTGGCAAAGTGATGCCTCTCCTTTTTAATACACTGTCTGGGTTTGTTGCAGCTTTTCTTCCAAGCAGCAAGTGTCTTTCAATTTCATGGCTGCAGTCACCATCCGCAGTAATTTTGGAGCCCAATAAAATAAAGTCTGTCACTGTTTTCATTGTTTCCCCATCTATTTGCCATGAAGTGATGGGACCTGATGCCATGATCTTCGTTTTTTGAATGTTGAGTTTTAAGCCAGCTTTTTTACTCTCCTCTTTCTCTTTCATCAAGGGCTCTTTAGTTCCTCTTCACTTTCTGCTGTTTGGTTGATATCATCTGCATATCTGAGGTTATTGACATTTCTCCTCGAAATCTTCATTCTGCCTTGTGCTTCATCCAGCCTGGCATTTCTCATGATGTACTCTGCATATAAGTTAAATAAGCAGGGTGACAAAACACAGCCTTGATATACTCCTATCCCAATTTTGAACCAGTTCATTGTTTCTTTTCTGGTTTTAACTGTTGCTTGTTGACCTGTATACAGGTTTCTTAGGAGGCAGGTCAGGTGGTCTGGTATTCCTATCTCTTGATGAATTTTCCATAGTTGTCATCCACACAGTCAAAGGGTTTAGCGTAGTCAATGAAGCAGATATTGATGTTTTTTTCTGGAATCCCCTTCCTTTTTCTATGATCCATTGGATGTTGGCAATTTGATCTCTGATTCCTCTGCCTTTTCTAAGTCCAGCTTGAAAATCTGGAAGTTCTCTGTTCATGTACTGTTGAAGCCTAGCTCCATGTTTCTATAAGACTATATATATCTACTGTGTGAACCTGGGAAAATATCATAGTGATTAAGACCTAGGTTCTGTATTCAGCTGCCTGACTTCGAGATGCAATGCTGCTACTAAGTGTCTTTTCCAGGGGATGTTTCTTGAACCCCCTATGCCTCAGTTTTCTTATCTATGAAATGAGGATAATTGTAGTAGTGCATTATAGAATTATTGAAGAATTTCCCAAGCTAATACACAGAAAACCTATTGTACATTTTGGTCCATGGTCCAGTCTCAATAAGCAGTGGCTTTGGTGTAGTCCTCTTAATATTATGATCCTTTCTTATTTTCTTATCTCTTCATCTTAAAACTTACAGTTCTTCTTCAGCAAGTTGTTCTGACATTAAATAAATGAAGATATTTTAAAGCCTTTGACTCAATATGTGGCCCATAATAGATTTTCAGTACATGGGGTTTAGAGGGAGAATATGTCATTGTGTGCTGGGAAGTCAAGATGTGAAACTTGAATTTGAGGAGTGAATCTTGGATTGTATTCTTATGTGCAGAGGGAAGGTGATGTGAAGACCCGGGAAGAAGATGGCTTCCCAGTAGAAATCAAATGTCTCAATGATTAAAACAATTGCCAGAGTCACAAATTTAGTTTTACCTTCTTTCCCAAGTTCTAATGGTGATCTTACACACAGTACAATGACCAAGAGTCAAGGAGCAGAACAGGAAGTAGAGATGAATCAAGCAGGATTGGGCTAGCCAGTCACTGAAAGAAAGGAAGAAGGCACATTCAGACATCCTAAATCCCCAAAGAACCAAAGCAACCACAAGAATGTCGGGATCTCACTTTGTTTAGAACTTAATTTCAGAGCTTTAGTTAATTTCAGAGCTAAGCAAGTTTTCTGTGGCGCTTGCCTCTGCCTCACCCAGGACGATCAGAGCAGCATAATAGCAGAAGGAACTGGATGACTGGATTCCAATCCAGATGATGTTTCAAAATAAATGCAAGATCCTATATCTTAAATCATTTTCTACTTTGTAAAAGCACAGAATTAAAGAAGAGAATATAAAAGGTCCTTTTTGACTCTAAGAAATTAAACTATTTATTTTGTTCTTCCGTCCACATCCAGTGTCTGAAAGACTTTTGGAAGTAGAGTGCCAATGTGCAGATGTGGTGGCCACTAGGACCCATGAAAGGAGTGGGAAGAAAAGATAACAGAAGGAAAGCCTCAAGCCAAGGGTTCTTAGGCAAGGTACATCAGGAATGAAGCCTGATTTCTTGCATAAAATGGTGCAGTACTACCTACCCTCTCTCCGTGTTGAGTGCTTAGTCAGTTGTTAGTGCTCTGACTTATGTGGTATCATGAGCCGTTAAACGAAAGGTCCAGATCAAGCTACCTCTTCCAGCCTACTTTTTTATCCTTTTCCTAATAGTTTAATGAGATGGAAAAGAAACATTTAAGTGTTAAACAAAAACATGTGTTGATTTGTCATAAATTGAATGTGATATATTATTATAAGTTGCATTTTTAAATCAGTCTCAAATTTTCAGGATGAATCACATTTAGCCAAAGAGGTAATTCGTTTACTTTTAACATGCTCTAATTTTATTAGCTACTGTGTTTATTTAGGTTATCCATATTGTATCAATATGCAAAGATGAAATTAATCTATAACTTTTTTCTTTTTTTCTTCGTTGTTATGGGGTGGTTCAAAGGATGAGTTAATTCCCACAGAGATGCCCAAATTTCAAAACCTATGAGTTTGTTATTTTTCAGGGCAGAAGAGAGTTTGCATATGTACTTAAGATTATCTGGCTTGAGATGGATAGATTGTTCTGGATTGTTTGTGTGGATTTTATCTAATGGCAGGCATCCTTAAAAGTAGAGACATTTCCTAAATTGATTGATTTCAGGAGGGGAGAGATTTGAAGTATGAGAGCAACTTGACCTAGTTACGAGATTTGCATATAGAGGAACAGACCCACAAGCAAAGGGGTGCAGGCAGCTTCTAGAAGCTGAGAGTAGCCCTCAGTTTGCAGCCAGTGAGGAAACAGGGCGCACTGGGGCAAAGAACTGATTCTGCCAACCCCAAGGGAGCAAGGGAACAAACTGCTTTCTAAAACCTCCAGAAAGGAACAAAGCCTTGCTGGCATCTTGATTTTGGTCTCATGAGACCCATGTCAGATTTCTGAGCTTTAGAACTGTGAGATAATAAATGTATGTTGTTGTAAGCCACTTGATATGATAATAACTCAGTTCTGAGAGCCTATGGCAGGTAAAACATACTAAATCTAGCAGAGGATTTGAGTAATATCATTAATAAATAAGAAGTAACTAACATATTCTAAGAAAATGATCTTTGTTATATTTGAAACATATTGGGTGTTATAAAAAGAATTTGAGTTTTATCTTCTTTTGTCATTTTCTGCAACAGTTTAAGAAATGAAAGATTTGGGTTATGTGAAAATGCTTAAAAAGATATTAGTACAATGTCTCGGGCTCTATGAAATGAGCGCCTAGTGTTTGCAGATTTATTTCTGTCTTTTCTATATCAGGATCCATATTTTTAGCTCGTATTTACAAAAAATTAACTTCATTCAGGTTTTCAAGTGTGCTTTGTTAGAGTTTTGAAAAATTGCTATTATTCATCTTTATATGTGATCATCTCCATGTTTTTTAATTGTCCTTTTGTATTCCTGATTAGTGTAACTGGAGATTGATTGTTTTATTTGTGTATGCAAATAATAAGCCACTGATGTTTTAATCACTTTATTTTATTACTTTTTTATTTCATTAGTTTCTGCATTTATCTCTATTTCTTGTCATCTTTTTAAAAAGATTTATAAATCCTTTATATTTCTTGAGTTAAATATTTAATTCACTTATTTTTATATTTATTTTCATATTTATATGTTTCATGCTAAAATTTTTCTTCTGAATACAGCATAAGTTATATGTTTGATATATTTTTATTATGATTCTTTAGACTTAGTGTTCTCAGCTTTATAGTTTTCTTTAGTTTAAGAGTTGCATAAAGGAAGGTTCTTTTGAAATCCAAAGACTAATTTTTTCTTTCTTGATTTACTTTTCTGCTACTATTTTCTTACTTATTTCTATATTTATTATATTTTTGTCAAAGAATGAGATTTTTATGATTTTTGCCTTCTAGAATTTGAGATTTTTTGTTCATCAAGTTTATAGGCATTAAATGAAGATGTGTGCTCTGTCAAGATGGTATACATATAAATAATATGTTTCAGTTAGTTCATATTAAAATATTAACGTATTAAGTATATGTTACTTAGTTCAAATTTCTTGATGATATTAAATAAAATTCTGAAAACTATGCTATGTTTGCTATGTTTTATCTGTTAAAGGGTCTCTGAATGGAGTTAGTAGACTCTAATGTGATATGTTTCTTTTTTTCCTCCCATTTCCTTCACTGTATACTTTGATTTCTTTAACTGCTTTGTATGATTCCAAAATCATGACCTGCCAAAAAAAAGATAAGTTGGACTTTATCAAAATTAAAACCTTTTGCATTTTAAAAGTATACCATCAAGAAAGTGAAAAATAACCCACTGAATGGGAGAAAATATTTGCAAATCAAGTTTCTCAGTCTTCTTCTTTAGAATAAAATTTCAAGATTTTCAGAAGTCCTTTTACAGCATTCAGGAGTAGTTCTCTAACCTTATTGCCTTAAGTTGTTCTGTCTTTGTATGAAATGTTCCCCCAGCAAGCTTCTAGGTTCATTTCTCTCTTGTGCTCGCCACATGTCATGCTTTAGACAAGGCTTCTACATGGATCTCTGTGACCTGGCGCCTCTGCTGCTGGTGGCTTTGATGTGTAGTCTCTATAGCCTAATTCGTTCACCCACCTATCTTCATTGAGAAATCAAGGAAACTCCCTAATTGGAAAAGGAAGTCTTCTTTCGTGTTTAAACAAAGATAACAAAGATAATACATAACAGAGAAATAGACACATCCTATGGGAAAAAAGACAATGAAGTATAATGAAATCAGCTCAAAACACAGAATATCAAGCCTACCTGTTGGCTGAGAAAAGGTATTTCATATTTATTCAGGAAGAGCTATATAACGCAAAGCAAAGAAACTTAATGAAAAATTCACACATTCATATATGAGACTTGGAGCTATGTTGAAGAGTCATGTATTAATTTTCTTCAGCCAGCTGGTAGAGATTGTAGAACTAATTCAGTTTATCTTTGGTTGGGCAAAGCAACCACTTCAAGGAAGAATGTAACCTGTCTTTCTGCGTATGTCTGTGATATTAAAACTGCTGTTCAGGTTCAACCCTCCTCTGCATATATTTTCCCCCATCCCTCCCTTGCCCAAAAGGGACTAACCAACTGTTTCAGGCTCTGAGGATTATTTAGGAGCAATCTTAACCTTACCACAGGGAAAACTTCCTCACTGCTGCTGCCTGAAACAATAATTACTGTGAAAAAAATTACTAGGAAGTTATTTCCTATAGAAGAAGCATTTCAATGCAAGAATGCTCATGATTTGGACTGACTGGTGTTAATCTCTCATTCATATAAAGAGTTCTTTGTGAGAGAATTACTTTTCAAAATAATATTGCAAGAGACCAGGTTAATGGATAAAGTGCTAAGGTTCAAGTGAAGGAAAGTGGTGATTTTTAAACATCTGTTTTCTCCTTTGCATGTGAACCTCTGTTACTCTAGAAAGGTAAACAAGGCTTAATTAGTACTAGCACATGACTGCTTTGCCCCAAGGGTCAGAATATTTCCAGTTTTATACCATCTCATAAATGTTCACTTACATCTCTTTCCAATCTCAGGATTGCAAATCTTTGGGCCAAAAGATCATACCTAGGGCCTGATTTCCTTTTTTTGGTAACAAGCCATTAACAAGCAGTTTTAGGTCTTTTGCTTCTATCAGAAACCCATAAGGGATGACTTTTAAATTGAAGTTCCATTAGATAAAACATATGTAGACTGGTAAAAATCTCTTTTTCCTTTGTCCCCATATTTCTTCTCTCCTTCCCACCTTCCTCCTCTCCACGTTCCTTTCTTGGTTATCAATTGGTGGCTAACACTTGTTTCAGATCAGATCAGATCAGTCGCTCAGTCGTGTCCGACTCTTTGCGACCCCATGAACCGCAGCACGCCAGGCCTCCCTGTCCATCACAAGCTCCCGGAGGTCACTCAGACTCACATCCATCGAGTCAGTGATGCCATCCAGCCATCTCATCCTCTGTCGTCCCCTTCTCCTCCTGCCCTCAATCCCTCCCAGCATCAGAGTCTTCTCCAATGAGTCAACTCTTCGCATGAGGTGGCCAAAATACTGGAGTTTCAGCTTTAGCATCATTCCTTCCAAAGAAATTCCAGGATTGATCTCCTTCAGAATGGACTGGTTGGATCTTCTTGCAGTCCAAGGGACTCTCAGGATTAATACCATGTCTAGGCCCTTTAAAACCATTGTCTACATTATTGGCCTGTGACATGTCCAGTGGGTGTTATGTCGTCTCCATGTGTAACTCATGAAACAGGCTCAGCATTTAGGTAACTTACCCAAGTCACTTTGGCAACACTGCTTGGCTGTACCTTTGGTGCACATCAACACAGGCCACACTTCCTCAACTCTCCTGATCTCATGTCATATTCTTTCTTATTCAGCATCTTCACCAAATATTATGCTATTGATGCACTATATATGCAAAGGCTTTTGTTCCTTAACCGTGTGATAAATCCGCTCAGAATAGAGACGGTGCCTATGCTACAATTTGAATAGTGTCTCCCCGGAATTTGTGTGTTAAATCTTTAACTCTCAGGTCAGTTCCGTGCCATCGCTCAGTCGTGTCTGACTCTTTGAGACCCCATGAATTGCAGCATGCCAGGCTTCCCTGTCCATCACCAACTCCCGGAGTTCACCCAAATTCATGTGCATCGAGTCCGTGATGCCATCCAACCATCTCAACCTCTGTTGTCACCTTCTCCTCCTGAACCCAATCCCTCCCAGCATCAGGGTCTTTTCCAGTGAGTCAACTCTTCACATGAGGTGGCCAAAGTATTGGAGTTTCAGCCTCAGAATCAGTCCTTCCAAGGAACACCTAGGACTGGTCTCTTTTAGAATGGAATGGTTGGATCTCCTTGCAGTCCAAGGGACTCTCAAGAGTCTTCTCCAACACCACAGTTCGAAAGCATCAATTCTTCAGTGCTCAGCTTTCTTTATAGTCCACTCTCATATCCATACGTGACTATTGGAAAAACCATAGCCTTGACTAGACGGACCTTTGTTGGCAAAGTAATGTCTCTGCTTTTCAATATGCTATCTAGGTTGGTCATAACTTTCCTTCCAAGGAGTAAGTGTGTTTTAATTTCATGGCTGCAGTCACCATCTGCAGTGATATTGAAGCCCCCCAAAATAAAGTCTGACACTGTTTCCACTGTTACCCCATCTATTTGCCATGAAGTGATGGGACCAGATGCCATGATCTTAGTTTTCTGAATGTTGAGTTTAAGCCAACTTTTTCACTCTTCTCTTTCACTTTCATCAAGAGGCTCTTTAGTTCCTCTTCACTTTCTGCCATAGGGGTGGTGTCATCTGCATAGTTGAGGTTATTGAGTTAAATAAGCAGGGTGACAATATACAGCCTTGATGTACTCCTTTTCCTTTTTGGAACCAGTTTGTTGTTCCATGTCCAGTTCTAACTGTTGTTTGCTGACCTGAATATAGGTTTCTCTAGAGGCAGGTCAGGTGAGCTCGTATTCCCATCTCTTTCAGAATTTTCCACAGCTCATTGTGATCCACACAGTCAAAGGCTTTGGCATAGTCAATAAAGCAGAAATAGATGTTTTTCTGGAACTCTATTGCTTTTTCAGTGATTCATCAGATGTTGATAATTTGGTCTCTGGTTCTTCTGCCTTTTCTAAAACCAGCTTGAATATCTGGAAGTTCATGGTTCACGTATTGCTGAAGCCTGGCTTGGAGAATTTTGAGCATTACTTTACTAGCGTGTGAGATGAGTGCAATTGTGTGGTAGTTTGAGCATTCTTTGGCATTGCCTTTCTTTGGGATTGGAATGAAAACTGACCTTTTCCAGTCCTGTGGCCACTGCTGAGTTTTCCAAATTTGCTGGTGTATTGAGTGCAGCACTTTCACAGCATCATCTTTTAGGATATGAAATAGCTCAACTGGAATTCCATCACCTCCACTAGCTTTGTTTGTAGTGATGCTTTCTAAGGCCAACTTGACTTCATATTCCAGGATGTCTGGCTCTAGGTGAGTGATCACACCATCATGATTATCTTGGTCATGAAGATCTTTTATGTACAGTTCCTGTGTGTATTCTTGCCACCTCTTCTTAATATATTCTGCTTCTGTTAGGTCCATACCACTACTGCCCTTTATCAAGCCCATCTTTGCATGAAATGTTCCCTTGGCAGCTCCAATTTTCTTGAAGAGATCTCTGGTCTTTCCCATTCTGTTGTTTTCCTCTATTTCTTTGCATTATCACTGAGGAAGGCTTTCTTATCTCTTCTTGCTATTCTTTGGAACTCTGCATTCAGATGCTTATATCTTTCCTTTTCTCCTTTGATTTTCTCTTCTCTTCTTTTCACAGCTATTTGTAAGCCTCCCCAGACAGCCATTTTGCTTTTTTGCATTTCTTTTCTATGGGGATGGTCTTGATCCCTGTCTCCTATACAATGTCACAAACCTCTATCCATAGTTCATCAGGCACTCTATCAGATCTAGTCCCTTAAATCTATTTCTCACTTCCACTGTATAATCATAAGGGATTTGATTTAGGACATACCTGAATGGTCTAGTGGTTTTCCCTACTTTCTTCAATTTAAGTCTGAATTTGGCAATAAAGAGTTCATGATCTGAGCTATCGTCAGCTCCCAGTCTTGTTTTTGCTGACTGTATAGAGCTTCTCCATCTTTGGCTGCAAAGAATATAATCAGTCTGATTTTGGTATTGTCCATCTGGTGATGTCCACGTGTAGAGTCTTGTCTTGTGTTGTTGGAAGAGGGTGTTTGCTATGAGCAGTGCGTTCTCTTGGCAAAACTCTGTTAGCCTTTGCCCTGCTTCATTCTGTATTCTGAGGCCAAGTTTGCCTATTACTCCAGGTGTTTCTTGACTTCCTACTCTTGCATTCCAGTCCCCTATAATGAAAAGGACATCTTTGGGGGTGTTAGTTCCCTCAGTATGACTATATTTGGAGATAGGGCCTGTGAGGATGCTTTGATGAAATCATTTGATAGGAAAAAGGACTAATACAATAGGACTGGTGCTCTTTTAGGAACAGGAAGAGTTAGTCTCAGTGTCACATGAACACATAACAAGATAGGTTTCTGCAAGCCAAGAGGAGAACTCTGACCAGAAACTGAACTGGCCAACACCTTGATTTGGACCTCCTGGCCTCTATAACTGTAAAAAATAAATTTCTGTCACTTAAAGCCACCAATGGCATTTTGTTATGGCAGCCCAAGCAGACTAAGAAAATGCTTTACACATGTGAGTACCAAACCCCACCTTGTAGAGTTCTTTGCATGTAGTGTGTGTGTGTGTATATATAAAGAAGCTGTTGTTGCCCACCAAGATTAAGAAGGTGAATGTGAAAATAGGCAGTCATTTTACATTCTCCTGAAAATGACTAAAACTTAATGACAATAGTTTTCATAAAAAATAAATAAACAGATATGGAAAAACTAGAAGATTGCAACAAAATACATTTTGTCAGTGGAGTTGATACCTATTTTCAAGGTTTTTGTGATAATAATGAGTTCAGACCACATTGCTAAGGAAGTCCTCAGTAAGTGCTACTTGAATTTGCTCTCAAAAGTTCCCCTCCCCCTACTAATTCTCATTTGTTCAGTATAATGGAGTTGTTCTTTATAGTTTTTATCATTTTTTATTCATTTGGTTATTTAAAATAAGAACCATAGACACAGAGTCCTTCTTTATTTTCAATATTTTGAATGTTTGATTGTCTTTTTTTTTTTTGCTTGTTACTAGTATTATATTTATAGCATCTAGGAAATTACTTGACTTACATTATATTATCTAAAATATTCCTGAATAAATGAATTAATATTCAATTTCTAAGATATCTTTATATTTACTTGTGAAATGAGGCCACGACTCTAAGTTTAAAAACAGAAGCTCTTTGCTTTTAATACATAATTGTGGAGTGTGTGTGTGTGAGTGTGTGTGTGTGTGTGTGTGAGTCAATCACGTCAGACTGTTTGCAACCCCATTGACTGCAGTCCATCAGGCTCCTCTATGCATGGAATTCTCCTGTCAAGAACACTGGGATGGGTTGCCATTCCCTTCCCCAGGAAATCTTCCTGACCCAGGGATCAAACCCACGTCTCCTGCATCGCATGCAGATTCTTTAACATAAGAGCAACACAGAAGCTCCAATTTTGGAATACTTAATTACATAAAATGTAGCAAAACGATTTTACTTTTTATAAAATTATGGGAAATTAGAAATATAACCAAGAAAGCAGTGTTATATACTTCATGACATATATTTGTTTGGTATTTATATAGGCACAAATTTTATGATTACATGTTTGACAAGTAATACATTATGTCTAATGTTGAAATTTATGGTACTATTTATAGTACATTTTACATTTATGACTCTAGAAGTCCGGTGAACTTATTATTATTTTCCAGGATTAGAGTGTTTTACTCTTTGGAAACTCAAAATCCTAAAGTATCTGTATTTGAAGAGCTTAACTAGCATGAACAAATATAAACAATTAATCATTCTTACTAATTGCTTGGCAATTTAAATGTTTGCCAATAGATTTGATGAGTCTGCTAACATAGCACTATAATAATAATCCAAATATTGTGTTGTAGTGTTCAAGGGTCTTCCTTGTTCATTTGACAGAAATCATAAACACTCTTGTCTTCCCTGGTGGCTAAGTGGTTAAAAATCTGCCTGCCGATGCAGAAGACGCAGGAGATCCGGGTTCAGTCCCCAGGTGGAGAATATCCCTTGGAGGAAGAAATGGCAACCCACTCCAGTATTCTTGCTGGGAAATCCCACGGACAGCGGAGCCTCGCGGGCTACAGTCCATGGGGTCGCAAAGAATCGGACAGGATGGAGCGACTGAGCATGCACACATGCATAAACGTTTCTCTAACAGATGAAGGTAGTTCTCAGAGCATGATAAAAAACCTTTAGCCAAGATAATTAGCTGTGAGCATATGAAAAGTCAATTTACAGAATGCTAACGTAAAAGGGAGCTGTTTTAGAAATGTTGTGTGCAGCACATTCTATTATCTGCACCTAATCACCAAGAAACCAGAGGCTGCAGAAGCCATCTGATTCCAGGGCAGATACATGAGGAAAAATGGCAGAATGAGTTGAAAGATGTGCTCTTGTTTCCAAGCAGTTATGATCTATGAAAATTTCATTATCAGCTCATATCTGTTACTGTTAAGATGTTAAGAGGGAGATCACCATTTGCAAACTGAAAGCTCTATGTGTAGCCTCACCATAATTGATGTTTTTTTTTTCATTACAGTTCTTGAGACATGATACTCAAGAAAAGTTGGAAAGGTCTTTGTAAAGCTTTATTAGCATGTAACATATGCCCGAAGAAAAGAACCAATGTAAATTCCCCGTATATATTTATAATAACAAATTAGTAGAACTTGGCTGACCATAAATGATTAAAATATGCTGTGGCATTTAGGCAGCATTTCTAGGCTCTAAAAGGGTGCTCACTGAAAGAGGCATGTTATTAGAAACATTTCAGTGTATGGGGAAGGAAGGTAGGTTCAAACACCTCAGCTCTGTTTTGCATGAAATTCTATAATAATCAACTTCCTAGATGCTTAAATACATGTCAAATGTTTTTGATATTTTACAATTCAAACTCAAAAAAATCTCCATCTTTTTTAAAACATGTCTAAGTTCACATTCTAATGATTGCCCTTCTTAAATCTCTACATTTATAATGTATACATACAGGAAAAGCAATGCTACAGTATGGATTGCACACCATTGTTAACTGGAAAAAGTGTACTAGCTAAAACTTGAGAGTTATATTTTATTTTGAGGACTTTCAAGTCTGGGACACAACATCTCAGATCACTCTAAGAACACCAGAATTGAAAGAGACACGTGTACCCCCAATGTTCATCGCAGCACTGTTTATAATAGCCCGGGCATGGAAGCAACCTAGATGTCCATCAGCAGATGAATGGATGAGAAAGCTGTGGTACATGTACACAATGGAGTATTACTCAGCCATTAAAAAGAAGACATTTGAATCAATTCTAATGAGGTGGATGGAACTGGAGCCTATTATACAGAGTGAAGTAAGCCAGAAAGAAGAACACCAATATGGTCTACTAACGCATATATATGGAATTTAGAAAGATGGTAATGACAACCCTGTATGTGAGACAGCAAAAGAGACATAGATGTATAGAACAGTCTTTTAGACTCTGTGGGAGAAGGAGAGGGGGATGATTTGGGAGAATGGCATTAAAACATGTATAATATCATATAAGAAACGAATCGCCAGTCCAGGTTTGATGCAGGATACAGGAAGCTTGGGGCTGGTGCACTGGGATGACCCAGAGGGATGGTATGGGGAGGGATGTGTGTGTGTGTGTGGGGGGGCAGTTCAGAATGTGGAACACGTGTACACCCATAGCGGATGCATGTTGATGTATGGCAAAACCAATACAATATTGTAAAGTAAAATAATAATAATAAGTAAAGTTAAATTAAAAAAAAAAAAGAAAACTGTTTCAAAGAGGCAAGGGTTGGGTAAGCAGGGATATATAGGCGTTTTTGTAACAAAAGACCTTGTAGTCAGAACATCAAAAGATTACTGTTAATAAAAGAAAACCAGATTTCTCAAGTTAAGGAATTTAGTGCTGTTGTATATATGGGTAGATGCAAGAGTTACAGTTCACTCACTCAGTCATGTCCAACTCTTTGTGACCCCATGGACTGAAGCACGCCAGGCCTCCCTGTCCATCGCCAACTCCCAGAGTTTACTCAAATGCATGTCCATTGTATTGGTGATGCCATCCAACCATCTCATCCTCTATCATCCCCTTCTCCTGCCTTCAGTCTTTCCCAGCATCAGGGTCTTTTCAAGTGAGTCAGTTCTTTGCATCAGGTGGTCAAAGTATTGGAGTTTCTGCTTCAGCATCAGTCCTTCCAATGAAAATTCAGGACTGATTTCCTTTAGGATATACTGGTGAATCTCCTTGCAGTCCAAGAGACTCTCAAGAGTCTTCTCCAACACCACAGTTCAAAAGCATCAGTTCTTTAGCACTCAGTTTCCTTTACGTCCAGCTGTCACATCCATACATGACTACTGGAAAAATCATAGCTATGACTAGATGGACCTTTGTTGGCAAAGTAATGTCTCTACTTTTTTAATAAGCTGTCTAGGTTGGTCATAGCTTTTCTTCCAAGGAGCAAGCATTTTTTAATTTCATGGCTGCAGTTACCATCGTCAGTTATTTTGGAGTCCTCCAAAATAAAGTCTGTCACTGTTTCCCCATCTATTTGCCATGAAGTGATGGGACCAGATGTCATGATCTCCTTTTCTAATGTTGAGTTTTAAGCCAACATTTTCATCAAGTTTCTTTAGTTATTCTTTGCTTTCTGCCATAAGGGTGGGGCCATTTGCATAGCTGAACTTATTGATATTTCTCCCAGCAATCTTGATTCTAGCCTTTGCTCCATCCAGCCCAGCATTTCACATGATGTACTCTGAATATAAGTTAAATAAGCAGGTGACAATATCAGCCTCAATGTACTCCTTTCCTGATTTGGAACCAGTCTGTTATTTCATGTCCAGTGAAACTGTTGCTTCTTGACCTTCATATAGATTTCTCAGGAGGCAGGTCAGGTGGTCTGGTATTCCTGTCTCTTGATGAATTTTCTACAGTTTGCTAATCCACACAGTCAAAGGCTTTGATATAGTCAATAAAGCAGAAGTAGAGGATTTTCTGGAATTCTCTTGCTTTTTCGATGATCCAACGGATTTGGGCAATTTGATCTCTTGTTCCTCCTCCTTTTCTAAATCCAGCTTGAACATCTGGAATTCCATGGTTCGCATACTGTTGAAGCCTCACTTGAAGAATTTTGAGCATTACTTTGCTAGTGTCTGAGATGAGTGCAATTGCATGATAGTTTTAACATTTTCTGGCATTGTCTTTCTTTGGAATTGGAATGAAAACTGACCTTTTCCAGCCCTGTGGCCACTGCTGTTTTCCAAATTTTCTGGTATATTGAGTGCAGCACTTTCACAGCATCATCTTTTAGGATTTGAAATAGCTCAATTGAAATTCCATCACTTCCACTAGCTTTATTCTTAGTGATGAGGCCCACTTGACTTTGCATTTTAGGATGTCAGCTCTGGGTAAGTGATCACACCAACGTGGTTGTCTGGGTCATGAAGATCTTTTTTGTACAGTTCTTCTGTGTATCATTGCTACCTCTTCTTAATATCTTCTGCCTCTGTTAGGTCTAAACCATTTCTGTCCTTTATTGAGCCCATCTTTGCATGAAATGTTCCCTTAGTATCTCAAGTTTCTTGAAGAGATCTCTAGTCTTTCACATTCTGTTGTTTTCCTCTATTTCTTTGCATTGATCGCTGAGGAGGCTTTCTTATCTCTCCTTGCTATTCTTTGGGTCTCTGCATTCAAATGGGTATATCTTTCCTTTTCTCCTTTGCCTTTCACTTCTCTTTTCTCAACTATTTGTAAGGTCTCCTTAGACAACCCTTTTGCGCATTTCTTTTTCTTGGGGATGGTCTTGGTCACTGCCTCCTGTACAGTGTCACGAACCTCTCTCCATAGTTCTTCAGGCACTCTGTCTATCAGATCTAATCCCTTGAATCTGTTTGTCACTTCCACTGTATAATCGTAAGGGATTTGCTTTAGGTCATGCCTGAATGGACTAGTGGTATTCCCTGCTTTCTTCAATGTAAGCCTGAATTTTGCAATAAGGGATTCATGATCTGAGCTACAGTCAGCTCCTGGTCTTGTTTGCTGACTGTATAGAGCTTCTTTATCTTTGACTGCAATGAATATAGTCAATCTGATTTTGGTATTGATCATTCAATAATGTCCACATGTAGAGTCTTCTCTTGTGTTGGTGGAAAAGGGTGTTTGCTATGACCAGTGCATTCTCTTGGCAAAACTATATTAGCCCTTGCCCTGCTTCATTTTGTACTCCAAGGCCAAATTTGCCTGTTACTCCAGGTGTCTCTTGACTTCCTACTTTTGCATTCCAGTCCCCTATAATGAAAAGTACATCTTTTTGGTTTGTTAGTCCTAGAAGGTCTTGTAGGTCTTCATAAAACCATCCATCTTCAGCTTCTTCTGCATTACTGGTTGGGGCATAGACTTGGATTACTGTGATATTGAATGGTTCGCCTTGGAATGAACCAAGATCATTCTCTCGTTTTTGAGATTGCACCCAAGTACTGCATTTCAGACTCTCTTGTTGACTATGATGGCTACTCCATTTCTTCTAAGGGATTCTTGCCCACAGTAGTAGATATAATGGTCATCTGAGTTTAGATGCAAGAGTTTAGGCTCACTGAATCATACCTACCTTTGATATACACTTCAGCTCTATGTGAGAGCTGGACTGTGAAGAAGGCTGAGCGCCGAAGAATTGATGCTTTTGAACTGTGGTGCTGGAGAAGACTCTTGAGAGTCCCTTGGACTGCAAGGAGATCCAACCAGTCCATTCTGAAGGAGATCAGCCCTGGGATTTCTTTGGAAGGAATGATGCTAAAGCTGAAACTCCAGTATTTTGGCCACTTCATGCGAAGAGTTGACTCATTGGAGAAGACTCTGATGCTGGGAGGGATTGGGGGCAGGAGGAGAAGGGGACGACAGAGGATGAGATGGCTGGATGGCATCACTGACTCGATGGATGTGAGTCTGAGTGACCTCCGGGAGTTGGTGATGGACAGGGAGGCCTGGCGTGCTGTGATTCATGGGGTTGCGAAGAGTCGGACACGACTGAGCAACTGATCTGATCTGATCTGATCAGCTCTCTGGGGCCAGTATCCTGTGTTTCCTCATCCTGAGTTTGCCCGGGAAGCATTGTGAGGGTGGTAACAGTGGCTGACTACTAGATGAACTTAACACTGGGTGGCCCCTTTGTCTCCATCCTGAGTTCCTTTAGGGCTCACCATCTGGGCAGATGTGATGGTTTGATTGTAGTTAACATCCATTGTTTACTTCTGTGGCAGGCAATATTTTTTTTCTCACCAGTGGAATTTAGCTACTGTTATAATTGGGTGATTTGTATGATTTCAGGTGTGCAAAAAATCCATGTTTCATAACTGAGATTCAAGTGAAAGTCACTGTACTAAAAATCTTTGTTGAGTGGGAAATAGTGTCAGCCTGTGGATATATGGAAGCAACAGTTAGAACTGGACATGGACTGGACATGGAACAACAGACTGGTTCCAAATAGGAAAAGGAGTATATCAAGGCTGTATATTGTCACCATGTTTATTTAACTTAAATGTAGAGTACATCATGAGAAATGTTGGACTGGAAGAAACACAAGTTGGAATCAAGATTGCTGGGAGAAATATCAAGAACCTCAGATATGCAGATGACACCACCCTTATGGCAGAAAGTGAAGAGGGGCTAAAAAGCCTCCTGATGAAAGTGAAAGTGGAGAGTGAAAAGGTTGGCTTAAAGCTCAACATTCAGAAAACGAAGATCATGGCATCTGGTCCCATCACTTCATGGGAAATAGAAGGAGAAACAGTGGAAACAGTGTCAGACTTTATTTTTCTGGGCTCCAAAATCACTGCAGATGGTGACTGCAGCCATGAAATTAAAAGACGCTTACTCCTTGGAAGGAAAGTTATGACCAACCTAGATAGCATATTCAAAAGCAGAGACATCACTTTGCCAACAAAGGTTCGCCTAGTCAAGGCTATGGTCTTTCCTGTGGTCATGTATGGATGTGAGAGCTGGACTGTGAAGAAGGCTGAGCACCGAAGAATTGATGCTTTTGAACTGTGGTGTTGGAGAAGACTCTTGAGAGTCCCTTGGACTGCAAGAAGATCCAACCAGTCCATTCTGAAGGAGATCAGGCCTGGAATTTCTTTGGAAGGAATAATTCTAAAGCTGAAACTCCAGTATTTTGGCCACCTCATGCGAAGAGTTGACTCATTGGAGAAGACTCTGATGCTGGGAGGGATTGGGGGCAGGAGGAGAAGGGGACGACAGAGGATGAGATGGCTGGATGGCATCACTGACTCGATGGATGCGAGTCTGAGTGACCTCCGGGAGCTGGTGATGGACAGGGAGGCCTGGCGTGCTGCAGTTCATGGGGTTGCAAAGAGTCGGACACGACTGAGCAACTGATCTGATCTGATCTGATCTGTGGAGATATAGAACAGAGCACTAAAATTAAGACAAATGGATAGACTTTAAAGTTGCTGTTTTTCCTTTCACAAATTTCATTAGATCTCATGCATCTGTCTATGATTTAAGTTTAGCAAATCAGTATTGATGGAAGAATTTGAAATTGCTGAGCCTAATGTACAGCAGAGGTTTTGATTTTAGGGCAACGTTTTTTATTGTGACTTTTTTAGACATTGTTTTGTAGCACGTATATTTAATTAAATTGGACATGCCTAAAAATGCCATAAACTTAACCAAATGACATGTGTGTGCTAAAACATTCATGATGTAGCTAACTACATGTAGTGTTATTTAATTAAGCTCAACATCTTCCAGGTGGTCCAACACATGAATAACTTTTGAAATCACTAAACTATAAAAATATCATTATTTCACATTTGGGCTTTTAGCCCAATTGCTAAGGAATATCAGTGGGGATGATTATTATTCCCATTGCCAGTCATTTACACAACTACATGAATTTACGAGTTCTCTCTTTATTATTCTCTAGCACCCTGTTTATTTTATGATAACTTTTATCACAAACTATAATTAATTATTACTTAAATTTTCTTCTGGCCTCTCTCCCACGCTAGACAGTAAATTCTGAATTTTATCTCAGAGCCCAGCCAGTCTCAAAGAAAAAACATAATAAATATTTTTTGATTAAATTCGTCTGATAGAAATCTGTGTACCAACTTCCAGGCTGGGGTATGTGTGTGTGTGTGTGTGTGTGTGTGTGTGTGTGTGTGTGTGTATTCATTTGTTCTTTGACAAACTGACTAAATAGCTATAAGCTGAAACAAGTAGAGTCTGTGGATTCCTGAGTTTGAACTTGATATCAGATATGGAGCTAACTATAAAGGGTGCTACTGTAAATCACAGGAGACTCCCTGAGTCCAAAGCAGATATATACACAAAGATGATGCATACTTCAAAATCGGTGCTCATTTTGATGTAAGAAGATAAAGCAGAGTGTGAAAAGTGTCAAACGCCAGAGCTGACCAGTAATTGAAATGGTAAAAACAACAATTGGGGGCTTCCCTAGTGGCTCAGATGGTAAACAATCCACCTGCAATGCAGAAGACCTGGGTTTGATCCCTGGGTTGGGAAGATCCCTTCAAGAAGGGAATGGCAACCTACTCCAGTATTCTTGTCTGGTGAATCCCATGGACAGAGGAGCCTGGTGGACTGCAGTCCACGGGGTCTCAAACAGTTGGACACAACTGAGTGACTAACACTTTCACTCTCATATAACAGAAGTCAATTCCAAATGCATCACAGGAAAAATGTGAATTTATAGCCATGGAGTAGGGTGGAGGAATAATTATTACGTGGACACCTCAGAGATAACAATAGGATTCTTGCCGAAGACAGCCCAGAGTGATCAGACGTCACCTGGGAGTTGGTGGGGGATGAGGAACCTAATCAAATACGTAAAGTGGGAGGATGTCAAGGGTGGGAGGTTCTGATTAAACTGACTTAGCTGGCTTCCTGATGAAACTGAATTTTATAAGGAAGTGCACAAGCCTAGGAGAATGTTCAGGAATTTGATAAAAGAAAGAATCTTTGTTAAACAAACAAAGAATCTTTGTTAAAAGCAGAAGTAGTAACCCTAGTTCATGATAAGTGCTGATTTGGCCTTCTAACAAACTCTGTAATACAAGGGACCTTTAAAAAACTTTTTAATTGCTTTTCAGTAAAGAAATGATGCTAAAGCTGAAACTCCAGTATTTTGGCCACCTCATGTGAAGAGTTAACTCATTGGAGAAGACTCTGACGCTGGGAGGGATTGGGGGCAGGAGGAGAAGGGGACGACAGAGGATGAGATGGCTGGATGGCATCACTGACTCGATGGATGTGAGTCTGAGTGACCTCCGGGAGTTGGTGATGGACAGGGAGGCCTGGCGTGCTGCGATTCATGGGGTCGCAGAGTCGGACACGACTGAGCGACTGATCTGATCTAATCTGAATACCAATATTTGTAGGTTATAGAGATAATGTAAATCCTCCCATCTGTATATTGGAATTATTTCTTTCACTTTACTAAATTAGATCCCAGTTCATTTGTTGAGAACATTATTTCCATACCTTTGTTCTAAAGAACATAACTATCACAGGAAGCCATTAAGCACAGCTCTGTTCTATTTGAAAAGATAATTAAGACAAACCTTTGATATGTTGGTGCCTATATCCCCTAGGTTCCCCATTGTGCATAACTCTACTGCGAACAGTTTTGGTTTTGTTTCTCCCGCTTTTGATATCAAGTATATAGCCTCCTGTGGTTTTGACCAGAGCTGCTTGCTCAAGAAAGAAATGGCAACCCACTCCAGTGTTCGTGCCTGGAGAATCCCAGGGACAGGGGAGCCTGGTGGGCTGCTATTTATGGGGTCGCACAGGTCGGACACGACTGAAGCGACTTAGCAGTAGCAGCAGCAGCTTGCTGGCCACATGAGAAAATCCATGTGACATATGTTTTGGTTCTTTTTTTCTTTATCTCAGTGAATGGCACAGGCAGACACTGCCTCCATTCCCTCTCTCCAAGCATAGTAGGATGTCCACCAGCTGTGCTGGACTCCTGCTGGTTAATGTCATCCTGGGGTAACTAGGCCTTCAATCCAATGCTCTTAACATCTTTGTATATTACCTGTGATCAGTAAGTAGGAATTTTTCCGAGGCACCCTTTCTACCTTTCAACTTTAGAAGTAGAAAATCCTCAAGTAGATGAGGAGGGACCAGGAAATGAAGCCACCCCCCAAATGTGGTATTTGAACTCTGGATAATGGAAACCCTCCTCAGCAACTGATTGCCTTCCACCCACAGTCTGACCGTGGACACCTTTGAGTTCCTTCATTTAAGATGCTGTCTGTTCCTCCATTTCCTGACACAATTTTTTCTTAAGCTCTTTCCGTTTTTCCACCTGTTCACTTTCTAAATAGATTTTGTTCTGAGACCATTTGCTGCATACATCATATCCCATTGTTTTATGTTTTGTTCTATTTTTCCTTTTTCTTATCTTAGACACTTACAGATTTTGTCACTTTTTCCCAGAACCCATTATTAGACTTCACATTTTCTGTTTGGTTCAGTTCAGTCCCTGTCGTGTCTGACTCTTTGTTACCCATGGACTGCAGCATGCTAGGCCTCCCTGTCCACCACCACCTCCCAGAGCTTACTCAAATGCATGTCCATTGAGTTGATGATGCCATCCGACCATCTCATCCTCTGTCGTCCCCTTCTCCTCCTGCCTTCTATCTTTCTGAGCAGCAGGGTCTTTTCCAGTGAGTCAGTTCTTTGCATCAGGTGGCCAAAGTATTGGAGTTTCAGCTTCAGCATCAGTCCTTCCAGTAAATATTCAGAACTGATTTCCTTTAGGATGGACTGGTTGGATCTCCTTGCAGTCCAAGGGACTCTCAAGAGTCTTCTCCAACACCACAGTTCAAAAGCATCCATTCTTTGGCACTCAGCTTTCTTTATAGTCCAACTCTCACATCCATACATGACTCCTGGAAAACCCATAGCTTTAACTAGATGGATCTTTGTTGGCAAAGTAATGTCTCTGCTTTTTAATATGCTGTCTAGGTTGGTGACAGCTTTTCTTCCAAGGAACAGATCAGATCAGATCAGTTGCTCAGTCGTGTCCGACTCTTCGCAACCCCATGAACCGCAGCACGCCAGGCCTCCCTGTCCATCACCAGCTCCCGGAGGTCACCCAGACTCACACCCATCAAGTCAGTGATGCCATCCAGCCATCTCATCCTCTGTCATCCCCGTCTCCTCTTGCCCTCAATCCCTCCCAGCATCAGAGTCTTCTCCAATGAGTCAACTCTTCGCATGAGGTGGCCAAAATACTGGAGTTTCAGCTTAGCATCATTCCTTCTAAAGAAATTCCAGGATTGATCTCCTTCAGAATGGACTGGTTGGATCTTCTTGCAGTCCAAGGGACTCTCAAGACTCTTCTCCGACACCACAGTTCAAAAGCATCAATTCTTCGGCACTCAGCCTTCTTCACAGTCCAGCTCTCACATCCATACATGACCACAGGAAAGACCATAGCCTTGACTAGGTGAACCTTTGTTGGTAAAGTAATGTCTCTGCTTCTGAATATGCTATCTAGGTTAGTCATAACTTTCCTTCCAAGGAGTAAGCGTCTTTTAATTTCATGGCTACAGTCACCACATTTCCTACTCCCGTTTATAATTTCTATCTTCTATATCCATGTTCTTTTAACCTCCTTCGGCTTGACAGGTGGCACAGTGGTAGAAAATTCTCCTGCCAATGCAGAAGACATAGGTACTATTCCTGGGTCAGGAGGATCCCCTAAAGTAGGTAATGGCAAGCTGTTTCTGTATTCTTGCCTGGAAAATTCTATGGACAGAGGGGCCTGGTGGTCTATAGGCCATGGTGTGTCAAAGAGTTGGACACCACTGAGTACACGTGCACGTAACCTGACACTGGAGTATCTTCCCTTGGTATTTGGTATTTTGTTGGCTCATTTGAGTAAATGCAATAAACTATAAGCCTGGAGACACCAACTTCAGAGGGCTCTTATTTGTCCTCCACCGTTCTATATCCATTTGCCCTCCAGGAAGCTATTCTTTCCCCCTTCACAGCTGTATATTTTAGATGAAGTTAACTGCATGCATTCATGTAGTGGTAAACATTGAATTAATGCTTTGGGGGCACATTCATTTACATATTATCTAAGGTAGCTTTTATACTACTTTGCAGATGAACCAATGCTTGAACCAATGCTTTTAAAAACAAAAGCCCCAATTTGTAATACTTGCTGATGCCTATGGTGTAAATATTCCTATAGCTGATCTCAAGTTACAAGTCACTGAGTATAGTGTTTGAAACATGCAATGACATACTATTTCATAATATTTTCATCATAAAGAAACACTCAACATAAATAATCTGAAGAGTATCTATCAGGAGTAAACAAACTTTTTCTGTGAAAAGCTGGATAGCAAATACTCTAGGTTTGCCAGCCATAAGTTCTCAGTCACAACTACTCTACTCTGTCAACGTGGTGTGAAAGCTGCCTTAGATAATATGTAAATGAATGTGTTCCAATAATACTGTTTAAAAAAATCAGCTACAGATTGGATTTGACATGAGGGCTATAATTTACTGATCTTTGGCATAGAAAATGGTCAAGTGTAGTAAAGCAATTAAGTGATGGATTTTGAGTATTTGCTGCCTTTGTTTTTCATGTTATTTATTTAATTGCACATTTATATATTTAATACTGAATAATGTCTTATTGAACCTCCATTTGGAAAATTTTCTCCTAATTTAACAATTTACCTTTGTGAACCAGTACAAACCAGTGCTGGCTCATCACTGAATTTATACCTGCTTGAGGTGTGGTCTCACAGTGACTGAGGTAACCAGTATATTCAAAAACCTTAAAGATTTTTATGGGTTTGGAACATAAGGAAATGACCCAATGCAGAAGAGATTCATGAAAATATTTATGTTTAGTCGAGCCTATAGAAAGTAAGATTTATTCCACAAAAGCAACAAAAAGAAAGCATCTTCTTTTGGTTCCATTAGGTAAATATAGGAGTGTGATATGAATCCTGGAACAGTGGGAACCATTTGCAACCATGAGGGGAGAGCCTGGATGCTTTTACAGGGACGTTCACTGTCTAAAACCTGAGACTTGAATTGTTACCATGAAGGAAAGAAGAGAGACAGAAAGGTGCACCCTTAGTAACATTACCTGAATGGCTGGATCAAATCTTGCCTGAAAGCTGGACTACTTTTTAATCTTAAGAAAGTAAATATCCTTCATTGTTTGAGTCAGTTTAATAGGACTCCCTTTCAACACAAAGATTTGCCACTGAGGTGTCTGTTCATTCTGCTTTTCACAAGTTTCTTTCTACTCTGGGTAACATACAAACATTACTGCCACTAAGGGAGAAGTCTTGATGCAGTTCAAATTTAAGTACCTTATTTATTTCCTAGCTATTTGCCTTTTTCTCATTCGCCCTTGTGGGCACCTTATTTCCTCTTGAATGATGGGTAAGGATGTGTTATGTGATTGTATATTTATAGG
This sequence comes from Tragelaphus eurycerus, assembly GCA_935064755.1. Taxonomy (NCBI): domain Eukaryota; kingdom Metazoa; phylum Chordata; class Mammalia; order Artiodactyla; family Bovidae; genus Tragelaphus; species Tragelaphus eurycerus. The sequence goes on from CAKXYN010000001.1 coordinate 43,966,852, forward strand.
CTGTTCTCAAACTTGGTGATCCATCCAAGTCATCTAAATGCTTTAGAAAAATATAGAGATATTGAGGCTTTACTATTTAGGATTCTTCAGTAGATCCAAGGTGGGACTTGGGTATCAAAATTCTAGATAGTTGCGAGTCTGATATATTGTTTTGATTTAGAGCCCCTGTTTGTTGTGCGTGCACTTCCCTGCTGGTTTTGATCGACCTAGAGCATGTAGAGAAGAAATAATTAACTGGAAAAAATGAATCTTGTGAACTCTGTTAGCCATATATATGAGGAAAAATAGCTAACGATTTATGTATATTTCCATTCAGTCATTTTTCCCGTAATTATTATTTGATGTCTTCCATTTGCCAGACAAAAGGAAATGAATAATTTTTGGACACGGGAGGCACAGGACCAAGGCAGAATAGGTCCCTGCCCTCATGACGTTTGTATTCTAATGGTAGAGGCAGACAATGACAAGAAAACATATGAATGGGTCATTATAGAGTAATACGTGCCATGAGGGAAATAAATATGATCATGGAGGTGGTTTGACTGACCGTGCCAGGACTAGGGTGGGAGAGGTCCTATGCACTTGTTTGACCCTGGGAATGCATGCCTTCTTTGGGTAAGCTAGCCATTCAAACCCGGGGAAGGCAATGGCACCCCCACCCCAGTACTTTTGCCTGGAAAATCCCATGGATGGAGGAGCCTGGTAGGCTCCAGTCCATGGGGTCGCTAAGAGTCGGACACGACTGAGCGACTTCACTTTGACTTTTCACTTTCATGCATTGGAGAAGGAAATGGCAACCCACTCCAGTGTTCTTGCCTGGAGAATCCCAGGGACGGGGGAGCCTGGTGAGCTTCCGTCTCTGGGGTCGCACAGAGTCAGACACGACTGAAGCGACTTAGCAGCAGCAGCAGCAGCCATTCAAAAAACTGTTGGGGAAAGTCTAACTACTCACTCATCTACTCAGCAATACTGATGACCTACCAGGTGCTGGATGAAACATGGTGAAGTCAGTTCCCTTGTAAAAGACACAGGGCCTTCTGAGTATAGAAATAGAACTAATGCTATGCTATGCTAAGTCACTTCAGTCGTGTCCAACTCTGTGTGACCCCATAGATGGCAGCCCACCAGGCTTCCCTGTCCCCGGGATTCTCCAGGCAAGAACACTGGGGTGGGTTGCCATTTCCTTCTCCAATGCATGAAAGTGAAAAGAGAACTAATAGGATAGTGTTTAAAGTCATTTATTCCCTTTTAATGGGTTAAAAATGTGCAAAGTACAATATTCAAAAGGTATACAGGTCAACATTGAAAACAAATTTCTTTTCTCCTATCCTCCAGCAACCCAGTTCCCTCCTGTAAAAGCAACTAGTTACATGTTTCCTGAGGGTTCTTCAAGAGATTCTAAAAGCAGATCTCGGGGTATGTGGTTTTTGGGGGGGAGGCAGGTAGTTCCACGAATAGTGGCATCCTGTGCATGTTACATTAAATCTGGCTTTCTTTTAGTTTGGTGATATGTACTGGACATTTTTCCACATCATGTACACATAATGGATCTTGGCTATACCATAACTTATTTAATGAGATCCACATTGAAAAATGGATAGGGAAAAAAAGATGGACAGGTTGTTGGCAATAATTTGCCATGATACTTTTGCAAGGGATTTTCTTGCCTAGTCATCTTTTAAGACATCTGAAACTACCAGAAAATATATTCTTTGAAGTGGAATTGTTGGGGTCAAAGGATATAAGCATTAGTGATCTTAAAAGATATTCACAAATTGTCCTCAGTACAGACTGTGCCAATTGACATTCTCACCAAAACTTCATGAGATTATCTTTGTTGATACAACTCACCAGTTATTATCTCTGTAGCATAAGTAAAGTTGAACTTTTTACTTTAAAAAAAAAAAACACATTATGACAGTTGATCTATAATGTTGTATTTCAAGTGTACAACAAAGTGATTCAGCAGGACAGGAAGCAACAGTTAGAACTGGACATGGAACAACATCAGATCAGATCAGATCAGTCGCTCAGTCGTGTCCGACTCTTTGCGACCCCATGAACCGCAGCACGCCAGGCCTCCCTGTCCATCACCAGCTCCCGGAGGTCACTCAGACTCGCATCCATCGAGTCAGTGATGCCATCCAGCCATCTCATCCTCTGTCGTCCCCTTCTCCTCCTGCCCTCAATCCCTCCCAGCATCAGAGTCTTCTCCAATGAGTCAACTCTTCACATGAAGTGGCCAAAATACTGGAGTTTCAGCTTTAGCATCATTCCTTCTAAAGAAATTCCAGGATTGATCTCCTTCAGAATGGACTGGTTGGATCTTCTTGCAGTCCAAGGGACTCTCAAGAGTCTTCTCCGACACCACAGTTCAAAAGCATCAATTCTTCGGCGCTCAGCCTTCTTCACAATCCAGCTCTCACATCCATACATGACCACAGGAAAGACCATAGCCTTGACTAGGCGAACCTTTGTTGGTAAAGTAATGTCTCTGCTTTTGAATATGCTATCTAGGTTGGTCATAACTTTCCTTCCAAGGAGTAAGCGTCTTTTAATTTCACGGCTGCAGTCACCATCTGCAGTGATTTTGGAGCCCAGAAAAACAAAGTCTGACACTGTTTCCACTGTTTCCCCATCTATTTCCCATGCAGTGATGGGACCAGATGCCATGATCTTTGTTTTCTGAATGTTGAGCTTTAAGCCAACCTTTTCACTCTCCACTTTCACTTTCATCAAGAGGCTTTTTAGCCCCTCTTCACTTTCTGCCATAAGAGTCGTGTCATCTGCATATCTGAGGTTCTTGATATTTCTCCCAGCAATCTTGATTCCAACTTGTGTTTCTTCCAGTCCAGCATTTCTCATGATGTACTCTGCATATAAGTTAAATAAACACAGTGACAATATGCAGCCTTGACGTACTCCTTTTCCTATTTGGAACCAGTCTGTTGTTCCATGACCAGTTCTAACTGTTGCTTCCTGACCTGCATACAGATTTCTTAAGAGGCAGATCAGGTGGTCTGGTATTCCCATCTCTTTCAGAATTTTCCATAGTTTATTGTGATCCACACAGTCAAAGGCTTTGGCATAGTCAATAAATGGAACAACATACTGGTTCCAAATAGGAAAAGGAGTACGTCAAGGCTGTATATTGTCACCATGTTTATTTAACTTATATGCAGAGTACATCATGAGAAACGCTGGACTGGAAGAAACACAAGTTGGAATCAAGATTGCTGGGAGAAATATCAATAACCTCAGATATGCAGATGACATCACCCTTATGGCAGAAAGTGAAGAGGAACTAAAAAGCCTCTTGATGAAAGTGAAAGTGGAGAGTGAAAAGGTTGGCTTAAAGCTCAACATTCAGAAAACGAAGATCATGGCATCTGGTTCCATCACTTCATGGGAAATAGATGGGGAAACAGTGGAAACAGTGTCAGACTTTATTTTTCTGGGCTCCAAAATCACTGCAGATGGTGACTGCAGCCGTGAAATTAAAAGACGCTTACTCCTTGGAAAGAAAGTTATGACCAACCTAAATAGCATATTCAAAAGCAGAGACATTACTTTACCAACAAAGTTTCGCCTAGTCAAGGCTATGGTCTTTCCTGTGGTCATGTATGGATGTGAGAGCTGGACTGTGAAGAAGGCTGAGTGCCGAAGAATTGATGCTTTTGAACTGTGGTGTTGGAGAAGAGTCTTGAGAGTCCCTTGGACTGCAAGGAGATCCAACCAGTCCATTCTGAAGGAGATCAGCCCTGGGATTTCTTTGGAAGGGATGATGCTAAAGCTGAAACTCCAGTACTTTGGCCACCTCATGCGAAGAGTTGACTCATTGGAGAAGACTCTGATGCTGGGAGGGATTGAGGGCAGGAGGAGAAGGGGACGACAGAGGATGAGATGGCTGGATGGCATCACTGACTTGATGGATGTGCGTCTGAGTGACCTCCGGGAGTTGGTGATGGACAAGGAGGCCTGGCGTGCTGTGATTCATGGGGTCGCGAAGAGTCGGACACGACTGAGCGACTGATCTGATCTGATCTGATGCATGTATTTACTGTTTTTCAGATCCCTTACCCACATAGGTTATTACAAAATATTGAGTAGAGTTCCCCTATGCTATATAGTAGGTCCTTATTGGTTATCTAGTTTATACATAGTAGTGTGTATATTGGAGAAGGCAATGACACCCCACTCCAGTACTCTTGCCTGGAAAATCCCATGGACAGAGGAACCTGGTGGGCTGCAGTCTATGGGGTTGCTAAGAGTCAGACATGACTGAGCGACTTCACTTTCACTTTTCACTTTCATGCATTGGAGAAGGAAATGGCAACGCACTCCAGAGTTCTTGCCTGGAGAATCCCAGGGATGGGGGAGCCTGGTAGGGTGCCATCTATGGAGTCGCAGAGTCGGACATGACTGAAATGACTTAGCAGCAGCAGCAGCAGTGTGTATATGTCATCCCAAACTCATAATTTATCCCCACCTCATGTTTTCTCTTTGGAAACTGTAAGTTTGTTTTTGAAATCTGTGAGTCTGTTTCTGTTTTGTAAATAAGTTCATTTATATCATTTTAAAATTATGTTCCACATATGAGTGATTTCATATAATATTTGTCTTTCTCTGACTTACATCACTTAGTGTGACAACCTGTAGGTCCATCCATATTGCTGCAGATGGCATTATTTTGTTATTTTTTTATTGCTGAGTAATATCCCACTGTGGGCTCCCCTCCTGGCTCAGGCTTCCCTGTGGCTCAGCTGATAAAGAATCCACCTGCAGTGGGGGAGACCTGGGTTCTATCCCTGGGTGGGGAAGATCCCCTGGAGAAGGGAAAGGCTACCACTCCAGTATTCTGGCATGGAGAATTCCATGGGGTCCATGGGGTCGCAAAGAGTTGGACATGACTGAGCAACTTTCACTCTCACTTTCTGGTGGCTCAGTGGTAAAAAATCTCCCTACCAACCACTAGATGTGAGTTTGATCCCTGGGTGAGGAACATCCCCTGGAGAGAAAAATGGCAACCCACTCCAGTATTCTTGCTTGGGAAATCCTATGGACAGAGGGGCCTGCTGTGCTGCAGTCCATGGGGTTGCAGCTGCTACTGCTAAGTTGCTTCAGTCGTGTCCGACTGTGCGACCTCATAGACGGCAGCCCACCAGGCTCCACTGTCCATGGGATTTTCCAGGCAAGAGTACTGGAGTGGGTTGCCATTTCCTATCCAATGCATGAAAGTGAAAAGTGAAAGCAAAGTCACTCAGTTGTGTCCAACTCTTCGCAACCCCATGGACTGCAGCCTACCAGGCTCCTCTGTCCTTGGGATTTTCCAGGCAACAGCACTGGAGTGGGTTGCCATTGCCTTCTCCGATGGGGTCGCAGAGTCGGACACAATTATCAATGAAATAACAACAACAACAATATTTCATTGTATATATGTACCTTGTCTTCCTTATCCATACCTCTGTTGATGGACATTTAGGTTGCTTTCATGTCATGGCTATTCTTGAATCAGAGGTGAATCCAAAAAAGTATTGCTGTGATTTACATCGAAATGTGTTCTGCTTATGTTTTTCTGTAAGAGTTTTATGGTGTCCAGCCTTACATTTAGATCTTTGACCCATTTTGAGTTTATTTTTGTGTATGATGTTAGAGAATATTGTAATTTCTTTCTGTTAAGCATAGCTGTTCAGTTTTCCCAACATCACCTATTGAAGAAACTATCTTTTCTCCATTGTATGTTCTTGCCTCCATTGTCATAGATAAATTGACCATAGGTGCTTGGGTTTATTTCTGGGCTTTCTATCCTGTCCCATTGAAGTATATTTCTGTTTTTTCACCAATATCATACTATTTTGATGACCAAAGATTTGTAGTAAAATCCAAGGTCAGGAAGCCTGATTCTTCTAGTTGTTTTTTTTTTTTTTTCTCAGGATTCCCTTCGCTATTCAAAGTCTTTTGTGTTTCCACATAAATTAAAAAATTTTTTGCACTAGTTCCTTGAAAAATGCCATTGGTAACATGATAGGGATTGTATTGAATCTGTAGATTGCCTTGAGTGGTATGAGCTTTCTAAAAATGTATGTTTAAATGTCAGTTTTCTTCATCTGTGAATTTTTGCTTCATGTCTCAGGCAAAATTTTTTTTTCTGTTGAGTTGTTAACCTTTTAATTTTTGATTTGCAATATTTATTTTTATGTGAAGAAAAATGGAAACTCTGTTTAGTGATTTATATTGCAAACACTATTTACCAAAAATATCATTGGATTTCATTAGTCATTTTTCCTATGCAAAAATTATTTTTAAGCCAAATATAACCAATTTCTTGTGTTAAATATTCCACCATGTTTTATTCTAGAAGATGCTTGTGTTTTTTCATGTATAATTGCTGATCCTTCTAATTAAATCCAGTAAGTTAGAGATACAACTGTTATTTCTGAGGATCTCCATCTCCCCTCCCTGACGTACTACACTCACTTTATCAAACTACAATGAATTTACAATATACATTTGGGTCTACTTCTAAAGCCTGACTTTTATTCCATTGACTTAGAACAATAAGTTTTGAGGGATGGAGTGAGAAGGAACTGGAAAAGTCTAGCAAAACTAGCAGCGGAGCTGTCCAGATTACCTGAGTCAAGGGTCTGGGTGTTACTCAGTGAGATCTAAAAGGTGGCAAACTACTAAACGAAGAGAAAAAGGCACCAAAATGGTCACAGAGGTCAGGAGGCAGGTTGGTCTGTGAACTCTCTCTTCTAGTGCACAGTTTTCCCCAAGGTGAATTGCAAGTTTGGGTTTTTTCTCCGTTTGGGGTTTTTCTCTTTTCACTTTCATGCATTGGAGAAGGAAATGGCAACTCACTCCAGTGTTCTTGCCTGGAGAATCCCAGGGATGGTGGAGCCTGGTGGGCTGCCGTCTATGGGGTCGCACAGAGTTGGACACACTGAAGTGACTTAGCATAGCATAAGTAACCCAAAGACAAGAACAGCCTGAATACTACTGGGGGTCACATCCACATCTATCCTGAATATCCCCAGAGCTGAGCTCCTTTGCTTTCGACTGGAGGACTTGGGCTTTCTATAACCTTAGAGTTGTCTATCATACTCAGGAAATCCATGCACGCACTTCCATCCAGTACAATCTGGCTGGCACTGTGTGTCTGGAGGCCATGGGTGCTGCAGAGCTGAACACACACCACTCCTGGGCCTGTCTGCCTGGCTCAGTGGGCACTGAGGCTGCTCTCCTGCTGTTCCATTCTGCTGCCCTGGGGCTGCTGCTGGGCACTCACTGAAAAATGGGTGAAATACCCTTCTTCCCACTCTTCGTTGATCTTGATCACCTGGAACCTGAAGTAACCCTGCTGGTATCTCAGATCTTACAGATTTTCATGAACGTGCCTCTTGACACCTCTGTCCATTCTCTTTTCCCACTAGGGCTCAAAATATGTCCATCAGGAGGGACCACTGGATAAGAGACAACCAGTTCATAATATGCTTCCTATCTCCGTTTCTATCTTCCCCAGGAGCCCCTGCATTGAGAAACTTAAAATCCAAACAAATAAGACAAAAATAAAAAATGTTTTCTTTCTCCTGCTTATACCAAAATACCTGACAAAAACAACAAAGTGAGCTTTGTCCCTCTACTGAAATACAATGAGTGCTTGGGGGCAGGTGGGGTTGGGTGCTAGGCAGTTGATTAAATCCAAAACGCAGGCATGTGTCTAATCAGGGTGTACCCAAGTCAGGGTGAGCTGGTTGACAAATGTGACTGTGGCATTGTTCATGAAGTCCCTTCTCTTCAGTTTTTCATAGCTGGAACAATAATTTTAAGATGCTGTAACTTAACTTTGCCTCCAAGCACACAAAATCAATGATCTAACTGTAGAGAGTCTCCAAATACTCATTTAGATTTCCTCCCTCAAATAGGAATGTAATTTAAAGTGTCTGGTTTTCTTTCCACAGGAATTGCACATATAAAGTGATTTTTAAAATTTTTAAATTGCTCACTTTATAAACAATAATAAAAGCTACATAAGCAACAGAATCAATAATATTTTCCATGAAATGGCAGCACTCCCTCCCCACTTCCTGCCTGATATGAAATTAGAATGCAGCCGTTAATGCTGCATCTGAATTAGCAGGAAAAGGCTATTAGTTTCCTCTTTTTAAAAAGAATCTATTATATTTCCTTTACTTTTGCCATGAGGCAAATATCCATACAGCAATTCACCAGCAACTGAGTAATGATAGACAACAAACAGGAATAGTTGTAAGAGCAAAGGGGAGATTTTTACTTTCTCTTTCTCTCATCTGTATATTCCATTCCTCGAGCCTACATTGCATTCATAGGGCTATTTATTGAGGAGACTCTGGAAAAGACAGAAAGGACCTTGTCCACCCAAACAAAGGAACTATTGAGAATAAATAAAGTATTGAGTTTCCAAAATAGTCAAGCAAGTTCTCTTGCTGTTATTTATTTTGGCATCCCTGTAGCATATTTTTGTCTGGCTATAAATTCTTAAGGCTTTTTTCTGTCTGGGACCTGTGACCTCTCTGCTTAAGACAGGAAAGAAATAAACAACTTACCAGTCAAGGGTATGAACAAAAGTTGTGCTATAAATAGGAAAATAGAACAGTTAGAGGGCATGGGAGGGCACAGTGGGGGTCTTTATCCAGAGTACGGAAAAGCAATGATTTGAGAAACTCTGCTCACAAGTAGATTTTGTTATCTTATAGTAGCTGTTCAGATACATTTATGAGTGTGGTAGAGAAGGAAGCCACTTAGACAGCATGCACTGTTCTGCTTAAGGTCTTTTGATTGCTGAGAGAGACTCACTTGTGTTTCTCCAGAGATGATGGACTTTATTGTGAGCTTAGCCCTAAGTAGAATCTGGAACTGTAAGGTATCAGGAATCCAGAGAACTCAGGTCTATTGGAAGCCTGGTTTTTGCCTCTTAGAGGCAGGTGTACGTGCCAGAAGTTTAGAAAATCAAAACATGTAGACACCATAGGTTGAAGGCTCAAGAGAGGCCAGTCTTGGAAGTCTGCAAATATTTCTTTTTTCCGTCTCAGCATTTTTGCTTTCTGATTTTACCTGCTCCTAAATACTTTTGGCTCATACCAAGTCTTTGTTATCTCAGCCAAGAACTGTGGGCCTTGATCTCACTGTTATCAGCCTCATTTGCTGGTATTTTCTAGATTAGGTGCTCAGAAGAGGGAAACGAATCGGTTCATGTCTCTCTCACACCATGTCATGAACAAGACTAAAATGAGATTACCTTTGGCTTTGTTCTCACCCTTGACCTAATTACCCATGGCAGGTTTGTGAGCATGCCTCAGAATATGGCCATTGCAGCATCTGGGGTTGTGGACTTGTCTGTGTCCCTTTATGTGGGCATCACTGGTCATGTCTTTGATAGCTCTAGTATACCACCCATTCATTTCTTTGGATCCATATAAGAACCTCCTGCCTCATGAGTGTTCCAAGACATTTATATATTTTGACTACTCCCACTGCTTTTGTAAGAAATATATTAAGTGCATATCATTCAGTGATTCAATGAAAACAATCTGTTTTAAAGTCCCAGTGTAATAGGGAAAAAATTATTAAAGAGTGGAAACTCACTATATCAACTCACACTGGGCTTTCCAGGAGGACAAGCTATTGCATTTTTATTTAAACTGCTGAAAACCAAAATTCAGATGAATAAATTGTAAAGATCTTATTGGCTTGATTCAGTGATACATGGCATCCCATCTAGCAGCTAGAAAGGAGCTCTGGAAAGTTATTGACAGAATGAAAGACCTTTAGAGGTAGAACAGGACAGGAAAGTTACATTAGGCAAAAAAGCAAGTTAATTATTATAAGGTAGCTTTTTTTTAGGGGATGGCCAAGGTCTTTGGCAGGCAGATTCTCTGACTAGTGTTGATCAGGTGGTTTCTGATGAACTGGTTTAAATTTCTATTTGGGGAGAGCTAAAACTACTTTGCCAACAAAGGTCCATTTAGTCAAGGCTACGGTTTTTCCAGTGGTCATGTATGGATGCAAGAGTTGGACTGTGAAGAAAGCTGAGCACTGAAGAATTGATGCTTTTGAATTGTGGTGTTGGAGAAGAGTCCCTTGGACTGCAAGGAGATCTAACCAGTCCATTCTAAAGGAGATCAGCCCTGGGTGTTCTTTGGAAGTAATGATGCTAAAGCTGAAACTCCAGTACTTTGGCCACCTCATGTGAAGAGGTGACTCATTGGGAAAGACTCTGATGCTGGGAGGGATTGAGGGCAGAAGGAAAAGGGGGCGACAGAGGATGAGATGGCTAAATGGCGTCACCGACTCAATGGACATGAGTTTGAGTGAACTCTGGGAGTTGGTGATGGACAGGGAGGCCTGGTGTGCTGAGATTCATGGGGTCACAGAGTCAGACACGACTGAGCGACTGAACTGAACTGAAATGAAAACTATTATTATGTCTCAGCTTGCTGTTGTGGGGCCTAGCATAAATGACTTCATCTTTGGCCAGTTGTCTTATTTTTAATAAAATTTAAATCAGTAAAATTCATTATTCTTTTATTGAGTCAAATAAAAATATTTGACTTTCTCTCCCTTGAGGCTTCAGCCTAATACGTCTGCATATTTTGATGTTCTAAAGTGCTAGTATTTACTCCCAGCTCCAATGATTCAAATGGCTTTACTCTAGACAAATTACAAGCACATATTTTACAAATTACAAGTAACATTTTTTTTTCTGTAAAATGTTACTTTTAGGGCTGAATGTACTTTTTGGCTAACCCAATACATCTCTAAATGTGACCCCAAATCCCATCCAGTTAATCTATTTCTATGAATCAGTATCATTATATTTCTACCATTTTAAATGATAGGAAATTTTTTTGTCATTCAACTGAAATTTATAGGATATTTTCTATTTGCTGGGAACTACTTACAGGTCAGGAAATACCACTGTGAACAACAGTTACAAGAGCCCAACACTTTTGCAGCTTCCATTTTAATGGAAAAAGAGAGGCAATAAGCATTTCGTATACAATCAGATCAGATCAGATCAGATCAGTCGCTCAGTCGTGTCCAACTCTTTGCGACCCCATGAATCGCAGCACGCCAGGCCTCCCTGTCCATCACCAGCTCCCGGAGTTCACTCAGACTCGCATCCATCGAGTCAGTGATGCCATCCAGCCATCTCATCCTCTGTCGTCCCCTTCTCCTCCTGCCCTCAATCCCTCCCAGCATCAGAGTCTTCTCCAATGAGTCAACTCTTCGCATGAGGTGGCCAAAATACTGGAGTTTCAGCTTTAGCATCATTCCTTCCAAAGAAATTCCAGGATTGATCTCCTTCAGAATGGACTGGTTGGATCTTCTTGCAGTCCAAGGGACTCTCAAGAGTCTTCTCCAACACCACAGTTCAAAAGCATCAATTCTTTGGCGTTCAGCCTTCCTCACAGTCCAGCTCTCACATCCATACATGACCACAGGAAAGACCATAGCCTTGACTAGGCGAACCTTTGTTGGTAAAGTAATGTCTCTGCTTTTGAATATGCTATCTAGGTTGGTCATAACTTTCCTTCCAAGGAGTAAGCGTCTTTTAATTTCATGGCTGCAGTCACCATCTGCAGTGATTTTGGAGCCCAGAAAAACAAAGTCTGACACTGTTTCCACTGTTTCCCCATCTATTTCCCATGCAGTGATGGGACCAGATGCCATGATCTTCGTTTTCTGAATGTTGAGCTTTAAGCCAACCTTTTCACTCTCCACTTTCACTTTCATCAAGAGGCTTTTTAGCCCCTCTTCACTTTCTGCCATAAGAGTGGTGTCATCTGCATATCTGAGGTTATTGATATTTCTCCCGGCAATCTTGATTCCAACTTGTGTTTCTTCCAGTCCAGCATTTCTCATGATGTACTCTGCATATAAGTTAAATAAACACGGTGACAATATGCAGCCTTGACGTACTCCTTTTCCTATTTGGAACCAGTCTGTTGTTCCATGACCAGTTCTAACTGTTGCTTCCTGACCTGCATACAGATTTCTCAAGAGGCAGATCAGGTGGTCTGGTATTCCCATCTCTCTCAGAATTTTCCATAGTTTATTGTGATCCACACAGTCAAAGGCTTTGGCATAGTCAATAAAGCAGAAATAGATGTTTTTCTGGAACTCTCTTGCTTTTTCCATGATCCAGCGGATGTTGGCAATTTGATCTCTGGTTCCTCTGCCTTTTCTAAAACCAGCTTGAACATCAGGAAGTTCACGGTTTACATATTGCTGAAGCCTGGCTTGGAGAATTTTGAGCATTACTTTACTAGCGTGTGAGATGAGTGCAATTGTTCGGTAGTTTGAGCACTCCTTGGCATTGCCTTTCTTTGGGATTGGGATGAAAACTGACCTTTTCCAGTCCTGTGGCCACTGCTGAGTTTTAGAGCAATATAAAAATAAAGGAAGGTGAACTTAATTTCTTGACACACATTACCGAAAAATACACTTAATTGATGAACTGTGTAAAGCTGATCCAAATTTATTGTCATGGAGAGCTCAGGACCATTCAAAAGACACAAATAGATGGCTTTTATTTTTCATTGCACAGTTCTGCCATTCTGTAGCTACTTCACATCAGTGACATTAAAGACAGTGACATCTGGGACTCTGGACTTGCCAAAAATATATTGTAACTATTCCTCATAAGCTATGTTTGAGCCATCTCTATGTACTACATGGAGTTAATAGAAATATCTTCTTGATTCGGGGAAGAGCAGGTTGAAGGAGAGTGGGTGGGTTTGAGATGCAAGAAAGGAGAAAATACGGAAGAAAGTGAAAAGAGGAAAGTGATTAATTTTATATAAAATGTTGAAGAGATCCAATAAGATGTTTTTCCATTTCTGATGTAATGGGGGGTTTGATATGAGGTTGTAGGAAAATGTTTTAAAGTAGTAAGTATGAACGGTGAGGCTAGGTCATTAGCATACAGCATGAACTGGTTGAACTCAAGTTGAAAGGTACTTCTTTAATGATACTGAGACCAGCGAGGTTAGGAACCCACCCTTTGTGTTAATTTGTCAGGACTGCTCTTTTGGAGTGTCTCGGAGTATGTGGCTCAAACTGCAGAAATTTACCTTCTCACACTTCTGGAGGTGAGAAGTCTGCAATCAAGATGTCAGCAGAGTTTCCTTCTGAGGGAACGATCTGCTCTACATCTTGTTCCTTGACTTGTAGACAGCCATCTTGGCTGTTTCTTCGTGTCTTCTTCCTTCGGTCTGCAACAGGATCCACATTTCCTCTTCTTATAAGAATAGAATCATATTGAATTGGACTCACCCCCATCATCTTATTTTTTTAATTTTAAATATTTTTTTAATTGAAGTATTTTGATTTATAATGTATCAGTTTGAGGTGTACAGCAAAATAAATCTGTTGCGTATACACATATCCATTCTGTTTTTTTCCTTTTAGATTCTTTTTCCAGATAAGCCATTATAGATTATTGAGTAAAATTCCCTGTGTTATACAGCAGGTTCTTATTACTTATCTATTTTATATATAGTAGTGTGTATATGTCAGTCCCAATCTCCCGGTTTATCCCTTCCACCCCTTATTCTCCTTGTAACCACCAGTTTTTTCTACATCTGTGATTCTACTTCTCTTTTGTAAGTTCGTTTGTACCCTTCGTTTTAGATTCCACATATATGCAATATCATATTTGTCTTTCTGTCGCTGACTTGCTTCACTCAGTGTGACAATTTCTAGGTCCATCCATGTTGCTGCAAATGGCATTATTTTGTTGTTGTTTTGGCTGAGTAACATTCTGTTGCTTATATACACCACATCTTTGTTATCCATTTCTCTGTTGAAGGACATCATCTTATTTTGACTTAGTTACTTCTGTAATGTCTCTATCTCCAAATATGTAGGGGATTTTTTGTTTCATTTGTTTGTTTGGCCATGCAGAATCGTATTACATAGATATTTCAAAAACAGTTATTTGAGGCCTTACGAAGTCTGACATCAATCTATACTTTCAGCTGTATACCACGCTTCCCCCATATCCTTATCCTTTGAATAAATTATTTATCTTGAAATAGCCGTAGTCTTCCTCTGCCTGTTCAAGCTCAACCTACCTTTCAAGGACTTGCACAGTTTTCACCTTCTCCCTAAGGCCTCCTCAGGATCAGAAGAGAAACAGATCTTCTGGAGTGGAAAGATAATAGACACAGAGGTCAATGATGTGGGCTCTTTTTCTAGCGTTTCACTTACAAGCCATGGGGTTTTGAGCAAGCCAGTCCATCATTCAACCATAAATTAGTACAAGGTAATATCCATCATACAATTATGCCAAATATTAGATAAAATTACACAAATTAAAGGTCTGAAGCAGTGTTCATAAATCATTAGTTTTCTACATTCCCATGCCATTTCCATCTCCTTTCTTTTCCTACGATTGCTATTTTTGTGTGAATTCCTCTGCTATAGTACTTATGAGTTTGGTTTGCATTATCATGGTGCGCTTGTGTGTGTGTGTGTGTGAGAGAGAGAGTAAGGTGGTGACTGAGGCAACAGTCACAATTGACCTTGGCTTCCTAGCTGACTTCTGAAATGATGCGTGTGTGTGTGTGTGTGTGTGTGTGTGTGAGAGAGAGAGAGAGAGTAAGGTGGTGACTGAGGCAACAGTCACAATTGACCTTGGCTTCCTAGCTGACTTCTGAAATGATGCCAAGCCAAGAACTTAGCACAGAGGGAACAAACAGAAATTGTGGTGGCCAAATGGAAAGGCAAGAGAATTGGATTGAAAGAAAAGAGGTACGATTTCATCCCATCTCTGTTATCCTAGCTACATTCACATAAATTGCCAATGAATGGTAAAAAAAAAAAAAATTAAAGCCAATGAAATCTGTGAAAGATGACTGAAGAGCTGGGTCGTCCTCAGCCCCGATGATCAGTCTCTGAATAATTGAAAAAGTATGTAGTCTGATTGTTTTCTTAAGTGTTTTAAACATAGTAAGATGGATGAATAACCAGGTCATAGTGTACTTTTATCACCAGGCTTTTGCCATTTAATGCCTATTTCCATTCCACACATTCTCCCCTCTGCTGTGGTAAAGAGAAGCAGTACATGCCATAATTCCTAGCTATCAATAAAACGATCCTTAAAATGTACATATTAAGACTAATTATTGAGACCGTTTATAAACCTTGACTAATTAGTTAATAACACCTCAGGGGCTTGCTTTTCCCATGACAGCCCCACCCATGACTTCATTTCATGTTTTTGGGGTTTGGTAGGATTTCTTTCACCTATGCCCCTATTGTTAATGGCAGTTGCAAGTCAGAAAAAGCAAAGGGATTAGCTCACAATCTCAGATACAATTAATATAGCCTTGTAGCTGTTGGACTGACAAATACACCAGGAACAGCATCCTAGTGAAATGGACCTGCAGGCATGTGTTAGGGTTTAGATTCATCCAGAAGCTTAATTTCTTTTCACTGCAAATTGGAGGGTATACTCAAATTCAATGTTACCATATGCCAATGGAAAAGAAACATATGGAAAAGTTTTAAAGCAAAAACAGATAATCATTGCTGCACTTCTTGCTTAAATTCAAAGGAGTTAATCATTTCATTTTAACAGGAACTTCCAGACAAACTGAATATTTTCTTTTGGTTCTCTTGGCTGAGCTGTTAACTAGAAACTTGGAAAACCAGCCAAGCTTGACTTTTGTTTTGGAGACAGTTCTGCAAAGTGGTTTAGAGATCTCACTCTGCATCAGGGAGGTCATGGTTCACATTTGGATGCCAATACTTAGTAGTTAAAAAACCCAGGGCAAGTTACAAATGTCTGTAATGCTCAGCTCTCTCCTCTGTAAAAGAAATATGATACTGTCTACCTTACAAAATTGTGTTATGAGGCTGATGTCTGATAGGTTGGCATTTGAATAAATGCATGATACATATATAATATATTTAGTATAATTCCCAACATGGGGTAAATATCCAATAAATGTTGGCCATTTCTGTTACCAGAAGATAGTTCTCACCCTGTTTCTTATTCATCAGATTACCTTTAAGCACTCAATACAAATGGGAGTCCTGGGACAAAAAGATAATTAAAAGCTAAAGTTGAAGGGAAAATGATTATTATGGTCCCTTATAGAATCCTAAATCCTTTTCAGGACACTTTAGATTTGCCAGTTCAATTAATAGTTCACAATTATCCTCCACTATCACCTGTCCTTTTCTTTTTTTATTAAGTTGAAATTTATAACAAGCATTTGATGAGATAAAATGGAAAATTACTTTATCTCTTATCATGCTATGACTAAGCTGATATGTCTCAGGTTTTATTTCTTGAGAAAAGATAGACCAAGTTTAGAATTGGACTTTTGTAGTGACTGTCTAGGGGAAGGTAATGGCACCCCACCCCAGTACTCTTGCCTGGAAAATCCCATGGATGGAGGATCCTGGTAGGCTCCAGTCCATGGGGTCGCTAAGAGTCGGACACGACTGAGCGACTTCCCTTTCACTTTTCACTTTCATGCATTGGAGAAGGAAATGGCAACCCACTCCAGTGTTCTTGCCTGGAGAATCCCAGAGACGGGGGAGCCTGGTGAGCTTCTGTCTATGGGGTCGCACAGAGTCAGACACGACTGAAGCGACTTAGCAGCAGCAGCAGCAGTGACTGTCTTTTGAGTCTTTCCAGAAGTGATGGATGTGATGATCAGTGGGTTTGACCAATCAGAACAAATTAAAATGGTCATGGAAACCTAGGTTTTGCCAAGTGTAAATATTTTAGTTGATGGATCAAGTCGAGATTCTGGAGAAGTTTCCAAGTCTCACAGAGGTCTCATGGGAGGGCACTGGTGAGAATCTTCTCACTTGGAGAATTTGTAGCAATGGTTACACAGGAATCACTGCCGAAGCATTTTAATTCTTTAACACCAATTTAGCCATGCTATGATGTATCACTTGAATGTCAGCTCTACATGTTTTTTCACATGGTTGATTATGGTCTCAGTTCCCCCAATTCATTGGAACCACATTTATCTCAGCACAGTTTCAAATGATGAAAGTTGGTATACTCTAGGTCCAGAGTAAAACAATATAGGACAGTCATTAAGAATTTGAGTTCTGCAATTAGTGTGACCTGGATTTGAGTTCCACCTCTGTTACTCAATAGTTATATGACCTTTATATATGAATCACTTATATTTGAATATATGAATCACCTATATTTCCCCAAACTCATTTATTCATTCACACATGCCTTTAATCAACGTGTTATGTACCTACACTAAATGTCCCAGTGAGTCAGTGGAGAGTGATGAACGAGACTGATACATCTGACATGAAGATTATATTCTAATCAGAGAGGTATGATATAAAAATAAATTACTTCATAAGATAGTTTCCCATGGTAATACATGCTATTAAGCAAAAGGTAAAAGAAAGAAAGAAATAGGGAGAAATCTTTTCGAAAGGTGATCAGGAAATGTCTCTTCATGTGGGTGACATTACAGCTGAGACCTAAATGATAAAGAGCCAAATATGAACAGTCAGTCAAAGAGCATTGCAGGTCAAGTGAACAGCCAGAGAAAAGACTGTGAAGCAAGGATATACTCAGTGAGTTCAAAGAATTGAGTAAGGGAAGTCTGTTTGGAAGAGATATCATGAGATAATGTCAGAAGCATTGCTGCTGTTGTTCAGTTGCCCAGTCGTATCCAGCTCTTTGTGACCACATGTACTACAGCATGCCAGGCTTCCCCGTCCTTCACTATCAGAAGAGTAGGCAGAGGCTAGATCCTGCAGGACCTTACCAACCACAGAGAGAAGTTGAGGTTTTTAATTTTATTTAATTAATTAATTTGTGTCAGAGTATAATTGCTTTATGGAGAAGGAAATGCAACCCACTCCAGTATTCTTGCCTGGAGAATCCCATAGACAAAGGAGCCTATCGGGCTACAGTCCATGGGGTCTCAAAGAGTGGGACACGACTGAGACTAACACACACACACACACACAGTTACTTTAAAATGTTCTGTTAGTTTCTGCTGTATAGCAAAGTGAATCAGCTATATGTTTACATATGTCCTCTCTTTTTTAATTTCTTTCCCATTTAGATAACCACAGAGCACTGAGTTGGACTATAAGGAAAGTTGAGTGCCGGAGAATTGATGCTTTTGAATTGTGTTGTTGGAGAAGACTCTTGAGAGTCCCTTGGACTCCAAGGAGATTCAACCCCAGTCCATCCTAAAGATCAGTCCTGAGTGTTCATTGGAAGGACGGATGTTGAAGCTGAAACTCCAATACTTTGGCCACCTGATGCGAAGAACTGACTCATTTGAAAAGACCCTGATGCTGGGAAAGATTGAAAGCGGGAGGAGAAGGGGATGACAGAGGATGAGATGGTTGGATGGCATCACAGACTCAATGGACGTGAGTTTGAGTAAACTCTGAGAGTTGGTGATAGACAGTGAGGCCTGGCGTGCTGCGGTTCATGGGGTCCAAAGTGTTGGACACAACTGAGCAACTGAACTGAGAACACTGAGTACAGTTCCCTGTGCTGTATACAGTAAGTGCTCATTAGTTATCTATTTTATACATAATAGTGTATATATGTCAAGTATATATGTCGATCCTAGTTTCCCAATTCGTCTGGAAGCCTATTGCTGTTTTCAAGAGAGAGATCACATGATCTCGGTGTCCCTACCTAGCAATATGATAGGATTGGTGGTGGTGGAATGTTAAAAGAAATAGTGCATATAAAGTGTTCAGTGGTCTGTGGAATATGTTAGCTAGTATATTAAAAGCTAGTCAATAGCTAGTAGATTAAAAAGGTCCAGCCTCTATTGTTTAGCCAGGAGGCATCCTTCTATCTTCTATGTGAAGGAAAAGAGAACAAAAGATTAAACCAAATGGACCTTGGCACAGAACAACCAAGCATTCTGGACCCTTCAGTGCACAGAGGCTTAAGCTGGATAGCTGTTGAATGTAATTCAGGATAACAAATGTCTTTTCACTTCATAGAATCGTGGCATGCTGGGACTGTCTTGTTTATGAGCTTGATGAATCAGATGAAAGGCTTTCCCAGCGTTGTCTGATACTAATTATCTGTCAGTGAAACTTCTTGATTGTTGTAAAAAATACCCTGGAGTCTGCCTTCCAGGCAACCAGCCAATGGCGCACACCGTCAGCACCAGCCAATGCTACTGGTGTGTTTCCATGACCTGAGATTCCTTGCTTACCTTTCCTGAAACATGGAATATCAAGTTTCATGTTCTTGTTTCCATGCTATGTCCTTTGATAGATATTTTTGACATTTTCTTTGGAGATGGTGTGTGCTACCTTTGAGAGTAAGGAGAATTTATATCAAATCCTTCTCTCTGAGACCAGAGGCCTCTGACAATATCTGTTTCCAATACATTGGCTTTTATCTTTAGACAATGGTGTGTTTTGAAACAGATCATCTCTAAGCTTGAGTTGACAGTCACCATTATTTCTTCAAGAGGCATGAGTCCAACCACTTCTAGAATGACCTTCTATGTGAGAAAATCCTCAATTTTCCAAAAAGTAATGAGAGCAGAGGACAGCACAATTGCATGTATCTTCCAGTGCCCCTTAGTCACACTGACATTTTTTGGGGAGATGTTCAAACTGTCAAAACCCTTCCTCCTTGAAACCCAACTCAGCCATTGTCTGACCCAGTTACGTGGCCCTTCTGTCAATGTGTAGTGAGCACACCTAGTCACAGATCAATGGGCAGAATTCCACAAGGGCTAGCAGGCAAGATGGGGCTAGTTAGGAAGACCTAAACTGCTCTAGCTTCCAGAAAAAGTAAGCAGATTGTCCTGGAAACTGTCAGAGCAGACACTGATGCCATTTTTTTTTCTAGTTGCTATGACCACAAGCCCCAGAAAGTAATTTTGTATTAACTTTTCCACCTCAGTCCCTAAAGTATCACTGAGACCTCTGAAAATCAGCAGAGGATTATAAGAGCTTCTATCTGGTATCGGTCCTCAGTGACTGATGGGGTCTCAAAGAAGGTGACTGGCCCTGCCCTCCACTTGGAGGTTCCAGAATTTAGCTCTTGTCAGTTCCCTTGAGCCATCACGCTAATGATAATACAGAAGACTGAGGTGGCAAACAGGGTGCTGATTAATTAGCACACAATGGAAAGGACAATGTCCCATGAAACTGAAGCCTCTGAATTTACATGATTCTTTTCTTCTTTGTCTAAGATATAGGGAGCAAAATATAGGATATATAGATATATAAGATTTCTCTGGTGACACAGACAGTAAAGAATTTGCCTGCAATGCAGAAGACCTGGGTTCAGTCCTTGGGTTGGGAAGCTCCCCTTGAGGAGGAAATGGCAACCCACTCCAGTATTCTTGCCTGGAGAATCCCATGGGCAGAAGAGCCTGGTGGGCTGCAGTCCATGGGACTACAGAGTCAGAGATGACTAAGTGACTAAGTCTAGAATACTCTTTGTCCAGGATATAGGGAGCAAAGATCCCAATCAGAAGGAAACCTAGTCAAATCACTGAAAAAAGATAAGCAATATTAAACAGTCTAAATCCAGAAGTTTCTATATTTACAGGCTTCAATGCAGTAGTTTCTTCAGCTGTTCACAACAGAAATCAACACTGACTAGCTTATACTAAAATTTAATTTAAGGTAAATCATCGACTCGATGGACATGGGTTTGGGTGGACTCTGAGAGTTGGTGATGGACGGGGAGGCCTGGCGTGCTGTGGTTCATGGGGTCGCAAGAGTTGGACACAACTAAGTGACTGAACTGAACTGAACTGAAATCATATGGGCAAGCTCTGTGCAAGATTCAACCCTGACAGAGAAGTTTTACCATCACTTGTGTCAAAAACTAACCCTTGGTCAGGGAGAAGAACCTTGATTCCCACCCTCCCACCATGTTCCTCCAGTCCCCAGCAAATAACCTGAATTATGGGTAGTGATTGGACTCAGTAGACCAAAAAGCAGATGCCCTGAGAGGAAAATCCCAAAGTTACCTGATGGGCAGAGAATCAAAATAAAAGGATGCATGGGTAGATGCTGTATCCCAAGATAGATAGGTAGGTAGGTAGGTAAATAGATATGTTACGTCCTTTTCTTTGCATCTTTGACTTTTTATTTTGTGGTTTAGATGTTTTGACATCTTAGGGCCTTTCTAATTCTGGAGGCACTGGCCCTCCCAAAGTTAGCTGATTCCTAGAGATAGTGCAGAACTTGCTTGAGATGCATCTTTGCCAGCAAAGCAATTCAGAGCCCATGCTTCCAGCCACTTTTTTAACTAGGCACCTATTCTGGGTCATTGTCAACTGCATTAAGCATCCTAGGACCAGGTACCAGACAACAAAGAAAGGTTCCTCTGCCCCACAGACCCATGAAATTATTCATACTATAACAATCCTAAGCCTGCTTTCCCTGCCTCACCCCTCCTTTGCCACAGAAGCCACAATAAGGACTCTTGCCCACGTTTGCTCCTTGGTGTCTCTGTCTCCTCTCTCTCTGATGCTGGTGCTTCCCATCGTGAACCTGTATGGTGGGCCTTGCCTCCTGTATGATGGCTACATAACTGTGGACAAGCCTTTTCCTTCATGACAGTCATTTCTGTGTCTGCATGTCTTTTTGTTGTTGTTCAGTTGCTCAGTCATGTCTCTTTGTGACTCAATGGACTGCAGCACGTCTGGCTTCCCTGTCCTTCACCATCTGCCAGAGCTTGCTCAAACTCATGTGCATTGAAATGGTGATGCCATCCAATCATCTCATCCTGTGTCATCCCCCTCTACTCCTGCCTTCAATCCTTCCCAGCATCAGGGTCTTTTCTAATGAGTCAGCACTTCGCATCAGGTGGCCAAAGGATTGGAGCTTCAGCTTCAGCATCAGTCCCTCCAATGAATATTCGGGGTTGATTTCCTTTCAGATTGACTGGTTTAATATCCTTGCAGTCCAAGGAACTCTTAAGAGTCTTCTCCAACACCACAGTTCAAAAGCATCAATTCTTCGGCACTCAGCCTTTTTATGGTCCAACTATCATATCCATACATGACTACTAGAAAAATCATAGCTTTGACTACACAGACCTTTGTTGGAAAAGTAACGTCTCTGCTTTTTAATATGCTGTCTAGGTTTGTCATAGCTTTTCTTTCAAGGAGCAAACGCCTTACTATATGCATGTCTTACTATACCTGATTGAAAGAACTCCAGAGTACCCTTAAAAATGTACATGTTTGCTCAAAAGCTAACCTGAACTGTTTGAGAGATGGTAGGTGGATCTCCAGTGTGGCATCTTTCTCAGGATTCTTTGAGTGTAATTTTGACTGGACCTTATCTGGGATTCTCCTGCCGCCTTGGTGACTTGCCCCTGGTATAAGATAGGACCTGGTTACATACCTCACATGATTTCAAAATATGCTTCTTCCTTTTTTACTGCATTGCCTGGAACTCACCTCCAATCCAAAAGCAATCGTTTTTCCTTTCAGCATCCTGAGGAAAATGTTTACTTTCTTACAAAGTAAACAAGTAATTTTAGAAGAAAAATAATGAGCTCCATCTCAGTTGCCACTGAGAGTAACACAAATAGAAACTTGAAATGGCCTGGTGAGCTTTTGAAATCTCAATGCTACCTACAAAGACCGACATCTGGTGAAGCAAACACAGCAGCATAGGGGTCCATGCCCCAGCCTTACCTGAAAGAGTTAATGCAATTTCCAAAGATCCTCTACTTGTTCCCAGGGAGTAGTGCCTTTTGCCATGTGGTGCAATTTCTAATCCTTTTTAAAGAGACAGAAGCTGCATATGTGTGTTCTGTGGCGACCTTTTAGAGATGCTTTTTTCTTTAAAATATTCCTGCTAAACATTTTAGACTGTGATCGTGTTTGGTGCCACATGAAGAATGGCAGAAGGGGCTTGAGGGGAATCTGCACATTCTGAAATCTGAGGTTTTATAAGTTCCTCCTGAGGGCGATTCTGAAGCAGAAGAAATAGTTAATCAAAACCAAATCAAATGGGGGTTAGGTGAACGTTTTCAAATGCTCTCTCAGTCTCTTCCTCTCTCTCACAGTTTCCAGTTTGTGCTATCCGGCCTAGAGCCTGACTCCTTATATTGTGTGAATGTGATAAAAGAAGACAAAGGACCAGGAGTAAATGCTACAAAAATAATCTAAATAAACAAGCACTGTGGATACTCAGCATCCACGCCTCTGGACTCTTGAGTCCTTCCACCACCAGGGCACTTAAAAAAGGGAGAGAGAGGTTTATCCCCCTCAAAGGGTTATTTATTGTTTTACATGGTATTCCATTTTCTGTTCTTTGTTGTGCTCATCTGCAGAATTCTTCTGCAGCTAAAACTGTCAGCTGAAAGCTTGTCGAACACTTGAGGTGGGCGAGAAGGAGGTCTTCACCTCTCCCTCTAGATACTGACACCAAAGTGAACCTGCCAGCTGCTCTCAGAGCTAATGCCATCACTTTCTAGAGGTCACTCCAAAGTCTGACTTAAGAGAATTTTCCTGGAGCTCTTACACTTTTAGTAAATTGTCACATGTCTAAAAGTCCTATTGGAGCACTAAGTCCTTTTTCAAAACCTAGAGTCAGAACTCAGCCAGGTTCAAAATAGAATTAATACCTATGATTGACAACCCAGAATCTATGAAAGGGAAATTTCTGAAATGTGTGAGAGGGAAGGAGAAGGTAAAGGCTTTGTGACTGAAAGCCATTGGTTCATTCAGTAAATATTTGTTGAGTAGAAATTAAAGGTAAATACCATGAGAAGCACCAGAAAAGGTGTCTTTAAATAAGGGACACTTTGAGGTCATTTTGTCTGACTCTTCCTTGGGATGGGAATGTTAATAAATGTACAAGCAGCTGTACTGGGGTCTGATCTAGACCCTAAACTGGGAACCAAACACAGGAGTGTGTTTCACAGACTGGTGGCCAGTCTGAAGTCAGTTTGCAGAGGTACTGGGGAATATTCTGGCTGAAACTCCTGCTAAGTTCCTGCTGTATCTAGGAACTCCATGCATACTCTCACAACTATTCCTTATACTAACACTGTTCAGTGAATACTATCACCTACCTGCTTGTTTAGTTATGAAAAATTGAAATCCAAAGAGTTTCAATGATTTTCACTCATTCCATTCAGTAACATGTACTGAACACCTAGGTTGAAGCCTTTTTCTTTGGCTGAGGGATATAGCCATGAGTAAGAGGGACCAGACCTCTGTCTCCTAAGAGCTCAAATTCTTAGGTCACTTGGGACATTAGGCAGTAATATGTTTTGTTTGTTTGTTTGTTTCAAGTCAATGAATGAGAGTTGTTTGTGTTCACAAAATCATATAAACAAAAGCTATAATTTCATCTCAGATTTCTCATATCTGTTTGCCATACTGCCAGAAATTTCTTAGGTTCCAAAGCCAGACTCCTTCCAGTATGCCAAGAGAGTTTACCAAGAGAATTTAGAAGAATTTGTTCATGTCTTGGATCTTCCCATTTCACATCCTTTGACATTGCCCTTGATGTTATTTTCAACTTCATGTTATCCAAGCCCAATGATGAATAAACTAGAGAGGGGAAGTCAATGTGTGACTTCCTCTAGATAAAGTTAGGTATTGAGGTTCTGGAAGTTTAACCTTTTGTTACTGTCATTACTAGTCTTTGAAATCCTCAGTTCACCTTATGTCAAATTTTATTCAGCACAATTTTCTTAACTCTGCACACCCTTGAAAATATGTATATGGTAATAGGTCAGGGATTAGGGGCAGTGAAGAGAGTCATACCCTGCACTTGGTAGGATGTTAGCAATTTGAATTTGAAAATAGAGCTATGAAAGTGTGCTAACAATAAAAAGAAAGACTTTCACACTAAAGTACCCAAGAATAATAGGAAGTATATGTACTGGTGCATGTGGTGGAAAGGGAACCCACAATCTCTAGTCATAATGTCAGCTCACTTAGGACATTTTAAATATTCTTTTACAAGTCTATTTGGCTGAAATCATCACTTGAGAAGTATTAAAGAACCTATTTTTAATATACTGTTTTAAAGATACTGTTATGAGCTGAACTATATCCCTCCCAAATACATAGATTCAAGTCCTAAACTTCAGTACCTCAGAATGTAACTTTAAAAGAGAGAATTAAGGTAAAATGAGGTTATATGAGTGGACACTAATCCAATTTAAATGGTGTCTTTATAAGAAGAAATTAGGGCACAGACACAAGCAGAGGGCAGCGTGCTTACAGATAGAAAAAATGGCCATTTGCAAGCAAAAGAGAGAGGTCTTAGAAGAAACCAATTCCATAGACACCTTGATCTATGATTTCCAGTTTCCAGACTCATGAGAAAAATACATTTCTGTTGTTTAAGTCACCCCATCTGTCTAGTTCATTATGGCAGCCCTGGCAAACTAGGACAGAGGTATAATCATGACTCTTGGTGAAATTTAAAGTGAACAAAAGCCATAGCTGCTTCCAGTGAAAATCCAAAAGAAGAGAAACACTTAGGGATATCAGGATTGGCAAAATGATTTTTCAAATGTGTTCCAAACTGGGCAATATATACATGGCAGTAACTATCATCTCATTTAACTGGATACCACTTGCATTTCTGTGGATAAGAATTATTTGTGTTATTGTCAGTATTCTATGACTTGTAGAAAAATAGCTCAAGGTAGAGATAACCCAGAAGGAAGGATAAGATATCTAGAAATCTTTTGTTTGTTAACCCACTATTATCTCCCAGAGGGCTTCTGGGCACAGAGGAAACTTATGGTCTCAGTTCAGTTTTTTCAGTCGCTCAGTCGTGTCCGACCCTTTGTGACCCCATGAATCACAGCACGCCAGGCCTCCCTGTCCATCACTAACTCCCGGAGTTCACTGAGACTCACATCCATCAAGTCAGTGATGCCATCCAGCCATCTCATCCTCTGTCGTCCCCTTCTCCTCCTGCCCTCAATCCCTCCCAGCATCAGAGTCTTCTCCAATGAGTCAACTCTTCACATGAGGTGGCCAAAATACTGGAGTTTCAGCTTTAGCATCATTCCTTCCAAAGAAATCCCAGGGCTGATCTCCTTCAGAATGGACTGGTTGGATCTCCTTGCAGTCCAAGGGACTCTCAAGAGTCTTCTCCAACACCACAGTTCAAAAGCATCAATTCTTCGGCGCTCAGCCTTCTTCACAGTCCAGCTCTCACATCCATACATGACCACAGGAAAGACCATAGCCTTGACTAGGCGGACCTTTGTTGGTAAAGTAATGTCTCTGCTTTTTCATATGCTATCTAGGTTGGTCATAACTTTCCTTCCAAGGAGTAAGAGTCTTTTAATTTCATGGCTGCAATCACCATCTGCAGTGATTTTGAGGCCCCAAAAAATAAAGTCTGACACTGTTTCTCCTTCTATTTCCCATGAAGTGATGGGACCAGGTGCCATGATCTTTTTATTTTCCCTTAAAATATAAATGGGACACAAGTCTCTGAGGTTATCTTGGATTCATCCAGAATTTACCATAGTCCTTCCTCTCTTGGGACTTGGATTAGGTGCCTGGCTGGGGAATAATGTGCTAGAAAACAGACCCTTCTTAGAGGCTATACCCCAGAACCTAAAGTCTGAGTGTTCTCCCCAGTTTGGCTGATGGGGTGGAGGAAGCAAGGGGAAGGTTGTAGACACTCTTATCATCCAGTGACTGGCCTCAGGCCAGAGCCATTTGAAACACAAACTCTCTAAGCATCTGAAACTCAACCATCAAGAATTGTTGTTTACTCTGCTGTGTGTTTTCAGTTATGATGGACTCTAAAAACTAAAACACAGGGGTGAAACAGTCTCACAGATATAAAAACAAACTAATGGTGACCAGTGGGGACATGGATGAGGTTAGGGACAAGACAAGGGTAGGGAATAAGAGGTATGAACTTATTTTATTACATGTAAAATAAGTAAGATGCAAGCACGTAATGTACAGCAAAGAGAATATAGGCAATATTTTATAATAATTTTAAATGGAGTATGAGCTATAAAAATATTGAAACACTATATACTGAAACTAATATAACATTGCAAATTAAATATACTTACAAAGAATTGTTGTTTGCTATTTCTCTATGCATTTCTTCTTTGACTCCCTTTTGAAAGTACTTAAGACACTTGGGGAGGTCAAGAGGAAACTTTGGAAGCAGGGCAATATTTCCAAATACCAGAATTATCTCCTCATGGTGGACTTAGTATATGCAAATGTCTGTGCTAAGTCATTTCACATATTCCCCCAGTTAATCTTTATACTGAGTTTCTTATGTGGGGGCTAATATTAGCTCTGTGTTTTAGGTGACCTAGTCTTAGGGAAAGAAGTGCTTAAGTGCTGACACTAGGCTAGCAGCCTAGTTTTGTGTGACTTCTAAACTCAACATTTTTACCTGCTATACAACTTCTTTCCAGATGAGAGGAGGAAATATAAGCATAATGAAGCCCAGACCATGTTCTCATTAGCCCCAGCTAACCTTACTAAACTCTAAATCAATTTCCATGCTGCTGCTGCTGCTGCTGCTAAGTCACTTCAGTCATGTCCGACTCTGTGTGACCCCAGAGATGGCAGCCCACAAGGCTCCCCGTCCCCGGGATTCTCCAGGCAAGAACACTGGAGTGGGTTAATCTTTCTTGAGTTTGATTATGAGAAAAATGCTCTGTGAGATGCTATTTTGGTTTTCTATTGCTGGGCAATTACCCCCACCCCCAGCTGAATGGCTTAAAACAGCAGTGATTTGTTATTTCTCAAGATTCTGTCATAGAATGAATGATCCATCTGCTCATCTTCTTGATCAGTTGCATTTAGCTGGCAAGAGGGCTGGACTGGGGGCCCAAGAAACCTTCTCTCACGTGTTTTAAGCCCTTGAGTTGGTTGTTACCTGGGGTACCTCTGCTCTACGGTATTCCTCAGTCTATTACTTAGACTCCATCTCCACTGGCACCTCTTTCTCCAGAGCCTCTCCATATGCTCATGGAACATTTATTACCTTACAGCATGGCAGCTGGGCTCCAAAGCAGCAGCAGAGGAAGTTTCTAGGCTTCCCACATAAAAGCACTTCTGCATTGACCTTTTGACCAAAGCAAGTCATGGCCAATGCAGAGTCAAGGGGAGAGGAAATAGAGTCCACCTCTTGCTAGAAGGAATTGCTGGAGGTCATATGTGCACTGTAAAGAGAAAAGCTCTTCCTTATACAGGTCTTTCATGCAGCTTCTGCTCAAATAAATCATTTTGAGAAGTCAATGTCACTGTTCCTCCTCTGATTAAAAATTTTCAGAGGCTCGTCAATGCACACAGATAAAGTTCTAACTCCATCCTCTGATATTTAGTCTTTTATGATATGTCCTGACCTTATCACTACTACTTTACTGTCTTCTTTCTAGGTGGTCCTCCTCCATTTCCATCAATATTCCAGGCTTGTCCCTGAATCTACAAACTAAAGATTTAGGATAACTTTCCAAAATACCACATAGAGAAAGATATCTTTTACTGTAATCCCATAACCACAATGATCGGTGTTTTTAGAGAACTAAAACTGGTCACTTCGGTGGGAAAACCCAACCAAAGATTCAGAGCTGTGCTGTGAATTGAATAAGGTGTCAACATATTCTTTGATGGTTCTCTGCCAGATTCTGCTGATTTTAGAACATGCCCTGTATTAGAGACAAACAGATCATCATCAGTCAAATACCCATGAGTGTTTGCAACATAGGATTTCCAAGCAGCCTTTTCATTTTTAGTGTAAAAGCTGATATAAATATTTATTCATCTGTCAGGTCATTTCAGTTGAAGTTATGGGGTAAAGCAGACAAAGACATTTATCACATTAAAAGTGGTATATTTCAATGTTTTGACTCATATAATGAACCTTCTCAGAATCCACTATTCATGGACATAGCATCTGGAAAGCTATTTAATGATCATAAGTTTTATCTAATAAATAAGTCGGCTTTGTCACAATGATGTATGTTAAACAGTATCCTTAGGAACATAAAAAAAGAATGGAGACTATATTTCACTCTTTTCATTCTTGTCTCTACTGCCTTAGTATTTTTAGCAAGTTTTCCCAAAACAGCCATAGAACTTCCAGAAAGGACACTTGAAATAGGGCCATTTTTCTTTTAAACTGTAAGTGTTATCATTCATCATCTCTTTGGGATATTGAATATAGAATCATATATCTGCTTCCATTGTTCTCACACAATAGTTGCCAAACACTTGTGAAAAATGTGAATGTAAGAAGTTTACATTTTTAGTTATTATCAAGGGCTAAAAATTGCCTATTGTACCAATTTCAGAATATGTTGGTGTAATGCACATTTCAAGAAGAATAAAACAACTCCTAATCCAATTTTATCCTTCTTCTCAAACAGGTTTAACACTGTGACCCTTGGCATGATTTAATGAAATACTTCCTTTTTCCTGCACGAAAAAAACAAAACCTCAAATAACAGCTAGTTGAACCATTTAGGATTAGAATGTGTAAGTACCAAAATATTACAGTCACTAATAGAAGGGGTCATGAGACTTTGAAAGAAGCTAATCCTCAATTTATGATGTGTCTACCCAACATTTTAATTAAAAGCACATTAGGCCAATGCTGGATTAAAACTATAAAATTA
This sequence comes from Tragelaphus eurycerus, assembly GCA_935064755.1. NCBI lineage: Eukaryota > Metazoa > Chordata > Mammalia > Artiodactyla > Bovidae > Tragelaphus > Tragelaphus eurycerus. The sequence goes on from CAKXYN010000001.1 coordinate 43,996,493, forward strand.
ACAGATCATGTCTTAATTCTTAGACTGCCTTGAGTCAAGACTACCGTAAAAATGCACAGATGCATAACAAAAACCAAATGTATGCTAAAAATTAAGAGTTTTGTGAATCTTTGGAATCCTTAGATCTGTAATACCAGAAATGAAGAGCTCCTAATAGAAATAAACCCACAATAATCTAACCTCTGCCTATGTTTCCACTTTCATCTTGTACCACATCTTTCAACCCTCTCTCTACTTTATTCACTTTGGATTTCTTTTGATTCCTCAAGCATGCCAAACTCATGACATTGCCTCTTAACTTGTTCCTTCTTCAAACTGGAACAGCCTTTCTCCCAAATTTTTGCAGGCTGGCTTCTTCTCTTCACTAAATTTTAGTTCTAATGTCATTTTACACTCTCAGAGGCAGGACATTAAACAAGTATTGTGATGTTATTTTACCCTCAATTCACACGTGCATGTACACACACACAGAGGTATACAGAGTGTATTGTATTAAGGTACTCACAGACATACACAGAGGCATATAATGTAGTGTATTAAATTGTGTTAATTTCTTTCTAACCTTATCACTCCAAAAGCAGATGCCATGCCTATCTTGCTTACCACGAGATCACTAATATCTGGCTCCTTAAAATATGTTGGATATATCTTTATTGAATAAATTTATGGATGATTGGATGAAAGAACAGATAAATAAAGACTCCTTTGAATTCAAAGTATATTTTCCACTAAGTTAATTTAAGCCTGTTTATGTTTCTAGACATGGCATGATGTATCAAAACTTCTGTTTAGTGAATGTTCACATGCATTTTTAATCTCTCATCTCACCCATGACAAGCTGAAACAAAAATACGACATGAAAAAAAAATTCGCAAACAGGTGTAATCAACAAAGAGATCAGATGGTTGGCAAGGTTTTAAATAGCTTCTCTTTGTTCTTACCTCTCATAATCTTTCACAGGTTTTGGAGATGATCAAAGGCACAGTTTTATAAGGAGGAGATTCTTAAGAGGGAAGTGTTTTGACAAAGACCAAACTGAAAGACAAACAAAGTGAACAGAAAATGATGAGTTTGGATTCAGGGATGAGGACACATTTTGTTGAGGAAATTGCTCTATGGTGATGAAATGAATCATTAGAGACCTTCAGCAGGCAAGGTGTATGAATCACAAGATTTATCACTTCAGACCTGCTGTTCTCCACATGTCCATTTTTGGCACTGTAGTAGGCATCTGGGAATTTTATGTGCTGAATACAAAATAAATGATTAACATTCCATTATTAAAATGCAACGCCCTAAGCTCAATGGTTGTTTTACCAAATTGTTGTCCGAGGAGTTTGATACCTCATGTATTTATTGAGAGTCTTTAGTTTGGTCAGGAGTATCCAAAATCTTATAACATGACCTTGATCCCTGAGAGCTGAATTTATCTGCAAAGATTATTCTCTAAGAGAAACTTAATTTAGTCATATTACATAACCATTCTGAGCCTGTGGTTGGATGTTTTCTCAAAGTTCTTTGGGCAGTTTTTGAGGTCCCACTCACTTCTTGCCTCGCAGAATGCTTTGCAGCTAATAAATGATGAATTGAATGGGCTCCTTCAATTAATTGGAGCCTTGCACTAAGACGAATTTATTTTCTTGTCCATTCTTCATTGGGCTAATTCCTGTTGTTCTCTGATATCCACAAATCACGTTCCTTGACTCAGTCAGTCATTTTTAAATGAATTTTTTAATAAAAATAGCAATCATTTTATTTTCACTCTCAGCCCTTATCACAATGACTGATCATACATTGATTTCCCAAGACCTTTTGTTTAATATCTGACTCCTGAGTAGAATGTTCACACCACAAGGACTAGGATCATGGTGTTTTCATCCCTTTTATGTATGCTGAATAGAGTACCTGGCTTATAGAAGCCTATCCATATAAACTTGTCAAATAATTGAATGAACGTGAATGAAAAGTAGACTTAGACAATATTTGTTCTTTGATACATCCATACATTCAACCATATACTGAGTCAGCCCCTATTCATGAGTAGCTTTTATCTAGTGGGTGACATACCTACTTCCTACTACAATATGATTTGGAGGGGCTATCTTGAAAGTAGATCAGGATGGGGTAAGGGTACAAAGCTAGTAAAATAAAAAGCTGTGTGAGACCAGATAGGAAGGACAACTTAAGGAGTTTGCTTTCAATCATCTTGTAGTAGGAGTCCACAGAGCTTTTTAAATAAAGAAGTGTTCAATAAACCTGGTATGTGAGAAGTATGTTTCTGGCACTGAAAATACGGTGGTGCCTGGGCAGCAGTTACTGCTCCAAAGCTGGTGAGAAGCAAAGTCTTAGATTCCTTGAAGTCCAGATGAGGACAGGTTTAGACCCACATTTATTGTTGCCCATCAGAAGGTGGTTTCCCGGGAGAGTCAGGCTGTTGTTTCAAGAGAACATCCCAATTTTATTTTAAAATATAAAGGAACTGGCCTGTATTGAGACTGTAACATGTATGTTCCTGAATGTGTTGGCTTGTACTTTGTCAATTTGGCTAAACTGGACCTGCTTTTCCCAGAATTTCCTTCCTGGTATGCTGAAACTTACTGTTAGCCACAAGAGAAATTATGTAAGTTATTTGCAAGACAGATGCAATACAGCAACCATATCTTTATACTCTCTGGACATTCAGATCAGATCAGTTGCTCAGTTGTGTCCGACTCTTTGCGACCCCATGAATCGCAGCATGCCAGGCCTCCCTGTCCATCACCAACTCCCAGAGGTCACTCAGACCCACATCCATCGAGTCAGTGATGCCATCTAGCCATCTCATCCTCTGCCGTCCCCTTCTCCTCCTGCCCCCAATCCCTCCCAGCATCAGAGTCTTCTCCAATGAGTCAACTCTTCGCATGAGGTGGCCAAAATACTGGAGTTTCAGCTTTAGCATCATTCCCTCCAAAGAAATCCTTACCTAAAGAGTAATGCTAGTAGCAAGAATTTCAAATAGGGACTCAGATAAGGGTAGCGTATCTGTGTATGTCTGTGTGGGGTCATTTGACTGCTATCAGTCTGTGGTCCCCAGTGAGCTGAACTGGCTTATGAAGAGTACCTCAGTAATGTAAAGTTGCTGGACCCTTTGAATTTCCTCCTTCCTTCCTAGCTCTTCTAAACTCTCCCAGGTTTTCAGTAAAGCTTTTCTTGCTGCATTTATCATAAAGCCACACCCCTAACAGGCACTCACCTTCTCCCTTCTTTCTCTCTCTCTCTCAGCAGGTGTGCTTTCTTTCATTTCTATTGTAATTGCATTTAATGGTCTCTTATTCATGCCCTTTTAATATCAATTTGCACTTTGAATTTTACTGCCTATTGTTATGTGAGAGCCATTAATGGTGGACCAATGGATAAAGTGCATTTCTTTTTATAAGGTGGACCAAGGATCAATAGTCATTACTCTTGGGTCTTAGACATAAGAAACCTGGGAAGACATCATCTTTCAAGATTCCATTTTGTTCAGTTCTAAATAAGTCAGCCAGTATAAATGAGAAGACATGTATGTGCATGTGTATATTTGCATAGAAATGATCTTTGTATGATAATATCCTTTCATATTCTTGACCTTGCTGTATTATTCTAAAAGATCATAAAATTGAAGGGCAATTTGCAATTCACGAGGAGAAATATGGAATTAAATTTAAAAGAGAGAAAATTGCAGAGCAAATGTACTTGTTTCATTTTCTTTTAGAGGACAGAGTTTCAAATGAGAACCTGAGTCGTACCTCTATACATACACAGATACTCGACTGGTTCTCTTGACCCTCTTAAAAATTATTGTAAAGAGTTATGATGCTGAGTTCTTCTATGATCCTCATTATCCTCCCACTATACAGTTACAGTTGTGGAAATGTAATCAGTTGCTCTCTCTTCAAAAGTCTATTTTCTCAAATCCAGGCAAATGTATTTAAGAGGAAAGTAAGGAAAGGCATTTTAATTTTCATCAACAGCAGCTACTTGTCAAGTTCCCCAACTCTTGTGATTTCACTTTCCAAGGAATCAAGTTAAATGACTTTGGGTGCAATGATAGGTTTTACCTAGCAGAGACAATATAGACTCTTATTTTGCATAAATGGCCCCACAATTTCCAAGAAAGCAATTAAATGCACCACTGTGTCCACTGAACAATAAAAAATTTAAAGCACAATCACTGGGTGAAATTGTCTGGAAATATTATGAGACCTGTTGGAACCTAATATTGGAAGGCATGTTGAGTCTGTTGAAATTCAGTATTAATTTTTGTTGTCATTTCTTTTAAGAAGACTTTCTTGCCCAGAGAAAAATGAATCATCCATAATGCAGTGTTCCCTGTGATTTTTCACAGCAGAGAGCTATACATCTGCCCTGTAGTTGCTTTCATACTTCCAATCTAGGATCCTCCTCAGAACAGACACTATTTCTGGATCCCAGGGCCCACCACAGTATATGGTACATGGTTGCATGGTTAATGTTGTGGTTCAGTCACACAATTATGTCTGTTTGTGACCCCATGGACTGCAGCACACCAGGTTTCCCTGTCCTACACCATCTCCCAGAGTTTGTTCAAACTCCTGTCCATTGAGTCAGTGATGCCATCCAACCATCTCATCCTCTGTTGTCCCCTTCCCCTGCTTTCAATCTTTCCCAGCATAAGGGTCTTTTCTAATGAGCCAGTTCTTAGCGTTAGGTAGCCAAAATATTAGAGCTTCAGCTTCAGCATCAGTCCTTCCAATGAATATTCAGGGTTGATTTCTTTTTGGATTGATTGGTTTGATCTCCTTGTAGTCCAAGGAACTCTCAAGAGTCTTCTTCAACACCACAATTCAAAAGCATCAATTCTTCAGCATTCAACCTTCTTTATGGTCCAACTCTAACATTCCTAAATGACTACTGGAGAACCTGTAGCTTTTACTAGACAGACCTTTGTTGGCAAAGTAATATCTCTGCTTTTTAATATGCTGTTTAGGGTTGCCATAGCTTTTCTTCTAAAGAGCAGGCGTCTTTTAATTTCATGGCTATGATCACCATCTGCAGTGATTTTGGAGCCCAAGAAAATAAAGTCCATCATTGTTTCCATTTTTTCCAGCTCACATTTCATGTGATGCATTCTGCATGTAGATTAAATAAGCAGGGTGACAATATACAGCCTTGATGTACTGGTTTCCCAATTTGTAAGCAGTCCATTGTTCCATCTCTGGTTCTAACTGTTGCTTCTTGACCTGCATACAAGTTTTGCAGGAGGCAGGTAAGATGACTCAGGTCTTCCCATCTCTTCAAGGATTTTCCACAGTTTTGATCCACACAGTCAGACTTTTGCTTCGTCAATAAAGCAGAAGTAGAGGTTTTTCTGGAATTCTCTTGCTTTTCTATGATCCAACGGATGTTGGCAATTTGATCTCTGATTCCTATGCCTTTTCTAAATCCTGATTGAACATCTTGGAGTTCTCAGTTCACATACTGTTGAAGTCTAGCTTGGAGAATTTTGAGCATTACTTTGCTAGTGTGTGAAATGAATGTAATTGTGCAGTATTTTGAACATTCTTTGCATTGCCATTCTTTGGGATTGGAACAAAAACTGGCCTTTTCCAGTCCTGTGGCCACTGCTAAGTTTCTAAAATTTGCCGGAATATTGAATGCAGCACTTTAACAGCATGATACACAGTAGGAGTTTATAAAGCTTTAATGGAGTGGATGGAAGGTTGACACTGACTTGACACTTCAAAATATGATGAAGTACTTTGCTTTTGGGGGGATTGGGTAAAAGTGAGCATGTAGGGATGAAGCACAAGCTGGAATCAAGATTTCCAGGAGAAATGTCAATAGCATCAGATATGCAGATGACATCACACTTATGGCAGGAAGCGAAGAACTCGAGGAAAGTGAAAGAGGACAGTGAAAAAGTTGGCTTAAAACTCAGCATTCAGAAAAATAAGATCATGGTATCTGGTCCCATCACTTCATGGCAAATAGATGGGGAAACAATGGAAACAGTGACAGACTTTATTTTTGGGGGGTCCAAAATCACTGCTGATGGTGACTTCAGCCTTGAAGTTAAAATATGCTTGCTCCTTGGAAGAAAAGCTATGACCAAACTAGACAGCATATTAAAAAGCAGAGACATTGCTTTGCCAACAAGGGTCCATTTAGTCAAAACTATGGTTTTTCCAATAGTCATGTATGGATGTGAGAGTTGGACTATAAAAAATGCTGAGCACCAAAGAATTGATGCTCTTGAACTGTGGTGTTGGAGAAGACTCTTGAGAGTCCCTTGGACTGCAAGGAGATCCAACCAGTCCATCCTAAAAGAAATCAGTCCTGAATATTCAGCTTCAGCTGAAGCTGAAGCTCCAGTACTTTGGCTACCTGATGCGAAGAACTGACTTGTGGGAAAAGACCCTGATGCTGAGAAAGATTGAAGGTGGGAGGAGAAGGGGATGACAGATGATGAGATGGCTGGATGGCATCACCAACTCAATGGACATAAGCCTGAGTATGTTGATAGGAGTTGGTGATAGGGAGGCCTGGAGTGCTGCAGTCCATGGGATGACAAAGAGTCGGACACGACTGGGTGACTGAACTGAACTCAACTCAACTCAAAGGAAGTGTTAGTTGCTCAGTCATGTCTGACTCTTTGTGACTCCATGCATCGTAACCCTACAGGCTCATTTGTCCATAGGATTTTCCAGGAAAGAATACTGGAGTGGGTTTCCATGCCCTTCTCCAGGGGATCTTCCCCACCCAGGGATCGAACCCACATCTCCTAATGTTTCCTGCATTTGCATGCAGGTTCTTTACCACTAGTACCTCCTGGGTAGCCCAACATGTAGAGAATAAGAAACCTATTTTCCCAATTGGAGAGTAAGCTTCTAAAATATAGATCAAGTTTATAATTTTAATGTATTCTGTAGTAGTGTTTTATTGCTATATAGCAAATGACCACTGGAGAAGGAAATGGTAGCCCACTCCAGTGTTCTTGCCTGGAGAATTCCAGGGACGGGGGAGCCTGGTGGGCTGCCGTCTATGGGGTAGCACAAAGTTGGACACGACTGAAGAGACTTAGCAACAGCAGCAGCAGCAGCAGCAAATGACCACAGTGTAGCAGCTTAAAATAATTCTCATTTATGATCTTACATTTCCATAGGACAGTGGAACTAGACTGAGATTGTTACTTAGGCAGTCAAGGTACTGACTGCACCATGCTCTTATCTGTAAACTCTAGGAAAGAACCTGCTTCAGTGTTCATTCCAGTTGAGGAGGATGTGGTTTCTGGGCATGAGAGATGATCACAGTCACCAGTCCACCACACTTAATGGGGGAAATTATAGAGTGATGAGGGTCATAGGGGGTATTTTTATCATTTTAAAAGTGCTATGTTGGTAAGAGTTACTTGAGAAATGCTGAGGAATACATAAGTGACATGAATAACAATAGAAGCTCTGGCTCCCAATTCCTTTAGATGAAGGGCCTGTGGTTGGAGAAAAGGTAGGGTAACCTGATCCCCATTGTCTTCTGGTTTTGTCCTGACTACCAGTTGTCAACTGCTATCCTGTATCCAGTCTTGAAACATTATTGGTCAAGACTAGAATGTGTGCATTCAGATTGAGAAAGAAGAGCCACAACTGATAGATTTTATTGCAGAACATTCCATTTATAGTACAATATAGATGAAAATTGGAGAATAAAATGGCAACACACTCTAGTATTCTTGCCTGGAGAATTTCATGGAAAGAGGAGCCTGGTGGGCTACAGTCCATAGGGTCACAAAGAGTTGGACATGACTGAGCAACTATCACTCATTCATAGATGCAAATTAGTTTGTTTTTCATTTTGAAAGTTAGTTCTTAAGATATTTTCTGGAACTAAATGTGCTTCAGTCATGTATGCCTCTATGCGACCCCATGGACTGTAACCCACCAGGCTCCTCTCTCCATGGGATTCTCCAGGCAAGAATACTGGAGTGGGTTACCATGCCCTCCTCCAGGGGATCTTCCCGACCCAGGGATGGAACCCACATCTCTTACATCTCCTACATTAGCAGCCAGCTTCTTTACCATTAGCACCACATGGACTGTAACCTACCAGACTCCTCTGTCCTTGGGATTTTCCAGGCAAAAGTACTGGAATGGATTGCCATTTCCTTTTCCAAGGGATCTTCCCAACCCAGGGATCAAACCTGGTCTCCTGCATCGTAGACAGACACTTTACTATCTGAGCCACCATACATACATACACACGCACAGATACATACATAAGTACATACATACATATATGTACTCAGAAACAGAATATGTGTAAAACTGTTTTAAGTCCACTGTCAAGAGTCTTTCAGTATGTGGCACTGGAAACACATACATATATCCCCATTCCTGCCAGAGACAGACACACATCTTCAGATACCAGCTGAGTTTATCATCATACTTGAACGCCACTATTAGCCTTAAAACTTTTCTACCCTGGAGATGCTTACATTAGGTTTGAGTGAGAGATTCCAAATTTGGGGAATAACTGTATAAAATGACTTAACAAAGTGGTTCATTAACTCTAAAGAGCATAATTGATGATTCAGCTGTAATTTGTTACAAGTTTGCTCCCCACACCAACCTAAGCACTGTAGGAACCACAACTTATTGGTTTTTGTAGGTGATACAATTGAACTGTGATGGTGGTCTTCTCATGGCTGCAGATAAGAGGTTAATCTGTGGTTTGTGCCTGGGCCCTAGGAAAGGCAGGGACTGTTCTTGGCACCTGTACCTGCCTTTAAATATCACCCTTCCTCTCAGATCCCCGGGTCCCTCAGAACCACTCATCCCCCATATCCATAAACCCTGTAGTGCATCTGCTACTCCAGTTTCCACTCTTCTCATGACTGTGTTGCACAGCTGGGCACCAAATTTCATCATCTTTGTCCTTTTCACCCATTTTCTGTCTCTGTTCTACACATCATGTGGAGCGCTGATAAGCTAAATTTAAAGGAGAAGGTAATTCTATTTCAAGCATAATATTAAGTGCCTTGGCCTTTAGAGATCAAAAGAAATCAGATAACCCGACTAGAGGAATTCAAGGACAAGTGTAAAATCTGTTGGGTTTGTCTTTTTTCCAACTTCATGGGAGTATCCAGTAGTTATCAGTAATTGGGGGGTTGTGCACCAGCTTTCCACAAGGTGTTGGTATTACAGTTGTGAATTCAACAAAGCCCCTACTTAGATGAATGCATATTCTAGCAAGGAAAATAGAGTTAAATTAAAATGTTGCACATTTTATAACTGCAGTGTTGCAAAGCACATTGAAGGAGAGATACAGGATGTCATGAAAGCATATATTAATAGGAGTTCTAAGACAATTTGAATGAGTTGAGAAATTTCCCTCAGAAAGTGGTATTTCAGTTAGGATCTGAAGGAAAAATAGTTGAACTAAGTCCAGAGAGAGTAGAATGGCAGTTGAGGCAGAGGAAACTTGGATTCCCAGAGCTGAACATGCAGGAAGACTTCAGGTCTAGAAAGGGTGTTGCATCCCTCAGGACCAGCGACAAGGTCAGTGTGGCTAGAAAAGAAGTGAGGCGGAAATGGCACACCATGCACGTGACCCCTTGGGGTAAGCAGGGGGATCTTCTCCACACAGTAGTTCAGGGACCCAGGCAATGGAGGCTCCGCCATCTAGTAGCTACACCACCTAGAGCACCAGTCATCCTTAGCCACCAAGGCAGGGGAAAGAGATACTGCAGAAATTCATGTGAGATTGTCACTGTTTCTGCCAGAGAGGGACACCTGTCACTTCTCATCATATTACCTTGCCTGATCTAGTTACCAGACTCTGCTTAATGGCAGGGGATCTCCAAAATCTAGACAAGCACCTGGGATATTTGATGGTCATCACTGTGTGTGCCACAGAAGACTTGGGTGCTTTTAAGCAAAGGACAGTCATCATCTGGTTTTCTAAACAGGTGCCACATAAACCACAAGCCTAATTAGAAGGGTGATATTCACCTTTTACACCCAGCTTCTCAGGTGATACAGGGGTAAAAAATCTGCCTTCCAGTACAGGACACAGAAGAGATGAGGGTTCAGTTCTTGGGTGGGAAAGATCCCCTGGAGGAGGGCATGGCAACCCACTCCAGTATTCTTGCCTGGAGAATACCATGTACATAGGAGCCTAGTGGGCTACATCCATAAGATCGCAAAGAATTGGATATGAGTGAAGTGACTGAGCACACAAGAAATAACTAAGATGTCACGGAATGATACTGCTGTGCATCTATTATTGAATAGAGCAAAGAATTAATAAAAAAAAAAATCCTTATAGTAACCTCATGGTCAGAAGGGCAAGTTAAGACTGTATCATATAATCTGTGTGAGTTATAATCAGTGGAATTATCTTATATATGGAATCTTATTAAATCTTGGGGAGCTTTTTAGGGGTACATCAAAAGGCTCTGTTTTTAGTCCTGTGATGCTCAATATTTTAGTTAGTAACTTGAATAAGGATTTAGAAACCATGCCATTGAAATTTTCATATTAATCCAAAGTAGAAGTAATACCAAAAGATCGTGATAAAATGAGGAAAGACAAACGAAAGCTGGGGCAGTCTTGCTTGAGCAGAGAAGACAATAAGATCTGGTTTGGGGGTCAAATAACCATCTTACTATCCAGTCGAAAAATCAGGCACTTGCAGTCCAGAAGCAATATTGTGTGAAGTGAACTGTGGGAAATAGATGGAGATTTGGTTCAGGATGAGTAAGGGATACAAGAAAAAGCTGGATTATTCATGTATTAAGATCAAGACAGGGGAAGCCTGATTCACAGCCCCAACTGCCTTCTGGTGAAACCAGACCTCAGGTATTAACAGTTTTAAAAATATATGCAGTAAAGTTAACCAACTGTAGGAATTAGGGTCATAGAATAGAATGCACAGGTCCAGAATTTTCTCAGAGGTTTGCAGCTTGAGGCCTGCTCAAGGTCTGGGCCATCGACTCTGTTATTTTACCTCCTTATTTCAATCTCTTCACCTTCTTGGCAGATCATCTCAGTCAGTTACAGAGAGATAGCTATGGCTGCTGTTGACTAGTTTCATCCCTAGTAATGCTCTGTAGTAGGAGTCAGCAAGCCTTTTTTATTAAGGATCAGATAGGGACCAGTTTAGGCTTCACAGATTGTATAGGTTCCACTGCAGACCTACAGTGTGCCAGAGACTATTCTTTGGGCTGCGAAACCTGCCAGAAACAAAACAGACTTTGCTTATCACAAAGTGTACAATCTAGCAACAGGGGAGAAAAGCAAACACATCATTTGTTACAAAGGTAAAAGACATTCTGTGTCAGATGCTATGTTGTATAAATACAGCCGGGAAGGATTTACAGTGGTCAGGTGATAACGAAGTATGAATAAAACATGTTAGGGGAAAGGGACAGAGGGATGGGATGGAATGTGCTATTTTTTTAAAAGAGAGGAAGGGAATCATGCTTATAAGGTGAAATTTGAACATGAGATGTAAAAGTAGGAAAAGCGTGCAACATAGAAATATTCCAAATTAATGGAAATAGTTCTAAAGACAGAAGTAGGGCTAAGCCAGGATGCTGAAGAACTCTGGGGATGTGAGGGTGTTCACGGGGGATCAAGACAGCAAATAATATAATACCACATCCCCCTACTTCCCAAGCCATGTATTTCTCTTTCTCCCTTCTATCCTATCAGAGGTAAAATTGTTAAGTCCCCGGTGAACACCCTCTTGATCTCCTCCACCCAGATAGAGAACCCTTTGCTCTCATTCTCTTTTATGTTGCCATAGCAAATTATCTGAAAGAGTAACTCATGTAAAAATATGAAGTGTGAAGTGTTTCCACTCTCAGAATATTTTTTACAAAAGTTATACTCCAAAGGAGGATATATCTAATCACATAAATCTGAAATTAGCAGAGGCAAGAAACTGCAATAGGCTGATCAAAAAACATTCACACATCTGTCTTATCATACGTGCTCATTGTGGATAGTGTGAGGAACTCAGGTCTATACTTAAATTGTGTCTCTGGGTCTGCTATTATATCCTGGAATGACTGAAGTTTAAGTCTTTTTACCCTAATGAGCATTAGTTTTGTCATGTGTAAATTAACGGGTTGGGCTACAGCCAGAATGACTACTATTAATATCTCTATCAGCTCTACCCCATTTCTATACTCATGGTGACACAGAAGTTTATCGTGGCTCATTTTGCTCAGAACCCAGACGTAATATGAGAATCCTACTTAACATAGTATTCCCAATGACCATGCCCAGTCAATGAGAGTTGACCCTGGAGATGAAACTTATTTGACCTTTATGAATATTAATCCCTAAGACTCATTCAATTTCTAAAACTAAATATATAAGTTGGACCTTTGAATATAGGCAATGAACAACTGGTGAATAATTCCTTATATCAGATAAGCAAAGAAAATTTTACAAATGCATTCCAGGAGAACTGTTCTTTGTCAGCCTTCCTGACCTAGAAATTCTAGCTCTAGCTAGTTCAGTCAGTTCAGTCACTCAGTCGTGTCATACTCTTTGAGACCCCATGGACTGCAGCACCCAGGCCTCCCTGTCCATCACCAACTCCTGGAGATTACTCAAACTCATGTCCATTCAGTTGGTGATGCCATCCAACCATCTCATCCTCTGTCATTACCTTCTCTTGCATTCAATCCTTCCCAGTATCACGGTCTTTTCAAATGAGTCAGTTCTTTGCATCAGGTGCAAAATTCTTTCAGCTTCAGTATCAGTTCTTCCAATGAATATTCAGAACTTATTTCCTTCAGGATGGACTGGTTGGATCTCCTTGCAGTCCAGGGGACTCTCAAGAGTCTTCTCCAACACCACAGTTCAAAAGCATCAATTCTTTGGCACTCAGCTTTCTTTACAGCCCAACTCTCCCATCCATACATGACTACTAGAAAAACCATAGCTTTGACTAGACAGACCTTTGATGGCAAAGTAATGTCTCTGCTTCTGAATATGCTGTCTAGGTTAGTCATAGCTTTTCAGCCAAGGAGCAAGCGTCTTTTAATTTCATGGCTGCAGTCACCATCAGCAGTGATTTTGGAGACCCCCCAAAATAAAGTCTCTCACTGTTTCCACTATTTCCCCATCCATTTGCCATGAAGTGATGTGGTCAGATGTCATGATCTTAGTTTTCTGAATGGTGTGTTTTAAGCCAACTTTTTCACTCTCCTCCTTCACTTTCCTCAAGAGACCCTTTTGTTCTTCACTTCCTGTGAAGTAAAGTGTGGTGTCATCTGCATATCTGAGGTAATTGATATTTCTCCTGGCAATCTTGATTCCAGTTTGTGCTTCATCCAGCCCAGCATTTCTCATGATGTACTCTGCATATAAGTTAAATAAGCAAGGTGGCAGTATACATCCTTGACGTACTTCTTTCCCAATTTGGAACCAGTCTGTTGTTTCATGTCCAGTTCTAACTGTTGCTTCTGGACCAGCATACAGATTTCTCAGGAGGCAGATCAGGTGGTCTGGTATTCCCATCTCTTTCAGAATTTTCTCTTTTTTATTTTTATTTTACTTAACTTTACAAAATTGTATTGATTTTGCCATATATCAAAATGAATCCACCACAGGTATACATGTGTTCCCCATCCTGAACCCTCCTTCCTCCTCCCTCCCCATACCATCCTTCTGGGTCGTCCCAGTACACCAGCTCCAGGCATCTGGTATCAGGCATCGAACCTAGACTGGCGACTCATTTCAAATATGATATTATACATATTTCAATGCTTTTCTCCCAAATCATCCCACCCTCTCCCTCTCCCAGAGTCCGAAAGTCTGTTCTATACATCAGTGTCTCTCTTGCTGTCTCGTATACAGGGTTATTGTTACCATCTTTCTAAATTCCATATATATGCATTAGTATACTGTATTGGTGCTTTTCTTTCTGGCTTACTTGACTCTGTATAATAGGCTCCAGTTTCATCCACCTCATTAGAACGGATTCAAATGTATTCTTTTTAATGGTTGAGTAATACTCCATTGTGTATATGTACCATTGCTTTCTTATCCACTCATCTGATGATGGACATCTAGGTTGCTTCCATGTCCTGGCTATTATAAACAGTGCTGTGATGACCACTGGGGTACACGTGTCTCTTTCAGTTCTGGTTTTCTCAGTGTGTATGCCCAGCAGTGGGATTGCTGGATCATAAGGTAGTTCTATTCCCAGTTTTTTGAGGAATCTCCATACTGTTCTCCATAGTGGCTGTACTAGTTTGCATTCCCACCAACAGTGTTAGAGGGTTCCCTTTTCTCCACACCCTCTCCAGCATTTATTGCTTGTGGACTTTTGGATCGCAGCCATTCTGACTGGTGTGAAATGGTACCTCATAGTGGTTTTGATTGGTATTTCTCTGATAATGAGTGATGTTGAGCATCTTTTCATGTGTTTGTTAGCCATCTGTATGTCTTCTTTGGAGAAATGTCTATTTAGTTCTTTGGCCCATTTTTTGATTGAGTCATTTACTTTTCTGGAATTGAGCTGTAGGAGTTGCTTATATATTTTTGAGATTAGTTGTTTGTCTGTTGCTTCATTGCTATTATTTTCTCCCATTCTGAAGGCTGTCTTTTCACCTTGCTTATAGTTTCCTTTGTTGTGCAGAAGTGTTTAAGTTTAATTAGGTCCCATTTGTTTATTTTTGATTTTATTTCCAGTATTCTTGGAGGTGGGTCATAGAGGATCCTTCTGTGATGTATGTCAGAGAGTGTTTTGCCTATGTTTTCCTCTAGGAGTTTTATAGTTTCTGGTCTTACATTTAGATCTTTAATCCATTTTTAGTTTATTTTTGTTTATGGTGTTAGAAAGTGCTCTAGTTTCATTCTTTTACAAGTGTTTGACCAGTTTTCCCAGCACCACTTGTTAAAGAGATTGTCTTTAATCCATTGTATATTCTTGCCTCCTTTGTCAAAGATAAGGTATCCATATGTGCATGGATTTATCTCTGGGCTTTCTATTTTGTTGCAATGATCTATATTTCTGTCTTTGTGCCAGTACCATACTGTCTTGATGACTGTGGCTTTGTAGTAGAGCCTGAAGACAGGCAGGTTGATTTGTCCAGTTCCATTCTTCTTTCTCAAGAGAGCTTTGGCTATTCAAGGTTTTTTGTATTTCCATACAAATTGTGGAATTATTTGTTCTAGTTCTCTGAAAAATACTGTTGGTAGCTTGATGGGGATTGCATTGAATCTATAAATTGCTTTGGGTAGTATACTCATTTTCACTATATTGATTCTGCCAATCCATGAACATGGTTTATTTCTCCATCTATTAGTGTCCTCTTTGATTTCTTTCACCCCTATTTTATAGTTTTCTATATATAGGTCTTTAGTTTATTTAGGTAGATATATTCCTAAGTATTTTATTCTTTTCATTGCAATGGTGAATGGAATTGTTTCCTTAATTTCTCTTTCTATTTTCTCATTATTAGTGTACAGGAATACAAGGGATTTCTGTGTGTTGATTTTATATCCTGCAACTTTACTATATTCATTGATTAGTTCTAGTAATTTTCTGGTGGAGTCTTTAGGGTTTTCTATGTAGAGGATCATGTCATCTGCAAACAGTGAGAGTTTTACTTCTTCTTTTCCAATTTGGATTCCTTTTATTTCTTTTTCTGCTCTGATTGCTGTGGCCAAAACTTCCAAAGCTATGTTGAATAGTAATGGTGAAAGTGGGCATCCTTGTCTTGTTCCTGACTTTAGAGGAAATGCTTTCAATTTTTCACCATTGAGGATAATGTTTGCTATGGGTTTGTCATATATAGCTTTTATTATGTTGAGGTATGTTCCTTCTATTCCTGCTTTCTGGAGAGTTTTTATCATAAATGGATGTTGAACTTTGTCAAAGGCTTTCTCTGCATCTATTGATATAATCATATGGTTTTTATTTTTCAATTTGTTAATATGGTGTATTATGTTGATTGATTTGCAGATATTGAAGAATCCTTGCATTCCTGGGATAAAGCCCACTTGGTCATGGTGTATGATCTTTTTAATGTGTTGTTGGATTCTGATTGCTAGAATTTTGCGAAGGATTTTTGCATCTATGTTCATCAGTGATATTGGCCTGTAGTTTTCTTTTTTTGTGGCATCTTTGTCCAGTTTTGGTATTAGGGTGATGGTGGCCTCATAGAATGAGTTTGGAAGTTTACCTTTCTCTGCAGTTTTCTGGAACAGTTTGAGTAGGATAGGTGTTAGCTCTTCTCTAAATTTTTGGTAGAATTCAGCTGTGAAGCCGTCTGGACCTGGGCTTTTGTTTGCTGGAAGATTTCTGATTACAGTTTCAATTTCTGTGCTTGTGATGGGTCTGTAAAGATTTTCTATTTCTTCCTGATCCAGTTTTGGAAAGTTGTACTTTTCTAAGAATTTGTCCATTTCTTCCACGTTGTCCAATTTATTGCCATATAATTGCTGATAGCAGTCTCTTATGATCCTTTGTATTTCTGTGTTGTCTGTTGTGTTCTCTCCATTTTCATTTCTAATTTTATTGATTTGATTTTTCTCCCTTTGTTTCTTGATGAGTCTGGCTAATGGTTTGTCAATTTTATTTACCCTTTCAAAGAACTAGCATTTGGCTTTGTTGATTTTTGCTATGGTCTCTTTTGTTTCTTTTGCATTTATTTCTGCCCTAATTTTTAAGATTTCCTTCCTTCTACTAACCTTGGGGTTCTTCATTTCTTCCTTTTCTAGTTGCTTTAGGTGTAGAGTTAGGTTATTTATTTGACGTTTTTCTTGTTTCTTGAGGTATGCCTGTATTGCTATGATCTTTCCCCTTAGAACTGCTTTTACAGAGTCCCAAAGGTTTTGGGTTGTTGTGTTTTCATTTTCATTCGTTTCTATGCAAATTTTGATTTCTTTTTTGATTTCTTCTGTGATTTGTTGGTTATTCAGCAGCGTATTGTTCAGCCTCCATATGTTGGAATTTTTAATAGTTTTTCTCCTGTTATTGAGATCTAATCTTACTGCATTGTGGTCAGAAAAGATGCTTGGAATGATTTCAATTTTTCTGAATTTACTGAGGCTAGAGTTATGGCCCAGGATGTGATCTATCCTGGAGAAGGTTCCATGTGCGCTTGAGAAAAAGGTGAAATTCATTGTTTTGGGATGAAATGTCCTATAGATATCAATTAGGTCTAACTGGTCTATTGTATCATTTAAAGTTTGTGTTTCCTTGTTAATTTTCTGTTTAGTTGATCTATCCACTGGTGTGAGTGGGGTATTAAAGTCTCTCACTATTATTGTGTTATTGTTAATTTCTCCTTTCATACTTGTTAGTATTTGTCTTACATTTGCGGTGCTCCTATGTTGGGTGCATATATATTTATAATTGTTATATCTTCTTCTTGGATTGATCCTTTGATCATTATGTAGTGACCTTCTTTGTCTCTTTTCACAGCCTTTGTTTTAAAGTCTATTTTATCTGATATGAGTATTGCTATTCCTGCTTTCTTTTGGTCCCTATTTGCATGGAAAATCTTTTTCCAGCCCTTCACTTTCAATCTGTATGTGTCCCCTGTTTTGAGGTGGGTTTCTTATAGACAACATATGTAGGGGTCTTGTTTTTGTATCCATTCGGCCAGTCTCTGTCTTTTGGTTGGGGCATTCAACCCATTTACATTTAAGGTAATTATTGATAAGTATGATCCTGTTGCCATTTACTTTATTGTTTTGGGTTTGAATTTATACATCTTTTTTGCGTTTCCTGTCTAGAGAATGTCCTTTAGTATTTGTTGGAGAGCTGGTTTGGTGGTGCTGAATTCTCTCAGCTTTTCCTTGTCTGTAAAGCTTTTGATTTCTCCTTCATATTTGAATGAGATCCTTGCTGGGTACAATAATCTGGGCTGTAGGTTATTTTCTTTCATCACTTCAAATATGTCTTGCCATTCCCTCCTGGCTTGGAGAGTTTCTATTGAAAGATCAGCTGTTATCCTTATGGGAATTCCCTTGTGTATTATTTGCTGTTTTTCCCTTTCTGCTTTAAATATTTGTTCTTTGTATTTGATCTTTGTTAATTTGACTAATATGTGTCTTGGGGTGTTTCGCCTTGGGTTTATCCTGTTTGGGACTCTCTGGGTTTCTTGGACTTGAGTGATTATTTCCTTCCCCATTTTAAGGAAGTTTTCAACAATTATCTCCTCTAGTATTTTCTCATGGTCTTTCTTTTTGTCTTCTTCTTCTGGGACTCCTATGATTCGAATGTTGTAGCATTTAATATTGTCCTGGAGGTCTCTGAGATTGTCCTCATTTCTTTTAATTCGTTTTTCTTTTTTCTCCTCTGATTCATTTATTTCTACCATTCTATCATGGCATCTGGTCCCATTACTACATGGGGAATAGATGGAGAAACAGTGGAAACAGTGTCAGACTTTCTTTTTCTGGGCTCCAAAATCACTGCAGATGGTGACTGCAGCCATGAAATTAAAAGACGCTTACTCCTTGGAAGGAAAGTTATGACCAACCTAGATAGCATATTCAAAAGCAGAAACAGTACTTTACCAACAAAGGTTCACCTAGTCAAGGCTATGGTCTTTCCTGTGGTCATGTATGGATGTGAGAGCTGGACTGTGAAGAAGGCTGAGCACCGAAGAATTGATGCTTTTGAACTGTGGTGTTGGAGAAGACTCTTGAGAGTCCCTTGGACTGCAAGGAGATCCAACCAGTCCATTCTGAAGGAGATCAGCCCTGGGATTTCTTTGGAAGGAATGATGCTAAAGCTGAAACTCCAGTATTTTGGCCACCTCATGTGAAGAGTTGACTCATTGGAAAAGACTCTGATGCTGGGAGGGGTTGGGGGCAGGAGGAGAAGGGGACGATAGAGGATGAGATGGCTGGATGGCATCACTGACTCGATGGATGTGAGTCTGAGCGACCTCCGGGAGTTGGTGATGGACAGGGAGTCCTGGCATGCTGCAGTTCATGGGGTCGCAAAGAGTCGGACACGACTGAGCGACTGATCTGATCTGATCTGATCTTCTAATTCACTAATCCTAAGGAAAGTTATGACCAACCTAGATAGCATATTCAAAAGCAGACACATCACTTTGCTAACAAAGGTTCGCCTAGTCAAGGCTATGGTCTTTCCTGTGGTCATGTATGGATGTGAGAGCTGGACTGTGAAGAAGGCTGAACGCCGAAGAATTGATGCTTTTGAACTGTGGTGTTGGAGAAGACTCTTGAGAGTCCCTTGGACTGCAAGGAGATCCAACCGGTCCATTCTGAAGGAGATCAACCCTGGGATTTCTTTGGAAGGAATGATGCTAAAGCTGAAACTCCAGTATTTTGGCCACCTCATGCGAAGAGTTGACTCATTGGAGAAGACTCTGATGCTGGGAGGGATTGAGGGCAGGAGGAGAAGGGGACGACAGAGGATGAGATGGCTGGATGGCATCACTGACTCGATGGATGCGAGTCTGAGTGACCTCCGGGAGCTGGTGATGGACAGGGAGGCCTGGCGTGCTGCAGTTCATGGGGTCGCAAAGAGTCGGACATGAATGAGCGACTGATCTGATCTGATATGATCTGATCTGATCTTCTGCCTCTGTTATTCTACTATTTGTTGCCTCCAGAGTGTTTTTGATCTCATTTATTGCATTATTCATTATATATTGACTCTTTTTTATTTCTTCTAGGTCCTTGTTAAATCTTTCTTGTATCTTCTCAATACTTTTCTCCAGGCTATTTATCTGTGATTCCATTTTGATTTCCAGATTTTGGATTAATTTCACTCTCATTATTTGAAATTCTTTATTAGGTAGATTCACTCTTTTTTCCTCTTTTGTTTGGTTTGGTGGGCATTTATCCTGTTCCTTTACCTGCTGGGTATTCTTCTGTCTCTTCATCTTGTTTAAATTGCTGAGTTTGGGTTGTCCTTACTGTATTCTGGCAGTTTGTGGAGTTCTCTTTATTGTGGCGTTTCCTCACTGTGTGTGGGTTTGTACAGGTGGCTTGTCAAGGTTTCTTGGTTAAGGAAGCTTGTGTCGGTGTTCTGGTGGATGGAGCTGGATTTCTTCTCTCTGGAGTGCAATGAAGTGTCCAGTAATGAGTTATGAGATGTCTGTGGTTTGGGGTGACTTTGGGTAGCCTGTATGTTGGAGCTCAGGGCTGTGTTCCTGTGTTGCTGGAGAATTTGCTTGGTATGTCTTGCCATGGAACTTGTTGGCCCTTGTGTGGTGCTTGGTTTCAGTGTAGGTATGGAGGCATTTGATGAGGTCCTGTCAATTAATGTTCCCTGGAGTCAGGATTTGGACTTAAGCCTCCTGCTTCCAGTTATCAGTCTTATTTTTACAGTAGTCTCAAAACTTCTCCTTCTATACAGCACCATTGATAAAACATCTAGATTAAAGATGATAAGTTTCTCCACCGTGAGGGTCACCCCATGAGGTTCACAGCGTTACATGGGGAAGAGAAGAGGGAGGAGGGAGTTAGAGGTGACCCAAATGAGATGTGGTGGAATCAGTAGAGGAGACAGCAGGCTAACCAGTAATCACTTCCTTATGTGCACTCCACACTGGACCGCTCAGAGATGTTCACGGAGTTATCCAGAGAAAAGAAGAGGGAGGAAGGAGACAGAGGTGGCCAGGAGGATAAAAGGAGGGAATGAAAAGGAAAGAGACAGATCCAGTCAGTAATCAGTTCCCTAAGTGTTTTCCTTTGTTTGGAACACAGAAATTCACAGAGTTGGGTAGAGTAGAGAGGGGTTAGGGAGGAGACGCAGGTGACCTGGTGGAGAAAAAGGAGAGTCCGGAGGTGGAGAGAACAGTCAAGCCAGTAATCTCGCTCCCTAGTAAAAAGTGGGTACTAAAGATTGGGTTCTTAAAGGTACAAAATTGGTAACAAATACCTAAAATCAAAAATTAAAAATCTAGTATAAAGTTTGAGTTTCAAAAATACAATGTTAAAGAAAAGAAGAAGGAAAAGAAAGAGAGAAAAGGAAAAAGAAAAAAAAAAGAGTCACAAAAGTTATAAAGAAAATATAGGTACAAAATTGATAACAAGTACCAAAAAGCAAAAGTTAAAAATCTAGAGTAGAGTTTGGAATTTCAAAAATACAATGTTAAAGAAAAGAAGAAGTAAAAGAAAGATAGAAAAAGAAAACAAAAACAAAAACAAAGTCACAAAAATTATAAAGAAGATATAGGTACAAATTGATAACAAATACCAGAAAGCATAAATTAAAGATCTAGAGTTTGGAATTTCAAAAATACAATGTTAAAGAAAAGGAAAAAAAAAAAAAAAAAAAGGGTCACAAAAGTTATAAAAAATATATATAAAATTTGTTTTTTTTTTAATAGGGTCTTTTATTTAGTTACTTATTTTTTTACAAAGTAATAGTAGGTTATAAAAGTGAAAATTAAAGGAGTAGTAGAGGATTTAAAAAAATTTTTTTTTAATTAAAAAAAAAAGAAAGAATGATCGTAAAAACAGTAAAAATATATATAGGACTTTCTCTGATATTGTTGTGGATATTGTGGGTTCAGTTCATTTTCAGCTAATTCCTTGTTCCGGCTTATATTTCTCAAGATCTATAGGCCCCTTCCTATGTAGTTGGTACTAAACCACAGGGTTTTAGTTTATTGCCTGTTCCTTCCACGGCGCTTCCCTCTGTTATAGCTTCTTCTGTTTGCTGGTCTCTTCAGTGTCTGATTTCCACCCTTATACAAAGGGGGTGGTGGTGGACACCCCCCTTTTTTTTTTTTTTAGGCTCATTTGTTCAGTTGCACTGTGGGGAGGGAGGGACACTGCAAATAAATAACACTGGCGTGTGCTCGCAGTGCCTCAGCCACACTGGGCCTGCCCCTGCTCATGGCGCATGTAGCCTCCCTGCCCACTCTGCTCAGGCTCTAGGGAACCATCCACGGCCAGCCCTGGGCTGCTTGCCCCTCCCAGGTCTAAGGCACTCAAGTTCAGGCACTCAGGTAGTCCTCAGAGGCCCAGGCTCGGTTGGGCCTGCATTTTGTGCCCTTCACAGGTTCCAGCAGCGCAGGTGATGAGGTGTTTAGCAAGCACAGCTTCTGTGACTTATCGCCTCCCTGCAGCTCGGTTTTCTAGGTGTACAATCGGCGCACTTTCTTAGGCGGATGTTGGCCAACCAGAACCCCAAGAAGTCTTAGTTAGCAAAGAAGCCTGCTTACAGTTTTGTAGATAATGTCTCTCTGGGGCTGCGATTGCCTCCCTCCGGCTCTGGCTGCCTGTCACCAGAGGGGAACGGTCTGCAGCCGGCTATCTCTGTACAGTCCTTTGTTCTGTGTGAGGGCCTGGCGGTGTCTTAGGTTAGGGCTGGCTTTTCGCGTGGTAGATATCCCACAGTCTGGTTTGCTAGCCCAAATTATTTTGCTCAGGTAGCACTCGGGATATTCAGGCTGGTCCTTACTCTAAGCGATGCAGCACGCGCTGTGCCTCCCTGCCCAGCCCCCGCTTGCTAATGGCAGATGCAGGCATCTGCACTTTCTCCGCTGGGGGGATTAACACAGGGCTCCTAATCTGTGGGTTTCATTTGTTTGTTTATTTCTCCTCCTTGTTATGTTGCCCTCTGTGCTTCCCAGGCTCGGCACAGACTCGGCAGTGAGAATGTTTCCTGGTGTTTGGAAACTTCTCTCTTTTTAAGACTCCCTTCCCCAGATAGAGGTCCATCCCTCCCTCTTCTGTCTCTCTCTTTTTTTTTTTGTCTTTTATATTTTTTCCTACCTCCTTTAGAAGGCAATGGGTTGCTTTTCTGGGTGCCTGATGTCCTCTGCCGGCATTCAGAAGTTGTTTTGTGGAATTTACTCGACGTTTAAATGTTCTTTTGACGAATTTGTGGAGGAGAAAGTGTTCTCCTCGTCCTATTCCTCTGCCATCTTAGCTCCTCCCCAACTTTTTTTTTCTTTCAGAATTTTCCAGAGTTTGTTGTGATTCACATGGTCAAAGGATTTGGCATAGTCAATAAAGCAGAAGTGGATGTTTTTCTGGAACTCTCTGGCTTTTTCCATGATCCAGCGGATATTGGCAATTTGGTCTCTGGTTCCTCTGCCTTTTCTAAATCCAGCTTGAACATCTTGAATTTCATGTTTCACCAACTGTTGAAGCCTGTCTTGGAGAATTTTGCGCATTACTTTGCTAGTGTGTAAGTTGAATGCAATTGTGCAGTAGTTTGAGCATTCTTTGGCATTGCCTTTCTTTGGGATTGGAATGAAAATGACATTTTCCAGTCCTGTGACCACTGCTGAGTTTTCCAAATTTGCTGGCATATTGAGTGCAGCACTTTCACAGCATCATCTTTCAGGATTTGAAAAAGCTCAACTGGAATTCCATCACCTCCACTAGCTTTGTTTGAAGTGATGGTTCCTAATGCCCACTTGACTTCACATTCCAGGATGCCTGCCTCTAGGTGAGTGATCACACACATCATATCACATCCATCACAGCTCTGTAGTTAATGACATAAAACTACTCTAATTTTATTTGTCGGATCTTTGAAGCCATACATCATAAATTGGGAGTGATTTGGAGTTAAAAAAATTAAAATGCCTCTCTACCTGGAGGAAAAAGAAATTGCATAAAAGGTAAAAAGAAAAAAATAATAGCAACCATTCAAGCAAAAGTTGGCCAGTGAATAGGAATAATGGAAGCTGTTCATGAAATGATTGATACACAAATAAAATTCAGCACCTGACATTTTCCTTATTGTCTTTTCAGAGTGGCTTGTTGGCAGCCTATATTTCTTTCTTCTTGTATGAAGCCCCATCCCTGAGGGTCCCTTTTGACCAGCCACACAGTTCTCACAGAGGAAAGCGGTCTGTCTGAGGCACTGTTTACTGGACTATTCTGCTCCCAGGGACAGTTAATAGATCAAGTTTAAAGGCTATCTATAAAGTTGGTGGCCTTTTGAAGTAATCAAAACAAGGGGAAAAGAAAAAAAATATATTGTACCTTAACAAGGTCTAAAATCGACTTTATCAGGAATTTCCACAGGGTGAGACAAACTTGCTGTGTTTTTTGAACTTTGTCTGCCTTTGAACCAATGAAGCTGAGCTCTAGAATGAATTCATTGATTCCTGGAATCTTAAGCACTCATTCTTCTTCTGCAATATTATCAGATGCAATCCATGGCAAAAAAATAAACTGTTTACTTCCTAGGTTACAGATAAGAGTCTGGAGAAGGATGAGACAAATATTTTGTACTTTCTCTTCAAGTCACCCTCTGGTCCCCTCAGCACCCATCACAGGTGGCCCCATGTTACTCCTTTATCAATTTGCTCTTTTACCCTCCCTCTTCTGTCTTCCATCTCCTTTCTACAACCCTTCTGGCTTCCAGATCTATTTTGATTCTCTGTCACCCAACAGACTTAAGTATTTCAGATATTTTATCGTGAAGCAGCTACAATAGTTATGACACGTCTACAAATAATTGACTATATTTTATAACATAATTTTGATTTGTTTGAATGAAAAACAAAATTATTCTATTTCCTGTTTTACCAGTTAATCCCTCGGATCAGGGAAGAATGAACAGGTGAGGATTCTGAGAGAAGAAAGATCCAATTCATGCCACACAGGAGCATTGCTGTGGCGGATGCCTGCCTGGAGGTAAGGTTACAGCCATCGTGATGCTCGTCCACAAGCAGTTATTATTACCTGAGGATAACCCAGGTTCCCAGCACCGAGACCCTGAGGAAGGCAGGGGAACCAGGCTCAGCTGTGAATCCTTTCTTTTGATATGATGCCTTTTATATGTAGGGTCACATAATTTCTTTCAGAATCTGATAAAAATTACATAAAGTTTCTCTAGATAAATGCACAGTTTCCTAGATTCATGCATTCCCTTGAGTATGAAGAAATCAATGATCCTGAGTTTATGCTAGAAGTTTAGGAGCTGTCATAAGTAATCACCAAAAAGTTAATTTTATATTGACTTTCTTTCATGTTCCCTTTACCCACTGCCTTCTCAGACTTAAGGCATTGTGACATGGAGGTTAAGAACTTTAAGACAGAAGTTCTTAGACTCAAACTCTGACCCTGTTTTCACTTCCTGACCTTGAGCACATTACTTAACTGACCTGGTCCTCTGTTTTCCTCCAGTAAAATGGGATAACAATGCCATCTTACTGTGTCCATGTTAAGAGCAGTGTTTAACCTGACAGAGCCTAAGCATTCAATAAACAGGAAGCTCAAGGGGGCTCAGTGGTAAATAATCTACCTGCCAGTGCAGAAGATGTAAGGGACACAGGTTCTCTCCTTAGAACAGCAAGATCCCCTGGAGTAGGAAATGCCAACCCACTCCAGTACTCTTCCTGGGAAATCCCATGGGCAGATGAGCCTGGGGGACTACAGTCCAGGGGGCTACAGAGTTGGACATGACTACACAACTGAATATGCAGCCATTTCACTATTTCCAAAACATAAAATGGATTTGATTATTTTTTCCTTTTACTTGTATAAGTAAATCATTTGATTTTTTAAAGAATTTCAATTAACATGATCAGAGCACTTGTGATGAGGAGGAAGACTAGTTTTTTCCTACCCTGAACTCTAAAATATCTGTTTGTTTTAATAAATGGAACTCAGAGCTCATATGCAGTTCTGATCTCTTGTAACCTGTGGAGTTAGACACAGTCATTGACTCTTTCACAGATGAGCTGCTGATGAAAGCACAGAGGGCGATCCCATGAATGCAGAAGGAGCATTGATTTGTCTCAGAAGGGCTGGTGCCAGCACTCTGACTGTTGGCTTCGTGGCCTGGGGGAAGCGAGTTTACTGCTCAGAGCCCCAGCTTCCTCAGTGATAAATTGGGCATCACTGTGAGGGTTGAAGATATGTGTACACTTAATGAATGTTGTTGTTACTATGCCTCCATCTCAATTCCCACCAGATTTGTGATTTCCTGGGGAGAGCGGAGGCTAGACTATAGCAGTAACTTTAACCTTATTATGGCCTTCGGCATGATCTTTCTAAACACAAATCTGATCAAGTCCTTCCCCTTGATAAACCCCTGAAGGGATCCCTTCAGAGAAAGTTCTGCTCTCCCAGAATCGTGGCCAGGATTCACCATGGCCCAGACCTCCACACCCAACCAACTGTCCCTCCCTGACCACTGCTGTCCACAAAGCATCCCACAGTCAGGCTGGACAACCCTGGGTCTCTCCTCCTCATACCTGGCATTTTCTTCACGTTCATGTTTTAAAGTGGTACCAAATTATGCTGTTCTTAGATAAAGGCAGAATTTTGACAAAAACTGAAATTCAACAGCTCAGCCCCAAATCCTTGGGTAGTAGAACAATGAGACGCTGGAAAAATGAGTATATCTCTCTTTCTCTAGAAACTTTTTTTTTTTTTTTTTTTTTGCTGCAAATAATTGTCTTTGGATAACTCTAGGAACAGAGTTTAAAAAATTCCTCTGTTTTGGGGTTTGAGGACCTGAGTGTTACTCATTTTAAGAGGAAGGAAATGGACAGTGCTTTCTACTCATTTTCTCTGTGTATATTACTGATATGATAATTGTATGATGGAATAACTTACCACCACGATAGACAATATATGCTGAATATAAGGCTCAATTTCTCTGCCTAAATTATTTTGTTCCTTAAAAGCAAATGTTACCTGGTACTCAAGTTGTCATAAAGCGTCTTAAAGGTTTTGCAGAAGGGGGATCCCTCCCAGGGCCCAAGAGTGCGCTCTTGTCTAATACTTGAAAGTGAATTGTCCAAAGAGACACGCAGGCTGACAAATCAAAAGACTTTAAAAAAAAAGTATTACTTTATTTTTGGGTGTGCTGGGTCTTTGCTGCTGTGCACAGGCTTTCTCTAGTTGTGCCAAGCAGGGGCTACTCTTCCTTGCAGTGCAAGAGTTTCTCATTGCAGTGGCCTTTGTTATTGTGGGGCATGGACTCTAGGCACTCTGGCTCAGTAGTTGTGGTTCGTGAGTGTAATTGCTCTGCCGCATGTGGTGTCTTCCCGGACTCCAAGTGGAACCCATGTCCCCAGTGTTGGCATTCGGATTCTTACCACTTGACCACTAGGGAAGTCCCAAAGCAAAAGACTTTCTTGGGGGTAGGGAAGGGGTGCTGAGTGGAGAGCAGTAGGTTAAGGGAACACAGCAGAAGTTTTGCTACATGGCAGTTTCAGGTTTTACAGTAATGGGATTAGTTTCTGGATTGTCTCTGGCCAGTCATCTTTCTTGGCTCATATTTGGTCTGATTCAGCTCAGTGGTAAAGAACACACCTGCCGATGAAGCAGAGGCAGGTTTAATCCCAAGATCCTCTGGGGAAGGAAATAGCAACCCACTCCATGGATAGAGGATCCTGGCAGGCTACAGTCCACGGGGTCACAAAAAATCAGAGACAACTTAGCAATTGAGCACACACACAGCCATAGTGTCCTTCTTGGTTACACAGAGCACCTCTTAGCCAAGAGGGATACCAGCGTGAAGGATTCTGGGAAGGTGGCAGGACAGTATTATGGGCTGGCATCTCCCCTCCTCCTTCTGTTGCTGCTAAGTCACTTCGGTCGTGTCCGACTCTGTGCGACCCCATAGACGGCAGCCCACCAGGCTCCCCCGTCCTTGGGATTCTCCAGGCAAGAACACTGGAGTGGGTTGCCATTGCCTTCTCAGCCCCTCCTTCTGGCCCCTCCCAAATTCTTCCTGTTAGTTTTCTGTGGCAGCGCCATGTTAATTATTCAGACTGCCTATAGTGAGATAACCTAGGCTAGCAGTTATTATTGTGGCTGGTCAAGTCAGGCAGTTTCAGTCAACGGTTCCCTAATACAGGTATGCTCAAATATTTGTTTCCTGTCACAAATTCAGAGTCCTAGCAAAGCAAATTTATCATCTCACTGTTCCATGGTTGGAAGTCCAATACGGTCTCTCAGGGCTAAAATCACAGTGTCAGGATGACTCTTTTCCTATCTAGAGGTTTCTTTCTGGGGAAAATCAATTCCTTGGCTCATTCAGGCTGTTGTAAGTGTCAGTTCCCTATGGTTATGAGACAGGGGCCCCTGCTACCTTACTGGCTGTCAGCTGAGGACTCTTTCCAGCTTCTAAAAATCTTCCCTCATGAGCCTTCCTCCATTGTCAAAGACAGCAGGGCCAGTGGAGGGCAAGTCTCGTGTTTCAAATCTTCCAGCCACTTCTTGTATCATTTCTTCTCTTTGACTAAATTTCAACCTCACTCCTTCGCTTTAAAGGACACTCGTGATCATTTTGGGCCTGTTTGTATCATCTAGGATTATCTCTTTTTTTAAGATCAGCTGATTAGCGATTTTAATTCTTCTGCAAATTTAATTCTCATTTGCCATATAAGCTAACTATAGTAGCTAGTTAGGTAGTCAAACTAACATATTTTCAAATTCTGGGGACAAAGACATGGACATCTTTGGAGTAGGGGGTGCTATTCTATTTACAACATCTCTTAAAAAAAAGTTACCTTTTTTTAATCAAATGAAGAACTGTTTGAAGATCTGCATTAGCTAGAGATGACTGCAATCAACGCTAGTTGGAAAAGGTCACAGGAGCCAGAAGGTAGAATTGTTAACAAGTAAGGCAAGATGTGGACATTTAACAAAGGTTTGGTAATTATCCTGGTATGTGTGACCTTAGAATTGCAAATATTGGATGCCTCTTGTAAACAAGCTTTTTCAGGTTACTTTAAAGGCCACCCAGTGATTAGAGAGCATGACTTTACACCTACAGAATGAGCAAGAAACCAGCCCTTCTCAGGTTATGTGAATGAATACTTGTGGCTTGGGATAAAATTCTCTACTGATATCCTCTTACATGGATTTAAAAAGTCTTGAGGAAATTAGAGAGAAATGGAGCTGTCAGAAAAATGTCTTGGATGATGCAAACAGTAGCTCCAGTGGTGACAAAGACACTAGTGTTAAAGATCATTAGGAAGAACTTCAAAAAATCATGTTTATAAAATGTGAGAGTATGAAACCAATCATTTAAAATTAACATATAGAAGCAATTTAAATATGCAGAAGGTAGTAATTTAAAAATCATGCTGCTGCTGCTATAAGTCAACACATAGTCCAGAATTTTTTTTTAAATAGCATCATTGGAAAAAACAAATTCACTATATGCTTAAGATTGCCTAATATGTAGTATTTAGCTATAACAGAGTTGAATTGGAGAAGGAAATGGCAACCCACTCCAGTGTTCTTGCCTGGAGAATCCCAGGGACGGAGGAGCCTGGTGGGCTGCCGTCTATGGGGTCGCAGAGTCAGACATGACTAAAGGCCTTAGCAGCAGCAGTAGCAGAGTTGAATTATTTTCTAGATTACCCTTCTAATTTACTTTGGGACTAGAAGAAGTGACTATAGTTAAAAAAAAAAAAAAACTTAGTTTATTTCCTTCAGATTGAATAATCAATGGTATTGCATTAGCCTTGTGAATTTCTAGTAGAGGTCTTAGGTTACTTTACACACAGGATACAATA
Source organism: Tragelaphus eurycerus (assembly GCA_935064755.1). Lineage (NCBI taxonomy): Eukaryota > Metazoa > Chordata > Mammalia > Artiodactyla > Bovidae > Tragelaphus > Tragelaphus eurycerus. Next base: position 44,025,954 of record CAKXYN010000001.1, read on the forward strand.
TTGAAAGAAAAAGTTTCCAGTAGGATGATTAGAACCAGATTTTCTTGTCTGTTTTACCTGCAACTTCCTTAAAATTCTGCATTATTTGATATTCAAAGGTAAAAAACATACACTGCTTACTAGCACCTAAAATTAGAAATCTACTCATGAAACTCCAAGTTACTGCCCCCCCACCAATAATATCACTGTTATAATCTCTTTTCCAAGCCAAAAATTCAAAGGAGAAAGAGCTTCATAAAAGTTAGGTGATTTTGTACTGCCAATTCACTTCTTGGCACATATCTATGTGTGATTAGAGGGAAAACTTGTGGAACTGGATGTGGTAGGGTGGCAAAACCTAGAGGGATTTCCTCAAGCAATAAGGATCAGTAGCAAAGCTCAGTATGGTGCATTTCTGTTTTAATAAACACTGCAATTTGTAGAGTCCACAGCCCAATTTAAACAAAGAGAAGCAAGTGTGAATAATGTAGAAAAAGAGGAAAGGGGAAAACCATTTGAACTTTGGAGACACTCAAACTCTTGAGAATGAAGGAAGTTGCCTGCAAGAGTGAGGTCTGTATATGAAAATAATTCCTCCATATTTCTGCTAAATTTGTAGCAAAGGCAATAAAATATTCATGATATATTGAATGTGATGAAATTTATTGAGGAAAATATTAAGGAAGCTAAAATCTGCAAGTCTTTGGGCATGGGGCAGACAGACTTAGTACCTCTAGATGAGGAAACAGTGGGGTTTACAAGATATATAAGCAATTAAAAAGTTACAAATTTATATCTCCTGTGCCTTATAAAAATTCCTGGCTATTCTGTGGGGGGAAATTAAAATCCCTTGATTATTTATAGCCTCTTGGCAGTTATTTATTTATTTATTTATTCTTGAACTCTGGCATTTCAAGAGACAGAGAAGGCACCCAGAGATGTTTTCTTCCATCTACCAAGTTTGGGTCCATTCTCAACATCAACATATCTCAGTATTTATAAAGCTTAACTTCAAGTGCCCCCATTTAAAAGAAATTTTGACTGAAGGTAGCTCAAGGGAGATTTAGATGTCAAGTACCTTACTGTTACTTTCCCACTGGAAATGACAAGACAGCTGAAAGATTGATACAGGTCTGGGCAGTTATATTTTACTATGCTTGATGAAAAAAAAACAAACAAAATAACACCATCATATTAAGTAGACCAATTTAAAAATGAAGTTGTTGCAGGCTGATCTCTATGGAATCACTAAAATGCAGGGTGAAATATCAAAAGCAGCAAATTAAATTCAAGATAATCAGCCCTGTGTCTTACCCTCTGTGGACTCTCTAATCTAGCTCTGTCTAATTGCATTCTTTGTAGGACATATTATTCCTGTTTTCCCAGTAGGAATTTTTTTTTTAAATTTTTTAGTTTGAAGACTGTATAATTGCTATCTCTTTATGTTATAAATGTCATGATTTTAAAAAGGAAAATTTCATGGCATATGTAATGTCAATCATCTCTATTTGTGGCAGAATATGTCATTCATTTTGTTTAAAATGGGCTTGGGGAAAATACCCTTTATTCCAAGAGCTGTAGGTTTTTAAGCATATTTCGACCTAATTTGCATGACAGTGTAGTTAGAGGAGGCTTATACATTTGGGAGTGGAATTGTGCTCTGTCCAAATGTGGCTATTTTATATTCCAATTATATCCTTCTAAATAGCCAAATAAGATTTATACAAAAACCGCTCTCCCAGCTTCTCATTCATACTCAGCTCTCTCAATTCACACATATTGATGTTTTAATACTTGGAGACAGGTTTGAACTTCATATTTGGACAAGGTCGCTATACTCCTCCCATTCCTTTGAAGCCCAACTAATACAATAATTACCACACTTTGGAAGCTTCCACAGGCCTCAGAACCTTGCAAGGTATATGCGTTTCATGACCTGATCTAGCCTGGCAGCTCTGATGACCTCATGTCAAATACTATTGATAAATTAAAAAACAGAAGTGACGGAAAGGAAAGTGCTTCACAGAATCAAAAGCAAAAATCTATTTATTCAACTTTCATGGAAAAGGCTTTATGTTAACTTTTTTATAACAATTAACTCCAAATTGGCAGTGTAACTATTGCAGAGCTCAGGGCAATAAAAATGATATTTGAGACACTCTGTGTAAACTCTAAACTGATATAAGCTGTGAACCTAAGGGACCTGAAAACTCCTTTTATTACCCTCTCACTTATTATCTAGGTGGGGCATCCACATGTCCATGAAATTTACCTTTTTCCTTAGGCCCTGAGCATCCCATTTAAACCTAGATTGACATGTGCCCTCCATACTGTGATGTGAATGTAGGTTTCCTTTTCTCCTGAACCCCAAGGCCCCTTGGTAATACGGATCCATCTTTGTTTCACTCGGAGATTCTTCTTCTTAGCTATTGATGGACACTGCACAGTAGGCAATTGAACAAAGTTAAGGCGGTTTGTTAAAGGAGTGCACACATGCTCAGTTGCTTCAGTTGTGTCTGACTCTGTGCGACCCTATGGGCTGTAGCCCTCCAGGCTCCTCTATCTCTGGGATTCTCCAGGCAAGAATACTGGAGAGGGCTGCCATGCCCTCCTCCACAGGAATCGCTGGAGGCTGATTCTTTACCCACTGAGCCTACCTGAGAAGAAGTGAAGTGAAAGTCGCTCAGTCGTGTCCGACTCTTTGCCACCCCATGGACTATACAGTCCATGGACTTCTCCAGGCCAGAATACTGGAGTGGGTAGGCGTTCCCTTCTCCAGACCTTCCCAACCCAGGGATTGAATCCAGGTCTCCGACATTGCAGGCCAGTTCTTTACCAACTGGGCCACCAGGGAAGCCCAAGAATACTGGAGTGGGTAGCCGGTCCCTTCTCCAACAGATCTTCCCAACCCAGGAATTGAACTGGGGTCTCCTGCATTGCAGGTGGATTCTTTACCAGCTGAGCTACAAGGGAAGCCCTGCCTGAGAAGCCCTTGTTAAAGAAAAGCCTTTATATTTGTCTGTCTGTTTGTTTGTTTGTTTGTTTCCTCCAATAGCATTGGCCTGTTAAAAGGAAATTCTTTGGCAGAAAGGGATCACTTTCTAATGCAAATCAGTCTATCTGCAGTAGGTAAGATCATTACTTACCAACTACTCACTGCTGCTTCCACCATCTCCAAGGTTAGAGTGATCTTTGACCCTTTGACTTTGAACTTCCTCCTTTGACCTCCTTTATTTTATTTTATTTTTTTTTTATTTTTAATTAAAGTATAGATCACTCAGTTGTAAAGAATCCACCTGCCAACGCAGAAAACTCAGGTTCCATTTCTGGGTAGGGAAGATACCCTGGAAAAAGAAATGGCAACCCACTCCAGTATTCTTGCCTGGAGAATTCCATGGACAGAGGAGTCTGGTAAGCTACCTATAGTCCATGCTGTTACAAAGAGTCAAAACACAACTGAGCAACTAACACTTTTCACTTTTCCATAATATTAAATATCTCTGTGCACAATGGCATTTTGGGCTTGGCACTAATTAAAATGTGTTAAAATAACACATTTAGCAGGAAATGAAGGTCTTATTTAACAAGAAAATGAAGTACAGAAGTTATGTCAGCTGTTATTTTAAGCCCTGATAGTTTTTCATGCCATACCCAACCAAGATGTAGTGTGTTTTTTAAAGGTTTGCATAATGAAAGTAATTGATGTGTATATACGACCGCAAAAATGCCAAGATCAATATGTGATTTACCTATAGAATATTGTTATTTTTACAATAGAATCATCTGATTTCTGCCTTTAGCTTCTCAGTCCCAGTATTTTAACAAACAAGCTGAATACCATCCAGGATATAAGTCTTACTGAGTGGGAGGAACCTGGAAGAGTTTATCAGCATCATGAAAGTATGTGAGCATTAGGACACATGAAACCCAAACATGAAGATGCTCTATAAGAAAAAAATCCTTCAGTATCATGTAAATATCTTCACTTCTTAAAAATTTACTCTGTATGTTAGGCTCTGGGAAGTCCTGCGATTATACTTAATACTTGTTTAATCAAAGAATTCTTTACATAAATAAGTAGATAAAATCACACACAGCTATGATCCCTAAACAGGTTTATTGGGAATGTTATATTAGAAAAGAATAATTATATGGAAAAAATGAAGGCAAGTGTGTTCCAATATTGAGAAAATAACATAAAGTGAAATTTAACAGGGTTTCAAGTGTTTGAAGGACTGAAAACATAGAAGATTCTGATGTCCATCTCTACTGGGGAGAGAACAAATATACGTAAACTTGAACTGCAACAAAATGAAAATTATTATGCATGTAAAAAAGGGGAAGAAGGTTGTCAGAGTGAAACATTGAAATGGTTAAAGTGCTTAGTTGCAACTCAGATTTTTAGAGAATGCTGGGGTGGTTTAAGTATGATCCTCTAACAGGGAGCTTAAGAAGAGAGGCTCATGCAATTCCCTCTAGTCCGATAATTGCCTAGTTATCTATACTTAATGTTATTCTTATTCTGATCTATAAACAGTCTTCAAAATAAGCACTTTATGGAACAAAGATAAAATCAAAAAATAATCAGTGTGGTCCATAAAACCAGTCTGCATTATTATCAAATATTTTAAACATGTCTTTTGTGGACATAAATGAAGGTCACCCAAGTGGGAATAAGCAGAGGCTCTTTCTTTATTCAGAGTTTGCTGTAGCAAAGGGGTTGGCCCCCATCACTTGTATTTGACAGAGACGCAAAGGCAGGCAGAGGAGTGGAAAGTGTTTCCATGGATTAAAGGGAAGACATCCAGTGTGTCCTCATTGGAGGCTGTCAGCGTGGGGAGGGTGTAGGTGAGCTAAAAAGTTCTGTCTGCTGGGAAAACACATCCTGAGAAGACAAGAGTGGGAACTGAGAGACCCATTCGGTGTCTACCGCAGAAATTTAGGTGGTGGTAGCAGCAGAGTGGTCGGAGAAGACAGTGGCACCCCACTCCAGTACTCTTGCCTGGAAAATCCCATGGACGGAGGAGCCTGGTAGGCTGCAGTCCATGGGGTCGCGAAGAGTCAGACACGACTGAGCGACTTCACTTTCACTTTTCCCTTTCATGCATTGGAGAAGGAAATGGCAACCCACTCCAGTGTTCTTGCCTGGAGAATCCCAGGGACGGGGGAGCCGCCTCTCTGGGGTCACACAGAGTCGGATACGACTGAAATGACGCAGCAGCAGCAGCAGCACCAGAGTGGTAGCAGCACAGGTGATGAATAACTAGACCTCAGTATTCTTTGAAGGTAGGGCCAGCAGAATTTGCTGGCATATTGGATTTAGAGTTTGACAAAAACAGTGACCCCATGGGTGACTGTTTTTGATCTGAGAAACTAGAAGGTTAGAGCTGAAATCAAGAGAAGTGGGAAGGTCTGTGGGTGGAGCCAGCTTAACAAAGGTGGAGATCATGAGCTCATTTAGGGACATGTTGAGTTTGAGGGTGTTCAGGTCAAATATGAAGATGAGAGGGCAGGTCTCAAGGATCAGAATTCAGAGTTGAATTAGTCAGCCTGAACTGCTATAACAAAATGCCACAGACTGGGTGACTTAAACAACAGAAATTTATTTCTCATGGTTCTGGAGGCTGAACGTTCAAAATTAAAGTGCCAACTGGTTTGGTTTCCCTTCAGGCTTCCAAATGCCACCTTTTCACTGTGAGATCCCAAGGTCTCTCCTCCCTCCATATAGGCATGTCCCAGGAGTCTCGTCTTCTTCCTCCGGCATCAGTTATATTGGATTAGCATCCACCCTAGCGACCTCATTTTAACTTAATTTCCTCTTTAAAGGCCTTATCTCCACATGCAGTCATATTCTGAGGTCCAAAAGTTAAGACCTCAGCATATGGAGAGGGAAGGTTGCATAATTCAGTTCATAACAAGGGTTGAATGCAGGTTTTCCGATTCTAAGTTCATTACTATTTCCCTGCCGAAAGCAGCAAGGTTAATTGCCCTAAAATGTTACCTCCTCAGTGAAGTCTTTGCACACTACCTTGTTTAAAAATTCCAACTTCCCTCCTCACTTCCTTGAGACACTAGTTATTCCTTTTACTTGCATTATTTTTTTCTTGTAGTTGTAATCTTCTAAATTCATATCTATTTTTATTTAGCTTGTGTATTGTCACACTCCATCCATCCGTAGGTGGCTCATACAGTAAAAAAAAAAAAAAAAATCTGCACGTAATGCAGGAGACACAGGTTCAGTTTCTGGGTGGGAAAGATCCCTTTGAGAAGGAAATGGCAACCCACTCCAGTATTCTTGGCTGGAGAATTCCATGGACAGAGAAGCCTGGTGGGCTATAGCCCATGGAGTTGCAAAGAGTTGGACATGACTGAGCAGCTAACACTTTCATCCATCAATAAGTAATCCATGAGGACAAGGGTTTTCCTGTCTTTTTTATTGCTATATCTCTGGAATATAGAGCCCCACACATCACAGGTATTCAATAAATATTTCTGACTGTGTGTGTGGATGTATACATGCATAAATGAATCATCTAAATAAAATATCTTAACTCACGTGCTGGGACTAAACAAGATTTCATTGAGCAAACCCAGCATGGAATGACACATCTTCTGAAAACAGGTCCTCCATCTGCCCTACCACATAAATGATCAATGCAAGAGAACAGGCCATGGGAACATCCCAGCACCCTGATGCTTCTGTTTCGGTGCCATTTCTCCCACACAGGACCAAAGCTTTCCAAACTGAAGCCTTCCAGCACAGAATTATACTCATCATATCTCTACAGGGCAGCAATCAAACATGTGATGTCACCAAAGCAGAAACCATCAAGAAACAGGTGCTAAGATAGCAGGAGCTGATCAGCTCCTGGAATCCTGTTCTAGGGGCAGACTGCAAAACATGCCTTGGGAATGAGGCAACCTCTTGCTGCTGTGGGTGAGAGTGTGCACAATTTATAGATACACTTCCCTAGTGGGGTTTTCTTGCACTGGAAGAGAAGTTTTAAAACAACAACACTGAAATGACATTTTCTGTTCTTTGGCAATCCATCTTATAGTGCAGGGTGTAAAAAGACATTACAAAGAGAGGGGAGAACGACAAACTATATGTAACAAATGCAAGAAGGGAGTGAGGGGCATATTGGAACACTTCCTATTCATCCAGGTACGGAGAAGCTGAATTATTATATTTGTAAATTACTGTTTCCTGTTTCTCTTCTGTCTGAGCTTCAGAGGGTTTAGATCTTCAATGCATCTTTTGAGAGGAAAGTTGCAATTCACCCCTCAAAAATCTTCCGAGAATATAGAAAGTAGAAAGGACCTTAGAAGTCAATAAGGAATCAAGTGGTTTTTAAACTGCTCTATACAGAACTGAGTTAATCCTTTTTTTTTTTTTTTTTTCAAAAGTAAATCTTGCATGTATCCTCAATGTAAAGAAAGTAAAAAGGGAGCTTTTGGAAATATGTGAGGTTGCCAGTATTACTGTCAAAAACAGGAGTGGAGACTGGGAAGAAAGGGAAAAAAATCAAATAAGAAAAAGTCAGGAGTGATACAATGATGAAAATATACCATTGCAGGAGGAGAATCATAAACTTTGCACTCAGTACATTGGTTCCAATACATTAAAAAAAAAAAAAAATATCAGACTGCAATCTAGTTGCCCCTACCCTGAAATTTGGTGCAGGGGAGTCTTAAACTAGGTCCCTTGAAATGACTTCCCCTTACCTTCCCCTCTGGAAACCCAAGAGGTATTTCCATAGAATATATATATTTTTTAAACCCAATTCTCTTGTTCACTAGATGAGGGTATTGAAATTCAGAAAGGCAGCATGATTTGCCAAGATCTCCTCAGGGGTTAATGGATGTGATATCTAATTCCTTTCTTACATATCATCCCTGTACACTGAGATGGTGTGGGTGCCAGTGTGCAGAAACACCGCTTTTCGTACTTTTGTACATATCAGCTTAATTGTTTTTTCAAGCACTCACTCTTCCAAGAGGCAGAGAATTCATTTCAGTCTGTTGAGGGTCATTTCAATCAGATGATCTCTCTGAGTTGTGCCTCTAACGTTGGGAGAGAAGTGAGACATGCCAGGGAATGAAGTCAAGGTGTTGTCGCCCGTCCACTCTGATGTGTAATAAATGGTCTGCCTGACTGCAGAGTCTTGTAGAGGTCAGTTCATCGCTGTACTTCCTTCTCCAGCCTAACCCTGGTGCTTTTCAGGTTGGCGCCCTTTCAGCCATTTTCCTGACCACCCAGAGATGAAAGAAACATTTGATTTCTCCTGGAGCCAAATGAAACCAAGAGAAAATCTCTCTAATAAGATCTCAGTCTCAATGTCGTGGAGACCCTCTGAAGCTACCTCTTTTTAAAACTCCCCAGTAATTCTGAGGGCAAGAGAGTGGTGAGCAGCATGTCACTTCCCCAGGGAGAATCAGGGGAAGGAAGGACAGTCTTCCAAATTATTCAACTCCTCCAAATTGACCTGAGGTTTCTACTGTACCCTGGGGGTGGTGGTGGTGTAGTCGCTAGGTCACGTCCAACTCTTGCGACCCCACGGACTGTAGCCTGCCAGGCTCCTCTGTCCCTACCAAGGGGTTAATACCCAGGTCACTTCTCAGGGTCACTTAAGAAAGCTGTCCAGCTTCTGGTTGGACGTAGAAAAAGTGACTCTTACCATCATTATTGTTCCAGATCTGTTGTTTACAGGGTCAACTTTTCAGGGCTTTTGAAACTCAAAAATTCATTTCTCTGCCTTTGTGTTACACTAACAGTTCTTTCAGGCCATGAGAGCTCTCTAATCTTGCATCCGTGGAGAATGTCCAGAGGATGAGAAACCGTTATTAGAAATGAAAAACATATCGATTGATAAATTAAAATATAATCCCATGATGTGCACATCACATTAATAACTAACATCTGTAAACCATAGCATAATTTCCAAATTGCTTCCTGTTTAAAAGCCTTTTAATGGAATGAAATCCTTTAGAAAGCAGACCACCGTGTTTCTCATCCAAATTAAGCAAGATTTTGAATATAAAGCTCGTTGCAGAGTGCCTGGGACTGAGTACTGTTTGAGAAATATTTGTAGTAGTAATAAAAATTATTCTGATTTTCACACAGACTCAGCACTGGTGACCAGGTTTTTAGTCATTCTCATGGACAGCCCTGTACTTGCCCATCTTTGAACTCATCCTCCTTTCCTATATGAAAGGTGGCATCCCCTGGATTCTAAAATCTTTTCAAGTCTTTCTTTTTCATCTTTGTCAAGGGAAAAGTCTCCAAGTTAACTGGAAACCATAGATGGGACCTATCCAGAATACTTGATTTACTAAGGCCAAAAAAAAAAAGAGAGAGAAGTTAAATTGAATTGTGACTGTTAAAGCTCTTGAAAGGAAATTGCAATAATGAGCTAAAAATCAACTCTAAATATGTTACATGGAGAAAACCTTGGGCGGCACAAGCAGGCGGCATTCTGCCCTTTCAAACACATTGGTGGGTGAAGACATCTTTGATTTATTTTGTCATTTAATTTCCCTTCCGTCTCTTGGCCTTAAGCCACAGATGCTTCAAGCCTCTTGGTTGGATAATCAGAATTTTCTTTCTTTGCCCATTATTTTTCCTGTTGGCAGTGTTCCCATAATAACAGCCTGATGAAAATGTGCTTTCTCTGTGGCTCCTCACTGGCTCTGAACAATCTCTAAGGGGGTTAGGTTGCCTTTTATCAAAAAGGAGAAGTAGGGGAAAGTTCAAATGGGTTGGAAGTCAGAGTTGGGTGGTTTTTCTCCCTAATTGTGTATGCATGCTCACAATAACGGGAGGCACTCTTCAAAGCTGGTCTCTTCAAAGATGTCCTAGTGCTGGGGGGTGTTTGCCAAGACCCCCGATACCTGCCAGGATTCCTCTTCCAAATGGTCACAGAAGCGGGTAGCTTGTTTCCTTTTAAGAAGCCACCCCAGAGAGAGGTTATTATCAGATTGGGCTGCTTCCTATTGCTAACAGAAGACTGAGAACACCAACTTGAACAAGCTTTTTTCTTGCCTGTCATTTGGAGGAAGACGCCCCATTTTTCCCTCCCACTGGTCCCTCACTCCATCAGTTGATGTCAGGGATGCAGTCTAGACTTGTTGTTTGATCTTAACCTGTTCAAATGCTCTATTTGCAAAAATTAACAGCATCTATACTGTCAGAAACAACAAAGGAACAGGACTGTGTAATATCTTTAGTAATAGGCTTTACTGGTGTCCTCTGCACCCAGTGTATTCCTATTCCCAGTGGCCCTGGAACGTTTCAATTATGCCCAGTTTTTACTCATCCCCTCAAGTAATTCACCAGGCATCACTAAACATCTTCCATGAGGCTGGCAAGTGCTAGGCCCTGCAAGTGGTCAGTGAGAATTAATGCTATGAATCCTGAGTCTGAATGACAGGCTGTGTTGAAAGAGCAAAGCCACTATTTCTTAACCTGTAAGCCCTGGTGTTCTTAAACTAGGTTCTTGTTAGTATCATTCCTTACTAACTCCTCAGCTTAATGATGCCTTTCTATGAATTATGTATTTTTATTTTGCCTAAGCTAGAATCTGCTTTAGTCAATACCTCACATACATAGCTGTGTCTATCAAAACATGTGCCCTTATTCTGACAGAAAAGTAAGCATTTTGGACTATAGAAATAGAAAATCAGCCCGGTTTTTCCATTTGCCTAAATTTGTTCCTGGGGATGGAGACATCAGCCAAGAAATAAGTGGAATAAGTGAGAGCACAAAGGATGAAGCAGAGGTGCTCTGTCTGAAGCTTCCAGATGCCTCAGCAGGCCTGAGATGAGCGTGAGATTCAGGGCTGTGCCAAGGACAGTGGGGAAAGCATTGGTGCCAGAAAGACACCAGATGGGAGCTAGGAGACCTGAACACCAACCTGTCATCATCTAATAATGTGTGCAAGTGAGCTTTCTTACATTCTTTTGGATTCTGTAATAGATTTCTGTCTGAATAAGAGGTAGGGGAATATGTGAGTGCCAGGCGTCAGTAATGGGAAGAAATCGAGAACATTGGCTCTGGCACCTTGTCTGGATTCAGATCCCAACCACTAGTTAACTTTACTAAGCTTAAGAATGTCCCCTGTGCCTTCATTCTCTCCTGTAGAAAATATTCTGTTGATGATAATACTAGCACCAGCCTCGGAAGGTTTATATTTTGTTGTTGTTGTTGTTTTTGTGAGTATTAAGTGAGATCATAGATGCAAGGGTTTAGAACAGCTCGCAATACACAGTAAACCCTGAATAACTATTAGCTACGTGGGCTATTTAGCTATATTAAATAGCTATTAGCTATATTCGATCTGTTTATCAAATAGTCCCCATTCCCTGCCGTGGGATAAGAGTCCAGTTGAATATCATGGATCTCTGTGATTGGAAAATTTTCAGCCAATGAGTTGGGAGAAAGTGTTAGTTGCTGTCGTGTCTGTCTCGTTGTGACCCATGGACTGTAGCCCGCCAGGCTCCTCTGTCCATGGGGATTCTCCAAGCAAGAATATTGTAAGGAATTGTCATTTCCTTCTCCAGGGAATCTTCCCAATCCAGGGATCAGGTCTTCTGCATTGCAGGCAGATTCTTTACTGTCTGAGCTACCAGGGAAGCCCAATGAGTTGGGAGTGAAAGAATTCAGGAAAAGCATTTGGTTACCAGAGTGAGACCCTGTAGAGTTTCTTTTTCCTTCTTCCAGGAAATGTTCCATTTTGTGGCAGCTTCAGCAGTCTGAATCCTGGAATGAAGAGGCAAGAGCTGAGCTCCCAATCAACTGGCAGTGGACATGTAAGTGGAAAAACTGATCTTTACTATCTTAAGTTGCTGAGATTTGAGGTTTGTTTGTTACCATGGCATAAACGAATACGTCCTGACTGATGAAAGTAAAACTCTGATCATCCTCATATTTAAAATATAGGGACAAAACCAAATTTTATCATAAATGTTTTAACGTACAAGTCTACTTAATTAGTTTTTGAAAAATGGCTTTATTGAGATGTAATTCACACACCATATTATTCACCCATTTAAAGTGTATGTTTCAGTGGGTTTTAGGATATTCACAGTTGTATGTAATCAACACCACAGTCAGTTTTAGAATGTTTTTATCACCTCACCAAGAAATCCTGTACCCTTTAGCTATCACTATCTAATGCCACCCCCTCCCCACTTTGGTTGCTGTAAGAAATCATTAATCTAGTTTCTATAGATTTCCATATTCTAGACATATTTATATGGATAAAATCATGAAGTATGCAGCCTTTTGTGACTGGCTTCTGTCATTTAGTACGGTATTTCCAAGATTCATTCCTTGTAGCATGTATGAACACTTGATTACTTTTTATGGTGGAGTAGTATTCTATCATATGAAGGCACCACATTTTACTTATCTGTTGGTTCATTGATGGGCATTTTTATTGTTTCTACAGTTTGGCTATTATGAGTAATACTGGTATAAACCTTTATGAACGAATGTTTGTGTGGACATATATTTTCATTTTTCTTGAGTCTACACCTCAGAGGGGAATTGCTGGGTCAAAAGATAATTCTGTTTCGTCATTTGAGGAACAGCCAAACTATTTTCCAAAGCATGTGTACCATTTTACCGCTGTGGAATCATACAGTATGCGTCCTTTTGTGACAGGCTAATTTCATATATTATAATGTCTTCTAGGTTCATCCAGGTTGTAGCACATTTCCAGTTTCCTTCCTTTTTGAGACTAAATAATATTCCATTGCATGGATATATCATATTCTGGTTATTTGTTCATCTGTTGATGGACACTTGAGTTGATTCCAACTTTTGGTTTTGTGAATAATATTACTATGGACTGTAAGTGTATACCAGTAACTGTTCATTTCTCTGTTTTCAGTTCTTTTGGTAATATACCCAGAAGTGGAATTGCTGAATCATATAATAATTCTATTAATATGTTGAATTTTTTGAGGAAGCTTTATACAGTTTTTCAAGGTTGTTACATCATTTTGCATTACTATCAATAATGCACAAGGGCTCCAGTTTCTTCACATCCTCACCAAGATGTGTTATTTTCTATTCTTGTTTTTATAGCAGTCATCCTAATGGGTGTGAAGTAGTATCTCATTGATTTGCATTTTCTTAATGATTAGAGAAGTTAAGCATCTTTTCAGGTGCTAATTGTCCATTTGTATATTTTCTTTAGATAAATATCTATTCAAGTCCTTTGCTTATTTTTACATCAGGTTGTTTGTTTTTTGTTGTAGAAGTTTTTATGTATTTGGGCTACTAATCCTTTGTCAGAAATATGATTTGCCAATAGTTTTCTCCCATTTATGGGTTATTTTTCATTCTGTTGATAGCTTTCAATGCACAAAAGTTTCTATTTTTTGATGAAGTCCTGTTTAGTTTTCTTTTCTTTGTTGACTGTGTTTGGTGTTATATCCAAGAAAGTAACTGAGTGTTGTGAAAATTTCCCTTGCATTTTCTTGACTTTATAGTTTTCCTTCTTAAATTTACATCTTTGATGCATGTTTACTTAATTTTTGTGTGTGATGTAAGGTAAAAGTTTTACTTTTTCTCATGTGAGTATTTTTGACACATCATTCATTGAAAAGATTACGTACATTCTTTCACTCAGCATAGCTATTTAGTATTTGTCCATGGGAAATGTATTGCATTCATCACTAGTTCATTTCTTATTATTGCTAAGTTACATTCCATTGCATGGATATGTAACAATTTGTTCATTCATTCATCTACTGATGGGCCTGGAATGTTTCCAGTTTGGGGCTATTGCATAAAAAGCTGCTGTGAACATAGGTGTGTGAATATATGCTTTAGTATCTGCTGGGTAAATACTTAGGAGTAGAATGGCTGGATCATCTAGTAGGTGTATCTTTAACTTTTCAAGATACTGCCAAACCATTTTCCAAGATTGCCTAATTTTACATTCTCACCAGTAGTGAGTGAGAATTCCAGTTGTCTTATAACCACTAGCAATGGTAAGACCTTTTAAGTCATTTCCAAAGGTATATATATATCACTGTGGCTTTAACTTTTAACTTTCACTAATGAATAATGATGTACTTATTTGTAATAATTTAATGTGCTTATTTGTCATTTGTATGTTTTCTTCTCTGTATGTTCAGAATTTTGCCTACATTTTTGGAGAATTTTCATATATTTATTATATATTATTTATATATTTTAGATGCAAATCCTGTATTAGATATGTTGCTTTGCAGATATTTTCTCTCGGTCTGTGACTTTGTCCGTTCATTCCCTAAAGAATGTCTTTTGAAAACACTTTAATTCTAATGAGGTCCACTTGATCAATTTGTCTTTTGTAAATCAGGGTTTTGATGTTATGTCTAAGAAATGTTTGCCTACCCAAAGAACGCAAAGATTTTCTTCTAGAAATTTTTGTTTTAGCATTAAGTTCTTTCAGTTAATATTTGTGTATGGTAGAAGAAAAGGAATATTTCATCCATATGTCCTAGTGGTTTAGTATTATTTGTTGAAAAACTCTTCTTCCATCTCTGAATTTGCCTTGTATCTATGTCAAAAATCAATTGTCCTTATATGCATGGGCATATTTCTGAAATCTCTATTCTGTGCCATTGATCTATTTGTCTAACTTGATGCTGATATTACAATGTCTCAATTACTATAACTTTTTAATAAGTTTAAATCAGATAGTGTGTTTCCCAACTTTGTTCTTCTTTTTCAAACTTGTTTTGGTTATTTTAGGTCCTTTGCATTTTCATACACATTTAAAAATAATTTTACCAATTTCAAAAAGGCCTGCTGGGATTTTGACTAGGATTTTCAATTATCAAGAGAGTGCTATTAAAATCTTCCATTGTAGTTGTGGATCTGCCTGGTTTTCCTTGCAGTTCTATCGTTCTTGCTTCTGTTGCTTTGAAGCTCTGTAATTAGGTGCATAAATATTTTGGATTATTTTGCCTGTTTGATAAATTGATCCCTTTATCATTATGAAGTGACCTTTATCCCTAGAAATATTCTTTGCT
Organism: Tragelaphus eurycerus; assembly: GCA_935064755.1. Taxonomy (NCBI): domain Eukaryota; kingdom Metazoa; phylum Chordata; class Mammalia; order Artiodactyla; family Bovidae; genus Tragelaphus; species Tragelaphus eurycerus. Next base: position 44,040,963 of record CAKXYN010000001.1, read on the forward strand.
CTGAAATCTAATTTGTCTGACATTAGTACAGCCCCCTTTGCTTTCCTTTGAATAATGTTAGCATGGTGTATCTTTTTTACCATCTTTTAATTTTAATGTACGTGTGTTTATATATTTGAGGTGTATTTCTTCTGAGTTGGATCTTGCTTTTTTACCAATTTGACAATCTCTGCATTTTCAGTGGAGATCAAAGGCATTTTAACGTTTGATGCGATTAAAATTTAATTTGTTCATCTTGCTATTTATTTTCTTTATGAAATATCAGGTTTTTGTTTCCTTTCTCACATTTTCTTCCTTCTTTTGATCAAATATTTAGTTTTTAAATTGTGCCTTGCTTCTTTTATCAGCCTGTTACCTTGAAATTTAGCTTCAAGCGATGGTGCTACATTTCACATATTAGAAAGTTCATAATTATATACTTCAGTTTCTTTCCTCTTTGCCTTTGTATTATTATTATCATATATTTTTCTTTTACAAACATTATAAACCTCACACCCATTGTGACTATTTGTGTTTAAACACTTAATTATCGTCTAAAGAGGTTTAAATAATAAGAAAATATAGTGTATATTTACCCATGTAGTTAGCATTTCCAGCTAACTCTTTATTCCTTTTTGTTCATCCATATATCCACTGGGTATCATTTTCCTTCTGCCTAATGGACTTCTTTTAACATTACTTGTAATGCAAGACTAATGGTAGGGAATTATTTCAGCTTTGTATGCCTGAAAAGCCTTCATTGTACTTTCATTTTAAGATATTTTTACGGAATATAGTTATATATTTGGGGTTGATGGGTTTTTTTTTTTTTTTTTTCTCTCAGTACTGTATAGATGTTACTCTATTGTTTTTCAAATGTATTATTATCAATGTGAAATATGTGATTTCCTTATTTTATTTGTAAATGTAATACAGCTTTTTTGTCTGGCTGCTCTTCCAATTTTTCTTTTTAATTCCTACTTTTAAGCAGCTTGATTATGATGTGCCTTGGTGTGATGTTCTCCATGTTCCTTGCATTGGGAATTTGTTGAGTTTCTTAAATCCATGGTTTTATCATTTTAAACAAATTTGGAAACTTTTAGCCATTCATATATTTTTTCTATCCCTCTTCTCTTTTTGTGGACTCCAATTACATGTATATTAGGCTGCTTAAATTTGTCCCACAGGTTAATAATGTTCTCTGCTAAGTCACTTCAGTCGTGCCCGACTCTGTGCGACCCCATAGACGGCAGCCCATCAGGCTCCCCCGTCCCTGGGATTCTCCAGGCAAGAACACTGGAGTGGGTTGCCATTTCCTTCTCCAATGCATGAAAGTGAAAAGTGAAAGTGAAGTCGCTCAGTTGCGTCTGACTCTTAGCGACCCCATGGACTGCAGCCCACCAGGCTCCCCTGTCCATGGGATTTTCCAGGCAAGAGTACTGGAGTGGGGTGCCAAAAATCATCTTTCTTTGTGCATTTCATTTTAGATATTTTGTATTGCTGAATCTTCAAGTACATTTATATTTTCCCTAGCATGGTGAATTATCCACTAATATCATTCAGTGTATTTTTTCTCTCAGATATTTTAGTCTTCACATCTAGAAGTTAGATTTGAGTTTTTGAATCTTCCATGTATTATCTAACTTTTCAGATATAAGAAATACAGTTATACTAACTGTTTTTATATTTTTGTCTGCTAACCCCAACATCTATGTCAGTTCTGGTTCAATTTTAGTCATATGATTTTTCACCTCATTATTGTCTTATTTTTAACATCTTTGCATTCCTGATAATTTTTTTTTTAATGTCAGGCATTGTTAATTTTATCTTGTGGGATATTAACTATTTTATATTTCTATAAATATTATTAAGCTTTCTTTTTATATACAGTTCAGTTATTTGGAAAGCATTTAATTTTTTTTTTTTCCAGTTTCCTTTCTTTAAGACTTTTTAAGCAGAACCAGACCAGTGTTTAATCAGGGCTAATTTTACCCACTATTAAGGCAAGACTCCTTACCCAGTGCCCTGCGAATTTTGAGTTTTTTCAATGTGGCTGGAGAGAATAGGCTATTATTGGCCCTGCCTGGGTTCAATGCACTGTAAAGGTGCTACACACCTTTCAGGTGACCTTTGTGGGGTTTCTGGTAGTTTCTTCACACATCACATAAATTAGCCCTCTACTGAATATTTGAGAGAAAGTCCCTCCAGTTCTCTGATTACCTTCTGTGTAGACCCTCCTTGTTGATACTCTGCCAACTCCAGCAGCTCTAGTCTCTCCAGACTCTCAGCTCTGTCTCTTCACCTGGGAAGTCCACCAGGTTCTGCATCAATTCTTCCTTGTATTGTGGTCTGGAAACTCTCAAGTCAGTTTGTGGGGTCAATTATAAAGCTCACTTTATTTTTTTTTATATCTTTCTGAAATTACTTTCCTTCATTGCCTGATGTCCGATGCCTTGAAAAACATTGATTCATATATATTTGGTTTTTCCATTATTCCAGGTGAGAAGTCCCAGTTACTTCACATCAGTTGGATACAGAAGTCTCTCTTAATCCATTTTTTATTAACTAAAACATGCACTGATTTCTTGTGGCAGACCATAGGAACATTTGTGCACTCTTCATGAACAGAAAGATTTGCCAAAAGCTGTCCACATATATTTCCCTTAACGTACAAAATGGCAATGTAATCTGTCACTGACTGAGACACCCACATGTTTTTAATATTTGATTTTGCATTGAAAAAGAAATAGATAATCAAAAACATAATAATCACAAAGTCTTCCTGTTTATCCTCTGTAGTATTTTGTCATCCTGGGGATGGTTTAAATATTCTATCCCTCCATGCATGCCCAACTTCCTGATCCATGGTTGTAGATCTCCTACAGGCCACCGCCCTTGAAATTTTACAAGCAAGTTTGTTGACAGAAAATCACTATCCTACTCTACCCAGATGGTAATGTTCATTTGAGGCCACTGAATACCAGGACTTCCTCCAATTTATCACAATTAAACACCTGTGCTAAATAAGTTGCATAGCTCCACTGTGGATTTAAAGCCATGAAATTGTAACCGTCAAAATCTCTTTTTCATTTAATGGGATAAATAGTGTGAGGGCCCTCCAGATGTTGTTTAAAGATAATGCATGATGTTTTGAGCAGGGAGTTCCTCCAGAGGCTTTTCAGACTTTGGTTAATCTTTCCCTTTCATCCTCTGTGTTGCTTCTCTGATGGGATGACTCTATGCTTAAATGTCGAGATTCTGCCTCGCTACTTATCACATTCTTATTTTTATTTTGTGGCAAACCTCTCTTATATTGCTCCAGGAAAGGCATAAAAATTACTTATGATATTAAATGAGGATTAAGAACATGGGCTTGGATATCTGACAAGGCCAGATTGAAGTTCCAGCCATTTCCCTTACCAGCTGTGTGACCCTGGGTCTTTTATTAAAGATTTATGGCCCACAGTTTCCATCCACTCCCCTTTTAAAAAAGAAATAGCGCAAGAAATTTTGTATAGACAAGATAATGAATGTAAAAAGGGTTGAGTATAATACCTTCCAATGGGAAATGCTCAGTAAAGGTGACATTTTGATACTCAAGGTAGTGATGGTAAGTCTCACATTGTCATCACCCTTTATAATAATTCTCGGTGCAAAGGTTACTTTCAGAGTCTGATGGGCTATCCATTGTTAAATACCTGATATATTACCTCACTATTCTCAGCCAGATGTCTCAAACTGATGGTCCAAAGGAAAGCAGCATGAAGTTTTTAAACGTTAAAAACAAAATTAAGAAAAAAGTGATTTCCTATCTGCTGGATCATGGAAAAAGCAAGAGAGTTCCAGAAAAACATCTATTTCTGCTTTATTGACTATGCCAAAGCCTTTGACTGTGTGGATCACAATAAACTGTGGAAAATTCTGAAAGAGATGGGAATACCAGACCACCTGATCTGCCTTTTGAGAAATTTGTATGCAGGTCAGGAAGCAACAGTTAGAACTGGACATGGAACAACACACTGGTTCCAAATAGGAAAAGGAGTTCGTCAAGGCTGTATATTGTCACCATGTTTATTTAACTTATATGCAGAGTACATCCTGAGAAGTGCTGGACTGGAAGAAGCACAAGCTGGAATCAAGATTGCCAGGAGAAATATCAATAACCGCAGATATGCAGATGACACCACCCTTATGGCAGAAAGTGAAGAGGAACTCAAAAGCCTCTTGATGAAAGTGAAAGTGGAGAGTGAAAAAGTTGGCTTAAAGCTCAACATTCAGAAAATGAACATCGTGGCATCTGGTCCCATCACTTCATAGCAAATAGAGGGGGAAACAATGGAAACAGTGTCAGACTTTATTTTTCTGGGCTCCAAAATCACTGCAGATGATGACTGCAGCCATGAAATTAAAAGACACTTACTCCTTGGAAGGAAAAGTTATGACCAACCTAGATAGCATATTCAAAAGCAGAGACATTACTTTGTCAACAAAGGTTCGCCTAGTCAAGGCTATGGTCTTTCCTGTGGTCATGTATGGATGTGAGAGCTGGACTGTGAAGAAGGCTGAGCGCCGAAGAATTGATGCTTTTGAACTGTGGTGTTGGAGAAGACTCTTGAGAGTCCCTTGGACTGCAAGGAGATCCAACCAATCCATTCTGAAGGAGATCAGCCCTGGGATTTCTTTGGAAGGAATGATGCTAAAGCTGAAACTCCAGTACTTTGGCCACCTCATGCGAAGAGTTGACTCATTGGAGAAGACTCTGATGCTGGGAGGGATTGGGGGCAGGAGGAGAAGGGGACGACAGAGGATGAGATGGCTGGATGGCATCACTGACTCAATGGATGTGAGTCTGGGTGACCTCTGGGAGTTGGTGATGGACAGGGAGGCCTGGCGTGCTGCAGTTCATGGGGTTGCAAAGAGTCGGACATGACCGAGCGACTCATCTGATCTGATCTGATTGAATCCAGAGTTCAGTAAAAAGTCAGACACCTGTCTTAAATGTTTGGAATGTCTTTTAGGTGTAGACTCAGGATTCCATGTGTTTTAATAAGAGGCAGCTATGAACTAGCTATCATGTTCAGTAGCGCAATGCTTGCCAATTTGCCAGGACCCATCTATCTCATTTGCCTTCCCCACACCAAATTGAGAGTCGCCCTCATCCAGCACAGGAAATCTTCATTATCCTTCCTGTCCCCTGCTTTATCTGTGACCCTGCATGGGGCTGCTTGCTCTCCCTAAATGCGATGCACTAAAGTTTACAAGGTATTTAGAATAGAGACTAATATAAAGAGCTGCATTTCTGTAAATGGCCTTTGTCCTGAAACATAATAGTTATTTGGGGAGCAGTTCTGGCCATTCTACCTTTTGGTGTTTGAGCTGAGACTGCAAGTTGTCACCAAACATGAATTCTGCTTTGCTTCTCTAGCATAAAACGAATATGAGCTGGGTTCATTGCTGAACAAAATAAAAATTCCAAGTGTCCCTCTCAGTTTTGTGTAATAATGTGAATACATGAAAGATATATATGTAGCTCTTGATTAACATCATTAAAGAAAGAGGCATGCCCCTCTCCTGCCCTTTCTTGTCCTCTTGGGGCCAAACTGTGGGTATGATGACTCAAGTTGGAGTAGTCATTTTGTAATGAAGTAGAAGGCAAGAGTTGAGGATGACGAAACAAAAAATTAAAAGGCACCTGGATTCCTGGTACTCTTTGTGCCAACTTACCTGTCCTGGACTATCTACATTTTTATTAGAGAAGTATATATTTCAGTAATGTTTATGCCACCATTATTTGGGAATTTCTGACACTTAAAGATGAAGTTAATAAAACTGATACTATTATATATTGATATGACACATTTAATATCAACTATTATGTTGATAATATGTTTTCTATATAATTTATAGAAATAGGCATCTCAGAAATTCACATTAATTAATTATCTGCATTAATTATGTCTTCCATGTGACTTTTCTTCACTGAAATAGTTCACACACTTTAAAAGATTATTTATCATCTCTTCTCACTAATTCTACTTTATGTATATTAAATTCTGTTGTACTTTAGTATTGTATGTGTATTGTATTTTTGTAACAGATTTGTTGAGATATAATCCACATATCATGGAATTTACTCACTTAACATGTATAATTCTGTTTTTAATATGTTCACAAGCTTGTGCAACCATCGCCAGTATCAATAGTACCGTCACTTCCACTTGCTTTCCATTGTTTCAAGCAAGTCATATAACCTTGAGTAGGAAAGCCTCCTGTAGAGATATCTAATCTAATCTAATTTATCTAATCTAATCTAATCTAATATGTATCTTATCTAAGATATATATTATCCCCACTAGGTAGATATTAGGGGTCATAGTGATCAGCATATATGGGGTAGAGAACTTGAGACTTGAGTAGGTGTTGTATTGAGTTGGATATGCTGATAAAAGGAAATGGTATTTAAGAAAAAAATTTCCTTGTAAGTTGAAGTACAATGAAGAAAATAAACAACAGTATTGAATAACAGTAAGAAAAGTATTGAAAAAATACTTTTGAATAAAAAATAAGAAAAGTATTCTTACAAGAGAGGAATTTTCTTTTTTAATTGAGAGTGGTAAGTTAGGCTGTAATGTAAGGCCAGCTGTAACAGAGAGTCTTGACTGAAAAATTACACTTGATTTAAAAAACCAACTATAAAAACAGTAATTAAAATATGAAAATAGCTTTCTTGTGTAATAGGTACTGTTTTATGTATTTTACATGCTAATATCTCCTTTAATCTTTACAATAACCAGATGCAATAGGTGCAGATAGTATCTTTACTTACCAGATGAGCTAACTGAAACTCAGAGAGGCAAATGTCATTCAGTATGAAAGTCCTATTGCTTCCAATCAAGAATCATAATTCATACTGAATAGAAAAAGTCTAAAATAATATACACCATAATTTTAACAGTGAAACTATGTGTTGGATAAACTTTCAGGGAAATTTCCATTTATTTGTACTTCTTTAATTTTTTTTCAGCAATTTTTTCCCTTAGTTTCCAGTATACAAATCTTGTACCTCTTTGGTTAAATTTATTCTCAAGTATTTTATTCTTTCTGATGCTATTGTAATGGATTTTCTTAACTTCATTTTCTATATATTGTCACCATGCTTATTTAACTTATATGTGGAGTACATCATGAGAAATGCTGGGCTGGAAGAAGCACAAGCTGGAATCAAGATTGCTGGGAGAAATATCAATAACCTCAGATATGCAGATACCACCCTTTGGCAGAAAGTGGAGAATAACTAAAGAGCCTCTTGATGAAAGTGAAAGAAGAGAGTGAAAAAGTTGGCCTAAAGCTCAACAATCAGAAAACAAAGATCATGGCATCATGTCCCATCACTTCATGGCAAATAGATGGGGACAGTGGCAGACTTTATTTTGGGGGGCTCCAAAATCACTGCAGATGGTGACTGTAACCATGAAACTAAAAGATACTTACTCCTTGGAAGAAAACTTATGACCAACCTAGACAGCATATTAAAAAGCAGAGACATTACTTTGCCAGCAAAGGTTTGTCTAGTCAAGGCTATGGTTTTTCCAGTGGTCATGTATGAATGTGAGAGTTGGACTATAAAGAAAGCTGAGCACCAAAGAATTGATACTGTAGAACTGTGGTGTTGGAGAAGACTCTTGAGAGTCCCTTGGACTGAAAGGAGATGCAACCAGTCCATCTTAAAGGAAATCAGTCCTGGATATTCATTGGAAGGACTGATGTTGAAGCTGAAACTCCAATACTTTGGCTACCTGATGCGAAAAGCTGACTCATTTGAAAAGACTCTGATGCTGGGGAAGATTGAAGGCGAGAGGAGAAGGGGACGACAGATGATGAGATGGTTGGATGGCATCACAGACTCAATGGACGTGAGTTTGCGTAAACTCCAGAGGTTGGTGATGGACAGGGAAGCCTGGAATGCTGCAGTCCATGGAGTTGCAAAGAGTCAGACACGACTAGAGCGACTGAACTGAACTGAATTTCATTTTCAGATTATTCATCACTAGTGTGTAGAGATACAAGAGATATTTACATATTGATCTTGCAGCCTTGAACTTTGCTGAATTTATTATCTCTAATAGGCTTTTGTGTGTGTGTGTGTGTGAATTCTTTAGGATTTTCTCTACAAAGAATCATGTAACTTGTGAAAAAAGATGGTTTAACTTCTTTCCCTGGTGGCTCAGCTGATAAGGAATCCACCTGCAATGCCGGAGACCTGGGTTCTATCCATGGGTTGGGAAGCTCCCCTGGAAAAGGGAAAGGCTACCCACTCCAGTATTCTGGCCTGGAGAATTCAATGAACTGTATAGTTCATAGGGTCGCCAAGAGTTGGACACAACTGAGCAACTTTCACTTTTAAATGTGAATGCCTTTTGTCTTAGGCAATTTTACTGCCTAATTGTTTTGGCTGGAACTTCTACTGGAGAGTTAAATACCAGTAGTGAAGTGGGCTTCCCTCTCTGGTCCTTGATCTTAGGGGAAACGCTTTCAGGCTTTCACTATTGAAACAACATATTACTTTTAAACATAGAAAACTACATGATTATTTTAGACAACTAATAAAAATGTAGAATGAAATCTATTTGAGAAGTCCTTTAATGTATAAAGCTCCCATTGACCTCTTAGTATTCTGTAGGAGAAAATGACAGATTAGTATTGAAAGGGAAGCTAGAGTCAGCCACACAGGACTACAAAGAGATAACTAGAGTCACATTTCCTCGGGGAACAAGAAGGACTAAACCATCAGTGGGATAGAATGAGAACATTGAAGACTTGAAATTAGGTACTCCCTAAAAGATGTAATAAGGGGAGAGCTGTCTTCAAAAAGAGAACTAGATATTTCAGACTGCAAGGCCAAGATCAAGATAAAGGAATAGGTTACTAGTTGCCACTCACTGTAGTTAATTACAAAAACCAACATGACTGAAGAAACAGCAACTTAGAAGAAACTGCTAGATTTGAAGGCTCAGGGTTTCTGAAAAAGAAGCACAATTAGGGGAAAATAGCAAGAAGTATGACTTGCCAATTTGATCTATGTTAGTAACGGTCAATAGCTCATTACACTGGAATTGTGGGTTCTGTGTTTATGGCTTCCATTTAATACATTCTTAATAGATACCAGTCACTGGGCAAAGATTTCTATTAATTCTTATAACAGCCATGTGAGAGATACAGTTTTGGTTTCATTATATAGAAAAGGAAATTGAGATTCAAAAAAGTGAATGTGAAAAGTTGCTCAGTTGTGTCTGACTCTTTGTGACCCCATGGACTATACAGCCCATGGAATTCTCCAGGCCAGAAAACTAGAGTGGGTAGCCTTTCCCTTCTCCAGGGGAGCTTCCCAACCCAAGGATCAAATCCAGGTCTCCCGCATTGCAGGTGGATTCTTTACCAGCTGAGCCACCAGGGACAGAATCAAAAAATTTCTGTCCTTTTTTCTAGCTACACAGTGAGTAGATATTAGAAATAGGATTGGGGTCTAGAGTTTTTGTTAAATGTTGTAATTTTCATAGATGATACAAAAATTTTTTTAGTATAAGTACCTATATTCATACCATATGGTCCATTTAGGTGAGGTGATGCTCCGGTAACAAAGAGGCCCCAAGCTTCAGTGATTTAAAACAATATTCCATATCCTCTTCACTATGCAACACAGAATGACAGATTATGTATCTTCTATGCCAAAATTTCAGTAGTCCATGATTCTACCATTTCTCCATTTCCCTCTTGCTATCCCTTTAATTTTTTACAAATTAATGTGTCTGTGTGAGCAGTACAGAGTTTCTGAGCATGAAAGAATGTAAGGTGAAAATCAGCATCTCCATTTTAGACTGACATTTTGAATAATGAAAGTTGTACGTGAGGGCATTTTAAGCTCCTTAAAGAAAAAAAAATCATATCAAATTCAAGATATAGCAATAACAGTGGTTCCTGTCATTTTGAATTGTTTAGTTTCAATATAAAGCATACAAATCAAAACTAAAAATAAGTCTTGACTACATAAAATTTTTCAGGAGAGTTTTTATTAAAGTTTTTTATTAAAGGGCAGAAGTTCAGCTTAATCTTAAACAGAATGAAGGATTATAATCCATTAAAGTGTCTGAAAAGATATTGAATTTGGTTTTGACACATGGGCAAAGTAGATTTTAGCTTTGTGTGTGTGTATGTAAGAGGCCAGTGGAAAAAAGAGAATTAAAATTGTCACACTGTGTGCATAATGACCCACCATATTTATGAAGTTATTGCAGTGATAAATTTGTAGTTTTCACTGATGCTGGGACTAGTAATGTGCAATGCATTTAACAAATAAACTTTCATACAGAAAATATCATTGACCTTTGAGTCTCAAAAGACAAAGATTTACAAGGACCATCATCCCCAAATAAACTATTTGATTGATGTTCTTGTGTTTTCTTGTAGCAGCAACAGAAATGCAACAAACTGCCATTCCACAATGAGAATAAAAGAGGAGAAATACCCTCCCAAGTGTGAGATATACCAATTTGCATTGAAAATTGATAATTATATAATCTGATTTCTCCTGATTCTTATCTTAAAGCATTTATTTTTGTTCTATAATTTAAAGCATTAAAATAGCATATGATCACGGTGAAATGGTTCTTTAAAATAGTAGAATTTCAGGAACATAGATTTGTTTTATTTTAATCATAAATTCAACTGGGATGTGAGAGCTGCTTCCTGTTGTGCTACGCTGCTGCCTTCAATGTGAAACATCTAGAAAGAAAAATCTGTATTTGCTTTCTTTCCTAGCTGGCCACAACTCACCCCTTTGCAATCTGTCATCTTAGTTCACCTTATAATTATATAATTGCCTTTATTTATTCATTTCTTATTTTTTTGTCATTCATTGCTTACTATTAAACATTTGCTTGTGTGTATCAGTCAATGTCCTCATCCGTGGGAATGTAAGGCTGAACACCACCCATATGGTCCCTGGCCTCTTAGACTTTCTATCTGCCAGAGGATGAGAGGCAGGAAAAATACCAATAAATAAATACATGATGAGAATAAATCCAGAGAATATAAATTCTATAAAGAAATTAATGTAAGGTATGATAGAATAGCTGAGTAACAATGGGTGCATACAATAAATTAGGAACTTGAAGAAGTCTCTTTGAAAATATGATATTATGTTGAGAGGTAAATGATGAGAAAAAGTGAACTCAGAAGAGAATTACATACAAATTGCAGAGTAAAAACAAGACCCAGAGTTGGGCACAAGCTGGGCTTATTCAGGAAACTAAAAAGTTCCTTCTGCACTGGCCAACTTCGTTCTCTCTGTATGCTTCTTCTACCTCTCTCTGATACTGCAAGGAGGTGGTTAAGAGTGGATAAGAGCCCAAGTCCTGGAGGCTGGTGAGTTGTAATTGAATCTGTATTCTTCTACTTCCTCCTTTGCGAGCCTCTGTTTTCTCACCTGTAATGCGTAGGACTGTCTTGTCAGAGTTCTTACAGGAGACAAATGACATATCCAAATAAGGTTAATTTGAGGAGGTTTATTTGCAAAGGGGTAAATTACAAAGGCATATGTGGGGTATAAAGGAAATAGGAGATTCTATTCCAGATCTCTTGAAACATAGCAGCCAGATTATTCCCACCTCTAGACTAAAAGGGACCAGAAAGAGAAAGATTATAAGAACTTGAAAAGAGAGAGAGTACAAAGTCTTTTGAGAGCAACAGTGACCCTAACTGAGACTGAATGGTTTCTCATAAGATACTGAATATAGTTTTCTGTGTTTTACAATAAGACCTTATTATTTATCCATTCTCTATATAATAGTTTGTATTTGCTAAGCCCAACCTCCCACTCCAGCCCCCTCCCAGCACCCTCCCCCTTGGCAACCACCAGTCAGTTCTCTATATCTGTGATTCTGTTTCTGCTTTGCAAATAGGTTTATTTGTGTCATATCTTAGATTCCACATGTAAGTGATATTGTATGGCATTAGTCTTTCCCTGTCTGACTTACTTCACTTAGAGTGATAATCGCTGGTTGCATCGATGTTGCTGCAACTTGCATCATTTCATTCTTTTTATGGCTGAATAATAGTCCATTGCATACATGTACGACATCTTCTTTATCCATTCATCTCTCAATGGACATTTAGGTCATTTCCATGTCTTAGCTGTTGTGAATACTACTACTGTAATATGAACATTGGGGTGTGTGTATCTTTTTGATTATAGTTTTGTCTGGGTATATGCCCAGGAGTGAAACTTCTGGATCATATTGTAGTTCTCTTTTTAGTTTTCTGAGGAACACCCATACTGTTTGCCACAGTGGCTGCACCAACTAACATTTCCACCATCAGTGTAGGAGGGTTCCTTTTTCTTCACACCCTCTCCAGCATTTATTATTTGTAGACTTTTTGGTGATGGCCATTCTGACTGTTTTGAGGTGATATCTCGTTGAAGTTTTGATTTTCACTGTTGGACATCTTTTCATGTCCCTATTGGCCATCTGTATTTCTTATTTGGAGAAATATCTATGTAGGTCTTCTGCTCAATTTTGAATTGGGTTTTTTGTTTTTGTTGTTGAGTTATATGAGCTGTTTGTATATTTTGGAAATTAAGTCCTTGTCAATCATGATTTGCAGATATTTTCTTTCATTCTGCATTATTTTTTCTCCAAAAATATACACCAATTTGTAATGAGAAAAATAAGAGATGCTATCAAGAGGGGAATGCATTAATGGATTCAGGAGGCAGTGCGGGAAGGTGACAGAGGAAAGAAAGTGAGAGGCTCAGGGTGTCCAGGATGACGTAGAGGAAGGATGAGGTAGAGCCTCATCTTTCCCCCTGCCTTCATTGCCTTTGCTCAGGCTCCCCTCCCTGAGAGATACAGGCTCAACTTTGGACCTCAGGGGCTTGCTTGGATAATGGAACATATCCAGTCTTACGTGATCCTCCAACCTTCCTGACGTCACTGAGTCACTGTTCATGCCAGCATCCCTTGGACACATGTGTATAGACAGATCGTCTCAAATTTTAAGATAGAAGAGACTACTTTTAGAAGCTTATTAAAGACTTAGACATTCTACTCCAGCCCAGCAGTATGTCTGGAAAGAAACGTTGATATCTGCATTTTTAAAAGCCCTTCCAGATGATCATTTTGCTGGGGGTTAGTTAACCACCTAATAACAATCACTGGACAGTTATGGTGTAAATGTACCTTTTCAGGTGTCAATCTCATGCTTTTTCCTCCAATGGAAAGATAAGTGGTTACCTGCAGAGGCTCAGGGCATGCTATATGACCTAGGTGCAGAGATATGTGGAGGTGGGTGGGCTGGATTTTGATAGGTGACAAAAGCTAGGAATGGCTGGCAAGTGAAATGAATGATCCTGAACTTAGTCGTGAGGGAAGAGATGGACATGGTGCTCTTGGGGAACTTGAGCATGCTGTGGGCGTCAGGGCTGGAAGTGTAGGCGAAGGCCAGAGTGTCCTTTTCCTATAGGAAGTAGCAGATCACTGAAGATTTTAGAACAAGAAAGTAAAAAGACATTTTATGTGCATTCTAACAAGGCAGTGAGCATGCAGACCAACGGGGCCAGACTTAGAGCCCAAAAGACCTGGGTTTGGGCCCAACTCTGCCGGGGCTTCCCTGGTGGCTCAGCGGGTAAAGAATCTGCTGTAATGTGGGAGACCTGGGTTCAATCCCTGAGTTGGGAAGATCCCCTGGAGAAGGGAACAGCTACCCACTCCAGTATTCTGGCCTGGAGAATTCCATGGACTGTGTAGCCCATGGATTCGCAAAGAGTCAGACACGACTGAGTGACCTTCACTTCACTTCTGCCTCTTAATGGTACGTGATTAGGGGACAACTTAAAAACCTTTCAGAGTTTCAGTTTCCTTTTCTCTAAAGTGAGCTTAATATAAATTTGTAGAGTCAATATAAAAGGCCTGTATTTTCATATAAATTTACACTCAGGCATCCAGTAAATGATGCTTAAAAGAGCTTATTGTCAGAATGGTGAATCACAGGAAAAGATGAAAAGACTGCCCTCAAGGAAAGGGAAAGAACAGAGACTGTAGTCACGCTGCAGTACTCTTTGTGGTCTTCCCTTTCTGTACTGATGGGATCTTCTCCCAAAGTTAGCAAAACTCTTAGATCAAAGCAGTTCTGTGGAAGCAACCAATCACTGCACTGCAGTAGCATTTCTCAGAGTGGGGTTTTCCAACCCTGCTGACTTGACCAGCGGTCAACTGTCACACATGGTACATATATTTGGGGTGATTCCAATTAACACGTATAAATTTCGCAAATAATGAGATGTAAGGTTTATTGTGTTAGTTATAGAATTCTCATTACATTTTAAGGTTTTATATGTTTGACCCAGGCTGATGGTCAGTTCATCTCAGCTAACATGAAATTAACTGTGAAATTTGCATTTTTATTCCTATTGAATATGTTATATTTACTCAAAAAATGTTCAAGTCACAAAAAAAGGAGTTCATTGGGGAATAAAAGTGGTGATTAAATTGAGACATAAATACCACATCTCAGAAAGCATCACAGCCATGAAGAGTGATGAGACTCTAGTACAAATCTATAATATGAATAGGTATTGTTTTAGGAAAAATGAGTCTTAAGTGACAATTTCATGAATATCCTAAATATTGGATGTACTTAAACTAGCAAAATATAGAAAATTTCCATATAAAACTTTATTCAATATTGGAATAAACCCATAGTACTATTCATATTATGCTTTTTTTTTTTTTTTACGTGACCTCTCTGTTTTTCCTAAATAAGCTCAAAATAATACTTTCTGAAGCAAAGTTGATGACTTCTGCTGTCAGTGGTGGAAAAAAAGACCAGAACTACAGAGGCGTCTTTCAAGGTTGCATTCATCTTGCCAAAACACAGGTACAAGTCACACCAGTGCCAGGAAGCTAATAACAACAGCTCCCACATTAATGACAAATAGTGTGATCACAGGCAAAGCAGAATGAGCTACTGGCAAAATTCCTTATCAAATAACACTGATGGATGTTGCAAAATATCAATGGAATACATTGTGGAAGAGCAATTACACTCTTGTGCGTCTGCTGGTAGATATTTCACTGTAGACTTGGGTGGTGCCACTGATAGAGTATGAATTAGCTGCTCTTGGCATAAATGCGGTACACAAAGGAAGAAGAAGTGCTTGACATGCTTTATTCTGTTTATCCAGGATATAGGAAAAGGGAGGTGTCTGTTGTTTTACAATTCTTTTTCATGATCTGTGAGCCAAACTAGAAAATGTGCAATGAAATCAGTCCCACTGGACTCCAACGACCCATACGTAGCATGGATGGGGTTTGCTTTGCAAAGAAAAGGATTCTCACCTTAGTGCCAACCAGAAGACATTTTATTAGCAAAGAAAATTTGATGGTCAACAATTCTACTTTGATTCAAATTAGACCAAAAAAAAAAAAGTGCAAGTGGTGACATAGATTGAGAAAATGAATGTAAGATTTTGCTTTTCCACCCTGAAGTATGTTGGCTTTCAAGATAAAGTTGTTCAGAAAACAAATTTGAAATGAAAGAAAAAGAAAAAAAAAAACCTTCAAAATTGGGAATGGAATATGCCAAGACTATACATTGTCGCCTTGCTTATTTAATTATATGCAGAGTACATCATATGAAATGCTAGGCTGTATGATCACAAACTGGAATCAAGATTGCTGGGAGAAATATCAACAACTTCAGATATGCAGATGATACCACTCTAATGGCAGAAAGTGAAGAACTAAAGAGCCTCTTGATGAGAGTGAAAGAGGAGAATGAAAAAGCTGGCTTAAATCTCAGCATTCAAAAAACAATGATCGTGGCCTCAGGTCCCATCACTTCATGGCAAATAGACGAGGGGAAAGTGAAAGCAGTTAGATTTTCTTTTCTTGGGCTCCTTAAACACTGCAGGTGGTGAGTACAGCCATAAAATTAAAAGACACTCCTTGGAAGGAAACTCTGACAAACCTAGACAACATATTAAAAAGCAGAGACATCACTTTGCAAATAAAGGTTTGCATAGTCAAAGCTATGGTTTTTCTAGTGGTCGTGTACAGATGTGAGGGTCAGACCATAAAGAAGGCTGAGTGCCGTAGAATTGATGCTTTTGAACTGTGGTACTCGAGAAGACTGTTGTGAGTCCCAGGACATCAAAGAGGTCAAACCAGTCAACCCTAAAGGAAATCAATCCTGAATATTCATTGGAAGGACTGATGCCAAAGCTGACGCTCCAATACTTTGGCCAACTGATACAAAGGGCCATCTCATTGGAAATGATCCTGATGCTGAGAAAGATTAAAGGTAAAAGGAGATGGAGGTGATAGAGGAAGAGACAGTTAGCATCACCAACTCAATGAACATGAATTTGAGCAAAGTCTAGGAGACAGTGGAGTACACAGAAGCCTGGCATGCTGCAGTCCATGGGGTTTTAAAGAGTCAGACACAACTTAGTAACTGAATGACAACAACAAAAACCACTCTTTGGGGAAACTACTAATAATAGTTTAGTTCTCTGATTTTACATTATTTGCTCAAATGGCATATCTCAGCAATATATTCACTATCAGGAATAGAATGACTATCACTTCAGAACTAGAATGTCTATATTGTTACATTTTATGTTGAAACTAAGATATTTAAAAAATTATGGTACTGACTTTTTAAAAATTTTTATTGAAGTATACTTGATTTACAGTGTATTAGTTTCAGATGTACAGCAAAGTGATTCAGTTATAAATATGTGTACACACACACAAACACATATATATTCCTCTTCAGATTCCTTTATCTTATAAGTTATTACAAAATGTTGAGTATAATCCCCTGTGCCATACAATATGTCCTCGTTGGTTTTCTATTTTATATAGAGTAGTATGTATACATTAATCCCCAAGTCCTAAATTATCCCTCTCCCACACTTTCCATTTCAGCAACCATAAGTTTTGTTTTGTTTTATCTGTAACTCTGTCTCTACTTCATAAATAGCATTTTTATCATATTTTGGATTCCGTATATAAGTGATGCCATATGATATTTATCATCTTTTTTCTCTATTCCCTTCACTTAGCAGGATTATCTCCAGGTCCGCCCATGTTGCTGCAAATGGCATTATTTCGTTCTTTTAATGACTGAGTAATATTCCATTGTATATAAGTACCACATCTTTTATATCCATTCCTCTGCTGATGGACATTTAGTTGCCTCCATGTCCTGACTTTTGTGAACAGTGCTGCATTGAACATTAGGGCACATGCATCTTTTTGGATTATGGTTTTCTCTAGATATGTGCCCAGGAGTGTGATTGCTGGATCATGTGATAGCTCTGTTTTTCGTTTTTTAAGGAGCTTGCATGCTGTTCTCTGTCATGGCTGTACCAGCTTACATTCCTATCAGCAGTATAGGAGGGTTCCCTTTTCTCCACATCCCCTCCAGCATTTATTGTTTGTATAATTTTCGATGATGGCCATTCTGACCAATGTGCAGTGATGCCTCTTTGATTTGCATTTTTCTAACAAGTAGTGATGCTGAAAATCCTTTCATGTGCCTCTTGGCCATCTATATGTCTTCTCTGAAAAAATAGTGTCTATTTAGATAGATATTCTTGACTTTTGCTATTCCATCAACCAAATAATTAACACTGGGTATTTTAAAGAGTTGTTTGTAATTGGAAGGTGGGGGAAAGGAGGCCCTCAGTATATCTCTATATGATTTTTATTTGTTAAAATGAGGATGCATTAATTTTTAATTTCAGATTTTAAGAACAAATTTAGTTTTAAAATTATAAATTGATTTTGCTTTACATCAGGAAATTTGGCAAACTGTTAAAATTCAAAATAAGAATATCTTTTACTGCTATAATTTTACTCATAAGACTTTATCTCATTTAAAAAAAAAGTTTGTCTCTATGTTTATATAAGTGTGTGTGTCCAAACATGAATGGATATTCACTGTAGTTTGATTTAAACCATTGAAAAGCAGAAAGAATTTAAATGTTCATAAGTATTATAGAGATTTTTATTTTCAATAGGGTGTATTTATACTACACAGTACCAGAAAGTTAGTCAAAAGAATGAGAATGAGATGACTACTCATGACCTAGAAAGAGATCCAACACAGTGTTTAGGGGAAAAAGAAAGATATAAAAAAGTATATGTAACATGGGCCAATTTTAGTGACTATATAAAGAAGTACAAATATGTGTGTATGTATAAAATAACTTGAAGGATGTATGAAATACATTAAGATCTCTACTCCTCTGGGGAATAGAATTTAGATAACTTGGAAGAAAATGGAGAGTAGGCTAAGAAGGAAAATATTTTTTATATTTTATGTTCTGTACATTTGTATATTAAGTTTAGATAAATCTTCATGCCATACATCATTGTATAAATTATGGAAAATCCAGTTATCAACACTCCATCACGTAATGCGGTAAGGAGAAAACTTGAACCATTAAGATAGAAAATCAACTGATAAGATGGAAAACAGTTAAGCAAACACTTTGACGAACAAAAGCTAATGAGATAGAAAAAGGGAACCATGAAAATAAATGTGGAAGGAGAAGATGGAGAAGAAATCAGAATAATCATTATCATAGTACTGATGACTATGCTGATCATTATAGTACTAGTAGTAGTAACAAAATTACAGAAACTGGAATGCTAACAGAATATAGCCATGTAACAAGAAAGCTGCATATTTACCTCTTCACTCTATTTTGCCACAGTGAACAGTGCTTCTCAAGCTTTAGGGCCATTCCAGTTAACTCACTGAATTATCTCAATTATCTTGAGTGACTGTATGGAGTGATGCATATTAAAACAAAATTTAAAAAAAAAATTAAAAACAAACCGAACATGTGTTGGGTCGGCCAAAATGTCATTTGGGTATTTTCCTAAGATGTTATGGACAAACCTGAATGAACTTTTTGGGCAACCCAATATGTATGTATTGTTTACAACTTTCTCTCTCTGTCTCTTTTTTTGTGGGCCAAGAGACGGGGCTGGAGGAGTAGGAGAATAGTAGCTGGTGCTCTGGACCTGGAGGCTTGTGCATCATGGTGCTCTGATGGTTACAGGGAGGTGACCCAACTACCTTGCTGAAATTACTCAAGTGAGGAGTGGAGGTATTAGTGATTAGTGGGTTCTAGGAAGGAGGATTCTGAGGTCATGTATTCCCAGCCAGAGGTAACAAGCCCTATTTTCTCCTTCCTCCCTCTCCTTCCTCCCACTTTCCCTGCCCTCTCTTTCCACTAGTCCCCTCCCTTGCTAATCCTTTTCCCCTCCACTTCCTTCCTCTTCTCATTTCGCCTTTCTTTTAAAATTGAAGATGACAGATATTTATTAATCATGCTATCTGCCACTCCTGGAATAAATCTCCCATTTGTATTTAAACTGAGAAATAAAACTGTGTTCATGGCCAAGGTCTTATGGTCGAATGTGTGTGGGAACCCCAGTAGTCCGTGCGGACTGATGATCAGGTGCTTGATTTTATTTTTCCTTAAAAGTCAGCGGTTAGCATAGTGATATCCCGAAGCCCAGCTCTAGGTATCATATGGCCTGAGAAAGCCTGGGGCACGTCCTGCAGATCATCCTCTATCAAATGCTCATATCTTTCCAGCGCTCACGTTTCCAAAGCCCTGGCAGTCTCCGAAAGCACTGTGTTGTTTCCAGAGCTGGAAGGATGCTGGTCTGAACCCCTTCCAGTGGTGCTTGTATATCACCATCCGTGACACTGACAACGGCCCTCTCACCTTGTTGCTGTCAATTCCTAGCAGTCTTGGGAAAGTTCATTCTGTTGAGAAAGAGGCTGTGTATTTGTGAGTGCTTTCACATGAATGTTTTCACATGATATACTTTGGGATATCATTTGAATCGTAAATTTTGCCCTGTTTTCTTTCCATCTGAATGAAGAAGAGATTTCTCTTTTCAGTCTGGTATCCTGAGTTGATGATACTCATTCATTCACTTGTTTACCCTGCCACCCTTACACAATCATTTATTCATTCATACACCTACTCACCTACCCAATGTTTCATCATGAAACAGAATACATTTTCTTGAGCCTATTCCTGGCTATATGTTAATCAAATTGCTTAGCTTCTCTGTGTCGTCTGCAAAGGTAGAGGTTTTCATTGCACCTGCTTCAATTGTTTTAAAGCATAAAGGGGGCCTTGTATGCAAAGTATACCTAGAAAGGCTTCTGTAATATTTGTGGTGGTGGTGGTTGGCACTTTTCTAGTATGTCTTATTTATGCATGTTTGTGAGATTTTTTTTTTAACAGAGATTTTATTTCTTTATTTACTTAATTATTCATTTGTGGCTGTGCTTGGTCTTCGCTGCTGCACGGGCAACTGTAGTTGCCATGCACAGGCTGCTCATTGCAGTGGTTTCTCTTGTTGCAAAGCACAGGCTCTAGGGCACTGACGTCAATAGCTGTGAGGCATGGGCTCAGCAGTTGCAGTTCCCGAGTTGAAGAGCACAGGCTGAGTGGTAAGAAGGAATCGGCTTTGCAGAGCCATCACAACAGTGCACATCCAGGGCCTAGAATCAGACGTCAGGCCTTTTTGAGCCACGGAAGAAGCTGAAGGTGCTGGAGCAGAGTGAGTTGGGAAGAATGACAAGAGATGGACTCAGGAGGAGAGGGAGGCTAAAATGAACAGCCCTGAGGCTGTTCCGCTCATGAGGCGGAATGTGCTTTAATGCAGCAGAAGCCAAAGGAGGCTTTTACACGGGCCACCCCCAGGGTCATTCTTGATGCTGTGTGGATGGCACAGGAGAAAGCAAGGAGCTCTCACTGAGGACTAAGGAGTTTAGGTCTGAGGATTATCTGCTCCAGAATCTTGCTGGAGGATTGTTAAGAATGTAGTTGCCCACATGCGAAGAATATAGGTCCCTAAGTTAAGCAGCATCAAAATCATTGGAAAGAGCCTGGGAATCACAAGCCGAAATCTGAGTGCTGCTGCTGCTGCTGCTGCTAAGTCGCTTCAGTCGTGTCCGACTCTGTGCGACCCCATAGACGGCAGCCCACCAGGCTCCCCCGTCCCTGGGATTCTCCAGGCAAGAATACTGGAGTGGGTTGCCATTGCCTTCTCCATTGTGTGAAAGTGAAAAGTGAAAGTGAAGTTGCTCAGTCGTGTCTGACTCTTAGCGACCCCATGGACTGCAGCCCATCAGGCTCCTCCATCCATGGGATTTTCCAGGCAAGAGTACTGGGGTGGGGTGCCATTGCCTTCCCCGCATGCGAAGAATATATGTCCCTAAGTTAAGCAGCATCAAAATCATTGGAAAGAGCCTGGGAATCACAAGCCGAAATCTGAGTGCTACTGCACATTTTTAAAACGGATGGACAGAGGTATGTGAATAGCAATATTAAAAAAAAAAAAAAAAGGCATAAACAACTTAAAAACTTTTCACTGAAGTATAACAGTGCTTTTTGTTCATTTAAATTAGTAAACTTCCTACCATCTACCTTAAATAATCTGTTCTCTAACTGAAGCGCTTATAACTTTAAGAATATAGAAAGCAGTGGAGGAGGAGATGGGAATAAATATTTCGCACTTATTTTCAGTATTTCAAAACACATCCAACTAAAAGGTTATATTAGAAAATAAAAACTCTTTGTATATTTATTAAAACTTGAAATATTTTGCTTTTACCTAAAATTCTACCAACTCTGTATGCTAAAGGTGATTATATAATGTAGTCCAAAGTGTCATATTTACAGTTACATACTTTTTGTTCTAAAACAATAAAAATCATGAGATACCAAAGGATGATTCATAGAGTGCTTAAGAGGACTGTCTTTAATTTTAGAAACATGGGTTTAAATTAAAACTGTTCCTCTTTCTATAGGCAACACACTCCAGTATTCTTGCTTGGAGAACCCCAAGGATAGAGGAGCCTGGCAGGCTATAGTCAACAGGGTCACAAAGAGTCAGACACAGTGACTAAACAACAACTCTTTATATACACTATACACTATTTCTTGAGACCTCAATTTCTTCATCTGTAAAACAGGAATGTAAAAATCCCATTTACATACAATTTTTTGAGGATTAAGTGAGCTAACCATATAAAAGTCATATAAGATATCTAGTATGTAATAATGTGGATATTAATGCAAAAAACCATTAATATTATTGCTATTTAGTAATGGCATTTTCAAGGCTTCCCAGGTGACACAGTGATAAAAGAATCCACGCGCCAATGCGAGAAATGCAGAAGGCATGGGTCTGATCCCTGAGTCAGGAAGCTCCCCTAAAGGAGGAAATGGCCACTCACTCCAATACTCCTGCCAGGATAATCCCATGGATAGAGAAGCCTGGCAGGCTACAGTCCATGGGGTCACTGAGAATTGGACACAACTTAGCAACTAAACGACAGTGACATTTTGCTTAATAGGCAAAACGATTTCAAACTGTGGAACACAACCGGAAAAAAGGTAAAATCCTGTATTCTTAATTGTCTGGGAAAATGGCAGTGTGGTGAGGTTGCTGGTCATATTAGCATGACACCTTGATTTAAGAGCTGAGATGGATTTCAGCCATAGCTCTTCTTTGCCAACAAAATGTTAATAACCATAGAATCAAGATCTGTTATTGATGCTTCTTGGGGAAAACTCCACATGCATCAAGAATGTTCATGTCTTTGTTCACATCAGTTCCTCAACGCTGTGTAACTAAAGACACACTAGGAATTTCACTTTCTTGCTAAGTGTGATAGATGTTCCAGAACCAAGGAGTCAGCTGGGAGCTATATTTGTAGTCACATGATGAGAGGAGGGTCCATTAACTTCCTTTTTGGTTACCTCTCCTTTTCATCTATGCTTGATTTGGCTCAGCTGAAGAGCTGAGATGTTACTGAGACATAAGCCCTTGGAAGAATTGCAGGGTGTTTCAGCTGAGCTCTTTTGATTGCCTGCAAAAGTATTTTTCTTGGATATATATATTCTGAGCCTGTTGAGAAATTGACTGTATTCAAACTGGTTAGTGACACACAGGTGGACTTTAGAAAGGGTTTCTCAGGACTTTGGAGAAGTCTATGTAGTTATTAAAGAGGTACTAAGGAGTTTTCCAAAGTCCATCTCAGTGTAAGAGTTACAAAATATAGGTCTCTCATCTTCAGTGTTTCAGCAGCTCACAATATGTCACTTAATTTTGAGTCACTGAAGGCCATAAAGCATTGAGGTGTGTTTGAGTAGGGCTTGTATCTTGTATGTTAAAGCTACACTTCTAAGAATGGTCTGAGCTAATGCCTTCACTTTTTTATGAATTACCGTGACATATATGAATAATTCATTCATAATACTGAAAGTGTAACCACAGAGGCTTCTTTCCCAGTGTGTCTTGGAAAAGCTATTGAAATACTAAAATGAGCGTTAACGGAAGAACACCACCAGGGAAGGGTTGGAGGGAATGATCGTCAGACCATCTCTTGAGGTTGTCTGTCAGCTTTTACGAAATGGGATCCTGCGCAAATTCAAGTGTGGTGCGAGAAAGCTCACAAATCTGCTGCCAGTTAAAACGCTTCCAAGGTATCTTTGCAGGGAACTATGTATATGGCTGGAGAGTATCTTGTCATTTTTCTTTAGGTTATGAGTAAGAAATAGGAAGTCAAAAATCCCCTGCCTTGGCAGTCTTTCCTGAGAATATAGCATTCCTTAATAGAATTCACAGAAAAAAAATGCCTTGAAATGGGACACAGACAGCTACCGATGGAGGAATTTTCCATCCCAGAGGTACAGTGGGTTATGAACTTCAGGTATCACTTTGAGCTGCTGCTGCTGCTGCTGCTGCTAAGTCGCTTCAGTCGTGTCCGACTCTGTGCGACCCCATAGACGCACAGGCTCCCACCAGGCTCCCCCGTCCCTGGGATTCTCCAGGCAAGAACACTGGAGTGGGTTGCCATTTCCTTCTCCAATGCAGGAAAGAGAAAAATGAAAGTGAAGTCGCTCAGTCGTGTCTGACTCTTAGCGACCCCATGGACTGCAGCCTTCCAGGCTCCTCTGTCCATGGGATTTTCCAGGCAAGAGTACTGGAGTAGGGTGCCATTGCCTTCTCCTTGAGCTGACTGAAGGCTACTAAATAATTCACATAAGAGCCAATGGTATGTCTGTGTTCCCAGTTATGATGATAGCTAATAGGCATTGAGCTTTTCATGTGCCCCGTCTCATTTAACCCATACTACAATTCTGTGAGATAGATTTTTTTTTTATAATTGCCTTCCCATTTTACAGATGACAAAGCAGAGGCTTCACTAAGCAGGATACTTTACTCAAATCACCCAGTAAGTAAAGGTGAGTATCTGGATTTGAACATGTGTCTGCCTGACTGGTATGCTTGTTCACTGCAGGAGAGCACAAAAATGAAGATGCCAAGAAGGCAGTCAGGACAGACAGACTTTGCTTTGCTATCACCCTAATGGGCAGAAGGGATTATATGGGAACCATGAACCCCAGACTTAGCTCCATCATTGCAAACTCACATGAGCTTCTGAACCTCTGTTTTATCATTTTTGAACTGAACTTGCTGGGTTTTCCATGACAATGAAATTATCATGTGTGGAAATGATCTGAGATCATGAGAAGGCACTACAAAAAGTGAGGGCCTCTGGCTGGAGAAAACGATAGAGGTGGGAACCTCGTCTTCAGGGTACCAGCTGCATTTAACACAACGTAAAGGAGTGATGGGCTTAAGGCATACATAATAGAGCATTGAGGGGTTTCCTGTGCTACACATTAGGTCCTTGTTAATCATCTATTTCATATATATTACTCTGTATATGTTAACCCTCTTCATTTCTCTGCCCCACCTATCACCTTTGGTAACCATAAGGTTGTTATCTAAGTCTTCAAGTTTGTTTCTGTTTTGTAAATGAGTTCATTTGTATCAATTTGATTTTTTAACTCTACCCATAAATGATATCATAGGCAATTTGTCCTTCTCTGTCTGACTTCCTTCACTTAGTGTGCTCATCTCCACATCCCTCCATATTGCTGGAAAAGGCATTATTTAACTGAGACATACTTCAATAAGGGATGCATATGATATTTTTCCTGCTGTTCGACCTACTTAACTCAGTACAACACTCTCTAGGTCCATCCGTGTTGTGCAAATGGCAGCATTTCATTCTTTTTAATGGCTGAGTAATACTCCATGGTGCGTATATATGTACCATATCTTCTTTATCCATCATTCTGATGATGGATTTTTTGGTTGCTTCTATTAATATGGCTTGGCTAATGCCAACAAAGGTCCGTCTAGTCAAGGCTATGGTCTTTCCTGTGGTCATGTAGGGATGCGAGAGTTGGACTGGGAAGAAGGCTGAGTGCCGAAGAATTGATGCTTTTGAACTGTGGTGTTGGAGAAGACTCTGAGAGTCCCTTGGACTGCAAGGAGATCCCACCAGTCCATTGTGAAGGAGATCAGCCCTGGGATTTCTTTGGAAGGAATGATGCTAAGGCTGAAACTCCAGTACTTTGGCCACCTCATGTGAAGAGTTGACTCATTGGAAAAGACTCAGATGCTGGGAGGGATTGGGGGCAGGAGGAGAAGGGGGTGACAGAGGATGACATGTCTGGATGGCATCACTGACTTGATGGACATGAGTCTGAGTGACCTCCAGGAGTTGGTGATGGACAGGGAGGCCTGGCGTGCTGCGATTCATGGGGTCGCAAAGAGTCGGACACGACTGAGCGAATGAACTGAACTGAACTGAACTGAATTGAATGAAAACAGTGATGCAGTGAAGGTTGGGGTGCACGTATCATTTTGAACTATGGTTTTTCCCCATGAAGCGGCCCAGGAGTGAGATGGCCAGATCATGTGGTAGCTCTATTTTAGGTTTTTTTAGGAACCTCCATACTGTTCTCCATCGAAGCTGTAACCAACTTACATTCTCTAAAACAGCATAGGAGGGTTCGCTTTTCTCCATGCCCTCTTCTGTTTACTGTCTGTAGTCTTTCTGATGATGGGGTTTGTATCTGGTGTGAGGTAGTTTTGATTTGTAGGCAGTTTTGAAATGCTGTTTTGATTTCAGGTCTCTAATAATTAGCCATGTGGAGCATCCTTTCATATACTTCATTTAAAAAAAAAAAAAAGTGCATTAAATTGACCTCTAGAGATAGACTTCTTGAAGGTCTGCCCTGAATTGAATTGTTTTTCGACTACCCACCCCAGAACATTTCTTGAGGGCAAATGTTCTTTACGGCCCGCAGGAATATGAAGTACCCAGAAGCCCGGTTTTCCGATTGTTGTTCTGGGAAACGTCCACAAGGCGGCAGCACTTCTCCATGCTCCTTTTGAAGTCCAAGCGCCCTAGAGAAAGCCCTGTAACTGGCTTGTAGATTACAGTATAATGTGCCAGGGTTTATGTCCATTACTTTTCCCCCTTTACCCTGCACCTCCCAGGCAAATCTTAAACCCTGGAGAAACTGCAGTGCCGAGGATGCTGTCCTACTTAGGAACAGCAACTCCGAAGAAGGAGGGTGCTGGTGGGAACCCCACCACTGGGAGACTTGGAGGCCAAGTGATTTTTCAGAACGCTTCCAGACCAAAGGGTCCACCATCCTTTAAGTGCACTAGACTTGCCTGAACTTTAGGAGAGCCCACCTGGATCTGGAGATTGGGGTCTCATCCACAGGGGCCCAGGCACTGCATGTCCAAGGTGGGGGGCTCCACCCCAGCTCATCTCTGCCTCAGTCCAGCCGTGGGGACCCCAGAGCAGCTCAGGTTCCAGGGATGTGACTCCAGACCAAGGCCTGAGGGGAGTATAGTAGTTATTTCTTTGTTTATCTTTCTTCTTTCTTTCTCTCGTTTTCTTTGTTTTGTTTAACTTTTATTTTAATTGGAGTATAGTTGATTCGGAAAATGAAGATCATGGCATCTGGTCCCATCACTACATGGGAAATAGATGGGGAAACAGTGGAAACAGTGTCAGACTTTGTTTTTCTGGGCTCCAAAATCACTGCAGATGGTGACTGCAGCCAGGAAATTAAAAGACGCTTACTCCTTGGAAGGAAAGTTATGACCAACCTAGATAGCATATTCAAAAGCAGAGACATCACTTTGCCAACAAAGGTTCACCTAGTCAAGGCTATGGTCTTTCCTGTGGTCATGTATGGATGTGAGAGCTGGACTGTGAAGAAGGCTGAGCGCCGAAGAATTGATGCTTTTGAACTGTGGTGTTGGAGAAGACTCTTGAGAGTCCCTTGGACTGCAAGAAGATCCAACCAGTCCATTCTGAAGGAGATCAATCCTGGAATGTCTTTGGAGGGAATGATGCTAAAGCTGAAACTCCAGTATTTTGGCCACCTCATGCGAAGAGTTGACTCATTGGAGAAGACTCTGATGCTGGGAGGGATTGAGGGCAGGAGGAGAAGGGGACGACAGAGGATGAGATGGCTGGATGGCATCACTGACTTGATGGGTGTGAGTCTGGGTGACCTCTGGGAGCTGGTGATGGACAGGGAGGCCTGGCGTGCTGCGGTTCATGGGGTCGCAAAGAGTCGGACACGACTGAGCGACTGATCTGATCTGATCTGATAGTTGATTTACTATGTTGTGTTTGTTTTAGGTGGATAGCAACCTGATTCAATTATGCATATATTTATTTTTCCTTGGATTCTTTGCCCATGTAGGATATTACAGAGTGTTCTCTAATATGTAATATGTATTCCATGGGCTACAGTGGGTCTTTTTTGATGATTTATTTTATATATACACATATA
The DNA here is from genome assembly GCA_935064755.1 of Tragelaphus eurycerus. Classification (NCBI taxonomy): domain Eukaryota; kingdom Metazoa; phylum Chordata; class Mammalia; order Artiodactyla; family Bovidae; genus Tragelaphus; species Tragelaphus eurycerus. Next base: position 44,068,726 of record CAKXYN010000001.1, read on the forward strand.
TGCTAGTGTTTATATGTGAGTCCCCACCTCCTTATTTATCCTTCTCACCACCTTTTTCCTTTGGTAACCCTAATTTTGTGTTTTATGTCTGTGGATCTTTTTCTGTTTTGTAAACTAGTTCATTGGTATCAATTTTTTAGATTCCACATTTAAGTGACATCAGATCAGATCAGATGAGATCAGTCGCTCAGTCGTGTCCGACTCTTTGCGACCCCATGAATCGCAGCACGCCAGGCCTCCCTGTCCATCACCAACTCCCAGAGTTCACTCAGACTCACACCATCGAGTCAGTGATGCCATCCAGCCATCTCATCCTCTGTCGTCCCCTTCTCCTCCTGCCCCCAATCCCTCCCAGCATCAGAGTCTTTACCAATGAGTCAACTCTTCGCATGAGGTGGCCAAAATACTGGAGTTTCGCTTTAGCATCATTCCCTCCAAAGAAATCCCAGGGCTGAGCTCCTTCAGAATGGACTGGTTGGATCTCCCTGCAGTCCAAGGGACTCTCAAGAGTCTTCTCAAATACCACAGTTCAAAAGCATCAATTCTTCGACGCTCAGCCTCCTTCACAGTCCAACTCTCACATCCATACATGACCACAGGAAAAACCATAGCCTTGACTAAACAAACCTTTGTTGGCAAAGTAATGTCTCTGCTTTTGAATACGCTATCTAGGTTGGTCATAACTTTCCTTCCAAGGAGTAAGCGTCTTTTAATTTCCTGGCTGCAGTCACCATCTGCAGTGATTTTGGAGTCCAGAAAAAGAAAGTCTGACACTGTTTCCACTGTTTCCCCATCTATTTCCCATGAAGTGATGGGACCGGATGCCATGATCTTCGTTTTCTGAACATTGAGCTTTAAGCCAACTTTTTCACTCTCCACTTTCACTTTCATCAAGAGGCTTTTTAATTCCTCTTCACTTTCTGCCATAAGGGTGGTGTCATCTGTATATCTGAGGTTATATATTTTTCCCAGCAATCTTGATTCCAGCTTGTGTTTCTTCCAGTCCAGCGTTTCTCATGATATACTCTGCATATAAGTTAAATAAACAGGGTGACAATATGTAGCCTTGACGAACTCCTTTTCCTATTTGGAACCAGTCTGTTGTTCCATGTCCAGTTCTAACTGTTGCTTCCTGACCTGCATACAAATTTCTCAAGAGGCAGATCAGGTGGTCTGGTACTATTTATTTTTCACTTTCTGACCTTACTTCACTTAGTGTGATCATCTCTGTATCCACCCATGTTGCTGAAAGTGCTATTAATTCACTTTTATATGAGCTTCCCTGGTGGCTCAGACAGTAAAGAATCTGCCTGCAATGCAGGAGACCTGGGTTCTGTCTCTGGGTCAGGAAGATCCCCTGGAGAAGGGAATGGCTCTCACTCCAGTATTCTTGCCTGGAAAATTCCATGGACAGAGGAGCCTGGTGGGCTACAATCCATGGGGTTGCAAAAAGTTGGACATGACTGAGTGACTAACACTTCACTTTTCAAATATGTGTTCAAGATTGGGATTTCTGGATCATATGGCAACTCTATTTTTAGTTTTTTAAGGAAATGTCATGCACTTTCCATGGTGGCTGCTCCCACTTATTATATATTCCCACCCACAGTCTAGGAGTATTCCCCTTTCTCCACATCCTCTCCAGCTTTTCTTGTTTGCAGACTTTTTAATGATAGCCATTTTGACTGTTTTGGGGAAATAACCGCATTTTCATTTTGGTTTGCATTTCTCTAATGTTTAGCAATATTGAGATGAATTTTACGCTTAATGAGTTGATTGAATGAGACATGAATAAAATCTTCAGAAAGCCTGTGTTAAAAACAGGCACAACCTAGGATTTAATGTCGTCCTCTTGGGTAGTCAGTGAAAGTGAAATTAAAGAAATGAAAACAAAGCTGCCCTTTAGTGTTATGGAGAATTGTTATTAATAGTAGTGGGTCTATAGTATTCATTGTTCACACTGATCTCAGTGACCTAGACACATTTGTACTTTTTCTCTTGAAACCAAACATACACGTGCTTTTCTCTTAGTTCTCTAATTCAAAGACTACCAGACATGAAAGCATTCTTTCAGACCTTTCCTATTACTTTCCTTTTCATAATCAAGTTCATGAACAGGCCCAAGGGATAGTATTTAATGACAGCCTCTGCCTGTTGCTAAGTGTTTGGTTCTCTTATATAACTCTCAATTATACTGAACTCTGGCTGTGGTGGAAAGAGTCTTCCCAATGAATGATGCTGTTTAAATGAATGTGAAAAATATACTTTAAAAATACCTTAGGGTAACAGTAAAGGAAATCATCAGCAAATATCTTTCTAAGCCTGAATATTGTTTTGAGTGAGTAATATATGGTATTTATCTTCTGAACACATTTTATAAAGACTCTTTATGTTGCACATATCTTCCTAGTTTTTCAGGTTGATAAAATATGTCATCCCTGGAATTCTGTATTATTATCACAGTCAGAAGGGGATTTCTACCAATAGCAAAAATATGTATGTAAGCTTCGAGGTGAAAAAGGAAAAAGACAAAACCCTTAGAGTGTTTCTTGTCTCACAACATGAGAATAAACTGCAGCCCTTGGACGTGGTGGAGAAAGGGACCACAGACAATGGACCTTTACGACAATGCCGTAAAGCTGTCGGTGTCATAGCTACCCGAAATCACTAAGAGACAATTATTGATGGGCCTCCTGGGAGGGCTGGTCACTTTAGAGTGACTCAACTGTGTAACTGGAGAAGGCAATGGCACCCCACTCCAGTACTCTTGCCTGGAAAATCCCATGGATGGAGAAGCCCGGTGGGCTGCAGTCCATGGGGTCGCTGAGGGTAGGACACGACTGAGTGACTTCACTTTCCCTTTTCACTTTCATGCATTGGAGAAGGAAATGGCAAGCCACTCCAGTATTCTTGCCTGGAGAATCCCAGGGACGGGAGAGCCTGGTGGGCTGCCATCTTTGGGGTCACACAGAGTCGGACACGACTGCAGTGACTTAGCAGCAACTGTGTAACTGATTTTATATGCATAAATATATCAACATAAGGTAATGGTTTTAGAGAACAAAAATTCCCTAAGAAAAAAACTAAATGTCAAAAGAAGAATAGCAAACTCATAAAACTGTGAGATCCAGAACATGATGCATGCATCCCACTCCTCTAGAATATAGCAACCAGTGTTAGTTTATTTTAGTTTTACATCTAAACAGTTAGAAATGGGCATTAAGTAATATTTGAGCTACAGATGGATTTATTTATATAATTTTAATAAATGTGTGCACATTTGCCTTAGAGCTTAGCATTCAAAGAAACTCAAAGATTTGAGTTTCTTTGAATGCTAGATTATGCTTAATCTCAAAGATTAAGAAATCTAACCTACATTTGAAAACAATTGGAAAAAGAATAAATACATGGATATGTATAATCTAAATCACTTAGCTGTATATCAGAAACTAACACAACATTGTAAGCAACTGTGCACCAATATAAAGTAAGTAGTTTTAGAAATGAAGTCTATAAGTATATATCATGAGCTACTGATCAGCAGATGAAACTGGTATCAGAAACGGATCTCTTTTGGTTTTCTTGGTAGTTAAAAAATAAAGTATTTTCCAACATTTAAGAATTAAAATGTTTAACAGAAAATCTAGATTTCTAATTGATCTTGGGAAATGAAAAGCTACAGAAACACCGAATTCAGATTGTAATGTGACCACAGCTGGCGGAGTGATCAATGACTCTCTCCTTTTGTCAAAATGACTTGATCCCTGTGTTGGGCAAATCTCTGCCATTCATCACTATATTCTGCCTGATTGGTTTCACTATTTTATCTACTTGGCCTCAGGTATGTTTTTAAATCCATGATAACAGTTGGCTGAGTGATCAATAGTTCCCTCCTTTAGTCAAAATGACTAAATTGCTGTATTGACCAAATCTTTGCCATTCTTTACTGTATTCTGCCTGGATGGTTTCACTACTCTATGTTGTCTGCCTGACTGTGGTACCTATTTAAATTTGTAGCATAAAGTATTTCATACTGAATCAATAAACCAAAAACCACAGCCCTTATAATGTGAGGTAGAGACCAGACAGCTGTTCACCAAACCGTTTTCCTCATTCTTAGCGCATAGCTAGACTCCTCCCCCAGATTCTTTTGCTATGCAACGGATCCTGGCAGGCTACAGTCCACGGGGTCACAGAGAGTCGGACACAGCTGAGCGACTGACACTTGCTATGTCATTAAGTTTTATTTAATGGAAGAGGGATTGTAACTCTCTTTTCTTCTTGTGTCCACTGGCTAGATACCAACCACCTAGGTCATCTCAAGAGCTACACATGCAGAAGTGCAAAGACTCCATCAACCTGGGGTCAGGAGCCAACTTATATATTCTCCCCCTCCACACAAAAAATTGGATTCTAAATGAATGTTCTCTTAAGTCACTGAGAGTTAAAGCATTACCTTAATTAATTCAAGATGTAATCATCTTTCCTTCCATCTCTATATGCTTCCTCTCAGGAAACACAACCAGTAATCTGGAGGAAAGAAAAAGGAGGAAGAAGATGAAGGAATATTCATCCCTCCTTCTCTAATGCTGTTTTTAAATTTTCTTTCACTTAATTGGCATTCCTTTGATGAGTTCTTAATCCTCACTCCACGTCTTTCTCCATATTATGTCCTTGAGGCGATATATAAACCAAGATGCTTTTAGCTGATATATCAAAAAAGCCCAATTTAAATGGGCTTGAACAATAAAAGAGCATTTTTTGGCCCCCATGATGCAAACAATACAGCGGGAGAACAGGCTTTATGTACAGTTGGATTTGGTCCCCTGGAGCTCTTTAACTTCTGCCTTTCTCAGATGAGTATCCCTTACGGTACCAAAATGACTGTAGGAGTTCACACCTGTGTCTGTACAGCACACCCTCTGGAGCAGGGATGTAAGTCATCTTACTAGAAGCTCTGAGTCTCTCTCTTTGGAGCATTGAAGTCATGGCTAAGAATTGCTCTGTGCTTGGCTGTTCATCCCTGAACTTGCACTTTGGCAAGAGAGATGGCCTTGTGCCTGCCTATTGTTTATGCCAACTTGGGAGCTGATCAGACCCACTCAAATGGCAGGGTGGAAGAAGAATCCAGAATCCATGTCAGAATTCAGTGATACATAAAACTAATTCCTGGTGCCATGGCAACCTGGCTCTTAAGAAGAATGATTTCCAGTTGCTACTGCTACTGCTGCTAAGTTGCTTCAGTCGTGTCCGACTCTGTGCGACCCCATAGACAGCAGCCCACCAGGCTCCGCCGTCCCTGGGATTCTCCAGGCAAGAACACTGGAGTGGGTTGCCATTTCCTTCTCCAATGCATGAAAGTGAAAATTGAAAGTGAAGTCACTGAGTCGTGTCCAACTCTCAGTGACCCCATGAACTGCAGTCTACCCAGTGCCTTAGACTTTCTAAGACTTTATAGTTTTATGTCTTATTAAGTGCTTCCCTGCTCAGACAGTAAAGAATCTTCCTGAATACAGGAGACCCAGGCTTGATTCCTGGGTCAGGAAGATCCCCTAGAGAAAGGAATGGCTACCCACTCCAGTATTCTTGCCTGGAAAATCCTGTGGACAGAGAAGCCTGGTGGGCTATTGTCCATGGGGTTGCAAAGAGTCAGACAAGACAGAGTACCAAGCACACACATATTATTATGTATTAATGTATGTATTAATGATTCTTTGGGATATACAATGCATATTTTATTGTATGTATTTTATAGATAAATTTTAGACTGAGAGTTGTTAGGGAGTTTGCCCTAGATCATAGACTGGTTAGTGGCAGAACTAGAAAATTGTTTATTTCACCATGACTCTTCTCTTCCTCACTTTCTTTGAAAATGTATTAGATAAAGATTGTGTTGTAATTGCGTTTCTGGTTCAGAAAATCAAACTACTACTGCCATAATAGCCCCTGTAAAGCACCACTGTGGCTGCTTTTAGTTCTAAATTGCTTAATCTTTGTGAGTTCAGGTGGCCAGATACATCTGCAATTAGGCATCTTACCCATGAACACAGAGCCCCATTGAATGCTAAGGAGTGACTCAGCCTTTGTTATGATTGAATCCTAGGGCTGAAAATAAATACGCAATTATAGTTAAGGAAAACAGGCCCTCTTTCTTTTGTGCTCTTCTGAGAAGTCAGTATGCTGCAGATTAAAGGGGGTGATAGTCTGGCTGCATATAAGCATAAGCCATTGATTGGAGTATTAATGCATTACAAGTTCATTGCTGTTAAAAGCAAAACCATATAATTACTCTTCACAGAGGCAGTACACAACAAGCAAAGAAGAAGTACATTTGCAAGCTCACATATTTAAGTTATAAACATAAAGCTCATTTTCACCTAAAGAGAAGGCATCATGATTTCCATTATTTAATCATTTCTCAGCAGAGATAAGGATTCACCAGAATGAGAGAGAGAAGTGCTTTCATTAAGACTCACATTACCATATTCCATGTAGAAACTATTGAGCCAGGGAGATATTTTTGGAAAATTGAATCCACATCAAATCATACTGAACCAAAAAAAAAAAAAGTTAAAGAAGAGGTACATGCTCCAGGTAGTTGAAATAATAGTTCAAAAGAAAGGAGAAATGACAGGAACTTGAAGGTAAAGGTTACAGTTAAAGCAATAGGAACCAAAATGGGTAATAAATCACTCACAACTGACTTGATCTCAGTAGTAAGAGTGTTTTAAAGACAGATGCCTGAACAGGGGTTAAGAAATTGGACTTCTTTTCCTACATCTACTGAAGGTTGCTTATGAGAATAAGTCACTCAACTTCCTATCTACTTTTCCTATAAAATTGAGCCATGGAAAATATTGATACCAATCTTTGTGGTTTTCACAACAATTACACTCCATTTTAAAGCAATGTTTCAGTAGGTTCACCAAACACAGCAGCCTATGCTGCTGACCATAGGCAGCATTTGGTATGAATATTGTTCAGTCTCTAAGTCGTGTCCTACTCCTTGCGACCCCATGAACTGCAGCATGCCAGGCTTCCCTGTCCTTCAGTATCTCTTGAAGTTTGCTCAAACTCATATCCATTGAGTCAGTGATGCCATCCAACCATCTCATCCTCTGTTGCCTCCTTCTCCTTTCAACCTCAATCTTTCCCAGTATCAAGGTCTTTTCCAATGAATGAGCTCTTAGCATCAGGTGGCCAAAATATTGGAGCATCAGCATCAGTCCTTCCAATAAGTATTCAGAGTCGATTTCCTTTAGGATTGACTGGTTTGATCTCTTTGCTGTCCAAAGGACTTTCAAGAGTCTTCTCCAACATCACAATTCAAAAGCATCAGTTATCTGGCATGCAGTCTTCTTTATGGTCCAAATCTCACATCCGTAGATGACTACTGGAAAAACTGTAGCTTTGAGTATAGGGACATTTGTTGGCAAAATGATTATTATTTTAAAAGATTGTTGACTTTTAAAACCTGCTAGCTCCTAAACATTTTTAGTAGCCTATGACATTTTCATTATCTTTTCACACTTGGAAAGGTCACTGCCATGTTATATTTATAGGTCTCTCTGGCAGGAAAAAAAGTGAAACAAGAACTATAAACTCTGTTATTTTCCTTAAAATTCTTACTTATTGTCTCAGATAGGGTCCTTTGGTTGCAGGTAAGAACCTGGATTCTGGCTAATTTAGGTAGAAAAGGAATGTACTGGTTGTATGAAGGGCAGCTCACAGAATCCAAAGAATACTAATGACATTGGGTGGGAATAGGAGATACATAGCCCTGAGAATGTGGTCCCAGAAACTCACTGAACATTTTAAGACATGAGCATCCCAGTGAAAGACATCCTGTGGGTTTTCCATCTCTGTGCAGCTTCCCAAAGATTCGAATTCCAGAAGACAAATTCTGTTTGGCTTAACTTGAGTTGGCTTCCCTGGTGGCTCAGATGGTAAAGAATCTCCCTGCAATTCAGGAGGCCCAGATTCAATTCCTGGATTGGGAAGATTGTCTGGAGAAGGAAATGACAACCCACTCCAGTGTTCTTGCTTGGGAAATCCCATGGACAGAGGAGTCTGGCGGGCTACAGTCCATGTGGTCACAAAGAGTTAGACTTGACTGAGCGACTGACCCACACACACAAAAGGGTGGACAGGCGCTCTTGATAGAGCTCTCACCAGAAGAGCCATGGGTGTCTGTGACAATGGTCTTATCATTCTCCAAAAGGCAGCATGAGTGCTGGTCAGCTCCCAGAATGGCCTTGCAATTCATTTTCTGAGCTCATTGCATCTGCTTTACTTTTGTTTGTAGTAGGGAATATTAGTTTATTCATTAGTTTCTCATATAACTGTTAACTGGGTGAGAAAACTTATTCCTAATTGGAGACTATTTGCTGAGAATCAGTAAGATAGTGTGAATAGCTCCCTTAAAAGAAAATATTCCAAAAGCTGCGGCCACACTGCCTTTCATGGGAGGACATAATGGTTAGGCAGTAGCGAATTGCACTGGTATTGTGTCAAACAATAGGAGCAAAACACTGCCTTTTGCTGGTCTATTAATAAACACCTTGCTGAGGAACACATTATTTCAAATATATGCAGCAATGGCCTGATGGCATGCCATTACCTTGAACATAAACTGTGAGGCGGGGGCTGTGAAGGTGTGCCATCTTGGGACTCCCACACAGGTAAACAGGGTTGACTATTACTGCTTGTCTGGCCGTCAGGTCCCATCTAAAGCCTGTAAGAACAGAAGACCTTAAAACAATAGGCTTGCATTAGGCTGTCATTTTAAAAAAGAAGCAGGTAACTGCCTCCTAATTTCTGCACAGTGGGTCAAGACAACTGCTGGCAGCATAAAATGTTTTAAAATACAGTAGGACAGCCCACAAATCAGTCAATCAGTCACCAGAATTTGCATGGTGTTCCTAGGGAATAGCAATGTAGAGAGCTTTACAAAACAAACTAAGCTCTGTGAAGACCAAACCCCCAAATCAACCCTTTTGACAATATGGGTATCTATTCTGGTAAGGAATCAATCTAATTTCAGAGAACGACATTATAAGAACTTGCTACCCGCAACATTCTCTCCATAGTAAGTGTTTTATTGGAGGATTATAGGAAAGTAAGCAAAATAGTACAGTTTTAAACAATCCCCCAGAATAAGAAATCAAACCCTCCATCTGCAATTCTTACACCTTTTCTTCACCTTCATCACTTTCTCTCTCTCTCTCTAGCCCTGCCTCCTATTCTTCTTTCTCCTTCGTAATTAGTGCCGTGAAAGAACTAGGTTTCACTCTATAACCCTCAGAATCTATGAAGAGAGTCTGCCATTAAGCTACAAATTAATGGGGGGGGGGGGGAAGTTGTCCATGACATCCTAACCCAAAGTTAATTTTGTCAATCTGCTTACTAAGTGGGTGTTCTCTCTCTCCCTCTTTCCAACATCTGGAACTCTGCTGGGAAAATGACTTTCCCATATCGAAATGAACAGCTCATAAATCGATGGAGTACCAAGCGGCAACAGTAGGATGTCAATAGTTTAACTGGAATCCTTACTTCATGTGCAAACAGGGCAAAGAGTGCCTGTGCTTTTATAGACTTCCCTGGCAGCTCAGAGAATCCACCTGTCAAAGCAGGAGACACAGGGGACCTGGATTCAATCCCTGGGTTGGGGAGATCCCCTGGAGAAAGAAATGGCAACCCATTCCAGTGTTCTTGCTTGGGAAATCCCATGGATAGAGGAGCCTGGCGGGCTGCAGTCCATGGGGTCACAAGAGTCAAACATTACTTAGCAACTAAATAATGGCCTGTCCTGTTGCCTAAAACAAAGGTTGACAAACTATGGCTCAAAGGCCAAATCTAGCCTATTTAGTTTTATTGGGGGAAAAAAAGCCACATTGATTTGCTTATGTATTGCCAAATGGCTGCTTTTACTCTACTCCTGCAGAACTGAATCATTGCACCAAAGACCACGTGACCCTTAAGGCTGAAAATACTTATGACCTGGTTTTTTCAAGAAAAAGTTTGCCAACCTCTAGCCTAGAACTTTGCTAAGTGAATGGGAAAGAGCTCCCCTTACGTGTTAAAGAATGTGTCATCTTACTAGACTGGGAAGCTGATCACAGAGAAGATGTTTAGTTAATGGTGTAAGATGGAATTGAATACATATCAAACTTGTGCAGTATTGATTGCATTTGTATAAATAATTCAGAGAGGAGGGATTAGGCTGGTACCATTGCAGAAAACTGCGTGATGGAAATGGTCTTTGTAGAGTGGGTGAGCTTAGAATTGGAAAATTTCAGAGCTGGAAAGCAACTTTGAAGACATCTGATTTGGGGGTTCCCAGATACTGGGCTGTGGGCCAGTGTGAGCTTGTGATGGGTTTTTCCCTAATTACTGGCAAAAAGAGAAAAAAACCACAAGTAGGTTACGAGTTTTAAGGTAGGGCTTTCCCCAGATCTATGCAACATGGACTGTGTCCTCTTATACCTGGTAAGCTTCATAAAGCTAAATTTATTCAACCTAAACGTTTTCTTCTTCTTACATTTGTGTAATATTTCCCTTCTTTTGGAAATGACACAGAGAATTGAGGGTGTGTGCTGGTGCTGCAATTATTTGTACTCTTCCTTTGCAGAAGAAAATTTAACAAACCTAGTATTTGCTCAGTCAATAATTTTTTTTATGTTCGTTGTGCTGTGAAATCCATGAGACTTGAAATTACACAACAGAGTGGATGCTAGTCATTGCTTCAATATCTTCTATACTTGGCAATAGGCAAAATCAATGAGAAGAGAAAGCCATGTAGATGGAAGGAAGACAAATAAGTTTCAAATGGAGATTGTGTTGATTTCCTCCCAACTCAGGGCTATCACTCTGCATTTGACTTTTGTACCCAAAGCTCTCAAAAGTTTTAAAACTTTGTCTTCCACTGAGTATTGCTCTGCAGAGCCTACCAGGGATTTTTTTAGGTTCAGACTCAAGAGCCACCATAGGCCACAGTATACTAAGAAGGCTGGGATTCAGAATCCAAAGCTCCCAGGAGGGAGGCAGTGACATTCTCCTCCTGTGGTAAGCCTTGCAGTGTCCGTGGGACAGTTATTGTGGTTTTCAGAGCATCTCTCCTGAGGTGGTTGCTCAAGTGCAAGAAAATATGGGGCGGGTGGGTGTCTGAGCAGCCCTAGCGTCACAGGAGCCAATATGCTCAAACTCTGCATTACAGGCAGAGTTTCCAGGGTCCATGCAAGGGCCATGCCCAGCTGTCAGAGCCACTCAGGAGAGCTTGAGTGACCTATGACTTCCCATCAGGTAGATACACTTCTTCCAGTCTAAATGTAACCTTCCTGTATGGAGTCATTTTATTATTAACAACATTGCCTAGCAACAGTTGACATATTACCTTATGAGGTTACCAGGGGAACAGAGTAGAGAATTAACCAAAAGGTTAAGTTCTTATGAAGAAGGGGAAAAAAGCTCTATTAACTCATTATCCCTGATTGTCTTCTAAACCCTTAGAACAGCAGGTGACTAGGAGCATCTCTAAATATCTCAAGTTATCAGAGAAATTGAACAACAAGCTGTCCTATTCAGACAGGAAAGGGATATTGACTTTTTAAAGAAAGACCCCAGAGGTTCTGAATCACTGTTATACTGTGAATAAAAAGCTATTTCAATAAGCAGCACCTTCTTCTGAACATCTCTATCTAAATATCTCCCCTTCCTGGAAACCCTCCTTGACCACCTATAAAGTGTATCCTTCTCAGCTGTTCTCCATCACACCACATTTTTAAAAAATTAATTAATTTATTTTAATTGGAGGCTAATTACAATATTGTGGTGGTTTTGCATACATTGACATGAATCAGCCATGGGTGTACATGTGTTCCCCATCCTGAACCCCCCTCCCACCTCCCTCCCCATCCCATCCCTCAGGGTCATCCCAGTGCACCAGCCCTGAGCACCCTGTCTCATGCATCAAGCCTGGACTAGTGATCTGTATCACATATGATAATATACATGTTCCAATGCTAGTCTCTAAAATCATCCCACCCTCACCTTCTCCCACAGAGTCCAAAAGTCTGTTCTATACATCTGTGTCTTTTTTGCTATCTCACATATAGGGTCATCGTTACCATCTTTCTAAATTCCATATATATATGGTTAGTATACTGTATTGGTGTTTTTCTTTCTGACTTACTTCACTCTGTATAATAGGCTCCAGTTTCATCCACCTCACTAGAACTGATTCAAATGCATTCTTTTTCATGGCTGAGTAATACTCCATTGTGTATATGTACCACAGCTTTCTTATCCATTCGTCTGCCAATGGACATCTAGGTTGCTTCCATGTCCTGGCTATTGTAAACAGTGCTGCGATGAACACTGGGGTACATGTGTCTCTTTCAATTCTCGTTTCCTCAGTGTGTATGACCAGCAGTGGGGTTGCTGGGTCATATGGCAGTTCTATTTCCAGTTTTTTAAGGAATCTCCACACTGTTCTCCATAGTGATTGTACTAGTTTGCATTCCCACTGACAGTGTAAGAGGGTTCCCTTTTCTCCGCACCCTCTCCAGCATTTATTGTTGGTAGACTTTTGGATCACAGCCATTCTGACTGGCGTGAGATAGTACCTTATTGTGGTTTTGGTTTGCATTTCTTATTTCCTTCTCTAACCTTCCACTAAATGCTAACTTTAAAGGGTCCTGTTTATTTCCCTTCGGGATTATCACCCTCACTAACACATTAGTCACTTTCTCTAAGGCATCTAATTTCATATCTAGAACATGGTGTATACTTCAAATTCCTGTTCATCTCATGAAAGAATGGGGCAATGAAGCAAACAGAATGCACAGAGTCATAAGTCCTCGCTGACATAAGGTGCATTTCACAGTTGTATTCTGAATATTTCTCTCACTTCACTGGAAGAACAAAGGTTAAGATTCATGTGGTTTGATCTTTTCCCCCTAAAACTTAGATCTAGATCTCTCATTATATCTGCCCTAGAGGTCTGACAAAAAGTCCATAGGAAGTCTTCCTAACCACATTCTAAATAGCTGCAGGTTTCATTTAAATGCCCTTTCAAATGCAGAAGAAACACAGCCTGGCTTCCTGTGGCATTCCTTTGGGACCAGTCAGCTCTGATTCTCATTAGCATCCCTGGAGGTTAAACATGATGAGTTTGGCACAGAGAGCAAGGACTGCTTCTCTCTTTCCATACAGATCACTTTGATAAGCCCCAACCTCAAACTTCAGCTAAACTAGAAGTAGAAAGAAGAGATTATTTCCCCTTTGATCCAGGGGGGAAAACAAGGTCTTCAAAAAAGATGTCAAAATGAAGGGTTTACTTAAAAAAACTCACAATATAAGAAGAGGAAAATGTTTTCCTAAAGAAAACTTTAGAATATAACTTACCTTTTCAGGCAAATTCATAAAAGGGAGGAATTCTGAGAAAACATTAAAGAAAAATTCTTGCAGATTCCTGTGCTAGTTGATATCATAGCAGCTGGTTCTTTGATGATGTTCTTTTACTAATAAATTTTTCAGCTGGAAAGAGAGAAACTAGCTTCCCAAAATGAGCATCAGCTCTGGATTTTTGTGGTTAGAATTTTGATGTGACTCATTGAAAACATGTACTGGCATCCAGGAGGGCTGGGTGAGGCGTGAATGGCGTGCCTAGGGACCCACTGTCCAGCCGTGATGCCTGGAGGTGTCGATTCTTACAAAATGGGATGAGTTTGTGCAGTGGGCTTGAATTTCAAACACCATGTTGATGTCTCAGATATCCATGTCAGTTTTATCTCAAAGTTGAGAAAATGAGTAGAGACTTCTTTCTTTCAGATTGGTTTAACACTTCTCACTCTGCTTGCCAGTATTTACTCTGGGAAAGAAAAGTATATAATACCTTGAATTTCTGGGTGGGCTCTTGGTTTGTTTGTTAATATTGGAAGATGGCATTTATTCCAGGTATTCTAAGTGGCTTTTTGAGCTCAAAAGCAGGTGACCCAATATTGGAGGTACCAGGAGCTCCTCGTCAAAGTCCAAAGTGGGAGATGTCGCAGGAACTCTTCTTTCCTAGGGTAGTTGGCTCAAAACTTTATCTGTTCAGTTTGCTATGTGATCAAACTGATGCAGTGCCCTTTCCAAAAATGACGTCATCAGGTATCCGGATATGCTGTCATCTCTAAGTATAACAGCTGGTGCTAGTTGTATTTTAATATAAAATGGATGGAGACCAAGAGGGGAGGGACCAAGTGAACTTTAGGGTGTTTCTTTTACTAATTATTTCTCCATGTGCATTCTAGAAAACTACATAAAATAGGACAGACCAAAGCCAGCTTTTTCAAAAAGTGATGTGACTTGCAAAACTACGCAAATTAAAATCACAATGAAATGTCTACCAGACTGGCTTGAACAATGCTTATATCCAGTGCCAGATGGGGTGTGAAGAAAAAAATAGTGTCTTACACATCTTGCAAGAATGATACACAATTGATAGAGAGTTGTAAACTAATTTAGTCTAGCAATTTAGCTTCTGGGAATTAAACTTAAGGAAATAATTGTAAATATAGACAAAGATGTATGTTCACAGAGGTTCATTAAGTGTCATTTATTGGAAAAGTATAAATGGAAGCAAACTAAATGGCCAAAATAAGTGATTAGTAAAGTATGGTACCTGAAAACAAGTGAATACTATGAAGCCATTCACTAACTAGTTTTCATAAAACTCATTCCATGAATATCTGTGGGACTCCTCTCCTATGAAGTGCAACATGCCATTCTGAACACTGGAGATTCAAGAAAACAAATTAAAATCTCTCCCTTTGAAAATGAGTAATCTAGTGAGGCAGAAAGTCAATAGACAAGATAAATAAGTAAAATAAATATAGTATGTTATAGTATGTTAAATAATTAAGTGCTAAGAGAAAAACACATAAAAAGAGAAAATTCATGAAGTAGGCTTTTTGGCAGTGAGCTCTTTGAAGACGAGAGCTGTGGTTTCTTCCTCAGTGCATCTGCAGTGTCTTGCTCAGAGCCCAGCGTGTAGTAGCTGAACAAGTAAATGATTGTTAAACATTTATGAGTGGGCTTCAGACAGAAGGATTGCTGTGTTTAGGGGCCTCATGAGTGTGGTTTCAGAGATACTCTAGAGTTAGTAGTAGTATGGTTGCCTGGAGCCTCATATGAGTAAGCGATGAAGCTTGAAGAGTGGTGAAATGTAGAATCAATTTGGATTTTATTCTGAAAGCAGTGGGGAGCCATTGACAGATTTAAACAGGTGAATAGCTTGATCTAGTTGGTGTCTTAGACACATTACTTTGGGACCTGTAGATGGGGGTGAGAGGGAGGGAGCAAACCCAGAGACAGAACCACCAGTTGGGAGATGTTAATTGTGTATTACTGCTGCCAAGTACACACACGCGCACACACACACACACACACACACCCATCCCCAGAGATATCTGTAGCCAGTCCCCATACATGCTGATGGCTTTCTGTGTGTCTCTGTTAAAAGTCCCATCTGGCCCAAGGAAAGGGCTTGGGTAAGTAGATAAACATCTCAGCTTCCTGGCACTTCAGGAAGACAATTCCAAGGCATGTGCAGTGAAGTCTCTCAGGGGCTTCCAAATAAATTCATCCCGATTGCCCACAGCATTGACCCTCTAAGTAACATATTCCTTAATAGCCCCTCTGTCCCCAGTTTCGCTTCCCCACAGCATCTCTTGGGTTGTCCTTCATACAACTTGAACCAAAAAAAAAAAAAAAAAAAGGTAGATGGGGATATACTACAGTTTTAGATAAGGTAGCCCATGAAAGTCACAGTGAGAAACAGACAGGTGTGAAATCCTAAAGGAAGGAAGGGAGTTGGGTAGGTCTGGAAGAAAAATATCCATGCAGAAGGACAGTACATGCTGATTCACTAAGCCTTGAGACAGCAGCATGCCTGGTGAGACAGCAGTCAGTGTGGCTGATATAGAATGAATGAGGTCAAAGCTAATAAGATACGAGGTCAGGAAAAAAAAAAGCTGAGGATGTTTAGGGAGGCATATTAAATTTTGCCTTTTACTTTGTGTGTAATGCAAAGCCATGGTCATTGAAAGATTCTAAGCAGAGAGGAACCTCTCTGACATAGGTTTAAGTGCTATCTCTCTGGCTGGCTGAAAGGGAACTAA
The DNA here is from genome assembly GCA_935064755.1 of Tragelaphus eurycerus. Lineage (NCBI taxonomy): Eukaryota > Metazoa > Chordata > Mammalia > Artiodactyla > Bovidae > Tragelaphus > Tragelaphus eurycerus. The sequence continues at coordinate 44,084,889 of CAKXYN010000001.1, forward strand.
AAGGGGAAAAGAGCAGAAGTGTGGAGACCACAATCCAGGAAAAAGATGATAGTACTTTGAATTATCTTGATACCAGTGGTGGTGATAAGAAGCCTTTGGAAACCATGTTGTAGGAGAATTATTATCATGATAATTCCTTAAAAGAAAGCAAAGAAATACGAGAGTTTGTCATGATTTTGTAGACTTGTAAAAAAAATTCCTTAAAGGGCATATTCCAGAATAATCACATTGGTTATCCTGGGTGGTTGGAGAATGCTTAAATCTTTTCAGTTTGCTGCATCATTTTTCTAGTCAAGCGAAGAGGGGCCTTCATAATTTGGAAGCTCAACAATCAAACCTCTGGATTCTCATTATCAGAACCACGTGGAATATGTCTGTGGAGTTTTGCATTTCTACAGATCTCTGCTCCATTTCCTTTTGGAGAATAGTTTTCGTTTCCTCCCTTTCTTTCTCTTCTTCTATATTCCACTGAGACCACAGAGGAAAACATACTACAATTGTCTTTTCAGAAAATGTTTTCATGGGTTCAGGACTTAGACTCTTCCTGTCAAGGCCTCACTGTAAGAGCTGCTAAATGGGATGAACACTGCATAGCGCTGGAGTGTCTGGAGGCCACAAGTAAAGATGTTAACTTTTGTTTTTACACCCAAAGAATGTGCTGCTTTCCTACCTGGGTCAATAGGGACCATTTTGATGGTTTCTCCTGTCCAAGAACATAGCATTTAAACTATAGCCTGGATGCTTTTATTTATTTGAATTAAATTGTACACCACTCTTGCTATTCACGGGGAAGGCAATGGCACCCCACCCCAGTACTTTTGCCTGGAAAATCCCATGGACGGAGGAGCCTGGTAGGCTCCAGTCCATGGGGTCGCTGGGAGTCGGACGCGACTGAGCGACTTCACTTTCCCTTTTCACTTTCATGCATTGGAGAAGGAAATGGCAACCCACTCCAGTGTTCTTGCCTGGAGAATCCCAGGGACGGGGGAGCCTGGTGAGCTTCCGTCTATGGGGTCGCACAGAGTCGGACACGACTGAAGCGACTTAGCAGCAGCAGCAGCTTGCTATTCAAGAATAACCGAGTGTGTTTATCACCAGACATGTTTTGCATTGATGCTTCTGGGGCTCCAAGGCTTGTTAGACATACTTTCCTTTCAATCTTATTAGGAAACAATTCCATTTTCTTTTTATTTCCCCTCCACTTAGTGACTAGAAAGTATGTAAGAAAACATTTTTATACAAAAAAAAAAGTCAGCAGAATAAACTCATCAAATTGTAAAGGTACAGAAGTGCTGCACAAGCTCTTCTCTTTTGTCAATGCAGTTCTAAAAAAAGGTGGTTAGATTGGCTTAGTGAGATAGTTCACACTGGTGATTAAATCAAGCTTGAATGATGCAATTCAACAGAGATTCTGGGCATCCTTACATTTATACTAAAACATTCTTCTGATAAGAGTTTAACTAATTAACCCAATTGCAAGAAAAACATGTTTTAGTTATTGTTAAGTAAAGAATGTGTAGCTAGGCATTGTTGTTTATTTAAGGACAGTTCCCCAGGTTTAGTCATGGAGCAATAATACCATTAGCATTAGTAATGATTGTAGTGATCGTAACAGAGTGCTGAGGTTGAGTAAGGTCTGTGCTAAGCAGCTGACTTGTATTATTTTATACAGTTTCTGAAGGAAAATGTATTACTATCATTATTTTACAAATAAAGAAATGGAACATAAGAAAGCTAAACTAAAGAATTTCATTGCTCTTGTGATTTGCCATTTAGAGACTGAAGCTTTCGGAGGAACGTTCATAGTATGATCTTCACTTGAAATTATTTAAAGGTTGTCTTGATAATTTTGAACTTCTCTTGCCCATTGAACTCAGCAAGATGACTTAATGAGTACAGAAAAATACACTTCCATAAAGTGTTAAAACTGATTTATGGATGTAGTAATCCTGACAATTTATAAACCTATGTATCTGGTTGTGATTTACTGATCATGCGGCCAGAGAGCCAGGTTCTAGCCCAGATCTTGGTCATTTCTAGTTCTGTGTTGCTGAGCAAGTCTCTTAATGTTTGGGGGCCTCAGATTCCCTAAACTGGGATCTGAGAAGATAGACTGGATTATTTCCAGGGTCTTTTCCAGTTGTGACATTTAGAAGTGGTAACCTGATTGCTGTCACTAGGATATGAATTCTGAGTAGGCCTGTCAGTGAGGGACCATAGGCTTCCTCACACAGATGCTTGATTCATCTCAGAAATTGGAACAAATCTGGGCTGAGAAACTAAGGAAGTCAGTTACTATATATATGCTAAATCCACTGGATATGCCTTAAATGAGTTTCAGAGGAGTGGCAATTTGAAGAAAAGATTTTTTAAAAAAGGAAAAGGTACAGTTAGAAGAAGGACAAGTGGATTATGGGCAGCAAAACAAAACACACACCCTTTGCCATACTTTAGCCATGCCTGGGTCTAATAGCTGCTTCCAAAATGCCCGTTTCCCCTGATAACTGGATAAAATCATAGTATTTCAGAGTGAAAAGAACTTAAAAAGTTAACCTTTCTCTCACCTTTCACTGATGAGGAAATTCATTCCCTTAAGCAGTTACATGATAAAGTATTTGGAGCCACATTGCCTTCATCTGATTTAATTAACCAATGTAATTTTAACATTTTCCATCTTTGAATTCATAGAACAAGCTCAGAGCAATAAAATATTCTTCTCTCCATTGCTCCTTCAAAACCAACATCTGGAGAATTTAACACAAATATAATTTAAATATAAATATGTACATTAAGAGTTTTGATCCCCGCACCCCAAGAGGGCCTACATGGATATTAGCTTTGTTCTTAATCAGTTAGACCTACAGATCAGTAACCATATCCACCTACATTTTGTCACTTAATCATTTCATCATTTCCCTCTAATCTGTTGTATTCTATGGCTGATTTTAAGAACAGAGTCCCTGGAGGCTCAGATGGTTAAGAGTCCACCTGCAAAGCAGGAGACCCAGGCTCAGTCCCTGGATCAGAAGATCCCCTGGAGAAGGAAATGGCAACTCACTCCAGTATTCTTGCCTGGGAAATTCCATGGACAGAGGAGCCTGTTGGGCTACAGTCCATGGGGTCACAAAGAGTCGGACACAACTGAGTGACTTTCACTTATACTGATAATGAAAAAATAATGACTAAGCTGCTGCTGCTGCTGCTAAGTCACTTCAGTCGTGTCCGACTCTGCGTGACCCCATAGACGTCAGCCCACCAGGCTCTCCTGCCCCTGGGATTCTCCAGGCAAGAAAATGGAGTGGGTTGCCATTTCCTTCTCCAATGCATGAAAGCGAAAAAGTGAAAGTGAAGTCGCTCAGTCGTGTCCGACTCTTAGCGACCCCATGGACTGCAGCCCACCAGGCTCCTCCATCCATGGGATTTTCCAGGCAAGAGTACTGGAGTGGGGTGCCATTGCCTTCTCCGAATGACTAAACATGACTAAATAAATAATGACTAAAATATATCATTTTTAGAAGACACAGAGCAAATAGTTGTTACTACTTCAATCATCCACTTTAGTTTTATTCTCTCAGATTATCTCTTAGTTGTGACATCATGTTGATGAGCCTTAAAAAGTACAAAATAAATCCAACCAAAAGTAAAATTGGTGACAGAGGATTCCTGAGTGTGCAATTAAGGGCCCTGTAAATGACTGAAATTATCATGCCATAATACAGCCCTGCAGAGTATGTCCCCTCTACCCACTGCCTCCCAGGAGAAGTTCAGACTTTAGAGAATATGAGAGGCAAGTAGCTGGATCTGGGAATAGAATGAGGGCTGATGGTGCCGAGCCGTGGCCTTTGAAGACTAGTAGTACCATGGGCCCTTCTAACTGCCAGGGCTTGTCTTCAGGAATCACTGAGAGTCATTCAAATCCAGGCAGTTTCCCTGGCAACCGAAATAATCCATGGAGTCTTTTCAGATTTAGGGACTTCTTTGGAGACTTGAAATACAAGCATCACTACAACAAAAGTCTGTAGGGAAACTTACTGGTTTTAATTTGGTGAATCACATCAAGATAGTTTGAAATCTAGGATGTGATAGAAAGACAGTAGGTCTCTCTTCTCTTCCTCTCCCCTGCCTCTCCCACCTCACCTCTCATTTTTTTTTTCTCTTCTCCTGCTTCTTTCTTTCATTTTTGTCACTATTTTGGAATTAAATTGAAATTTCTGGATATTTTCAGAATTTGAGGGCTATCTCTTCTGCAATAATTCAATATGCTCTTTCTGCTTGAACAGATTTCCTTTTTGTTTTTCCCCATGATTTCCAAATGTAAAGCTTCTGAAAAAATGAAGAATTTATTATAATAATAGTGAAATAAGAAAGGAAAATTTCCTCTTTGAATCTTAGCTACATTTCTGCTTAATTTATCTCCCACAAAAAATGGAGAGAGTAGGGTGCACATCATTCTTTATCTGAACTGGATTTGAATTCCTAAGACCAGAAAAGTGTTACCCAATGTGGGACCCAATTGGGATGCCAACAGCCTTGCTCTTTGTAATTCCTGTGGTGTGCTTGGTGGAGTATATGATGGAATGAGCTCTTTCTTAACCTTGATGGGTTCTCTTATTGTCCTGTTTTTCTCTTGGCTTTCTAGTCTACTCCCAAACTTGATGAGAAACCGAGAGATGCATAGGTCAAAAGACATGGAAAGGAGTTGCAGGGGCTGTATAACAACCTCTGAAGAGCAAGGGCGCTAGAATTGAACAGCCAAGGATTTGAAGCCTTGCAGTTAGTTACTAGCTGGGCTTCTCAGATGGTGCTAATGGTAAAGAATCCGACTGCCAGTGCTGGAGACGTAAGAGACATGGGTTCAATCCCTGGGTCAGGAAAATCCCCTGGAGAAGGGCATGGCAATTCCATCTAGTATTTTTGCCTAGAGGTTCCCCAGGAGCTTGGCAAGCTACAGTCCATAGCATCGAAAAAGACTTGGACACAACTGACTTAACATGCATGCCCAGTTACTAGCTATGTGAGTGTGGCTGTGATGAACTTCTCTGAAACCCCATTTCTTCTCCTATAAAATGGGACATTGAAATATCCATTCTCCTTCCTGTATTTAAGAGGGAAAAGGTCTTTATTTTCTAAAAGAATTGTCCCTCACCACAAATTCATCCTGGTACATGGTTGCTGATAGAGTGACTAGATCTTGTGGTCTTCCTACAGGTTGGCTGTAGCCATGTGATAAAGATGCAATCGGTGGGATTTGAGCAGAAGTAATGGGTGTTCTGTGCCTGGAACCTGAAAATGTTGAGTGTGTACCTTCTGGCACACACTGTACAAAGAAGGCACACTCTGCCTTCTTTCCCATGGCTGGGGAATGGGAGCACCTGGAAGATCCAGCTTGGAACAGGGCTCATGAAAGCAGAGTCACTCTCCCAGCTCCTTAGCACTCACCTTTGCGAAACTGTGTGTGAAGAAGGAATACTTCTTTGACTGTAAACTTTCTTTCTGTTACTCATTTTATGGTATGTCTTCTTCCAGTCTCTTATTTTCAACTTGTCTGCATCCTTTATATGTAAGGTTTTATCTCATAAGCATTACATTTTTGAGTTATTTCATCCACTTGGACAATCTTATCTTTTAGTTTTTATATTTAATATAATTATTGGCATATTTAGGCTTATATCTACTATCTTATTATTATTTTCTATTTAACTCATCTGTTTTATGTTCATAACACCTATTTTTTTTAAACTGGAGGATAATTGCTTTATAATGTGTTTATTCTATACAATAATATGAATCAACTGCTGCTGCTGCTGCTAAGTTGCTTCAGTCGTGTCCGACTCTATGCGACCCCATAGACAGCAACCCACCAGGCTCCCCCGTCCCTGGGATTCTCCAGGCAAGAACACTGGAGTGGGTTGCCATTTCCTTCTCCAATGCATGAAAGTGAAAAGTGAAAGTGAAGTCGCTCTCTACATGAATCAACTATATGTATATATATCCCCTCCCTCTGAAGCCTCCCTCCCACTCCTCCCCTACCCTACCCCTCTAGGTCATCACAGAGCACCAAGCTGAGCTCTCTGTGCTAACAGCAGCTTCCCACCAGCTATCTATTTTACAGTAGTGTATATGCTGCTGCTGCTGCTAAGTCGCTTCAGTCGTGTCCGACTCTGTGCGACCCCATAGACGGAAGCTCACCAGGCTCCCCCGTCCCTGGGATTCTCCAGGCAAGAACACTGGAGTGGGTTGCCATTTCCTTCTCCAATGCATGAAAGTGAAAAGTGAAAGTGAAGTCGCTCTCTACATGAATCAACTATATGTATATATATCCCCTCTCTCTGAAGCCTCCCTCCCACTCCTCCCCTCCCCCACCCCTCTAGGTCATCACAGAGCACCAAGCTGAGCTCGCTGTGCTAACAGCAGCTTCCCACCAGCTATCTATTTTACACGTAGTAGTGTGTATAGGTCAGTTCTATTCCCTCAATTTGTCCCAGCCTCTTCTTCCCCTGCTGCATCCACAATTCCATGCTCTACATCTATTCTATTCTGTGTCTCTATTCTTTTCCTGCAAATAGTTTATTTTATACTTAAATGGCAATATTAGTTTACATATATATATTTCTCTCCTACTTAAGATCCTCAAGGCCAGGTGTTTTGGTTAATCTTCATAATAAAAGTAGCTAAGCATTTAGTCATTTCAGACACGTTACTGCACACTTCATGAGAATAAATTCACTTCATTCACATATCCATTCTGTGAAGTAGATGCTATTTTAACCCTCATTTCACAGAATAGCAATTAGATACTCAATGAGAATTTAACTTGTTCAAGATTCTCCTAATTGGATGTGTTGAAAAGAGAGTAGTTGTTCGATAAATATCTTTGAATGTCAAAGGAAAGAATGAGCCCCACGGGTGACTGTCCATGTCCCCATGGCTGACAAGGCTTTTCTACTCATGTGCCTTTCTTAAGGGATCGACTTGTGTCCAGTGACCGTTAAAGGCAATAGATGAGCTAAGGAACTAGATGTAGTTGAGGTGAAAGGGCTTATAAATTTGTCATCCAATTTAACAGAAAGAAATATTACCTGTCTGCTATCAAGATTCACTTCATCAGTTTTTTTAAGTTTGTTTATTTTTAATTGGAGCATAATTGCTTTACAATATTGTCTTGGTTTCTGCCATACATCAGCATGAATCAGCCCTATCACCTCATCAATTTTCAGTTTTGATGGGATGGGCAGATCTAACGGTGAACAACCTGCTCCCTGTATATGGGCCCTTTCTTGTTTCTAGTAGCTCTTATGCATCTAGATTACTTGATACATACACTTCTGTTGGTCTCCTTCAGGATTCTGACTATCAGCGGAGAGTCTGTCTTCTTGTGTGAGCAGTAAATACAGATTTTTGAGAACTCTGAAACTGAAGTTAAGAAACAACATTTTATTACATCCTACCAGGCTCATCACAAGTATCTCTGCCTAATTTATGGCACAGTTTCAGATTGCTTCCATCTCTCTACACAAACGCTCTTCTGATCGTCCCTTGGGATGTACACCAGACAACCTCATGAAATAGTACCATAGTATATGATTCAGGATAATGACTGAGTCTATGCATTTATGTATTTCCCCTTCCCAAGACTCCATTACAATTGTAGTAAAGAAATTTGAAGTGTACAAACCCCCTACAATGAGGATACCATTATAAACTCACAAATGCCATTCACAGCAACATAGATCCAGAGATTGTCAAACTGAGTGAAGTCAGACAGAGAAAGACAAATATAATATGATATGGTTTATAGATGCTTTTGAACTGTGGTGTTGGAGAAGACTCTTGAGAGTCGCTTGGACTGCAAGGAGATCCAACCAGTTCATTCTGAAGGAGATCAGCCCTGGGATTTCTTTGGAAGGAATGATGCTAAAGCTGAAACTCCAGTACTTTGGCCACCTCATGTGAAGAGTTGACTCATTGGAAAAGACTCTGATGCTGGGAGAGATTGAGGGCAGGAGGAGAAGGGAACAACAGAGGATGAGATGGCTGGATGGCATCACTGACTCGATGGACGTGAGTCTGAGTGAACTCCGGGTGTGGGTGATGGACAGGGAGCCCTGGCGTGCTGTGATTCATGGGGTCGCAAAGAGTCGGACACGACTGAGCAACTGAACTGAACTGAACCGATAGATGGCATCTTTAAAAATGGCACAGGTGAAATTATTTACAAAACAGGAATAGAGTCACATATGTTAAAAAAAAAAAAAAAAAAAAACTTATGGTTTCCAGGAGGAGGGATAAATTGGAAGGCTGGAATTAACATATGCACAATACTATAATCTTTCCTGAAGCCAAAGATTCAGGAAATCGAGAGGGCAGTCATAGACTTGGTACCACCCATGAGATGTTAGAAGAACATAGGCTGCATTAAAAGCAGATGATGCTTGAAGAAAGAATGACAAATAGAAATTATCAAAACTTCTAAAAGAAATGAAATATAGTCATAGCACCCTACTTGACTGTGTAGCAAATATCTGCAACATCATAATAATGCAATCCCTGTTCATTGATTGGCAATGATTGGATTCATGCTACCTGTAAAACAAGAAAATCTTCATTAAGGTTCTGAAAAACACAAACTAAAAAATAATTTGAGTGGGTACAGATAAACAAGGAAAAGAGAAGGATGAAAGGAAACTGGAAAGAAATAGAGGTGATCGGAAAGCTTAATGTAAACAGGGTGATCCAAAGCAATATGTAGTGAATGAAATGATAAATAAAAGTGGAATCAAAGTACAAAGCCTATAATTACAAATATTGCTGAGATAGAAACTAAATCTAGAAATATGGTTATATTTTAGGGAAGGGAGATAGAATATTGTATTACTGAGTTAAGTCCTCATCTGTCACATCAGCGATCAATAGATAAGGTCTAAAATTGATTAGACCTTATTGATTCACAATACACTGTGGAAAATTCTGAAAGAGATGGGAATATCAGACCACCTGACCTGCCTCTTGAGAAATCTGTATGCAGGTTAGGAAGCAACAGTTAGAACTGGACATGGAACAACAAACTGGTTCCAAATAGGAAAAGGTGTACATCAAGGCTGTATATTGTCATCCTGCTTATTTAACTTCTATGCAGAGTACATCATGAGAAATGCTGGGCTGGAAGAAGCACAAGCTGGAATCAAGATTGCTGGGAGAAACATCAATCACCTCAGATACGCAGATGACACCACCCTTATGGCAGAAAGTGAAGAAGAACTAAAGAGCCTCTTGATGAAAGTGAAGAGGAAAGTGAAAAAGTTGGCTTAAAACTCAACATTCAGAAAATGAAGATCATGGCATCCAGTCCCAATACTTCATGGCAAATAGATGGGGAAACAGTGGAAACAATGACAGATTTATTTGGGGGGCTCCAAAATCACTGCAGATAGTGACTGCAGCCATGAAATTAAAAGACGCTTATTCATTGGAAGAATAGTTATGACCAATCTAGACAGCATATTAAAAAACAGAGACATTGCTTTGCTGACAAACGTCCATCTAGTCAAGGCTATGGTTTTTCCAGTAGTCATGTATGGATGTGAGAGTTGGACTATAAAGAAAACTGAGAGCCAAAAAATGCGGCTTTTGAACTGTGATGTTGGAGAAGACTCTTGAGAGTCCCTTGGACTGCAAGGAGATCCACCCAGTCCATCCTAAGGGAGATCAGTCCTGAGTGTTCATTGGAAAGACTGATGTTGAGTGATATTGAAGCTGAAACTCCAATACTTTGGCCACCTGATGCTAAGAGCTGACTCATTGGAAAAGACCCTGATGCTGGGAAAGATTGAAGGCAGGAGGAGAAGGGGATGACAGAGGATGAGATGGTTGGATGGTGTCACTGCCTCAATGGACATGAGTTTGGGTAAATTCCGGGAAGGGAGGCCTGGCATGCTGCAGTCCTTGGGGTCGCAGAGTCGGACACAACTGAGTGACTGAAATGAACTGAAAATAATTAATCAAGAAATATCTGTGTGTACATGTATTTGGCAGCATTACTAATTAAATAATAGAAGAAATAACACCAGAAAGAGTTGAATTAAATAAAAATAATTCCTTCTGAGTTATAGCATGTAGAGGATAAACAGTTGCCCAAAGAACTATTTTTTCACACTGAGTTCTTAGGCAGCATTTCAAGTTCTATCTATGTGCATGTGATCATTTGAAATATTTCATATTTCTCATAAAACAAATTTTCACCTCTACTGAGGATGTAGAAAGCAGAAAAGAAGTGTTCCTTCCATTTTTGCCACTATACTAAAAAATACCAGATACTCACCCAACTCACAACTTTATCTGAACCCATCACAAAGCTGTCAATCATCTGAAATCTAAAGACAAACAAGCATTTTCAAGAAGACATGACATCTGAGCACTCAGTTCATGGCAAATGAGAAAGCCAGCAAGCCATTAAGAGGAAGCTAGCAAAGGCCAACCGAAGACCAGCATCTGCTTAGTCCAATGCTGAACTTGAAAGGCAGGGTATGCCCTTCCTCTGCCCCAACCATCAGGACCAAGCAAGTGTCAAGTTACAAATAAGAGTATTATCTTTGGAGCAAGAAAAAAGGAAAGAGTAAAGGCCCTTCAAGGAACAGGTATAAAAACTTGTCAAGCTGCAGGTGGACCAGATACTGAGAAGACCCTCTGGCAAACCAACACCCACCCTAAAGCTCAAGTAATGCTGCAAGAGTTTGGACACTTGGGTGTATAAAGGCAACCCCAGAAAAAAACAAACCCTAAATTCAGAGGACACTCCTGCCTAACTTAATTCAGGCCCACAAATGGAAGTTTTAGTGAAGAGAAGTATGTCCATTTCCAACCTTGTTATTGATGTTCAGTTCCAATCTTAAATGCTGTCACATTTATTGCTACAAGTTATACCCTTTGCTCTTTTCCCCCTGGACTCTTGCACCGTAGACTGGCACTGCTGATGGTCAGCACTGCTCCCTTTTTCTGGGCAGTGGCAGGTGCCATGGGAAAGCCATGCCTTTGATTCAGACACTTTAGTTCACGTGTCAACCATGACACCCAGGGACCTTGAACAGACTGTTTAACTCCAAACATCAGTTTCTTTATGTGAACTAAGGGCTTTAAACCTACTTCAAAGGATTTTTATGACAAAGAAGGGACTTACTGAGTATAAAGAGCTTAGCACCCTGAATCTCTGGTAACTCATGGACACTGAGCAGAGACTGGTCAGTCATGGCTCATGGACCGAATGACAGGTCTTCTTTGCACTCTGCTTGCTGATGTCTCTTCCTGGTTCATAACTTTCTAGTTCACTGGCCTTAAGTGGGAGAATTATACAAACTGGGGGAAGGACTGTTTGGGGTTGTTACACAACTTGGTGTATGAAGGGGATCCTTCTTGGATTTAAAAGATAGGAGCCGTAGGTGTTGGATTTCCTGCACAGGAGAGAGAAACCACACAATAAATGATCCTCTATTCTGCATTTGGCATGAGCTTCAAATGTCTCTTTGGACATTTTTGTAACTGAAAACCTGTTTGTAATTATTTGAGCTAAGAAAATAACTCCATATGATCTACAAAGTCTTCCTAGCACCGTTTTTACATCACTGATTTTGCCAAGAATGCAATCACAATGCAGTTTTAGGGAAGATGGTCTTTCGTTCAAAATTTTACTAAGAGTTGTTCACTATTTTGGAAAATTCTATCGCTAATGGCAGGGGTGCCTTAACTTTTGAATTCCCAACAAAGCATACCTGGAGCAACATTTTTTGTTGCTATAATAGTCATGGTACTACCGTGTCTGAATGCAAGCACGAACTGGTTCATTGTCTTCTGGCGTAGTTGGATATGAATATCAAAGTGTTGATTTGATATGAATTACTTTGCTTCATTTCTAGTTTTTGTTACGTTTAAGAAAGTGTGTGGATTTTTTGGCACTGTTTGAATGGGTAGGTTAGATTTTCTGTTGATGATCTAAGAGGCTTGAGGAAGTATTACAAAATTGTTTCTATTAAAAAGGTCTGGGATCTAGTGGCTGCAAGTCCCAGCACTCATCTAGATTGTCATAAGTTTGTGTACTTTAGTACTGAAGGTGTCCACATGAAGACTTACTTTAAAAATATAGATTTTTGTCTTGTATCCCAAAATGCCTGCTCTATGGTCCAGGTTATCTGCAGTTTTAACAGGTACTTGATGAGGGCTCTTCCTAATAGACTTTAAGAAGCAGAATCCTGGTGTCTGAAGCTTGATCCAATGCTATTGTCTCTCTCTGGAGAGGGCCAGACTGAAAACAGTCTCTCCACCTGTCTCACTCCCCCAACACCTTCATAACCCTCTTCCCTTCTCCCAGCCATCACCTTGCCTTCAACTCACTTTTGATCACTGCTAGTTAACTGTTCTTCCTGGAAAATCCCACGGACGGGGGAGCCTGGTGGGCTGCCATCTATGGGGGTCACACAGAGTCAGACACGACTGAAGTAACTTAGCAGCTGCAGTTAACTGAAGCCTCTGGATGGGTACAGAATCATTCCTTTGTGAGAAGAGAGTAGAACTTAAATAGGACATAGGAGATGAATCAGAGAGTATGAGAACTCTGTAAAGATCTGAGTTGTAGCTAACTAAATAGGGGGAAATTCCCATTAAAGTTCAGCAAAGTTTTGCAAATCTTTTATAAATAAAGTAGAACCTAAATGAAACAGTATTAGAAAAATAGGTGAATTGGAGTAAGGAATTTATTTATTCAAAGAAATTTTAAAGCCCTCCATTATGTTAGCTGTTAAAATCCCAATAAAGAAATTATTTGAAGCATTAAAGCTTTGCAAGGTGAGAAGTGTCAGCATCTATTTTTCCCATTTAAAATATAAACATGCTTTTCGCCTATTTTTTATATATAACTGCTGACATTGAACATAATGATTGTGCTCAGGAAGTATTTAGCATTTGTCATTGAAATATAACTCACAAAGACTTGAAACACAGAGAATAAAACTCCAGGTGAAAGAAGGAAAGGGATGTCAATTATGTGACCTCTTTAGTCTGTGTGAGACCAATCTGAAACTCCTGGAGGAAAAAATAATAGTAATACTGAGTATTTATTGGGCCTTAATAGACTAGCAGCTATACTAAAAACTATCATCTCTCATTTATTCTAAATAATGAATATTTATTCATTCATTCCAAATAAATTTTTATTCATTATCAAATATAAATATTCATTAAATATTATCACTAATATTTTAATATCGTGATTAAATGATAGTGATTACATACTTTATGAATTAACTAAAATTGATATAAAATTATGTATTCATTGCTCTAAATAAATATTTATTGAGTGCTATGTGCCACACCCTGTGCTCAGCAGGATGTAAAAGTAAACAAAGCTAACAATATTCCTTGATTTTTATGGAGCTTCTGTTCTACAGAAAAGCACTTTCACAAAGGGGCTATAATTATCCTGGCAAAACAGATGAGGATACTGAGAATTATAGTCATCCAGGGCTTTGCCCAAAGTTACATAGCTTGCTAGTGACAGAGCAGAATCTGGAAACTGGATCTGCCTGGCCCCAGTGCCAGTTATTAATCAGCGGTCTACACTGCAGTAGTGAACGTGCGTCTTCTATTCACACCCTCAGCCTTGGATGGCTAGAGTAAGGCTGTCTACTGTATGCAAGTTGTGGTTGTTTAATCAGAAATCGTGTCTGACTCTTTGCGACACCGTGGACTGCAGCCCACCAAGCTTCTCTGTCCATGAGATTTCCCAGGCAAGAGTACTAGAGTGAGTTGCCATTTCCATCTCCAGGGGATGTTCCCAACCTAGGGATTGAACCCACATCTCCTGCATTGGCAGGTGGTTTCTTTACTGTCTAAGCCCCAGAGAAGCCCTGAAGTATGTGTATGCAAGACTCCTTTTCAATTCCAGTAATAGCCACACTGTATGAGAAATTAGAGAAAAGGGGAGATGAGTGAGTCACTTTTAAGTGCCCCAAGGATCTCATGAGAGTGTAGGAGAAATCCACAGAGAGCAGTACCTAATCACACAATGTCACTTTCAAGTTTGTTTGTTTTTGTTGTTGTTGTTTGTTTAAAAAAATTTTTTTTTGAGAAATTCAGAGGCTTGTAAAATGGCTGAAGTTAACAATTGCATATCACAGGTATTGGACACCAGGTTTGTAACCAATTCTTACAGTGTAACTGAAAGAACTTGCCTTAAAATCCAGGGGAATTTTGTATCTAAATCCCTACCCACCACTTCAAACCATGAGGATAGCCAAAAAGGATGTGAAATGCTCTCCCTGACAAGATTTTTATAGATTTTTCTTTTTTATAGAAGTGACAGAGGAGAAAGAAATTCTTTCTCAAAGGCCTGCCAACCTCAAGAAAATAAAGCATTTCTTTACCTTCCTCTTCCTTGCAAAATAATGATTATGATTATTTAACTTCTATTCTGATGCCAGTTAAAGCGTATAGATAAAATCCTGCTGGAAGTAGATAGCTTTTAAAAGGGACAGTTACTCGGATCTTTCGAAGATTCCTTAATCACAAGTTGAGCACAATCAAAGTGTTGCCATCCCACTGACGTTTCACTAGATGGACACTGTTAATAAAATCTAGCCCTCCTCAGAGGAGGCTCAGAGGCTACAGTACAGCAGTGATACCAAACCGTCCAGGTGGTAGTTTCTTCAGACTGGAGACATGTCAGAGGAAAACCAAGGGACCCAGTCCCAGGGCAGATTTAGACAGCATGCATTCATGAAAGAGTTGTTTTAACTGAGTTGTACTCCCAGGAACACAAGGAGTCAAGTCTGAGATGGAAAACAGAGTTGCTTATTGATTGTGTCCACATAGCTTCCTCTGTGAAAATCTGCACAGAGCCCAGGACAGAATTGGAGCAACCAACACTCCAGTATAGCAGGTAATGAAGAAACCACCCCGTTCTCCTAAAGTTAGGAACATCAGCCCAGCATGCTGGTTTTCTAAAGTGAAGCAGGAAATTGGGCACATTGGAGAATCTCTTTTGGTTTGTTTGCTTTTTGACATCAATCCTGCGCTTGGTCTGGCTAAGTGAGACTGATGGACCCATAAAGGAATCCAAGTATAGTAGATTAAAGCTAGACAGGGCTGGGCAGGGGTTTGAGTTCCTTTGCTTACGAGTTGTACAAACTTGGGTAAGTCACCTGATCTTTCTGAACCCATTTCCCCATGTTGTTATAAGTTATTCCAACTCAGCATGTTGTTATAAGTGTTGAACAAACAAAAAGATACTCTAAAAAATGCTTACATATGGAAGTTATGACAAAGGATAATGTCTCTCCCTGTTAGAAGGCTATAGGCTATTGACTATTATCTAACGAGACATCTAGCCTTCCTCATCTAGTTCAGTTCACTTGCTCAGTCGTGTCCGACCCTTTGCGACCCAATGGACTGCAGCATGCCAGGCTTCCCTATCCATCATCAACTCCTGCTCAAACTCGTGTCCATCAAGTTGGTGATGCCATCCAACCATCCCCTCCTCGGTCATCCCCTTCTCCTCCTGACTTCAATCTTTCCCAGCATCAGGGTCTTTTCAAATGAGTCAGCTCTTCGCATCAAGTGGCCAAAGTATTGGAGTTTCAGCCTCAGCCTCAGTCCTCCTAATGAACTTTTAGGACTTATCTCCTTTAGAATTGGCTGGTTTGATCTCCTTGCAGCCCAAAGGACTCTCAAGAGTCTTCTCCAATACCACTGTTCAAAAGCATCAATTCTTTGGTGCTCAGCTTTCTTTATAGTCCAACTCTCATATCCATACATGACTACTGGAAAAATCATAGCTTTGACTAGACAGACCTTTGTTGGCAAAGTAATATCTCTGCTTTTTAATATGCTGTCTAGATTGGTGATAATTTTCTTCTAAGGGGCAAGTGTCTTAATTTCATGGCTGCAGTAACCACCATCTGCAGTGATTTTGGAGCCCCTCAAAATAAAGTCTGTCACTGGTTCTATAGTTTTCCCATTATTTGCCATGTAGTATTGGGACTGGATACCATGATCTTCGTTTTTTGAATGTTGAGTTTTAAGCCAGCTTTTTCACTTTACTCCTTCACTTTCATCAAGAGGCTCTTTAGTTCTTTACTTTCTGCCATATGGGTGGTGTCATCTGTGTATCTG
Source organism: Tragelaphus eurycerus (assembly GCA_935064755.1). Classification (NCBI taxonomy): domain Eukaryota; kingdom Metazoa; phylum Chordata; class Mammalia; order Artiodactyla; family Bovidae; genus Tragelaphus; species Tragelaphus eurycerus. The sequence continues at coordinate 44,101,044 of CAKXYN010000001.1, forward strand.
AGGTTATTGATATTTCTCCCAGAAATTTGTCCTTCATCCAGCTTGGAATTTTGCATGATGTACTCTGCATATAAGTTAAATAAGCTGGTGGCAATATACAGCCTTGAGACACTCCTTTCTCAGTTTGGAACCAACCTGTTGTTCTATGTGTGGTTCTAACTGTTGCTTCTTTTTTTTAAATTAAATTTATTTATTTTAATTAGAGGCTAATTACTTTACAATATTGTATTGGTTTTGCCATATATCAACATGAATCAGCCTTGACCTGCATATAGATTATTCAGGAGGCAGGTAAGGTGGTCTGGTATTCCCATCTCTTTCAGAATTTTCAATTTTGTTGTGATCCACACAGTCAAAGACTTTGGCATAATCAATAAAGCTAAAGTAGATGTTTTTCTGGTATTTTCTTGCTTTTCCAATGATCTAACGGATGTTGGCAATTTGATCTCTGGTTCCTCTGCCTTTTCTAAATCCAGCTTGAACATCTGTAAGTTCATGGTTCACATACTGTTGAAGCCTGGCTTGGAGAATTTTGAGCATTGTTATGCTAGTGTGTGAGATGAGTGAAATTCCTCATCTAATAGGTGATGAATTCAAATTTCCATGTTGGAGTGGGGATTGGAGGACATGGGCTCTAGAGTTGGAGAGAACTAGGGTAGATTACTCTTTCTGCAGTTTGCTAATTATGTTATTTTGAGCAAATTAAGTAGTCTTTTAAATCAGTTTTCTCCTCTTGAAAATTGATATATTCATAAAAACTCACAGGTTTATTAGAAGGATACACTGAGGTATTATGGGCAAGACTTGTTAGCCCAGTGCTTGACAAGTAATGAACAGCACATTTTTGGTAAAATAAAAAATAGCCTATAATTGTGGTAAGAAGCAGGATATGGCCTAGAACCCAATAGGACATGCAGCCAGACAGGAGAGGCAGGGAAAAGAAGATACTCAAAGTTTTGGATGAGGAAACAGAAATATGGACATGAGCTCAGAATGAAGAAGATTCAGACAAGCACCAGGCTCTGCTGGGTTGTCTCTGGTTTTCTGTGTCCTCACTCACACATCTACAGTTCCTAAGCATCTGCTGGGTTCTAGAACTCTGCCGTGCAGTGAGAGATCTGCTAAAAACAAGGTAGCCACATTTTCGCCTTCATTATTGGAGCTGATGATGCTGCTGGAAAAGTTGAATAAGCATTGATGAGACAAAGGGGAGACTGACTTAGCCAGGAAACCTTTACACATGTCAGAGAAGGGATGGCTCAGAGCCTGGTGAGCTGTTGGGATGGAAAGCACTGTAGCTTGGTGACTCTCCTGGTTACGGTGCTGTTACCAGGGGTGCTGTGCCATCAACTAGTATTGGCAATACCAGATTGTCAAATACACTTGCTCAGGCAGCTCAGATGAATTGATTCATTATGAGACCTTGTGCCTGGAGGATAGAGTTCAGGTTACTCTGTGACACAGGCCTGGCCATTCAGGCACCTGGAAATAAGAGTTGAGATCAAAGAGCTCTTGAAATTTTCTGTGCCATGGGTACTTCGTAATACAACTCTGCCCATAAATCCCCCTTAGGATAATATTTAGAAATGACCAAAATAAAATACAAAAAATTGTAAAGGGATCCAGTTATAGTAAAACAGCTATCAAAATATATAAATTCCTATTTATAAAATAATACGTGCTTATTTTTAATGAATAAAATAATGAGGACTAGCTGTGGATGTAATAATTACCATCATTTCAAAATAGTGTTGAGTATAAATGATTATTTGAGGTATTAGAAACAATTGTAATATGATTGGAAAAAGATTGTGATTTCCATCAGTGACAAAGTCATGGTTATTGCTTATCTTACTGTGGTTTGTTGTCAACAAAGAAATGCTGCATTTCAGTTAAAATTTGGTGAGCGTGGCAAGTGCATTTGGGCCCAGCCAAATTCACAGGCACTGAATTTTCACCATGAAGTTGCAGAAGTGTAGACCTCAGATTAAATCCTCTGTTTAGACGCAGGCAGAAATAAAGCTGGGACCAGAGACTTTTGCAGTCATTGATCCACATAGACGTAAAGTACGACCTACTTCCCTCTACTGAAATATTTACTTCAGGGAATGAAAAAAGACAAAGAACATGTGTTAGGCCCCTCTGGTTGCCGCAACAGACTAGCACAGACTGAGTAGCTTAAGCAACAAAATGTACTTTTCTCATAATTCCGGAGACTGGAAATCCCACGTGAAGGTGCCAGCAGCCTTGATTTTGGGGAGACTCTCTCTTCCTGGCCTGCAGACACTCACTTGCTTGCTGCATCCTCAAATGGCCTTTCCTCTGCACTCCTGCACCTCTGGTATCTCTTCCACTTCTTAAAAGGCCACCAGTCCTGTCAGATCAGGCCCCACCACTGAGACCTCATTTAATCACAATCACCTCCTTAAAGGATGCACGCATAAACATGCATATGCTCACCTGTTGTCCACAGCATCTCGGTTCTCCAAGACCTCACTGCTCCACTGCTCCTGGTGATACTTAAGTTTGCAATCCTGATGTTCAGAACTTCCCCAAGAGACAGTCTAGTAAATGTAGATTTTTTTTTATCCATGCCTTTACTTTTCCAGGGATAGTTTATCACTTCCTTGAAATTGACACCTCAGTCAAGTGCCCAGGTTGGCCATTAATTGTGGTTTGGTTAAACCTAGCAAATTCTCTAAAACATAGAGATTGTAAAGATGTGTATTCAGAGCACAGCAGTGGTTAGGGCAGAGGGACAGGGGGAGGAGACAGAGACTGGGGCATCAGGGGTAGCCTTTACAACCTTGCCAAAATTATGCCAGAGGCAAGCTGTGCAAACGTAGCCTAGTGATTATGCAGGCTAGTTAAATAAAATTTAGCATGCTAATTTCTCTCCTTTTCTAGATCATCACAGTGGTATATTTGTGTTCATAATATACCTCCTGTTAGAGCAATTCAAACAATTGATGGGGGAGGCAGCCATAAGAATCAGAGTCTAAATTCTAGTGTCCTGTCAAACATACAACTCTCTATTTCTGTCATTTGATCAGATACTTTTTAACTAAGCAGGAATCTGTCAACTGACCCTCATTTTATGTCCCATAGACCTGGTGGAAAGATTTTTTTTCCCCTTTCCCATTGCTTCCTACTGTGTTAAATTGGCAATTTTCAGAGAAGCACCTCCTGTCAGTTAATGAGAATCAGCCTTGACTTTTGCAGATTGAATTTTGTAAATTGGTTTTATTGAAAGTGAGAAACGGCATAAAGAACTACAGAAGGGACGAAAATTAAGAATATGCCCAAAGAACAGAGGCCTTGTCATAATCTTGCTTTAGATAAGTGATCATGAGCTTTGGGGGCTTCCCACCAGGGAATCCACCTGCAATACTGGAGACCCAAGTTCGATCCCTGGGTCAAGAAGATCCCTTGGAGAAGTCAACGGCAACCAACTCCAGTGTTCTTGCCTGGGAAATCCCATGGACAAGGAGCTGGAGGGCTACAGTCCATGGGTCACAAAGAGTCGGACACAAATGACTTTGTGACTAAATGACCACAAGCTTCGGATCTGGCACCACATGAGATAGCTTAGGGGTCTCTTCCAGGTTCAGACGCTGACCTTTTCCCCACTGATCTGTGCACAGGAAGCAGTAAATTATAGTCACTCTCCACCTCTAAGGTATTGCAAGGATCAATGACTTTACAGTGCATCTTCCGCACTAGGATTTGAAAGGTCTCTTTGCAGAGGAAATTATTGCTGTAGTCCTTTGACACTGGACTGTTCATCCAAAGAGATGATGTTGAATGGTCTCCCTGAATTTGAATCTGACAGTTTTCAGACTGAGTTTCTCTCTGTGCTCTCCAGAATTGTCTCAAATGCCTTAATATACACTTGATTTCATAGAAAAGGTGTTTTTTTTTTATTTTTCATTGTTTACTGTTGTGATTATGTTGAAGTATATTTTTTAAACTTTTTGTAATATTTAAAAATTTTTCTCTGGGTAAAAAGGTTGAATGTGGGGGGAGGGGCAGCTGATACACTGAAGTTTTCCTTGGTCTGCCATATCTGATATGTAGCTAGCCTTGCTTGTTTCTCTTCAAAGAAGAATGATTTATGGTGCAGAATTTGATACAGAGTATCAAACCCCAGTGATCTACTTTGATGAGAATAGTTCATCTCATCCACATCTATAAATCTACTTTCTTTAAGTATTTTGTTATTTCAGGATAATGTGAAATGAAAAAGAATGACAAATATTTATTGAATATAGTGCACTATGAACTGTGCCAAGCAGGCACTTTAACTGCATTAACTAACTTCATACATAAAACCCAGTAAAGATGAATACTATCCTTTTTCTATAAGAAAGAGCTCAGTGAACTTTATATATCTTTTGTGTTCTCCTGCTTGGGAATATGTTATCATATTCACAAGGTTCTTCAGGTTAGAAGCCTGTCCAATTTCTTTTGCCTGGTATTTCCCAAAGTTACCAAACCATGGAAATTATTCTCCCATGGGACACTCATTAGTACTAAAATTCCCCATAATATAGTTGGGAAAGCCCTGCCTTGTACATTCTCAAGTATGCACAGTTCCTGAGCACCTCTGGTCCCACCACATGCATATTCTTGCTTTTACAGTGCTTTTGGCCTGAAGTGCCTTATCTCAGGCTACTCAAATACCACTCACCATGTAAAGCTTAGAATATTTTTTTTTACCTCCGTTGGGAAATCTCTTCCAGTGACCCATGTTATCTCCCTTTGCTTAATAAAAACCAAATGAAATCAGTTTTCTAGCACTTGGACAGTTTCTTGCTACTACTTATTTCCAAGTCTCCCTTCTGCATTTGACTGTGAACTCCTTAAGGATCCCCTTTAATTGCTGTATACCTAACTGCTACCTTAGAACTTGACACAAAGTAGATATTCAGTGAATACCGAAGGAATAAGTTGTTGATCCTTTTGTATTCGAAGAAATAAAAGTAAGTAAAAATGTTTAGTGGCTTCCCTGGTGGCTCAGATGGTAAAGAATCTGCCTCCAATGCAGGAAACCCAGGTTCGATCCCTGGGTCAGGAAGATGAAGGGACTGGCAAGCCACTCCAGTATTCTTGCTGGAGAATTCCATGGACAGAGGAGCCTGGTGGGTTACAGTTCATTGGGTCTCAAAGAGTTGGACATGACTGAGCGACTAACACACAGACAACACGTTGTTCAAGAAAACAGAAGTGATCCTAAATGGAGGATAAGTTAAGTAGGAGGGCAGAGGCAAGAAAATGCAAGCTAACTGTAAAAAAATACAAGTGTGGTCTTGGCTGTTGAGTTTGGTCACTTTATTTTTGTTGGGGCTTTGCAGGTGGTGCTAGTGGTAAAGAACCCGCCTGTCAGGGCTGGTGACTTTATTTTTGCCAGTGCAAAAATATGGATATGCTGTAATTCATGGCAGGAACAGCAACCACAGTTTTTGGAGATTTCTCATGTGCCTGTTACTATTCTCCTCTTTCCACGTTAGCTTATGAAAGAACATCTTCACAAAGTACTTGCAGTTCTTACAGTCTCCACCAATAAGGTATTAAAAAAAAAAAAAAGTAGAAATTTAATCCCAGACTGTAGACTGTTCCAGTGACTTCCAAAACAGCAGGCAAAACAGATGTTGCCCTGACTTCCACTCACTGGGATGTGACAGCCACCTTGATTGCCCTTTTCCAGCCATTTAATTTGGTTATTTAGGGAGGCAGTGACTTTGATGCATCTGTAAGAGGTAGCCTGACATAAATCAGCTCCTCTTACATTTCTCTAAGAAAAGAACTCTCCATCCTTTTCATCTGAGAATTGCATTATTTCTACAGTGAGGCTGGACAAGAAGAGAGATGAGTCGTATCTCCCAGGATTCTAGAACAAATGAAAAATCTGCCAGCCTGGCAAGTAGGTAATGCTGCTATTCAGAAGACACGTGCATGTGACCGAATCGCCAACAGATGCTCATAAAATGTTCTTTCCCTTCTTTTGTCACCTAAGAATGAATTTTACATCTTTGTTTTTTCCCCTTTAATTTCCGCGAATTTCCAGAGCTCTGAATTCTGCCTGACATTAGTGAGGCCTGGCATGCAAACACAAATAAGGAAAGGGCCCTGTGTCAGATGGTTCACTATTGGTTAGAAAAAGCAGATACATAAATAACTAACTATCTTCCATACAGATAATGGCAAAACTTCAACTGGCTTCCACCCAACAGAGACCAGCATTTTTGCCAGGCTCAATGATGTATTAACAATCCTATAATGAGAACACCAGCTGTCAGCCATGAGAAATATTAAAACAGGGAACAGAACATTTTCAACAATTCACTTAATGATTTCCAGCACGTGCTTGCCCATGTCCACTCGGCATCCTTGAATCTTCTTACACACGTGCTTTAAAACCTTCTGTGACTCCTCAGTGCCTCCTGGAGAAAGCTATGTATGCTTCATTTTCAGCATTGCATGGTGCTATGGTTGAGTAATTTAGAGTTTATTTCCTAGAATCATACATGCTGTAACTCAACTGCTCTGTGACCTTGAGTAAGTTCCTTAGCCTCTGTTTCTTTTCCTGTTGGATGAAGTAATAATAGTGCCTAAGTCATAGGGTTTAGAGACATTTAAATGATATAGTCTATATCAAGTGTGTGCATATAATAAAAGTAGAAACGATGACGGTGGGAAAAGTTGTGCAGGTGGTGAAGGTACAGTAGGAAAGAGGTACAAATTCTAGATTTTGGTTTTCCACAATCAAATACATTGTTACATTAATATATTTGTGTACATATATGTAAGTGCATAGATATGTATGTATGTTTATACATATCTATTCATATGTAACTGATATTACAATTGATATTATCAATTACACACACAGTGTGTGTAATTTTAATTAACCTATCTTAGTTTGAAATAACATTTCTTCCATTTACTTGATATGGGACAGCTGATTTTAACTTGGCCTCAGTTTTCCATCTATAAAATGGGAATAGTGATAGTGCCTACTTCTAAGAACTAGGTTTGTCATAAGGATGAAATGATATTTATTTTAATTGGAGGCTTATTACTTTACAATAGTGTTGTGGTTTTTGCCATATATTGACATGAATCAGCCATGGGTGTACACAAGTTCCCCATCCTGAACCCCCCTCCCCCTCCCTCCCCATCCCATCCCTCTGGGTCATCCCAGTGCACCGGCCATAGCACCCTGTCTCATGCATCGAACCTGGACTGGCGATCTGTTTCACATATGGTAACAGACTTGTTTCAATGCTATTCTCTCAAATCATCCCACCCTTGCCTTCTCCCACAGAGTTCAAAAGTCTGTACTTAACATCAGTGTCTCCTTTGCTGTCTCGGATATAGGGTCATCATTACCATCTTTCTAAATTCCATATCTATGCCTTAATATACTGTATTGGCGTTTTTTTTTTTTTTTCTCTGACTTACTTCACTCTGTATAATAGGCTTGTTTCATCCAGCTCATTAGAACTGATTCAAATGCATTCTTTTTAATGGCTGAGTAATATTCCATTGTGTATATGTACTGCCGCTTTCTTATCCATTTATCTGCTGATGGACATCTAGGTTGCTTCCATGTCCTGGCTATTGTAAACAGTGCTTCCATGAACATTAGGGTACACGTGTCTCTTTGAATTCTGGTTTCCTCAGTGTGTGTGTCCAGAAGTGTTATTGCTGGGTCGTATGGCAGTTCTATTCCCAGTTTTTAAAGGAATCTCCACACTATTCTCCATAGTGGCTGTACTAGCTTGCATTCTCACTGACAGTGTAAGAGGGTTCCCTTTTCTCTGCACCCTCTCCAGCATTTATTGTTTGTAGACTTTTTGATAGCAGCCATTCTGACCAGCATGAGATGGTAACTCATTGTGGTTTTGATTTGCATTTCTCTGATAATGAGTGATGTTGAGCATCTGTTCATGAGTTTGTTAGCCATCTGTATGTCTTCTTTGGAGAAATGTCTGTTTAGTTCTTTGGCCCATTTTTTGATTGGATCATTTATTTTTATGGACTTGAGCTGTAAGAGTTGCTTGTATATTTTTGAGATTAGTTGTTTGTTGCTTCATTTGCTATTATTTTCTCCCATTCTGAAGGCTGTCTTTTCACCTTGCTTATAGTTTCCTTTGTTGTGCAAAAGCTTTTTAAGTTTAATTAGGTCCCATTTGTTTATTTTTTGCTTTTATTTCCATAACTCTGGGAGGTGGGTTGTAGAGGATCCTGCTATGATTTATGTCAGAGAGTGTTTTGCCTATGTTCTCCTCTAGGAGTTTTATAGTTTCTGGTCTTACATTTAGATCTTTAATCCATTTTGAGTTTATTTTTGTGTATGGTGTTAGAAAGTGTTCTGGTTTCATTCTTTTACAAGTGGTTGACCAGTTTTCCCAGCACCACTTGTTAAAGAGATTATCTTTTCTCCATTGTATATTCTTGCCTCCTTTGTCAAAGATAAGGTGTCCATAGGTGTGTAGATTTATCTCTGGGCTTTCTATTTTGTTGCACTGATCTATATTTCTATCTTTGTGCCAGTACCATACTGTCTTGATGACTGTGGCTTTGTAGTAGAGCCTGAAGTCAGGCAGATTGTTTCCTCCAGTTCCATTCTTCCTTCTCAAGATTGGCTATTCGAGATTTTTTGTATTTCCATACAAACTGTGGAATTATTTGTTCTAGTTCTCTGAAAAATTCCGTTGGTAGTTTGATAGGGATTGCATTGAATCTGTAGATTGCTTTGAGTAGTATACTCATTTTCACTATATCGATTCTTCCAATCCATGAACGTGGTATATTTCTCCAACTGTTCGTGTCATCTTTGATTTCTTTCATCAGTGTTTTATAGTTTTCTATATATAGGTCTTTTGTTTCTTCAGGTAGATTTATTCCTAAGTATTTTATTCCTTTCATTGCAATGGTGAATGGAATTGTTTCCTTCATTTCTCTTTCTGTTTTCTCATTGTTAGTGTATAGGAATGCAAGGGATTTCTGCGTGTTAATTTTATATCCTGCAACTTTACTATATTCATTGATTTATTAGCTCTAGTAATTTTCTGGTGGAGTCTTTAGGGTTTTCTGTGTAGAGGATCATGTCATCTGCAAACAGTGAGAGTTTCACTTCTTCTTTTCTTATCTGGATTCCTTTTATTTCTTTTTTTCTCTGATTGCTGTGACTAAAACTTCCAAAACTATGTTGAATAGTGGTGGTGAGAGTGGGTACCCTTGTCTTGTTCCTGACTTTAGGGAAAATGCTTTCAATTTTTCCCCATTGAAGATGATGTTTACTGTGGGTTTATCATATATGGTTTTTAATTTGTTGAGGTATGTTCCTTCTATGCCTGCTTTATGAAGGTTGTTTTTTTTTTTTTTATCATAAATGATGTTGAATTTTGTCAAAGGCTTTCTCTGCATCTATTAAGATAATCATTTTGCTTTTATCTTTCAGTTTGTTAATGTGGTGTATCACATTGATTGATTTAAAGATATTGAAGAATCCTTGCATCCCTGGGATAAAGCCCACTTGGTCATGATGTATGATCTTTTTAATATGTTGTTGGATTCTGTTTGCTAGAATTTTGTTAAGGATTCTTGCATTTATGTTCATCAGTGATATTGGCCTGTAGTTTTCTTTTTTTGCGGCTTCTTTGTCAGGTTTTGGTATTAGAGTGATGGTGGCCTTATAGAATGAGTTTGGAAGTTTACCTTCCTCTGCAATTTTCTGGAAGAGTTTGAGTAGGATAGGTGTTAGCTCTTCTCTAAATTTTTGGTAGAATTCAGTTGTGAAGCCATCTGGTGCTGGGCTTTTGTTTACTGGAAGATTTCTGATTACAGTTTCGGTATCTGTGCTTGTGATGGGTCTATTAAGATTTTTGTATTTCTTCCTGGTTCAGTTTTGGAAAGATACTTTTCTAAGAATTTGTCCATTTCTTTCAAGTTGTCCACTTTATTGGCATATCGTTGCTGATAGTAGTCTCTTATGATCCTTTGTAAGACCTCTTATGGTCTTTCCTGTGGTCATGTATGGATGTGAGAGCTGGACTGTGAAGAAGGCTGAGTGCCGAAGAATTGATGCTTTTGAACTGTGGTGTTGGAGAAGACTCTTGAGAGTCCCTTGGACTGCAAGGAGATCCAACTGGTCCATTCTGAAGGAGATCAGACCTGGGATTTCTTTGGAGGGAATGATGCTCGGGCTGAAACTCCAGTATTTTGGCCACCTCATGCGAAGAGTTGACTCATTGGAGAAGACTCTGATGCTGGGAGGGATTGAGGGCAGGAGGAGAAGGGGACGACAGAGGATGAGATGGCTGGATGGCATCACTGACTCAATGAATGTGAGTCTGAGTGACCTCCGAGAGCTGGTGATGGATAGGGAGGCCTGGCGTGCTGCAGTTCATGGGGTCGCAAAGAGTCGGACACGACTGAGCGACTGATCTGATCTGATCTGATCTGATGATCCTTTGTATTTCTGTGTAGTCTGCTGTGATTTCTCCATTTTCATTTCTAATTTTTTTTTACTTGATTCTTCTCCCTTTGTTTCTTGATGAGTCTGGCTAATGGCTTGTCTATTTTATTTATTTTCTCAAAGAACCAGCTTTTAGTTCTGTTGATTTTTTCTATGGTCTCCTTTGTTTTGTTTTGTTTTGTTTTTTAATTTATTTCTGCTCTAATCTTTATGATTTCTTTCTTTCTACTAACCCTAGGGTTCCTCATTTCTTCTTTTTCTAGTTGCTTTTGGTGTAGAGTTAGGTTATTTATTTGATTTTTCTCTTGTTTTTTGAGGTAGGCTTGTATTGCTATGAACCTTCCCCTTAGCACTGCTTTTACTGAGTCCCATAGGTTTTGGGTTGTTATGTTTTTATTTTCATTTGTTTCTATGCATTTTTTAAATTTCTTTTTCGATTTCTTCTGTGGTTTGTTGGTTATTCAGAAGCGTGTTGTTTAGCCTCCATATGTTTGTATTTTAAATAGTTTTTTCCTGTAGTTGACATCTAATCTTACCACATTATAATCAGAAAAGATGCTTGAAACTATTTCAGTTTTTTTGAATTTACCAAGGCTATATTAATGGCCCAGGATGTGATCTATCCTGAAGAAGCTTCCATGTGCACTTTAGAAAAAGATGAAATTCATTGTTTTGTGGTGAAATATCCTATAAATATCAATTAGGTCTAACTGGTCCATTGCATCTTTTAAAGTTTGTGTTTCCTTGCTAATTTTCTGTTTAGTTGATCTATCCATAGCTGTGAGTGGGGTATTAAAGTCCCCCACTATTATTGTGTTACTATTAATTTCCCCTTTCATATTTATTAGCACTTCCCTTACATATTACAGTACTCCTATATTGAGTGCATATATATTTATAATTGTTATATCTTCTTGGATTGATCCTTTGATCATTATGTAGTGTCCTTCTTTGTCTCTTTTCATAGCCTTTATTTCAAAGTCTGTTTTATCTGATATGAGTATTTCTACTCCTGCTTTCTTTTGGTCTCGATTTGCATGAAATATCTTTTTCCAGCCTTTCACTTTCAGTCTGTACATGTTCCTTGTTTTGAGTTGAGTCTCTTGTAGACAACATATATGGGGTCTTGTTTTTGTATCCATTCAGCCCGTGTTTGTCTTTTGGTTGGGGCATTCAACCCATTTACATTTAAGGTAATTATTGAAGTATGATCCTGTTGCCATTTACTTTGTTGTTTTGAGTTCGAGTTTATAAATCTTTTCTGTGTTTCCTGTCTAGAGGAGATCCTTTAGCATTTGTTGGAGAGCTGGTTTGGTGGTGCTGAATTCTGTCAGCTTTGCTGTCTGTAAAGCTTTTGATTTCTCCTTCATATTTGAATGAGATCCTTGCTGGGTATACTAATCTGGGTTGTAGGTTTTTCTCTTCCATCACTTTAAGTACGTCCTGCCATTCCTTTCTGGCCTGAAGAGTTTCTATTGAACTCTTTTTGCTTTGGGTTTATCTTTGGGTGTTTTGCTTTGGGTTTATCCTATTTGGAACTCTCTGGGTCTCTTGGACTTGGGAGGCTATTTCCTTCCCCATTTTAGGGAAGTTTTCAACTATTATCTTCTCAAGTATTTTCGCATGGCCTTTCTTTTTGTCTTCTTCTTCTGGGACTCCTATGACTCAAATGTTGGGGCGTTTAACATTGTCCCAGAGGTCTCCGAGGTTGTCCTCATTTCTTTTAATTCTTTTTTCTTTTATCCTCTCTGCTTCATATATTTCTACCATTCTATCTTCCATCTTGCTTAACCTATCTTCTGCCTCAGTTATTCTACTGTTGGTTCCCTCCAGAGTGCTTTTGATCTCAGTTATTGCATTATTCATTATTGATTAACTCTTTTTATTTCTTCTAGGTCCTTGTTAAACATTTCTTGCATCTTCTCAATCCTTGTCTCCAGTCTATTTATCTGTAGCTCCATTTTGTTTTCAAGATTTTGAATCATTTTTACTGTCATTATTCTGAATTCTTTTTCATGTAGACTTTCTATCTCCTCCTCTTTTGCTTGGTGTGGTGTGCATTTATCATGTTCCTTTACCTGCTGAATATTTCTCTGCCTTTTCATTTTGTTTAGATTTCTCTGTTTGGGGTGGCCTTTCTGTATGTGGGAAGTTTGTGGTTCTTCTTTATTGTGGAGGTTCCTCCCTGTGGGTGGGGTTGGATGAGTGTCTTGTCAAGGTTTCCTGGTTAGGGAAACTTGCATCAGTGTTCTGGTGGCTGGAGCTGGATCTCTTCTCTCTGGAGTGCAATAAAGTGTCCAATAGTGAATTTTGATGTCTATAGTGTTTATGGATATGGTGTGACTTTTGGCCACCTATATTTTAATGCTAAAGGTTATGTTCCTGCATTGTTGGAGAATTAGCTTGGTATGTCTTACTTTGAAACTTGTTGGCTCTTGGGTCGAGCTTGGTTTCAGTGTAGGTATGGAGGCTTTTGGATGAGCTCTTGTTGATTAATGTTCCCTGGAGTCAGGAGTTTTCTGGTGTTCTCAGGTTTTGGATTTAAGCCTCCTGCCTCTGGCTTTCAGTCTTATTTTGAAATAAGACTTCTCCATCCATACAGCACTGATGATAAAATATCTAGGTTAATGATGAAAAGATTCTCCACAGTGAGGGACACCCAGAGAGGTTCACAGAGTTATATGGAGAGAAAAGGGAGGAGGGAGATAGAGGTGATCAGGAGGAGAAGAGGGGGAATCAAAAGGAGTGAGAGCAATCTAGCCAGTTTGCTCTCCACAGTCTGGAACACTCAGAGAGGTTTATGGATTTACATAGGGAAGAGAAGAGGGAGGAGAAAAAAGAGGTGACCAGGAGGAGAAGAGGGGGGTCAAAAGGGGAGAGACCAATCTAGCCAGTAATCAGTCCCCTATATGCTCTCCACAATCTAGACCACTCAGAGAGGTTCATGGATTTACATAGGGAAGAGAAGAGGGAGCAGGGAGATAGAGGTGACCAGGAGGAGAATAGGGGGAGTCAAAAGGGGAGAGACCAATCTAGCCAGTAATCAGTTCCCTAAGTGTTCTCCACAGCTTGAAACACCCAGAGAGATTCACAGAGTTAAGTAAAGAAGAGAAGAGGGAGGGAGGAGATAGAGGTGACCTGGGGAGAAAAGGGAGATTCAAAAGGCAAGAGAGAACAATCAAGCCAGTAATCAGACTCCTACATAAAAATGGATACTGAAGATTAGATTCTTAAGGGTACAGAATTGATTATAAATACTAAAAAAGCAAAGATTAAAAATCTGTAGTAGAGGTTAGATTCTCAAAATTACAATATTAAAAAATCACAAAAATTATAAAAGATATATATACGAAATTTGATTTAAAAATAGGCTTTTTGCAAGGTAGTAGTAGGTTATAAAAATGAAAATTAAAGGTAATAAAGAACTTGAAATTAAAAAATTTTTTAATTAAAAAATGATAACAGTAAAATATATCTAGGAATTTCTCTGGAGCTGTTAAGGGCAGTGTGGGGTCAGTTCAGTTTCAGATAGTTCCTTGTTTCCAGCTTATACTTCTTCTCAAGGTCTACATGTCCCTTCCAATGTAGTCAATGCTAACTATAGGGTTTTAATCTGTTGCACCTGTCACTTCCAAAGTGGTTCCCTCTTCTTTGTTTATTTTGGCTTCCTCTGTTTGAAAGTCTCTTCAATGCCTAATTTCTGCCTTGACACAAGGGGGCAAAACTTGTCACTTATTTAGGCTCCCTTGTTCAGGCGTGCTGTGGGGAAGGAGGAATACTGCAAACAAATATCACTGGCATGTGTGGGGAGTGCTCACAGTGTCTGGACCACACTGGATTTGCCCCAGCTCATGGAAGTGTGTGCTCTCCCAGTCTACACTGCTCAGGCTCCATGTTGCTCTGCAGGGGAACTGTCCTAAAGCAGGCCCTGAGTTGCATGCCTTTCCCAGGTCTAAACTGCTCAGGTTTAGGTTCTGGGGTACTCCACAAAGGCACAGACTCAGTTGGGCCTGCATTTTGTGCCCTTCCCAGCTCTGAGCAGCTCAGGCAACCAGGTGCTTGAGGAGTGCACTGTCCCAGGTGTGCAGTGCATCTTATCATCTCCCTGCTCCCAGCCGCTGGGTTTCCTGGGTGTGCCACTAGAGCGCCGTCTCAGGTGTGCTGGTGTATCTCCTCTGGGAAGCTCATCTCAGGCTGCGACCCTCCTGGCAGATGTCAACCATCCAGGATCCCAGGAAGACTTGGTTAGCAGTGGGAGCCTACTCACAGTTTGGTGGAGGATGCTGTTTCTGGGGCCAAGACTGCCCCTTGCCTTCTGGCTCTGGCTGTTGCCTGCCCGCCTCTCTGCCTCCAGTGGGGATGGGCCAGTCTGCAGCCAGCTAGCTCTCCTCTGGTATTATCTCAGTCCTTTGTTCTGTGAGCAGGCCCAGCTGTGCCTTAGAGCTTTTCTTTTTTTCTTGGCTCTCTCTGGCTATCCCACAGTTTGGGTTGCTATCTCACATTAGCTCCCTCAGATTGTCCTCAGGGCATTCAGGCCCGGTTCTTACCCTAAGAATGCAATGTGCACCTCCCTGTTCAGCCTCTGCTCGCTGGTGGCAGACGTGAGCATCTGGGCTACTTCTCCGCTGGGAGTTGCAATTAGGCGCATATTCTGTGGGTTTGGTTTTTTTTTCCCTCCCAGTTATGTTGCTCTCTGAGATTCCAAAACTCACCACAGACCCACGGGTGAGAGGATTTCCTGGTGTTTGGAAACTTCTCCTCCTTCACAACTCCCTCCCTGGGACGGGTCTCTGTCCCTAACTCTTTTTCTCTCTTTTTGTCCTTTATATTTTGTCCTACCTCCTTTCAAAGAGAATGGGCTTCCTTTCTGGGTGCCTGGTGTCCTCTGCCAGCGTTCAGAAGTTGTTTTGTGGAAGTTGCTCAGCATTCAAATGATCTTTTGATGAATTTGTGGGGGAGAAAGTGGTCTCCCCATCCTATTCCTCTGCCATCTTAGCCAATATAAAACATTTTAAGTAGCTGTCACATGATAAGTTCCCAATAAATGTTAATTTTCAAAAACACCTTTTGGAAAATAATACAGTATCGTGTTTTTTAAATCAGAGTATACTTAATTTACAATATCATGTTATTTTCAAGAATAACAGTGTCTTTAAGCCTATCAGTTCAGTTCAGTTCAGTCACTCAGTCATGTTTGACTCCTTGTGACCCCAGGGACTGCAGCATACCAGGCTTCCCTGTCCATCACCAAATCCCAGAGCTTACTCAAATTCATGCCCATCAAGTCGGTGATGCCATCCAACCATCTCATCCTCTGTCATCCCCTTCTCCTCCTGTCTTCAATCTTTCCTAGCATCAGGGTCTTTTCCGATGAGTCAGTTCTTCCCACCAGGTGGCCAAAGTATATGAGCTTCAGCATCAGTTCTTCCAATGAATATTCAGGTCTGATTTCCTTGAGGATTGACTGGTTTGATCTCCTTGCAGTCCAAGGGACTCTCAAGAGTCTTCTCCAGCACCACAGTTCAAAAGCATCAATTCTTCAGCACTCAGCTTTCTTTATGGTCCAACTCTCACATCCATACATGACTACTGGAAAAACCATAGCTTTGACTAGACACACCTTTGTTGGCAAAGCAATGTCTCTGCTTTTCTGTATGCTATCTAGGTTGGTTATAGCTGTTCTTCTAAGGAGCAAGTGTTTTTTAGTTTCATGGCTGCAGTCACCATCTGCAGTGATTTTGGAGCCCCCCAAAATAAAGTCTGTCACTGTTTCCATAGTTTCCCCTTCTATTTGCCATGAAGTGATGGGACTGGATACCTATAGAAGAAAAAAGTATTATTATTACTAGTTCTGATCCATAAAAAAAATCATTTGTTTCCTGTCCCCTGAAATTTGCTCAGTTCTACTGAATTTGAGAAGCAGAAATGAAAAGACACCCTAACTGTTCTACCCATAGGACTGATACACAATTTCTCTGGTGTGGGTACTTTCTGGTTTAAAGCCTGAAAACCCTGAGTTATTGTAATTGAATTTGAGAGTATAGAAATCTACTCTGTCACAGTCACTTTCGATGAAAACTACAATTTATGATGAGTTTCATAAAACCTGCTTAATTCAACATTTATGAGAGACACTGAAGATAAATGGAAGGTGTAGAAATGGAAAAATTTCTAATCAGTCATTTTGTCAAGAAAAAGGGACTAGAGTGACAGGCATTAAAAGGAGCTGGATGTGCATATAAATAATCTACTAGAGATAAATGATTAAATATTTTTATAAATTTTACCAAAATATTCTTAGTTCTATAATAAAAAGCTTAGTTTGTGTGCACCCTTGAAAGATTAAGTGCATTTGCCCACATCACGCACCTGAGCCAGGGCCCAGGTTAGGTTTGGGAAAACAAGTTCTACAAATGTATATTCCAACAAGAGTAAAAGAAGCTACAAGAAAGCTGATTTCACAAGCCTAGTGTAAATTGCCTGTCTCTCCCTTCCCTCTAATTGCTGTGATAAGGTGTAACATCTAATTAAACCCCTGGAGGAAGTTTTATAGCTGTGTCATGTTGTTGGAAATGAGTGAATACAGAAGAACTAAAATAGCCCTCAAAAAGGAAGAGAACAGATGTATAGCGTGAGTGAAGAGGATGCCACGCATGGACCACTTTTGGAACATCCCTTTCTTTAACTCAACAGAAGAGGCAGAAACAGGAGGCTGGCCCATTTTCTGGTCTAGCCGGGTGTCTGGAGCTCAGGGAGGAGTGGAAGCATGGTGTACCCTCTACGGTGGCCCTTAGTCCTGGCTAGGGAGCTTCGGCAAAGCACCAGGGACTGAGCTTTCTTTATATCGTATCCATTTTCCCAGGCCCTTGGGGAATAATAAATACCTTGAAGTGAATGAAGTCTCCCAAGTCAAATTATTTTCCTCCATTAGAACTTCTGGTTTTTCATGCCCTCCAGCCCTGGTTGTGTCCTCTGAGTGCTGAGTGCTCTGTTTGATGGATTGCATGGAGTTACCCAGCTCTAACCAAGCAGATTTCCCCTAGCCTGGGGTGCTTGAGCACATTAGGATCTCTACATATGGGTCCTCATCCATATTTGTAAACCCCAGATGACTATAACTTATGTAACAAGTGGAGGAACACTGTCTAGCCCTTTCATGACTTAAGGCTTCAGTCTCATGCTGCTCAACTATCTCTTAGCTCTGTTCACCTAAGTAATAGTCCTTAAGAACTTTCTTTATCACTTCATGTGCCAGTAAGCCTAGAAAACCTTCCAACCGGTCTAGTCCTCTTGGCAAAAAAATGAGCTTAACTTGCCTTGCCTGGGTTTAAGAACTCATTTGCCAGCTGTTGTTATTTTAACTTTTTAATTGCACTTTGGGGCTCCAGGATGAATATCACAGAAAGATTATATTTGCTTTTAAATTGATCTGGTTAGTGATTCTCAAAGTGTGATTCCCAGAGCAGCAGCATTAGTATCATCTCTGAACTCATGAGAAATGCAAATTATTTTACCCCATCCATGTCCCAGTGAATCAGAAATATTGGGGAAAGGGTCAAGAAATCTATATTTTAAGAACCCAATTAGTTGTTGCTAACACTTAATCAAACTTGAGAACCAATAGTCCATATGCATGTACCAGTAGAGCACCCCAGGGCATATACTTCCTAAAGGTTCTTAGATGGTAGATCAGGAGGGCATAAGAAAATATGTATGTGCTGGCTTTGCTAAAAAATTTTAAAATGTCCATAAGAAACCTGGAAAAAATCAGTTTTCATCACAATCCCAAAGACGTACAATGCCAAAGACTGTTCAAACTATCGTGTAATTGCACTCATTTCACATGCTAGTGAAAAGTTGTTGCTCAACCACGAAAATACACCGGGATTCTTGGCCTCTGGAAGAGAAGATTCAATCTGGGGCCAGAGACAAGGCTTGATCACTCAGAGATTTTGTGCAATAGAGTTTTATTAAAGTATAAAAAGGGTAGAGAAAGCTTCTGACATAGACATCAGAGGGGGGCAGAAAGCGTACCCCCTTGCTAATGTTAGCAATGGAGTTATATACTCTCCAATTAGTTATTACAATGAATCAAAAGAATGTCTGGAGGTTGTACAGACCTCACTAGACCTACTCCCATAATTTACATTTTTAAGATAACAGGATTAGCCAGAAGGTTTTTTTCCAGAGACTGTCCTCAAACAGGATACATTATTGTTATATAATCCTAAGGAATGTAGAAGGAAAAAAGTTTGTCCTTTCTTCCTCCTTGAGAATTCCAGACCCCTCTCTCCTTGGGGACCCCTGGACTTCTTATCAACCTGCCTAGGAAATGACTGTCTCACTAGCAAGATAATGCTTAAAATCCTTCAAGTTAAGCTTCAACAGTATGTGAACCAAGAACTTCCAGATATACAAGTTGAATTGAGAAGGCAGAGGAACCAGAGATCAAATTGACAACATCTATTAGATCATAGAAAAAGCAAGAGGATTCCAGAAAAACATCTATTTCTGCTTCATTGACTATACTAAAGCCTTTGTGTAGAGCACAACAAACTCTGGAAAATTCTTCAAGAGATGGGAATACCAGACCACCTTACCTGCCTCCTGAGAAATCTGTATGTACATCAAGAAACTACAGTTAGAACCAGACATGGAATGACAAACTGGCTCAAAATTGAGAAAGGAGTATGTCAAGGCTGTACATTGTCACCCTGTTTATTTAACTTGTATGCAAAGTACATCATGCCAAATGCTGGGCTGAACAAATCACAAGCTGGAATCAAGATTGCCAGGAGAAATAACAGCAACCTCAAATATGCAGATGATACTATCCTGATGGCAGAAAGCAAGAGGAACTAGAGCCCCTTAATGAATGTGAAAGAGGAGCGTGAAAAGGCTGGCTTAAGACTCAGTGTTCAAAAAATGAAGATCATGACATCCAATCCCATCACTTCATTGCAAATAGATGGGGAAACAATGGAAGCAGTGACAGATTTTATTTTCTTAGGCTCTAAAATCACTGTAGATGGTGACTGTAGCCATGAAATGGCTAAGACACTTGCTTCTTAGAAGAAAAGCTGTGACAAACCTAGACAGCATATTAGGAAGTAAAAACTTCACTTTCCCAACAAAGGTCTGAATAATCAAAGCTATGTTTTTTCCAGTAGTCATATATAGATGTTGAGAGTTGGACCACAAAGAAAACTGAGCCAAAGAATCGATGCTTTCAAACTGTGGTGCTGGAGAAGACTCTTGAGAGTCCTTGGACAGCAAGGAGATTAAACCAGTCATCCTAAAGGCAATCAACCCTGAGTATTCACTGGAAGAACAGATACTAAAGCTGAAGCTCTAATACTTTGGCTGCATGATGCAAAGAACTGACTCACTGGAACAGACCCTGATTTGGGGAAAGATTGAGAGTAGGAGGAGAAGGGAATGACAGAGGATACAATGGATGGATGGCATTGTTGACTCAATGGACATGAATTTGAGCAAACTCTGGGAGATAGTGAAGGACGGGGAAGCCTGTGCTACAGTCCATGGGATCGCAAACACTTGGACACTATTTAGAGACTGAACAACAGAAGAAACCTGAACTTTAGCATGGTTTTCCCCTTATATTTATTTATTTTTTTTTAAAATTAGGGTGTAGTTGCTTTATAATATTGTCTTAGTTTCTGCTATACAACAAAGTGAATCAGATACACACACACACACACACACACACACACGCACGCACGCACGCACGCACATATCCCCTGCCCCTTGAGCATGCCTCCGACTCCTCCTCATCCCACCCCTCTAGATCACCACAGAGCACTCATCTCCCTGTGATGTACAGCAGGCTCCCACTAGCTATCTAGTTTACACATGGTAGTGTTTATAGGTCAATCCCAATCTCTCAGTTCATCCCACTCCTCCGAATCCCCCCACAGTGTCCGTACTTCTGTTCTCTATGTCCATGTCTCTATTCCTGCCCTGCAAATATGTTCCTCAGTTCCATTATCCTAGATTCCACATATATGTGTTAATATATGGTATTTTTTTTCTCTTTCTAACTTGCTTCACTCTGTATGACAGACTCTAGCTCCATTCACATCTCTACAAGTGACCCAATTTTATTCCTTTTAATGGCTGAGTAACATTCCCTTGTGTATATGTACCACATCCTCTTTACCTATTCATCTGTCAGTGGACATTTAGGTTGCTTTCATGTCCTGGCTGTTGTAAATAGTGTTTCAATGAACATTGGGGTGCTTGTGTCTTTTTGAATTATGATTTTCTTAGGGTTTATGACCAGTAGCAAACCCACTGGTGATCACAAACTGAAATGCTTATAGAGACCAATAAAGTAAATAAAGAAGTAGGCCAAGAATGAGATTAAACCATAGGAATGTGGTGGAATCATGAAGAAGTATGGAATCTATATTCTACCTAAGATATTGAAAAAATCGTTCAAAAACCATTGTGCAAATCCAGTAAAACATTTCTTTGGGGTCCCAATTTGTCCTTCAGGCAGACTAGTTGTGGTTTTGATTATATATCATGGCTCTGGCCGTAAAATAGGCAGTAAGGATGCCTGTCCTCTTGACTAAGTTTTCTGATTCATACAAAATGGATTGGTTATTTAAAAATGGGTTTACCACTAATACACTGAAGAATTTTGCCTCACTACTCACATGTTCTTGCAACCAAGATGAATGCTGCCTTTGACTTTAGATCTGAATTCTGATGGTGAATTCAGAGTGATGAATGAATGAATTCCTATAACACCTGAGGGGAGACTTATATTAGAAGGAATACTTCTTTTTCAGGAATAATGCAAGTACTGGCTTCCCTGGTGTCTCAGCAGTAAAGAATCTACCTGCCAATACAGGAGACACAAGTTCAATCCCTAAGTCAGGAAGATTCCCTGGAGAAGGAGATGGCAACCCACTCCAGTATTCTTGCCTGGGAAATCCCATGGACAGAGAGAGGAGTCTAGAGGGCTACAGTCCATGGGGTTGCAAAGATTCAGACATGACTTAGCAACAAAACAACCACAAAACTTATCAATTACTTGGTAATCAAAAGATGTTTCATTTTTCTTTACCTTTTTCTCAACAAAATCTGCTTCCAGTTTGTCAACCTCCAAAAAAGTAACTACCTTCTGTGCTGCTAAGTCGCTTCAGTCATGTCCGACTCTGTGCGACCCCATAGACGGAAGCTCACCAGGCTCCCCTGTCCTTGGGATTCTCCAGGCAAGAACACTGGAGTGGGTTGCCATTTCCTTCTCCAATGCATGAAAGTGAAAAGTGAAAGTGAAGTCGCTCAGTCATGTCCGACTCTTAGCGACCCCATGGACTGGAGCCTACCAGGATCCTCCGTCCATGGGATTTTCCAGGCAAAAGTACTGGGGTGGGGTGCCATTGCCTTCCCCAACCTTCTGTGAAGGGGTTAAAATTTAGTGACACTTAATCTGTTATCCAGGCTTCCCTCATAGCCCAGTCAGTAAAGAATCTGCCTGCAATGCAGGAGACCCAAGTTCGAGTCCTGGGTTGGAAAGATCCCTGGGAGAAGGAGATGGCAATCTACTAAGTATTCTTGCCTGGAAAATCTCATGGACAGAGGGGCCTGGCAGGCTACAGTCCAAGGGGTTGCAAGAGTCGGACATGACTTAGTGACTAAACCACCACCAATCTGTTATCCATAGCAAGGCTATTTGTATTTTGAGAGAATTGAATCCTGTAATGGAAATTAAGCATTCTCTAATCCTGGGTGTTGGCAACAGCTTATAGTGAAGGCATGATTAAGTCTGTCTGTAACCGTGTAGTCAGAATTTCTGGTATTGCTAACTTTATTATTATTTTTTAACTTAAAAAATTTTTATTGTGGTAAAAGTCATATAATGTCAACATATTATTTTAACCATATTTATCTGTACAGTTCAGTGGCATTCAGTACATTCACATTGCTATGCAACTCTCACCATCATCTATCTCCCAAGTTTTTCACCTTCCTCAACTGAAACTGTTCCTGGCATCTAGCAATAAACTTTCTGACTCTGTGAATTTGAATCTTCTAGGTAGCTTGTATAAATGAAATCAAACAGCATTTGCTATACCTAATGTATGCTGCTAAGTCACTTCAGTCGTGTCCGACTCTGTGCGACCCCACAAACGGCAGCCAACCAGGCTCCCCCATCCCTGGGATTCTCCAGGCAAGAACACTGGAGTGGGTTGCCATTTCCTTCTCCATTGCATGAAAGTGAAAAGTGAAAGTGAAGTCGCTCAGTCGTGTCTGGACTCTTAGTGACCCCATGGACTGCAGCCTACCAGGCTCCTCCATCCATGGGATTTTCCAGGCAACAGTACTGGAGTGGGGTGCCATTGCCTTCTCCGTACCTAATGTATACTGGAATGAATTTTTGAGGTTAACTTAATATATGTCCTACAAACAAATTGTACCTTCTTTTTTTCACCTGTGCTATACAGTAGTTCTCATCTGTTTTATACACAGAAGCATATATATGTCAAGCCTATTTTTTTTAATCTACAGTGAAATGACTGAGTATATACACAGAGATGTATAATGGACATCACAATCAATTTCAGAACATTTTAGTCATTTCAGAAAGAAATCACATACCCATTAGCTGTCATGCCTAAACACCCCCACCCAACCATTCTTTCCCAATAGATTGGGTTATTCTGGGCATATCATTTGGGTAGAATGACACAATATGAGGTCCTTTCTGACTGGCTCTTTTCACTGATGACTTCACTATACTTACTGTGATGTTTTTGATGTTCATCCCTGTTGTAGCGTGTACCACTATATTATTCCATTTCCATTGCTGAATAATACTCCATTGTCTAGCTATAATATATATTATTTATCCATCCATCAGGTGATGCAAATTTGGGTTGTCCAGTTTCTTCACATTACCTTTTAAATTAAAATCATCCTAATAGGTATGAAGTGGTATTTGTGATTTTGATTTGCATTTTCTTGATGGAAATTCTGTGCAGAATTTACTCTAGATGAGACTGGTAATACCACAATCACATCTATAGTGTTAAAAACTTGAATGCCTTGTGTATATGTTATATTCTATTGCTTTTTAACTAGGTATGTCCCCGAAAAAGGCAACAATTTTGATGGTATAATAGAGCAGCTAAAATTTATTGGGTACTTATTATTTGCTACAAGCTATGCTTAATGTTTCATAGGCATGATCCCATTATCTCCCATAAAGTGTTATTTGTAGGTAGTGTTGTTATTCCCACAGTACAGATAAGGACCCTGAGGCATGGAAAGATCCTGAGATTGCTCCAGATCAATCCCACAGATGTTGATATTGCCCAGACAGAAACTTCAGTCAGCTTGCCTTCAAATTATATGCCTTCACTTCTGAGAACTGTTCACTGTGTATTTTCAACTGAAATTTTTCAGGTGGAAAAAAATGAAAACAAGTATAATTTGCTGATTTCTTTGCATCTGGTCATTCATTTCATGAGAACAAAGCAGAGAATTAAAGCCATGAGTTTGGTTACTTGGGGAAAAAGACCTGACCCCAAAATTTAAGAACGTCCCAACCTCAGTTCTGGATCTAAATTAAAAATGAATAGATTTGCTGTTTACCTCCCTCTACAAATAGTTAGCTACAATGAATCCAAATTTCCAAGTCTGAAATATGAAGTATTCTGATATTATTTAATGGTGACTCTTTGGATTTTAAATGGGTTTTCTTGGGTTTGTTTGCTATAATTTGAATTTAAATGATTTCTGTGACAGTAACCAAAGCACCATGAAATTTCATTTCATATCAGTTTTATTCTTAAATTGACAATGTTACATATGTATTTACAGGCTCATCTTCTGACAATTTTCTCTTCACTTGCCCACCATTTGCAACCATTTTACTGACACAGAATGGATAATAGATTAATTCTAGTTACCAATATGAATACCCCTTTCTGAACTTCCCATGGATTTGTTTTTGTCAGCTATCATACTGTAAATGTCAATGCTCCTTTTGGTTCTTGCAAAAGTCTATGTGGATAAAAGGCAACAATTTACTAAAAATACTGATTATTCCCCACTGATCAATAAGACAGGAGGATTTATGATGTTAAAATAACATGAATGAAAGTGCTGATGATAGTATATTTTCTCTCCATTTTCACATTGTTACTAGATTTAGCTCTCAGAATAATTTTCTTTTGTGCTTATTGCATTGATAATTTCTCCTTCTAATAGGAACAGACTTTTTGTTTATCATATTTCTCCAGCAGCTTTCATTGTTGTGTGTGCCATTTAAATTCCCAGATTCCCTCATCTAATTTCTTCTTGAGTGTCAATTCAGTATCTTTGCTTGTTCAGTGAATGCACTGCTTAGTTAGGCTTAATTCTCTCAGTCACTGTAAGAAAGATGATATATTGAAAACTTAAAAACCATTTTTAAGGCCAATTTTTAAAACAACCTGAATAACCCCTTTCAGGAGGTCAAGCATATTTTGTGACTTAAAAAAAAAAAACCTGGCATATAGAATATCTAGTAGTAACTGAGACTTGTATATTATTTCTGTATTTTCATTCAGCATCTTTCTATTACTGTTTGTCATATTATTTTTATTTCCCTATATAAACTGATTTCCCAGTTCACTTCTATTGGCAGAGAAATTCAAATTGGATTAATAAAAATGTCAAAATTATACAAATGTTCCACAATAGTTTGTTGCCTTCAGCAACATATATTCTATTCCTGCTAGTTAAACCTATATTGCATGCTACAGGATTCTATATGCTTGGCAAGCATACCTGAACTCTCCTCTGCTGTAACCGTGACAGACGTTGTTAATCAATCATGGAACTCTTTCCCAAGCATTTGAATCTTTCTCAGAAGTATATGTGAGGCAGACATTACAAAAGAGTGGATTCCATTGCAGGTCAGCTGGAAATGTCCTTTTCAATTTTGGAGAAATATCTGTAATTAACATAAAGATGCAAGTAGAGGTGAATCTCAATAGTAAGTCTTTAAAGAGATTTAGAACTCCTCCTAGCAAACCTCTAGAGTGAGAATCTGAGCATGACTTCTCTCACTGGTCTGGAATTATAGATTAAGATCCAAAGCTGGGACAAAAAATGCATAATACTGAATCTTGCAGTCAGAAGTAAGAATGGATGCCACCTCCAGGGCTAATAAAACAGCAGCCACATGGTCTCTGGCAGCCCCTAAAAAATCTAGCCACCCTTCCCTCTAGTGGTCCGTATCAGTATTCAATTTGACAAGGAATGGTGAAAATTTCACCGAATGGCAGATGCTGCCTATCAGCCCCTCCATATCTATGGGAGAATGGGGCTGCAAGGGACCCATGCATAGACATCAAGAGGGCTGCTTGATGTCCATCAAGAAGAGGAAAAGCTCCCTTGAGCTTCTTCTTAGGCCAAGGATTTGCTAACCTGCCTGGGACTTTTGTAGACAGGAAAGAACAGAATCAAAGGGAGATGACAAAATAGAGCAAAGGGATCCCAGTGCATGAGGTGAACTAAAGGAGGAGAAAGGAAGGGGATGGGGAAAGAGTTCTAGAAGGAATTTAATCTTCTGAATCAGGGAGTTAAAACCTGAGCAAAATCTGCAGGGCCCCCAGCTGTCTGATACATGTGCTCCAGGGACAAGCCAGCTCTGGGCAAGTCCCAGTTCTGCTCAGTTCAATTCAGTCACTCAGTCGTGTCTGATTCTTTGCGACCCCATGGACTGTAGCATGCCAGGCTTCCCTGTCCATCACCAACTCCTGGAGCCTGCTCAAACTTATGTCCATTGAGTCAGTGATGACCTCCAACCTTCTCATCCTCTGCCATCTTCTTCTGTTGCTTTCAATCTTTCCCAGTATCAGGGTCTTTTCCAGTGAGTCAGCTATTCACATCAGGTGGCCAAACTGTTGGAGTTTCAGCTGCAGCATCAGTCCTTCCAATGAATATTAAGAACTGATTTCCTTTAGGATGGACTGATTGGACCTCCTTGCAGTCCAAGGGACTCTCAAGAGTCTTCACCAATGCCACAGTTCAAAAGCATCAATTCTTTGGTGCTCAGCTTTCTTTATGGTCCAACTCTCACATCTATACATGACTACTGGAAAAACCATAGCCTTGACTAGACGGACCTTTGTTGACAAAGTAATGTCTCAGACTTTCAATATGCTGTCTAGGATTGTCATAACTTTTCTTCCAAGGAACAAGCATTTTTAATATCGTGGCTGCAATCACCATATGCAGTGATTTTGAAGCCCAAGAAAATAAAGCCTTTCACTGTTTCCATTTTTCTCCATCTATTTGCCATGAAGTGATGGGACCAGATGCCATGATCTTTGTTTTTTGAATGTTGAGTCTTAAGCCAACTTTTTCATCCTTCTCTTTCACTTTCATCAAGAGGCTCTTTAGTTCCTCTTTTCTTTTTGCCTTAAAGGTGATATCATTTCCATATCTGAGGTTATTGATTTTTCTCCTGGCAATCTTGATTCCAGCTTGTGCTTCATGCAGCCTAGCATTTCACATGATGTACTCTGCATAAAAGTTAAATAAGGAGGGTGACAGTATACAGACTTGACATACTCCTTTCCCAATTTGGAGTCAGTCCTTTGTTCCATGTCAAGTTCTAACTGTTGCTTCTTTACCTGCATACAGATTTCTCAGGAGGCAGTTAAGGCAGTCTGGTATTCCCATCTTTTAAAGAATTTTCCAGTTTGTTGTGATCCACACAGTCAAAGGCTTTAGCATAGTTAATGAAGCAGAAGTAGTTGTTTTTATGGAATCCTTTTTCTTTTTCTATGATCTAACAAATGTTGGCAATTTGATCTCTGGTTCCTCTGCCTTTCCCAAATCCAGCTTGAACATCTGGAACTTCTCAGTTCATGTACTGTTGAAGCTTGCTTTGGAGAATTTTGATCATTACTTTGCTAGGTGTGAGATGAGTGCAATTGCATGGTAGTTTGAGCATTCTTTGACATTGCTTTTCTTTGGGATTGGGATGAAAACTGACCTTTTCCGGTCCTGTGTCCATTGCTGAGTTTTCCAAATTTGCTGGCATGTTGAGTGCATCACTTTTATAACATCATCTTTTAGGATTTGAAATAGCTCAGTTGGAATTCCATCACCTCCACTAGCTTTGCTCTCCCACTTGACTTTGCATTCCAGGATGTCTGGCTCTAGGTGAGTGATCATACCATCCTGGTTATCTGGGTCATGAAGATATTTTTTGTATAGTTTTTCTGTGTATTCTCTCCACCTCTTCATATTTTCTGTTTCTGTAAGGTCCATACTGTTTCCGTCCTTTATTGTGCCCATCTTTGCATGAAATGTTCCCTTGGTATCTCTTAATTTCCTTGAAGAGATCTCTAGTCTTTCCCATTCTATCGTTTTCCTCTATTTCTTTGCATTGATCACTTAGGAAGGCTTCCTTATCTCTGCTTTGTTCTGCATTCAGATGGGTATATCTTTCCTTTTCTCCTTTGCCTTTTGCTTCTCTTCTTTCCCCAGCTATTTCTAAGGCCTCATCAGACAACCATTTTGCCTTTTTGCTTTTCTTTTTCTTGGGGATGGTTTTGAACACCGCCTCCTGTACAGTGTTACAAACCTTCATCCATAGTTCTCCAGGGACTCTGTCTATCAGATCTAACCCCTTGAATCTATTTTTCACTTCCACTGTATCATCTTAAGGAATTTGGAGGTCCTTAAAGGACACATCACACTTGAGCTCGAAAGGGAAGGAGATACATTATACAGACTAGACCTCATAGTAACTAAAAGAGATGGATGAGAAAGAGAGATACATTTGCTGACGGCCAAGAGTTGGCCTCGTTTTACCAGCTAGGCTGGGTGCTACTAGGAGCTACACTGTCCCTCACAGACTGGGCTTGGCCTTCTCCTCATGAAGGTATACAATTTTATAGACTGTCAACATCTGACGAGGCCTTGCTACACTGTGAAGGCAGACAAAATAAAAGCACTTCATAATTTTGTCTAAGCAGAGATAAGAACAAAGTCGCTGTGCAAACCACAGAGTTCCAGACAACCTCTCTGCTGGCTGACAGGAGTGACCACTGCTTCTCTAGCTGTGACAGCTTTTGCCCAGCCTGGGTCTGCACTCCCTCTAGAGAGACTCAGATTGCCTTCGTAGAATCACCCATCTCCTGATAAAACGCTGTCCGGAGAAAGCCCCACTTCTTGAAACCCTTCCCCAAACCTTAAACCCTTTTCAAATTGACCTAACACAAAACCACATCTTGTAAACAGTTCATTCTAACACTGTCCAGTGGAGATGCTTCACAGTTGCCCACAGCCCAGGGTTTTCCTCACTTAACCTAGTAATGACCCCCATTTATTGACCATAGGTATGTTCTGGTGGTACTTGGGCAGAAGTCATTGACAGGGAGGTGTTATATATTCCGTTGAAGGTGTCCCTAAAGGACAGGAAATATTTAGCAGCATAGGGTAGAAGGCACTTATTGGAAAAATTAGACAGTTTTATGATGCTGCCCTTTCTGGTTCAGTGTTCAATAAACCGATTCCACTTAGTATCCTCTTTCTTTGCCAAAACTGAAGATAAAAGAATGAAGTCCAGTCCAAATCCTATATACACAGTTCAGATCAGCCATGTACAAATTAATTGGATACAGCTCTGTGTTGCTCATGTATGTGCTTGAATGGCTACAGAATATTTTTGAAAATGAAATTTAGTCTTGGAACAGTTTTAAAGCACTGAACACATCTAATCCTTACAGGCAGGAATGGTGACTTTTGTTTCTTCTGCTTCCAATCCAAATCAGCCTTAGTCCTTATTTTCCTAATATGTGCTTAGTAAATGTTTCTTGACTTACTTTGAGATACATAAACATACAGGATTCCCTAAGTTTTAAGATTGCAATAGCACTTGTGAGAAATGAAAAAAAAAAAAAAATTAAAATGTAATGGTCATGCTGGCTTGAAACTGTGGCCAATTTGATCCAACTTAACCCTTATTTATGTCCAAGTGACCGTAAAATTTCTCACTCCACATTCCACTTAGCTTTGTTCCCTATTTCATAATAAATGGATAAGTAAATTAAAATTAATTTAAGCTTCTCATTAAGTTAGAAGCTTTATCTTTTCTTAAAAAAAAAAAAGGTTTACAACAGTGCTCTCTGATACTCAGTTATGTTTTCTCCCCATTATCAGTTCCACCCCAAAGCTTCAATTTAAAATTGTCCTGGATTTCTATTTGAAAAACAACAAAAATCTTAGTACTGTCACCCCCAAGGAGGCCATTCCCACCTACTCTCATTTTGCATTGTCTTTAGAAATGTGTATGCATAATTCAGTCTCCAAACTATAAAAAGGCATAGCCAAGTTCTTCCTTCAGGTGGTTTTATCCTTAGTTTTTTAAGAATAGAGATGGTGAAATCTGCCAGACTTTAGTTTAACTTGATGGTTTCCATAATCATTTCTGTAAAGCAGAAGCTACTAAAGATATGATGAATTTCTGTTGAGAATGTCTTTTCTTTCAGTTATCAGTATACTGTCCTCATTAACACTGCCAAGTCATTTGAAACCAATCTCAAATCTTTCTTGAAACAGCACTAGATATAAATGAAATAATAAAGATGTCGAATACTAAATGACAGAAATGGTATTCAAGAAGCAAACTTTCACTTCTCATCATCACTTCTTGACCTTAAAATTCAGTACAGTCTGAAATTTTGGGGCCCTTTATTGATAATATCATTTTCCTTTGTAGAGGACTGAAAAGTGTGTAAACAGTTAATCCTAGAGAGTCAGTATGCATTTAAATAAGTTATTTTTATCTACCCCAGAGTTGCAGAGTATTTCAAAACCTCAGAGAAAAGCAGACTATTGACAATTGAAACCCTTATAATCATACTGCTCTTTCATGTATCGAGGTCCACCCGAGTATGATACGGAAAGGCATAATGCTAATGGGCAAAATCATGTTCGCTTTCTCTCAGTGGAGCTCACACTGTATTAGCATGAGCTGATACAGATGTGAACATGCTGTCAAACGAAACTCCTCCTTCCTTTTTGCTGAGGCCTTGAAGCCAAGAACACCATAAGAAGTGCCCAGCCACCATAGCAGGTTGTGATAAAGTGTTTGTGGAACTAGTTTTGTAAACTCTTAGCTTATCACCCACTGTGAAGATACCAGAAAAGAAGGGCTTGCAGACACAAAAAGGACAAATATATTGTATGATTCCATCTATATGCAGAACTTAGAATAGGTAAATGTATAGAGACAGAAAGTAGAATAGAGATTACTATGGCCTGATGCAGGAAGGCAGGGAGGAGGCATAGGGACTTATTGTTTAATGGGTGTAGAATTCTGTTTGGGACAATTAAAAAGTCTGGAAATGGATACTGGTGATGATTTACAACATTAGGAATGGACTCAGTGCCACTAAATTGCATACCTAAAAATGGTTAGAATGGTGAATTTCATGTTATGCTTATTGTATCATAATATAAATACATAGGTACATGCATACATATGTATTGTACATACATATGAGATTTTAAAATAAAAAATAATTGGTAATCAGATCAGATCAGTCGCTCAGAAGAAACAAATGGCTTCCTCCTCCCCTCCAGTTGAGCTGACCCAGCACATTCCAAAGGCCAGTGTTCAGAACTTTAACTCTAAGGCCTTCTTTAGCCCCTTGAACTTACTAGGTCTATGTACAAGTCAGGCAGAGATTCAGGAACTCTAAAATACCCTGGGAACAACCCTCAGTGAAAGGCCAAAAGGAATTGGTAGTTTATTGCCCCAGATCATCTTTGTGCAAAGGGGATGACTCTAAAGCATGTTCAGCAATGTCTCCCAGGGCTCCCAATGAGAATGAGGCCCAATCGCCTGCCATGTTCTAAATGCTTGAGAATATCCCTGTTATTGGATTCCCTCACCACCTGTCTCAGTTCCCTATTGATGCTTTCTGGAATCACCTCTCTTACAAATTGCTTGCCCTGAAATCTTGGTCTCAGAGTCTGCTCCTAAGGAAACTACTCTGCAAGCTTGCAGTGTGGAGCTGAGATTTGAGGATGGAGGGATGGTTCCTAACACACACCAGGGAGATCTGCTTACCAGGATAACAGAGTCTGGGTTGCCTGGAGAAAAGCTTGCTCTGCTGAAGCTTGGAGGGGATGAAGCACTCACTGATGTAGACCAGAGAGATGGGATTGTTTGAGAGCTATCCTTCCAAGAGAAGTTCCTGGAGGGGAGAGGTGAGCCCTAAAGAATGGTAGTCTTCCAGAAGTAGGTGCTAAGGTGGTAGCCGTATCTACAATTGATGCTTTCTTGGGGGGAATTTGCATCTCTGAAGAGCTCACAAATAGGAGATACAGAATGCATTTGGGACATCGGACATACCAAATGGACACCAAAACCAGATGGTAACTGTACCAGCCTGGTGAGAGATTTATAGACCCTTCCTTCTCTCTTCCTTTCTGCTCCTGTCCTGAGGAAACCAGGAAAAACATAGGAAATTTGAAGTTGGAAATAAAACATAAGGTGTACGAACTGTGAAGGAACTGGCTGGGACTGCCCCCACATGCCTGCTCCATCCCCATGTCAGGCTTGTGAGCCCAAAGCAGGTCTGAGCCAGAGGAGGGAAAAAAGATTTAAGCTGCTGGAAATCTGGTCTATTTAGATGATCTGATCAGATCAAATCAGATCAGTCGCTCAGTCGTGTCCGACTCTTTGCGACCCCATGAACTGCAGCACGCCAGGCCTCCCTGTCCATCACCAACTCCCAGAGGTCACCCAGACTCACATCCATCGAGTCAGTGACACCATCCAGCCATCTCATCCTCTGTCGTCCCCTTCTCCTCCTGCCCTCAATCCCTCCCAGCATCAGAGTCTTCTCCAATGAGTTAACTCTTCACATGAGGTAGCCAAAATACTGGAGTTTCAGCTTTAGCATCATTCCTTCCAAAGAAATCCCAGGGCTGATCTCCTTCAGAATGGACTAGTTGGATGTCCTTGCAGTCCAAGGGACTCTCAAGAGTCTTCTCCAACACCACAGTTCAAAAGCATCAATTCTTCGGCGCTCAGCCTTCTTCACAGTCCAGCTCTCACATCCATACATGACCACAGGAAAGACCATAGCCTTGACTAGATGGACCTTTGTTGGCAAAGTAATGTCTCTGCTTTTGAATATGCTATCTAGGTTGGTCATAACTTTCCTTCCAAGGAGTAAGCGTCTTTTAATTTCATGGCTGCAGTCACCATCTGCAGTGATTTTGGAGCCCAGAAAAATAAAGTCTGACACTGTTTCCACTGTTTCCCCATCTATTTCCCACGTAGTGATGGGACCAGATGCCATGATCTTCGTTTTCTGAATGTTGAGCTTTAAGCCAACCTTTTCATTCTCTACTTCCACTTTCATCAAGAGGCTTTTTAGTTCCTCTTCACTTTCTGCCGTAAGGGTGGTGTCATCTGCATATCTGAGGTGATTGATATTTCTCCCAGCAATCTTGATTCCAACTTGTGTTTCTTCCAGTCCAGCATTTCTCATGATGTACTCTGCATATAGGTTAAATAAACATGGTGACAATATACAGCCTTGACGTACTCCTTTTCCTATTTGGAACCAGTCTGTTGTTCCATGACCAGTTCTAACTGTTGCTTCCTGACCTGCATACAGATTTCTCAAGAGGCAGATCAGGTGGTCTGGTATTCCCATCTCTTTCAGAATTTTCCACAGTTTATTGTGATCTACACAGTCAAAGGCTTTGGCATAGTCAATAAAGCAGAAATAGATGTTTTTCTGGAACTCTCTTGCTTTTTCCATGATCCAGAGGATGTTGGCAATTTGATCTCTGGTTCCTCTGCCTTTTCGAAAACCAGCTTGAACATCAGGAAGTTCACGGTTCACATATTGCTGAAGCCTGGCTTGGAGAATTTTGAGCATTACTTTACTAGCGTGTGAGATGAGTGCAATTGTGCAGTAGTTTGAGCATTCTTTGGCATTGCTTTTCTTTCTGGCCATCAAATCTGTGAGACTGGCCTGAAATCTTATCCAAGAGCCAGAAAGGCACAAGCCTGTGAGAATAGGTTAGCTGAGGTCCTACTTTCTGGTCAGATTCTACAGATTATGGCTTGTTCAAAAAACTGTTCAAATAGATATTTTCTCCATCTAAATTTTTGAACATAACAAAATAATGTCTATGAAGGATAATATCTAACAGAAATGATTAAAAAAGAATGATGTCAAAGTTGATTAACACAATCCCATCCATCAGGCACAGGAAACATCTGTGGTACTCAAGTCTCATAGTACCAACACGAGGCTTTTTGCCACAGTCGTATTGAAATAAAATGACCTCGTTTTCCCTGTGTGTTTTGAGTACTTACTCATTTTTCTACAATATCTTCAATGAGCATATGTTGTTTGTATGATTAGAAAAGAAATATTCTAAGAAGAAAGATGTTGTCCTACATCATCGAATAGGAGATTGAAAACATTGAATTAATAGAAGTATATCTGATTTTCATCCTGTTATTAACCAGAGCAATAATGGCCAACAGATTGTGCTCCATTATTGGAAGGAATAATTCCTGTTTATAATGAAAACCCTAAGGTCACCAGAAGGTCTGAAAGCACATTTGTGTTGTTGAATATAGATTGATTCACAAAGCTAATTCTTACATTAGTCCACTTCTCATGCCCAAGATAGAAACAAGACTGATTCACTAGAGTTTCCATGACCTTTTCAATCAAGTTTTTTACCATGTATCTTCTTCTGGGGTCCTAGTATCCGTAGTGAACATGCTACTCATCAGCAAACAAACTGGTATTATTCAAAGTTCTCAACAGCTTCTTTTCTCAGCAATCCCATTGATCTTTTTGGCCTGCTAGGTCTCCTTAGTCAGATATCCCTTTTGTCCAAAGACATCCATGAATGTCCAGCTTAGAATTTCTGCTAATTAATGTTCTTCTTCTGTAATAATTAAGGTCCTTTAAAAGTCATGATTTTTTTCTTCCTTTTAATTAGATGCAATGATTAGAAGGTATTTTATATTACACAGCACTGTAGCTCAAATTGATTCCATTCTTCACTTGCTTTAATTAATTTTTGTGAGATGATAAAGCATTTTTTGCCTTTGGACATTTGTCAGAGTTGGTGTGTGAGTTTGTGTGTATATATACACAGCCAGTGTGTATCTATAACTGCTACTATTCCATTGACTTTGCCTACAAACAGTCTTGAAAAGAGAAGTGAAGAAAATATATGTTGTACATGATATAAATATTTTCACCATGTGGTGTTCATCTTCTGTTTTGAAGTATGTATTTAGCCATTTTTTAAAAATTGGAGTATACTTGCTTTACAACGTTGCGTTTGATTCTGCTGTACAGCACTGTGAATCACACACATGTGTACATATATCTCCTCTTCCATGGACTTCCTTCCCATTTAGGTCACCACAAAGTGTTGAGTAGAGTTACCTGTGCTATGACCAACCTAGACAGCATATTAAAAAGCAGAGACATTACTTTACCAACAAAGGTCCGTCTAGTCAAAGCTATGATTTTTCCAGTAGTCAGGTATGGATGTGAGAGTTGGATCATAAAGAAAGCGGAGCACTGAAGAATGGATGCTTTTGAACTGTGTGTTGAAGAAGACTCTTGAGAGTCCCTTGGACTGCAAGGAGATCCAACCAGTCTATCCTAAAGGAAATCGATCCTGAATATTCATTGGAAGGACTGATACTGAAGCTGAAATTCCAATACTTTGGCCACCTGATGCAAAGAACTGACTCATTTGAAAAGACCCTGATGCTGGGAAAGATTGAAGGTGGGAGGAGAAGGGGGCGACAGAGGATGAGATGGTTGGATGACATCACTGACTTGACGCACATGAGTTTGGGTGAACTCCAGGAGCTGATGGACAGGGAGGCCTGGAGTACTGCAGTCCATGGGTTTGCAGAGTTGGACACGACTGAGTTACTGAACTGAACTGAACTGACAGTCAGCTCTCATTATTCATTTTACACATAGGCTAATTTCAGTGTCCCAATCCATTCCATATTACTTGCCACCTTCCCCCCTTTGGTATCCATATGTTTGCTCTTTACATATGTGTTTCTATTTTTGCTTTGCAAATAAGATCATCCATATCATTTTTATGGATTCCACCTATATGTGTTAATACAAGATATTTGTTTCTCTTTCTGACTTAATTCACTCTGTGTGAATTAAGTGTGATAGTCTCTAGTCCATCCATATTTCCGCAGATGGCACAGTTTGTTCCTTTTTACAGATGAATAATATTCCATTTTATATATGTACCATATCTTCTTTATCCATTACTCTGTTGATGGACATTTAGGTTGCTTCTATGTCCTGGCTATTGTAAACAGTGCTGCAATGAACATTGGGGGTGCATGTGTCTTTTTGAATTATGGTTTTCTCTTGGTTAGCTGTGGTTTTGGTGTTAACTTTTCTTAAAACCCTAAGCATTTGAGGAGTTAGAATTCCCAAGACACTTTGTAACTTCTTTCACCATCAGACCATCCCCAAACTATGAAGAATAGTTCACTATTTGGGGTTTGGATAGACCTACAATTTTGAACCTTGAAATACCCTAGGATCAGTTCATATTTTAATAACCACAGATAGCAGCTCTTCTACACTGCAGAGAGATGCTGAGTGTGGGGTGCCTGTCTGTGAAAATATTTTTTAAAAACCCTTTGAAATGATGAGCACAGAGGACTGAAAGCAGCTTCTCCCCTGTTTCCTTCCTATGCTGCTGCTGCTGCTAAATCATTCAGTCGAGTCTGACTCTGTGCAACCCCGTAGACGGCAGCCCACCAGGATGCCCCGTCCCTGGGATTCTCCAGGCAAGAACACTGGAGTGTGTTGCCATCTCTAGAGCATGAAGGTAAAAAGTGAAAGTGAAGACGCTCAGCTGTGTCCAACCCTCAGCGACCCCATGGACTGCAGCCTACCAGGCACCTCCGTCCATGGGATTTTCCAGGCAAGAGTACAGGAGTGGGGTGCCATTGCCTTCCTGTAGAAGCATCAATTTCTCATTCTGTACATTTTTGTGCTTTATTTTATTCTTCTTTATATTTCCATCTAAATGTATTATTCATATGAGTCCTGTCATTGCAGGTAAATTGTAAATTCCCCACAAGAAGGACCCACATCTGATTGCCTGTCCTCTACTGTGGAGGTCAGCAAGTAACTGCTCCAAAGACTTTACTGAACTAAATTTAGCAGCCTAATGGTCAAAGCATAAGACTGGAAAGCGAAAATCATTGTCAAAGAATATTATTACTACAGAAGTCCCTACCCTCTCTTTACTGCATGGGGGGAATGGTCTTAATGGGATTTTCTATTATTTTTATAAGTATGATCTACACACAGTGTCCCTGACCTAGACCTTTACTTCAGGTATGATCCCCAGACCAACAGTTTGAGCATCACCTCAGAATGTGAGAGAAAATATCTAATTCAGTATTACCTGCCTCTATCTGTAGATATGGGGCTTCCCTGGTGGCTCAGAGGTTATGCAGGAGACCTGGGTTCAATCCCAGGGTCGGGAAGATCCCCTGGAGAAGGAAATGGCAACCCACTCCAGTACTCTTGTCTGGAAAATCCCATGGAGGGAGGAGCCTGGTAGGCTCCAGTCCATGGGGTCACAAAGAGTCAGACACGACTGAGTGACTTCACTTTACTTCACCCATAGATATACTGAATTAGAATCTGTATTTTAAAAAAATCTCCAGGTGATTTGTAAACATATTACAGTTTGCAAAGGTCTATTCTAAAAGGTAGCTTCCCTAGTGGCTCAGTGGTAAAGAATTCACCTGCCAATGCAGAAGACATGAATTTGATCCCTAGGTTGGGAAGATTCACTGGAAAAGGAAATAGCAACCCATTCCAGTATTCTTGCCTGGGAAATCTCATGGACAGAGGAGCCTGGCAGGCTGCGGTCCATGGGGTTGTAGAGTCAGACACAACTGAGTGACTGAACAGCAATGCTAAAAGAGACATCTAGTGTTTTCCCTCAATATCATCCCTAACACTACCACCATCTTTTATTGTTTATTGAGTATTATCATATGCCAGAAACTGTGCCATGCACTTCATATGCATTATCCTATTTAAAACTCACAATTTCTCTATTTGGTAGATAGAACTTCATTTCAGTTTTGAGTAACTAAGTCCAATAGCTGGTAAGTGGTAGATCTGAGTCTCAAATCCAGTTTTCTTTTGGTCCCCAAATATTTACTCTTCACATTCTACTGTGAATACATTCTACTGCCTTTCATTCTTAGTGAGACATTACTCAGTCATGGATTCTTTTAAGTAGAAATATTGTCCTATTGGTGGCTTCCTAGGTGGTGCTAGTGGTAAAGAACCAGCCTGCCAGTACAGCAGATGTAAGAGTTGCGGGTTTGATATCTGGGTCGGGAAGATCCCCTGGAGGAAAGCGTGGCAACCCACTCCATTATTCTTACCTGGAGAATCCCATGGACAAAAGAGCCATCCTATTGACAAAAGTTGCACCTGAAAATAAAGTTCTTTCTGCCATACAGAAGTCTGACTCACTTCCGTTAAAGTGTAACTTACTTTTTTAAATCTTTTTTTTTAGTTTTCCCCCACAAGAAACCCTTTATAATTACCCATCATTTGTTATTTCTCCTCAGAGAGAAAAGGAAACACTAAAGAATTTAGAAGTGATCATGATTTAGTCTTATTGAACTCAGCTTTCAGTTTTTCCATTTACTTAAGAAATTCACACACATAGAAAAAGTGTAGGTTAAAGAAAATCCAAGATTTCAACCAGTGCCACTTTCTGTAACTGAATATTAGGCAGTATTTCTGCATAGGGCAGAAAATTCTTCAGTCAAAATGTTTCTACGGGGACTTCCATGCAGTCCAGTGGTTAAGACTCTGCTCTTTCAGGGCAAGGGGTGAAGTTTCCATTCCTGGTCAGGTAACTAAGATCCCACATGTTGCACAGTGCAGCTAAAAAAATAATAATAATTAAATACATGTTTTTATTAAAATGTTTTATTTCTGAATCTTAAGTAAATGCTGCAGAGATACTTGAGGGAAGAGGGAATATGGAGTAATGATGAAGAGCATTGGTCCTGAAGTTCAGCTGAGAGGATTTTCATTCTCTGGGCCACCACCTATTGGCTTTGTGGTCTTGGCCAACTTACTTCTCTTTTATCACTGGTTTCTTCTCTAGAGCATAGAGATAACAATCTTCACCTCTCATGGGCATCATTAAGATTAAATAAAATAATAAACATGAGAAATACAGTTCTCAGCAAAAAGCAAACCTAGCATTTAATAAATAGTAATAACCAGTGTACACTTTTCCTAAGAAAATATTAGGTTTCTCTTCTGCTTTCCTTCCTCTTGCTCCAAAAGAATTTTCCTTTTTCCTTTAATTGCCTCAGTAGGTAAAGGTTTTGAGGGAAGTAACATGTTTTTGAGGGGGTGATTGATCTCAGGCCTTGCTTTTGAAGTCTCCTCTTTCTCTTTCAACTAGCCAAGCCCCTTCTCTTTGACCCAAGAGTAGCCAATACTCATAAAGTCATGAATACCAATCCAAACTTTATTGGATCTCAGACTGATTATTGCAATGCTAGCTTTATTGTATTGTACCATGCTATGATCAAAGGCATAACCAAAGCAGGGTTGTTTCATAGTAACATGTGAAACTCAGTCCTGGCCCATGTGCTCTCATAACCCCTAGGTTTCATTCTTAGTTATTTATTTTTATGTTCCATCACATCTAAGTTATTTATTAAATCTATGCCTTTTTTTAGGAAACTAAAATACATGTACTGATAACCTTGAGTGGATAAAGCAATATTTTTAAATACAGGAAATAACATGAAACCTGTTATTACAGCAGTTGAAATTTTTCACTTAAAGAAACCCTGAATTTTATATAATGTTTTAATGGGCAAGTTTATAATGTTAGTAGACACTTAAATTTTAACTTGTTTCCACAGGCAAACATTTTACAATCCAGAGAGTGGCTGTTGACCCCATCCAAGGTCTCATGACTCTGTTTTGGTTCACACTAAGCTTGATATTGGAAGTCATTCAATATCTGCCTAGACATCCCAGTGTTTATTTTGGTTTCTTCTGAAGATTGGCAGTATAACCTGCTGAGTTTAAAAGTCCATCTTTAGATAAGCAGATTGATCAGAAGTGAGGTAATCTCAGTTGAGCATACTTGCTAGACAAAGACTCACTTGAATTAATGGAAGTCCTCAGGATGGTCTAATTTTATTATTTTTACTCTAAATATGTAAATATGTGTTTTGTTATCCCTTTGTTATTAAAAAAAACTTAGATGGTTAAGAAGTTTTGTCATCACTGAAACTTGTTTGCATTTTCTTGATCATATACCAAATAAATGTAATGTAACTAAACATCATTTTAATTGTAGTGTTCTAGAATATGGTCATTAATTCCATTGAGAGTGGAATAATTGCACTCTCAATCTACTTTGTTGGTTTTTAAAAGGGTCAATATATATTTTCGTGCCTTCTTTGTTGATGTCCTTTTGTACACCCTAACAATGAAGAGTTGAAAACTTTCCAGGTTGTCTCAAGACTAGCCAAATTCATAATCTTTTTCCAGACATTATCTCCAACAACTGATCTTGCCCCCTGTTGCTCTAGATCTTCAAAGTCTCCCTCAGTCATCTCTCAAATGAATTTCTGGTCATTAATACTAACATACACCAAATCCACACTTCCTTCAACTCCCTTCTGTATATGGAAGTATCCCCCAATTCAAAAGCTTCAGATTCCATTGCCCTTAATAGTCATACCTAACACCTTTCCAACACTGACTGATTCCTGGAACAGTGCTAAATGTTTACATGCCTTTGGTTATTTGCCCTTCTCAGCATTCAAATGAGGTAAGAATTACTATTGATATACCCACATTGCCAATCACTTTCAGAGAGAAACCTAGTAAACTACGTAAGGCCACACTGGATGTTGGCACCCGGTCTTGAACTTATTTTTGCAAGATTTCTAGCTCCCATTCCAATAGCCCCTATGCTTTATTACTTGTAGAATTGACATCAAGCTTCTTCATCTATCGCCCAGTATTCTCTATGCTAGGACTCATACTGTCTCCCCAGCTATATCTCCTACAGTATGTTTGCAATGCAGAGCTGTGCGGTCCATGGTCTGCGAACATGCCCTATATTTTAGTACTTCAGTGTTTCATTTATGCTACTCCCT
This sequence comes from Tragelaphus eurycerus, assembly GCA_935064755.1. Classification (NCBI taxonomy): domain Eukaryota; kingdom Metazoa; phylum Chordata; class Mammalia; order Artiodactyla; family Bovidae; genus Tragelaphus; species Tragelaphus eurycerus. Next base: position 44,141,792 of record CAKXYN010000001.1, read on the forward strand.
CACTTCTAAAGCATTTTTTCCTTTTTATGCATGCTCAAGCATCCTTATCTTTTGGATGCTGTTGTCTTTGATTTCTAAATTAAGTCCCTCCTCTTCCACATTCTAATAGTGCTGTCTTTTCTTGCTACATTCAGAGTTTGATTTACTAGTGGATTTGTCCTGTAAGCTTCTTGAGGCACACTGCTCAATAAATACCTTTTAGGTAGAATTAAATGTATACCTACAATTGACCCTTGAACAGTGTAGGATTTAGGGGTGTTGGCTCTCCTCACAGTCAAAAATCTGAGTATCCTTAGAAGAAAACATAGGCAGAACATTCGATGACATAAATCAAAGCAAGATCCTCTATGACCCACCTCCTAGAATAACAGAAATAAAAAGAAAAGTAAACATATGGGACCTGATTAAACTTAAAAGTATTTGCACAGCAAAGGAGACTATAAACAAGGTGAAAAGACAGCCCTCAGTATGGGAGAAAATAAGAGCAAATGAAACAACTGACAAAGGATTAATTTCCCAAATATACAAGCAACTCATATAACTCAATGCCAGAAAAACAAACAAACCAATCAAAAAGTGGGGAAAATACCTAAACAGACATTTCTCCAAAGACGTACGGATGGCTAAAAAACACATGAAAAGATGCTCAACATCATGCGTTATTGGAGAAATACAAATCAAAACTACAATGAGATATCACCTTACACCAGTCAGAATGGCCCTCGTCAAAAAGTCTGCAAATAATAAATGCTGGAGAGGGTGTGGAGAAAAGGGAATGCTCTTGTACTGTTGATGGGAATGTAAATTGATACAGCCACTATGAAGATGTTAGGGAGATTCTTTTAAAAACTAGGAATAAAACCACCATATGACCCAGCAATCCCACTCCTAAGCATAAACCCTGAGGAAACCAAAATTGAAAAAGACACATGTATCCCATTGTTCATTGCACCACTGTTTACAATAGCTAAAACATGGAAGCAACCTAGATGTCCGTTGACAGATGAATGGATAAAGAAGTTGTGGTACATATAGCAAATGGAATATAACTCAGCCACAAAAAGGAACACATTGGAGTCAGTTCGAATGAGGTGGATGAACCTAGAACCTATTATACAGAGTTAGGTGAGTCAGAAAGAGAAAGATAAATATCATATTCTAATGTATATACATGGAATCTAGAAAATTGGTACTGAAGAATTTATTTACAGGGCAGCAATGGAGAAACAGACATAGAGAACAAACTTATGGACATGGGGAGAGGGGAGGAGAGGGTGAGATGTATGGAAAGAGTAGCAGGGAAACTTACATTGCTGCTGCTGCTGCTGCTAAGTCGCTTCAGTCGTGTCCGACTCTGTGCGACCCCACAGACAGAAGCCTACCAGGCTCCCCTGTCCCTGGGATTCTCCAGGCAAGAACACTGGAGTGGGTTGCCATTTCCTTCTCCAACGTATGAAGTGAAAAGCGAAAGTGAAGTCGCTCAGTCGTGTTCGACTCTTAGCGACCCCATGGACTGGAGCCTACCAGGCTCCTCGGTCCATGGGATTTTCCAGGCAAAAGTACTGGGGTGGGGTGCCATACCATGTGTAAAATAAGTAGCCAACAGGGTTAGGGGGTGGAAATATGAGTATCACTTTACAGTGGGCGTTCCATATCTGCAGTTCCACCTCTGCAAATTCAGTCAACCCCAGGTCATGCAGTATGTATTATTTGAAAATTTTCCACATGTAAGTGCATCCACACAGTTCAAACCCATGCTTTCAGGGTCAACTATATTCTCTTCCACCTTTAATTTCTACCCTTAAAATAGAATCTGTTCTTTTCCCTTTGCTTTTGAGATCCTTGTTACATTTATACAAAATAAAAATCAACATTTGATTGAGCTATTACTAGTGCTTTTTGTTTTTGTGTTTTACAGGCATGAAATATTCCTAAAACAATTGCTCTCTCCCAGTGGAGTCATGTAGTTTACGTGTCCCCTCTCTTTAACCAGGAGGCTGAAGAGTAAGTCTCAAAACACAGAACCTAAAGGACATGTCAATGAAGCCTCCCAGGTGGGGTCCACAGTAACAGACGAGTGCCATGGACACATTTTGTCCCTTGTAACTTTGTAGAAGCCACAAAAGCCTAGTTACTTTTGATTTATAATAGAGGGAAGGTCATTCCTATAATGAAAAAAGATAAAAGAAGGAAAACAAGGTCTATATTTTCAGACCCCGAGATTCAATTTGTCATAAAGATCAATGACAGTTTTATTCTCTAGAGAGATGAACTCTCCTTTTGCTGTAAAAATCATCACCCTTTTTCAGACCTTATGTTGTTGCTAAAGAGTTGTGAGCTGGAGATCTAATAAGATGCTTTAACAACAGGAAAATACTACATTTGAGCTATATTTTACAAAAATACAATACTATTTTGTATAAGGTGCTTCTCCTCCAAACAAAAGATACATGAGTCTACTACTTGAATTGTGGGGACTAAGTGAGATGTGACCTCATTAGATTGTTAATGGAACTAGAAGGCTGGGTATTTTCTGAGAGATGCTAGACAATGAGAAGTCAAGAGATATGATTAAAAACATTTGGAAGTCAGCTCAAAGGAAAAAAAAAAGTTGTTGAAAAGTAGAAGAGAAATTCTTATTGACCTCAAAATACTATGGAAAAAAAAGAAGAAAGAGAAAACAACTGAGGTTTCAAAGGGGAAATGTGCTACCTCACCAAACTATCCCGGGTGCCTTTATTGAGAGTCTACCATCTACTCAACTTTGTGCCAAGTGCCAAGGGAAATAAGACATCAGAAAAGCATCAGCCATTGTCTCTGAATTTGAGACTTCAAAGTCTAATTGTAAAATCAGGCATACAGTCATTTTGTCATGTATGCATTTCCCAAAAGTTTATCCAGTGCCTATGTACTGCCTACCTTGAGCTAGAATGACTGCTGGGGAATTAGAAAGATACAGCCCCTGCCCTCACACAGCTTTCAGTTTAAAGAGATGGACATGTACTATAAATACCTTCTCAATTAACAAACATAACCAGAGTATCCCTTTTCAATAGCTTGAGATGGCTCACACTGACATCCCCTACGTGATCAGATGAGCAGGAGTCCATTCTTTTCCTTTGACATTTTTTCCCTAAGGGTCCTGTCAAAAAATATAAATGTGGCTTATTCTTGTTCAAATGTCAATTCTACTGCTCTATGCTTTTAACCAAGTCAATCAGAAATGAGACACAACCCCCTTTTTGGACATTTTTCCAACTTTATTGAGGTATAATTAACAAAAATCATATATATCTAAGGTTTATAATGTGATGTTTTGGTATTACATTGTGAAATGATCACCACAATCAAACTAATTAACATATCCATCATGTCACAGAAGGTTATCTATTTTTGTGCGTGGTGAGTACCCTTTAGGATTTACTCCCTTAGCACATTTCAAGAATACATTATGGTGTAATTAACGTAGTCACCACACTATACATTAGATCTCTAGACTTGTTTATCCTGCATAACTGAAGCTTTGTACTCTTTGCTCAATATCTCCCCTAGCTCCTGGAAACCACCATTCTACTCTCTACAACTATGATTTAGACTCTCTTAGATGCCACATATAAGTGAGATCATGCAGCACTTATCTTTCTTGCCTTGCTTACTTCACTTAGCATAACGTTCTCCAAGTTCATCCATGTTGTCACAAATGACATGATTTACTTCTTTGTTAAGGTAGAATAATATTCCATTATATATGTATTGGAGAAGGCAATGGGACCCCACTCTAGCACTCTTGCCTGGAAAATCCCATGGACGGAGGAGCCTGGTAGGCTGAGTCAGGGGTGGACTCACTCACTTGGATGAGAAGGAAATGGCAACCACTCAGTGTTCCGAGAACCCAGGGGGGGGGGGGAGAGACGGTAGAAGATGCCACAATAAGTGAGATCATGAGCACATCTTCTGCCTCACTCACAGCAGTCCAGTTAAAAAATGAATATTTATTAGGTAGAATAATATTTTATATGTATTGGAGAAGGAATGGGACCCCACTCTAGTGCCTGGAAATCATGAACAGAAGAGACTGGTGGGCTGTAGTCCATGGGGTCGCTAAGAGTCGAACACGACTGCACTTCACTTTCACTTTTCACTTTCATGCATTGAAGAAGGAAATGGCAACCCACTCCAGTGTTCTTGCCTGGAGAATCCCAGGGACGGGGGACCGGTGGGCTGCCGTCTCTGGGGTTGCACAGAGTCGGACACAACTGAAGCGACAGCAGCAGCAGCAATGGCACCCCACCCCAGTACTTGCGGAAAACAGGAGGAAGAGCCTGGTAGGCTCCAGTCCATGGGGTCGCTAGGTAGACCGAGGGCTTACTTTCAGCATGATGGAGAAGGAGCCCCACTCCAGTGTTCTTGCCTGGAGAATCGGAAGAGTGGCTGCTGCGGGGTCACACAGAGTCGGACACGACTGAAGCAATTTAGCAGCAGCCTATATGTATCATTTTCTCTATATATTCATTCATGGACTGACATTTGGGTTGTTACCATATCTTGGCTCTTGTGGATAACACGGCAGTGAATGTGGAAGTTCTGATGTCTCTTTAAGATACCATTTCATTTTATTTGGATATATATCCCGAAATGAGATTTCTGGATGACATGATAGTTCTGTGTTGTTGTTTTTTTTTAATTTTTATGAATCTCTATACTGGTTTTCATAAACTTATACCAGTTTACACTCCCAACAGTATACAAGGGTCCTCTTTCCATCATGTCCTCACTGACAATTCTTGTCATTTATCTTTTTGATAATAGTCATTCTGATAGGGGTCAGGTATTATCTAATTGTTGCTTTGACTTGGATTTTCCTGATGATTGGTAACATTCAGCATATTTTCATATACCTGTTGGTCCCCTGTATGTCTTCTTTTGAGAAATGTTTATTCAAGTCATTTGCCCATTTTAAAACTGGGTTATTTGTTTTCTTGCTATTGGGTGTTTGTTTTCCTTACAGATTTCAGACATTAAGCCCTTATCAGATTATGCTTTGAAATTACTTCCTCTCATTCCAAAGATTTCCTCTTTACTCTGAAGCTTTGTGATGTGATGTAATTCCATTTTCCTGTTTGTTTTTTTTTTTTCTTTTGTTGCCTATGCTTTTAGTCATATCCAAAAAAATCGTTGCCCAGACCAATGCCAGGAAGTTTTTCTCTATGTTTTCTTCTAGTAGTTTTACAGCTCAGTTCTTATACTTTAGTCCTTAATGTATTTGGAATAGATTTTTGTATATGGTATGAGATAAGGTTTCAGTTTTCTTCTTCAGCATGCAGATGTCTAGTTTTCCCAATACCTTTAATGAAGAAACTGTTCTCTCCCCATTGTATGCCCTTTATATGTAGTACCTTTATAGATGGTTGCTGCTGCTGCTAAGTCACTTCAGTCATGTCTGACTTTGTGTGACCCCAAAGACGGCAGCCCACCAGGCTCCCCTGTCCCTGGGATTCTCCAGGCAAGAACACTGGAGTGGGTTGCCATTTCCTTCTCGAATGCATGAAAGTGAAAAGTGAAAGTGAAGCCACTCAGTCGTGTCCAACCCTCAACGACCCCATGGACTGGAGCCTTCCAGGCTCCTCTGCCCATGGGATTCTCCAGGCAAGAGTACTGGAGTGGGGTGCCATTGCCTTATTTGACTATAAATGAACAGATTTGTTTTGGGGTTCTCTCTGCTATTCCATTGTCTATATATTTGTTTTTATTTCAGTACCATATTGTCATTACTACTGTAGCTTTTTAGTGTATTTTGAAATCCGGTGGTGTGATGCCTCCAACTTTATTCTTCTTTCTCAAGATTGCTTTAGATATTTAGAAGTTTTGTGATTCTTTATGAACTATAGAATCGTTTTGTTTTTTCTATCTCGGTGAAAACTGTCACTGGAATTTTGATCGGGACTGCAATGAATCTGTTGATCACTTTTGGTAGTATGGCCATCTTAACAACATTAACTCTTTTGATTCATGAATACAGTGTTTGTTTCCTATCTCAAAGGGAAAGCTTTTAGCTTTTAACATTGAGTGTGATGCTCAATGTGGATTTCATTCTGTTGAGGTATGGCCCTTTTGTACCTCACTTGTTAGGAGTTTTCTTTTTTTTATTATTATTATGAAATTATATTTCATATATTATTATGAAAGGATATTGAATTCAGAAAAAATGCTTTTTCTGAATCTATTGAGAGGATCATATGATTTTTATCTTCCATTCTGTTAATGTGGTTTATTACATTTATTAACTTGTATATGATGAAACATCTTTAAATCTCAGGGATAAATCTCAGTTGATCATGGTGTATGCTCCCTTTAATGTCATGTTAAATCTCATATGCTTTTTGTTGAGAATTTTGCATGTATATTTATCAGAGATATTAGTCTGATTTTTTTTTTTGGTAGTATCTTTACCTGACTTTGGTAAAATGGATTTGGAAGTATTTCCTCCTCTTCAATTTCTTGGAAGAATTTGCGATGGATTGGTATTAATTCTCTGAGTGTTTGTAATATTCACTAGTGCTCAACTAAAGAAATCAAGGTCTTTTTTTAGTGATGGAAGAAAGAGGGCTGTGTTGAACTTCTTCAGAAATCCTTTTCAGTTTCCAATGTGTTGCATAAATGTAGCCACAAGAAATCTTGCATCTATGCTACCAAGAACATATAGAACAGAAAAAAGCCACAGTACCATGCATTTCACTGAGTCCAGTGTTGGAGAGTCAAACACAAGATAATGGCAATTTGACCACTACTGTTAAATGATCATTAAATGGTAATTTCATCTTGCCTAATGTCTTTATGTTTTAACATCCAAGGGAGATGCAGCTCTATCATATTTATGGTATTACTCTAAATCTAAGCTTTGAACATTTGTACTTATTGACACATACCTTCTTATCCCCATCTTAATTGAATTTGAAACACACATAGCATAGCTGTATAACCTTGAACCAGTCACATAAATTCTGTTTCATCATCTATAAAACCAGTGGGTGGGACTCTTAATCACTAGTGCACCTTCCAGTAGTATCATTCTCATTCTAAATACATTAAATCCCATTCTGTATGCAGAATAATCTAACTGGGAGATGACTTGGTTAAAGCTTTATTATGAAAATCAGACCAAGAAAGTCATTTTGTGACATGGACAATAGTCAGGCAGAATTGGACATAGGAGCTTGCTGAGTGAATTACTAAGATACTAGTTTTAATGAGATTCTATTTTTATGAGTCCCCTTGACAGCAATTCTTAAATAAAAAGATAGGACTAACATCACAGGCAAAATTCACTGCATAGTTGGCAAATCGAGCAATACCTTTATTAAATTACCCTTGAGTCAAAAGCCTGTTGTCTGTGAGATTAACCCTTATAGGCATTTTTCATTAAAAAAGAAAACAACAATTCCCATTTATGGCCAAGGGTCTAATTTGAGGATGTGTTAGAAAAATGACTATTTACAACATTTTTATATATTTGAAGAATTTGTTGTGTGTATTTGAAATTCTGTTCACAATGAATACAATAGGAATACAAAAAAGTATGAATCCTGATTATTTTCTGCAAGCTTAAATTCTGCAAAGTTAAATTTTCAAAATTTAACCCTGCCAGGCCCACAGTATAGTGATAAACCCATACTTCAGTCACATATAATTCTATGCATATTCTATCTACTCTAGGTTAATTGCTGAAATGTGTATAAGAAAAATTTCTCTGGGCTATTATTAATATATAAACTATTAGAGATATTTTGAATATATAAACTATTAGAGATATTTCATTACCTATTATGAAAGTTTAAGTTTTAATCCAGAGATCAACATTGCCTATACTCTGAAGAAAAGACTGTTGGTCCATGGGGGAAAATGTCTCTCACAGTTAACTCTTTGCAAGAAATATATTTTCTGAACTTTGTTATATAAAACATACTTAGCCATTTTTAAAAAATATTCCTCATGCCCTTTGTTTATATACACAGTTATCTAAGAAAATAGTGAAACTCAGAATTTTGTCAAAATTAATTGAAAACAACAGGAGCAAAAATTAAAAGCCAGGTTATTTTAGAGTCCAGGTTATTCACATTAAAAAAATAATTTTATTTATTTATCTATTCATTTTGGCTGTGTGTGGTCTTCACTGTGCATAGGCTTTTTCTAGCTGTGGCGAGGGCAGCTATTCTCTAGTTGCAGTGGGCAGGGTTCTCATTGCAGTGGCTTGTCATGTTGTGGAGCAAAGGCTCTAGGGGCGTGGGCTTAAGTACTCACAGCACGTGGACTCATTAATTGTGGCTCAGAGTCTCTAGTGCACAGGCTCAATCGTTGTGCATGTGGACTTACTTGCTCCACAGCATGTGGGATCTTCCCAGATCAGGGGTCAAACCTGTGTCTCCTGCATTGGCAGGTGTATACTTTTAGCACTTCCCTGGTGGCTCAGACAGTAAAGCATCTGTCTACGATGCGGGAGACCCGGGTTCCATCCCTGGGTTGGGAAGATCCCTTGGAGAAGGCAATGGCAATCCTCTCCAGTACTATTGCCTGGAAAATCCCATGGACAGAGGAGCCTGGTAGGCTACAGTCCATGAGGTTGCAAAGAGTTGGACACGACTGAGCGACTTCACGTTCACGTTCACTTTCACGATTACTTTTACCATTCCGTCACCAGGGGAGCCCCACGTTACGCACATTTATTCAGATAATGTCTTAATAACTCAACCAGTGTATCTTTAGTTCCAAGAATTCAGCATTACTTCATGATCCTCCCCCATTAAGGCGCTCACTTAAATGTTTTAGGCTAATAGCCTCAGAAAAATGATGACTGAGAATAACACAAAACAATCCATTTTTTGGCTTTTGATTTTTAAGAAGCTTCATTGTTGTTCTGCAAACAGTGATTGCTTCAGGAGAGAAGGCTTCCTGACTGCCTCGATCCCTCTCCCGAACTTCCATCACAATAATAATACCCTGTGCTGCTGAAAGGAAGGAGGACTAGAGGAGAAAAAAAGAACTTAGACATGAGTGGACAGAAAGAGCCCTGAACCCTTAGATTTAGACTCAGGGTGGTGTGGGCATGTGTCAGTCTCTCAGTTGTGTCCAACTCTTAGCAACCCCCTGGACTGCAGTCCACCAGGTTTCTTTGTCCTTGGGATTTTTCAGGCAAAAAACTGGTGTGAGTTGCTGTTTTCCTTCTCCAGGGGATCTTCCCACGCCAGGAATTGAACCCACGTCTCCTATGTCTCCTGCATTGCAGGTGGATTCTTTACCTGCTGAGCCAAAATGGAAAACCTAGAACAGGTTGAGGGAGGGCTGTCCCCCGAATAGCAGATTTTCCTTGTTACCTCACCTATTGTTGTGTGGTTCAGTTACTCAGTCACGCCCGACTCTTTGCAACCTCATGGACTGTAGCCCACCAGGCACCTCTGCCCATGGGATTTCCCAGGCAAGAATACTGGAGTGGATTGCCATTTCTTTCTCCACCCCACAAACCAGATTTATTTCCTCTTTTCTTCAGTCATAGAACTTGCAAGATTTAATTGCCACCTGGCCTCCCAGGCAAAAGGCTGTTTTTCTTGGCCTTCTGTGCAGCTAAGTTTGATCATGTGACCAAGTATACCCTCGTTTCCTTCTTCCTCTTGACTATAATGAAAAGAATAGTGAAAACTGGACCACAGGTTGAAGTAGAGCAATGAGGTGAAAGAAACCTGGATTTAAAGCATTGTATCAGCACAGGACCACTTTCCAATATTTTTCTGTAAGGAAGAAATAAACTTCTATTTTATTTAAGTGACATTATTTGCTGTCTCAAAATAAAAGAGCTCAATTACTACCCTAATATACTGGATAAA